>BSBM01000087.1:9360000-14160000 GCA_027924585.1 Larix kaempferi
TAACAAACATCTTCAGTGGTCTTGGAATCTAGTGGATACATTCAAGCTACCAATTTCCATTGCAAGTGGAGATCATTTCTATAGGTATGGTGAATTGTAAATAATTCTTTTCATTCACAATATTTGAGATTCTCCCATGCCTTTTTTTCTATCATATGCCTACAGCAATATCCATGCATAGACAACAATGAATTTGACAAAGAGAATTCCCGAGTTCACATCTAAAAAAACTCATATTCACTAGACAAGATGAAGTATGCAATGTAAACCAATAATTATTACCATGAATATATTTTCATTTCACACAAGGATGGTATGGATGAGGTTCTCTCTTGAGCCTCTTCAATTTGAATAAAATCCTAAGAAGCAATCATGGGAGAGGGTCCATATTGATTAGTTCATCAAAATTGAATCCATGCTCTCATATTCTTGCTATGTTTATTTGATGTAGAAAAACTATCAAACTATTCCCAAGGCATCTCTAGCATAAACTCTTTTTCATTTGAAAAAAATACAAATAAATGGTTTAATAAACCTCCATCTTTTACACATTGTACACCATAGCAAAACCTATAGCATAAACTATCAAACTATTCCTCCCCACATATTCCCATCTATGATGAGGTTCTCTCTTGAGCCTCTTCAATTTGAATAGAATCCTAAGAAGCAATCATGGGAGAGGGTCCATATTGATTAGTTCATGAAATTTTGTCCATGCTCTCATCTTCATGCTATGTTTATTTGATGTAGAAAAATGATCAAACTATTCCCAAGGCATCTCTAGCATAAACTCTTTTTCATTTGAAAAAAATACAAATAAATGGTTTAATAAACCTCCATCTTTTACACATTATACACCATAGCAAAACCTATAGCATAAACTATCAAACTATTCCTCCCCAACACATTCCCATCTATGATGAGGTTCTCTCTTGAGCCTCTTCAATTTGAGAAAAATCCTAAGAAGCAATCATGGTAGAGGGTCCATATTGATTAGTTCATGAAATTTTGTCCATGCTCTCATCTTCATGCTATGTTTATCATAATGTTTCTTTAATACCGTTCCTTTGAGCTTGACTACTTGCCTCTACCTCATTGAATTCTCCTTCCTTGGGGGAATTTGCAACCTCCTCATTGTGTAATTAGTAAACTTATTCTCTTTACCTTATTTGATGTAGAAAAACTATCAAACTATTCCCAAGGCATCTCTAGCATCTCTAGCTAGGTAAGACACTAGTTTCTCCATTCTACAATTGACCAACCATCATCTATATTGATTGGAATTGTAAGGGATAATGATGTTTATTCGAACAAAAATAAACCAACATAGTTTGTAGTTGTATGTGTTAATTTGTAAAGTGGTAAGTTATGTTGGCATGTGTCAAGTTCATTGTATAATGGAACTGGTATCTTATTTGTTGTTTCTTTTGCAAGGGTAGGCCTCATAGTTTGGTTAAAGAGACTTTTGCAGATGGGAAACTCACGTAACAGAAAAAAAAAAAAAATATAGAAGGAATATTCCCATTGAAAAGGTCAATGACTTAATAGAAAAGGCCGGGTTGGAAATGGAAAGAGTGAGACATGTTCCTGTCATTGCCCCGGATCCTAACATAGTTGTTGACATGAAAACCTCTTGTTCAGAACCACAGGTAAAGCGGTCGCGTCCAACGGACCCAACTCAAATTCCAACATCAACACAATCTCTAACCAACAATCCATCAACGAGTCATGCTGAAGTTCCTTACGACACAGGAACATTGGGAGATGTTGTATGTGTAGAGATGGACATACGAGCAATGCTTAATTTGCAATCTTCTCGAGAAGACCACAACCATGTCGTGCACACTCCCATTATGGCCCAATGTGTGAACAAAGCACCACAACAAACAAGCTCTGGTATTCATGTCTCATGTCCACCTTCCCTACCTCTACTGTCCAGTGCAAGAAGAAAAACTCCTAGACGTATTCATGTGGATGAAAGTGCTCTATCGGGACTTGAAGGTAAGTTTCCAAAACACACTATCGAATGGAAATGCAACAAATTTGTCTAAGAATATTTTGAATCCAAAGGTGATGCAGGTAAATGTCAATTATTGCTATGTTTGTTAAAGTCACATTGTTTAACTGTTGTTAGGAGAATTTTGGGCATAAAGATGGTTAAAAGTTTAGAGGCTAGTAGTCATATTGTAAGAAATCTCCAATCTGCATTTAATGCTATTGGGAAGACATCTTGTACAAAAGATCTCTGTGGGGTTCATCATGTGTTAGCGGAATCAGTTGTAAGCAAGTGCAAAAGGCAATGTTGCCTGCTATCACACACTTCTCACATACTTAAATTAAATAGAAAAACTATTAAAAAGTACTTTGTTATAACATAAAATCTTGACACTCTGGGTGGAAACGATTGTTGGGATTTTGTTGGTAGGTTGCCTCATGGAGATAGGAAGCTAATTGATGCTGTTAAGGAGTTAGTACAAAAGTTTTGGCATGATCATACTAGACCTTCATCAAACCAAAGAGACGTGCTAAAGCTAAGAAAAGGTTCTATTGAACGTGAACCCCATGTTAAACACTTCCTAGACACCACACAGACTGAACTCTATGAGAGATTCAGGAATGAGCACACAAAATTGAACCTAGGCCAAAGGTCCTTTGAGAAATGCAAACCATGGTACGTTCGTATATGCATTGATTGGAACACCTATTGTTATAGATACCACAGAGAATATGAATATTATTATGAAACATATAAGTTATATCTATTTTTTGATTTGCATACTAACATTGTGTAGGGTTGCAATGAATCCATACTACCACCGAATGCATCAAGAGACTTTATCCACAACATCATGTGTCCAAAGCCCGAAGGACAAAAATATTATGAAAAATCGTGTCTATATGTGACATGTTCTAGGTGCAGTGGGTTTTCTCTTTTGAACCGTTGCATTCATGAAAGCGAGGAGCATGAATTTGGAAGGATGGGCGTGGATATGCAGAGCTTCAATTACGTAACCTATCAATTAGACAATGCCAGGGAAAGTAAAAATATTGCATTAGTGAAGTCACAGGTACAAATGAATATTGCATATTTTTCATATTACACGTTCAATTTATGACATATACATTTTTCCAAAGGCCACATTCTAATATTTCCCTTGTTTTCATGGTAACATGTATGGGTATGTGACTTCTTGACGGAGTTATATAAGAAAACAGAGCAGTATGTTCAACATGTGCATGTAGCGCAATGGCAAGATGAGCAGTACAGAAAATGCAGGGACACATTTCCTCTTGGAACCATAGTGTCAATTGTGGATTTTGTACAAAATTAAACCCTTCAGCCACAAAATGAAATCCAAAGTGAATACTACCATTCAGACCAAGTCAACATCATGGTA
Organism: Larix kaempferi; assembly: GCA_027924585.1. Taxonomy (NCBI): domain Eukaryota; kingdom Viridiplantae; phylum Streptophyta; class Pinopsida; order Pinales; family Pinaceae; genus Larix; species Larix kaempferi. The sequence continues at coordinate 9,363,399 of BSBM01000087.1, forward strand.
CATATTATGTATAGGCATGGGCCAGAGAGCAGCAATGACAAGAGGATAATACTGAAGGAGACAAACTTTTACATAAGTGATGATAGAACCCATGATCTGCATTATGTGCAACATTGTTTTTGAATTTTCTATGATCAGTTGAAGGAGAGAGATATACAGATGGATCAGCATTGGATATGGTCGGATGGTTGTGCGGGCCAGTTCAAAAATGCCCGAGTATTCCAATGGATGAGTATTTTGCATAAGACTTATGATGTGCCACATATCTAGAACTATTTTGAGACCAGGAACGACAAAAGAGAGCATGATGGGGCCGGTGCATGCATCAAGACCACACTATGAAGAGAAGAGATGAGGTTTAACACGAAACCTCATATCCGAGATGCATAATCCATAGTTCAATGGTGCTCTGCAACAATGTCAAATTGAGCAAGAGATCAACAAACATCATCAGTGGCAGGACGTGTGGTAAGAAATTTTTGGCAAGTGGTTGACTTAGTTCAATCGCGTTCCTATAGTTGCGGCAAAATACAAGGAACACGTGGATTTCATTCAGTTCGAAGCTCAAACAACCCCTTATTTGAAACATGGATGCAGAAGCTTGCTTACTTTTGCAGCTCTTGCAGCAGTGGCAAATGGGATGAGTGCGAATGCATGGACTGGGTTGATGAATGGGATTTTGTGTCACTTTCAGTAGACCAATGTGCAGTTGTTGAAACAACCCAATTAGAGGAGGGTCAGTCAGCGATTTCGACACACTACAACCATATCTCAGATCTTGTACAACCATGACACATATACGCAGTTGTTGCCCTGAAAGACAATGAATGGGGCACATATTATTGGTTGGCATGGTGCATCCAAGGTAATCAAACCCTCTACGAATCATTAATCGACGATAAAGGCATTGAATTTCCTATTGGCTCGATTGTGGTTAAGGGGGAATATCTTACACTAGATGGGAAGTCAAGAAAGACTAGTGGGCATGTATTCATGGATTACAGACTAGGTTCAGTGGTGTATCAATTCACAAACTTGATCGTTGGCACAAATATCCATCTACAAACAATGTCAAGCAAGAGCTCAACCAAGGTACGCTACTACCTTCCTCATTCAGAGCATAAGAGATTGATGGAGACAATTAGCAACAGAGAGGATCCAGATGGATTTATTGAATGAGGTCAATCAACTTTACATAAGAGATAGAATTGCATCAAAGAATGTTATGTTCTACATCGAGGTATGTGTAGTTTTATGTTATTTTGTTGGTACATGCATTTTTTGTTGATACATACATACATACATACATAGAGATACATACATACATACATACATACATACATGCATACATACATACATAGAGATACATAGAGATACATTTTTTGTTGATACATACATACATACATACATACATACTTACATACATGTCACTAACACTTGTCATGCTTGCCAAATTCACTTTGCTTGTTTTTCTAGTCAACAACATTTGTCATGCTTCCTCCATGTCAACAAGTCATCCTCATCATGCATGTCAGCAACATCTGTCATGCGTGTTTGACATGATCTCATGCTTGCTTGATCTTTGCATCATCATATTGTTGTCCTTGTCATACTTGGCGATCTTTGCATCATCATATTGTTGTCCTTTTCATACTTGGCCACTTGTCATACTCCTTTGTCATCCTATCAATCTTGCTTACCTTGGCATGCTCCTTTGTCGAGTCATCAACACTTTGTCATTATTGTGTTGTCCATTGCTTGTCCTTCATGTCATCTTGTCCTTCTGCCAGGTCATCATTTCACCCTTTTTCATTAATGTTTAGAAACTTAATCTATACCTAGAAACTTAGTCTACCCCTAGAAGCACTAATATAACCCTACAAACCTAATCTAGCCCCAGAAATCCTAGAAAGCTAAACTAACCCTAGAAACACTAATTTAACAGTAGAAAACTAAGCTAGAATACTATAAACCTAATCTAGTCCTAGAAACCTAAACTAGCCCTAGAAACACTAATCTAACCCTAGGAAACTGATCTAGAATCCTAGAAACCTATCTAGCCCTAGAATCCGTGAACCACCACACGTACCCTCAATAAGGGGTATTTGGACTCCAAGTGGGATAGGATCACTATTAGAAGGGTTTGTATATGAGGGGTGGGTCTCAAATTAGGCACCTATCATATGTCATCCTAGGCATCATACAAACTTAAAATACATCCATAACATCCATCAACGTAATTGATTTTTTATCTCTCATCATTAGATAACCCCATCAAATGTATCACATGTACAGGTGATCATCTCAAGCAAAAATCTTCAATGAATTAAGAATAAAAAACCCTTTCTCGAGTCTAAGTGAATTTCCAAGCAATCTAGGGTTTCTCACCCAATGATTTCAACTAGGTCAAGTACCTATCCCAAGTGCAAGTGAACTCCAACTTAAATACAAACAGCTCCCTCTTACTCAAGATCCATAACAAGCTTTAATACCATGTTGAAATTTCATTATTGGGTAATTAATGCAAATCTCAAAATTCACCTTCTTTAAAGAGGGTTAATTGAATATTCTTAATCCTATAATTTTCATCCTTTCGGATTGCTATAAATTAATGAGTAAAACAATAGCTAAACTATCACAATAATTCACTTCTAGTAGCACCAAAATTAATAGCAATTCAAAGAGAATAGATACCAATCACTCTAATAAAAACGGGCTCATCCACTTTGCTCCTTGTTAATTCCATGACTACTCTTCTTCACACATATCGTTATAACAAACATAATAAGTCAGTTAAAATATATAAGTGGCGCCACATACAAATGAATACAAGAAGCGAAATAATTCCAGTGAATAGTGCGGATGAATACGTAGATACCTTAATTTGAATATTCCGTGAGTTTCCTCAGTAGATAGTGATCGCTTCCACGTCCAAGCAAGTTAAACGGAGAGCTTTATCTTTCAGCAGAAAGCTCTTTCACTTTTATAGGCGGAGGATTGAACCAGTGGTCGATCATCCACTTGCGAATGTCAAATCAGTTGTTGAGATGAACTTAACTATCCGTACAACTATTCTTACTTTTATTACATGTCTTTTCAATTTCTCATCTAAATAAAATAAATGTTATGTACACTTTACAATTAATTCAACATGAGTTGGATGATAAGTTATGTACACTTTACAATTAATTCAACATGAGTTGGATGATAAATCAATTTGATGTATGAAACTATCTTGTTTGTTTGTGTTTTTTATAACATTTTACAGTTAATCTAACAGATTTAGGATTTTGAAAGAGATGTAAATCAATTCATAAATGAAACTGTTTTGTTTGTTTGTTTTTTTTCAGCGAAACTCTCTTGTTTGTTTTTGTATATATATAAATTGTATTTTCAATTTCTCAACTAAATATAATAAATGCTATGTACCATACATTGTACAATTAATCCAAAAGACTGAACGCTTTAAATGAGATGGATGATAAATCAATTATTTGGTGTCGGAAGCTCCCTTATTTATTTTTGTATATATAGATATAATATATTTTCAATTTCTAACTAAATATAATAAATGTTATGTACCATACACTTTACTAAAGCCAATGAAAGCTTTGAATGAGTCAATTGTTTTATATATATAAGCTTTACTTGAAACCTAGTTGTAAACCTGAAATGATATGAAAGTTTTAAGGTAAACATTAAAGATGATTAGTTATATATATATATATATATATGCTTTACTTGAAACCTAGTTGTCATTAAATAGGATTAGTTATATATATATATATGCTTTACTTGAAACCTAGTTGTCAGCTTGAAATGATATGAAAGTTTTAAGGTAAACATTAAATAAGATTAGTTTTACCATAACTACTTTTTAAAAAGTAATTAATAGACTATTTTTTTAAAAGTAATTAATAGACTATTTTTTTAAAAAGTAATTGATAGGTTAATGGCCATCAGAACATATTAACCATTCTAATAATGCCCATGATTAATTTGGCTATATTTGATTATAGTTATCCATGTTTGATCATAATTATTTATGTTTAATTATAATTAACAAAACAATTGTGTACTAAGGAAAATATGCTTGTCATAGGGCTAACATATATTTCATTAAAATTGCATTTTTAATAATTATGACTTTATTTAATTTTAATTTTAAGTTTAGATATAATAAATGAAAATATTAAAAATCACATTATTAAGACAAAATATAATATAATATAGTTACTCTTTATTTATTTATTTATTTGTGTTCAAATACTTTTTAAAATATTATTTGAATTAATGGTGGTCTCGGAAAGAATTTACACAAAGACAAACTATAATATCATACATAATATCATATTATGGTGGTTGTTGAAATCTCATGCTCCGCTTAAAAGCAAGATCATGGTCTGGCTTGTTATTCAAAACAAAGTGTTAACCTGGGACAAACTAAAAAGACGAAATTTGGCAGGCCCAGGCCGTTGCAGCCTCTGCATGCAGGAGGACGAAGATATACAGCACTTATTTCTCAAGTGTTCATACACTAGACAGATATGGACAGAGGTAGTGGACAAGCTCCAGCTGGGGAAATTTAAGGAAGCCGATAGTATTGAAGGGCTGGTCAAAGCATGGTTTGAAGACGAGGTGTTCAAAAAAAGTAAAAGTATTCTCTTTCTAGTGATCTGGCAGGTTTGGGTAACCAGAAACCCGGCTATTTTCGAGGATAAGCAGGTTCCGAGCTTTGTGGTAACAACTCAAGTCTTATCAGTGTATAAGTTTTTCAAAGGCAAGGAGCGTAAAGAAAAGGTCAGAAAAGTGAAGGAACAGAACCATAAAGAGGGAGACTCAGTTGGTTACTTTGATGGAGCTTGCGCTCATATGATATGTGGTCTGGGAGGTCACATAGCGCACCTTGGAAAGGAGGTGACTTTCCAGGCCAATGGAGGAGAAGGTACTAACAACAGGGCTGAAGGACTAGCGTTACTTGTACTCTTGATATCGGCGGAAGCTCTTGCAGTGAATGATCTCAGGGTTTACGGAGACTCCGAACTGTGGATCAAAAGAATGAACAAGGACATCAGTTTTCAAGACCATGCTCTGCAAAATCTGGGGATTAGAGTAGACAGCATGGTACAAAAATTCCGGAAGGTGGAATTTGTACACATATTCAGAGAGCAAAACGATAAGGCAAATGGACTGTCCAAAGGAGGTCTCCTTGAAGAAGCTGATATGTGCAAGTCAATTACTACCTATCACGACACTCATGAGGAGAAGACTAGCAGGCTGACATCTTTTTTGTTCTAAATACCGGGATAGATTTTGCGTCGAAGCTCTGTAATTATTATAATAAGCGACTGTTTGTAAACCTGCTATAGTTTCCTATCCACCATTTTGTATTTCAAGACTAAGCCCTGTAATGTTTATATTAGGAGGCTGGTACAACTCACCAAAGAGTTTAAGTGTTTTTCAAATGGCTGGGGCGCGCGTCTCTGGTTGTAAACAGATCTATAGAACCTTTTTGAAAAAGCTTTGCTTTAGCAGAGATATGTAGTCAAGTGATATGCATAGTGTTTTCAAACAACACCTGAGGAATGTATTCAGATCTTAGTAAGATGAATGAATATGATTTTTTTTCTGGAAAAAAAAATCATATTATGTAGTTAATTTTTTTTTGTTTTGTTAAATTGTTATATAAAATATTTTGAAAATAACAAAAGGATTTATTAGGGCTAAAACATGAAACTTATATATATGTGTGTTTTATTTGAAAATGTTAGTTCACTTGGGGAAATGGTCACCACCTGCTCTTTGAAAATGTTAGTTATTAATATGAAATGATGTGAAGATGATTAGTAATAAGGAGTAGTCTATTTATTCTACTTTTTCAACTTTACAATGGGTTTTGATTGGAATCAGCTAATTTTTTTTTAAATCTAAATTTTTATATATTTAAATTGTACAACTTAAAATATTTAGACTACACCTTAATAATAATACAACTACATTTTTAAAAGTAATTGATATATATAAATTATCATTAAAACATATCAACTACTCTAATAATATCAATAATTAATTTAGTTATATTTAATTATGATCATTATATTTAACTACAATTAACAACAACCAAGTTAAACCATTGTGCAATAAAAAGAATATTAAAACATCTTTAAGTGCTTGCCATAGCCATGGCAAATATTTCGGTAAGTCTATCCTTTTAATGATTATGACTTTATTTCATTTTCATTTTAATTTTAAATTTGAATTTAGATATAACAAATGAAAACAATATTAAAAATCATATTATTATTATAAAGGAAAAATATAATATCATATTATATAGTTATTTTTATTCATTTCTAGTTAAAATGATTTATAAAATATTGTGAAAATATTACTAGTTGGGGGATTAAAGTACAAGGTGACAAATGCCAACCCTATGCCTAAGGTCGATGTAGGAACATTGTTTTGTCCCATTTCTGGTATGGTTGGTGTTATCAAGCATTGGTCCTAATCATCATCAAGTGATAGGAAGGGGGTGTGGCTCGTCTGATGAAGCGATAGTGCTACCACCCTCGAGGGGCAAGCGATAACGGCCCAACTAGCAGGCTATAACCAAGAGGCAGGATTCTTTCTCTTTGAGGTGATGGCTTGCTATTGTTGGCTGGCAAATAAAAAAAGCGAGAATAGGGACAAAGGCAAGGTACAAGCTATATAAAGCCCTATGGTTGAGCCTACCCACCTAATGAGGGTTCAAGGGGCTTAGAGGACAAGCAACTATCTCAACATGTAGTTGTTCTTAGCAAGCTCTAGGACTATCCTAATCTCTCTTTATCCAAGCTAACCTAATATCTTTTTATCCAAGCTAAAAATAATATATTCTCCACTAATATGCAATAAAGGTCTTGGGGAAAGGGATTTACACATAAAGACAAAATATAATATCATATCATATTATGTAGTTAATTTTTAATTATTTCTTGTTAAAGGATAGATAAAATATTAAAACAATGCGATGGTTGGCCAAAAGATTTACACATGTTTTTGTGATTTTTCTGTAACACGTTATAAATTTCTGAGTATGCATGATTAAGTGTGGAAGTGCCAAACCAGTTTAATTACTGAAATAGAGTATCATGCGGGGGAGTTAAAAATTTGTGTTAAAGCGACTGTTGTTACTTATTTCCTGTATATTGCAGTTTCATGTTACTTAAATCCTGTAAGTTTCTATCTGCTATTATTTGTGCAGACTTGTTGCTATTTTCTAAAACTGGTCCTGTAGGTGATGGTTTTGCATTTCAGAGATTCGTAAGTGTAGTTGGTGATGTGTGCAGCGATCCGTTGCCTTCCTACTGGAGTCAACCATATAAAAGAATCAGATCTCCTATAAAAGGAAGAAGAGTTCAACTGCAGGGGGAGGTTTCGAAAGAGTTTAAGGAAATTATTTTTCTTGATCACTCTTGTTTTTGTAACAATTGTATTTGAAACCAAAGATGAGGAGGCATTGCTAATCAGTTCTCTTTTGGGCACACTGACAAATTTATGTAATGTTTTTATAGAGAGTAAATTTGAAAACTAGAAAGATCACTATGCGATTGTATTTCTTTTAGTCATTTCTTGTAAGGATTTGTTGTTCTTACATAGCTAAACATAGGTCAAATATCAATGTTTATTGGCGGTTGTGTTTATATACGTTTTATTTGATCAGTTTAAATAGTTACAAAACTTGATGCATAGACGACACTTTTTAGAGTTATAAACAATTGTTTGTTAAATTAATTAGTCATTAGATCATTATTTTATGCATCTGGTTTATTTTAATTCATGCTCTCGCAGGATGGGTTAGATTAGAGAATTTTGGTAGCTACCAAAATTGCATTTAGATTAGATCAAATTTTATATTTATTTTAGTTTGCATTTTATTTAGATTAGTTTTCATTTATGAATTTAGAGAATTATAATGACAAAGTCTCTAGTCAGGGAGCAACAAAGTCATGGGGCTCATATTCCTGTAAGAAGAAGCTACACCAAATAGTTTAGGGTTTACCTTAAGAACCTTGATCAAATTGTTTATTTTGTGTTGATGAGTGGTCAATTCTTCCTATCCACAAAGAGGTGCCAACTGAAAGTTACTATGAAGACTCTCTCTGGGATTTGTGTCAACCGGATTTAGTATCCCAGATCAACAAGGAGTCATTAACTTGTGTATTGAATTTATTATAAATTCATTGCTTGTAAAATTGCCTAGTCCTATATACTATATACTATAATAGTTGCAATGGCTGAACCAACAATTGCTTCCATTATGAAAAATGTGATCTCAAAGCATGTTTTCCCAATGCACACCATGTCGAGTAAAGCATCAGAAGCTAACGGTGCAACTGGAAAATCATTAGATAACATTTAAAGCTTTTCTCACCCGTCGTAGAAGTATTCTCCTACCCTAACAGGGAACAAGTACACTCCCAAAGGGTTGGAACATGCTGCAATATTATTTAAATTTTAAAAGTAGAAACACCCAAACAATTGGAGATGATAGAGTATAATAGAGGCCAATGTCAGCCATGTAAAGGGATTTAGGGAGTGGAGAAGCTATGAGGAGATTACCTACGGTCATAGCGAACACAACCATGCTCAAGGAAAAAGGCCTAATAATTGATAAGAAATTTAGAGATGAGGCTGCCCCAACTTGGCCTAAAAAGTTCCATATGTTCATAAGTGAAACAAAAGTGCTTATAGTCAGAGACAAGTATTCCATGGATTTTCCAATATGTCCCATGTTTTCGATTGGGGTAATTGTCGTTCCCAATCTACATGGATTTTCCAATCTGTCCCATGTTTTCGATTGGGGTAATTGTCGTTCCCAATCTACATGTTGTTGCCACGAAAAGTATCCAAAAGTCTAAGCTCATAAATGCTTGAGAAAATTTATGGTATTCACCCCTTCTAGGCCTTTTCCCTTCCAATTTCTTCTCATTGTGAGCGTTAAATACCTCGTTGCTGCTCCCAGTCGATTTATATTTTGTTACAAGTATATATTTCTCAATGGAGGAGGAGATGATATCCTTATAGGATCTTTACAGTTCAATATTAGACTTACCTTGATCTAAGAATTACTTATGAATTCATAGATATCCTCTATTCTAGGGGATATCCAATATCTCTATGCTATTCGTCCATTCTAGAAATTTCACCCAAAAACATGACATTAACACATCCCTCAAATTCTGATATAAGTCGAGTTCCTTGATAGAACCAATGAATTAAATGCTAGGTAGTTGAAGAATAGGTGTTAAGAATTATAATTACGAAATGTAATGTGGTTACTGACCTTGTACTTACCTTATTTATGGTGGGAATCATAAATATAAGTTAAGCAGAATGAACTTCATAACAAATGGATCATGACACTACCATTGTATCGATGTAAGTCATAACATCCAAGATTCAAGATGCAATGCATTAGTAAATACATGGTGACTATATAGAATACAAAGAGTAATAGACTTGGAATAGACTTGGGCGTCGGGGAGCTAGTTGTCCCTTCGAGCTCGAAATGGTATCAAATTCCTTTAATTCCTGTCCATGTTATACTGGAAAGATGGAAAAAGAATCTGTGGGTTTATCATCTTTCATATGTATTTAAACTAACACAACCAATTAACTGGTGTGTTCAACCTGTGGTTGTCTTTAGAACCTTCAACTTCTCACAGAACTATGATGAAGAGCTCCCAACAATCTTCATTGTTGCAGTAAATTGCAGTAAATCTGCTTTGATTCCAACTATCACATCCACCAATCAAACGCTAATGTCTAGTGTCTATTGAGGTGTGCGGCACTTGCCGGGAACTACTTAAGGGTGTGGTCAGCTCAAGCGTTGTACCATAGACTAAGCCTAACCTGCAAAATTCGTTTTAACTCTAACCCTTGATAGTTTAACCTTTCTAGTTATTAGCTTGTTTACTTAGCATCCACACTCAGCCAAAATTAACATTCAATGCATAACAAGTAAAACGCAACACAAGTATTAAGTTGGGGTTTCCAAACCGGCAAACCCTCTTTAAGCTTATGTATACAAGTAACATTTTACAAAGAAACGGAGTTTCCATAAACCAGCAGAACTCTAAGTGTGTTCCCAACCAGCTGACACACCACTTTACAAAATTACAAGTACAAAACCAAGATGAGTTGACCCCTCCGCAGGTATCCAAATCTAAAGACTGTCGTCTGCTGCAAACCCTCGTTACTGCTTGACCGAAACTGTCTTCTGGGGAAACTCTTCACAAGTGCTGGTTGCACTGAACCTGCAACCTTCTTGCTAACCTGCTGCAATTCTGAACCTGTGGTAGAGAAACTTCGCACTGGTTGATTGAGCTCGGATAGCCTCCCTAGCTCACATGTTAGACCTGAGCTAGACCCAGGGCATATTTTTCATACATAACACTAAAACAAGATGCTTCTTCAAACAAGGAACAAACAAAATAGAATCCAACTCGAGAACATCACTCGAAAGCATCTAAAATGAGATGTATCTAACTCCTTTCATAGTAGAAATGGCATCATCACCAAGATCTAGGATCATGCTTCCCTCTTTCTCTCAAAATCTGCTAAAAATGATATCTCATATGTCATATGTCTCAAAGATGCAATATCCATGAACCATCCAAAGCTGTAAGTCACAGTGTTAGAGGGAAAGCAAGAGACCAAATTCATATTCATCCTATAAAATTTGCATTATGAAAAATATACTACACCTATCACATGTGAAAAACAAATTGAAATATACAAGAGCAAATCATCCACATATCATATGCCTTAGAGTATTTCAACTACTAAAATAAAACCATGCTAGTAATAATCACATAGATCTACCACCTATCACTCGATACACCTAAAACAAATTAGGCACCTATCATAGATTATCCTAAGCATCATACCAACTTAAATACAACCATAACATCCATCAATGTAATTGAGTTTTCATCTATCATCATGAGATAACCCCATCAAATGTATCACATGTATAGGTGATCATCTCAGGCACAAATCATCAATGAATTAAGAATAACAAACCCTTTCTCGAGTCTAAATGACTTTCCAAGCAATCTAGGGTTTCTCACCCAATGATTTCAACTAGGTCAAGTACCTATCCCAACTCCAAGTGAATTCCAACTTAAATACAAACTCCCTCTTACTCCATAGTAATCTCATCCATAACAAGCTCTAATACCATGTTGAAATTTCATTTATATTGGGCAATTTATGCAAATTTCAAAATTCACCTTCTTTAAAGAGGGTTAATTGAATATTCTTAATCCTATAATTTTCATCCTTATAAATTAATGAGTAAAACAATAACTAAACTACCACAATAATTCACTTCTAGTAGCACCAAAATTAATAGCAATTTAAAGAGAATAGGTACCAATCACTCTAATAAGCTCTTCATATATATATATATAATAGAAAATACAACAACAATACATGGTTGTGCAATTATGATTCAATCTTAGTGTTAAGTCCTTTAATAATTTTCTCTTTAAATCTGTCAAAACAACAAGACCATTAAGAAATAAAAATACTATCCAAAGAAGATAAAATGTTGAGATGAAATTTGCAATATACACCTAGACAATATGTGTATAGTTAACATAATATCAACCACCCAAAATTCCCTTACTAAGATTACTCAATACACCCTAGTTCCACTAAGTTCAATAATCCCTCCAACAATATGTCAAAGAGAAGAGGTTATCCCTCCAAACCCTAATTTGACGTGCTCTTCAAATTTTTCCATCTCAGAATCCCTCAGAGTAATCCACACCCTGATCCCTTGCCAAGAACCATTAGAGAGCAAAAGTACAAAGTGATGTGCTAAGTCATTGACTAATGGATCTGCATAGAGAGACTTCGCCAAACCAATATCAAATTCAAAGGATGACAACTTCCACCATGGAGACAGATAGAAGTTCCCATTACTTCCAAGAGTGAGTCCGCCGTTGACCCCCCGCATTTCTAACATAATCATCCGTTATGGAAGCTACGGCCTTCTGGATCTCTGCAACGCAGTACGAGAGCGGATTCTCCGTCACATCATGCACCAGTGCAGTTGCATAGGCCGTGACCACCCCGTTTCCTGCAAATCCTATGGGAAGAGGTGGATTTACCTTGGAACGTATGTCGACTGCAAATGATACGCTCGACGGCTGTGTGGGGTTCTGGAATACCGCCTTCGTTCTGGCCTGCCATAAGTGAGCCGCGATGACATCGAAGGTAGAACAACTACTGATGATATTGTCTTTCATTGCCTTTTGTTTCAGACGTTGCAGCATGTCCGGAGAGAACGCAAATGCTCTACGGCAATTATTTTCCGGGAGCTTTTTACGAGAATCCGCCACTGGGCCTGGTGCAGTCTTACGGTCGTGGAGTTTGACAGATTCATTATGTTGGTAATTGATATGTGGAGGAACCCCGCGAGCTTTCAAGGAGGTTCTGTCAAAGTTGGGTTCGATGAGGAGGCCTTCTCCCCTCGCCGTGGATGCAAGGTTTAAGACAAATTCTGCCATAGATCGACCGTCCATGATACTGTGCGAGATTACCAGTCCAACACAAAAGCCTCCACACTTAAACCGAGTAACCTGCACGTTTCAGTATCCTGCTTTTAGTTCTTTCCAACAATACAGATATGTACTTCACAAAAAGAACATACAAACCCAAACCCATTTAGATCCGTGCGTCTTGATATGCATTTTGAGAATGCAGACATAAACTTCTATCTTTTAAGCAGTGAAAGAAATAAAAAATTACCTAACAGATAAACCTCCTCTTAATATATTCATCTTACTGTTAACACGGAGTAGTTTATTTATTTTATGTTTTCTATGTTAAGGTCGATTTTGATCAGAATCAGAATCAGGTAATTTCTTTTTGGTAAAATCCAAATTTCTAACGGTTTAAATTGTATTTTTGAATCCATAAATAGATTCAGCACCCTCATACCTCATTGCACCCAAATTATGCAATTTTATAACTAATATATATGATTCTAAGATTTTTTAAAAATTCCCAAAGATTTCCAACTAGAATAGAACAAAATTAAACTACAAATATGCTAGGAAAAAAAATAGAATATTTAGACTACACCAAAATATACTAACACAATCCAAACTTCCCAAAAATCACAGTTCCATATATCTCAACCATATTATTAATATAAGGTTATGTTAATATTTTAAAATTTGAAATAAAATAGCAAATATATTTTTACTAGCTTACAAGGACTATATCAAACAAATATACTATGCAGATTGAAAACTTAATAACTTATTCTTAACACTTAAGACTTATAATGTTCACTAACCACAAATTATATCAATATTCCAGGTGACCAATAGATCTTGCAATCTCTCTGAGTCTGTTTTTGATAGGGTTACAGGGTACTTTGACGGAGCAGCCTCAGATTACAAGTGTGGTGCTGGTTTTATCATCATTTGTGGGCAATCCCTCACACTTAAATTCCGAATGATTGGAGTACTGAGCACAAACACCAAAGCTGAACTGCTTGGTCTTTGGGGTCTATTAAAGGTTGCTCTTATTTGCCGTTTAAACCATTTTCGAATTTATGGAGACTCTCAAGTTGTTATTAACTAGGCAAACAAAAAAACCAATCTGAAGAATGTTGCCCTACATTACTGGTGTCTAAAAACTTCAGCACTATTGGACAGGTTTCAGAATCTCTCCATTGTTCATACCTACAGAGAAAACAATGATGCAGCGGATGCGCTTTCCAAATTAGCTATTGATGAAGATCCAGTTACTCTCCAGTGAGAAGAATGGGTAGACGAGTATCTCATCAACAATGGCCTCTGGCCTCTGTAGATCTTTCTTTTCTGAATATTTATGACTTTGTCTTTGATATACAATGTGAGTTGGATTACTTTAGAGCAGTTTTGATGTAATGAACTTATATAAATAGAAAACTCAAATAATCAATGAAACGCTACCTTTCAGCGTTACACTGGTAGAGGATTTGATCATGCATTACCTGCATGGTCATCAGAGGAGTATTGCATAGCTCCTTGAATTGATCAGTCCTCATAATCAGATTTCTGAAGGAGGGATTTGGACGTGACACGTCTCCAAGCTGCACAAGTGTAAGCTCTGACGATGCTCCTGCAAATAGAACGCCTGATCTGTTGTAATTGAGCTCCAATCTGCCATCTCCAGGATTAAGCTGCAGCCTTCCAGCCAGAATATGATAAGGTACAAGCAGTTCAGAGAGCCATTCCTTCGCTTTATCGACAATATCCTCTGTCCCTGGTTTGTTTGACGGAGGTGGGTGGAAGAAACTTGTGGCCGCCAATGGGAAAACCAAGCCAAGATCAATGTTGGAGAGATACAGTGTTCCCGTAGGGGTGGGTTTTGAAGGAACGAGTTTAACGACCTCCTCACGTTTAATGTCCGATCCACAAAGAAAAACTGACTCATCAACATTGTTCCTCGTTAATTCCACGATGACTACTCTTCTTCACAGTACATATCATCATAACAAACAGAATAAGTCACTTAAAAAATATAAGTGGCGCCACATACAAATGAATACAAGAAGCGAAATAATTCCAGTGAAGAGTGCGGATGAATATGTACAAACCTTACTTTCAAGATTCCGAGAGTTTCATCAGTAGACAGTGATCGCTTCGACGTCCAAGGAAGTTAAACGGAGAGCTTTGTCTTTCAGCGAAAGCTCTTTCACTTTTATAGGCGGAGGACTCGATCATCCACTTGTGAATGTCAAATCGGTTGTTGAGATGAACTTAACTATCCGTACAACTATTCTTACTTTTATTAAATGTCTTTTCAATTTCTTATCTAAATATAATAAATGTTATCGACTATACATTTTATAATAAATTCAATAGATTGAGCGCAATCAATTTGGTGTATGAAATTCTTTTGTTTGTTTTTGTTTCTGTACAACATTTTGCAATGAATCTAATAGATTCAGATTTAGGACTTTGAATGAAATAGATGATAAATCAATTAGTATATGAAACTCTCTTGTTTGTTTTTGTATATATATAAATTTTATTTTCAATTTCTCAACTAAATATAATAAATACTATGTAATATACATTGTATAATTAATTCAATAGACTGAGCGCTTTAAATGAGATGGATGATAAATCAATTATTTAGTGTCTGAAGCTCCCTTGTTTATTTTTGTATATATATAAAATGTATTTTTAATTTCTGAACTAAATATAATAAATGTTATGTACCATACACTTTACTAAAGTCACTGAGAGCTTTGAATGAGTCTCTTGTTTTATATATAAGCTTTAGTTGAAACCTAATTGTCAACCTGAAATGATATGAAAGTTTTAAGGTAAATATTAAATAGGACTAGTTCTAGCACAACTACTTTTTTAAAAGTAATTGATAGGTTAATGGTCATTAGAACCTATTAAACATTCTAATAATGTTCATGATTAATTTGGCTATATTTGATTATAGTTATTTATGTTTGATCATAAGTGTTTATATTTAACTATGGTTAACAAAACAATTATATTTATCTATGTTTGATCATAGTTGTTTATATTTAATTATGCAGTAAGGAAAATATGCATGCCATAAGGCTAACCTATATTTCATTAAATTTGTATTTTTAATAATTATAACTTTATTTATTTTAAATTTTAAATTTAGATATAATAAATAAAAATATTAAAAATCACATTATTAAGACAAAATATAATATAACATAGTTACTTTTTATTTATTCGTGGTTAAAATGTTTTATAAAATATTATGAGAATTAATGGTGGTCTCGGCAAGGATTTACAGAAAGACAAATTGTAATATCATATTATGTAGTTAATTTTTATTTATTTTTTGTTAAATTGATATATAAAATATTTTTAAAAATAGCAAAAGGATTTATTAGGGTTAAAACATGAAACTTGTATATGTGTGGTTTTTTTTAAAATGCTAGTTGTTAATATGAAATGATGTAAAAATGATGAGTAATAAGGAGTAGTCTATTTATTACAGTGGGTTTTGGTTGGAATCTAGTTTTTTTTTTAAATCTAATTTTTATGTATTTAAATTGTATTTTTTATTCATAAATAAATTTAGCACCCTCAAATAACTCAATGATACCCAAATTATACAATTTCCATAAATAATATATGTGATTCTAATTTTTTTTTAAAATTTCCAATTGAAATATAAAGTTGAAAACATAGAATGTTTAGACTACACCTTAATAATAATACAAGCAACTAAAGCACAAGCAACTATCTCAACATGTCGTTGTTCTTAGCAAGCTCTAGGACCATCCTAATCTCTCTTTATCCAAGCTAACCTACTTTATCCAATGTAACCTAATATCTCTTTATCGAAGCTAAAACTAATATATTCTCCGCCTATATGGAATAAAGATATTGGGGGAAAGGATTTACACATAAAGCCAAAATATAAGATCATATTATGTAGTTAATTTTTTTTTTTTTTTTATAATTTCTGGTTAAAATGATAGATAAAATATTACAAAAAATGCGATGGTTGGCCAAAATATTTACACATGTTTTTGTTGTTAGGCGATGAATTACATGACAACAGATGTGTAACGGCCTTGGTGCGGAGCCCCCTTGGCCAACTCCTCCGCACAAGGGAAAGCTTGGTATGGATCTTTTACAAGATGCTAAGGAGGGCTTGGAAACCCAACTTGGAATCTTTGCGAGAATGCGTGGAGGTTGTGGCAAGTCGGAAGTGGACTTCGTTGAGGGAGCTCGGTTTGGAAACTTGACGGGATGACATGCCTTGAGTGTGGCAAGTGAGCATACTAGAGTCAGTTCCAACAGTTGCAGGACAGTGTGGCAAGCACGACAAAGGGTGCATTGAGTGGACGCTTGCCCAAATCCCGCGGACGCATAAGATCTCAACCAAGCAAGTGGAACATGTCAACCGGTTGGCAGGTGGGGAACACACCTGTAAAACAATGAAATCCCAAGGCGTGGAAAGCCTTGGCACATCAACGAAGTGATAGGAAAGTGGTTAAGGGAGCAAGGCAGGCACATTGTAAAACGAGTTGTGGAAAAATGCGCGAACGGGAAGGTTGGATGGTAAAGTGAGAGAACTTAACGACTTAGCATGTGGGTGTGGATTTCCACATGGGAAGATCCCTTCGATGCCCACATCTAACAAAAATTGTATAAGTAAAGCATGTAGCATCCAAGCTCACGGAAGAACACACAAGTTAAGTTTAATAGAAGCAAAGTTCATACAAGTCAAGAATTTGAGGCACACTATGGGAGGCCCCTCTTCTAGTGGAAACCAGAGGAGGGCACACTTGTCTTGGCATAGGTTCGCTACATGAAGGTTTTCAGGCTGCACTTCTTGGACAAGATGTGATATCTTCGATTCTTAGAGAGGCAAACATCGTCACCTTGGGGAGGCGACCTTTCCTTAGGAAAGTCTTTGGGAGAGGCACCTCAATGGAAAGAATTTCAAGCTATGTGTAGGAAAAAGTGTGAATTGGCAGACAGTTGTTAAGATTTAATATGCTAAGATAGAAAATAGCAGCATTGCAATCCATTTCACAATAATAGCGTATACAGGATCACTGAAGAAACAACAAGCACAACATAAACACAAGAGACACAAATTTATCCTGGGAAACCCTCATGGGGTTGAAAACCCAGTAAAGCTTCCTCAATATAGATGACCAGCAATATACGAAGATGTAACCCTAAGCATAAGCTCCTCCTTCTCCATAGAAGACATCTCCTCCACAAGTGCGCCACTCTCAAGTGAGTGAGTGTGTGTTAAATGAGGGATACATCTCCTCTATTTATACACTACTCCGACTTGTCTTTTACACAAATCATGTAGGCTCGTATTTAACCAATGGGTTAAATACCCCACTACAACTAACTGGGCCGACCCCTCTAGAGTGGTCTAATAACCCTTTGACCCACATAACACATATAGGGCCGACCCCCACTAGGGAAGTCTAATAACCCAACTTACCACATTCCGATGGAGGAATAAACATCTCCGGATATACAATAAGATCTTCACGGAGGAATGAATCAACTCCGGAATAATAAAGTACAAATATAATATTCTTTCAAGTTACAATATCTCAACACTCCCCCTTAACGAGAAGGATATTATAATAGCATCTGCACAAGCAAGGAGTCATCAACATCATACATGATACATCTATAAATCATTGGAAGCTTTCTTAACATCATCAGTAACTCAAGCAGTTAATGGAACTTCTTCAATACTGGAACATCAACATCTTCAGTACTGAGTCTTTATCTTCTGGAACACTCGAACAGCTACAACAACATCAACATCTGGATCCTCACGATCATCAGCATCATCATCATACGATCATCAACATCGGGATCATCTCGATCTATAGTATCTGGAACATCACGATCTACAGCATCTGGATCATCTCGATCTATAGCATCTGGATCATCACGATCTACAGCATCTGGATCATCACGATCTACAGCATCTGAATCATCTCGATCTACAGCATCTGGATCATCTCGATCTACAGCATCTGGATCATCTATCATCAAAACATGTATTCTTACTAATACATATATTATCAAAAGCATGTATTCTCACTAATACATCTATCATCAATAGCATGTATTCTCACTAATACATCAAAAGCATGTATTCTCACTAATACATCTATCATCAAAAGCATGTATTCTCACTTAATACATCTATCATCAAAAGCATGTATTCTCACTAATACATCTATCATCAAAAGCATGTATTCTCACTTAATACATCTATCATCAAAAGCATGTATTCTCACTAATACATCTATCATCAATAGCATGTATTCTCACTAATACATCTATTATCAAAAGCATGTACTCTTACTAATACATCTATCATCAATACATAGCAGCATACCCTGCAACACACACGATCTTATTACAGGATGATCAATCCCGCTCTCTTAAGGACATAGGTCCATGGATGATACAATCCAGATCAAGTTCCAGGATGATCAATCCTTATCTTTTTAAGACAAGTCTAATGTCTAGGGACGATGCAATCCCATCATGTACATTTTGAACGCAGTTCATGGACGATGCATTCCTCTCACGTACATTTTGAACTTAGTTCATGGACGATGCAGTCCTCATGTACATTTTGAACCCAGTTCATGGACGATGCAGTCCTCACGTACATTTTGAACCCAGTTTATGGACGATGCAGTCCTCACGTACATTTTGAACCCAGTTCAAGGACGATGCAGTCCTCACGTACATTTTGAACCCAGTTCATGGACGATGCAGTCCTCACGTACATTTTGAACCTAGTTCATGGACGATGCAGTCCTCACGTACATTTTGAAACGAGGTCCAGGGACGATGCAGTCCTATCTTCAATTCTCGGAGACATCAGTCTATGGATTAATTCTGGGACCTAAGTCCGGGGAAGATACAATCCCCTACCTATTCATTCAGGACTTCATTATCGAAGACCTAGTCTATGGCTCAATTCTAGGACCAGAGTCCGGGGACGATACAATCCCCCACCTGTTCATTCAGGACTTTATTTTCGGAGACATCATGTCTACAGCTCTCTTTAGAACTTGTGTTCAAGGATGATACAATCCCTCTTCTTTCTCGGAGACATTTGTCTACATCTCACTTTAGGACTGAAATCCAAGGATGATTCAATCCTCACATGTCCACGAAGGACTTCATTCTCGAAGACATCTGTCTATGGCTCATTTTAGGACTGAAGTCCAGGGATGATCCAATCCCCTCATGTCCACCAAGGACTTCATTCTCGAAGACATACGTCTACGACTCTCTTTAGGACTGAAGTCCAGGGATGATCCAATCCCCTCATGTCCACCAAGGACTTCATTCTCGAAGACATACATCTACGGCTCTCTTTAGGACTGAAGTCCAGGGATGATCCAATCCCCTCATGTCCACCAAGTAATTCATTCTCGAAGACATACGTCTACGGCTCTCTTTAGGACTAAAGTCCAGGGATGATGCAATCCCCTTATCACCTTAGACCCTGTCTAAGGACCATCCACCAACCTCTCTGTCGGCATCACCAATATAGGTATCCACATCATCGACCTTACTGTCGATGCGGGCAATCTCATCATAAGTGATCACATCGCTCCCCCTTTCGAGGAGGGTCCTTCTGAAAATTTTGTCTCGAAAAACTTTACTTGAGGTAGAGGTTTGGTTAGTACATTGGTAACTTGCTACAATTTTGAACTTTAATTCTTTTCTGCACCATATCTTGTATATAGAAATGTCAGATCTCTATGTGCTTTGACTTATCATGGAATACTAGATTCCCTACCATTTTGGTACAACTCTGTTTGTCACATAGGATCACAGTTGGGTCTATCTCTAAGTCAAACAATCTTGAAGCCATACTGCTTCATAACTTAGCAGAGCAAGCAGCCATATATTCTGCTTGTGCTAAGAGCCACACTAGATTGTTTCCTGCTAAACCACAAGATCATGGCTGATCCCAGACAATAACATCCTCTCGATGTGCTCTTCCTGTCTGATACACTTCCTGCCCAATCAACATCTGTGTAGCCATCTGAAGTCATGATCTCCAAGATAACATAGATCAAAGTCTATTGTATCCTTTAGGTACCACATCACATGTTTTGCAAATTATCAAGTGAACACATCTAGTTTCCACTAGATACTGACTCAAGGTGTTCACAACAAAGCATATATCTAACCTAGTATTCGTTAGATACATCAATGACCCAATAATTTTTCTGTACAGAGTTATATCCACTAACTCTGATGAGTCATCCGCTAACAGCTTCAAGTTGGAATCCATGAGAGTGGCCATTCCAACACATCAAGTCTTCTC
Source organism: Larix kaempferi (assembly GCA_027924585.1). Lineage (NCBI taxonomy): Eukaryota > Viridiplantae > Streptophyta > Pinopsida > Pinales > Pinaceae > Larix > Larix kaempferi. The sequence goes on from BSBM01000087.1 coordinate 9,384,303, forward strand.
AAGATTTCTCAGCATACTTTCCCTGGTTGAGAAAGATTCCTTACGAGCCTTGCCATACTTCTAGACCTAGGAAGTAATGCATCAATCTGAGATCTTTCATTTTCATTTCTGCAGCCATCTTCTTCTTTCTTTTCATGATCTGTTACTCATTCCCTGTCAGAAAGATATCATCTACATAGAATAATAGTATGATCCATAACCTTAAGGTAAAGGTTAGGAACAACTTTACTTTTGGTAAAGCCCAAGCTTATAAAGAAACTGTCAATTCTCCCTTTGTGACTGAACATCATTCACACTCTGCATTGAATGATCTTCTGCATATCTATCTGTGCCATCTCTCGTTAGATGGGTCTACTGATATGGGCCTCCATATCATTTGAACTCTGTGGTGAGTTCCTTCTTGTATCCATGTCATCTATGTATATAAACCATATTCAACCTTGTAGCAAAGGTTGATATTCACATCACCCATGGTGATCATTAAGCTCATCAATTGATTATCGATCCTGGGTACCCATACAGAACCTGATTCACACTTCTTCTTTAATTACACCATTAAGAGAATGGTCTTATCTAGCCACTTGGAGCAAACATCTCATCATGATTCTCTCCCTCTTTCTAAGAGAATCTTCTAGCCACAAGCCTTCTATAGTGTGTTTGATTTGTAAATCCTTTTGTTGAACATCCATCGCTTGTTCAATGTTTCATCATTCATCATGATCTTTCCTACATATCAAAGTTAAGTACATGATTAGTAATACTTCATAATCATGAAATCATGTTGACATGATAACCTATTATGCATACAGATATCATTTACATAGTTATGCAACTATCTTGACCAATACTTTGGCACAACACTTTTCCATATCCTGTATGCATACAGTGGCTATCTAGATGCCTTCCATCTCTACCAGAACATACTATCGAGAGTGTGCACAGCTCTCAACATGTCAGCAAAGAGGTTTCATTCTAGACAAGCAACAATGGAATGTTTGTCCAACTTACCAATCATATGCATATTAGTAGTATACTGTTCAATGCTCTATGAATGTTTACACTCAGCATGATATATTCTAGGAATACAAATATGCATACAAGCAATATCATTTACTATTTCAAATAACAACTCAAATAATTATCTTTTATGTTTGTGTGGTTGCCTCCCGCTTGATCTTATATATGTCTTTTGAACTTCTATTCATTATATACCACTGTGCATGCTCAAGTGTGCACTAGTGTCATCCTCATGATCTCATACACAAACATACATTCTTTAGTATATTCTCAAAACATTCTAATTCAAAATAATCTTGAATATGTATAGTCATGATCATTAGTATTCAGGGTTTCAAGGGAGTCTTCTTTTACTCATGCATATTCTTGTTTGATCATAGTACTCTTCTGGTTAATTAAATCATCAAGATAAGAGACATAATATGCATAAACCCTTGATTACTAAATTTATGAATAGGCATAACCAATCATACCAAGTATACTTATATAAGGGATCCTAACACAAGGTAAGATTCTAACTTGACATAGGAAAACATACCTGGATTAGTATACCTGCTTAGTTATGTACAACATACCTAAACAATCTCTTCAATGATTTAGATATCCTGAGCTAGAACCTGCATGTCTCATAGGTTAAGCATAATATAACAAAGTCATACATACCTCATAAGTAGAACAAAGATTATGGATGAGTCTTTGTCTTCATGTTGTCATGGTCATGGAACTTGATTTGTCTTTTGTGATGTACCTGTATCTTGTTAGCAGACAACATCAACCTCACACAACACCATAATGCATTAGTACAATCATATAGCCCTAATCAATTAATGTATTCGATCATTCACATGCATTCATACTGTTACTAGGGTGATAAGACAATTCTAATCATTAATCAAGATTGTACTAATAAATAATATGAAGACAAACACATCATGAACTTAATCAAGAATCAGATTTCAAGACATACCTAAACCTCCTTAAGTCATACCTATCGAGACTTCTTGTAGTCTTCTTATGTAAGGCCTTAGCCTCAACTCCCCCTGAAACTTGATCTGGAGCTTGATTAGGGTTTGCTAGAGAAACTCTAAAAATTCAATCTTTGACTTTCACACTTCTGAATGGATGGAAGGATGTGTCTTGCTAGCATACTTCAATTTTGAAATCTCCAAAATTTGACCCCTCAAAATTGCCTTCGAAACTTCTGGATCTTCTAGACAGGAACCCGAACTAGGGTTTGATGAAGCCCACCCTTCTGTCCAATCAAAAGGTTCGATCCAAGGCTCTAAACTCTTATTTTTCTGAGGAGCTTCCAGCCGTGGTTACAGACTTAAAAAATTCCAACTTTTGTTGAAGCCCTAATTTTCCATCTTTCCGATCAAAATCCTGAACTGGGGTTTGATCAAGCCCGGTCTTCTACCCAACCAAAAAATTTGATCTTTGTCTCTAAATTTCAATTTTCCTGAGTAGCATTCAGCCGTGGATTCCGATTCCAAAAATTTTAACTTTCTCCGAAACCCTAAATTCCGGAAGCCATGAATGAAGGTGCTCCAAAAATAATTTTGTTTTGACAGAAATATGTACCTGATTGTTTCTGCTGTAACTCTGAACTTTTTGCTCCACAGGGTCTGAAAACTTTTTCTGTGGTAGCCTGACCTGTCATATTTCCATCCCAACAAGTCTGACCTCAATTGGATTTTCTGAGAGAGAGTTATGCCAAGTGTCGCAACGTGACCTGTTTATGGGATAAAACAGGAGAGCGAACTTGTACGGAGTGCCAGGTGTCATTGGCTCAACTTCAGCCTCTAAAAACGTTTCCTGAGATATTAAAGTCTGTTTACTACCTGTCACTTTTTACGAAATTTCATTTGGAGCTTCCTAGCCCAATTTATGCCAAGTGTCGCAACGTGACCTATTTATGGGATAAAACAGGAGAGCGAACTTGTACGCCATGCCACATGTCACTGGTTCAACTTCGGCCTCTGATAATGTTTCCTAAGATATCACTGTCTGGGTACTACCTGTCAGTTTTTACAAAATTTCATTTGGAGCTTCATAGCCCAAGTTATGACCTTGTTTCCTAGGTCACCTGATTTTGACTAAGATCTAGAAGAGGCAGAAACCCTAACTTGTACTGATCATAACTTACAAAGTACAACGAATCTAAGGGTACCCTTTGGGCACAAGATACCTGGAGATGTTATATACGACCTGTAAAGGTTTCAGATCCTGAACCTTCTCCAAAATGTATTTATGGCGAAAGTTCCACGATGACTGGTTTTTGCTATATAAAACCCTAACCTTCAAATTGTCGTAAGTAAAGCAAGTGTCGTAAGTGCCACACATTGCCTTCCTTCAGGTTAGCTCTGATACCATGTTAATATTTAATATGATAAGATAGAAAATAGCAGCATTGCATTCCATTTCACAATAATAGCATATACAGGATCACTGAAGAAACAACATGCACAACATAAACACAAGAGACACAAATTTATCCTAGGAAACCCTCATGGGGTAGAAAACCCAGTAAAGCTTCCTCAATATAGATGACCAGCAATATACAAAGATGTAACCCTGAGCATAAGCTCCTCCTTCTCCATAGCAGACCTCTCCTCCACAAGTGCGCCACTCTCAAGTGAGTGAGTGTGTGTTAAATGAGGGATACACCTCCTCTATTTATACACTACTCCGACTTGTCTTTTACACAAATCATGTAGGCTCGTATTTAACCAATGGGTTAAATACCCCACTACAACTAACTGGGCCGACCCCTCTAGAGTGGTCTAATAACCCTTTGACCCACATAACACATAAAGGGCAGACCCCCACTAGGGAAGTCTAATAACCCAAGTTACCACATTCCAACGGAGGAATAAACATCTCCGGATATACAATAAGATCTTCACGGAGGAATGAATCAACTCCAGAATAATAAAGTACAAATATAATATTCTTTGAAGTTACAATATCTCAACAACAGTGAGGGATACGCAGAGGAAAACTCACAGTGAAATTGTGGGTAGACTCTCTAAGGAATGAATACTAAGATAGGTGTAACAAGGTTGTTGGAAAGGTTATGATGGACTGCAGTAAGATGAAAGACTTGTGATAGAGTTCAGTTGAAGCATAAGAGAAAGGCACAGACGCAAGCTGTGAGTGCTACTGTGGGTAGAGCCAAGACAATGGAAGAAGCGTATTGGTAGTTGTTGTTGTAAATTCAGCAGATGCCAGTTGGGCATGCTCTCGGAGAGTTGCGAGGGTGTGGCATCCTCTTCTATTGTGTAAGTTTCATTGTACCATAAAAAGTTATGAAATAATTTTAGGCATTCCCAACTTGGGTTGTCACCCTCATATATCTCTATGTATTGTATTTGGCTGAGTATGCAATGTGTTAACTGTTGGAAGTGTAACATTTGTAAATTTGCTAAGTATAAGTAACAATTATAAAGTTGATAAAGAGTAAGGTTTCCATAGGTTAGGCATAGTGTGTTAGACACCTACCAATATGGTATCACCCTTAGTAGGGATCCAGGTAGCTCTGCATGGGCCATCAGAAGGAAAAAAAATGAGTCAGGATGGTAAGCTTGTGACAAGTGGTATCATAGCTGGTAATCTCTTCATGAAGACATAGATGATTTTCCAAGAAGTGTCATAGTTGAATAGTCTTTTCAACTAACACCAATCATGGAAGGAATTGGGGCAAAGTTCCTACCAAGAGAATTTGGGTGTTGTGGGAAATCTCTTTGAGAGAGTCGCAATAGTGATTTGTATGGAAGACGCCAGTTGAGTGATGGGATGGAAAATTGTGTACGGTGTTTCCGTCATGACATCATGTGAATGCATAGTAGTTCAATGTGTAGTGAAGTTCCCAGTGAGGGGTGCTCATCATAGTAGACTTGTAAGGGTGACCAAGTGGATAGTTGCAGCGAAATTGACACATGGAAGGAGTGCACCCATGTTGCAGTAATGCAGTGGCAAAGGAGTTCCTAACGCATGACAATGGCTGTCGACATAGTGTGAATGGTTCATTATATTGATATAAGGTTGTAAAAGGAAGGGAGAATTGTTAGAGAGCATGCCTCAGGTAGTAAGTGCCCCCAGAACTAGTAGAGGTGTGTTCCGACCTAGAAGAATTCAACAAACTATTAGGATATCTTGCACAAACATCATGCAGCATTGCGGAGACAACAACAAGTCAGGTGGGGTAGGATGTAGTAGACTTGGTGGGGAGGCTCCTTGGCCAACTCCCCACAAAAGGGAAAGCTTGTCATGAGGCTTTCCTCAGATACCAAGGAGGGCCTGGAAACATGGCTTGGAATTTTAGTGAGAAGGCAAGTGGGATGTGGCAAGTTCGAAGTGGAGACCCTTGAGGGAGCTCATCTTGGAAGCTCTGCAGGGTGATCCGCCAAGTGTGGTAAGAGAGTGCACTAGAGTGGGTTCCAAGAGTTGCAAATAAGAGTGGGAAGCACGACAAAGGGTGCATTTGGTGGGCACTTCCCCAAATGATGTAGATGCATTGGATGTCAAGAAAATGGGTGAATCCCATCAACCAATTGGAAGGTGGGGCATTTACCCATGAAACCATGAAATCCCAAGATGTTGAAAGCCTTGGCTCACCGGCCATGTGACCGGAAAGTGGGTAAGCAGACAAGGTGACCCATGGAAAAATGAGTTTTAGACAAACACACTGACGCATCAGTTGGTAATGTTAGTGCACGTCAAGGAATTAGCATGTGGGATCATCCCGTGACATGGGAGGAGCCCTTGGGAACCCACATCTGACACACACGGTATAAGTAAATCATGTAGTGTCCAAGCTCAAGGTATAACACACAAGTTTTGGTTAATAGAACGAAATTTCGCACTAGTTAGGAGTATGAGGAACACTAGGGCATGTCCCTCCTTTGGTGGCAGATAGAGGAGGGAACACTTGCCTTATCACATGTTCACTACAAGAAGGTTTTCAGGATGTACTTCTTAGACAAGATGTGAGATCTCCATTTCATGGAGAGGAAAGTACCATCACCTTGGGGAGGTTCCCTTTCCTTTGGAAAGTCTTTTGGAGGGGCACCTTAGTGGATAGATTTGCGAGCTGCATGTAGGAATAAATGTGGATTGGTAGACAATGAGACTTGTGTGAAGGTATAATCACTTTGAACTTATGGGAAGAATATTTAGGGAAAGAAGGTTAAGAGAGGTGTTCCAACATGGTCAGCTAGGTTGTGACGGACTCCAGCATGCCACCAGACTCGCGACAAAGTTCAGTTGAAGCATAAAAGAAAAGAACATATGTGATATGTGAATAATGCTTTGGGTAGATCCAAGACAATGGATGAAGTGCAATTCGAATTGATTTTGTAGCTTGAGAAGATACCATTTGGGAATTCTCTTGGAGAGTTGTCGAGGTGTGGTTTCCTCCATTGTTGTATAAGTTTCCTTGTACTATTGAAAGTTATAAAAGGGTTTTATGCATGCCCATCTTGGAGTGCCGCCCTCATATATCCATGTGTCTTGTATTTGGCTAAGTATGGAATGTGTTAATAGTTGGAAGTGTAACATAAGTAAATTGGCTAAGTATAAGTAACAACTGTAAAAGAGCTAAAGAGTTAGGTTTCCGCAGGTTACGTGTAGTCTACCAAAAATCTACCGAGATGGTCTCGCCATTGACAAGGATCTAGGAAGTGCCACATTGTCCATTAGAAGGAAAAAATTGAGTTGGGTTGGTGATTCTGTGGCAAGATTCCTTTTGGTGGATTTTGAACCTTAGGAGAAGAATATTAACCCGCTTGTTTAAATCTATTATCCATTGCTTCCTACAAAGTGAATCAAGGAATCAACCCGTAGTAATGGACACAATTATGGGGACACTTGGTTGAGGATCAAAATTTCTCCTTCAACAATCAAAATTAAGGATCAAAATTGTTGAATTCATGTATGTTTCCTGTGCTTGAATTTCTATTGTTTAACTAGAGTTTAGTTTTATATGAAATTTACTTTCAAAAAATTAGTTCAATAGCATAGCCGACTCTTTAATAAAACATTAATACTGTATGTTAAACTAAATTGTTTTTTCATTCCTAGATAGAACCTCAGGATATATATAAATTTTAATGTTTTCAAATCCCATGTTTATGTCTAAACATTGTCACTATTTACATGTAAATGCTATCACTACTTTCCAAACTTGAACAATAACTTCCTTTAGATAGTCCCTTTTCAAGCATAGTAAAAACTGTCATTTTGGTTTTGGTAATATTCACCAAGATTATCGTCTTCGTTACACATGACCATATATAGGACACCAAGCCTATGATCCCATAATATCCTCTTCTGAAACGAGTATTGATAAGTCCATGATATAGGTATTCCATACACTCTATTATGCCATACATAAGCAAAGAAACGATCATAAAAGCATTCCTTTCTGTAGGGAATAATGCAATTTGATTGATAATTGAACAAAGTGATTTAGTAATTATATTTTTTTTGTTTTAGCATCTTTTAGTTACTAATCATGTGAATGAAGTTATACGTGGACAAAGTGAAGGTGAATAGGAAGGATGGCAATACCCGAGCTCCAGATTAAAGATCACAAGAGACACGATGCTCTTGTTTCCCCTAATTTGTAGGAAAGAATCCCCTGAATTGGGGTTGTGATTTCCAATATTGAACTAGGGTAGAATATTTTAATAAATAGAGGCACCTGAGTAGCAGGGGGTCTAACTCATATATTTGGATGCAATTCTCTATATTTTCAGTTCGGATATTTAGTTTACAATTTCTACAATTGTGATGGATCTTATGAATTTTTAATGAAAAACAACGTTACTTGCAACTTGTGAGTTTATAAGTTCCATTCTCCTCCTGTGATGTGCATTGGGGAGGGCCCCCTTAGTGCATATCTCAAGAGTTTTGTACTTTGCTTTCTATATTTGTATGCATTCTGCTGTTCATTTCTAGGATAAATATGCGTGGATTAGTTTCAACACTTATTTGATACCAAATTTCAATTTTGCGCATAAGCATCTTTATTTTGTAGTTCTGTAACACTATGTCCGTAGTTCTGATACACAACATTTGTAGTCTTGTAGCTACCATCCGCGAATGCAATTTCTAGATTTATATTTCCACTTTTTATATGATATTCTTAGACGAGATCAGATTTATAATCCTAAATGATGCCTTCATGTTTCTAGTGAAATAGATCTCTCGTTCCATCAGGTTAGATTCATCCTCTTAAACTACATAAGATTTGCTTTGGTTTTCATAAAATAGGTTAAATATTGTTTTGAATTTCATAAGACTAGACAAGTGCTTTCATAGAATAAAAATCTTGTTTTCATAAACTAGGTCAATGATGTTTTGGATTTCATAAACTAGATGAATGATTTCACAGAATAAATTCTTGCTTTCTTAGATTAAGTGAATGTTTTAAATAGAGTAAGTTATTTCTTTCATAAATTAGGTAAAGGATTTGTTTTGAATTTCTTAGATTAGGTGAATGCTTTAAATAGAGTAAAATCACGCTTCCGTAAATTAGATTAATGCTTTCATAAAATAGGTTCATGATTTTAGTAAAGTTCATTTTTTCTTTCGATTGTGATAGACCTTCATTTATTTTACCCTCTTTAGAATAACTCCTCACTATTCCTTAGAACACATTAAACACCTAGCGATAAATATTCTCTCAACATAGTGCACATATAGTGCTAAGTGCCTCTTAAGTTTGTATGTTCCCTGGTCAATATTTAAAGTGAGCTTCTTGAACGAATACCTATTAAAGGGTAGGCATTTCCTGTGAGGAACCTGCAGCAATTAATTGATGAAAAGAACGATATATCAGAACACATAATATTTTTATTGATTGTAGGCCACTTCGAGGGGGAAGCCTCCTTTAAGAAATCTCAATACAATTAACTCATGGATGCCTTCATTGGACTCAACACAAACTTATATACTAATTCTATGCACCAATACTATGGATCAATACCATGGAACATATAATACTGCAGGACGAATTACAAAGCATATACGTCCAATACTATGGATCAATACCATGAAAAATATAATACTATGGATCAATACCATGGAACATATAACACTACGATCTACGACTTACAAATCATATGCGTCCAACAAAAATATACTAACAAAGTAAAGAGAAGAGTTAACACTGGTTCCTAACATCGCCTCCCCCTTAGAAAAAGCTCTGTCCTCAAAGATTTAGATGTGGAAATTGTTGTTGAATATGAAGGAGTGGTTCCCATATAGCATCCTATGGTTGCATTCCATGCCACTGAATTAATACCTCTATGATATATCGTGAGTGAAGCTGATGGGTGCACCTATTGAGGACGGCCTCCATCTCAAAAGGATGGATCCTTCATTATCCAGTTTTGGTAAAATAGTTTGTCCTATGATGCTGGTGTCAAGAACTTTCTTCAGACCAGAGACATGAAATATTGGATGAATGCGGGAAGAAGGAGGAAGTTCCAATTTATAAGCAATAGACCCAACCTTCTGAAAAATCTGATATGTCCCATAGAAATTTGGAGCGAGCTTATGACGCCCTTTGAGTTTCAGGGAGGATTGCTTGTAAGGCTGTAGACGAAGAAAAAACATATCACCTGCTTGAAAAGTGCACTCAGAATGGTGCTAATAATCTTGTTGATTCATTTGATTTCTTACCATGTGAATATTGTCCTACAAAATGAAAAGAATATGATCGCGGTTTCGAAGGACTATGTCAACTGCCTAAACTGGTGAACTGTTGGGGGTGTATGGAAGAAGAACTGGCGGTTCCTTCTCATAGACTGCTTCATATGGAGTCATTTTAGAGGCAGTGTGGTAAGAGGTATTGTACCACCATTCAGCAAGAGGGAGACACTTTTCCCACTGATGTTGTTGTTCAGAGGTGAAGCAATGAAGATAAGTTTCCAAGCATTTATTGATAATTCCAGCCTGACCATTTGTTTGTGGGTGATACCCTCAACTCATCTTAAGTTTGGTTCCAGTTTGGAAAAATAGTTCTATCAAAAAATGACTAGTTAAAGTTGCATCGCGATCCGAGACAATGGAAGAAGGGATTCCATGAAGACAAAAGATCTAGTCCAAGAACATTTGTGCGACTAAGGAGGTTGTATAGTGATGGTTGAGGGAAAAAAAATGACTATATTTGGAGAGGCGATCAACAACAACCAAAATCATTGTCTTCCCTCCATATTTAGTGATCCCTTCAATGAAATCCATATAAATATGTCAAACTCCATGTAGATATGGGAAAGGGTTCGAGCAATCCTGGAAGGAGTGTCGTTTCACCCTTATTGCACTGGTAGGTATCACATTCAACCACCATCTGTTGAATTGTCCTTTTAATTCCCAGCCAAAATAATCTACATCATGCCCGCTCGTATGTTTTGAGTAACCTAGAGTTCCCTGTCAATGGAGAAGCATGGAGTTCATAGAAGATAGCCTATTGAAGATCTATGCTCCGGCGAAGCACCAAACGACCCTTGTATCTCAGGGAATCACCATCCCAAGAGTAATGTGGTAAAATAGAAGGGTTGTTAGAGAAGCATTGGATGATTTGAGATAATGAAGAGTCATTGACATAACCCTGCTGAACAGATTGCAACCAATTTGGAACATGCATAGAAATAGATGAAACAGAAACTTGGTCATCAAATGTGCGAGAAAGAGCATCCGCAACAAGATTGTCCTTACCCTTCTTGTAAGTGATTGCATACTCATAACCCATGAGTTTGCTAACCCATTTATGTTGTACTGGGGAGGATACCCGTTGTTCCAGGAAATATTTCATACTCTAGTGATCAGTCTTGATGTAGAAATGATTCTCTTATAGGTATGGTCGCCACTTTTGTACTGCATGCAAAAGAGCTATCATTTCCTTCTCATATATAGAGGTAGCTAAATTCTTACCGGAGAGGGATTTGCTGGTGAATGCAATGGGATGTTCATATTGAAGGAGAGCAACACCAATTCCATTGCCGCAAGCATCACTCTCAATAATGAAGGGCTTGGAAAAATTGGGCATAGTTAGAATAGGTGTAGTACACATAGATTGTTTTAGTTCAAATGCACACTCAGTAGCATGTGTCCATGTAAAACCATCCTTTTTCAATAGAGCGATTAATGAAGCTACAATATTCCCATAATCCTTGACAAACTTGCGGTAGTATCCAGTCAATCACTAAAAACTAAGAAGGCTCTTGAGTGTCTGAGGATGCAGCCAATTTTTCATGGCATCTATTTTAGCAGGTGTTAAGATTTAATATGCTAAGATAGATAACATCAGTATTTAATTCAAATTCACAACAATAGCATATACAAGATCACTGAAAGAATAAAAAGCACAACATAAACACAAGAGACACAATTTTATTCTGGGAAACCCTCTAGGGGAAGAAAACTCGGCAAAAATTCCTCAATATAGATGATCAAAAGTACAAAGACAAAACCACAAACAAGTGCTCCTTCTCCTTGCATCTCTCTCTCTCTCTCTCTCTCTCTCTCTCTCTCTCTCCATTGCAAATTACACAAGTGAGCGTGTGTGTGAATGAATGAATAAATGAGAGAGCCTAGCTCTCTATTTATACATTCACTTCTACTTTAATTTTATAACTTCACATGTCAGCCTCAACTAACTTTACCACTCAACTTAATGTTAACTAGGTCGACTTCTCTAGGGGACTTAAAAACCCCATTACATTTGACTCTAGGGGGATCTATTGTCCCGAATTACAAGGGAGGATTTACCTCATGACTCTATGATGACCAAATACAATAATAACATCCCGAAGGAGGAATAAGACATCTATGAATAAATTACAATAATAAAATACAATAGAATATTCTTCGAAGTTACAATATTTCAACACTCCCCCTTAACGAGAAGGGTATTCTGCTGACAACAAAAACATCAACTGTAGGAGCAAGGAGAGAGAGCATCATCAACAACATCAAGGTGATACATCTATAAATCATTGGAAGTTTTTCTTCAACAACATCAGCAACTGGAACAGTTAGTGGAACATCTTCAATATCTTCAACATCTTCAGTACTGGAGCATCATCTTCTGCAGCACTCGATCGCTCGATCATCTACAGCAACACTTGATCTCTCGAACAGCAACATCATCTTGATATTTCGATCAACAACATCATCTTTATCTTTCGATCAACAATATCATCTTGATCTTTCGATCATCAGCAACATGACCTACAACACACATGATCCAATTACAAGATGATCAATCCCTTTCACTTTAGGACATAAGTCCAAGGATGATGCAATCCTAATCCAATTACGAGATGATCAGTCCCTCTCACTTTAGTACATAAGTCCAAGGATGATTCAATCCTGATCCAGTTATAGGATGATTAGTCCCTCTCATTTTAGGACAAAATTCCAGGGATTATACAATCCCACCACATTCTCAAGGACAGAAGTCACCGGATCAGTTCTGCACTGAAGTCCAAGGATGATACAATCCAACCACATTCTCGAGGACATGAGTCATTGAATCCATTCTAAATTGAAGTCCAAGGATGATACAATCCAACCACATTCTCGAGGATAGAAGTCATCGTATCTGTTATGGACTGAAGTCCAAGGATGATACAATCCAACTACATTCTCAAGGACAGAAGTCACCGGATCAGTTCTGGACTGAATTCCAAGGATGATACAATCCAACCACATTCTCGAGGACAAAATTCACTGGATCCATTTTGTACTGAATTCCAAGGATGATACAATCCAACCACATTGTCGAGGACAGAAGTCAGCGAATCAATTATGGACTGAAGTCCAAGGATGATACAATCCAACCACATTCTCGAATACAAGATTCTACGGATCCCTTTAGGCCATGTGTCTAGGGATGATACAATCACACTACAACATCATCATCACAAAATTCTCGGAGACAAGAGTCTATGAATCCCTTTAGGACTTGTGTCCAGGGATGATACAATCCCACTACAACATCATCATCATCACATTCTCGGAGACAAGATTCTATGGATCCCTTTAGGCCATGTGTCCAGGGATGATACAATCCCACTCCAACATCATCATCATCGCTCCCCCTTTTGAGGAAGGTCCTTTCGAACCACACTAATATTGTCGCGGAAGTACTCAAAATTTACTTGAGACAGAGGCTTAGTCAACACATTAGCAGCTTGCTCATCAATGCTCACATACTGGAGCTTTATAGCTCCCTTCTATACCATAAAAAATACCAGATTTCTATGTGCTTTGACTTTTCATGGAACACTGGGTCTCCAGCATATTTATACAGCTCTGGTTGTCACATAAAATCACCGTGGTATCCAACTCCAGGTTAACTATACCTGACATCAACTTTCGGATCCATATGGCTTGACAACTTAACAGAACAAGCTGATATTGTACTCTACTTTAGCTTGTGTTGAGATAAAAATTGGACTGCTTCCTACTAAACCATGATATCATGGTGGATCCCAGACAATAACATCCACCTGAGGTGCTCTTCCTGTCTGCATTTGTATAACCATACAATCTGTAGTCATGATCTCCAACATAGTATAGACCAAATTCTATCATACATTTTAGGTACCTCATCACATGCTTTACAGCTACCAGGTGAACACATGTAGGCTCAACTAGATACTGACTCAGGGTGTTCACATCAAAGAATATATATGGCCTAGTATTTGTCAAATACATCATCTGTCTGTAAACTGTAGAAAGCACTATCCATCATCTCCGATCTCTACTTCACATTTTCCTTGGCTAAGGAAAAATCTTAGCCACATATCTAATCACAAGAATCATGCCAATATTCTTTAACTCTGAGATATGCTCCCTCTAAAATGGATTCTTCTACATCTAAGTATTGTCCTCCCTTTGTAATTGAACATCATGCACACTCTACATTGAGTGATCTTCTGGATATCTATCCTTGTCATCTCCCATTAGATGGGTCTACTGATATGAGCCTCAAGATCACTAGAACTATGGTGAATTCCTTCTTGCATCCACTGAGAGAATCATGTCATCTGTATATAGCAACCATCTTCCAACTTGTAGCAAAGGTTGAAATCCGCATCACCCACGGTGATCATCAAGCTCGTCAAATGACTATCGATCCTGGGTACCTGTTGAACCCATACAAATCCTTCTTCAATCATGTGATTTTCATTCAAATCTTGGGGGTTTTCTCGATATGCACTTCTTATTCAATTAAACCATTCAAGAGAATGGTCTTTTCATCCATGGGTGTAATCTATCTCTGGAAGTGTGTCTAGCCAATGGAGAAAACATCTCATCATGATCCTTTCCCTCTTTCTAAGAGAATCCTCTAGACATGATCCTTCCTTTGTACTTCTATAGTATGTTTGATTTGTAAGTCTTCTTGTTGAACATCCATCACTTGTTCTTTGGAAAAAGTGTTCATCATCCTTCTTTTGTAGATCATAGCACACGATCTTTCCTAAAAATTAAATTCATTTACATGATTAGTAACACCTCATAATCATCAAGTCATGTTGACATTTCAATGATAACCTATTATGCATACTGATATGATTCACATAGTTATGCAACTACCTTGACAAGCAACAATGGAATGTTTGTCCAACTTACCCATCATATGCATATTTGTATTATATTGTTCAATGCTATATGAATGCTTACACTATGCATGATATATTTCTTGATTCTAGGAGTACAAATATGCATACAATTATTACGAGAAATATCATTAACTATTCAGAGATTCAAGAAGTAATTCAAATAACAATTGAAATACTTATCTTTTATGTTTGTGGTTTCCTCCCTCTTGATCTCTATTTTCCCTTTATGATAGCATCATGATCATATGTCTTTGAACCTATATCCATCCTGGATTACTATGCATGCTTAGGTGTGAATTAGTTTCATCATTGTGTCATCCTCAAGATCGCACACATTCGTTAGTATAATCTCAAAACTGTCAAAACATTATAATCCTAAATAATCTTAAACATGTATGGTCATGATCATTTCATACACAGGTAATTTATCACAAGCGTTAGTATTCAAGGTTTCATGGAGTACCTTTTTTACTCATGCATATTCTTATTTGACCATAAGACTCTTCTAGTTTGTCATATCATTAATCAAACTAAGAAACATAGTATGCATAAACCCTTGATTACTTACACTTCTAACTTCAAGAATAATCATTATCAATCATACAAAAGTATACTTATATCCTAACACAAAGTAGGATTCTTACTCGATATAGGAAAACATACCTAGATTAGCATGCTTGCTAGTTATGCCTAACATACCTAAACGATATCTTCTTTGTTCTCTTCATATATTTAGAGATCTTGTGCTAGTAACCTGCATCTCTTAAATCTCATATGTTAGGTGTATTGGAACCAAATTGTGCATACCTTGTAAGTAGAGCTTCTATGTGATCAAATACTATGGATGAGTCTTTTGTCTTCATGTCATCATGGTTATATATTCTTGATCTAGAACTTGATTTGTCTTTATTCATGTACCCTTCATGTTATAAGACAAAATCATCCTAATACAACACCATAAGTGTATTAGTACAGTCATAATATCACGAGTGTCATAACCCTAATCAATGAATGTCTTCTATCATTCGCATGCATTCATACTTTAACCAATGTGATCATACAACCCTAAAAGTTGATTATGATTGTACTATCCTTAATAATATGCAAGTAAACATATCATGAACTTAATCATCAGATAAATAAAAACTAATTTCAAAACATACCTGCATCTCCTCAAGTCATACCTGTCGAGATAGCTTGGAGTCTTCTCTATAAGGGTAAAACCCTAATATTCCAAAATACATAACTTGTAAACATATTATATAGATTCATGGTGATATTATGATAGAATACCAGTGCCATTTAAACCACCTTCATTTCTGCCCTATGATTCTCCCAACTTTGCTAGGGTTTCTTCTTAGTTGTAGAACCGAGAAACCCTAATTTTTAATCTCCTTCCTCCCACAACATTTGATGTAAGATTAATATCTATGATGAAGGGATTCCAAATCGATTTTCAAAGTTTAAAATGTTGCATCAGGTGTCTTCAACATTGTATCAAGTCCTTCCATACCTAAAAAAACTAAAAACCCTAAGTGAGAAGTTCTTCCTCCTGTTCTTTGATTTCCTCCATTGCGCTATATTAGATGTGTCGTATTGTTTCTGGTGTATCACTGAAATTTCAGATCCTTAGGGTATGAAACTTTGGCCTGTGGTATCCTGACCTATCATATTTCCAACCACACATATTTTAGCTTCATTGGATTCTCCATGAGATATATATGATAAGTTTCCCAACATGACATGTTTATGGGATGAAACAACGTAGCTAACTTTTACAGCATTCCACGTGTCATTGTTTCAACTTCGGCCTCTGATACTCGGATCTATGAAACTACAGTCCATTCCCTAATTGTCACTTTTGATAGAATTCCATTTGACTTTTACTAGCCTGAGATATGACCTTTTTCCCTAGGTAACCTGTTTAGGGATGCATTCTGGAAGAGGAAGAAACCCTAACTTGTATGAACCACATCTCACAAAGTACAACGAATATGAGGTTGAAACTCGAAAACAAGGTACACAAACATTTAATATTCATCCTTTCCAAGTTTTAGATCCTGAACCTTCGCCAAAAGTGATTTATGGCGAAAATTCCAATATGACTAGTGTTTTCTATACAAAGCGCTAGCTTTCAAATTGTGGAAAGTGAAACAAGTGTCGTAAATGTCATACATTTCCTTCTTTCAGGCTAGCTCTGATACCATGTTAAGATTCAATATGATAAGACAGATAATATCAGTATTCAATTCAATTTAAAAACAATAGCATATACATTACCACTGAAATAATAACAAGCATAGCATAAACACAAGAGACACAATTTTATCCTGGGAAACCCTCTAGGGGAAGAAAACCCAGCAAAAATTCCTCAATATAGATGATAAAAAGTACAAAGACAAAACATCAAACAAGTGCTCCTTCTCCTTGCATATCTCTCTCTCTCTCCATTGTGAATTACACAAGTGAGTGTGTGTGTGAATGAATGAATAAATGAGAGAGCCTAGCTCTCTATTTATACATTCACTTCTACTTTAATTTTATAACTTGAAATGTCGGCCTCAACTAACTTTACCACTCAACTTAATGTTGACAAGGCCGACTCCTCTAGGGGACTTAAAAGCCCCATTACATTTGACTCTAGGAGGATCTATTTTCCCGACTTACAAGGGAGGATTTACCTCATGACTCTATGATGACCAAATACAATAATAACATCCGGACGGACGAATAAAACATCTCCGAATAAATTACAATAATAAAATAGAATAGAATATTCTTCGAAGTTACAATATTTCAATAGCAGAATCCATGTGAACCCCTTGTGCTGAAATAATGTGCCCGATATACTCTACTTCCTCCTATCCAAAAATAAATTTAGATTGTTTGGCATGGAGATGATGATCAGAGAAAAGTTGCATTACAATATCCAAACGATGGAGATGATCAGCCCATGTTTTACTATAGATAAGGATATCATCAAAGAAGACCAGAATGAATTTCCATAAGTAGGGCCAGAATATTTTATGCATCAATGCCTGGAATGTGGAAGGAGCATTAGTGAGGCCAAAGGGCATGACCAAAAACTCATAGTGGGCATTAAAATAATAAAATACAATAGAATATTCTTTGAAGTTACAATATTTCAATAGCAGGATCCTCATGAACCCGAATTAGATGATTCCCAGAACGAAGATCCAACTTGGAGAAAAAATTAGCACCATGAAGCTCATAAACAATAGGAATTGGAAACTTATACTTGATTGTGAGGTGATTAAGTGCTCGGAATTCAATGCAAAGGCGCCATGACCCATTTTTTTTTAGACAAGAATAACTGGTGAAGAAAAGGAACTACTAGTAGGGCGAATAATACTTGCTTCAGTAAGTCCCGAATGAGCATCTTAATGTTTGTTTATTGGTGAATTGGGTAGCGATAGGGACTCATGTTGGGAGGAACACTTCTTGGAAGCAGCTGAATATGATGTTCCTTTGGACTTGAAGGTGGCAATCCCACTAGTTCAACAAAGACACTTGTATATCTATCTAGAATTTGGTGTATATATAAAGGAGTAGTGGAGACCATTGATGGTTGAATCTGAATGGAATGGATATAAGCGATGACATCATGTGAATTCTTCTTAAAGATATTTTCCATGCGATGTGAACTGATGATGCTGAGAGACCCTGGTTGTAATCCTGTCAATGTGTGTTTGTGCCTATTGATTGTAAATTGCATCCAAATTTCATCAAAATCCCATAAGATGGGGCAAGTTTGCGTATCCATTGAGTGCCTAAAACCACATCACATCTGCCTAAGGCCTGTTGTGGGGAAAATGCACCTATAGTTGATGGGAGAAACTACCAACTTATGGTGATAAAGATAGACTTACAAGCATTCTGCACGTACAACAAGTAAATGAAGAGATTAGGGTTTAGAGATATAGGCACCTTATTTAGAAGGTTGATCCTAGCTTTGCGTCCCTTGCTCTTCAATGCTTATCTAGTGTCACAATGACCAAACCTGCAAAAAAACTTGATACCTTTCTCAAATACATTTGACTACATATATAAGATTGATATCCATAGTATAAAGAGACATCAAACTATAATCAAACAGTAATCAAATCTAAGACACATTAATGGGTCATATTTGGAAAGAGAAGAATGTCTTATCTTTATTAATAAATGAAAGCAAGTACATACAGTTATACCTTCTTTCAAGCTTGGCACTTCACGAAACCTAGATTCAAGGTCTCCTGCTTCCTTTCTCCAAGGATTCCAGCCTCTAATCAACTGTGCTAGGGTTTACCAGAAACTAAGCACAAGAGAGGGGGATGAGGGTCTCCATTCCTCCAGCATAACAATATTGTAGACTTGGTCCCCTCACATGGCCCTTCTACCCTCATTATATAATCAGTGAAGGAGAGGAAAAGAAGTTATAACCGAGTAGGAGGTTCCCCAACCAACTTAACTTCCCAAAATTTTGAGATTTTGACCAAAACAAGGGTGTACTCTACTCTACAGTAGAAAAAGTAGTGTACATATGGAGTTGAGCACTACTATTCCACAGTGGAGTAGCACTCAGAAGGTTTGAGCGCTACTATTGTACACTAGAGTAGGGTACACACGCTACTATCATGCTTGTGTACCAACGCTCATGTTAAAAAATGGCCCAAAATAGGCTTTTTTGCTCATTTCAGGAGATGGTTTGGTTTGGAGAAATGTTCCTAAGGGTCATATACATCAAATGGGTCAAGAATGAGGTAATTTCAACCATTTTTAGTGTCCCAAATGAATCCTCCATCCACAAATGTCCTGTTGTGTGACTGAAACTTGATCTCAAGAAGTGTCGTCATGCGACCAAGGGAAGCAAGTGTCATCACGGATGGAGAGGTGTCATTTCAAGCTATAACAGATGCCCCCTAATGTATGAGGTCAGAGGGAGTGCAAGAAACGATGGCCGAAATACATTATAAATAACAAAGAGTTGAAACATGGAGGAATGAAGAAACCAAGAATCATATGTTCAAATGAAGTACCTGAAAGCAAAGGCAATGTTAGACAAACTCATCCTTGGGGTAACTGTCCATGTTCAAATGGTGGAACATGACCTCCAAGAGGATACAATAATGATCCAAATACTGATGCATATATCGTGGCCACTAGAATACAAGCGTGGATCCATGAGGAACATAAGTGTAAACATAGCCACATAAATACAAGGTGGATCTATGTCAAAACTGGAGAACATAGCCATAGAGAACAAGATGGATCTATGTCTCATCAAGAGCCAAAAAGAGTGTGGCTCAATCTTGCGCAACTTGGGCGATAACATAAATAAGGTGATGCTATCGAGGATCCCAAGGTCTTCATCCAAAAATGACCCAAGGTACAAACCTATCCATGCGAATAAATGAGTTGATGTCGAACATGGGAGGTATCATTTGATTACCGGTCATTGATGTATACCGTTAACAAATGCAAGGGTGTCCACCAATAATGAAAATAGAACCCAAGGTACCTAGTACATTCAAGCAAGTGCGAATAAATGTTCTTACCGTCGAACACTTGAAGAATCCATCGGATAAGAGACATTGATGTATTCCCATCTATCCAATAGCGAGGGAAATTGCCACTAATGATTGCAACCCCCAAGGTACTAACCAAAACTAAAACTTCATTCCCAGAGCAAAATGAGTTGAAGTCGATGGGAAGAATTCTGTTGGAAGGGAGGCCTTAATGCATCCTCCATCATCCAACACGAGGGACACTCAACAGGTATGAGCTGATTTGGAGTAGGACTGAGCACATGATGAAACATACTGACACCAAGGAATGGCTGACACATGAGGTCAAGGCAACTATAGAATGGCCGACACAGGTTATATTCTTGAACAATGAGCATGACACAAGAATGACTTAGGAAGCTTTGAACACAAAGAGACCATGACGCAAGTCTGCAATATAGGAGACATTAACAGATTCTCCATATGATTGTAAGACTAACCAAATGGAGGAGTAAGAACTTTGAGATCAAGTTTATCCTAAGGCCAACACTAGAACCCAACTTGTTTGATAGACTTAAAAAGGTGCTTTGTTCAAGGAGATAGTTGACTTGCTGCCATCATATTGAAAGATATTTTAACATTCTTCCCTTCGCTTTCCTTTTTCATTTTTTAACGAGCTTGACAAAGAACTAAAGCATGCTCGATGGTATTTTCATATTTAAGGAGTTTGAAAAACCTAGAAGAAAACTCCATACACCTATCCGTGGATTTTATATCGAGCCCGGATTGGTCTGTGCTCGGCGGTGTTTTCTTGCTTATAGAGTTGAAAAACTTAAACAGTCCTCTATACACCTATCTGTGGATTTTATATCGAGCCCGGATTGGTATATGCTCGGCAGTGTTTTCTTGTTTATAGAGTTGAAAAACTTAAACAGTCCTCTATACACCTATCCATGGATTTTATATCGAGCCCAGATTGGTCTGTGCTCGCTTGTTGTTTTCACATTTCGAGAGTCTGAAAACCCTAAAGACAACTCCAAAGGTCCTTTTTCGTAAAGTTAGTCTCCTTGCCCAAAAAAGTGTAAAATGATGGAAGAAGAACTCTTCTAGCGCATACGAGAGTATACCTTTTCTGTAAATTATCCACCAAGGCCCGGAAAAGGGGTAATTCTATACCTAAGTGGATGTCGGTTCAGTTATTTTAATGAGCCCGAAAAGACAACTATGCTCGGCAAACTTTTCCTATTTAAGGAGTCTGAAAAGGGATTAAAAGAACTCCATAGGGATCTTTTCCGTAAAGGTTTAACGAGTCCAGAATAGTAAACTCATGACCTCCTTACTGTTTTTAACGAACTCAAAGGAGATACAGAAAATGCTCGCAACTTCCTTATTGCTTTTAATGAGCTCGAAGTGAAGATGAAAGAAATGCTCATAGCCTCCTTACTATTTTTAACGAGCTCGAAGGAAAGGTGGAAGAAATGCTCATAACCTACTTATTGTTTTTAACGAGCTCGAAGTAAAAGAAGAATGCTCGAAATGGGAGGAGACGAGTGTCAAGGACATGCGAAACTAGCTCCAAGCGCATGGAACAAAGCTATGCCTAATGCAAGGAACATGAGCAAGATAAGTACACTCAGGGTGTGTCTCCTCCAGGTAAAAGGTGTCAAATTGTGAGGGCAAAATGATACAGGGCTTAGTGGAAATGAGATCAGAGATGGAGGCTTATACAATAGGCTAAAAGCGTGGAAGCCGACATCAGGCTCATTAGCACAAGCGAGATCATAACAGATGCACATACAACTTGAACATAAAGAGGGGAGCCTTATTAGGGATGGCCAGAAATAGATGAGGAAGAAATATATGAGGCTTCTTCTCAAAGTCATGGTAAATATAAAAAGGCTCCCAAGCCTCTGAGAAAAACTCAGCATGGGTACCAAAATGGCATAAGGGTACTGACTAGGGTGACCCATGTTAGGCAGGCTCTGCTGTCGGACTGGTGCACAATGCATAAAGAGATGGCTAACACACCAATATGCAATAGGTTCGACCCTATGGTGAATTCGGATGGAAAAATGTTCAAATGCAACATAACAATGGGGAAGCCTAAACCTATATGCAAGGTTTCGAATATACATGACATGGTCGCACAAGGTGTCGAAAAGGACCAATAAGCAAGTATACATCCAGCTAAGAATCCTTTCTCCAAGAAACATTAGTACCAAGATCATATCTAAAACATATGTAAAGAAATACCCGATACAAGTCACTATGGTAGAAATACTTTCAACTTCACTATCATTAACAACAGGCATAAACAAGGCAGAGTTTTCAAATGAAGACTCTATGGTACCTAAGCCCGAGGACTTACAATCAACAAGATCAACTTCAGGATGAAGATCAAAGTTGAAGGACATGATGTAATTTGCAGAAACAAATTCATCATCACGGGAGTTGAAAATTCTAGAAGCAGAATCAAACTCAGCAGGAACACCAATTTGTGGATCTATAGGAGAGTCCAAAGACTCAATAGTAGGAAGATTAGACTTTAAGGTCAAACCAAGGCTGGACATAACTATGACTGGATCAACATCCAAGTGAATGGCAGACTGTACTATAGAATCTAGGAAAACTTCATCGGAAGGAATCATATCATCCCAGATAGAACACATATCTAAACATTCAGATGGAGGTGTCACTTGGTCAAAAGCTGGGACTAAGTCCCGAGAAGGTAAGCATGAACTCAGAGACTCCTTCTCAGTAGCAGTTGAACTCAAAGAACAATATGCCACAAAATTCCCATGTGACATAGTAGTGCTTAATGACAAGGGACCTGACTGGTCTATAGTTGGGTAATAAGGATGACCAACGAATGCAAGCTAGTCGATAGTGATGATGCTTTCATTATGAGGAAAATGCATCACACGAACGAGCGTAGACACCACAGCATGCATAGCATAAACGTAATCATGCCCGAGGATCATATCAAAGTCCATAGGGTCCTTTAAAACCATAAAATCAACTAAGACTGTTTTTCCACCCAAGGTAACAGGTGCCTGACAGAGGAATCCGATTGGTTCGCTAGGTCTTCTACCGAAGGTAAACGGCCAATTAATAGCTGGAATAACATTAGGGAAACACAAATCTCTCCAAGCATAAGCGGACAAGATACTAACAGAAGCTCCTTCATCAACAATGCATCACTCAACCATATGGTTCCCAATATCAACCTTTATCTGGAAAGGTGTTGAAGAAGGAAGACGAGGCTCGGCTAAACTATTCCAATCAAAGGAAATGGTCCTAGGGCTTGGTAGGGGTTCACATGGCACAAATGAAGTGCCCCCTTTTTTAGGAACATCCAGACTGGTAATGCAGAAGACTTCAGCAGTAGGCGCATCAATTTCCGAAGGACTGATGGGATCGGTCAAAGATTGCATCGATTCGATCACTTCACTCTCCGAAGGAAGAGTGGGGTCGACCAAAGATTGCATTGGTTCAACCACTTTATCAACCAAAGGTTGATCTGACTGCAGGGAATCTATAAACATCTCAGTAATAGAGGTTCCTTCAGACCGGGACCACACTCTTCGTGCCTCTGGAATGGCAGGGCATTGGTGAGTAAGGTGATCTCCCTTACAAAGTTTACAAGGGAACTTTGGTTTCCGTCCTATAGGTTTAGACTCCTTTACAATGTCAGTACTCTCAGCATGACTAGCATTGGCTGACAGCTTGCCCCCAGCATGACTTGCAGTGGCTGGTTGCTCAAAAGTAGAAGACTTTTGAACTAAGGACCACACTTTTTGCACTACTGGAAGTATAGGGCACAAGTAAGTAAAGTGATCTCCCTCGCAAAACTTACAAGGAACTTAAGCTTATGTTTCTTGGGTTTGTTGACAATGTCAACTCCCTCAGCATGACTTGCAGTGGCTGATCTGGTGTCTCCAGTATGACTCACAGGAACTAGTGACTTATCATTAATATGACTAGTAGTGATCAATGACATGTCCCGAACATGACTGACAGTGGTTGAAGACAAACTTTCAGTGTGATTTTCAGTGACTAAAATTTTTCTCCCAGCATGACCTCCAGAGGCTGGATAGGTACCCCCTGCATGATTTGCGGAGGCAGGGTGCTTTCCCCCAGCATGACTTACAGAGGCTGGGTTGCTACCCCTTGTTTTGGCATCTTCTTCCCATTCTTCCTACGTTTATTCCTTTTAGACTGCTGGTTACTAGTATTGCTACTTTCGCCACATGAGGTAGAAGGAGGAGGAGAAGATGTTACTGGAAAGGGAGGCATAGGGTTCTGATGCTCTTGATTTGAGGTGCTCACAAAAGAAACGTCAGGAGAATGCAAGGCATTCGGACTGGAAAACAACCAAACCGGCAGCCCAATAGTGAATCCAGGAAGATTCAGAGTAGCCATTAAGGGAGCACCAATGTTTCCAATGAATGGAACAACACAAGGATCCCCCAGAACAGGGGTAACTTGATTGGCACTCGCCGAAATGCTAGACATAGTTTTCTACTCAAATGAACAAGAACTTCTCTAAGGCAAACTAAAACAAGTAGCACAAAGAGCACACCACTAAAAAAGGTCCTAGGTAAATCAAACCAGGAAAACAGATGACTTCTGGAGAAGAGTGTGGGATGATGAGGGCCCAGAATAGATCAACGAAGGATGAAGAACAGTTACCCAGGGTCCACAATACAATGACTAAGGGTGCAAGTGCTAGAATCACCCAACCGCCCTCCCAAAGACCTGCAAGGGATTTCCTCCCACGTCTGTCCTAGGTACAGCAGATATACCCTCCGTTGTCACCTGTGTATGAACCTATGATCAGATACTAAGGATACCACCACACCAAAAACTCCTGGGGGAACAGTCTCTAGTCGAATCAGAAGGTGTGGGCAAGGTAACTGAGCCTGAAACTCAAAAGAGTTCCCAAACGTGATCCAATCCTAGTATATGCTCGAAACAGAAAGTAGGAGGAGTATTCCCAACAATCTGATCTCACAATACCTACTGCATAGATCCCAGGCAAACTTTGAATGAAGTGGGTTTACCTATGATAGTCGAACTACGATTTTTGCGTAATGTGTGATCTTGGGTGGTTTAAGGTGTTTTAAACCCAAGATCCTAACCAAGACTAGTTGGTGTAGTGTAACCTAGAAAAGAAAATGTTACTAGTAAATTTTATTAGAGTTCATTTTAAAAGTCACTTGCTTACTCAAAAAGGTAGTGAGTGTGTGAGAGTGGTTATAATAGAGATAGAGTACTGAAAATGAAATATTTACCACCAAACAAATCTTTTCTTTTCAATGCAAGTCTTAAAATTCTGATCTAGAATGCATATGCAAATGCAATTTTTAATCTTTTGAATGCAAAAAAGGTAAAAATAAAGTCTAGAAGTACAAAATTAAACTCAAAACCTAAGAATGCAGCTACTCAAACAAATAGGTATGCAAAAGAAAACTTGTTCTTTTTTATGCAAAGCACTCTAAAATCTTTTAAGCCACTTGCAAGGTACTCTATTCAGAAAATAAATCAAATTTCTTTATGCTTTCCAATGGTAAGAAACAAAACTGAAACTAACCAACTATCAAAGCAAAGCAAAGAAACTTTCAAGTTCTCTTTATTGAAACAGTAAAAGCTACCAAATATGACTTTCAAATTCTTATTGATGTAAGCATGCCAACCATTGGGAAAAGAGTACAAAAACTAATTTTAGACCCAAATGAAACAAATGACCTACGAAGAAGTATGGTTTGGTAAAGTCAAGTCTGCACATAAACAATGCAAACGAGGTCTTGGACAACAGCCAAAACACTTGAGCTTTCACTACAAAAGAAAAACTAAAAGCATAAGGGAGGATAAGAAACCAACCTAAGAGAGAAATTTCACTCAAATAGATACAAACAGGGTCAAGAAGACTCAAGAGGTTTCAAATCCAGTGGAAATGGGGCAAGCAAGTTCAATCATACTCAAATTAGGGTACAAAACACCAAACAGGTCCACAACCCCCCAACTTGGGTCAACAAACCCCAAAACTTTCCAAACAAGCCCAAATTGATCAAAAGAGGTTCAAATCATGAATGTAGGATCAGTACAAGGATGGTAGATCACTTACAGTGGTTTAACTCAGACCTAGGGTCATCAGGGACCCCAAAAAATGTAGCCACAACCCCCAGATTTGGGTCCACAACCGAAAAACTCAAAAATTTCAAACCTAGATTTTGAGCGCTACTATGTATGAGGCATACCAGTGCCCATAGTAGGGTGGATGCCACTGTGCAGAGGAAAAGTAGCGTATGGGCGCTACTGTGTTGTACAAATAGTAGCGTACAGGTGGAAAAAGTTGAAAAAATGGGGTTAAAACCCCCCAACTGGGTCCACAAGGGTTAGCAAGGGCTAGGAAGGGTCTGTAAAAATCCCAAGAGGATCAAACAGAGCCTAATAACTTATTCTAATCAAGAAAATGAACAAATACCATCAAACAAGACTGAAGAAATGACCTTGGATACCCGTAAGCAGTTAGGCTTTCCCCAGCAGAGTCGCCATTCTGTTGTGGGGAAAATGCACCTATAGTTCAGGGGAGAAACTACCAACTTATGGTGATAAAGATAGACTTACAAGCATTCTGCAAGTACAACAAGTAAATGAAGAGATTAGGGTTTAGAGATATAGGCACCTTATTCAGAAGGTTGATCCTAGCTTTGCCTCCCTCGCTCTTCAATGCTTATCTAGTGTCGCAATGCCCAGACCTGCAAAACAACTTGATACCTTTCTGAAATACATTTGACTACATATATAAGATTGATATCCATAATATAAAGAGACATCAAACTATAATCAAACAGTAATCAAATCTAAGACACATTAATGGGTCATATTTGGAAAGAGAAGAATGTCTAATCTTTATTAATGAATGAAAGCAAGTACATACAGTTATACCTTCTTTCAAGCTTGGCACTTCACGGAACCTAGATTCAAGGTCTCCTGCTTCTGTTATCCAAGGATTCCAGCCTCTAATCAACTGTGCTAGGGTTTACCATAAACTAAGCATAAGAGAGGGGAATGAGGGTCTCCATTCCTCCAACACAACAATATTGTAGACTTGGTCCCCTCACATGGCCCTTCTACCCTCCTATATAATCAGTGAAGAAGAGGAAAAGAAGTTATAACCGAGTAGGAGGTTCCCCAACCAACTTAACTTCCCAAAATTTCGAGATTTTGACCAAAACAGGGGTGTACTCTACTCTACAGTAGACAAAGTAGCATACATATGGAGTTGAGCGCTACTATTTCACAGTGGAGTAGTGCTCAGAAGGTTTGAGAGCTACTATTGTACACTAGAGTAGGGTACACACGCTACTATCATGCCTGTGTACTAGCACTCATGTTAAAAGATGGCCAAAAACAAGCTTTTTGCTCATTTTCAGGAGATGGTTTGGTCTAGAAAAATGTTCCTAAGAGTCATATACATCAAATGGGTCAAGAATGAGATAATTTCAACCATTTTTAGTGTCCCAAACGATTCCTCCATTCACAAATGTCCTGTTGTGTGACTGAAACTTGATCTCAAGAAGTGTCATCATGCGACCAAGGGAAGCAAGTGTCATCACGGACGGAGAGGTGTCATTTCAAGCTATAACAAGGCCAAGGAAAACATGTCGGAGCGTAGGTTATAATATCCCATAGAGATACGCACATTGCAACACTTCCCCTTGCAAGGTAAGGTTCCCCCATTAGCAAGCATGAATTCAAAGTTGGAGCAAGGATGGACAAAACAATGAGCCTGTTTGGTGATCCGAGGGTCAATGAAGTTATGAGTGCTACCAGAATCAATGAGTATTGTAAGAGGCAACTCCTTGAAGTAACCCCTGACCCACATTGTTTGGGGGGTGATGAATCCGGCTAAATCATGGAGAGATATCTTTGGGTGGTCATCCTGATATGGAGGGTCAGCAGGCAGCTGTTGAATGTCGATCTGTTCATCTATTGTATCTAGAGCTTCTTAACCAATTTCAGAGGTAGGCGTAGAATCCACATCCAAGAGATATATCTTTTTCTCAACACATCTATGGCCCCAAGTGAATTTCTCATCACAATTATAAGAAATCCATTTTTCTCTATGTGCTCGCATCTCTGCTTTACACAAATGCTTGATAGGAGTTGGTCGAGGAGATGGTGTGATGGAAGGGCATTGGGAACCCACATTTATGAAGGGAAAAAAATTGGGTTTGGAGTGTTGTTGGGCTGCGAACTTGTCCTCTGCTAACTTAGCCAACCCTAGGGATTCAATCATTGTCTTGGGACAAAACATTTTGACCTCATATCAGATTGCATCCTTTAGACCACTGATAAAACAAATCCTGTAGAAGTCATCAGGAAATCCTTCTGTGTGATTGGCTAGTTTCTCAAATTATGTTTGATACTCTCTAACAAT
This sequence comes from Larix kaempferi, assembly GCA_027924585.1. Taxonomy (NCBI): domain Eukaryota; kingdom Viridiplantae; phylum Streptophyta; class Pinopsida; order Pinales; family Pinaceae; genus Larix; species Larix kaempferi. The sequence continues at coordinate 9,412,910 of BSBM01000087.1, forward strand.
GCCAATTTGGTGAAGTTTATTGAGTGCTCCTGTGAATTCATCAAAAGCACTAGGACCAAATCGTTGCAAAAGGAGCTGGAAAAAATCTGTCCATTTTGGCTCTTCATGAGCCTTGATGTACCAACGGTACCATTGAAGGGATTCATGTTCCAAATGAAAGGATGCAAGTGGAACTTTGTTTACATCAAAAGTATTATGTAGACTGAAATATTTCTATGCCCGGTATATCCATCCAGTCAGATCATTACCATTGAAGCAAGGAAAATCAAGCTTTGGTCCACGAAAATTGTTGGAAGAAGAGAACCCAGTGTCTACAGAAGACTCTGACTATCGTTTATTGTTCATGGCTGAATGCTCAAGATGGAGGCCAAGAAATTTTTCATCCAAATCTTGGAGTTTGGTTTTGAGGGCTGCAAGTTCTTCCTCCATGGTTTTTTCTCTTGTGCGGGTGACAACCATAACCAAGAGTTTTATTTTGTGAAACGGTAAAAAAAAAAAAACAGAAACTGTTTTAGTAAAGGAAAAATTGGATTTGGGAAAAACTTTGATGGGTAATTGGGGTTTGACTAGGCTTTGGACAATTTCGAATGGAGAGGGAAGAAGAAAATGAGGATTTCAGAAGCGGGGTGAAAGAATGGAAAAATTATTCAGAGAGGGACAAACAAGCAGAAATAAGAAAGGAACACTGTGGAAAAATTTGAAGGCGATTGGGTGAAAATCGAAGAAGTTATGGAAAACCCTAAAAATAGACAAATGTGGGATTTATTGCTTCGGAAAGTGGAATTTGGGATAGGGTTCTCAAGAATGAAATATGCATAATGGGAGTGCAAATGTGTCAATGAATTTTTAAGGGAAGCAAAGTTAAAACAAAGAAGATATGGCGAAAAATAGATTTTTTTTTTTTTCGGAATGGATCTGCAACGACACAAAAGTGATCAGAAACAGTTATGGATAGATGTAATCTACGATTTATTAGCTGGAAATAGATATGGGCCCCTAGTATGCACAAATTCCTAAAGGTTCAAGGGATTCACTTGACCACCAATGATGTTCGATGGCTTGCATATTGGGGCAGTGACCCTCACCCCATGGCTTGGGTAAAACTGATAACTGCTTTTCCAGAAATGACAACTCTTGGTTTACCTCACAGGTGGGAATTAGTCAATCAGGTCGGGTTCATTTCCCTTTTCGCTAGAAGGTCCTCTCAATGGGACAACTACTTCAGGGTTCCTGTAGTACTTCTCACAAAGAGTTTTAGGGCTTATTCTCAAGTACTTCCCACAGTTAAGCGGATAGGGATTATTCCCGGATCTGAACCTGCAATTGATAGGAACAAATACAGATGCAAAAAAAAAAATTGAAGAAATTCCACCCAACGAGCCCAAGAATGTGCTCTGATACCAGATGTGAGGAACCTACAATAATGAATTGATGAAATGAACGATATACCAGAACACATAATATTTTTATTTATTGCAGGCCACTTTGAGGGGGCAACCTCCTTTGAGCAAGCTCAATACAATTAAATCGTGGATTCCTTCAGTAACCTCAACTAAGTCTATGCACCAATACTATGGATCAATACCATGGAACATATAATACTACGGGATGACTTACAAAGCATATGCATCCAATACTATGGATCAATACCATGGAACATATAATACCATGGGATAATACAAACTATGGATCAATACCATGGAACATATAATACTACAGGACGACTTACAAATCATATGCGTCCAACAACAATATACTAACAAAGTAAAGAGAAGGGTTAACACGGGTTCCTAACATTTTTGAAGGCCACGAATTTTTGGTGTCATTGTCGGGGAGGTTCTTAAACTATAGGAGACATCTTGAATTTAAAAAAACTTCGAAAATCTAAAAAATACCATGAATGCCCCAGCGAAGGAGGGATGAATTTGGATGTTTTCTTCCTAACCTCCCTATGAGCAATACTAGTTATGAACACGTTCAATTCAAATTTCTCAATACTGATGAAGAAGCTGATCCCTGCTATAACCGAGACCTTGATAACTTCTGCGCTAGCTCTAGTTCAAACACTACCATGGAAAATGACGAAGAAGAACACAAATAAATTTTTACCTTCCCCATAAGTGTACACCTTGGATATGCTAGAATGAAAAATATCAATCCTGCTAATCTCGCAAACTTCCATGGCTTAACTTCAGAAGACCGAACACATTCTTGTTTGAATTTGAAGTAATATGCAGGTCCTTTGGTTACACGATATATGCACAAAAATTAATACTTTTTCCCTCCACACTAAAAGAGTTATCGCTCAGATGGTTTATGAGCCTAGAAAGAAATTGTATTTTCTCTTGGGATAAAATGAAACAAGCCTTTTTGGAAAAATATAGAGATTACTGTAAAGCCAAAGACACTAGGGATGAGATTTTCAGGATGCAATAGGGAGAAAAAGAATCTTTGGAATATTATGCACAGTGGTTCCAACTCTGCTATAAGGGAGCTCTTCATTGTACCTTGGATCAAGAATCACTAAAACTTGTACTTTTTATGGGAATCGGGGAGGAATACCTAGAAGTATTGAATTTGTTAAGAGATGGAGAAATCTTTTAGAAAACATATGACCAAATTCTGCAAATCTTTAAAAATTATTCCAGATCTAGAAAAGGAAAAAATGGAACATGAGATATACACCCATTAGCAAAAGGATCATCCTTTCCAAGCTCAAGCCTCACAAAATCCGACTTGGGGAATATTTTGGATGACATGAAGACATATATCCTTCAATCACTAGTTATGCAATTAGATGCACTCCAACTAAAAATTAAACAAGATGAGATCAACCAGGTACTAGCGGTATTCTTCCCAAGATGTAGAAAAGAACATGAAAAATGACAATGTCCATTAAATACAATAGAAATGTGTGGGCTCTATACTGATAATCATACCATAGATAAATTCCCTTTACTACCATCATGCAAAGCAACCATACAAGATCCTACCTTAGACAATTTTGTAGAACAACTTTGCTTTGTTAATCAACGAAGGAATAATTTTGCTAGGCCCTTTCAACCCAATAATCAAGTCTATTTTAATCAAGGGAACCCTCTGCAGAATTGGAATCCTTCAGCACAGATTTCATGGCCTCCACAAGCAAGGCCAAGTCAATGGAAACAAGATCAAACTCCTTACCATCATCCATATTTCACCCAGCCTTACCCACCATATCCCTCACATTTTTCATAACCACAAATGAAATATGGGAATCCATATCCCTCTTCCAAAAATGGGAGAGCACCACTACAACAACTACTTATAATGCCACCTCCACAAACCCAACAGCCCCCCAAAATGCCTACAATCCCAGCTAAGCCTGTCCCAAATACAAATAACAATAGGTCAGGACAACAACCCTGCACCAACACAGTGATGCAGTTTCTAGCTTATGTCGTAGACCCACTATATTTCAATGAGATCAATCTGAGATATGGAAAAACACTACAAGGTCCACACTATCAAAACAGTCAAGAACCCACATATTCTGAACAACCCACATCTCCAGAACATCAGCATCTTGACCTTATACACTCTGAGGAAGAAGAGAATCAACCTAGAATACCAGAATTAATCCTCCATTTCCTAAAAATCTACAACAAAACAACAAAGAAGAAGTAGAAAAATCCATACTTAATGAATTTACACACTTAAATATTCAAATTCCACTCTTACAAGAGATCATAGATGTTCCAATCTGTAACAAATTCATAAAGGAAAACTGCTTGAAGAAACCTGGGCGAAAGAAATGGGATCCCCCAACCATAAATGTGACAAGCCAACTAGTAGACCTTATGTTGTGGATCTCTATCAACCTGAAGTACCTCGATCCATGCATCCCTATTGTCAATGTAACCATAAACAAAAATCCTATTTCAAGTAGTCTAATTGATCTAGGAGCTGCAATAAATGTTATTACAAAAGACACTATGTTATCCCTAGGTCTCCAATTCATTATAATACCAACAAGCACGATGTTACAACTGGCTGACACATCCATTGTCAGGCCTGAAGGTATCCTCAAAGATGTAATTATTAACATTGAATATTGGGAATATCTAGCAGACTTCATAGTCATAAAATTCAAAAGCAAGCTCAGTGGGTACCCAATCATCCTAGGGAGGCTATGGCTAGAAACAGCATACGCCTATATAGGCTGTCGATCTGGGGATATGACAATTATCAGTGAACAAGCTAGAAATAAAAGCATAATATACCCGCCAGCAAAATGATCTACAGATCCAGAAAACCAAAATTGGATGGATGATTACGATGACATAGATGACCAAAATATGCAACCTCTCCTCAACACAAAAAATGCTCTAACCCTAAAAGCTAAGGATGAAGATGCTTATTTAGGTAATTTTATTCAAAATGTTTATCCTAATCATGATATGCTTGAAGAAATTTTTGCAAGAGGGAAACAACAAGAAGTGCTAAACTCTCCTATCAACACAGACATAATGTTGAAGCAAGTATTCTCTTTTTAAGAAGAACTCCCACACGTAAAAATCGTGGAAATATTTCCTAGGAATACGGTCCATATTGATGCACATATGGAGCTAGAACAAGAACAACAATTAATAAAAGTGCTCTCAGAAAACAGCAGGGCTTTCGCATGGACCTACACTGATATGAAGGGGATACACCCGAATATTTGCAAACACTATATTTACATAAAGGAGGGCATTGTCTCGATAAGACAACCCCAAAGAAGGATGAATCCATTGTTAAAGGATATAGTTAAACTAGAATTGAAAAAGTTATTGGATGCAGGCTTCATTTACCCAATCTCAGACAATGAGTGGGTCTCACCCTTAGTGATAGTTCCAAATAAAGGAGGAAAGTGGAGAATCTGTGTATATTATAGAGAGCTTAATAAAGTAACCAAAAGAGATCACTTCCCTCTACCATTCATTGATCGGGTGTTGGATACTCTGGATGGAAACAAGTTTTTTTCATTCTTGGATGGATTCAGTGGCTATAACCAAATCCAAATCCACCATGTTGATCAAGATAAAACAACATTTACCTGCCCATGGGGCACATATGCATACATAATACTAGATTTCAGACTTTGTAATGCTCTAGAAACCTTTCAAAGGGATATCTTGAGTATATTATTCGATTTTATCAATGACCAGATGGAAGTCTATGTTAAATTTTTAGTATTAAATCACAATACTATAGGATCTTTGCTGAGAGAATAACATCTACAGTATATCAATGCATGACAATCATAATATGACAAGCATCACAAGCATCACAAGAATCAAAAGCATAGAGACAAGAGACACAGAGTTTCCGTGGGGAAAACCCTAAGGTGAAAAAACCCACAACTTCCTCAGAGATAGAGAGAGCAATGGCTCAACCAAAATACAACCAAATAACAGTGAGATAGTCTCCTAGCAGATGATCCTCCTCCTCCTCACTAGTGCGCCACTTTTCAGAGAGAGAGATAGTTACTTTTCCGAGTGAGTAAAATAGAGATCTCCTATCTCTATTTATACTCACCTTTTTGCCCAGTGACCTACTGGGGCCGACTTGTCTACTTTGATACACCCACATTATATTATATATTAATCAGGGCCGACCCCATAAGGTGGTCTAATAACCCATCGACAAGTACACACACTTGCGACACTTGTCAATCCACATGACGACACTTCCTTATAGAGGAATAACACATCTCTTATAAGGGTACAATAAATATATATATAATATACAGATGAAATACATTCCGAAGTTACATATACATCAACACTCCCTCTTAATTAGGAAGGTATTTCTCGACATAGATCTGCTAGACAAGTCTTCTTCTCTGGATCATCGTCATCATCATCGTCACTGCTGCTACTATCTCAACCAATCTCTGACTCTACTCGTCATAGGAAGTTCTACAGAGCCAGTCCTTTTTCATACTGGATGTAGGCCCACCACCTGCAGGTCTTCATCATCATTGGCCATACTGTGGAATCCTTAAGACTTATTACGTGCGTCACAAAACCTCGAAAGAGCATCCCAGGCTGTTACGAGCACACGACTCTACCTATAGGATCTCCCAGGGCACCGAATTACATGTGACCTCACCACAAAACCTCGCAAGAGCATCCCAGGCTGTTACGAGCACACAGCTCTACCTATAGGATCTCCCAGGGCAACGAATTACATGTGGTCATGGCAAAACCTCGCAAGAGCATCCCAGGACTGATTACGGGCACACAGCCCAACCTATCGGATCTCCCAGGGAAACGAATTACATGCCATATGACAAAACCTCAAAAGAGCATCTGCCAGATATCCTAGGGAACCGAATTACATGCCATAGGCAAAACCTCGAAAGACTATCTGCAGATCTCCCAGGGCACCGAATTACATGTCCTCCTAGAGAAAAACCTCGAAAGAGCATTTGCCAGATGTCCCAGGGCACCGAATTACATGCCATAGGCAAAACCTCGAAAGACCATCTGCAAATCTCCCAGGGCACCGGATTACATGCTCATCTGCACAACCTGATCCATGGCCACAGAGTATCAACCTGATACTCACCATACATCATCCTGATGTATCCATGATCATCCCGATCATCATCACTGCAACGTCCTACTGCATGTCATCTGGAGCAACATCCTGAAGCTCATCATCTATGATCATCCTGATCATCACTGCAACATCCTGCTGCATGTCATCTGGAGCAACATCCTGAAGCTCGTCATCTATGATCATCCTGATCATCACTGCAACATCCTGCTGCATGTCATCTGGAGCAACATCCTGAAGCTCGTCATCTATGATCATCCTGATCATCACTGCAACATCTTGCTGCATGATCCACCTGATCATCAATGCATCTACCTGATGCATACCAAGTATCTACCTGATACATATCATCATACATGATCCTCCTGATCATCAATGTATCCACCTGATACATGATACATATCATCATACATGATCCTCCTGATCATCAATGCATCTACCTGATGCATACCAAGTATCTACCTGATACATATCATCATACATGATCCTCCTGATCATCAATGCATCTACCTGATGCATACCAAGTATCTACCTGATACATATCATCATACATGATCCTCCTGATCATCAATGCATCTAACTGATGCATACCAAGTATCTACCTGATACATATCATCATACATGATCCTCCTGATCATCAATGTATCCACCTGATACAAATACAAATACATGATACATATCACCATACATGATCCACCTGATCATACAATGTATCCACCTGATACAAATACAGATACATGGTCCAAGCATCCAACATGATGCATATACAAAATACGTACACATGATCCAACTGATCATAACATGATGCATACATACATAAATGATCCAACTGATCATATCCAGCATCCAACATGATCCATACATACATACATAAAAATGATCCAACTGATCATATCCAGCATCCAACATGATGCGTACATACATACATAAAAATGATCCAATTGATCATATCAAGCAGAAACCAGAACATCATCTTGATGCTCATCATCCAGCGCTTACATCCATAGCCATGTGAAGGATCCTCCTTCCAACATGCTTGGAATGGCTTCAGCAAATGTGTCCATCACTTCTTCCTCGAAGTGTCCTCGATCTGAAGAACGCCAAGCCTCTCTCTGAAGTACTCGAACTTCACTCTGGCTAGTGGCTTCGTCAGCACATCTGCAATCTGCTTGTCCGTCGCAACATACAGGAGCTTCACAGCTCCTCTCTGCACCATATCCCTGATATAGTGATATTTGATCTCTATGTGTTTCGACCTATCATGAAACACTGGGTTCTCGGAAAGCTTCACACAACTCTGGTTATCACAGAATATACCAGTAGCCTCCAACGGGAGATCAAATAACTCAGACAGTAGCTTCCGTAGCCATACTGCCTCGCAACTAGCTGAGCAGGCTGCAACATATTCTGCCTCAGCTATACTCAGTGCTACGCAGGACTGCTTCCTTCTAAACCAAGAGATCACACCTGATCCCATACTGAAGTAGCACCCAGATGTGCTCTTCCTATCTGCAGCACTGCCAACCCAATCTGAATCAACATAACCTTGTAGGTTAAACTTTTGATTTGCTTCATACATGAGCCCATAATCCACTGTACCCTTCAGGTACCTCAGAACATGCTTTATAGGAACCAGGTGAACACTCCTCGGATCCGTCAGGAACTGGCTCAATGTGTTCACAGCAAAGCAAATGTCTGGTCTCGTGTTCGTCAGGTACATCAAGGACCCAATCATCTGACGATACATAGTGATATCAACCGGCTCAGATGAAGCATCACATAGAAGCTTCAGATTCGATGCCATAGGTGTGGCCATGGCCTTGCAATCCATCATCCCAAATCTCTTCAGGATATCTACAGTGTACTTCCCTTGACCAAGGAAGATCCCACCTGCACTCTGCCACACCTCCATACCTAGGAAATAGTGCATCATTCCCAAATCTTTCATGTCGAATTCAGTTGCAAGCTTCCTTTTAGTATCTGCAATCAGTCTGTCATCTCCTGTCACAAATAGGTCATCCACATACAGTAGTAGAATCACAGGATTCCCTTCCTCAACCTTGTAGTAAAGGTTGGAATCCGCTTTACTCTTGGTAAAGCCCAAACTAGATAGGAAACTGTCCATCCTACCATACCAGGTTCTGGGAGCTTGCTTCAAGCCATATAAGGCTTTCTTCAATATGCATACATATGATTCCCTGTCATGTATTTCAAAACCGAGTGGCTGTTCCACATATACTTCCTCTTCTACTACACCATTCAGGAAAGCAGTCTTGACATCCATCTGGTGTATTTTCCATTTCATTGCTGCAGCCAGGGCAAGCACTGTTCTGATGGAAGTATACCTGGATACAGGTGCAAAGGTTTCTTCATAATCTATTCCTTCTTTTTGAGAGAAACCACGAGCTACGAATCTTGCTTTGTATTTTTCCACACTGCCATCTGCAGCATGCTTGATTTTGTAGATCCACTTGGAAGTCACAACAGACTTCTCTTTAGGTCTTGGGACAACATCCCAAACATCATTCTTCATTATTGATTGGTATTCCTCAACCATAGCATCCTTCCATTCTTTCTTTTCTGCTGCCTCTTCATAACTGGAAGGCTCTTTGTTCATAATGTCACAGAGTAAGGCAACATAACTGGTGTGTGATCTGGTTCTCTTCTTTGCTCTGTGTTCTTCTTCTGGAATGCCAAATCTTTCTGCATCATGAATGAGCTCTCTAGCCCATACAGGTTTCCTCTTGTGAGAGTTATCCTCACGGGGTGGATCTACAGGTTCTTGTGGATCTTCAAACTCACGAACAATTTCTGGAACTGCTTCAGTCATGGTAGTGTCCTGAAATCTTGTTTCCTTAGGTTCTTCATAAACTTCGGTAGGTGCCTTCCTTGATTTGATGAATGCTGAGTTTTCATCAAATGTTACATCCCTGCTGACATCAATCTTCTTGAATCCTGGAAAGTATATTCTGTAAGCCTTCGAGCTTTCACTATAACCCACAAAGATGCCCTTCTTTCCTGAAGGATCTAGTTTAGTCCTCTTCTCTTTTGGGACATGAGTATATATTGGACAACCAAATATTCTAAGATGGCTGACTTCAGGTCTCTTACCAGAAAAGACCTCTTCTGGTGTCTTGTTGTCCAATATCTTGTGGGGTGTTCTGTTCTGCACGTATACAGCTATTCTGGCTGCTTCTGCCCATAGATGCATAGGAAGATCTTGATCATGCAACATTGCCCTTGCTGCTTCCATGATAGTTCTGTTCTTCCTTTCTACAACTCCATTCTGTTGAGGATTATAAGGAGCAGTCAACTCCCTCTTAATCCCTGAATCACTGCAAAGTTTCTTGAAGTCATTTGAGGTGAATTCTCCACCATTGTCGGATCTGAATGTTTTGATCTTCTTGTCAGTTTGATTCTCCATCAAGTTTTTTAATTCCTTGAATTTGTCAAGCACCTCATCTTTGCCTTTCAAAAAGTATACCCAAGTCTTCCTGGAGAAGTCATCAATAAATGATACATAGTAAACATACCCACTTAGGGAACTGGATGACATGGGGCCACATACATCTGAGTGGATGATTTCCAGAATGTCTTTTGCCTTGATTTCACTGCTTGGGAAAGCCTTCTTAGTATTCTTTCCTTTTGCACATCCTTTGCAAACATCTTCATGTTTGGTCTTGATTTCAGGAAGACCCTCTACTGCCTTGCTTGCAATTGGAAGTGCCCTATAGTGCATATGAGCAAGTCTTCTATGCCAAAGTTCACTTGGCTCCATGGATTCATGTACCATGGCATGTTCAAGTTGTCCCTTCAATTTATACAAGCCTCCCTCTTGCTTTCCAATCACTACTGCATCATCTATGTTCTTTCCCTTTGGCCACATTAGGACTTGGCCATCCACAAATGCAACCCTTATACCTTTTGCATCTAATGCAGAGATGGAGAGTAAGTTCTTCTTGAGTCCAAGTACATACAGTACTTCTTTCATCTTCAATGATTTTCCAGAATCTAGGTTGTAGGAGGCTTCACCACTTCCTTTGATTGGATATTGATAATCATCCCCAAGTTTCACCTTATGGGGTGATTCATGTTCAGAAAGGTTCACAAAAGATTCCTTGAACCCAGTCATGTGTTTGGAGGCCCCACTATCAATCAACCAATCATTACAACCATGAGAAATAGTACCTGTGAGAGCAGAGATTAGAACATACTCTTCTTCACTTGATGAGTCATCATCACTATCACTTTCTTCCCTAGCCTTCTTCTTTGGAGGTTCATCATCTTCGGCAGCATGAGCATGAAACCTTCTTTTGCTGCCCTTCTTATTCTTACTGGAGTTGTTGTTATTATCCCTTTTGTTCTTGGGACAATCTGAAGCAAAGTGACCCTTCTCATTGCATGTGAAGCATCTTAGATCTTTCTTGTTCTTTTTATAGGATCTATTGTGGCGAGAGTGATCCTTCTTGGCTTTGCTTCTTTTGGTGTGAGTTGCAAGAGCTTGATCTTCACCTCCCATCTTTTCTTCACGAGCTATAAGTCTAGCTTCTTCTTGAGAGCATTCTTCCCGAAGTCTACTGAATGAGATCAACTTCTTCCTTGAACAAATTCCTTGAATAAAGGAGTCCCATGACCTGGGTAGGCCATTTAGAGTGGTCATCACCACTTCACCATTCTCCACCATTTCATCTACTGCTTCTAATTGTTCCTTGATCTGGGAGACCCTTGAAAAGTAAGATTGAATGGTTTCTCCATTCTGAAACTTCACTGCTTTCAATTGGTTCCGCAGGGTCATCTTCCGATTTATGTTCTTTCCTTCAAATAGCTTGGTCAAAGATTCAAACATCTCTTTGGGTGTCTTAAGAGAAGACACATGAGGAATGAGATGGTCTTTGATAGAATCAGCAATGATTCTCTTTGCCTTGACCAATTTCTTCTTGTGCAATGCCTTGGCTTCTTCATCCTCTGGGATAGGGATGTCTTCTTTCACATATGAGTCCAACTCATTCTCTTCCAGAATTAACCCAATTCTATACTTCCAGGCTCGAAAGTTATCAGCCCCTTCAAGCTTATCCTCAAGCTTAGTGTGGAGAGACATCTTTAAGAGTACTTCAAATGGAAATAGAAAAGATTTAGGACTTACCACTTGAAGTGTTGAAAACTGGATCTGGTCCCAGATTAGGGTTTGTCAAAGAAACCCTAAAAATTCAAAATGTGAATTTCAAAATTTCGAAAGGATAGAAAGATGCGCCTTGGAGAGCTGATCAGCCTAGTACATTCAGAATTTGAGATCAGCAAGGTCTTGCCTTTCAAAATTGCCTTTTTTTCCTCCCGGGTTCACTGGGGAGAGCCCTGAATTAGGGTTTGGGTTTCCCGGAGATCTACCCAGCCAAAAATCTCGATCCAAAGCTCAAACCTTCGATTTTTGCAAGGAGCTTCCAGCTGTGCCTTCAGTTTCCATAAATTCCTATTTTTGTGGAAACCCTAATTTTTAGGGCCAAATCTGAAAATGCTTGGAACTAAATTCTGATTGGATAGATAGATGCGCCTTGATGAGTAGATCCAATCTACTATACTGAATTTCAAAAATATGTGGAGAGAAACCCAATAAACAAGGAATACAAGCTTCTGTCACTGCAAAATGTCTTCTTCTCAGTTAAGCTATGATCCCATGTTAAATTTTTAGTATTAAATCACAATACTATAGGATCTTTGCTGAGAGAATAACATCTACAGTATATTAATGCATGACAATCATAATATGACAAGCATCACAAGCATCACAAGAATCAAAAGCATAGAGACAAGAGACATAGAGTTTCCGTGGGGAAAACCCTAAGGTGAAAAACCCCACAACTTCCTCAGAGATAGAGAGAGCAATGGCTCAACCAAAATACAACCAAATAACACTGAGATAGTCTCCTAGCAGATGATCCTCCTCCTCCTCACTAGTGCGCCACTTTTTAGAGAGAGAGATAGTTACTTTTTCGAGTGAGTAAAATAGAGATCTCCTATCTCTATTTATACTCACCTTTTTGCCCAGTGACCTACTGGGGCCGACTTGTCTACTTTGATACACCCACATTATATTATATATTAATCAGGGCCGACCCCATAAGGTGGTCTAATAACCCATCGGCAAGTACACACACTTGCGACACTTGTCAATCCACATGACGACACTTCCTTATAGAGGAATAACACATCTCTTATAAGGGTACAATAAATATATATATAATATACAGATGAAATACATTCCGAAGTTACATATACATCAACATCTACATGGACGACTTCACACCATGTGGGAAAAATTTTAATCAAGCATTACAACTTTTAGAATTGGTCCTAAACAAATGCATCGAAATGAGTCCATGCCTTAGCAATGATAAATGTTGAATGCTAATGCAAGAAGGCATGGTTATGGGCCACCACATATCCCAAAGACGAATTCAAGTAGATAAAGTGAAACTCATTGTTATTAAAACACTACCCCCACTTGGAAAACAAAGGGATGTGCACAGATTCCTTGGACAAATAGGATACTACAAAATATTTATAGAGGGGTTCAGTAAAATTGTTGCACCAATGTTTTCCCTCTTCAAAAAGACACAAAATTCGTCTGGATTGAACACTGCATGACAACATTTTACTACCTCAAGGAGAAAACCACAACTTCCCAGTCCTCCAAGGACCAAACTGGACACTACCATTTCACATCCACTCGAATGCCTTAGACAAAGCTATCGAGGTAGTCTTCGGACTGAAGGAACAGAAAAAACCATATGCAATCTATTACATCAGCAAAAACTTGGCGAGGGAAGAGCTGTACTATACAATAACATAAAAGGATTTTTTTGTTGTTGTACATGCCATAAACAAGTTTAGGCACTACATCACAGGGTACCCGGTCTTTGTACACACAGATCATTTTGCAATCAGGTACCTCATGAATAAACCCAGTACAAGTGTTAGGATTATAAGATGGTTGCTTCTTTTACAAGAGTTCGACTTAACAATCCTTGACAAACTAGGAAAACATAATGTTGTAGCAGACTTCCTACCAAGGCTGACCCATATACAGGACGATGAATTAGTGAAAGATGATTTCCTTGATGAACACCTATTTGCAATCTCGACACAAACCCCATGGTTTTCCAATATAGATAACTACCTTGCATCTGGGAGGTTTCCAGAACATTATAGTTACAAAGAAAAGTGTGATATCATAAGACAAAGTGCAACCTATACTTGGAGAAAATGAATGCTCTTTAACAAGGGGCCAAAACAAATATTAAGGCGATGCATCTGAGAAGATGAGGTCCATGAGATACTCCACTCATCTTACAATGAACCTTGCGGAGGCCATTACACAGCAAAAATTACAACTTATAAAATACTGCAAACTGGATACTACTAGACAACACTACACAAAGACTCCCAAGAATATGTTTCACAATGCGATGATTGTCAAATAATTGGAAAACCAACACAAACAGAAGAGATGCCACTACACCCACAAGTTTCATTGGAACCATTTGAAAAGTGGGGATTTGACTTTGTTGGTCCATTTAATCCACCTTCAAATCAGAAGAACTACATTTTAGTTTGTACAGACTATCTTACTAAGTGGGCTGGAGTTGCATCACTCACAACAGTTAATGAAACAAATGTAGTAAAGTTCTTCACAAAACAAATCTTCTATAGGTTTGGAGTTCCTAGAGAATTATTTTTTGACCAAGGGAAATAGTTTACATCAAACCTCATTGATGAACTATTTCGAATGAACAAAATAAAACATTGAAGATCCTCCTCCTACCACTCACAAGCCAATGGGAAAGATGAGGTTACATATATGGAAATTGAAAGGATTCTAACAAAGACAGTTCAATTGCATAAGAGGGATTGGTAAGACAGGTTAAATGAAGTATTTTGGGCTTATAACACAACATGTAAAACAACAACGGGTTTTACCCCTATGAGTTGATATATGAAAAAAAGGTAATGCTCCCTATTGAATTTGATATCAATACGTTAAGAATAGAATCTCATTTAAACATGCAACTTTCAACAATCTAGGAAGAGCGTATGCTCCAATTAAACCAGTTGATTGAGCACCTCCAACAAGCTCTATACCACACTGAAATCATTCAGCACCAGAGGAAGCAATGGAACGACACAAATATAAAAGAAAACAAATTCATTGAAGGGGATTGGGCATTGTTATATGATTCTAGATTTCAGAAATTTCGAGGAAAAATTACAACACGATGGATGGGACCATACATCATTGATACAATCTACGATAATGGAGTAGTCAGAATCAAAACCATAGACGAGACCGAATTTTCAATGTTGGTAAATGTAAACGGGCTCAAATTGTACAAGAAACTGTAGTCCAAAGAGGACCTCACTCAAACTCTTTATCAGAAACATATGATGCTAATAGAGGACGTACATGTCCTCCAATTAAACTAAAAAAATATATCATGAAAAAAATGAAAAAAAAGGAGAAAAACATATCATGAAAAAAATGATGAAAAAATCTATCATGAAAAAAAAGATGAAAAAATGAAAAGAAAGAAAATTATGATAAAAATTGAAATATGAAAAATAAAAAAATAGAAAATAGAAAAAAATTATGCAAACAAAAATAACAAAAGAGAAAAAATTAATCAAGTGAGCCAACAAATCAATCGAATCAACAAAGGATATAAAGCAAGTGAACAAATCAATGGAAGCAACAGAAAGTATCAAGCGAGACATCAAATAAATCGAAGCAACAAAGGATATCAAGCGAGCCAACAAATCAACTAAAGTAGCAGAAGGTATAAAGTGAGGCAGCAAATCAACTGAAGCAACAAAAAGTATCAAGCGAGCCAACAAATCAGCTGAAGCAACAGAAGGCATCAAGCGAGCCATCAAATCAACTAGAGTAGCAAATGATATCAAACGAACCAACACAATAGAAAAGAGCCAACAAAAAAACTATGGAACTGACATTCAAAACTATAGACAAATACAAAATCAACTACGGAACTGAAATTCAAAACTATAGACAAAGACAAAATCCACTATAGAACTCAAAAGTTACTGCAAAAATCTCCATGTCAACAACCAAGGTATGCTATGCACAAAAAGGTAATCTCTGAATCATTTGTTTCCATTTTCGGTCAAATTAATTTCTCCCTATAGAAGGAATAATTAAGAGTTGATGACATATTTATTTATATAGAACGACGACACACAATTCAGAGTAACCACACCACTAATGATTGTCGATGCAAATTAAGAAATGACGATCTCCGTATCCCACCACGTCCTTTCATATCAAACAACATCATGGCATGAAATGATGAAAGGATAAGGTAGAATTAGCAAGAAAAGACGGGGAATAAGACAGAAGTAGGAAAGGGATAAATAAGCAAGACCAACTGGCATATATGAAGCTTTTAGACCTCGAGCAGTGTAAACACATCAAGAAGAATTCGGGACTCAGTTAGCAAGCTGACTTTTGACCTAGAACAAGCAAGTAAGTCATCTGGTCTACCACCCTCAATTTTATACTATTCCTCCTTTTAGTAATTTCAGAATATGACTAAGGGGTTTAAAAAGAGCAAACCAGAAGACCATGCCCCCATCTATGAAAAACAAGAAGTGTTGACGATACTTCGTACAATGGGCTGGATGCCATTCATCACTGGGTTAAGAGGACATGATGTAGAAGTAGCCAGAAATATGAAACATTTAAAAGAAGAAAAATATGTTACTAGGGTGAAGGGGTTACACATCCACTTAAGTGAGGAAACAAATGCAGCATACACGGGCATTCCTAATGGGTTACATTGGGGGAATGATGAAAGGGAATCCAATATTAGAGAAAAAATGACTTTCTTTGCTGAAGGTGAGTGCTATGAAGAAGACAAGAACAATGTCAAAAGAGAAACCATGCCAAATCCATGGGATGAAGTAGTCGTTGTCGTCCTCAAATACATTACCTGCACAGGGAGGCTCAGCTATATACCTACTGTCCATTTTAGGATACTAGACCTCCTGAGGAAGAGGGGGCATATAAAACCAACAACAATATCAGCATACCTTTCTACCTATTTCAATCCATTTGGGATATGAGTATGAAGGTAACACAAGGGAAGGGGGATGCATTATCTCATCATGGGTTAATCAAGCTAATAATATGTGAGGAATTGAAAGCCCAGGTACCTGAAATCTCTTGGGAAGAGTTCATCCATATATCTTCTAAGGATGTCCATAGAATGAGGGGCACCCCAATTGCGGCCGCAACCCCCATCTCGGAGCAGAAAGAAGAAAAGGAAGCCACTCAATCAAGGTTCAAAAGGAAAATCAGCATAGACATCGATGACAATGAGTTCCTAGCCGGAACTTTGGTAAAGATAAAGTATTCCAAATATGTCCCCCATCAGAAAC
This sequence comes from Larix kaempferi, assembly GCA_027924585.1. NCBI lineage: Eukaryota > Viridiplantae > Streptophyta > Pinopsida > Pinales > Pinaceae > Larix > Larix kaempferi. The sequence goes on from BSBM01000087.1 coordinate 9,429,941, forward strand.
CTACAGGGTCATTTTCTAGAACATATGGATTTACACAATACAGCAGAAGACTGAGGAAAGAGACAAAAGCTAGGGAGGAGAAGGAAAATAAAAATAAATAAGAAGAGGAAGACAAAGGAGACCCCATACCCCAAGACCAGTCAAACTTTGAGGATGATGGGGAAGAGCAAGGAGACCCTTTTACACTAGTGGGAGGAGACAGACCACTTGAGGACCTTGCAACAACCAATGAATAAATGCAAACTGAATCGGATGATCGAATCGCTGGGGAACTGTCTGAATTAGCAAGAGTTAGAGAATATCTAGTGGCTATGAAGATTGAGGCACAGCTCCATAAATCCCTGGCCGCGTCATCAACTGCACCCCCATTCATGCATGAGAAAAATCATATTTTGAAGATGCAACATGCTGGCCAATTAAAGCAAATGGAACAACAAAACCGAGCATTGCAAGAAAAATTGAGCAAAGCCTAGGAAATGTTGGTACAAAAGGACCAACATATCTTACATTTAGAAACCACTCTAGTCACTGTTGCATGGTTATTTGAAGGGATCATCAAGTTCAAACCTCCATACCATATTTATGTAGTATATCTTAAGGAGAAATGGTGTCATTTTCAGTTACAAAGACTGAAACATCACTTACCCATTGAAATAACCACCCCGAAGTAGTTTGTAGATGCTTCTCTGGAGAGCATAGAACTTGAGAAGGATCAGCCATGTGATTTCTTTCTTCACAACCTAGTCGTACCCAACTCACCAAACTGGTCAACAAATCCTTATATGGGTGATTTCCATCTCAGAGTGTTTTGCTTATGGATAAACCACGAGATAGAGAGGTCACAAAATGCTCACCTCTACCAAATAGAGGAATTGGAGAACACACTTTGGATAAGAGCCGAAGCCATCCACCCAAAGAAGGTGGTCCAAGATCATCATTCCATAACCTCGAATGAGGACTTGATCCCCATCCTTCTCTAGAAACAACAAGAATCCATTGAGCATTTCTACAAGAACACACAGGGCACACTCGGTGAAGTATGGAAAGTCATAGGAGATTGATGGAAAAGAGTTTCAGGATACATGAAGAAGCGTGAACCTCATTCGCCCCACAAACTAGAAGTTGCGCTGAGCAGAGAAAATATGTATAGGGAATCCTTAATGAAGAACAAAGTCATATGGATTGGGATGAAGCTGAGCCCACCATTCTTCCTTCCCCTGGTAATTAAATATGACATCGATGAGGATGAAGAAAGAAGGGTTTGGGCCAAAGAAGAGCAGAGCCATGGATATCACCGATAGGAAAGAGCTCCTAGAGTTGTTTCCTAGGACATCAGAGAGGCCATTGTACAACAGGATGGGTCACCCAAGGATGGGTAACATATTCAAGTTCAGGGGAGATGGTAAGCCCATGATATAGGTATTCCATACACTCCATTATGCCATACATAAGAAAATAAATGATCATAAAAGCATTCCTTTCTGTAGGGAAGAATGCAATTTGATTGATAATTGAACAAAGTGATTTAGTAATTATTTTTTGTGTGTTTTAGCATCTTTTATTTACTAATCATGTGAATGAAGCTATGCATGGACAAAGTGCAGGTGAATAGGAAGGATGGTAATACCCAAAGTATAAAGCTCCAGATTAAAGATCACAAGAGACATAATGCTCTTGTTTCCCCTAATTTGTAGGAAAGAATCCCCTGAATTGGGGTCGTGATTTCCAATGTTGAACTAGGGTAGAATCTTGTAATAAATAGAGGCACCTAAGTAGTAGGGGCTCTAACTAATATCTTTGGAAACAATTCTCTATATTTTCACTTCATATATTCAGTTTACAATTTCTACGACTGTCATGGATCTTATGAATTTTTAATGAAGTACCAGCATTACTTCCAACTTGTGAGTTTATAAGTTTCATTCTCCTCCTGTAATGCGCATCGAGGAGGGCCCCCTCAGTGCATAGCTCAGGATTTTTGTACTTTTCTTTATATATTTTTATTCATTCTGCTATTCATTTCTATGATAAATATGTGTCGATTAGTGTGAGGAACCTACAACAATTAATTAATTTATTGATCACAGGCCACTTCGAGGGGTAAACCTCCTTTGAGAAAGATCAATACAAATAACTTCACGGTACATTCATTGGCCTCAATGCACACTTATATACTAGGTCTATGACCAATACTATGGATGAATACCATGGGGCGTATAATACTACGAGGCAACTTACAAAGCATATGCGTCCAATACTCTGGGTCAATACCATGGGCTAATATAAACTATGGATTAACAAATACTACAGGATGACTTACAAAGCATATGCATCCAACAACAATATACTAACAAAGTAAAGAGAAGGGTTCACATGGGTTCCTAACATCCCCTCTCCCTTAGAAAAAACTTTGTCCTCAAAGCTTTAGATGTAGAAATTGATGCGTAATCTGAAGGAGTGGTTCCCCTGTAGCATCCTCGGGTTGCATTCCATGCCACTTAATTAATACCTCTGTGATACATTGAGAGAGAAGCTGACGCCTTTTGACATTTAGGGAGGATTACTTGGAAGGTTGGAGACGAAGAAGAACCATATCACCTACTTGAAAAGTGCGCTCAGAACGGTGTTGATCGGCTTGTCGTTGCATTCGAATTATGGCCATGTGAAGATTGTCCTGCAAAATGAGAAGAATTTGATCGCGGTTTCGAAAAACTGAGTCAATAGCTTGAACTAGGGAACTGCTGAGGGTGTATGGAAGAAGAACTGGCGGTGCCTGTCCATAGATTACTTCATATGGTGTCATTTTAGATGTGGTATGGTACCACTGGAGCACTTCAAGGAAATCCATAGAAATAACTGTCTAAATATGTGTAGGTATGGGAAAGGGTTCAAGCAGTCCCGAAAAGAGTGTCGTTTCACCCTTGTTGACCTGGAATGTATCATAGTCAGCCACCATCTGTTGAATTGGAATTTCAGTCCCTACCAAAAGAAGTTACATTGTTCCTGGTCATATGTTTTGAGGAACCCAGAGTGCCCTGTAGGTGAAGAAGCATGGAGTTAATTGAAGACATAGCCATGTTGAACAGATTGCAACCAATTTGGAACAAGTAGAGAAATAGATGTAAGAGAAACTGGGTCATCAAATGTGCAAGAAGGAGCATCCACCAGCAGATTGTCCTTACCCTTCTTGTAAGTGATTTCATAGGCATAACCCATGAGTTGGATAACCCATTTCCGGTGTGCTGGGGAGGAGACCCATTGTTCTAGGAAATGTTCCAGACTCTGGTGAGCAGTCTAGATGCCAAAATAATTCCCTAATAGGTATGGCTGCCACTTCTGTACTGCATGCAAAATAGACATAATTTCCTTCTCAGATGTAGATGCAGCTAAATTCTTACTGAAAAGGTCTCTTGAAGGCGACAAGCTCACTGGTTCAGCAAAGACACCTGCATATATTTCTAAGGAAATAGTGGAGACCGTTGATGGGTGCATCTGAATGGATCGGAGCTAAGCAATGAAACCATGTGAATTATTCTTAAGGAGATTTTATAGGCGATGTGAACTGATGATGTGGAGAGACCCTGGTTGTAAGCCCATCAATTTGTGTTGTTTCCCATTGACTGAAAAATGCATCCAAAGCTCAACAAAATCCCATAAGATGGGGCGAAGTGTGGGTAACCATTGAATGCCCAAAACCACATCACATCCGCCTAAGGACAAGGAAAACATGTCAGAGCATAGGTTATAATCTTCCAGAGAGATACACACATTGTGACACTTCCATTTGCAAGGTAAGGTGCCCCCATTGGCAATCATGACTTCAAAGTTGGAGCAAGGATGGAAAAAACAATTAGCCTGTTTGGCGATCCGATGGTCAATGAAATTATGAGTGATACTAGAATCAATGAGTATTGTAAGAGGGATATTCTTGAAGTAACCCCTGACCCGCATTGTTTGTGGGGTGTTGACGTTGGCTAAAGCATGGAGATATATCTCTGGGTGGTCATCCAGAGACACAGGGTCAATAAGCGGCTGCTGAATGTTGACCTGGTCATCCAGTGTATCTGGAGCTTCTTCACCAATTTCAGAGGTAGGCGGAGAATCCACATCCAAGAGATATAGATTTTGCTGAACACATCTATGTCCCCGAGTGAATTTCTCATCACAATTATTAAAAAACCCTTTTTCTCTGCGTGCCTGCATCTATGTTTTAGATAAATGTGTTAGCACCTGATTTTCGCAACATGGATATGGAGGTGGAATAAAGGGATAGCCCTAAAAATTTCTGGTGAAAACTAGGGATTACCCTTGTTTTCCATGAGCCAGGTGCTAAAGGCACAAGAAAAATGAAAAGGGGGTGTTGAATGTGCTAGGAGAAGGCAAATAATGGGGAAGAAATGCATTAAAGTGACACCAAAATGGCCCAAAATGAGGCTAAGTCAATACTCCAAAAGAAATAATATAAAAGGTAACCACCATGCCGGTTTCCACCGTAGGATGGGTGCTCAAGGGAGATCAATGTCCCTCGTTGATGATTACATGGATGAGGCACACAGGGAGTATTCATAAAGGTGGTTGTGACGATGAAAGCCGCTGGACAGGTAGCAGCTAGAGGCGATGTCGTGAGGAAGATGGGAGGTAAGCAGTATTGGTTCAATAAGCAAGCGATACTGCCAAAGCATAAAGGTAGATCTCTGGCCACGTGGACAGCTCGGGGAGGTAGAGTAATACCATATGGTCGAGTTTAAGGGTCCCACCATGGTAAGTGCAATGTGACAAGGTAAACAGAGTAGATTACCCGAGGAGGATCTACGGTCCTTGACAATCGTTGCATCGAGAAGTTGCATGCTAGATAGAGGAAGGAGTGGTTGTGACAAATGGGACCCAATCGACATATGTCGATACCAGGTCCTGTCACACGATGGAAAGGTGGTATTAGAAACCCCTTAGGTGTATGCGATATTGTTTTCATAGACACGGGGTGCCAGATGAATGGTGCAGATCAGCGCGGGGAGAATGATCTGATGACCGACAGATGAGGGTTATAAAATCAGTGGTTAAAGTGGAGGTTGGATCTGATGGAGGAGATCACCACGTGAGAGATCAATGGCTGGGGTCGATAGGTGGCTAACAAATAAGCCCGGAGGATAAGTGAACAAGGTTTATATATATAACCTTCGATGGGTAAAGTTGACATTTTTAATTTTCTGGGGCCGGTCTGGGCCAAGGGTTTCTGGCCGCCGACAGGTCGAAGAAGGCAACGTACTTTGTCACCAGGGAGGCCGATGAGGGGCCAGTCTCTGGAAAGATTCAAGGGTCCAGGTTTGTCTGTGAGATAGGGCTTCGTCTTGGTACAGAGGTTCGGCTTCTTGTCTCCAAAATTAGCAGGAGTCAGAAGGTTCTACATGCGCAACCAGGCGCAGAAGCTTCCGGTGGTCCTGTATTTTGTTCGGCCTTGATCGAACCAGTCTGTTTTGTGTTTGTCTCTCAAAGCCCCAGATATTTGAGTATGGAGGTCTCCTCGGAGATGTCAGTCGTTTCCCTATTTCTCCAAAGTCCTCATGAGAGTCGGTTGACCTCCTTAATCGCCCGTTTTGGCTTTGGCCTCAACATTGAGGATAGCTCCCTTGCTCTGTTGATCGTTCAAAGTAAACGTTGGTTCGACTGAAGTTGAGTATGGGTCAACACTAAGCCATCATTTGGGATAGTTTATGACCAAATGTATCCACCCAGAAGAAGCAGGTTTCTCCGGTACTAGTAACTTCAGGCCTCGACCCAAGATGAAGTAAGAGGGTCGAGTCAAGTAAGCGGGTAAGACATCGTTCCCAGCCATATGGGTGCAAAGGTGGGGTTCTCAAGGAATTATAAACATGCTAAGGAAGGGATCGAAAGTTAGTGGAGGCAGCCGGATAGGAGAGAATCTCCGGAGATCAATTTCGGTTTTTCTATCTAGCGGCCAACTAGGGAGGTTACCATGCTGCCTTTTGTCTTCTTGTAGGAGTTAAGTGCCCTTTGGTAAAAATGTTGGTAAATGGAAAGGGGCTAGGTCAACAGGTGATATAGGCGTAGGCTGGAGGAAGGTCACTTGTGCGGACTGTTGGGTGGCCTAAGTGGCTGCGAGGATGATGTGACCCACATCTTTCGACATATGGGGGAGAAGTGAGGTGAAATGTTGTGACGTAGACAAGGCTAGAGGGATAGGATACTTGAAAACATCTTTTCTTCTGCCACAATGATTGCCGATGCGACAGAGGCCACCTCGGTGTTGTCATCTTCCCCATCGTCTATCTGGAGATCGTCACCAAGTGTGTCTCAGGTTAGCTCGGACCTTGGGCATCATTGTTACATGATTAAGGGGTCCGATCAAGTTATTGTGGCAATGATGGCCACACATAGCCGCTGTCATCATCACATCAGTTATGGATATGGTTTTTTCGTCCGCTGTGCGAGATCGGTGTATAGAGAGGATGGTACACCTGGCAGCTTGGGGTATCTTTCAGTTGGAATTGGATCATGGAGAAAGAGCAGGAATCCGGAGTGGTTTTCATGCCCAAACAGGCGTGGTTTTAGGTGGAGGAAGAACTTGTTCCTTTGTCTCCTATGATGTTTGACCACATGGACTCTAGCTCTACTAGTGAAGGTGAGGATCCCGAAAAGCGACGAGTTCCCTAAAGATTTTGATGTCCGAGAAAAGAGGATATTCCCGAAGAGGACGGAGACGTCCAGCAAGACACGAAGATCATCCATGATCCCGTGCTCCCTACTGAGGAAGTGAAACCTCCTCCACTAGCTGGTGAAGCACAAGAGGACAACTCTCTAAAGGTAGAAGACGTCTTTGATTTGCAAGTTCGATTGAAGACTTCGGAGTAAAATGGTGCCCTGTTCATAATATTTTTGTTTCCCGTCTTAGTCAATCTATTTTGAACATGACAAGTATGTAATATTCCAAATTTGGAGCTATTAAGGTGGCAGCGTAATTTTGTTTGTTTCCCAAGGACCAATTCAAGGCCAAGAGCCTATAAAAGCTTTGTAATAGAATAATTAAGGGTTGGAAAATCATTCGGCTAAGGCCTAAGGGGTGAGCCTAGTTTTGAGACTTTCATATTAATACAATGTGTACTGCCTATGGTAGACTATTTTGCAGAGATTCCCGTGTCATTCTAACTTGTAATCAGTTTTTTCCTTCTTCTCAATGTGCATGTGCTTCCTGTTATTCCTTTACATTATGTTTTTCATTTCTTGCCTAAGATCAATGTATAATTGTTTGGAATTCTTGGAAACTTGCTCCGGCTATTATCTCAGGTGTTCAGAAAGTATTGCTACTAAATTTGATATTGAATTCATCTTTGTTGGATGCTCATATCAATGGACTGTTCTTATTTTCTTCTTTTACCACCAGAAAATATCTTTACGACGGTAAGCGAGTGGTTACCTTGCCTCTGATAGAGTAGTCCACACTATGGCATTGTCATCTGCTTTATGTGTAATTCCTTGACTCCATTGCCCAATTGTTTTTTACTTGTGATTATCCCTCCAACATTTTCGCATAATTCGACCCATCAGAAATATGACCTTCTATGTATGTTTTAATTGGATATTTTTTAGTAAGGAAGGTTGGTCTGTTTGTTCACTATTGATGCCTTTGAATATTTCCGGTCTTTCAGAGATTTGTAGAGAGAGCCCACTCTGACTATGTTGGGTCAGTAGCATTAGTCCAAATTTGGTTAGTGGTTACCCCGACTTGCCCTCTCCCACAATACAGGGGGTACGATTTGGGTGATAAAAAATTGGCGCCGTTGCCGGGAAGTGATTGTCTCGTCATACCTGGGAGAACGACAAAGGTTTCAGATCTGATTGTTGAAGGTGGACAGTAGTCAGACAACAGAAGGGTTGTACATCATCCACCTAGCGACTCCACTCATTATTCCAATTTCAATTTGCAGACACCACTGGAGAACAAGCCCAGCTGCCTTATACATGGAAGAATTAAGTTCCAGGTATCAAAGTATCAATATCCTCAAAGAAGCCCTATTCTTTTGTGTTGGAATCCTTTTACCTTTATGTATATATATAAAAAAATTATTGTCTCACTGGATAGCTCTAGGTCATGAGAGAAGCTCCTTTGTATATCCTTCACTTGAATTCGAAAATGTACATTCTCCGTTTACCCCTAGATTTGATCCCGTCCTTTCATTTGAACCCTGTATAAACCATAGTCGGCCTCATGAATCCTCCAAGAGTAAGGAAATGATACCCTCCCTACATCTACTCCTTTTCCTTCCAGATCCCAGCTATGATACAACCTTCTAAAGATACCCCCTGTCCTTCATGACTTCTCTCCAGGATACCATAAACATCTCCCTATTTTCGACAGAGAATCTTAGATGCTTACTGTAGAGAAACATATTCAAGGCTTTGAGCATTTTATGGATCTCTTTGAAATAGAACATGATGACATTTGTATGAGGGATTTTGCAAAATCCCTCAAAGGAAATGTGAAGAGATGGTTTAGGAATTTGCAACTTGAGTCTATTGATACATGGGGAGCATTGTCTGAACTTTTTCTGGGGTTTTGGGGCAGGAGAAAGTCATGGGATCTGATTCTCTCAGAGTTTCATTCCATAAGAAGGCGAAAGGAAAAAACCCTGTCTTGTTTCAATAGAAGGTTTTCCATTTTCTATTATAATATGCCAAAGGAAATCCAACCATCAGAGAATGCTGCAAAATTGCACTATGAAACTATTTTTCCTCCCGATTTAGCTCTTCATCTTTTGGAGAGAAGGTCTTTTGACCTAAAGCATATGCTCGTTGATGCAATGGAGGTGGAAGAAAATCTTAGTATGTCTGGAAAGCTGTCAAACAAGCAGCACGATGAAAGGGTTAAAGGAGAATTAAGGTTTGAAGAAGGACATGAGCAAGGGGAATTTCCCTTACAGTCCAATTTTTTCCAAGATGAGCAGAAAATTGATCGGCTCGGTGATGTGCCAGAAGAGGGTAATTACTTTTTGTTTCATGTAGATTACAATCATTTTTCTAAAGCTCTCGTTGATGATGGTCATGATGAAGGTTTCAGTCCGCCAAAGTATGATGAATATGGAGAAGACCATTTGGATAACTTCATAAGCTCTTGAGGTTGAGGGTAAAGATGAATCTTTAGGCGAATAGTTTCACCAGTCAGGATGGCTGGCCCAAAAGGAAAACCTAGAGGTAGGTCCTGCGCCCACCATTGAGACTCATCAGAAAAGCTATTCTCAGTAGGTGGAGACATCTCTTCAAATCAGGGATGAAAGGGAGTACAAAGTCCTTGAAGAGGAATATAGAATCCTCGAGGAAGAATATGTGATCCTTGAGGAAAAATACAGAGTTCTCGAAGAAAGTCTTCGGTCCGGCAAATACCTTAGACAGGTTGACCAGAGAGCTGAGAGGCTGGAGGGTGAATAGGGTAGCCCGTAGGATTCTTATACGGAATCCATCTCCTGGACCAAAGATGATTATAGACTCCTTGAGGAAGTATTCAGGCTTGGCCAATATCTCCATCCAGCCGACCAGATGATCGAGGCGTTTGAAGGAGACCAAGCTGAGCAGCTAGAGTTTCATGCAAGTCTTGTAAGCTCAGAGTCCAATTTTCAGGAAGAATGGGCTTTCCCAGACACTTTTAAAGGATTGGGCAAGCTTTCTCTTGAGACCCTAGAGCAAAACTGGGTTTTCAACCCCGGAATCAAGAGTATCCCAGAAAGAAAGTTCTCTAGAGTGTGTATTTGCAGCCTTACCAAGTCATGTGGGGGTTTCCACCCGCATGAGTTTCAGGTTCTGATGGAGGTTTGTCAAAGGTACTCAACCCTAGGAACTGACCTGAGCACTAGGGAAACCAAATGGAATCTGTATGAATTTTCTGAAAGAAAGTCTGTTGTGGTGCAAGAGATAAGTGGAGCATATCATATTTTTTAAGATCCAGTAGCAAAGTATATGGAAGATTTCCGCGGTAGGAGTAAGGGCTCTGGTTTCACTCGAAGGGTCCTCCTCCATCTTTGTCGCCTCGGGCCATGGACCTTCATTGTTCTGCAGTCATTCGAGCAGGATGAGGTGCCCTGCTTGGAGTGTCAGTTGCCATACTAGTTGCACTGGCACTTTTGCATTACTTACAGCCGTGGCCTTTCAAGTAGAGTAGTCTGTATATAAATAAGCCTCAAGTTTTTGGCATTTCAAATTTCAGTAGTAAATTCCCATTTGCAGCCATTTCCAGTTTTTTTTCAGAATGTACAGCTTCATTTTGTTTTTGATTTCAAGAAGTTTCCAGTCTGCAGTAGGACAAAGCATTTGGATGGGGTTCAGGTCGCCACAGGATACACCGCATAACCGAATCCCTATAGGTTTTTCCATGAATGTCCTTAAGCAAACCCTCCCAAGTAGGCTACCAGGAAAAATTGTCTTACAAGAGCCACCCAATAAATCAGGCACCGAGTCTACGAGGTTCTTTGCTACCTCGTAGGGAGGATAGAATCCCCAGTTGGAGCCAGTTGTTAGCACCTGATTTTCACAGCATGGACATGGAAGTGGAATAAAGGGATAGCCCTAAAAATTTCTGGTGAAAACCAGGGATTACCCTTGTTTTCCATGAGCCAGGTGCTAAAGGAACAAGAAAAATTAAAAATAGGTGTTTAATGTGATAGGAGAAGGAAAATAATGGGGACGAAATGCATTAAAGTGCGACCAAAATGGCCCAAATTGAGCCTAAGTCCATAGTCCGAAGGAAATAATATAAAAGGTAACCACCGTGCCGGTTTCCACTGTAGGATGGGCGCTCAAGGGAGATCAATGACCCTTGTTGCTGATCGCATGGATGAGGCATGCGGGGAATAGTCATAAGGGCGGTTGTGATGATGAAACCCACCAAATAGGTGGTAGCTGGAGGCGATGTCATGAGGATGATGGGCAGTAAGCAGTATCGGTTCAATAAGCATGCGATACTGCCAAAGCATAAAGGTATATCTCTGTCCACGTGGACGGCTTGGGGAGGCAGAGTAATAACCTATGGTCGAGGTTAAGGGTCCCACCATGGTAAGTGCAATGTGACAAGATAAACAGAGTAGATTACCCCAGGAGGATATACAGGCCTTGACAATCGTCGCATCGGGAAGTTGCATGCTAGATAGAGGAAGGAGTGGTTGCGACAAATGGGACCCAATCGACAGATGTAGACACTAGGTTCTGTTGCACGATGGAAAGATGGTATTGGAAATCACTTAGGTGTATGTGACACTCTTTTCATAGACACGGGGTGCCATATGAACAGTGCAGATCAGTGCGGGGAGAATCATCCGACGACCGACAGATGAGGGTTGTCAAATCAGTGGTTAAAGTGGAGGCTGTTTATGATAGAGGATATCATCAAGTGAGAGATCAACGGCTGGGGTCAATAAGCAGCTAGCACATAAGCCCGGAGGATAAGTGAACAAGGATTATATATATAGCCTTTGATGGGTAAAGTTGACATTTTTATTTTTCCGGGGCCGGTCTGGGCCAAAGGTTTCTTTCTACAAGCAGGTCGAAGAAGGAAACGTATTTTGTCACCAGGGAGGCCGACGAGGGGCCAATCTCTGGAAATATTCAAGGGTAGAGGTTTCTCTGTGAGATAGGTCTTTCATCCTGGTACAGAGGTTCGGCTTCTTGTTGCCAAAATTAGCAGGAGTCTGAAGGTCCTAAATGCATAGCCAGGCGCCGAAGGTTCCGGTGGTCCTGTATTTTGTTTGGCCCTGACCAGACCGGTTTGTTTGGTGTTTGTCTCTCTAAGCCCTAGATATTTGAGTATGGAGGTCTCCCTGGAGATGTTGGTCATTTCCCTATTTCGCCAAAGTCCGCCTGAGAGTCGGCGGACATCCTTAACCGCCCATTTTGGGTTTAGCCTGAACATTAAGGATATCTCCCCTGCTCTGTTGATCGTTCAAAGTAAACGCTGGTCCGCCCGAAGTCGAGTATGGGTCAACACTAAGCCTTAGTTTGGGATATTTTCTAACCAAAGGTATCCACCCACAAGAAGCAGGTTTCTCTGGTACTAGTGACTTCATGCTTCGGCCCTAGATGGAGGAAGAGGGTCGAGGCAAGTAAGCGGGGAATACATCTCTCCCATCCATACAGGTGCGAAGGTGGGGTTCTCAAGGAATTATAAACATGCTAAGGAAGGGATCGAAAGTTAGTGTAGGCAGCCAGCTAGGAGAGCATCTTCGGAGACCAATTTCGGTTTTTCTATCTAGCGGCCAGCTGGGGCAGTTACCATGCTACCTTTTTTCTTCTTGTAGGAGTTAAGTGCCCTTTGGTAAAAATGTTGGTAAATGTAAAGGGGCTGGAGAAACAGGTGATAGAGGTGCAGGCTAGAGGAAGGTCAATTGTGTGGACTGTTGGGTGGCCTAAGTGGCTGCGAGGATGATGTGACCCACGTCTTTTGGCATATGGGGGAGAAGTGAGGTGAAATGTTGTGACATAGACAAGGCCAGAGGGATAGGCTACTTGAAAACATCTTTTCTGCTTCCACAATGATTGCCGATGCGATGGAGGCCACCTTGGCGTCGTCATCTACCCCTCCCTCTATCTAGAGATCGTCACCAAGCATGTTTCAAGTCAGTTCGGACCTTGGGAATCATTGTTACTTGATTAAGGGGTTTGATCAAGTTATATTGGAGATTATGGCCACAGGTAGCCACTGTCATCATCACAGCAGTTATGGATATGGTTTTTCATCCACTGTGCGAGATTGGTATATAGAGAGGATGGTACAACTGGAAGCTTGTGGTATCTTTAAGTTGGAATTGGATCATGGAGAAAGAGTAGGAATCCAGAGTGGTTTCCATGCTCAAATAGGCGTGGTATGAGGTGGAGGAAGAACTTGTTCCTTCATCTCCTATGATGTTCAACCACGTGGATTCTAGCTCTGCTGGTGAAGGTGAGGAGCTCGAAAAGCGACGAGTGACCAAAAGAGTTCGGCGCCCGAGAAAAGAGGAGATTCCCGAAGAGGAGGGAGACGTACAGCAAGACACGGAGATCATCCATGATCTCGTGCTCTGTACTAAGGAAGTGACACCTCCTCCACAAGTTGGCGAAGCACGGGAGGTCAACTCTCTAAAGGTAGAAGAATTCCTTGATTCGGAAGGTCGATTGAAGACTTCAGAGTAAGGTGGTGCCCTGTTCATAATAGTTTTGTTTCACGTCTTAGTCAATCTGTTTTGAACTTGACACATATGTAATATTCCAAATTTAGGGCTATTAAGGTGGCAGCGTAATTTTGTTTGTTTCCCAAGGACCAATTCAAGGCCAAGAGCCTATAAAAGCTTTGTAATAGAATAATTAAGGGTTGGAAAATCATTTAGTTAAGGCTTGATGGGCGAGCCTAGTTTTGAGTCTTTCATATTAATACAATGTGCATTGCCTATGGTAGACTATTTTGCAGAGATTCCTGTGTCATTCTAACTTGTATTCAGTTTTTTCCTTCTTCTCAATGTGCATGTGCTTCCTGTTATGCCTTTACATTATGTTTTTCATTTCATGTGTGAGATCAGTGTATAATAGTTTGGAATTCTTGGAAACTCGCTCCGGATATTATCTCAGGTGTTCAAAAATTATTGCTACTAAATTTGATATTGAATTCATCTTTGTTGGATGCTCATATCAATGGACTATTCTTATTTTCTTCTTTTACCACCAGAAAATCTATTTACAATGACAGGCGAGTGGCTACCTTGCCTCTGATAGAGTAGTCCACACTATGACACTGTTATCTGATTTATGTGTAATGCCTTGAATCCATTGCCCAATTGTTTCTTCCTTTTGATTATCCCTCCAACATTTTCGCATAATTCGACCCATCAGATATCGAACCTTCTGTGTATGTTTTAGTTGGATATTTTTGAGTAAGGAAGGCTGGTCTGTTTGTTCACTATTAACGCCTTTGAATATTTCTTGTCTTTTAGAGATTTGTAGAGAGAGACCTATTCGACTATGCTGAGTTAGTAGCATTAGTCCAAAGTTGGTTAGTGGTTACCCCGACTTTCCCTCTCCCACAATCTAGGGGGAACGATTTGGGTGATAACAAAATTCTTGATAGGAGTTGGTCAAGGAGCTGGCGGGATGGGAGGTCGCTGAAAACCCATATTACAAAAGGGAACAAAAGTGGTTTTGGAGCGTTGTTGGGCTACAATCTTGTCCTCTGCCAACTCATCCAACCCCAGGGCTTCCATCATTGTGTTGGGACAAAAAATTTTGACCTCTGAGCGGATTTCATCCTTAAGACCACTGATAAAACAAGTCCTGTAGAATTCATCAGACAATCCTTCTATGTGATTGCCTAGTTTCTCAAATTATGTTTGATACTCTTTCACAGTGCCAATTTGGAGAATTTTAGTGAGTGCTCCCGTGAAGTCATCAAAATCACTAGGACCAAATCGATGCAAAAGGAGATGGAAAAAATCTGGCCATTTTGGCTCTTCATGAGCCTTGATGTACCAACGGTACCATTGAAGAGATTCCTCTTCCAAATGAAAGGATGCAAGTGGATATTTGTTGACATCAAAAGTATTATGCAAACTGAAATATTGTTCTGCATGATAGATCCATCCAGTCATATCAGTACCATCGAAGCAAGGAAAATCAAGCTTCGGAATACGAAAATTGCTGTAAAAATAGAACCCATTATCTGATGAAGACTCAGGCTGTCCTTTGTTGTTCATGGTTGAATGCTCAAGATGGAGGCTGAGAAATTTTCATCCAGATCCTAGAGTTTGGTTTGGATGGATGCAAGTGCTTCCTGCATGGTTTTTGCTCCTGCACGGGTGACAACCAAAACCAGGAGTTGTTTTTTTTTTTTTTGAATGGGTAGAAAAACAAAAACAGAAACTATTTTAGTAACATAAAATTTGGATTTGGGAAAACTTGGATGTGTAATTTGGGTTTGACTAGGTTTTGGAAACTTTCTGATGGACACGGAAGCAAAAAATGGGGATTTCATAAGCGAGTGAATGAATGAGAAAATTTGTCAGAGAGGGACAAAGAAGCAGAAATAAGAAATGAATGCTATGGCAAAATTTGAAGGCGATTGGGTGAAAATCGAAGAAGTTATGGCAAACCCTAAAAATAGATGAATGTGAGATTTATGGCTTTGGGAAGTGGAATTTGGGATAGGTTCCTCAGGAATGAAATATGAAGAATGGGATTGCAGGGGTGGTAGTGAAGTTTCAGGGGAAACAAAGTAAAAACAAAGGAGATATGGATTTGAAACGACTTTTGGAATGGATCTGAAACAAATTTCGGTATGTATCTGAAACGACTCATAAGGGAGCGAAAATGACTGGATCTGAAATGACTTTCAGAATGGATATGAAACGGCTCGGAGTGGATAAAAAATGGATGGATCTGAAACAACTTTCAGAATGGATCTGAAACGATTGGATCTAAAACGATTGGATCTGAAACCACTGGATCTGAAACAACGTGGAAGGGATCGGCAATATATGGATTTGCAACGGCGCGGAAGTGATCGGCAACACTTCAGCTGAAAATTGATATGGACCCCATGTATGCTCGGCTTACTAATGGTTCAAGGTTTCACTCGGCCACCAATTCTATTTAATTGCTTGCATATTAGGGAAGTACCCCTCACTCCATGACTTAGGTAAAATTGATAACCACTTTGCCACAAACGATAGCTCTTAGTTTACCTACGGGTGGGAACTAGTCAATTGGGTAGGGGTCATTGCCCTTTTCGCTGGTAGGTCCTCTCAATCGGACAACTGCTTTGGGGTTCCTATGGTACTCCTCACAATGAGTTTTAGGGCGTATGCCCAAGTACTTCCCATATTTAAGCAGATAGGTATTATTCCCAGATTTGAACCTACAACAGATGTGAACATTTTTTTTTTGGCAGAAATTCCACCCAACGAGCCCAAGAAAGTGCCCTAATACCAGATGTGAGGAACCTGTAACAATTAATTAATGAAAATACACGAGATAGAAATAATAACAGAACTTAGAATCACTTTATTGATCATAGGCCACTTTGAGGGGACAACCTCTTTTGAGCAAGATCAATACAAATAACTTCACGGTACATTCATTTGCCTCAACACACACTTATATACTAAGTCTATGCCCAATACTATGGGTCAATACCATGGGACATATAATACTACGGACGACATACAAAGCATATGCATCCAATATTATGGGTCAATACCATGGGCTAATACAAACTATGGATCAACAAATACTACGGGATGACTTACAAAGCATATGGGTCCAACAACAATATACTAACAAAGTAAAGAGAAGGGTTCACACGGGTTCCTGACAATTAGTTTCAACACTTATTTAATACCATATTTAAATTATGTGCATCAACGTCTTTCTCCTGTAGTTCTGTAAAACTATGTTTGTAGTTCTGATACATAGCGTCTGTAGTCCTGTAGCTACCATCCGCGAATGCAATTTCTAGATTTATATTTCTACTTTTTATACGATATTCTTAGACGCGATTAGATTTATACTCCGAAAAGATGACTTCCAATTTCTAGTTAAATAGATCTCTGGTTCAATTAGGTTAGATTCATGCTCTTAAACTAGATAATATTTTCTTTGGTTTTCATAAACTAGGTTAAATATTGTTTTGAGTTTCATAAGACTAGATAAGTGCTTTCATAGAATAAAATTCTTGTTTTCATAAACTAGGTCAATGTTGTTTTCAGTTTCATAAACTAGATGAATGCTTTCATAGAATAAATTCCTTCTTTCTTAGATCAAGTGAATGCTTTAAATAGAGTAAATTAATGCTTTCATAAATTAGGTAAAGGATTTGTTTTAAATTTCTTAGATTAGGTGAATGCTTTAAATAGAGTAAAATCCTGCTTTCGTAAACTATATTAATTCTTTCATAAAATAGGTTCATGATTTCAGTAAAGTTCATTTTTTCTTTCGATTGTGGTAGACCTTCAGTTATTTTACCCTCTTTAGAATAAATCCTCACTATTCCTTAGAACACATTAAACACCCAACGATAAATATTCTCTCAACATAGTGCACATATAGTGTTGAGTGCCTCTAAAGTTTGTACGTTCCTTGGTCGATATTTAAAGCAAGCTTCTTAAACGAATACTTGTAAAAGGGTAGGCATTTTTGAAGGCCACCAAGCATCTTGGTGCTTTCATACAATTGTTAGTTTTTCATCATTTATTTTCAATATGATCTAGGATTTTAACTGAGAGAACAACATGTACAACATATCAAACACAAGAGACAAGAGACACAAAGCATTTCACCAGGGAAAACCAAGATGGTGAAAAACCCCGCAACTTCCTCAGAGATAGAATGAGAACCAATACAAAGATCACAAATATTAAGCTCCAAAACAAGAGATAGTCTCCTAGCATCTGCTCCTCCTCCACTTGTGCACACTCTTCCTCTCTCTCACTAATGCGAAGTGAGTGAGTGAGTGAATAGAATGAGAGAGACACACTCTCTATTTATACAATGACTTGACTTGCCTTTTACTCTAACTGGGATGACCTCCTAAGGAAGCCTAATAACCCATACACATGTCACTAGCCTGACTCCACTAGGGTGGTCTAATAACCCTTTGACTCATACAGGGCCAACCCCACCAAGGTGGTCTAATAATCCATCAAGTATAAGTTATGACACTTACAATGTAACTTGCGACACTTGCAAATACAAATGATGACACTTCAAATCAGAGGAATAATACATCTCCGTCGGGGATACAATAAAGTACAAATGTAATACGTACAATATACAAGTGAATATATTCCGAAGTTACAAATACATCAACACTCCCTCTTAAATAGGAAGGTATTCTCTTGACACAAGTCACCAATACATATAAGCACAAGTCTTCAATTCTGGAGCTGGATCATCATCACTGGATCACGGAGCATCATCGTCACTATTATTGTAATCGGCATCTCAATAACTGGGGCTATCTCTCAATTCTTCTCGTCATAGGAAGTTCTACATAGCAAGCCCTTTTTCATGCTGGATGTAGGCCTAGCCTCTGGTAGGTCTTCATCATCTCTGCGAGCGGCCATCCGGTGGAATTTCAGGACTGATTACGTGCGTCAACAGAACCTAGCAAGAGCATCCCAGGACTGATTACGAGCTTACTGTTCAACCTATAGGATCTCTAAGGGAGCTATTACATGTGGCCTTGCAAAACCTAGCAAGAGCATCCCAGGACTAATTACATGCCCAAGACAACCTGCAAGATCTCCTAGGGAGCTATTATATGCGACAAGGCAATAAAAACCTAGCGAGAGCATCCTAGGACTGATTACGTGCCCAACACAACCTGCAATATCTCCTAGGGAGCTATTATATGTTTCCAAGCAAAACCTAGCAAGAGCATCCTAGGACTGATTACATGCCCAACACAACCTGCAAGATCTCCTAGGGTGAAATTACATGGCACCAAAAAAATCTCGAAAGAGCATTTGCCAGATCTCCCAGGAGCTATTATATGCCATAGGAAAAACCTAGCAAGAGTATCTACAAACCTCCCAGGGCTCTATTATATGTCCCTCTAAGCAAAACCTCAAAATAGCATTTTCTAGATCTCCCAGGGAGCTATTATATGCCATAGGCACAACCTAGCAAGAGTATCTGCAAATATCCCAGGGCACTATTATATGCTTATCGCACAACCTTTCCACGGCCACAGAGTATCATCCTGATACTCATGATCCTCCTGATCATCCTCACACGGAGTATCATCCTGATGCTCATGATCATACTAATCATCATCATACAGTGCATCATCCCAATGCACATCATCATCACATGATCATCGTCATCTGGAACATTGTCCTGATGCTCATCACACATGATCATCCTGATCATCATCTGGAGCATCGTCCTGATACATATCATCATCGCATGATCATCCTGATCATCATCATATATAGCATCATCCTTATGCATATCATCATCGCATGGTCATCCTGATCATCATCTGGAACATCGTATCATGCAACACTTATATCCTCAGCCATGGGAGGACCCGCCTGCCACCACGCTAGGAATGGATTCAACATCGGTGTCCCGTCACTCATCTGGAATATCATTCGGATTTTCATCATGCAGAGCATCACTCGAATGCTCATCACTCAACACTTACATACATAGCTATGGGAAGACCCACCTGCCACCATGCTAGGAATGGCTCCAGCATCTGTGTCCTGTCACTTCCTCCTGGATGTATCCTGAATCTATAGGACACCAAGCGTCTCTCTCAAGTACTCAAACTTCACTCTAGCCAGTGGCTTGGTCAACACATCTGCTATCTGCTCGTCTGTCACAACATACAGGAGCTTCACTGCTCCTCTCTGGACCATATCTCGGATATAGTGATATTTGATCTCTATATGCTTCGACTTGTCATGGAACACTGGGTTCTCCGACAACTTCACACAACTCTGGTTGTCACAGAAGATACAAGTAACATCCAACTAGAGATCAAATAAATCAGATAGTAGCTTCCTAAGCCATACTGCCTCACAACTGACCGAACAAGCTATGACATACCCTGCTTTAGCTGTACTCAGTGCTATGCAGGATTGCTTCCTACTAAACCAAGAGATCACACCTGATCCCATATTGAAGCAACACCCCGAAGTGCTCTTCCTATCTGCAGCACTACTTGCCCAATCTGAATCAACAAAACCCTCCAGGTTAAACTTTTGATTCACATCATATTTGATCCCATAATCAATCGTACCCTTTAGGTATCGTCAGGAACTGGCTCAAGGTGTTCACAGCAAAGCAAATATCTGGTCTCATGTTCATCAGGTACATCAAGGACCCAATCATCTGACAATAGATCGTGGCATCAACCAAATTTGATGAAGCATCACTCAATAGCTTCAAGTTCGATGCCATAGGTGTGGCCATGGCCTTACAGACCATCATCCCGAACCGCTTCAGGATCTCTTCTGCATACTTCCCTTGTCCAAGGAAGATTCCATCTACACTTTGCCACACCTCTATACCTAGAAAGTAATGCATCATACCCAAGTCCTTCATCTTGAACTCGACAGCAAGCTTCCTCTTCATGTCGACAATCAACCTATCCTCACCTATCATAAACAGGTCATCCACATACAGTAGGAGTATCAATGGATTTCCTTCCTCAACCTTGTAGTAAAGATTGGAATCTGCTTTACTCTTGGTAAATCCCAAACTAGATAGGAAGCTTTCTATCCTGCCGTATGATGTACTGGGTGCTTGCTTCAAACCATACAAGGCTTTCTTTAACTTGCACACATATGACTCCCTGTCATGTGTCTCAAAACCGAGTGGTTGCTCCACATACATTTCCTCTTTGACTACACCATTCAAGAAAGCTGTCTTGACATCCATCTGGTGTATCTTCCACATCATTACTGCAGCCAGAGCAAGTACTGTTCTGATCGAAGTGTACCTGGCTACATGTGCAAAAGTCTCTTCATAATCCATCCCTTCTTCTTGCGAGAAGCCATGAGCCACAAACCTTGCCTCGGTATTTCTCTATGCTGCCATTTGCAGCATGCTTGATCTTGTAGATCCATTTAGAAGTCATTATAGACTTCCCTTCTGGTCTTGAGATCACATCCCACACATCATTCTTGATGATTGACTAGTACTCCTTGATCATGGCATCCTTCCATTACTGCATCCCGGATCCTGTGAACTTCAGATTCTTCAATATTTTCAATATGTAGTTTTCTTGAACTTCGTCGATGGAACAAATGTTGTGTCTTCGTTGCTTGTTCTTCGAAACAAGTCTCTCTTGTAGGTGATGGTACATGTTCTTTCCTACAAGACAAGTTCAATTTCATGATTACAAACATCTCATATATTTCAGAACAAAGTGTTACACATAAAGACATATGTCATACAGTCATGCAATTATCTTAGCCAATGATTCAATACAACATTTATCCATATCTAGTAACTTTCTAGATGCCTTCCATCTCTACCAGAACATTGTTAAGAGTGTGCACAACTCCCAACATGTCAGCAAAGAGGTTTCATTCTAGATAAGTAGCAATGGGATGTTGTACAGTACCATAGGCTACTTACCCATTACTTGCATATTAGTAGTATCTTGTTCGTTAGTGCAACTTTTCTAAAATGCATAGTATACATCCTAACTCATAAGTATGTACATGATTGAACAACATCATTTAAGCAATCATATATATAGGTGTTAGCACTCGGATTTTCCTTGGGCTGTATCAAAGAAACCCCGAGGTAACCTATTTCAAACCAATCTTTAAACTGAAAAGTTGTCCTCTTTCAGCCAGAGAGGGCTCTCTCAGCAAATCTGCTATCCAATGTCACCACGACAGCAGCTTGACAATAAATTCAATGGCCAAATTTGTAAAATCACAATAAAAACTTTGTAGGCTTTAAATAATGTCGTTAGATCAACAGGAAAAAGATGCCATTGGGCATTGGAGTTGAGAAACAGAAAAATAATAGATCAGCAGCAAAAACATAATTTTTGTACAAAGGCAAGGTAATTGTTAGGTTACGGTCAAATCTTTTTGCAAGCGAAAAGAAATAATTAAAGACAATCCACCAATCAATGGGCATCAGACTAGGATGAATCCATTGTTGATTTTAGAGAAGCAAATGGATACTTAAACGCAATAAACTGAGGCATAACAATATGAATCCCAATTTATTTTAGACGTTAGTCTAAGTATAGAAGAAAAGACAAAATGGACAGCATAACTAGGAAAGTAAACATGCACAAATGAGAAGAGAAAAGATACAGACTGTAAATACCAACAACGCATGAATCTTTGATTCAAAACTGCTCAAAGTCTGAAATCTTTATTCATTTCTGGAATAAACTTCAAATGCCCAGAATGGGTCTCCTCATTCCTGAAAATTCCCCTTTTTTTACATTGCAAAATGCATAATTTATACAAAAAATTTGCCCCATGAGCAAAACCCTAACTGTATTGTTTTAAAGATAAATTTCTTTTAAATAAACCCTTTAAAACATGAAACTAATCTTTAAACAAAGTTTTACAATAATAATAAATAAAGAAAACTCTTGTCATGAGAATCGAAACCGACTGCAAGAATTTTTCAATTCTTGAAAAAGCTTTCGTTTGATGCATTAACCCTAATTTTCACAAAAAGAATCTTTATCCCGAAATCTGCAAAACTAACTCTGTCATTTTCTTAAACTGTCGGTTGCTATTTATTGTTGGATGCTTTGCCACCTATAGAGTAAGATTACGACCTGGGCTGGTGCTCCACTTTTCTGCTACCTGTATGAGAGCATACTATTGCAATAGACACCTCCTCCAATTGCAAAGAGTGATCCACATGAATGGTTTCATGCACTAGGGTTTACATCATGGAGATTCGACCTCATATCACCAATGATATTTTACACCACGAGCTAGGGTCGATGCCTTAGCTTCTTATGTTTTTTATTTCCTCCGGTCACTTTCTCGAAACAAATAAAATGACAAGTTTCACCAATAAATAGAAAATGCTTTTGGGATGCCACGTAAGGCAGTTTCCACATTTCCCTTTGAGCGGTTTGCAATATGACTTTTCCACATGCGGACGTACCAAGAATGGACACGTGTGATGGTGGTTTATTCTGCGACCTCTCTTCCTTCTATCGAGTGCACACCTTTCCTGATGCGGATGGATTTTGGCCGTTACTTTTGTCCTGATGTATATTTCCCCTCCGATTGATATCAACATGTGGCGTATTCCCTTACACCTTCTCCATCTGCCACATGTTATGGCCCGCCGCGCCTTATCCTTTGGTGGTTCCGTACGACGCTGTGGTGGTTTGTGATACCACTATCACGTTGATGCAGATTAATGAAACTGTGACACGTATCCGGCTGTATTAAGTCCGAAACCACTCACTAATGTTTGCAAGCAATATTTTTGATGGTGCAGGAAGCTGTAACAGTCGTTGGTCTCTACTGTTGTCATCTCCACCGTTGAAACTTGACCAAGACTTAATCTTTTCAAAAAATTACTTTCAAACTTTGCATATGTGGGTTTTTCTTGTTGTTTTTGTATTACGTACCTTTAATTCAACCCATTTGTAATAAATTCCCTCCTTTTGGATACTTTTTGACAAATTTTTAGGGTTTGAACCTTTTCAAATATAGTGTGAACAACTGGCTCCTACTGGGGATGCTGTCCTCCTAGCGAGGCAGCAAAGAACACCGTAGACCATGTGCATAACCGTTGGGCGGCTCCCAACCTTGACAACTGCAACCTGTAACCTGTATCCTGTATCCTGTATCCTGTATCCTGCAACCAGTATCTTGTATCCTGTAACGAGTCCTCCATCCAAAACTGTAACTGAAAACCACTTTAACTATAGAAAACTGAAAACTCACATGTTGAAACTGAACTGAAAACAACACTGTACATACTGAAGACTGCTTGCCTGGAAAAATTATTTCTCCTACCTACCCTACCTTTAGAATGTCAAAGACTTTCCATCAATCAAGTAATTCGGAAACACCAATAAAGCCAATCCATTAGGTGTTCAAACAATCTAACTCCTTTGCTGTGTTCGAAATAATTCAATAACATAAATTACGACAATATACCTATACTCCTTATTCTCACAATAAAAACCTAGCTGCAACTTGAAACTGAGAAATTTCTTCATATACTCAACTATAGGATCAAAGAAGATATATTTTATTTGAAGTACCTTCGAATTTTCTGCAATTTGACGGGAGAGCTGAAATGTTCTTTCTTCCTTAACATTCTTTTCCAGAAAGGAATGATTAACCTCATACTCTAAAGCATCTTCAAACAACAAACACTCTGCAAGATCATTAAACATGAAAGCTCTATCTTCTTGATGAAAGAACATGGGGTCTGATAGCTGATTTTCTTGTGGAGAATCATCATCACAAATGGTTTTCTTCAAAATATCCTCATGACTGTCATCATTTAAATTCAGATTTACATGCCCAAAAATGGAAGAAGATTCACTTACATATCCCGGACTATGTGAACACTGCAAATCTGTATAAGCAGGGGTCGTAGCATGACTCTGCAGGAGCCGATCTATTTCTTCTTCCGTTAAAAGAGGAGGTGGTATGTGCATTTCCTGAATCAAATAACTATTATTTTCTTCTTCTTCTGCAGATTGATCATGATGTTGGATGTATTCTTCATTTGTATACAAAGGAGTAGATGAATCAAGCTTTGTTTCCAAAGAGGGATCATGGGATACTACTATCATTTCTTCATTTATCTCATCTACAACAAGCTTTTCTCAATCGTCAAGGCTATGGACTTGCGAAGAAAAATGATAAAATATTCCATACATGTCTTCATCATTCATACCTTCCAAGTCTTCGTCAATACTTTCAAGATATTGTATGAAACCCTCAAACTGATCACAACAATTTTCCACTAAAGACAAAGCTGGAAAATCTACTGTATAATGCTCATAAAATGCTATGTGAAAATCTTTTAAAGAAAACAAGCTGCCAAGTCTTAAACTTTCATTCCAATCCCTTGCTTTTCCTTCTAAAGAAGCCATGAACATCTTCATAAGGTAATCCTCATGAAACCTAATCTTCAGCTTGTGCACATGTATGTGAAATCTCATTAAATGTAAAGCAGCATTATCATTGTTTTCATCTCTGAATTTAGGCAAATAAGACTGCCAATCTATTTTAGGAATTTGATTCGGAAAACCGGGAATATGAGACTTGCTCATAGGAGCATACCTTCTTAATAACGAGGCCATCTCAAAATACTGGAGCTGTAGATTTTGATTTGAAAACTGAGGAGACTAGCCTATGAACCAATGCAAAACTGGATTTCTTTAATGTGGAGTCGCCATGAAATTTCTGAGAACTGGATTCTTTGAAGATGGAGTCGCCAGGTGAAAAAATGCACAGCCTGCTTGATATCTGACCGTTGTTCACCATCAACAATCAAACCTGCAACTTTGTTGTTCATACCCAGAGAAAATGAAACCTTCGGTCCCCGGCATCGGCGCCAAAATGTTAGCACTCGGATTTTCCTTGGGCTATATCAAAGAAACCCCGAGGTAACCTATTTCAAACCAATATTTAGACTGAAAAGTTGGCCTCTTTCAGCCAGAGAGGGCTCTCTCAGCAAATATGCTACCAATGTCACCACGACAACAGCTTGACAATAAATTCAATGGCCAAATTTGTAAAATCACAGTAAAAAATTTGTAGGCTTTAAATAATGTGGTTAGATCAATAGGAAAAAGATACCATTGGGCAATGGAGTCGAGAAACAGAAAAATAATAGATCAGCAAAAAATAGAATTTTTGTACAAAGGCAAGGTAATTGTTAGGTTACGGTCAAAGCTTTTTGCAGGCGAAAAGAAAGAATTAAAGACAATCCACCAATCAATGGGCATCAGACTAGGATGAATCCATTGTTGATTTTAGAGAAGCAAATGGATACTTAAACGCAATAAACTGAGGCATAACAATATGAATCCCAATTTATTTTAGACGTTCGTCTAAGTATAGAAGAAAAGACAAAATGGACAGCATAACTAGGAAAGTAAACATGCACAAGTGAGAAGAGAAAAGATACAGACTGTAAATACCAACAACGCATGAATCTTTGATTCAAAACTGCTCAAACTCTGAAATCTTTATTCATTTTTGGAATAAACTTCAAATGCCCAGAATGGGTCTCCTCATTCCTGAAAATTCCCCCTCTTTTACATTGCAAAATGCATAATTTATACAAAAAATTTGCCCCATGAGCAAAACCCTAACTATATTGTTTTAAAGATAAATTTCTTTTAAATAAACCCTTTAAAACATGAAACTAATCTTTAAACAAAGTTTTACAATAATAATAAATAAAGAAAACTCTTGTCATGAGAATCGAAACCGACTGCAAGAATTTTTCAATTCTTGAAAAAGCTTTCGTTTGATGCATTAACCCTAATTTTCACAAAAATAATCTTTATCCCAAAATCTACAAAACTAACTCTGTCATTTTCTTAAACTTTCGGTTGCTATTTATCGTTGGATGCTTTTCCACCTGTAGAGTAAGATTACGACCTGGGCTGGTGCTCCACTTTTCTGCTACTTGTATGAGAGCATACTACTGCAATAGACACCTCCTCCAATTGCAAAGAGTGATCCACATGAATGGTTTCATGCACTAGGGTTTACATCATGGAGATTCCACCTCATATCACCAATGATATTTTCCACCACGAGCTAGGGTCTATGCCTTAGCTTCTTATGTTTTTTATTTCCTTCGGTCACTTTCTCGAAACAAATAAAATGACGAGTTTCACCAATAAATAGAAAATGCTTTTGGGATGCCATATAAGGCAGTTTCCGCATTGCCCTTTGAGCGGTTTGCAATACCACTTTTCTACATGCGGACGTATCAAGAATGGAAACGTGTGATGGTGGTTTATTCCGCGGCCTCTCTTCCTTCTATTGAGTGCGCACCTTTCTTGATGCGGATGGATCTTGGTTGTTGCTTTTGTCCCGATGTATATTGCCCCTCCGATTGATATCAACATGTGGCATATTCCCTTACGCCTTCTCCATCTGCCACGTGCTATGGCCCGCCGCTCCTTATCCTTTGGTGGTTCCGCATGGCGCTATGGTGGTTTGTGATACCACTATCACGTTGATGCGGATTAATGAAACTGTGACATGTATCCGGCGGTATTAAGTCCGAAACCACTCAGTAACGTTTGCAAGCGATCCTTTTGATGGTGCGGGAAGCTATAACAGCCATTGATCTCTACTGTTGTCATCTCCGCCGTTGAAACTTGACCAAGACTTAATCATTTCAAGAAATTACTTTCAGACTTTGCATATGTGGGCTTTTCTTGTTGTTTTTGTATTACGTACCTTTAATTCAACCCATTTGTAATAACTTCCCTCCTTTTGGATACTTTTTGACAAATTTTTAGGGTTTGAACCTTTTCAAATATAGTGTCAACAAAAGGAAATAACAATTCAAATAATTATCTTTGTTTGGTTGTTGGATGGTCTCCCTCTCAATCTTTACTTCCATGCAGGAACTATTGGAGTGTGGTCCCTCTTGATCTTTGCTTCCTTGCAGGAACTACTGGAGTGTGATCCCTCTTGATATTTGCTTCTTGGATTATTTGTCTTTGAACTTATATCCATCCTGTACCACTATGCATGCTTAAGTGTGCACTAGTGTCATCATTGTGTCATCCTCAAGATCTCATACATAATCATACATGCATTAGTATAATCTCAATACTATAAAAAACATTATGATTCTGAATATGTATGGTCATGATCATTTCATACATAGGTAATTTATCACAAGCATTAGTATTCAAGGTTTCAAGATGACTTCTTTTTTTCATGCATATTCTTATTTGACCATAGGACTCTTATGGTTTGTTATATCATTAATCAAAGTAAGAAGCATAATATGCATGAACCCATGATTATTCAAACCTATAACTTTATGAATAATCATTCTCAATCATACGAAAGCATACTTATATGAGACCCTAACACAAGGTAGGATTCTAACTCGATATAAGAAAAACATAACTGGATTATCATGTTTTCGAGTTATGTCTAACATACCCAAACAATGTCTTCTTTGTTCTCTTCAATGTTTTAGAGAGCTTGTGCTAGTAACCTGCATATCTCATAAGTTAAGCATTGTAGAGCATAAATATACATACCTCGTAAGTAGATATTTTATGTGATCAATGGCTATGGATGAGTCTTTGTCTTCATGTCACAATGGTCATATGTTCTTGATCAAGAACTTGTTTTGTCTTTCTTGATGTACCTTTCATGTTAGCGGACAACATCATCCTCATACAACACCACAAGTGCATTAGTACAATCATAAGTGTCATAACCCTAATTAATGAATGTCTTCTATTATCCACATGCATTCATATTTTTACTAAGGTGATCAAACAGTCTAAAATTAATCATGATTGTACTAACCTCAATAATATGAAGACAAATATATCATGAACTTAAACAGATTTCAAAACATACCTATATCTCCTCAAGTCATACCTATCGGGATTTCTTGTAGTATTCTTTTGTAAACCCTTAGCCTCATCTCCCTATGGAACTGGAACTTCTTCACTTATGTAGGTGTCCAAATCATTCTCTTCTAGGATTAACCCAATCCTCTTGATTTGTTGAATATGGATCTGGAGCTGGCTAGGGTTTGTTAGAGAAACCCTAAAAATCCAAACTTGGAATTTCAAACTTCTATCTAGACAGGGAGATGCAAATGACTGAGGCAAGCAATTTTGTGTGCTCAGATTTTGAAAACTCCGAAAATTTACCCCTCAAAATTGACTTGTGAGTTTCAAATCTACAACTTCTGTCAAATTCTGGTTTTCTGGTCAAAATCCCAAACTAGGGTTTGATAGAGCCCAGGGTTCTACTTAACCAAAAAATTTGATCTTAGTCTCTAAATTTTGATTTTGATGAGGAGCATCCTGCCATGGTCTTAGATTCCAAAAATTCTAATGTTTGCAGAAACCCTAATTTCCCATAGTAGTGACGATCCAAAATTGAAAGTGCTCAGAATCCAATTATGTATGGAAAGAAATATATGCCATATTGTTTCTGATGTATCTCTGAAATTTCATATCCTTTGGGTCTGAAACTTCAAACTATGGTATATTGACCTGTCATCTTTCCAACCCCACAGATGTAAGCTTTAATGGATTCTCTAAGAGAGAGATATGCCAAGTGTCGCAATGTGACCTGTTTATGGGATGAAATAGTATAGCAAACTTGTACGGAGTTCCACGTGTCACTGTTTCAACTTCGGCCTCTAAAGCCCAGACCTATGAAACTATAATTCATTCCCTAACTATTAGTTTTTATGGAATTCCATTTGGAGCTTCCTATCTCGAGATATGACCTTTTTTCCTAGGTCACCTATTTAGGAGTGCATTCTAGAAGAGGAAAAAACCTTAACTTGTACTGATCATATCTCACAAAGTACAATGAATCTGAGGCTTTCTTTCAGACACAAGGTACATGGACATTTCATCTTCGACCTTTAAAAGTTTCAGATCTGGAACCTTCCCCAAAACTAATTTATAGCGAAAGTGCCACGATGACTGGTTTTTACTATACCAAGCCCTAGCTTCCAATTTGTCGCAAGTGCAACAAGTGTCGTAAGTGCCATACAATGCCTTACTTTAGGCTAGATCTAATGCCATGTTAGTTTTGCATCATTTAATTCAATATGATCTAGGATCTTAACTGAGAGAACAACATGTACAACATACCAAACACAAGAGACAAGAGACACAAAGCATTTCACCCGGGAAAACCAAAAAGGTGAAAAACCCTGCAACTTCCTCAAAGATAGAATGAGAACCAATACGAAGATCACAAAGATCAAACCCCAAAACAAGAGATATTATCCTATCATTTGCTCCTCCTCCACTTGTGCGCACTCCTCTCTCTCACTAATGCGAAGTGAGTGAGTGAGTGAATAGAATGAGAGAGACACACTCTCTATTTCTACAATGACTTGACTTGCCTTTTACTCTAACTGGGTCGACCTCCTAAGGAAGCCTAATAACCCATACACATCCCACTGGGACAACCCCACTAGGGTGGTATAATAACCCTTGGACTCATATAGGGCCGACCCCACCAAGGTGGTCTAATAGCCCATCAAGTATAAGTTACGACATTTACAATGTAACTTGCAACACTTGCAAATACAAATGATGACACTTCCAATCAGAGGAATAATACATCTCCATTGGGGATACAATAAAGTACAAATGCAATACATACAATATACAAGTGAATATCTTCCGAAGTTACAAATACATCAACAACAATACCTATCAAAATTTCCCATATAGACCACACATCCATAAACCACACTTTTTTTTTGGATTTCTTTCACTTAAAAAAATGCATGGTTATATACCTTGCAAGCACTTACACTTAACTTTTGCTTGGTGAACACCAATAGGATACAAGTTATATAAAGTGCTACGATCAAGTTGATTTTATGGGCGTCGTTCCAAATTTGAAATAAAGAATTATTTCAAATTTGGAATAATGCCCATAAAATCAGTATGAACAGTACACTTGTCTCAGTCCCTCACAATCTAATAAAAACACATTTGTTAATCCACCCCAAATTCTAAAATATAAACACCTATGGATGTAATAAAAAAATCATTCTTTCTTCACAAATTGAAAAAAACTTGTAGGGTTATATACATTATAAAAACGTTATTATTTTTAGGTTATGTAACTTATTATAAAATTATTATTTCTTCATGAACTTATTAAACCCATGTGTATACAATTTATTATTCTTGGAAAACTCTAATACTGAATTCCAAGTTTCCACACCCTTTTAACTGGAAACTTTGTTTATGATAATTGGAACCTTTCTTTTGGCGTAGTCTGCATCCCTTAATATCTACTTTTTGGGTAAGTGGAGTCATTTTCAATATTTACTCTCTAAATCCAACATAAGGTGTCATGGAAGGTATATTGCAATAAATATGTATATCTATATTGTATTTAAGATGTAATAAGTAGTTCTTTTAAATGTCACAAAATATAAAATAGTAAATTATTTTTTAACATTTATCATGATATAATAGTTATTTTAGTTTAATTCTTTCATCATATTAAATTATTAAACCCTTATGCTTGAAACCCATTGTAGCTAGTGTTTTCACACCAGCCTATGCAAAAGGGACCTACTAAGGATTATGGAACCCTTAGTAGAAATCTCATGAATAGACAATGTGTGAATGTAAAGTAAAAACCTACCTATGAAATGTATTTTGTATTTTGTTCCAACAATGGTTTACAATAAAAGTTACCCCAGAAGGTGAGTAGATGGGGGCCCTTGTAGTTGTACAAAGAGTAGTTCTTCAGGTCTCTAAGGTTCCTTTTTCTTCTCCAAATTCTCAAGTGGTGGCCAAGACTCAACTAAAGGGGGACAAAAGCTCAAAGAGGTAAGCTAGAGTTCGAAGGGAATTTTGGAAGCATAAGGGTAGGAAGAGTTGATCATGGATGTGAAATGGGGGGCCTCCATCACCTTTTTATAGTGATTTTGGGTGGTGGAGTATTGACCCATGGGATTGGGAAACCACTAGTATTGGTTTGCAGTATTTTGAGTTTTCCCTCTTTTTTAATTTTATTTTGACTTTTTCCCCCTTTTCTCTTTCTTTTTTGGGGATTTTGACCACTTTTTGTGGGGATTGACCTTTTTGAAGGATTTTCATCAATTGATGAGGGAAATAATGATTTTTTCCCATTTGGTTACCAATTTAGGGATTTCTAGAGTTTTGGAGGCAAAAAATGTAGGAAAAAGGGATAAATGGGTTATGTGACTAGGGGATGAGCTAGGTGAACAATATTTGGGTGTTAACAGATTGCCCCCTAATGTGTGAGGGAAGGAGATCATCATAATGTAGATGGACATCATAGGTTCTTACTTTTTCTAGGCGCTTGAGCATTGTGATGGCGGAGAGAAGAAACTGGTTCTAGACCAGAACACATGCTTCATGCCAACTGTAAGGGCTAAAATTGGAAATACATCATGTCAATAATCGATGATGAATATAATCTCAAATATATGGACAATACGGGCATACCCATGATCGTATCAATATATACAAATAATAATGAGATCCAAAAGGGACCTAAACAATACATAGAGAACTTTTGTGTACATCATAATGGTCCAGAGGGGACAAAAATCTGGGACATATTCATGGGCCAACCATGACTGATTTGAAAAACTGATGCATGGAAATAATGGAATCCATCCTAGATGCGGTACCATACCAACTAATGCTCTGCTAGATCTGAAGGTGTCCAACAACTATATGGACTCAATGACTGAGAATCAGAATCTCAAAGGTACACTGAACTGCATATGAACTGGATACTCTAGGAAGCATATAGCTGAAGGGCTTCTGAACATTGTCACCAAGGAAGCCCGGATATCCATGGGAATGAACAGATTGTGGGTTCCAAATAGACTCACCAATGTGCTAGATTCAGGGAACATCCGGGGCGTTCGAACAACAACTGAAGGGACCAATACCTTGTACGAATATAAATGATGCGATAATGGAGTTGAAGTTGAGCACGTGAGAAACATCCATGCTAAGAGGCACTAAGGAATCCGCTCAGATGGTATGTAGGTAGTCACCACTGATGGAGATTATTCCAAGGTACAAGGACCTTTGGGTCTATCCTATGGAATAGATGTACTA
The DNA here is from genome assembly GCA_027924585.1 of Larix kaempferi. Classification (NCBI taxonomy): domain Eukaryota; kingdom Viridiplantae; phylum Streptophyta; class Pinopsida; order Pinales; family Pinaceae; genus Larix; species Larix kaempferi. The sequence goes on from BSBM01000087.1 coordinate 9,462,246, forward strand.
GCATTGACAAAGGGAGACCTGCAACTATCAAGGAAATGATGTTTCCTTAATAGGAGTGCAAGGTGTACAACCAAGATGTGATGGTATTTGAATGTGAGACTAACATACTGGGGACGAGTACGAGGGTTGTAGAGTGGGAGGAATCATTATTCCTTTATTTAGAGTATGACGACAGGGCTGGGCCTAACAACATATGAATTTGACTTCGGGGAAGGGTATCATATCTTAGGGGATCAATGTCTATGGATGCAATGGGGGAGACTCAATTGGGGAAATGATGAGTGAGATAAGGAGACTCCAAGGGTGACACATCGTAGAATACTCTGAACAAAGGAGACCATACTAGGGATGTTACCATAATGGTAGGACAAGATGTGACCTATCAGGGCACCGAGAGGCACCGTTTTGGCCTTCTTCATGGTTTAAGGATGGAGAAACTTATCTGGTTGTACTCAAAACCCTCCAAATGGATTAGTCATCCAATTGACGATAATTCGATAGTAAAAATATACTTGCTGAATAGTTGATAAAACATATAGAAGATGATTTACATTTACAAGCAATTGACCATTTATAGGTCAATTGGGTATCATTTCAATGGAACAATGTACCCATAGAATTTAACTATTTAATTAATTACACCTATTTATGATTTAACTAATATTTTTAATATTTAGATACATAACATGTCCTTCCCCTTAGGGGAATCTTTGTCCTCGGAGCCTGTTTAATGAAGGACTTATCAGTTATTTTTGTTTGTAACCTCTTCTCATGTCTCTCTGAACCTCGTAACTCTGACACTTGACGTGACATGGAGATATAATTTTTGAATCCCTGGACTGATATGTCACATTTCTTAAGAATTGATCCATCTGATATTTACTTTCATCGGAGCTGACTATTGGATGCCTTGTTGGATAAATATTCTTGTTTTCTATTTAGGTTGTAGATTTTGTGTTCTTTCGCATCTGACATCATCACTCCTCTGTTTATGTTCATTTTAACCCTGTCATTTTTCAAAATGGCTTTTATAGTTGGGATGTCGATAAGGAGTTTTTATTGTTCATTGTTCTCCTGGATTGACTTCTTTTTGAAGTGTGATGAAGACTGAATTCGCTTTTGTTTCTTCTTCATCAACTTGAATTTGTTTTTCAGTGAGTCTAGATGCTTCTTTCTAGATTTGCGCACTCTGAATCTTCTCTAACCTTTCATATTGAAACTTTTTGTCCTCTTTTGAATTCTTGACTTGTTCCTCTAGTACTTGATTAAAATTTCCCAGGTGTTGGTTTCTTCCTCTTTATCCAGTAGTTTTCCTTCGGTATCTTTGTTTGATTGTTATGTCTTCTTAGTACTTTTTAACTTCCCGATTTTTCCAATTAATGTCTTGTTATGGTTTCTTAACCGATATATTCCTTGAGTGTTATTTGATAATGTGATTTTGACAGTTGTAATCTCCAAATTGTGCGTTTTTTTGTGTCATCTACTTTCTGCTGGAATTCACTAATCCGTTGTTGAAGGAAGCAATTCTCTGCTTCTAGGCCTCTTACTTTTGACTGAGTTTGCATGATTTCATCATTTTTGTCCTTGATTATTTTGTTTAATCATTTAATTTCTTCTTCTATTTCGTGATTGTTTATATAAGGTGTTCCTTCGTCACCCTTTGAATTTGTGATCTGGTTTTCAAAGTTTTGATTGTTAGCTTTTAAACATGAGATTTCCTTATCCTTATTAGATAACATTTTCTGGAGATCTCGATTTTGATATTTTACGCTACGATTCTCCTGTTATGCTAAATGATTATGCAATTATTGCTTCATAATCTCGAATTGAAGATCTTTATTGCTGGCTTTATATTTCTCTAACTTGTCCAATGTTGCTTGCAACTACGACTTCATTTTAGAATATGTAGGTGCCATCGTTTGCAACTGTCTTTTACTTTTTTTTCTCTTCTTTGATGATTCATGGTCTTCCTTTGAATTTGACTCCTTGTTTGACTTCATCTTCTTTTCCCTTTTTTTATTATAATAATTGTAATTATTACAATTATTAAATATTAATTATTAATATTAATGATATTAATTTTCTTTTTTGAAAATTTCAACAATATAATAATAATAATAGTATTATTATTAAGGGTTGAAATAATTAATAGTAATATTAGTATTATTATTATAGTTATATAACTTAGCAAAACTTTAATAAAAAAAAATGTCAATAAAGTAAATATTATTTAATATTATTTAATTTATTATAATATATATATATATTTTTTAATTAAAATTTGTTTTGTTTTGGACTGTGTAGGTTTCTCGTGGAGCGGGAGGCTTGGACGTGAGGGATGGAGAGTGGTGGAGGCGAGGGATGGAGAGTTGTGGTAGAACTAGAGGTGGAGGTGCTGGGAGGAGGGGGAAAGCATGCATATGGGCAGCATTGGTGGGGAGTAGAGCATTGGAAGACGAGATGTGGAAATGGTATGGAAGGTTGGTGGAGTGGCGATGCAGGGAAGTGAAAGGAGGTGTGAGGGTGATGGATGGGGAAAGTGCATATGCATGATGAGGAGATGCGTGGGAGGGATGGGGAGGTTGCTACAGGTATCAGGAGATAGGGAAGCATGGGAGGGAGGTGTTGGGAATAGGGACAGTGGCAACGATGGGGGAAGTGGCTAGGAATATGGGTGCAGGAAGGATGGAGCAGGTGGAGGTGGAAGAGATGAGGGAATGAGCAGCAGTAGGGAGGAAAGAGGGATCTGATGGTGGGCGGTGGTTATGCTAGGGTAGCATGGCAGGGAACAGTGTTTCACTGCATTCATGGAGAGATGGACGAAAGGGAAGCGGATGTGAGTTGCGGCGTTGGATGGTGTTGGTAGAGAGAGTGCATCACAGGAAGCAAAGAAACGCGTGAGGAGTTGGTGGTATAGGTGGGGTGCATATGGGTGTGAGAGGAGGCGAATGGAGTTGGGATGAGCATATACAAAGTGAAAGGTTGGAGTGTGAGAGGCGTATAGTGAAAGTGTAGATGGAGAGGAAGGATGGATGGCGAATGGTGGGTGGAAGAGGCCAAGGGTCTAATTATGGATTAAAAATCCTTTTAAATCATAGAAGCTCTGGAATTATGGCTAAAAGGAAAAATATGGCCAAGGGCCAGAATCAGCACGGGTCCAAGAATAAGAGCGCTCTTATACCAATGGAGCAACCTATCTGGTTGTACTCGAAACCCTCCAAATGGATTAGTCATCCAATTGACGATAATTCCATAGTAAAAATATACTTGCCAAATAGTTGATAAAATATATAGAAGATTATTTACATTTACAAGGAATCAACAATTTATAGGGCAATTGGGTATCGTTTCAATGGAACAATGTACCCATAAAATTTAACTATTTAATTAGTTACACCTATTTATGATTTACCTGATATTTTTAATATATATATACATAACAAAGGATCTCGAAGAAGGGATAAAAGTGTGCTCTAAAGGATACCATCGTGTGGATTTGTATGAGCTCAAGACGGTGCATGCTCATAGGTACTTTCAATTTTAAGGAGTCTGAAAGCGACAAGAAGAATCTAAAATGATGAAAAGGTACCTTTGTGTGGATTTATACGAACTCAGGATTGTGAATGCTCGTGGTCACTTTCAATTTTAGAGAGTTTGAAAGCAATAAGAAGACTCCGAGGGGTTTCTTTTTCGTGTGTTAGTCCCAAGGCCCAAAAAATCATAAAAGTATGCAATGGAGAACTCTTCTAGTGGATGTGACTAGAGTATTACTTTTTCTTAATTAGTCTACTAGGTATGGAAGAGGGTTAAAATTATACCAGATATATTCCCTTGGAGATATTTTAACGAGCATGAAAGGAAGCAAGATTCCTTAGCTATATTTTCATTCTTTAAGGAGTTAGAAAAGAGATTAACATAAAATCCCGAAGTGGATTTTTCATAAAGGAGCTTCTCGGTCCAAAAAAGGGATATAAGTATACCAAACATATGTAAAAGCCAAGGAAGGAGGAAGTGTTCAAACAAGGGACAAGTATGAGAACCAAAAAAGAAGGTGAGGGGGGAACACTAATGGGGCCTCTTTTCGGGTAGATGAATGGTGGAAAAATAATGCAATAATTGTATTATGGAAGGAGTGGAGGGCTCCTGAATAGGCCATGATAGACAAAATGGTCAAATTTGGGAGAAAAACGACTATGTCTTGACTGGCACGCAAATTGAGGTAGGCGGCATGGAAAAAACGCCTGAAAAAGGAATGAGTGAGAATGATAAATTATCTCAAGCATTATCAAGAGCAAAAAATTATGAATCAGTTGGTGCAAATGCCACAGAAAATGGAGGTTGGGTGACTCTGGAATGGTCAAAGGAAAAAAGGGGTTAACATGGCTATAAATAGAAATGTAGCCCACCTCCACATGTCATTTTCACTGTGCAAATTGGGAGGAGTGTGGAGGGGCCCAAAATAGAAAAACGGATATGGTCCTAATTTTTCTTTTTCTTGTTCATTGTTCATTGGAGGATTGCCTTCAGGATCTTATTGATAGACTCAACTTGGTCGTTCCCCTGAGGGTAGTAGGATGAGGTGTACTAGTGGTAAAAATTCAGGAAGGTGGATAACTCTTTCCAAACGGTGTGTTCAAAATGTTTTCCATGGTCGTATATGAGCTGTTTAGGGAACCCAAACCGAGTAATGAGATGGTTAAAAAAGAAATGTGTCGCGGTCTCGTCCTGGTAGTTAAATGTGGGCGTGGCCTCGGCCCACTCAGTGAAAGAATCGACAACCACAATGATGTACTTATGGCCATTAGCTGAGGGGGGGTTACACTCGATAAAATAAATGAGCCATTTATAGAAAAGGGTGGGCCAGAAATACCCAGCATGGATGACCTTTTGGGAAGTTTCCATTCCATAGAAATGGCCACCACAGGCTCCACTATGACAATCATTCATAACATGTTCAACCTCATCATGTGTGAGGCATTGACGTAAAATGGTGTCGACATCATGTCGATAAAGGACATCGCTGAGAAGGATATATCATGAAGCGTGATGGCGTATGCGATGTCGATCATTGCGACCGATGTGGGCTCAATACTTATGCATTGTTAGGTATAAAAGGATGTCACCATAATATGGATCATCCGACGAAATGGTGAACAAGTGGTCGTCAGGTAAGTTAGTGATTATCGGAGGGGACGTCGACGAAGAGGTAAGTCGGTCATGATATGTGCCAATGCAAGGGATTTGGTACTCTTAGGTGTAACAAATGTCAGGTCATATTCTTGTAAGATAATGATCCATTTAGCCACACGACCTTGAAGGAGGTAGTGACTCAAGAGATAGACCATGGGGTTGGAGTCTGACACAACTAATGTAATGTTCTCCACTACACCGGGTGTGATGGAAATATCGACCTGGATGGTGGGCGAGATGTTAGCCATGTTACCTTCTTTGAAGGCATCAAGAGCTAGGATGGGAATTTTGAACTAGTCCACTTGGTTATGGATGAAGTGTTTGGACTCGACCAAAATTTGGTCGGCCATCACAGGGTGGACTCCTCAAGAATGAAGTAGGATCTATGATGCATGTCATCCAAAGGGAAGTCAGGAACGGTTAGGGATTCAAATATTTCTTCGTCACTACAAAAATATTGTGTGGAAATATAAGATGAGGTAGAGCTAGAGGTGAGGGGAACAGTCGTTTTGGCACTTGTGGAAATCACATAAATAGTGTTGACCTCTACCGAGGAGGAGGATTCAGGCAGTTGAATATCCTCAATGGTAGTAATGGATGATTCTAAAGAAGTCTGACACATTTCGTGAAGCACGAACCGATACTCTGGTAAGATGCGGCAATGATGAGAGTAGTGGCCATAGATTCCTCATATGGCAGAGGAGTGGTTGGTGCACAATGATTTGTTATGCATTGGGGGGATGGTTGTTAATTCAACAACTAGTATATTTGGGTCATCATCCAATGTCTTCATATGTTCTTGGAGATTGAGAAATTGTGGACAATTATGGGTTGTGTGGCCCAAATAATCGCACAAGGAACACTTGGGAGGTGTGCGGGCTAGAGGGGGGGGGCATGGTTTTAGTTGTAGTTGGTGTGGTATCAGTTTGCATATTTATTCCCCAACGTTCTTGGACGATTGAGGTAAGGTGTTTGAGGAAGATGTTGAGAACACACAAGGAGGTGGATGATTGGTAATGGTGATTGGTTGGACCATTTTAAGAATGAATTTTGGTGTTGGGGTGGGATTAGGTCCAGGTAAATACCATATGGGGAGTCCTAATGTCAATCCTGGGAGATTCAATGTAGCCATGACAGTCATACTTACTGCCCATGATGATGAGAATAATAACAGGATTGTGTGGATCTATGTGGCTTCAATGTGGCTAGGTATCAATGGCGGTTGAGATTGAAGTGGTGGTTGAGGGCTATGTACCGATTGACTTGAAGAGATGGTACACAAGTCATAAATCTCAACAGCTGGAGGAGGAGGGGGTAAGGAATGAAGGGTGGAGACCATTGGGGTCTTTGAATAAAGACTAGTCCCAACAGGAGAAGTCAAAGGGGTAGAATGACCAAATAGAGGTTGTTCAACCATGGGGAGGACATTTTCGGGTGTAGTAGGCACATTAGGGTCATAGTAAGTGACCTGGTCTATTTTGACAACCCATCCCTCATGGGGGAACATCATAATTCGAAACACAAATGAAGCAACAACCTTCATGGCATACATGTAGCTTCATCCTAGGAGAAGGTTGTAATTGAGCTATGCATTGATGACTTCAATGTCAATCAAGATAGTTTTTCCAACTAATTGGACTAGAACATTAGCCAAAAGGCCTTGCATTTGAGATGAGTAGCCATTATAAGCTCTTAGGGCAGCTGTGGATGGCTGTAGGGGAGGATATCCTAGATTCTTCCACACAGATGTCGACATGACTCATGTAGAAGCACTCTCGCCGATGATGCATCAATGGATAACAAGGTTCCATATTGAAATGGAGACCTGAAATGATAGGGTTGAAGGTATGCATGGTTTACATTGGTCCAAGTCGAATTCCATCATTCGTGAGTCAGAAGGGTCAATCGCACCTATGGTAGATAACGGGGGTTTTTGTTGTGCTAGGAATTTCTTTAAAACTTCTAAGGTTGACATGGAAATGGGGGATTGGGATAAATGGTCTATGATATTGTATTTGGGGGAAGCACACACATTGGGGTTGTTACTGATGTGATGTAGAGTAAAACTAGGGGCTTTGGAGGCTCCCTAGAGTGGTGTTGTAGGAAGATGTAATGACTGATCTATGGGAAGAGTAGTAGCAGTCTTGTCCACAAGAATGGTCTCAGTGGTTGAACGATACTAGTTAGGGTGTGTCTGAAGGTTAATGTCGACCGAAGCCATCATTAATAGGTGGTGATTACCTGAGTAAATGGGTTGACTAACAAGAGCAACATAAATAACTGGTTGTTGTGGTGAGGCAACCCCTTGATGGGGAGCAAAAGGTTGGGTGGATACTACCCCTTATGTGGGTAGGGGGTTCTGCAACACCATAGATTGTGTGTGGGGTTGCTGGGGTTTTGGTGGTGATGGAGGTGGAGGATGTCCTTGACGTTGGGAATCCTCACTCCAGAGTTGGCGAGCATGCATCAAACGGGGACAATTGTGTGTGTAATGGCCATAGACCCCGCAAATAGAACATGGGCAGTTTTTCCATAAGTTGTGGTTTTTAACTTGCCAAGGTGATTGATCAGGATTTTGATTAGCCGGTGCTACACCATTATTATCAGGTGGTTTCGGTGGTGGACCGCCTCTACTAGGGGGATGGTTATTTCCTCGATTATGTCTGCGTCTGCTATTTTGTTTTCCTTGTTTGTTTCATTGAGCAGGTTGGTTCTGCTATTGGTTTTGTTGGGAATAAAATTTCCCTTTGGGAATGGGGTGGGTATTTGTGGTTGGGTAGTTGCTAGGGTAACCGGTGGTGGATAATAAGTGGGAGGGGATTGAGGTTGGGAGAGTGCGAGTGCAGCTGGTGGAGGGTAGAATGTAGGTGATGTTGTATGGGAGGTATATGCTAACAGAGTATGACCATAACAATGCGCCGCATAAGAAGGTCCATGTAGATGAGGGGCCTGGGCCGTGGGAACATTCGTAGGTGTTTCTCTATAATGGGTTGTAGAACGTGAAATGTCAGGGCCACTACTCATGGTGGGCGATGCGGAACTAGGCATAGGATTGTAAGTAGGGGTGGAGGTAGTAGGCATATGGACATATGGTCGACTGGTAGATGCAATATGTCCAATAATGCCATTGGAAGCGTGGGTTTCCCCCGGCGCATTCTTCTGGGAGGTATCGCCGTGAGGAGCATCAAGTAAAATGGTGTAATGGTAGCCCGACTGTGCGCAAATAAGGTCAAATTGTTGGGATTTCAGTATGGATTCTTCTTCAGTTTGGGACCATTCAGACGCCACATCCTTTGCGATGACTAGTATGAGAGACTTCAAGAACCAATATGAAAAGATACAGTCATCTAACTTGATCTTGCACAAACTATGACGATGACGCTACTCATGGATATAGTCAGTGATGTGGGTAGCCGTGTTCTGTCTACAAGATAGGAGTATCTCAACACTGGCATCATAATGGAAAGGGAGTTGGAAGAACTGTAGGAAAGTCGAAGGAAGAGAATTAAAAGTGGAGTGTGTCCCATGTGGTTGTTCAATATACCACTTGGCTGCAACACCAATGAGTGTCCGCTGTAAAAGGATTAGGAGGATCGAGTCATCCACTATGGAGTTGGAGAAACAACATAAGTGGAAGGACATGGTATGGTTTTGGGGGTCCTCACCACCCTTCCCTTCGAATTTTGGGATGTCTAAAGGGATTTTAGTAGGAATGGGAGGCCACATACAGTCATGTCGGATAGGATCGTTAGTCAATCAGGCGACTGGCCATGAATGGAAAACTAACAGGAGGATGTGAAATAGTTGAAGGGGCCTCCATGGTAGATATGGCGACGATTGTGGGGCCACCTCCGCGAAGCGGTGGTGCATTGGCATGAGTCATGACTGGTATCGAGGGACCTCCAATAAGGGGAGGAGGGATCTGAAAAGAGGTTCCAATGTTCCCAAGGGGACTGATGGTAACTAAAGGGATGGTGATCAGAGTACGTCCTCTACTGATGGGTATATAGGTATTATCTGTAGTTCCAGGCATAGGTCCTCTGGATGGCATAGCATAGATGGATGCTGAACTGGTAGTGGGGCCATTAGTGGAACCACTGCCGACAATTATGTTGTAAAACATGTTAGGATTCACGCCGACCATGGGGCTAGATTGATTTGTGTATATGGTTAAATCTAACTTAGAGTCAGAGGTGTGATAAGGGGCATTAGGATGAAGATATGACGGCAAAGATGTGTGTCTCAAAGGATGATGACGAGTGGGTTCCAGTTGACCACACTCCGGGGATTGACCCCCTAGGAGATGAGAGTGTCACGATGAATCAATGGTTACAGGTGTAGAAGTGATAAAGAGATATGGGAGATAAAACACTCAAAAATCCTAGTGCAACCATGTTTTCAAAAGGAGTGCTCGTAAAACGATGGCACTCAATACAACAACAGGCTCAAAAACACTTGTTGCAACAACATGCTACAACAGGTGGAGCAAAAATAAAATGGTCAGAATACCAACAAGCAAAACTCCTAAAAAGAAAAAAGACTCACTACCCTAGGGGGGTATAATAGCATGCAAACACCTATCTAAAAGATATGGAAGCTTATACAAATCGTATTCCCTGTAGGGTGATGAAATCCACAGTAAGGAAATATGAAATGTAGAACCAAATGGCTAAAGGATATCCCTCTACCGAGAGGGACTCCAGGTAAAAGAATCCTAGAAGAATGGAAACTAAGCTACCCCGTTCATGGCACGTCCGTAAAGGTGTCCCACGGCTTCAATTCTTTGGTCGTCGTGCACCCAGTATGGGCGCCAACATGCACAACGAGAACAATGAGTTGGTGTCCTTTAGTATAGAATGGAGAGCGGTATTCCACTCAGACTTCCATAAGTAGTGTTTCCACTTTTCCTCCTAAGGGAGAGGCCCTCCGACAAATCGGTGTCAACCATACCAATAAATAGTAAGGTAGTTTGGCTCCCTAAAGGACAACAACTATGTCTCAAATTTGTATGACAAAGGGGGTGTTATTTGGATTCCTAACCGTAATGTCCTACCTAGCTACAAAGTTGTTTTTGGGTCTCCAAGTAGGGTTAATGTGTCTTTAATTAAGTCAATTTTAGTCTCACTTGAATTACAAGAGTGTGTGGGTGCAGAAGTGGTGTAAACCCAATATCGCGGGTAGTAAATACTGAAAAATAAAAAGCAGAAAATAAAAGTACTAACTCCTATGTATTTGATAAATGAACTCACTAAAATATAATGCAAAAGGTAGAAATGCACTAACGATGCATGCAAAGTGAAATGTCTCAAATGATGCAGCAAGCAAACATCATAACAGTACTAATGGGAAATGGTTGCAGACAAATCGGAGGCTGTTGATCAAGAAAAAAAAATTGCAGGGTGCGGATGTGAAGGGAAAAGTCACGCTTTGGACGTTGTAGGTTGCAGAAAACCACGCCGAAATAGGGAAACAAAAATTAGGAAAAAGGGGAACGGTTTTGGGCACAGAAGGCATGACTAGGACGCGATTTTCAAGCATAGAAGCATGCGTAGCATGTAGGTTTTAGGAACCGAAGCACACCGGTTTCAAAATGAAAGGCACGCAGAGCACGTGGGTTTCAGGAAGAAGGTGAGAAAAGCACGTGAGTATCAGGTTGAAAGACACACTCGGGGTGCGACTTGCAAGCCGAAATTCATTCTCTGGAGCACGGGTTTCAGGTCAAAAGTCATGCTCCGGCACAAGTTACTAGCAGAAAGTCACGATCTATAGCGAGGAAAGGTGTAGCTGCAATGGCTGGCCAGGACGTAAAATTGGAAATAATGAAGGGTATTGCGAAGGCAAGGGACAGATATGCATGTACAAGGTCCAAATCTATGCGAGAAAAGTAAAATGCAAGCAAAACAACAAATAAAAAATTAAAAATAACTACAACCAAACCATAGATCGATGGAAATTGACCCAGCTGGAGTCGCCAAAACTGTAGCTAGTGTTCACACTAGCCTGTGCAAAATGGTACCTACTAAGGATTATGGAACCCTTAGTAGCAGTCTCATGAATAGACAATGTGTGAATGAAAAATAAAAATAAATCTAACGAATTACTATAGTAAAAATAACAAATATATAAGAACCCATGAAATGTATTTTGTATTATGTTGCAAACAATGGTTTACAATAAAAGTTACCTCAGAAGGTGAGTAGATGGGGGCCATTGGAGCTATATGAAGAGTAGTGCTCTGGGTCTCCAAGGTTCCTTTCTCTTCTCCAAATCCTTAAGTAGTGGCCAAGACTCAACTGAATGGGAACAAAAGCTCAAAGAGGTAAGCTAGAGTTCGAGAGGAATTTTGGTAGTATAAGGGTAGAAAGAGTTGATCATGGATGTGAAATGGGGGACCCCCATCACCTTTTTAAAGTGATTTTTGGTGGTGGAGTATTGATCCATGGTATTGGGAAACCACTAGTATTGGTTTGTGGTATTTTGAGTTTTCCCTCATTTTTTATTTTATTTTGACTTTTTCCCCTTTTCTTTTTCCTTTTTGGGGATTTTGACACTTTTTTGTGGGATTTTGACATTTTTGAAGGATTTTCATTAATTGATGAGGTAAATAATGATTTTTTTCCCATTTCGTTACCAATTTAGGTATTTTTGGGTTTTTGGAGGCCAAAAATGTAGGAAAATCGGATAAATGGGTTATGTGACTAGGGGATGAGGTAAGTGAACACTTTTTGGGTGATAACACCCATAATTGTGTTATTGGTTGTGGGGGCTGTTAGTGTGTTTCATGTTGTCATTTACATGGTTTGAGTTATTTATTGTATAGGGTGTTGGGCGTAATCCTTAAAATATAGGATGCGTAAGGTGTTGGGCCTCCCATTGGTAATAAAATCTAGGTTCCATGGAAAGAATGAATATGTAAAATTTTAGGTTGTATAGGTATGTGATGTTTTTATCCTTTCACTTTTGGCTTTAATTTTGTATAATAAAATATCCAGTTCATGGTAGTTTAAGCTTGTTCTGGGTTGCTCATGGTACCTTGTGTTTAAATTTTGTATATGAATCATTCATCTATTTGTCATATGAGTTTTTTTAGTTATTTATGGTGTAGGGTGTTTTATCAAGATTGTATAGGGAACAAAATGAAACAAACAAAGAAGTATAATAGAGAGTGAAATAATACAGTGAAATGCCAATTTTCTATTAATGAATCAAATAACCTAATACTATATAACATACAATGGATAAAATGGTGGTAGCTTATCTCTGAAGGGAAAGAGATGGTGACTATGCTCATTCACAAAAGCTCATACTAGAGACCAAAGAGATGGCCTTTTAACATAAATCAAGAAACCTAAAGTTACAAAACCCTAAACCTGGGAGGAAAATTTCCCAAAAACAATTTCTCTAAAAATAATACCAAAAGGTATTTTTAGGCATAACTTTTACATCAATTTCCTGGAAGCATAACTTTCGCATACAAGCTCCATTTGGTGCATATAGTATCCTACTAGAAATCCCTAACTGAGAATCACAATTGATTATTGGCATACTATTCCAAATGAAAACATATACCTTGGATTATTTTTGGCCCAAAAAAAACTATCTAGGCCCTCAAAACAACCCCAAAAGTTTAGAACCTAGAAAATCCTAACAAAATTACCCAATTGGATAACCATGTTGAGTCAGTGGAAGAGGTGGATGGACAAAAATTTCCACTTGGATAATACCTCCCTCCCTTAGGAAGCAATGGTATCCATTACATTAACTTCATGTGGGAGATGGGGAAACTTTTGGTGAATTTGAATCTGGGTGATCCATTTTCCTTGGTCATGAACTTGTCTTGCTTTCACTATACGGTATAGTTGTATGGTTTGTTGGAGGGTGCCCTTAATATTTGTGTCCATGATTTGATCCACCATATATTGCTAATAGAAGTTAGGATTTCTCTCTAGAGGAGAAAATTTCTCAACCACGTCTGAGGTGTCCAATAGAGGTAGGAAATATGGGCAAAGCAGCTCCACATTAAATACTATGTGTAAGCCAAGGAAAGGAGGAATAAACCATTCAAAAAAATATTCACCCACAAACTTGGTGATGGTGTAATTCCCATATCATAGTGGTCAGATCTTTCTATCAGGTCCTGTAAGGCACTCTTTCTAAAAATGCAACAAGGCCTTGTCACCAACCTGAAAGTTGTGTTGAACTTGATCTCGATCATGTAGTTGCTTGTACTTGGTGTTGGATTTCTCCAAAATGACATGGACTTGTTGGATAAAGTGATCAATACCTTCAACAAATATGGTTTACCTATCCTCCTAAGTTTGAGCGTGGGAAGATTCCTCTTGTGCGGATGAAAGAGGCACAACTACAACAATTGGGGCCAATGGTTTGAATTCCAAGCACGCCTTGAAAGGAATGTGAAAAAAAGAGCTATGAAGAGCTCTATTGTAGCTATGTTGAACATAGGAAAGTCTCTCATGCCATGTGAGGGGATGTTTGGAATTGTACATTCTCAAAACATATACAGTCATACTGTTGACCACTTATGTCTTTCCATTGGTTTGAAAGTGAAATGCAGTTGATTTGGTGATCTTGGTGTCTATCAGTGACCACAGGATAGACAAAAATGTGATTAAGAACCTGTTGTCCTGATATGGAATTATAGTAAGTGGTATCTCGAAATGAACCAAAACATGTTAAAAAGGGAGATTCGTAGTGCCCTCGGCTATGATACTCTTCTTGCAAGGTGTCAAAATGGCCATCTTAGAGAAGTTATCAATGACCATGAATACATAGTCATTACCCTGCTTGGTTTAAGGTAGTACTAACATGTAATCCATGGAGATGGATTCCCATGGATGATCAAGAGTAGGCATAGGGGTGTACAACCCTTGCTTCTAAGTGGTGGGTTTAGTGATGCCACATGCAATGCATGACCTGATATACTTTCTAACATCTTGTCAAGTATTTGGCTAATACAAATATTTCTTCAATAATGACACTAAATTTTCCATGCCAAAGTGCCTTGCCACCTGAATGTAATGAGCTTCCCAAATCATCTTTGCATGCTCACTTGAAGGAAAAAAAATGGCCTAGATGGAATAATAGTCCATCTTGGAGATGAAAGTATGCCACTTTTTGATTTGGGGTAAAAAATATAGAAATCGAACAAAACAATTACTATTCTTGTTTGCAAAAAACTTAAAATCCAGCTCTGAATTGAAAACTAATGCTACCTATCAGCACTCATAATTTACCCTTTGGTTGTAGAAGGATAATCCTAAGGTAACTCTTTCAAACTAGTCTTTAGGAGGAAAACTAGCCCTTTTTCCTACCAGAGAGGGTTCTCTCAAAAATATATGAAATGGCTAAAGATATTGGAAAAAGATTATTTTTTCAAATTGGTGTATGGATGAAACACACAAGAACCATTGGGCATGGAGTCACATTTGAATATTTAAAGACCAGTATAATTTAAACAATAAAGGTTTTGGAAAAGGAAAGGTAGTTGTTATCTCACAGTTAGTTTCTTGTTTGGCAGGTGGTATTTGAAAGAAAGAATAATAGTCCATCAATATTAGGCATCAAACATGGATGAATCCAACATTGATTTTAGAAGAAAAATATGAATTATTTGATCCAATTAAAATAGAGCATGGTTACATGAATTCTAAATTAATCAAAACATTCACCAAAGCATGAAAGAAAAGACATAATGGAAGAGTTTCATAGGAAAATACGAATCACATAAGGGAAAGGAAAATACAGACTATAATATGAACAACATAGGAATATTTGCTCTTCGAAAATGTGTTTCAACTCTGCATGGATATCTTTATTAAAACATAAGTAATATCAATACAAAGTGTCTCTCTCTTCACGGGTTTTAACCCTTACAATATTTCCAAAATAGTCTTTTATAAAAAAATATTTGAGGCAAACCCTAACTTCTTCATATCTAAAACAGTAAATATTAAATTAACTATTACATTTCACTTTGGTCAAAATTTATACACATGTCAAAATTTCTCAAAACATAGATTCTTGATGTCTTTCTACTAGTTGGTGGTTGTTTGAAAAACTCGAACATAAGTCTTCAAGATTGCAAGCTATACTTCATCTTTCCATACTTTTCTCTGTCTTCCATTGATCTGCAGTAAGTATTTCATAACTTGTCATCTCTTTGGCCAAAACCTTCATTTCTATATGATCAACAATGGAAAGTGGAGGTATCCTTTCACTTAGCATGGCCAACTGATTTAAGATCCCAAAGTCATCTGAAAGATTTTCCAATAAAATTTTCCATGTTAAAACATGTGTTAATCCTTCAAAATTTTCATGATTTGTTTTGACCTTAAATAGTAACTCTTTGTAATTACTTTGAGAAATCAACTAATTATTTTCTTCCCAGAATGAAGGCAATCCTTTCTCAAATAACTTTCCAAATCCTTTCTTGAAGTCTTCAACCTGTTTTTTCATTTGTTCTTCTTTGGCTTCAACATTTTCAATATGTGCATGTTTCCCAAGCACTCTCCTTTCCCAAGTTATGACTGATACTCTATTTTTTATTTGCATCTGTTTCAAATCATCTTTTGCTAGAGTATTAAGAAAATATATAGTGTTTTGGGCTGTGTCTTTTGGTTTTCTGTTCAAAACTTTCTTCATGGACGTACAACTTTGTAAGCTTTCATCTGCTACTTTTTCTTTTCCCTTCATGAAATTCAAGTAGGGCCTAAAGTTTTTAGCTTCATTTATAATTGAATCCCATATCAAATGCTTTGCAACTTGTTTTGGAATCTGACCTATTATTTGGGTTATGAATCTTTGGTTTATGTCTATCAACTCTTTATTTTTGTCCTCTAATTCTTTTATCTCTTTATCTTTTTATTTTTTATTTTCTTCTTCTAATTTTTGTTTTTATTCCTTTAATTCCTTTATCTCCATCTCTTTCAAGCTAACCTGAGACATAGTTTGGATGACGTCATTTGTATTTGCTTCTCTGCCTGTTTGACTAGTTCCTTGTTGCTCTTGTGCTCTAGTTGTCAGTTTTCATTTAAAATATTCAACTTGATTTTTGAGACTTATTTTATCTTTCTCCCATTCTAATTCTTTTTCTGTAAACTTTAGCAACTTTTATTTACTGTCATCCAAGTCTTGAGATAAGCTTTCTCTTTTTTGTTCCAATGCAGTCAATTCAGAAGCTTGAATTAACTGTGTTGATGGGATCTTGAGTTTATTCTTGAGAAGATGAATACTATTCTCTTTTTCTATCAATAACTTTTTGCTTGCCTAACCCTTTTTGGCTCCATCATTATATTCCATCAGATCTATCTGCAACCTTTTAATTTGTTGTTGGTGGGATTTCTTCTCTGTTTTCTCTTGTCTCGCCTGAATTTCTAACTTGTTAACTATGTTTTTCAACTTTGAATCTTTCAAAGTGGCCTTCATTAAGTCTATATAAATAAATTCCCCAGACTGTCTATTCAAATAAATTTTATCTGGGACTGTTATTTTTGTCAAGTTCAACTTCATGTCTATGACTTTTTCATCAGATGACACAACTAAATTCAAAGTGTTTTCTTTAGGATCCATGCTAGCCATCAAGGTGACTTCTGAGTTCATTAGGATTCTAAATTTTGGGAATAAATTATAATTTGTTTTTTAAGTCGCTTGCTTGTCCTGTCCATATTTAACATACATTTATGCTCTCGATTGAAATCTACTAGTGTCACCAGCTTCCTTGGATTCTTGAAATTTGTAATCAAGCACTTGAATTTTTGGAGCTTGATATTTTTCTTTTTCCTTTTCTTTTCCACATACAAATACAACTAAATCACTTTGGGGATCTTCTTTAAGTTTCTTTTCTCTTTCCTACTCTTCAATTTCTGCATCAATGATCTCTTCAAAACTCCTCTTACTAACCATTTCCATCTTTCCTGGAGTAAGTATTACTTTTGTTGAATATATTTCTGGAACAACAATCTTTGATTGTGAACATGATGAAACCTCTGTATCATATTCATACTGTAAATGATTAGCCATTTTTTATAATCCATCAACTTCTTGATGATCAAATCCCTTCCTCTTATTCTGTTGTCTCCTTTGAGAAATGATATGGCAGGGATCATAGTTGACAACATTTTCCTTTTTAAAATCCATTTCTATGTTTTTTTCTACCAAATACAATGCATTCTTATTCTTTACAATGACAGGCCCAACTTTCAAAGGAATTTTTATATAAGAAGTTGTTTTAAAGGCTAGAAAGTGATAATTTTAAACAATTAACTTTTTCCTAATAAAATCCAAGGCAAATACTCTTGATGTTAGGAAAGATGGAAAAATATAAGGTTGATTCACGAACCCATAAATTCTAAGTATTATGTGTTATTTCAATACAAACCAATCCCATACTGCCATGTCCTGTTTCAGTTGCATCAATGTATTCATCTCTGGTAGCACCCTTAGCAATTCTTCCCCAAAAACCAATTTATATATTTCTGATAGGATATGGTTCATGTAATAAAACATATTATTCTCCAAAGTATTTGAAAAAACCACCTTTGAAAAATGTAAATCTTTCTGACTTGAAAACAACAGCATCTTCATTAACTAAGACTGGAATCTGAAATTCCTGGTGTTGTGGAAATTCACCAACTGAGAGTGAACACTTTCATCTAGGAATTCATCATATTTAATACATGGTACCTGACTATACTCTACCCCTGGTAAGCCAAAACTTATATCAAAGAGAAGACAAAATTGCACTTCGGTTACCACTGCATCACTGTCTAACCCTAAAAACTAAGCAATTAGAGATAATACCAACTGTGTATTCTCGTTGAAAAAATTCATATCTAATGGGTAAGGAGTATCTCGAATCTCAAGGTTAGACTTAAGACAATTGGTTAAAAAATCTTGTTTAGT
Organism: Larix kaempferi; assembly: GCA_027924585.1. NCBI lineage: Eukaryota > Viridiplantae > Streptophyta > Pinopsida > Pinales > Pinaceae > Larix > Larix kaempferi. The sequence continues at coordinate 9,480,357 of BSBM01000087.1, forward strand.
TTCTAGGGATGACTGATAGTACTGGGTGACAAGATTTTCTTGTTCATGAGATTGAGATAGATGTACTTAAAGAGAATTCCTGATAGTAGTGGACTCAATAGGGAAAATAATTTTTGAATTAGATGCATTCATGATGACTTTTTCACTATGGGAATAATTCATTTCACACCAAGAAATAAACTCAGGGAACCCTATAATTTGGTCTGGGCAGAAAAATATGAAGGAAGACTGAAAAAATATTTGTATATCTGTACCTTCCTTATACAATCTATCCAATCTAGGTTTTACCTCTGTAATTGACAATTTAACCCTGTGGTCATAAATATCCTTATCCATGTCTTCTAGGGAATCATATATTTTAACATGCTCGATGGCTAAGGTGTCTTCCATTATTTCCATTATATAAACAACTTATCTAACTGATAGCCTGAGTTTCGAAACTTACCTGACACTAATGAGTCTGCAATAGGTCGTGCTCTGTCGCTTTCCTAGTCCACACACGTTTCAAACTTTCCAAGGATTCACAAGAAAAATTTCAACCCTCACGTGGCCTCTTCCCCTTTTATAACCCTCAGAGGTGGTTTCACATGGTGACAAGGCAGTTTTCTATACCACTTTTTCAAATTGTGAAGTGCCCAGGCGTTGACACATGGATAGCGGTTCCAAATTTTGAAACCACTCTTCTTATCATTTTTTCTTGCATCTTCACAGTGCAAAATGCCTCGGAGCCATCGATCTATCCATTGTCATTCAATCGATGGTGATACTTGATCACTTTTTAACCCTTTCTGCTTTTAACGCAGTTGACATAGTTTTGGCTTTCTCCACTGCTCCTTTCCCAGTAGAAACTCATTTCACCCGTCGATCTCCCCTAGTGTGAGCCGAACCATCGGATCATCCATTGCTTTACCATCACTTCCGTAAATATTCTAGAAGACCACCTCCGCCGTTGGATCTTATTTCTCCTTGATCTTACTATTGACGTTACACCTTCTAATGTGGTTTTTGCAACGCTAAGATGTGGTTTCCCTTACCACCTTCTCAACTTGTGAAATGATGAGGACACAACAAGTGGAAGGTGGTTTTTTTTCGCAACTGCTCATTCCTTCTTTTCTTTGTGCAACTTAGTGCTGCGGAATACTTATCACCCGTTGATCTCTCATCGCTTGATCAACTGGCCATTGATTTCGTCTCTACTTTAACACTCCTCAACGGTCACTTTGGAGACCAATTCTCGCACTATACACCTCGTTACTTCTCTAGAGAAAATCAACCACTATCGTTGATCTTTTCTTCTGTGATCCTAAGCATCGATCTCTTTATATGATTCTCAAAATCACTCCATGATCCCTTTTAACCTATTTCTGACTCTAGCCAATGGTCATGTGGATCATTTCTTTAGGACTTGGCGCCTTTCTCAACAAACTTAGGAAATATCAAAACAATTTTTTCATTATCCCTTTTTTTAAATTTGAAAAATATTGTGCCAACACTATCAGTAGCACACTTTTTCAAAAAATGGCATTATTATATCATTCTATCATAATTTAAAATTGTACTTATTTAATCTCTTAGTAACACTATATAAAACTTTCTCTGAATTAAACACAAATTATTCAAGAAATTATTTCACCACTCTTTCCATATAAAATAAAAGAATTTATAATATTCATAATAAAATAATATAGTAAACCAAAAGGCGTAGAAATGATTTATATCAAAATTCAAGAACTCTTTTAAAGTTTCCATACAAACAATGTGATCTTAATAAAAAATACAAAATGTTTCATGTGGAAATATTCAAATCAACACATGGATTCTGACACACCATCATAAACTACATTTCCTTCAGATGAATGATAGGATGAAGATGTAGATGACCCGTATTCTTCACTACTATCAATGCATGCACCATTTGAGTCTTCATGTAGGCCCAACATTTCATATGACATATTCTTTCTAGACCTATGCCTTGGTTTAGCAAACTCCCATGTTGAAACTATTTCTTGTGATAACAATATTTTGATACTATCTATAGTCTTTGATGGAAGAGTGCGTTTCTTTGTCAAATGGAAGTCATAAACTAGTATTTCAACATCCTTTAATTTCAAAATATCAATGCGACGATGATTTAAATTTTGACCCTTAAGTTTTTCTCTTTTTGCAAACCTTTTTCTCACTCACCATCCCCGGCTTGTACACACCATCAAATGGGTGTGTGTCTATTGTATACCAATGTACTTCAACATATATAACTTCTTCATTTTCGTTATTGACCTTCATAACTTTTGCAATCCAGAATGGATAACAACATGGATCTTCTGTGGCCAAAACTGCAATCATACAAAGCTCCTTAATATCTTGTACTAATCCTCTATAAAGGTTTTCCATTGCCTCACATCGTGCAGATGATATTCTAGACCCAACATACATTTCCCTTTCTTTTCGTTGAGAATACTTGACACCTTCATGAAAAACATTTCTCTCCTCATTTTCATTTGGCATACTTTGTGGCCAACTAGTTGGAGTCTTCAAAAAAATATCTCCATTTGTATAGTTTCAAATTATGTCATTTTGCTCCATGAAAAAATTCTCCCTCCAAATAGAATTGGCAACATCAAAATCGTCATATGTATCTTTGATAGACTTTTTGATTTCTTCCAAGCATTGAGAAAACTCAAAATCTTTATTTTATTGCTGTGCATTTTGAATCTCAACAGCTGATTGCAACAACAATAACTCTGAAGCATACATTTGATGAATTGGGATGAATTTCAGAAATGCTAAACCTGATCTAGGCCCCCATTCTGCACTTTTTGAGTACATATTACCCCATAATAGTGTTTTCCCATTAGTATTTTTTATACGAAATTGATGTTGAAATATAATGTCATTAAGTTTTTCAATGCACATTTATTCACCATGAAATCCCAAAATAAATCTTCGCATGTCAATATTTTTTTACAACGTTAGCACAAAAAGATCTGGACTATATGTTTTTCTAATAATTTCAGTTAATGATGGCAGGATCCCAACATTCTTCCTCCCCAATGTCACTGCAAAATGTCTAAAGAATTTATCAATATGGTCATGTGTATGCCCTACAAGAAGGAAACCAACTTTAACCTTATGAAAAATTCCCAATTCAACAAGCATGTTCATATAACCAAACACGATCTGATTTTTGTTTTCCCTACTGGTCTTGTCCAATTGCAAATATAGAACTTGAGGAAGATTACTGGACCAATGAGTCGGAGCATGGTGAATTATGGTGATGGTCAGGTTTGCATCATTATGAATATTTGGAGCTGTAAAGTAAACCCTTGGAGACATTTGAGCATTAAAAACCATACAACCAACCAAGTGAAAATGAATAAAATTTTCCTCCCTTAAATTCTTTGGCACATGAACAAATTGTGGAAAAAGAGTTTTTTCTAATCCATGCCATCAACTATCAAACCCGTATACTTATGTGGATCATCATAACACTTATTGAGATTTTTGTATAACTTTTTCCTTTCAAATGATTGTTGATTAAGATGTTCTTGAAGTTCTTTAATACCGAAATATACAAATAAAATAAAAAGAAAACATTGATGAGATATTGTAATTGATATTTATTCCAAAAAAATAAATTTGTTAGAGACGTACCTCTCTCTATCCCTTCTGATGTATCCCTTGTTTGTTTAAGAGAAGCACATCTACTACAAACCCCCATCCTTGAACTCTTAGGAATATAATGTTTGTTGAACTTTGTTTTCCATAGTCTTGTAAAATATGCATATCTAATGAAGTTGTTATTTCCTTAAGAGTCTTGAACAAATTCCTTGTACAAGTTGTAGATTTCATGCCTTGAGAAAGTATCTAGAATGTGTATGGTTTCTCTATTTGGCATACTCTCTTGGAGGAAAATTATCATCAATCCCATCAAAATACTTGCTTGGAAGAAAATTACCCTCACCATTATTGGTACGTCCATCCTCACCAAAATCATCATATGTCCTTTTAAAATCCTCCCTTGGAGGAAAATCATCATCAGTGCCATCAAAATCCTCACTTGGAGGAAAATCATCATTGGTGCCAGCAAAATCCTCGCTTGGAGGAAATTCATCTTCAATATTATTGGTTCCTTCATCCTCACCAAATTCATCATCTATCCCATTAAAATCCTCGCTTGGAGGAATATCATCATGGTTTCTATCAAAATCCTCTCTTGGATGAAATCATCATCACTACCGTCATAATTATTTCTTGGAGGAAAATCATCTTCACCATTATTGGTGCCTTCATCCTCACAAAAATAATCATCTGTCCCTTTGAAATCCTCACTTGGAGGAAAATCATCATGAGATCCATCTAAATCCTCCGTGGGAGGAAAACCATCTTCAACAGTGTTGGTGCCTTTATCCTTACCAAAATCATCATCCGTCCCATTAAAATCCTCACTTGGAGGAAAATCATCACTAGTGCCAACAAAATACTTGCTTGGAGGAGAAACATTATCAGTCCCATTAAAATCCTCTCTTGGAGGAAAATCATTATCAATTCCATCAAAATACTTACTTGGGGGAGAAATGATTATCAATCCCATTAAAATACTTGCTTGGAGGAAAATCATCATCAGTGCCATTAAAATCCTCACTTTGAGGAAAATCAGCTACAACATTATTGGTGCCTTCACCCTCATCGAAATTTCATCGGTCCCATCAAAACCCTCACTTGGAGGAAAATCAAGTTTGTTGTCTTGTAAATATTCGCTTGGAGGAAAATAAACATTGGTGCATTGAAAATCCTTCCTTGGAGGAAAATCATCGTTTGTTCCTTGAAAATCCTCACTTGTAGGAAAATATTGGCTTGGAGGAAAATCATTGTTAGTGCCTTGAAAATCATCTCTTAGAGGAAAATCACCGTTTGTTCCCTGAAAAACATCACTTGGAGCAAAATGATCATTGGTACCTTGAAAATCATCACTTAGAGGAAAATTTTCATCATCTTCGTCAATGTATTTAAAATCCCCACATGGAGGAAGGTATTTATCATCATCATCATCATTACTACCTTTAAAACCCTCACTTGAAGGAAAATCATCATCGGTGCCTTTGAAATCCTCACCTGAAGGAAAATTTCCACCATTTTCATGTACATCTTGAGACATTGATATTAATTGAGATGAGTTCATGACCTCGCACTAAAAGTATAATGATAAATCAAAACATAAAAAGACAATGAAATTTTCTCACACTCCTCACCAAAAAGTATAATAGTGCAATTGTCAACCCCCAACAATATTATAGCTAAAAGAACAAAATTTTCCCTCCCAAACATTCTCCCCAATTTTTTTCCTCCCAAACATTCCCTCCAAAATTTCCCTACAAAAATAAATCACACATTTCTAACGCAATCATAACACTAGTAAAAATAATTTAATCTATCATATAAAAAATTATAATAATACGAATTAAATGTCATGTAAACAATGATATCCAAAATTTGTAATACAATATTAGTTATTTGCATTAAATTTGTAAACCCACACTCATAACACTAGTCAAATATCATTTAATGCCATCCTCTTTAAATTTAGTAATAATGGATTAGCTAATTACCCTTTTTTTAATTCCACATTTGTAAAATGAATAATGCTAAACTTAATATTAGCCATATAAACTATTTTGTTTTTCTATTATTCACGTTTGAATTTTGAGCAATTTAATAGTGCTTTGAAGGTTAGTTTTTTTTTAATAATAAATGTTTCTATTTTATATTTTCTTTGGCAATGTTTTTTCTATTCTTTTATCATTTTTTTTAATCCCACATTCATAAAGCGGTAAAAAAAAAATCTATGTTATATAAACGCAGTTTGGTTTTGTACAGTCGCCATTTTCCAATAACAATCAAAGACATTTGAGCAATCCATAAGAATTTCAAGACCACTGAAGTGCTTCAAACATTATCAAGGTTAGTTTTTTTATTTTTCTTTAATGTAAATGTTTTTTTTTAAATAAATTAATGTTAATTTCTAAATTTTGATGTAATTTTTTGTTTGGGCTTGGGAATGCAATTTGGAAAAACTTGGATAAATTTTAATTTTTAATTTGGGGCCCAAGGGCTCATGTACCCTAGGGAACGCCCCTTTTGGAGCACGAGGGAGGAGCTAAGATCCTACCCTCGGGCCCCTTTGGGAACGTATCACAGATCCCTCAAGCTATGCAATGGGTTCCCAAAGGGTATCCCAATGCATAGCCCATGGGATATGCATTGGGCTTCCCTTTGGGATCCCACAATTCCCACCGAACAGGTGGCGCGATTCTGAGAATCATGTTTCCCATTTGGGTGGCCACTGTAGGCGCCCAAAGGGTGGCCAATGGAGGAGCTCATCTTCCCGCCATCCCCCTTTGGGTGCCCACAACGCCCACCCAAAGGGTGCCACGATTATTCTTGGAATAGCACCGCCCGTTGGGCGAGCATTGTGGGTTCCCAAAGGGGGCCCACGGGAGGAGCCTTGCTCCCCCTCGCCCCCCTTTGGGAACCCACATCACCCACCCGTTTGGTAGGGTTCTATGGGAACCTAAAGGGTGCTCGGGGGAGGAGCAGAGCTCCTCCCCACTTTCCAAAGTGGTGGACTTAACCCACCCATTTGGGAAACGGGGAGGAGCTCTTCTCCTCCCCCAGTCGCCCTTTGGGCTCCCATAGAACCAACCTTGTTTGGTCACACAAGGGAGGAGAGGAGCTCCTCCTTGCTTCCCAAAGTGTTGGGATAAGCTCCTCTCTCGGGCACCCTATGGGTGCCGATGGCATAGCCCTTGGGCTATGCATTGGGTTCCCAAAGGACCGAAGGGAAGGATCTTAGCTCCTCCTCCATGCCCCAAAACGAGTGAGTCTTAGGGATGCCCCTTTGGGTGCACGAGGGTGGAGTTAAGCTCCTCCCCTCGAACCCTCTTTAAAACTAAAAGAAAATTATTCTTTTTTTCACTGTATGTTAACTTTTTTTTAAGTGCAAGTATTTTTTTTAAACATATACTAAATTTTTATTATTTCTGACTAAGGAAAAATGGCATTAATGAAGCTATCTGTAAACATCTCTAAAGAAAGATCGTCGATGAAGTCATAAAAAAAAATAGTGGATCCATTTGAGAATGTTGCGCGTGATGAAACTGTATCCAGTGAGGATTTAAAAACCAAGAATGCAATAGAATAGAAAGACACACCAGATGAAGAGAAAATGGACTATTCTTGGTTTCTGAAAGAGAAATATCAAGGAAACCCAGACAGTATTCACTTATATTGTGCTACATTTGCATGTCCTAAAACTGATTATCACCATTGGGATTGTTGTAAGATATTTTTCCAATGCCAAGTAAGGACATTGTTTTTGCACTAATGAAACAAGCTAAAACCTATGTAAAAATCCGATATTGTCTGAAGGTTTCAAATGTTGAGGTCGACAAAAGTTTCAGTGAATTTTGTGCAGGAGTCGTGCACGATATTGAGCGCAAGAGTGTAAGTTTCTATATTCTTATATCTTTTTGAATTTATTATAATTTGGATTATATGACAATGTTCTAGGTTTAATACAATAATGTTTTTATTTCATAGGGTTTTTCTATGCCACTTTCCCATATTCTGAATGGAATTTATTCTATAGAATAAAATCCGATCGATGTCATTAATGCCGCTCTTCATAAGGGAGAATCATGAAAGAAAGGAGAAACACCAAAGAAGAAACAAGCGCAAAATTTTCATACTGATGAAGTACATCCACATAAAGGAAAAGGTGTCCAACAATCAAATGAAGTACCTAGGAAGGTTAGATTCAAAAGGATATCTATCCCAATTGAACATGATCGATGAATTGTTGCTAATGAATATGTTACATTTGTTGGTAAGAGTAAGAAACACTCGTCCAAAATTCCTATGGATGAGGGTGTTTCCATTCCTGATCAACAGGTTGTTCTTTTAGATACAACTTCTTCAAGAAATAAAATGAGGAGAGAAGATGTTCAATCCAATGTTATCGTTGAAAATCAGAGTGAAAAATGAGGGGATAGTTTGGAAATAATCACTTGTAACCTACCTAGACCTTGAAACATTTTATGTTGTGGAAAACATTACATTAAAAGTTATTGTAATTTTTTATGTTATTGACCAAGGATGGTCAAGGATGACTGTAATTGAATATTTTTATTATTTAATAAATTAAAATAGGAGACACTCATCCAAACAGGACTGTTGAAGAGTGTTCACTGACCCACTAGGAGGAATGAACTGGTGTAGAAGAAAATTGACAAGTGGCAGCTTCTGCACTCACTTACTAGCTGTTGCAGGAGGGAACTTCTCTAAAATTGTGGTCATGTTCCCCAAGGAAGGTGGAACAGAGCAGGTGGTTCATTAAATGATTTAACTGACCCAAAGACCTAGGCAGACCTATTTCCATCGAATTGGGAAGGAGGCTCACTAGTTTTTACTTGTGGTTTTGCTGGAAACTATAATGTTGAGCACACAAGAGATTCAATGAGGGGAATGCTAGAATGAGTTGCAGTGTAGGACTGTAATATTATTCTATTGAGTTTGTAGAGAGTGTTTTGTATGCAAGTCTTCATGATTGTTGAGATACAAAGAGATTCTTACATGATTCTACAAGCATCTTCATCCTGGTGGTTCAATGAACAGGCTCGGGGGTCTTAAAGCACGTAATCTTGGCTCCTTTTAGGAGATGGTTGGGAAGAACGGTCTTCTTTGGGTGTTCGTTCACCTACACAGTTTAAACAGGTTCTACATTGTTTTTGTCTCATTATTTTCTAATCTTACTCTGTATATTCTGAAAAATATGATCTGTAAGCTGTTATTTCTGCACAAAAGATTGAATCATCAAAATTGGAAAGTATAGAATGATGGAAATAAATATTCTCTGTATTTTTCCTTTCACCTTTGTGATGTACTCTAGTACAGAGAATTGTTTCAAATAGGTATGATTCGATAATTATCAATTAGATAGAGTAGATATGATCTCAGCAAAAAGCTAATTAGATTGAGAATATCAGATATAGACATATACGATGTTTATTTATTTATATACAAAAAATATTGAAAGAGCCTAGATAATTATAGTCATAATTTCTTTGGTTTCATACGATACTTACCAGCATAAGAACAAATAGTTATTATTTAAACAATAGAATCAAAGGAATATCATATTTAAAATATAGTACAACATATATACAAACGAGATAAACATTTAATCTATTATCCAAGCGAATCTTCCATAGTTCATAAATAATATGAAAAATACTTTACCTACAACTCGAAATTGTTCATACAATATACATCTACTCTAATAATAATAAACTCTAGGAGCAACTTGTATAAACTTTTCATACAAAATTCATTACAAGTATATATACCAAACTCAGATCGAATTATCCAATTAATCAATAGGCTCAATATTTGCTGAGTAATCCAGTTCTAAACCAAAAACCCTGTATAACGGGATCATTTAAATAAAGTCAAGGGAACTTATCCCAGATAAGATTACAAATTAATTTCTTCTTATCTATAGCCTTATGTCAAATTAAAAATACAAACTCTAAGACCCTAGAATACTTAAATACACAGATCTAAAATCGAATACATGGAAAAGCAAGTTACATTATCAATATGAACAAAGCCGTAATGGCTTTACAATTGTTGTGAGACATTTATCAAAATTTTATTCACATTTAGGTATTGCCCCATACATAAATTTAAACAAATATATTAAAAATACAACAAATTATAGAACGAGATCGAATTCCATAAACCAAGATCTCTTCTATCCAAACAAATTATTTGAAAAATAAATTATAGACTAGTATAGGTCGAGGGTTCGAGACCCTTAAAGTTTTCCCTCAAATTTTATAAGTATCAACTTTTAATTACAAACTTGGTCAAGGGTAGGTTCCAGGATCGAAACTACAAATTTAATACATATACTAACATTTTCATCCACGGGGCCACTAATGGCTTCAAGCTTTCATTATTAAATAAAATAAAAAACTAGTGATAATATTAGGGCATATCCCAGAACTCTTTAAATAAATTCATGAAGCAAGCAATAGAACCGAACTATAAAAACTAGAAGCTTAAAGAAAGTTAAGAATTTAACCATTAAAATGCAATGACAGAATACGAAGTTAGAAAACATTGTATTCTTCCATATTCTCACAATGTTGGATGATTCCCAATTGAAGGCTTAACATCTAAGAAAGTTTACATTTTAAAACTGAACCTCGACATTTACAGCTCGCCATACTTCTGGTTTCAAAAGAAAATTTAATAACTAAACCTACAGCATTAATGCTTATAGAAGAACATCATTTAACACAGACATCACGTTAAGGATGTTCCAGGACGGCCGAGACTTACCAGGTTAATTCCAAACCCTGTTGTCTTCCCTTGTGCTTCAAATCTCTTAACATCGGAACTAAGTAAACAAAGACCTCGCAGCTCTTGTCAACACATTCCAAGGAGCTTAGCATTAGAAACGTTTACGAAGCAAAGGATTGTTTAAAAAAAAAATAAAAGCTTGAACACATAAATAATTTCTTTACCTCTGTAATGGCTGAGAAGTCAAGAACCGAGAGCTGCCTATTGCACAGGAATAACACACAGAACATAAACTTGTTTTATTATGAAATACGGATTACAATATATAGCTGTAAAAGCTGTTCAACAAACTACTAGAAAAAAGGATCTAACCGATCTCAACCTACACGTCTCCTAATCAGTCTAACAGAATCTATTTTAAGCATTCTACATTATTATTCCAACTCTTCCTCTTAATGGAGAAATGGATTCTTACAACACTTTAACTTTGTCTGTCTCACTGGTCCTCATACGCAGTTACACCCATCTCTGAACTTCATAGACATGCTCTTTCTCTCCCATCATCTTCAAGCTACCACTTCATACAGCACAGATACAACTGCTTCCAACCATCTTTGACGCATTTTTGTAGGATCAAAGATTCACGACTACCCCGAAAAATAACCATGATACTGAAAAAAATTCAGTAATCAATCTTACAATGTGACCTTTCTACACTCAACAATACAAAGATAACACGAAACTGATGATCTTGGAGCACCGAAATACAACAAGAATCAAAAGTTTTTACAATATATTTCTAACATACATAAACAATAACTCTATTCTAGAACAGCTTGAGAGGATCATCATCACTGGATGAGTTTTCTTGCATAGCACCTAGTGAGTCCTCAGCTATGTTAGCCGATTCTTTCAGTTTGCCATTTAAAAGATCACTAGCACGAGTTTTGCAATTCAGTGCTGTATGTCCACGTCTTCGACAGTAGAAGCATTCAATGTTTTTAATTGTTCTTCCCTTGGAGTATAGTGCAATTTCAGAATTTGAACTGACTTCCAAGTCACCTTCCTTCATCCTCTTTTCTTCTGCTAAGAGTGCTGAAATCATGTCTTCCAGAGTTCGAGAGGGCATTTGTGTTAAAGTAAAAATAGCATTGTCATATTTTAGAGACAAACTATTCAGCAAGATTGCTTTTGCATCATCGTCATCGACTTTACAATTAATATCTGCCAACTGTGCTAACAAAGACTTTAAATCATTTATGTGAGAAGACAGTGATACTTCATCATGCATTTTTAACTTGAATAGCTGTAACTTCAATGAAAACTTGGCATTTACAGCCTTTTCCCCAAATATTGTACTCAATTGTACCCACATTTCTTGAGAAGATTTTTCCAAATCTATTAGATGTAGTTGAGAATCTGCAAGAGACAATCCAAGAATGGACTTGGCTCTATCCTCTCTTTTCTCCCATTCAATTAATTGCTTGGCATCTGTAGGTGCTTTCTCTGTTCCTTTTACTATTCCCCATAAATTCTTATGCATCATTTGAAGTTGTACTTTTACTTTCCAGGTATGGAAGTTAAACCCATTAAATTTTTCCAATGCAATATTCTCCATATCAAAAAAAAACTTTAATCAGAAAATGAATACCTCTGCAGCCAATGGATATGGCAGCGTTCCTTCCTCTATCAGAGTTCCTTCCTCTGTTCTGACAGCGAATCTCCTGTGATCTTCCTGACGGCTCCTCTATGCGATGGCGTCTCTCCTCCAGCAGATAGCGTCTCCTTCTTCTCAGAGTACAGCTCACAGCTTCAGGCTTTCCACAATGGCAGCACTCTGCCTCACGCCTCCTCTGCGAAGGCTCCTTCACGCGGGCTCCTCCAGCCTCAGCTCTGATACCAAAATAGGAAAATGGAGAGCTGCCTATTGCACAGGAATAACACACAGAACATAAACTTGTTTTATTATGAAATACGGATTACAATATATAGCTGTAAAAGCTGTTCAACAAACTACTAGAAAAACGGATCTAACCGATCTCAACCTACACGTCTCCTAATCAGTCTAACAGAATCTATTTTAAGCATTCTACATTATTATTCCAACTAGAATCACTTCTCAAATCAACCGAACCAACTGTAATAACTTAACACGATGAAAATGTAGAACACCCAAAAGACTACCTCGTAGAGGAATCTAATGTAGAGCTTGTGTGTGGATTTCTCACTGGCCATGGCAACCGATAGAACTCGACTCTCCACAACTTCAAACAAACAACAAGTGACAATACAAATCTTCAGCATGGAGTTAGGGTTTATCCCTACGTGGAGTTCTTTCACCAATAGTTCATGTGGTATCATAAATGAACCCTGCCTTCCCTCCACTTAATATTTAATTTTTACCCATTTCCATATAGTTATATGTACACCTTTGTTTTCCATCGTATTCTTTTTTGCAATGTGCCAAAAATATGGGTGTTGATATGTTTTCAAACATATCCCATCACTATGGTTAGGGGCCACTTTAGGCTGGAACTAGCCATCTAGATAGTAAATTTAGGGTCACATCTTTTACCATTCACATTTAAAAGTGTTTAAGCTAGGTTATAACCTTAGCCCTTGTAAACCATACAAAAATTACCCAAATCTGGAATGAGAGACCCTACCTGTAACCTGGACAAGGTAAATGATCATTGTGCATTAGCTTCAATAGCTAAGTAAACCTCGGGGCAGCTCTAGAACCCCTTCTCAAATGAAAAGGAAATAATGAGTATCTCAAATTAAGAAATCATATTATGACTATAAGAATGACAAATTAAATATCGACATTGACATAAGTAATCACTTATCATATTAATTACAGTCAAAGGGGACCGTAATCATTGTAATCATTTTCAATGCTTTTAAGACATATTAAATGAGTGACGACTATTGTAAACAAACATGTGTCGTTAATACAGAGTACAGTTAAGCAGTTACCAAAATAAGAAATACTCAAACATGATTCTCGTTATGGTGAAAACAAGTGTAAGTATCACAGCTTTAAATTCATAAGGTTGTCCTAGATAAAATAACATCGTCATAATAATTATAGGAAATATTCCTTGCTCAAAACATAAACAATAAGAATAAACGTTCATAAGTATACATTCTGCAAAGCATTTGAGTAGTAAATTATAGCAATAGCACTACCTAGAAATTTTTTTATTTTTGATGAAATTTTGGAGGTGTTACATCACTCTAGGTGGTGATCTAGATGCTGGTGTTGTCAAGAAAACACAAAATGCTAGTCGAGATCGATTGCGAAGGGATAATTTGGTTCACAATGGGCATACATTTGATTTAAATGTGAAGCAAATTTATAGACCCACAGAAGGCCAGTTGAAGTATCAAATTAGGAAACCACATCACTTGCATGTTCATAACTTGAAAGTATTGATGAGGCACAATCCCTATGCACATGTGGTTGACTACCTAGTTATTGCTGACCCAAAACATGTTCTTGTTAGAGATGCATTTGATGAATCAATATGTTTTGATTACACCTACTATGTTTGGGGGGGAATCATTCTGTAGAGGCTACAATAGAATTGACGCAAGAGTTTCCCAAAAACCCTATTTTTCAAATAGTGGAATGCATCATTTATGCTAGTTTAACCAACATGGAAGCAAAACTATTGGCATGGGATCACAACACAGATAGAACTACAACAAAACCTTATGATTAGAATCTGTTTTAGCCCCCTTTTTAGTGTCCACTATCACTTTTAGTCTATTTTTCATCATTTTTTGTACAAAGTGGATGCTTTTCCACGAGATGGCACTTTTAATGGCGTTATTTGTGTCCTTTTTTTAAAGCAGACACTAATTGGGATTATAATTATTACCCCAATTAACCTCCAAATTATCATCCCAATTAGTGTCCATAATAGCATCCCATTTTACGCCCAAAATAACCTCCAAAATAATGTCAAAAATAGCGCGAGGTATAGAGAAACCAATTGCGCCAGGAATTCCGAAAGAAATTACACCATGAATTGCACCAAGAAAAGCATTCGTCATAGCACTAGGTATAGACCCTAGCATATTGCCAAGCATAGTGCCTAGAATTGCACTAGGAAGTTTGAAAAAAATAGTACCAGAAAATAGTGCCAGGAAAACTCCAATGTTATGCCAGGGATAATGCTAGGCATGTTGACAGAAGTAGTACCTAAATGGCCATTTTGGAAACTAAGAGACCCTAATTAATTGTAAATAGCCCTCATGGAATCATATGGTACCCAATGACATTTCAGTGTGCCTAAAGACATGCTCATGTGTAACATACCCTTTTTGCTGAAAAACATTTTATGTTGGAAGTTTTACATTATCTTAACTTTTATTGTAAAGTTTTATATTGGACAAGTGTCCAAGGATGACTGTAATTTGCACAATATTTATTATTAAATAAATTAAATAGGAGACAAACACCTAAGGGGACTGTTGAAAGAGTGTTTACTAACCCACTAGGTGGAATGGAATCTGGGGTAGAAGGCAATGGACAAATGGCAGCTTCATGAGGCAGGTAACTAGTTTTTTGTATGGGACAACTCCCTTGAATTGTGGTCTTAGTGCCCTAAAAGATGGGACTAGAGCTTGAGGCTCATTATTGAAAACTGACCACTAAAGACCTAGGCAATCTTTAAAAGAGCCATCGAATTGTGGACTAAGGTTCATCACCTTTCCTAATAAGGAAATTTACCTTGGGGTTTTGCTGCTTGCACCCAAGAGATTCAATGAGGGGATATGCTATTTTTTATCATGGTGTAAGTTTGCATATTATATTGTTGAGTGCAGAGACCTAAAAGCTGAGGAGCAAGTCTTAATAGTTTGTTTCATGTACAATTTCTGAGTGCCTTGCTTCTACACAGAGTCCATCTACATGGTGGTTCAGTAAATAGGCTCGGGGGTCCAAAGGAGGCAAGTAGCTTGGTTGCTTCTTCTGGAAAAGGTTGGGAGGAACAGGCCTCCTTGGGAAATCGCATATCAATTTGTATGTAGTGCACATGATATAGGATTAAAAGTAGCATACATTTAGCCTATGTTTCGTAAAGGCACACTATCCTTTTTCATTAATTACATTGACATATTACACCAACCCATTGCTACGACACTTTAATTCATCATTTAAATGTTAAACAAAGAAGACATTTGAGTTGTATAGTTACAATTACAAACTATAGACAAGTCGTGGTATTAGTGCCTTAGAAACTTATATATAGAAGTCTTGAGGACTATCTGAAAGTACTCTTTAAATTATTTTGGTATTACTTGACTTGATGTGTCGCTCTTACCTATAATCTGTGAAAGGAACGATTCAAATGTTTTAGCATGAATGCTAAGTAAGCCTTGGGGTACCCTTAGGACCCCTTCATCATCAAAAGAAGAACAATAGTTAGCACGTATAAACTTTAACATCGATTGAATATTGAATAAGTAATATAAAAGCATAGCTGAGATGAGAAGAACATTCAATAGCATCAAAATGTAGATATTAATTATCATGTCACAAACAATACATTTATGATCATTACAAACATTTAGTACACCAAGACAACATAGAAACATTTATTATAATTCTGCACAGTTAATATATGCATTAAAAGCTACGTCGAAAAATTTTAAATTTTTGTGAAATTTTGGGATGTTACATGATGCATATCGATAATGATAAATATGCCAATGACAATTTCTACAATATTTAATAAGATGTTGATGATGACGATGATGTCAATGTCAATAATGATGATATCACTTGGTCTTTCCCAAAAGTCTTTAGGCCAAGGGTCAAAAAGCTTGTATAAAAAAATTTAAAATTTATGTTTTTATGTAAAAAAAAATAGAATCTATTTAATAAAATCAATATTGAAATTTTAGTTTTGTTAATTTATTTTCAACATTTTTTATTAAAAATATTAAAAATTAATTTTTTATATTAAAAAATTAAAATCTTTATGATTACATGATCATTAAAATTTTAAATGATTTTTATTTAGTTTGAACCTTTTTTAATTTAAATTACCTTGTGGTTTATCAAACTATACATTGAAGTGAAGTAAAATTATTTACATATAAATTTTACTAGTTTAGTATACTTTATAAATCAACTTTTATACACCTATATACATATTATTTAATTTTCTCTTTATTTTATGTTTTTTTTTCTTTTAATAAAATATATATTAAATACAATTTAGTTTAAGAAAAGAAAAAGAGATTTCATATGTGATTTATGGTCATTTGATATAGTTATAAAAACTATTATATGTGTATGTGGGTGCATTAAAATTTATTTAAATATATTGATAAAAGTGGAAAAATAATTTAAAGATAATTTTATATGATTAATTTTTTTCCAGCAAAAAAAAAGCATATCAATGTTATTCATTAAGAATTAAATTTATATGATTAATTTTTACCATTAAATAAAATTGACTATTTTCAATTTTAATGTTTTCAAAACACAAAAACAATAGATATATCCAAATTCAAACAAAACTAAATAATTTAAGCACTTTAATTTTTAAATCAAATCTAAAATATAATAGATCACTTAAAAATTGATGGATTTTCCAAATTTCTAACCTCATTGTAAGTTATAAATAATTTATATTCAAATTGTAAAAGTAGTTTTTTGTTCTATAATATAATTTGCTTTATGTTTATTTGTTTATTTGTATGCATGGATAACTCAGGCAGTTCAGGATAGTTCATGACATATAAGTACAAGAAGCTGGGTGATAATATATATTTAGACATGAACAATTGAAATAAGTTAAGTGATAACATGTATCTAGGCATGGACACTTAGGGCTGTGAAGGCATTGGCCTCCCGGAATTGAGTCAAGGTAAAAACCGTTATCCCAATTAAAGTTCAGATTCGGGGCTTATGGGAGTTTGCCTTTACTTTTACCTCTGCCGATTGTAGCTTTGCCTCTTAAACGATAGGATCTCAAACTGGCAATCGGCTTGATAAAATAACTAAATTATAATAAAGATTATTTTAAAAAAATAATAATAATACCATTTTTTATTAATTAAAATTAACTAAATTAATATCTACAAAGAACAAAGAAATTCAATACTTTTATTATTATTTATAAATATAATTTTGAAATGTAATTGGATAAAAGTCATTGAACTTTTACTTAAGAAAAGTGAGAATGTTAGTAACTCTCAACGCGTGTAAAGCGTTACATGGTTTGATAATAAGGCTCAAACAGACCAACCAACCAAAGATATTTACACTTGCAATTTTAGTTTTTTGTTTTCTAAGCATTTAATTTTATATTCATTATGAAAGAAAGATGAGTTTAGCATGGCTATTACATATTGTTCGATTCAATCTAGATGGTAAACTCAGCAAATTCGAACCCCGATTCAAACACTCTCCCTACTCCTGCTTATATAGTTTTTAAAGACACAAAATTATATTACAGGATTGTCCCTTTTTTATCATAAATATAAAATTTCAAAAAAGTTTTGAAGATACTCTGCTCACTACCTTCCCCTTTTAAATTCTTCAAAAATTAACATCTCTTCTTTGAGAACAATTTTACAAGATGAACAATTTTACAATTTTAGTTTTTTCCACTAACAACTATTAGATTGTTTGTGAACAAAACACTTACAATTTTAGTTCACCAACAAATAACACTTATAATTTTAGTTATTACCAGCAAACAATAGTTATGATTTTCTGTGAACACTGGGACTTATTTTAAAAATTAAAGTTGTCATCAATTCTTGTAATCTTACAACCTGACATCATTTGAGTAGGAATTGATTAATCCATCTCCTCTCTTTAGACATATATCACTTGTGACAAATAATAAATAGTCAACAACACTGTAGTTATTGTTGTGGTAGAGATATTAACTACCATAGTAAATATCCTTACAAGAGCTGTACTGCCAAATACTTGTCCATTTTTTTGGCATCTTGGAAATAATCTTAAACACCATTTATGATCATTGAAAACTGACTTATTGCTGGTCTATTCTTTGGCATCTTGAAAATAATCATATTGCAATCTGATATCATTGATGTATAGTGGGATTTATTTCATGATTGTCTTATCTTGTTATGCTCAATTGCATCTTGATTAAGATTTAAATAAGCTTAAGTTAAGAAGTGGTTAAGAAAAGTGATATGTTTATTAAATAGTATTTGTTTTATGTTTATATTAATTAGTTTAATGTTTATATTAATTAGTTTAATGTTAACCTTTGTTTAACAACCATCCATCTTCACAAAATTAAGCTACAGATATGGGTGTTCACCGGTCACTTTATTTGTGGCTGTGCTAGTTATTATGATAGATATCTTTGTAGCAACAGAAACTATAAATACACTACTGCCAAATACTTAAAAACTATAAATACACTACTGTCAAATACTTATTCGTCTATCTGTTTGACATTTTGGAACACCAATTTATGATCATAAAAAACAAACTTATTGCTGGTCCATTCTTTGGCATCTTGGAAATAATCATAAACACCCATTTCTGATCATTAAGAACGTAAAAAAGAGACATTATATATAAGATGAGTCAATTCAAAAATAAATGGTGTCACCTGAATCAAAATTGATCGCTCTGACACAGCATGACACATACAAACATGGCTCCATCATGCTCCACGGTCCATACTAATATTCA
This sequence comes from Larix kaempferi, assembly GCA_027924585.1. Taxonomy (NCBI): domain Eukaryota; kingdom Viridiplantae; phylum Streptophyta; class Pinopsida; order Pinales; family Pinaceae; genus Larix; species Larix kaempferi. Next base: position 9,499,420 of record BSBM01000087.1, read on the forward strand.
CCAAGTGATTGCGTTGTAATCTTAATATTTATCTCAATAATGAGCTTTGTAAATTTATTTCAAGCCCTAGTTATGGTGTCTGTTTTCCCAACTCATCCCTTGTTTATGTAGCCCAGATGAAGATTACCAATCACACACTTGTCTCCTTGTAGTTTACTTGTATGCAAGTTTAATCACAGTGCTATGATTGACATGATATCGGCATGTTACGAACTTCATCATGGCAATCAGTGTCTTCATAAACACATTAAAACATTAAATACCTTCCGTTATAGAAAGTGTGGACGACATGATAAATTGGGTTTCGTTCAGGAAGCCTTCGAAACGTGTTCTGTCCTATAGCTTGCTTGTTAGATGGCTCTTGTCTTGTAACTCTAGGTGGCTCCCATCCTATAGTTTTTGTCCGAAAATTTAAATAGTGATTCTTTAAATAATACCATTGTAATACCATGATAGGATGGTTTAAACTTTAAATTATAGTGTGCACAGGTGAAACAACAGGTTATGGTTGATTACGATAATTATGTAAATTAAAAATATATACAGCAGGTTCCAATATGGTTGACAGTTGGTGGATGATTTCCATGGTTGATAGTTGGTGGGCGATTTCCATGGAGTTAGGTTGGAAGGCGATTAATTCAACAACATCAGATATCATAAATTGAATGACCTCTCGACACGCTTAGGGTTTTTGAAGCCAAAGTAAAATGGAGTTGACATAGATCGCCATGCTTCCAAGCTAAACTTAACAGTGGCGGCATGCAACATACCTAGCACAGTATACGATATGAGTTGGTTGTCATGGCACTGAGTTTTCATGCACACGGTGCTTGACATCTATTAATGCACACTGATTTCAGTGGCCACAGTGTGCATGCAATACTAAACATACACCATTGTGTCGTACAATGGTTTAGTGCCCTAGCTTTAACCCCTGATCATACTAAAGTAAGTCATCAACAATCTGTAATGATGTGATTTATTGAAGGATATTAAACCAATTGGATTGATTTATCATCACCATGTGATGTAAATATGCTATAAATATTCCTAATACAAAGGCTCAACTAGTGAATAGTCATATATGTCCAAGTAGTGGACATGGTAGTGGAAATGGGTATGTGGTGTACTGTTATATTCCTGAGATACTACGAAGTGAATATGTTGTTGTGGTGGAGTGAATAGTCATATAAGTCCAAGTAGTGGACATGGGTATCTGGTGTACATGTTATATTCCTAAGATACTACTAAGTTATCTGGTGTACATGTTATATTCCTAAGATACTACTAAGTGAATATGTTGTTGTGGTGACCTCCAATGCGTATGTGGTAAATGGTCAAGATCACAAGGACTATGATTGAATGATAACTTGTCTACAAGAAATTCCTATACAATAGCGGGGTCAATTGCTCATCTACAATTAGTTTGGAAATATTTGAATACAAATAAGTGGTTATCCTTATTCATTTCTGAATTGTTTCTTCTCATATTTATGTCTTTTAATTCTTGAAATATATTTAAGACGTTAATTTTATTCAAGAAGGTGATAGAAATTCTCATTACCTTTGATTTGAAGAGTTTGTTATGTACTTTAAATCATTGCACTTTCGTTGATTATGCATATTTCAATTAATGGAACATGTAGATTGATCCTTTACAATTTTGGTTTATAAGTAAGATTATCAATTGATTTGGGTTTTGGTTTTAAGAAGAGCAATTTTATAGCTATATCGTGATGAATGTGAAAAAGCAATATGATTTAGGAGGAGCCATTTTGACTTATGAATACGTGAGAAAATATGTGTGTAATATCTTTTCAATTAATAATTGTATATGATGTACTCTCTAGTAGGAAAGGTGATTAGGGTTCATGAAAAAATCCTAATTAGTTTACAAGGATACACTAATGGCCCATGAGGAACCATGATGCAAGGATATATGTATTAGGAGTTAGAGATTATGTGAAGGAAAAAGTAGAGGTATTTCAAATGTCTAATTTTGTGTGAAGAAAATAATTAGTGCAGATTTGAAATGGAACTAGGGAATTATGAGAAGACATCAGGAAGGAGGAACAATTAAACCCTTTGAAAACGTTATAAAAATCTCTCAAAAATATTAGCCTTAGTTCATAGGTTCTATTGGTCTCAAAACCATAACCACATAGTATAGATGTAGCATGGATTCAATGGTGATTCCACAATAAAAAGCTTGGTCTTGGAAATATCTAGAAAGTGAAACGACTGCAAATTAAAAACTAGACAAGAAGAACCTTTGTGGTTGTCAAAGGTACGTGAAACTCACAATAGATTTGGGGTTCTATTCATTCAATGCGATCAAGTGAAGGGGTCCAAAGAATTAATTATGGAATAATTAAAAACTAGACAAGAAGAACCTTTGTGGTTGTCAAAGGTACGTGAAACTCACAATAGATTTGGGGTTCCATTCATTCAATGCGATCAAGTGAAGGGGTCTAAAGAATTAATTATGGAATAATAATCTAGAGGGGGATAGTTTGAGAAAAGGGTCTCTCCTTGAACAAGGATAATGGAAGGAACACAACCAAAAGAATGTAAGATCCAAACAAGGAAAGGTAAGTTTGATAATCATTGAGGATTTAGGGATTTCTTGAATCGAGATAATGGAAGGAACGAAACCAAAAGAATGTAATATCCAAAGGAGACAAGGTAAGGTTGATAATCATTGAGGATGTAGGGATTGAATTAGTGGCTAGTTAATGGACAAAGCCATTATTGAATGCTTAAGGTAGGAAAAATCATGAGCAAAGTTTTTTTATTAGGAAAAATCAGTCCTTGATGAGAGATAGAAATTATTCATTTTACCAATTAAATAATTGTGATGACTAGTAGTGCTATTCAAAGTCTTCTCGACTCAACACTCTCAAGATCAAGTAACCTCGAGTGCTCTTCATAGCTTTGGCTCAACACTCTCACATGGGCATTACACTAGTGCAATTCTATAGCATCCCGCTCAATACTAGTACTAGAATGTGTTTGTGATGCACATCTAGAATATACAAATGGCCTTGGATTTGGTATTTATTATCAAGCTTGGAGTGCTCTAGGGCTTATGCCCAACACTCTATGTACATCGGGGCTTACACCTAGTACATAATAAAAGTCCTCTATGTACATTGGGGCTTATTCCGAGCACATAGGTCATCCATGTGCTCGAGAGTCCACGCTCAACACATATAAAATTCAATCATGCATATCATAACTCTACATAGTATATAACAAAATATCATCTCAGTATAATAGGGTCTTGTACTCAATCTCATAATAAATCATAAATCAAATATATTGGGGCTTTCTGGCTAGTATATAATAATCACCTGCATCAGTCAGGGTCAAAGCCCAAATATGTATATCTATAAAAATAAATCATGTGCATTGGGGCTTACGCCGAGTATACCAAAGTAAATCATATGTGTTGGGGCTTTAAGCCCAATATATAACATCAATATAGTCAACCAAAATTCAGGATATTACAACCCCACGACACAGCAATACGGATCTAATCCACTAGAGGAATAACCATTGCTTAATCAATTAAGAGACAGAGGAGCGAAAATCAAGACTTTCCTTAACTTGTATTAAGGTTTATATTTAACATGAACTTCGAACTGCCAAAGAACATTTGATCTGGTTCTAACCTGAGAGAATCCACCATGGTTAAATCCACTAGGTGGCTCTGGATGTACCATAGAAGTACATTAAATTAATGTTGGAATAATCAGACAAGGAAATGGGATCACCCCAAAAATTATGCCTACCCATAGTTTTTAGAAGGTAATTTAATACTTAACCAACCAACCGGAAATTGAGATTGCTACTAAGAGTTTTCCCACTAAATGTTTTCCAGAAAGACCATTTTTGTCACCTACCCAAATTTCTGAAAATTATTATTTTATTTGCAAAATACTTTATGTTAAATTTAATTACAAAGTTTTGTAATTATGATCAATTCTGATCAAGGATGAATGTAATTACTGATTATTATTATTTAAATAAATTAATTAGGAGACAAACACCCAAGGGGACTGTTAAATGAGTGTTCACTAACCCACTAGGAGGAATGGAAGTTGTTGGAAGGTATGGGACGGATAGCAGCAATTTCACTTCACCACTAGCTATTGGTTATGGGACAACTACCCCTAAAAATGTGGCATTATCCCCCAGGTGGAGGGAGTGAGCAGGCAGCTCATTTAATGACCTAGTAACAACTAAAAAGGCCTAGGCATCCTACAAAAGACAAATTCGAATTGAGCAGGTAGCTCTTACACAATATTTCTGCAGAATATTTTCCTCACGTGCATCAGGTGAGTGATCACTAAGAGATTCGAATAGGGAGGCTAGCTGTGAAGTGCAATCATAAGTCTGTATTTTGCTAAGAAGAACTAGAGGTGCTGGAGTAGGTCCTTTGGACTGCTAGCTATTGAAGATTCAAAAGTTATTTGCTACTGTGTAACATCTCGAAAATTCATAAAAATTTAAAACTTTTTATAACAACATTAATTGGAATATAATAGTTGTGAAAATAATAAATTGAGATTACGGCAGCATTAATTATACAGTTAAAAGTACTAAACATGCTTTAATTTCTGTTTTAGCAGCATATTGATAATGACAATAATGTATTTAAAGATCGGTAGTTAGATGCAACACTGTTTCCTTTTACATAGATGCTGACAGTTTGATTTTTGATGAAAGGGTGTCCTACGAGGTACCCAGGAGCTTACTTAGCTGTAACGCTAAAGCATCTTGAATGTCCTATGTGTAGACGATAGGTAAGAGATTTCATGGTTGCCTAAAAACCAAGTCCGTGTATTTCAATTTCAAAGTCGTAAATAAAACAATGTTAGAAATTCTAATGCGATCCACTGTAAACAAGCAGGTATAGTTTTTAATGCTACATCTACTGTTTAGGATGTCGTCTGACAACTTCACGATGTTTATAATAGAATTATCTATGTACGTCGTTCTGCTGATGGCTTTTGTCACTATACTAGTTAGTTAAAGAGTCGTCATTTTCTTTCCATTAATGATGTAATAAATGTATCGCAAGGTCATTTGATGTTTGTGAGAAAGAGTATGGTAACCTTTTGTTAGTCTCCCTACTAAAATATGTCATTAGCTTCACCGGAAATCTACTCAACAGACTATTTATTTCTATAACTTTAATAATAACTTTCTTATGGTCACAACCCAATAATAATATTAAAAACTTGTATATATAGGTTACTCTATCTGTAACTTTGCAATGTTGAAAAATGGTAATAACTATAGTCTTTTCAAAGGCTTAAATCTAATTGTATGAAAGTCATAAGGGAAACTATGTCAACATCTGACCATAGTTATCATATTAACCAAGTATCTAAGTGGTACCTTTATTAAATAAATCCACAAATAATAAAGTTAGAGCTATATACACTTCGAAATGTTTATATATAGCAACATAAATATAACCCTATATAACACCTGTCTCTAGTCTCTACCTATCTCGTTACTATATAAAAGTTGGTTGATAGACATTGAAATGAATATCGTGAAAGGTAGCTCAAACTTCATACTAACTTAGGAGATTTGATTTAATATAACAATTAACGTTATAATGTCATGGATTTGAGTTCTGATTTTATGTCGTTGGGAAAAGAACACTGACATAATTTTAATATTGGCAGGTTGACGGTGCTAGCTCATTTAATTGATACGATCGTTGGGTCACCAGAGGATCGTCCTTCGATCCTGCATTAAAGTATTAGCATGATAACTCTTGGTGACGAGGATCAAGCCACTCCACGTAGTGTAATAACGTTATAATGGTGATTGCTGAGACTACTTGAAATGGTATTTCCTCCAAGCTGGAAATAGAAACTATACCACATGATCCATCATGGCAATTACCCTGCGTGTGAAAAGACAGTGCATTCGATGTTAGGGCTATTCGAGTTAATGCAGTATCGTTGTCACATCCTCGATCGTTGATCAACATTGGTGTTGATTGTTCGATCAAACCCTAGCAAATGGATCGAAGTTTGGTTTAAGAGTTTGGTGAATGAGGGTTATTGTCTCCACTATTTTCGGTCTATGGCTGACAGGCTGCCAAATTTTTAGCTTAAACTTTGTATGAGGTTCGACCTCAAGACCTCTGTCTTGAGAGGGTTACAGTTGCTCTTCCTTTTGCAACAGCGTCGTTTGATAGACTGTAAATTTAGTTTGTAATGTTGATGGTTGGTAGTTCTGGAAGCTCGTCGTTATAGATGGATTTTATGGTTTTCCTTGGTGTAAAAGAACCGAGGGTTCTCATCTCGTTTTAGTGTGGGATCATCCTGTAGCTGGTGAAAGTGGAATTCTTTGGTACTTACAACAAGGTAATTCTCCTGTAACGAATAGCAATTCCTTCAAAGTATTTTCATCTTTCAATTTTCAAAGAGGTAAAAGTCATCTAAGGTTAACCTTCGTTTTATGTCAGTTGCAGGTTGTGCAGTAGAGGAATGGGCAAAGGTGCTGCGAGATTGGCGAGCTTTTCAACTATGTCTATCCAACCCCTCGTAGGTGCTCTTGACTATGGTGAAAGGGTTTCATGATGGGAACTAGTCCAAGCCATGACTCGTTATTGTTTGATGTTTGTTGACTTTGAAGCACCGTTGAAAAATAATGATTGTTGTTTTGGTTGTAACCTTTGTTTATTTAAATGGTACTTGGTCTCTGTACTATGTCGTCAACTAGAGTTGTAGCTCGTCGATGCTAAATGTTTTGGACTCATTTCACTGTTGAAAAACTTGGCCAAACCCTGTATGATTTTGTTTGTGAAATGTTGTAAATTATCGATTCTGAGAAACACAACTTTGTTGGTTAAGTTATGAAAGAAGAATAGAGATGAGGGCTCGTCTTCTATGTAAACTATTTTTTCCCTCTCGGCAATAAAAGAATGCATGCTGTTTAATCTTTGTAATCATCTATGTTAATTGACTTAATACTGTAGGTTATTGATGTGGATTTCAAACTTAGACTAGGGTTTAAGAACTTCGTCAAAGTCAAGGAGTCTGTAGAATAAAGTGCTGAATGAATTTCAAATTGTAAACTCAATGTATCAACTGGAAACTTCACCCGAGGTGTCTATCGGGTCTGTATTGAACAGTTTAATGCTGTAGATGGAAATCATAAAGTTATGAACTAGGGTTTGTGAACAATGTTGAAATTGGTAACTATGTATAGTATAACCATGAAGTGATTTGTCTAAATGTTTAAAGAGATGAAAAAAGGTCATAACCTCATTTAAGTTTTGTTTAAATATAATGTAAGGTTCTACTGTTTGCAAACGAATGCATCCTCTTCTATAAGTATTGGAAACTTATAATGGTAAAAAAAATTTGATTCTCGAAAGTTATATGTCATTTTTATACAGTAATAGCAACAGAAAACTAAGGGTATGAAAGATAAGTCGAATTCTGTGTTAGCTAAATTAAAGCTGTAGATTTATAATGTAATTGTTTTGGCTAGAGTTTAAGTACTCTATCGAAGATAGAAACTTTAAATTGTATGATGTTCTAAATAGTAGAGAATTTGATTGTAACGAAAACAAATAGATCAAACCCTAAGTTGTGTTAGTTTGGTTAACTACTGAAAACAATAACTTATCAGCAATAGAATGTTTATATTATCTATTTTATCTGTTTGAACTAGATAAGTTTATAAAAATGATAGAATAAGAATGAAAACAGTGTATGTGTATGTGTAATGTGAAAACTGGGAAATATAGAATGACTGTATAATGCTTATGTTTACAGCATGTAAATAATGATGATAATACTATTTTAATTTGAAGCTATGGTATAAAAATGGTTTGTATATTTTCATTTGAATACTACACAAACTAAAAGAATGAGCAAACTATAATATAAATACATAGAGAAGAGAACAATACTTATATTTTATGAAACAATGTTGTAGTTTAGGACCATTTTATACAGTAAATTTTTACTACTGGAAAATATAGGGCAAAATAGTAAAACATAATTCGATCATTGTTCCATCTATTCGAATCAATGGAATTTGCCTATCCTCTAATCTATTTTTAATTTGCATATCTCTACTAGAGTACGATGGTTCAAAACAACATGTGGAAAAATAGAGGTATTGGTTTATCAATTCAACTTCAACATTAAACTTAAACATTCAGACTTAAAACAATTCTAGAATTAGATTCTTTTTCAAAAACAGAAAAATAGAAAATACTAGTTAAACATAACAGAATCATTTACTGGGAATAAGTTTAGAAAATCTGTAGAACCTGAGAAGATCTGTAGGGCAACAAACAACCCAAGAAGACTGTTCCACCCAACCAATTCATAAAAATAGTCAAGTACTGTCTTAGGACCCCCAAGCCTGTTCACCGAACCACCAGGAGGAAGAAACTCGGGAAATGGGACTTCTTCTTGCTGTGGCAAATAACTTCAGAATCCTCAATAATTAGCAGTCCAATAGATCTGTACCATCATCTCTGGTTCTCATCAGCAATGATGCAGACTTAAGATTACAGTCACCACTAACCTCCCTATTCGAATCTCTCTTGTAATCACCTGATTCACAAGAGGAAAATATTCTGCATAAATATTGATTAAGAGCTGCCAACCCAATTCAAATTTGCCTTTATATGCTACCTAGGCCTTTTTCAGATGTTACTGGGTCATTAAATGAGCTTCCTACTCACTCCCTCCACCTGGGGGATAATGCCCTATTTTTAGGGGTAATTGTCCCATAACCAACAGTTAGTGGTGTGATGCAACTGCTGCCATGTATCCCATACCTTCCAACAGCTTCCATTCCTCCTAGTGGGTCAGTGAACACTCATTCAATAGTTCTCTTGGGTGTTTGTCTCCTAATTAATTTATTTAAATAATAATATTCAGTAATTACATTCATCCATGATCAAAACTGATCATAATTACAAAACTTTATAATTAAATTTAACATAAAGTATTTTACAAATAAAATAATAATTCTCAGAAATTTGGGTAGGTGACATACACCCCCCCCTTAAGTCTCAACATCGTCCTCGATGTTGGCTAATCACTCCTTGATTGTTCCTGAAATAGAGTTGGGTATGCTGCCCGCATACTACTCTCTAACTCCCAGGTTGCCTCTTCTGGGATAAGGTGCTTCCATTGCACCTTCACTTGCCCAATGCTGCGATTCCGGAGAATAGTTTCCCTCCTTCCGAGGATACAATATGGTTCCACTGGAAAATCTTCGTCTTGTCCCACCTGTACATCATTCTAGTTTACAACATGAGTAGTATCGTGCACATATTTCTTTAAAAATGATATATGAAAAACACTATGTATTTTTAAATTAGGTGGCAAAGCCAGTTGGTATGCCATTGCTCCAACTTTAGATAATATTTCAAAAGGACTGCAATACCTGGGTTCCAACTTGGCATAGCTCCCCAATTTCAGTGAACTCTTTTTCGGTCTTACCTTGAGAAACACATGTTCACGAACCTGGAACTCTTAATGAGTTCTTTTTGAATCTGCTTGACTCTTTTGCCTATCTTGGGTTGCTTTTAAATGTCCTTGCACCTGTTTCACAATTAATTCTAACTCTTGCAATAATTCAGGTCCTAAAACAACTCTATTTACTGGATCATTCCACAAGATAGGTGTATTACATTTCCTACCAGAAAGAATTTCAAAAGGACTAAGTCTGGCCGATGCATGATAGTGATTATTATAAGCAAATTCTGCTAAATGCAAGTAGTCTTCCCACTTACCAAGCTGATCCTTAACATACATTCTTAATAAATCTTTCAAAACTTGGTTTACTCTTTCTGTCTAACCATCCGTCTGTGGGTGAAATGTTGTACTAAAATTTAAAGTTGTGTTCAACCCTTTAAACAGTGACCTCCAGAAGTTACCTGTAAACTTCGAGTCATGATCTGAAATTATTACCTTCGGTATACCATGTAGTCTAAAAATCTGTTTCATAAAGATGTCTACAATATCTGGAGCTTTATGCGTAGTCTTTAGGGGTATGAAGTGTGTTGCCTTGCTGAGTTTGTCCACTACCACAATGATTGAATCATGTTGTTTCTGAATTTTAGGTAATCCAGTAATAAAATCTATGTTGATCACTTCCCATTTCCAATTTGGTATTGGTAACGGTTGCAACAATCTAACAGGATGTTGGTGTTCAACCTTCACCTTCTGACAGTCCAAACATTTTGCAATGTACTCTGCTACTTCATCCTTCATTCTAGGCCAATAGTATTATTTTCTTGGCATAGTAATGGTCTTTTGATAACCTGGATGACCAAAATAGTGACTTTTATGCATCTTATTTAATATCATAAATTTTATTTCTGGTATATCTGGTACATACAATATGTTTTTAAACAGTAATAAACCATTTTCCTTTATTCTGTAATCTGCCATACAATTTTTGAAACTGATGTTTGTTGTCTTTTCCTTCATTTTTCTGTATTCTTCATATGTTTCACCTTTTTTCCAAAATCTGATTTTCCAAATCAGTTGAATAAGTACTATTTGTTGAAATGAAATTTAGTTTTGCCTTGCGACTCAAGGCATCTGCAACCTTGTTCTCCTTCCCTTTAATATGCTGAATTTCGAAATCATACTCACTTAAGAACATGAACCAACTAGCTTGTCTAGCGTTCAGGTTTGTTTGATCCAATAAATATTTCAGACCCATGTTATCTGTCAATAATGTAAATTTTCTGCCAATAAGGTGGTGACGCCACATTTTTAAGGCATGAATAAATGCCAGTAACTCTAAATCACAGGTAGTGTAGTTCTTTTCATGTACTTTCAGCTTTCTAGATTCATATGCCACCGCATGTCCTTCTTGTGTCAAGACTCCACCGATTCCATCATTGCATGCATCTGTACAAACTGCAAAATTCTTGTTGGGATCAACTATCCTCAAGATAGGTGCTATCGTCAATAGTTCTTTTAATTTCTTAAAGCTGTCAGCACACTTCTAATCTCAAACAAATTTCTTCCCTTTCTTCTACAAAGAAGTTATGGGGTTGGCAATTTTTGAGAAATTCTCTATAAACTTTCTCCAATACCCCGTAATGCCCATAAATGACCTTACATCCGACACATCTTTAGGAACTGGCCAGTCATTAATGGCCCTTATCTTGTCGGGGTCAACCGAGATTCTTCAGCTGAAATTATGTGTCCTAGATACTGAATTTTGTCTTTGTGGAAGTCACACTTACTAAATTTTGCGTATAGTTGATGATCTCTTAATACTTGTAAGATAATCCTTAAATGTTCATCATGCTCTTCTTTGCTTTTTGAGTACACTAAAATATTGTCTATAAAAACAACAGCAAACTTGTCTAAGTATTTATGCAAAATATTATTCATCAAACACATAAATACAGCTGGGGCATTAGTCAAGCCAAACGGCATGACTACGAACTCGTAATGTCCATACCGAGTTTGAAAATTTGTCTTGAAAATATCTTTGTCCTTAACCCTTACTTGATGATAGCCCGATCTTAGATCAATCTTTGAAAATACTGTTGCTCCACGCAGTTGATCAAATAGATCATCTATGCGGGGCAACAGGTACCTATTCTTGATTGTCATCTTATTGAGCTGGCGATAGTCTATGCATAGTCTCAAAGGTCCATCTTTCTTCTTAACAAAGATCACAAGTGCTCCCCAGGGAGACACACTTTGTCTAATATACTTCTTGTCAATAAGTTCCTTCAACTGAGATTTTAATTCGTTTAACTCCAGTATATTCATTCTGTATGGAGTTTTTGAATTTGGTACTGCTCCTGGTATTAACTCTATGGTAAAATCTAATTCTCTTTTGGGTGGTAATCCTGGAATCTCCTCCAGAAATACATCTTTAAAATCCTATAGAACAGGTATGTCCTCTAATTTTAGTTTGTCCTCTTTATCCATAAACCCATCATTTATCACATTTACTGCAAACATTTGGCATCCTTTCGTAACTGCTGTCTTAACTTGCATGGTTGAAATCTATCTCTAAGGGTTACCTTCCTTGGAATGCCTTTTATTTCTACAGTTTTCCCTTCGTCATTTAAGCATATAAAACTTTTTCCATAATAGTCCAGGATGACATGATGGGCTTCTAACCAATCCATCCCAACTATAATATCATAAGAACCTAAAGGTAGAATATTCAACTTGATTCGTGTTTGTAAATGATTCATGGACAACACACAGTTTTCTAAAAAATCTGATACTTTCCTCTTTGTTCCAGTTGCTAGTCTAACTAGCCATGATTTACTAAACTTTTCAGTTTTCAATTTAAGACTTTCCACTATATCTGGTGATATATAACTTAAACTAGCACCTGGGTCAATTAAAACAGTAACAGGATGGTCAGGTATCATACCTTCAATCTCTACCATGGAGATTTGATGATCTGCTTGCTTGTTGTCAAGTGTTGCGTTAATTCTTGGCATCTCCCATGCTACGTCTCCAATAGTAGGTTCAGTCTGTATAGAGTTGGGACATTCTGATGCGTAATGGGGGCCTTGACATTCAAAACATTTAATATGTGTCTTTGGCTCACTGGTCTTGGCAGTATTAGGTGCATTTCTGGGTGTTGTAGAATTCTGCTGTGAATTATTTCTGGAATTGTTCCCTTGATAATTCCGGTTCTAAGAATTTTTCCTTTGAAATCCAGAATTCCCACTGAATCTAAAAATTTTCTTTTTCTACTCAAAATTGTTGGGCTTATGATTTTTCCAGTTTGACATTCCTTCTCTTTTCTGATTGGTATCATAATAGAAAACTGCCTTTCTCATAGCTTCCTCCAATGTTTTAGGACTGTTGTACTCAATTCTGTCTTTAATGCTGAAAGGTAAACAGCTTAAGTACCTTTGAATTTTTGGTTTCTCTTCTATGAGGTATGGTACATATCTCAGTAAGTTCAGAAACTTATGTTCATTTCCTTCATATTCATACCTCCCAACTTCAAATTGTAGAACTCTTTAGATTTTTTTTCGTAGTACTGCTCAGATAGATACTTCTTTTTGAAATATCGTTTGAAAGCACTCCATCTTACATCTTTATCTTTGATTCCCTTTACCTTTTTGATGTCTTTCCACCAAATATCCACCTTTCCGGTCAAGTTATATATAGCCATCTTTTCCTTTAAGAACTTTGAATAGTTGTAGATCTGGAAGTATTTCTTCATCCCTGAAAGCCAAGCTTCAGTTGTGTCACCTTTCTCAATTTCTCCATTGAAAGTTGGAGGTCTCATCTTCTTGAATTCTCTAGAAATCTTCTCATATTCCTTGTGATTTTTTCTTCTTGGTTTGGAGTCTCCTTCACTGCTGTCACTGGTATAGTTACGCTTCCTTTTGCATACTTCAATAGCATCTCATGATGATGTTGAGATGTCTTTTACTTTGCTGATTTTTATGTTCTGATTTTTATCAGTGTGAGGCATGTCCTCAACTTTGGAAATATCTTCATTGTTTCTCTCTTGTTCCTCTGTTTGGCTGTGTTCAAATAGCACTTGATTTAGTTGTTCTTATGCTTGCAGAATCCTTTCATTATCTTGTTTCATAGATTTGATTTCTTCCTTTAATTCTTGAAAGGCACGTAACAGTTCCGTTGAACTGTTATTTATTTCCCCGTGACCTTCCTCTACATAGTGCTATCCCGAACTGTGACTATTTGGCTAAAATCTGTCGCTTAAGTGTTCAGTTAAGTTCTCCATAGCTGTAACTGAAAATAATTTCTGAATAACATAATAATCAAATTTTCAAGTTAGTACAATTTTCTGCTATATAAAATTTTTCAAAAATATGTTGCAGAAATATTTATGAAACATATTTTTCGACTACATGGGATATCGAAAGTAATAATTTCAGATCGTGACTCTAAATTTACCGGAAACTTTTGGAGGTCATTGTTTAAGGGGTTGAATACAACTTTAAATTTCAGTACAACATTTCATCCACAAACGAATGGACAGACGGAAAAGGTAAATCAGGTTTTAGAAGATTTATTAAGAATGTATGTTAAGGATCAGCCTAGTAAGTGGGAAGACTACTTGCACTTAGCATAATTTGCTTATAATAATCATTATCATGAATTAGCCAGACTTAGTCCTTATGAAATTCTTTATGGTAGGAAATGTGATACACCTATTTCATGGAATGATCCAGTAAATAGAGTTGTTTTAGGACCTAAAATATTATTGCAGGAGTTAGAAATAATTGTGAAACAGGTGCAAGGACATTTAAAACCTGCCCAAGATAGGCAAAAGAGTCAAGCAGATTCAAAAAGAACTCATAAAGAGTTTCAAGTTGGTGAACATGTATTCCTCAAGGTAAGACCGAAAAAGAGTTCATTGAAATTGGGAAGTTGTACCAAGTTGGCACCCAGGTATTGTGGTCCTTTTGAAATATTGTCTAAGGTTGGAGCAGTGGCATACCAACTGGCTTTGCCACCTAACTTAAAAATACATAATGTTTTTCATATATCATTTTTAAATAAATATGTGCACAATACTACTTATGTTGTAAACTGGAATGATGTACAGGTGGGACAAGATGAATATTTTCCGGTGGAACCGGACTGTATCCTCGGAAGGAGGGAAACTATTCCCTGGAATCGCACCATTGGGAAAATGAAGGTGCAGTGGAAGCACCTTATCCCAGAAGAGGCAACCTGGGAGTTGGAGAGTAGTATGCAGACAGCATACCCAGCTCTATTTCAGGAACACTCAAGTAGTGATTAGCCAACATCGAGGACGATGTTGAGACTTAAGGGGGGGTGTATGTCACCTACCCAAATTTCTGAAAATTATTATTTTATTTGCAAAATACTTTATGTTAAATTTAATTACAAAGTTTTGTAATAATGATCAATTCTGATCAAGGATGAATGTAATTACCGATTATTATTATTTAAATTAATTAATTACGAGACAAACACCCAAGAGGACTGTTAAATGAGTGTTCACTGACCCACTAGGAGGAATGGAAGCTGTTGGAAGGTATGGGACAGATGGAAACAATTTCACTTCACCACTAGCTGTTGGTTATGGGACAACTACCCCTAAAAATGTGGCATTATCCCCCAGGTGGAGGGAGTGAGAAAGCAGCTCATTTAATGACCCAGTAACAACTAAAAAGGCCTAGGAAGCTTACAAAAGGAAAACTTGAATTGAGCAGGGAGCTCTTACACAATATTTCTGCAGAATATTTTCCTCATGTGCATCAGGTGATCACTGAGAGATTCAAATAGGGAGGCTAGTTGTGAAGTGCAATCATAAGTCTGTATTTTGCTAAGAAGAACTAAAGGTGCTGGAGTAGGTCCTTTGGACTGCTAGCTACTGAAGATTCAGAAGTTATTTGCTACTGCAAGAAGAAGTCCTAAATTCCTAAGTTTCTTCCTCCTGGTGGTTTAGTGAACAGGCTCGGGGGTCCTAAGGAAAGAACTTGACTGCTTTCAAGAATTGGTTGGGTGGAACAGTCTTCTCGGGTTGTTTGTCCCCTACAGATTTTATCCAGGTTTTACAGTTTCTACTTTATTTCAATTATTAGTTATGTTTTAAGTAAAATTATTAATTTATGTTATGAAGAAGAAATGTGTTCTGATTCTGTTTGAAAGTCTGCATGTTAAAGTTTCAATGATGAATTGAATAGATAAACCAATATCTATATTTTCCACATGTTGTTTTGTGCATCGTACTCTAGTATAGATACGCAAATTAAGAATAGATGAGAAGATAGGCAAATTTCCATTTGATTCGATAGATAAATATAGTAATTTATATATATTATAGCAATAATTTATATATATTCAATTTCTGCCCTATAGCAATAATAGTAGAAAGTTTTATATAATATATAATATATATTATAGAATGTTTCCCTGGTTTTATGAAAAACAAACATTGTATAATTCCTATACAGTTACATTGAATTTTTTGTATCATTACTATGTTCATAAGAAATAAATAGAATCCAATTTTCCATATATTATATTTCATTTTCATTATTAACAGTGTTGCTGTAAGTAAATAAAGAAATAAAAATTGGACAGAGCTGCAGTTCACAATCTTCACTTTTCACATACACACATTGTTTTCATTCCTGCTATAACCATTGTCTTTAATTATTTATTACAATCAGATGATGAAAACATTTCTTTCCATCATTCATTCTATTTATTTATATTTTCTAAACTATAAGTGTCGACTTCAAAACTGAGTTTCATTCAAACCCTAGATAGAATTTTCTTCTCCATTACCATCGTTTTTATATTTTGGATACAAACAATCAATACAAGCTACATGATCGAAATCTTAGTTTTTGGTTTCATCGAACTTTTAGAAGTTCATATTCAAACAAAACTCAAACTAGGGTACAACCCTGATCTTTTTCTTTTATACAAACGAAGAAACAAACCATTTCAGGGTTACACTCTACAAAGTTATCATCTACAACATAGTACATAAACCCTATCTTGAAAAATTACGATATCAACCTACAACATTTAGTCGTATAACACAGACTCGACTTATTTTCATGCTCATTAGTTTCAGTAAAACACATTGCTTGCAAACAATGAAAATCTCCAGTTGGGGCATAGCCTGTTACTTTTCTTTACATAGAAAAAACAAAACCTACTATATCGTTGCATGAATACTCAAACCTCCACTACAGATTTCGTATTCTTTGAACAAGTGCGACAGGCACGGATTATAATATAGAAACTAAACCGAATAGAACCAGACAAAAACAACGTGTTATCATTTTCAAGAAGCAGAGTTTTATCCACAGGTTAAACGAGCCTTGGCTACATTACATTTCCACAATAACACATATCAACAAGTGGGTTGTTCAAACGTTTTCACCATTACAAGTTCCAGACTCGATAAAGAGGAATCAACATTTCCCAGCAACAAAATTGTACATTATGTTCAAAACGAAATCAAATAGGGTTTTATTCCCTTCATCACTGAACTTGTAAATCTGAGTGTTACATTCCATATGGACAAAAAAAAATTAAGCATCAAAATAAACATGAATAACTTAAACGAATGTCTATCATTGTAGAAGTTTTCACACCAACTTAAAAACCCGCTCAAAGGATCAATTGACAAATGACGCCATGGCAAGACTGATTACTCTCTCTTGGAATCAACCACATCCTCAAAGACCAAAGGAGCACCTACGAGGGTTTTTGGAAGACTCGAAGCTTAATAGGAATGGAAGCACGTCATTCCTTTCCAAACCCTTGTCCAAAATCGTTCTTCAAACCCTGAAACGAACGAAGATCAAGCTTAGATTTTCACTATAATATTATTCTATTTTGAAAACTGAAAATTGAAAACTTCAACTCAAGAGTCATTACTTTTTCTGAGAAAACTTACCTTTTCTTTTAAAATGGCCAAGTTCTTTGCATTCACCAAAAAGATGATGAGGTCTCTGCTATAATCGAGACGAGGGAACTTTTATCACTCAACAGCTTGGCGTATCTCATACAAATTCATAACGAAGATTTTGAAACCATCAATGCATTAACAACTCAAACCAGAGGAACGGTTTCTTATTACAGTGCCATTACAATGGTTTAGAACCTTTAACTTAAACCCTATCTATAGGTCTCAAGGTCGAACCCCTTACAAACCTTCTACCCTAGAAATTCAGCAGCCTGTTGGCCACACAAGCTAAAAACAATAGAACTTTGAACAACTTTCCAATCTCATAAACCAAATCAACGACAGAAGTTAGGGTTGCAATCTAACGGTCCAAACTCATCACCATCAACGATCACAATAGTGCCAACGAAATAGCATTGGGACAAGCAACAATTACATTTAATGCTCTATCACTTCATATACATGGCATTGCCACTTTGGATCATGTTGGATCATTTTACATCCAGCTCAAAGGAGTATCAACTTACAACCATTACATAGTAGTCTCGAAATTCAACCATTATAGCAATCTTACAATACGTGGAGTGGTGACAATCCTTGTCACCTGGAGATTTCATTTCAAGCTTTTAATGTAGGATCGAAACTTGATCTCCTTGATAGCTCGATACTTATGCCATTAATGAACCAACAACTCGCCACCCTTTCAACATTTAATGCATGTCAGTTCCATCGAGACTTACGATATAGTTCCAATGGATATTCATAAATTTAATAACGTTATCGTTATGTTTGCATAGTAAATATAGGTTCTAACTTTATGGTTTCGAATTAGAGTATCAAGGCTTAAGTTTAGCCATGTAATAAAATCAAATTTCATATTATTTCGATATTATGAACTTTTATTTATAACAATTATAATATTGCCAATTCATAACATTTGAATATTGCAAACTTTCACATATAAATATATATTATGAATAGTGGTCATTATAAATTACTATATAGGATTTTAGGCAATGAAAATTATATGGTTAGTAGAATAACCATAAGTTCTATTATTCCTTTTACAAAAGTCAAATAATGTAGGAGTTTACACTTTTGAAATGTTAACAAGGCCAATGTTTGTAACTAGCATAAAACCATGCTATAGTCATAAACTCCATACCTTGACTCTTATCACAATGCATATGATGATTAGCGCGATGATAATTTTTACAATATTTATTATCTTAAGACGACGATAAAGCCAGCTTTAACAAACAACAAAAATTCAGCAACAAAACTATCTGCAGGATGACTACATAGACGACTCTGTTTTAAATAATGTAGAGTTGTAAGACATACATCTGAAAAACAATAATTATAGCTATGCAATTCATACCTGCATACTTGGTGAGTCACAACAGAATTTCTAACATTTTATTTAATTATGACGTTGAAACTGAACTATACACGTACTTTGCTCTTTCCTATCGTATACACAATAGAACATTCAATTTGCTTTAGCATTGCATCTAAATAAGCTCCAGGGTACCTCGTAGGACACCCTTATGCATCAAAAGTCAAAATGTCAGTATCATTGCAAAGGAAAAAGTGTCGCATCATATTTCCAATCTGTTAATTCATTTTTCATCATAATCATGTTCATTAATTATTTTATTAAATCTGTCACTATCATATTGCTGCTAAACAGAAATTAATGTATGTTTAGTGATAACAAATTTTCATTTATTGCTGTCATAATCAACAATTACTACTTCCGCAACTATAAATATCATAATTAATGCTGTTATAAAAAAATTTAAATTTTTATGAAATTATGGGATGTTACAATTTTATAGGTTTTTTCGTGATGGAATAAAAAAAAATAGTTCAAGAACAGGTTAGATCTTCCTAACTCGTAGGTCAATACGAACTGATACGGGGACATCTACTCAGATTTTTCAGAAAGAAACCATTCGAAATAAATTGCAGCTTTAAACCATTTTCAAGGAGGATTTCAAGAATTACATTTATCCAAGAGTACATGAAGATCTACAAATCATACTTATTTTTCCCTTATAGCATTAGAATTTAGTACGTTAACAATTGGCATAACTTTGTAATAGCAAGCATCAATTTATCCCTCTAATCAAATGATGAAATATTCCAAAAATTAGTATACAACCAGATCTTTACCATTTTTCCTAGAAGAAGAGGAAATCACGTTAACAAAAGAAATTAACATAATTATGAATCCGGTTTCGTCAAGGCTCGACCTACTCTGATACCAAATGTAGGACCCCCCCATTTGTGGGGTCGTCCCTAAATCTAAACTGAAACACATATAAATAAAATAATACTAATTCCAACATATCAATGGTAGAAAACTAAATTACACATAAATAACTTTATAAATAAGCATATACAAGTGGAACCTTATACCCGTCATATGTCAATTCATCCTTCTTTCCCTTGTCGTCTGCTTCCACTTTGTGTCCCTCCAGCTAAAACTCGTTTAACGATAGGGGAAGAAACCATTAGCCTTTCCACCCAACCATAGGATCATGCTTTCAGTCACATAGCCACCCCCAAGCTTCGGGATCGTAGAGATCACACACACAATATAGAGACTGAGAAATGGGTTTCCCCCCACCAAAATTCCTTTCCAAACTCCTATAGTAGCAAGTCATTCTCTTACCAAAAATTATGATAACCATCCAAACAATGGGTTCTTTACCCATTCCCAAAGCCTTCCTTAAATAGGAAAATCCATTGCGACACATGTCGCTTCATGCAAAAATATTTAATTTATTTTTAATAAAAAGTAATTTAGCTCACCTATCCATGTGTCAAGTTTTCTAGAGAGTGCACCAACTTTCCTAAGTTTACTCAAGTTTGTCTCCATTATTTTCCTTCTAATCTCTATTTTTGTGGGTACAAGTGGTGTTAACTAAATGCTCAAGCCTAAGATTCCATTTTGCTCCTAAAATAATGATTTCTATTATTTTAAATAATAAAATGTATTTTCATGTGCAAATGTCTAAAATAATAATTTCTATTATTTTAAATACAAAAATGTATTTTTATGTGCAAATGTCTAAAATAATAATTTCTATTATTTTAAATACTAAAATGCATTTTCCTGACCAAATGTTCTAAATGCAATTTTATACGTTTTTATGCATAATGTTTAACAATTAATCCCTTCTAGGACCTAGGTACCACACCATTGGTCCCATCTGTCCTTTATGCTCATCTTTTGACATGGTACCACTCCATCGGGTCCAATCATCCAACGTTTCCATTTCTTGGCAAGGTACCACATCGTCGGGTCCTTGCATCCATCATTTCCATTTCTTGGCAAGGTACTGCATCGTCGGGTTGTTGCGTCCGTTATTTTCATTTCTCGGCAATGTACCACATCATCGAGTCCTTGCGTCCATTATTTCCATTTCTCGGCAAGGTACCACCTCATCGAGTCCTTGCATCCATTATTTCCATTTCTCGGCAAGGTACCACATCGTCGGGTCCTTCTGCTGATATCCTTTCATTTGACTTGCGACAACTTCATGTAGGGATTTAGGATCCGTTACCTTCAATCCTCCTTCTACACGCTATTGGAGACTAATGGCGCTAAAGAGTAAGTTCATTCTTACTGAACACCCCCCAACTCGCACGTGACCAACTCCGTCATGGTCCACTCACACGACCTCATGCTCCCCTTGAGTAAGCGGATCAGTGCTTCTCTACTCATGTGTGGAATTATGTTGGAAATTGACACCATCATTGTCCTTTGGTGTGTGATTTATCCATACTCTACGACCCTTTAATTCCTTTGTTTGTTCGTCGGTGAACCATTTCACCTACCACTACACACATTACCAGAAACACATATTAATAGTCCTCTTCTCATTCATCATATTTCAATCCATAAACCCGCTAATCGTTAAGCAAATTATAGTTTACTCATAACATCATACATCCCATTAATTAATAAAGCATTTTGTCAATATGTATTTCTTTTGTTCTCATCTCATAATTCATCATACAGCCATTCGTTAAGCATCATATTCACATAACACATTTTTCACAATCAAATCTAATCATTAAGCAACATGTAATCATTCATTTAAATCAACTATCCAACTCCACATATGTCATTTAATTCATTAATTCATTTATCAATTATTGTCGTCATTCACATATTCAGGCTTTTCTCAATTGTTTAATACATATCAAGGGTCAAGAGACCACTTTATCAAAGTTTGTTCAGCCATGTCACTCGACAGGTTCCCTTAAGGTCCACAGTCATTTTAGGGGCATTACGCTCTCTCTATCTCTCTCCTAATCCCCCTTGTTACAACATAATCTTCCACCCTGGGAGCATCAGCATTCTTTGGCCTGTAGGATCCATTTCACTGACTCATATCCACTTATATCCTTTAGACATATTTTTCCTCATTTTTCTTCTGACCCACATGTTGCATCACTATAGCATGCGTACCCATGAGTTGCATCACTATAGCCCGCGGGTATCAAGAAAAATAGTAAAAATCACTAGTTTATTACTTTTTACTCTCAAAAAGCGGTCATTGGGTGACCTTTGGCTCTCCATCTTCCCAAGTAACATCTTGATGTGTCCTTTCACTTACCTTTGAGAGGACTATATATTGAGCACATATGGCTTATGGATGGGAGGAGAAAGAAGAGCAAGAGAAGTCTAGAGGATTTTTGCCCTATCTTGAGTCTACACTTATTGATCCTTGTAGTTGTGAACCCTTTATATTCACCTTCCAAACTCCTATCTAGTTTGAGTTTGCCTTTCATGGAGAATTGAAGTGGTGGAGGCACAAGTGGATTGATCCAGATCTTGGTTCAGATTGGTTTCCGGCAAGAGGTCATATCACTTTGTACTTATTCTTGTTTATTAATAGAAATACTCATATTCTTGTACATTAATGTTGTAAATGTTGTTTATCTTACATTGGGTTGCATTTACTGGTTATATCATGGGCCATTGCTATTGATGATGTTAATGCCATTTATATATTATATGTACTTGTTGTATATTGGCTATCAAGACTAATTTGTAGATTCAAGTGCACGGATTGAAAAGCTCCAACGGGGATCTACATCAAATGTTTGGATTGAGGTTGGTTATCTTCTTCATTATTTTAGCATTGTCATTTATATAGCATAGTTTTGAGAATTGAGTTGATTTCTGGTAGTCATCTGTCTGTTGTGGTATACCCCAAGCCATAGTGAGTTTTCTCCAAAACAGAAATGGCGCCTCCACTGGGGAAAACATCCATATTGGAGATTTTTTGAGCATTAGTCCATAATTAGAGTTGTTGTTTGTCGAAGCTCTGTGTCACTTATCTGCCATTGAGATACACTATAGAAAACTTGTTTTTTCTAAGCCATTGGACTCGATGTTTGCCATTTTACCTTTCATCACCTGTGGATTCGCTTAGCTCTGCTCGCGTACACCCACCTCTGTTTACTCTACTACTCGTGGGTACCCGTAGGTATTCCTTCAACAATAGCATACAACTCCGGCTTTGGTTGATTCATGACCTTTGGTTGTTGTTGAGTTGGTTTTGGTTTATCTTGAGTCTTTGTTGGCCTGTTTCTTGACTGTTCCATGCCTTGATTGTGACCAAAACTCTTCGTTTCTCTTGGTTGAGCCTTGTTGGTTTTTTACCCATCTTTGGATTTAGCCTTGTTGGTTTTTTCCTTTTGAGCTCATTCCTTTGGATGAGTCTTACTATTTGGTATCTTCCTAGTTGTTTTAGTGATCTCCTTGGCATATCAGTGACTAGATAGTAGGATTTTGCTTGCATTTTTCATTTCCATATATTGAAAAATACAAAAAAATACACATGGTTTTTGTATTTTCCTTTCGTTTATAAGAGAAAATACAAAAAAACATTGCTTTAATGTATTGCATCTTGCATTGAGTGCTTTCTGCCTTCATTTAGATGATGATTGTGCATTGAAAGAAATATAAAAGGATTGCATATTTATTTCGAAATCGTTGGTTTGATTGTGCATATTAGGGGAATTATTTTCATTGGATAGATGAGTCTAGGATTTGACGATTTTGCATACCATTGAGTCTTACACATCACTAGTTTCATGATCATATCCCTTGAGTAATCATAGCCATTAAAATTAACGCTTAATCTTAAAATTGATTAGACCAATTTTTATTTATAGGGTACACCAACTAGCATAGGTTTAGAGTCTTGGAATAGATCATTGTTAGTTAACAATCCAAGACTACTAGACGAAACATTAGGTGTCTGACCAGGGAGTGGAGGAATCCATGGTATAGATCGGTGTTCTCAGGAAGCTCAACTCAAGCTAGAGTTAAGCACGAGGTCATGGGAGTTTGGTTGAAGGGATATCCCTCTGATACCAGCTGAACGTGGGAGATATTTCCAGGATTTGTTTGTATCTAGGGACTCTTGGGGGATTTGACCCTCATTGAGTTTCTGGCTCAGCTACCCTGCCCATATGACGAATCCCTCCTGTGAGTGTCCCCCTGAGCATTGGTTATATTGTGGTGAGCATAGTTGCCTTACCTAGGTATCGCACAGGGTACTTGCAGTAGTTATACTATTCGTTTCCTGGGTCAGATAGGGATTGGACAACACAGTTGTGTTTGTGCAGTGGACTTGACCCTATACACGCAGTGAAACTTGGGTGTCTCTATAACTGATTCTGTTACCTCCGAATATATTTTGGGAATCCCAAGCCTCTCCTAGGTGAGACATACCAGCTCTAGTATCGGGAACTCATTTAGCCACTCTGTTTGTCTGCTCTTGGCTGTAGTTTCTCTAGGTGTGTGCTTTTGATTTACTATTTTTGATCGATAGTTGGCCTTTAGGGGACGTTTTGATTATATATTCTCTCCGGAGATATCATGGTGCGGAGCCCTACTCTCCGCTGGTCCCGTCGATTGGATGGTTTAAAGCCAGCCGAGGTTACACGCCGTATCGCTAGAGGATGTTGGAGGGATCCCTCTGATTCTTCAGATTCTTACGAGGCTTATGTCCAAGACATCATGAATGCCACACATTCCGATACTGAGGAATAACCTTTGACTCCATCAGGTAGAGTTAACCACACTTTCGATCCCCATACTCCTCGTGAGGAGTGGGGAGGTGATGCACCTGAGACTCAACCTGGTTCTACTTGAACTAATCCACTTGAAGAGATCCGTTCGATCCTTCGAATCCGGATAATTATCTTTACAGAATTCCAACCTTACCCAAGGATGAAGAACAGGATGACACGTTCGTTCCTTCGTTTCCACGCAGTTATAGACATGGGATTCCAGAGTTACATGATGACACTGGCCCTACGATCAACCCGACAGCACTCTCTTTTGGTATGCCTAGCCATAGTACCGTTGAACCTTCCACCATGTTTGGTAGTCACGCTGGCACTAGTCATGGTGTTAGCCATACTATACCCATTGGGGGCACTACTGTTAAATTTTCTGAATTTACTTCAATATGATCTAGGATCTTAACTGAGAGAACAACATGTACAGCATATCTACAGCATATCAATCATGGAGACAATAATGCAAGCACACAAGAGACACAAAGATTTACTTGGGGAAAACCATAAAGGTGAAAAACCCCAATAACTTCCTCAGAGATAGATAGAGCAATGATACAACCAACCAAGAGAGATAGCCATAACCTAGCAGCAGATCCTCCTCCTCCATAAGTTCGCCACTCCTCCTTGAGTGCATGTGTGAGAAGTGAGTGAGCAAATAGAGTGCCTCCCGTACTCTATTTATACTTGACTTGACTTGCCTTTTTACCTAACTCATGTAGGCTCGAACTTAACCACATAACATAATGCTGAGTGGGCCAACCCCCAATAGGGTGGTCTAATAACCCTTAGACCCACATGGCCGACCCCCAATAGGGTGGTCTAATAACCCTTTGACCCACATGACTTATACAGGGCCGACCCCAACAGGGTGGTCTAATAACCCATCAAGTATAAGTTACGACACTTACAATATAAATGACGACACTTCCGTATAGAGGAATAATACCATCTCTATAGGAGTACATACAACATATATGAAATACATTCCGAAGTTACATATACATCAACACTCCCTCTTAACTAGGAAGGTATTTCTCAGCACAGTTCTTCTAGCACAAGTCATCTTCTATGGATCATCGTCACTGGATAATCATCATCGAGTCATCATCATCGTCACTGTTGCTGCTATCTCAATCAATCTCTGAATCTACTCGTCATAGGAAGTTCTACAGAGCCAGTCATTTTTCATACTGGATGTAGGCCCACCACCTGCAGGTCTTCGTCATTACTGGCCATACTGTGGAATCCTCAGGACTTTTACGTGCGTCACAAAACCTCGAAAGAGCATCCCAGGCTGTTACGAGCACACAGCTCTACCTATAGGATCTCCCAGGGCAACGAATTACATGTGACCTCACCACAAAACCTCGCAAGAGCATCCCAGGCTGTTACGAGCACACAGCTCTACCTATAGGATCTCCCAGGGAAACGAATTACATGTGGTCATGGCAAAACCTCGCAAGAGCATCCCAGGACTGATTACGGGCACACAGCCCAACCTATCGGATCTCCCAGGGAAACGAATTACATGCCATAGGACAAAACCTCGCAAGAGCATCTGCCAGATATCCCAGGGCAACGAATTACATGCCATAGGCAAAACCTCGCAAGACTATCTGCAGATCTCCCAGGGAAACGAATTACATGTCCTCCCAGAGCAAAACCTCGAAAGAGCATTTGCCAGATGTCCCAGGGCAACGAATTACATGCCATAGGCAAAACCTCGCAAGACCATCTGCAAATCTCCCAGGGCAACGAATTACATGCTCATCTGCACAACCTGATCCACGGCCACAGAGTATCAACCTGATACTCACCATACATCATCCTGATGTATCCATGATCATCCTGATCATCATCACTGCAACGTCCTGCTGCATGTCATCTGGAGCAACATCCTGAAGCTCGTCATCTACGATCATCCTGATCATCAATGCAACATCCTGCTGCATGTCATCTAGAGCAACATCCTGAAGCTCATCATCTATGATCATCCTGATCATCACTGCAACATCCTGCTGCATGTCATCTGGAGCAACATCCTGAAGCTCGTCATCTATGATCATCCTGATCATCACTGCAACATCCTGCTGCATGATCCACCTGATCATCAATGCATCTACCTGATGCATACCAAGTATCATACATGATCCTCCTGATCATCAATGTATCCACCTGATACAAATACATGATACATATCATCATACATGATCCTCCTGATCATCAATGCATCTACCTGATGCATACATGATCCTCCTGATCATCAATGCATCTACCTGATGCATACCAAGTATCTACCTGATACATATCATCATACATGATCCTCCTGATCATCAATGTATCCACCTGATACAAATACAAATACATGATACATATCACCATACATGATCCACCTGATCATACAATGTATCCACCTGATACATATACAGATACATGGTCCAAGCATCCAACATGATGCATATAAAATACATACACATGATCCAACTGATCATATCCAGCATCCAACATGATGCGTACATACATACATAAAATGATCCAACTGATCATATCCAGCATCCAACATGATGCGTACATACATACATAAAATGATCCAACTGATCATATCCAGCATCCAACATGATGCGTACATACATACATAAAATGATCCAACTGATCATATCCATCATCCAACATGATGCATACATACATACATAAAATGATCCAACTGATCATATCCAGCAGAAACTAGAACATCATCCTGATGTTCATCATCCAGCGCTTACATCCACAGCCATGTGAAGGATCCTCCTTCCAACATGCTTGGAATGGCTTCAGCAAATGTGTCCATCACTTCTTCCTCGAAGTATCCTCGATATGAAGCACGCCAAGCCTCTCTCTGAAGTACTCGAACTTCACCCTGGCTAGTGTCTTCGTCAACACATCTGCAATCTGCTCGTCCGTCGCAACATACAGGAGCTTCACAGCTCCTCTCTGCACCATATCCCTGATATAGTGATATTTGATCTCTATGTGTTTCGACCTGTCATGAAACACTGGGTTCTCGGACAGCTTCACACAACTCTGGTTATCACAGAAGATACCAGTAGCCTCCAACGAGAGATCAAATAACTCAGACAGTAGCTTCCGTATCCATATTGCCTCGCAACTAGCTGAGCAGGCTGCAACATACTCTGCCTCAGCTGTACTCAGTGCTACGCAGGACTGCTTCCTGCTAAACCAAGAGATCACACCTGATCCCATACTGAAGCAGCACCCAGATGTGCTCTTCCTATCTGTAGCACTGCCAACCCAATCTGAATCAACATAACCCTGTAGGTTAAACTTTTGATTTACCTCATACCTGAGACCATAATCCACTGTACCCTTCAAGTACCTCAGAACATGCTTTACAGCAACCAGGTGAACACTCCTCGGATCTGTCAGGAGCTAACTGAATGTGTTCACAACAAAGCAAATGTCTGGTCTCATGTTCGTCAGGTACATCAAGGACCCAATCATCTGACGATACATAGTGATATCAACTGGCTCAGATGAAGCATCACAAAGAAGCTTCAGATTCGATACCATCGGTGTGGCCATGGCCTTGCAATCCATCATCCCGAACCTATTTAGGATCTCTACTGCATACTTCCCTTGTCCAAGGAAGATTCCTTCTGCACTCTGCCACACCTCCATGCCAAAAACAAATAGTGCATCATCCCCAAGTTCTTCATCTCAAACTCGATAGTAAGCTTCCGCTGCGTGTCGGCAATCAATCTATTTTCACCTGTAACAAACAGGTTATCCACATACAAAAGTAGTATCACTGGATTGTCTTCCTCAACCTTGTAGTAAAGGTTGGAATCCACTTTACTCTTGGTAAAGCCCAAACTGGATAGAAAGCTGTCTATCCTACCATACCAAGTTCTGCACACATATATGACTACACCATGATGTCTTGAAATCCATCTGGTGCATCTTCTATTTCATCACTTTTATATTTCTCAATGCTGCCATCTGCAACATGCTTGATCTGATAGTTCCATTTGGAAGTCATAGCAAACTTCCCTTCATGTCTTGGGATTACATCCCAAACATCATTCTTCATGATCGACGGATCTTGGCATTTCATTTCTTCATCCCAGATCCTGGGAACTTCAATATCTTCAATAGATATCTTTGTTGCTGGAACAAATGTTGTAGTTCTTCTTTTGTAGGAGATGGCATACGATCTTTCCTACACAGCAAGTTATATTGCATGATTAGAAAACATCTCATAGTTTTTCAGAACAAATTCTTACACATAAAGAAATATGTCATACAGTCATGCAATTATCTTAGCCAATGCTTCAATACAACATTTATCCATATTCCGTAACTTTCTAGATGCCTTCCAATCTCTACCAGAACATTGTTCAAAGTGTGCACAACTCTCAACATGTCAGCAAAGAGGTTTCATTCTAGATAAGTAGCAATGGAATGTTGTACAGTGCCATAGGCCACTTACCCATGTATATTAGTAGTATACTGCAACTATTCTAATATGCACAATACATATCCTAAGTCTAGGAACATGAGCATATACATCATTGAACAATTTTATTTAAACAAACAAATATGCAAGAAATGATGATTAAAATACTTATCTTTCTTTGTTCGTTGGGTGGACTCCCTCTGAGTCTTTGCTTCCTTGCAGGAGCTGCTGGAGTCCTAATCTGAGGTAGCTTCTTCTACACCTTTCTATTGTGAAATGTAGAGAGATGATCAACTCCCTCTGAATATCTGCATCCTTGCAGAAACTACTGAAGTGTGCTCCTTTGCTTTCTTGCAGGAACAACTAGAGTGTGCTCCCTCTTGATCTTTGCTTCCTGAATTACCTGTTCTTGAACTCATATTCATCCTTGGTCCCTATGCATGCTTATTAGTATCATGAATGTGTTATCCTTGTGATCTCATATAAAATCATACATTCATTAGTATACTATTAAAACAAAATAATCTCAAGCATGTATAGTCATGATCATTTCAAAAAGAAATAATAAGCATTAGCATTCAAGGATTATGTAGGATTCTTATGGTTAGTCAAATCATAAGAAACATAACATGTCTAAACCTATAATTACTCAAACCTATGATTCTTTAGTTGAATCATCAATCAAGATAAGAGATATAATATGCATAAAACCTGTGATTATTCGAACCTATACCTTCATGATTCTTCTGGTTAGTCATATCATCAATTATGGTAAGAAACATAATATGCATACAACCATGATTATTCAAACCTATGACTTCATGAATAATCATTATCAACAATAGTATAAGATTCTATCCCAAGGTAGGATTCTATCTTGATATAGGAAAAACATACCTGGTTTAGCATGCTAGCTATTTATGTCTAACATACTCACATGATGTCTTCTTGTTCTTCTTCAATGACTTGTGCTAGTAACCTGTATATCTCATAAGTTAACTATTACAAAACCAAGTTATACATACCTCATAAATGGATCTTCTATGAGATCCATGACAATGGATGAATCTTTGTCCTCATGTTATCATGATCATATGTTCTTGGACCAGAACATGATCTGTCTTTCTTGGTGTACCTTTCATGTTAGTAGACAACATAAACCTCATACAACACCATAATGCATTAGTACAATCATAAGTGTCAACACCCTAACCAATGAATATCTTCTATCATGCATTCATAATTTTGTTAAGGTGATACAACAAATCTAAAATCAAAATTGTACTAACCGTAATAACATGAAGACAAACATACCATAAACTTAATCATGGACAAATATTGAAACATACCTCGATGAGTCATACCTGTCGAGATCGTTTGTAATCTTCTTATGTAAGGCCTTATCCTCATCTCCCTCTGAGACAGGAACTTCTTCACTTATGCAGGTGATCAATCCATCTTCTTCTAGGATTAACCCAATCCACTTGATTTGCAAGAACTGGACCTTCAGCTAGATATGGGTTTGTCAGAGAAACCCCAAAAATTCAAACTTTGAATTTCAAACTTCTGACAGGATAGAAATATGTGCCTTGATGAGCTGATCAAGTTGGTATATTCAGAAATTGAAAAACTGCAAAGTTTCACTCCTCAATTTTGCTTTTGAAACTTCTGGATTCACTGGACATGACCCTGAACTGGGGTTTGATGAAGCCCACTCTTCTGCCCAATCAAAATGTTTGATCCAAAGCTAGAAGCTTCTATTTTTCTGAGGAGCTTCCAGCCGTGGTCACAGATTTCAAAAATTCCCATTTTTACAGAAGCCCTAATTTTCCACTTTTCTGATCAAAGTCCCGAACTAGGGTCTAATCAAGCCCGGCCTTCTGTCCAACCAAAAATTCTGATCTTGGTCTCTAAATTTCTATTTTGATGAGTAGCATCCAGCCGTGGTCTCTGATTACAAGAATTCCAACTTTCTCCAAAGCCCTAAATTCCGGAAGCCATGAATGAAGGTACCAAAAAATAATTCTGTTTTGACAGAAATATGTACCTGATTGTTTCTGGTGTAACTCTGAACTTTTTGATCCACAGGGTCTGAAAAAGTTTCCTGAGATAGCCTGACCTGTTATCTTTCCATCCTGATAGGTCTGACCTCAATTGGATTCTCTGAGAGAGAGTTATGCCAAATGTCGCAACGTGACCTGTTTTGGGATAAAACAGGAGAGTGAACTTGTACGGCGTTCCACGTGTCACTGTTTTAACTTCGGCCTCTGAAAAAGTTTTCTGAGATAGATCGGCTTGTTACCTTTCCATCCTGATAGGTATGACCTCAATTGGACTCTCTGAGAGAGAGTTATGCCAAATGTCGCAACGTGACCTGTTTATGGGATAATACAGGAGAGCGAACTTGTACGACGTGCCACGTGTCACTAGTTCAACTTCGGCCTCTGAAAACGTTTTTTGAGATAGTACAGACTGTGTACTACCTGTCACTTTTTATGAAATTTCATTTGGAGCTTCCTAGCCCAAGATATGACCTTTTTCCCAAGGTCACCTGATTTTGACTCAGATCTGGAAGAGGCAGAAACCCTATATTGTACAGATCATAAATCACAAAGTACAACGAATTAGAGGTTTTCCTTTGGACACAAGATACCTGGAGATCTTAGCTTCGGCCTGTAACAATTTCAGATCCGAAAACTTCGCCAAAACGGATTTATAGCGAAATTGCTACGATGACTAGTTTTTTCTATATCAAGCCCTAGCATCGTAAGTGCAACAAGTGTCATACATGCCATATCATGCCTTCTTTCAGGCTAGCTCTGATACCATGTTAAATTTTATGAATTTACTTCAATATGATCTAGGATCTTAACTGAGAGAACAACATGTACAGCATATCTACAGCATATCAATCATGGAGACAATAATGCAAGCACACAAGAGACACAAAGATTTACTTGGGGAAAACCATAAAGGTGAAAAACCCCAATAACTTCCTCAGAGATAGATAGAGCAATGATACAACCAACCAAGAGAGATAACCATAACCTAGCAGCAGATCCTCCTCCTCCATAAGTGCGCCACTCCTCCTTGAGCGCATGTGTGAGAAGTGAGTGAGCAAATAGAGTGCCTCCCGCACTCTATTTATACTTGACTTGACTTTCCTTTTTACCTAACTCATGTAGGCTCGAACTTAACCACATAACATAATGCTGAGTGGGCCGACCCCCAATGGGGTGGTATAATAACCCTTAGACCCACATGGCCGACCCCCAATAGGGTGGTTTAATAACCCTTTGACCCACATGACTTATACAGGGCCAACCCCAACAGGCTGGTCTAATAACCCATCAAGTATAAGTTACGACACTTACAATATAAATGACGACACTTCCATATAGAGGAATAATACCATCTCTATAGGAGTACATACAACATATATGAAATACATTCCGAAGTTACATATACATCAACAACTACCCTCACTGGGGGCACTACGTTGTCCACCCACACACATAGTATGGGGACTGGTCATGTTCCTCCTAATGATGCTAATGTTGGAATATGACCACCTCCTAGGATTGCCTAACCTAATAGGAATGTTGTTCGAAACATGACTCGCCATCCACCACCTAATACACATGCCACTACTCATCAATCCAGGACTACTTTTATGGATGTTAATGCTCCTTCCAACCACGGGGGTGGACATATACCACATACTTTCGCATCCACTTCCACCACTAGTAATGCTAATGTAGGGGGTGGGAATATCTCCTATCCACATGGACATCACACCCCCATCCCTGCTACTAGTCACACCAATATTGGGGATGGGAACATATCTCATGCTTCTAGTCACCACACGATTGCTCAAGCTAATCCTAATGCTGGGGGTGGGAACATACCATACCATTATGGTCATTACAACATGGTTCCCACTATGAATAGTACATATATGCTCCATACTCATGGCGGCAACCCTTACTACAACACAGTCGGTGCTGGCCACCAGTATAACCCACCACCCCAATATGGTGCCCAAAACACGCACATACCTACTTACTCTCAAATGGGTCAGGCAGGAAGAGGTTATCAATCCTATGGCCATGGGCAAGCTTATGGTCCATCAAGTCCTTATTATCAGCAGTCTAATCCTCATGGTCAAGCTTTTGGTCCATCTTATAATATGGTTCCGTTTAACCAACCTTTTATGGGGGCTTATAATCAATCTTTCCAGCCTCAGCTCTCGTTCCTTGCACGCTTGAATCTTTTGGATCTTTCAAAGCTCACAAATGATCGAGTGTGGCATGTACCCTTCATTGATGGGAACTTATGATTTTTCCACACCTGTGAACTTTATTGGAACCATTACTGACGATGCGTCTCCTCCTTCGTGAAACATCTCATTTTGGACTTCCTATTTATATGATCCGTGGAATTTACCATCCACAAGTTCCACGTCTGGAAACATTTTTCATGTCGGGATGTTTATGCCACTGTCTATAGCTGAGCTTGCTTATCAGCAT
Source organism: Larix kaempferi (assembly GCA_027924585.1). NCBI lineage: Eukaryota > Viridiplantae > Streptophyta > Pinopsida > Pinales > Pinaceae > Larix > Larix kaempferi. The sequence goes on from BSBM01000087.1 coordinate 9,532,951, forward strand.
ATTCAACAAGCCACTGCAGAACCGGATCTCTCTTCTTCCCAGATAGTCGAGGAAGATCCCGTTACGCTGCCGGTTGGGAAGCCAACTCATCTTGTTCCCATGATTGCCTCGATGATACTTTGCCTTCTGATGAAGCTATTATGGAGGCCATGTGTGGTAGTGAGAGACCTTAGGAAGATATGCACTGTCGATCTTATTTCCTTCCCAAACTCGAGCTCGCCGAATGAGAAGAGTTTAGGATGACTCTAGCAGAGATGGTTGATCACCCTGTAGCTCTTTTGGAGTCACATGATGTGCTTTTGGAAGGGAATATGGCTAACATTTCCCCAACTACTTCGATCAATATCTCTCGTACTCCCGGACTGGTTGAGAATGTCTACATCGATGATGATTGCATTCCTGAGGAGATTGCTATATACACTGATTTGTTTACAGAACTCCGGGAAGCTTTCGCCTGGTCATATGAGGAGATTCCAGGAATAGACCCTCGCATTGTTGAACATGAGATTAGAACGTATCCTAACGCTAAATTGGTTCGAAAATGCTTACGTGATGTGAACCCTAGAAAAGCAGCCACTATTAAGGAAAAGATGGAGAAACTACTCAAGGTTGGTTTCATCTACCCCGTTCCCCTTACCGAATGGGTGTCAAACCCCGTTCTTGTGGATAAGAAGCAGGGAACGATCTGTGTATGCACTGATTTTAGAGATTTGAACCGTGCATGTCCGAAAGACAACTTCCCCACACCATTCATAGATCAAATCTTGGATGCTTGCGCCGGGAGTGAGATTTTTTCCTTCATGGACGTATTTTCCAGATATAACCAAATTCAAATCAAACTCGAGGATCAACATAAGACAGATTTTATTTGTCCTTGGGGAAGTTTGCATATCAAAAAATGCCCTTCGGCCTTAAAAACATCGGAGCTATGTTTCAACACACCATGACCTATGCCTTTCACGATCTTAAAAAGATTATGGAGGTTTTCTTGGATGATCTTGCCGGCTGTTCTTGCAAGAGAATGGACCACCCCAAGCACCTCCGCATGATTCTTGAATGATGTATACAATACAAGATTTGATTGAATCCTAACAAATGCATCTTTGCTGTAAGGACGAGTCACCTTCTAGGCTTCATAGTTTCAAAAGAGGGTATTAGAGTCGATCCTCTAAAAGTTGAGGCAATACTTCAGTTGCCTCCTCTACGTAATCTGTTACAACTCCAGAGCCTCCAAGGGAGAGACACTTTTCTACGCTGTTTCGTAGTCAATTATGCTAATCTTACCAAAGGTTTCGTTCGCTTATTGAAGAAGGACACACCTTTTATCTGGGATGAGCGAGCCCAGCAGTCTTTCGACGCCCTTAAGAAAGCTTTGGTATCAGCCCCTGTGCTTAGTCCACCAGACTTCGCATGATATTTTATCCTTTATGTGGCTACGTCTCAAGAGACGATTGGCATGGTCTCGGTTCAGGTGGATGATGCGCTTGTTGATCATGTCATCTATTACCTTACTCGAAATCTAGTAGATGTTGAGCTAAGATATACTCATGTGGAAAAGCTGGCGCTTGTGACTGTTCATTCAGTCCAGCAGTTACGGCATTACATTCTGCTTAGAACAACCGCAGTTGTTGCGCATATCAATCCATTTTAGTTCATGCTATCACGACGCCTTATCAGGGGGAAGTATATTAAATGGATTGTTATCCTTCAAGAATTCGATCTCGATTTTGCTTCAGCGAAGTCAGTGAAATCGTTGGTGTTTGTTGAGCTTTTTTCAGACCTTCTGAGACTTGATGAGGATGTCATTCATGAAGATTCCTTTGTGGATGAGCACTTATTTCTTATCTCGTCAAAGCACCCTTGGTATGGGGATGTCATCGTATATCTCCAAACTTTGAAGTTTCCTCCACACTATTCATGAGATGAGCGACGACGAGTGAAAAATCACACTAAAGAATATACTATCATCGGTGACACTTTGTATGACCGAGGAAAGGATTCCATCCTCCGGCGTTGCTTAACTCACGAAGAAGCAGAGCGGGTGCTTAATGATTGCCATGCTGGGGCATGTGGTGGTCACTTATCTGGGCTTGCTACAGCCCAACGTATTATGCGAGCTGGTTATTTTTGGCCTTCCATATTTAAGGATTGTGTTAATGCTGTGAAGAGATGTCACCCTTGCCAGTTGTTTTCTCGGAACATACACTCGCATCCAACACCCCTTTATCTGGTCGTCACCATCGGTCCCTTCACGAAGTGGGGGGTGGATTTCATGGATTTCAAACTAGCTTCGGCTGGGGGGCATCACCATATCATAGTGGTCGCGGACTATTTTTCCAAATGGGTTGAGGCCATGCCTACCGTTAAAGTCGACGGTGCTACAGCAGCCTGCTTCGTATTCAATCAAATTATAACATGGTTCGGTATTCCGAAAGAGATTGTCACTGACCATGGAAGACACATTCAAAACAAGATGATGGAGGATCTGTCCCTCAAGCTTGGGTTTCATCAACAACACTCATCTTCTTATTATCCCCAAGTGAATGGTTAAGTAGAAGCAGTCAATAAGTCTTTTAAGACCATTCTCCAACACACCATCCAACAAAGCAAGACCAATTGGCACATCATGTTATATCTTGCTTTGTGGGAGTATCGAACCATAGTCAAGACTGCCACCGGGTTCTCACCGTTTCATCTAGTTCACGGTGTGGAGTCACTTTTACCGATTGAATGCGAGATCCCTTCGCTTAAACTGGCCATAGAACTCCTCCCTGATACGACGAGTCTTGAACAATGTTTAATCCACCTTGAGCAACTTGACAAGCAACGTCGAGATGCCGCTATGGCTATAGATGCCAACAAACGTCGTATTAAGGTTAAATATGATAGGTCTGTCCATCCCCGATAATATGCTAAAGGTGACTTGGACTTCTTATATGACCAAGATAAAGAACCCCTGGGGGCAGGCAAGTTCAACCCCATGTGGCATGGTCCTTACATTGTGAGGCATGTCCTAGAAAAAGGAGCCTATGATTTAGAAGACTATGAGGGGACTATCTTGAAGGAGCCTAGAAATGGGCTCTACCTCAAGTGGTATTACACTTGAACCTATGGTTTAGGCTGATACTTTTGTATACTATTGTATAGTTGCTTCTGTACATAGTTTAGATTTCTTTCAGTTTTCGGGTCTGTTGATTAGCTTCCATTTGATTGACAGATGTCAGCAAAGTTTTCAACATTCTTAGGATTTGCAGATGGTGCTATCCATCATATGCAGCAGTTTGCTTCTACTGCCTAGGTTATTTTCTCACCTGACCACCTAGTTGTGTCCTCAGGAGGTGCTTGTCTTGGTCCTACATCTAACAATGTGGCTCAGTATAGTGTTGTCATTGAGCTACTTCGGGATGCCATTTCCCATGGCGTCCAATTTTTAGAAGTCCACCTGGATTCACAACTAGTTGTGTCTCAGCTGAATGGGCAGTACCATGTGCGAGATCCTATGCTATTATGGAAATTCCTAAGGGTAAGACTCTTTGAATGATATTTTGTTTCAATTACATACATACATGTTCCGAGAAGTGCTAATCACATATTTGATGCATACGCTAACTATGTATTAGATTGGCATTTGTCACATTCACCATGAAGCACACAAATATAAGAAGACATTCATACATTTGTACATACACACATATAGTAGAGCCAGAGAACCAAAGTTTTATATATATAAATATGTCCAAAAATAGTAGTGTCATACAAAATTGGAGCCCATAGACCTCAAAAATATACATATCGATACAAAAATGAGATCCTGAGATATCTAATCCCTACGAGGAGGCCTAGCTACCGCCCTAACAGGATCTTTCTCGTAGAAATACTGTACTGCATTGGCTACCCATTGCAGTAGCTGCACCCAATCACTCGGAACCCCCAATACTTGGCGCTGCATGGCCTCAGGTAGTCTCGCCACCTCTATCTGTGGAACCCTAGCAACCATCTGTGTGAGGTTGCACCGCAAGGTCTGCAGTGTGTGTCCTGCTATAGCATCGCCTACCTCCTCACCCCTACCCTAGTGACCATGTCTCGGGAAGCCATCAGGACTCACTAGGCCTTTGTCTGCGAGCAAACAGTCAACCATTACCACATGATACTACCACCAAAAATATTTTTGCATTTACATCTATAATAAAAAATCCATAAAAATTTAATACACCAAAAACCAAACAGAGTACTCACCAATGTCTCCAAACGCTGCATCTGGTGGGAGCAGCATGTCCCTATCTTGGCGAAAGTTTATCCTTGCATAGGGGTATTCCTCTATGGAAATGACTTGCCAGTCCCACTAGTGGAAGAACTCCTCGGTATATGGTGATTCCAGACAGCCACCACCCTGTTGTGTGAAGATCTCAGCGCACCAGGTCAGGGCTGGATCCTGGAGACTATGAGGAGGGACATCCACCCTTGGACTAAGCCCTAGAACCTCTCAAAGCATGTCCCATACCTGAATTTTTTAGCCTTCCCTTCTTTTCATTATGTCAATTGGGTCTTCATAGACCCCAGCAGTGTGGTACACCAGTCAAACACTATAGGCTGCATGCATTGTGATGCATAGAACATCACTGGCCTAGATGCCTGGTGTAGAGCTTTGGATCCCATGATCTGCACTAAGGTAGCCACAATGATCGTCATGCTCAGATTCACTATGGCATTGATGGGCACCTGACTTCCCACCGTGCGTATGTTTTTGGGGCAATACCATGCTATGTAGTCAAGGACGGTGATCCCACCACCCACAGTACGAGACCGAATACTAGCCTCCTCACCTTGACGGGACAAACCGATAATGAAGTAGATGTCATCCACTTCCAGTGTGAGGATTTTCCCATTGAGATTGAAGTTCTGTGCATCAACATCCCAATAGTCGATCAAGTGGCGGAGTAATAGGTTTTGGGCCCTCAAACCCCCTATACTCCAAAATTTGTACAACCCACATGCTTGCAATGCCTGTTGTGCTTGCACATCGTTGAGCACGGCCTTATCAACTTGGTCATGCTCTCTCTCCCTCCACTCTAGAACCATCCTGGAGTGAAGAAAAACAAGCATTTTAGTCAAATTCTTTCAAAAAACCAACTACACGGCCATACCCATGGGCTAACTTGTATACAGGTGTGGGTACCCACGGTCAACCTTTGCGTTGACTGCGCGTTTGGTGCCTTACCCATGACCCGCATAGCTATAGCCCGCGGGTAGCGCCGAAGCCATTTGGGGCTTGGCCAAACAAAAAATCCCACCACTAAAAACTAAAATAAAAGCATTGAAATGAAAGGTATGGATGAGACTACCAACCTGCTCTGGACGGTTCTATGAACGATCACTCGTAGCTCTCAGAATCGGCAACTGAACTTTCAGGTTAAAACTAACCACAAAGCTCCAAATGGGTGAATAGTAAAAATGAATTGTAAATTGTAATTTTTTATTACTATTTATAATTTTCAGGACCCACTTGTCTATAGTTTTTACCATTTTTGCCATTATGGACTAATATAATGTCTTGGAGTAGTATTTTTTAATCAGATTTCTTTGACGAAAGCTGTTCTGGACCATTTCACACCTACAATAGGTACGTTTCACACTTGGCATATAGGTTAGATGCCATTTCCATGTGCATTATGCATTTGACCTTTTGACCACTTTCATAAACCCTAGGTGCGACCCCGCTTCGTAACCGACACGAAACCTTCACACTGCTATAGAAGTGTCATTATGTGGCGGTAGGCATTTTTCGAACATGGGTACCCTAGTTAGAACCCCCTTGTGCATTCTGGTGCCCATGCTGTTGTTTTTCCTTAGGATTGGGAGTCCTTTGTAGTTACACCATGACATTCCGATAAAGACTCATACTCTACTTTGTCTTATGCTGGCCATCTCTCTTAAGGACTCCCCTTAGTTATATCATGTTGTGATTGCATTGCATCATCCTGCTTGCCGCTTGAGCCTTGTGCCAGCTCCCGCTTACTCACTTATTAGCCTGGTGCCTAAGCACTTTTCCCTGTCGAGCCCTACAGAGCTTATATATTTTCCCTTCACAATTTGATCACCTTTTGACCCTAGGGGAACATCCCCCCCCGAGTTTCCACATCCTGCATGCACTTCCTTGCATTGGTCATAGGTATGTTCCACTGCTTGGAACTGGTCTACTCGCTATTTGACACTCATTCCCTCACTTGCTTTACTATAAGCAATTTTATTCTTTTTCAAGCTTTTCCAAAATATGAAAAAGACCAAAAAAATCAAATATTCCAAAAAGCCGAACGGGATTATGGTTACTGCTTCTTGTTGGCAGCTGTTGTGTCTCCTTTGAACAGAGCATTCATTCCAGTCCGTACATTATGAGTCGGGACTATAGTTGGACCTTAGGAGCTATACTTGTTTCTCAGTTCTCTCCACCGATTGGTTAAGCTTCCAGCCATTATGGAGCCCTTTGTAATGCCTCCTGCATTGCACAGTTTATGTCAAGTTTATGCTTCCTGATTCTATCCATCTGCTCATGCTATTGTTCAAAGGAAGTCCTGAAACCAGTGTCGGCCACTCCTCAGATCTCTTGACTATTGCATGTCGACCATCCTTATTGAGTCAATCCGTTTCACTTGAGTTCTTCCAAATCTTTCAGTGTAGATGATACCTCGTGCTAGTTGATGGGGGATGCCTTAATTCCCTCCTTCCAGCGAGTCTCGTTCTGTCGACTTCAACTCATTTATTCTGGGACTTGAGGCTTAGAGTTCGGTTGAGTACCTTGAGGCTTGCATTCATTAGTGGCAGTTTCTCTCGCCATTGACAAATTTGGGAATACATCAATGTCCTCTGATTGATGGATTCATCCTAGTGTTCGAATTCAACTCATTTATTCACACTCTGATGATTGTACTCTATGCCTTGATGCCCATTTTCATTATTGGTGGGTTATCTCGCATTTGTTAATGGTATACATCATTGACCAGTAATCAGACGATGTCACATCAGGTTCGACCCCAACTCCTTTATTCACTTGATGGGACTTGCACCATCGAAGACTTGTGTAGAAGACCCCAGGAAATAGTGGCATTCAGTATGCTACTTATGACTTTGACTTTACAACTGAGATATCACCTCTCAGATATCAACAGTTTGTACCTCCCGTTTGCACCAGTTGTTTCCTTTTCAGCAGGAGACCATATCTTACTGTAGAGGGATCATGGTTGTGATCACTTATGAAATGTATTCACTATGTACTACCTATTCATGGCCATTGTATCAGATTGTTGTACTCCCAACATGTACTCAGGGATACTATTGTATTATGATGAGTGAGCTACTCTTTCCACTTGTGTCTCGATCACTCCACTTCTATGTTTTATAATGTATTTCGTCCATGGTAGCATCAGTCTCTGACCTCACACATTAGGGGGCATCTGTTACAACATAATCTTCCACCTTGTGAGCATCAACATTCTTTGGCCTGTAGGATCCATTTCACTGACTCAGATCCACTTATATCCTTCAAACATATTTTTCCTCATTTTTCCTCTAACCCCCATGTTGCATCACTATAGCATGCATACCCGCGAGTTGCATCACTATAGCCCGCAGGTATCAAGTAAAATGGTAAAAACCACTAGTTTATTACTTTTACTCCCAAAAGGCAGTCATTGGGTGACCTTTGGCTCTCCATCTTCCCAAGTAACGTCTCGATGTGTCCTTTCACTTACCTTTGAGAGAACTATATATTGAGCACATATGGATTATGGACGAGAGGAGAAAGAAGAGCAAGAGAACTCTAGTGGATTTTTGCCCTATCTTGAGTCTACACTCATTGATCCTTGTAGTGGTGAACCCTTTATGTTCATCTTCCAAACTCCTATCTAGTTTGAGTTTTCCTTTCATGGAGGATTGAAGTGGTGGAGGAAAAAGTGGATTGATCTGGATCTTGGTTCAGATTGGTTGCCGGCAAGAGGTCGTATCACTTTGTACTTCTTCTTGTTTATTAATAGAAATACTCATATTCTCGTCCATTAATGTTGTAAATGTTGTTTATCTTACATTGGGTTGCATTTACTAGTTATATCATGGGCCATTTCTATTAATGATTTTAATGTCGTTTATATATTATATGTACTTGTTGTATATTGGCTGTCAAGACTAATTTGCATATTCAAGTGCACGGATTGAAAAGCTCCAACGGGGATCTACATCAAACATTTGGATCGAGGTCGGTTATCTTCTTCATTATCTTGGCATTGTCATTTATATACCATAGTTCTGAGAATTGAGTTGATTTTTGGTAGTCATCTATCTGTTGTGGTATACCCCAAGCCATAGTGAGTTTTCTCCAAAACACCCCTCTCTTACACACACTCTCTTAGTCTCTCTCTCTCTCTCTCTATCACACACACATGTACATATCCCTATGCCTCCACCTACACCTAATCCCCACCCCTCTATCTCTCTCCCAACTGCCTAACATGCCATTTCCCCATTGGTTCTCTCTCTCTCTCTCAAACACACATACACACATACCCATTAACACCGCCTCCTCTCTCTGCCTTTAACCCCTTAACAGGAACCAATCTTTCTCCCTCTCTCTTTCTATCTCTCTCTACCTATAACCCCTTAACACCCCCCCTCTCTCTAACTCTAACCCCTTACCATTCCCCAATGTCTCTCCCTGCAAGTATCTCTCTCTCAAACTCTAACCCCTTAACACCCCCCTCTCTCTATCTCTATCCCTTTAATACCCCCATCTCTCTACCTCTAACCCCTTACCACCCCCAAATGTCTCTCCATTTACCTCTCTCTCTCTCTCTCTAACCCCTTAATGCCACCCCTTTCTCTACCTCAAAACCCTCACCACCCTCTTTTTCTCTACCTCTAACTCCTTAACCCCCTTGAATTATTTTTAATGTTATCATCAGCAAACAACGTAATGGTAGTGTTACACATAACACACTAGTATTAGCATTACAAATTGCATACTCATTTTTGTGAGAAAAAACATGTGTGTGTTATGTTTATCGACATTCATACCCTCGCAAACCCCCTAATACACCCCCTCTTCGACTCCCAAACACCCCCGCAAACCCGCAAACACCCCCTACACCTAATCACCCACACCCTCCCCCCATTTCCCCATGACTCTATCTCTCTCTTCATCTCTCTCTTTCTATCAACCTCCTACTCACCCCCTTCCACTAACCCCTCCCTTCTCTCCCATTCTCCATCCTCCTCCTCCTAAGAATTCCTAACCACCTTTCTCACTCTCTCTCCCTCTCCCCCTACTCCTCCAACTACACCTAATCTCCACAACTCCCTCTCTCCCCAACCCCCTAACACACCACTTCCCCATTGGTTCTCTCTCTCTCTCTCACACACACACACACACACACACACATTGTTATGCCTCCCCCTAACACTAACCCCCATCCTCTCTCTCTGTCTCTATCTCTCTCTAACCATTATTAACCCCTTCTCTCACACTCTTTATCCCTCTCTCCACTTAACACCAATCTCATAACACCCCCCTTTGTATCTACCTCTAACCCCTTAAATTTCCCCTCTTCCTCTCCCTCTAACCCCCCCTCTCTATCTCTCACATACTCCCCCTACACATAACCCCTCCTCTCTATATCTCTCCTACTCCCCCTACCCTTAACCCCCCTACCCAAAGACCACCCCAAACATCTAATACACCCCCTCCCCAACCCCTAACACCCCCCAACCCACTAACACCCCCTACTACTACTCCCCCTCCTACTCCTCCCCTAACCCCTGTTGAGATATTGTAACTTCAAAGAATATTATATTTGTACTTTATTATTCTGGAGATGTTTCATTCCTCCTTGAAGATCTTATTGTATATCCAGAGATGTTTATTCCTCCATCAAATTGTGGTAACTTGGGTTATTAGACTTCCCTAGTGGGGGTCGGCCCTATATGTGTTATGTGGGTCAAAGGGTTATTAGACCACCCGAGAGGGGTCGGCCCAGTCAGCTGTAGTGGGGTATTTTACCCAATGGTTAAATACGAGCCTACATGATTTGTGTAAAAGACAAGTCGGAGTAGTGTATAAATAGAGGAGGTGTATTCCTCATTTTAAACACACACTCACTCACTTGAGAGTGGCGAAATTATGAGAGAGAGGTCTGCTATGGAGAAGGAGGAGCTTATTCTCAGGGTTACATCTTTTGTATTTTTTGGTCATCTATATTGAGGAAGCTTTGCTGGGTTCTCTACCCCATGAGGGTTTCCCAGGATAAATCTGTGTCTCTTGTGTTTATGCTATGCTTGTTGTTTCTTCAGTGATCCTGTATATGCTATTATTGTGAAATGGAATGTAATGCTGCTCTTTTATGTCTTAGCATATTAAATATTAACATGGTATCAGAGCTAACCTGAAGGAAGGCAATGTATGGCACTTACGACACTTGCTTCACTTGCAACAATTTGAAGGTTTGGGTTTTACATAGCAAAAACCAGTCATCGTGGAACTTTCTCTATAAATCCATTTATGTGAAGGTTCAGGATCTGAAAATTTTACAGGTCGTAGATAATATCTCCAGGTACCTTGTGTCCAAAGGAAACCCTCCGATTCGTTGTACTTTGTGAGTTATGATCAGTACAAGTTAGGGTTTCTGCCTCTTCCAGATCTCAGTCAAAATCAGGTGACCTTGGAAAAAAGGTCATAACTTGGGCTAGGAAACTCCAAATGAAATTTCGTAAAAAGTGATAGGTAGTACACAGACTGTACTATCTCAAGAAATGTTTTCAGAGGCCGAAGTTGAGCCAGTGACACGTGGAATTCCGTACAAGTTCACTCTCCTGTTTTATCCCATAAACAGATCACGTTGCGACACTTGGAATAACTCTCGCTCAGAAAATCCAATTGAGGTCAGACCTATCGGGATGGAAAGAAGGAAGGTCAGGATACCACATAAAAAGTTTGCAGACCCTATGGAGTGAAAAGTTCGGAGTTACAGCAGAAACAATCAGGTACATATTTCTGTCAAAACATAACTATTTTTGGAGCACCTTCATTCATGGCTTCCGAAATTTAGGGTTTCGGAGAAAGTTAGAATTTTTGGAATCGGAATCCACGGCTGAATGCTACACAGGAAAATCAAAATTTAGAGACCAAGATCAAATTTTTTGGTTGGGTAGAATATCGGGCTTGATCAAACCCCAGTTCGGGATTTTGATCGGAAAGATGGAAAATTAGGGCTTCAGCAAAAGTTGAAATTTTTGAAGTCTGTAACCACGGCTAGAATCTCCTTAGAAAAATAAGAGTTTAGAGCCTTGGATCGAACCTTTTGATTGGGCATAAGGGTGGGCTTCATCAAACCCTAGTTCGGGATCTTGTCCAAAAGATCCAGAAGTTTCGAAGGCAAATTTTGAGGGGTCAAATTTTGGAGATTTCAAAATTGAAGTATGCTAGTTTGATCAGCTCAGGAAGACACATCCTTCCATCCATTCAGAAGTGTGAAAGTCATAGATTGAATTTTTAGGGTTTCTCTAACAAACCCTAATCAAGCTCCAGATCAAGTTTCAGGGGGTGTTGAGGCTAAGGCCTTACATAAGAAGACTACAAGAAGTCTCGACATGTATGTCTTAAGGAGATACAGGTATGTCTTGAAATCTGATTCCTGATAAAGTTCATAATATGTCTATCTTCATATTATTTATTAGTGCAATCTTGATTAATGTTAGAATTGTCTTATCACCCTAGTAACAATATGAATGCATGTGAATGATAGAAGACATTCATTGATTAGGGCTATATGATTGTACTAATGCACTGTGGTGTTGTATGAGGTTGATGTTGTCTGCTAACAAGATACAAGTACATCACGAAAGACAAATCAAATTCCATAATCTTTGATCACATAGAAGTTCTACTTACGAGGTATGTATGACTTTGTTCTATTATGCTTAACCTATGAGATATGCAGGTTCCAGCATAGGATCTCTAAATCATTGAAGAGAACAAAGAAGATATTGATTAGGTATGTTAGACATAAGTAAACAGGTATACTAATCTAGGTATGTTTTCCTATGTCATGTTAGAATCTTACCTTGTGTTAGGATCCCTTATATAAGTATATTTGGTATGATTGGTTATGCTTATTCATAAAGTTAGTAATCAAGGGTTTATGCATATTACGTCTCTTATCTTGGTTGATAATTTAACTAACCAGATCAAACAAGAATATGCATGAGTAAAAGAAGACTTCCCTGAAACCTTGAATATTATCTATAATCATGACTATACATTTTCAAGATTATTTAGAACTATAATGTTTTGATAACATTGAGAATATACTAATGAATGTATGTTTGTGTATGAGATCATGAGGATGACACTTGAGCATGCACAGTGGTACAGAATGAATAGAAGTTCAAAAGACATACAGAAGATCAAGCGGGAGGCAACCACACAAACATAAAAGATAAGTATTTGAGTTGTTATTTGAAATAGCAAATGATATTGCCTGTAATAGGTTGTATGCATATTTGTATTCCTAGAATATATCATGCTGAGTGTAAACATTCATAGAGCATTGAACAATATACTACTTATATGCATATGATTGGTAAGTTGGACAAACATTCCATTGTTGCTTGTCTAGAATGAAACCTCTTTACTGACATGCTGAGAGTTGTGCACACTCTCCATAGTATGTTCTGGTAGAGATGGAAGGCATCTAGATAGCCACTGTATGCATATAGGATATGGAAAAGTGTTGTGCCAAAGTATTGGTCAAGATAGTTGCATAACTATGTAAATGATATCTATATACATAATAGGTTATCATGTCAACATGATTTCATGATTATGAAGTATTACTAATCATGTACTTAATTTTGATATGTAGGAAAGATCATGAAGAATGATGAACACCGAATAAGTGATGGATGTTCAACAAGAAGATTTACAAATCAAACAAAATATACAAGGCTCGTGGCTAGAAGATTCTCTTAGAAAAAGGAAGAGAATCATGACAAGATGTTTGCTCCAAGTGACTAGATAAGACCATTCTCTTAATGATGTAATTAAAGAAGAAGTGTGAATCAAGTTCTGTATGGGTACCCAGGATCGATAATCAATTGATGAGCTTAATGATCACCATGGGTGATGTGGATCTCAACCTTTGCTACAAGGTTGAATATGGTTTCTAGACACAGATGACATGGATGCAAGAAGGAACTCACCACAGAGTTCGAATGATATTGAGGCCCATATCAGTAGACCCATCTAACGAGAGATGGCACAGATAGATATGCAGAAGATCATTCAATGCAGAGTGTGAATGATGTTTAGTCACAAAGGGAGAATTAACAGTTTCTTGATAAGCTTGGGCTTTACCAAAAGTAAAGTTGTTCCTAACCTTTACCTTAAGGTTATGGATCATACTATTATTGTATGTAGATGAAATATTTCTGATAGGGAATGAGAAACAGATCATGAAAAGAAAGAAGAAGATGGCTGCAGAAATGAAAATGAAATATCTCAGATTGATACATTACTTCCTAGGTCTAGAAGTATGGCAAGGCTCGTAAGGAATCTTTCTTAACTAGGGAAAGTATGCTGAGAAATCTTGAGAAGAATTGATGTGTTGGAATGGCCACTCTCATGGATTCCAACTTGAAGCTGTTAGCAGATGACTCATCAGAGTTAGTGGATATAACTCTGTATAGAAAAATTATTGGGTCATTGATGTATCTAACGAATACTAGGTCAGATATATGCTTTGCTGTGAACACCTTGAGTCAGTATCTAGTGGAAACTAGATGTGTTCACCTAATAAGTTGCAAATCATGTGATGCGGTACCTAAAGGATACAATAGACTTTGATCTATGTTATCTTGGAGATCATGACTTCAGATGGCTACACAGATGTTGATTGGGCAGGAAGTGTATCAGATAGGAAGAGCACATTGAGAGGATGCTATTGTCTAGGATCAGCCATGATCTCGTGGTTTAGTAGGAAACAATCTAATGTGGCTCTTAGCACAAGCATAATATATGGCTGCTTGCTCTGCTAAGTTATGAAGTAGTATGGCTTCAGGATTGTTTGACTTAGAGATAGACTCAACTATGATCCTATGTGACAAACAGAGTTGTACCAAAATGGCAGAGAATCCAATGTTCCATGACAAGTCAAAGCACATAGAGATCTGACATTTATATATACAAGATATGGTGCAGAAAGGAATTAATGTTCGAATTTGTAACAAGTTACCAATGTACTAAACAAACCTCTACCGATCCAATGTACTAACCAAACCTCTACCTCAAGTAAAGTTTTTCAAGACAAACTTAATATAGTTTAAAAGGACCCTCCTCGAAAGGGGGAGTGATGTGATCACTTATGATGAGATTGCCCGCATCGACAGTGAGGTCGATGATGCAGATACCTATATTGGTGATGCCGATAGAGAGGTTGGTGGATGGTCCTTAGACAGGGTCTAAGGTGTCTCCGAGAAAGAAGAGGGATTGCATCATCCTTGAACACATGTTCTAAAAGGAGCCGTAGACAGATGTCTCCGAGAAAGAAGAGGGATTGTATCATCCTTGAACACATGTTCTAAAAGAAGTCATAGACAGATGTCTCCGAGAAAGAAGAGGGATTGTATCATCCTTGAACACATGTTCTAAAAGGAGTTGTAGACAGATGTCTCCGAGAAAGAAGAGGGATTGTATCATCCTTGAACACATGTTCTAAAGAGAGCCGTAGACGTATGTCTTCAAGAATAAAGTCCTTCATGGACATGTGAGGATTGAATCATCCTTGGATTTCAATCCTAAAGAGAGCCGTAGACATGATGTCTCCGAGAATAAAGTCCTGAATGAACAGGTGGGGGATTGTATCGTCCCCAGACTTCAGTCCCAGAATTGAGCCGTAGACATATGTATTCGAGAATAAATTCCTGAATGAACAGGTGGGGGATTGTATCGTCCCCGAACTTCAGTCCCAGAATTGAGCCGTAGACTGGGTCTTCGAGAATTGAAGATCGGACTGCATCGTCCCTGGACCTCGGTTCAAAATGTATGTGAGGACTGCATCGTCCATGAACTGGGTTCAAAATGTACGTGAGGACTGCATCGTCCATGAATTGGGTTCAAAATGTACGTGAGGACTGCATCGTCCATGAACTGGGTTCAAAATGTACGTGATGGGATTGCGTCATCCCTAGACATGAGACTTGTCTTAAAGGTACGTGTGAGGACTGCATCATCCATGAACTGGGTTCAAAATGTAAGTGTTGGGATTGCATCATCCCTAGACATGAGACTTGTCTTAAAGGTACGTGTGAGGACTGCATCATCCATGAACTGGGTTCAAAATGTACGTGTTGGGATTACATCATCCCTAGACATGAGACTTGTCTTAAAGGTACGTGTGAGGACTGCATCGTCCATGAACTGGGTTTAAAATGTACGTGATGGGATTTCATCATCCCTAGACATGAGACTTGTCTTAAAGTGATAAGGATTGATCATCCTGGAACTTGATCTGGATTGTATCATCCATGGACCTATGTCCTAAAGAGAGCGGGATTGATCATCCTATAATATGATCGTGTGTGTTGAAGGGTATGCTGCCATTATCACTGATGAGGATACTTGTATTGATGTATTGATACTTGTATTGATGATAATACATGCTTTTGATGATATATGTATTAGTGAGAATACATGCTTTTGATGATAGATGTATTAGTGAGAATACATGCTTTTGATGATAGATGTATTAGTAAGAATACATGCTTTTGATGATAGATGTATTAGTGAGAATACATGCTTTTGAGGATATATGTATTAGTAAGAATACATGTTTTGATGATAGATGTATTGGTGAGAATACATACTTTTGATGATACATGTATTGATTAATGTACTTGTATGGTTGAGGATACTTGTACTTGTATTGATGAGGATACTTATGTTGTAGATCGAGATGATCTAGATGTTGTAGATCGAGATGATCCAGATGCTGTAAATCGAGATGATCCAGATGTTGTAGATCGTGATGATCCAGATGCTGTAGATCGAGATGATCCAGATGCTGTAGATCGAGATGATCTAGATGATGTAGATCATGATGATCCAGATGCTATAGATTGAGATGATCCAGATGCTGTAGATCGAGATGATCCAGATGCTGTAGATCGACATGATCCAGATGCTGTAGATCGACATGATCTAGATGATGTAGATCGTGATGATCCAGATGCTATAGATCAAGATGATCTAGATGATGTAGATCGTGATGATCCAGATGTTGTAGATCGAGATGTTCCAGATGATGTAGATCATGATGATCCAGATGCTGTAGATCGTGATGATCCAGATGCTGTAGATCGAGATGATCCCAATGCTGATGATCGTATGATGACGATGCTGATGATCGTGAGGATCCAGATGTTGATGTTGTTGTAGCTGTTAATGTTAATGTTCTAGTATTGAAGATGTTCCAGTAACTGCTTGAGTTACTAATGATGTTGAGAAAGCTTCCAATGATTTATAGATGTATCATGTATGATGTTGATGACTCCTTGATCGTGCAGATGATGTTATAATATCCTTCTCGTTAAGGGGGAGTGTTGAGATATTGTAACTTCAAAGAATATTATATTTGTACTTTATTATTCTGGAGATGTTTCATTCCTCCTTGAAGATCTTATTGTATATCTGGAGATGTTTATTCCTCCGTCAGATTGTGGTAACTTGGGTTATTAGACTTCCCTAGTGGGGGTCGGCCCTGTATGTGTTATGTGGGTCAAAGGATTATTAGACCACCCTAGAGGGGTCGGCCCAGTCAGCTGTAGTGGGGTATTTAACCCAATGGTTAAATACGAGCCTATATGATTTGTGTAAAAGACAAGTCGGAGTAGTGTATAAATAGAGGAGGTGTATTCCTCATTTTAAATACACACTCACTCACTTGAGAGTGGCGCACTTATGAGAGAGAGGTCTGCTATGGAGAAGGAGGAACGTATGCTCAGGGTTACATCTTTTGTATTTGCTGGTCATCTATATTGAGGAAGCTTTGCTGGGTTTTCTACCCCATGAGGGTTTCCCAGGATAAATCTGTGTCTCTTGTGCTTATGCTCTGCTTGTTGTTTCTTCAGTGATCCTGTATATGCTATTATTGTGAAATGGAATGTAATGCTGTTATTTTCTGTCTTAGCATATTAAATCTTAACAACCCCTCCCTCCTCCCCCTAACTCTTTCTAACCCCCTCTCTGACTCTCTCCTCCATACTCCTCCACCTACCAATGTCTCTCCCCTAAACCCCTATTACCCCCTCCCTACTCTCTC
Organism: Larix kaempferi; assembly: GCA_027924585.1. Classification (NCBI taxonomy): domain Eukaryota; kingdom Viridiplantae; phylum Streptophyta; class Pinopsida; order Pinales; family Pinaceae; genus Larix; species Larix kaempferi. Next base: position 9,550,305 of record BSBM01000087.1, read on the forward strand.
TCTCTCACCCATTTCCTCCTCTCTCTAGTTTCCCTAATTCTCTGTAAACTTGTGTCCCCCACTACTCCCTCTTTGCCCCAATATTGTACAAAAAAACCCTTATCTCTCTCTACCCCTAACACCCTCCTCCTCCTACCCCACAATCACACCCCTGACTGTCTCTCAATCTCTCTCTTTCTCTCACCCTCCTACTCAAACCCTTCCACTAACCCATCCCTCCTCGTCCTCCTAAGCATTACTAACCCCCCCATCTCTCTCTCTCTCACTCTCATACTCCTCCACCTACTCCTAACCCCCCACTTTCTCTCTAATTTTCCTAATCCTCCCCAAACCCCTAACCCCCAACTTTCTCTCTAATTACCCTAATCCTCCCCAAACCTCTAACCTCCTCGATCTCTCTCTCTCTCTCTCCTCCCTACTCCTCTATTTATCTATCTCCCCCCTTCTTCATGAAAGAAGTTCATTCTATATACCTAGCCATACAAATATTTTTAATTTTTTGATTTGTTATCATCACCAAGCCAAGCCCCACCCCTCTCCTCCTCTCTCACTCTCTCTCCCCCAAGCTCCACCTACCCACAACTCTTAAGCCTCTATGAATATTCCCCAATCCCCTAAAACCACACCCTCTCTCTCTCTCTCTCTCTCTCTCTCTCTCTCTCTCTCTCACACACACACACACACACACTTACTCCTCTCCCTACCTCTGCCCCCTGCCTCCTCTCTCTCTCTCTCTCTCTCTTAACCCTAACTCTTACTAACCCTCTCTCTCACTCTACCTCACTCCCCTACTCCTCCGCCTACACCTAACCACCACCCCTCTCTCTCTCCCCCAACCCCCTAACACACCACCACCCCATTGGTTCTCTCTCTCTCTCTCTCTCTCTCTCTCTGTCTCTCTCTCTCTCTCTCTCTCACACACACACACACACACATCCATATGCATACCCCTACCACTAACCCCCCCCCCTCTCTCTCCCTAACCCTTACTAACCCCTTCTCCCAGTCTCTTTGAATACTACTCCACCTACCCCAATCTCCTAACACCCCACTTTATCTCTACCTCTAACCCCTTAAAAACCCTCCCCTCTCTCTACCTATAACCCCTAGAAATACCCCCTCTCTCTATATCTCTCATACTCCCACTACCCCTGACATGCCCTCTCTATGTATCTCCTACTCCCCCTACGATTAAACTGTCTCTATATTTATCTCTCATAACCCCCCTACCCTTCCCACGAACCACCCATCCACCATCTCTCTCTCTCTCTCTCTCTCCCTCTCTCTCTCTCTAACCCAAACACCCCCACTCCTCACCTATATTCCCCTTTCTCTCTAATTTCCCTACTCCTCCCCAAACCCCCCTGCCCCCTCTCTCCTTCCCTACTCCTCTCTTTCTCTATCTCACCCCTTCCCCCTAACCCTTACTAATCTTTACTGTCATTCTATATGCCTAGCCATCCAACTATTTTTCATGTTATCATCATTAAGCCAATTCTAATCCACCAAGTCATATTCACTTTCTTCATGAAAGACATGTTCATTCTATATACCTAGCCATCCAAAAATTTATTATTCTCTCATTTGTTATCATCACCATGCTAAGTATAATGCACCAATTCCTGTTTGGTCTATGTACCTATCCATCCAAATATTTTTATTGTTACCGTTGCCAAGCCAAGTCTAACACGCCAAATATTTTTAATGTTATCATTACCAAGTCAAGCCAAGTTTAACACACCCAACCTTTTTAGTGGTATCATCACCAAGCCAAGTCTAATGCACAACTCAAAAGATCTTTATTCATTCTATATACCTAGTCATTCAAGTTAAAAGACGTTCATCCTATATACCTAGCCAACAAAATCTATGTCAAAAGATGTTCATAGACATCCAATTCTTTTCAATGTTATCATCACCAAGTCAAGTCTAATGCACCAAGTCCCCAAGTGCAACGCATCCAGAACACATTCATTCACAATGCAATCCAAGCATTTTAGCATCACCAATCGCATCCGTGTTTTGTAATGCTAAAACAAGTATGTGTTTTATTTGGCGGGGCACTTAAAATTTGAATTTAAACAAATTGCGTACGTGTTTCTTAGCACTATTCCTGACCCTCCACACGTGTTGGTGTGGCATTCCTATGCCTATGTGTCTAATTCAGATTTACCATGCATGTGCCATGGAGTGTGGTAAGCCATGGCTAATTAAGCATTTCATCAACTTTTTCAATAAGCGCGTGTGGAATCGTTGGTTACAGTCTACTACACACCATCATTTTTTATGAAATTTTAGACCTAGATAGCATTTTTTCTGCAAATTCCAGATATGTAATTATATATATATATATATATATATATATATATTTCTCTTATTTCATGACAACTTAACTCAAAAAACACACTATTAGTGTTTCATCCATAATATATATATATATATATCTAATTTCATAACAACTTAACTCAAAAAACACACTATTAGTGTTTCATCCATAACTTTTTCATTTCTCAAGCATTTTCTCAAGCATTTTGAAAAAAAAATTGTATGTTGCACTAAAAGAAACAGACCTATACATCCTATAAAAAATCGTTTCATGATTATTGCATTAAGACTTTCAAAGGCTACACCCACACTTGGTGTATTGTTTTCGAGGTTCGATCACTTAGATAATTAAAAAAAAAAAAAAAAATTCTTTTTTTTTGGGGGGGGGGGGTGGAATAGCTCTACAGTAGTACTAATTGTTCTCTATATGTATACCAATTTTTGTAAGTTGATTCCATCATTTAGGAACTCAAACATTGCACGCACAAAAACATATACCTTATAATTTTTCCCAAAAAGAAAAAGTTCCTATTAAAAAAGATCAAACTTTAGATAGTTAAAAAAATTTTCAATACAAAAAAATTATATATTTGGAAATACCATTCAGTTTCTTACATTTCATCTCTTTTACTCATTTCAATATTCATTATGTATGTGTCCCAAAATATCCATGTAGGTTGAGGAATGCCTATTTTTTCAGTTTTCTATTACATCTAACATGTCAAAAGAGACCCTCATTACCTTGCACACACCCTTAGGATATTAGCGAGTTGAGATAAATGGAATTTTGAAGTATAATTGCGTATGAATAAAATTTTGTTGTTTATGGAAATTGGAATATGACATTTTTTCTTGATTGGCACCATCATGGAAAGGTGTTGTCTAGCAATTCATGAAATGCTAGTCCTATTTGAGGAGAGATCTAGAATCTAGTTTTTGTTGTCTAAAGGAATAGTTAGATTGACTTTTCATTTATATAATGGAAGCCTATCCCATATTGACTAATATAAAATCCAAATTGTATCACACTGAATCAAGATGATGGGGTTTTATAGTGTAAATGGCCTTAATTGTTGTACTTTGATTTTCATGTTACTACCTTCCTTAAATTTTTGGGTTACTACCTTAATTGTTGATAATGCAAGTACATTACAATCTACCATACCTCAACATGGAACAATTCTGCATGGAATTTTCCAACACCAAGCTTTCATGTAACCCTCCAAATGTTTCTAAAAGTCCATTTATATCTATGTGATTCTAGTTGAATACCAATGATTATACTGATCATTATATCATTTGAAACATGTACAAAATGTTGAAGATATGAAAAAAGGAATTTTGACTACCCTTATACATTCACCACTTCCCTTTTGATTTACTCATATTAAGGAATGAAGCAATATGATCATTGCAGTAATTTCATTATGGTTTGCACTAGTTTATGGAAATATTTTTTCATTTTCTCATCAATTTTTTTCATCATATACTCAAAATAATACATATTTATACTTATATTTGTTTGTAAATGCTACATATCCATCCAATCTCTTAAAATAATAATGTTTTTAATATGATATCTAAAAAGAAAAACAACCCACTTAGTGGGGAGTTGGATTTCAATATTAAGATATGAACACATAATAAACATTGCTAGTCATTCTAAATTGTTGACTCTATCTAAGGATAGAAAAGAAATAATAATCCAAACAACAACAAAGTAATATTGGGAAATGCCACTTTTATTTTGTAACATAAATTTTGTATTTAAAAAATAAAATTTTAATTGAAAAGAAAATTTGTAAGTTAAATCTTCAATATAAAATGCAATTTTTTTCAAAATCAAAAGCTTATTTCTTAGCCCATTCCTTAAATTTAGTGTTAAAATCATTGTTGTGGTTTGGATCATAACATTTAGCATCCCATGAAAAGCCTTTCAAATTGACAATAAACTATTTAAAGATCTCAAAAAAGCTAAAATGAAAATCGATTAGTGAGATGGAATGTCCCGCATTTGATACAGTGAAATTCGCAAAGGGCCACATGTGCAAACTAAAAACCCAATTAAAATACCTAATCCTAAAGCATGTCCTTATTAAAAGAATTGTGAATAGAAATGCCTAATCAACACCTTGGACATACGTGCATAACTAAATGAGGTATCAAAAAGTTTGTAACAAAAATGAGCTATTGGACATAAAAGTCTTAATAACAAAATTAATTCATTTCTCATTCAGAATTTCTGGTTAAACATTAAATTAGTTATTTTTAAGGAGAAGAAAAACAAAACTCAATTATATACCATTTCAGAGGAGTAATAAATCATTTTAGCTTAGAAATAATGATTTATACTTATATTTTATGTTATTTTATAATTATGTTATTTTATAAAGAAGTTGTTAAAAAAAAATTTACTTAAGGTTTGATATTCCAACATCCATTTTTGAAATCCCAATTCCCTTTATCAATCACAATGACTTAAGATTAATTTATCCTAACTTTTGATAATTGCGTAGATTTAACTATAGCATTATATATAGTTTTGAATAACTATAATTATGGTATTTAAATATTTTTCAACTTCCATTTTTGAAATCTCAATTCCCTTTATTAATAACAATGATTTAAAATTTGTTTATCCTGGTCTTTGATAATTGCATAAATTTAACTATAACATTAAATCCAGTTTTGAATAACTATAATTATAGTATTTAAATATACAATCAAATATTTATTGTATTAAAAATCACTAATTCTACAACTTAATATGATAGAGATGTTATCACGATGAAATTTACATCACCATATATAGGTTTTAAAGAAAATATAATACTTATAACAAATAATAATTATACAAATACTATATAACCAAATATTAAAAATATAAATATATATATATATAAGATACTAATTTTGACACATAATTCTAATATAATTTTTTTTATATATAAAAACATAAAAAGAAGATACCACATTTAAATATAAATAAAAATGATATAAATATAATGATTATAAAAAAATATTGTTACAATTAATATTTAAAATAAATCAAAATCAAAATTATAATTATTCATAGAAATATTTTAAATATGATATTTAGGTAGATAATGCATAGCTACGCATAATTAGTAGATGAACTTCTTTAACTAAAAGAAGATGAGAAATAATATATATATAATAAATGATAGATAATGAATGAATAACTCATAATGTATGAATAAATAATAACTAATATAATTAATGAATCTATAACCTATGTGATTAATAACCTTTAGACTTTTGATTTTATTTAAAAAATATAAAGAAGCAGATTGAAGTAAATAGAGATGACAATTAGAAGGCAAATAGAGGACTATTCAAGAGATCTATCTTCAGCCTCAAATTCTAAAGGACTAACATTAGTTATTTTTCTGAATGGTTTTGAGGCCATCTCCAATTGCAGACTTGTTAAACCTTGTGAGTTTCTTCCTCAACATCTAGTCTCGGGCCATGTCTCCCCACATTGTTCTGTTATCTTTATTCATCCTCTCTAAGCTAACTGTTGGATCAAACACCCTTTAGAACCCCTTTAGAACGAAATCAACAACAATATTTTGATGGTTTTTATATTTCAGAACTGGGACCTCATAAACAATAAAGTTTTTGGGTTTGTTGATTGCAGAGCTGCCAATTACATGCCATCCATGCAGATTCTGGCGCATTTACAGCACAGAAAAGGTCCTCTCCTTCGGAAGACTCCGATTCATCTTTCTGCACTGCAAGTTGACAGCTAATAGATTAATGCTTCTTAGCAGGGCATGGGGACCTCACTGCACCGTAGTGTATGCTTACACTTACAGGGCTATGATTACACTTACATGGCTGACAGTATCATCGGAATGATGCCACCAGAGAAAAGTAAGGCTTAAGCCACTGCTATCCCTGCATCAACTCGCCAAAAAAGAATGCACGCATTCATGGACATCAGAAGTCCATATCTCATTTTAATATTACTTTTTTTACTCTCTCTAAGTGTAGGACTCTGCATTATGGATAGTACCAATTAAGGAACAATAACCTGATGATGGCATGGAGCTTTAAAAAGGGGAGAGCAAAGAGGAACCCCAAGCAGCTAAGTGATAACAAAAAGTTTTGAATTAGGAAAATTCAGTTTTAACTCACACTAATACTAACCTACACCTAAACCTATTTATCCTTACCTTTGATTTCTCCTCTTTCCTTAGGTGGGTTGATGACTACTGCAACAAAACTACCATTAATCAACAGAACTACCATTAAATACCACATATTTTTACAAAATCGCCTTTATTTTGCTCTGTTGGTCAAACTCACATAAATGACATTTAAGCTGAAAGGGAAACAGAGTGGTTGTCAAGCCAACAACCCAAGAACACAGAGTGGACGGTGCATCCTTCGTTGAAAAAGAACGAAAGCCAATTAATAAGTTCGCCTAGCAAAACGTGTAGATGTGGGCTTCTGCATCTATAACTAGAAGGCGGACTTCTGCATTTGAAGATAAGTGAGACAGAAGAAAAAAGCCTGTGCGCTGGTTTTTTACTGTCCTGATCTGTGTGCTGTGAGTTTTGTAAACACTCTGTAAAAATTTTCCCCTTTCAGAAAATGATCTGCAGCAGCCCAGAGACGTAGGCTAAATTAAGCCGAACTCCTTTATCAATTTTTGCGTGTCTTGTTATTCTGATTTTTTCTTTCGCTCTCACAAATCTGTTTTTAGAGGGAATCTGTGTAATTTTCCCAACAACTGGTATCAGAGCCTGGGGAAGGAAAAGGGGATTCGCCCGGCCGTGGAACTCTGTGTGAAGGAAAAGGAAAGTTCTGGCAACACTCGCTCTAGGCGTTAGAGGTTAGACAAGCGACTCTCTGCGAGCGGAGGAAATGGTTGTCACAACGACGGTAACAAAGATGCAAAATTTGTGATCAGGATGTGGTGAATTGTCAGAAACGATCCAAAGGAAGCCAGATTCGAGTGGGAGCGATGGCTGCAGATGAAGGTAAGGTGAAAATTGAGAAGTTCAATGGTGCGGACTTTGGCTTTTGGAAGATGCAGATTGAAGATTATCTGTACCAGAAAAAGTTATATCAACCTTTCTTAGGAACACAGCCACAGGGCATGAAGGATGAAGACTGGGCTCTTCTCGACAGACAAGCCCTCGGAGTTGTCCGACTGACGTTATCCCGCAATGTTGCTTTCAACATCGCAAAGGAAAAGACCACGGCAGGTCTTATGGCGGCTCTCTACAGTATGTATGAGAATCCATCGGCCTCAAACAAAGTTCACTTGATGAGGCGATTATTCAATTTGCGGATGGCGGAAGGGGCATCAGTGGCTCAACATCTGAATGAATTCAACACAATCACAACCCAGTTGAGTTCCGTGGAAATTGAATTCGATGATGAAGTTCGAGCTTTGATTCTCTTATCATCTCTACCAGACAGTTGGAATGCTACCGTTACAGCAGTCAGCAGCTCGTCGGGAAACAGTAAATTGAAATTCGACGATGTTCAAGATCTGGTATTGAGTGAAGAAATTCGGCAGAGAGAATCAGGTGAAGCATCAAACTCCTCAACTTTGCACACAGAGTCTAGAGGAAGAACTTCAGGAATAAATTTAAATCGCAGCAGATCGAAATCTAGAAGGGGCAAATCAAGAACGGGAAAGAAAGATTTTAACTGTTATAATTGCGGCAAGAAAGGTCACTTTAAAAGGGATTGTCGAGCACCGAAGAAAGATACTGGCACACAGGAATCTACCAACATGACCGAGGAAGCAGGTGATGCTATGATTCTAAGCGTCAATAGTCTGATTGAATCATGGATCTTGGATTCAGGGGCATCTTTCCACGCCACCCCATGCCAAGAAATCATGGAGAACTATGTCAGTGGTGATTTTGGGAAGGTTCATCTAGCTGATGATGAAACCTTGAAGATTGTGGGAAAAGGAGACATCCGATTAAAGTTGCCAAACCGGACCACCTGGAAGCTGCAAGGAGTGAGACATATTCCTGGCCTCAAAAGAAATTTGATTTCGGTAGGACAGCTTGATGGAGAAGGATATTGTACAACCTTTTCAGGATGTGAATGGAAGATTACCAAAGGAGCACTCGTCATTGCTCATGGTAAGAAGACTGGCACTCTCTATGTAACCTCAAACTTGGAGAATATCATTGCAGTAGTGGATGCAAATGGAAAATCAAACCTATGGCACCGAAGGCTTGGCCATATGAGCGAGAAAGGGATGAAGACACTTCTGTCGAAGGGGAAGTTGCCGGATCTGAAAAGTGTAGATGTCGACCTATGTGAGGATTGCATCTTTGGGAAACAGAAGAAGGTCAGTTTTGCAAAGATTGGCAAGACACCCAAGGCAGAAAAGTTAGAGTTGGTTCATACCGATGTATGGGGACCATCTCCAGTTCCATCTTTTGCAGGCTCACTGTATTATGTCACCTTCATCGATGATTCTACAAGGAAGGTGTGGGTTTATTTTTTGAAGAAGAAATCAGAAGTCTTTGATACCTTCAGAAAATGGAAGGCTATGGTGGAAAATGAAACTGGTTTGAAAGTCAAGCGGTTGAGGTCTGACAATGGAGGAGAGTACAGAGATAGTAGATTCAGAGAATTTTGCGCAAACAACGGGATCAAGATGGAGAAAACAGTTCCCAGGACACCGCAACAAAATGGCGTAGCGGAGCGCATGAACAGAACTCTGAATGAACGTGCCAGAAGCATGAGGATACATGCCGACTTACCCAAGACGTTATGGGCTGAAGCTGTCAACACCGTGGCCTACCTGATCAACTGTGGGCCCTCAATTCCTTTGGATGAAGGAATACCAGAGGAAGTTTGGAGCGAAAAAGAGGTAAATCTTTCACACCTAAGAGTGTTTGGTTGCATTTCTTACGTACACATAGATTCTGCTGAAAGAGGCAAACTTGATGCTAAGTCCAACAAATGTGTCTTTGTTGGATATGGTGGTGATGAGTTCGGTTACCGGTTTTGGAATTATGAAAAACGGAAGATCATCAGAAGCCGGGATGTCATATTCAATGAGAATGTGATGTACAAAGACAGGTCAACCGCAGAATCAAGCAGCTCCAATATCGATGCTGAAACGAAGGAATTTGCTGAGTTCGAGGAGATTTCTGAAAATGATGTTCAGATTAGTCCTAAAGCAGTTCAAGAAGAACTAGGCACGCCAGAACTGAGACGCTCCTCCAGAATTCCTAAACCAAAACAACGTTATTCGCCTTCTTTGCACTACTTGTTGCTGACTGACAGTGGAGAACCAGAGTATTATGATGAAGCTATGCAAGTGGAGGATTCAGTCAAGTGGGAGTCTATCATGAAAGATGAGATGGACTCACTCATGTCAAATCAGACGTGGGAATTAGCTGAACTGCCATCGGGCAAGAAAGCGCTCCATAACAAGTGGGTTTTCAGGATCAAAGAAGAGCACGATGGGAGCAAGCGCTACAAAGCAAGATTGGTTGTCAAAGGCTTTCAGCAAAAAGAAGGTATTGACTACAATGAAATTTTCTCTCCGGTTGTGAAGTTGACTACAATCAGATTGGTGTTGAAAATTGTAGCTGCGGAGAATTTACATCTTGAGCAGTTAGATGTAAAGACAGCTTTCCTTCATGGTGACTTAGATGAAGAGATCTATATGAGGAAGCCAGAGGGCTTCATAAAGGCAGGAAAGAAAAACTTAGTATGCAGGTTGAATAAGAGCTTGTATGGTTTAAAGCAAGCTCCAAGACAATGGTACAAGAAGTTTGATAGCTTCATGGGCAGCAGCGGTTTCACAAGATGCCAAGCAGATCATTGTTGCTACATCAAGAAGTTTGACAACAGCTTCATTATTTTATTGTTGTACGTTGATGACATGCTCGTTGCAGGTTCAGATATGCAAGAGATTAAAAATTTGAAGCGGAAATTGTCGAAGCAGTTCGCAATGAAAGATCTGGGTGCTGCAAAACAGATTCTTGGAATGAGGATCAAGAGAGACACGAAGTCGGGGACTTTGATGTTATCACAGGCTGAGTACATCAACAAAGTACTCTCCAAGTTCAACATGCAAGATGCTAAACTAGTGAGTACACCTTTAGGTGTTCATTTCAGACTCTCCAAAGAACAGTCACTGAAGACGGAGGAAGAAGGTGCACATATGGCGAAGGTGTCGTACGCCTCAGCAATTGGAAGTCTGATGTATGCCATGGTTTGTACCAAACCAGATATTGCTCAAGCAGTGGGAGCTGTTAGTAGGTACATGAATAATCCGGGCAAGGTGCATTGGGAAGCAGTCAAATGGATCCTCAGATATCTACGGGGTACCACAAACAAGGCACTTTGTTTCAAAGGCGGAGATACGATACTAACGGGCTATGTGGATGCTGACTTAGCCGGAAATGTCGACATCAGAAGGAGCACTAAAGGGTATGTCTATACTCTAGGAGGTACCGCAGTGAGCTGGGTTTCTCAACTACAGAAGATAGTTGCTCTCTCCACAACTGAAGCAGAATATGTCGCTGTCACGGAAGCCAGCAAGGAAATGGTTTGGCTACAAGGTTTCTTGGAGGAATTGGGCAAGAAACAAGACGACAATGTCTTGTATTGTGACATTCAGAGTGCTATCCATTTAGCGAAGAATCCGTCTTTTCATTCCAGAACGAAGCACATACAGTTGCGGTATCATTTTATACGGTCACTTCTGGAAGATGGGATTTTGAAACTTGAAAAGATCAGTGGAGCTCAAAATCCAGCAGATATGTTAACAAAGACGGTGACTACTGACAAACTGAAGCTGTGTTCAGCTTCAGTTGGCCTGCTAGAGTAACAAGACCAGAAAGGCTGCTGCATTGATCGAGGTGTGAAGACAGATTGAAATCAGTCTCCAAGTGGGAGATTGTTGGTCAAATTCACATAAATGACATTTAAGCTGAAAGGGAAACAGAGTGGTTATCAAGCCAACAACCCAAGAAAACAGAGTGGACGGTGCATCCTTCATTGAAAAAGAACGAAAGCCAATTAATAAGTTAGCCTGGCAAAACGTGTAGATGTGGGCTTTTGCATCTATAACTAGAAGGCGGACTTCTGCATTTGAAGATAAGCGAGACAGAAGAAAAAAGCCTGTGCGCTGGTTTTTTACTGTCCTGATCTGTGTGCTGTGAGTTTTGTAAACACCCTGTAAAATTTTTCTCCTTTCAGAAAATGATCTGCAGCAGCCCGGAGACGTAGGCTAAATTAAGCCGAACTCCTTTATCAATTTTTGCGTGTCTTGTTATTCTGATTTTTTCTTTCGCTCTCACAAATCTGTTTTTAGAGGGAATCTGTGTAATTTTCCCAACATGCTCTTATTCATCACAATGTTATCCATTACAATGGAAGTGGAGGTAATCGAAATATTAAAAACATTTACTATTGAAATTACTCATTGATATTATTCAAAAGATGCAATCTAGAGCTTGCTTACTTGCTGTTGAAATTTTTGCGTCTGAGAGGGTTCCAGCGGAATCCACACATCGATCCCTTGCTGAGAGGCGTTCGACAGCACAAGTACAAAGTGAGCTGTTATGTTGTTAACTACGGGGCCTGCATAGACTGGCTTCCCCCACCCAAAATCCAAGTCATAGTATGACAACTTCCACCAGGTAGACAGGAAGAAGTTTCCATTAATTCCAACAGGGATGCCGCGGTAGATCCCCTGCCGTTACTTCTTTCCCAACATTACAGATATATAATTGAAAAAAAAGGATTAACAATCAAAACAACATACTAATATGCATCTTGATATGCAATTTGAGAATCCAGATTATTCACATAAATCCATATAAACTTCTATCTTTGAAGCACCCATATAAACCTCCTCGTTCTCAACAGATCCATGGGGGGTCTTGTCAAACATCCGAACTCCATACAAAATTGAACTTTGCAACCTCTATGATGTTGACAGATGAATATGGAAGAGTTTCTTTATGGATTTGATCAAGTAGTAGTATGCATTACCTGCATGGTCATGAGAGGAGTATTGCTTAGTTCCTTGAATTCGTCAGTCCTCACAAACACATTTCTGATCGAAGGATTTGGCTGTGACAAGTCTCCAAGCTGCACAAGCGGAAGCTCTGACGATGCTCCTGCAAATAGAACGCCTGATCTGTTGTAATTGAGCTCCAATCTGCCATCTCCAGGATTAAACTGCAGCCTTCCAGCAAGAATATGATAGGGTACCAGCAGATGGCAGAGGCGTTCTTTCATTCTGTCCACCACATTCTCTGTGCTGGGTTTGTCTGCAGGAGGAGGTTGGAAGAAATATATGGTCTCCACTGGAAAAACAACGGCAAGATCAATGTTAGACAGATACAGTGTTCCACTCGGCGTAGGTTTTGAAGGAACCAGTTTAACGACCTCCCCAACTTTAATGTCCGATTCACAAATAAAAACTGGCTCATCCACTTTGCTCCTCCTTAATTCCATGACTGCTCTTCTTCAACATATCATTACAAACAGAATCATTATAAAAATATAAATGGCGCCACATACCATACAATTTAAGTTCTATGATGAATACGTAGATACGAGAAAGGAAATAAATCCAGTCAAGAGAGCGGATGAATATGTAGATACCTTACTTTCAAAGATTCCGAGAGCTTCTCAGTAGAGAGTGATCGCTTCGACCTCCAAACAGTTAAAGGAAAGTGTTATATTTCAACAAAACCCAAAAAGCTCTTTCACTTTTATAGGCATAGGATTGAACAGTGGTGGAACATCCACTCGCCAATGTCATGAGCTTAACTATCCATTCAACTATCTTTACACTTTACCTTTTGTTAGAATGTATTTCCAATTGGTAGTTGAGATGAGCTTAACTATCCATACACCTATCTTTACTTTTTTTTAAGATGTATTTTCATTTTTCACCAAACTATAATTAATGTTTTTTACGTTATGTTTTTTACGTACCTTACATTTTTAGAATTGATAGTCTAGCATAATAGCATTAACAAGAATAAATACTACTGAATTTTGAATGACATAAATAAAGTTATATATATAACTGCTTTGTTTTAAGTAGAGTATATATTGATAATTAATTATTTTAATTTTTGTTGGTTTTTGCTTTTCTTATGTTATTTTATTTGAAATTTAATTAATTAAATATTTTCTATAAAATAAGATATTGATATTGATTCTTTAAAATACCAATTTTTAATAATGAAATAATATGAAAATTTAATTGAGAATATTAAATATATTATATATGATGAAATAATATGAAAATTTAATTGTGAATATTAAATATATTGTACATGTATTTATGGTACCTATAAATCATTATAATTATTTTTTTTTATGTATTTTTCATTATTTAAAATATTTTATATACATTTTCAAAAATAAAAAAATAATTAAAAAAATTATGTCTTAAGAATTTGCATAATAAATAAATAAAAAATCAATAGTTGAATCAATTATTTTTAGCATGTTTTCTCAGTAGCTTACCGAGAATCAAAGTGTCCCCAATGCTAAAGAATATAACAACCAATTCTCTCATCCACTTAATCAAAAACTTTTTATTTTTTATTATTTTTAATTTATTAGAAAAATATAATTAATGTTATGTATTTTACACTTTACACTTTAAAATTGTTTTTTTATTTATAATTTATTTTCAAACTTAACTATTTAAAATTTTATTGAAATAATATGAAAGTTTATAAGTATTTAATATAAAATAAGTATAATCTTTTAAAATTTTAATTGTAAACATGAAATGATATGAAAGTTTACAAGTAAACATTAAATAGGTCTATTAAAATATATTGTGGAAAGTTGATTTTATTTGATGTACTTGTTGTGGTCCAAAAAGTGGTTTCATTTGATGGATGACTATATTAAGTGCTTTTAGTTATCAAAATTCTCATCTATGAAGATTTTGTGCATGATAAATTTCAGAGTTAGGATTGAAGATTTGTGATCAAAGGTGGGTTCATGGTTATTTAAGATATCAAAATTTATTATTTGATTGTATATTGGAAAATAATCTATGACATTGTTTCCATTCTAACAAATACAAGTCATCCAAGTGAATTTCGATCACTTTATTAGACCATTTCTAGTTATTAGATCTTGAGAACTATAGAGCTTGTTAATCTCAATGCTGAACATGGTCCTCATCTATCCATAAACTATTAGGGCTTGAAATCATTTATTAAGATACTAGATTGGTTAGTTAATTGTTATAGCATTAAATTCTCTTTCTTAGAGTATAAATATTATATTCATATGATTCTAAGAGCAATTTCATCTATATTATCTTTCTTATAAAAGATAGAATTAATAAGAACAACATATTATGCTATATACATAATGGAATTAATATATAAAATATATGTCTATATGTTCTTGTTAAAATTGTCTTGCTAATAAAGATTAATATGAAAAAATTTCTTGTATACATAATAAACTATGCCCAATCTCTTGGTGTAGGATGTCTTGTTCCATAATGACCATGAGACAAATCCTTCTACATGAGCTATAAAATCTTCATGCTCTCAATTTGTATTCAACAATATAATATCTATTTTACTTTCTCCAAGTTAACATGGCACTTTGCTCCATAAAAAACTATAACAATTCCAAAAATAAATTTGAAGTAACCTAAATTTATTTTTTTATCCATATCTCGAGTAATATATATAATTATTATTCATTATTAATCATATGTCTTCATTTGAAAAAATATATATTAAAATATAAAACAAATTAAAACAAAATAAAGAAAAAATATATATTGATTACCCCTCATCATTACTCATGTCTTCGAAAATATATATATATAAATATACAAATTATATATATACAAATTATAAAAAAAACATTAAAAAAAATATTAAAAAACAATATATTAAATTTAAATATTAAAAAATACAAAATTAATTTCAATGTTTCAAATAATATTTTTTTCTCATTTTCAAAATCAAATTTAATAGTTATTTTACTAATTCCTTTCTCATTCTAAATTATTGCAAAATTATATCATTTTTATCTAATTATATAAAATAATATTTATTAACTATATGTTAAAACAAATGTAAATTTAAATTTATTATAATTTTATTAGAGAGGAAGAATTTAATTTGGAAAACAAATGTATTTTTATTATTTCCCTTTTTTTAACTTAAATGTTGATTTTATAATAAAATATTAAATTAATATAAAGAATATTAAATTTTTAAAATAAATTTATTGTTTTCAAAATATGTATAACCACTTATTAAAATAATTAAATTATAATAAATATTATTCTCTTAATACTTTAATTATTTATAAATATAATTTTGAAATGTAATTGGATAAGAGACATTGAACTTTTACTTAAAAAGGTGACAATGTTAATAACTCTCACAAACCCGATTCATAACTTTTATAATGAATCAAAGACGCGTGTAAAGCGTTACATGGTTTGATTAAAGGGCTCAAACAGACCAACCAACCAAAGATATTTACACTTGCAATTTTAGTTTTTTGTTTTCTAGGCATTTAATTTTATGTTCATTATGAAACTAGATAAGTTTAGCATGGTTATTACATATTGTTCGATGCAATCTAGATAGTAAACTCGGCAAATTCGAACCCCGATTCAAACACTATCCCTACTCTTGCTTATATAATTTATAATGACACAAAATTCTAGTACAGAATTGGTCCCCTCTTCTATCCTAAATATAAAATTTCAAAACAGTTTTGAAGATACTCTCACTCCCTTTCCCTACTCTTGCTTATATAATTTATAATGACACAAAATTCTAGTACAGAATTGGTCCCCTCTTCTATCATAAATATAAAATTTCAAAACAGTTTTGAAGATACTCTCACTCCCTTTCCCTTTTAAATTCCTCAAAAATTAACATCCCTTTTTTTAAACAATTTTTCAATTAAACTTCTAGTTTTAGTTTTAGTTATTACCAGCAAACGACACTTATGATTAACAAACAACACTTATAATTTTAGTTATAGTTATTGCCAGCAAACAACAGTTATGATTTTCTGTGAACAATGGGACTTGTTTTAAAGATTAAAATTGTCATTAGTTCTTGCAACCTGACATCATTTGAGTAGGAATTGATTAATTCATCTTGTCTTTTCTAGAAGTACATCATTTCTGACAAATAATAAGTACATATTTTTTATAAATAATAAGTATTCAACAATAATGTATTTATTATACCTGCCGAGAGGCGTATATCTAGTATTCGATAAGGGTTGAATCCCTATTAGTCTAGGGTTGACAAAAAATCTTTAGCATTTTATCCAAACTGCTACATAAGAGATTGAATTTTCTTATTATTCAATAATATTTCAATCTATTTTTTCTCAATGTCATTGGTTCACAACTCAAAGGTGTTATTGTCCAGGCCAGGGCGCAATCCTCGATTTCCCCAATCAAGCATTGAATGAACATTGAATTTAAGCTTTGTAACCACACTCATTTCCTAAGCTCATCGCTTGCACATGCGGGTGGCCCGATCGAGGTCCATGGCTTAATAAATGTATCGATCGCCCACCATAAATAACTGTAACAACTTTAGGTCATTGATCATACCTAGGTGGACGTTGGCCTGGAAACAAAACGACAGTGATCAATCTCAAGGAATTGATCCACCGTTGATGAGAATTACCCAAGATTGTAGTTGTTCACCGTTGATCTGCTTCTATTACAGGTCGCAGGGTTACCATCAGACGATACAGGGTTTACCGGTTACGTGTTGGCTTCCAAAGGTTAACATTACAACACCATCATCTCGAGAGACTTCTTAGACTTCTTTTGATTGTGAGGCTATCGATTAACTCTATTAATAGTAACAAAATAAAACATATTATACCTGCTGTGGCGGCTTCCTATCAACTCAGTAATAATAGCTGAGTAACTGTGGCAGTTGTCGATGTTCCAATGGCTGGGCAACCACAACCATTGCACTGACAGCGACCGCCATACCAACTACCACACTGACAACCACATCCATACCACCACCGCCTCTATTACAGCCACCGCTACGATCTCCATCGCCTTTGTTTCTGCCTACTGGTTGTGGCAAGCAAGCCCATTTCATCTCCCAGCCCATTTATTTTTGTTCTCAAAGCCATCCCGCCTGTGTCTTTATCTCCCAGCTAGGGTTGATTCTCCTTCCTTGCTAGCAAGCCCATTTAATCATTCTTGGACCAGCCTGCAAGTAACGATCGGTAATTAACGATGCCGTAATGAACTCCAGGTACTCTTTTAGATTTTGTTTTACTGATTTCGATTTTGTATTATTGATAGAGAGAAAAAAAAAGTTTAGAACAATGACCATAGCAATATTCATGCATGGTAATGAACCTATAACGCAATAATCACATATATAATCATTACGCAACAGATTCTGAAGTGCAACTTCTTACCCTGTGGCTGTGGGAAATAGTTATAGTTCTAGGTTGCTCTCTGGCCTGATATTCCTGAAGCTGATTCCAGAGCAGAAATTTAAAACCTTATCCATTTCGATATTCTTATTTACCAAAACCTCCTGTTGTATATCAATCATCATAGTAGTATAAGAAAACAACTAACAACCATGATCTAAGATCGGTGCTCAAGTAATTTTAAAGGTTATTTATGTTATTTAGGGTGTTTAGTTATAACGTTGAAAGAACTCATTTTACCATGAAGTTTATTCAATGGGTAAATTCTTAACAAATGGGTAAATTCTTAACAAAAATTGATATATTACTTCTTTAACTCTGCAGCGACATGGAAAATAGTCCTATTTTTAGACATCTTGGGTTTATCAGCAGAAAATGGCTCATGGCCGAGGATAAAATTCTCAATGTTTATTTTGGTGTAGGATGGGGATATGCTTAAGGGTTATGATTAGAGTAAGCGTGTTTACTGATTGGCACAGCATCTATAGCAGTTGGCATATCATTGGTTCATAAATAGAGTATTAACCTCCATTATTTCTTTCTACGCTCAATCGGGTAGGTGCCTGTTTGTGTGCAATCAAATGCAGAAGCACACAAAACACATTTGCATTGATGTTCCAGCGGCCGTGTTCAAGCCTTACTTGCCTGGAAACCTTCAATGACCATAGAAATATTCACCGATGCAATTCATGAGAGCAAAATTTCAGACTATTATTGTAATTGTTTCACTGATTTCATTTGTTGATCAATGCAATTCATGATTATAATACTTCATGCATTGATAAAAAACTAAAAAATTGTAGGATTCGTATAGTAATAAAAATATGGCTAGAGTGTATGAAATCCGTACCTTGGGTTATTGTTCTGCTCAGAATTGAAAACTTAGTGTTTGAATGCTTATATAATTTATGTATACTTTCCACTGCATTTCGATCTTGGACATAAATTTGCAGAGGCCTGAGAAAAATCTTATTCGTCAACATATATTGCCTTTTAGACCAGGCATTCCATGGCTCTGATGCGCCATTGTCCATACCTACTCCTGCTGTGCGTTGATCCACTTTTTTTCACTATTTTCTCAGCTCTGTGCATCTTTATCAAAATAATTAAAGGTGGCATAACGATGATCTTCCCACTCTATTTTGATCACTTTCATGAATTCCTTTGTGCTAATCAATACAACATTGTCAAGTGGTTTGACTGGTGCATCGCTATCTTCTATCGTCCATGGATTTTTTTAAATGCCAGCTGCAGAAGCATGTCTTGGAATCTTTGCTATATTGGGTGATAGCTATGGAACCTTTGGTGTCCAATCCCATGTCTCTGAGATTCAAATAGTCATATTCCGAGCCAGAGTTGGTAAACACCACTTCTGTGTAAATGTTTGCAAATGGAGACTCGGCATAAGGGTTTGTCAAACTAGAGAAATCCAGAGATGTTTGATGCAACTCTGAAACCGGTTCCCATTCCAGTCATGCCATTCATTTGATTAACTTTCAAGTTCAATGTCCATTGTCCAGTTACAGGTCAGTTTTTGTAGGTGGGGAGGCACAACTCACTGATATGTAGGAGTGAACCACGCGGAGCACATATCAAGCACTAGGGAAAGGTGGCGGAAACATTAAGGTGATACGAGGAGGCAGATGAAAACAAGAGTAACAAATGGCAATCAATGTGTATTCAACTAACAAATGAATGTTACACATTTAGCAAGGTGATTTTGGTCGTTGATGGTGTGGTCCCATATGTTCTTTTGGTTCAGTGTATGTTACCTGAGTTATTATTACTGTCTTCTCTTAAAAATAATTCACTAGAATTATAGTAGCAGCTCTGTTTAGTTGTGCTACAAGTTAGCCAAAAAAAAAAGGCCAATTCAGAAGGTGAAACATATGAACCTGGATTAACCACACGATTTCAATAACTTGATGCATAATTTGCATTGGATTTGATTATATGAATTAGTGTTTCTACGTTGGCATCGTAAATTTTGTTTGGTCAAATATTATATTATTTGGATCATTTAATCTATTTATATTATTTTATGTTAAATTTGGACTGAAGTTTGGCAATTGAATGAAAATGAGATGAAACGGGTCGGTTAGCAAATGTTAAAATTTAATTGGTGGCATGGTGGATGATATGAGAAAAGGTGTGGATGGCAACAATGAGATAGTTGCTTTGCTCGTAAGCGGGAGTTATTCCAATATTAAAAAAAAACAATCACATGGATGCCCCGATTATTTTGCTAAGTGTATGGTATTTATATCTCAATTTTGGTAAAAAATATTAGAATGTGGATTTGATCCAAAGGTTCTCAACAAATGGAAATAACAAATCTAAATAAAATCCATTTTAAATAATCATATACAAAATAATTTTCCAATTATTAATTCATAGATGACAATCTAATTAAAAGCAATTTTAAATAATTATATACAAAATATCTTTCCAATTATTAATTCATCAATGATAACCTAAATAAAAACCATTTTAAATAATTATATATAAAATATCTTTCCAATTATTAATTTATCAGTGGCAAACACATAAGAAGATAAATTAAGAGTCTCTATTGCCCTATCAATTCTCTTTCCATTGACTTCAAATTTAAACATGTAAAGGCATGTAATCTTCCTAGTGTGAAAACTTGTTTGCCGAGCTAATAAAAACTAATAAATATAAGCATGTAATCTTCCTGGTGTAAAAACTTGTTTGCAGAGCTAATAAAAACTAATCATATATACTATAACTCCGACCATCCCCAGCTAATAGAAACTAATCAAATATACTATAACCCCGACCATGGGAAGGGATGGTTGCTGAAAATATTAGAATGGCTATAAAAGGGCATTGAATTTATCCAATAAACTGGCATGAAAATGGGCACTGAATTTGATCAAATGAGTTAGAGTTAAAATTTTGAGTTTCATTGCATAGAAACAATTTCGCTAAGGTACATTGGGATTTTGTTTCAACAAACTGACACCTCAATTTGCAATTCCAACTTCAGTAGGTATCCGCTGTCATGCAACCTTGTTGTTATTGTAAAGATATTTAACTACCATAGTAAATATCCTTGCAACAACAGAAACAATAAATACACTGCTACAAAACACTTGTCCAATTTTTTCGAGCATCTGGGAAATAATTCGAACAGTATTTATGATCATTAAAAACGGACTTACTGCTGATTATTCTTTGGCATCTCGGAAATAATCATAAAACCCATTTTTGATCATTAAGAACATAAATAAGGGACATTATCAGATTCTGAGTCCAAATTTAAACATGTAAAGGCATGTAATCTTCCTAGTGTGAAAACTTGTTTGCCGAGCTAATAAAAACTAATAAATATAAGCATGTAATCTTCCTGGTGTGAAAACTTGTTTGCCGAGCTAATAAAAACTAATCAAATATACTATAATTCCGACCATCCCGAGCTAATAAAAACTTATCAAATATACAATAACTCCGACCATGGGAAGGGATGGTTGCTGAAAATATTAGGATGGCTATAAAAGGGCATTGAATTTATCCAATAAGCTGGCATGAAAATGGGCACTGAATTTGATCAAATGAGCTAGAGTTAAAATTTTGAGTTTCATTGCATAGAAACAATTTCGCTAAGGTACATTGGGATTTTGTTTCAACAAACGGACACATCAATCTACAATTCCAACTTCAGTAGGTATCAGCTGCCATGCAACCTTGTTGTTATTGTAAAGAAATTTAACTACCATAATAGATATCCTTGCAACAACAAAAACAATAAATACACTGCTACAAAACACTAGTCCAATTTTTTTGAGCATCTGGGAAATAATTCGAACAGCATTTATGATCATTAAAAACGGACTTATTGCTGATTATTCTTTGGCATCTCGGAAATAATCATAAACACCCATTTCTGATCATTAAGAACATAAATAAGGGACATTATCAGATTCTGAGTCCATTCCAAAATAAATGGTATCAGATTCTTGCAATCTGACATCGTCTGAGTATAGGAATTAATTAATTAATCCTCTCCTCTCTATGGATATACATCATCTGAGTGGGAATTAGTTAATTAATTAATTAAGTTGTTATAAGTTTTTGCAATCCGAGATCAATTGAGTAGAAATTAATTAATCTTTTTTTTTTGTAAATATAAATTATTTATAACAAATAATAAGTATTTAGTAGCAATGTATTTAGTGTATTTATTGTTATCGAAAGATATTAATTACTATAGTAGATATTTTCGAAGCAGTAGAAACAATAAATACACTACTGCCAAATACTTAAAAACAATAAATACTGACAAATACTTACTGGTCCATTTTTTGGATTTTGAAAATAATCATAAACACCAATTTATGATCATTAAAAACCGACTTATTGCTGTCCATTCTTTGGCATCTTGGAAATAATCATAAACACCCATTTCTGATCATTAAGAACTTAAAAAAAGAAATCTGATCATTAAGAACTTAAAAAAGAAACAATATTATATATAAGATGAGTAAATTCCAAAATAAATGGTGTCAGATTAAATCCTGCATCAAAATTGATCGCTCTACTGAAGTGTTATAGGAAGACGATGACACAGAATGACACATAGAAAACATGGCTCTATCATGCTCCACGCTCCATACTAAGACTCACCAAGTGATTGCGTTGTTAAATGGCTCTTGTCTTGTAGCTCTAGGTGGCTCCCATCCTATAGCTTTTATCCGAAAATATCATAAATTGAATGACCTCTCGACATGTTGAGGGTTTTTTAAGCCAAAGTAAAATGGAGTTGACATAGATCACCATGCTTCCAAGCTAAACTAAACAGTGGCGGCATCCAACATACCTAGCACAGTATACGATATGAGTTGGTTGTCATGGCACTGAGTTTTCTTGGCACATGGCGCTTGACATCTATTAATGCACATTGAATTCAGTGGCCACAGTGTGCATGCAATACCAAACATACACCAATGTGTCGTACAAGGGTTTAGTGCCCTAGCTTTAACCCGTGATCATACTAAAGTAAGTCGTCAACAATCTGTAATGATGTGATTTATTGAAGGATGTTAAGACAAGTGGATTGATTTATTAGGACCCTGTGATGTAAATATGTTATAAATATTCCTATACTAAGGCTCAACTAGTGAATAGTCATATAAGTCCAAGTACTGGACATGGGTATGTGGTGTACATGTTATATTCCTACGATACTTAATACTACCAAGTGAATATGTTGTTGTGGTGTACTGAATAGTCATTCGTGGATAAGTGACTATATAATACATTGCACTCTATGCCGGACCGCAGCCTTTTAATCCTTGATTAAGGATGGATGGCAAAGATGCATTGATTTGGAATACACCTTAAGAAAAATTCATTGAGCACACATATCTAATGGCCCAGATTTGCTTTTGGCAAACAGCATACTGAACAGTCCTTTGTTAATCCATCGTTTTTTTCAATAATCTCAACTCTGTTAATGAGTCTGCCACGGGGAAGCCGTTTTTTTATCCGAGCCTTTGCCACGCAGGAGCTTCAATGGGTTAAATGAATCGTTGATAGTTTCTTTTCCCATACGGGCTGGAGATGAATTGTTGATAGTTGATCGTTTCGTTTCTAATCGTGACAATTAGATTATACATAACCTGGAAGGATTGCCTGAATCTCTCCGAGGTAAGCTATAGCGGGAAAAACAACAAATTATTCGATACCTTACTAGGGTTATACATATCGCTCAGGCTCTCTACAATAGAAAAACTCCGGAGAGAATATGGGAAACTAAACATCAAGCCCCAAACCCCTACACCAGACAATGGTTCCACATGAAGAGTGTCATTCCTCAAACAGAGTTAACGCGAGAAATGGCGCATTACATTGAGCTTCACGTAAATCCCAACAATGCCGGTGAGTTAGATGTCATTGCCGAGTATACTGTACTTCTAGATGAGAATGAGATGAAGCGACATTTGAACATGTTAAGTGATTACATTTCAGAAAGATCGATAAGAAACAGACAGTACTGGGTGACAATATGGAAAAAAATTAATCTGATGAGGCTGTGTTGCCAATTTCATGATCAGAACATACAAACATTTAGATCTTTACATGGCTTCAGCTACTTCAACAGACTTATCTTCCATTAGAAAATGATATCAACGAGCTAGGGTTCTTGGATGTCTGCAAGGAAATAATGAGGGCGATTGACTTCATTGGCCTGAGAGCATCCGATATCGTAGAAAAAAGTTCAATGGGATTTCCTTCGTTTATAGGGTTAATGTTCATGCTCGTGCACAATTAGTCCAAGAGTGGGGATTTTATAAAATTCCAGTCGCGTTTGTTAGGATTTCTTTGTAAAAATTTTGATCAAATGGCCGTGAATCCTCTCCTTGGAGACTTTGTTTACCATGAATTATTAAGAGTCTCAGGGTTGGAAATCGCCATGGATGTGTTATCTCGTCAGGATGCCAATGATATCAGCAGAGAAGACTTGAATAACGGGATTGGAATTCTGAAAGAGGGTTGGATCTTATCAGTTAATATAAATTCCCATGACTATTACCTGGAAGAGCTGGGTAATGCTGTAACTATCCTCGAGAAATTCCACAGAGATCCCAGGAGATCAGTAGTTTTATGGAGGGACAAGTAATTGAAGCCCGCGCCTTGGAGCAGCGCCATTCCTCGGCTGATCTGCAACAATTCAATTGAGATCGGTTCAAATTCAGTTGAGATCAATTATCAGTGGAAGACGACATTCCTCGGTTGATCTGTTACAACATGCTAAATTTTCCAATCTCAACATTGTGCTTCCTGCAATGGTTTCCCAGATCCTCTTCACTCATGCAGCATAAGGTTTGTCTTTCCTACAAGTTTTTATGAGTATATTAATTAATTGTGTTGATCATTTGCGCGTCTTAGCTCCTTTCATCACATAACCATTGATTATGTTTATAACTCACATTATAATTTAACAAAAAAACTCTATTACAATTTACAACTGTGTTTTTATCAATTTTTACAGAATATGAGAACCAATAATGCAAATTGAAGAAATGGAATGTAAATGAAACAATAGCCGGTTGATAACGAGCATTGCACTAGAAAATAGGATTGCTCTATGGTGTGTGGTGCAAATGAGAGGATTAACGAGCTATCAAGTGGGATTGCTATATGGCGCACTAGTCTAAATCTGTTTTATCTTTAATTGTTTTATATATACAAAGAAAATTATTATTCTATTGAAAATAATTATTATTCTATTGAAAAGTCTTTGAGTTGAGTTAGGGTAATATTGAAAAGAATTATTATTCTATTGAACAGTGTTTGAGTTATGTTAATTCTGTCTCTATTCATGAATTGATCACTTTTATAACCGTTAAGCTTTAGAGTACAGACTTTCGGATGTAAATTCATGATCTCCTTTCACTTCTTAATACTTTAACAATCATATCAAGCCGAGCCGAGTTGTAGGAAATTAAAAATTATGTAGGTTTTGTGTTTTCTAATTACACCTTTGCAATCATTAACAAATTGATTTTCAATGAAAGTTAACTATATTCAACCAAAGACAACCATAGTTAACCATAGTCAACTATGGTCAACCATTTTCAATTAAAGCTAACTATAATCAACCATGGCCATTAAAGTTAGCCATAGTTAACCATGGTCAACCAAAGTAAACCATAGTCAAGCATGGTTGAGCATGGTCAACCAAATTCAACCATGGTAGACCATAGTCAACCATGGAAGACCATAGTTAACTATGGTGAACGATAGTAAACCATCCTCAACCAAAGTCAACCATATGATTGACCATGTTTGACCGTGGTTGGTTAATAATAATAATAATAATAATAACCAATTATGGTAAACCATGGTCAACAAATGTCAACCATAGTCAACCATAGTCAATAAAAGTCAACTATGGTCAACCAAAGCTATCCATGCTCAACCATAATCAAGCATGGTCAACCAAACTCAACTAAAATCAACTATGTCTGACCATGGTCAACCAAAATCAGTGACGTTCAACCATAATTAACCATCTTTAACCAAAATCAACCATATGGTTGACCATGGTTTACTATGGTTGGGCATGGTTGGTTAATAATAATAATAATATTAACCAACTAGGATTGTTAAAGATAACAATAATATTATTATTAACCATGGTCAACCATATGGTTGACTTTGGTTGACGATGCTTGACTATTGTTGATTATGGTTGAGTTTTGTTGACCATGGTTAACCATGCTTGACCATGGTAAACCATAGTAAACAATGTCAAACATTTTCAAACATGTTAACTATGGTTTCCCTTGGTTGACTATGGTTGGCCATGGTCAACAAGGGACAACCAATGTAAACCATAGTCAACCATTAAAAACCATGTCAAACATTTCCAAACATGAATGGCCAATAAATATTTGTATATATAATATTAACATAAATCTTATTTACTAATTTATTTCTTATTTAATTTTAATTAATTAATTTAATATTTAATATTTAAATAATATTTGTATATAATAAAGACAATTTAATATTTTTATTACAAATATTTAAATTTATTTATTAGATATAAATAAATAATAGTCATTTAAATAAATATACTATTATTAATAAATATTATTATTTAATAATATTAATTAAAATAAAAATAATATTTAATATTAATTCACAATTCCTTCCTCGCATGCTAGTCGTCAACTAAAAACAACCACATTTTTAAATGTGGTTGATATTCGTCAACCAATGTATATCAACCACTTTTAAATGTGTGGCCATAGTTGATATACGTCGATCGACGAATATCATCCACATTTAAAAATATGGTTGTTACTAGTATAAGTTCAAGTAGTAGATATGAATATGTGAAATATATATTATATTCCTAAAATACTACCAAGTGAGTATGTTCTTGTGGTGACCTTTAATGTTATGTTTAAAAAGAAAATGGAACATGAACTCTAGGATTACTAAATTAGAATTAGAAATGGGCTATCGGGCTATTTTTACTTGCATTAGAAAACTTGATGAGAAAAGAGTATTCAATGCTTATGTGGTGAATGGTCATGATCACAAAGACCATGTTTGAATGATAACTTGTTAAGATTCCTATAGTAGTATAATTGAATTCATTATAGTCATTGTGGGTTGGGTACTATGACAAATAGAGCCCAATATCCATCCTTTTCCCTTCTGCATGCATAACCCAACTTGGGGTGGAATATTCTACAAGAAATTCCTATAACTGAGCGGTAAATTGTTGATCTAGCTGGTTTGGAAATATTTGAATTCAAATAAGTGTTTATCCTTATTCATTTGTGAATTGTTTATTCTCATATTATGTCTTTTAATTTTTGAAATATATTTAAGAATTCGAGAAGGTGATAGAAATTCTCATTAACTTTGATTTGAAGAGTTTGTTATGTACTTTATCATTGCACTTTCGTTTATTATGCATATTTAAATTAATGGAACATATTTTTGTTCATAAGCATGATTATGAATTCAGTTGAGTTTTGGTTTGGAAGAAGAGCAATTTTATAGCTATATCGTGATGAATGTGAAAAAGCAACATGCTTTAGGAGGAGCGATTTTGACTTATGAACTTGTGAGAAAATGTGTTTGTAATATCTTTTGAATTAATATTGGTGTATGATGTGCTCTCTAATAGGAAAGGTGAATAGGATTTATGAAGAAATCCTACTTAGTTTACAAGGATACACTAATGGCCCATGAGGAAACCCTAATGCAAGGATATATGTAGTAGGATTTAGAGGATTATGTGAAGGAAAAAGTAGAGGTATTTCAAATGTCTAATTTTGTGTGAAGAAAAGAATTAGTAGAGATTTGTAATGGAACTAGGGAATTATGAGAAGACATAAGGAATGAGGAAGAATTAGACCTTTTGAAAACATTATAAAAATATCTCAAAAATATTGAAACACCAAAGCGTAGGTTCTATTGGTGTCAAAACCATAAACACATAGTATAGACCTAGCATGAATTCAATGGTGATTCCACAATAAAAAGCTTGATCTTGGAAATATCTAGAAAGTGAAAGGAGTGAGAATTAAAAACTAGACAAGGATAACCTTTGTGATTGTCAAAGGTAGGTGAAACTCACAATAGATTTGGGGGTACATTCATTCAATGCCATCAAGTGAAGGAGTTCAAAGAATTCATTATGGAAGAATAATCTAAAGGAGGATAGTTCAAGAAAAAGGTCTCTCCTTGAACCAGGATAATGGAAGGAACACAACAAAAACAATGTAAGATCCAAAGGAGGCAAGGTAAGTTTGATAATCATTGGTGATTTAGGGATTTCTTGAATCGGGATAATGGAAGGAAAAAAACCAAAAGAATGTAATATCCAAAGGAGACAAGGTAAGGTTGATAAGAATTGAGGATGTAGGGATTGAATTAGTGATGGGTTAATGGACAAATCCATTATTGAAAGATTAAGGTAGGAAGAATCATGAGAAATTTTTTGTTATTCATATGTATGGAGCATAAATGGTTTGAAATGCTTGGTCACATTTTGGTTTACCATATCCTAGTTTGTGACTAGATAGCATTTGAACTTCAAATAGTGATCAAAATCCTTGTAGATTAGATATTCATGAGGGGTTACCAAAGTAAATTGAGATAGTATGGGGAAATTAGACTTACACTCAATATTTAGAGTATTGGGATATACCCCTAGATGCTTTAGTTATAGAGAAACATGGCATTTGTGGAGAAATTTCATAAAAAATGATAGAAGAAATACATATAGGAATAAGGAAAGCTCATTAGTGGTCTCAAAGAAGAAGCCTTCATTCAGATAAGCAAAGAATTGGGAAGGAAGGATTGTTAGGATTTGGAAACAAAATAAGGGCTTGTTGAATAGGACCAGAAGTCAGAGGCATCAAGGAAAATGGCTACTTAGAAAGAATATGACCATACACACTTGGATTCAAAAGCTATAATAGACCCTCAAAGTGCATTGAGAAACAATTATCTTTAGTTTTTTGTTTGTAATCCATTTAAGGAAGAAGTACTTGTAAGCAATGAAAACACCCTATTAAACCTTGGTCATCTTAGGGATCCCTCTAAAGAAGGAAAAGTGGTGGAACCTCCCAACCTAATAGTTGAAACCCATAAATGTGAAAGGCTAGAACCGAAACTTGAAAGTCTTGGTGGATAAAAATATAGGGGATTATTAGGGTTTAGATTTAAAATAAATTAGAAATCTAATCATCAAGCACTCACAATAAGGCCAAGAAAAGCTCATTCCCAAAAAATGTTAGAAGCTTATAAGTATATAAGATAATAACAAGGATTTTGGCTAATAGATTAAAAATATTTATTTCTAATTGTATTTCAAAATAATAGTTTTCGTTCTCTACATAATATAGATATATGAGGTCAATTAGATGTAGCTTCAGTGATTATGGGGAAAAAGCTGTTACCCTCTTAGTGAGCTAATCATTGATGAGTTATGTATGATATATTCATGAGTTGTTGACCTAGACTTGTGCTTTGGCAGTTTCACTAAGATATGTTACATGACAATAATAATAATACTTACAATATAAAAATAAAAGAAGAAAAGGAAGAAGAAGATACATGATGTAGAAGAACTCAAGAAGGTCTCCATTTAATAAAGGTAAAAAATAAGCAAGCCTTGGTAATGAAAGTCTATTTGGAAAAGTCTTGTAACAATGTGAGTTGGTTATATCTCATATTATTGTTGTTCTAGATTGGCATGAAGTTTATATTAGTGAATTGCATAGTGGGATGTATAACTTCGACATCTTTTGCAATCTTGATAAATAGTTTAGCCTCAGAGTTTTTCTTCCCATATTGGGGTATGAGACAAGGATATCCTACATCGCAATTTTTATTTTTACTTGTTTTGGAAGTTTTAAGGAGGATGGTTACAACAACAGAAAAGGAAGGGGCTCTAAGAGACAAAAGGTACGAATATGTAACCTTCACTCACCTGCTATTTATAGATGATGTATTTTTGTTCAAAAAAGCATAATATATGGATGATACTTGTAGAAATAAATTTTATAGAAGTATAACATAGCCACATGAATGGAAGCTAGTGTTTATAAATTTTAATTTAATGGGTTGAGTGATGAATTTGAGAGGCAATACCCTTGGATGTCATTCTTAATCCCTAGCTTCAAGGGAAGACTTAATATGTTAGTTTATATCTTAAACCAAATGACTATAGGATAAATGATTGAAATTCTATATACAGAAGAATAGAAGGAAGGGTGATCAATTGCTACCATAGTTGGTTATCTAAGGGGAGGTAGACTAAGTTTAGTTAAATCAATATTGGAGGGGATCTAGTATATTGGCATTCATTAGCATACATTTTGAAGGGCATGTTAGGTAAGATAAGGAAGAAATGGATTAGGTTTTTGTGGATGACGGAAAAGGAAAAGAAAATAATCCCGATGGTGAAATTGAAAAAAAAGGGCAAATATTAAAGGTGAAGGAGGATGTGGATTAAAAAACATCAATTTATTTATTCAATTCCTATCTATTAACACCAAAATTGACCCCCAAGGTTGAAAGAGGGTAATTCTGGGTAACCACTAACCAATCTTTGGCCTGTGCTAACGAATCAACACAGGCAGAGAGGGCTCTCTCTAAAATCTCATGAAAAGACTGGAATAATCAAGATTGTCAATAATGAAAAAGAAACACCAACATTCACGACCAAGATATTCAATTACAACAATTATACAGAAGATGAGTTTCCTATTTTGGAAATAAAATGATTCATGCGTGGTTTGGCTGAAAATGTATGGGCTTTAGTTTGGGCAATGGAGTCACCTTTTACAAACTATGAAACACCATTCACAAAGATTCTGCAAACGCATTTACAAGGGCAAGGTAGCAAGCAGCTAGTAGTCAAAGAGGTTTTTATTTTGTGGGATAGAAGAGAAAAGAAACAGTCCATCAATGTAAGGCATACCAAGATGAATCCTACATCAACTTTAGCAGAATATGTTGGTGAAATACTTGGAAAGAAATAAGCAGAGCATAATCTCTATGAATTCCACTTAATCATTACCCTTTTTCCAAGCATGAAGGAAATAACACAAAAATGGAGTTACGAAAGAAAGAAGACACAATTGCACATGGAAAAAGAGAAAATACAAACTACCATACCAATTACACAGGAATCCCTGTCAAAACGTAGGCTTCAACTCTGCAAACTTTATTAAAACAACTCAGAAATTGTCTTACAGACTAATTCTCAAATTACCAAAAGCTTTCAGCATAATATTTTCAACCTCTTTTCATTCTATTACATTGCATATATATATTCCATAAAGCCATCCTGCAGTACTTCATCTTTCGCCTTAACGGAAATACTAGAAGGACACCTCATTACACCAAAATTCAAAAAATTATTACATATGTGTAATGTCTCAAACAAACTGATTAAGAAAAGGAACGGAATATCATAGACAGAGGATTTTTTAACCCTAGTTTCGCAAATGACCTTGCGAGTCAAAGAAATCTTCTACTCTCAATGAGCTGTCAATCTGTGGTGCATCATCTGGCAGGATAGGTGTCGTTTCCTTAATGGAGAGTACAAAATTGTGGATTATTTATGCACATGGTTGGTCGCTCCACTTGATTTCGAGCTTCTCCTTCTTTATTCTTTGTCTATTTCCTTTGTACACCTGTCGTCCATCAGGTTTCTCATCTTCGCTGGCAGTGTCAAACTCTATGAGGTTGAATACCATAAGAGGTGGAGGGGTAGAATTTTCCTCCATATCATCCCACACCCGCTTTGGCATGAACACCACTTTGCACTCCCGTCTCTTCTCCATGAACCAATCGCATTAGAGAAGGTATTCAAACCACCTGATGCACTATCTTTCCTTTATACCGGCTTCAGATAGAATACATGAGAACCTTATCCATAACTACTTTGATGATGACGGTCACCATGAATAACCATAATTTCCATGACAACACCATCAGTCTCTTCAATCAGGAGACCTTGACGTCCAAGGATGTTGAGGTGACCTTCAGCATGCTCAGCGATGTCGTCCCAGATAGACGGCACAGCCAATGATGGTGCAAAAGTGTCTCCCATCATACCGATAATCCCCTGGGATATCACCCAGAGGTCTTCTTGGCAGGTCCGTTCTTCTGACGTCCCTCGTGTGACAACCCTTAATCTCATGCTTTCACGCACACACTCCGAAAGACATGGGTCACATTACCCTTACCACCTTAAGATCCAACCTCCAATCCATGCAAGGGACTTACTCCCTTTTATGCCTCCTTTACAGATTCTTTCGGGCATCCACACGTTCGTCAACTTCCTCAGTCATAAGCATCCAGCACCTTTGGGATGCTCATAACCTCCAGAAACCTTCATCCCTTTCCTTAGTATGGCTGGGACAGATGTCTTCTCTAACTACTTGCTTCAATCCCTCCGCTTTATCTGGAAGCCAGGCCTGAGGCCACTAAGACCAGGGGAAAATGTTACCTGTGGAAGGATACATTTGGTCATAAATTCTCCCATATCGGGGTTTAATCTTGAATCGCCTATGCTTTCGGACAGACCAACCACTACTTTGGATGTTCGAGAAGTCGCGGGGATTATCGCTAATGCCGAGGTCAAGCCCGTGGTGGGGAGTTACAAAGATCCAACGACCTTTGGACAGACTTTGGAGGAACAAGGCAACCATTGTTATCCTTGAGATGACCTCCAAGCCCATCTTGTCAAGGTCTTGAGAGATAGCTTCTTCGCAGGCCATCATAAACCAGACCGAAATTGATACAGGGCCTCTGGGGAGTTTCCCTATTAGGGCGTGACCTCACAACTCCCAGGCCTCAATCCAGCTGCTCGGTGACCAACCATCAAGCTCCTGCACCCAGGCTAGAGCCTTATTCTCTGGAAAGAACCTCCTCCGCTCAGACAGGCTTCGGAAAGGGTAAAGAAAAAATGCAAACTATGAAAGGTATTTTCACATATATAACTACATCTCCGTAACGTCGGCTCATCTTGGTAAGCTATCTGTTAGTTCTCAACCGTTGATCTATCACGTGCTAGCTTTCCTTCGTCGGATCTGTTACCCCTTTACTGCTTGATTTAACATTCAGTCTTTCCTCACTATCGGATCTGGCTTAACTTTCCATCTACGCCGTCCTTTCTTGTCCACATTTTCCCATAAAATGGGCCTCGCATGCACCCAAATGGTCCCTACCATGCTTTTCCTCTTCTATGTGACGGCTTCTGAAACTGAAACCTGGAATGCAGGAAAATATTATCGCATTCATCCATCTCCTATCCGGTGCACTGCTTTTGCTTCGGTGGCCATTGATGCATATCCCTACAGCCCTTCGAACCATGGATTCTTTTATCAATTTGTGCCATCGCATGTGCCTATTTTCACCCATCACTTTTTGGTATGCCTCCTTGTGACAACGCTTGCTGCTGACACCTAGCCGGCGGAGATGGTTCATCGCATTCGCCTTTCCCTTATCTCCCTCGCAACTTAGCTATGCGGTATTCCATGTAAGGCCATGGATTGGATTCCCATGCCTAATCTACGGTGTAGATTGGCTTGGTGTTTAACTTCACATGTTTGACCGGTGGACTATAGGCTATAAAATATGCTTCTTGTTTATTCATACCTATACTTCAACATTTTCTCATTCTTCGCACCTCTGGCTTTTCCTTAGATCATTTAGTCCTTCCCATTAGGATTTATCATTAGGGCATGGAGGATATCTCAGTTTTCCATACTAGGTACGTTTTGACCCACCACTTCTTCCATTCAATTTCATATTATAGAAAAATATATAGGTGTTAAAAACTGGCTCCAACGGGGGTGCTATCCTCCCTGTGAGGTAGCAAAGAACTCCGTAGATTAAGTGCCTAATCCATTGGGCGGCTCCTTCAAACCCTGACTATCATAAGCGACATCCTGTAGCTGGCCTTGTCCTCCCAAAGCTGCAACTGAACATCCGGATTCGAATACCTAAACCTACCAACTGAAATAAAAGCAGTTGCTTGACCTACAAGCTTATTTATATACAAGTGTTCCTACCCTACTTGTTCGGTACAAAGGGAAATTTAGTTAATCTCATACCTCCAATGAAGCCAATCAAGCAAATGGCTTGTTGACTGAATTTTCCATCCCATTCCTCCTGTAGTGGGGAAAACCCCATTAAATGAGAGCTCTGTGTGAATATATCTTTTAATCTTAGTCTCCCCGAGCAATATAAACCCTTCCATTTCTGACCTTTCTAAGAAATTAGCAAAAGGGTCTATCAGAACATGAAGAATTCTGAATTCTCTAGGAACAGCTATGAGGTTTCCCGAGATAGGTTCTCCTCGACCTTTCTCCTGCTGTTCTGGATCACGTGACAACTGGTATTGTTGAAAAAATTTCTTATCCCACTCTGGGGGAGGGATATAAAGGTCGTCGCCAATTTTATCTAAAACCCCAGGGCTTAGGGTTTGATTTTTACTGTTGGTAGCATCAGAAGCAGCTTCAACCCTTCCACTGACCTCAAGTGAAATGAACTCCCTTTGACGAGTCTCTGCCACTCGGGGTGGATTACCCGCTTGATCTTTCTCTTTATCATCAATCTCGAAAAAACTTATGAAGTTTTCCGAGCACTCTCCTTCATATTCATCATATTTAGGAGGATCGACTTCCTCTTCAAACACATTATCGGCATGGATTTTAGCAGGTGTGTTGTATCCTACATAAAACCTCTCATGATTATCTTCTTTTGGTACTTCCCGGGTTTGGTCATCTCTTTGTGCGTTCAGAGAAAAATAGGGGCACCGAGCAACTTCTCCTTCCTCGAGCCCTTCTTCGACTCTTGTTTCTTCTTCAATCTCTGCAACCTTACCTTCGTTTGATAATTTTCCTGACATCCTAATATTGTCTTCGACCTCCAAAGCATCAATGAGCATGCATTGCAAATTCGAAGACCTCCTCTCTAACAAGAGCAAGGATAG
This sequence comes from Larix kaempferi, assembly GCA_027924585.1. Classification (NCBI taxonomy): domain Eukaryota; kingdom Viridiplantae; phylum Streptophyta; class Pinopsida; order Pinales; family Pinaceae; genus Larix; species Larix kaempferi. Next base: position 9,585,103 of record BSBM01000087.1, read on the forward strand.
CTCTTGGGGAAAAATAGATGTGTAGTGAAGCTTGGCAGCATTCTCTAGGGGTTGAATTTCCCTTGGCATATCATAATAAAACTTTGAAACCTTCTATTAAATCTAGACATGGCCTCTCCCTCTCGCCTTCCCGTGGAGTAAAATTCTGAAAGAATCAGGTCCCATGGTTGTCTTTCTCCCCAAAATTCTAAGACATCAGAAAACCTTCGCCAATTATCTATAGACTCTGGTTGCAAATGGCTGAACCATTTCTTCACATCTCCTTGGAAAGATTGGCGAAAACCATCATACAAATGTCATCATGCTCCACCTCAAAAAGATCCAAAAAGTGCTCAAACTCTTGGAGATGCCTCTCAGCAATGAGGTTTTCAGATTCTCCATCGAATCTGGGAAGGTATTTATGGTATTTGGGAGGGTAGTCATGCAGAATAGGGGGCAGTTTTAAAGGACAATATCTCAGTTGAGATCTGGAAGGCAGAGGGATACGTGCGGGGGGGTTTTCTTTAGCTTGATTCTCTTGGGATTTGCAAAGTTTCACATGAATCCCATAAGACTCGGAAGAAGGGATGGGATCAGCTCTAGGTGTTGAAGGAGAATATACATTTGTAAAGTCCAAAGAGGGATATACAAAGGAAGGTCTGTCATGACCCAAAGCTCTTCGTTGGGATAAAATTTTCTTGATATATATACATAAAGGTAAAAGGATATTGATACAGAAGAACAAGATTTCTTTGAAGAGATTAGTGTTCTGATACTTGAATCTTGATTTTTCCATGTTTAAGGCAAATGTGTTCGTTCTATAGTGGGGTCGTCATGAGAATTCTTCAATATCTCAATTCTTGTATAAGGTCAGAGATCTCCCCAGTGGGGTCTCCTTCATATTGAAATTTCTCTTGAGTGGAGTCGCTAGGTGAATGACACAACCTTATTGATGTCTGATCGTTGTTCACCATCAGCATCTAGATCTGAGCTTTGTCGTTCTAGCAGGGATCGCGAAACAATCTTCGCTCCCCGGCAACGGTGCCAATTTGTTAACACCAAAATTGACCCCCAAGGCTGAAAGAGGGTAATTCTGGGTAACCACTAACCAATCTTTGGCCTGTGCTACTGACCCAACACAAGCAGAGAGGGCTCTCTCTAAAATCTCATGAAAAGACTGGAATAATCAAGATTGTCAATAATGAAAAAGAAACACCAGCATTCGCGGCCAAGATATTCAATTACAACAATTATACAAAAGATCAGTTTTATGTTTTGGAAATAAAATGATTCATGCGTGGTTTGGTTGAAAACGTATGGGCTTTAGTTTGGGCAATGGAGTCACCTTTTACAAACTATGAAACATCATTCACAAAGATTCTGCAAACGCATTTATAGGGGCAAGGTAGCAAGCAGCTAGTAGCCAAAGAGATTTTTATTTTGTGGGATAGAAGAGAAAAGAAACAGTCCAGCAATGTAAGGCATACCAAGATGAATCCTACATCAACTTTAGCAGAATATGTTGGTGAAATACTTGGAAAGAACTAAGCAGAGCATAATCTCTATGAATTCCAATTAATCATTACCCTTTTTCCAAGCATGAAGGGAATAACACAAAAATGGAGTTACGAAAGAAAGAAGACACAATTGCACATGGGAAAAGAGAAAATACAGACTACCAGACCAATTACATAGGAATCCCTGTCAAAACGCAGGCTTCAGCTCTGCAAACTTTATTAAAACAACTCAGAAATTGTCTTACAGACTAATTCTTAAATTACCAAAAGCTTTCAACATAAGATTTTCAACCTCTTTTCATTCTATTACATCACATATATATATGCCATAGAGCCGTCCTGCAGTACTTCATCTTTCGCCTTAACGGAAATACTAGAAGGACACCTCATTACACCAAAATTCAAAAAATTATTACATATGTGTCATGTCTCAAACAAACTGATTAAGACAAGGAATGGAATATCATAGATAGAGTATTTTTTAACCCTGGTTTCGCAAATGACCTTGCGAGTCAAAGAAATATTCTACTCTCAATGAGCTGTCAATCTGTGGTGCATCATCTAGCAGGATAGGTGTCATTTCCGTAGTGGCTAGTACAAAATCATGGATTATTTCTGCACTTGGTTGGTCACTCCACTTGATTTCGAGCTTCTCCTTCTTCGTTCTTTGTCGGTTCCCTTTGTACACCTATCATCCATCAGGTTTCTCGTCTTCACTGGCAGGGTTGAACTCTATGAGGTTGAATACCATAAGAGGTGGAGGGGTTTAATTTTCCTCCATCTCATCCCACACCCGCTTCGGCATGAACACCACTTTGCACTCCTGTCTCTTCTTCATGAACCAATCGCAATAGAGAAGGTATTCAAACCACCTGATGCACCATCTTTCCTTTATACCGGCTTCAGATAGAATACGTGAGAACCTTATCCATAACTGCTGTGATGATGACGGTCACCACGAATAACCATAATTTCCATGACAACACCATCAGTCTCTTCAATCAGGAGACCTTGACATCCAAGGCTGTTGAGGTGACCTTCAGCATGCTCGGCGACGTCATCCCAGATAGACGGCACAGTCAATGATGGTGCAAAAGTGTCTCCCATCATACCAGTAATCCCCTGGGATATCACCTAGAGGTCTTCTTGGAAGGTCTGTTCTTTTGACGTCCCTCGTGTGACAACCCTTAATCTCATGCTTTCACGCATGCTCCGAAAGACATGGGTCACATTACCCTTACCACCTTAAGAGCCAACCTCCAATCCATGCAAGGGACTTACTCCCTTTTATGCCTTCTTTATAGATTCTTTCGAGCATCCACACATTCGTTAACTTCCTCAGTCATTAGCATCCAGCACCTTTGGGACACTCATAACCTATAGAAAAATTCAGCCCTTGCCTTAGTATGGTTGGGACCGATGTCTTTTCTACCTACTGGCTTCAATCCCTCCCCATTATCTGGAAACCAGACCTGAAGCCACTAAGACCAAGGGAAAATGTTACCTGTGGAACGATACCTTTGGTCAGAAACTCTCCCATATCGGGGCTTAATCTTGAACTGCCTATGCTTTTGGATAGACCAACCGCTACTTTGGACGTTCGAGAAGTCGTGGGGATTATCCCTAATGCCGAGGTCGGGCCCGTGGCGGGGAATTACAAAGATCCAACGACCTTTGGACGAACTTTGGTAGAACAAGGCAACCACTATTATCCCCGAGATGACCTCCAGGCCCATCTTGTCGAGGTCTTGAGAGATAGCTTCTTCGCAGGCCATCATAATCCGGACCGAAACTAATACAGGGCGTCCGGGGAGTTTCCTTGTTAGGGCGTGACCTCACAATTCCTAGGCCTCAATCCAACTTCCCGGTGACCAACCATCAAGCTCTTGCACCCAGGCTAGAGCCTCATTCTCTAGAAAGAACCTCCTCTGCTCAGACAGGCTTCAGAAAGGGTAAAGAAAAAATGCAAACTTTGAAAGGTGTTTTCACATATATAACTACATCTTCGTAACGTCGGCTCATCTTGGTATGTTTGCTGTTAGTTCTCAACCATTGATCTATCACGTGCTAGCTTTCCTTCGTCTGATTTGTTACCCCTTTACCACTTGATTTGACATTCAGTCTTTCCTCATCGTCAGATTTGGCTTAACTTTCCATCTACGCCGTCCTTTCTTGTCCACATTTTCCCATAAAATGGGCCTTGCATGCACCCAAATGGTCCCTACCATGCTTTTCCTCTTCTATGCAACGGCTTCTGAAACTGACACCTGGCAGGCGGGAAAATATTATTGCATTCATCCATCCCCTATCCGGTGCACTGCTTTTGCTGCGGGGGTCGTTGATGCGTATCCCTACAGCCCTTCGATCCGTGGATTCTTTTATCAACCCGTGCCATCGCATGTGCCTATTTTCACCCATCGCTTTTTGGTATGCCTCCTTGCGACAACGCCTGCTGCTGACACTTGGCCGGCGGAGATGGTTCATCGCATTCGCCTTTCCTTTATCTCCCTCGCAACTTAGCTATGTGGTATTCCATGTAAGGCCGTGGATTGGATTCCCGTACCTAATCTATGGCATAGATTGGCTTGGTGTTTAGCTTCACATGTTTGACCGACGGACTATAGGCTATAAAATATGCTTCTTTTTTATTCATACCTATACTTCAACATTTTCTCATTCTTCGCACCTCTGGCTTTTCCTTAGATCATTTAGTCCTTCCCATTAGCATTTATCATTGGTGCATGGAGGATATCTCAGTTTTCCATACCAGGTACGTTTTGACCCACCACTTCTTCCATTCAACTTCATATTATAGAAGAATATATAGGTGTTAACACTATAAAATGTTTTGTATAATTCCAATGATATAAGGGTTATGGGGGAGTAATGATAAAAAAATGCATTTCCCATGTATCAATATAAGATTGGATGAGAAGTGAAGAAAAAATTTGTGTAGGTACATCTATCATTTGGAAGGTTATAATCAATCCCTTTCCTTCGATAAGAGGATGGTTTCCTTGGAAAATTGGCAAGGTTTATAAGATTAGGATAAAATAGTATCATTGGATGATAATTACTAGAAACTACAAGATTTCAAAAACTTTGAAAATTGTACTAATAGATAAGGAGATTCATTGTTTAGTAGAATTATCCAATCCTAAATAAACATTTGATTAGAACTCAAAAGGTCAATTAGGAATCCAAGGAGACCTTATAAAAAAATGGAAACAATATATCCAAAATATAAAGAATAGTGTTATTTAGACTAAATATAGAGACAAATTAAAGCAAATGGTGAAAAACTCAAACATAGGATGATGACACCTATCATTTAAATATGTTTCTAGAGGGTGTCTTTTCAATTTTCTAAAATTATTTAGTTATTAAATTCCACATATGCATTTATTATTAATGTTCTTCTTCTTTTATCTTGTCTAATCCCTATAGAGACGAGGATCTCTCTTTTTCAAGTTTGTCCACACAACCTAAGAAAAATATAACTTCCATGTTCATCATAACATATGTCCAAGTAAAGAATAACTCATCAACAAAATTTTCACATGCCCAAGCACATAAAGGACTTAACCATTTGATGGTGTAAAAGATTTTGTATTACACACACCCCCAGATCACAATAGGAGTCATATGCGTTATTTACATATATTTTTATTTCTATTGAGTTAAATATAATTAAATTAATGTGTACATGGAATTATTAATGATTGTTTCTACTTTCATAGGAGCCCCTCCTTCTAGGAACGAGGTGACACCACCATCTAGTGTCTCCTTTGATGGCTAGGTTACCCACACCTCTTCAAAGCACAGTGAGGAAGTGCCTCAGCATCTAGGTACATTAAATACATATCTATTTTATGTTCTAGTATATTTAATTGTCAACATCTTTAATTTGTTTCACACATATTTTGAATGATATGCTTTTAGCTGGCTGCCAAGTACCCACATTGGACAAGATCTTATGACTCCACCTTATTCTCTTTGAGAGAATGAGATGACATAGATCAATATTGATGATATCACCTCTCAACACATTGGATGTGCACACAGATGAGGGTCAATGCGCACGATTGTCCCACCAAAAAATCAATGTGGACGGTGCTAGAGACTTTCAATGAGTTATTGGACCTCCACTGGAGGGCAGGACCACTGACCAACATTTGAGAGAATGCAAGTATGATGAGGAGGGCCCAAGTATTGGGTTCAGATAAATGAGAGGAAGTGAAACCCAAGACGAAAGGAAATGATGTGAGGAGTACATTGTTTGATATCCCGATATTCCTCCTATGTAAGTGGACATCTACTTATACTCAACTACTTATGCTTTCATAGTCTCACTTGACTTTTGACCATCCACCACCAATCGATCAGGTACTGTAATTTATGTTTCAACGAAATAAAATCCAATTTAATCATTAATTTATAATGTGCATTTATTATTCTTTTACTGATTACATGTACGATGTCACCATGCATAAGCACATATACAAGGGGTCATCGATGCAATAGTGATGTGGACACATGACTGTGATGCGTTGATTCAATGCGGTCCTAATTAGGACCAATTGATAGTCCTAGGATAGGACACACAGGCAAAGATGAAAAAATTCAGCATTGACTTAAGCATAGATAGTCTCGAACATAGAGAGACTCCTAATTTTACAACATATGTGGAGAAGTTAATATCAACTATTTAAAATACATCATTTCATCCTTTATCCAGATTTTCCTCTTACATACTTAACCAAAAGGTGCATAAAGGTACATTCAATAAATGTACTAAGGAATACATTATAAAACTAATATACATAATGCCAAACTTCATAACAATTGAAAAAAATCATTATTTATACAAGACTTATACATCCAAAGCCACTCTTAACATTTTTTTTATATGGATCCCTTTCCCACAACTATGCATTGTACAAGTTTAATAATTCCCCCTATTGAATCAGTACATTCAAGGGTTGTTTATCAACACAATACCCTGGCCACACATTAATTGTACATATACAAAGTGTTGTCTTCACAAGCATATGTTTGATCTTCCATTTTGGAACATAAATACACGCCTTTAGATTTATACATCCATATCAATATAAACATTGCTCTTAAATTTGTGGGACATTCAAAAGACCATATCCCTTTTCACACATTTCAAACTGTTAGATCATTTTAGTTTCTGACAAGGCGTTCAACTCTTGAATCCATGTTTTCTTCTAAAGCAAATCAAAGCATTACATACTTCTTCTATGTTGCAAAAATTGTAGAGTACTTAACATTGCAATCACCATACAGAGCTCTTAGATATGGATACACTCTCAAAGATTACCACAACACAAAAACATTGCAAACCGACGCTTGCCAATTCTTTAACGAATATTGTTTGCCACTAAATGCCTTGAACTTTGGTTCTTCCTTCAGTGTTTGATGAACAATCTACCAAGAGAGGACTCAAGGCCTGATTTCCCTAGCTTAATGTAAGAATATAACAAATAGGATAGAACATAAATAACTTTCCTAGATCTAATTAGAAATTGAGTAGATAGATGCTTTACCATTCAGATCATTGATCCTTTCTCCTTGACATTTGCTCCAAGCTTGATAGTCTTTAGATCTTAGCTGCAAAACCTGTCAAGACAACACATAACTAAACAAGTAGTAAAATGCACCTAAACAATAATAGATCTAAGTAAGCAGTTAAGCAGACAAACTACACAAAACATCATCAATGCAGTGAGATTTGGTGGAAAGCATTTATATTACTATATAATAAGGGAAAGTACATAGAAGGAAGTGGTTACATCCAAGACTTAATGTAGCAATCTTTCTCCAACCAAGCCAATGCCAAATCCTCCAAAGGAAGTGTGGATCTCTCAAAGGATGAGTAGAGATATCTCCTAAGCTAATTTCACCAGCATATAGATACTATAGACTTCCTCCCTTTGGAATGGGAATGAGCTTCACTTATATAGGACTAAGAGGATATGATAGGTTGAGATATAGTAGGAGAGAGTTAGGGGACCCTTCCAAGAGGCTAGGAACCGAATGCCAGCTCCCCTATAGGCTAGAGATAGGGATCCACATCACCTAGCTTCGAGAATGGTCTCAAAGATGCTCTTTTATCCAATTAACTGACATCACCGCAGGTTGCATTAAGACAACCTGCAATGTCGCAGGTTGGATACCTAGCTCACAACAAGCTTAGTTAGCGATTGGGGAACTACAACATGAAATCTAAATGTTTTACTATGTGCATTGGCTCTAGTGAAATACAAGAAGTGATCCCCTATCTCTTCATTAGACCATTAGATGTTGCAAATAATAATGATATGTGGTTGAGTAATTGCATTGTGGGTGAAGTAATGTGCATCCACAATATACATCGAAAGAAGCAAGGTGCATTGTAGAATGCATGTGGGCTCATAAGAGGGGTATAATATCAATATACTAGGTAGAAATCTAAAGAGGTATAAAAAATGTTAATGAAAAAATTGATACATACAATATCTAGTAAAAATAGCGGTTTTTTAAAATTGGGAAGGCATATTGGGAGGGGGTTAAAAAGTTGACATTTTTTCTCCCCCATGGGCATGCAGGGCGCGAAAATTCCAGTAAGTGATAATTTTTGGAGATGGTTAAGGTGGGTTTCTACCCCTTGCTTGTTATATTTGCTTCCAAGTGTGAGAAGGGAAGGGACCAACCTTAGAATGAAGGGTCCTAATATCCTTAGGAGGCATAAACATCATGTTTTCCATGGTGGTGAAACATGTAGATCCTCATTTACACATGGTGTGGCAATTTGAGGTATAAAATCATAAATTAATAATCCTAGAGTCACCAATTATCTCCTAGACCAGTCCATTCCCAACTAGTTTTGTTAACTAGTTTTTTGTTTGCCAAAATTGTGTTGTTTACATTTTAAAATCGGGAATAAAATTGAATCCAACCAGATCAGGGTTATTACAGTGGTATCATAGCATGTTCCTATGGACATGCTTTAAAAAAATTGTGATGATTCCTAAGAGAGTTCCATTCCATAAAGGAAAGAACCCTGAAGAACCTCTTGTTTAAGAAGAGGTGGAATCTATTGGAGGAAAAATACAATGAGGAAAGGACATGTCTGACTTAGATGATAAGGAAGAGTTCAAACTCTTTGTGCAAAGTATGTTAAAATGGATGCATGACATATCCCAGAACATCATCCAATCTGGGCAAGACACCAGAGAATTCTTGGCTAAGCAACTAGGACATAAAGATGGAGAAGGGAGCAGCAGTGGCTCCCAAAATGAAGAAAGGAAGGTCCTTGGTGGATCTATATTTTCAAATATTAGTCCAGATAATAGGCCTAATGAGTTCAAAGAGGAATTCAAGGATTTACCTCGACATACCATGCCCAATTTACTTGAGGAACACAAGGAGGATCATGAAGTTCCAACTAATTCAGTTGCTTCCTGGGAGGATCGGTATGTAGAATACCAAACCTTGAGTGAAGAATGCAGAAGGGAATTTCCTTTCAAGTATTTTTGTGAAGAACAGTATAAAAATCATCCAAGAGGAGGTCATAGAATTCCAACACACAATTATGAGTTGAGAAATGAAATTGGTATGATCCAATTACCCTTCTTTGATGGATCCTCAAAGTGTACTGCTAGCTCCTTGGTGCATAAGCTAGACACTTATTTCAACTGAATTCCATGGCTGAGAGGGATGCCATCATAATGGAAACTTTTCATTTGGAAGGAGATGCAAATGGATGGTGGTTCCATGGCATGAGAACCTTGGGCTATGATCAAGTGACTTCCTATGAATATTTCACTAAGAGACTAGTGGAGAGGTTTCATAGAAGAGACCCTGAAATCTCTTTTAGGGAGTTGGCACATGTGAAGCAAACCAGAACTCCTGAAGCATACATCTCAGAGTTCCAAAATATTGTAGTGATGGTCACTGAAATATTTTAGGTTCACTTGATCCTCCTGTTCACGGAAGGATTAGCAAATCCCTTGAGAGGATTGGTAAAGGCATACCGACCATCCACCTTACAAGAAGCAATGATCAGAACAAGGGATCTGCAATATTCCATCCCAAGAACAAGGTATCCTCCAAAGGTTAATGTTCCTACAAAATTTTAGAATCAAAGACCAAGTTGCATGAATGTAGCTTCCCCAAACAAGAAGGAATACTCATACAGATATCGGGATGAGTTAAGAAGGAAGAAGCTATGTTTTTCTTGTCAGAAACCTTGGGTTCTGGGCCATAAATGTGCTAAGGGGAAAGCACACTACATTGAAGTATTTTCAAAAAGTGAGAAGGAATAAGAAGAAGGAGAAGCATCAGTAGATGATGGCTATAAAAAAAACAGGGGAAGATCAGCCCCTACACCTAGAAATCAAAATTGTAGTGTTGAGTGGAGTTCCCTGCTTCCATACCATGAGATTCAAGGGGGTTGTGCAAGGGCAGAAAGTATCAGTTTTGGTCGATGGGGGTGCCACCCACAATTTTATTGATGCATCCATGATAGAGAGGATAAAGCTACAAACAAAAAAATTTGGAGGTTTCACTATGATCATTCTTAGCAACAACACTATGGAGTGTAACCGATGGATTCCAAAACTGCAAGTGACTATTGGAGATCATACAATAAATGAAAGTTTTTATGTTGTCGATGTGGTTGATACCAATGTGGTATTGGGAGTGCAGTGGTTGTACTCCATTGTGGAGCATTCAGTGAATTAACAGATACCCCAAATGAGCTTCAAAGATGTTGAAGGGAAGCAAGTAGTTTTGAAGGGTGTCAACACCTACACAAAACAAGTAATTTCTGCAAATCGTATGAGGTCAATATTGAGGCATGGTGATATTGAGTGGGATGTTGAATGTTTCATTACCACTCAAGGGAATTGCATATATGTATCACACCATCCGGAGGACATCCAAAGGTTGCTGCACAAACACAAGAAATTTTTTGAATATCTTCCACATGGCAGGCCTCCTGACAGAGGTACTGAACATTGGATTGAGCTGGAAGTTAGCACACTTCCTATCAAGATCCATCCTTACAAGCACCCTAAGATATTCAAGGATGATATTAATAAGACCATCAAATAGCTATTTGACATGGGATGCATAAGACCAAGCTCAAGTCCCTTTGCTTCATTAGTGGTCCTAGTCAAAAAGAAGGATGGAACAATGCGCATGTGCATTGACTATAGGGCCTAGAACAAGAAAACCATCAAAAACAAATATCATATCCCAAGGATTTATGAATTGATGGATGATCTGCATGGAGAAAAATATTTTTTCTAAGATTGATTTCCGCTCCGGATACCATCAGATCAGGATGAAGGATGAAGACATCTAGAAAAATGCTTTCCAGTGCCATTATGGGAATTTTGAGTTTCTTGTCATGACTTTTGGCTTGACCAATGCACCGACTACTTTCCAATCCTACATGAACAAAAATTTCAGTAAGAAACTACATAAGTATGTCCTTGTGTTCTTTGATGATATTCTGATTTATAGTAGGACATGGGAAGAACACTTGCACCATTTGGCCAATGTCTTGACAATCCTGGAAGAACAGTATTTTTATGCCAAATTTTCCAAGTGTGAGTTTGGATTGACTGAGATCCTCTATATTGGTCATATCATTGGGAAAGAAGGATTTAAGGTGCATATGGAGAATATCAATGCCATACTTGAATGGCCAATCCCAAAGAACATCACATCCTTAAGGGGATTCATTGGTTTGTGCATCTACTACATGAAATTTCTGAAAGGATTTTCAAAGATAACATCCCCTTTTACAGATCTCACCAAGAAAGGGGTATTTTGTTGGTCAAAGGAGGATGGAAAATATTTCAACAAAATGAAGGAAGTCATGAGAAGTTGCCCAGTACTTTCACTTCCCGATTTCACTCAGCCCTTCATATTGGAATGTGATGCCTCAGGAGAAGGCATTGGAGCAGTTTTAATGCAGAATAGGCATCCCATTGCCTATGAGAGCAGAAATTTGAAGCCACATGAGAGGCATTATTCAATTTATGATAAAGAGATACTGGCCATTATGCATGCCTTGGCCAAATTTAGATAATAGGAGACAAGTTCATCGTAAAGATTGACCACAACAGCTTGAGACACTTTTTGACCCAAAGGGAGCTGAATGATAGACAACATAGATGGGTAAGTGAGGTTCGGTCCTATGAATTTGACATAGAATACAAAAAGGGTAAGATGAATGTGGTAGTTGATACCCTCTCTAGGAAACATAGTTTTTCTTTGCTGCAAGTTCCAACTGATTGGAAAGTCCAACCAGCTACAGAATACTCTAAGAACCAATTTTCTTGTGAAGTGTTGGATAGATTGATTCAAGACAATTCCTACCATATCCTCAATGATTTCATATATTACAAAGACAGAATTTTTCTAGTGCTTGGATCAAAATTAAAAGAAAATACTTTGGTGGCTACCCACAATGCACCAGTAGCAAGCCACCCTGGATTCCTCAAAACTTACCGAAAGGTGAGAGAGAGGTTCACTTGGAAGGGCCTCAAAAATGATGTGTTAAGGCATGTAAGGGAGTGTATTGCATGCCAACAAAATAAAGTGGAGCACACTCATCCTGCTGGTCTCCTACAACCCCTATCCATCCCAGAATAGAAATGGGAAAGTGTGTCCATGGATTTCATCAAATGATTTCCCAAAACCCAGGGTAAGGATAGCATCTTTCTAGTGGTTGATAGATTGACTAAATTTGCTCACTTTTTTGCTGTCACATCAGATATTATTGCTAGTAAAGTAGTTGCATTGTTTTTTAAAGAAGTATTTGGATTGCATGGTCTACCCAAGACTATAATAAGTGACCGAGATAGCAAATTTACTAGTTCTTTTTGTCAAACTTTGTTTGAACTAGCTGGAACTAGCTTGAATCTCAGCACAAGCTATCACCCTCAGACTGGTGGAAAAACTGAGAGGGTAAATCAATGGATGGAAGGTTATCTCATAAATTATGTTACCGAGCAACAGAAAGCATGGGTCAACTGGCTACATTTGGGGGAATTTTGTTATAACACAACATTCCATATCTCCATTGGAATGACCCTATTCAAAGATCTGTATGGGTATGAATCCCCCACATTTGTAGATCTTATTTTTGGGGATTGCATATCACAAAAGAAAAGGATTGGCTGCAAGAAATACAAGACATACTCAAGGCCATCAAAGAAAACTTGCAGTTTGCATAGAACCAACAAAGGTGAATGCAGATAAGAAAAGAATAGACCGAACCTTCCAAGAAGGTGATTTGGTCTACTTGAGGTTGCAACCATACAGACAATCCACTCTGAAATCAAAATGGACTAAGAAATTGTTGCCAAGATTCTATGGAACTTATAAGATCAAAAGGAAAATTGGTGAAGTTGCTTATGAATTAGATCTTCCATCAGGGAGCAAGATACATAATGTTTTCCTCTCAATGATGAAGGACACTTGGTCTTAAAACCATAAATATTTTGCAGGTTAGAGAAAATAATTTGAGGAGAAAAAACATTAAATAATAGCTAGTGCAGTGGAAGGGGTTTCCTAGTGAAGATGCAACTTGGGAAGGTGAATAGATTTTGCAACATCCTGGATTGCAACTGCTTGAGGACAAGCAGTCTTGAGGAGGGAGGACTGTCATGTCCCTTCCCTAGTGTCCTTGGTCAAGACTTGGATCCTCCCATTCCAAGCGGGTCTAGGAATAATAATTAATAAGGGTAAATTTTGGCACAAGTACTATAGTATTATTAAATTTTAATATTCTGAGTTTTAAATTATCTTTGATAATAAATGTCTCATCATTATTAATTAAATTGTGTGGAAATAATTGATGATGACATGGCTAGGAGGGCACATAAGGTCAAAGTGGACCTCACCTACCCAAGGGGAATGGTCAGAAAAATCAAGGAGTCAGCTAAAGGCAAGGTGGCATCATAAGAAAGAGTAAACTGCCAAAAGAAAGGAAAAAAAAACAGGCAAAAGCACAAAGCAGGAATGTTTAAAAGAAGGAAAGTGTAGAAGGAAACCAGTTTGGAAAAGTAGGAAACATTCAAAAAATCTAAGTAGGATGCACTTGCTAATTCCAGTGGAAAGACACAAAGCAGGCAAGTTTTTCAAAGCAAGATAAATGCTAATTCTCTCAAGGAATGCACCCTTCCTCTCTCACATGTGTGGATGACTTGTCAGTAAAGCTACTTCAGCTATAAAAGGAATCTAGGGCACACTTCTCACATCTTTTGGTTAATTAATTTTTTTCATTGAGAGCTCTTGCTACTCAGAGTTGAGAGATGTGCCTCAACCATTGCTTGGGAGATGAACCCCAAGGTATTTCATGTTCCAGTCATCCACTGATTAGATCCAGAGCCATGGAATTTTGATCTATAGATATACATCAGCCCATTATTGAATATTCTTAAGCTTCCAGAGAGTGATCCTCAATCATAGTGCCTTTGGAGAGAGTATTGGAAGATTTCATCAGAAGGAGGTACTCCATTTCAGAGAAGGATATTAATGCAACCAAGAAGTTTTAGTGTGCCCTTCATCTAAAACCATCAGCCTTGATTGCATCCTCCTATCAGATCTATTACATAATTTTATCTCCTTCTTCTCTTCCCATGCTTATTCTCTCAATATTGTAAGATTCTCTAGCATTGGAGATCAATTGAAGAACTGAATGTAATAAAATATTTAATATTTTCTTGTGACCTCTGATTTCAACGTGTTGTTGTTCAATAACTCATATCAGAACCTTCATTTAATCTAGAAGTGAAATTTGTAACTCTCTGAGGCAATTTGGATTAAGAAAATGGAAGACTAGCTCTTTATGCCTCTTTTAATGACTAGTTTTACCACTTTTTCTAGTAAAAATTATGTATGAGTTTATTTTCTGATCTGATGGTTGTTTGAGGTTCCCGAGACAATACTAAATCATCCCAAACCTTGTTTATTAGAATTCAAAGACACCTTAGCCAATTTGGGAGAGTTTGGAAAACTGCTAGTTGAACAGTCCTACTTAGCGCCCTTGACCCTTTTGCTCCCAAATCCACCCAGACCCTCCCAAATTCCATGAAAAATATCATCCATAATTCAATAGGGAGTTTAATTCCTGACATACACCACTTGTTTCATTTAGGTGTAAACATCTGAATCTAGTTTGCATATGTCAGAGTGCCTATGAAGCCTCAAAGTAGACATCAGCTCTAGCTGACTGTCGAAATGTAAATGGCCCCAGTGCTTTGTTCATAGGACTTGGAATTTGGCCCTGCTTCTATCAAATTGGATGCTTCACACATATCCATACATTTTGCAGAGCCTAATCATCCTAAATTAATAATCCTGGAGTCACCAATTATCCCCTAGAACAGTCCATTCCCAACTAGTTTTGTTAACTAGTTTTTTGTTTGCCAAAATTGCGTTGTTACATTTTAAAATTGGGAATAAAATTTACTCGAACCTGATCAGGGTTATTACATTGGATTATGATTCTTAATTTCCCTCTCATCCATTCATTCATTCATTTATGCAAAAGAGAGAATTTAAATTAGGGATATGAGTTTCAGAAAAAAGTGAGTTCTTAAGGATAAAATAGAGTTCTTAATGAAAAAGAGCATCCCATCTATCAAAGGATCCATCGAAATATAATTTTATAAGACTATAATTTAGAATTAGACATTGATATTGAGAAAAGAAGGACCTTCTTCAATTTATGAACTTTGTTGGTTTGTTAGGATATCCAAGATCCCATAATTTGTCATTCAAGAAGCCACATATTCCTTAGAATGAAATATCAAAATCGACATTGACTTGGGATCATCCTATATATACTAAAGAACACAAAGAGGGATACATTCCTTAGGGATTGAAGAGCAAATAATGGGGTGATTTCTTGTTTTATACGGGGTAGTGTCATGAGAGCCAAAATCTAGTCTAATTGGAAGACTAAATAAAGAACCTAACAATGGTTTGTGTGGATAGGTTTTGGAATCTTTTGGGAAAAATGGAAATGGTTTGGAATCCTTGAACAATCATCTAGACCCTAATGGTATCATGCTACAACATGAGGGTTGAATCCATAAAGGATTTTCCTATAGTTGGATAAAAAATGGTGCACACCCAATGAATTACCTTGGAGTTCATTTGTGAAAGATAAGTGTATTTTTTTTTCTCTTTAATTAAGATATCAATTATGATGAAAAGTACATGTATATTAGCATTATCTATTTTGAATTCATGCCATGGAAATTCTATAGATTTTAGTAAGTGAATGGTTGTTGTCATAATTGATTTAATTCCAAAATTTGTATGATAATTCATTGATAAACCTCATATACGCAATTGGTTTAGAAATGCATTGTGCATACAAGTCTAAAAACTGATTTCATTTTTTCAGTGCAACAATATCATATGAAGTCAAATAAATACCAAATTTGGACTAGGATTAGGTGGCACAAATCCCCATGTGTCCACCAAAAATCAACCTCATATTTCCTTGTATGACACTTAAAAAATACTAAATGCTTATAGATGAAATTTCTAAGACGCTGTCATAGGATGTTTGTTGGTACTCAAATTTTAGAAAAAGGTAGATACTATCATCATCCACATGCTCATAGAAGAATTTCTTCGGATGTAACTATATGCCCCTTAAAATAAAAAATAGTTCTAGATACAATTTTGTTAGAACTTGATCCTATGATTTCCATTAGCGTTCAAATTCTAACACCGTGTAGTTGACATCAATATCCATGTACTCACCAAATTTCAAATTTAGATTCTTCTACCTCATTTCCGAAAAGGTGAAAATACAGTTATGTTTTATAACTAATGTTGTGAAATTTGGTTGTTGGAAGCCACCTTCTAGAATGAGCCATTATGAGAAGGACATTAAGTTAAAAATTCAATATTACTAGAGGGTTTCATCATTTGTTTTTAATTATAAATGATTGGCTTTGAATGAGTGCACAGTTCCTTTGTTTATACTGATGTCCTTGAAAGATATAACTAGTTAATTATCATCCAAATGATGTTTACTATGCATGAAATGTTTTTCCTTCCTATGTGAATCTTTTCAAGGCAACAAATGATATGTTTATTTCAATTATGAGTTACTTTGTTCCATACTTTAATTATTCAATGACCTCCTTGAATGGAAGAAATCATTATTTCCCTCTGCTCTTGAAAATATGTAAATGTTATCCATAGATTGTAATGAAACCATTATGAATGACGCAAATTCTTGTTGCGAGGTATTTACATTTGTCATGGAATGTATTTTATCATTTTATCATTCTTTGGCCTAAGTCTAGTGGTACTTATGCTACATGGGTTTGAGACATTTCATGTAACCATACATGTGTGTATTATGAGAAAAGGAGTCCACATATTAAATATTGTTTCCCTATGTTTATAATGATTTTGAGTATTATGGAAGCATATTTCTAATCGTTATTTAAGGTCTTACAAGCATGAGCTTCATGATCTTAATCCTAACCCTAGGTTGATTTCCTTGAAAAAGAGAACAAATTCTTTACCTAAGAGAACTTATGATATTGGTGAGTTGAGTTAAATGGTGGAGTTTTGAAGTAGAAATGATTATGAAGAAAACAAGAAAACATATTGTTTATGGAAATTGGAATATGTCATTTTTGCTTGATCACTGTAATGTCCCTCCTATCCCACAAGGCTATGGAGAGGACACTAACAATAATATTGGACATCTAGTCCCATCCTTAATCAAATAAGCATTCATATAAATTGTAGATGGAGATATGCAAATGCATAAAATCTTGAAAACACAGTAGAATTTAATTCCATTACACATCCATCATACATTCAAGACATTCATGATTTTCATCAAATAAATAATTGCAAAGTTAACACAAGAGAGTATTTATCTTATAACAAAGTAGTCCCTGAGCAACCAGCTACGCTTTTGCAACATTCCACCCAACCATAGGCCAGTGTGCTCCTCAATCTCTCAGCACCACTGCCACCCTCGATCTGGGCATGATCTCCACAAGGAAAAGGGAAAGTAGGCTCTCACATAGCCAAAGATACACTAGAATCAACCAAACCAATAAGCAGTGGGGTTTCTCAGGCTGCTAAGAGATTGACAGAGGTGAATTACTAGGATAGTGGCTCAACCATTGAGCTATGGATACTTCATTGGGCTCATCAAGCCAAATCTGTCCTCTTCCACTCCTGAATCTCCTGCTCAGAGGTTCAAACTAAACAGGGAGGGACATAACAGCCAGAAATGCAAGTGCTAGGCGTTTTTGCAGTAGGATGCCCAATGATGGGATTTCAACCAGTTCAGAAAAAACGTGGGAAAGCCCAAAATGAAAATTGGAAAATGGGAAAACAACCCCAGGAGCATAATCGTTTTCAGAAAAACGTCCATGGGCATTTCATGGGCAGAAACAACCTCTATAACCCCAGAAAATCGTGGTTCTCTTCTCCCAGCCACTGTGCTAACCAAAAACAAGTTCCCAGGCATGGAAGAATGCAGAGAAATGGTGAAAACGTGAAGGAAAAACCCTAGTTCACCCCAGGCTGCATGAGAGAGGAAAGACCGTGGTTCAGAATGGCTTGGGAAGGCAAAACGTGGGTGATTTCTTGCCTTGCAAGCAAAAAATCGAATTCCCAGATTGATGGCTTGTCCATACTCGAAATTGGATGCCATACCTCATCATTCCCAAGGCATTAACTGCCTCAACCAACTCTTGGAAGAATTTAATGATTGGGGCATAAGCCAAAATGGGTAGTTGGGATCTCATGGGTTTTCTCATTGACACATGGATTGACTCCATTGGCTCAAGGGTTTGGTTATTTTTCCTCCCTATTCCTTGTAAGATCATGCCCCCATCTCTTTGTTGCATTGCATAGCTGGTTGTAGGTTTTTCATTAAAATTGCATATTCACATGATGTCCGAATTTACATTGTGCACGGCTAGCACAAGAACCATATGCATCTATTCTAATTGTTGATACATAGAACGATAAATCAATGGCAGGGCCTTGGCCTTGAGCTCCTCACCATGACTAAATAACAATATTTACATCATTTACAATATTAATGCAATAGGGTCAAGATGGGGACATTACAATCACCATCATGGAAAGGTGTTATCGGACAATTCGTGAAATGATAGTCCTATTTGAGGAGAGATCTAGAATGTGATATTTGTTGTCTAAATGAATAGATATATAGACTTTGCATTTATGTAGTGGAAACCTTTCCTATATTGATTGATATAAAATCCAAATTGTATCATAGTGAATCAAGCACGAATCAAGATGATAAGGTTTTATGGTGTAAATGGACTTAATTGTTGTAATTTGATTTTCATGTTATTGCCTTCATTAAATTTTTGGGCCAACAAACCCCATTTTGATTTTGATAATGAAAGTACATTACAATCTACCATACCTCGACATGGAACAATTCTACATGGAATTTTCCAACACTAAGCTTTCAAGTAACCCTCCAAATGTTTCTAAAAGATCATTTATATCTATGTGATTCTAGTTTAATACCATTGATTATAATCTCTCAGTAAAACTTCGAAATGTTTCTAAAATACCTTCCCTACCCATGTGATTATGTGTGAATACCGATCATTATATCATTTGAAACATGCACAAAATGTTGAAGATATGAAAAAAGGAATTTTCACTAGCCTTTGACACACACCACTTCCCTTTTGATTGAGTGACATTGAGGAATGAACCAATATGATCAATGAAATAATAATTTCACTGTGGTTTGCACTAATTTAAGGAAATATTTTTTCATTTTCTCATCAATTTTGTTACCATATGCTCAAAATGATACATATTTATACCTATATTTGTTTATAAAGGCTATATGTCAATTTAATGTGTTAAAATAAGAATGTTTTTAATAGAATATTTAAAAAGAAAAACAACCCACAGATGAACACATACTATACATTGTTAGCCATTCTAAATTGTTGACTATATCAAGAATAGAAAAGAAATCAAAATCAAAACAAAAACAAAGTAATATTGGGTAATGCCACCTTGATTTTGTATAAACATAGAAAGTTTTAATTGAAAAGAAAAATTCGTAATTCAAATCTTCAATATAAAATGCAAATCTTTTACAAATGAAAAGCTTATTTTTTAGCCCAATCCTTGAATTTAATGTTAAAACCATTGTTGTGATTTGCATTGTAACATTTAGCATCTCATGAAAATCCTTTGAAATTGACAATAAACTATAAAAATCTCCAAGGGCTAAAGTGAAAATCAATTAGTCACATGGAATGTCCCTCAAGATCTAATTTGATAAAGTGAGATTCACAAAGGGCCAAAGTCATGTGCAAACTAAAAAAATCCAATTAAAATATCTAATCGTAAAGCATGTCCATATTAAAAGAATTGCGAATATAAATTCCTAATCAACACCTTGGACATAAGGGGATAACTAAATGAAGTATCAAAAAGTTTATGATAAAAAGGAGCTAATCAACACCTTGGACATAAAAGACTTAGTAATAAAAAGAAGAAGAAAAACAAAACTCAATTATATAGGTATATCAAAGGAGTGATCAATAATTTACAAGTAGAAATAATGATTTATACTTATATTTTATGTTTTTTATAACTAAGTTGTTAATATATTTTTATAAGCTTAATAAGTTTATTAATAAAAATTATTAAAATAGATGTATATTAATATATAAAATTATTTACCTGTAGGGTATGGTTTATTGGCGGTTTACTTGATATAAAGTTACATGTTATAAATTAGAAATCACAAATTTAAATCACATCCAGTTTTATCAATGTCACCCAAATACCAACCCAATCTCTAGTTTCTGATTCCACTGTCACAAAAAAAATTATTTTTTTTATTTAGAAAGTAAATTTCATCTCTACTTTCGAGTGGGCCATTTTATCGGGTTGTCTTGCTGGCACGCAGAGTGTATTGTCGTTTTTGGGAAGAAACTGAAACCAAAATTTTTGGATATATTTGCGGTTGTTTTACAACTGTTCCGAGGTTAGCTGTCCATTGAACACATGCGCGTCGAAGTCTATGAAAGTAGAGAAAATGCTACCAATTATTAGGGTGGGGCCACGCTGTTTGTCGGTGGAAAGTAAACTCCATCTCTACTTTCCGGTGGGCCATTTTATCGGGTTATCCTTCCGCGCGCGCGCAGAGTGCCTTGTCCTTTTTGGGAAGATGCATACCTCTAGGCTCTCGTTCATACCATATACTTGTGGACATGTAAAGGGTGGAGAATACTTGTCGAATCGCACTCCATGAATGAAAAGTAAAGGGAAAGTCAAGGCAATGTGGAAACCACACGGAAAGAGATGAAGATTTATTATTATTATTATTATTTTTATATATCACTTTAAAAGTTATTTTGAAACCAGATTTATTATTACTTCAGTATATACTTAAGTTGAAAGAGAATTCTTTTATGTGGGAGTAGGGTAAACTCTGAGACGATTTGCATCTTTTCTGTCGATTTTTACCAGGAATTCAGTCTTCGGAAATTGCTCAAACTGCAATTTGGGATTTTGGTTACTAGAATTGTAATTTTGACCGGAAAAATAGATTCAACGACCAAAATTACCCTCGAGCACCTGATTTTCATCGGAAAAATTGTGGGATTCTTGTTGCAAATCGTCTAGAGCTTACAACAAATTGTCTAGAGTTTAGCTTTGGGGCATTTGTCGGCTGAACAGTAAAATGAAAGTGAAGACGTTGTGGACTCCACACGCAAAGAAAATACCATATGCCGTGTGGACCCCACGTGCAAAGAGATAACATTGACAAGGTTCTTGCCCGGACATTCGCAAAGAAAATACCATATGCCGTGTGGACCCCACGTGCAAAGAGATAACATTGACAAGGTTCTTGCCCGGACATTCGCAAAGAAAATACCATATGCCGTGTGGACCCCACGTGCAAAGATATAACATTGACAAGGTTCTTGCCCGGACATTACATATGTTGTGTTAAAATGATTTTTTTTTATTAGCAAGGTATCCGCTCCTCTAAACTCCTCAAACTCACCTCTTCCCTCTGCATCAGTCAGTCATCCAGACGTTCCTAGCACCCAGTATATCTGTTTTCTTTCTGTTTGTATAGCAGTTGGCCATGGCATACCCAACGCCTTCATCATCGTTCCCCCAAACCCAGTCTGAAATTGAAATGGAAAATCAGACTTCTCATCCTGCAATTTCGGTCAGCGCTTCGTCCTCCTCGTTCCCCCAAACCCAGTCTGAAATTGAAATGGAAAATCATACTTCTCGTCCTGCAACTTCGGTCAGCACTTCCTCCTCCTCCACTTCTGGCAGCACTACTCTCTACGATGTCTTTATAAACCATCGTGGAGAAGTGAAGAAAACCTTCGCTTCCCATCTCTACCATGGCCTTCTTTCACGTGGATTAAAACCCTTTTTAGACCAACAAGAATTGCAGGAAGGTCTCAATTTTCCTTCTCAACTAAAAGCAGCTATTGGAAGCGCCTCGGTCCACCTTGCCATCCTTTCTCCAAAATATGCGGAATCACAATGGTGTTTAGATGAGCTCCTCCTCATGCAGGAGTCTGGGGCTCCCATTATACCTATATTTTACCATGTCAAGCCTGCTGAGGTTAGGTGGACAGATCAGAGCAAAGGTGGAGTGTATGCTCAGGCCTTGTACCAACTGCAAATGAAGAAAACATACGACTGTCAAACTCATCAATATAAGCCACGATATGATTCCACCACCATTCAAAATTGGAGAGATGCTCTTTCCAGAGTTGCAGACATAAGTGGCTTTGATCTCGACGGCGCGTTTAATGGGTGAGTCCTCCATTTCCCTTTATGTATATGATGCTTATATTGGTTGTTTGTGAATACATATATATATATTTATATGTTTTTTTTTAATATATAGGGACGAGGGGCACATGTTAGAGAAGATCGTTAAACGTGTGGTGAAAATGAGTAAAAGACCAGAATTATATGTGGCCAGATATCCCACTGGTTTAGATGAGAAAGTAACAGATTTTGAAAGTAGAGTATTAAATCAGCAGCCCAGGGGAAAAGTTCAGTTGGTTGGCATTGTCGGCTTGGGTGGAGCGGGGAAGACAACATTGGCCCTAGAGCTTTTCAATAGAAAGCGTTCAAATTACGATGAATCGTACTTTTTATCAGATGTAAGAGAAAATGCTAACAAAAACTCATTACCTTCCTTGCAAAGGGAAATTCTGGAAGGCATGATTCACTCAGATCCACATATAAACAATATTAATGAAGGTATAGGGATGTTTAAAAGGCATCTCAAATCTTCTCATGTCTTTTTAGTTTTAGATGACATAGATCATGAGGATCAGCTAGAGGCGTTTTTACCAGTTAAAGATGTCTTAAGTTCGAATAGCTTGATTTTGATTACATCTCGTAATAGAGATGTCCTGGCAAGGGCAGGAGTAGAACAGTTATCCATTTATAAGTTAACAGGTCTTCCTACACAACACTCGCGAGAGCTCTTTTGCTCATATGCCTTCGGTCACGCCTATCCAATGGAGGGATTTGAACATCTAGTTGATAAGTTTCTACAGGTATGCGATGGGTTGCCTTTATCTTTAAAGGTATTGGGGGCACTTCTCTTTGGTAATAATGATGAATCTCTGTGGGAGGACATACTTCACCTAGTAAAAGTTCCAACTGATATCCAGAAGAGATTAAAAATTAGTTATGATGCACTAAGTGGGGAGGAACAGCAAATGTTTCTAGATATTGCATGCTTTTTCATAGGAGAAAAGAAGAGTAGTGCCATAACAGTATGGAATGGATCAGGGTGGAAAGGATTATTGGGGTTTAAAAATCTAGAGGCCAGATGCCTTATAGAAGTAGACAATGGAAATGTTATACATATGCATGATCACCTCCGAGACATGGGAAGAGACATCGCCGAGGATAAATCACCGCGCCGTCTTTGGCATCCCACAAACAACATTGATTATTGCAACATTGATAATTGGCTGGACAAGCAGTCATCTGTAAGTGCTCTATCATTCAAATTTTTAAAATACTTAAATTTTTCCATAGAAATCTATTTACAGTTTTTAATTTCTCCATCGTTCCTCACCTTCAAAACATTTAAATTTAACCATAGAAAGTTGTGTGCAATTTCTTAATTCTCTCCCTTTTCAAGAATGAACAGGTTATAACGGAAGCGCGCGGAATCAGAATACTTGATGACTGGCATAGCACCGGAGGACGTGCGAGATCACAAATGAACCTACTGGGGAACTGCGTAACGAAGTTTTTCAATAGATTGCAGAGTGAAGAATTGCAACTTCTTCTGACTGAAGGGCATCTCTTGGAGCCCATTTTGAGGAGGGTGCACTCACCAAATCTCAAATGGCACTGCGTAACGAAGTTTTTCAATAGATTGCAGAGTGAAGAATTGCAACTTCTTCTGACTGAAGGGCATCTCTTGGAGCCCATTTTGAGGAGGGTGCACTCACCAAATCTCAAATGGCTGTTTTGGTGTTACTGTCCCTATTCTTACCTCCCTTCCTGGATTCCAATGAAGAATTTACGGGCTTTGAAGGTAGACGGGGGTGTATTGAAAACATTATGGCGAGGCAAATCACAGGTAAATTTAAACTTTCGATTTAAAGTGTCTGGTCATTCGCTATTGATATAGCACGACGAGGTGTCTGGAACGATTTCTAACGGTTAATCATATATTTATCTCTTTCTTACAGTCGAAATACTTGACCTTTCAGGCACCTTTAAAATTGCAGGAATTAGAAATTATTTCTGGGAGCCATTTCTCGAACACTTCGAACATTCCAGGTTCCATAGGGAAGCTGAAGTACATTCCAAAGTCCATAGGGCAGCTGAAGTCGTTGACGGCCTTGGTGTTACAATGGTGCTCAATGAAATCTTTGCCAAATTCTTTAGGTAACTTACATAACCTCCACAGCTTGGACCTGTCTGGGTGCGCGAAATTGGAGTCGCTGCCAGATTCCTTCGGTAAGTTAACGAGTCTCCAACACGTGGACCTGTCCAGGTGCTGGAAGTTGAAGAGGCTGCCAGATTCTTTGCGTGGCTTGACCAATCTCCACAGCATGGACCTGTCTAGATGTAAGAAACTGGGGAAGCTGCCAGATTCCTTTGGCGGCTTGAAAAACCTCGACCGCATAGACCTTTCTTGGTGCGAGAAACTGGAGAGGCTGCCAGATACCTTCGTTGGTTTGACGAACCTCCACAGCATGGACCTGTCTGAGTGCAAGAAGCTGGAGAGGTTGCCAGGTTCCATTGGGAGCTTGACGAACCTCCAGCGCATGGACCTTTCTAAGTGCAGGAAGCTGAAGAGGTTGCCAGATTCCATTGGGAGCTTGACGAATCTCCACGGCATGGACCTTTCTAAGTGCCGGAAACTGGAAAGGCTGCCAGATTCCTTTGGGAGCTTGACAATGCTGCACCGCATGGACCTGTCTGGGTGCGGGAAACTGGAGAGACTGCCTGATTCCTTTGGTAACTTAACGAACCTCCACCGCATGAACATGACTGATTGTGAGAAATTGGAGAGGCTGCCAGATTCTTTTGGTAGCTTGACGAACCTCCATCACATGAACCTGTCTGGGTGCCAAAAATTGGAGAAGCTGCCAGATAACTTCGGTAGCTTGACGAACCTTCACTACCTGGACCTCTTTGGGTGCGAGAATTTGGCAGCGCTGCCGGATTCTTTTGGGAGTCTAAGTAGCCTTAAATATCTTGATTCGTCCTATTGCCTTGACTTGATCATCTCAAGCAATACACTTGAGAATATAAGAACGCTTGTGCACATAGATCTTTGCAATTGTAAAAAAATTGAAGTATGGCCCTCCCAACTGGCACATCAAAGTTCCCTAAAAGTACTAAAGTTGACGGCCACAAATTTCAAAGAATTGCCAAGTGCAATTGAAGTCCCGAGAGATTTGGAGGTTCTGTGGATAGGAAGCCCTTTGTCTGACATGCTGCCGCCTTCGCTGAGTGAGTTAAAAAACTTGAGAGATTTGAGGCTCGAGGATTGCAGCGAATTGAAATGTTTGCCCGAGTTATTTGGTCTTGAAAAGCTTCAAACCCTCGTAATGAGAAAATGTAAAGAACTACATGAGCTGCCTAGTATGAAAACATTGGTATCTTTGGTGAAGTTGGAGGCAGTAGATTGTGTGAAGTTGAAGAGCATACGGGATTTGGCGCAGTTAATAAAACTTAGAGAGTTGGTGGTTCTTGATTGCCCTGAGTTCGAAGAGCTGGAAGGAGTTGAATATTGTAGATCATTAACGATGCTTCGTGTCTTGGGGTGTCCCAAATTGGAATGGCGTGAAGGACTAGTAGAGTGGTTGCGCCACAACATTAAATGTTGTCATTTGGAATAGAGGATCTAAATTGAAGTTTTCAATTTTCAATTAAAACAAATCCTCCAATTTTCAATTAAAACCATGTGCAGGGTGTATCATAAAGGTTTGGTTATATATATATATATGCAGGGTGTACCATGTGCAAGGTGTATTATAAAAGTTTGGTTCACTCGAAATTGAAGTTTTCAATTTTCAATTAAAACCATGTGCAGGGTGTACTCTGTGTAGGGTGTATTATAAAGTTTGGTTGTTATATAAATGAAACTTATTGCAGGGTGTATCATAAAGGTTTGGTTGTTATATAAAGGAAGCTTATTTTAATTTTATATATATATATATATGCAGGGTGTACCATGTGCAAGGTGTATTATAAAAGTTTGGTTCACTCGAAATTGAAGTTTTCAATTTTCAATTAAAACTATGTGCAAGGTGTACTCTGTGTAGGGTGTATTATAAAGTTTGGTTGTTATATAAATGAAACTTATTTTAATTATGTATATATATATATATATATATATATATTATTTATTAGTATAATTATTATGTCCCCGATATATAGTTTTGAGTGGGGTGGTATTAGTTGACAAGGTTCTTGCCCGGACATTACATATGTTGTGTTAAAATGATTTTTTTTATTAGCAAGGCATCCGCTCCTCTAAACTCCTGAAACTCACCTCTTCCCTCTGCATCAGTCATCCAGACGTTCCTAGCACCCAGTTTATCTGTTTTCTTTCTGTTTGTATAGCAGTTGGCAATGGCATACCCAACGCCTTCATCATCGTTCCCCCAAACCCAGTCTGAAATTGAAATGGAAAATCAGACTTCTCATCCTGCAATTTCGGTGAGCGCTTCGTCCTCCTCGTTCCCCCAAACCCAGTCTGAAATTGAAATGGAAAATCATAGTTCTCGTCCTGCAACTTCGGTCAGCACTTCCTCCTCCTCCACTTCTGGCAGCACTACTCTCTACGATGTGTTCATAAACCATCGTGTAGAAGTGAAGAAAACCTTCGCTTGCCATCTATACCGTGGCCTTCTTTCACGTGGATTAAAACCCTTTTTAGACCAACAAGAATTGCAAGAAGGTCTCAACTTTTCCTTCTCAACTAAAAGCAGCTATTGGAAGCGCCTCGGTCCACCTTGCCATCCTTTCTCCAAAATATGCGGAATCACAATGGTGTTTAGATGAGCTCCTCCTCATGCAGGAGTCTGGGGCTCCCATTATACCTATATTTTACCATGTCAAGCCTGCTGAGGTTAGGTGGACAGATCAGAGCAAAGGTGGAGTGTATGCTCAGGCCTTGTACCAACTGCAAATGAAGAAAACATACGACTGTCAAACTCATCAATATAAGCCACGATATGATTCCACCACCATTCAAAATTGGAGAGATGCTCTTTCCAGAGTTGCAGACATAAGTGGCTTTGATCTCGACGGCGCGTTTAATGGGTGAGTCCTCCATTTCCCTTTATGTATATGATGCTTATATTGGTTGTTTGTGAATACATATATATATATTTATATGTTTTTTATTAATATATAGGGACGAGGGGCACATGTTAGAGAAGATCGTTAAACGTGTGGTGAAAATGAGTAAAAGACCAGGATTATATGTGGCCAGATATCCCACTGGTTTAGATGAGAAAGTAACAGATTTTGAAAGTAGAGTATTAAATCAGCAGCCCAGCGGAAAAGTTCAGTTGGTTGGCATTGTCGGCTTGGGTGGAGCGGGGAAGACAACATTGGCCCTAGAGCTTTTCAATAGAAAGCGTTCAAATTACGATGAATCGTACTTTTTATCAGATGTAAGAGAAAATGCTAACAAAAACTCATTGCCTTCCTTGCAAACGGAAATTCTGAAAGGCATGACTCACTTAGATCTACATATAAACAATATTAATTAAGGTATAGGGATGTTTAAAAGGCATCTCAAATCTTCTCATGTCTTTTTGGTTTTAGATGACATAGATCATGAGGATCAGCTAGAGGCGTTTTTACCAGTTACAGATGTCTTAAGTTCGAATAGCTTGATTTTGATTACATCTCGTAATAGAGATGTCCTGGCAAGGTCAGGAGTAGAACAGTTATCCATTTATAAGTTAACAGGTCTTCCTACACAACACTCGCGAGAGCTCTTTTGCTCATATGCCTTCTGTCACGCCTATCCACTGCAGGGATTTGAACATCTAGTTGATAAGTTTCTACAGGTATGCGATGGGTTGCCTTTATCTTTAAAGGTATTGGGGGCACTTCTCTTTGGAAATAATGATGAATCTCTGTGGGAGGACATACTTCACCAAGTAAAAGTTCCAACTGATATCCAGAAGAGATTAAAAATTAGTTATAATGCGCTAAGTGGGGAGGAACAGCAAATCTTTCTAGATATTGCATGCTTTTTCATAGGAGAAAAGAAGAGTAGTGCCATAACAGTATGGAATGGATCGGGTTGGAAAGGATTATTGGGGTTTAAAAATCTAGAGGCCAGATGCCTTATAGAAGTAGACAATGGAAATGTTATACGTATGCATGATCACCTCCGAGACATGGGAAGAGACATCGCCGAGGATAAATCACCGCGCCGTCTTTGGCATCCCACAAACAACATTGATTATAACATTGATAATTGGCTGGACAAGCAGTCATCTGTAAGTGCTCTATCATTCAAATTTTTAAAATATTTAAATTTTTCCATAGAAATCTGTTTACAGTTTTTAATTTCTCCATCGTTCCTCACCTTCAAAACATTTAAATTTAACCATAGAAAGTTGTGTGCAGTTTCTTAATTCTCTCCCTTTTCAAGAATGAACAGGTTATAACGGAAGCGCGCGGAATCAGAATACTTGTTGACTGGCATAGCACCGGAGGACGTGCGAGATCACAAATGAACCTACTGGGGAACTGCGTAACGAAGTTTTTCAATAGATTGCAGAGTGAAGAATTGCAACTTCTTCTGACTTAAGGGCATCTCTTGGAGCCCATGTTGAGGAGGGTGCACTCACCAAATCTCAAATGGCTGTTTTGGTGTTACTGTCCCTATTCTTACCTCCCTTCCTGGATTCCAATGAAGAATTTAAGGGCTTTGAAGGTAGACGGGGGTGTATTGAAAACATTGTGGCGAGGCAAATCACAGGTAAATTTAAACTTTCGATTTAAAGTGTCTGGTCATTCGCTATTGATATAGCACCACGAGGTGTCTGGAACGATTTCTAACGGTTAATCATATATTTATCGCTTTCTTACAGTCGAAATACTTGACCTTCCAGGCACCTTTAAAATTGCAGGAATTAGAAATGATTTCTGGGAGCCATTTCTCCATAGGGAAGCTGAAGTACATTCCAAAGTCCATAGGGCAGCTGAAGTCGTTGACGGCCTTGGTGTTACAATGGTGCTCAATGAAATCATTGCCAAATTCTTTAGGTAACTTGCATAACCTCCACCGCTTGGACCTGTCTGGGTGCGCGAAATTGGAGACGCTGCCAGATTCCTTCGGTAAGTTAACGAGTCTCCAACACGTGGACCTGTCCAGGTGCTGGAAGTTGAAGAGGCTGCCAGATTCTTTGCGTGGCTTGACTAATCTCCACAGCATGGACCTGGCTAGATGTAAGAAACTGGGGAAGCTGCCAGATTCCTTTGGCGGCTTGAAAAACCTCCACCGCATAGACCTTTCTTGGTGCGAGAAACTGGAGAGGCTGCCAGATACCTTCGTTGGTTTGACGAACCTCCACAGCATGGACCTGTCTGAGTGCAAGAAGCTGGAGAGGTTGCCAGATTCCATTGGGAGCTTGACGAACCTCCACCGCATGGACCTTTCTAAGTGCAGGAAGCTGGAGAGGTTGCCAGATTCCATTGGGAGCTTGACGAATCTCCACGGCATGGACCTTTCTAAGTGCCGGAAACTGGAAAGGCTGCCAGATTCCTTTGGGAGCTTGACAAAGCTGCACCGCATGGACCTGTCTGGGTGCGGGAAACTGGAGAGACTGCCTGATTCCTTTGGTAACTTAACGAACCTCCACCGCATGAACATGACTGATTGTGAGAAATTGGAGAGGCTGCCAGATTCTTTTGGTAGCTTGACGAACCTCCATCACATCAACCTTTCTTTTTGCCAAAAATTGGAGAAGCTGCCAGATAACTTCGGTAGCTTGACGAACCTTCACTACCTGGACCTCTTTGGGTGCGAGAATTTGGCAGCGCTGCCGGATTCTTTTGGGAGTCTAAGTAGCCTTAAATATCTTGATTCGTCCTTTTGCCTTGACTTGATCATCTCAAGCAATACACTTGAGAATATAAGAACGCTTGTGCACATAGATCTTTGCAATTGTCAAAAAATTGAAGTATGGCCCTCCCAACTGGCACATCAAAGTTCCCTAAAAGTACTAAAGTTGACGGCCACAAATTTCAAAGAATTGCCAAGTGCAATTGAAGTCCCGAGAGATTTGGAGGTTCTGTGGATAGGAAGCCCTTTGTCTGACATGCTGCCGCCTTCGCTGAGTGAGTTAAAAAACTTGAGAGATTTGAGGCTCGAGGATTGCAGCGAATTGAAATGTTTGCCCGAGTTATGTGGTCTTGAAAAGCTTCAAACCCTCGTAATGAGAAAATGTAGAGAACTACATGAGCTGCCTAGTATGAAAACATTGGTATCTTTGGTGAAGTTGGAGGCAGTAGATTGTGTGAAGTTGAAGAGCATACGGGATTTGGCGCAGTTAATAAAACTTAGAGAGTTGGTGGTTCTTGATTGCCCTGAGTTCGAAGAGCTGGAAGGAGTTGAATATTGTAGATCATTAACGATGCTTCGTGTCTTGGGGTGTCCCAAATTGGAATGGCGTGAAGGACTCGTTGAGTGGTTGCGCCACAACATTAAATGTTGTCATTTGTAATAGAGGATCTAAATTGAAGTTTTCAATTTTCAATTAAAACCATGTGCAGGGTGTATTATAAAGGTTTGGTTCACTCTAAATTGAAGTTTTCAATTTTCAATTAAAACAAATCTTCCAATTTTCAATTAAAACCATGTGCAGGTTGTATCATAAAGGTTTGGTTGTTATATAAATGAAGCTTATTTTAATTATATATATATATATATGCAGGGTGTACCATGTGCAGGGTGTATTATAAAGGTTTGGTTCACTCGAAATTGAAGTTTTCAATTTTCAATTAAAACCATGTGCAGGGTGTACTATGTGTAGGGTGTATTATAAAGTTTGGTTGTTATATAAATGAAACTTATTTTAATTATATATATATATATATATATTAATTATTTATTAGTATAATTATTTAACTTGTGGTTGGTGAATATTTATAAGTTATAAATTAACTTTTATGGACAAGTTATTTGTTACTTGATTTTTATATCTCAGTTATTTATTACTTTCTTTAATTAAATAACTAAAAATTTTGTTCTTAAGAAAAATAGAACATCTCAAAAATATAATTATAAAATACCAGGTGAAATATTAAATGCAAATACATCTTTATAAGAACTTAAATACTTGAGAAATATAATTCTAGAACAGTTCACAAATATTAGGCAAATAAAACTGCTCATAAATATAATTATAAAATATTTTGTTTTTATAATTATATTTAAGACATATATTAAGCAAATAAAACCGCTCATAAATATAATTATAAAATATTTTGTTTTTATAATTATATTTAACTTAATTTTTTTTAAATGTTTTAATTTAATTATAATATTTTAAATAAAATATAACAGTTAGTGATATGTTTTATTTATTTATTTTAAATTATATTGACCTACATGATTTTAATGACTTATAGGATATGCACTTATTATTATTAACTTCAACTTATTTAATTTTTAAAAAAATGAATATCAATATTTTATAAAATTTGCAAATTAAAATATGTAATTTAAATGACTCATCATAGGATATGCACTTATTATTATTAACTTCAACTTATTTAATTTAATAAAAATGAATTTCAATATATTATAAAATTTGAAAATTAGAATATGTAATTTAAGTAAAAACAACCATAATTATTTTTTATAATTATCAATATATATTAGTTTTTTTTTTTTTTTTTTTCAAATACCGCACATTTTGCGTACCTAACCCCAAGAGTGTCGACCGATTGAACTAACTCTTGGGGCTGAATATATATTAGTTTTTATATCTAAAAAATTAAATATTAAATTAGTTAAAGTTTATTTAACGAGGTTATAAAAAATAGTTATTAAAAAATTATCAAATTCAGTAAGGTACATAAATAGTTATAATAGAAGGAAACACGTTCTATCCACGTGTAAATAAAAGCTTTAAATAAAGAAAATAACTAGGCTCACATTTTGATAAATTTATAAATTTTTTCATTATATAGTGTTTTACTTAAGATTTAAATTTTAATATTAGTGGTTTAGTTGAACATTTTTTTTTCACATCGGAAATAAGACAACTTTATATTAAAATAAAAGTTGTATCAAATTTTACATCAAATCTATAGAGAAGCGAGATGTTATCTATATCTCAATAATGGTAGGACCAAAAATTACCCCCTTACAATAGATCAAATATACCAAGGTTTAATACATATTACATATGATTCAGATAATGCTAAAAACTAATAAAGCATACTTCTATAATATAGTAGAAATTGATAGCCAAGACTGGGGTACCCGCATGAAGCTGGTCTCCAAAAAGGCCACAATATAAGCGTGCGAGCGGAAAAAAAAACAAGGGTGCATATGTGCATTCAAACACGTGTACGCTCCCCTGCTTCGGCAATGCCGAACGTCCACGTTGTTGAGTTGACGTGGACAAAATGTGCGAGTACGCGTTATTAATGCGTATGCAAACATATGCGCACACGCATTATTAACGCATACGCAAACATATGCGTGCACGCGTTATTAACGCGTACGCAAACATATGCGTGCACGCGTCTGACGCGTGCATGCGCCTGTTTTTTTATATAAAAAAAAGAGCATGAGTTTGTTATCACAATAACAAACCCAAACCCGCAAGCGTGGATAGGCTACACAAATACCCCGCGAGCGTGTGTTGGAGCACCCGACAACCTCCTCCTCAGCATCAAATTAAACCTCCACTCCGTTGCCACTATTGCCTCTAGGTAGGTGCTCAACCAATCAATTTTTTGTTGCTTTATTTGTTTTATTTTTTTTTTCCATTGAAATTTTAAATTAAAAGAATTTTTACAATCAATTAAAAAAACAACAAATTATCATTGCAGATTAAATACACCCAACGAAATGACAAACACACCACAACCATCAGAGGAAACCAATGAAACCGAACCATCAGAAGATAACATCAAAATTGGAACGGACAATGAACTTGGCGATGAACCATCTCAAAAACCCAAGGATGAATTACACCAAGATTTAAACGAATTAAGGGTATTAAGCGATGAATTGAAGAGCACCAAGGAACCCTATCGGGTTTCTTTGGCTACATCATTGCAAAACATCATTGAATCCATCAACATTGCCCACAGTGAGATCACAAATCTGAGCTAATATAGGGCTCGAATGAGGGAGCACTATTAATTAAAGTTTGATCTAATGTCCAATATTTATTATATTTCTTCTAGAAGTGGAATCAATCATGTGTGTGTACATTTTTGTGCCCCTTTTATCCAATTGCCAAATAACATTGAGTCACCAAAAAAAAATTTCAGGAATTTGTTCACAAGTGCATTTCAATTTTTCAATACAACTTCGACATAGTTTTTAGTGAATCAATTTATATGATTTTGTATATTTTTTAAATATATGGGAATTGATAGTTATATTAATATACATTTTTACTATTGTTTATAATTGATTTTGCATTGACTTTGTTGCCAGTTTGCAATAATTTGTTTTCTATTATATCATTTTTGTAAACATTGTTTTGTTCAATGAAATATTTGTAATTAAAATAATATCATATGAGGCATTCAAGCATGATTTTTTATTTACTTTATTTAAGGGGAAATTTTACTCTGGTTCCTAACATTCTAGTGAATCACGGGAATATTTCCCTGGATTATTCAGATACATGAGATAAATAAATAATGACTTTGAATACACACCTAATCTTGAAAAGCAACATCTTAATTGATAGTTTATTTCTAGTTGTACATCAAAAAATTAATAATAAAAGAGAATGAAGATATATACAAAGTTTTACTAAAATCCATGAAAAATGTGTTCCAACATCTATCTCTTAATAATCCAATGCACTTGAAATTTTTATAAATTTCTTCTCTTAGTGAAAGTAATGCTCAAACATGGTTTTTCTACGGTTGGTTGGCACTATTCATCAAGTTATTCTTTTTGCAAAATCAACAATGTTGACAAGGAGATATTAATACCCAAACTTCCTTATGTACCACTCTTTGAATACCTAGTTGCCTCCATTAACTACTTGTCCAACTCAGTTGGCTCTTATAGGCCGCTTGTTTATTTCAATAAGTGACATTTCCCATCATAATTGATAGACTTAAATCCCCATTTAAGCACTCTTAAATTTTGATGTACTTGGATTTGAGTGGATATACATTAATGGTATCCAACCTTCACCCATAATAGCAATGCCTATCCTTAATATACAAGATATATTCGGGGGTTAGGCTCATATCTTTCTTTCTCAGACTACCTCCCACATAGAACACCAATACTCATTGATCACCTCCTCTCTGATGCTTCTTAAAGGCACTAAGAGGTAGGAAAGTTATCATAAAAACATATCACTAAGATTTAACTAGACTAGTGTCAACTTAGAAAATGAAAAAGAGACACCCTCCCTCCAGTTATGAGATCCTAAAACAATGCCATTTGCTAAAAATTCCCCTGGAGGGTTGTATGAAAGGGATAACTTCGATTCGTTTGGCACCAAATTCAAACATTGAGTTTGGTTTATTGTCCATAACTATAATATCTTGGTTGGATAACATACATACTAAATTATGTAATTTAGCTCATATCGATTTCTTATAAGAGCTGTTATCTCCCTTCTACTATGTATTGATATTGTTGTATCTAATAGTCCCATGTTTGACATGTTCATGGTCACTCATTGTTTGACATTGCTAAAAATATTTTTATGTTATCTTATCTTAGATTATTATGGTGATTTACAAATAACTCAATTTTAATGAAGTCCTCAAGTTTTTCCTTCCATTTGTGCGATCTTATTTTCCTATATAACATATTTTGATAGTAGAAATATTTCTACTACTTTGGTCACTTCTAATACAGATAGAGAATCTCTTACAGTTAAGGCATGCAATTATGTGTGAAACTTCATTGGATTATTCCATTATAATATATCTCAATGTCTCATCGACATTAACATTTAGCAAATTAAGGATATTCATAGATTCATCATGATTTATGGCCTACCCATTTAGTTCTAATTGAGACATGTCATATTTCATTTTGAATGCTTTAATACTAAAGTTTTACTTGAAGTAATAAAAATATTAATTGTGGAAGTAATTCCATAGACCAATTTTTCCAAATTTAATGGAATAGTTCTTTGAGTTATTTTTTCTAGATTTAATGGAATATATCATTTCAATATTTTCAAGAAACTCAATGTTGATGAAGTCCTCATAATAGATTTTTTCCAAATTTAATGAAATATCTGTTACATGTTGAATCCCTGTTGGGGGCACATAATTCCAGCCGTGGCGCAAAACTGATTTCCCTGATATCTTACAAGTTTTTTGGCTAGTTTCCATGTGGGAACACTAGCCACAAGTTTCTAGTCAAGGAATTCTCAAAGTTGACCCCTTTGCCAAAAATTGCAAGTCCCTTATTCAGTGAAACCCTAGTTTACAAAATTGTCCTAAAAGATGATCTCTGGGCCATGGACCCAAAGGAGAGGGGAACCCATAACATTAATATGATGTCTTGATTCCAATGGAGTGGATGTTTCATCAATTTGAGATAAAGTCATTAGTCTATGACTGGTTGAAACTCACCTCCTAGAGTCTTTTAGGGACACTAGCTGAATCCCTGCCAAGGCATAGAATTGTAACCCCACAACAAAACTCAGTTCTGTGAGATTTTGTAAGTGTACCTGGAAAGGTTCCATGTGGAAACACTAACAAGAAGTTCTGAGACGAGGAATTCCCAAAGTCGACCCCTTTGTGCAAGAATTTCACTATCCCTTACTGAGTGAAACCCTAGTTTCCAAAATCGTACTAAAAGACCATCTCTAATCCATGGACCCCGAGGAGAGGGGCACCCCTAGCGTTAATATGATATCCCATTTCTAACTGAGGAGACCATCCATGATCTGAGGATGATGAAAATGATGATGATGATGATGATGATGACGATGATGAAATGAAAATGTTCTAATATTCTCACCATGCTATTTTGGTCTTGCATACATGCATTAATCCATGCATTAGTAGCTCAGTCTCCTAGCAGCTAGTCCTTACATTGGGCCCCCCAGAGATTTTTTTTTGGACACAATTATCCCTCTTATCCACTCTGAGCACATTTTTTACATTACTGAATTCCAAATTCTCCCTCATGCATGCTTTTAGGAGTTAGCACAGCCAGCTCCATGATTTAGGGCACCTTGTCCCCTTGATTGCTTAGTTAACTGACTGTTACACCTAGTCTCATTACTAATGAGTGTAGGAGCGCCTATTTTGACCATTACAAGTAAGTATTTCACCCCCTTGGAGACTCCTCCCCTATTTTGGTGCCCACATGATTCAGTTATGCTCAGTTCTACCTTAGTTAACTGATTATTCATGATCGGTGGCCACTAAACCTTATCAGGAGATGGTTCCAATGCAAACTAAGCCTATACTTGAGGTGAATTCGAATCCTCCCAAGAGTATCGAATTCATTCTATTGTAACACTTTTTTATGTCGAGCTTATAGCTAATTAATGTATCAAAAATAGTTTTTCATATGTGTTTCAGTTTTATGAGTGAATTGATCATTGTTTTCTGCTAATTCTTCTTAGTTCACAGTGTGAAATTGTGAGGTTTTTTCAAGCTCAGTGATCTTCCCCTGTGGAATTTCACATGGTATCAAATATCGTGAGAGATTTTGAGTGCAATAGTTGCAGCAGTAGAAATTGTTGCAGCAGTAACAACAGTTGCAGCAGTAGCAGTAGTTGCAACAACAGTAGTAGTTGCAGCAGAAGATTTTGTAACAATCCTCGAGATATTTTTCCATTTTTTTTGAAGGTATTTTACAACACCTTCCATGAATCTGAAACCATTTCCTCCTCTCTCTCCATTCAACTATTATGAGTGGAAACCAAATATGATAGCATATCTGAAGAGACAAGGTCTTGTTTTTACATGTGCATTGGTGTTATGAGATATTTTGCTTCCTATGAAGAGGAGAATGATTGGCTAAATGGCTATGACAGAGCCTTTGGAGAAATGTGTATTTCTATGTATCCTAGTATGCGCTACCTCATTGATACTGTTGAATATCCAAGTGATCTCTGGACCAATTTGGATAGAGAATTTGGAAAGAAGAAGGAAGAGCATCATGCTAGCCATTTCGAGAACAAGACAAATGATACCTCCTTAAGTGTTCTCTCTAATTATGTCTTGGCCTCAATCATCTCTCATGCTGAATTTGTTCAAGATGAAGAAGAAGCTACAGATTCAACACAGAAATTTCATGTTGAAGACATTCCTTCCTCTGTTGCTATAGAAGTTGAATACAGTTTCGAATTGTCCCCTTCCCATGTAGCTAATGTAGATGAAATTGATACAACTAATGAAGATGATCCTTTTGTAGAGAGCATCCATTCCTCACTAATGTTCTCAATGTATTCTATTTTGAATTATGAGCAAGATATGTCAATTAGTACTCTAGAAGTTGAAGAGAGTTTCAAATTTTCTACTTCCCATGAGTCTGTTGGTGTGCAGAATGATGATCTATTGAATGTTTTGGAGGTTAAATCAGAGTTTGGAGGTGATGCATTCACCCTCTTTGATCACATGCTTCCTATGTACTTCTATTCGATCATTGGCACATGCTCTCAGAGTTTCTCTAAATATGGAGGACACTCCCATTCGCTTGGGTTCAAGTCTCAGGCACATTTTGGTGATTTTGGTTTTGATATCACCCCTCCTGGTTCAAAGGAGATCACAAGAAACCATCTATCAATTCATGGAGTTGATTTAACTTACATTGACCAGAAGTTCAAGTTTCAAGAGAAATTAGATCTGATTGGAGTTGATCCTACCTCAGTTTGGTTGAATTACAGGTTCCAGGATGATATTCATATTTTTGGATTTGTTCCCACCCTGTTTGGTCTAAAGAGTAAGTTCAAAAAGCCTCCATATTCGCTTGCATCCACTGAAGGAGAATACAAGCACATATTTTTGGAGCATGATCCACTTCTTCCCAAGAGGAAGATACCTCTAGACATTGAATCAAGCATCACACCTACTTGATTCTTGAGCAGAAATTTTTGGTGTGTTTCAATCTATCTTGAGGGGGGGGGTTTCCCACTGGGTTTTCCTTCTTTTCTCACCTTTTTAGATTGTTGTACGGGGTGACCTTTGGTCTCAGTAACCAAGGCCCTAAATTTCAATTATTTTTGCTCATAGTCTGGCTTAAGGGGGGGTGTTGGAATATTATCACCATCCTATTTTGGTCTTGCATGCATGCATGCATGCATTCCATGCATCCATGCATTAGCAGTTGAGTCTCCTAGAACCTAGTCCTTACTTTGCCCCCCACAGAGCTTTTTTTTGGCCATCATTATCCTTCCTATCCAATCAGAGCACCTTGGTTACATCACTGAAGTCCAAATTTTCCCTCGTGCATGATTTTAGGAGTTAGCATAGTTAGTTCCATGATTTACGGCACCTTGTCCCCTTGATTTCCTAGTTAACTGACTATTACACCTAGTTTCACTGCTACTGAGTGTAGGAGCACCTATTTTTACCACTACAAGTTAGTATTTCTCCCCCTTGGAGTCTCCTCCCCTATTTTGGTGCCCACATGATTCATTTATGCTCAGTTCTACCTTAGTTAACTGATTATTCATATCGGTGGCCACTAAACCTTATCGGGAGATGGTTCCAATGCAAAATAATCCTATATGTGAGGTGAATTTGAATCCTCCCAGGAGTATCGATTTCATTCTATTGTAACACTTTTTGATTGCCTGCTTACAACTCATTAATCTATCAACAACGGTTTTTCATATGTGTTTCAGTTTTATGAGTTAATTGAACATTGTTTTCTGCTAATTCTTCTTAGTAATAATAGTGTGAAATTGTGAGGTTTTTTCAAGCTCAGTGATCTACCCCTATTGAATTTCACAGAAAAAGTTGTGATGATGATGATGGGGTGAAATCGCGAACCTGGGAAACACTTTCGTGACAAACAGAGTGAAAAAAACGGAGTGTGGGCGGATGATCACGCGAAAAAAAGTCAAACTCAAACTCTAGGCCGAGAGTTTTGAGAGTTCAAACTCCGGGCCGAGAGTTTGAACCAATTGACGCACTGTATTTTAAAAAAAACTCTCGGATGAGAGTTTGAACTAAACTCTGGGCCGAGAGTTTGGAAGACATTTTCTCGCCCGAGAGTTTCTGGTCAACAATTACAGCACCATTTCTGCAGAATTCAGAAATGTGTCACTTGAACAAGGTCGGACCACTGCAAAACATGAGAATTACATGTTGGAGTTTATACCAGTAGATTCACCATTCAATCTACTTTCTAGTAATATAATTTTTTTTCAATTTCATTTAGGATTACTATTATTTTCTATTTTTTTACTAAACTTTATCATTAAAAAATTAAGTGACTGAAAAATCAGTCACAATGAAAATTCAATATCATCACAATGACGAAGCCAAAAAAATTTAAAAAAATACAAAGATGTTCCTTAAAGTGTCCTATTCAATGGGTTGGTTTTATTTTGTTTGATAAGAGTAACATTTGAAAGAAAATGTGAAGACAAAAACATGTGTCGATAATGCACCATTTTCTGAACATACGCTATTTCGATAAATAATAAAAAATAGTTCCCAAGTCTTAAAAAACTCGAAATATAGTCCAGGATCAAGTTTAGTGTGTGTAGATTATGAGCATAAATTTTTTTTCCTAAAATGAATAACCATCTATCAAAAAACCGTCGTCAACACAAGTCACTCATTATCCATACCTAAACTTTTCAAGTATATGCCGGTTGTTGACAACAAATTTGTCCCATGATATATCCATAAAAAAAATTAAAAAAAATATGAGTAGAAAGCTAATTCAATTCTGTAAAAACTTTGTGTTTACTTCAAGTTGAAATTCCTAAGGGAGATATGGGTTTGAAGAGGTCGAAGTTGAAAAACATAAAAATTAGCAGTTTTTTGTAAAAAACAAGCCAAAATTGTTTCCCAACTTCATGTTTTCACCCGATGGTGAGGATGAGGATGGAAATGCCAATGCCAATAAAAATGAGGATGAGGATGGCAATGCCAATTCCAATAATAATGAGGATGAGGATGGCAATGCCAATTCCAATGATAGGATAAGGATGGTTTGGATGATGATCATGGAAATGATGGAAATGAAAATGAGGATGATGATGATTACGATGATGATGATGATTATATTGATGATTATGGTATGTATATTAAAGATGGAATGGAATGATGGTGACGATGATGATGGTGAGGATAAGGGTGGCAATTCCAATGCCAATAACAATGAGGATGATGATGAGACAATGATAGGATGAGGATAGTGATGGTGATAATGAGAATAACATATGATGAAGCATGATAGTGATGGTGACAATGGGCATGGAGATGATGGAAATAAAAATGATGAATGTGAGGATGGTGTAGATGATGGATGAGAATATTATTCTGTACTTGGATGATGAAAATAATGAAAAGGGGATGGCGATTGTGACAACATGGGAAGGAGGAGGACGGTGGTGATGTTCATGGTGGCAATAGGCATGGTGTCAATGAAGCATAATGGTGATGGAGAAAATGGGCATGGTGATGGTAATAATGAGCATGGGGATGAAGATGGCGATAATGAGCATGAAAATGGGAATGATGATGCAGATATTATGGTGTACTTAGATGGGAGCAAAAAAAATGACAACAAATCCATGACAAAAATTGTGCAATTTATCTAGTTGCAAATGTTTATGCAATTTATTAATTTATGAAGTTGTCAATGTCGAGTTACAATAGTCAAAATATTAATTTAAATGATCAATGTGACCATAAAACAAAATTAGAATATACACGTAGACCACATGCATATCTCATACCTAACTACCTACATGTGTTCATTTGAGTATACCATTGGGATCACCTCTAATACCAATGGTATTCTTTAACCTCTCGTGGTCGGGTTAATGCAAGAAGTATCGTACCCTTCGTGATTTCTACCTTGGCAGTGTTTGTAGCTATAGGTTTGTGCCAATGACTAATTTTTTATAATTGTATACAAGATGACATGGTCTATAATATTCAAATACATACCCTTTTTTTTTATTTTTTGAGTGGGAAACCTATGTAAATTCTCCTTTCATAACAATTGACCCAATCGGAAAATCATTACCCTCAGAGTCCATTAATGAGATATTCAGGGTCTGCTTCCTGTCCAAGCAACATGCTACCCAATAGTTAGTGCCCCATTCATTTCCTCTTGGGGAAACCACTACGCATATGTTCCCTATGTTAGGATATTCCTATACTCCACCCTAGTCCTACCAGCATTTTCATTATTTGCATTTTCAGTCTTGCATGCATTTCTACATGTAGCATGCAATTGCATGCATCCCAGTCATCAGTCCCAGCACCTAGCCCTCAGTTAGCTAGCCCCGGGAGCTTCTCACTGATCAGTTTCAACCCTCCTAGTGCTTAGTGTGCCCTGCATGTAGTTACATGCATCTCATGCGCCCTCTCTCACCTACCATTTAGTTGTACTTCAGTTCTTTCCTTGATTTAAGGCTAGACTAACTCTCAACTGACTGTATCACTCTGATAGACCTCCATTGAGACTAGACTTCCCATTCTGACTCCAGTTTTCTCCTCATGCGCCCTCCATTGAGCCTCTTTCATTCAGTTAGTGCCGGTTACACCTACCACACTCAGTTAGACTCAGTTTGACTGATGGTTGACAGTTACTTGTGCATTGATGACTCCACTGATGATGATGAAGACTTCTAGTTGTGCTTTGATGACACTCCAATGATCTTTTGATCACTCCATGAAGGCTAATTCGAATTTCCACCTTGGCATTCGAATCCTCATGCATTGTATTATTTATTTGTCTATTTGTGATTAATGAATTAGTGTGTGTGAAGTTGTTTTGCTTATATCTGAGTTCTACTGTATTATTATTATGTTTCTCATTTACACTGCATTGAACACTCTTCTTCTATCTTCCTGCTTAATCATAATCTTTCTTGTGAGGTATACATCAGCTCTTAGATCTATTGTGAGGATTTTCACATGGTATCAGATCATGTTGAGAGCATTGTTTATCTCCATTCCTGAGAGTTTTTTGCAAGTTATTATCAAGATTTCGAGTGCAACGGTTTCTGCATTTTTTGCAGCAGTAGCAGTTGCAAAAATTTTCTATTGTTTTTGTAGGTCTTCTACAGCTTCCATGAATTCAGAAGAAATCCCTCCTCTTTCTCCATTCAACTATGATGAATGGAAACCAAAAATGATAGCACATTTGAAGAGCCATGATCTCTTTGATTATTGTTTTGAAAGAGAGTTTGAATCCTCTGAAGAAGAGAATGACTAGTTAAATAAATGTGACAATGTCTATGTAGTCATGATGTATGCTATGTCTCGTTGCATGGTACACCACTTCATTGATTCTGCTGAATCTCCAAAAGAGCTATGGGCCCAGCTGGATGAAATATTTGGCAAACAGAATGAAGGGATTGGTCCAAACCATTTCGAGAGCAAGCCCAGTGATGCATTTTCCCTCCTTGATGATCTCTTTGGTCATGAATCAGTATCAAACATATCTCATATTGAAGTTAGCCACAAAGAAGAAGAACTTGAATATTCTACATTCATGCTCCAAATTTATTCTATTTCGAATTCTGTGCCAGCTCACACTCTAGAAATTGCAGAGGTTCTTAAATCCTCTCTTGCACTAGAGTCTGTTGGTTTGCATCATGATCTACTGAATGTTTCAGAGGTCAAATCAACCATTGGAGGTAATGCATTCGCTCTCCTTGATAACTCACCTCTTATTTACTACTGTAAGATCATTATTTCATGCTCTCAGAAGGTTATTGAAGATGATGGCCATTGCCATTCGTTTGGGATAATTTCTCATGCATTTAATGGTTTAGATCTCACCTCAAATGGTTCAAAGGAGATCTTAAGAAACCATGATTCAAGTCTTGGATCTGATTTGGACTCCAAGCAATCACTGACATTTGATGGTTCTTTTGAGCATAATCTCACCCATGATGGTTCGAAGGAGAAAACAAAAGACTATCTACACATTCATGTTTTTGATCCTACCTCAGCTGATTCGAATCATAGGTTCAAGGATC
The DNA here is from genome assembly GCA_027924585.1 of Larix kaempferi. NCBI lineage: Eukaryota > Viridiplantae > Streptophyta > Pinopsida > Pinales > Pinaceae > Larix > Larix kaempferi. The sequence goes on from BSBM01000087.1 coordinate 9,628,547, forward strand.
ATCCTCATACTTTTGGATTTGTTCTCATCACATTTGATCTGAAGAGCAAGTACAAGCACATGCGTTTTGGGCATGAGCCACTTCTTCCCAAGAAGAAATCTATACCTCCAGACATATGACCAAGCATCACACCTGCTTGAGTTTGGAGCATTTATTTTTGTGTGTGCCTTACAGTCTATTTTGAGGGGGGGTATTTTTTCCCATGAGGTTTTCTCCATTTCCTCGGTTTATTGACTGTTATTATTCATTGTATTGGGTGACCTTTGGTATCAGTTACCAGGGCCTAGGATGGATTAAGAAGGTGTGTTAGGATATTCCTATACTCCACCCTAGTCCTACCAGCATTTTCATTATTTTCATTTTTAGTCTTACATGCATTTCTGCATGCAGCATGCATTCCGCATGCATGCATGCAATTGCATGCATCCCAGTCATCAGTCCTAGCACCTATCCCTCAGCTAGCTAGCCCCGAGAGCTTCTCACTGATCAATTTCAGCCCTCCTAGTGCTTAGTGCACCCTGCATACAGTTACATGCATTTCATGTGCCCTCTCTCACCTACCATTCAGTTGTACTTCAGTTCTTTCCTTGATTTAAGGCTAGACTGACTCTCAACTGACTGTATCACTCCGATAGACCTCCAGTGAGACTAGACTGCCCATTCTGACTCTAGTTAGCTCCTCATGCATCCTCCACTGAGCCTCCTTTAGTCAGTTAGTGCCAGTTACACTCAGTTACACCTACCACACTCAGTTAGACTTAGTTTCACTGATGGTTGACAATTACTTGTGCATTGATGACTCCACTGATGATGATGAAGACTTCTAGTTGTGCTTTGATGACACTCCAGTGATCTTTTGATCACTCCATGAAGGCTAACTCGAATTGCCACCTTGGCATTTGAATCCTCATGCATTGTATTATTTATTTGTCCATTTGTGATTAATGAATTAGTGTGTGTGAAGTTATTTTGCTTCTATCCGAGTTCTACCGTATTATTATTATGTTACTTATTTACAGTGCATTGACCACTCTTCTTCTATCTTCTTGCTTAATCATAATATTTCTTGTGAGGTATACATAAACTCTTAGATCTGTTGTGAGGATTTTCACACCCTATAGAAAATAGAATGCCAACGTCAGATTCAACTAAATAAACATAAGTAATTGTAAAAAATTTCAAAATATTAATTGAACCTGGTTGTACAATATTTGATATGTGGTCATAGTATGGAGAAATACTTGATTGCTCCTCCTCAAACTAGGATAGTTTTGTATCTATATGTTGACCAATGGGGAGTGATACATGATCCAAACTATTAATCCATTCCGTGGATTTACATTTTCCCATTCACCAATACTACATGGAGAAAAAAAACAAGAGATTTTTGTTGTCCACATTTAACCTATAGCATTATCTAACGTTCTAATTGAATGATATGCAAGAGTTCCCTGGATAGTCTTGCACTCATATAATTGTGATTTATCTACATCGACCACCTCCCAAAAATATCTATGTACATGGGATTTCCTAGTTGACTGGTCTTCTTTCCTCATTTCTCTCTCTCCCATGACTAAACAACACCATTCAACAATGGTCTTTGCATATCTGATGAGCGAAACAATTGTGAAATTCATTTATTTCTTACATAATGTAGTCTTGATGCATGCTCTTGCTCCATCATGTTCCCCTTTTCCGTGTATAATCTCAAAATAGTTCCAAATATGTGGCACCTTGTTCCTTTTTTGGAGCATACACAACCATGGAAAGAGACAGACATTTTTTAATTTCCATGCACAACCGTCAAATAAAATCCAATTTTGTTCCATATATATACTTTTATTCTTCAAGTGATTATAGAACAATTGAAAGATATTTTGTACAAAATCCATATCGTGACACTTGTAATCACTTATGTAGAAATGATACTCTCTCAATATAACCTTGTTTTCTTTAGTACTATATGGCCCATGTTTGTAGGTGATATGGACCATTATGTTGACCTAGTTTGAGCGATAATGTTGAATCTAAATCTCATTTTGCGGTTGAAGAGTGTAGTTTTCTACAAAATCAACCACTGATAATACAGTCCCAACATGAACCGTATCCCTACACGTTCTAAATTTCTCTTCTTGCCAATGAGCCACATGTACATGCTTTACATATTGTTGTGTCTTTTCAAAGAATACCTCCATGAATTCCCAAACTTGTACCTGGTAGAAAAAAAATAAAGACGTATATCAATAGATTATTAAATGTGAAATTGCAATATGAAGAAAAAAATAGTATTCAAGTACTCATTACTAACATGAGAAGTGACCAATTGTATTTTTTTTCTTTCATTCCTTCCATCAATATCATACGTGACATATTTTAATGACTGCAAGTTCAGTTCTTGCCTCCCAAGTTCATTCTCGTCGGTCACATATATGCATTTGTTCAATAATGTGTAATATCCCTCTTTCTCCCTTAGGGTTTCTGCAACAAAAAGCACAACTGTGCACCCACCAAATGGAAAGGAGCTCATGACAGGAGCTCCGTAGGTAAAAAATTGTAAGTATGATTATGTTTTCCTAAGTGTAAAATGAATTTGTAGACTTAGGAGATTGAAGGCTTGATGCAAAGAAACAATTGGGGCATGGAATCCAATAGGGGGAGAGGGTGAATGACTTTATAGCCATGGGTTTTGATGACGGTGGTCATCCTAGTGTCGTGAGCACTTGAAGGGAACTATGATGTTCACTAAGAAAACACTTATGTTTAAAAGTATGTTAATAATTAGTCCTAGATAAGGATGCCGAATAAACTTCTAATCGCTGTAAGGTAGTAATAATTTACCCCGACCTAACTATTAGCATGGAGATAACCCATATTGAGTACCATTAAGTAAAAAAAATAAGAGGTTAACCTAAACAACATTGTTAACTTGGCCTCGACAAAAATTTTGGTTAAAGTTCCTAAGTAGAAAATTATTAATATTTTCCTAATTATAAATTAGGAATAAAGATAAAATGATTTATTATTACTAAGAAAACATACTGGTATTTATAGATAAATATTTAAATTATTATTGAAAATAAGATAAATAAAGTGAGTAAGATTAAAGAAGGATTGGTTGTCATTGATTAAAAGTAAATACTTTAAAAAGATATAAAAGCTTACCTACAAAAGAAGAAGAGGTTAACTAGTAGTTAATGCATAGGTGTGCATGGATAACTCTTAGCTATTAATACCCAGTTAACTAAATATAAATCTAAAGAGATAATTTGGTGAAGATACCATTAAGATAAGTTATTTATCTTATAGCTAACTAAGCAGATATCTAGTTATGTTTAGATAAGATAATTATCTAAAGTAAATTAATTAAAGTCAGTTCAATATAAAGCTTAAGAAGAAATAAACTATTGGAGTTGCAAGTAAGATAATTTAATTATCTTAAAGTTAATTAGATAAAGTTAACTAAGGTTAAATAAAGCTAATTAAATTTAGCTAAGTTAAACATCAATTAACTGATTAACTAAATATTGATTGAATAAATCGATGAGTTAAAATTAATTGAAGTTAAATAAGTTAAGTTCAAACAAGAACTTATCTTGTTAGTCCAAACCTAAATTTGACTATAAAGAGGGCACTATGGTGTTCGTAAAAGGAGATCTTCGGAAGAGAAGAATTCATGGGAAATGAAGAATATTGATTTGAGAAAGATCATGGAGCATTACTCTTATGCCCTAGTGGATTCGTACCCAGCTCGGGGGTGGTCTCTCGGTCAGGGATAATTTTAAGGACCCATACTTATTTAAAAGTGTATAAACCTTGGCGAATCTTACCAATTCTTAAAATCTCAACTATAAAATATTTGGCGATATTTTTCTAAAATTATTTCAATTCCTAAGTATTTTATAGAGTTTACATAATAATTTGGCGATTTTTAGAGTGAAAAAGGTTTAGCCCATCAAAATTGGGCAAAATGGGGCTTCAAAAAATGCAAATTGGTGAGTCTTCTTTTGGATAAAAAATGGAAAAATAGCCCATGGGCTAAATTTCAACCCTAAAATTATCCTTTCTCTCGGTGGGAAAACCTACTCCGGACATATATCAGTTGGATGGGAGGAATGTTGCAGTCAAGTTCTCATTCAGGTAGCATTAAAGACTGATAAGTATATTTATGTTTTGTTGTTTATTCAAGAATTATAACTATGGATCTGAATTACCCCCTTATGTTATTTCAGTAATAAATATAGATGTATTAAATTTAGAAATCATTTTTTATCTTACTAGATTTTCCTCTGTTAGATCTAATGATGAATTAAACTCAAAAATCGTATTTTTACAGATCGAAATTAATTCCTTTCATTTATCTGAAATTTATATATATAGATGGGTTGATTTAGTAAATGAAGATCATCTTAAATTCAGTACCATTGACGATATATTGTTTGTTATCATACATGTTTAAGGTCACTGGAAACATTAATGAGCCATGATCATGGGACTAAATAGATAAAATGTATTATATCGTTCAAGGAGAAAGCTCCTATTTACTACCCACGCAGAGAGAGAATCCCAAAATAGGATTCTAGGACAAAGCCCTAAACTTTGTTTGGTTTATATATTTATATTAAATACATGGAGCTTACATGTTAGTAAACAAAACTCTTATATTAATTACACAGAGCTCATATATTAGTGAACAAAGCTCTTATATTAAAAACATAGATCTTATATATTAGTATACATAACTCTTATAGGAATCCATAGGTTTAATAAAAAAACTCATAAAAAAAATCCATATAACCAGAACTCTTTTCATCTTTAAAAATATCAACATCGTCCACATACGAGACATATTCACTATTCTATTGATAACCATCTATTTTTTTCCCACCTTAAAATTATCTATCAAAGATTATATACATCCTTTCATAGCCTGCAAAGGGAAATAAAGAGAAAATATGAATCATCATAATCATTACTTCCACACATTAAAATCATTAAATAAATATGATAAACGGTCTGTCCACTACGATCGTTTCCACACACACACACACACACTCAGCATGAATTCATTGTATAGCGTAGACCTGGGATAAAATCCCATGAAGGTCGTTTCCAGACACATGCTCAACATGAAGTCACTGTGTAGCGCAGACCTGGGATCAAATCCCACTAAGTTCGTTTCCACACACACACTCAGCATGAAGTTGCTGTATAGTGTAGACCTGTGATCAAATCCCACTAAGGTCATTGCCACACACACACTCATCATGAAGTCGCTGTATAGCACAAACCTGGGATCAAATCCCACTGAGGTCGTTGTACCTAAAACGGTCAACATGAGGTCTCTATTAAATGCAGACCTGGGATCGAATCCCATTAACTATTTAAAAAAATTCACTCTAATAGACACGCAAAAGTGGTTGGCTAGGGATCCATTCCCTTATAATTAACAATTAAAATTCAAATTGAAAACAAGGATTTTCCCATACACATACAGGAATGGAAACTGAATACAAAGACACAGAACGCGTCGTCCATCAAACATAAATACCCACAGAACATAGTAGATATTTTTCAAGATGAATGAAGAGTATTAAAAACCAAGTCAGACAGTAGAAGGTACCGAGTAGGAAATTACATGGAAATGTCATTTTAAATGAAAATATAGTCTCAGAGATTCTGAAGCATACGCTTCTCCCTTCATTTGAGCAGAGTAACCATAAACACGCCTAGCAGGCTTACAATGAAAAAAACAAACCCTGAGATCAATGTTGGGTATAAAGAAATTGATACAGCAAATTAAAAAACAGAGTGTGAACAGCAAGGGTCGTCCAAACTCCTTGTCCCTTCGACAGTGAAGCCATCAAAACCCACTTACATTTGAATCCATAAAATGCAGAATTCTAAATATCCCATGGAAGGGAGTGGCCTCCAACGGGCCTGGGGATTACCAGGTCCATGCATGGTCATCCTTCCCACTCTCCACAAACAACCCACGTATCCAGCACCGCAACCCCTTCTCGACACGCAATGGCAAGAAATGAAACCATTAGCATACATTTAAAATCTTATGCGTATTAAACAAAAGAAATTAAAACTAGGAGCATTGTTAAGCAGCGTTACCAAATTTTCCTTTCAAAGCATGGGTTCCCTCTTTAATGGTTGAGCACAGACTAAGAGCTACGATTGGATCATGTGTAGGCATCCTCCAAAACGATGGAGTAGGAAGGAGCCTCTTCTCTTCACCTCCAAATGCCCAAACACCAAAAGACTTTCAAACTGCGATTCGCTTAGGGTAAATTCGCATACACGATTGAGGGGACTCTTTTTCCAGTGTGGTTATCTCCCACAAGTAGCCTGTCACATGGGCTTAGTAAATTCCCAGCTACCTCCACTAGTTTACAAATATAATACTCCCAGCTCTATAGTATGAGCCACAAGTTACAAATGATTGTGCTTGGGTAGCTAATACCCATTAGGGTCAGTGAATTTTAGTGTTACCTTGGGAATATGGTCCTTTTACCTCTCCTCTTTTGATTAACACATTCAAGCTTAGGAATTGTCCCCTTGGACCAACCTTAGCATGGAACTGTTCCAATTCACCTGTAGGAAGAAGGTTAACAAAGTGATGCCTTCATAAGTAAGCCCAGGCACAAAGTGATGCCTTCATATTATCCACGGAAGTATAACGAATAATTCATCCAATATATTTATAGTAAGGTACATTAAGTCATTGTTAAACAATCATCGATGTAATGATAGGAGACGAATCTTAAAACAAGATAAGAAATCAAGCATAAACAATCTAGTAACTAAAGATAGGTAAACATATACATGAGGTTACTTTACCAGCAAATAAAGGTGCAAAGGTAAGAAAAACAAATCAGATTAGTACTATGAAGAATATTGACGTAATGGTCACAACCATATCATAAAAAAACAAGATAACTATAGTTTTACTCGATGCTGAAGTTAATTTTAAAGAGATCATATGTCTTACGTTTATTTAGAACCTACACGAATTCTTTTTTTTTTAGTCGGATTTTTTAGGGATATTACATAATTCGATTCCACTGCACCCTAGGCATGCCCCATCTATGCAATATTTTTGATAAAATGTGCAACCTTTTGGCCTACTACACAAAATGATATGAATAAAGTCTCTATATGACATCAACGGTAATGTAGTTGAGCATTCCTGCACGAGAGTTTTATGCAATAGATACAATATATATATGTGTGTGTGTGTGTGTGTGATAATAATAACCGTACTCAATGTGGTATCAACAACAACATGTATTACGAGTTGTCTTTATTTTAACATACCATTGTTTGCATTTCTTGAAGAATATTTGGCCCAAGTTAAGTTCATTATGTTCATGCCTAAATCTCTCATATAATTATCTTTGTGTCATGTCAAGGAAATTTTTAATGTTGTGTTAACTATCCCTTGAGCCCCTTCTCAATTTTAGTACATTTTTTTGTTTGGAAGAATGTCTGGTGTTTTCATGCCAAAAATATTGAACCAGTCCCTTTACTGCATCAATGAGCTTCGTATCAGAGTTTGGAAACATTCCAATGAATGACTAGACATCTATTTGACAAGTTTCAAGTTGTTTTCTTCTAACACAATACCTACATAGTATTTTTACATTCAAATTAATAAGTTTGGATGGAGTGATGAGTCCAAACTACAGGTATCTGATAGCCTTTTTCCCATAGTGAAGCACAAGAAAGGGTGAAGAAATACACTTTTTTTCTGGGGAAATGATTTACCTTGATTATTTAATGAAGTTGTTTTAAAGATTATTCTTTTATGTTTAAAAGCGTGTTCAATAAACTAATTATATGAAAACTAAGTATGATTGAGCAGGCACAGGTACACTAAGGGACAAACACGCAAATCAAGTGAAGGACTGAAAGGCCATACAAAGCTCAGTGCCTTTTTCCCTGATTTATAGACAGAAATCCTGTTTAGCAGGATCGACAGTTAGACATATAGTTAGGTTAAGCATTAGAGGTGTTAAGTCAGTACCTTGTTTTTCCAATTTTTGGTTTGATTTGCACTTTATTTTAAAGTTATTCATTTTCTTAAACTTGATTTTTCCTCCTTAGTAGGTTTTCCTTAGGGTTTATATAAGATTTTGGTCTTTCTTTTGAGTTTTTAGATTTTAAAGCTTTATTTTGGTTTTTGATGAGGGGTTTTAAAAGTTCATTATATCAAATAAGCAGCTCATAATCTTATTCTAAATGAGAATATGTACAAGTCTAATCCTGATAACCTCAAGATCTCATGCAAAATGATATAAGGATTGTTTAAAAGTCACAAATCAGTTTTGAAGTCTTTCTTGTAGCGCTGGAGCCGAAATTCAACAAGGAAGCGCTACAAGAATATCGAGATCACAGATTCTTCCTATTTTCCAGCAAAATTTTGGCACGCACGGGCTAGTGAATGATTAATTATGTGTTTCAGAGGATCATGACGTGTTGATGCAGAATGGCATCATGATGTCAAATGCTTGCACGTCGTGAGAAGGTCGGGTTCATCATCAACACAGGTGGAGTTCAGTTTGACATCTATCCACATGTTTTCAGGTAATGTGGCACGATGTTGTTATCTACAAGCTCAATTAAAGACATAATGTTTAATGAGATAACCATAGCCATCTGAAAAGCCGAGCACCGTTGCCGATTGGACAAATAAGAAGCGTTGAGGGAATCACGGAAATTAGGGCTTCGTGATTCCGGGGTGAACTGCTAAATTGAGGAATGCGCGACATCTGGACAACAAAGCTGACTCATCTGACAGTGGAGATCGTGATTTCAAACAACCACATTGGAGCAATTTATAGGTATTCTTAAAAAACCCCGCATAGCAGCAAATTTGGGGCTTTGTCGTTTGAGCCCACTCTGTTCAAATTAATCAAAGGTTAGGTAAAATTGGGTTCTTAAACATGATTTTAACCAAAGAAATAGCTATCTGTTGGTGAGCCGCGTCATCAGTTTGAAAGAGGGTTAAGGATAATAGTCTCGTTTTTATGAATTTCAACCCTATCAGTGCAACGAATAACCTGTGCATTCAGTAGTGTTGTCAATTGCCAAAATTCAGCTGTTGTTCACAAACAGTACAAAAGCAGATATCCAGTTTGAAGTAATCAAAGCATAATGGGAAAGAGTGGCAAAATAAATAGGGCTGAACCAACAGAGGTAGCATGGGTTGAAAAGCTACAGAGTGTGTGGAGTTATTCAAACGAGCTGGCTGGATGGATTTCTTCAGAAAAATTGATGGATATAATGCACAGGTATCCTGCAGGTTTGCCCAAGGTTTCAACAATGATATGGTAGTTTTTGACACCTTAAAATTCAACCTGACAGTCAAATTAATTGCAGAAGCCACATGAATTAAAGATGAAGGTGAACATTGGTTTAAAAAGTTGCCCTTTGATTTTGATCCGCAGAAATACCTCTTACCCAATATCATACCTGATTGGAACAAAGGTGTGCTAATCCAAAATGTTAAGAAAGAATGGGTGGAACCAATTAGAATTTTACAGAGTTATGTTACCTATGAGGGCAGGTATGCCTTCGTATATAAGTATCATTTTAGATTTCTTCAACACATGGCTGGAATATCCAAAATGAACTTACCATTTTTCTTCCTGAAGAGTTTGCAGAAAATGGCAAACAAGATGAAAGGTCCAGTAGATTCTTCCTCTCAGTCCATTTTTCATCATGGATTAATCAAATTGATTGTTAGTACTGCATTGCAACAGGAGGGAAAGACCTGGGACTTTTTTGTTTTTTGGTCTGGTTTTGAAGATAAAAAATCCAAAAGACAAGCAGATAAAGGCAAAGTCTTAGAAAATTAGGTCATAAGCCCAAATTGGAAGACAAATGAAAGATCAAAATTGAAGAATCAGCAGAACCTGTAAAGGAAGACAGTGAACAAAAGACACCTTTGGTCAGCCCTAAAAGCAAGTTCACACTGTTTGAAGACAAAAAGGAACTGCCTGAAAAGAATCCAGCACCTGTAGCAGATCCTCAGGAGGAGAAAAAGGTTGACATTAAAATGGTTCCTGTAGCTAAAGAAAAGATCCACATTCAACCAAGAAGTCCCATCACAATTCTTTTAGATGATGAAGGATATCTGTTAGAAGAAGAACAGCCTATTTCTGAGATTAAAGTCAAAACTGAAATTGAAGAAGTTCAAGTTTCAGATGGCAAAATCACAAGGCCTAACAAGAAAAGAAACAAGCTGGAAGTGGTGGAATTAGCTGCTATTCAGTACCAAGGGAAAGAACTGAAGATGATGGGAGAGGCAACTACATTCTGGAGACCTAAAACTAGGTCGAAAATAAGTTGAGATTAAACATGAAGAAGTTGTTAAATCCTAAATTCAATACAGATGAGGTGACTATCTCAGATGAAGGGTCCATGGATGATGACAAATCAGAAACAGACAAATTGCAGCCATGTTTAAAAGAAGAGATTAATTCAGTGGAAGCAGCAGGTGAAGAAGATCCAAAGCCCAACATTGAGGACACTTCTGAGAAGCTGTTGATAGAAGAAGCAGAAATCTTCAAAAAGTTTGACATTCCTTGGAAACCTAATGAAGATCAAGATTCTGCAATAGATAAAATAGCTAATTCTGACAGGGAAAATTTACAGAAGAGTGTCAAGCAATATAAGCACCAAATGGATTATATGCAGGAGGTCAACGATGGTTTGATGATGGCCAATAGAAGATTAAGAGAATATCTCCAGGATGTTAATGACAATTTTCAGGAACTAGTGGCTGATGCAAAAAAAGCACTTAAAAGGAAAAGGGCTGCTGACAGTCAATGCACTCAACAGGAGAAAACAGTTCGAGATTTGCAGCAGAAAAACAAAGCACTGACAAAAAGGATTAATGACATGGAGAAGGAACAAAAGAAGGCTAAGAAGAAGGAACAAACTTCAGATGGTATCGCCCTCTTAGCTGAGGTGGCAAAGGATCTATAAAACAGTTATGCTTTTACTTAGTTGTCATTAAATAGCAAACTGATATATTAATGAAATGCTATTTTTAGCATATTTTGTAACTTGTAAATATTCTCTCTTTACTTTACCTCATCGAGAGCTGGAAAACAGTTAGGGTTAGAGACCTAATTGATTTTGAAAAGTATAGTATTTAGAGATGTGAACGAGTCATGGTAGGGGTTCTGATTTTTGGGGGCAGCAGGAGGTCTGCAGATTGTATTGTAACTTCAGACTTATTCAAGAGATAAGTACTGTGACTCTTATGAGCATTAGCTGATGAAATAATGAAACATATGACTTTTTCTCCTTCATTTTTATTTGTGATTGGCTTTGTTATTGAGCTTGTTTAGCTTCTTAAATGGTAAATTCATTGCTAGTTGATGTATATTTTTTGGTGATGCTTATCTTTTATGTATGAACCTCAGCACATTCTTTTTGTGGGATCTTTTGTGATATGTTATGCATCTTTATCAGTTTATGCTTATGATTTAGTTGTTACTTTTCTATTGGATGTATTCCCTGACCGTGCCCAGAGCTTACAACCATTTAAATCATATTCAAAAACCCTAAAAACTTTGTCTTATTTATTGAGTTTACTCTTGAGATTGTGTTAGCTTGTTTCCTTAGCCTTAGAAACAATTTCTGGCACAAACATCTTTGGCGCCGTTGCCGGGGACGAAACTGAAGCATATCTTCCCTGGGATACTCATCAGTTTTACTGGTTTAAGAGGTGGACTTGAATCAGATCTTTTTAAAGGCTATTTTCACCAAAAAGCAGTCACAGTGGCTTCTAAAGGGATTGGGACCAGGAATAGGCCTGTTTCTGCATTGAAACTGGGTGTGACAGACCCTGAACAGATCTTGAAAACAACAAATAAACTCAGAAAATCTCAATCTCTGCCAGCCTCCTGTGACCCTGACCAGTTAGGCATATCATTCAGTTCAGCTGAAACTTCACCTGGAATAAAACCTATCATCCCTGAAAGTATTTTTCAAGTCTTTACTAATCCTCAAAGTTTTTTGAAAGCTAAGACTTACTCTCTTGATAAAATACCTATCTTTTAGCTGAAAGTAGGAAAGAATCTTTTTCAAAAGGGTTCTAGTCAAGTTTCCACATCTTCCCAATCAGTCAGTACAAAAATGGCAGGTCAAAATCCACCCATGGATATGATGGACCGCATGGTTGCAACTAGGTATGCACCATTAGTTTTACCTCAACCTTTACATGCATTACCCGGAGGTGATTACCAGAACTATATTCCTAGATTCAATGGACAGGGGGAAATCACTGTTGAGGAACATTGGGAGGCTTTCCTAAGTTATGCTGACAATCAGAACATTGAGATAAAAGATGCGTGGATGAGGGTATTTGTTCAGAGTCTTGATGGGGATGTAAGAAAATGGTTTAGAGACTTGCCAGCTAACTCAATTACTATCATTGAAGAACTCCATGATCTTTTCATGAGACAATGGGGAGACACAAAAGATCACACCTACTATATAACTGAGTTTGGGGCTCTCAGAAGAAAGAAAGATGAGACTGTTGCAGATTTTTCCAAAAGGTTTAACAAAATGTACACTAGAATTCCAGCAGAAATTAAACCTACAGAAACATCAGCTAAGCTAACTTATGCAAATGCTTTTGATCATGAATTTTCTTTGTTACTAAGAGAAAGGAGACCTATCACCTTGCTGAACATGCAAGATGCAGCTTTGGAGGTAGAATTTAATTTGCTAGCTTCCAATAGACTTAAAAATGAAACAGCCCAACAGCTATATGAAAGAAAAGGAAAGAAAGAAGTTGTTACAGCAGGTTCTGCTTCTCAGTCTGCTGAGACCAAGATAGATGAGATGGCTAAAATGGTTAAGATTCTTACTGCAAAATTGAATAAGCTAGAGCTTGAGAAGAATGCTAGTAAACCTACCCCAGAAGCTGATCGAAATCCAAATAACCAAAATCAGTTCAGAAGGCAGTTTGCTCCTAGATTCATGCCAAGAGAGCGCAAGAACAATGATATCCAGCGAGAAAGGAGGGAAAATGAGGATCAAAAAGTACCCCCACCTTTTCAAAATAATTTGGTTGATGAGGAAGAAATCGATCAACAGCTGATCTTTGAAGAAACTGAGATTGATCAGGACATGAATCATATTGGAGATAGATTGTTTACAGGTTTTGTTACTGAAGAAGATTTTTTAAATTCTGAATGTTACACTGCTGGCATGTTTGAAAATGAAGATGATGTAGATATGGAGAATATTCCTATAACTGCTGCTATTTATCAAAATGGACCACCAAAAAAGACCTTAAATCTTAGATCAGGTCCGAAACAAGTGGCTCAAGCTCCAAAGAAGAGGGCACTTGTTCCTGCTGCACCTGTTCCTGCTAAACAAATAGCTGATCCCGTTATTGAAAAGAAGCAGTCTGCTGAAAAATAAAAGAGGAATGCTGAAGTTGAAGAGGTAAACAAATCTGTCCAAAATTTTAGTTTGGAGAATGAACTGGGGAAATTAAAGATTCCTGTACCTTTCACTGAGTTAATAAAGAATCCATCATATAAGGATACAGTTTTGAAAGTGATGAATATACCCAGTAATTAGCCTGTTTCAGATACAGTTAATTTGCAGGAAGAAAACCCTAGAATTTTCATTAGGTCAGCCCTGGCCGAAAAAACTGAAAATGAGGCTGGTGCTTCTCCTCCTTTCTATATTACCTTGACTGTACACGAGCAGATGATTCATAATTGCCTGCTAGATTCAGGAGCATCCCATAACTTGATGCCAAAAGCTGTGATGGAAGCCATGGGCCTTAATGTCACCAAACCTTACCATGATTTATATGCCTTTGACTCCCGAGCTGTAAAATGTCTAGGAGTAATAAAAGACATGGTTGTCAACCTTACTCAGTTGCCCATGAAAAGTGTGATAATGGATGTTGTGGTAGCTGACATCACACCAAAATTTGGCTTGCTTCTATCTAGGTCATGGGCTAAGAAGGTTGGGGGAACATTACAGATGGACCTCTCTTATGCCACCATTCCTGTTTTTGGTGGAGAAAATAGAAGGCTTTACAGAGAGCTACAGCTTGCTTACATAGTCACAGATGATAAAAACCCTATAAATCACCCAATGTACTCTGTGGACAAAGACCTTGGTTCATGCATATTACAGTTTAGTGAAGAAGAGAATTTTGCTAGTCTGTTACAAGTGCAAAAAGAACAGCGTGTAAAATGCAGCAGAGAAGAGGAAGATACATTGTGGCAGTTGTACTTTGATGGATCCTCATGCAAAGAGGGTGCTGGAGCTGGATTTTTACTCATTTCCCCTGGGGGTGAAACAGTGAAGCTCATGTATAAATTGGAGTTTGTTACCACTAACAACACTGCCGAGTATGAAGCTATGCTACTGGGATTGAAGGCTGCTTAAGATTTGGGAATTCAACAGATTTCTGCATTTGGCGACTCCGAACTAGTTGTTCAACAGGTGAAGAACAAATATCAGGTAAAGCAGGGTTTGCTGAAAGTATATCGAAATGAGGTATGGGATATGCTTGAAAACTATTTTATAGCATTTAATATCACTCATATTCCCAGGAATCATAATGAGACTGCAGATTCTTTAGCCCTGGCTGCCACACATTTCAGAATCCCTAAAACCACTCAGCTAAAATATCCTATAGAAGTGAGGTATAGACCATGTGTCCCTGACAATGTGAAGCACTGGAGGGTTTTTGAAGATGACATTGAAATAAAAAAATTTCTTGAGCTTATAGAGGAGTTTTCAAATACTCAAATTGATCAGGAAGAAGATGAAAGGGAAGAACAGCTAAATGAGTTTGCTGCAGAAGAAACAGCAGGACATAAGATTATTGAACTAAAGAGTAATTTCATTCCAAAAGGTCTAGTACCTTTAGAAAGAATATTCACCAAAGATGATACACCTTCAAAGCCAGTAATTCAATCTTCAGAAGACAATGTAGAGGACTACAATATTGGTTCAGCAGAACATCCCAGAATGGTGAAACTTTCTAAATTCCTAACAGTGGAGCAAAGAAATAGATATATTAAGCTGTTGAAAAAATATGTAGATGCATTTGCCTGGTCTTATAAGGAATTAAAAACTTATGATACAACAATTATTCAGCACAAGGTTCCTTTGAAACCTAATGTGAAGCCTTTCAGATAGAAACTGAGAAGAATCAATCCATCCTTGTTCCCTGTAATTGAAAAAGAATTAAAGAAGTTGTTGGATGCAAAGATAATATTGCCTCTCAGGTATTCTTCTTGGGTGGCTAATTTAGTTCCTGTTAGAAAGAAGAATGGGGAAATTCGATTATGTGTTGACTTCAGAAATCTGAATCGATCATCATTAAAAGACAATTATCCTCTCCCCAAGATTAAACAGGTTTTGCAGCAAGTAGTTGGAGCTCAGAGGATTTCTATGCTAGATGGTTTCTCAGGGTACAATCAGATTGCCATGCACCCTGATGACAAAGAAAAGACAACTTTTACAACCCCCTGGGGGACATTTATGTATGACAAGATGCCTTTTGGCTTGATGAATGCTGGAGCAACCTTTCAGTGAGCCATGGACATTGCATTCGTGGGTGAGAAAGATAAGTTTGTGGTTATCTATCTAGATGATATTACTGTCTTCTCAAAATCTAATGATGAACATTTGAAGCATTTGGAGCAAACCTTCATAAAATGCAGAAAATTTGGCCTATCCCTGAACCCTAAAAAATCACATTTTCCTGTGCAAGAAGGAAAATTACTTGGTCACTTGGTGTCTGCTGATGGCATCAGAATAGATCCTGAAAGGGTGAAAGCAATACTGAAGATTAGCTTATCTCGGAGTAAAAAGGATGTTCAATCATTCATTGACAAGATAAACTTTCTGCGGTGGTTTATTCCCAACTTTCCTGAAACCATTAAACAAATCACAGACATGTTAAAGAAAGATCAGGAAGTAAAGTGGACTGCTGAGGCAAAGATAGCATTTGAGAAAATCAAAGTAGCTCTTACTGAAGCACCTATACTGGTAAGTCCTGATTTTACCAAGGAATTCCTAACCTTCTCATTTGCATCAGAAGACACCATTGCAGCTGTCTTACTTCAGAAAAATAAAGAAGGTTTGGAACAGCCTATTGCTTTCTTCAACAAAACTCTCAAAGATTCTGAGCTGAAGTATAGTATTCTGGAGAAGCAAGCTTATGCTTTGGTAAAAGCTTTGAAATTTTTCAGAATTTATATCTTGCATTCAAAGGTAATTTCTTTTGTACCTAATCCTGCTATGAAGGAGGTGTTAACTCAGCCTGATAGTGAAGGAAAGAGAGGCAGATGGATTGCAAAGATTATGGAATATGATGTAGAAATAAGGCCTACTAAGCTTGTCAAGAGACAAGGTTTAGCCAAGCTGTTGGCTGATTCTAATTGCCAGGCCCTAGGACTCCATGTCATGGTTGAAGACTCACTTCCTGAAGAAGATCAAATACAATTGGAGAAAGAAAAATTCATGGATTTTTATTCATCATCAGCCTGGTATGCAGACATTGTTCATTTCTTATTATTTCTGCAATGTCCTGAGCATTTGGATAAGAAAGCTGCAAGATCTTTAAAACTCAAAGCCACTAAATACTGTTTAGTTGAGGATCAATTATTCTGGAAAGATACAGGGGGTATTTTGCTCAGATGCTTAGATCAATCTGAAATAGGAGAGGTAATTTCAGAATCTCATGAAGGTGCCTGTGGAGGTCACAAGTATTGGAAATCAACAGCTTACAAAATTTTGTGAGCTGGATATTATTGGCCATCCTTATTCACAGATGTTTACCATCAGGTAAGAGCATGCATTCCTTGTCAGAAATTTGCAGGTAAACAGAAATTAGTGTCCTTATCTTTAAAACCTATTGCAGTAAATGCCCCGTTTCAGCAGTGGGGTCTGGACTTTATTGGAGAAATAAATCCAGCATCTTCAGGACAGCATCATTGGATTCTAACTGCCATATATTTTTTCACAAAATGGGTAGAAGCCATTCCCACAAGGAATGCTACAGACAAAGTAATCATGGATTTCATTGAAGAAAATATTTTGAGCAGGTTTGGATGCACACAGAGATTAATAACAGACAATGCAAAGGCATTTAAATCCAAGGCAATGGTGGCCTTCTGTGAAAGAAATGGAATCATTTTAAAACATTCAACTCCCTATTATCCTCAGGGAAATGGTCAAACTGAATCCTCCAATAAGAATATCATTCAGAGCATCAAGAAACTGCTGAAGCATAACAAAAGGTCATGGGATTCAATGCTGAAATATGCATTATGGGCAGATACGATTACAATGAAACAAGCAATTGCAACTTCTCCATTTCAGCTAGTTTATGGTACTGAAGCAGTGTTCCCTGTCCAATTAGGAATTCCAGTGATGAAATTTGTCATGTCCCAAATTTGGAATTGGGTCACAATGGCCTAATCACATTAGCCATATTCATTAGAGTTTGTAAAATTGATGTTAAGGGTCAAATAATTGCCAAGGAGGAAAATTACTAGTTTCCTAAGTTTGGGGTGGAAGCTTTGGGATTTGGAATAAGGCGGATAATAAATGATGTTTAGACATTAGAAGGGTTCAAGTATTTAATAAATAGAGTGAATAAAGAAATTCAAGAGAAATCCTAAGTGACAAATGGTTTTGGAGACATATGGAGGATGTGGGACCCACACTAGCTTGATTTTTCATAATACATGGTATCTCTCTTTTGCAAATTCGAATTAATGGGAATGTGAACACTCTTGGGTGAGTTGGTAAGTCATAACACATGTCATTGAGCATCTTAGGTCGAATTTGGAAGGATTGGTAACCTCCATGGAAGATAAAGAGTCAAAGTGGAAGTTTGTGGACACTTGGGCTAGATTCCCTAGCCCCTATGACACCAATGATGAAGCATCTATGACAACTATGACAAATTGCAGACCTGACCTCTGACATCTGACCACTATGACATGTCAGCCCCAAGAATAGGCTCAAAGAAGGCGAATTTGGGAGTGGGATAAGCCAAAGAGACTCAAAATCGAATTTGGGAGAAGATGGAAGGTTGGAACTAGGAGACAAGTGGCAAATGTGGAATATTTCCTAAATAAAAATCTATTGAATCTATTGAGAGGATTTCGACCCTTAGAAGGATAATGTTGGTTATAAAATGTATAAATGAAGTATGAGAATGGATTTTGATCATTTGTAGAATTTGCAATTGCATTTGTGAAGAGGGAGAGCTAGTGGATGACTAGTTTCTTGCCTTAGCCAATTTCGAGGGTGAAAGATTCCCATCCAAGTTGGAAATTGGAAAGGCCATTCAGACCTTTCATTTGGAGCTTTAATGGAGTCTTTATTTGCAGGTGTAAGCTACAGGGAAGCTCATGGTTTCTTCTATTGCAGCTCGCTCCTTCAACCATTTCCAGTTTTGATGGCATATTCTTGATCCTTGAGGGAGGGCGTTTTTGGTGAGCTATTGTACTCTTTGGGGGAGCTTCTATTGCCCCATTTATTTTTTAAAATGAAGTAAATACTCTGTTCTTCATCTCCAGAAAGTTTCAGGTCGAAATTCCAAGTAGAAATGTATAAATCTCATTTTTAATGGAAGAACAATGCCATTTCCCCACTACCTTGTTGTGAACCAATGTATTGATGATGATTTCGAATGAATGGATGATTCTATGATGAATTTGTGATTAATGGACTTCCATGGATGTATTTTACAAGTTTCATGTACTGTACTTGAGCATTTGAAGTATTTTTACTCAATTTAATTGCATTGGGAGAAGAAATAGTGCCATTTCCCCAAGGGTCGAATTGGTGATTTTTGCAGTTGAATGGGAGAGGGTGAGAACAGTTGTAATAAACCATTAATGGTGCATATGAGACCTTAATAACATAATTAACACATTACATACCTCCGTTCATAAATTTGAGTGGGTTTGGAGGCATTTGGGAAGCCATTTTTAGTACTTACCTTAGGGGGATTTGAACCCCAAATTACTAGTAAAATTGCATACTTGGTCCAGAATCTTAAGAGAGTTTGCAGAGGTCTTTTGGTGGCCATATGTTATCCCTGAACATCATATTCAATCCCTAATATCATTCATACACCTTCCTTGAATATTTGAAGGCATTTGGAGTCAATTTGAGACCTAGAGACCAATACTAGTCAAAGGGAAATCACTAGTAAAGTTACCTACATTGACCAGAATTGAAAGAGTATTTGCAGAAGTGTTTTAAAGGTACAAAGGCATCCCTGAAACACATATTTATGTTCTAATATCATTCATATACCTTCTCAGAATATTTGGGATCATTTGGGGCAAATTTGGGACCTAGAGATCGAAACTAGTCAAAGGTCGAACCAAGGAAAAAAGTGGAAAATTGCAATTTTAATAAAATTCCTAATAAGGGGCATTACAGTGGTATCAGAGCATGGTCCTTGCACCTGTGTATTAGGTACATACATTCAAGAATAATTGGCAGCCATGTCTTACTATTATGATGAATCTTATGAGTACAATTCTTATGAGGAATATGCAGATGCTTATGAGCAATATGAAGCAGAATGTGAATGGTATGAGGAAGAGGTGCCATCATGCAACACTTCTTACAATTTCAAGAGAAATGAAGATTATTCTTATGAATTTAAATCTGATGTATATGAGTGTGTCACACCAACCAAGGATAATTCTATGAGTGAGTTCCAAATATGGAGAGCAAAATATAAAACCTTGCCCCAACAATATCAAAAATATCAAGAATATCTTGATTTTAGCAAAAATACACAAAATGTCATGTCTTTTGAGTACTATGCTGAACATGTTTTTGAATATAGGCCCAAAAATGAAGATGTGGAGTTAGTGAAGAAAGGTTTATGCCCTTCTTGTAAAAATCCTTGGAGCGAGTATCATATATGTGTGCATGAAATGATGTCCTCCTTGAGGAGAGCTTTTGAGATTTATTCAAGAAGAGATTCCAAATATATTGATCCTAAGGAAAACAAGGGGCAAAATGCATCAGCTTGCTTTAAGGAGCAAAAGGAAGAGACATTACAAGAGCATGAAGAATATTCTATTGAAAATATGGAAGATCATTTCGAGACACCTTCTAGCTTAGACATGAACCAAAGAGCATCTACTGATGGATGCTTAAACTATGAAAGAGTACCTACTGATGGGTGCTCACACCTCTATGTTGGTGACATAGAGATCACTTTTGAAAGTGTTTCTACAAGTACAAGTTTCATTAAGCATGATAATGAAGACCTTGTAGCAGTTGAAGAAGAACCAAGATCAACTTCCCCATCACCACTTGAGCTTCATGAAGTTGGTCCAAGCAAAATTGAAGAAGATGAGGAGGTTCATTTGCAAGAGCCTCATTTTCTTGAAGGGTCCTTAAAGATGAATGAAAATAAGATCCAAGAGTCCCTCAGCATTCTCCATGACACTCAAGCATTGGTGTCAAATTCTTGTTGGAGAGCTACTTCATTGGATGAAACATACTTCCTTGAAGACATGGAGAAGATTCAAAGAGCAATGTGCCACATCAAAGGTAATTTCATGTCTTTGCTTTTTGATAGAAACCATTTGTTTGAGCTTAATGAATTGTTACATGATGCATACTTGAAGAATAATGAGGATATTCATAAGCTCACAATTCAAAATGAACAACTTCTTGAAAAGTTGCAAGATACTTGTTTTTCCTCCTATGTTTCAGATTGTCAAATGGTAGATTGTTTGGAGGATTCTCATGACATGGTGGATCATGAGAAATGTGAAAATTTGAATGTTCTTGATGTGTTTGAAGATGAACTTGAAGAGATCCAAACACTTGATGTGGTGGAAGAGGAATTTGAATTGCCTCTTGATGAAGGTTATGCAATTTTTAAAGAAGAGCATGATTCCTCTACATTGGAACCAAACTATGACAAAGAGTTCACACTTTTGAAGGAGCTGCATGATACTACCCACATGGATACTTCCCATGATGAAACTCCTGAACCTTTTGATCATTTGGGTGAGTTAGTACATTCTCCTACATCCTACAATTCCATGTTTTGCAGTATTAGTCTCAATGAAGTATGGGTGAAAGGGTTCTTTTTGATGGTGCCACATGAGGAGTATGGAACTCCTAAATTTAACTTTTATGATGACATGGTTGGAGCACATTCTTATTCACATTTGCAGCAGCATAATTTGTCACTTTATGATGATTCACATCTACATGGATGCACCTATGATATGGATTTGAGTCACTTGAATACTCATGGTTTTTCTTGCTCAACACTGGGTTCATTTGATGTTAGAGGAACTTCATCCAACACTTGGATGAATAGATTTATGATGTGAGAACATTTTTGTTGGCAGCCACATACTTTGTTACATCTTTATGATTCTCACATTCATGGATGTATGGGTGAGACTTCTTTGAGTCATTTGAAGTCTCTTTGTTTTTTCTACTCATTATTTGGTTCAGATTCTAGTGGAGATTCTTCATTCACTTCTTGGATGAAAGAATACATGGCTGAATATTTTGATGCATATCACATCCTTTTGGAGCAGCATTATAGGACATGGGATCCTCACCTATGTCATTGGAGCAGATTTGATTGGTCACTTATAGCTTGTATGCACTTGGAAAATGGTGGTCTACTTGCTTGGAGGTATAAGCACTTTCATGACTCTTTGATGAAGCATATCCTTGATGTACATTTTCATTATGTTGTTATGTACTTTGATGATATATATTTGGCACTAATGATGTTTGGAAGAATGCATACAAGAAAATGGGATCCAGGAATCCTCTTATCTAATGGTGTAGGTTGGAGAGCACTCTTAATTGTTGGAGTGCAATACAAGCAATGGGACCCTGGAATAATTTTTGTCTCATTGGTTTCATTTTTTTGGGGGAAGCAAGCAGCATGGGAGATGGATTCCCCACTTAATAAAGTGATTTTAATAAGAGTAGTGCAGCACCAAGTATGGTGGTTCCTCTCTAAAATATTCATGGAAACTCAAAGACTCAAGGTTTGGCAATTCAATGGCAACTTCAAAGAATTATACAGAAAGCAGGTTCTTCAACACCCATGTTTGAAATTGCTTGAGGACAAGCAATATTGGGAAGGGAGGATTTGTCATGTCCCAAATTTGGAATTGGGTCACAATGGCCTAATCACATTAGCCATATTCATTAGAGTTTGTAAAATTGATGTTAAGGGTCAAATAATTGCCAAGGAGGAAAATTACTAGTTTCCTAGGTTTGGGGTGGAAGCTTTGGGATTTGGAATAAGGCGGATAATAAATGATGTTTAGACATTAGAAGGGTTCAAGTATTTAATAAATAGAGTGAATAAAGAAATTCAAGAGAAAAGCTAAGTGACAAATGGTTTTGGAGACATATGGAGGATGTGGGACCCACACTAGCTTGATTTTTCATAATACATGGTATCTCTCTTTTGCAAATTCGAATTAATGGGAATGTGAACACTCTTGGGTGAGTTAGTAAGTCATAACACATGTCATTGAGCATCTTAGGTCGAATTTGGAAGGATTGGTAACCTCCATGGAATATAAAGAGTCAAAGTGGATGTTTGTGGACACTTGGGCTAGATTCCCTAGCCCCTATGACACCAATGATGGAGCATCTATGACAACTATGACAAATTGCAGACCTGACCTCTGACATCTGACCACTATGACATGTCAGCCCCAAGAATAGGCTCAAAGAAGGCGAATTTGGGAGTGGGAGAAGCCAAAGAGACTCAAAATCAAATTTGGGAGAAGATGGAAGGTTGGAACTAGGAGACAAGTGGCAAATGTGGAATATTTCCTAAATGAAAATCTATTGAATCTATTGAGAGGATTTCGACCCTTAGAAGGATAATGTTGGTTATAAAATGTAGAAATGAAGTATGAGAATGGCTTTTGATCATTTGTAGAATTTGCAATTGCATTTGTGAAGAGGGAGAGCTAGTGGATGACTAGTTTCTTGCCTTAGCCAATTTCGAGGGTGAAAGATTCCCATCCAAGTTGGCAATTGGAAAGGCCATTCAGACCTTTCATTTGGAGCTTTAATGGAGTCTTTATTTGCAGGTGTAAGCTACAGGGAAGCTCATGGTTTCTTCTATTGCAGCTCGCTCCTTCAACCATTTCCAGTTTTGATGGCATATTCTTGATCCTTGAGGGAGGGCGTTTTTGGTGAGCTATTGTACTCTTTGGGGGAGCTTCTAATCCCCCATTTATTTTGTAATATGAATTAAATACTCTGTTCTTCATCTCCAGAAAGTTTCAGGTCGAAATTCCAAGTAGAAATGTATAAATCTCATTTTTAATGGAAGAACAATGCCATTTCCCCACTACCTTGTTGTGAACCAATGTATTGATGATGATTTCGAATGAATGGATGATTCTATGATGAATTTGTGATTAATGGACTGCCATGGATGTATTTTACAAGTTTCATGTACTGTACTTGAGCATTTGAAGTATTTTTACTCAGTTTAATTGCATTGGGAGAAGAAATAGTGCCATTTCCCCAAGGGTCGAATTGGTGATTTTTGCAGTTGAATGGGAGAGGGTGAGAACAGTTGTAATAAACCATTAATGGTGCATATGAGATATTAATAACATAATTAACACATTACATACCTCTTTTCATAAATTTGAGTGGGTTTGGAGGCATTTGGGAAGCCATTTTCAGTACTTACCTTAGGGGGATTTGAACCCCAAATTACTAGTAAAATTGCATACTTGGTCCAGAATCTTAAGAGAGTTTGCAGAGGTCTTTTGGTGGCCATATGTTATCCCTGAACATCATATTCAATCCCTAATATCATTCATACACCTTCCTTGAGATTTGAAGGCATTTGGAGTCAATTTGAGACCTAGAGACCGATACTAGTCAAAGGGAAATCACTAGTAAAGTTACCTACATTGACCAGAATTGAAAGAGTATTTGCAGAAGTGTTTTAAAGGTACAAAGGCATCCCTGAAACACATATTTATGTTCTAATATCATTCATATACATTCTCAGAATATTTGGGATCATTTGGGGTAAATTTGGGACCTAGAGATCGAAACTAGTCAAAGGTCGAACCAAGGAAAAAAGTGGAAAATTGCAATTTTAATAAAATTCCTAATAAGGGGCATTACAGTGGTATCAGAGCATGGTCCTTGCACCTGTGTATTAGGTACATACATTCAAGAATAATTGGCAGCCATGTCTTACTATTGTGATGAATCTTATGAGTACAATTCTTATGAGGAATATGCAGATGCTTATGAGCAATATGAAGCAGAATGTGAATGGTATGAGGAAGAGGTGCCATCATGCAACGCTTCTTACAATTTCAAGAGAAATGAAGATTATTCTTATGACTTTAAATCTGATGTATATGAGTGTTTCACACCAACCAAGGATAATTCTATGAGTGAGTTCCAAAGATGGAGAGAAGAATATAAAACCTTGCCCCAACAATATCAAAAATATCAAGAATATCTTGCTTTTAGCAAAAATACACAAAATGTCATGTCTTTTTAGTACTATGCTGAACATGTTTTTGAAAATAGGCCCAAAAATGAAGATGTGGAGTTAGTGAAGAAATGTTTATGCCCTTCTTGTAAAAATCCTTGGAGCGAGTATCATATATGTGTGCATGAAATGATGTCCTCCTTGAGGAGAGCTTTTGAGATTTATTCAAGAAGAGATTCCAAATATATTGATCCTAAGGAAAACAAGGGGCAAAATGCATCAGCTTGCTTTAAGGAGCAAAAGGAAGAGACATCACAAGAGCATGAAGAAGATTCTATTGAAAATATGGAAGATCATTTTGAGACACCTTCTAGCTTAGACATGAACCAAAGAGCATCTACTGATGGATGCTTAAACTATGAAGGAGTACCTACTGATGGGTGCTCACACCTCTATGTTGGTGACATAGAGATCACTTTTGAAAGTGTTTCTACAAGTACAAGTTTCATTAAGCATGATAATGAAGACCTTGTAGCAGTTGAAGAAGAACCAAGATCAACTTCCCCATCACCACTTGAGCTTCATGAAGTTGGTCCAAGCAAAATTGAAGAAGATGAGGAGGTTCATTTGCAAGAGCCTCATTTTCTTGAAGGGTCCTTAAAGATGAATGAAAATAAGATCCAAGAGTCCCTCAGCATTCTCCATGACACTCAAGCATTGGTGTCAAATTCTTGTTGGAGAGCTACTTCATTGGAGGAAACATACTTCCTTGAAGACATGGAGAAGATTCAAAGAGCAATGTGCCACATCAAAGGTAATTTCATGTCTTTGATTTTTGATAGAAACCATTTGTTTGAGCTTAATGAATTGTTACATGATGCATACTTGAAGAATAATGAGGATATTCATAAGCTCACAATTCAAAATGAGCAACTTCTTGAAAAGTTGCAAGATACTTGTTTTTCCTCCTATGTTTCAGATTGTCAAATGGTAGATTGTTTGGAGGATTCTCATGACATGGTGGATCATGAGAAATGTGAAAATTTGAATGTTCTTGATGTGTTTGAAGATGAACTTGAAGAGATCCAAACACTTGATGTGGTGGAAGAGGAATTTGAATTGCCTCTTGATGAAGGTTATGCAATTTTTAAAGAAGAGCATGATTCCTCTACATTGGAACCAAACTATGACAAAGAGTTCACACTTTTGAAGGAGCTGCATGATACTACCCACATGGATCCTTCCCATGATGAAACTCCTAAACCTTTTGATCATTTGGGTGAGTTAGTACACTCTCCTACATCCTACAATTCCATGTTTTGCAGTATTAGTCTCAATGAAGTATGGGTGAAAGGGTTCTTTTTGATGGTGCCACATGAGGAGTATGGAACTCCTAAATTTAACTTTTATGATGACATGGTTGGAGCACATTCTTATTCACATTTGTAGCAGCATAATTTGTCACTTTATGATGATTCACATCTACATGGATGCACCTATGATATGGATTTGAGTCACTTGAATACTCATGGTTTTTCTTGCTCAACACTGGGTTCATTTGATGTTAGAGGAACTTCATCCAACACTTGGATGAATAGATCTATGATGGGAGAACATTTTTGTTGGAAGCCACATACTTTGTTACATCTTTATGATTCTCACATTCATGGATGTATGGGTGAGACTTCTTTGAGTCATTTGAAGTCTCCTTGTTTTTTCTACTCATTATTTGGTTCAGATTCTAGTGGAGATTCTTCATTCACTTCTTGGATGAAAGAATACATGGCTGAATATTTTGATGCATATCACATCCTTTTGGAGCAGCATTATAGGACATGGGATCCTCACCTATGTCATTGGAGCAGATTTGATTGGTCACTTATAGCTTGTATGTACTTGGAAAATGGTGGTCTACTTGCTTGGAGGTATAAGCACTTTCATGACTCTTTGATGAAGCATATCCTTGATGTACATTTTCATTATGTTGTTATGTACTTTGATGATATATATTTGGCACTAATGATGTTTGGAAGAATGCATACAAGAAAATGGGATCCAGGAATCCTCTTATCTAGTGGTGTAGGTTGGAGAGCACTCTTAATTGTTGGAGTGCAATACAAGCAATGGGACCCTGGAATAATTTTTGTCTCATTGGTTTCATTTTTTGGGGGGAATCAAGAAGCATGGGAGATGGATTCCCCACTTAATAAAGTGATTTTAATAAGAGTATTGCAGCAGCAAGTATGGTGGTTCCTCTCTAAAATATTCATGGAAACTCAAAGACTCAAGGTTTGGGAATTCAATGGCAACTTCAAAGAATTATACAGAAAGTAGGTTCTTCAACACCCATGTTTGAAATTGCTTGAGGACAAGCAATATTGGGAAGGAAGGATTTGTCATGTCCCAAATTTGGAATTGGGTCACAATGGCCTAATCACATTAGCCATATTCATTAGAGTTTGTAAAATTGATGTTAAGGGTCAAATAATTGCCAAGGAGGAAAATTACTAGTTTCCTAGGTTTGGGGTGGAAGCTTTGGGATTTGGAATAAGGCGGATAATAAATGATGTTTAGACATTAGAAGGGTTCAAGTATTTAATAAATAGAGTGAATAAAGAAATTCAAGAGAAATCCTAAGTGACAAATGGTTTTGGAGACATATGGAGGATGTGGGACCCACACTAGCTTGATTTTTCATAATACATGGTATCTCTCTTTTGCAAATTCGAATTAATGGGAATGTGAACACTCTTGGGTGAGTTGGTAAGTCATAACACATGTCATTGAGCATCTTAGGTCGAATTTGGAAGGATTGGTAACCTCCATGGAAGATAAAGAGTCAAAGTGGAAGTTTGTGGACACTTGGGCTAGATTCCCTAGCCCCTATGACACCAATGATGGAGCATCTATGACAACTATGACAAATTGCAGACCTGACCTTTGACATATGACCACTATGACATGTCAGCCCCAAGAATAGGCTCAAAGAAGGCGAATTTGGGAGTGGGAGAAGCCAAAGAGACTCAAAATCGAATTTGGGAGAAGATGGAAGGTTGGAACTAGGAGACACGTGGCAAATGTGGAATATTTCCTAAATGAAAATCTATTGAATCTATTGAGAGGATTTCGACCCTTAGAAGGATAATGTTGGTTATAAAATGTAGAAATGAAGTATGAGAATGGCTTTTGATCATTTGTAGAATTTGCAATTGCATTTGTGAAGAGGGAGAGCTAGTGGATGACTAGTTTCTTGCCTTAGCCAATTTCGAGGGTGAAAGATTCCCATCCAAGTTGGCAATTGGAAATGCCATTCAGTCCTTTCATTTGGAGATTTAATGGAGTCTTTATTTGCAGGTGTAAGCTACAGGGAAGCTCATGGTTTCTTCTATTGCAGCTCGCTCCTTCAACCATTTCCAGTTTTGATGGCATATTCTTGATCCTTGAGGGAGGGTGTTTTTGGTGAGCTATTGTACTCTTTGGGGGAGATTCTAATGCCCCATTTCTTCTGTAATATGAAGTAAATACTCTGTTCTTCATATCCAGAAAGTTTCAGGTCGAAATTCCAAGTAGAAATGTATAAATCGCATTTTTAATGGAAGAACAATGCCATTTCCCCACTACCTTGTTGTGAACCAATGTATTGATGATGATTTCGAATGAATGGATGATTCTATGATGAATTTGTGATTAATCGACTGCCATGGATGTATTTTACAAGTTTCATGTACTGTACTTGAGCATTTGAAGTATTTTTACTCAGTTTAATTGCATTAGGAGAAGAAATAGTGCCATTTCCCCAAGGGTCGAATTGGTGATTTTTGCAGTTGAATGGGAGAGTGTGAGAACAGTTGTAATAAACCATTAATGGTGCATATGAGACCTTAATAACATAATTAACACATTACATACCTCTGTTCATAAATTTGAGTGGGTTTGGAGGCATTTGGGAAGCCATTTTCAGTACTTACCTTAGGGGGATTTGAACCCCAAATTACTAGTAAAATTGCATACTTGGTCCAGAATCTTAAGAGAGTTTGCAGAGGACTTTTGGTGGCCATATGTTATCCCTGAACATCATATTCAATCCCTAATATCATTCATACACCTTCCTTGAAGATTTGAAGGCATTTGGAGTCAATTTGAGACCTAGAGACCAATACTAGTCAAAGGGAAATCACTAGTAAAGTTACCTACATTGACCAGAATTGAAAGAGTATTTGAAGAAGTGTTTTAAAGGTACAAAGGCATCCCTGAAACACATATTTATGTTCTAATATAATTCATATAACTTCTCAGAATATTTGGGATCATTTGGGGCAAATTTGGGACCTAGAGATCGAAACTAGTCAAAGGTCGAACCAAGGAAAAAAGTGGAAAATTGCAATTTTAATAAAATTCCTAATAAGGGGCATTACAAAATTCCTCCAGAATTCTCAAGAGGAGCCTAATGATATGCAAAGGAGACTATTTGAAATGATAGAGTTACAGCAGAATAGAGAGAAGGTAGATGAAAAAGCACAGCTGTACAGATCCAAAATTAAAAGCAGATTTGATAGGAATGTCAAATAAAATACTTTCATTGAAGGTGAGATGGTTTTAAGATGGGATGCAAGGAAAGAGCAGAAAGGCAAGCATGGTAAGTTTGACAATATTTGGTTTGGTCCTTTTCTGGTATCAAAGGTTTTAGAGAACAATACCTTTATTCTGCAGTCCTTGGAAGGTGAAGAGTTGTCCAGCCCTGTTAATGGACGATTCCTCAAACATTTTTACAGTTTATAAGAAATTTTTCACTAATCATTGTACATACCGGTGAGTGAATCACAATAAGACTCCATAGCCCAATGGATAAGGCACTGGTCTTCAGGTTCTTGAAGCCTCGCAGGGAGGCCTTCATCCCGCAGCTGGAGCCAGATGTTAAGTCAGTACCTTGTTTTTCGAATTTTTGGT
Organism: Larix kaempferi; assembly: GCA_027924585.1. Lineage (NCBI taxonomy): Eukaryota > Viridiplantae > Streptophyta > Pinopsida > Pinales > Pinaceae > Larix > Larix kaempferi. Next base: position 9,658,014 of record BSBM01000087.1, read on the forward strand.
TTGATTTGCACTTTATTTTAAAGTTATTCATTTTCTTAAACTTGATTTTTCCTCCTTAGTAGGTTTTCCTTAGGGTTTATATAAGATTTTGGTCTTTCTTTTGAGTTTTTAGATTTTAAAGCTTTATTTTGGTTTTTGATGAGGGGTTTTAAAAGTTCATTATATCAAATAAGCAGCTCATAATCTTATTCTAAATGAGAATATGTACAAGTCTAATCCTGATAACCTCAAGATCTCATGCAAAATGATATAAGGATTGTTTAAAAGTCACAAATCAGTTTTGAAGTCTTTCTTGTAGCGCTGGAGCCGAAATTCAACAAGGAAGCGCTACAAGAATATCGAGATCACAGATTCTTCCTATTTTCCAGCAAAATTTTGGCATGCACGGGCTAGTGAATGATTAATTATGTGTTTCAGAGGATCATGATGTGTTGATGCAGAATGGCATCATGATGTCAAATGCTTGCACGTCGTGAGAAGGTCGGGTTCATCATCAACACAGGTGGAGTTCAGTTTGACATCTATCCACACATTTTCAGGTAATGTGGCACGATGTTGTTATCTACAAGCTCAATTAAAGACAGAATGTTTAATGAGATAACCATAGCCATCTGAAAAGCTGAGCACCGTTGCCAATTGGACAAATAAGAAGCGTTGAGGGAATCACGGAAATTAGGGCTTCGTGATTCCGGGGTGAACTGCTAAATTGAGGAATGCACGACATCTGGACAACAAAGTTGACTCATCTAACAGTGGAGATCGTGATTTCAAACAACCACATTGGAGCAATTTACAAGTATTCTTAAAAAACCCCGCATAGCAGCAAATTTGGGGCTTTGTCATTTGAGCCCACTCTGTTCAAATTAATCAAAGGTTAGGTAAAATTGGGTTCTTAAACGCGATTTTAACCAAAGAAATAGCTATCTGTTGGTGAGCTGCGTCATCAGTTTGAAAGAGGGTTAAGGATAATAGTCTCGTTTTTATGAATTTCAACCCTATCAGTGCAATGAATAACCTGTGCATTCAATAGTGTTGTCAATTGCCAAAATTCAGCTTTTGTTCACAAACAGTACAAAAGCAGATATCCAGTTTGAAGTGATCAAGCATAATGGGAAAGAGTGGCAGAATAAATAGGGATGAACCAACAGAGGTAGCATGGGTTGAAAAGCTACCAGAGTGTGTGGAGTTATTCAAACGAGCTGGTTGGATGGATTTCTTCAGAAAAATTGATGGATATAATGCACAGGTATCCTGCAGGTTTGCCCAAGGTTTCAACAATGATATGGTAGTTTTCGACACCTTAAAATTCAAGCTGACAGTCAAATTAATTGCAGAAGCCACATGAATTAAAGATGAAGGTGAACATTGGTTTAAAAAGTTGCCCTTTGATTTTGATCCACAGAAATACCTCTTACCCAATATCATACCTGATTGGAACAAAGGTGTGCTAATCCAAAATGTTAAGAAAGAATGGGTGGAACCAATTAGAATTTTACAGAGTTATGTTACCTATGAGGGAAGGTATGCCTTCGTATATAAGTATCATTTTAGATTTCTTCAACACATGGCTGGAATATCCAAAATGAACTTACCATTTTTCTTCCTGAAGAGTTTGCAGAAAATGGCAAACAAGATGAAAGGTCCAGTAGATTCTTCCTCTCGGTCCATTTTTCATCATGGATTAATCAAATTGATTGTTAGTACTGCATTGCAACAGGAGGGAAAGACCTGGGACTTTTTTGTTTTTTGGTCTGGTTTTGAAGATAAAAAATCCAAAAGACAAGCAGATAAAGGCAAAGTCTTACTCAGAAAATTAGGTCATAAGCCCAAATTGGAAGACAAAGGAAAGATCAAAATTGAAGAATCAGCAGAGCCTGTAAAGGAAGACAGTGAACAAAAGACACCTTTGGTCAGCCCTAAAAGCAAGTTCACACTGTTTGAAGACAAAAAGGAACTGCCTGAAAAGAATCCAGCACCTGTAGCAGATCCTCAGGAGGAGAAAAAGGTTGACATTAAAATGGTTCCTGTAGCTAAAGAAAAGATCCACATTCAGCCAAGAAGTCCCATCACAATTCTTTTAGATGATGAAGGATATCTGTTAGAAGAAGAACAACCTATTTCTGAGATTAAAGTCAAAACTGAAATTGAAGAAGTTCAAGTTTCGGATGGCAAAACCACAAGGCCTAACAGGAAAAGAAACAAGCTGGAAGTGGTGGAATTAGCTGTTATTCAGTACCAAGGGAAAGAACTGAAGATGATGGGAGAGGCAACTACATTCTGGAGACCTAAAACTAGGTCGAAAAATAAGTTGAGATTAAACATGAAGAAGCTGTTAAATCCTAAATTCAATACAGATGAGGTGACTATCTGAGATGAAGGGTCCATGGATGATGACAAATCAGAAACAGACAAATTGCAGCCATGTTTAAAAGAAGAGATTAATTCAGTGGAAGCAGCGGGTGAAGAAGATCCAAAGCCCAGCATTGAGGACACTTCTGAGAAGCTGTTGATAGAAGAAGCAGAAATCTTCAAAAAGTTTGACATTCCTTGGAAACCTAATGAAGATCAAGATTCTGCAATAGATAAAATAGCTAATTCTGACAGGGAAAATTTACAGAAGAGTGTCAATCAATATAAGCATCAAATGAATTATATGCAGGAGGTCAACGATGGTTTGATGATGGCCAATAGAAGATTAAGAGAAGATCTCCAGGATGTTAATGACAATTTTCAGGAACTAGTGGCTGATGCAAAAGAAGCACTTAAAAGGAAAAGGGCTGCTGACAGTCAATGCACTCAGCTGGAGAAAACAGTTCGAGATTTGCAGCAGAAAAACAAAGAACTGACAAAAAGGATTAATGACATGGAGAAGGAACAAAAGAAGGCCAAGAAGAAGGAACAAACTTCAAATGGTATCGCCCTCTTAGCTAAGGTGGCAAAGGATCTATAAAACAATTATGCTTTTACTTAGTTGTCATTAAATAGCAAACTGATATATTAATGAAATGCTATTTTTAGCATATTTTGTAACTTGTAAATATTCTCTCTTTACTTTACCTCATCGAGAGCTGGAAAACAATTAGGGTTAGAGACCTAATTGATTTTGAAAAGTATAGTATTTAGAGATGTGAATGAGTCATGGTAGGGGTTCTGATTTTTGGGGGCAGCAGGAGGTCTGCAGATTGTATTGTACCTTCAGACTTATTCAAGAGATAAGTACTGTGACTCTTATGAGCATTAGCTGATGAAATAATGAAACATATGACTTTTTCTCCTTCATTTTTGTTTGTGATTGGCTTTGTTATTGAGCTTGTTTAGCTTCTTAAATGGTAAATTCATTGCTAGTTGATGTATATTTTCTGGTGATGCTTATCTTTTATGTATGAACCTCAACACATTCTTTTTGTGGGATCTTTTGTGATATGTTATGCATCTTTATCAGTTTATGCTTATGATTTAGTTGTTATTTTTCTATTGGATGTATTCCCTGACTGTGCCCAGAGCTTACAACCATTTAAATCATATTCAAAAACCCTAAAAACTTTGTCTTATTTATTGAGTTTACTCTTGAGATTGTGTTAGCTTGTTTCCTTAGCCTTAGAAACAATTTCTGGCACAAACAAGAGGCATATATATATGGACCTCTCGGGTAGCAAGGGGATCATGCTGCCATTTTTGAGAACCATCATTTTACGTTTTTATACTGCTGAGAAAATTTGTGTTGCAAACCTTTATTAAACCATGAAGTTACTATTTTGAATAAGGATATTGATGTTGCTTTCAATTCAATGTCTATAAGTTTTCTCCACTCCTAAGTACAAGTTGGAGAGGGCCCCTCCAACACGTAAGTCAGGAGATTTTACTGCTCAGGTATTTTCCATTATGTGCTTTGTATTGACTTAATCTATATCGCATGTGAAAGTATTTTTGATGGCATTTAAATAGCACGATTTGATTTCTGTAGTAACGCGAACATTCTGATTCTGTAGTTGGATATAGTGCATTCTGTAGTTCGGTAACGTAATTTCCGTAGTCATGTAGCAGCATTCTTCCAAGACATATTTCGACACTTATTTTCCTGTGTGCTTGCATTACTTATGAAACAGTGATCCATATCTTGAAGCTCATGCACTTTTCCATTATTATAGTTGCTCATGAAGATTGATCACTTTCAGTACTTTGGTTAATTGATGATTAATTCATAGCATTGGATAATTGCATTTTGAACTTAGTTTTTGGCATTTGAATATGTTAGATCAGATTTCCAGTTTATGTATTCGATTTACAGTATTTACTTCTTAGATTAGAGATCCAGCTTTCAGTCTTTTAGAATAGATCTTCCAAGTTTTCAGCATTCAAATTCATAGTATAGATTTACTGTTTTCCGCAAGTTAATTCTTAAGGTATATTTACTGTTTTCAGCATTTAACTTCTTAACATAGATTTACTGTTTTCAACATTTAACTTCTTAACATAGATTTACTGTTTTCAGCATTTAAATTTCTTAGCATAGGAATTTCTCATCCATAGATTAGGCAATCCTTTCACGGCTTATTGAATTTCTTTTTAAGAAAACCTTTAAACATTGATACAAACACCCAACCACGACAAAGACTATCCTATAAGAGCACATATAGTGCCAGCACCTCTGAAGTTTATACGTCCCCCGGGTTGATAATTAAAGTAGGCTCCTGGTCTAGCTGCCCTCATTAGGCATCCATTCTAAGAGCTCACCACTTTTTGGCGCCGTTGTCGAGGAGGTGCTAAATCTTTTAGGAGACATCTTCAAAAAAAAAAAAAAAAGAAAAAAAAAACAACATACATAAAACACGAAAAAAAAACATAAAGATTTTACCAATGAATGCCTCGTCGGCAGAGGGATAGGTTTGGACACTTTCTGCATAGGCGTCCTATGAGTAACAACGGTAACAACAGTTCTAACCACTCTCAATTTGAATTCCTAAACTCTGAAGACGAAACTGATTCTACATACAATCCAAATAGATACAAATTCTTTGCTAGTTCCAGCTCAAACACCACCATGGCAGACGAAGAAGAGGAACCTAGAGAGTTGTTCACTTTTCCCATTAGCATACTTCTTGGAGATGCCAGGATGAAGAATATAAACCCTAACAATCTGCCAAACTTCCATGGTTTGACTTTAGAAGATCTTGACACATTCCTGTTTTAGTTTGAGGTAGCTTGCAGATCCTTTGATTACACTACTGCTGTACAAAAGTTGAGGCTTTTTCCCTCCACACTGAAAGATCTATTACTTAGGTGTTTCGTGAGTTTAGAAGGAAATAGTATTTTTAGTTGGGACCAAATGAAACAAGCATTCCTAGAAAAATATAGGGACTACTGCAAAGCAAAGGATACAAGGGATGAAATATTTAGGATGCAACAGGGAGACCGTGAATCCTTGGACGATTATGCCCAACGTTTTCAGCTCAGCTACAAATGAGCTAACCATTGCACCGTAGACCCTGAATCACTAAAACTTGTCCTTCTCAGAGGGATCAAAGAAGAGAATTTTGATATTTTAAACCTCTTGGGAGATGGAGACATATTCTATAAAACTTATGACCAGATACTACAGATCTTCAAAAACCATTCTAGGTCTAGGAAAAGCAAAAATGGGACAAGAGATACACATCTATCCATAGGATCATCATCATCATATTCAAGACCAAACCTTAGAAAATATGATCTAGGAAACCTGCTAGATGACATGAAGACTGACATCTTACAATCTCTGGCCATGCAACTTGATGCACTTCAAATAAAAAAGAAACAGGACGAAATCAACAAAGCTTTGGCAGTCTTTTGTCCACGCTGCAGAAAAAAAACATGAGAAAGGGAAGTGCACACTGAACACCATAGAAATATGTGGTCTCTGCACTGATGATCACTCCACTGATATATGTCCTCTGTTTCCCTCATGCAAAGCTACTATTCAAGATCCCACAACATAATGTGCAATAGAACAGCTCTGTTTTGTAAATCAAAGGAGGAGTAATTTTGTTAGACCATACCAACCTAGCAATCAAGCCTACTATAATCAAGGCCAACAAAATTGGAACTTTGCACCAGCTCCATGGAAAGCACAGCCAAATCCAAACTAGTGGCAAAAAAATAAGCAAACTTATCAGCAAAATCAACAAACTTATCAACTAGCATATCAACAGCCTTATTACCCACCGTCTTACCCTCCATACCCCCCACCTTTTCCTCCATCAACCACGAATTATGCAAATCAATACCCCTATCCATCAACTTGGAGAGCCCCATTACAACAACCACTTATTATGCCATCTCCACATAATCAACCACGTCCCAGACCCCCACCAATTCCATCCCAACCCATCCCAAACCCTAATAATAACAGACCTGCACAACAGCAACAGACCTATAATGCTGAAATCACACAATTCCCTACCTATGTAGTAGACACCATGGAAATAAATGAAATAAACCTCAAGTCTAGGAAAACGTTGCAAAATACACACACAAAATATCCAAGAACCTAAGGCTCACGAACAAATGACACAACCCCATATTCAGCATCTAGATGAACCAAACCCTCAGGAGAAAGAAACTCAACCCCTCACATGAAACAAAAACCCTCCATTTGCAGAGAAACTTATACGAAGTACAAAAGAGGAAGAAGAAAATGCAATTTTAAACGAATTGAAGCACTTAAACATCCAAATTTTGGTTTTGCAAGCCATAAGGGATGTGCCCATATGTAACAAATTTATTAAATAAAATTGTCTGAAGAAACCTGGTAGAAGAAAGCATGACCCGCCAACCATAAATGTAGTGGGACAATTAGTAGATTTAATGCTGGGTATTATTATTAACCCTAATAATCTTGATCCAGGTAGCCCTGTAGTAAACGTGACCATCAATAACAGTCAAATAGACAAAATCCTAATCGATTTGGGAGCTGCTATCAATGTGATGACTAAGGATACCATGATATACCTAGGACTCCAATCAATGGTTAGACCAACAACTACAGTACTCCAACTAGTTGACACATCCACTGTGAAACCCGAAGGAATGCTCGAAGACGTAATTATCAATATTGAATCCTGGGAATACCCAGCTGATTTCATAGTCATAGAACTAAAAAGTAAACTTAGTGGTTATCCAATCATACTAGGCAGACCTTGGTTGGCAACTGCAGATTCTTATATAGGTTGAAGATCAGGAAACATGACTATCACCAGTGGACATGCTAGGAAGAAAATCACGATTTACCCACCAGTAAGGAAATCTTCAGACTTAGAATATCGAAATTGGACTGATGATTATAACGACACATCAAATCAAAACCTACGATCTGTCCTTACAATTGATGCTACACTATCACTAAAATCCATAAACGAAGATGGTCATATAGATAGGTTTATACAAAATGCATCTTCTAACAATGATATTCTTGAAGAATATTTTGACACAGACCAACAACAAGAAGGTGAAAATTCACACCAGAACTTAAATAAAATCTGGGCATAAGTGCTATCTCTGGAAGAACAATCAGAAAAAGAAAAGACAGTGGAAATTATGCCTAGAAAGACAGTCAACATTAATTCCAATCTGAAGCCAGAGCAAGAAAAATAGTTAATGAAGGTACTCTCAGAACAAAACAAATCTTTTGCATGGACATATGCTGACATGAAGGGAATCCATCCTGATATTTGTAAGCATTACATTTACATCAAAGAAGGTTCTATTCCTATCAGACAACCACAAAGGAGGCTCAACCCAGCATTAAAGGACATAGTCAAAGTAGAACTACAAAAGTTATTAGATGCAACATTCACCTATCCCATCTCTGATAGTGAATGGGTATCACCACTGGTTATAGTCCCTAAAAAAGGAGGCAAATGGAGAATGTGTGTGGACTACAGAGAGCTTAATAAGGCCACTAAAAAGGATCATTTCCCTCTGCCATTTATAGACCAAGTACTAGATACTTTGGCAGGTAACAATTTTTTCTCATTTTTGGATGGCTTCAGTGGGTACAACCAAATTTTAATACATCCAGCTGATCAAGATAAAACAACGTTTACATGCCCATGGGGAACTTATGCATACATAGTACTACCCTTTGGGTTATGTAATGCTCCAACAACATTTCAAAGGGCCATATTAAGTAGATTCTATGATTTCATAAATGATCAAATGGAAGTCTTCATGGATGACTTCACACCCTATGGACAAAACTTTGATCGGGCATTGAACCATCTTGAATTAGTATTGAAAAAATGTATTGAGATGAGCTTATGTCTGAGCAATGACAAATGCAGAATGTTAATGGAAGAAGGCATTGTTCTTGGGCACCATATATCACAGAGGGGAATAGAGGTTGATCAAGCAAAAGTTTCAGTAATCAAAACGATGCCACCACTTGTCAAACAAAGGGATGTGAGAAGTTTCCTTGGTAAAACAGGATACTACAAGAGATTTATTGAAAATTATAGCAGGATTGCTACACCAATGTTTTCCCTTCTCACAAAAGACACCGAGTTCATATGGAAAAACCATTGCATGACAAAATTTGATAACCTTAATGAGAAAACAATTACAGCTCGAGTATTCCAAGGACCAGACTAGAAACTTCCATTGCACATCCACTCATATGCATCAGATAACACCATTGGATCTGTTCTTGGACAAGAAAGAGACAAAAAGCCCTATGCTATATATTATATCAGTAAGAATTTAGCAGGAGCGGAATTAAATTACACTGTTACAGAGAAGGAATTTTTGGCTGTCATACATGCCATTAACAAGTTCAGGCACTACATAACAGGTTACCAAGTTTTTTTCCATATAGACCATTCAGCAATAAGGTATCTCACAAACAAACCTAATACAAGTGCTTGAATAATTAGGTGGCTACTCCTCTTACAAGCCAAGCAAACACAATGTAGTAGCTGACTTTCTATATAGGCTCACCCATGGACAAGATAATGAAGTGGTGAATGACAATTTTCTTGATGAGCACCTTTTTTCCATATCAACAAGAAGCCCATGGTTTGCTGACATAGCAAACTTGTAATACCCCAATTTTGACCCTTGTGAAATATTGGTTTTTAATGTAAATATTGTATACATGCGATATATGTTTCCCTAGCGTGGAGCTCAAGGCCAAGGCCCCGCTAGTGTATGCTCAGATTTTATTTAAATGGACATGTAGTTGATATTTTGATACCCATGTGCTGTTAAGCCATGGAATATTGTAATTGATGTAAATATTTGATATTGCAATAAAATATCAAAACTGGCTATGGAAGCAACGAATGAGAAGGGGCCATGTGTATCCACTAGGGAGAGGTGAGGGGGTTGTTGGGATGAACCATATGCTGCCAAATGTCATCTTGTGAACCCATTTGACTTTCCTTGCTGACATTTAATTCTGTTGTAAGCAAGTTGTTGAAGATTTCGGTCCATGGCTTCAATGGAGCATGGGAAACCCAGAAATTTGTATGTCAGAGTATGGGCTCTATTTTCTTGACCTACAAGTCACTCTACCTCATGAGAATTGGTTCTTCCTCATTACCATTCCATTGTTGAACATCCCAGCATCAATTGTCTTCCATTACGAATTCTCAGTGGTGAGCAAAACTAGAAAATGCAACTTTGCAAGAACCCACGTTTTAAAGTGCCATAAACACCCAAAATTGGTATTGGACAGTAAAATCCAATGGGGGATCCATAGATATGAACCTTGGGGTGAATTTGAGAGTATTAGTTACCCGAAATACATAGAAAAACCCAGTTTTTATAGCCCAGAAATCAAGTGACGGGATTGAGTTATTTGATGATAGAAGTTTGAGAAATCCAAGTGTGAATGACTGAATAGAGGTTGGGTTTGCTTGATAAACCCAGTGAAGGATGAAATATAAAGGAATTAGCAGCTGGACCTTTCTATGCCCACCATGAATAGCACTAGAGGGAAGGGACGCCTGAGGGACTGTGTAGCAGAGAAGGGGACTTTCCTTGTGTTGGGTGAGATAGGTATTATGGGTGCCATACTGTTGAATTCATTTGAGATGCATGTAACTCTGTGGCTGATCTCACTGGCTTAGCATTTCCCTCCCTTGTCTTTTGTATGCTTGATAAACCCAACTGTGTGTTGGCTTAGCATAGTTGTTAAGTGAAACCACGGCTGTGAGTGAGCCTCTTTAGTTCCTTCTTAGTGGATACACAAACCAGCTCGGGGATGATCTCTCAGCTGAAAGAATACAAGATGGACAGATATCTATGGTTGGGTGGAATGTTGCTCTCACATAGCCAGTTGTTGGATAGCTTCATCTCAAAGATAAGTGTTCTCTGTGTTTTAAATTATATGCATTTGGTGTTCTCTAATGTGTTAATTCATAATGGTAATTATTCATGTTAATGGAATTGATATGAAGCTTGTGGATAGCATTGCAATGGAATCGAATCCCTAAATGTTGAATCATCCTCTGCTGGTGATAGATATGTTGATGCATTATTGTTTGTGTGTGTGCAATTGCGTTTTAATTCCGCTGTGTTTATATTGAGTATGATTTTGCACACATAAGTTTTTATTTATTCAAGCATTTCTTAGTATTGTATGGGCTGAGATATCTAAATAAGCTTGGTAAGATTGGTCATGTTTCCTTCCATGTTTTGGAATGATGGAAGGGGACGTGACAGAGTGGTATCAGATCCCATGTTGCAGCACTGGGGTTGCTTGGGCCAAACTCTGAGTTACAAGCAGGTAACATAATGTTTTAACGCAGAATTCATGAAGTTTGGGCGACATTTTGATTTGGAATATGGAAGAATCAGAGTTCTCAGGTGTGGTAGAGAATCACACCATTGCATAGATATCGCCAAGAGCTTTCCAACGATACCAGAATTGCCTTATTTGGTTAAGGGACGAGGGAGATATGAGCCCCGTGAGTTTGCAGGATCGGAAGAGCTGTTTCCACAATTCTGCAGTTCCGAGATGTGCAGGAGTTGCACAAGTTACGCAGGTGGCGGACAGGTTGTGCACAGGTTGCACACAGGTTGCGCACATATTACGCAAGTGGTGCACAGGTTGTGCGCAAGTTGCGCACAGGTTACGCAGGTAGCGCACAGGTTGTGCACATGTTGCGCAGGTGGCGCACAGGTGGTGCATAGGTTGCGCAAAGGTTGTGCATAGGTTGCGCAGGTGGCGCACAGGTTGTGCACAGGTTTCGCACAAGTTGCGCAAATGGTGCATAGGTTGCGCAGGTGGCGCACAAGTTGTGCACAGGTGGCACACAGGTTGCGTAGGTGGCGCAAAGGTGGCGCACAGGTGGTGCACAGGTTGCGCAAGTGACTCACAAGTTGCGCAGGTGGCGCACAGGTTGTGCACAGGTTGCGTAGGCAACACATAGGTTGTGCATAGGTTGCGCACAGGTTGCACACCGGTTGTACAGGTGGCGCACAGGTTGCGCAGGTGGCGCACAGGTTGTGCATAGGTTGTGCACAGGTTGTGTAGGTGGCACACAAGTTGTGCACAGGTTGCACAGGTGGCGCACATGTGGTGCACAGGTTGCGAAGGTGATGAACAGGTTACGCACAGGTTGTGCACAGGTTGCACACAGGTTGCGCAATAGTTGCATAGGTTGAACAGGTTGCAAAGGGAGTTAAAAATGAAAAGTAGTCAAACCCATAAATTGATAAAAGATGAATGGAGCATCAGAACAAAGATCCGCGAGTTGCTGAGTGTTCCTTTCTATATGGACTAACTTCGCCCGATAGAAAAGTTTTCGTGATTCTCCATAGATTTTCTTCCACAGGTGGCTGAAGTTGGCATTCCAGATCAAAATACCACTATGTGTAATAGTGCAGAATTTTGGTAAAAGTTGTGATTTTTTAAGTAATGCAATTTCCACACCCGATGTCGGAACGGAGCACGGGGATAGGCATTGGAAAGCTTATCCAGTAGGGAATAAGGGCGCATAACCGGAATTTGAATGAGGTTGTCATACCCCATAGATATTTAGAGCAAAAAAGTGTGAGTGACTGTTTTGTCAAATTGTTGACAATATGGGCAATTTCAAGAATTGCATGAATGGGAAAAAGAAATGAATGCATAATAGCTATGTGAATTATTCCATGAGTTAATTCTGTTAAAATATTGATTGTTTATGTTTCTATAAGCATTCCTAAGATGTCTAACAAATATTTTCATAATGCACAGTGCTTGCAGCTCATAAGATTTAATAGTTGTAGCAGAAGCAACATACAGGAAAAATGGTGACCATAAATGATGCTCAAGGTCCTTATGAGCATGATGAAGATATGCTAGGAGAAAATGTGCAAGAAGGGAATGCCAATACTGAATTGAATGGGAGAAGGGAGCAAATAACTCCTGAGAATTGGGTTGAAACCATGGTGAGCTTCAATGAAAGGTTGATGAAGGCTCAAGAAGAACAAAACCAACTCAATGCTGCTATTTCGCAAAGCCTCATTGATATGCAGCAGAAGATAAACCTTGGTTCCAACCCAAGCAGTGTGGTTGAAGAAGGAAGAGATGCAGAAAGTCACTCTAGAGGTTGTTCAAAGAAGAGGACTCTAAGCGCAAGGAAGAGTTCTGTGAGCAAGAAGCATAGAACACCTTCCTCTAGATCTTCTTCTAGCAAATCATGTGACTCCAAAGGCTCTCAAAGAATTCCAAGGCCTACGCCCAGAATATTTGATGGAAGAAAGAAGTTCAAGGGAATCCCATAGGGAGAATTCAGGAAGGCAAGGCCTCCCACATTTGATGGAGAAGACAAGACTGGCCAAGAGGCAGAGGCATGGCTTCTTGGGATGAAGAAATATTTTAGGATTCATGATTATTCAGGGAATGAAAAGGCCAGAATTTCCATTTACAATCTAAATGGTAGATCTTCAATTTGGTGGGACAATCTCTTGCAAGTGAAAGGGATCGGTGAAAGGAAGATCAGTTGAGAAAGATTTAAGAAGTACTTAAAGGAAAAATACCTTTCTGCTAAGTATTATGACAGTAAGAGAAAAGTGTTCAATGAACTCAGGTTGGGACAAAAATCTATGGAAGAACATGTCCATAAGTTTTTGGAATTGTTGAGGTATGTGGACTATATTAAGGATGAGAGGATAAAAATCCAATGCTTCCTTGGGAGTATACCTCAAATTTTCAAGGATAGAATTGAGTTTGTTAATCCACCAAGTCTTGATGAAGCCATTAGGATGGCAATGCATTGTTATGAGCAGAATAAAGAAAAATCAAAGGTTAACTCAACATGGAAAGGAAGGCCAAGAGGGAGGTTTGATCAAAAGAAAAGTGGCTTCAAGCCACCATTCAAGAGTCAACCCAGGACCTTCCCACAGGGGAAACAAGCAAGGAGTGGATTCAAGATAGCAGTAGCAGCAGACAAAGCATCCAAAGGACCACTTCAGTTTTGGGGATGTGGAGAGAACCACATGCTAAAGGATTGTCCACATCGGAAGGATAATCCTCGAAGATTGCACAACTTAAAGGGAGCAGCTATAGTGGAGGACATGGAAAGGGAAATGCCTTGAATTTATGCAGCATTGGATAATCATCAAGCAGATCATTAATCATCAGTGGTGGAAGTTGAAGGTAATATTGCTAAGCAATCTATTTCTATTTTGATTGATCCAGGATCTACTCATAGTTATGTTTCTCCAAAAGTGGTTGAAGGTTGTTCTCTTAGAAAAGTGAAGCATAGTAAGTCTTGGTTAATTTAATTAGCCATAGGTACCAAAAGAAAAGTTAGTGAAGTAGTGGTGGAGTGCACCACAGAATTGAATGGACTCCACACACATCCAAATTTAAATATACTACCATTAGGCTCTTATGATGCCTTAATTGGCATGGATTGGTTGGAAAAGCATAGAGCCAAGTTGGACTGTTATGAGAAAACACTTGAATGCATTGACGAAGAGGGAAGACCAAGATTGGTAAGAAGAATGCCCAAGCAAGTTTTAGTAAGACAAATTTCAACCTTACAGTTCAATAAGTTCTATAATAAAGGTTGTCAATTATATGTAGTCCATATATCAGATTCGTCAAAGGAGAAAGGTCCAATGATAGAATACTTTCCATTGTTGCAAGAATTCCAAGATGTATTTCTGGATGAAATGCTAGGACAACCACCAAAGAGAGATATTGATTTTACCATCGATCTTGTTCTAGGGGAAGCGCCAAATTCCAAAGCTCCTTATAAAAAGAGCACACCAGAATTGGTAGAGTTAATAACGCATCTACAAGAGTTAATGGACAAAAGGTATATCAGGCCAAGTGTGTCTCCTTGGGGAGAACCTGTAAAGTTAGTCACAGCAGATCTAATGAACAAATAAATCAGTCACAACAGATGAATAAGAAGACAGATGATTTAACTTCTATTGATAAGAAGTTCAAGTTTCAAGATCTATTTGATCCGATTGGAGCTATTCCTACCTCACTTGGTTCGAATCACAGGTTCCAGGATCATCCTCATATTTTCAGATTTGTTCTCACCTTTTTCGGTATGAAGAGCAAGTTCTTAAAGTCTCCACATTCGCTTGCATCCACTGATGGAGAATTCAAGCACATGTTTTTGGAGCATGATCCATTTACTCCCAAGAGTAAGATACCTCCAGACATATCTACTTGATTTTGGAGCAGTTAAATCTTTTGGTGTACTACAGTCTATTTTGAGGGGGGGTATTTTTCCCATGAGGTTTTCCCCATTTCCTCGGTTTATTGACTGTTATTAGTTTTTGGATTATTGTATTGGGGTGACCTTTGGTCTTAGTTACCAGGGCCCCACATTATTTTTAGTTGGCACATCATAGTCTAGCTTGAGGGGGGGTGTTCGGATATCCACATCATCTATTTCGGGATACATATCTATTTCAGGATCATCTATTTCGGGATACATATCTACTTCAGGATCTTGCATGATCTATTTCAGGATATGCAGTCCAGTCACCAGTTTGATGCCTCCAGCACCTTATCCACCTTCTTCTAGCACCCGGGAGCCACTTTCCACAGAGTTTTAGCCCTCCTAAGCTGAAAGGCACCCTCTTCTCACCTACTGACAGAGAAGGGCGCACTTGTTCACCTACCACTGCAGATTCACTCCAGTTACAATCAGAATCGGAGCTAACTGAATGTAACTGGAGTGAATCTGCAGTGGTAGGTGAACAAGTGCGCCCTTCTCTGTCAGTAGGTGAGAAGAGGGCGCCTTTCAGCTTAGGAGGGCTAAAACTCTGTGGAAAGTGGCTCCCGGGTGCTAGAAGAAGGTGGATAAGGTGCTGGAGGCATCAAACTGGTGACTGGACTGCATATCCTGAAATAGATCATGCAAGATCCTGAAGTAGATATGTATCCCGAAATAGATGATCCTGAAATAGATATGTATCCCGAAATAGATGATGTGGATATCCGAACACCCCCCCTCAAGCTAGACTATGATGTGCCAACTAAAAATAATGTGGGGCCCTGGTAACTAAGACCAAAGGTCACCCCAATACAATAATCCAAAAACTAATAACAGTCAATAAACCGAGGAAATGGGGAAAACCTCATGGGAAAAATACCCCCCCTCAAAATAGACTGTAGTACACCAAAAGATTTAACTGCTCCAAAATCAAGTAGATATGTCTGGAGGTATCTTACTCTTGGGAGTAAATGGATCATGCTCCAAAAACATGTGCTTGAATTCTCCATCAGTGGATGCAAGCGAATGTGGAGACTTTAAGAACTTGCTCTTCATACCGAAAAAGGTGAGAACAAATCTGAAAATATGAGGATGATCCTGGAACCTGTGATTCGAACCAAGTGAGGTAGGAATAGCTCCAATCGGATCAAATAGATCTTGAAACTTGAACTTCTTATCAATAGAAGTTAAATCAGCTCCAAACATAGATGAATGGTTTCTTGAGATCTCCTTTGAACCAACAAGGGTGAGATCAAAACCAAAATCAGCAAAAAGTGCATGAGAATTGAACTCAAGCGAATGGTAGTGCTCTTCATCTTCATTAAAACTCTGAGAAACTTTGCAAATGATAGAACATAAGTTTATAGAAGGCATGCAATCAAGGAGGGCGAATGCTTCACCTCCAAAATCAGATTTTACCTCCAAAACATCAAGTAGATCATTATTCCGCATGCCGACAAACTCATGTGAAAGAGAGGATTCAAGAACCTCTTCGAAATCTAGAGTATGAGCTTGTTTATCTTGCTCAGAATTCGAAATAGAAGACTTTGAGAGAATGAGTGTTGAATCTACAGTTTCTTCTTCATCTTGAACAATTGTTGAGGCCAACACATGATCGGAAAGAACACATAAGGAGATCTCACTGAGCTTGTTCCCCAAAAGGCTAGCATGATCCTCTTCTTCCTGCTTTCCAAATTCTCTGTCAAGTTGGACCCATAGATCACTTGGATTTTCAGCAGTATTACTGAGGTAGCGCATACAAGGAGACATAGCAAGACACATTGCTCCAAAAGCTCTGTCACAATCATTGAGCCAATCATTCTCCTCTTCATCGGAATCAAAAACTCTTGTATTACCAATGCACATATCAAAAAGACATTGTCTCTTCAAGAATGCAATCATCTTTGGTTTCCATTCATCATAGTTGAATGGAATAAGAATATTTTGTGAAGAAGAAGTCTCCATCTTTGCATTAGCGAATGCACATGGAGGAAGTAAGAAACCTGCAAATCACATAAAAACAACCACAATAAGGTCGAACAATCCACCCTTTGAGAGTTGCATCACACCTGGGATTGGATTTCAAGCAATGTTGAATAGGTCCAATGTATCAGATCCAGGAATTATGTGGTAACTCAAGCTTCTGGAGTGGTATTGGAATATTTTTCAAGCTTTGCATGCACAGGAGCGAATGCCCTTGAGATATCTCATGCCAAACTTTTTGCAATTTTTAGCAATTCAGTCAAATCTTCTTGTATAAACACCTGTAGAAAAGAGATCTTGTCCCTGCAATGGCTCTGATACCATGTAAAGTTAGTCACAGCAGATCTAATGAACAAATAAATCAGTCACAACAGATGAATAAGAAGATATGGTGCAAAACTGTGCAAAACATGCAGCAGTGCTCTCTATCCCAGAAAGGGTGAATGAATTACAATACAAACTGTTACAATGAACAGAGCAATTCGAATTGCCTAAGGAGGTCATTCGAATCACTGAATGGAGTAGCTTGACTCAATCTAGGAGTCCTCATCAATCATCGGTGTTGCTCATCAATCACAACAACCAGTCATCCAGGTGTCAAGCTGAGTCTAACTGATCATAATAAATGTAACTGAAGTGTGTAGCACTGATATAGGATCTGGAGGCTCAGTGGGGGCGCATGGGAGGCTAACTGGAGTCAGAGCAAGTCACCTAATCGAACTGGAGGTCAATCGGAGGTGAAACAGTCAGTCAGGAGTGAAATCGGAGTGAAATCAATCAGAATCGGAGCTAACTGAATGTAACTGGAGTGAATCTGCAGTGGTAGGTGAACAAGTGCGCCCTTCTCTGTCAGTAGGTGAGAAGAGGGCGCCTTTCAGCTTAGGAGGGCTAAAAATCTGTGGAAAGTGGCTCCCGGGTGCTAGAAGAAGGTGGATAAGGTGCTGGAGGCATCAAACTGGTGACTGGACTGCATATCCTGAAATAGATCATGCAAGATCCTGAAGTAGATATGTATCCCGAAATAGATGATCCTGAAATAGATATGTATCCCGAAATAGATGATGTGGATATCCGAACAGAACCCATGTTATTTTTCAAGAAAAAGGATGGGACTATTTAAGGATGTGTATTGATTATAGGCATCTCAATAAAGTGACAGTCAAGAACAAGTATCCATTGCCAAGAATTGATGACTTGTTTGATCAAATGAAGGAAGCTAAGGTGTTTTCAAAGATTGACTTGAGCTATGGCTGCCATCAAGTGAGGATTAAAGAAGAAGACATTCATAAGATAGCTTTCCGAACTAGATATGGTCATTATGAGTTCACTGTGGTGCCATTTGTTCTTACCAATGCACCTGCTACATTTATGTGTCTCATGAATAGTGTGTTCATCAAATATTTGGATAAGTTTGTGATTGTATTCTTGGATGACATTCTTGTCTATTCAAGGAATGAAGAAGAACATGAAGAAAATCTAAGGATGGTGTTACAAGTTCTTAGAGAAAACCAGTTGTATGCCAAGTTAAGCAAGTGTGAATTCTATCAAAAGAGAGTTCAGTATTTGGGTCATGTTATTTCTAAAGAAGGAATTACAGTGGATTCAGAAAAGATTAATTCCATCATGGATTGGTCTACTCCAAAGAATGTTTCGGATGTTAGATCTTTCATGGGTCTTGTTAGTTACTACAAAAGGTTTATTGAAGGCTTCTCCAAGATAGCTCATCCAATCACTTCATTGCAAAGGAAGAATATCAAGTTTTTATGGTCTGAAAAGTGTGAGAAGAGTTTTCAGTAATTAAAGGAGTTGCTTATCAGTGCTCCTATTTTGAAGATAGCAGACCTAAAGAAGGATTTTGTAGTGTGCACAGATGCTTGCATTAAAGGGTTAGGTGGAGTGCTCATGCAAGAAGGATTTGTGATTTTCTATGAGTCAAGGAAATTAAAAGAGCATGAAAAGAATTATGTCACACATGATTTAGAATTAGTAGCCATAGTGCATGCTCTCAAGATGTGGAGACATTATTTGATGGGAAGGAGATTCGAGCTTGGAACAGACCACATGAGCTTGAAGTATTTGTTTGATCAGCCAAACTTGAATGCTAAGAAAGCTAGATGGATGGAGTTTCTTTGTGAATTTTATTTTGAAATTAAGCATGTAAAGGGGAAGGAGAATAAGGTTGCAGATGCCCTTAGCAAAAAGTTTCATGTTGCAACATTAAGTATGTGCAAATCAGATTTGAAGACGAGAGTTCTTGAAGCCCAAAACAGTGATGAAACTTGCCTTCAAATTAAAGAGAAGTTGCAGTAGGGTAATGTGGATGAAAAGTGTGCAGAATATCAGCTTGGTGAAGATGATATCCTCAGCTACAAGGATAGACTATACATCCCAAATAGTGCATATTTGAAGAAGCTAGTGATGGATGAAATACATCAAATGCCATACTTTGGACACCTAGGATATCAAAAGACTATAACAGCAGCAAGAAAAAAATACTTTTGGCATGGTATGAAGAAGGACATAGCTGAGTACATTGCTAGGTGTCAGAAGTTCCAACAAGTCAAGGCAGAGCACCAACATCTAGCAGGATTGTTACAACCCTTACCCATTCCAAAGTGGAAGTGGGAAGTGATATCTATGGATTTTATAATAGGTCTTCTCATGACAGTGAAGAAACATGATTCAATCATGGTTGTGGTGGACAAGCTATCCAAGGTAGCTCATTTTATTCCAGTCAAGTCCACCCACAAGGCTAATGACATTGCAAATATCTTCATCAGAGAGATATTCAGATTGCATGGATTGCCCAAGGCAATAATTTTTGATCGTGATACAAAGTTCACTTCCAATTTCTAGAAGGGATTATTTCATGAATTGGGAACTAAATTGAATTTTAGTACAACATATCATCCTCAAACAGATGGCCAAACTTAGAGGGTGAATCGGGTTCTTGAAGACATGCTGAGAATGTATGTGATGGATAAACCATCCAAGTGGGAAGATTACCTACACTTGGTAGAATTTGCATACAATAATGGACATCATGCATAATTGGGAATGAGTCCATTTGAGGCATTGTATGGCAAGGGATGCAGGACTCCAGTGAATTGGGACATCTCGGTGAACAGGGTAGTATTTGGACCAGAGAGGATCAGGGAAATGGAACAGGAAGTTGTTAAGATCAAGCAGAATTTAAAGGCAGCTTAGGACAGGAAGAAGAGCTATGCAGATTTGAAAAGAGTGCATAAGGAATTTTGGATTGGGGATCATGTTTATTTGAGAGTGAAACCAAGAAAACATTCTCTCAAGTTGGGGAGTTGTGCTAAGTTGTCACCAAGATATTGTGGGCCATTTGAAGTTCACGATATGATAGGGCCAGTTGCATATAGAGTTTCATTGCCTGCTAACATAAGAGCTCATAATGTTTTCCATGTATCTTTGCTTAAGAATTATGTACATGATCCTAATCATATGATTGATTGGAATGTGATACAGGTGGAACCCGAGGGAGAGTTCCAAGTAGAGCCTATGTGCATCCTCGACAACAAGGTCACTTTGCTCCGGAATAGAGCCATCATATAGGTAATGGTCCAATGGGAGCACCTTAGTCCCGATGAGGCTACATGGGAGCTGGAGGATGCTATGAGAAAGGCATTCCCATTTTTGTTCAGTTTTGAGAACACTGAGGACGGTGTTGTTCTAAGGGGGAGGGGAATGTAATACCCCAATTTTGACCCTTGTGAAATATTGGCTTTTAATGTAAATATTGTATACATGCGATGTATGTTTCCCTAGTGTAGAGCTCAAGTGTTAAATTTTGAGCATTAATTCACAATACTCTAGGATCTTTGCTGAGAGAATAACATATACAGTATATCAATGCATGACAATCACAATAAGTATGACAAGCATCACAAGAATCAAAAGCATAAGAGACAAGAGACACAGAGTTTCCGTGGGGAAAACCCTAAGGTGAAAAACCACACAACTTCCTCAGAGATAGAGAGAGCAATGGCTCAACCAAAGTACAACCAAAATACACTGAGATAGTCTCCTAGTAGCAGATGATCCTCCTCCTCACTAGTGCACCACTTTCTGAGTGAGAGTGAGTTACTTTTCCGAATGAGTAAAATAGAGATCTCCAATCTCTATTTATACTAACCTTTTTTCCCAGTGACCTTATGGGGCCAACTTGTCTAGCTAGGTACATCCACATTATAATATATATAATTCAGGGCCGACCCCACATGGTGGTCTAATAACCCATCGGCAAGTACACACACTTGCGACACTTGTCAATCCACATGACGACACTTCCTTATAGAGGAATGACACATCTCTTATAAGGGTACAATAAATATATATAAAATACACAGATGAAATACATTCCGAAGTTACATATACATCAACACTCCCTCTTAACTAGGAAGGTATTTCTCGATACAGTTCTGCTAGACAAGTCTTTGTTAAGTTTAAACCAAATAGACAAGCAAGATCTCTGATAGAAACACAATCACAAGATAACACACAATATATCCTGGGAAACCCTCATGGGGTAGAAAACCCAGTAAAGCTTTCCTCAATAAGATGATCAACCAAAATACAAGATGTGCTCCTTCTCCTTGACTCCTTAGCAGATCTCCTCAACTAGTGCGCACTCTTTCACAAGTGAGTGAATGATCTAATGAGGAGTTCACCTCCTCTATTTATACTTGAATCTCAACTGAATAAAAGACCCTGTTGGGGCCGACCTCACCTGGAGAAGTCTAATAACCCCTAAAATGTAACTACAGGGCCGACCCACATATGGTGGGTCTAATAACCCTAGTTAATATTAATCATCGGAGGAATAAACATCTCCGGATACATAATAGGATTGCCTCGGAGGAATGAAACATCTCCGTAATAATAAAGTACAAATATAATATTCTTTGAAGTTACAATATTCAACACTCCCCCTTAACGAGAAGGATATTATAACAGCATCTGCAGGAGCAAGGAGTCACCACACATGATACATCTATAAATCATCGTAAGCTTTCTTCAATCTGTCCTCATCAGTAACTCAAACAGTTACTGGTACATCACTGTCAACATCAACATCACGATCAGCAGCATCGTCATCACACGATCAGCAACATCGTCATCATATGATCAGCAGCATTGTCATCACACGATCAGCAGCATCGTCATCACACGATCAGCAGCATCGTCATCACACGATCAGCAGCATCGTCATCACACGATCAGCAGCATCACACGATCAACAACATCGTCATCACACGATCAGCAGCATCGTCATCACACGATCAGCAGCATCGTCATCACATGATCAGCAGCATCGTCATCACACGATCAGCAGCATCGTCATCACACGATCAGCAGCATCGTCATCATTAGCAGCACAAGTATCCTACCGATACCTCATCAATACTCTTTCTCGGAGACCATTCGTCTACGGATCAATTCAGGGACCGAAGTCCGGGGATGATACAATCCCCATAACGTACATTTTGAACTATCAGTTCCGGGATGATGCAATCCCCTATCACGTACATTTTGAACTATCTGTTCCGGGATGATGCAATCCCCATCACGTACATTTTGAACTATCTGTTCCGGGATGATGCAATCCCCATCACGTACATTTTGAACTATCTGTTCCGGGATGATGCAATCCCCATCACGTACATTTTGAACTATCAGTTCCGGGATGATGCAATCCCCATCACGTACATTTTGAACTATCAGTTCCGGGATGATGCAATCCCCATCACGTACATTTTGAACTATCAGTTCCGGGATGATGCAATCCCCATCACGTACATTTTGAAATATCAGTTCCGGGATGATGCAATCCCCATCACGTACATTTTGAACTATCAGTTCCGGGATGATGCAATCCCCATCACGTACATTTTGAACTATCAGTTCCGGGATGACGCAATCCCCATCACGTACATTTTGAACTATCAGTTCCAGGATGATGCAATCCCCATCACGTACATTTTGAACTATCAGTTCCGGGATGATGCAATCCCCATCACGTACATTTTGAACTATCAGTTCCGGGATGATGCAATCCTATCCTCTATTCTCGGAGACCTCACGTCTACGGCTCTCTTTAGGACTGAAAGTCCAGGGATGATCCAATCCCCTCAAGTCCACCAAGGAATTCATTCTCGGAGACCTCTCGTCTACGGCTCTCTTTAGGACTGAAAGTCCAGGGATGATCCAATCCCCTCAAGTCCACCAAGGACTTCATTCTCGGAGACCTCTCGTCTACGGCTCTCTTTAGGACTGAAAGTCCAGGGATGATCCAATCCCCTCAACTGTCCACTAAGGACTTCATTCTCGGAGACCTCACGTCTACGGCTCTCTTTAGGACTGAAAGTCCAGGGATGATCCAATCCCCTCAACTGTCCACTAAGGACTTCATTCTCGGAGACCTCACGTCTACGGCTCTTTTTAGGACTGAAAGTCCAGGGATGATCCAATCCCCTCAACTGTATTCACATCCATACAGGTACAATCATGTATCACATCAAAACATGTATTCATCACATCAAAGCATGTGTACATCAAAACATGTATACATCACTTAATCAACACATGTACACATCACATCAAAACATGTGTACATCAAAACATGTATACATCACTAATCAAAACATGTACACATCACATCAAAACATGTGTACATCAAAACATGTATACATCACTAATCAAAACATGTACACATCACATCAAAACATGTGTACATCAAAACATGCATACATCACTAATCAAAACATGTACACATCACATCAAAACATGTGTACATCAAAACATGTACACATCACTAATTAACACATGTACGCATCACATCAAAACATGTGTACATCACTAGCATGTATATCAAAAACAATAACATGTATACATCAGACATGTATTCTCACTAATACATCATATCAAAACATGTATACATCTAGCATAAACAATATGTAAGAGTTCTAAATCTAAATAATTGTAAAACAGAAAAATAAGCGACAGAAATACTATACTACTCCCCCTTTCGAGGAGGGTCCTTCTGGACTATACCAAGCTTGTCTCGGAAGTACTCAAACTTCACTCGAGACAGAGGTTTAGTCAAGATATCAGCAACCTGATCCTCAGTGCTTATATACTCGAGCTTGATGGCTCCTCTCTGCACCATGTCTCGTATATAGAAGTAACGGATCTCAATGTGTTTTGACTTATCATGGAACACAGGATTTTCAGTCATCTTAATGCAGCTTTGATTATCACACATAATCACAGTGGGATCCATTTCTAAGTCAAAGATTCCAGATAAGAGTTTCCGAAACCACACCGCTTCACAGCTGGCAGAGCAAGCAGCTATATATTCTGCTTCAGCGGTACTGAGGGCCACACTAGATTGTTTCTTGCTGAACCAGGAGATCATGGCAGATCCAAGACCATAACATCCACCTGAAGTACTTTTTCTGTCTGAGACACTACCTGCCCAATCAGAATCTGAGAAACCATGCAACTTGAGTTCACTGTCTCCAAGATAGTAAAGGCCAAAGTCCACTGTACCTTTTAGGTACCTCATGATATGCTTTGCAGCTATAAGGTGAACCTTTCTAGGTTCTACTTGAAACTGACTTAGGGTATTTACAGCAAAGCATATATCAGGCCTAGTATTTGTTAAGTACATCAGTGATCCAATGATTTGTCTATATAGGGTTATGTCCACTAGTTCTGATGAATCATTAGCCAGCAGTTTTAGGTTGGAGTCCATGGGTGTGGCCATAGATTTACATTCCAACATATCAAATCTTTTGAGGATCTCCACAGTATACTTACCTTGATTTAGAAAGATCCCTTTTGGCTCTTGCCACACTTCTAGGCCTAAGAAGTAGTGCATTAATCCGAGATCTTTCATTTTGAATTCTGAAGAAAGCTTCTTCTTGCTTTCAATGATTTGTTTCTCATTTCCTGTTAGAAATAGATCATCTACATATAATAGCAATATAACAGGTTCATCATTCATTACTTTAAGATAGAGATTGGGGTCAGCTTTACTTTTGGTAAAGCCCGTGCTTAACAAGAAACTGTCAATTCTTCCATACCAAGCTCTGGGAGCTTGCTTCAAACCATATAATGCCTTCTTCAGTTTGCATACATGGGTCCTTCCGTCTTTGACCTCAAAACCTTGAGGTTGTTCTATGTATACTTCTTCTTCAATTTCACCATTCAGGAAGGCTGTCTTAACATCCATTTGATGCAATTTCCATTTCATCATGGATGCAAGTGCCATGATAGTTCTAATTGAAGTATACCTAGCGACAGGTGCAAATGTTTCTTCATAGTCAATTCCTTCCTTCTGAGAGAATCCTCTGGCAACAAATCTTGCCTTGTATTTTTCAATGCTACCATCTGCAGCATGTTTTATTTTGAAAATCCATTTGGAAGAAACCACACTTTTATCTTTGGGTTTGGGGACTATATCCCAAACATCATTTTTCATTATTGATTGATATTCTTCTGTCATTGCTTCTACCCATTCTTTCTTCTGAGCTGCCTCTTCATAGTTGGTAGGTAGTTGATCCACAAGATCACACATCAAGGCCATATAGTTGGACACTAGTTTTGGTTTCTTCCTTTCTCTAGTGGAGCCTTCGGGAGCACCATATCTTTCAGCTCCTTGAATAATATCTCTAGCCCATGCTGGTCTTCTTTTCCTAGATAATTCTGCTACAGGAGGTTCTTGTGGTTCCAGCATGTCATGATCCTCTGGTGTAACTTCTTTAGGGACATGAACAGTCTCTGAGATTTTGGGAGATGTATCTTCTTCATAAACTTCTTCAAGTTGACACTTTCTGGATTTCTTGAGAGATGCTTCCTCATCAAAGGTTACATCTCTACTTATTTCTATATGATGGAAACCTGGTATGTATATTCTGAAGGCTTTGGAAGTTTCACAATAAACAACAAACATTCCCTTCTTACCTGAGGGATCCAACTTGGTTCTCTTTTCTTTTGGAATGTGGATGTACACAGGACACCCAAATATTTTAAGATGGCTTACTTCAGGCTTCTTACCTGTAAACACTTCTTCTGGAGTTTTGAATTCAAGAGCACTGTGAGATAATCTATTTTGCACATAAACTGCTGTCTTGGCTGCTTCAGCCCATAGATACATGGGAAGATCCTGGTCATGTATCATAGTCTTCACAGCTTCCATGATGGTTCTATTTTTCCTTTCTGCAACCCCATTTTGTTGGGGATTGTAGGGAGTGGTTAACTCTCTCTTGATTCCAGCTTCTTTACAAAATTCTTCAAACTCTTTTGAAGTATATTCTCCACCATTGTCTGTCCTGAGAATCTTGATTTTCTTATCTGAGAGATTCTCTGTTAAGGCCTTGAATTCTTTGAACTTTCCAAATACTTCATTCTTTCCTTTTAGAAAGTAAATCCAAGTTTTCCTTGAATGATCATCAATGAATGAAAGATAGTATTCAAAACCACTTAGAGAGGTGGTGGGCATTGGACCACATACATCTGAGTGTATTAACTCCAAGATACCCTTAGTCTTTGTTTCACTCTTCGGAAAGGGGTTCTTGACATTCTTGCCTTTCTTACATCCTTTACATGAGCCATCATGATCAACCTTTAAATCTGGTAGTCCTATGACCACCTTGCTTACATAAGGTAAGGCTTTGTAGTTGATGTGAGCTAGTCTTCTATGCCATAGCTCACTGGGGCTGGATGTTTCATGAACAAGAGCAGCTTCCGGATAACCCTTGAGTTTATATAAACCTCCTTCCTCTTCACCAATAACAATTGCATCCTTAATGGTTTTGCCTTTGGACCACATTAACACTTGTCCATCAATGAAAGAAACTCTGTAGCCTTTCTTGTCCAAAGCTGAGATTGAAAGCAAATTCTTCTTTAATCTTGGAACATATAGAACTTCTTTCATCTTCATTGGAGTTCCAGAATCGAGTTTGTAGTTTGCTTCACCAATTCCCTTAATGGGATATTGATAGTCATCTCCTAGAGATACCTTTTGGGGAGAAGTCTTTTCTTCAAGTTTTGAGAGAGTCCTTTTCTGTCCTGTCATGTGCTTTGAAGCACCACTGTCAATAAGCCATGTACCTTCTTCAGGGGTTATGGATCCAGAGAGTGCGGAGAAGAGAACATATTCTTCTGCATCTTCTTCTGTATTTCCCCTTGTCCTTCTTTTGGAGAAGGTCCTTTCTTCTTCCTCCCTTTCATCTCTAGGCCTTTTATTGTGAGACCTTTCTTCCTCAACTTCTTCTTCTTCACTGTCATCTTCTGCAAGATGTGCTTGGTGTCTTTTGTAGTAAGAACCCTTCTTCTTTTGTAGAGGACAATCTTTAGCAATGTGTCCTAATTTGTGGCAAGAATAGCACTGGAAGGAAGAGTAATCCCTTCTTTGAGTAGATCCTCTTTTCTTCTGAAATCTGTGAGGAGGATGAGACTCCTTGTGATTACCCTTCTTGGAGTAGGATTGATTCCTTCTTCTTTTGGTGTGTGTGGCCAAGGCTTGGTCATCTTCTTTGAGTAGGGCTTCTCTATTTGCAACCCTAGCCTCCTCTTGCACACAATCCTCCCAAACTATATCAAACTTCATACTTTCTTTTCTGGCACACATAGTTTGAATGAATGACTCCCAAGGTCTAGTGAGACCATTTAGAGCTGTCATTACAAGTTCATCCTCATCAAGAGTATCACCAATGGCATCTAGTTGCTCTTTGATTAGAGAGACTCTTGAGAAGTAGTCTTGAATGGATTCTCCTTTGTGCATCTTGGTACTCTTCAACTGAGTCCTTAGATTCATCTTCCTATTGATGTTCTTCCCTTCATACATTCTTCCTAGGGCATCATACATTTCTTTTGGAGTCTTCTTGGAAGCCACTTGGAGAATCAAGTGGTCTTTAATAGAATCTGCTATGATTCTCTTTGCCCTAATCAAATCCTTCCTGTGTTTTTCTTTGGCTTCATCTTCTTCTGGTTCTGCAACTTCCTCCTTGATATAATGAGCAAGATCATTCTCTTCAAGAATGAGACCAATTCTGTATTTCCATGCCCGGAAATTTTCTATGCCTTCTAGCTTGTCTTCAAGCTTAGTATTAGGAGCCATCTTCTCTTGGGGGAGTCCAAGAGACAGAGTAGACTAACTTGGAAAGTTACTTTTCACTTTTCCGGAAACTGAAACAGAAATTTATCGCACTTTTGGTAGAATTAGGGTTTGCAATTCCCGGAGTTCTACCCAACCAAAAAGTTCGATCTATAACTTAAAAGAATGCTCTTGATAAAGGCTATCCAACCATGTAAACAGAAATAAAAAATTCCAACTTTTTTCTGAAACCAAAAACTGACGTATCGCACTTTTGGTAGAATTAGGGTTTGCAATTCCCGGAGTTCTACCCAACCAAAAAGTTCGATCTAGGGCTTAAAAGAAAGGTATTGATGAGGGCTATCCAGCCATGAAACCAAAAATCAATAATACTAACTTTGGGCTGAAAACCCTAACTTCACCAAAGAGAGAGAAAGAGGTATTCTTACCTTGTGAAAGATGTCCTATTCAGTTTGGCTCTGATACCATGTTAAGTTTAAACCAAATAGACAAGCAAGATCTCTGATAGAAACACAATCACAAGATAACACACAATATATCCTGGGAAACCCTCATGGGGTAGAAAACCCAGTAAAGCTTTCCTCAATAAGATGATCAACCAAAATACAAGATGTGCTCCTTCTCCTTGACTCCTTAGCAGATCTCCTCAACTAGTGCGCACTCTTTCACAAGTGAGTGAATGATCTAATGAGGAGTTCACCTCCTCTATTTATACTTGAATCTCAACTGACTAAAAGACCCTGTTGGGGCCGACCTCACCTGGAGAAGTCTAATAACCCCTAAAATGTAACTACAGGGCCGACCCACATATGGTGGGTCTAATAACCCTAGTTAATATTAATCATCGGAGGAATAAACATCTCCGGATACATAATAGGATTGCCTCGGAGGAATGAAACATCTCCGGAATAATAAAGTACAAATATAATATTCTTTGAAGTTACAATATTCAACAGTCTTCTTCTCGGGATCATCGTCATCATCATCGTCACTGCTGCTGCTATCTCAACCAATCTCTGACTCTACTCATCATAGAAATTTCTACAGAGCCAGTCCTTTTTCATACTGGATGTAGGCCCACCACCTGCAGGTCTTCATCATCACTGGCCATACTATGGAATTCTCAGGACTTATTACGTGCATCACAAAACCTGGCTGCAGCATCCCAGGCTATTACGAGCACACAGCTCTACCTGTAGGATCTCCCAGGAGCACATTACATGTGACCCATCACAAAACCTGGCTGAAGCATCCCAGGCTATTACGAGCACACGGCTCTACCTTTCGGATCTCCCAAGAGCACATTATATGTGATCTCACCACAAAACCTGGTTGAAGCATCCCCGGCTGTTATGAGCACACAACTCTACCTGTCGGATCTCCCAAGAGCACATTACATGTGGTCCACCACAAAACCTGGTTGAAGCATCTGAGGCCTTTTTCATCCTGTCTAGATCTTCTAGGAGAAAATTACATGTGGTCATGGAAAAACCTGGCTGAAGCATCTGAGGCCTTTTTCATCCTGTCCAGATCTCCCAGGAGCAAATTACATGCCATAGGACAAAACCTCGAAAGAGCATCTGCCAGATATCCCAGGGCACAAATTACATGCCACAAGCAAAACCTCGAAAGACTATTTGCAGATCTCCCAGGGCACAAATTATATGTCCTCCCAAGCAAAACCTTGAAAGAGCATTTGCTAGATGTCCCAGGGTACGAATTACATGCCATAGGTAAAACCTCGAAAGACCATCTGCAAATCTCCCAGGGCACAAATTACATGCTTACCTGCACAACCTGTTCCATGACCACAGAGTATCATTTGATACTCATCATACATCATCCTGATGTACACATGATCACACTGATCATCATCACTGCAACATCCTGCTGCATGTCATCTGGAGAAGCTCGTCATCCACGATCATCCTGATCATGCAATGCATCCATCTGATGCACACCAAGTATCTACCTGATACATATCATCATACACAGTGTATCCACCTGATACATAAATACATGATCCACACAATGCATCCATCAACATACATGATCTACCTGATCATACCTGATACATATCAATATACATGATCTACTTGATCATACAATGTATCCACCTAATACATATACAGATACATGGTCCAAGCATCCAACATGATGCATATACATACAAATGATCCAACCGATCATATCTAGCATCCAACATGATGCATACATACATTAACATATAAATGATCCAACTAATAATATCCAACATCCAACATGATGCGTACATACATATACATATAAAATATCCAACTGATCATATCTAGCATCCAACATGATGCATACATATAAAAATGATCCAACCGATCATACAAAGCAGAAACCAGAACATCATCCTGATGTTCATCATCCAGTACTTACATCCACAGCCATGTGAAGGATCCTCCTTCCAACATGCTTGGAATGGCTTCAGCAAATGTGTCCATCACTTCTTCCTCGAAGTGTCCTCGATTTGAAGAACGCCAAGCCTCTCTCTGAAGTACTCGAACTTCACCCTGGCTAGTGGCTTCGTCAACACATCTACAATCTGCTCATCCGTCACAACATACAGGAGCTTCACAGCTCCTCTCTGCACCATATCCCTGATATAGTGATATTTGATCTCTATGTGTTTCGACCTGTCATGAAACACTGGTTTCTCGGACAGCTTCACACAACTCCGGTTATCATAGAAGATACCAGTAGCATCCAACGGGAGATCAAATAACTCAAACAGTAGCTTCCATAGCCATACTTCCTCACAACTAGCTGAACAGGCTGCAACATACTCTGCCTCAGCTATACTCAGTGCTACACAGGACTGCTTCCTGCTAAACCAAGAGATCACACCTGATCCCATACTGAAGCAGCATCCAAATATGCTCTTCCTATCTGCAACACTGCCAGCCCAATCTGAATCAACATAACCCTGCAGGTTAAACTTTTGATTCGCTTCATACTTGAGCCCAAAATCCACTGTACCCTTCAGGTACCTCAGAACATGCTTTACAGCAACCAGGTGAACACTCCTCGGATCCGTCAGGAACTGGCTCAATGTGTTCACAGCAAAGCAAATATCTAGTCTCGTGTTCGTCAGGTACATCAAGGACCCAATCATTTGACGATACATAGAGACATCAACCGGCTCAGATGAAGCATCGCATAGAAGCTTCAGATTCGATGCCATAGGTGTGGCCATGGCCTTGCAATCCATCATCCCGAATCTCTTCAGGATATCTACTATGTACTTCCCTTGACCAAGGAAGATCCCACCTGCACTCTGCCACACCTCCATACCTAGGAAATAGTGCATCATTCCCAAATCTTTCATATCGAATTCAGCAGCAAGCTTCCTCTTAGTATCTGCAATCAGTCTGTCATCTCCTATTACAAATAAGTCATCCACATACAGGAATAGAATCACAGGATTCCCTTCCTCAACCTTGTAGTAAAGGTTGGAATCCGCTTTACTCTTGGTAAAGCCAAAACTAGATAGGAAACTATCCATCCTACCATACCAAGTTCTGGGAGCTTGCTTCAAGCCATACAAGGCTTTCTTCAATTTGCACACATATGACTCCCTGTCATGTATTTCAAAATCAAGTGGCTGTTCCACATATACTTCCTCTTCAACTACACCATTCAAGAAAGCAGTCTTGACATCCATTTGGTGTATTTTCCATTTCATCGTTGCAGCCAGGGCAAGTACTGTTCTGATGGAAGTATACCTGGCTACAGGTGCAAAAGTTTCTTCATAATCTATTCCCTCTTTCTGAGAGAAGCCACAAGCTACGAATCTTGCCTTGTATTTCTCTACACTGCCATCTGCAGCATGCTTGATTTTGTAGATCCATTTGGAAGTCACAACAGACTTCTCTTTAGGTCTTGGGACAATATCCCAAACATCATTCTTCATTATTGATTGGTATTCCTCAACCATGGCATCCTGCCATTCTTTCTTTTCTGTTGCTTCTTCATAACTGGAAGGCTCTTTGTTCATAATGTCACAGAGTAAAGCAACATAGCTGGTATGTGATCTGGTTCTCTTCTTTGCTCTGTGTTCTTCTTCTGGAATGCCAAATCTTTCTGCATCTTGAATGAGCTCTCTAGCCCATGCAGGTTTCCTCTTGTGAGAGTTATCCTCACGGGGTGTATCTATAGGTTCTTGCGGATCTTCAAACTCACGAACAACTTCTGGAACTGCTTCAGTCATGGTAGTGTCTTGAAATCTAGTTTCCTTAGGTTCTTCATAAACTTCGATAGGTGCCTTCCTTGATTTGATGAATGCTGAGTTTTCATCAAATGTTACATCCCTGCTGACATTAATCTTCTTGAACCCTGGAAAGTATATTCTGTAGGACTTTGAGCTTTCACTGTAACCCACAAAGATACCCTTCTTTCCTGAAGGATCTAGTTTAGTCCTCTTTTCTTTTGGGACATGAGTGTATACTGGACAACCAAATATTCTGATATGGCTGACTTCAGGTTTCTTACCATAAAAAACCTCTTATGGTGTCTTGTTATCCAATATCTTGTGGGGTGTTCTGTTCTGCACATATACATCTGTTCTAGCTGCTTCTGCCCATAGATGCATAGGTAGATCCTGGTCATGGAGCATTGCTTTTGCTGCTTCCATAATTGTTCTGTTCTTCCTTTCTGCAACTCCATTCTGTTGTGGATTGTAAGGAGTAGTCAACTCCCTCTTAATCCCTGAATCACTGCAAAGCTTCTTGAAGTCACCTGAGGTGAATTCTCCACCATTGTCAGATCTGAATGTTTTGATCTTTTTGTCAGTTTGATTCTCCATCAAGGTTTTGAATTCCTTAAACTTATCAAACACCTCATCTTTGTTCTTCAAGAAGTATACCCAAGTCTTCCTGGAGAATTCATCAATAAATGAGACATAGTAAACATACCCACTCAGAGAACTAGATGACATAGGACCACATACATCTGAGTGGACGATTTCTAGGATGTCTTTTGCCTTGCTTTCACTGCTTGGGAAAGCCTTCTTAATGTTCTTACCTTTTGCACATCCTTTGCAAACACCTTCATGTTTGGTCTTGATTTCAGGAAGACCCTCTACAACCTTGCTTGCAATTGGAAGTGCTCTATAGTGCATATGAGCAAGTCTTCTATGCCAAAGTGCACTTGTCTCCATGGATTCATGCACCATGGCATGTTCAGGTTGTCCCTTCAATTTATACAAACCTCTCTCTTACTCTCCAATCACTACTGCATCATCCATGGTCTTTCCCTTTGGCCACATTAGGACTTGGCCATCCACAAATGCAACCCTCATACCTTTTTCATCCAATGCAGAGATTGAGAGTAAGTTCTTCTTGAGCCCAAGTACATAAAGAACTT
Organism: Larix kaempferi; assembly: GCA_027924585.1. Classification (NCBI taxonomy): domain Eukaryota; kingdom Viridiplantae; phylum Streptophyta; class Pinopsida; order Pinales; family Pinaceae; genus Larix; species Larix kaempferi. The sequence continues at coordinate 9,691,242 of BSBM01000087.1, forward strand.
CTTTCATCTTCAAATATTTTCCAGAATCTAGGTTGTAAGAGGCTTCACCACTTCCTTTGATTGGGTATTGATAATCATCCCCAAGTTTCACCTTATGGGGTGATTCATGTTCAGATAGATTCACAAAAGATTCCTTAAACCCAGACATGTGTTTGGAAGCCCCACTATCAATCAACCAATCATTACAACCATGGGAGATGGTACTTGTGAGAGCAGAGATTAGAACATACTCTTCTTCATTTGATGAGCTATCATCACTTTCTGCCCTAGCCTTCTTCTTGGGTGGTTCATCATCCTCGGCAGCATGAGCATGAAACCTTCTTTTGCTGCCCTTCTTCTTCTTGTTGGAGTTGTTGTTATCCTTCTTGTTCTTGGGACAATTTATGGCAATATGTCCTTTCTCATTATAGGTGAAGCATATTCTTCTTTCTTTGAAGTGATGTGAAGATTTCTTGGAGTGAGATGGCTCTCTCTTGGACTTCCCTTTCTTGGTGTGAGCTGTGAGAGCTTGATCTTCATTCCCCATCTTTTCTTCTCGTGCCACAAGCCTTGCTTCTTCTTGTGAGCATTCTTCCCGTAGTCTATTGAAGGAGATCAACTTCTTCCTTGCACAAATTCCTTGGATAAAGGAATCCCATGACCTGGGTAGGCCATTTAGAGTGGTCATCACTACTTCACCATTCTCCACCATTTCATCAACTGCTTCTAGTTGTTCCTTGATCTGGGAGACCCTTGAAAAATAAGATTGAATGGTTTCTCCGTTCTGAAACTTTACTCCTTTCAATTGGTTCCGCAGGGTCATCTTCTTATTTATGTTCTTCCCTTCAAATAGCTTGGTCAAAGAGTCAAACATCTCCTTGCGTGTCTTTAGAGAGGACACATGGGGTATGCGATGATCTTTAATGGAATCAGCAATGATTCTCTTTGCCTTGACCAAGTTCTTCTTATGAAATACCTTGGCCTCTTCATCCTCTGGGATAGGGATGTCTTCTTTCACATATGAGTCCAACTCATTCTCTTCCAGGATTAATCCAATCCTATACTTCCAAGCTCGGAAGTTATCAGCTCCTTCAAGCTTATCCTCAAGCTTGGTGTGGTGAGACATCTTAAAGAGTACTTCAAATGGAAATAGAAAAGATTTAGATCTTACCACTTGAAATGCTGAAAACTGGATCTGGTCCCGGATTAGGGTTTGTCAAAAAAACCCTAAAAATTCAAAATGTGAATTTCGAATTTATGAAAGGATAGAAAGATGCGCTTTGATGAGCTCATTAGCCTGGTGCATTCAGAATTTGAGATCAACAAAGTTTTACCCTTCAGATTTGATCTTTTGTCCTCCCGGGTTCATTAGGGAGAGCCCTGAATTAGGGTTTGAGTTTCCCGGAGATCTACCCAGCCAAAAATATCGATCCAAAGCTCTAAACTTCGATTTTTGCAAGGAGCTTCCAGCTGTGTCTTCAGATTCCAGAAATTCCTATTTTTGTGGAAACCCTACTTTTTAGGGCCAAATCTGAAAATGCTCGAAATTGAATTCTGATTGGACAGATAGATGCGCCTTGATGAGTAGATTCAATCTACTATACTGATTTTCCAAAATCTGTGGAGAGAAACCCAAAAAACAAGAAACTCAAGTTTTCGTCACTGCAAAATGTCTTCTTCTCAGGTTAGCTCTGATACCATGTTAAATTTTGAGCATTAATTCACAATACTCTAGGATCTTTGCTGAGAGAATAACATATACAGTATATCAATGCATGACAATCACAATAAGTATGACAAGCATCACAAGAATCAAAAGCATAAGTGACAAGAGACACAGAGTTTCCGTGGGGAAAACCCTAAGGTGAAAAACCCCACAACTTCCTCAGAGATAGAGAGAGCAATGGCTCAACCAAAGTACAACCAAAATACACTGAGATAGTCTCCTAGTAGCAGATGATCCTCCTCCTCACTAGTGCGCCACTTTCTGAGTGAGAGTGAGTTACTTTTCCAAATGAGTAAAATAGAGATCTCCGATCTCTATTTATACTAACCTTTTTGCCCAGTGACCTTATGGGGCCAACTTGTCTAGCTAGGTACATCCACATTATAATATATATAATTCAGGGCCGACCCCACATGGTGGTCTAATAACCCATCGGCAAGTACACACACTTGCGACACTTGTCAATCCACATGACGACACTTCCTTATAGAGGAATGACACATCTCTTATAAGGGTACAATAAATATATATAAAATAGACAGATGAAATGCATTCCGAAGTTACATATACATCAACATCAAGGCCAAGGCTCTGCTAGTGTATGCTTGGATTTTATTTAAATGGACAAGTAGTTGATATTTTTATACCCATGTGCTATTAAGCCATGGAATATTGTCATTGATGTAAATATTTGATATTGCAATAAAATGCCAAAACTGGCTATGGAAGCAGTGAATGAGAAGGGGCCATGTGTATCCACTAGGGAGATGTGAGGGGGTTGTAGGGATGAACCATATGCTTCCAAATGTCATCTTGTGAACCCATTTGACTTTCCTTGCTGACATTTAATTCTGTTGTAAGGAAGTTGTTGAAGATTTCGGTCCATGGCTTCAATGGAGCATGGACAGCCCATAAATTCGTATGGTAGAGTATGTGCTCTGTTTTCTTGACCTACAAGTCACTCTACCTCATGGGAATTGGTTCTTCCTCATTCTCATTCCATTGTTGAACATCCCAGCATCAATTTTCATCCATTACGAATTCCCAGTAGTGAGCAAAACTAGAAATCGCAACTTTGCAAGAACCCACATTTTGAAGTGCCATAACACCCAGAATTGGTATTGGATAGTAAACTCCAATGGGGGATCCATAAATATGAACCTTGGGGCAAATTTGAGAGTATGAGATGCCCCAAAATCCATAGAAAAACCTAGTTTTTATAGCCCAGAAATCAAGTAATGGGATTGAGTTATTTGATGACAGAAGTTTGAGAAATCCAAGTGTGAATGACTGAACAGAGGTTGGGCTTGCTTGATAAACCCCGTGAAGGATGAAATCTCAAGGAATTAGCAGCTGGACCTTTCTATGCCCACCCTGAATAGCACTGGAGGGAAGGGACGCCTGAGGGACTATGTAGCTGAGAAGGGGACCTTCCTTATGTTGGGTGAGGTAGATATTGTGGGTGCCATACTGTTGAATTCATTCGAGATGCTTGTAGCTCTGTGGTTGAGCTCACTAGCTTAGCATTTCCCTCCCTTGTCTTTTGTATGCTTGATAAACCCAACTATGTGTTGGCTTAGCATAACTGTTGAGTGAAACCATGGTTGTGAGTGAGCTTGTTTAATTCCTCCTTAGTGGATATACAACCCATCTCAGGGGTGATCTCTCAGCTGAAAGAATACAGGCTGGACAGAGATCTATGGTTGGGTGGAATGTTGCTCTCACATATACAGTTGTTGGATAGCTTCATCTTAAAGATAAGTGTTCTCTGTGTTTTAAATTATATGCATTTGGTGTTCTCTAATGTGTTAATTCGGAATGGTAATTATTCATGTTAATGGAATTGATATGAAGCCTGTGCATAGGATTGGAATTGAATCGAATCCCTTAATGTTGAATCATCCTCTGCTGGTGATAGATATGTTGATGCATTATTGTTTGTGTGTGTGCAATTGTGTTTTAATTCCGTTGTGTTTATATTGAGTATGAGTTTGCACACATAAGTTTTTATTTATTCAAGCATTTCTTAGTATTGTATGGGCTGAGATATCCAAATAAGCCCGGTAAGATTGGTCATGTTTCCTTCCATGGTTTGGAATGATGGAAGGGGACGTGACAAAACTATTTAGTGTCTGGAAAATTTCCAGAACATCACAGTTACAAAAAGAAAAATAAAGTAATAAGGCAAAGTGCCACATACACATGGGTAGAGGGAATGCTTTTCAAACAAGGACCAGATCAAATACTCAAAAGATGCATTAGAGAAGATGAAGTGCATGAAATAATGCATGCCACTCACAATGAGCCATGTAGAGGACACTATGCTGCAAAAAGGACAGCCTATAAAATTTTGCAAACAGGGTATTATTAGCCAACACTACACAGGGATGCATATGAATATGTTTCACACTGTGATGACTGCCAAAGAATGGAGAAGCCTACACAAAAAGAAGAGTTGCCTCTCAATCCACAAATTTTATTAGATGCATTCGAGAAATGGGGATTTGATTTCGTTGGTCCAATCAACCCACAATCAAACCAGAAAAGCTACATCCTAGTATGCACAGACTACCTAACAAAGTGGACTAAGGTAGAAGCACTTGCTACGGAAAACGAAACCAATGTGGCAAAATTTTTCACTGAGCAGATCTTTCACAGGTTTGGAGTACCAAGAGAGCTAGTTTCTGATCAAGGCCCATAGTTTACATCAAATCTAATAGAAGACTTGCTAAGAAGAAACAATGTAAAGCACAGACAGTCCTCCTCCTATCACCCTCAAGCAAATGGTCAAGCTGAGGTAACCAACAGAGAATTAGAAAGGATTTTAACAAATATTGTCTAACTCCACAAAAGAGATTGGGAAGACAGGCTAAGTGAGGCAGTTTGGGCTTACAATACCACATGGAAAACAACAACAGGCTTCACACCTTATGAGCTAGTATATGGAAAGAAAGTCATGCTGCCAATTGAATTTGAAATAAAGACATTAAGAATTGCAGCACAGTTAAATATGGAACTATCAGAGATACAACAAGAATGCATGCTACAATTAAATCAATTGGATGAGCAACGCCAACAAGAACTTTCCCATACTGAAATAATCCAGCAGCAAAGAAAGAAGTGGCATGACAAACACATAAAAGATAAAAAGTTCAAGGAAGGTGACTGGGCACTACTCTATGACTCCAAGTTCCATACTTTCAAGGGAAAACTAACAACTAGATGGCTTGGACATTACATCATTGAGAAAATATATGAAAATGGAGCTGTCAAGATTACTACAATTGATGTAGAAGAGTTTCCCATGATAGTGAATGGACATAGGCTACAACTTTACAAAAATCCTTAGTCAAGGGAAGAATTCACACAAGTACTCTACCACCAACAATTGATGCTGATAGACAATATGGAATATCATTGAATTCCAATTGCTCCAAAAAAACAAAAAAGAAAAAAAAAATATAAAAAGAAAAAAGAAAAATGGAAGAAAAAAATGATGAAAAAAGATACGAAAAAAGAGAGAAAAAAATGAATTAAAAAAAAGAGAAAAAAGAAAAGAAAAAGGAGACATAACTGAAATAAAGATCCAACATGATGCATTTAGGTAATCACATGTAAAATTGCAGGGCATCATACATCCCCATGAAGACGCAACATGCACATTGAAAATAAATAAAATCAAGTGAGCCAGTCATCAGAATACAAGCGAGCCAACAATCTAATCAATTGAGCGAGAAAATTATCAACGAACCAGTCATGATTCAAGTGAGCTAGCAATCTAAGCAAGAGAGCCTGAAGCTTATCAACAAACAAGCCATGTATTCAAGGAAGAAAGCAAAAGTATCAACTATTACATAATTCATTCACAACAAACAAACTATTCAATCACATCTTCAATATCTTGACGCCAGCCTGCCATCTATTCAAGCGAGCCAACATAGATTACAACAATACAGGAAAGAATCAGAAATCCAATGAAAAAGCATCATCACAAAGTCAAATCAGAAAATGGAATGCAATTCAAAAGAAGATGATACACCAAATTCAAACAAACCAAAGGAAAAAGCAACAAGCGCACGTAACTACTGATATGCCAGAATTTACTATGGATAATGCCAAATCTACTACAAAATCCAGTGCACATAAAAATCGGTCCAGATCATGAACTCAGGTACTCTAAAACATAACGAGGTAATCTCTAAACATCTTTGTTTTATTTTTAAGGTCAAATCATTATCCCGCAAGACGATTATTTCTGAAGCTGAGGACAACTTTTAAATTAAGTCGATGGCAAGGTTCAAACTACCTCACAAGATCATCATTACCCACCTCCGTCATATCAACAAATGATAAACCCACATCTAGCCACCATATTTCCCAATAATCAGAGCAGAAGTACAATGTACAATGATGAAACGAAATACAGGGCTCGATTATGGAAAGAAATGGATAAAGCAACAAGTAAAAGGAACAGTGATGAGGATAAGTGCAGAAAGGCAGTAAGTAAGATAACATAATCTTCCAAAAGAGCCAATTTTTGCAAATATGAACCTCTCAGAAGCTCTCCAGAAGCAAGAAACCGGAAGTTAGTGTGTTCACTCAGCCAACAATCCAGTCCTCAAGCCTGTAATCAATCCCAACCAGTTTAGGTAAAAGCCACATTCAAATTTTTTGGTTTTGTTTGATTATAAAGGATATTTTAAGATGACAAAAGGGTTCAAAAAGAGCGAACCAGAGGAACACAACGCTATTAATCAGATCCTGCGAATCTTACCAGTCATCCGCAATGTGGGATGGATGCCTTTCATCTTAGGATTGAAAGGATACAATACAGAGGTGGCTCTGGAATTTACAATAAAATTAAAGCACAACAAGGATTAACAGTTCGTCACCCAAGTGAATGGATTACATATAAGGTTGAACAATGAAGCAATTGCCAAATACACTGGCCAACCAATGGGTCTACATTGGGGCAGGGACGACTGGGAGGAAAACCATAAAGCAAAGACAACATTCTTTAAGCAAGAAGAGTTCTACGACGAAGATAAAAATGGATTCAAAAGACTCTCCATTCAGACACCATGGGATGAAATGGCTGCAATTGTCCCGAAATATATTACATGCACTGGTAGGCTAAGTTATGTCCCTATTTTTCATTTTTGAATTCTAGAGTTGCTGAGGCATAGGGGCCATCTTCCACCGAACAACAACATCAACATCCCAAACTATCTTCTCCTATCTCTAGGAGAAATGAGCAGGAAAGTGATTCAAGGAAAAGAGGATGCGTTAGCCCACCATGGGCTAATCAAATTGATCATTTGTGAGAAGTTAAAAGTGCAGATCCCAGAACTTTCTTGGGAGGAGTTTGTAGTGGTTTCAGCGGATGACGTATAGAGGATGAGGGGAACAACTAATATAAACATACCCCTAGTTTCTGGGTCGAAAGAAAAGACCACTTCTACATCAGGAGCAAAGAGGAAAATCGACCTGGATAGCGTGGAAGATACCCTGATGAAAATCAAGCGTTCAAGAGATGAATCCCAAAAGGATTCAGGAGTTTCCACCAGCGAGCAAGGGCCAAAGAGGAGAAACAAAAGGTTCACACAGTCAGCCAAGATCAAGCATACAAAAGAGGTAAAAAGGGAACCCAACCCCCTAATTCAAAATGTGTCTGATGATGATCATGATGATCTTGGGATAGATCAGGAAGATCCCACTACACCAAAAGAGTAGGATGAACAAGAAGGGTAGGATGCAGAAGAAGACAGAAGGCACAAGAAGAGCAAGAAAATTTCCAGGGGAACCCTCCTGAGCATAATGAAAACTCTGGGGTCACTGACCAACTCGCTAAGGCATGGGAAAAACTAGAAAAGCTTAGGGAGGAGCTGGAAACATTGAAAATTGAATCCAGAATGCAGAGAAGCAAGCCAACTTCTCCACTTTTTTCACCTAAAAAGACACAAATTTTGAAAATGCATCTTGCAGGGGAGCTAAAATTGGCTGAGCAACAAAATTTGGCACTTAAAGAGAAATTGGCTGGGGTACAAGAGGAGTTAGCCAAAAAGGACCAGGAGATTTTTCAATTGAGGGACGTTTTGGCTACTACCACTAAAATATATGATAAACTACTGGAGCTCAGGTCGCCATCAACAATTTATGCAGTTTAGCTACAAGAAAAGTGGGGCAAATTCCAGCTCCAAAGGTTAAAACAGGGACTCTCAATAGAGATAAACTCCCCCAAGGAATTTGTGGATACATCTCTAAACTCCACAAAGTTGGAGAAGGACCAGCTAAGTGAATTTTTCTTGCACAATTTCGTAGTTCCTAGCTCACCCAACTCGTCTCCAAACCCTTACATGGGTGATTTCCAGTTGAGGGCACTGTGTTCATGGATGAATCACGAAATTGAACAAGCTTAGGACTACCACATTTACATTGTAGCAAAATGTCAAAATCCATTATGGGTCAGGGCAGAGGCAACTCACCCTGAAGGAATAATTTACAACCATAGGAACATCACCCAGGATGAGGAGTTGATCCCTATTCTCCTTGAGAAGCAGTAGGAGGTTGTGACACACTTTGATGTTACTCTCCAGAACACACACAAAGAGGTTCATGAGTCTATTGATGAAAGATGGGGCAGAGTAGCAAGAGATCTAAAAATAAAAGAGCTCCACTCCCCTCTCAGACTTGAAGCTGCTCTTGTCAAGGCTAAACTATACAAGGAATCCTTGATAAAGAATCAGCTCAGATGGATTGGAATGAGGCTAAATCCCCCATTTTTTCTTCCTCCAGTTATTAAGGAACAGATTAATGAGGAAGAAGAGAGGAGAGCATGGGTCAAGGAGGATTAGAGCATGGGCTACTATAGGCAGGCATGGACCCCCAGGGTAGTAGCATGGGACATCAAAGAAGTCGTCGAAGAGCTGAATATGTCACCCAAGGATGGGTGAATCCTTCAAGCATGGGGGAGATGATGAGTCCAAACTATAGGTATCTGATAGCCTTTTTCCCACAGTGAAGCACAAGAAAGGTTGAAGAAATACACTTGTTTTCTGGGGAAATGATTTACCTTGATTATTTAATGAAGTTGTTTTAAAGATTATTCTTTTATGTTTAAAAGTGTGTTCAATAAACTAATTATATGAAAAACGAGTATGATTGAGTAGGCGTAGGTACACTAAGGGACAAACACGCAAATCAAGTGAAGGACTGAAAGGCCATACAAAGCTTAGCGCCTTTTTCCCTGATTTATAGAGAGAACTCCTGTTCAGCAGGATCGACAATTAGCCATATAGTTAGGTTAAGCATTAGAGGCATATATATATGGACCTCTTGGGTAGCGAGGGGATCCTGCTGCCATTTTTGAGAACCATCGTTTTATGTTTTTATACTGCTGAGACAATTTGTGTTACAGACCTTTATTAAACCATGAAGTCACTATTTTGAATAAGGATATTGATGTTGCTTTCAATTCAGTGTCTATAAGTTTTCTCCACTCCCGAGTACGGGTTGGAGAGGGCCCCTCCAACACGTAAGACTGGAGATTTTACTGCTCAAGTATTTTCCATTATGTGCTTTGTATTGACTTAATCTATATCACATGTGAAAGTATTTTTGATGGCATTTAAATAGCACGATTTGATTTCTGTAGTAAAGCGACCATTCTGATTCTGTAGTTGGTTATAGAGCATTCTGTAGTTCGGTAATGTTGTTTCCGTAGTCCTGTAGCAGCATTTCGCCAAGACATATTTCGACACTTATTTTCTTGTGTGCTTGCATTACTTATGAAACAATGTTCCAGATCTTGAAGCTCATGCACTTTTCCATTATTATAGTTGCTCATGAAGATTGATTACTTTCAGTACTTTGGTTAATTGATGATTAATTCGTAGCATTCGATAATTGCATTCTGAACTTAGTTTTTGGCATTTGAATATGTTAGATCAGATTTCCAATTTATGTATTTGATTTACAGTATTTACTTCTTAGATTAGAGATCCAACTTTCAGTCATTTAGAATAGATCTTCCAAGTTTTCAGCATTCAAATTCATAGTATAGATTTATTGTTTTCCGCAAGTTAATTCTTAAGGTATATTTACTGTTTTCAGCATTTAACTTCTTAACATGGATTTACTATTTTCAACATTTAAATTTCTTAGTGTAGGAATTTCTCATCCATAGATTAGGCAATCCTTTCACAGCTTATTCAATTTCTTTTTAGGAAAACCTTTAAACATTGATACCAACACCCAACCACGACAAAGGCTATTCTATAAGAGCACATATAGTTCTAGCACCTCTGAAGTTTGTACGTCCCCCAAGTTGATAATTAAAGTAGGCTCCTGGTCTAGCTGCCCTCATTAGGCATCCATTCTAAGAGCTCACCATGGAGGCTAAAGAAGATGAAGGGCCCTAGTACTTTTGGTCACAATTGATTGTGACAACACATGACAATCCACATTGTGATCCTTTGAATGAGATTTCTTTCCAATTGTACTAAATGCATATATTAAAATTCTAACAATATGAGAACTTGGTTTAGAACTATTTATAATATTTATTCTGAACATTATCCTAACAAAAATCATACACCAAGATTTAATAATGATAAAAATGATCTACATTTATCTACATCACATGTAGAATCAAAATACTTAACAAGTATCTTTTGAGTTTGATATGCAATACTACATTTAGATAGAGTACCTTCAAGTGAACCTGTGAGACTTCCATCAATATGTATACGTTTTGGAGTTCTTCGGTGTGAACTTGCTAATGGAGGTAGAAAGGTTGGAACTGTACCATGTACCAAATCACCCAGACATTCTAACATTTCAGCAGAGCTTCATGCCCTTCTCTCTCTTGCTAGAAACTGGATGCTAGAAATTGGACATCCTCTTGGACGGTCTCAATAAAATTGTCATTTTTTAGCACACATTTGGCATGCAATGAATCTCTAAATTCATCACTTGTATAACCACAAGAGACTAAATTGACAATTGTTTCAAGTGTCCTTAATGTGCAACTAAATTTTACTCCTTGATCAATACCATGGGGTGTTTGTTCTTCAATTGTTGTAGAAATTGAAGGCCCCTCAAGTGAATGCTTTTGTCTTTATTTTCACGGATTGGTAGGAAGAGCCATGGGATCCTATACAAGTAGAATTGGGTTAGTGTCCATAGAATATATCTTATTGGTCATGCCATTTCTTCTATTTTCTCTAATTTCTTTGATGATTTATTCGGATATCTTCTTCCTTTCCGATTTTATATTTTAATTATGTAGATATCCCATCACCACAATGATAAATGATCTATGGTGCTTCTCAATTGGAGATTCTCCAAGCTTAATATTTTTCTTGCTCAATTATTTCTATACTCCAACAAAATGATCAATAATAATGATTTCCTTTGATGCTCCCCAATTGTAAGAAAATTAATGGTGGATATCATCTATGGTGCAGCTCAATTGGATATTCTCCAATCTTGGTATTTTTCTTGCTCAATTGTGTATAGATACTCCATCAAAATGATCAATGAGATATTGCCTTTGATGCTACTCAATTGTAAGAAAATTAACGGTGAAGATGGTTTATGGTGCTCCTTAATTGGAGATTCTCATAGGTTGGTATTTTTCTTGCTAAATTGTGACTAGATAATCCACCAAAATGATCAATGAGATATTACCTTTGATGCTCCTCAATTGTAGAAAATTAATGGTGGAGATGGTCTATGGTGCTCCTCAATTGGATATTCTACAAGCTAGGTACTTTTCTTGCTCAATTGTGTCTATACTCCACCACAATGATCAATGAAATATTGCCTTTGATTCTCCTCAATTATAAGAAAATTAATGGTGTAGAATTGGATATGGTTTATGGTGTTTTTCTATTGGATTATTGAACCTTGTCCAATGTATTTGGTGCTCCAAGAAATTCTTAGCCACTTGTGATGGATATGGTGAATACAATGATCATTTTTTCTGTTTTTCTTGTAATGGAAATGGTGAATGTAGTGTGTTGAAGAGTAAATTACACATGGAAAGTCTTCTTCCTTCTTAGAACCTTTTAGAATGTCTCTCAGACAAGGATAATTGTTGTTTGTATAGACATAAAATGTGTACCTATTTTATTTATACAAAGCGTGTACGTGTTTTGTTCAACTAAAAAAAGTAGGAGTTATGTTCTCGTAACATTTAACAACATTTAAGATGGTGACTCCATGACTAAGGGAATCATTAAATTTTTAATACTAATAAACCTACACCCCCCAACCCCTACCCCTAATACACCCCCTCTCCAACTCCCTAACACTCCCCCACCTCCCTAACACACCCCCAACACTATAACACATCCTCTCCAACACCCTAACACCGTCTCCTTGACCCGCTTACACCCCCTCTCCAACTCCCTAGCACCTCCCTACCACTAATCACCCACGCCCTGTCCAACTCTCTAACCACAACACCCACACTCCTCACCTACCCCCTTTCTCTCTAATTTCCATACTCCTCCCCAAACCCAAAACCCCCCTTCTATGTGTGTGTGTATGTCCCCATATTCCCCCTAAATATTACTAACCCACTCTCTCACTCTCTCTCACTCCCCTAATCCTCCACCTACACCTAAAACCCAACCCTATCTCTCTCCCCCAACCTCCTAACACACCCTCCCAAACACCCTAACATCCCCTCCCCAACCCCCTAACTCCCCCTCTCCAACTCCCTAATATCCCCCTACCCCTAATAACCCACAGCCTCTCCAACTCTCTAAATGTAACACCCACATGCCTCACATATACCCCCCTTTCTCTCTAATTTCACTACTCCTTCCCAAACCCCTAACCCCCCCTCTCTCTCTCTATATGTATATATATATCCCCATGTTCCCACTAACTCTTACTAACCCTCTATCTCACTCTATCTCACTCTCTCTCACTCCCACACACAAACACACATTCCTATGCCTCCCCCTACCACTAACCCCCCTCCCCTCCCCCCCCCTTCTCTCTCTCCCTAACCATTAATAACCCCTTCTCTCACTATCTTTCTCCCGTTCTCCATTTACCCCCAATATCCTAACACCGCCCCAATGCCTCTCTCTCTCTCTCTCTATCTCTCTCTAAAACCCCAACAACCACACTCCTCACCTATACCCCCCTTTCTCTCATATTACCCTACACCTCCTCATAACAACCCCAACCCCCCCTCTATCTCTCTCTCCCCTCTTCACCCTAAATCTAACCAATCCCCTCTCTCATTATCTCTCACTCCCATACTCCTCCACCTACACCTAACCCTCACCCCTCTCTCTCTCTCACTCAACCCCCTAACACACCCCCTAACACCCTCACCCCTCTCTCTCTCTCTCTCTCTCTCTCTCTCTCTCTCTCTCTCTCTATCTATCTATTTATATATCTATATATCTATTTATCTAGATTTCTCACACATTCCTATGCCTCCCCCTACTACGTCTAACCCCCCTCATCTATCTCTCTCCCTCTCCCCTCGTCTCTCTAACCCTTACTAACCCCTTCTATCACTCTATTTCTTCCCTACTCCACTTACCCCCAATATCCTAATATGCCCCTCTGTCTCTACGTCTAACCCCTTAACACCCCCCCCTTTCTCTACCTTCAACCCATTACCATCTTTGAATTCTTTTTAATGTTATCATCACCAAACCAAACAATATAATTGTAGTGTTACATATTGGGAAATCATTTTAGCATTACAAAAAAAGTCCACGTTTTGATGAAAAAAAATGAATACGCATTATGTTTACCTACATTCCAACCCCCCAAACCCACTAATACACCCACTCTTTGACTCCCAAATACCAACACCCCCTACTCCTACTCCTCGTAACACACTCCCTCCTACTCCTCCCCTAACCCCGCCCTCCTTCCCCTAAATCTTGCTAACTTGCTCTCTCACCCTATCTATCCCTCTCTCTCTCTCTCTCTCTCTCTCTCTCTCTCTCTCCCACCCCCTCTCTTATTCTTTCTCACACTCTCTCATTCTAAATTTCCATTTATTAATAATAATAATACACATGTTGTTTTGGGTGTATTTTAAAATTTGTTTCCCACGCTTATCCCATTCCATGGATCTATGCCAATGACATTGTTTGGAGGGATTTATCTTTCCCTTACGATGATAAATTACACAACCATTTTCCATTGGATTGTGTGCATCAAGTCAGAAAAATTATAACATTTATTTCCCGATGGTTATCCCCTTGAATCCATAGATTGACGATATTTGAAGCCTTAGTTTGGCCATATTTGAAATCCATAGATTCCCCAGATGCTATTGGTGAAATTAGAGGTAGGGGGGTGATCAAAAATCTCCAATATAAACATCTCTCTATATACATCTTCTACTCCCCCTAACACCCCCCTCTCTCCCTACTTATAACCCCCCCTCTCTCTATCTCTCTCCTACCCCCCTCTTACTCTCTCTCTCTCTCTCTCTCTCTCTCTCTCTCTCTCTCTCTCACACACACACACACACACACACACATCCCTATCCCTCCCCCTACAACTAACCCCCCTACTCTCTGTCTATCTCTCTCTCCCCTCATATTCCTAGAACCCTTACTAACCCCTTCTCTCACTCTCTTTCTCCCATGCTCTTCTTACCCCCAATATCCTAACACCCCCCTATGTCTCTACCTATAACCCCTTAACACACCCCTCTATCTCTACCTCTAACCCCTTAATATCCCCTCTCTCTCTACCTATAACCCCTTACCACCCCCAATGTCTCCCCCTTTACCTCTCTCACTATCTCTCTCTCTCTACCTTTAACGCATTAACACACCCCTCTCTCTCTAGCTCTAACCAGTTAGCACCCCCCGATGTCTCCCCCTTTACCTCTCTCTCTCTCTCTCTCTCTCTACCTCTAACCCATTAACACCCCTCCTCTCTACCTCTAAACCCTTACCACCCTCCAATCTATCTCCCTCTCCCTCTTTCTCTACCTCTAACCCCTTACCACCCCTAATGTCTCTCCCTTCACCTCTCTCTCTATATCTCACCGATATTCCCTCTAACTCTTACTAATTCCCTCTCTCATTCTATATCACTCTCTCTCATTCTCAATTTGCACATACTAATAATAATAATACATATATTTTTTTGGTGTATTTTAAAACTCGTTTCCCACCTTTATCCTATTTCATGGACCTATGTTGATGACATTGTTGAGAGGGAACTATCCCACCTTCTGATGATAAATTTTGAATCTATTTTTCGTTGGATTGTTTGCAACCAATTAGAAAAATTACAACATTTATTTCTCGATGTTTATCGTCTTGATTCCCTACACTGGCGATATTTGAAGCCATAGGTTTTCCATATTTGGAATCCATAGATGCCCGAGATGCTACTTTTGAATGAGGTAGGGGGGATGATAAAAAATCTCCAATACAACCCTCTCTATATATCTCTCCTAATCTCCCTATCCTGAAGCCGCTAACACCCTCCCTCTCTCCCTACCTATAACCCCCTCGCTCTCTATCTCTCTCCTACTCCCCCTCTCTCACACACACTCTCTTGGTCTCTCTCTCTCTCTCTCTCTATAACACACACATGTACACATCCCTACACCTCCACCCACACATAACCCCCACCTATCTCTCTCTCCATCAACCCCCTAAGACACCAGTGCCCCATTGACTCTCTCTCTCTCTAAACCATTAACATCACCTTCTCTCTCTACCTCTAACCCCTTACTAGGCCCCAATGTCTCTTCTCTATTTATCTCTACCTATAACCCCTTAACACCCTCCCTATCATTGCCTCTAACCCATTACCACCCTCCCTCTTTCTGCCTCTAACCCATTACCACCCCCCCAATGTCTCACCATTTACCTCTCTATGTCTCCCTCTCTACCTCTAATCCCTTAACAACCCCCCTCTCTTTACATATCACCCTTTAACACCCCCCTCTCTCTAGATCTAACCCCTTACTACCCGACAATGTCTATCCCTTTACGAGGACCTCTCTCTCTCTCTAACCCCTTACCACCCCTGTTGAGATATTGTAACTTCTAAGAATATTATATTTGTACTTTATTATTCCAGAGATGTTTCATTCCTCCGTGGAGACCCTATTGTATATCCGGAGATGTTTTATTCCTCCGTGGAGAATGTGGTAACTTGGGTTATTAGACTTCCCTAGTGGGGTCGACCCTGTATGATTCATGTGGATTAAAGGGTTATTAGACCACCCTAGTGGGGTCGGCCTTGTCACATTATGTTAAGTAGTTAAGTTGGGGCTGACCTAGTTAGTGTAAAATTCAAGTCGGAGTTGTGTATAAATAAAGGAGGTGTGTTCCTCATTTAACACACATTCACTCACTTGTGATTGGTGCATAGGTGAGAGAGAGATATTTTATGGAGGAGAAGGAGCTCATGTTTAGGTTTTACATCTTTGTATTTGCTGGTCATCTATATTGAGGAAGCTGTGATGGGTTTTCTACCCCATGAGGGTTTCCGAGGATAAATCTGTGTCTCTTGTGTTTATGTTGTGCTTGTTGTTCTTTCAGTGATCCTGTATATGATATTGTTGTGAAATGGAATGTAATACTGATATTTTTTGTCTTAGCATATTGAATCTTAACATGGTATAAGAGCTATCCTGAAGGAAGGCAATGTATCGCACTTACGACACTTGTCTCAATTGCGACAATTTGAAAGTTAGGGTTTCATATAGCAAAAACATGTCATTGTGGCACTTTTGCTATAAATCCATTTTGGAGAAGGTTCAGGATCTAAAACGTCTACAAGTTGTATATAACATCCCCCTATACCTTATGTCTGAAGGACAGCTTCATATTCGTTGTACTTTGTGATTTATGATCCATACAAGTTAGGGTTTCTGCCTCTTCCAGATCTCAGTCATAAACAGGTAACCTAGGAAAAAATGTCATATCTCAGGCTACAAAGCTCCAAATGAAATTTTGAAAAATGTGACAGGTAGGGCACAGATTTTAGTTTTACAGGTCCAATTTTCACAGGCCGAATGTGAAACAGTGACACGTGGCGCTCTGTACAAGTTCGCTATACTGTTTCATCCCATAAACAGGTCATGTTGCGACATTTGGCATAAATATGTATCAAAGAATCCATTTGAGGTCATACCTATGGGGTTGGAAATATGACAGGTCAGGCTACCACAGGCCGAAGGTTCAGACCCTGCAGATCCGCAATTTTAGAGTTGCACTAGAAACAATACGGCCCATCTAAAATGGCTAAACAGAGGAAATCTAAGACGAGGAGGAAGAAGCTCTCACTTAGGGTTTTCAGTTCTTAGGTCTGGAAGGACCTGATACAATGTTGGATACACCTAATACAACATTGGATGCTTTGATGATGGATTTGGAATCAATTCATCATAGATATTAATCCTCCATCAAAATTGTTGTGGGAGGAAGGAGATTGAAGATTAGGGTTTTCAAGTAAACCCTAACAAAGTTGAGAGACTCATAGGGCAGCGATGAAGAAGGTTTAAATGGCACTGATATTATATCATCCTAGTACCATGAACATACATAAGATGTTTACAAGTGATCTACTTTGGATGTTTAGGGTTTTACTCTTATAGAGAAGACTACTTGACAGGAATGACTTGAGAAGACACAGGTATGTTTTGAAATCTGATTCTTGATTAAGTTCATAATATGTTTGTCTTCATGTTATTGAGGTTAGTACAATCATGATTGTTTGATAATGCATATGAGTGATAGAAGACATTCATTGATTAGGTTTATGACACTTATGATTGTACTAATGCGCCTGTGGTGTTGTATGAGGATGATGTTGTCTGCTAACAAGATACAGGTACATCAAGAAAGACAAAGCAAGTTCTATGACCATGATGACATGAAGAGAAAGACTCATCCATAATATTTGATCACATAGAAGCTCTAATTACGATGTATGTATGAATTTGTTCTACTATGCTTAACCTATGAGATATGCAGGTTCTAGCACAAGGTCTCTAAATCATTGAAGAGAACAAAGAAGATATTGTTTGGGTATGTTAAGACATAACCAAGCTTGATAATCCAGGTATGTTTTCCTATATCAAGTTAGAATCCTATTTTGTTAGGATCTTAGGTAAGTATACCTATGTATGAAATGATCATGACCATACTTACTTAAGATTATTTAGAATCATAATGTTTTGATAGTATTGAGACTATACTAATGAATGTATGATTATGTATGAGATCATGAGGATGACACTAGTGCACACATGAGCATGCACAGTGGTCTAGGATGGATAAGAAGTTCAAAGACATATAGAGATCAAGCGGGAGGCAACCATAAAAGATAAGTATTTGAGTTGTTATTTGAATCTCTGAAATAGTGAATGATATTGCTTGTAATAGTTGTATGCATATTTATATTCCTAGAATATATCATGCATAATGTGAGAATTCATATAGCATTGAACAGTATACTACTAATATGCATATGATGGGTAAGTGGGACAAACATTCCATTGTTGTTTGTCTAGAATGAAACCTCTTTGCTGACATGCTGAGAGCTGTGCACGCTCTTGATAGTATGTTCTGGTAGAGATGGAAGGCATCTAGATAACCACTGTATGCATATAGGATATGGAAAAGTGTTGTGCCAAAGTATTGTTCAAGATAATTGCATAACTATGTGAATCATATCTGTATGCATAATATTTTATCATGTCAACATGATTTGATGATTATGAAGTATTACTAATCATGTAATTAACTTTGATTTGTAGGAAAGGTCATGAAGAATGATGAACACTGAACAAGTGATGGATTTTCAACAAGAAGACTTACAAATCAAACATACTGTAGAAGGCTCGTGGCTAGAAGATTCTCTTAGAAAGAGGAAGAGGATCATGACGAGATGTTTTCTCCAAGTGGCTAGATAATACTGTTCTCTTAATGGTGTAATTGAAAAAGAAGTACGAATCAAGAAAACTCCCAGGATTCATTTGAAGAAATCCCTATACGAGTACCCGGGATCGATAACATTTGATGAGCTTAATGATCACCATGGGTGATGTGGATTTCAACCTTTTCTACAAGGTTGAAGATGGTGTCTATATACAGATGACATTCTTCTCTTAGATGGATGCAAGAAGGAACTCACCACAGAGTTCGAATGATCTTGAGGCTCATATCAGTAGACCCATCTGACGGGAGATGGCACAGATACATATGCAGAAGATCACTCAATGCAGAGTGTGAATGATGTTCAGTCACAGAGGAAGAATTGATAGCTTTTTGACAATCTTGGGCTTTACCAAAAGTAAATCTAATTCTAACCTTTACCTTAAGGTTATGGATGATGAACCTGTCATACTATTATTGTATGTGGATGATCTCTTTCTGACTAGGAATGAGAAACAGATCATGGAAAGCAAGAAGAAGCTAGCTACAAAATTTGAGATGAAAGATCTTGGATTGATGCATTACTTCCTAGGTCTGGAAGCATAGCAAGGCCTAGAAGGAATCTTTCTCAACCAGATAAAGTATTTGATATGTTGGAATACAAAATCCTTGGCCACTCCCATGGATTCCAACTTGAAGTTGTTAGCTGATGACTCATCATCAGAGTTAGTGGATGTAACTCTGTACAGACAGATTATTGGGTCATTGATGTATCTGATGAATACAAGGCCAGATATATTCTTTGCTGTGAACTCCTTGAGTCAGTATCTAGTGGAACCTAGGTGTGTTCACATGATAGCTGCAAAGAATGTGATGAGGTACCTAAAGGGTACGATAGACTTTGGTCTATTTTATCTTGGAGATCATGACTTCAGATTATATGGCTACACAGATGCTAATTGGGAAAGAAGTGTATCAGGAAGGAAGAATCAAGCGAATGTTATTGTATGGGATCTGCCATGATCTTTTGGTTTAGCAGGAAACAATCTAGTGTGGCTCTCAGCATAGCTGAAGTGGAATATATTGTTGCTTGCTCTACTAGTTGTGAAGCGATATGGCTTCAAAAGTTGCTATCAGGATTGTTTGACTTGGAATATGGACCCCACTGTGATCTTGAGTGACAACTAGAGTTGTATCAAGATGAATAAGAATCCAGTGTTCCATGATAAGTCAAAACACATAGAGATCCGATATTTCTATATACGGGATATTGTGCAGAAAGGAGCTATAAAGCTCAAGTATGTGAGCACTGATGAACAAGTTGCTGATGTATTGACCAAACCTCTGTCTCGAGTAAAGTTTGAGTATTTCCGAGACAAGCTTGGTGTAGTTCAGAAGGACCCTCCTCTAAAGGGGGAGTGATATGGTCGCTAATGATGAGATTGCCTACATCGACGGTAAAGTCGATGATGTGGATACTTGTATTGATGATGAGGATACATGTATTGATGCTGAGGTTACCTGTTTCGACGATGAGATCGATGATGAGGTTACCTGTTCCGACGATGAGGTCGATGATATCAACGATGAGGTTGAGAAGTGGTCCCTAGTGGACGAGAGGGATTGTATCATCCTTGGACTTTGGTCCCTGAATTGATCCGTATACATATGTCTCCGAGAAGTGGTCCCTAGTGGATGAGAGGGATTGTATCATCCCTAGACTTTGGTCCCTGAATTGATCCGTATACATATGTCTCTGAGAAGTGGTCCCTAGTGGACGAGAGGTATTGTATCATCCCTGGACTTCAGTCCCTGAATTGATCCGTAGACATATGTCTCCGAAAATTGGTCCTTAGACTTTGTCTAAGTAGACGTGATATGAATGCATCGTCCCTGAACAGTTGGTTCAAAATGTACATGATAGGACTACATCACCCCTAAACAGTTTGTTCAAAATGCACGTGATAGGACTGCATCGTCTCTGAACAGTTTGTTCAAAATGTGCGTGATAGGACTGCATCGTCCCTGAATAGTTTGTTCAAAATGTACGTGATAGGACTGCATCATCCCTAAACATTTTGTTCAAAATGTATGTGATAGGACTGCATCGTCCCTAGATGTTTGGTTCAAAATGTACGTGATAGGAGTGCATCGTCCCTAAACGTTTAGTTCAAAATGTACGTGAGAGGACTGCATCGTCCCTGAACATTCAGTTCAAAATGCACATGAGAGGACTACATCATCCCTGAACTTTTGGTCCAAAATGCACATGAGAGGACTGCATCATCCCTAAACATTTGGTTCAAAATGCACGTGAGAGGACTGCATCATCCTTGAACATTTGGTTCAAAATGTACGTGAGGGGATTGCATCAACCCAGAACCCTTGGTTCAAAATGTACGTGAGGGGATTGCATCATCCTGAAACCCTTGGTTCAAAATGTACGTGAGGGGATTGCATCATCCCGGAACCCTTGGTTCAAAATGTATGTGAGGGGATTGCATCATCCCAGAACACTTGGTTCAAAATGTGCGTGAGGGGATTGCATCATCACGGAACCCTTGGTTCAAAATGTACGTGGTAGGATTGCATCGTCCTTGGACTTATGTCCTAATTGAGAGGTATTGATCATCCCGTAATTGGATCATGTGTGTTGCAGGGTATGCTGCTATGATGTTGTTGATCGGTAGATCCATATGTTGATGCTGTTGATCGATAGGATCCAGATGTTGATGCTATCGATCAAGAGGATCCAGATGTTGATGTTGTTGATCGAGAGGATCCAGAAGTTGATGTTGTTGATCGAGAGGATCCATATGTTGATACTGTTGATCGAGAGATCCAGATGATGATGTTGATCGAGAGATCCATATGATGATGTTACTGTAGATGTTCAAGTGCCACAGAAGATGAAGACTCGGTACTGAAGATGTTGATGTTCCGGTATTGAATATCTTGAAGATGTTCTAGTAACTATTTGAGTTACTGATGATGTATGAAGAAAGATTCCAATGATTTATAGATGTATCATGTATCATGTAGTTGATGACTCCTTGCTCCTGCAGATGTTGTTATAATATCCTTCTCGTTAGGCGAGAGTGTTGAGATATTGTAACTTCTAAGAATATTATATTTGTACTTTATTATTCTGGAGATGTTTCATTCCTCCGTGGAGACCCTATTGTATATCCGGAGATATTTTATTCCTCCGTGGAGAATGTGGTAACTTGGGTTATTAGACTTCCCTAGTGGGGTCGACCCTGTATGAGTCATGTGGGTTAAAGGGTTATTAGACCACCCTAGTGGGGTCGGCCCTGTCACATTATGTTAAGTAGTTAAGTTGGGGCCTAACTAGTTAGTGTAAAATTCAAGTTGGAGTTGTGTATAAATAGAGGAGGTGTGTTCCTCATTTAACACACATTCACTCACTTGTGATTGGTGCATAGGTGAGAGAGAGATCTACTATGGAGGAGAAGGAGCTCATGTTTAGGTTTTACATGTTTGTATTTGTTGGTCATCTATATTGAGGAAGCTTTGCTGGGTTTTCTACTCCATGAGGGTTTCCCAGGATAAATCTGTGTCTCTTGTGTTTATGTTGTGCTTGTTGTTCTTTCAGTGATCCTGCATATGCTATTGTTGTGAAATGGAATGTAATACTGATATTTTATGTCTTAGCATATTGAATCTTAACAACCCCCCCTTTCTCTACCTCTAACGCCTTACCACCACCACCCATTCTCTACCTCTAACCCCTTACCACCCCCGAATTATTTTTAATGTTATCATTGGAAAACAATGAAATGGTAGTGTTACACATAGAACATTAGTATTAGTATTACAAATCATGTACTAATTTTTGTGAGAAAAAACGTGTATGTGTTATGTTTACCTACAATCCTACCCACCCAACCCCCCTAATACACCCCCTCTCTGACTCCCAAACACCCCCCCTCCAACCCCCTAACACCCCTTACCGCTAATCACCCACACCCTCCCCCTTTTCCCCATGACTCTATCTCTCTCTTCATCTCTATCTTTTTCTCACCCTCCTACTCACCCCCTTCCACTATCCCCTACCTCCTCTCCCATTTTACCTCATCCTCCTCCTAAGAATTGCTAACCCCTTTTCTCATGCTCTCTCTCTCTCCCCCAACGCCCCACCACTTCCCCATTGTCTCTCTCTCTCTCTCACACACACACACACACACACACACACATTCATATGCATCACCCTAACATTAACCCCCATCCTCTCTCTCTCTCTATAACCATTACTAACATCATCTCTCATTCTCTTTCTCCCTCGCTCCATTTACCCCCAATATCATAACGCCCCCCTCTGTTTCTACCTCTAACCCCTTAACACCCCTCCTCTTCCTCTACCTCTAAACCCCCTAACAACCCCCCTCTCTCTATCTCTCACATACTTCTCCTACCCATAACTCCTCCTCTATATGTCTCTCCTACTCCCCCTACCCCTAATACCCTACCCAAAGTCCCCTCCAACCATCTAACACACCCCCTCCCCAACCCCTAACAACCCCTCAACCCACTAACACCCGCTACTACTACTCTTCCTAACACCCCCCCTCCTAATCCTCCCATAACCCCTCCCTCCTCCCCCTAACCCTTGCTAACCCCCTCTCTCACTCTCTCTCTCCCACATAAACCCCTATTATCCCCCTCCCTACTCTCTCTCTATTACCCATTTCCTCCTCTTTATAGCTTCCCTAATTCTTTGCAAACCCTTGTCTCCCACCCCTAATCTTACCCCCACTTCTCCCTCTTTCCCTGAATCCCTAACAGAAGAACCCCCCATCTCTCTCTCTCTACCCTTAACGCCCTCCTCCTCCTACCCTGCATTCACACCCCCGAATCTCTCTCAATCTCTCTCTTTCTCTCACCCTCCTACTCAAACAATTCCACTAACCCCTCCCTCTTCTCCCTGTCCCCCCCTCGTCCTCCTAAGCATTGCTAACCCCCCCCTGAATCTCTCTCTCTCTTACTCTCATACTGCTCCACCTACCCCTAACCCCCCACTTTCTCTCTAATTTCCCTAATCATCCCCAAACCCTTAACCCCTTGATCTCTCTCTCTCTCCCCACTTCTTCATGAACGATGTTCATTATATATGCCTAGTGTTGACCCAAATTTCTACTCGAGGGTCAACAAAGGAGTAGCATCCCCATCCGGGGGTATTTTGAAACCCCTAGTCATTTAATATGGCTATACTCGATGGGTTTTAAGGCTCTGTTAGCCTATCAAACTAGCCTAAACTAAAGGCTAAAACTAAAGTGAATTAATACAACAAAGAGATTACATAAACTAAATATACAAAAATTACAATTATGAATAGAGGAATTCCTCGATAAATCTCTAGAGCGAATTGAAGTCTCTATGAAATTTTTTATTTATTTTGTTAAACAAAAGATATGAACTCTATAAAATAAAACTATTTACTCAATTTCTGGCGAACATGACCTGGGGCTCAGTAAACAAAGATCTTAATAAAACACAATCCAACCTCTCTTCTCTTCTTTTCTTATGTTTTTTTTTTTAATAAACAAATTAATCAGTATAGAAACACACTAAAGGATAAAATTTAACCCAAAACACACACTTGGCCAAGGTTTGAAATGGTTTAAAATGATTGATTTGTTCGTAAATTAAAATGCCAAAGATATGTTAATTTCTTTGGTGCAGTAAAAGCTTACAAAGATGTCCAACATGACTGAGCGTAAAGAAAGACTTAAGTTCAAAACAGAGAAAACAATTTCAACATGTTTTGAAATGAAAGTCTAGTTGGTGTATAATATAGATCAATGAAGTTCAATCCTACAAATCAACATATATATATATATACACACACTCATAGTTGAATAATCAACAAAGATACAATTTATTGATCCCTAAAATGTGCACATAATTAAAAGAGAAAGACGTATTCTATTTATTCCTATAAGACACAATCCAATGGAAGTTAAAATAATATCGTATGAAATACAAAATAGAACTGTAGACTGGTTGGAGTAATTGGCATATTAAAACAAAAGTATTCACATTTTCTATAGATAAAAATCTTAAGAAAAGTGAAACAACACTTCATAAAGGCAAAAGTCAAATACACAGTTTATAGCTGTTAGAATATTGTGAACATATGAAATAGTATCATAACACAATATAAACTATGGAAAGCATTACTACTCTATCATTCTATCTACCAAGCAACATAAAGCATGAAATAAAATTGGAGAAAAGAGAACAAGAAGATAACACTGATATACACGGTTCACCCAATATGGGCTACATCCATAGGAAGGGTTGCATCTTCCATTATTCTACAAATAGATCTCCAAAATTACATGGAATCCTCACATATGCATCACATCAAGCTCCGTCAACCAATCATGCCACAATCATGTGTGTACAAATGACATACAAAACATGTGATGTGTGATGAATTACAATCAACACACACCCAAAAGGTTCTCCTTCACCTCTCTTATATACCAAGAGGTTTGGATTACAATACATCCCATAACACATGTGGGATAAATGAATTTCCACCTCTTTATATGGAGAATGGTTACAATGGCTATAATTACAATGATGCATATGGGATAACTCTATTTTATAATATTAAACTTCTTTTATGTCTTTAAATGATATTTTACCAATATATCACATAAGTCATCATTACATATTCTAACACTCCCCCTTAATGATGACTGGGAGAAAGAATACAAATGGAAGGAAGGTGGAAACACACCCACATCCCCCTTGATGAAAACTTCCAAAATGCTCCATACGATGCGATTAGAAAAGACACTTCACCTCATGGACTTGATGAAGACAACATCCACTTCTCATGAAACTGCATCCGAACCAAGTTGTATTATGAACATTTGCACAACACAACAGTGTATGGCAAATACAATAGAACATGTGGCTGCAAACTCATCACAACCTGTAACTCAATTGATAGCCGAAAGAACTCTGCAATAGAACACATGACGAAGACAAGAACCCCAAATCCATACATCGAAAGAGTCTTTAGAGAGCTCTTATTGAAGATTACATTGCGAATACAATACTCGAATGGTCTATCCATTGAAATATGAGCCAAGCAAAAAGTATTCACAACCCAACTGAAAAATGCATGAACAGTAAAAGATGGATGTCCATCATACAAAATTACTAGAATATGGCGATATAATATGATAAAAAATACAACATTGCATTCTTTCTTAACATCAACCATCTTTGTTGCAGTCAAGGATAAGCTAAAAAGAGGAACAATGCTGAAAAACCATAGATTCGCAACCATCGTATGCTTAAACAAGGAAGGAATACCATAAGCAAACTATCCCACAACATAGATAGCTAATCTGCACAAAATAAATTCCAAGAGTAAAGCATATAATAAACATGAAAAGCCCAAAAAAACATAAGATATGATAAAATGACATTGCTCAACAACATATAAATAATAGGAATTGCTTCTATGTTATTGCTTATATGCAAGACCATATAAATTTTGAGCAAAAGATTATAAGAAAAAAGGCATGACATGTTATAATAAATAGAGGAGCAAAAACATTCGTAAGCATTATAGATACCAATATAAAATAATGAGCCAAGATATCGCTTAAATATATGAAAAATAGTCATCAAGCAACTAATCTTTAGCATAGGTTCATTTCTTGTTAACATCATGTTAATATGCAAGAGATGAATTCCCTGAAAATGCCAATGCTTCCATATAGGAACGTTCGAGACAAATAGGAATAAGAAAACCTTTGCAATCATAAGAATATAAATCTCAATGCAACAAGAACAAGGTGCTCGTGACAAATATTTCAAGATTATAAGATTGCTCAAAGCCATATAAACATTGAATAAAAGATGATTGAAATAAACATGACATGATATTATTATATGAAAATAGATCAAAATGTTTAACATGATCAGCATGTATCAAATTATGATCAACCCATGATATCACTTATAAATTATAAAATGAAAAGTCACTAATGGCCATAATCATGGGTTCATTCCTTGTTAACATCATGTTAATATGCAAGAGATGAAATGCCATGGAAATGTCAATGCTTCCATATAGGAACGTTAGAAACAAGCAACACATGTCAATGCTTCCATATAGGAATGTTAGAGACAAACAATAAATGAACTAAATACAATCTCCGCAATACATGAAAATGAAACTATACCCCAATTAAATAACTTATGACAGGCCAGAATATGATATCGCATAGATTCAAAAAAATTATTTTACTCAATAAATTAATTAGCAAGAGCATATAATGATCATAAAGAGATTGTTTATAAAAACAATGAAATTGTTTTTACACAAAGGTTAGCAATAACATATCAAGAAAGCAAATAATGATCACAAGATAACACATATAGAAGCATCATTATCATTATTAGAAGAGTGAGACCTGTTAGAATATTGAGCAAAAAAATTGATCAAATAAAACAATGATATCACTTATAGATATGAAAATATAGTCATCAAGCAACTAAGTCCTAAGCATAGGTTCATTTTTTTATGGCACCATTAGCATACTAGAGATCCATGTCTCTGAAAATGTCAAAACATCTTCCACACAAAGAAGGTTAGAGACAAACAGGAACAAGACAACCTCTGTAAACATGATGAATAAGAATAGAACCCCTAATGCAAAGAGATCAAGAAGCTCGTGACTATAATTTCAAGATAAGAGATGAATACAAAATTGAACATTCTCACCAAAACCGAAGCCCAAAAGCTGCTAAAAGATGGATTTGTCACTCTGCAACAGAAAAACAAAACCATAAAAACATAAAAATTTAAAATGACCATAACTCAGTCAATATTTCTCGGAATGTTTATTATAACCTGTTTTCGGAACTGGAGAAGTAATTTTGCATACACTAACGAGGACAAAACAAAAAGTTGGGCACCCAATCAAAAACTATTCGCCCCGCAGTCTACGCGGTCGTCACCGAAAAAACTGGAAATTAACTAATTTTAAAATAGCAATATCTCCACCATCGAGACTCTAAACAAGACGATTTGTTTTTTAAAATTGAGCATTTTTGCAGGAGGAACTTAGATATGCAATTTATTTCTAAAAGATATGCACATAAAGTGTCAAAAAATGATTTAAAATTCACTGCCCAATTTTACCTTAAACAATTATCCACAAGGGTTAGGGTTTGAAAGAAAAAATTCAAATATGTAGAATAAAACCCAGATCTGAAAAAATACCACATGGGTATTATAGATTGGATCACAAACTACAAAATATGAAGAGCCCAAGTAAAATCATGTTAGAATATTGTGAACATATGAAATAATATCATAACGAAATATAAACTATGGAAAGCATTACTAGCATCACATCAAGCTCTATCGCCCAATCATGTCATGGCAGACACAACATGTGATGTGTGATGAAATACAAACAACACATACCCAAAAGGGTCTCCTTCACCTCTCATTTATACCAAGAGGTTTGGATTACAATACATCCCATAACACATGTGGGATAAATGAATTTCCACCTCTTTATATAGAGAATGGTTAGAAATGCTATAATTACAATGATGCATGTGGGATAAATCTATTTTGTAATATTAGAGTTATTTTATGCATTTAAATGATATTTTGCCAATATATCACATAAGTTATTATTACATATTCTAACAATCCCCCTTAATGATGATTGGGAGAAAGAATACAAATGGAAGGAAGGTGGAAACACACCCACATCCCCCTTCTGCAACACATGAGAAAAAAAATAAAAAATTTACCAATATACCACATAAGTCATCATTACATATTCTAACAATAGCTTTTCTTTAAAAATCTGAAAAGATATTCACTGCAATAATAATAGCATAATAATTTAAAATATTACCCATAATGGACAACATTCCATGCATAAGTAAACATAAACCTTGTGCTGAAATTATTGAGTTATTCTCTTAAACAGAGAAGTCTACACCAAAAATTCACCAAAAAACTGGAACCCTTTTCCCATTTGTGTTCCGCCTCTTTATAATTTCATAGTATAGGCTTACAATCCATTCCCTATCTCGATTTTCCAAAAATAGAAGAGATGATCTAATGATGCCCAATAAGATTGTTGGATGATAGGCTCATCGAACAAAACTATCCAAAGATAAACTAGATATAAAAATCCATTTATGAACGGTCCATCATCTTTGTTTGAAGACAAAGAGGGATAATGATCTAGCTTTTTGATTTGTAGAAGTCCTTGCCGGATTGAAGGCCACGTATGAGACTTTGACCAATCGAGCAGCAAAAAGACAACAGGAAGGTTTCAACTTCAAACGAAAAGGTAGCAAGTTAATAAAAAATGAAATAAAATTAAGAAGTGGCTGCATAATTTTATATTCTACAGCTACTTCATGAAATGAAATCTATGATTAAAATGCAAATTGAAGATATGAAACTAATTTTACTAGGACATGTACCCATATAAAAACAACAAAAGTATGTACAAAAACATAAAATTGTTTATTTATCAATCTTAAATATCTATATAGC
This sequence comes from Larix kaempferi, assembly GCA_027924585.1. Lineage (NCBI taxonomy): Eukaryota > Viridiplantae > Streptophyta > Pinopsida > Pinales > Pinaceae > Larix > Larix kaempferi. The sequence goes on from BSBM01000087.1 coordinate 9,720,421, forward strand.
CTCAGGGAAAACATAAATATTAACTGTTGCAGTATGAAGCACCATAGAATCCAGTGCCATTTTCAATTTTTGTTCCAACTCAACAACCCAAGCTTGGTATTGTTCCTTCACCTCAGTAACACCTACTTCTTGTAATGGTGGACCTTGCTAACAAGTTGACGAGCATCTTCAACGAGACAACTGCACCACTGAAACCGACAATGTGGACAACAACTTACAGGATGTGAATTTGGTTGGAGTTTAACAACATTAATCTTATTGCAAATACTTTTGAATTTTTGTAGAGCCGAGTCCACGGTTGGAGACTGTAGCTTCACTTTACTACCAGCAGGAAAAAAGAAAATTATTATGAAGTTGTGTATGAATCGAAGGATCGGGAACGCAAGTCGAAGATGGAACGACAGGCTGGACATTTTCTAATAAACTAAGATTGATGAATTCATCTGATCATGGAAATAGTGGCCTATTTCGTTTAGCCCTCGACATAGCTCGAGCTTTCCTTTTACCCAGGATTTCAAGGTCTTGAAATTGCATTGATGTGACCTTGATTTCGTTGCTCATATGCCTATCGGTATTAGTTTGGGAGACTGGATTATTCAGTTGTTGACCAAGGATATCCAATACTTGATTCATAGAATTATTTACCCTGTCATTATTATTTGCACAACATTCTGAGCCAAAGATGAACTCTGATAGTCACATTGGGTATTATCGTAAGTTCTTTGTTCTTTGTCAATAATGCAAAAACTGTCTGAGAAGATTGGAGAAGTTGATATGTTGGTAGTAACGTTGGGGCTTAGGTGTTCATCGATAGCGGTAAGAATGGTAGAAGCCATAATATCATCGACCTAAGAAGACTTAACGGGAGAGCTCAAGATATAAACCGAATTGTGATCCGGAGTTTCACGAGTGACAAATTTAACATCATTGCAGACGTTAGCTTGTGAAATATATGGTTATTCTGAGGTAATATTCTCTACCAAAAGAGAAACAGGTCGGATATCCTCTTCTAGTGGAGAATTCTCAGGAATGAAGTCATCCTGACTGCCCGCAATCGAGGGATCACTATGAACATTTGGAATTTCAAATCCTTCAATGTTGTTTGGATACCTTAATTTCTTAATACTTTCGAAACCCTGAATCATCTGAGTGATGGCAATCTTATTGAGAATATTTTCGATAATCTTCTCAAGAGATTCTTCTTGGTTCTAAATTACATCGGAAATTTTATTGAAAGAAAACGGAGGGAATACCCCATTTTTATTTTGGCTCACTGGAGAAATACCTTCCACCCCCAAGGTTTGGGGAAATTCATCACAATTGCGAGGGATAAAACTAGCCCGTGTATGCTTAGAATAAATAGTAGGCTGAATCTGTTCCTGAGTGAGATATTGAGATGGAGGGTTCTCAGGATAATGAACAGTGTGTTCAGAAAGCTGCTGACAGGGTTCATCGTGGATACTCGCCTGTTGTTTATCATCATTAACGATAGAGCTTTGAAGTGGAGTAGAAGTAGCAGACTGTTGTCCGCAATATAGATCAAGTGGAATTGAGGTTTGTACATGACAACCAAGGGTGGATACGACTGAACAGGGAACATTTAACATATGATTGTGGCCACTAACAATTTGTTGAGGTAAATCTTGCTCAAAACCATACGAACGGTAAATTCATTCCTATCCATTCCCAATGCACCCAATTTATGTTCCACTAAGATTCGTATCAACCCAACATGTGACAGTCTACGAGCAGGAGAAGCAGATGACTTCTACACTTGCTTGGCCATAGTTTTCAAACTCATATGTAGGAAGTAAGGAAGATTAAGTTCGTGCCCTAAAAATTCCATTAGCAATCGTATGTGGTATCGAAGCATGATAGTAAAACGACCATCACATGTAAGAAACTGCACCATAATCACAAACATCTCCTGCCATTGTTTTTTGAAAAGATTTTTATTCATACCTTTGGCGTTATAAATAGAAGAGGTAGGCTTTCAGAGAAGCTTTGACCATGGCACATCCTTTAATGTCATGTGTTTGAAACATCTCTCTCCCGTGAGGGGTAAATTCGTGGCTTCAACGATTAAATATTGATTCACTTCAAGCTCCACACTACCAATAGAAGCACGATGGTCGTCAAAGGACTGCACAAAGGCGAGAGCGATGGCCTTGTTATAACCATGAAAATTTATCATAAAACTTAACCAACATATACCCTCTAAAATTCCGACAAGGGGCTTATTCTCCCCAACATTGTTTTTATTATCGGGTTCAACTGGGTTGATAAGGCCCATTCTAAAACAAGCACCAGTTTAATTTTGATGAAACTAACAGAGGTGAACCAATCGACGGGATAAAACTTCGAAAGGGTAAAGGAAAGGTATAAGAGGGGCGATAAGAAAAGAGAATCATTAGGAACATGAAATAATGAAGGTAATAATCCCTGAGAAATATCTAAAATGGATCACACTTGAGTGCAATTAAGAAGGTCTGAGCAAAGGATAGACTTTCCATACGGGAGGCAGTACAATGATGGATGAAATCATGGCATAGGGAGAATGGTTGAGGGTTAATCCAGTTTTATGATAGACAACATGAATCCAGTTAGAATAATAATGTAGAAATGCTTAGAATAGATTCTGTTAGATTGATTAGGATACGTGTCAAATGTGATCCCGTTGAGATCCTCATTTACAGGAGTTTGTTAACAGCTCTCATGAGCTTATATAATGTAACCACATTTCATAATAAAAAAACAAGTCGTGTTCTGTTCTGTTCTCCTCTGCTATTCTATTTTCGTATCAAAGCCATCGCTACTGATGCTGTCAGGATCTATCAGAAACAGTAGAAGAATAACCTGTTGCTGGCTGTTTAGAAAAAGAGGGATCCGCTGCTATAAGTAAGAGACTTGTCCGTCATCACTGGAGAGCTGCATCGTTGCCTACGTTGGAGGAGTGCTACCAAGTGAAATAGCGGCCGCATTACTAGAGGAAGAGCTGCAGATTCGTTTTCAATCTTGTTTGCAGAGATTGCAGGGAGCCATCAGATTGCAGAGGAATGCAGAGGAACCTGTGTCATTACAGAGAGGAGCCGTCAAGAAGTCTCAGTAACTCAAAAAAAAAAAAAAGCGTTGTTCATTTCTGCAAAGGAGAACCACTATCAAAGTGCAAGGCAAGTTCTTTTGTGAGGTAATATGGATTCTTTACCTATGGAGAAGTTTAATGGTAACAATTTTCATACCTGGAAAGTTAAAGTTCAAATGTATCTGATGAATAGAGGTTTGTGGAACATAGTAAAAGGCACTGAACTAGCTCTTACTGATCCCAAACTTCTTGTTGAATGGGAAAAGAAGGAAGAAAAGGCTAAATTTATTATTGGTTTGGCTTTGTCAGATACGCAATTGCATTTGATTGATTTAGCAAAAACATCTGATGAATTTGGGAAGAATTAAGTAAATTATTTGGGGGAAAAGCAATGAATGCAAAGTTCTCTTTGAAGCTGCAACTTTTTAGTTTCAAAATGCATGATGAGACACATCTCTCTACTCATATAAATGAGTTAATGTCTTTAAACAACAGCCTTAAGGATACTGTCCTCACTTGGTAATCTGATACGACAGCATCATTCACAAAATTCTATAGAAAATGATCGGGATGGCTCATGATGAGACCTCCCATCTAAAATTTTTGAAGTGAAATCCGCTCTCCAGGCCTGGTAGCGTCACTCCATAAAATTTTATGATCATGAAAGGGTTGGCTCATTATGAGACCTCCCCTCCTTAAGTTGACTACTTAGATGTCCTTATTTTAAACATTGGAGAAAATTTTCCTCGAGAATAGACTACAAGTCACTCCCCATGCTTGATAACCAGATAATGGAAGCGTCATTCACCAACATTTGCAGATCGTGAACACACCATCTTGTATTCAAACCTTCTGTCCTCCAATTTTTTGCTGAAGACCATCTTCCTAGCTTGGTGACTAGATGTGAAGATGTCACTCCACAAATACTTATGAACATAAATAGGGTGGCTCTAGCTGAGACCCCCTAACTTGCATTCAATCCTAAGAGGGTTTTGTTTTAAACAATATGTAGCGAATGGGGGAGCTTATCCAAAATGATTCTTAAAAGAAAGGACGGTGTAAATAGGTTAATGATTTAAACAAGTCCAGTCACATTCACCTTAAATGGAGGGAGGAAGCTTTTAGATTGATAATTTGATCTTGCTTGAAAGTGTATCCTCAACCAACAATTGAAAGAAGAATATTTGGGGTCATGTAAACTCAAAATAAATTTTAAGAGTCGAGATTGTATCCCCACCAGTAGACCAATAAAGATTTCGAATAACCAACTTGGAGATAATGTATGTACTTGTCCTTAAAGGTGTGTAGTCTATAATAACAGGGTTAAAATAATCGGCTCTGTCTAAAAATGGATTCTAGAATGCTATTTAGATTTCTGCTGAAAATGTGAAAATGTGAAAATGAAAAATAGAAAATAAAAATTCAAATCTGATTTAAAATCTTGAACTAAAATCTGCATACAATTCATGGGAAGAGTTATGAATTAAATAATGATGCAAAAATGTATATTTTTCCGAGGACATGGTTAAAGTTGTGAATAATATAAATGATTTCAGTTTGGATAACAAAAATCAGATCTGATTTTAAAAATAAAGATTAAAAAGAAATCAGAAATAAAACAATAAAATAACCTGCAGGAAAATCAATCAACACACCAAACCAAAAATGAAAATATGTACAGATTATGTACAAACTGAACTCCGACACAGGGATTAGGTAAATTATTTCTTTAGCACGTGACCATTCATTGGATAGGTCTCCTGCTGACCTTCCAGTGACTGTAACCGAAACGTGCTAGGACTAATATTCTCATTAATTATGAATGGCCCAAGCCACGAGGCTTGAAATTTCACGTCCTATCCCTTTTCCTTGTGTGGTTTATCACATTTAAGAACGAGATCGCAAACTTCGAAATTTCTATCAATGGAGGATTTATTATCAAACCAGTGTTTGATAATTTCTTGATGGTGATCGAATATGTTCTTAGCTTTAGCTCTTTCCTCTTCTAACTTAAGTAGATGATTTATTCTACATTCCATGGAAGAACATTTTGTATCTTGAAGTTCTTGTGAAAGTTTTAATGATGGTAAAAACATATTTGGTGGGAATATAGTTTCCTTTGTTACAGCATAATTTTCCACCTTGTGAGCATCAACATTGATTGGCCTTCAAGATCCATTTTATTGACTCAGATCCACATTTTATCCTCCAGGAACACACTTTTCCCTATTTTTGTTCTTGTACGCTAGTTGTTCCACTATAGCCAACGTACACCAAGTTAAATGGTAAAAACCAATAGATAATTACTTTTTACTCCCATAAAGCGGTCTTAGGGTGACCTTTGGCCCTCCATATGCCCCGAAATGACTCGATTCGACCTTTCACTTACCTTTGGAAGGCTATATATTGAGGTCTTATGGTGTATGGAAGGGAGGAGAAAGAGAGAGCAAGATAAGTCTAGTGGATTTTTGCCATGACTTGAGTCCACACTCATTGATCCTTCTCGTTGTGAACTTCTTATGTTCACCTACCAAACTCCTTTCATAGTTTGAGTTTTCTATTGCATGGGGGATTAAAGTGGTGGACGCTGAAGTGGAGAGACCCAGTTCTTGGTTCAGATTGGTTGTCGGAAAGAGGTCGTATATTGTAATTCTTGTTATTTATTAATGGAAATACTCATTTTCTTGTCCAATTGATGTCATGGATGTTGTTAAATTACATTGGGTTACATTTGCTTATGATATCATGGATCATGCTATTGATTATGCTAATGTCTTTCACATGTTATATGCACTTGCTTGTACTTGTTGTTGAGACTAATCTGTAGGTTCAAGTGTAGAGGTTGAAATCTCAACGGGGATCTACTTCGAACATCTGGTTGAAGGTTGGTTTTTTCTCCATTATCTTAGCATTGTCATTTATATAACATTGCATTGGGAATTGAGTTATTTTCTAGTAGTTAGCTGTCTGTTGTGGTCTATCCCGAGCCATAGGAAGTTTTCTCCGTAACAAAAATGGCGACTCCGCTGGGGAAAACCTCCATTTTGGGGATTTTTGGGCATTTGTCCTTATTTTGAGTTGTTGTTTGTCGAGCTTCTATGTCATTGATTGGCCATTAGGATCTATAATAGAAAACTAGATTTTTTGGGGATGTTTGACCCTTTTTGGGCTCATTTTGCTTTCCCTGTACGCGGGTCAACTTAGTTTTGACTGTGTCTACCCGCCCCTGTGTGAACTATAGCCCGCGTCTACCCGCAACTGTTCTTTGAATAGTTGCGTACAACTCTAGGATTGTTTGATTTTTGTCCTTGGGTGGTTGCTGGGTTCGTTCTGAGTGTTCCTAAGTCTTAGTTGGCTTGTTTCTTGACTGTTCCATACTCTGTTTGTGACCAGAAACTCCTCTTTCTTTTAGTTTTTGAGATTTTTAATTTTTCATAATTTCTTGTTGTATAGCTCATTAGCTTGGCTGAATCTTACTGTTTGGTATTTGCTGGGTTATCTATTTGATATGCTCTGCATTACTTTACTGAATAGTTAGATTTTGCTTGCATTTTTTCATTTCATTATATTGAAAAAATACAGAAACATTGTTTTGCATTTTCCTTGCATTTATAAGAGAAAACAAAAATATTTGAATTATGTACTACATTTTGCATCTAAGTGCTTGTGATTTCATATAGGACCTGCTTGTGCATTGAAACTTTAAAGAGATTGCATTTTATTTCGAACCGTTGGATTGATTATCATGTTAGTGGCATGTTTTTTCTATTGAATAATTGAGTCTAGTGTATTTCCGTTGTGCATACCATTGAGTCTTATACATCATCAGTTTCACGGCCATATCCTTTGAGTAATTATAGCCATTAAAATCAACACTTAATCTTAAAATTGATTAGAAACAATTTTCTTTTTATAGGGTGCACCAACTAGCTTAGGTTTAGAGTCTTGGAATAGATCATTGTGAGTTAACAATCCAAGAATATTGAACCAACATTATGTGTCTGACCAGGGAGTGGTGAAACCCATGATATACATTAGTGTTCTCAAGAAGCTCTACTTAGACCATAGTTAAGCACGAGGTCATAGGAAGTTGGTTGTGGAGATAGCCCTCCAATACTAGCTGAACATGGGATATACTTCCAGGATTTGTTCGTGTACGAGGACTCTTGGAGGATTTGACCCTCTTGAGTTTAGGCTTAGCTACCCTGCCCATATGACGGATCCCACCTGTGACTGTCCCCCTAACCATTGGTTATATTGGGGTGACCTTAGTTTCTTTACCTAGGTATCACATAGGGAGTTTGTTGCGGTTATTCTGCGATTGTCCTGAGTCAGATAGGGGTTGGACACCACAGTTTCCTGTTGTATAGGGATTTGACCTTGTGCACGCAGTGAAGTCTGGGAACCCTTATAACTGATTCTGTTACCTCTGGTTATAGTTTGGGAGTCTCAAGCCTCTCCTAGGCGAGACATACTGGTTGTAGTGTCGGGAGGTCCCTTGAGCCAGTCCTGTTTGTGTGCATTTGGCTGTAGTTTCTTTAGGTGTGTGATTTTTTATCTATAATTGACCGTTAGAAGGCATTCTGTTTATTTGGAGTTATCTTGGAGCGAGATCCACCTCTCCGTCGGTCTCGTGGTTTGGTTGGTTTACCAGTGGTTAACTAGCTGACGAGGTAGCACATCCTTTTCATAAGAGACACCAGAGGATCCCCTCTAATACTTTTGAGAAGTTTGAAAAATTTCACGAGTACGTTATGACTCTCGCATCTAGCACACCGGGAAGAATTCCCGTGACTCTGTCGGCGGATGTTGATGGAAATCCCATTCCTTCCACTCCCAAGGAACTTGGAGGGGAAGGTTCGCCCCCACACATCATGTTTTCATTTTTTGGGCCATATCCAGCCCCGGATCCAAACCCATCCCATGGTACATACACACAGGGAATCCGATATGGGATGCCAGATCTCAATGACACCATAAACCCTTTGACCACTAATCCTTCTTCACTTGGTATGCCCACTCTTAATTCGAATGTTACATCCACTTCGTTGGGTAGTCAAGCTAATACTACCCTTAGAGCTGCGGGCACTACTCCCTCCAAGGGCGGTGCCACCTATTTTGCTCCCTCTAGGGGCAACACATCCTCTTCTTATCCATCCGAGGGTGACACGACATTTTCCGCTCCATTTCAATTTACGTTTGGTCATGTCCCTTCAGGTTCTACAGCTATTGGGGGAGGACCACGTCCTAGGACTACCCCTCATTTTAGTGAGAACACTTCACATAACACGGCTCACATTACACAACCTAACACACATGTTTCTATGCATATACCCGTGACTACGACCACGACTGCTAACCAGCATGTCCCTCCCAACACTGGGGGTGGGAACATACCCAACACTGGGGGTGGGCACATACCCTACACTGGGGTTGGCCATATTCCCAACATTGGGGGCGGAAACATTCCCAATGCTAGGAGTGGGAATGCACTGTATAATTACTGTCATTACTCGACTACTCCTGCTACAGCTAGCACTTATATGCCTCATCCGTATGGTGGCAATCCTTCTTATAATGCAGTCGATTATGGCCCTTATTACAACCCTCCTAATTATGGTGCTTATAACACATATATACCTTCGTACCCTTACACGGGTCAGGGTGGAGGTGGTTATCATCCCTATGGTCATGGTTCATATCATCCCTACAGTCTGCAAGGTCAGCCTCTTTTGGGAGCCTTTAATCCAGCTTCACAGCCACAACTCTCGTTTCTTGCTTGGTTGAATCTACTAGATCTTTCGAAGCTCACGAATGATCCGGTGTGTCACGATCCTTCTTGGCCTCGAGTCCCTACCAAGATCCCTTCTGACATTTCGAAGTTCAAAGGGAAGAATGGTGAGGATCCAGGTGATCATGTTATGACTTTTCACCTTTGGTGCTCCTCGAATTCATTAAATCACAATTCTATTCGTTTAAGACTATTTCAACGCACCCTCACGGGGGCAGCCGCGAAGTGGTATGTCAAGTTTCTTGGGGGCACTTACAGGAGTTTTAATGAGATAGATTTGGTTTTCTTGGATCACTTTCAGTTGCCAGTTCGTTATGATACTGTCACCAAAATTTTATCTACCTTCTGCCAGAACAAGGCCATGCACATATCTGATCACATTCAAGAGTAGCATCGAAGGAAGAGGCTAGTGAAATCCAACATTCCTCCAGATTTTATGTTGGAGTGGTTCCTCAAGTCGTTGCTTCCCTACATATCTAAGGATGTTTCGGTGTCTAGCATTACGACTGAGGAGCAAGCTATATTTAAAGCCCAGCAGCTAGATTTACTCTATGCTCAATCTAGTATCATGTACAATATCATTCCTAACGCACCGCGCTCACGTCATGAACCCAAGCTTCTTCCTGGAATACATGCTGATGGCATTGTGGGATCCATGAGTACTCGACCCGTAGACTTGGTGTAACACCCCAAAAATTCAAAAAAAATTACAATATTTCTATGTAGCATTAAGTTCTACAATTGCTATGCGAAAGTATAATAGTTGACAACCTATTAACGACACATCTTCAAAATAGTCATCAATGATATACACATGTTACGTTATTTTCTTGCTATGTTTATCATACAGGTTTTATGTATGTATTTATGCTTATTAAGTATTGCTGGATGTTTTAATACCAAGTTATTTTCTGAATAAATATGTTGTAACTTTATCTTTTATTATATTACTGTTTTATCAATAATACTAACTGTTCGATTTCTTGATGATGAAGGGGTCCTATGGGCACCCCAAGGCTTACTTAGCTGTAAAGCTAACGCACTTTGAACTTCTGTTGCAGATCACAGGTAAGATTGAGACTTCTTTACGAGGTAATAACGATATATGTAAAAAGGACTCATTTAAAACTTTAAGTATCCTCTGATGTTTATAAAGTTTAAAGAACTGGATTTGTCCACAGGTGAGATCTTTCTTAGCTTCGATCACAGTTTTGTAGGTTTAAACAATACCATGTTGCCTCTATTTGTTATATAGTTTGAAATACGATATACTTACGTGATTATATAGCATTTACACTTTCTACATAAAACATGTTTAAACCATTATATTTTAATTGTATTGAGTTTAATTGTAAAGTGATGAATCTTCAATTCATGACCAAACCCTGCAATAAGGGTTAATACCATGTTCCAACCTCTATATTAGACCTATTTACAACTATAAGTTTATGTACTAATGTTAGTAGTTGTGAACCTTATTCATCTACACAAATAGCTTGATATTTATAAACTATATGCACCAACTTTATGTTTTATGCATAGTATGGTATTTTTTAAATTTACCATGAGTCGAAAACTATATGTTATAAACTTGACTAAAATGCCTTTTATAGAAATCGGGCTATTCGAAATACTTTAATTTAGAACTATATAATATGAGTTTGATTATAAACCTATCATACTATATGTCAAAACAATTTATGAAGGCAAAAACTAATGTCTCTACGGATCATGCATTGGCAGGCACTTGAAATCGGTAGCTATGGCAATTAAAGTTCATTAACTACATTTTGGTGGAAAGCCTAATGGCATCCCCCGTGGCCAGGATTCACGTGACGTTTTCTTGGTTGAATTGCTAAACCCTAACTTCTCGTTGAACTACTCGCTGAGCCATAACCTGGAGAATTCATTTTTGCATTGAGTGAGGGTGGAGAGGCTGACAGGCTCTCAGTTTTCCAAGGTTTGTAACTCTTGTTTGTAGTTCCTCTGGGGGTTCGATATTGAGACCTGTAGCTTTCATTTGTTCTTACTAGTATGCTATACGAGCCGAGTCCTTACCAAGATTTAACTTACTGCATTTGATGGTGAATCATGCAACTCCGGTGTTGATGTTGAATGGATTGAATGTTGCAGAAGTGTTCAGGAAAGATACGAGAGTTCCTTATGCCGGTAATGTCATGGTTTTCTTCTTGTATTTAGTCGAGGGTTTAACATTAATACAGTTCTTATGTTTAAGTTTGAGCTACGTCCAAAGTTTAAGCACAATGTAATGTTGTCCTAACAGGTCCTTCCTCGGCATTGGTTTTAAGTTTAGACAGACCGGGATAAGAGCATAGAAGCCCTGTTAATCCTCAGTGACTCCATTGTGGGCATCCATAGTACTCAGAAGATCTTTGGGTGAATCTTTTGCATAATGCCGATCTTCGTTGATTTAGCCAAGACTTCGGTTTCGTTTTTACATTTTAATTTTTACAGTGGTTGTAATGTTTTTAAGCCGTGATGGAAATTTTGATACAGTGAGGGTTGAACCCTCGACCTGTCCTTCGTTGGTTTCTCAACACTTACTGTAATAATCTTTGTGTATAAAGACCTATGGTTTTATAAAATAAAATCTTAGTTTGGAAAAGACTTTGATGTGTTTATTATCGTCATTTTGTTATCTTGGAAAGAAAAGTGTTAAATAATCTTTGTGGTGATTAGGATTTTTAAAGCCCGATTGTGCTTATGATTGTTAGTGGTAGTGAGGGTTGAACCCTCGACCTTGTCCTACATTACTTCCTTCTTAAATGTTATATGTATAACCTTAAGGTTTTTTCAATAATTAAGTGATGCTTGGAAGTGTCGAGCCTAAAGGAATGCTTTCGGCAGTATTCGTTATTTTACATTAAAGAAATTCGATGCTTGTTATTTATAAAGTTTGGGAAAAGCCCGTCGCTGTTGAGAAGAGTTATAAAGTCATGTTTTAAATTATTGTTTGTAGAGAAAAGTCGTAAGGCTGTATGATAACCCTACCTCAACTGCTTACTATGGTTTTTTTTTAAGTTTTGTTTAAGGGTTTTGAACCCTGGACTCGTTATGTAATTTAAGTTTTGTAAGTTGGTAACCTATATTGTTATAAAACTTGGACTATATGGGTGAACCCTTCGAGTATCGAACCCTAGTCTCGCGTATTTAATTCTTGTTTTGTAAAATAATGTTGATACAGTAAAATAGCAAAGGAAATGTGTGCATAGGGTCTTCAACCCTGGAAAGTCAATAGACTATTTGCACAGTATGTTTAAGTTATTTAATAATTTAATTTTGTGAATACATTATTACATATTACAATGATATAAAATGATGTAAATGGATACATGATTACCATCTACTTACTTGCAATAATTATCATATTCTAAAATATGGAAAGTTGATATTAATAGGGTTTTGAACATCAATATTTAAAATGTTTCTCTGTAATGGTTTAAGAGATAAGTCGATGCGTATAATGTTATTGTTTATATAGTGAGTTTGTATTTAAATTGAATATCTGCATTTGTGTATAATTTATTTTGATTTTGACGATTGTATTTGATATTGTTTAACATTCATAAAGGAATACTTAGAATATTAAATTGTTATGAATAAAATCAAGGGTTTTGTTGCTAAGCATGTGCATAAAAATACCTATGTTTCCTAGTTAAATTCTATGATGTTTACTGGAAATAAGATAGTATTAGAGTACTGAAATAATATAGATTTAATTATGAATTCAACACTTCGATTCTATCTACCGTATTAAAATCCAAATCTATTTTAATTCTATCTTCCCTGCACCAGAGTACGGCACTAAAAAAAGTGTGAGGAAAAATGCAGGGAAGCATTTTATTCTATCATTCATCACTTTTATATTTAACTAACCATTTAGCATCTTAACCTGAATGATATATGGATTTTTCAGACTAGATAAATGCATAAGTAAAGCATCTATTAACAGTCCAGAATATCTAGGATGAAATAGAAAAACTGATAACATAAATTTATTCATTTCCTTAGTAAACAAGTTTGCAGAAAGTAAATAAGATAACACAATTAAAACCTGGTAACTATAGAAGAGACAAACAGCCAAAGGAGCTCGTTCCACCCAAAATTTTCCTGAAGACAGCCAAGCTACTTGTCCTAGGACCCCTGAGCCTATTCACTGAACCACCAGGACGAAGATGCTGTGTGGAGAAATGGAATAAATTCGGTTGCAACTCAGCAGTAGCACTTGATAGTAGTACTTCTACTTTTAGCAATATTGAACTCAACAATGTGGCTGCACTAGTTCAGAATGCAGTCTTAGCTCACTCAATCACATCTAACCTTCCCCTCATCGAATCACTTGTGCTCTTTTGTCTTTCCAATTCAGAAATGATCACAATGTAAGAATGAACAGCGTCCTGCTGAATTCGATGGGTAGATAAGCATGCCTAGGTATTTTGGTCAGTTGTTTTTAGTAAATGAGCCACCTGCTCAGTTCCAATTTCTTGGGGAACATGACCATAAAAATAGGGAAGTTGCCCCCTGCAATAGTTAGAAGTGATTTGAGGATGCTGCCAAGTGTCAGTTTTCTCTCCACCCAAGTCCATTCCTCCTAGTGGGTCAGTGAACACTCATTCAATAGTCTCATTTGGGTATTTGTCTCCTCTTTTATTTATTAATAATAAAATATTCAGAGTAATTAATTACAGTCATCCTTGACCCCACTTGGTCAATAACATAAAACTTTACAATAAAATAAAGCATAATGTTTTTCTGACAACATATAATGTTCAAAATTTGGGTATGTGACACTTGGTGACAAATCAAATGCAAAATTTGTCTATTAGCCAGTCTACCCCCGGACAGGCTCACACCTTGTCCACTCCTACCCAGTCGTCCGATGTCCATTCTATACAAACGACAAACCCATCAGGTAACCAGCAACCTAGTGGAAATAAGAAAGGGAGAAACACCCATAAGGGTGGGAATAATGGAAATAATGGAAGTAATTGAAACACTCCTAGGAAAGAGAATGCCAACCCTCCTCGGGACGGCATAAATGCTGGTGGGGACCGTAAGCCAAGACGTAAGGTGAAATTCCCTTGCAAACTTTGTGGGGAGAATCACCTGACCCTAGTATTGTCAAACATGAGATTAAGACATATCCCAATGCTAAGCCAGTTGACAACGACTTCATGTTGTGAATCCTAGAAAGGCAGCCTCGATTAAGGCAGACGTTAGGCTGAGATACACTCATGTGGAGAAGTTGGCACTTGTGACTGTTCATGCAGTCCAACATTTGCGGCATTACATCATGCTTAGGAAAACACCTGTCATAGCACACATCAATCCATTTTAGTTCGTGTTGTCACGACGTCTAATAGAGGGGAAGTATAATAAATGGATTGTTATTCTTCAGGATTTTGATCTCAATTTTGCTTCGGCGAAGTCGATGAAATCCTTGGTTTTCGCTAAAATCATGTCATATTTTGCCCGACTTGATGAGGACATCATCCATGAATATTCCTTTGTGGACGAGCATTTATTTCTTATCTCGTCGGTGGACCCTTGGTATGGGGATATCATCATATATCTCCAAACTTTGAAGTTCCCTTCGCAGTATTCGCGGGATGAATGATGGCGCATGAGACACCAAGATAAAGATTATGTCATCGTTGGTGACACTTTGTATTGTCGAGGAAAGGAATCTATCCTCCATCATTGTTTGACTCATGAAGAAGCGGATTTAGTGCTGAATGACTGCCACAGCGGAGCATGTGGTGGTCACTTATCTGGGCTTGCGACAGCCCAACGCATCATGCAAGCAGGTTACTTCTGGCCTTCGATCTTTAAAGATTGTATGAACGTTGTGAAGAGATGTCACCCTTGCCAGGTGTTTTCTTGAAATATACACTCGCATCCTATGCCCCTTCATCTGGTCGTAACTGTCAGTCCCTTCACTAAGTGGTGGGTGGATTTCATGGATTGCAAACCAGCTTCGGCTGGGGGGCATCACCATATCATTGTGGTCATGGACTACTTTTCCAAATGGGTTGAGGCCATGCCTACTGTAAAATTTGATGGTGCTACAGCATCCCACTTCGTGTTCAATCAGATTATCGCTCGATTCGGTATTCCGAAAGAGATTTCCACTGACCATGGCAGTCACTTTCAGAACAAAATGATGGCGGATTTGTCACTCAAGCTTGGGTTTCATCAAGATCATTCATCTTCTTACTAACCCCAAGAGAATGGTCAGGTTGAGGCAGTCAATAAGTCCTTAAAGACCATTCTCCAATGTACCATCCAGCAAAGCAAGAGCAACTAGCATATTATGTTATACCCTGCTTTGTGGGCATATCGAACCATAGTTAAGATTGCCACCAGTTTCTCACTATTTCAGCTAGTACATGGTGTGGAGTCTATATTACCGATTGAATGCGAAATCCCTTCATTAAAACTATCCATACATCTCCTTCCTGATACGTTAGATGTTGAACAACGTTTGATCCACCTTGAGCAGCTAGACGAGCAGCGTCGGGATGCCGCCTTGGCTATAGATGCCAACAAATGTCATGTCAAGGTTCAATATGATAGGTCTGTCCATCCCCGACAGTATGATGAAGGTGAATTGGTCCTCTTGTATGACCAAGCTAAGGAACCCCTGGGGGTAGGCAAGTTTAACCCAATGTGGCATGGTCCTTACATAGTGAGGCATGTCCTTGAGAAAGGAGCCTACGAATTGGAAGACTATGAGGGGAACGCCTTGAAGGAGCCTAGAAATGGGCTCTACCTCAAGTGGTATTACACTTGAGCTCCTAGCTCGAGCTAATACTTTTGTATACTATTGTATTGTTGCTTATGTACATAGTTTAGTTTTCTTTTGGTTTTTCGGATGTGTTGATTCGCTTCTGTTTGATTGACAGATGTCAGCGGAATCTCCCATGTTTTTGGGATTCACGGATGGTGCTAGCCGTCATACGCAGCAACTTGCTTCTGTTGCGTGGATTATTTATTCACCAGACCATCAAATTGTGTCTTCAGAAGGTGCCTGTCTCAGTCCTACATCCAACAATGTGGCTGAGTACAGTGCCATAGTCGAGCTACTTCAGGATGCCATTTTGCATGCCGGTATCCAGTCTTTAGAAGTCCACCTGGATTCACAATTGGTTGTGTCTCAATTGAATGGCCGGTATCGTGTGAGGGATCCTACATTACTACGGAGATTCTTAAGGGTAAAACTCTTGGAGCGTCATTTTGTTTCCATTACATACATTCATGTTCCAAGATGTTTTAATCATATATCTTATGCATATGCTAATTATGTCCTAGATTGGCATTTGTCACATCAATAAAGAAGCACACAAATAAACATTCATTCACACATTTGTACATACACATATAGTAGAACCAGAGAATCATAGTTTTTATAAATAATCTGTCCAAAAAGGTAGTATCACAGTACAAAACTAGAGCCCATAGCTCTAAAAAATATACATAATCGATACAAAATATGGGACTTTAAGATGTCTAAGCCCCACGAGGAGGCCTAGATTCCTCGGTAGGATGTGTCTGAATATAATAGTGTATTGTGTTGGCTATGTGCCGCAGTAACTGCTCCCAGGTTCCCAATACTCCCACAACATGGCGTTGCATCGCCTCTGGCAGATGCTCTACCTCAATCATGGGTACACTGGTAGTCATACGGGACAGGTTGACCTGTATGGTCTCTAGTGTGTGCTCTGATGCTGCACCAACTACCTCTCCACCCCTGCCCCGTCGATGATCTCTGGGGAAACCCTCTGGTCTTCGCGGACCAGTGTCTGTGAGCAAACAGTAGAATGTTAATATGTGATACTACACCAAAAAGATTTTTGCATTTTTATATATAATAAAAAATCCAAAAAAATTAAATACACAAAACATAAAAAGAGTAACATACCAATGTCTCCAAATGCGGCCCCTGGAGGAAGCAACATGTCGTGATCGCCACAAAAGTCTATCCCTGCATATGGGTATTTTTCAATGGAAATGACCTGCCGATCCCACCAGTGGAAGAACTCATCTATATATTGTGATTCCTGTCGGCCACCACCCTGACACGTCAGAAACTCTACCCACCAGGTCAGGGCTAGGTCATGAAGACTATGCGGAGGGACTTCAACACTCAGACTGAGCCCTGGAGCTTTCTCAAAGAAAAAGCTACATAGTATACTGTGATACCCGAGGTTCTTTGCTTTCCCATGCTTGCACTCCGTTAACTGGGTCTTCATAGACACCAGTAACGTTGTGCACCAGTCATATACTATAGGCCTCATGCACTCTGTTGCGTAGAACATCACCGGCCTTGAAGCTTGGTGTAAAGCTATGGAACCTGTGATCCTCACGAGGGTGAGCACTATGATCTTCATGCTCAAACTCACTATGGCCCTAATGGGTAGCTAACTCCCCACCTTTTGGGTACTGAGAAGATAGTACTGCTCTATATAGTCGGGAATGGTGATCCCATCACCTATAGTACAAGATCGAAGACTAGCCACCTCCCCTCGACGGGACAAACCTGTAATCAAATGTATGTCATCCACCTCTAAGGAGAGTGTTTGACCATCCATGTTGAAGTTTTGTGCATCTACATCCCAGTAGTCAATCAACCGATGGAGTAGTTGGTTTTGTGCCCTTGAACCCCCAACACTCCAGAATTTGTAAATCCCACACGCTTGTAATGCTTGTTTCACAGGAAAATCTTGGCGGATAGTCTCATCCACCACATCATGCTCTCTTTCCCTCCACTCTAAAACCATCCTAGAGGAAAAACAAGAAGTTGTTTAGCTTTTAGCATTTAAAAAAAATTATTCACGGGCATACTCATGGGCTATTGAGTAGAAAGGGGCATCTACTCGTGGTCAACATATGCATTGACTGCGTCTAGCAGGCCCTACCCGTGACCTACAGAGTTGTAGACGCGTACAATGACGTGGAGAAGTAGGGCTGGCCTAATAAAAACAATGGACCACTAAAGATTGAAATAAAAGATACCAAATGAAAGAGGGGATGAGATCACTAACCTGCTCCAAACGGCTCGTGTGGACGCCCACAGCTTCTAGAAAAAAGCAACTGAACTTTGAGGTGAAAACTAACCAAAATCACTATTTGGATGAAAAATGAAAATGAATTGGTAAATAGTAATTTATTTTTACTATTTATAGTTTTCCAAACCCACTTTTCTATAGTTTTCACCATTTTAAGTTGTTTTGAACTAATATAATGTCTTGGAATACCATTTTGAACATATTTTTCCGATGAGAGTTGAATTTTTTATCGTCTCGCACCTGCGACAGGTATATTTCACATTCATCATATAGGTTAGATGTCATTTTCACCTGCATCTTGCATTTGACCTTTGACCATTTGTCATTAACCCTAGGTGCAACCCCGCTTTGTAACCAACACAGAACCTTCACATTGTTATAGAAGTGTCGTTATTTAGCAGTAGGGCTTGTCTGAACATGGGTGCCCTAGTTAGAACCTTTTTATGCCTTTTGGCGCCCATGTCGTTGTTTCTCCTTAAGATTGGGAGTCCTTCATAGTTACGCCATGACTTTGCGATAAAGACTCATACTCTACTTTGTCTTATGATGGCCATCTCCCATAAGGACTCCCCCATTCGTATATCGAGTTGTGATTGCATTGCATCATCCTGCTTGTTGCATGAGCCTTGTGTCGGATCCCGCTTACTCAAGTATTAGCCTGGTGCCTGAAAACTTTCTTTGTCGAGCCCTCCATAGACTTAATTTTCCTTTTGCAATTTGATGACCTTTTGAACCCGAGGGAACACCCCCCCAAGTGTCCACATCCTGCACATGCTTCCTTGCATTGACCATGTTCCACTGCTTGGGACTAGTCTGCTCGCTATTTGACACTTGTTCCCTCCCTTGTTGTACTATAAGCAATTTTATTCTTTTTCAAGCTTTTCCAAATATGAAAAGACCAAAAAAATCATATATTCCAGAATGTTGGATGGGAGAATCGTTACTTCTTTTTGTTGGCAATTGTTGCATTGCCTTTGAACAGAGCATTCATTCCACTCCATCCATTATGAGTCGGGACTATAGTAGGACCTTAGGAGCTGTACTCGTTTCTCAGATTTTACTCCACCAATTGGCTAAGCTTCCAATCACTATGGAGCCCTTTGTTGATGCCTCCTACATCACACAGTGTTATTTTGAGTCTATGTTGCATGAGTCTATCCATCTGCTCATGCTCTTGTTCAAAGGAAGTCCTGAAACCAGATTCGTCCACTCCTCAGATCTCTTGACTATTGCATGTCGGCCATCCTTATTGAGTCAGTCCGTTCGTCTGGGTTCTTCCAAATCTTTCAGTGTAGTTGTTACCTCATCCTGGTTGATAGGGGATTCCTCAATGCCCTCCTTTTAGTGAGTTTCGTTTTGTCAACTTCAACTCATTTATTCCGGAATTGAGACTTAGAGTCGATTGAGTACCTTGAGGCTTGCAATCATTAGTGGTAGGTTCTCTCGCCAGTGACAGTTTTGGGAATACATCAATGTCCCCTAATCAATGGATTCATCTTAGTGTTTGACCTCAGCACATCTATTCACACTCTGATGATTGTACTATGTGCCTTGATGCCCATTTTCATTATTGGTGGGTTATCTTGTGTCTATTAACGATATACATCATTGACCAGTTATCAGACGATGTCACATCAGGTTCAGCCTCAATACCTTTATTCAATTGACCGGACTTGCACCACAAACGATTTGTGTAGAAGACCCCGGACGTTAGTAGCATTCAGTATGCTGCTCTTGATCGTGACTGTGCTTATGAGATCTCATTTCTCATACTCACCAATTTGTACCTCCAATATTGCACTAGCTGTTTCCTTTTCAACAGGAGACCATATCTTACTGTATGGGTCATGGATGTGACCACTTATGACATGTATTGCGTATCATGGCCATTGTATCAGATTGTTGTACTGTACTGACATGTATTCAGATATATCATTGTATTATGATGAGTGGACTACTCTCTCCATTTGTGTGTTCATCACTCCACTTCTGAGATTTATAATGTATTTTGGCCATGATATCATCTCCACTGACCTCACACATTAGGGGGCATCTGTTACAGTGTAATTTTCCACCTTTCAAGCATCAGCATTGATTGGCCTTCAAGATCCATTTTATTGACTCAGATCCACATTTTATCCTCCAGGAACACACTTTTCCCTTTTTTTGTTCCTGTACGCTAGCTGTTCCACTATAGCTAGCGTACACGTAGGCTATTCCACTATAGCCAATGTACACCAAGTTAAATGGTAAAAGCCAATAGATAATTACTTTTTACTCCCAAAAAGTAGTCTTAGGGTGACCTTTGGCCCTCCATATGCCCCGAAATGACTAGATTCGACCTTTCACTTACCTTTGGAAGGCTATATATTGAGGTCTTATGGTGTATGGAAGGGAGGAGAAAGAGAGAGAAAGATAACTCTAGTGTATTTTTGTCGTGACTTGAGTCTACACTCATTGATCCTTGTTGTTGTGAACTTCTTATGTTCACCTACCAAACTCCTTTCATAGTTTGAGTTTTCCATTGCATGGGGGATTGAAGTGGTTGAGGCACAAGTGGAGAGACCCAGTTCTTGGTTCATATTGGTTGCGGCAAGAGGTCGTATATTGTAATTCTTGTTATTTATTAATGGAAATACTCATTTTCTCATCCAATTGATGTCATCAATGTTGTTAAATTACATTGGGTTACATTTGCTTATGATATCATGGATCATGCTATTGATTATGCTAATGTCTTTCACATGTTATATGCACTTGCTTGTACTTGTTGTTGAGACTAATCTGCAGGTTCAAGTGAAGAGGTTGAAATCTCAACGGGGATCTACTTCGAACATTCGATTGAAGGTTGGTCTTTTCTCCATTATCTTAGCATTGTCATGTATATAGCATTGCATTGGGACTTGAGTTATTTTCTGGTAGTCAGTTGTCTGTTGTGGTCTGCCCCGAGCCATAGGAAGTTTTCTCAGTAACAGCCTGTTACACATCAACTCTTTAGAATGAATTTTAAGACTTGCATAAAACCCAAAATAATCCTGCAATTGATTTATGAGAGCATGAAATTATAACAAGAAAGTGTACACGATACATCCAACTAAGTGTTACTTTTGATAAGAACGGTTTGCCATAATTCGCGCTTCTTAGTTTGTTTCAAATCCAATACCAATAGAATTTCCACTACTTCCCACAGGCTTCCATAGCCTCGACAAGGTTGCTATTTAACCAAATTTGACATCTCGTGTCCCATTCACTAAGTTTAAAGTTTCGAGTGCATATTTACTTATCATAATATTGATATCTAAACAATAGGCTTAAGGATACTGTCCTCACTTGGTAATCTGATACGACAACATCATTCACAAAACTCTACAGAAAAAGATCGGGCTGGCTCACGATGAGACCTCCCAAATAAAAAGTTTGAATTGAAAGCCACTCTCCAGGCCTGGTAGCGTCACTCCATAAATTTTATGATCATGAAAGGGTTGGCTCGTTATGAGACCTCCCCTCCTTAAGTCAACTAGTTAGATGTCATTATTTTAAACATTGGAGAAAAATTGCCTCGAGAATAGACTACAAGTCACTCCCCATGCTAGATGACTAGATAATGGAAGTGTCATTCACCAACATTTGCAGATCGTGAACAGACCAACTTGTATTAAGACCTTATGTCCTCCAGTTTTTGGTTGAAGGCCATCTTCCTAGCTTGGTGACTAGATGTGAAGATGTCACTCCACAAATACTTATGAACATGAATAGGGTGGCTCTAGCTGAGACACCATAACTTGCATTCAATCCTAAGAGGGTTTTGTTTTAAACAATATGTAGTGAATGGGGGAGCTTATCCAAAATGATTCTTAAAATCAAGGATGGTGTAAATAGGTTAATGATTTAAACAAGTCCAGTCACATTCACCTTAAATGGAGGGAGGAAGCTTTCAGAGTGATAATTTGATCCTACGTGAAAGTGTATCCTCAACCAACAATTGAAAGAAGAATATTTGGGGTCATGTAAACTCAAAATAAATTTTAAGAGACGAGATTGTATCCCCACTAGTAGACCAATACTGATTTTGAATAACCAACTTGGAGATAATGTATCTACTTGTCCTTAAAGGTGTGTAGTCTATAATAACAGGGTTAAAAGAATCGGCTTTGTCCAAAAATGGATTCTAGAATGCTATTTAGATTTCTGCAGAAAATGAAAAATAGAAAATAAAAATTCAAATCTGATTTAAAATCTTGAACTAAAATCTACATACAATTTATGGGAAGAGTTATGAATTAAATAATGATGAAAAAATGTATATTTTTATGAGTACATGGTTAAAGTTGTGAATAATATAAATGATTTCAGTTTGGATAACAAAAATCAGATCTGATTTTAAAAATAAAGATTAAAAAGAAATCAGAAATAAAATAATAAAATAACCTGCAGGAAAATCAATCAACACACCAAACCAAAATTGAAAATATGTACAGATTATGTACAAACTGAACTCCCACATAGGGATTAGGTGAAGTATTTCTTTAGCACATGACCATTCATTGGATAGGTGTCTTGTTGACCTTCTAGTGACTATAATTGGAACGTGCTAGGACCAATATTCTCGCTAATTATGAATGGCCCAAGCCACAAGGCTTGAAACTTCACGTGCTATCCCTTTTCCTTGTGTGGCTTATCCCATTTAAGAACGATATCGCAAACTTTGAATTTTCTATCATAGGAGGATTTATTATCAAACCAGTGTTTGATAATTTCTTGATGGTGATTGAAATGTTCTTATCTTTAGCTCTTTCCTCTTCTAACATAAGTAGATGATTTATTCTACATTCCATGGAAGAACATTTTGTATCTTGAACTTCTTGTGCAATTTTTAATGATGGTAGAAACATATTTGGTGGGAATATAGTTTCCTTGCCATAAATGAGGAAAAAGGGAGAATTTCCCAGTGATTCTTTTGGGGTGACTCTGTCTTCCCATAGTGCGTTAGATAAGGAAGTATGCCAATACCTGTGATGATCCTCCACAACCTTTTTGACAATTTTAATCGAGTTTTTATTGGTGGAATCAGCTAAGCCATTTCCCTAGGGATAATAATTTGTAGAATACTTGATCATTATCCCCTTTTCTAATGCAAACTGCATCAATTCAATTGAAGAGTGTTTCATGGACAATCTACTAAGAGTGGACTCAATGCGTGATCTACCTAGCTTAATGTAAGTCTAGAACAAATAAGACAGAACATAAAATACTTTCCTAGATCATATAGATGTACAAATGTGAGAGTATATCGTTTACCTTAGATTCATAGATCTCTTTCTCCTCCATTGATCTAATGCTCCAGCGCTGCCAGATTGCAAGTAGCTAAACCCTGTTGAACATATGACAGACCACGAGAAGTGAAAGCATATATTTCATATGATAGATCTAAGCTAACAGTTAAGGAGGAAAGCTCTAAACATCATCAAGAGACAATACTTATGGAAATCAATTATATTAACTGTATTGAAGAATGGAGAAGTAGAATAGAAAAGAGGATTACAACCGTCGCCTTAACGTTGCAAGCTCCTTTCGATAAGCCATGCCAAAGCTCCTAGAGATAAGTGGATGTTCCCCAAGCTAGAGTGTAAGGTCTATTGGGCTTGATTTCACCAGCATGAGAGTACCATAGACTTCCTCCCTTTAGAATGGGAGTGTGCTTCATTTAAATAGGACTAAGTGGATAGGATATGGATAGGATAGGTTGAGATATGATAGGAGAGACTTAAGGGATCTTTCCAAGGTGTTAGGAATCGAGTGCCAACTCTCCCAAGAGGTCAGGGATAGGGTCCCAAGTCAGCAAGCTTTGAGAAGGAGCTCGAAGAAGCTATTTTTTCCATTTAACTGACTTCGTCGCACCCTGTAATGGAGCAAGGTGCAACATCGCATGTTGCATGAGTGCAACTTGCGACGACCTCTCAAAACCTAGTACCAAATGGGTACAAATCCTTCCAAGTCAATCACTTAATCAAGGTAACTTCAGGGGTGTATACACTGAATCTCATGATGGGAAGATTTTAGGTGTAACAAAGAGAAATGTGAGGTGTTATAAAAAATTAAAGATTCTGGAATACCAAACTGAGTAATAATATATGACTCCCAAAAGGATATTACCTGATTGGTATTAACAACATGCAAAGGAATGGCTTCTACCCATATTGTAAAGTAATATGTTGCAATGAGGATATATTTATGTTGTTGGGATGAAGGTGGGTGTGTGGGGCAGACGATATCCAGACCCCATTGCTGGAAAGGTGAGTCAACAAAGACGGGATGCAAAGGGAATTCTACTTTCTTAACTCTTCCCACAATTTTTTGACAAGTATGGCACTTACATGATAGGGCATGTGCATATTTAAATAGGGTTGGCCATAATAGCTATCCCTCATGACCTTAAAGGTAGTGATATCTCTGCTAAAATGGCCTCAAGTGGATCTTGAATGCAGTTCTTCCAAGATTATCTGGGAGTCTAATTGTTCTACATAGTGCAGCAGAACACCATCAAAGTTTTTTCTAAATAGCACATCGTTTATAAGGTAATATGGCGTTGATTTAAACCTCAATGCACGTTTATTCGTAGAATCTAGGTGTTGTGTTACTGTACCATGTTTCAATAAATATTTTAAGTCATGATACCAGGAATTTGGATCATCAAGTATCGCAAAAATCTCATTCACAGCAAAAATCTCAGTTTCCTTGTCTGGGAGAACAATTTTAGGAGTGCTCGCAGCATTGAAAACGAGTTTAAATAGACCCTAGCAATTCGGGATGGCTTGATCTCCAGGTCATATTCTTGAAGTGTTATCACCCAATGGGATCTTTCTTACCTAGTTCTTTCTATAACAAGACATTTCTTACAGCAGGATATGGTACTAGGACCTTCGTTCTAGACTTGAGTAAATAGGGCCTAAAATGTTTTACTTCCTTAAAAACAACAAAAGCTTGTTTATCCACAGCTAAATATTTTAGTCCAACACCCCTAAATGGAGAGCTTAAAAAGGAAATTGGAATTTCGTCATTTTGGTTATTTTTCTAAGCTATAACTGCTACATAAGCATTCTCGGAAGTGAAGGTATAAAGTTTAAAATCCTTCAAAAAATCAAGACTAGCCAAGGAAAGTGCGTCATATATCGCTTGTTTAATGTCATGAAACATCTAGTTTTCTTGTTTTCCCCATTTATGAATGGAATCCTTCTTTACTAAGTTCTGCATTGGCCTGACTATCTCAGAAAAACTAGGTACAAATTTTTTCACAAAGTTTATCCTGCCCATAAATGACTGCATACTCTTTTTTGAAGAAGGGCGAGCAAGTTGAGTGATGGCTGGCATTCTGTCTGGATCAATCATGATCTCGTGTTTGGAAATAACAAATCCAAGTAACTTTCCTTTAGTAACTACAAAGAAATATTTCTTGGGATTGAGAGAGATACCATATTTTTTTATCATTAAAGAACAACACGCAGATGCGTTAAGTGGTCCTCTCTCTTTTTTGAGTAGACTATAATATCGTCTAGGTAGACAACCACAAACTGGTTAATCAAGACACAAGATGCAATATCCATGGCTCATTGAAATGTGCATTGATTAACCCGAAAGGCATTTTCCAATAAGCAAAGGTGCCCCATGGTGTCCTAAAAGTGGTCTTTAATTAGTCAGGATGTGAAGCTAAGACTTGGTTATATCCCGAGATAACCGTCTAGTAGAGACATCATCTCATATCATACAACCCGCTGTAATATTTGTTCCATGGGAGGAACAGGGTAGTTGTCCTTATCGGATGCTTTGTTAAGATTTCGAAAATCGACACAAAGTTTAATTCACGTTTAATTTTGCCATTTTTCTTCCTAACAGGGACCAAATTTGCAACCCACTGGGTATGCTAGATAGGAAAGATCATTCTGGCTGCTAATAGTTTGTTTAGTTCTTGTTTTACGACAGGTTATAGATTGGGATGCATTTTCCTCGATTTTTGTGGAAATCACTTTGCATCTGGTTTCATGGGTATGACATGTTGCATTATGTTTGGGTCAAAGGTCTTGATATCATCATACTTACACGCGAATACATCTCTGTATTCCTTGAAAATTTTGATCAATGCATCCTTTTCCTTTTCATGCAATCCGCACCTAAATTAATGTTCTGAGGATCAGCCTCGATTCCTAGGTTTATAATTTCATACCTCGTGGTGGAACTGTTAGTTTTGCAATTAACAACCCCTTTGAATTTTTAATGAATATCATAAGCATCCTCTAATATAATAATAGAGTGAGTGGTATTTTTTACCGAATCTAGTGTCTCTTAAATCGACTGATTACCAGTTATGGATGAAAAATCGTTGTTGGCAAACGGTTTGGTAAGGAAGAATCGTAGCATTGCTGATGCTGCGACACGTCAGAAGAGGTCGCGGAAGGAAGACGGCTCTATTATTTTATGTATTTTTTGAGTCGTTTGTACTGCAGAATGCGGGTTTTTGGGTCATTGGACCATATGAGATGTAATTTTGAGCTAAGTATACCGCAATAGGTGGGTTTTTGGGTCATTTGGACCATGTCAGTTAGATTTTGGGTCATTTGTCCAAGAGTCGGTTAGGAAGTTGTTAGTAAGTAGACAAGCATTGTAAAGGCGGAAGCCTATATATAGACAGAAAGTTGTAGGTCATGATAGAGATCTGGGTGAGCTTTGATATGCATTTTGTGCGTATGTTCTAACATCAAGAGATATTGCTGGAGTCTGTGATCTGTAGAGGTATTGTATTGGTTTTTTGCAACAATAATATGATGTGATGAAACTGTTTCCGTGCAATCCTGGCATGTCTTCTGTCTTTTGATGGTAATGTAATGTTTCTTTGATGCAATAATCACTTTTCTGTTATAATATGCCACAACAATGAATGTTTCCATTAAATAATGCTATGAGTACAATAATGTCGAAGTGAATGTTGTGGAGGATGTGGGAGTGGAGTAGGAATGGCGCCAGATTGGGATGTGGTAGGTCTATTGGATTCAATAGCTGAATCAGTTCGGTTGTGGGTGGAACCCGGTGAGTGGGCAAGTGTAGGTCTCTTATGGTTTTATATGGCCATTAACTTGAGAGTGGCCCTCCTTCTAATACCATTTTGATGACCTAATTTTCTTCATGAGGGTCAACAAATGAGTAACAACCCAATCCTGAAGTATTAAGCAACCCCTAGTCATTTAATATAGATATACTCGATGGGTTTTAAGGATCCATTAGCCTATTAAACTAACCTAAACTAAAGGCTAAAACTAAAGAGAATTAAAATACAACAAAGAGATTACCTAAAATAAATATACAAAAATTACAATTATGAACAGAGAAATTCCCCGATGAATCTCGGGAGAGAGTTCAAGTCTTTATGAAAAAAATTATTTATTTTTGTTAAACAAAAAATATGAACTGTATAAAATAAAACTATTTACTCAATCCGTGGCGAACATGACTCGAGGCTTGGAAAACATAGATCTTAATAAAACACAATCCAACCTCTCTTCTCTTATTTTCTTATGTTTTTCTCTCTCTTTTTTTAAACAAATTAATTAGTAATGAAACACACTAAAGGGTAAAATTTAACCTAAAACACACACTTGGCCAAGTTTTGAAATGGTTTAAAATGATAGATCTGTTTATAAATTAAAATGCCAAAGATTTCTTAATTTCTTTGGTGTAGTAAAATCTTACAAAGATGTCCAAACATAACTTAGCGTAAAGAAACGCTTAAGTTCAAAACAAAGGAAACAATTTCAACATGTTTTGAAATGAAATTCTAGTCGGTGTATAATACATATCAATGAAGTTCAATCCTGCAAATCAATATATATAGATATATAGATGCGGTTGAAG
The DNA here is from genome assembly GCA_027924585.1 of Larix kaempferi. NCBI lineage: Eukaryota > Viridiplantae > Streptophyta > Pinopsida > Pinales > Pinaceae > Larix > Larix kaempferi. The sequence goes on from BSBM01000087.1 coordinate 9,748,283, forward strand.
AATCAACCAAGATACAATTTACTGATACCTAAACTGTGTGCACATAATTAAAAGATAAAGATTTATTCTATTTATTCCTGAAAGAAACAATCCACTGGAAGTTAAAATAATCTCATCTGAAATACAGAATAGAACTGTAGACTGGTTGGAGTAATTGGTATATTAAGACAAAAATAATCAGCTTTTCTATAGATAAATTCCTAAGAAAAGTGAAACAACAATTCTTAAAGACAAAAGTCAAATACACAGTTTATAGCTTTGCTTTAAGAATCTAAAAAGATATTCACCACAATAATAATAGCATAATAATTTCAGATATTACCCATAATGGACAACATTCCAAGCATAAGTAAATATAAATCTTGTGCTTAAAGTATTGATTTATTCCCTTAAACAGAAAATTCCACACAAAAAATTCTCCAAAAAACTGGAACGCTTTTCCCAATTGTGTTCTGCCTCTTTATAATTTCAAAGTACAGGTTTACAATCCATTCCCTATCTCTATTTGCCAAAAATATTAGAGATGATCTAATGATGCCCAAAAATATCGCTAGATGATAGGATCATCCAACAAATCTATCCCAAGATAAGCTAGATATAAAAATCCATTTTTGAACTGTCCATCATCTTCGTTTGAAGAGAAATGGGAATAATGGTCTGGCTTACTAATATGTAGAATTCCTCGCAGGATCGAAGGCCACGTATGAGACTTTGATCAATCGAGCCGCAAAAGACAATAGGAAGGTTTCGACTGCAAATGAAAAGGTAGCAAATTAATAAAAAATGAAATAAAATTAAAATGTGGCTACATAATTTTATATTCTGCAGCTACTTCATCAAAGGAAATCTATGCTTAAAATAGAAAATGAAAATACGAAACTAATTTTACTAAGAAACCTAACTGTATAAAAACAACAAAAATATGTAAAAAAAACAAACATTGTTTAGTTATCAATCTTAAATATCTTTACAGCTTCAGGGGAAACATAAATATTGATGAATTTTATATTAACTCCTGCAGTATGAAGCACCATAGAATCTTGTTCCATTTTAAACTTTTGTTCCAAATCAGCAACCCGAGCTTGGTGTTCCTTCACCTGTAACACCGGCTTCTTGTAATGGTGGACCTTGCTAACAAGTTGACGAGCATCTTCAGCGAGACAACTGCACCTATATTCACTCTGCCTTAATCGAAACTGACAATGTGGACAACAACTTACAAGATGTGAATTTGGTTGGAGTTCAGTGGCATTAATATTGTCGCAAATACTTTTGAATTTTTGTAGAGTTGAGTCCACATTTGGATATTGTAGTTTCACTTTACTACCATCATGCAGAAGAAAAGTATTATCAAGTTGTGTATGAATCGAAGGATGGGGCACGCAAGCCGAAGATGTAACGATAGACTCGACATTTTCTAATAAACTAATATCGATGAATTGATTTGATCGTGGAAATAGTGGCCTATTTCATTTATCCCTAGACATAGATTACTCTGATAGTCACATTGGGTATTATCGTAAGTGCACTCTTCTTTGTCAACTACGCGACAACTTTTTGAGAATATCGGAGAAGTTGATATGTTGGTTGTAATGTTTGGGATTATTTGTTCATCGATCATGGTAAGAAGGGTAGAATCCATAACATCATCGACCTGAGAAGAACTAACGTGAGAGATCGAGATATAACCCCAATTGTGAACCAGAATTTGACGAGTGACAAATTCAACATCGTTGCAGACGTTAGCCTGTGAAATGGATGGAGACTCTGAGGTAATATTCTCTACCAAAAGAGAAACGTGTCGGATAGCCTGTTCTAGTGGATAATTCTCAGGAATGAGGTTATCTTGACTACTTGCAATGGAGGGATCATTATGAACATTTGGAATTTCAGAACCTTCAATGTCATTTTGATACCTTAATTTCTTAATCCTTTCAAAACACTAAATCATTTGAGTGATGCCAGTCTTATATTTGAGAATATTTTTGAAAATTTGCTCAAGCAATTCTTGTTGGTTATGAATTACATCGTAAATTTTATTGAAAGCATGCCGAGCGGATACCCCATATTTATCTCGGCTTACTGGAGAAATACCTTCCACCCCCAAGGTTTGGGGAAATTCGTCACAATTTCCAGGGATAAAACCAGCCCATGTATGCTCAGAATAAATAGTAGGCTGACTCTATTCCTAAGTATGATGAGATGGAGGGTTCTCAGGATAATGAACAGTGTGTTCAGAAAGCCACTGAGAGGATTCATCGTGGATACTCTCCTGATGTTTCTCATCATTAACGATAGAGCTTCGAAGTGGAGTAGAAGTAGAAAAATGTTGTTCACAATCTGGATCAAGTGGAATGGAGAGTTGTACATGACAATCAATGGAAGAATTGACTGAGAAGGGAACATTTAACATATGATTTTGGTCGCTAACAATCTGTTGAGGTAAAGCTTGCTAAAAACCATTACGAATGGTAAATTCATTCCAATTCATTCCCAATGCACCCAACCTATGTTCAACTAAGATTCGTATCAACCCAGCATGTGACAGTCTACGAGCAGGGGAAGCAGAGGCCTTCCGGCACTTGCTTGGACATAGTTTTCAAAATCATATGCAGGAATTAAGGAAGATTAAGTTTGTGCCCTAAAAAGCGTATGTTGTGTCGAAGCATGATAGTAAAATGACCATCACATGTAACAAACTTCACCATAATCACAAACATCTCCTGCCATTGTTTTTTGAAAAGAGTTTTCTTCGTACCTTTTGGGTTATAAATAGAAGAGGTAGGATTTTGGAGAAGCTTTAACCGTGGCACATCCTTCAACGCCATGTGTTTGAACCATCTCTCTCCCGTGAGGGGTAAATTTGTGTCTTCATCGATAAAATCTCGATGAACTCTTCGAGCTCGACATTACCAGTAGAAGCACGATGGCCATCAAAGGACTGTGAAAAGCCGAGAACCATGGATTTGTTATGGCCATGAAAATATATGCGAAAATTAATTTCCCCCTTTTTATAATTTCAACACCAAAACCATAGTGAAATTGATTCAATTAAAACCAAACCACAAACCTTTTGTTGTAGTGGAGTAACTATATGAAATTCAAAGATAAAAGGGGTATAAATCAAACCAAGTGAAAGAAATCGAAACAAAGGCGTTGGCCTTGGGGTGATTCCTGGGTAATTGAATAAACATCCACTCTGAAGTGTTTATCATATTTGCACATTGGAAACCCATTCACAAATTTGTAGAAATAAAATCAAGTGAGAATTAAGCCACTTGCAGAATACATTGCAGAATACATGAGCAAACTGAAATTGAATTCAATAAAGTTTTATGCCAACCTATCTATCTACAATGGAGAAACATGATATATTCATTAGTGACTTGATTAATGTAAGTAGTGAAATAATAGGAAACATGATATTATATACGTTTTTCCTAGGATGCAGAATGCAATAATGCTAACTCAATCAAATGACACTCGCCAGAATGAATTCCATGTTTTCAGTCATGGAATTCATTAATTAATGAAAAAGATGAGTTAATCCTAGAACGTAAACAATTGATTTGTATATAGATGGTTCCAGTAATATACCACAAACAACACTCAAAATGAATAATCTTGTAGAAATACATAGCAGCCAACTTCCCTTTTAAAGCATTTGACAGTCAAAGTTGGTGCAAAGTTGATACCCCTAACATGCTGGGCAGGGAGTTTTGGTGGGGACCCATTCATTTGTGAGAAAAGTGGGGTGGTTTTTGGTATCGGCCAACACATATCCATCCAAATATTTTTAATGTTAGATTTTTTATCATCACCAAGTCAAGTCCCACCCCTTTCCTCCTCACTCACTCTCTCTCTCCCATGATCCTCCACCTACCCACAACTCCTAAGCCTCTCTAAATCTCCCCCAACCCCCTAAAACTACACCCCTCTCTCTCTCTCTCTAGAAACGCATCATATATTCAAGAAATGCATGTCAAGAGAAATGCCTCAGATGCTCTTTAGGGTTCTTGCTAGTCAAGAGACTCTTTTAAGGTTTTGTGACGCACATAATAAGTCCTGAGATTTCCACAGTATGACTAGTGATGATGAAGACCTGCAAGTGGTGGGCCTACATCCAGTATGAAAAAGGACAGGCTCTGTAGAACTTCATATGACGAGTAGAGTCAGAGATTGGTTGATATAGCAGCAACAGTGATGATGATGATGACGATGATCTCGAGAAGAAGACTTGTCTAGCAGATCTGTGTCGAGAAATAGCTTCCTAGTTAAGAGGGAGTGTTGATGTATATGTAACTTCGGAATGTATTTCATCTATGTATTTCATATATATTTATTGTACCCTTATTAGAGATGTGTCATTCCTCTATAAGGGAGTGTCGTCATGTGGATTGACAAGTGTCGCAAGTGTGTGTACTTGCCGATGGGTTATTAGACCACCATGTGTGGGGTCGGCCCTTAAATATATATATTATAATGTGGATGTACCTAGCTAGACAAGTCGGCCCCATAAGGTCACTAGGAAAACAGGTTAGTATAAATAGAGATCAGGAGATCTCTATTTAGATCATTCGGAAAAGTATATCTCTCTCACTCAAAAAATGGTGCACTAGTGAGGAGGAGGATCATCTGCTTCTAGGAGACTATTTCAAGTGTATTTTGGTTGTACTTTGGTTGAGCCATTGCTCTCTCTATCTCTGAGGAAGTTGTGGGGTTTTTCACCTTAGGGTTTTCCCCACGGAACTCTGTGTCTCTTGTCTCTCATGCTTTTGATTCTTGTGATGCTTGTCATTCTTATTGTGATTGTTATGCATTGATATACTGTATATGTTATTATCTCAGTGAAGATCCTAGATTATTTTGAATTAATGCTCAAAATTTAACAATCTAAATGTTGTACTATGTGCATTGGCTGTAGTGACATACAAGAAGTGATCTCCTATCTCTTCAGTAGACCATTAGATGTTGCAAATCATAATGATATGTGTTTGATTAATTGCATTGTGGGTGAAGTAATGTGCATCCACAATATACATCGAAAGAAGCAAGGTGCATTGTAGAATGCATGTGGGGTCATAAGAGGGGTATCATATCAATATACTAGGTAGAAATATAAACGGGTATAAAAAATGTTAATGAAAAAATTGATACATATAATATCTTGTGAAAATAGGGTTTTTTTTTAAATTGGTAAGGCATATTGGGAGGGGGTTAAAAAAAATGATTTTGGAAGGTATTTTCCAATATTTAGTGAAATTAGGGGTATTGTTTCATATGCCACGAACGAACGTGTTATGATAGCGGTTTATTGAGTGAAGCCCTCGTGACCAAGAGGTTTGGATTACAATACATCCCATAATACATGTGGGATGAATGAATTTCCTCCTATTCATATAGAGAATGGTTACAAAGGATATAATTACAATCATGCATGTGGGGTAACTCTATTTTATAACATTAGAGTTATTTTATGCCTTTAATTGATATTTTACCAATATATCACATAAGTCATCATTGCATATTCTAACATTGATTAGATGGATGGTTTGTTTACTAATATTATGGGAAGGTATGACCTCGTGGATGTTATTCCAGCTTATCCTGCTCCTACTTGGACAAATTCTAGATGTGGTGGAGATGGAATCCTCAAGAGAATTGATCGATTCCTTATAAAAATTTCCTTTCTGCAGTCTTTTCATCGTTTTAGATCTTGGGTGGGGGATAACAAATTCTCATACCATTGGCTTAATTTTCTTCAACTAGATGATGTTATTCCAAACTTAAAATACCCTTTTAAATTCAATAGCTATTGGCAACATAATGAATATTTATGCTCTCTTATCAACAATTTTTGGAATAGTTGTGAGAAGGAGGATCATGTAAATCTGATGGAAAATATAGTCCAAAAACTGAAAATTATTAAAGGGGAAGTTTCAAAGTGGTTAAAGGATAAATATCAGAAGGATGAGGATAAATATAAAAATTTAGAAGAATAGATTAGGGAAAAAATGTTGACTTTTTTATTAGTGAGGAGGACAAATTGAAAATTAAATATTATGAACAGAAAAAGGAACAGATCTTGAAACATGAAGAGATGGATTGCCGGTTAAATATCAGAGCATTGTCGATTGGTATGGTTCATAATAATACAATATGTTTCCATTATTTGCATCTCAGAGATGAAATACTAACTCTATTTAGGAGTTAGTTGATGATAATGGAAAATTGGTAAAGGGGCAATCTGAATTGCAACTTATGGCTAAGAAATGTTTTGGGGATGTTTTTAAAGACCTTGGAACATGCTCTTTGGAAGCTCCGTTGAAGAGCATTAATTTGTTTCCAAATTTCTTTGATGAGAATGAAGGTAAGGATATGGGAAAGCAGGTCACTCTAAGTGAATTTGAAGAAGCTCTTAAGCAGTTTGCAAGGGAAAAAATTCATGGCCCGGATGGCTGGACTGTCGAAATTTTCCTTCAATTTTTTGATATTATAGGAAGAGACTTACTAGATATGGTGGAGTATTCCAGAATTGAGGGTTTTGTTTCTGGAGGCCTCAATTCTACTTTTATAACTTTGGTCCCTAAGATTAATAAACCAAATCATTTCTTATAGTTCAGGCCTATTGATCTTTGTAACCTTTCTTACAAAAATATTACAAAGATTATCTCAAATCGGATAAAACCTTTCCTCTCACAGCATATGCCATCAAAACAATTCATATTTTTGCATGATAGGAATGTCTTAGATGCCATTGGTATCTCCCATTAAGTGATTCATTCCATCAAATAGAAAAAACTATTTAAGGCTTTATTGTAAAAGATGGATTTGGAGAAAGCATATGATAGAGTTGACTGGGTTTTCCTAAGATTAATACTTATACATATTGGACTCCCTCTTAGAGTCACAAATTGGATTATGGCATGTGTCTCCTCTACACAATTTGCATTTTTGGTGAATGGTGCACCTACAGGATTTTTCAAAATCACTAGGGGTATCAGGAAAGGTTGCCCCTTGTCACCTCTTTTATTTTTTCTTATTATAGAGGGACTAAGTAGACACATATTAAATGCAAAATGTACAAGTAAAATCAAAGGGGTTAAAATCTCTACTTCTGTCTTTATCACTCATCTGCTTTTTGTTGATAATGTTATGATTTTTGGTATTGATTATTGTTGATGATGTTATGATGTTATGATCATGGCCAAGGCATGAGTACCAATATGTGGAGTAAAAAACATGTTATTGGAACCCGTATCCAACTAGGGTTTTTCTCATTAAGAGGCAAAGAATATTTTGGATTAAAAGGTCAAATTCATAAAAATTTTGCATGAGAGTTTATGGACAATGCGCTCATGTTGGTCTATCCCAAGCACACTTTCCAAAAATTACAACATTCAATTTTGTTGCTTGGTTTGGTTATTATGCCCAAGGATGAATTTTCCATCTCTTTTTGAGAAACTTGACCTAAATGAAATTGGACGTAGGAAATTAAAATTGTGCATTGAAAGGACATGTCATTAGTTTCAATACATCTATTCCAATAGGGCCATCCTCCCCATTCAATCATAGAGGTCGAACACATTTTCTCTGGAGTTTAAACAGGCCCAGAAACCCCAGCCAGACATTGATACCTACCGGGGCCATAGAATTCCAACCGTCAAATTCAAGCATCATTGAATCATTAATGTCAAATCAGGCATCATTACCCAAACATCAACATTATCAACATCATTATCATTGTTTAACATCAAATCAATATCATCCACATCATCATTGTCATCAAATCATCAATAAATCAATACCACCAACATATTCAAATCTATAATAAATAATCACAAGCCATCAAGATCATTAATATCAGTAGTATCATTAAAATTGCCAAGTCATCAAGATCATCAATATCCATAGTATCATTAACACTACCAAATCATTGTCAATATCAATCAAACATCAATTCAGCATCATTAATATCATTGAGTTGTCATCAATTAATTAGCACTATCATCAAACAATTAATAACATCAAATCGGAACATCATCATCAAATCAATCAACCAACCAACTTCATCATGAAGCCAATCATCAATCAAAAGAACCATCATCAAATCAATCATCAATCCAACATCAACATCATTGAATAAATTAATAGTGTTAAATATAAACATCATCATCAAATCATCAATAACATCAGTAATGTTTACAAAATCAATTTCGTCGACATCTTCAAATTGCCAATAGCATCTAGATTATTAATAATCAATGTCATCAAGATTCAAGAGCATCAATAACATTATTATCATTAAGAAAATCAACAACAGTAAACCATCAAAAGAATCAATAGAATTAATTTCATGAAGAGAATCAACAACATTAGTGCCATCAAGATAATCAACATCAATAACAATCATATCATCGACAATGTCAATGGAATCAAAATATCAATAGAATCGATACCTTCAAAACAATATTATCACTCTCGTCAAATCAATATAAAAAATATCATTAATATTGTCAATAAAATACTTATCAATGAAAACAACATCAATCAATAATACCTTCAAATCAATATAAGCAACATCAAGATCTTGTCATCAAGCTTTTCTTGAAATTTCATAGTAGCCATTTTATTTTTATCAAACATTTTAAATTTGAAGCATGATTCATAATATTGACAATTAATCAATTCAATTAAAAAAAAATATTAATCAATATAAATGATGTAGATTTAATCTATCCCTCATTTTTGGAAACTAGGGTTTTCTCAGTAAGGGAGTGTGCAATTTTTGCACATGGGGGTCAACTTTCCAAAATCATCAATCAGGGACTTATGGCTAGTGTTTCTAGTTGGAACCTTCCTAGAAACACTTGTAGGACTCCTTGGAACCCGGTTTTGTTGCACAGTTGGAATTCTATGGCTCCGGTAGGTATCCAACTGGTGTCCCTGAAGGCCTTTTGGATGCGATATGGAACGAGCCATAGAATGATGATCATGGGTCAAATCGACAAACTATTGACTCCATTGGATTTAGGACATCGTGATAGTGCTATGGGTGCCCCTCTCCTCTAGTCCCATGGCCCAGGTGTCATCTCGTAGGTCCATTTTGGAAACTAGGGTTTTGCTCAGTAAGGGAGTGTGTAGTTTTTGCACATAGGGGTCAACTTTGAAAAACCATCGACCGGGGACTTACGGCTAGAGTTCCCACCTGGAGCCTTCCTAGACACACTTGCAGGACTCCCCAAAACCTGGTTTTGTTGCATGGTTGGAATTTTATGCCCCCAGTAGGTATCCAACTGGTGTCCCTAAAGTCCTTTTGGATGCAATATGGAACGACCATAGAATGAAGAACGTGGCTCGGATCAACAAACCGTCGACTCCATTGGATTTAGGACATCTGGATAGTGCTATGGGTTCCCCTCTCCTCTGGTTCCATGTCCCACATGTCATCTTGTAGGTCCATTTTAGAAACTAGGGTTTTGCTTAGTAAGGGAGTGTGTAACTTTTGCACAGGCGGGTCAACTTTGAAAAATCATCGACCGGGAACTTATAGCTAGCATTCCCAAGTGGAACCTTCCTAGACACACTTGTAGGACTCCTCGGAACCTAGTTTTGTTGCACGAATGGAATTCTATGGCCCCGGTAGGTATCCAATTGGTGTCCCTGAAGGCCTTTTGGATGCGAGATGGAATGAGCCATAGAATGACGACCATGGATTGGATCGACAAACCATCGACTCCATTGGATTTAGGACATCAGGATAGTGCTTGGGGTGCCTCTCACCGTCAATCCCATGGCCCAGGTTTCATCTTGTAGGTCCATTTTGAAAACTATGGTTTTCCTCAGTAAGGGAGTGTGCAATTTTTGCACATGGGGGTCAAATTTGAAAAATCATTGATTAGGGAGTTATGGCTAGCGTTCCTAGCTGGAACCTTCCTAGACACACTTGTTGGACTCCTCGGAACCCATTTTTGTTACACGGTTGGCATTCTATGGCCCCGGTAGGTATCCAACCGGTGTCCCTGAAGGCCTTTTGGATGCGAGATGGAACGAGCCATAGAATGACGATTGTGGCTCGAATAAAAAAACCGTCAAATCTGTTGGATTCAAGACATCAGGATAGTGCTAGAGGTTCCCCTCTCCTCCATTCCCATGGCCTAGGTGTCATCTTGTAGGTCCATTTTGGAAACTACGGTTTTGCTTAGTAAGGGAGTGTGCAGTTTTTGCACATGGGGATCAACTTTGAAAAATCATCGACGGGGAACTTATGGTTAGCGTTCCCAGCTGGAACCTTCCTAGACACACTTGCAGGACTCCCCGGAACCCAGTTTTGTTACACGGTTGGAATTATATGGGCCCCGTAGGTATCCAACAGGTGTGCTTGAAGGCCTTTTGGATGCAAGATGGAACGAGCCATAGAATGACGATCGTGGATCGGATCGACAAACCGTTGACTCCGTTGGATTCCAGACATAGAGATAGTGCTAGGGCATCCCCTCTCCTCTGTTCCCATGGCCCAGATGTCATCTTGTAGGTCCATTTTGGAAACTAGGGTTTTCCTCAGTTAGGGAGTGTGCAAGTTTTGCACATGGGGGTCAACTTTGCAAAATCATCAACCGGGGAATTGTGGCTAACGTTCCCAGCTAGAACCTTCCTATAAAAACTTGCAGAACTCCTCAGAACCCAGTTTTGTTGCACGGTTGGAATTCTATGGCCCCGGTAGGTATCCAACTAGTGTCCCTAAAGGCCTTTTGGATGCGATATGGAACGATCCATAGAATGACAACCATAGATCGGATCAACAAATCACCGACTCCATTGGATTTAGGACATCGGGATAGTGCTATGGGTTCCCCTCTCCTCTGGTCCCATGGTCCAGGTGTCAAATTTTAGGTCAATTTTGGAAACTAGGGTTTTGCTCAGTAAGGGAGTGTGCAGTTTTGCACATGGGGGTCAACTTTGAATTTTTTTTATTTTGATTCTAGAACTAGACATTCAAAGAGTGGAAATCAAACCTACCACACTGCACCCTTTATATATTTCTATGTCCTTAGTGTGCCACGTCATTTAACAACTCCTTAGTGTTCCACTATATTTGGATTTTGAGTAATTAATGTCATTTTAAGAATTCAAAGTTCCAAATAAAAAATGGAGGCAATGTTTCATCGATGATATCCCTCTGATCCTTGCTAGCTTTGTTAGATCAAAGTCACCATGAAACTTTGCCATCAAGTTATGGGGGAATACTTGCCAAATCAAAATGAACAACCATTACATCATCATTTGTATGAATCAAGAACATTCAATTTTAAATACATTTTCATATGAGGATGATCCATCCTTTTTACAAACATGGGACCATGAACATCTTATTTTCCTTCATCAAAACAACATTATCAAGGAATATCATTAAACTAGTTAGGTATTTCATTTTCCATGGACTTTGTATGATTACTTTTGCATTATGACAAGTGGAAAATGGACATATGAAAGAGGTAAAGCACAAACCAGGGTCTTACATACTAGGGTTTAGTAAAGATACGGTTTATATCTTCGACGATTTTATGAGAGTGAATTCATGACCAGCTATTGGTTGGCATATTGGAACGAACTAGGGTATATTTGTTACATATATTTCACCATATGTACATGAAGGCCCAATTAATTTTATTACACTTTAGCTATGCATTCCTTGCCATTGTACTTGATACTTTGCCATTGTTTTTAGAATGCTAGAGTAGGGCACGCTTCAACCGAACTTCATAGATGCTCATGTACGTATTGTTTGATGAAACGTGGTAGCGTTGATGAAATGTGTAGCATCTATTAGACTTCAAAGGATTACATTGATGATATGTATAGCATGTTACTATTATGACAGAGGTTATTCAAACATATTTTGACTTATTTTGTTAACTTTTGTATTTTCCTTGCAACATATTTTCCTTGCAACCATAATCTCGATCAATGGGTATGAACCCTTGGAGTTGACAAAAAACACAATTTTAAATTTTAGATATCAAATTAGCATGCATGTGCTAAGTTCATTGAACTATTGAAAGATATTATTAGTTTTTTCCATTAAGGTAATGTTTTCATAACACAATGGTGAGATTTCACTTGATCAATGCAAAAATGTAAGAGAATAAATATTGCTTAAAATGTAATTATATAAATTTCAATAGCATAATTTATCAATTTGTGGAAGAGATAAATCATCACAATAATAAGTGGAAACTCAAGAGAAAATATGGAATATCTTGTATCATGCATTGATACTCGAATGTTTCTAATGAAAAATATGGCAAAGTAGACGACCCTCAAATGTCCTGTCACTATACATGTATCCCTAAGTACAGCAATGTGTACATGTATGTCAAAATACATATATACAAGACTATGCAACATCAAAAACCAAACTTTCGCTTGTTTTCCCTGACTTTCCTCTATTGACCATCTCCGTGGGATCGCTCTGCATCTCAGGAGTCTGCAAAAAAAAATCATCATTTTTATCAAATAACTGCACTAATACCCTACCATTAACAAACTTAAAAAATTAACTTATGGCCAAATTATTTATGACAAACACTCACCAAATCCTCATGGGGTATAGATGTGAGCGTTGTGCTCATGGAAGGCCTCTCTAAAGTTGTGCTATGCAAATAAAAGATCATATCTCAATTAATTCAACAATTCAACATTGATCAACATGTTTGGGTAAATTGAATAAAAAAACTTGGTCATTAATGAACATCTCACCACAAGAGGAGACCCGGTCAGAACCATTGATTGAGCAGAGGGGTCGGGCACTTTTGCCGCTAATGGCTACAATCACCAAATGGGGAAATAGTTATACATGCATGAATAAACAATATAGTAACATGGTTAAATGCTATGCATTTTTATTGCTGAAATAGTTACCTCTGTATGACTTGTGGCTATTGTAGATGCGGCACTAACTGTAGCATCAATTACCCTTGTTAGGTGAGGGGTAGATGGATCTCTCACGTGTCTGCTATAGAGGACATCCACACCCTTACTAGGAGTGGAGCCTCTCTTATACACTTGTCCCTTTTGCACATTTGGACTACGAGGAGATCGAACTGTTGACTGTCTCATAAGTATAGAGGTTGGTGGCTACAATCACCAATACTGACGTAGTTAGAAATGCATTGGTCAATGAAATAACATGTATTAACAAATTGACAATGATGAAATACATACCGATGTATTGTATACTTCAATCAATTCTAAGAGACGTTTTGCCACCTGATATGTCTCTATGGGAATGCTAGCGATTGTATTACCACCATGGGGGAGCTCACTAGATGAAATAATTTCCCTCTCATGGGGATCTACAACCTACAATTTAGAAAATTGTAAATATTAGATAGTGTAGCATTAATTAAGTAACATGTTATAAAAAACTAACATGTATTAAAATAATGTCATGTTGAAATAGTTACCTCAGTCTGAGATGTTGTTGCTGAAGGTATGACAACATATTGTACATTAGAAGGTTCTACTGCATCAGCCTCTTGCCCTTCATGCCCTTCTTGTAGCAACTACAAGTTTTTAAATCATTAAAAATATTAGCAATCTATATATGTGTATAGTAAGGAAAAATAATTTACAAATGACACTAAATTGTTAACCATTTTCTTAAAGAATATATGGATTTGAAATGTTTAGCTAACTGACAAGTTTCATCGTTAAGAAATTTGAGGTCAAGAGACGAATTCGACAACATGTTAGTGAAAATTGAACTTGGATCAGTTTTATACCTTATTTTGTGTTTCAATTAATTAATTAGGGTTTTTGAAAATGTTTGAAACTATAGAAAATTAAAAATTATGGGTAAAAATTAAAATCCAATTATATATATAATTTCAATATTAACAAATCAATTTTCATTTTGTGTTGTAGGGCAAACATTGGGCACATTTTCACGAATTTCAAATCTCTCTTGTGATCAAACGGAGCATCCAAACGCCAAACTACTTCCATCAAGTAAGTAACAATCAACCCACCTTGCATTTCAATGGTTTATTTTTAAAATTTTGAGGAAAAATGGCCCGAAACGCTATGCTCATAAAGTTTTATGCGCGGGCGCTACTGTGTGTACATAACAGTAGCGTATGAAGGCGAATGGGCGCTACTTTACTCAAACAGAGTAGCGCCTACACGCTACTGTGTAATACACACAGTAGCGTACACATTTGCAAAGCCAAAATGAAGCGCCGAGACTCAAAATTTTTGGGGTTTTTGTGCAGGATGGTCTTACAATGGAGGGAAAGGGAGCATGAAGACATGGATAGACTAGCTATGCAAGACCCTGCTACCCTTCATGCGCTCCGTAGATGCGGTTTGTTGAAATTTTATCGAACCGTAAACATGCGGGCACTAAACAAGCTGTTTCGGAGATTGATTCAGTATTGGGATGTTGATACTAATACCTTCATCATCCGGGGGCAAACTCTTGAGCTTACCGTTGAGGATATATATTTTATTACCGGTCTCTCAAGAAGAGGAGACGTAATCAATCTAAAAGGGACATCTCGCTTGGGTGCACGGTCCGTGCAAGAATATGTGAACACCTACTGTGTTGCCGGAGCAGAAAAATCGGGAAGCCAAGTCCTGATTTCAACTATTGATGGTCTCCCGCTGAAAGTAATAGTGAGTACGATCAACCGGGTATCCGGTAGTGCATCACAACACTTGGCTTCTAGGAACTCGATGCATGTCGGTGTACAGTGCTTGCATGGGCATGTTTATGATTGGAGTACTAGCTTGTTGGCTAACATGAAGTATCAATTGACAAGTAGCAACATCTGGAGTCTCCAATGAAGAAGAGGCCATTTTAAGGACTCAACAGTTAGACCTTGTATACGCACAATCTGGTTTACTGTATGAGATTATACCAGACGCACCGAGATCAAACACTGATCTAAGTAGGCCCAAACCCGGACCACATGCTGACGGCATAGTGGGTTCGGTTAACTCTGCAGCTTTCGAAGCACTGACCAAACAGGTCCAAGCCTTAACTGTCAAACATTCGACTGCAGACATTGCTTCCGTCACAACCTCTCCTTCTACTTCTGAATCTGTTAATCAGGTTCAGAACAATCAAAAGGGCCCTCGGCAGCCCAATAACAAAAAGAAGGGCAAGAAAGGAGAGGGGAACCAACAAAAGCCCAAAAAAGATAATGCCGAAGAGGGTAATAAAGAAGAGAAGAAGGTTAGGTTTCCTTGTAAACTTTGCAAACAAAACCACCTTACTCATCAATGCCCTCTACTAGAAGAAGCCCAGAAGCTTTTGAAAGAGAAGAAGCCTGCCGTCTTGAAAGATCCATTTCCCAAAGGGCAAGGCTCCACTTCTGGCACCTCCAAAACTGGGGGCACCTCACACGCTTCGGTTGATCAAACATTCATAAACATGGTCAACTCAGATGCACTTTTGCAAACCAGAGCTAAAAACTATACCCCGGAAACGCAGAGAAAGGATAAGGAGATTGCTGAATCTTCCACTTCACTCCACATACCTGTGGACCCAATGCCTAAGATTCCGAAAGGTGTCTTAAAGAGGGCATCGCACAATCCCAACACGCGGGCTGCTTCCAACTACAATGTGGTTGAAGATCTAGCTCAAACTCCTTGTGCCATGTCTACCTTAGAAGTCTTGCAGAGTTGTCCTTTGCAACGAAATGCACTTCTGGCAGCTATTGGGAGTATGGAGTCCTCCAACATGTCTGCGCGATTTGATATGACTGATGTCAAATACCGGTTTCCATATCACGTTGCCCTCCAGATTGAAGTCGTTCATGGTCCAATGACCATAAGACGAGCTGTAGTAGATGAGGGAGCGTCGACTTGCGTAATGTCTATTTCCTGCTGGAAAGCTCTAGGTTCTCCTGAGTTAGTCCCTTCCAACACAATGCTTACTGCATTTGATGGCAGAACTTTCCGTCCACATGGAGTTTTGCCATCATTTAATGTCACTTTGGCCGGTAAGACAGTTGCTGTTGAGATTGAAGTTCTGGACGCTCCGCTCGATTACAACATGTTGTTGGGTAGGAGTTGGACTTATGCCATGCAAGCTATAGCATCGGCAGTTTTTCGAGTGGTCATGTTCCCATTTGAAGGTAAGATCGTTACAGTCGATCAACTTTCTTTCACTCAAGGAAAACACCAGACTTCTACGGAAACCACGATTCCTATGGTTGATCAAACCGCCCCGGTTAAAGAGAGTTTAGGAGCAGGGTTGTATGGTTCGTTAATGGGCACTTTCGACATCCCCTCTCCTGTTCTGTTTATGCGTTCTGATGTGGGTACCGTTACTGAAAAATTTACAGTCGGTTTAAGAACTGATCCTTGGATCCTTCCTACCACGTCAGATCCTTTTGTGCCTCCCTCCATTGCAGAAGTAGCCTATATGGAAACTCAACACGCTACAATGGAACATATCATGACTCCACCAGTCTCAGTCGAGTCAGATATGGACTATGCTCCGGCATGGTCACTGAATTCTACTCACTCATTCGATTGTTTAGATACGGTTTTGCCATCTGATGAAGCCATCTTAGAAGTCATGATGGGCCTGGACCAACCTTGGGAACATATGCATCATAGGTCCTACATACTTCCGAATTTAGACAGAATTGAGAAAGGAGAATTCCCTTTGAGACCCGGTGGACTTGTTGATCTGTCATCTTCTCCTTCTACTTCAAAAGCTGTTTATGCTGAAGGGAACATGGCTAATATTTCAAAAACAACTCCAGTCGACATTTCCACCAAGCCTGGGGTCGTGGAAAATATTTTTATTGGTGCAGACTGCTCTCCAGAAGAGATAGCTCTGTATACCAAATTGTTTAAAGAATTCCGCGACGTTTTTGCCTGGTCATATGAGGAGATGCCAGGTATTGACCCAACCATTGTGGAACACGTCATCACGACATATCCTAATGCGAAACCTGTGAGGCAAAAGCTTCGTCCCGTAAACCCTAGAAAAGCAGCCGCCATCAAAGCTGAGGTGGAAAAGTTGCTCAAAGCCGGTTTCATTTATCCGATCGATATGACGGAATGGGTTTCAAACCCCGTTCCGGTTGATAAAAAGCAAGGCACTATTAGAGTTTGCACTGACTTTCGAGATTTGAATAAAGCTTGTCCGAAAGACAACTATCCCACACCATTTATCGATCAAATCATAGATGCGTGTGCAGGACATGAAATGTTCTCTTTTATGGATGGTTTTTCAGGATATAATCAAATAGAGATCAAACAGGAAGATCAGCATAAAACAGCTTTCATTTGCCCATGGGGCACTTTTGCTTATCGGAAAATGCCATTTGGTTTGAAAAATGCTGGGGCTACCTTCCAGCGAGCAATGAATTTTGCTTTTCACGACATCAAACACATTGTAGAACCTTACTTGGACGATCTCCCGGCGCGATCTCGAAAGAGACGGGACCATCCGGATCACCTTAGACAAGTGTTTGAAAGATGCAGAAAATATAAGATTCGTTTGAATCCGAATAAATGTGTATTCTGTGTCGAATCGGGACGTTTGCTAGGTTTCATTGTCTCTAATCGTGGCATAATGGTTGACCCACTTAAAGTTGAGGCGATTGTAAATCTGCCTCCTCCTCGCACCTTGCGACAACTTCAAAGTCTGCAAGGCATGTCTAATTTCTTACGGCGATTTATAATAAACTACGCCAAAATTACCAAAGGTTTTATGAGGCTACTCAAACAAGATTCTTATTTTGTGTGGGACGAAGCTGCACAATCATCCTTTGAAGCATTAAAAAAGGCACTTCTTTCAGCACCCTTGTTAAGCCCGCCAGATTACTCAAAAGATTTTTTGTTATACCTGGCGGCGTCTCTTACTACAATTGGTATAGTTTTGGTTCAGGAAGACGATATGTTCCAAGAACATGTTGTCTACTATCTTTCTCGCGCATTGATAGCCCCTGAGGTTAAATACTCGCATGTTGAGAAGTTAGCACTTGCTGCGGTCTATGCGGTCCAGAGACTTCGTCACTATATACTTTTACGAACTACTACAGTGATAGCAGAAGTAAACCCTTTCCAGTATGTTCTCACACGACGAATCATTGGTGGGAAATACAATAAATGGATTGTAATTCTACAAGAATTCGATTTGGTTTTCCAATCAGCTAAATCGAAAAAATCACTAGTATTCGCGGAATTAATCTCAGAATTTCCAAGTGACCTAGAACGCGTGGAGGAAGAAACATCTTTTCCTGATGAACATATCTTTCTCATCGCCTCTTCTGACCCATGGTACGGAGATATTTTAATATATCTCCAGACTTTGAGGTGTCCTACCACTTTTTCCCGAGAAGAGCGACGTAAACTTAAAACCCATGCGAAAAATTACCTTATTATCTCTGATACTTTATATCGGCGTGGGGTAGATTCCATTTTACGACGTTGCTTAACTAGGGAAGAAGCTGAAGCAGTGTTAAACGATGCCCACAGTGGAGCTTGTGGGGGACATCTTTCCGGGTTGGCAACAGCTCAGAAGATACTGCGTGCCGGATATTTTTGGCCCACGATCTTTAAAGATTGTGTGGAAGCAGTGAAACATTGTCGACCATGTCAGTTTTTCACTAAAAAAATGAGGGCACACCCAGCTCCTCTTCATCCTATAATTACAGCAGGTCCCTTCACAAAATGGGGGGTTGATTTCATGACATGTAATCCAGTTTCAGCTGGAGGACATCATTACATCATCGTTGCCGTTGACTACTTTACTAAGTGGGCAGAGGCAATGCCTACTGTTAAGGCAGATGGAGAAACTGCCGCTTATTTCGTATTTAATCAGATCATAGCACGGTTTGGTATACCTAAAGAGATAGTGACTGACCATGGTAGACATTTCCAAAATAGCATGATGACTGAGTTATATACAATGCTTGGTTTTCGACAAGAACATTCGTCATCATACTATCCTCAGGCGAATGGACAAGTTGAAGCAGTGAATAAAACGTTAAAAGTTATATTACAACGAACTGTTAATGCCAGTAGAAATAACTAGCACATCATGCTATACCCGGCTCTTTGGGCTTATCGAGCCAACGTTAAGACTGCTACTGGTTTCTCTCCTTTCCAACTTGTGCATGGGATAGAGGCAGTGGTACCGATTGAATGCGAGATTCCTTCGCTAAAACTAGCAGTTCAATTACTACCCGATACTTCAATACTTGAAGAACGTTTGTTACGCTTAGAACATCTAGATGAACAGCGCCGGGATGCGCTTACAACAAACGAGGTTCACAAAAAACGAGTCAAAGGACAATACGACAAATCCGTTAAACCCAGAGTTTTCATTGAAGGAGATTTGGTCCTACTTTGGGATCAAGACAAAACCTTTGGGACCCGGTAAATTCAAATCCAGATGGCTCGGACCTTATATCATTTCTAAAGTTTTGAAGAAAGGTGCCTATGAACTGGTGGATTACGAAGGTAATAAGTTGGACGAGCCTAGAAATGGGCTCTACCTGAAGAAGTACTACGCCTAGGTTGAAGTACTTTTTCTTGTAACATAGCTGTATATTTCTGTATAGTTAGTTTTGTTATGCTCGTTAGGTGATCTGATGTGTGTTTCTCGTTTCATGTACCAGATGTCAACCGCACATTTCTTAGGATTTGCTGATGGCGCCAGTCGCCACACCTGTCAGTTGGCTGCAGCAGCTTGGGTCATTTATTCACCCGCTGACCAACTTGTCTCTTCGGGGGGGGTTTGTTTGGGACCTACCACGAACAATGTGGCTGAATACAGTGCAGTTATAGAACTTCTCCGAGATGCCCTCAGTCATGGCATTTCATACCTGGAGGTAAGGCTTGACTCACAACTAATTGTATTTCAGTTAACAGGTGTCTATCGGATCAGAGATCCAGGATTGCTACGACAGTTTCTACGAGTTAGATTATTGGAAAGACATTTTCATTCTATCAGATATGAACACATTCCAAGAAATTTAAACAATTTAGCTGATTCGTTAGCAAACTATGTGTTAGATTGGCATTTGCATCATACATTGTAAACAACATTCCACACATAAGATTTAAAAACACATTCACATGTAAATAACCGATACTGTATATATAACTGATACCGTATCAAAAAATATGAGTTTCGAGTCACGAGTTTCATAAGTCAAGTCATAAAAGTACAAAAGTTGGGCATGGCAGCCTCAAAAATATATACATATAATGTTTTTCTTCTCCTATGGAGAAGGAGGAACCTCCTCATCATCTACCGCATTACGGTAGCATATCACTAGTCTAGCAACCCTACGCAGTAATCTAAGCCATGCTGGGGGCACCCCAACAACATCCTCCTGCATGTCAACAGGTATCTGGTCCATGCGGCTGGTAGGAATCTCATGAGTCAGCCGACTCATTTTCCTCTCTAGGGTTCCCAGCATAGCTTCTGCTGCGGTGATATCAGCTGGCCTCACATAGATAGTAGGATGGCCCTCGGGACGAACAGGCCCAACATCTGCATTGAACACTCGATTAGAACTCCAAAACTCATTTCATAAAAAATAAAATATTTGAAAATTTTGAAAAAATTAAATAAATTCTCAAAAAGTAAACATACCAATATCTCCCCAGGCACCACCTGGCGGAAGTACCAGCTCTGGGTCATGACGAAAATCTAGTCCAGCATAGGGAAACTGCTCAAAAGCGGGAACTTGTCTCTCCCACCACCCCCAGAAGTCATCTGTATGGTAACAGTAGTGACTCTCCCCACCACCTTGGCGGAGAAAAATGTCACCCCAACGGCCTAGTCTGGGCTCACGGGGGTTAACCTGTGGTAATGGCATTCCCAAACTAATAGCAGGCATTCTCTCTCGAAGAAAGTACACAAGATACTCCCGTACCCGAAATTCTTCATTGTACCAGATTTGCAACTTGTCAATTGATACTTCATGTTAGCCAACAAGCTAGTACTCCAATCATAAACATGCCCATGCAAGCACTGTACACCGACATGCATCGAGTTCCTAGAAGCCAAGTGTTGTGATGCACTACCGGATACCCGGTTGATCGTACTCACTATTACTTTCAGCGGGAGACCATCAATAGTTGAAATCAGGACTTGGCTTCCCGATTTTTCTGCTCCGGCAACACAGTAGGTGTTCACATATTCTTGCACGGACCGTGCACCCAAGCGAGATGTCCCTTTTAGATTGATTACGTCTCCTCTTCTTGAGAGACCGGTAATAAAATATATATCCTCAACGGTAAGCTCAAGAGTTTGCCCCCGGATGATGAAGGTATTAGTATCAACATCCCAATACTGAATCAATCTCCGAAACAGCTTGTTTAGTGCCCGCATGTTTACGGTTCGATAAAATTTCAACAAACCGCATCTACGGAGCGCATGAAGGGTAGCAGGGTCTTGCATAGCTAGTCTATCCATGTCTTCATGCTCCCTTTCCCTCCATTGTAAGACCATCCTGCACAAAAACCCCAAAAATTTTGAGTCTCGGCGCTTCATTTTGGCTTTGCAAATGTGTACGCTACTGTGTGTATTACACAGTAGCGTGTAGGCGCTACTCTGTTTGAGTAAAGTAGCGCCCATTCGCCTTCATACGCTACTGTTATGTACACACAGTAGCGCCCGCGCATAAAACTTTATGAGCATAGCGTTTCGGGCCATTTTTCCTCAAAATTTTAAAAATAAACCATTGAAATGCAAGGTGGGTTGATTGTTACTTACTTGATGGAAGTAGTTTGGCGTTTGGATGCTCCGTTTGATCACAAGAGAGATTTGAAATTCGTGAAAATGTGCCCAATGTTTGCCCTACAACACAAAATGAAAATTGATTTGTTAATATTGAAATTATATATATAATTGGATTTTAATTTTTACCCATAATTTTTAATTTTCTATAGTTTCAAACATTTTCAAAAACCCTAATTAATTAATTGAAACACAAAATAAGGTATAAAACTGATCCAAGTTCAATTTTCACTAACATGTTGTCGAATTCGTCTCTTGACCTCAAATTTCTTAACGATGAAACTTGTCAGTTAGCTAAACATTTCAAATCCATATATTCTTTAAGATTTTTGCGTCATCAACTAATATTTTGTTGAAAACCTAGTTTTGGCAGGACATGAAGTTATGATCCCAGAAGCTGACCTTTAAGTCATTTTAAGCTCTTGTTTGGACTATTTAAACCTAAACAAGATTGCCGAGCAGACTTGTCCTCTTCAAGCTCGTTAAAGTACCCGAAGGCTCATCCACTCAGGTATAGAATTACCCCTTTTCCGGGCCTCAGTGGATTAACTACGGAAAAGGTATACTCTAGGTATACGTCAGTATGCGCTAGAAGAGTTCTCCTTTCATTGTTTTATACTTTTTCGGGGGAGGAGACTAACTATACGAAAAAGGACCTTCTAGAGTCTCTCTTTAGGGTTTTCAGACTCTCTAAATATGAAAATACCAAGCGAGCATTCACCTACTCGGGCTCGATGTGAAATCCACGAGAGGGTAAGTAGAGGACTGTTTAAGTTTTTCAACTCTATAAACAAGAAAATACCGTCGAGCACAGACCAATCCGGGCTCGATATAAAATCCACGGATAGGTGAAAAGAGGATTGTTTAAGTTTTTCAGACTCTATAAACAGGAAAACACCGGCGAGCATTAATCTGCTTGGGCTCGATACTAAAATCCACGAGCAGATATATGGAGTTATTGTTTAAGTTTTTCAGACTCCTTAATATTGAAAACACCGGCGAGCAAGAACAGATCTCGGCTCGATACTAAAATCCAGAGATCAGTACATATAGAGTAATCTTCTATTTCTTCTTTGAACTCTTTAAATTATGAAGAAGGTACTGAGTCTTCCTCCCATGGGCTCATTAAATTATTTACATGGTTGGACCTTTTGAGTTTTCATTCTTTCTTGGACTCATTAAATCCACAAGAAGGGTATTCTTTTATCTAAAAAGAATAAGGAATGGGAAAACACATCATATCTTCATTGTTAAAGGCAGTATCAGTCAAGTCCTATCCTTGAACACAGCACCTACTTGAGTCTATCTTGTCGGTTGGGTTTAGTTTTTGGCTTTAAGGTGAACCTTTCCTCCGAGTTATTTACTCCCCCGGTTGGTTATTCTTCCAACCATATGGAGGGTCTGCTAATGTCTCTTACGTTTCAGACTTATTTACCCCATTATGTCAAAAACTGCCTAAGTCACTTTGTGTCGTGCTCAATGTTCAAGGATATACCCTGTGTCGGCCATTCTGCAGTTTACCTTGACCTCATGTGTCGGCCTTCCTAGTGTCAGTCTTGTTACATATCGTTTCGTATCAGCTCTTACCAGTTGAGTGTTCCTCGAGTTGGATGATGGAGGATGCCTTAAGGCCTCCCTTCCAACGGACTTCTTCCCATCGACATCAAATCGTTATTCTGGGATTGAAGTTTAGAGTTTCGGTTAGTACCTTGGAGATTGCAGTCACCAGTGGCAATTTTCCTCACTGTTGAATGATGAGAATACATCAATGTCTCTTCTTCGACAGGATTCCCAAGTGTTCGACTCCAAGTCCATCTATTCACATTTGGCGAATCGTACTTGGTACCTTGGACTCCATTATCATTATCGATGGAAGTCCTCGCGTTTGTTAACGGTATACATCAATGACCGGTAATCAGACGATGCCCTCCATGTTCGACTGTCAACTCATCTATTCACATGGCTCGGGTTTGTACCTAGGGTTGTTATGGGATGAAGACTTTGGGATTTGGATGACATAACCCCATTTTGTTATCACCCAAGTTGCGCAAGACTGAGCCTCACTTCTATACGGCTCTCCATGAGACATAGATCCAGTGTGTTGTTATGGCTATGATCTCTTAGTTTGACATGGATCCACGCTTGTATTTCAAGTGGCCATGCTTTTATATACATCTCCTTGTTATGTATCGGAGATCATGTTGTATCACTCTACACATCTATAAGATGTCAACAATGTAATTGCTCGCTGACCTTGATTTTTGTTGCAGGTTTTCTGCGACTTTGTTCTGCGGTTCTGTGCTCTCTCTCTGGTTTTGGATTATAATGTATTTCGGCCATCGTTACCCTCTGATCTCACACATTAGGGGGCATCTGTTATAGGTCAAACTTGCACCTCTCCGTCCGTGATCACCCTGAGCTGCTGATCACACAAAAGGACAACTTGGATGGAGGAGCATGTTGACCTTGGATATCATGACAACTCATCCCATTTCCCGAGAATACTGAAAAACATACAAAAACATCATTTTGAGGTATGAGCGCTACTCTACTTAAAGAGACAAGCGCCCATACGCGACTCCAGTGCATAATAGTAGCGCCCATATCAGTATATACGCTACTCTGTCTCATCAAAGTAGCGCTCACAATTTAAAACTAAATGAGCGCTATTGTTTAAACAATAGAGTAGCGCCCTATACGCTACTCCACTGTGTAATAGTCGCGTGTACCCTAAAAAATGATTAAAAAATATATTAATCCATCGAAGAGGATTAGTTGAAGACAGTTTCTTAACTTCCCCAACCTCCTCATCGACTGGAACTACTTCCTTAAACCTATAAATTCCTAGAAGGCTAAGGGAGCAAGGTTAGAAGAAATTATGAATGCAAATACTTACTAAAGAAAGAGAGGATGAGTTAATGGAGAAACTGTTGCAGAAGACATTCAAACCAGAGCAGAGCCAGAGCCCAGGATCTAGTTGCAGGAGCCTGCTTCATTATCAGGTATATTTGTACTGCATACTATTTTGAAAAATAAAGGTTGAAGTGTTTCCTTGTTCCAATCTGAAGGTGTTATCAAATGGCATTTTGAGTTGGATTCATTTTGGTCAATACTGGATATTCAACATAATCTTTGTTTATTTTATGATTTATATGTTGCCCAAAGTGTTTGAGGAAGGTATTGTTGTTTCAGGTTTGCTGAAAGAAGGAAGATTTGAGAGCTGGACACAAGGCTGGGTCAAGGCTAGGATCAGACTCCAGTAAAAGGTATGTTCTCTAAATCTGTAATCTATTTCTTTTGCAAACACTTCTGTAAATGACATAAATACACTTACCTGTCACCCCAACCAAGTTGATAGTTTAGTTTCCTGACTATAGGGTAGAAATATCCGCCAACACATTTACTAATGTATTAAAATAATGTCATGTTGAAATAGTTACCTCAGCGTGAGTTGTTGTTGCTGAAGGTATGATAAAATCTTGTACATCAGAAGGATCTACTGCAGGAGCCTCTTGCCCCACATGCCCTTCTTGTAGCAACTACAAGTTTTAAAATCATTAAAAATATTAGCAATCTATATATGTGTATAGTAAGGAAAAATAATTTACAAATGACACTAATTTGTTAACCATTTACTCATGTATTAAAATAATGTCATGTTGAAATAGTTACCTTAGTGTGAGTTGTCATTGAAAGTATGACAACATATTCTACATCGGACGGTGCTGATGCATGAGCCTCTGGACTATGCTCTGCATCATCAGTGGAAACGTCTTCAACCTCGTGCCCTTCTTGTAGCAACTACAAGTTTTAAAATCATTAAAAATATTAGCAATCTATATATGTGTATAGTAAGTAAAAATAATTTACAAATGACACTAAATTCTTAACCATTTACTTACCTATGTAAAATACCCAGTAAAGGTATCATTTGTTTGGACAAGACCAAAGCAAGGATGGCCACATACTATGCATGGGTGGGGCTCTCAGCTGTGCTCATGAAGTGCAGGTCTAGTGCTACTACTAGATTCTCCTTGACCACTGGAAGGTGGTGGCTCTACCCCACCGGTAGGTGGTGGATATACCCCACTAACAGGTGGTGGCTCTACTCCGCCCATAAATGGTGGCTCTGATGGCCTTTCCTGGTAAGTACCTTGAAGATACGTGCTATGGTGAATAGCTTCCTGTACCAACAGTAGGAATGAATCCTGTGTATCTGGGACCAACTGATCTGTAGGCGGAACATCTGGCCTGGGTAGCTTCCTGCAAGGTGGAGCTACTGGTCGATTGATATCTATGTGCCTCGTATTGGGATGTTGCTGAGGCATCCCCATCCCAACGCCCTGGTACTCGAAGATATTAAAATAATTAACATGCTTCCCCAAAACAAATTCTGCATACATCTTTCTCAGAAAATATAGAGGCATTTCCATGTTGTTATGTGGTGGTACATCAAACGCCATGTACCATCGGTCCATCCAATTATCTATGAATGGTTAATATGCACACCACTTGATAGAAATATGTCTTTTGTTTGCATTCGGGATTTCGCCCGTCCATGGATCTCTAAATAGGGAAAACATATGTTGTTTTGTTATTTTCAACTTCTTAACTACTTTGTAGCTAATTCCATCATCATATTGTTGCCTCTTTCTTTCTTTGAATGTAGCAATTTCTTGCAGTGCAACATTAGACCTACTAAAGGTCTCTATCATTCCATCCAAATTGGATGCAAGCATACGATGCCTATCATCAACAATAGTTATTGAGTCTCGAATTTCTCTGAGCCTCTCAATTTTTGTTTGGATGTTTGGATGTTTGAATGTACATCCATGGTCGTCACTGCAATAAAAAAATAAAAAAACAAATCATTAGAAATGTATACATGTGATATAATGACTTCTTTCAAAAATGAAAAATGTATAAACTTTGTGCAAGAACGAATACATTACAAACATAAATATCATCTCAAAATACTATAATAACAACTACATGTAAACCAAAGTGGAAGGTGAGGATCAACTACATGTAAATCGATTAATGATCGATGGCAGAGAGCTCCTAATTCAATTATGAAAGAAGGATCGAGACAATGGGGGCCTTAAAATCACTTTATGTACACCTTTCTAGAGCCAAGGTATTGGGGAAGATGTTATTCATCATAATCTACCTTCATAAATCTATCTTTTGTATCTAATTCTTTTCATGGTCATGGCCCTTTACTTGCTCACAATCTAGTGTATGATGAGGAAGATTTGGTGGTGAAGTCCTCTGCGTCATTAAGAAGGGGCAAGATTTTGAGTGTGAGGGTCGATCTAGGCATGTTCCATGAAGTAAAGCTCTTATCGGTTGCTAGGTATGAAGACCCAAAACCATGAATTGAGTGTCTTGGTTGTGAAGGAGGTAAAAAAAGATGTGGTAGTTCATCTTAGCAACAAAGTAAGTGGCGTGTCTGCAAAGGAGGGAAACCTAGTCCCTTGAGGTTTGGGGGATGATGTAAAGTACATCATGCCATCGGTTGGATTCACAAGCATTGGTTGGACATTTTTAGGGTAAAAGAATGTGTGGGAGAAAAAAATAGGATTTGGTTGAGTCAAGTCTAGAAAGCAAGCCTAGGTTATAGTCCATAGTTCCTCCTCCTAGCCAAATGGTGGACGGTTTTTTTTTCCAATTAGCAATAGATGTGGAAGAAATATTGAAGAAACGTTGGTGTTGGGATTCAATTTCCAATTTTTATTTTAGTTTTTTTCAAATCTCTTATTGCTTGGGTGGATGTAAAATTCATTAAGGGGATTGATAGTAGGGAGGAATTAACATATGTTAAATAACAAATTTTAAAACTTTTAGTTTTGGAATTTCATTTACAAAGATTTTTAATTTAGGGAAACATAAAAATTTATATTTTTAATGATGAAAGGAGGCAAGGATTTGGATGCGTACCTTTCCAATCCTCCTTTCCAGATGAAATCTCCCTCGTTGAGCTCCGAATTTGGCCTCCCTTCACTTCTCCAATGTGTTTTTCCAAGACACAATTACTCGAGCGTTCCGGTTTTGAGTGGGTAAACAGTGGTCGCGGTCCGTAGACTGTTTTTTTTTGTTATATTAACCAAAACGCGTGCGCGTTATAGTTATACATATACCATCTTCGCGGTACTTCATCCAATGTATGGACAAATGCATGGACCCATTCCTGTTTTAGTCTCACTCCCCATGCGCTTTGACACTCCTCCAAGTGATCCCTTGGGTCGCTCCTGTCGAGCACCCTATATGCAGATAGATTATTACCAACACACAGAGCATACGAGATTTATTGTCAACCCGAGAAGTCTTTTTATTTCAAAGGATAAATGCACAGTCTATACTTAAACACCAAATCATTATAATTGAATACTTTTATCCTCTAACAACCATGTTCATCCCAAGAATTTGTGTAATCTCAATTGCCTTCTAAATGCTACAATTTCAATTCCTTTCTACTATGCATCAATAAGAAATAATATAAGATTTAACAACAATTGCAAGAAAGAAATCTCACTCACATCCTAGAACAATCACCTCTTCAATCTGTTCACTCTTGAACATCACAAACATAAACTAAATATTAATCTAGAAATTCAATTGCAAAGGTTGAGTTCAACTGCTCTAAGCGTTTGATTTACAGGAATGAAAATCAACAATCATAACAAGAAAGATAACTTGCAAGGGTTCATGGAATAACAATATTCAACTGCAGGATGAACAAAGCTATGTACAACTATCATATGAAATGCATAAAGAAAGTTCCTACTCAGTCGACTGTTGCTCTGCACCATTTACCAATCTCAAGGAATTATAATCTTAATTATATCGAAAATCCACACCACACTTACTACTGCTGCGCACAAGGGAAATATCATGAACAAAACATCACACAACAACAAATTCGAAATCCTATTTTAACTCAGCAATCTCTGTGGAAGACGGGCCCAGCCTTCACACAGAGATGCTGGCTGAACAACGTAAAGCTTCTTTTAACTCAAAGGAAACTCTTTGTATTAACGAAAGGAAGATTACACAAATTGATCCCACTGCTAATACAATGAATGAATTCTGCATTGTTCAACCCCCTGGGTCGAGGCAGCTCCCCATATTTATACATACAGATCGTAACATCCGATCCTATTAATGGGCAGCCATGAAGATCTCTGATCTTCATGCGCCCTAAATAACACTAACTGTTACAATACGTGGCAAAGTAGAGACAATGCGATAAAGTTGTTCATTGGCCCAAGAGTGGCGATCTTTCCAGATCACGACTATACTCGAGCAGTGACATACTAAAGATCTCCAATTATGGCGCATTCTGTTATAGCTGCCCTGTCACAGCTCTGTCTAGAATGTTGCATTAGAATCACATACATTAATTGATGATTGGAACTTCGAGGATCCTTTTAAGCAGCGAACATCCCTCCTTTCAAGACTTGTTCAGCCCCACCTTCCTGCAGTCCACTTATCTCAAACTACCTTCATAAATCATAACATGTTAGCACAATTGAGAGATACACAGCCTTAATTATCACAATCATAAGCATTAATAAGATAAAGCAATGATCAGTCATACCTTGGTAGCTTGGGGAAATAAAGTGAGGACAACAGGTCTAATTAACATGATAAATGATGTACGACAGGGGAAGGAAAGGTGATCAAGGACGATTAAAGGGGCCAATTCTGGGCTCAACATCTCCCCCCAACTACCCTGTTGCATGTTCTCATGCAACAACCTGCATCATTCAGAATCTGAGTCCTGTACTGATCTCTATCCATGGAGAGAGGAAAAATTGTAGGGAAACTCAGGCACCTCATCTGTCTTTAAAAATCCTCTGTGAGTAACCCCATACCTTCCAGCATCACTGCTCCCCTTCCAATGCTACCTACTAATGTCTGGAAATGCAGTTGGTGCAGGTGGAAATCACGTCTTCCTGCAGTCTCATCATATGCTGTGCCTGGGGAGGACTTGAAAGGAAATCTTTAGTTTGAATCCAAATCAATGACATTTCTAGGAGGTAGAAGCACTGGTTCTTGTGGGGCAGTGTCTTCCAGAACATCTAAGTCTAATAAGAGAGTTGCTGGTTCTTGTGTAATAGCAACATCCTTTAGACTTTCTTCAGCAGCTACCTTCATTGCTTTTAGAGACACTGGTTCTTGTGTAACAGTGTCTTCTTTGTCCTTCTGCTACTGAGATTGGATATCCTTCTCATTGTGCAGCTCCTCCTCCAAGATTTCAGTGTCACCTGAGCATGGTGTCTATACCTGTTCATCTTCACTCCACTGTGTATCGGGAATGATATCCATTCTAGGTTTATCTTCCAAATGAAATTCAGGAGTTCCTGCTGCAGCCTCTAAGGATGTTGGTTCTTGTGTAGCAACATCTTGGCTTGCTTCTTCATCCTCATGTTGTTGCAACTCTTCTCCTATGAGCTCTGTGTCATGGGAACCCTCTGGGGTTACAAACCAGAGTTCATCATTAAATTCTAGAGTGTCCTCGATTCCAGGTTCTTCTCCCATCTGCTTGGTCGATTAGACAAGTATACTCAGGTTTGTTGGTTCTTGTGTTACAGCACCCTGTTCAAGTTTATCAATGTCCTGCCCTTGTGGCTCATCTTCTAAAATTTCTGTGTCATGGGAACATTCTGGGGTTACAGTATAGAATTCTTCATTAGGCTCCAGAGTGTCCTCCATCCCATGCTCTTCTCCTATCTGTTCTATAATTTCTGTGTCGTGGGAGCATTCTGGGGTTACAGTATATTCTTTATCCCCATCATCATACATGATTTCATCCCTTAGATCCTCTGTCACAGGATTAGTGGTAGCTTCAGCAAGGATGTTTAAAGATGCTGGTTCTTGTGTGGCAGCATCTTCTTTTTCTGCTGCTTCCTTTATTGTGGGCGCGGCCTGTTGTGTTGAGCAGGTACGAAGTATAATTTTGTGGCCTGCTTCCGTGAATATTTCTCCACAGGTGGGACAAATTACTCGTTCGTCTTCCTTTCCAGGCTCAGCAGAATCTGATCCCTCCAGTTGGTCTGCAGCCTCTACCAATGTATACATTTTTCTTTCTCCTTGTTTTCTGCAGGTTTCCTTCCACATTTCCAACTCCCTTCGAAGTACATGGAGGTCTTCTTTTAATAGTGCATTCTCAGCCAAAAGTCCTTCAACTCTGGGTTCTTCCTCAACTGGCCTTTGTGGAGCATCCATTGGTCCGGTACAAGGATAGGGGGCTCAACATGTGCCTCTAAGATTGCCCATCTTTTTCTGGCTGCTTCTGCTACTGTAGATGATCTAGTTCTTTTCTTTCTGATTGGTGTTGTTATGCTAAATTCATTGATTGATCCCTTTCTTTTCCTTTGTGGTGTTTTCTTTTGTGGGGCTAGTATATAGGGATTCACAGCTGAGGTCGAAGGAATGTTTTCTTGCCTCTCATGCTGTTCTTCTTCAATTAAAGCTCCTCCTTCCCACTCAGGTGAGGATTCAATAGTTACCAGCTCAATGTTTTCTTCTATTGCCCTGGCTCTGTCACCTTCAGGTTCAATTGTCGCAGCATTTAATGCTACTCCAATTTCACCTTCTACTGTCGGAGCTACCCTATTGTCTGGATTTTCCACAGGTTTTTTATCTACATCCTCCCCCAACGGCTCTGCTTGTGCCCCCAATTGTTCTTCTTCTAATGGAGTTTCATCCCCCCCAAATGGGTTTGCTTGTTCCCCCAATTGCTCTTCTTCTGATATAGTTTCATCCCCCCCAGATGGCTCTGCTTGTGCCCCCGGTTGCTGTTCTTCTACTATAGTTTCATCCCCCCCAGATGGCTCTGCTTGTGCCCCCGGTTGCTATTCTTCTTCAATTTCATCCCCCCCCCCAACTTCAGTGGAGGGACTCCGGTCCTCCTGTTGTGGTGGAACTCATATCTGCTGTAATGGAACAACCCGCAACAGGGTGGGTTGCTGAGCTCGAGCTGTGAATTGTTCCTAGGTTATATGATGTTGGGCAAGGGTTCTTACAATTATTAATTTGATAAGGCCATGGTGGGTGAGGGAGGAAAGTGGGTGCTTAGCAGACTGGACAAATGCCGCCATATGACGCAAGTCATGCAGTAGATAATATGGAATGTTTATTAAAATGCCATGGCGGAGATGAGAAAGTAAAGGGAATTCAAAATTATACACATTTTGATATCTACCTTCACAAGTGACGTACTTCTTGAGAAAGACAACAACCTGGTCCCATGGCCGCGGAAATGAGTGCATTCCGATCCCATATCTTGATGATTCTACTTGCTCCCCCTCCATAAAAAATGCTTCCCGTGCAGTCGTCGTGGGGAGTCGTCAATTAAACCATGGCTTTCCCACCAGCGGGATAGAAGTAACCTCGGATATAATGGCCTCAGAGACTTCTATGCGCAACCCCCACACCATGGAGTGAGTTTTGGTGAGGTTTAAAGCAAACTGCAAGGCTGCTTCCTGATTGACTCCATCTAGTCGTTCAAAGAATTCGAGCCAGCCAGCGGCTTGAAAGATGGCAAGAACTTGAATATTTTTCCTGAGTTCCTGTGTATTCACAGGTTCATGACGAACTGGAATCCCCATGGTCCTGGCTGCAAGCTGAAGTTGCTATCCCACAGATGACAGAATCCGAGAATAGAAGTTGCAGCACAGAGGATGCACAAATCGCTGAGCGGAGATGTTGAAGAGATGGATAAATTTGGAAAGTTGAGCATAGAAAAATGTTCGAAATTTCCATTTCGAATTGGGGAAGGTGGCAGTTATTAATGTTTACATCGTACGAGGGAAAGGTCTCATTAGGCATAATGGCGATACATATAAAGGTACAACTGATATTGTTCAATTATATCAACACTTAATCACGTGATAAATGAAAGCCATACCTCATAAGACTGTGCGTCAAATATCCTGCGGAGAATGGTGGAGCGTGCAGTTGGTGACGTTGCGGAACCAGACTTGTGCACAGTCATAAATAATGCAATAATTCCTTCCTCCAGTGAAACACAAACCATCGCGTCCTCAGGGTCGGAATGATGAGTTCGCCGGCACGACTAGGATGAATCGGAGCCATAGCTTAGCAGGGTCGGAGCAATTCTTCCGTTAACACAAGAGTTACCAATGCAAATTGCCAGAAATGATATCACGGCTGACGAAAAAGATGTTGCAGCCACCAAAAAAGATTCACAGCCACCGGGAAAAGGATTTACGGGATCAGGAGAAATTACGGCTGTCGGGGAAAAGTTTTACGGCGGCGGGAGATATGTCGCAGTCGCCAGGAAATATGTTGCAGCCACCGGGAAATATGTTGCAGCTGCCGGAAAACGGTTCACGGCAGCCGGGAAAAGAATTTACGGGATCGAGAAAAATTATGGCTATCAGGGAAAATTTTTACGGCGGCGGGAGATATGTCACAGTTGCCGGGAAATATGTTGCAGCCATCGGAAGATATGTTGCAGCTACCGAAAAATGATTCACGGCTGCTGGGAAAAAGGTTTTACGGCTATCGGAAAAAAAAAAAGTCACGGCTGCCAGGGAAAAGTTTTACGGCGCCGGGAGATATGTCGGAGTAGCCGGGAGTAAAGTTGCAGCCGTCGGAAGATATGTTGCAGCTACCGGAAAATGGTTCACGGATGCCGGGGAAAGAATTTACGACAGTCGAAAAACGATATTGCAGCCGCTAGGAAATGGTTCACGGCTACCGGGAAAAGATGTTGCAGCCGCTAGGAAAGATGTTGCAGCTACCGGGAAATGGTTCACAGCTGCCGGGAAAAAGGGTTTATGGCCGTCGGGAAAACGATTTTACGGTTGACAGGAAATGATATTCCATCCGCTGGGTAATGATGTTGCAGCTACTTGTACATGATGTTCTAGCCGCTAGGACATGATGTTGCAGCTGCTGGGAATGGTTCACAGCTGCCGGGAAAAAGGGTTTACGGCCGCCTGAAAAATGATTTTACGGTTGACGGGAAACAATATTGCAGCTGCTGGGTAATGATGTTGCAGCTGCTAGGACATGATGTTGCAGCCGCTGGGACATGATGTTGC
Organism: Larix kaempferi; assembly: GCA_027924585.1. NCBI lineage: Eukaryota > Viridiplantae > Streptophyta > Pinopsida > Pinales > Pinaceae > Larix > Larix kaempferi. The sequence continues at coordinate 9,782,138 of BSBM01000087.1, forward strand.
AACTGCTGGGAATGGTTCACAGCTGCCGGGAAAAAGGGTTTACGGTCGCCGGGAAAACGATTTTAGTGTTGACAGGAAACGATATTGCAGCCACTGGGTAATGATGTTGCAGTTGCTGGGACATGATGTTGCAGCCGCTGGGAATGGTTCACGGCTTCCGGGAAAAGTTGTTGCAGCTGCCAGAAAAATTGTTCACGGCTGCTAGGAAAAAGGATTTTTACATCTTCCTGGAAATATATCGCGGTTGCCGGAAAAGATATTGCAGCTACTGGAAAATATGTCGCAGCTGCCGGAAAATATGTTGCAGCTGCCGGAAATTTTTTTTTTTTTTTTAAGGAAAAAAGGAAATACAGCACACGACGGCACAGGGCGACTCTCATTTGACAGGCCCAATCTGGTCGTTCTCCTGGCGGTTCCCTGGAAATTTAAAAAAAAAAACAACAGCAAACAAAAAAATCAAATGCAAAGAGAAGAAAAAAAAAAAACAATTATACGCTACAGCAGAAAGTTATTTATGTACAGTAATTTAAAATGCGATTTTCATTTTAAGGATTGGCAAGGGCAGAGAGAAATTCCTACTCTGATCCCAGCTGATAATCTGGATCGGCGGCAATTTGCGAAGTGAATACATCTTTCGAAATAGGCTTACGATACAGTCGCAGTCTGTGGCCATTAGCCAGTAATGGTATACGATTTTCATCGATGGTCACCAGACGGACAGTGCTGTTGTCAAATACCCTATAGACCAAATATGGACCCAGCCATCTTGTACGTAATTTACCTTTAAAATCCCTCTTGAACCTGGAGTCATATAGTAGCGCCCAGTCTCCCTCATGGAAGATTTTCTTTTTAATAAATCGGTCATGCCAGTTGGATCTTTGTTGTTGAAGCAACACAGTCTGGTCTACTGCAGCTAACCGTTTCTCATCTAATTCATTTAGTTGATTCAATCTTCTCTTCTGGGCTTCTGTTACATCCAGATTCATTTCAGTGGTTGTCTTCAGGGTTTTGATCTCAAACTCAATTGGAAAGATGGCACTCTTTCCATACACTAGATCATAGGGAGAGAACCCTGTGGTGTTGCGCCAAGTTGTACGATATGCCCACAATGCCTCCGGAAGCCTGGCAGCCCAATCCTTTCGATGGCTCTTAACTGTTTTAGTAAGGATTTCTTCAATAACTTTATTAGTACTTTCCACCTGACCATTGGCCTGAGGGTGGTAAGGTGAAGCCACCCTATGCTGCACATGATACTTCCGGAGCAAGGATTCAAATTGGTGTGATATGAATTGCGGTCCCCAATCGGTAACTACTTCCTTCGGTACCCCAAAGCAGGTAAAGATTTCACTGTACAGAAAATCAATCACCGCCTGGTCATTAGCCTTAGCCAATGCTACAGCCTCTACCCACTTGGTCATGTAATCAGTACAAACCAGAATGTAAACTTTCTGTCTGGAAGGAGGGCTGATAGGGCCAACAAAATCCAATGCCCATCTATCAAATGGTTCAACTACTACTTGGGGCTGTACAGGCATCTGATCTGTTTTATTAGGCTGGCCCATCCTTTGGCAGCTGTCACAGGACTGAACATACCTTTTAGCGTCCCTGAACAGAGTCGGCCAATAGTATCCCATCCGCAGCGCTTTATGCCCTGTTCTTTTGTCTACAAAGTGTCCCCCACAAGGTCCATCATGACAGGCTTTCAGTATGTGAAAGATCTCATCTTCCCTTACACATCTCCTAATCTCAAGATCAGGCCCTGTGTAGAAGAGATGACCATTGAGCCAACAATACCTGGCACTTTGCTGGATAATTTTCTCTTTTCTCGTTTAGACATGTGTGGCGGGAGCTTTCCTACAACCAAATAATTAGCGACGCCTGCATACCAGGGGGAATGAGCTGAAAGTGCGAATAGATGTTCATCTGGAAAAGAGTCCTCAACAGGCAAACTGTCATCACTGTTAGTAAAACGAGACAAAAAATCAGCAACAACATTTTCTTTTCCAGGTTTATCTATAATGGTAATATCAAATTCCTGCAATAATAAGAGCCACCTGGTCACTCTGGCATTGGTGACAGGTTTGTTCATTAAATATTTAATGGCAGAGTGATCAGTGTGCACAAACGTAGGATACCCAGTAATGTAATGCCGAAATTTATTAATAGAGTAAATAATAGCAAGGAATTCTTTTTCAGTAACAGTATAATTAAGTTCAGCAGGGGCTAAGTTTTTACTAATATAATAGATGGCATAAGGTACTTGACCATCCTGCTATCCTAATACTGCTCCAATGGCGGCATCAGAGGCATCTAAAGAAATGTGAAAGGGTAGGGTCCAATTAGGTCCCCTTAGGATAGGAGCTGTGGACAGCTTCTCCTTAAGCTTATCAAACGTTGTCTGGCATGCTTCACTCCACACAAACTGTGCATCCTTTATTAACAAAGAAAACAAAGGAGAAGCAAGTTTGGAAAAGTTTTCTATAAACCTACGGTAATACTCAGCATGTCCCAGAAAACTTCGCACCTCTTTCTGAGTTGAAGGAGTCGGTATATTTTTTATCACCTTAATTTTTGAAGGATCCACCTGAATGCCATTGGTAGAGATGAAATGCCCTAATACCACCCCCTCACTCATCATCATATGGCACTTTTCAGTGCTTAATGAGAGGCGAGTCTGTTCGTAGCGAATTAAAACCTTCTTTAAATTTTCCAATGCTTCCTCAAAATCCTTGCCATAGGGAGTAAAATCATCCATAAAGACTTCCATACTATCATTAACTAGTTCAGTGAATATGCCAATTACAGCTCTTTGGAACGTTGTTGGTGCATTACATAAACCAAAGGGAAGCACTCTGTAGGCAAACGTTCCCCAGGGGCAAGTGAAGGTGGTCTTATCCTGGTCCTCATGAGCAATCTGAATTTGGTTGTACCCGCTGAACCCATCTAGGAAGGAGAAGAACTTCTTCCCTGATAAGGTATCAAGTACTTGGTCAATAAAGGGCAAAGGGAAATGATCCTTTTGCGTGGCTTTGTTCAGTTCCCTATAATCGACACAAACCCTCCATTTACCATTTTTCTTGGGCACAATTACGAGTGGGGAAACCCACTCACTATCTGAAATGGGATATATAAATCATGCTTCCAAAAGTTTCTGGATTTTCTCCTTCACTATATCCCTCAGATTGGGATTCATGCGTCGTTGGGGTTGACACACAGGTCGGGAGTCACTTTTAATATAAATAAGGTGGGTGCACAGATTAGAGGGAATACCCCTCATGTCTGTATACTCCCAGGTGAATGCCCCCTTATGTTCCTTCAAGAGACTGATTAGGCACCTTTGTTCCTCTAAGGAGAGACCAGGGTTGATATTCAAAGTCCTTCCAGGTTCTACCTCAATAGGAATACTTTTTGAATTTTGCAAAACTGGGATTATGTTTGTGTCACCAACTAGTGCTTCTTCAGTAAGATTTTCTTGTTCTTCCTTACCAAGGGTAATGTTTAGGATTTGATAGACCTCTTTATCCACTGAAGCAGGTTCACTAATAAAATTACTAATAGCATCATCTTCTGTTTCGTTTTTAAAAGTTAAGGCCTTCCCTATAGTTAATAGTGGCTGAACATCCTCCTCCTCCTCCTGCTCTATCCCAAGGGAAGTTTCAGTTTCTAGACTTGGCCGAGATGGAGGATACAGGGTGAGGTTTTTAGTCTCCATACCATCAGATATAGTCATGGACCCTGATCGACAGCTGATGCAAGCGTCAGCTGTGGCCAACCACGGCCTCCCCAGGATCAATGGGTGTCCCCCCAGCTGTGATTTTGGTTGTAATATCAAAAAGTCAACAGGGTACTCCCATGAATCTACTGAGATGACAAGGTCGTCCAGAATCCCTTCAGGTCTAATGGTGGATCTGTCTGCCAATTCTAAAATGGTAGGGGTTAGTCTAAAATTAGTGAGCCCAAGCTTCTTGACAGTCTCAATTGTTATGACATTGATCGCTGCTCCTAAGTCGACTAGCACGTTGAGTATCTGCGTCTGTCCTACATGTACAGTGACAGTAGGATTGCCAGGGTCGTCGTACTTGGTCACAGGGGTTTTTCCTGTTATCAAAGCAGATAAATTCCCTATGACGTGAACAGTGGGAGGATCTCTAGGTTTCCTCCCTGGTTTCTTAGTGCACAGGTCCCGAACGGTTTTAGCATAAATAGGCACGTCTTGAAGAGCTTGCAGAAGGGGGATTTTGACGTAAAGATTCTTTAACTCTCCTAGGAGGTTAAACTGAGGTTTCCCCCCTATTTTTGGTAGCATTAGTCTCACAAGGTATGGTGGTTGCCTTTTCAGCTGGGTCGGCTGCGTATTGTCCAATTTATTGTTTGATGTTTCAGCCATCCCATCCAAAGGATGCTCAGCACCTTCAGTGATACAAACTATATCGGATGGATGCTGTGAACTCTCTCCTTCTTCATGCACAGAAGGTGGAGTATCTTCTGTGATTACGGGTTCTATTATCTTCCCAGATCGTAGACGAATATCGTTACAAGGTACAGGGGAAAGAGAGTAGGCCGGCATATTGATAGTTTCCAATTGATGGAATGTTTTATTATTCGGGTTAGGATTAGGTTGGGCAGGCAGCTGAGGCCGTATTGGTATATTAGGGATAGAATTATTCTGCAGCTGCAGTTGCAACTGCTGAGGTGGGTACTGAGGACATTGAGGAAATTGAGGGTATGGAGGAGAATATGGTGACTGTTGAGGTGGAGGTGGTGGAGGAAACTGGTTCCCAAGATGGAAGTTCCTCCATCCAGGAGACCACGACGTAGGTTGATGTGGTGGCTGTGTCCAAGGACTCCATGAGTTATAATTTTGTATTGCAGGTTAGGAAGGATTCCACTAAGAATAATTTGAATGGAATTGTGTATTCACATTTTGCATGTTATTATTCCAATTGCTCATATTATTCAAAAATGGAAACGAATCTAGAGGCATACCTTGATTTCGAGGCTGCCAAGGTTTCTTCTGTGCAATGAAATAGGTTGATTCCACTTCTGGAGTTGATGCCTGCAGAACAGCCTTCACTTGAGGAAGTGAAGGGCATTCTTTCATGTCATGATTCAGCTCACACAGCTGACATACTTCTACCTTGTCAAGTGGACATTCTTTCAACGAATGATTCTTTCTACATCGGGGACAGAACACACCTAGTGTGATATCCTCCACTGCCTGTTTTTGTTTTTCCTTCAGGACATCAATCTCCCAAGAGATAGAGCTCATCATTTTTGTTTTAAAATTTTCAAGGAGATTGCCTATCTCTGCACAGGTAGCTCCTCCGTTGGATGACTTCTGAGTCCTGTCGAAGATATCACATTCTAGCTTATCCCGTTTGTCCCGCTTATTGTTCCTAGAAGATCCCCTGGAGTATCTCTTACATAGTTCCACAATCTTCCCAAAAGGTTCTTTGGAGATGTCTCCCCTTCCTAGCGGATTTAACATGTCTAAAAAATCATCCTTGATCCCACGAAGCAATATTATCTTGAGCACATCCAGCCCCATGTTCATCTTCCCAGCTCCTTGCACATTGTACAGCAGCCTTTCTACAAAATCCTCCAGACTTTCTTCCTCCTTCTACACCATTTTGAATAATTCCTCTCTTTTGCCCTTGGTGTTGCAATATTCCTGATATTTCTCCAGGAACACTTGTTTCATCTTATCCCAATTAGCAACGGTTCCTCCCCCAAGGCTCATGAACCATCGTAATGCATTGTCCTTCAGGGTGGCTAGAAAAAGTTTTAGCTTTTGAGCATCGGTGACATAATCATAGCTGCGACAGAGGATATCGAATTCAAAAAGGAATTCGTCTAGATCTTCTACTGCCCTTCCATGGAAGCGAGGCAACACCGATGGTGAGATGTTCTTCATAGGGGCTGTCCCTTCTGGCTGCTGAATCAAAAATTGTAATGTAGCTGTCGTTCCTTCTGGCAGGGAGTAATTTTCATGATGATATTCCACCATTGCATCTTCCTCGTCGGTCTCGTGTATGTTACTCATCTTCTCTTCTGTTTCCTCTTCTTCGTTCTTTCCTGCGTTCTTTTCCTTGTTTGTAACAGCTGCGTCTTCCTCAGTTGTAATAGCTGCGTCTTCCTCAGTTGTAACAGCTGCGTCTTCCTCAGTCGTAGCAGCAGGTCCAGTTGTAACAGTTGTGTCCTCCTCGGCAGGGATATACAAGGGAGTCACGGCTGCTAGTGTATTCTCCACCGTGGACGCTGGCGCCCCAGGATCAGCAGGGTTTCTTCTGATAAGAGTTTCTTGATGACGAGCCCTGGTGGATGAATCAGTTCTGTCAACAAGATCGTCAATGAATGTCCTTCTGCCCAATGGTGGTCCTCGACCACGACCTGAACCACCTACGCTGTTAGTATTTTGTGGGGTTTTGGGAGTTGGGAGGTGATCACATGTTACCCTCCTCATATTCATGCGAACCAAATCATTTCAGCAAAGAAAAGACTGACTAGAAACAATTACCAGATGCAACTAATGATTAGTGTTTAATTTTTATCCTTCCCCAGCAACGGCACCAAAATGTCGAGCACCCTATATGCAGATAGATTATTACCAACACACAGAGCATACGATATTTATTCTCAACCCGAGAAAGTCTTTTAATTTCAAAGGATAAATGCACAGTCTATGCTTAAACACCAAATCATTATAATTGAATACTTTTATCCTCTAACAACCATGTTCATCCCAAGAATCTGTGTAATCCCAATTGCCTTCTAAATGCTACAATGTCAATTCCTTTCTACTATGCATCAATAAGAAATAATATAATATTTAACAACAATTGCAGGAAAGAAATCTCACTCACATCCTAGAACAATCACCTCGTCAATCTGTTCACTCTTGAAAATCACAAACATAAACTAAATATTAATCTAGAAATTCAATTGCAAAGGTTGAGTTCAACTGCTCTAAGAGTTTGATTTACAGGAATGAAAATCAACAATCATAACAGGAAAGATAACTTGCAAGGGTTCACGGGATAACAATATTCAACTGCAGGATGAACAAAGTTGTGTACAACTATCATATGAAATGCATAAAGAAAGTTCCTACTTAGTCGACTGTTGCTCTGCACCATTTACCAATCTCAAGGAAATATAATCTTAATTATACCGAAAATCCACACCACACTTACTACTACTGCACACAAGGGAAATATCATGAACAAAACATCACACAACAACAAATTCGAAATCCTATTTTAACTCAGCAATCTCTGTGGAAGATGGGCCCAGCCTTCACACAGAGATGTTGGCTGAACAACGTAAAGCTTCTTTTAACTCAAAGGCAACTCTTTGTATTAACAAAAGGAAGATTACACAAATTGATCTCACTGCTAATACAATGAATGAATTCTGCGTTGTTCAACCCCCTGGGTCGAGGCAGCTCCCCATATTTATACATACAGATCGTAACATCCGATCCTATTAATGGGAAGCCATGAAGATCTCTGATCTTCATGCGCCCTAAATAACACGAGCTGTTACAATACGTGGCAAAGTAGAGACAATGCGATAAAGCTGTTCATTGGCCCAGGAGTGGCGATCTTTCCAGATCACGACTATACTCGAGCAGTGACATACTAAAGATCTCCAATTATGGCGCATTCTGTTATAGCTGCCCTATCACAGCTCTTTCTAGAATGTTGCATTAGAATCACATACATTAATTGATGATTGGAACTTCGAGGATCCTTTTAAGCAGCGAACATCCCTCCTTTCAAGACTTGTTCAGCCCCACCTTCCTGCAGTCCACTTATCTCAAACTACCTTCATAAATCATAACATGTTCGCACAATTGAGAGATACACAGCCTTAATTATCACAATCATAAGCATTAATAAGATAAAGCAATGATCAATCATACCTTGGCAGCTTGGGGAAATAAAGTGAGGACAACAGGTCTGATTAACATGATAAATGGTGTAGGACAGGGGAAGGAAAGGTGATCAAGGATGATTAAAAGGGGTCAATTCTGGGCTCAACAGCTCCTTCCATTGTATTTCCTTCCGTAGTACCCTTCAGTTTCACAAAATCCAACTTCCATTAGTTTTCGACGTAGTGTCCAACTTGTTATTGTTGACTTGTGCATTTCCCACCATCTTGCTGGTGTAGCCTTCAGTGCTTCCTCCAATGGTAGCAATCTCTGCGGTTCTTCTACTCTTTCTTCAAATTTGGCAATAAATTCAATCATATTAGGAAATCCTTTGTATGTTGGCAGTTCACATACTACTATTTCCACCCATCTCAGTGACTGGGTGATTCGTGCGCACCTCCTGAATGATACTTCATGTAGTCGATTATGCCAATTCTCAAGTACTTCAGTAGAGTCTGACGATGCCGAGATAATGCTTCTCCACCCCAATTCTCCATCGACAGTGGGATTGACGGAGTCCTCTGAGATGTTGTAAACATTGTCCCATCCTTTTTTGAATTCATCCTGCATTGGTTCAACATACCTCTTCTCTTCTAATGGATAAAGTGGGGCAACGACCCTCATGTCGCAGTTCTCAAACGACATTGTTCATTTCTTAAAGGTTATCACAACTCAATTCTCCATTTCCTAGTCTATCCCTAGCAACACCAGATAAGGGCTTGTGTTATCAACTATTTCTATAACTTCAAAATTTGTGTAAGTCTTTAATCTCTCTATCTCGACTGGGAGGTGACATAATCGACCAATGGGTGTCACCTTGCTTTGATTTGCTAGTCAAATTTGTACGGGGGACCATGCCAGCTATGGTTTCCCCATTATCTCCCATGTCTATTTCGTCAAGATATTTACATCTGATCCCAAGTCCCAAATAATAGAGTCAACATCGAATATATCAATCTGTGCAGGCATCCTCATTTCTCTTCTTGTCTTCTTCCTATGCAGTTGATTTACTGTTTGAACCTTTCGTTCGTCCTCCTATCAATGTAGTAGGATGGCTATCTCTGCTAGCACATCCTGATCTTTTGCCAGTTCCAAATAGATTTCTAGGAAGTCCCTCAAGGTGTTGATCCTTCCTGGTGGTCTCTGTGGGTTCGTTGTATCGAATATCAATGACATCTGATAGGTGGGTTATTTCTGTCCAATAGGTGGTAGCTTAGTCCGTCTCATCGTCTCTTTCACTTCTAAAAAGGTCTCCCTTTCTGCTTCCACATCAAATCGTACTTGTTTCCCTATTGTAGGTCGGATTCTAGGATGTGGCCTATCTTCCCTTGTCGCAGCCCCTCCTATGGTCATTACTGCGATGTTCATACGTCGACCTCTTATCTTCGCTGAGATCTTCTGTACATTTAGAGGTGGATTTTGATTCTAATTTGGATTCCGTTGAGATTGGGGTGGATTTTTAGTTTTCCATTTCACAATCAACTGGGGACATTCCTCAACACTGTGGTCCGTTGCGTTGCAATAAGTACACTACGGAACCGAGTTTGGACAATCTCTTTGATAATTTTCGACCTGAACACAGTTATAGCATACAACTGGCCCTCGATCTCATCCAAAAGCTCCTCCCCTACCAACGCCTCCACCTCAACCTTCACGGAATCCTCCTCTGAATCCTCCTCGTGGATGGCCATATGGATGTTGGTTATATTGCACAGGTTGATACTGCGGCTGGTCGCATTGCGGCTATGGTTGGTTGTACAATGGCTGTGGTTGACTCTAGGTAAGCTGCGGCTGGTTATAATGTTGCAGTGGATGATTGTAGTGCGGTTGCTATTGATTATAATGTTGTTGCTGCTGTACAGGGGGTTTCTCCTCGCCCTTCATAAAAAATGTATGCATGGTCCTTTCTTGGAGTAAGTCATACGTCCTACAATCCTTTTCTTCATTTCCGACTGATCGACAGAAATTGTAGAAAAGATTGGCCAGCTTCAACACCATCTTTTGTAAATATATGCATTATTCTGATCGATTCCCCCTCGTCTGAAAAATACAACACCACGACATTCCTCCCTGAATAAGTCGATTTGGTGTGCCAGACTGTAAATATTTGCAAAAATATGGGCACTAGTTCTTGTGGTGTCCTTCTGATTTGCAGCGAGTGCACCATATTTTCTCGCGGACTTCTTTTCCCTTCTTGATATCTTGTAGCTAGATTGTTAGGTTTTCTAGCTGCACTTGGATGTGATTCATACCTAACCCTGCTTCGCCAACTATTGAAGCCTCCAACTTCATCGTGATTTCCATGCTTCCGCTTGGGATGTGATCTTCTGTTGCAATAGTGACATACGAATGTGTGGTACTAATCCCATGATGAACCATTCCTTGTGATGTAAGTTTCTCATTCCAAAGCTTACTTTTTACATCAGGGTTTTATATCTTTGGTGGAACTCCCACAATGATTCATTTGGAAATTGCTTGATCTCTTTCAGTTCTGTGATATATTGCGACTCGGATTTTGGTTTCCTAAACTCATCGATCAACCCTGCCTTGATCTGCGACAGTTTTTTCTCGGGACTCCCTGTAGGTATTTGCATGAATTTCATAAACCAATCTATTGCACGACCCCTAAAGTTCGTCGCTAGTTGTCCCTTCTTGATATCATCATCTTGGACCTGCTTTACCGTCCATACTGGTTTGCATAAAAACCAGTACTGCTCGAGATCCTCAGTCCTTTTACCCTGAAATATTGACATCTTAACGTCCTCTCCTTCCATCCTTGGTCTCCTATTTTTATTTATATACCCACTACTCCTACCGTTGTTCTGACATGTCGGACAGCCCTGCGAAGAGCTTATGTTTCATCCTCCGTAATTTGGCATAGTGTGCTGATTTGTGGGTACGTTGTCACTTTGGGTCTGTCCTTCTTCAGCTTCAGGGGTATCCCGGTTGCTTTCTTCGTCACAGTAAGGTCACTTAGTTCCTTGTGGTCCCGTTTCACAGTATTCCATTCCGGTTGCTCTAGGAGAATCTCTCTCAATATCACTCCTCTTATTCTATAGTCGGTACCTCACCCCACTTCGCAAGGTAACACAATCTTTTATATCCTCCCTTAGAATTCCATCGTAGCTCATATCCATCTGCCTCGCATCATTCTATCAGACTTGCATCCATGCAGTACCCACAACCTTCGTACACTGATCTTTACTCGTCAAAATTCATCTTTAGTATGACTTTTTTGCAGATAAGCATTTTAATCCACAGTTTGAGCAACAGTAGAAACCTTCCTCTAGGTCCCTTGAAAAATTTTCTTTCTTCGTCACTATATGACTTGATTGGGTCGTCAGCAAATTCAGTGATGTATCCCTCCATAATACTATCCACCCAGACCTAGACAATTCTAGAGGCTCTGTTGTCCACTTGCTTCAATTGTTGGATCAGTTCGGGCATCCAATGTTCAGGATCACCACCTTGAAAATTCTTCTCTTGGAACGTTAGTTGCACCAACCACTCGTGTATCAATATCAGGAATTCGTAGAAGAATATCTCTTGAATGTTGGAGTAGATATATTTCTGTAGCCATTCAGTCGTCGACCATCCAGGTTTGCGATTTCCCCCTCGTCAAATTCTCATGCCTTCTTTCCGAACCATTCCTCGATCTCCGGTTGTGTCGGATGCCACAACATGTCCTCTCTTCTTTTGTACTAGGGTCCCGGAAACAGAACCATTTGTTGACACAGTTCTATTGACAGGGGTTCACTTCGCACTATTGTCAACAAACATCGACCAAACACCCTTAAGCATCGCCCCAGAAAGGTTTTACCCTTTCCAGCAACACCTGCAGAGTGAGTGAGGTATCGCCTGAGATGTCTAAGGGGGGATACAAGAACCAAGTTTCCGCAATAGGGAGAAGACATCCATTAATTCATACTCATTACCTACATAAACCAAATATTATCTTTCGCATTACACTAGCATTTCAAATATGCAATAGACATAAGTCATATCAAAAAACATTATTGATCAATCGACAAAGCAGCAGGATCGCATCATTACAAGCTATAATTCATAGAGAGAAATAGAAAGCACATAGTCGAGATATAACTCATAGAGAAAAATATAAAGCACGTAGTTGAGACATAGCCAAAAATACTCATTCATTAACTCATAAAAAATATTGCGGGATGAACTTCACAGAAAACACTTCCAAGCAACTTAACACAAATCCATATACTCAGAGCAAAAACTGTCGAATGCAAGAAAAATATATCAGACTTGATTGACTTATCTCCCTATGATTCTATGATTCGATCTAGCAGAATTTTTCGTATTACAATTGTGTTTCTATTTATAGACACATATGGCCATTACAAAATGGTCGAAATGACCCATTCTAACTAATTTGGACCGAAAGTTCCACTTCCGTCGGCTCTTTATCCTTCATGAGTGGTCATTTTCCTTCATTGATGACCCCTTCGTCATTGTCGTCTCCGCATTTCCTGTGCTCTAACCCCGTGCCAATAATCGGATTTTTTTTCCAAGAGGGACAAAGAAGCAAAAATAGGAAATGAACACTGTGGCAAAATTTGAAGGTGATTGGGTGAAAATCGAAGAAGTTATGGCAAACCCTAAAATAGACAGATGTTGAATTTCTTGCTATGGGAAGTGTAATTTGGCATAGGGTCCTCAGGAAGGAAATATGTAGAATGGAAGTGAAGGGGTTGTAGTGAATTTTCAAGGGAAATAGAGCTAAGGTAAATAAGATATGGAAAAAATAAATTGTATTTTGTTTTTCGAAATTGATCTGCAATGGCTTGAAATTGATCTCGAACGACTCTGGAAAGATGTAATCTGCTATTTGTCAGCTGACAATATATATGGACCCAAGTATTCTCAGCTTCCTAAAGGTTTAGGGGATTCAATCAACTACCAATTTTGTCTAATGGCTTGCATTTTGGGGCAATACCCCTCACTCCACGGCTCAGGTAAAACTGATAACCGCTTTGCCACAAACAACAGCTCTTGGTTTAGCTCACGTGTGAGAAATATTCAATCAAGTAGGGGCCATTTCCATTTTCACTAGCAGGTCCTCTCAATGAACCAGCTACTTCAGGGTTCCCTTGGTAGTCCTCACAATGAATTTTAGGGATATTCCCAAGTACTTCCCATAGTTAAGTGGATAGGGATTATTCCTGGAACCGAACCTGCAATTGAAAGGAACCATACATATACAAAGAAAAAGAACTACTGCAATAATCACAGTGCCTAGAAGCCACTGTGAAAAACAAAAATTGGCATAAATTCCACCCAGCGAGGCCAAGAAATTTCTATGATACCATATGCGAGGAACCTCCAACAATTAAATGATGAAAATGCACGATATATCAGAAATAGCAGAACACAGAAGGGATTTATTGATCGCAGACCACTTCAAGGGGAAAACCTCCTTTGAGCGAGCTGAATACAAATAACTTGTGGATGCATTCATTGTCCTCAACACGTACTTATATACTAAGTCTAAGCTAAACGACTATTACTCCCCATGAATGTGGAATAATACAATATACTCATGGGACGACTTACAAATCATATGCGTCCAACAACAATATACTAACAATCTTGGATAATACAATATACTCATGGGACAACTTACAAAGCATATGCATCCAATAACAATATACTAACAAAGTAAAGAGAAGGGTTGACATGGGTTCCTAACAATGGCGCACTTTTACTTCGCCCAGGGTTCAACACTTAACATCCACCAACAAGCTCCATGATCCACAAACATCAGCCCAAAAGGGATTAAATCCCTTTCAGCAAAACCTGCAGAGTAGATGAAGTCTCACCTAAAGTATCTATGGGGACTGCAGGAACCAGACTTCATGTAGCATAGAAGGGGAATACTCATCGCACAATATATTCATTATTAAAACCCATTGCATAACATCGACATATTAGTACATTAAGAGATATCATGACTTAGTTAAGTCTTCACCAAACAATACATTCTAATAACCCAAGTTACCACATTCTAACGGAGGAATAAACATCTCCGGATATACAATAAGATCTTCAAGGAGGAATGAAACATCTCCAGAATAATAAAGTACAAATACAATATTCTTTGAAGTTACAATATCTCAACACTCCCCCTTAACGAGAAGGATATTATAACAGCATCTGCACGAGCAAGGAGTCATCAACATCATACATGATACATCTATAAATCATTGGAAGCTTTCTCAACATCATCAGTAACTCAAGCAGTTACTGGAACATCTTCAATACTAGAACATCAACATCTTCAGTACTGAGTCTTTATCTTCTACAGCACTCGAACAGCTACAACAACATCAACATCTGGATCCTCATGATCATCAACATCGTCATCATACGATCATCAGCATCGGGATCATCTCAATCTACAGCATCTGGATCATCTCGATCTACAACATCTGGATCATCGCGATCTACAGCATCTGGATCATCGCGATCTATAGCATCTGGATCATCTCGATCTAGAGCATCTGGATCATCTCGATCTAGAGCATCTGGATCATCACGATCTACAGCATCTAGATCGTCTCGATCTACAGCATCTGGATCATCTCAATCTACAATATCTGGATCATCTCGATCTACAGCATCTGGATCATCTCGGTCTACAGCATCTGGATCATCTCGATCTACAGCATCTGGATCATCTCGATCTACAGCATCTAGATCATCTCGATCTACAGCATTTGGATCATCACGATCTAGAGCATCTGGATCATCTCGATCTACAGCATTTGGATCATCACGATCTACAGCATCTGGATCATCTGTATTAGTATCCACACCAATACATCTATCATCAAAACATGTATTCTTACTAATACATATATCATCAAAAACTTGTATTCTCACTAATACATCTATCATCAAAAGCATGTATTCTCACTAATACATCTATTATCAAAAGCATGTATTCTCACTAATACATCTATCATCAAAAGCATGTATTCTCACTAATACATCTATCATCAAAAGCATGTATTCTCAGCATGTATTCTCACTAATACATCTATCATCAAAAGCATGTATTCTCACTAATACATCTATCATCAATACATAGCAGCATACCCTGCAACACACACGATCATATTACAGGATGATCAATCCCGCTCTTTTTAGGACATAGGTCCATGGATGATACAATCCAGATCAAGTTCCAGGATGATCAATTCTTATCACTTTAAGACAAGTCTCATGTCTAGGGACGATGCAATCCCATCACGTACATTTTGAACCCAGTTCATGGACGATGCAGTCCTCACACGTACATTTTGAACCCAGTTCATGGACGATGCAGTCCTCTCATGTACATTTTGAACCTAGTTCATGGACGATGCAGTCCTCATGTACATTTTGAACCAAGGTCCAGGGACGATGCAGTCCTATCTTCAATTCTCGGAGACATCAGTCTACGGATCAATTCTGGGACCAAAGTCCAGGGAAGATACAATCCCCTACCTGTTCATCCAGGACTAAATTCTCGGAGACCCATTCTACGAATCAATTCTGGGACCGAAGTCCGAGGAAGATATAATCCCCTACCTGTTCATTCAGGACTTCATTATCGGAGACATCATGTCTATGGCTCAATTCTGGGACCGAATTCCGGGGAGGATACAATCCCCTACCTGTTCATTCAGGACTTCATTATCGGAGACCCAGTCTACGGCTCAATTCTGGGACCGAAGTCTGGGGAAGATACAATCCCCTACCTGTTCATTCAGGACTTCATTATCGGAGACATCATGTCTACGGCTCAATTCTGGGACCGAAGTCCGGGGAAGATACAATCCCCTACCTGTTCATTCAGGACTTCATTATCGGAGACATCATGTCTACGGCTCAATTCTGGGACCGAAGTCCAGGGAAGATACAATCCCCCACCTGTTGATTCAGGACTTCATTCTCGGAGACATCTTGTCTACAGCTCTCTTTAGGACTGAAGTCCAGGGATGATCCAATCCTCACATGTCCACCAAGGACTTCATTCTCGAAGACATACGTCTACGGCTCTCTTTAGGACTGAAGTCCAGGGATGATCCAATCCCCTCATGTCCACCAAGGACTTCATTCTCGAAGACATACATCTACGGCTCTCTTTAGGACTGAATTCCAGGGATGATCCAATCCCCTCATGTCCACCAAGGACTTCATTCTCGAAGACATACGTCTACGGCTCTCTTTAGGAATGAAGTCTAGGGATGATCCAATCCCCCTTCTTTCTTGGAGACACCTGTCTACGGTTCCTTTTAGAGCATGTGTTCAAGGATGATGCAATCCCCTTGTCACCTTAGACCCTTTCTAAGGACCATCCACCAACCTCTCTGTCGGCATCACCAATATAGGTATCCACATCATCGACCTCACTGTCGATGCGGGCAATCTCATCATAAGTGATCACATCACTCCCCCTTTCGAGGAGGGTCCTTCTGAACTATTTTAAATTTGTCTCGAAAAGCTTTACTTGAGGTAGAGGTTTGGTTAGTACATCAGATCGGTAGAGGTTTGGTTAGTACATTGGTAACTTGTTTACAAATTCAAACTTTAATTCTTTTCTACACCATATCTTGTATATAGAAATGTCAGATCTCTATGTGCTTTAACTTATCATGGAATACTAGATTCTCTGCCATTTTGGTACAACTCTGTTTGTCACATAGGATCACAGTTGGGTCCATTTTTATTTCAAACAATTCTAAAGCCATACCGCTTCACAACTAGCAGAGCAAGAAGCCATATATTCCGCTTGTGCTGAGAGCCACACTAGATTGCTTCCTTCTAAACCACGATATCATGGCTGATCCCAGACAATAACATCCTCTCGATGTGCTCTTCCTTTCTGATACAATTTCTGCCCAATCAACATCTGTGTAGCCATCTGAAGTCATGATCTCTAAGATAACATAGATCAAATTCTATCGTATCCTTTAGGTACCTCATCACATGCTTTGCAACTAACAGGTGAACACATCTAGTTTCCACTAGATACTGACTCAAGGTGTTCACAGCAAAGCATATATCTAACCTAGTATTTGTTAGACACATCAATGACTCAATATTTTGTCTATACAGAGTTATATCCACTAACTCTGGTGAGTCATCTGCTAACAACTTCAAGAGTGGCCATTCCAACACATCAAGTCCTTTTAATATTTCTCAGCATACTTTCCCTGGTTGAGAAAGATTCCTTCTAAGCCTTGCCATACTCCCAGACCTAGGAAGTAATGCATCAATCTGAGATCTTTCATTTTCATTTCTGCAGCCATCTTCTTCTTTCTTTTCATGATCTGTTTCTCATTCCTTGTTAGAAAGAGATCATCGTCATACAATAATGGTATGATAGGTTCATCATCCACAACCTTAAGGTAAGGGTTAGGAACAACTTTGCTTTTGGTAAAGCCCAAGCTTATCAAGAAATTGTCAATTCTCCCTTTGTGACTGAACATCATTCACACTCTGCATTGAATGATCTTCTACATATCTATCTGTGCCATCTTTCGTTAGATGGGTCTACTGATATGAGCCTCAATATCATTCGAACTCTATGGTGAGTTCCTTCTTGCATCCATGTCATCTGTGTATAGAAACCATATTCAACCTTGTAGCAAAGGTTGAGATCCACATCACCCATGATGATCATTAAGCTCATCAATTGACTGCCAAACCTGGGTACCCATACAGAACCTGAATCACACTTCTTCTTTAATTACACCATTAAGAGAATGGTCTTATCTATCCACTTGGAGCAAACATCTTGTCATGATTCTCTTCCTCTTTCTAAGAGAATCTTCTAGCCATGAGCCTTCTATATTTTGTTTGATTTGTAAATATTCTTGTTGAACATCCATCACTTGTTCGGTGTTCATCATTCTTCATGATCTTTCCTACAAATCAAAATTAAGTACATGATTAGTAATACTTCATAATCATGAAATCATGTTGACATGATAACCTATTATGCATACAGATATCATTTACATAGTTATGCAACTATCTTGACCAATACTTTGGCACAACACTTTTCCATATCCTGTATGCATACAGTGGCTATCTAGATGCCTTCCATCTCTACCAGAACATAGTATCGAGAGTGTGCACATCTCTCAGCATGTCAGCAAAGAGGTTTCATTCTAGACAAGCAACAATGGAATGTTTGTCCAAATTACCAATCATATGCATATTAGTAGTATATTGTTCAATGCTCTATGAATGTTTACACTCTGCATGATATATTCTAGGAATACAAATATGCATACAAGCAATATCATTTACTATTTCAAATAACAACTCAAATACTTATCTTTTATGTTTGTGTGGTTACCTCCCGCTTGATCTTCTATATGTCTTTTGAACTTCTATTCATTCTGTACCACTGTGCATGCTCAAGTGTGCACTAGTGTCATCCTCATGATCTCAAACGCAAACATACATTCATTAGTATATTATAAATATTATCAAAACATTATAATTCTAAATAATCTTTGAATATGTATAGTCATGATCATTAGTATTCATGGTTTCAAGGAAGTCTTCTTTTACTCATGCATATTCTTGTTTGATCATAGTACTCTTCTGGTTAGTTAAATCATCAAGATAAGAGACATGATATGCATAAACCCTTGATTACTAACTTTATGAATAAGCATAACCAATCATACCAAGTATACTTATATAAGGGATCCTAACACAAGGTAAGATTCTAACATGACATAGGAAAACATACCTGGATTAGTATACCTGCTTAGTTATGTCTAACATACCTGGATTAGTATACCTGCTTAGTTATGTATAACATACCTAATCAATATCTTCTTTGTTCTCTTCAATGATTTAGAGATCTTATGTTGGAACCTGCATATCTCATAAGTTAAGCATAATAGAACAAAGTCATACATACCTCGTAAGTAGAACTTCTATGTGATCAAAGATTATGTTGTCATGGTCATGGAACTTGATTTGTCTTTCGTGATGTACCTGTATCTTGTTAGCAGACAACATCAACCTCATACAACACCATAATGCATTAGTACAATCATATAGCCCTAATCAATGAATGTCTTCGATCATTCACATGCATTCATACTGTTACTGGGGTGATAAGACAATTCTAACATTAATCAAGATTGTACTAATAAATAATATGAAGACAAACACATTATGAACTTAATCAGGAATCAGGTTTCAAGACATACCTGAACCTCCTTAAGTCATACCTGTCGAGACTTCTTGTAGTCTTCTTATGTAAGGCCTTAGCCTCAACTCCCCCTGAAACTTGATCTGGAGCTTGATTAGGGTTTACTAGAAAAAACCCTAAAAATTCAATCTTTGACTTTCACACTTCTGAATGGATGGAAGGATGTGTCTTGCTGAGCTGATCAAACTAGCATACTTCAATTTTGAAATTTCCAAAATTTGACCCCTCAAAATTGCCTTCGAAACTTCTGGATCTTCTGGAGAGGATCCCGAACTAGGGTTTGATGAATCCCACCCTTCTTCCCAATCAAAAGGTTTGATCCAAGGCTCTAAACTCTTATTTTTCTGAGGAGCTTCCAGCCATGGTTACAGACTTCAAAAATTCCAACTTTTGTTGAAGCCCTAATTTTCCATCTTTCCGATCAAAATCCCGAACTGGGGTTTGATCAAGCCCGGTATTCTACCCAACCAAAAAATTTGATCTTGGACTTTAAATTTTGATTTTATTGAGTAGCATTCAGCCGTGGATTTCGATTCAAAAAATTCTAACTTTCTCCGAAACCCTAAATTCCGGAATCCATGAATGAAGGTGCTCCAAAAATAATTCTGTTTTGACAGAAATATGTACTTGATTGTTTCTGATGTAACTCCAAACTTTTTGCTCCCCAGTGTCTGAAAACGTTTTTTGTGGTATCCTGACTTGTCATCTTTCCATCGCAACAGGTCTAACCTCAATTGGATTTTCTGAGAGAGAGTTATGCCAAGTGTTGCAACGTGACCTGTTTATGGGATAAAATAGGAGAGCGAACTTGTACGGTGTGCCACGTGTCACTGGTTCAACTTCGTCCTCTGAAAAAGTTTCCTGAGAGAGTACAGTCTGTGTACAGTCTGTGTACTACCTATCACTTTTTACGAAATTTCATTTGGAGCTTCCTAGCCCAAGTTATGACCTTTTTTCCAAGGTCACCTGATTTTGACTGAGATCTGGAAGAGGCAGAAACCCTAACTTGTACTGATCATAACTCACAAAGTACAACGAATCTGAAGGTGTCATTTGGACACAAGGTACCTGGGGATGTTATTTACGACCTGTAAAATTTTCAAATCCTGAACCTTCGCAGAAATGGATTTATAGCGAAAGTTCCACGATGACTGGTTTTTGCTATGTAAAACCCACACCTTCAAATTGTCGCAAGTGAAGCAAGTGTCGTAAGTGCCATACATTGCCTTCCTTCAAGTTAGCTATGATACCATGTTAAGATTTAATATGCTAAGACAGAAAATAGCAGAATTACATTCCATTTCACAATAATAGCATATACAGGATCACTGAAGAAACAACAAGCATAGCATAAACACAAGAGACACAGATTTATCTTGGGAAACCCTCATGGGGTAGAAAACCCAGCAAAGCTTCCTCAATATAGATGACCAGCAAATACAAAATATGTAACCCTGAGCATAAGCTCCTCCTTCTCCATAGCAGACCTCTCTCTCATAAGTGCGCCACTCTCAAGTGAGTGAGTGTGTGTTAAATGAGGAATACACCTCCTCTATTTATACACTACTCCGACTTGTCTTTTACACAAATCATGTAGGCTCGTATTTAACCATTGGGTTAAACACACCATTACAACTGACTGGGCCGACCCCTCTAGGGTGGTCTAATAACCCTTTGACCCACATAACACATACAGGGCCGACCCCCACTAGGGAAGTCTAATAACCCAAGTTACCACATTCCGACGGAGGAATAAACATCTTCGGATATACAATAAGATCTTCAAGGAGGAATGAAACATATCCAGAATAATAAAGTACAAATATAATATTCTTTGAAGTTACAATATCTCAACACCCTTCTTCTTCTTGCTGGAGTTGTTGTTATTATCCGTTTTGTTCTTGGGACAATCTGAGGCAAAGTGACCCTTCTCATTGCATGTGAAGCATCTTAGATCCTTCTTATTCTTTTGATAGGATCTCTTGTAGTGAGAGTGCTCCTTCTTGGGCTTGCTTCTTTTGGTGTGGGCTGCGAGAGCTTGATCTTCACCTCCCATCTTTTCCTCATGAGCTACAAGTCTAGCTTCTTCTTGAGAGCATTCCTCCCAAATTTTAATGAAAGAGATCAATTTCTATCTTGCACAGATTCCTTGAATAAAGGAGTTCCATGACCTAGGTAGGCCATTCAGAGTGGTCATAACAACTTCACCATTGTCCACTACTTCATCCACAGCTTCAAGTTGCTCCTTGATCTGAGAGACCTTGGAGAAGTAAGATTGAATGGTTTCTCCATTCAACATCTTGACCCCTTTCAATTGATTCCGTAGAGTCATCTTTCGATTTATGTTCTTCCCTTCAAATAGCTTGGTCAAAGAGTCAAACATATCCTTGGGTGTCTTTAGAGAAGACACATGGGGTATGAGATGGTCTTTGATAGAATCAGCAATGATTCTCTTTGCGTTGACCAAGTTCTTCTTATGTAATATCTTGGCCTCTTCATCCTCTGGGATAGGGATGTCTTCTTTTATATATGAGTCCAACTCATTCTCTTCCACGATTAACCCAATCCTATACTTCCAAGCTCGGAAGTTATCAGCCCCTTCAAGCTTATCCTCAAGCTTGGTGTGGTGAGACATCTTAAAGAGTACTTCAAATGGAAATAAAAAATATTTAGGTCTTACCACTTGAAATGCTGAAAACTGGATTTGGTCCCGGATTAGGGTTTGTCGAAAAAACCCTAAAAATTCAAAATGTGAATTTCAACTTTCTGAAAGGATAGAAAGATGCACCTTGATGAGCTGATCAGCCTGGTGCATTCATAATTTGAGATTAGCAAAGCTTTACCCTTCAGATTTGTCTTTTTGTCCTCCCGGGTTTAGTGGGGAGATCCCTGAATTAGGGTTTGAGTTTCCTGGAGATCTTCTCAGCCAAAAACCTCAATCCAAATCTCTAAACTTCGATTTTTGCAAGGAGCTTCCAGCTATGTCTTCAGATTTCAGAAATTCCTATTTGTGTTGAAACCCTAATGTTTAGGGCCAAATCTGAAAATGCTCCGAATTGAATTCTGATTGGACAGATAGATTCGCCTTCATGAGTAGAGTCAATCTACTATACTTCTTTTCCAAAAACTATGGATAAAAACCCAATAAACAAGAAACTCAAGTTTCTGTCACTGCAAAATGTCTTCTTCTCAGGTTAGCTCTGATACCATGTTAAATTTTGAGCATCAATTCACAATACTCTTGGATCTTTACTGAGATAATAACATATACAGTATATCAATGCATAACAATCACAATAAGCATGACAAGCATTTGAAAATATTTCGCGCGGTGCATGGGCATGGGTGGACCATTTATTCTTTTCTTGGGATGTTCGGTTGTGCATTGAATTATATTTATGTCAACTCATTTTCCTTTTCCAAGAAGTATTTATATTTATATTGATGGATAGTTTATAGGTTCACTTGGTTTGATGTGGCGTGTTATATGTAGACAAGTTTGGAAGGATCGCCATTTTTTTAGTGACAAATAAATCTATGTATACCTTTGCATTAGGGATGTGAGCAATTTGTTAAATCAATCGTATACTTTTAAAAATGGTGCTTTCTGTTATCCATGATTCTTATGTCAATGGAAGTGTATGTAGAGGTATTATCGTGTCTACTAATGTCATGGTTGATTGGTTGTGGGGTGATTATGCTTGCTTTCTTGGTGTTCTCCTCCCTCCTTTGCGGAGTATGTGTGCATGTTAACGTGTGAATAATAATAGTGATATTTCAATATCTCGTGGCATTTTGGAATAGATTTTACAACTATAAAATATCCTTTCCTCCTATACCACATGGATCATCAAGACTAGTTTCCCCACAACCCTTATAGCAATAGGGCATTCAAAGATATAATGTCCTCCTAATAATATTATTATTGATTTGTTGTGGGGTGATTATATTTGCTTGTCGGACCTTTCCCTTCCTCCTTTGTGTGTGCATGTATGTCGAAATAAAAACAAGGATTATCATAGTCAAATACCCATACCTTGAGGTGTCTTAGAATAGTTACAAGTATAATATATAATTCCCTCCTATCTCATATTACTCGTGAGAAATGAGCAAATGATGATAATAAGAGAAAGAGTCATTACCTTACCTTTAAGTGCCCACAATTTCACCATTAAGTGATGTTGATAAAATGAAAATTGTATTAGCACATAATGATTCTTATTATTTGAGTTTGATTTGATTTAAGAATAATATTAAAAATGAAATTACTAGAAAAATGTTGAAAAAACTATGAATATAAACTAAATATGAAAAAAATAATATGAGAAAAAATATAGTAGCATTTCTAAAAATAAAGATGAGCAATGATGGTTTCTCTAAATCAAAATAACAATATTAACAATTAACAATGTAATTAAAACAAAAGATGGAGAACTGATTCGTGTAACATAAAACAAAACGTGGAGAACTGCGACAAATGTGGAACTAGTGGACATATTGTAAATTATATCGTTGCTGTAGAGTGGGACATTTAATAGAGACCCTGATTGAAAAGTTTGACCATAATTTTGGTTGCATATGGGAAGCCCGAATTATATCGTTATTTTGTTTTACAGTGGGGTAGATTTAGGTGGATACTCATAATTTGGGTTGTGAAAAACTTTTGTGTCGTGTAGCATACAAGTGGAGAACCGGTCCAAAGGTTGAGGGTGCTCAGGCTCGTTATTTTACAGTTGGACATTTTGAAGGATTCAACGTACCTACATTTTAAATTATATCGTTCCTGTAGAGTGGGACGTTTAGTACAGACTTTCATTGAAACATTTTGATTTGACCATAATTTTGGTTGTGATGTGATATTCAGCCTATTTGTGATGTGATTTGTTTGGTTTTAGTAAGACTTTTATGTATTATATAAATCTGGAAAACCGATACAAAGATTTAGGTGGAGCCGCACATGGAAATTAGCCCGAATAATATCGTTATTTTATTTTTTCAGTTCAGCGTACCTTACCAGGCGCATTCAGTCTACTCACAAAACGGTATTCAGAGCATTTTGGACTTTAATGTATAATATAAATGTGGACAAACCGGCTTTAATGTATAATATAAATGTGGAAAGCCGGCACAAAGATTTAGGTGAATACGCATATGGAAAACTTGAACTTAAGTTTAAATAAATAGATCTGGGGCGGTCGGCGACTCGGCTGTGGCCGTCACCACCCAGGATCGACCCGTGACCCGGTCAGATTTGGCGCTCTCGCACATTGAGTTGCCAGTTTCACTAATGTATGAAAAAGTTTAAATAAATAACCGACTCAAAGCTAACCACCTACGCAAATGCAGAATATTCAAATCTAACCGTTCAAACCCACCTGTGTAACAGTGTAGCTGGGGCCTGGGCGCTCAGACTTGTTGTTTACAGTCGGACATTTTGATAAAAAACGCGTTGAAAATTAAATGGTCAGCAATCTTATCTCCCCGCGATATACTGAATCACGCTGGTGCCTAAATGAGCTTTCACTTATGTTGGAGTCACACAGGACAAAGTTGGTTCCCATCATTCCAATATTTTACGGTGTCACGCGACGACAGAATTTATGCTCAAGCTTTAAAAGTACTGGCAAGGAAAACTAATCAAGGGACGCAGTGATTTGATCCAACATTATTTTAAAAAATAAACAATATGCACTTACGATCCAACATTATTTAAAAAAATAAACAATATGCACATAGTTGTGGGCATTTAATGCAGTGGTTGCTGACTGCATATAAATAGTGGGATGTGAGGGTATTCGACGGTCTATATGCACCCACTGGGTATATTAAATGCTTCATAGCAAGATGCATATTGATCCCCATTTTAAAAATGAAGAAATGTACTTTATAACGTCACAGGAATCAAAGGAAAGCGTGTATAATGTGAGAACTCAACCTTCTTTAATTTCGTATTAAAAATTACAGGAAAAAATGGATTTTCTTAATAACCTGAAAAATACAGGTTTGATAATTGGATAGATGTATGAAAAGGAGAGTTCGACAAAAAGATTTTGGAGGCTATTTATCTAATGAAATTAAGAGTATTCTTAAACTCAGTGAAACCCCATATACTTTCCTTTATAACTTCATTATCTTCAAACTTGAGGACCTATGGTCAAGAGATGTACTTGCCTTTATAACTTCATTATTCTTCAAACTTGAGGACCTATGGTCGATAGAGGAATCCTAGGATTGAGGCTCTAAATCAAGTTTCTAACCACTTATGGACAACAGATTCATTCACCTAACCAATTAAAAATGTCATGAATCTGTCATGGGTTCCTCTGTCTTTTTTTTGAAGCTTTCTCCGTCTATCTTCATTGATGTTGCACTTGCATGTTGAGAACATATTTAATGAGCATGCCAAAAACTTGGATGCATGCCTCCCTATGCATATCATGTAATAAATGCTCGAATTTTGATCTACCATCCAATACTTGGCTTATTTTGAATTTGATTGGTCTCTTGGCTTCCTACAATTGAAACATGTTAGCTTCTAAGTAATTGCAAGTTCAAACCCAATGCACCACTAGGTATGTTGCAATCAAAGACCATACAACAAGCTGAACCATTTACATATACACAACAATTACTTGGTTGGGAGAGTGATGTTACGAGAAGCATTGATGAAAGAACCTTGCTATTAGAGGAACTTGGACAATAAGGATTTCTTTTTAATTCAAACAAAGTGCGATTCAAATAACTATCAAGCAAAGTTCGATTCAAATAACTATTGCGATTGAATTGGATTTCTCTTTTGGATGGCTATAATCTTATGAATGTGTTTATTCTTTTATATAAGGTTATTCTTTTAAATCCATTTTCAAGGAAAATCTCAAATGCTTGAAATATACTTACCATTTTATCTTGGATGCAAGAAACTAAAAGCACAATACATTTTTAAATCAAAATTACTATTTTTAATTTTTTAAAGAAAATTTCAAATATACTACGAGCATAGGAAACAAAGTATAATTATATGACCGTTGTGCTTTCAAATAAGAAACTTTTCTTTGTTATAAAATTCTTGCTTTTCAAGTGGCATGTGGTAGTGAATCATCAATCAATGTAAAAATGGATGTCATTCAATTAATTGTAACATTGCAGTAACCATGGGAATGTTTAATCATGATGGCATCCCACTCCATGTCATGCATTGATGTAGACAAATTTATAAGTAAATTATAACACTTGAAGGCCAAATGGAGTTACAAAAGTAGATGGCCTTCTTCTATTTCAGTGCAATGAAACCTCAACCTGCTAGAGCCTTTTCGCCTTGACTCTTACTTGGATTTTCACAATTTCCCGCTCCAATTAAAGTCTTGTACGAAAACAATATTTGAACAATAAGAGCATGCCAAAAGTAAACATTGAGAACATTCTGTCTTAAAAAATGAATAACATAAAATTGCACATTCGTTGTTCATTGCATAGTGCACAAGCACTTTGGCAATCTCATGAACCCATGTTGATACCAAACATAGATGCATGAAATGTAAGTACCACTCACCTCACTAACTTAACCGATAAAATATGATAGTATGCAAACTACTTTAAGCCACACATATATGAAAAATCTAATGGCTCCAATGATCTATTAATGGCTCCAATGATCGATTGGATATAAAGTCCACAAGACTACTCAGATTTTTGAGTTTTCTACTTTCTATTCTTATTAAAATTTAATAAGAAACGTGCATGTTATTTTGATGATGGGTTTGATTAGTGAATCACTATTTGACGACACACAATGGGACGATATAGAGGATAAAGGAGACTGAGAAGATATCAAACATTGCTTGTTTTTTCCTCGGGGTGAGAAATAACGTGTTATTGTATAATCCTTAATAAAACAAAAGCAAAAAGGTACACAGTAAAAGTGAGGGTCACCACTTTATCAATAAAAGTAAGAGGAGAAAGGATTTGGAACGACTAATGTAAATAATATAAAATTTAAAGCATAGGATAATGACAATTTAGTTTTGATATATCCAGGAAAAAATGAAGGTTTCTACGTGCCAAAAATAAGTTATATAACTAGCATTTGCCCCTGGAGGGGCAAAAAGAATGCTGAATGGGAAAATCCAACTTTTTCATAGAACTATTGGGTATAAAACAATATAATATTGACTTTAAATATTTATCAAAAGTCACCATTTACAGTCAATACAGTTTTATGAAGGTATAAACATGTTGAGATAAGGGTGGCAAAGGTGATGTCCCTCCTGAATATGCACAAAATCAGCTTGATGGTGGTCCGATCTAACACTTCTCTACTGCGTTGTCCATGGCCATAATTAAAAGAGAGTTGTTTACACAGCTTTTTTTTTTGCACATGGATTGGATTAAATATTTGTTGATTTATGGTCAAAATAGAGTTGAGAATTGAACCTAAACACCCAGAATTAGCCCAGAATTGGAATGGACAGTTGTAGGATGTGCCCAGAAATGTGTTTAGGACATTGAAATATGTCTAGGTTGGGTTTTTTTATTGTCGTATGGGGCTGTTCATTCTCTGGTTTGAAAAAATGTACTGAGAACTCTACTCTTCCAAGATGCGTTTCTTGAACATGATCATAAAACTCAAAGAGTCTGTTCATATATTCTATTTTTTCTTATTTTTCTTGTGTGAAGACTCCTTAACTCAAAAAACACACTGTTAGTGTTTAGTCCATAATTTTTTTTATTTCTCAAGCATTTTGAAAAAAAATTGTATGTTGTACTAAGACCTTCAAAGGTTGCACCCACACTTGGCGTATTGTTTTCGAGGTTCGATTACTTGAATAATTTTTTTAAAAAAATTGTTAATTTTTTGGGGCAAAAATAGTCGTGCACTAGTATTAGTTGTTCTCTATATGCCTACCAATTTTCGTAAGTTGATTCCATCATTTAGGCACTCAAAGGTTGCACCCACAAAAACATATACCTTATAGTTTGTCCCGAAAAGAAAAAGTTATTGTTAAAAAATATCAAACTTTAGATAGTGAAGAACATTTTCAATAGAAAAAAAATTATATATTCGAAAATGTCATTCAATTTCCACATTTCATCTTTTTTACTCATTGCAATATTCATTATGTATGTGTCCCAAAATATCCATGTAAGTTGAGGAATGTATGTTCTTTCAGTTTTCTATTGCATCTAGTGTGTCAAAAGAGACCCTCATTAGCTTGAACACACCCTTAGGATATTTGCAAGTTGAGTTAAATGGTGAAGTTTTGAAGTAGAATTGAATATGAAGAAAATTTTATTGTTTATGGAAATTGGAATAAGTCATTTTTTATTGACTGACACCATCATGGAAAGGTGTTATCTGACAATGCATGAAATGCTAGTCCTATTTGAGGAGAGATTTAGAATGTGGCTTTAGTTGTCTAAAGGAATGGTTACATTGACTTTGCATTTATATAATGGAAGCATAGCCCATATTGACTAATATAAAATCCAAAGTGTATCATAATAATGAATTAAGATGATGGGGTTTTATGGTGTAAATTGTCTTAACTATTGTACTTTGATTTTCATGTTACTACCTTCATTAAAGTTTTGGGCCAACAAACCCCACTTTGATGTTGATAATGCAAGTACATTACAATCTACCATACCTCGACATGGAACAATTCTACATGGAATTTTCCACCACCAAACTTTCATGTAACCCTCGAAATGTTTCTAAAAGACCATTTATATCTATATGATTCTAGTTGAATACCAATTATTCTAAGTTCTCAAGAAACCTTTCAAATGTTTCTAAAATACCTTTTCCTCCCACGTGATTATGTGTGAATAGTGATCATTATATCATTTGAAACATGTACAAAATGTTGAGGATATGAAATAAGGAATTTTGACTACCTTTCACACACACCATTTCCCTTTTGATTGAGTGGTATTGAGGAATGAACAAATATGATCATTTCAATAATTTCACTATGGTTTGCACTAGTTTATGGAAATATTTTTTCATTTTCTCATCAAATTTATTATTATATATTCAAAACGATACATATTTATTCTTATATTTGTTTGTAAAAGCTATATATTCATCTAATGCATTAAAGTAAAAATGTTTTTAATATGATATTTAAAAAAAAACCATCCACTTAGTGGGGAGTTGGATTTCAATATTAGGAGATGAACACATAGTAGACATCATTAGCCATTATAAATTGCCGACTGTATCTAGGATAGAAAAGAAATAAAAATCCAAACAACAACAAAATAATATTGGACAATGCTACCTTGATTTTGTAACATAATTATTTTATAAAAAAGAAAGTTTTAATCGAAAAGAAAATTTGTAAGTCAAATCTTCAGTATAAAATGCAAATGTTTTCAAAATCAAAAGCTTATTTCTTATCCCATTCCTTGAATTTAGTGTTAAAATCATTGTTGTGATTTGGATCGTAACATTTAGCATCCCATGAAAAGCCTTTCAAATTGACAAGAAACTATAGAGATCTCCAAAGGGTTAAAATGAAAATCAGTTAATGAGATGGAATGTCCCTCATTTGATAAAGTGAAATTGGCAAAGAGCCGAAGGCCTAGTGTGCAAACTAAAATCCCAATTAAAATATATAATCCTAAAGCATGTCCTTATTAAAAGAATTGTGAATAGAAATGCCTAATCAACACCTTAGACATATACGCATAACTAAATGAGGTATCAAAAAGTTTGTAACAAAAAGAGCTAGTCAACACCTTGGACGTAAAAGACTTAGTAACAAAATAAGTTCATTTCATTATCATATGGGCATAACTAAATGACGTATCAAAAAGTTTGTAACAAAAAGGAGCGAATCAACACCTTGAACCTAAAAGACCTAGTAACAGAATAAGTTCATTTCACTATTTAAAATTTCTTGTTAAAGATTATTTTCAAGAAGAAAAACAAAACTCAATTATATAAGTATTTCAAAGGAGTAATAAATCATTTAAAACTAGAAATAATGGTTTATACTTATATTTATATTTTTAATAAACAAGTTGTTAAAACAATTTTACCAAACTATTTACTTAATTTATATTTCAAGAAGGCTTGGTGTGCCAACATTCACTTTTGAAATCCCAATTCACTTTATTAATCGGAATGGCTTATGATTAGTTTACCCTAGTCTTTCATAATTGTATAGATTCAACTATGGCATTATGATGTTCAAATATTCAACCAAATATTTATTGCATTAAAATCACTAGTTTTACAACACAACATGATAGGAATATTGACATATGGATTTCAAAGAAAATATAATAAATAATAATACAAGTACTATATAACCAAATATGTAAAAGTTAAAATAGATCAATGAAAGAGATAGTGATTTTGACACATACTTTTAATATAAAAAAAAAAATTATATAAAAACATAAAAAAAATTACTCCATTTAAATATAAATATAAATAATATCGATATAATATTTATAAAAAAAATATTGTTACAATTAATATGCAAAATAAATAAAATTTTTAATTTTAATTATTTATATTTAATTTTAATATAAAAAGTGCTATAAAAAGATTTAAAAAAATGATATATTTAAATAGAAATAGAAATACTTTAAATATAATATGGATAATTTATTATTATTTAATTAATATTATTAATATTAATTGTGTGGCTATAATATTGTTTTTAATAATAATAATAATAATTTACCAA
Organism: Larix kaempferi; assembly: GCA_027924585.1. Classification (NCBI taxonomy): domain Eukaryota; kingdom Viridiplantae; phylum Streptophyta; class Pinopsida; order Pinales; family Pinaceae; genus Larix; species Larix kaempferi. The sequence continues at coordinate 9,813,021 of BSBM01000087.1, forward strand.
ACCTAATCAATACGGGACCATCAACTAGCAAGCTATATTAACAATGAATATGACTTATATACGATGAGTATATCAACCACATTTAAATGTGTGACCATGGTTGATATACACGAATCAGATCGGTGTATATAAACTATATTAATTATTAATATGGCTTGCTAACTCAAAGTGCATAGATATCTAGTATAATTGATGAATGGATAACAGTTATACTTTAAATTCTATTTAAAAGATGTAAGGAGATAGATTGAGGAGGTTATAGAGTATACATAGATAACAATTAAGAGGCAAATACATAATTATTTAAGAGATCTATCTTCAGGTTCAAATTCTAAAGGACCAACATTTGTTCTTTTTTTCAATAATTTCCAGGCCATCTCCAATTGCATACTTGTTAAACCTTGTGAGTTTGTTCCTCAATATCTAGTCTAGCGCAATGTGTCTCCCCACATTTGTTCTGTTCTCTTTATTCATCCTCTCTAAGCTAACCGCTAGATCAAACACCTCTAAGAATGAAATCAACAACAGTATTTTGATTGTTTTTATATTTCAGAGTTGGGACCTGATAAACAATAGAGTTTTTGGGTTTGTCGATTGCAGAAGTGCCAATTACATTCCATCCATGCAGATTATAGCACAGAAAAGGTCCTCTCCTATGGAAGACTCTGATTCATCTTTCTGCACTGCAAGTTGATAGCCAATGGATTAATGCTTGGAATAATGCTTCTAAACAGGGCATGGGGACCTTACTCCATAGTATTGTATGCTACTATGCTTACACTTGCATGGCTATGATTGCACTTACATGGCTCACATTAGTCCTGCTATGAGTCTTCCATTCCATAACTATTTCTCAACTATATGATCCTTCTCGAACTTCCACTTTCGAAAATACAAATAATCCATGAATATACATAAAAGTTGATAAGATAGATATGTCTTTTACAAGATAGACTTTCCCGTATTTATAATTGTTTAAAGGGTGTCTAATGCAACTCTTCATAAAGAGTTTCACCATTTCACTAATTAATTATATTATTACATTATTCTTGTTTGTTGTTAATATATATATATATATATATATATATATATATATATATATATATATATATATATATATATATATGTTGATGTTTATTTAATTATTATTTTATTCATAACATTGCCTCTCTCTTAGAAAGGCTTTGTCTTCAAAGCCTTATAACGTTGTCGCACCGTTCCTTGTGACGTCGTAGCTGACGAAACATGTCGGTATGAACTTCTAAGTGTAGAACATAACTTCTAATATGTTGACGGATCAATCAATCCAAAATTGATTTGTTGATGGCTGTTGGGATTCTGTATTGATCTATCGTCAGGGGCTTTGAGCACATTAGTACCATTATCTTTCGACAATTCCCACTTTTTAGGATAGTGGTTTATATGGTTGGGGTGTCGATAGGGAGTTATTGTTGTTTGTTTTTTTACCAGATTGTCTTCTTTCTTAACTGTGACGAGGACTGAATTTGTATTTGCTTCTTTTTTCTCAACGTAGATTTTTGAGTCCAAGGGCTTTGATGTCCTCTTTTGAATTTGCTCCAACTTATTGTCTAACGAGTCTTTTTCTTTTTTAAGATTTTGGGTCATTTCTTCTTGTGCTTTCTGATCATCTTTAAGCCTCTGAATTTGATCCATTAGATCTTGTTTGTGCATATTGAGGTGACCATTCTCGTCAGTGTTTTCTAATAGTTTCTTCTGAAGATCTTGATTCTCCTCTTCTAGATTTTGATTCTGTTGTGATTTATCCTTCATCTTTTTTATTTGAAGAAGCAATTTCTGATTATGATCTCTTAAACGAGAGATCTCTTCTCCTTTATCTGTGACGATTTTGTCGAATTTTGACTGAATCTTTTGATTTTCTTGCGAAATGACCATGGCGATATCCTTGAAGTCTTTAGGTGCCACGACTTTTGAATCTAACTTCATTCTAACATCCTGTAGTGTGACTTGCTTCTTCTTATACGAAAACGTTAAAAACTTTTTCTTCATATTTAAGATAATTGTCTCCAATGTTTCCATCCAAGATAAGCCAAGAATGATGTCAACTTCATTTAGATAAATAGTCGTAACATTGAATTGGGATGTGAACTTATATTCATCAATTTCTAGTTGTAAGTCCCTAATTGCATATTGCTTCTCGTCCCATTTATCTTTCTTTTCGATTATACTTAGTTCTAGGACGAATAATTGATTTGCCAAGGTGACGTTAATGTGATTTTCCTCAATGGTTGGGCAAATAGCTATGCTAATAGGCTTTCTTTGAATAATCCCTTCAAGTTTTAGTATGTCAACGGCTACCTTTGAGTGGGTCTTCTGGAATATTTCTCTTTTGTAACACTGAGACTCCATTTCTTTTCCAAATAATAATAATTATTATTAAAAGTTAATAATTATAATATTATTAATAAATACAATATAATAATTTTTTTTGGAGTTGAATGATAATAAAAATGGTGTGGATTGGGTGTTTAGGAGGAATGTTTGTTACCTTCCCCACCTAGGTTCAAATCTCACTTTTGGTTTGTTGTTAGGAAATAAAACCGAACCCACTCCTCACAAAACCATGTGCACCTTAAAACCATGTGTGGTTTCACCTAATCCAAGCACAAAATTGTTGGTGTGCTAATTATATGATTACATCACTATTGACTTCCATTCAACTCCTTTGGTGGGTGTGTTAGTTATATGATTACATACGTATTGAGTTATGAGTTCCATTTAACTCCCAGCTTTCCTCTCTGTTGCACCTAACCTATTCCACTTCGTTAATTTCATTGTTGAACAGTGGAGATTCAAATGGAACAGGATCACGACTGGACAAATTGTCACCATCTAATCTGAAACCCTCCGTCCTATTTCAAAATAGGAACACCTATCTGCGTTAAAGCTTACTAGGGCCCAATGCCTTAAAGACAATCTCAAACCCAACGCGTTTTTAACACGACAGATGATGTAAAAAGATATGATTGTGCATACCTTCAAGCAGAGACCTCTGGGGAGGAAAATTTAAGGAATTTCAGGCTTGTGGAATGACTACTTCAAAGTTTCAGGCAGAGTTCACGCCGTAGAATTCAAAATATTTGAACTGGGCGCGGTTTTGGTCGGGTTGCATTTGAAGTGTTGGATATACGAACGTCCATGCCATCATGATAGCTCAAAGGAGGTGGAGACCACAGTTGGGTTGATGCAGTTTGGAGTCTGAATGAATGAAGTCACCGAAATATGGAATACATATTTCAGCGAAAACAGTTTCGTTGTACCAAAGACACAGCTGGGACTATTGATGGGTTCAGAAAGTGGTAAGAACCGTTGGAAAAACTTAATTACCAGCTGATTGCATATATATAGTTTGCGTCTGCTTTCTCATAGTTTTTTTCAGCATGTCAAGAAGTTTTAGGTAGAAATTAATTGTAGTTTTTAATGTAACTCAATAGCTTCCACTTGAAGTGATCTTGAAGCGATCTTAAGTGAGTGGTTATGCATAGAGATGTGTGAGGGAAGAAGAGAAGAAGAGTGAAAGGAGAAAAAGTTCATAAGCGTGAAATGTATGAAGAGCCCAAGCTCTATAAGAAGTGAAAGATCATAATAAAATCTTCTCTAGATTTACTTGTGTAAAAGTTGTTTACATTTAAGGTGTGTAAGAAATCAAGATTTCCAAATAATTCATAATAGTAAAAGTTCTATTTTCTATATTTTTATACTATAATATATATAATATATATATAAGTCTATAGTTTTGTGTAAAAGAAATCAAGATTTTCAAATAGTTCACAATAGTAAAAGTTCTATTTTATATTTTGGTTCTTATGTGTGAAGTAAAAATGATCCTCAAGTTGAGAAGTCCGCCAAGTAAATTGAAGTCCTCAACAAAGTAAAATTTAGGATTCCTTGTTATATGATCCGGGAAGTCCAAAGAAAATGAAAATGTCCATTACTGCGCAATTCAATCTTTTTGACTACCCAGTGTATTTTTCCCTTGAAGAACAACAAAACACCTACATTTATTTATCCTTGCACTTGATTTCCCTTTAAGAACAACAGAACACCTACATATATTTATCCTTACACTCGATTTCCCCTCTATCCTTTTGTGGCATGAGTACTACTGCAACAAAACTACTATTAATCAACAGAACTACCATTAATCACCACATATTTTTACAATATCGCCTTTATTTTGCTCTTATACATATCCTTTTGTGGCTTCACTGCATTCATGACTACTGCACCACAACTACTATTAATCAACATGACTACCATTAATCACCACATATTTTTACAATATCGCCTTTATTTTGCTCTTATCCATTACAATGGAAATGGAGGTAATCTAAATATAAAAACATTTACTATTGAAGTTACTCATTGATATTATTCAAAAGATGCAATCTACAGCTTGCTGACTTGCTGTTCAAATTTCTGCATCTGAGAGGGTTCCAACAGAATCCACACCTCGATCCCTTACCGAGAGGCATTCGACAACACAAGTACAAAGTGAGCCGTTATGTTGTTAACTATAGGACCTGCATAGACTGGCTTCCCCCACCCCAAATCTAATTCATAGTATGACAACTTCCACCAGGTAGACAGGAAGAAGTTCCCATTAATTCCAACAGGGATGACGGCGCGGTAGATCTCCAAAAAATCTATACGAGATCGAACATAATCATCAGTTATGGAAGTTATGGCCTTCTGGATCTCTGTAACGCAATACGAGAGCGGATTCTTCTTCACATCCTGCACCGATGCAGTTGCGTAGGCGGTGACCACCCCATTTCCTAAAAATCCTTTGGGTAGTGGTGGATTTACCTTAGAACGTATGTCCACTGCAAAGGACACGCTGGACGTCTGTGTGGAGTCCTGCAATAATGCCTTCGTTCTGGCTCGCCATAAGTGGGCTACGATGACTTCGAAGGTACAACATCTGCTTATGATATTGTCTTTCATCGTCTTTTGTTTCAAGTGTCGCAGCAGCTCCGGAGAGAATGAAAATGCTCTAAAGGATTTAATATCCGGGAGCTTTTTGAGAGAATGCGCCTCTGTACTTGATGTAGTGAATGCAGGCATATTGACTCGGTGATCGACTAACTCTTGGTGATTGATATGTGGAGGAATCCAAGCTTTCAAGGAGGTTCGGTCAAATTTGGGTCAGATAAGGAGGCCTGGGCCTGGAGCAGTATAACCAACAACTAAATCGCCCCTGATGGCCGGAATCCGGTAACCTCAAGAATCATTGAAATTATAGTTTGCAGTGCTCAAATGGCGATTTTGAAGATCTGGCTAGTTTTAAAATCCAGTATTTACTTGATCCAGGTGGATATTGGTGGCCACCCACCTTTCCAACTGGCTCAAAACATTTTTATGGCAATTTTGGTATTGTACTATTTTTAGCAGTTTTTCGGGTCCTAAACTTCCGGGGCCATTTTGAGGCCCTAAACGACCTTTTTTGGCAATTTGGGGGGCCAAATGGTTGCCTTCAGCATGCATTTGGCCCCACTCAAAAGTCGTAAATCTCAGATAGACCTTTCCAACGGGCTACCAAGCGCCCCAAACGGAGATCATATGCAAAAGTTACGACCCCGGGAAGTTGATGTACTAACTTACCCAAACGGGGCCCACATGACTTTTGGTGCTTCATCTCCTAGGGTTAGGTTTTTGGATGTCTAGGGTTTTTGACATTCCTGTTTATTGTAAAAGGCCTTGAGAGCCTCATTGTAACCATCTTCATCTCCGCAAATGAGAATGGATCCTCCTGCGGAGCATTGGGGAACACCATCGAGCAACCGAAAAAGAAAGATAGACTTCTGAAAAGCCACTGACAGCGGCATTGAAAAGGGGGATAAATAGAATTCATGTATAGGGTGGGTTAATATAATCCATGTATAAGGGGGACACACACATGTACTATAAATCTCATGGGAAAAACTCAACAAAAATTATTCAATTATATAGATTCATCAGAAAGTACAATGTAAATCTCGTACAATTACCCGAGAATAAGATAAAATAGAAACCCCAAGAAAATATGTCTTCAATGTAGCTACTCTTTCTCCCAAGAAAACTTGTGCTTCTGCCTCTACTCATGCGAACTTACTTGAGTGAGATGATGCACCAAATGAGCTAGGTGCCACACTATTTATACTAGTCAAAAACTAGAATTTTTACCTACTGAGCTGACCTGAATTTCCCTAACTGGGACAACTTGATTGGGTAGTTTTTCCCATTGTTTGGGGCAGTTTACCCACTAAGTCGACTTGTCTATTTTACATGATTTCTTTTAGGGTTTTTACATAATCAAATACAATACGAATATTTCCCAAAGGAAATACAATAAGAATATATTTTGAAGTTACATTCTTCAACACCATCCAACCATCAAATAAGCATGGTGTTCTCATGGATTTCTCACACAAAACAATGAGTGGGTGTTAAGCTATAGGCTCTGGAGCACCTAGACTACAAAGACTCATTATGTTTGAGTTGGTGTTGAGCTATAGTCTCTGGAGCACCTAGACTATCTAGACTTGTTATGAGTAATTGTTGTTGATATGGTGGGCTCTAGAGCATATATACCAGTATATACACCAGTGTATATACCGGTATATACACCAGTGTATATACCGGTATATACACCAGTATATACACCGGTATATACACCAGTGTAGATATGGGTATATACACCAGTGTATATACATATGCACTAGTATATACACCAGTGTATATACCATTATATACACTGGTGTATATATACTGATATACACCAGTGTATATACCGGTATATACACTGGTGTATATACCGGTTTATACTAGTGGTATATACACCAGTTTATATACCAGTGTATACACCAGTATATACACTGGTGTATATACCGGTATATACACTGGTGTATATACCGGTATATACACCAGTGTATATACTGGTGTATACACTGGTATATAAACCGGTGTATATACTGGTGTATACACTGCTATATAAATTGATGTATATACCGGTATATACACCAGTGTATATATGCGCAACATCTTCCGTATATACCTTGCGCTGTTGCGCATATACGGAAGCAGTTGCGCATATACAAAATCTTCTATATATACGCAGTTGCTTCCGTATATGCGTAGCTTCGGTATATGCGGAAGGCATATACGGAAGTTGTTGCAGTGCATATACAGAAGTCATTGTGCATATACGGAAGCTTCTGTATATGCACAACGCATATACAAAATTTGCGCATATATGGAAGCTTCCGTATATGCGCAGCTTTCGTATATGTGTTGTGCATATACGTAAGCTTCGGTATATGCACAATAGCTTCCATATATGCCTTGCTCATATACGAAAGCAGTTGCGTATATACGGAATCAGCTGCGTATATATGGAAGTAGCTGCGTATATCGTTCTTTGTGATCTTCATGCCCAGCTATATTCGGGAAGGGTATTGATCTTGAGGCTCATATCAGTAGACCCATCTAACGGGAGATGGCATAGATAGATATGCAGAATATCACTCAATGCAGAGTGTGAATGATGTTCAGTCACAGAGGGAGAATTGATAGCTTGTTGACAAGCTTGGGCTTTACCAAAAGTAAAGCTAATCCTAACCTTTACCTTAAGGTTATGGATGATGAACCTGCCATACTATTACTATATGTGGATGATCTCTTTCCGACAGGGAATGAGAAACAGATCGGAAAGCAAGAATTTAAGCTAGCTACAAAATTTGAGATGAAAGATCTCGGATTTATGCATTACTTCCTAGGTCTGGAAGTATGGAAAGACCCAAAAGGAATCTTTCTCAAACCAGGGAAAGTATGTTGTGGAAATCTTGAAAATATTTGATATGTTGGAATGTAAAGCCATGGCCACTCCCATGGATTCCAACTTGAAGTTGCTGGCTGATGAATCGTCAAAATTGGTGGATGTAACTCGGTATAGACAGATTATTGGGTCATTGATGTATCTGACGAATACCAGGCCATATATATGCTTTGCTGTGAACACCTTGAGTCAATATCTAGTTAAGCTTAGACGTGTTCACATGATAGCTGCAAAGCATGTGATGAGGTACCTAAAAGGTACGATAGACTTTGTTCTATATTATCTTCGAGATCATGATTTCAGATTGTATGGCTACACATATGTTGATTGGGATGGAAGTGTATTAGAGAGGAAGAGCACATTGGGTGGATGTTATTGTCTGGGATCTGCCATGATCTCGTGGTTTAGCAGGAAGCAGTCTAGTGTGGAAATGGACTCCTGGAAAAACATAAATCTGAACGTCAAAAAGCAATATACTGGTATATACACTGGTGTATATACTGTTATATACACTAGTATATATACATCGGTGTATATATACTAGTGTATATAACAATATATACACTGGTGTATATATCAGTATATACACCAGTGTATATACAAGTTTGGGAACCTTTTTCATTATCAATGTGGTTGATTTGTGTATATATATAACAAAGGTATATACACTGGTGTATATACACCAGTACTGGTGTATATACCAGTGTATATACTGGTATATACACTGATATATGTACTGGTATATACACTAGTGTATATCTACTGGTATATACACCAATATATGCACTGTATTACACCAGTATATACACTGGTATATACACTCTATACCGGTGTATATACTGATATATACACTGATATATATACTGGTATATACACTAGTGTATATATACTGGTATATACACCAGTATATGCACTGTATTACACTAGTATATCACTGGTGTATACATCAGTATATACACTGGTGTATCACCAGTGTATATACTGATGTATACACCAGTGATATACTAGTGTAATACAGTGCATATACTGGTGTATATACCAGTATATATACACTAGTGTATATACTAGTATATATATCAGTATATACCAGTATATACATCGGTATATACACCAGTACTGATGTATATACACCAGTGTATATACACTAGTGCATATACACCAGTGTATATATTGGTATATACACCTGTACTGATATATAAACTAGTGTATATACCAGTATATACACTAGTGTATATAGTATAAACACTAGTGTATATACTCGTACCTACACTAGTATATACATTGGTGTATATACCAGTATATACACCAATGTATATGCACCAGCGTATAGTAACCGGTATCAAGGGGGAGGTTAGAATGATTATATATGCATTGGTGTATATATACTGGTATATACACCAGTGTATATACAGGTATATACACAGATTTGAGGAAGGTTTGTTTGTCTCTTTGTGTGCAAGGTACTAGCAAGTGGAGTTGGAGCAAATCTCATCACATTTGGAACAACTAGGATTGATCTCCACCAAATGACCTCACATAAGTTCAGCTTTGTTGACCCTTCTTTCCTCTCTTCTCATATCTTGTATGTGAATGGATGCTTAGATCTAGTGCATGATTAATTAGATCTAGTGGGAAAAGTCATATTGGTTTAGCCTTATGTCTATCTTGGGTCACGGAAATGATCCAAGGGAGTTCTCACCTGTCCACATAAGAGAATTATGCTAGATTACTATAGTAATGGGATCAAAATTATAGTGATTTAGGAATGTACTCATTTCCAATCTTTTTTATCATAGAAATAAAACTCTAAAGCAAACCAAATAACTCCCTACTTTTCTTTCTTAAGGTCCAATAGACCAAAATTGGTTTAAGTACCTAATTGTGGTAAACATTCTCTATATAAACTATGCTCAATCTTAGAAGTATCCCAATATTTAGAGCTAGAACTACACTTATCATTACGAAATCCAACATAGAATTCATGAAATATAGAAAAGAGTAGACAAATGGAGTGAAAAAATAGAAACTAAAATAAATTAATCATTGAAAAAAATGATATAAATTATGAAGAGGGATTGATCCAAATGATTAATAAATAAGGGCGGGATATGGTAAACTTAAAATTATTAGGATAAATAATTGAAATTAAAGTCAATATTAAAATATATATAAATAGGGAACACAACAATTATACTAACCCCTTCTCTCACTCTATTTCTCCCCTGCTCCACTTACCCCTTAACACCCCCCTTTGTAGATCTACCTCTAACCCCGTAACACCCCCGCCCCCTCTCTCTCCCTCTAACCTCTTACCACCCCCCAATCTCTCTCTCTCTCTCTCTCTCTCTCTCTCCCTCACCCCAACACCAACGCTCCTCACCTATACCCCCCTCTCTCTCTTATTTCCCTACTCCTCCACCTACACCTAACCCCCACCCCTCTCTCTCTCACCCAACCCCCTAACACACCACTGCCCCTTACTAGTGTATACCAGCAAAATATACACTAGTGTATATACTGTTATATACACTGGTTGGTGTATACATGGGTATGGTGTATATACCAGTGTATATACTGGTATATACATTGGTTATACATGGGTAGTATATACTAGTATATACATTGGTTATACATGGGTAATATATACTAGTATATACACTAGTGTATACATGGGTATGGTGCATACACCAGTGTATATACTAGTATATACATTAGTATTTATACCAGTATATAACACTAGCAGTTTATGAAGCTTGTGCAATTTATCAAGTTGTTGAATATGAAAAGTTGAACCAATATAGAAACAATGAGTATGGGGATGATAATGATAGAGACCCCAATTGTCCCATGAGCAGAATATATATATGAAGCAATGGTATATACAATGGTGTATATACAATGATATATAAAATGGTGTATACACCAGTGTATATACACTGATTATACATGGGTAGTATATACTAGTATATACACTAGTGTATATTACTAGTGTATACATGGTTATGGTGCATATACCAGTGTATATACTAGTATATATACTAGTTCATATACCAGTATATACACTAGTATATATACCAGTATATAACACTAGCAGTTTATGAAGCTTGTGCAATTTGTCAAGTTGTTGAATATGAAAAGTTGAACCAATATAGAAACAATGAGTATGGGGATGATAATGATGGAGACCCCAATTGGCCCATGAGGGGAATATATATATGAAGCAATATTTGAACTTGGGTGGTAAGTATAACAACTTCTCTTATTAACCACCTAATCTAGATCTAGTTTACAACTTCTTAATAGATATTCCCTAACAGATGTCAAATTTCAGATCCCTACACACGACACTAAATGAATTAAAGTACCTACATTCTACACTAGATGAAAAATTGTATCAATCTTTGGTCACTTGGAGCTCTTAACCTCAATTAAATGCCTAATCTACTTCCCATTTGAATCTTGGATACACGACTAATTTCAATATGCAACAAGGGGAGGTCTGAAGATCAATTTGAACAAGGTGTCTTTTGTGAGAAAGATGACTGATGGAAAAACAATATCCATTAATGGAATAATTGGCCACACATTTGATTCGTAACAAACCAATCATTCCAAACACAAAAGGAGGACAAGGGGAAAGCTGAACAACTATTTTGTGAAAACAAATAGTATTGGTCAACAAGTTTTTACAGGACAGATTTTGAGGATACCTTACCCTTAATTACATGCTTTCAAATTAGACCGGGGTTCCCCCCTTTTTATTTGTAATTTCCCATCATATATTGAATACATGTGACATGGTTACTTGGAAAAGTCTTTCTTCATTATCAAGGTCTACATGTGTAGGGTGCTAGAGTCTCTTTATTTGTTACTAGTACAATATTTTATTTTGGTAATTTATATAGTTGCATAAGCAAATCCATTTTGGATACAAGAACACTACAACTTGGTGTCAAAGTATCATTAGATTTTTGCTCTGGTTGTACAGTTCCAATTTTTTTGGGGGGCAAAATCCCAAAATGTATTCAAGGCATATTTGGACAAAAGAGTCACAAATATTACACATTAAATGTTTTTTTGCAGCTGAAACCTATGCAAAAAGGACCATGGACTTCGTATGGTATACCTCACTCCACGAGGATGTAAAACCTTAGGTAATGGGAGATGGCACTTACTCCAAAGTGGTTGATCACATGGATGTCTCACTAACCCACTTTTGGGTCTTAAATGAACACGATCTTGAAACACACAGTAAATATCTAAATAATGTACCTTTTAGAAAAGTGAGTCGATTAACAATTCCAACTAATATATCGCTATTCAACTATAGAGACCATTAAAAAACAATTTAACACGTATATCAAATACTATTCATGAATCTCTCTTTCAGGAAGTTGTGATAACTATGAATGCATTGAAAAGTGATAAATAAATAATAAGAGCACTCACAATAATAACCACAACTATAATTAAACCTTTAACACAATAAATTTCCAACACTACTTGAATTGGTCATTAGAATTTGATGGGTTGACTATGATGTATGGAAGTTGTAAAAAAACACACATAACAAAAAATGAGAACATAATATATAAGTGGGGAAACCATATTATTTGTAGGAAATCCACTACAAAAGAAGAATATATTACTTATCAAAGAGGAATATATTACTTATCTCAATAGTTCAAGGCACAAATTTCAGCTTGGGTATGTCAATCATGATGTGAACCATATGCATCTCACAATTCATAAAAGAATTATATAAAGAGCATTACATGATCTCATAATGGAAACCTTTACTTGCAAGCTAGGGGTACTTGACATGTTGATCACAAGTTCAAGCACCCCTTAAGTTGGATTATTTAATCAATACTTAGATACCTACACATCACCTTATACTCATGTGCATTAATTACAAAAATGTGTGTTCACACCTAACATTATTAGACCTTGGAATGTTTTGTAAGCCTTGTAGCTATGTGGCTTGGTTTGATAAAAAAAATGCTATTGGCATAGAATATTTGTTGCATTGTAGGATCCGCCTTTCCCCAATAATGGTATATCAACATTATGTTCTAACAATTATTATGGCGTCCCTTCACATGATCTTTTAGGTATTTCCTTGCCAAAATTTATTCCTAAGGGTTGTATTATTTAACCTCATTGAGATCTTCCTATACATGAGTAATTTTTTCTTACCCTTACCTAGTGAATGCAAGCCTTTAAACCCATCATTGTAATTAATCACCGCCCCAACATTCATTTGACATAGAGATATCCTATAAGTTTTATTGGAATTGACATGTCACTTCTTTGGCTACTTCTTAGAATGGTCCATGGACATGCAACTTGTATTTTCTTTCATTATACATGGATAATGTGACACACTCATGTGATCACAACTCGAATACCTCTTATATTTCACGTAATTCCTTTCCTCTATTCCAATATCTAGAGATTGTTCCATCATAATAGTTTCATTTACCTTGGCCCATAATTTCTTGCTAACAACTTCAAAGTCATATGTCACATACTTATTAGACTTAAATACTTTGTAAAATTTCTTTTGAAGCTCTGCTAATTTATATATATTGTCTTCAAGACTCCATTAGGATGTTGCAATCTTCCCCTTGATGTTCTTCTGGTCACTCTTTAATAACCATACTCCTTTAGTTGTTTGATGACTCTCACATGCTTGTTTGTGCATGTTTCATACAACAACCCTGCAACTTTACTCATTGCTTCTAACACTAGTTTAATTGAATCACTTGATTTTCTTGTTGTTGACTCCATACACTATATGATTTCTTCAGTGGTATAACTTATACTATGGAATTATGCTTTTGAGAACGTAGATTTACCTACATCCAATAGCTTCCCCAATGTGTTTTCCATCTACTTCATCCAACAATCCTTTTATTTAAATCTCCATGTAAATTTTGATAGCTCTCGTCCAACATTTAGTGCAAAACCTTGTAGTATTGTTAGGTCTCCTGTGTTAATGGATTCATTTTGGTTGTGGCCACCTTATAGTTTGTTGTGCTGATGATAAATCTAGGCTTGACCATTACTTTCTAGATTTCCATGGTGGTTTCTAACATGCCCATGTTTTCATCAAAATCGGTATTGATACAAGCCTTATTGAATGGCTTTGACTCTTTTGACTCTTTTGGCTTCATTGGATTATCAAAGGAATTTTTTTTTAAGTAAAATAATTTGTTATTTATATAAAAAAAAGAAACACTACATCATTTTGCATAATCCATCTCCACGACTTATAAGAATGGTATCTTATCCCACACTAAAACACTAAAAAGAAAAAAAAAATGTCCAATAAAAATATAAATTTTGAAATTAAAATAATATATTGAGAAATAATTTAACAAAAGATTTTAAAATATATTATTTAACCATTAAAAATATTCCTTAATATTTTAAAAATACAAATAATGAAATTCACTATATTTCTTAAAATTATACTTAAACAAAACCAAAATTTTAAGACTAAAATAAAATGTTGAAAAATTATACTTGAAACAAAACCAAAATTTTAAAACTAAAATAAAATGTTAAAAATAAATTTTATGAAAAACCAAAACACGTACACAAACAAATAATCTCTTTCTAAGATTTTATCCCATTTCCCATTACCGTTGCATAAGGAATATCAAAGAATTTATGCGGATATCCAAATTCATAGGGGTTAGATTATAAAGTTATCAAGTATATGAATTCATTAAACAAAAACATAAAAGTGCGTCCTCCAAATCTATTATAGAGATCTGCAAAAGAAAATAGTTTACTATATACTACCTATATAAGCATAGGAAATTTTAAATGACAATAAGCTAGAAAAGGTTTGGAAATTTTAAACTGACAATAAGCTTGAAAAGGTTTGGAAATTTTAAACTGATAGTAAATCAGTCGCTAAAATATAGAAATTCCCACAGCCTAGACAAGAATCTTATTTTACACGGCTTCTAATATTATTTGTAGCATCTGTTTTCAATACCCTTATATAAAATGTTAGGCAACTCCTCCATTTTCAGTAAACTCTCCTCTCCAAAGTCTCCTCGTAATCATGATATGGGAATCTATCCCTTTGTATAGACTGTAATATCGATCACAGTCTATACTGCAGAAGACAGATTTCTCTTTGCTCTCCCGCATGCATTCTAAACGGAGTCTTCGAAGAGCTCTCACACTTCTATTCAAGTCTCTGTTGTATTTTTCTTTGAGCTATTGAACGCAAAAACTGAGCATCCAATTGTCTATATCCGGGCCTCCTAGATGCGGGTCTCCTCGGACTGCCTTCGCCTTAACTTTACCTGTCTGGAAATGGAAATCCTTCAGCATTTTGAAGCAATCCAATAATATAACTCGCAGTGATGAGATGCCATTGAAGCTTATACATAAATCTTGAAGAATCGTGCGTGTTCGTAGGTCGACTGAAAAGGATCCAAAAGGGCGTGTCGGTCGAGTTCAGAGAGGGACGATCAGGTCATGGAGCGCGACATTTTAAAATTCAAATTTGATCACAACTGGCGGATGACACCATGCCATGGCATGTACATGCATAGCATACATGGATATGTTCTGATAAGCCGATATTTTGGCCGGAGGTTCGGATGGAGGGTTAGCCGGAATTTTTGGGTGGAAGGGTATGTCAATGCCCCTGCAGTAGATTTAATTACTCTGCTGCGGAGTGCTTATGGCTTGCCCACTCGAACAGCTATGCTGACGTGTTCTTTAACATTGACCAATCACCCGCGCGCCGTCCGTGCACTCATTGATGGCTACAAATACACACCCACACCGTGTTCTTTCAGTGTCTGGTTCTCCGATCATATCAAAACGAGCGCAGGTTGAAAGAAGATACGAGTAAAATGCAGAAGGCGTGGTTGTACAATGAATATGGATCCATAGACGTCTTGCAATTCGGGGATTTTCCTGTTCCAAAGCCCGGCCCGGGCGAGATTTTACTTAAAATCCGAGCGGCCGCTCTCAATCCCGTCGACTTTAAGAAACGAGGGGGCTTATTCAGAAGCGCGGATTGCGACTTTCCGGTATTAACAATACAATGTTTTTTGTTTGTTTGTTTGTCAAAAGCTTCCATTAATTCGATGTGCTTGGCTGCCCTTCTCCAGTTTGGGTTTTTAAGATTTAATTTAACCTGGTTCTCTAATCTGCAATCTACGTTTATAGAGGAGTTAAACTTTGGGGTTTAATAGATCTGGAATTAAATATGTTTATGATAATTTGTTTTGGTGTTATTATAATTAACAAATGGAAGATCAGTTGTTCCATTCTCCCAAGGTTTTAATATATACTTGTAATGGATAATTTGCTGTACATCGGGTTTGAAATTTAACTTTCGTTTCCTTGATATTGTCGGTCAACGATTGTAGGCTATCAAGTACTGGTGTCACAGTTCAGTTATAGCTGATAGTGTCGTGCAATTTAGGTTTAATGCTTTAAGATCATTCCATGCTTCATATCCTGCAATTCAGGGTTTGTTTCTTTAATATATTTATGAGGGTTTGGTTCTTTAATGTATATCTTTTAATATATTTCTGAGGGTTTGGTTCTTTAATATATATCTGGGCTCATTGGTAAGGGAAACAAATTTAGGGGCGATTCGGTGTTGAATAGATTTGACCTTAAATGGGTTATTCTAGTCATTTTTTTTTTAACAGAAATAGGGTATTTTATATATATATATAAAAGGCTGTGTACAGTCATTCAGTACAAAATTTGAGCTATAAATCTGCTTCAAAAAGAGGAAAATTGCAGATTTTACAAAGTGTTTGTCTCTGAGAATCTTTGCTCCTAATTATCCTGAAGTTTCTATTCATTCCACTGGGATATACCCTTACAAACTGGCTGCATAACAGAATACAAAAATACATTCAGAAGTAGATATTTTTAGAAAAACCTGCAGAGAGCATTCCAAAATTTCTGAGAAGATAATCTATCTATAATTCTGCTGCAAGAAGGAGGCAGCGTCCATCCTTCCCTGGTTAACAGACGGCGCTTCCTGCATTTGGCTGTACTGAGTTTTGCTAATGAAGACTGAGAGGTCCTCCTTAATGCTATCGACCTTCCCCAATAGCTCTATAGTGTTTCTTTCAATGTCGTCCAGACGGGACTCCACGCAGGAGAGACGAGAGTGCATATATTTAAACTCCGTGTTTTGTTCTTTATTCTGATCTGCTATGTTGCAAACCGCCGAGTATGTCCTGCTTAGATAGACTTTAACTTCAGAAGTAACTTGACTGAGAGTGGCAATTGCTTACCTGATCCCCTCCATTGTGCTGCGATGGACACAACTATCTTGATGGTCCTCTTTAGGCTGCCGAGACTTGAAATCTGTTGCGGAAATGCTGAGCTGCTGAAAGCCAGGGCCGAACGGAAGACAATTATGCTGTTCCATGTCGAGAAGAGGCCTTCTATGACCGCCGTGCAGCAATAAATGCTGAGGCGTGGGAGCTCTGAAGTTAGGTGAGGAGCCACATGTCTTGTTACTCGCCACTTGTTGGAGAACGCGAGCATGTGAGACCGTATGCCTTACACGAGATGCAAGCCTCCATTCCAAAAATTTCAAATTTGAATTCCTTGCTAGGTCGATGGGGTCTATGACATGATAATTAGGGAATGAACTTGTGACCCGAGACATTGTTTTGAAGTAGCTGGCCTTTTCCCAATGTGACTCCAATATTGGCAAGCCTATCTACTGTTGAATTAAGGCTTCTAAGGACATGAAAGAAGAGAATGTTGATTGGGAGGGGAAGATTTTCGATCCTTTTTCGAAGATTTTGTCTCTTTGTTCCTTTCAAATTGTTATTTTTCATGTTCTGGATTACATGCTGGAGTCTCCAATCACTTGTAACTTTGCTATGTTTAAAGATGAGGCTAGCTCAAGAGAATAATATATCGCCAACCACTCTGCTTCATTGTTAGTTTGTGCACCTAATCCCCAAGAAAAGTCTGCACCTGCCTCCCCGTTATTTTAGTCATAATCGATACTTTGGCTAGCTTTAAAATTATTTATTACTGAAATTGTTAAAAATCCATATAAGGGTTTTGACTATGAGATTAGTTTTTTAAATTACTTACGCACATGACCAAGGAATCGTGCGGTGTACCATTAATGTACAGCTATTAAGCCTAGCCAATGAGAGATTGAAACATGTTGGGATATGAAAGGGTTTGAACCTTGGTTGGTGAACCGTGGGCCATGACTGTATGGTCGGTTGTGTTATGCAGGCTGTGCCGGGCTGTGATGCAGCAGGAGTGGTAGCGGAAGTTGGGGATGGCGTTTCCAAGTTCAAGAATGGCGACGAGGTCTACAGCGACATCCAGAACTTTACAGCAGGCAGGCCAAAGCAGTTGGGGACTCTTGCCCAGTACACCGTAGTGGAGGAACACCTGGTGGCGCCGAAGCCCAAGAATTTATCCTTCGAGGAGGCGGCGAGTCTGCCGCTTGCGCTACTGACTGCCCAGCAGGCGTTCGATATAGCGAAATTTGAGAAGGGGCAGAGCGTGTTCATAGTGGGAGGAGCCGGCGGAGTTGGTTGCCTGGCCATTCAACTGGCGAAACATGTCTATGGAGCTTCCAGAATTGTTTCCACTGCTAGCACTGGGAAACTCGACTTCGTGAAAAGCCTCGGGGCAGATCTGGTCATTGATTACACCAAGCAGAGCTACGATCAGGTCTCCGAGAAATTCGATTTCGTATTCGACACCATAGGTCGGATCACTCACTTCTTTCTCCTCACCTGATTTGTCTTGTAAATGGAATGTAATCTAATAGAATTTTTTGTCCTGTAAATGCAATGTAATCGAATGGAAGTTTTTATTTCACTTGCAGGCGAATCGAGCAAGTCCCATGTGGTGGCCAAAGAAGAAGCCAAAGTTCTGGACATAGCTTCCAGAATTGTTTCCACTGCTAGCACTGGGAAAAGCCACGGGGCAGATCAGGTCTCCGAGAAATTCGATTTCGTAGCCGACACCATAGGTCGGATCACTCACTTCTTTCTCCTCGCCTGATTTGTCTTGTAAATGGAATGTAATCTAATAGAAGTTTTTGTGTTGTAAATGCAATGTAATCGAATGGAAGTTTTTATTTCACTTGCAGGCGAATCGAGCAAGTCCCATGTGGTGGCCAAAGAAGAAGCCAACGTTGTGGACATAGCTTCGTTTCAGCCTCATCCAAGATCTGAATTTTTCTTGGTAACTCCCAGTGGCCATAACCTGGAGAAGCTGCAGCCGTACATTGAGAGTGAAAAACTGAAGCCAGTGATCGATCCGAAGAGCCCGTATTCATTCTCTGATGTAATAGAGGCTTTCAAACTTCAGGAAAGCGGACGAGCCAAAGGAAAGATTGTCATTTCGCCCATCGAGTAGTTGATTCGGGATTACGCGCTGTCTGTTCTAGGTTGTTAGAGACCATTAAATAGTGATTTTGAATAAGTTCTGGATAACTTTTAGCCAGAAAATATTAGTTTACTGTTATTTTAACTTTGGATACATTATTGGATATATGAAGAGGTAACTGGATTTAAATCTCTTTAGATATGAATTGAGATTGGATAAAGTTCATAAAATTGAGTAAATATTTTAACTTTGGATATATTATTGGATATATGAAGAGGTAACTGGATTTAAATTTCTTTAGATATGAATTGAGATTGGATAAAGTTCATAAAATTGAGTTAAAATGGTTGGCAATAGCTCCAGTTGCTATAAATGATTAGAATACCATATGTATTATGTGGCTTTGAATAGAATTTATGCATGTTAATAGTTAGCAATAGCTCTGGTTGCTATAAAGAATTATAATATGTATGATGTGATTTTGAATAGAATTATGTATGTTATTGTTTTAAAATATAAAAGTTGATTATCATTGAGATCTGAGCTTATTTTATTTTTATGATAAAATGAGTATATAGAAAAATGAGCACATTTATGTTATTGTTTTAAAATATAAAAGTTGATTATCATTGAGATCTGAGCTTATTCTATTTTTATGATAAAATGAGTATATAGAAAAATGAGCACATTTATTCAAATAAGCAAATTAATGCAATTTATAAAAGATGCATAATTGTGTGTGAAATATAATAGACCATATTTATTAATGTGAAGAGATTCCACTTTATTTATTAATTAAACCATAGTATCTGCCAAATTAACCTCACATTGTACAAAGTTAAACTCCTTATTGATTCTTCCCATATAAACATGAAAAACTTTTACTGACATTTGCAAATACACAATGAAAAACTCATTTAGTGAAATTTGCAAATAAACAAAATGAAAACCTCATATAAAACTGAAAATTTCGTTTTGCCATTTAGTATAATTGAATCACAACTTACAAATATTGTCCTCGTAGACCATTTTGAATAAAAAATTTACCTCTTTGTGCAATGAGCCACGTGCTAATAATGCTGTATCAAAGCATGAAGTCTTGAGTGAAGTATTGCTAATAGTGCTGTATCAAAGCATGAAGTCTTTGAGTGAAGTATTGCTATTTTCTGGCTAAATGTTATGAAGTGAACGATAACTTGAATTTTACAGAAAAAGTGACAATGTTTTATCTTAAAGTACAATGGATGATATATAGGTGACAACTATAGAGAAATTGCTCTAGATAAAGTTTTTTTTTTCCAATTATTGAATGCTTCCAAATTTCTTTGTAATGATTGTGTATTTTTTTGAGATTCATTGAAAATGTGAAGAAATATGAGAATAATAAGTGGTGCATGAAAGTATCAAGGATGAATTAAATTATTGGAAAATGGAAATCTATATTATAGAGGGGCATTGAGGTGATGGTGGAAAATGTGAGTAGAAAGTTCAACAAAACAAAATAGGCGTATCACATGTCTCATTATTTTGTTTTATTATATTATTTTTAAGTATATAGTTTTAAAATAAGATTATCAAATTTACATTGTTTTTTTTTTATGAATTGACATGTTATTATCAATGTTGTGAAAATGAAATGTTTAGATGTTATTCAACTCCCATGTTATTACAAAATTGAGTTTTGCCATAAATTTCTTTTACTTTCATAATAATAATTTTGATCTCCTAATATGAAATTAATGGCCTATTTGTAGTAAACTATTTTTTATGGTTTATTAATGTTATTATAACAGAAAGTTTTATTTTTATTTTACAATTAGTTAAAAAACTAATTATGTTAATATTTTAAGGGTTTCCTCCTTTAAATCCACTCAATAACTAAGTTAGGAAATATAGTCTCTACTATACTATTAGTATTTTAAACATTTAAACAAACCTCATATTTAATTTTGAGATTATTTTTTATAATCATATAAAAATCGTTAAGTAAAAATTGTCTTTAATTATGATAATTTTTATTATAAAATGTTTTAAAATTTAGTTAATTTCTTAAAAAATTATTTTAAAAAAATATTAAATATATATTATAAAATAACATTTACCATTCTGACAAATTTCCATTTTTTTATTGATTTTTTTCATAATCACTATAATATCGCATTTACATATCTCTTTAAAAAAAACTATAATTATATATATATTTTTAATAATAAATATATATAAATTTTATATAAATAATTGTAATTGAATTGATAAGTATAAATTAATTAACCTCTCAAAAAATTGAAAAAACAAATATTATTTTTTCAAAATTTTATAATTTTACTACTAAAAAACCTTTTAATAAAAACCTAAAAAAAATATTTTTTTTCTTATAAGAGAAGAAATTACTGCATAAATTTAATAAAATAATAATAATTTTTAAAATATGAACGGCCACCTTCAAATTATTTACGAGTAACCGGTGACTATTAAATAGGGATAGTAAAAGATATCCATACTTTGAGAGAGATCACTCAGGCGTCCGTTTTAAACTAATTACTATAAAAGGAAAAGGAAAATCCATATATACAAAGTTGTTTTGATTTATAGTAACTATAAATCATAATTTCTATTTTCTAAAACTTGGGCTTTGTGTTTTGGTATGGAAATTTATCTTTATTATGATATAACCAAAATGACTACATGGTAATGGATCGTTATTAAGTAAAGTGGTAATGGATCGTTATTAAGTAAAGTGAGGTTGATGGATTAATAATTGATGTTGGTAAGGTATAGATTAGTGTAATTGTTTATAGTATTGTGAGTTTTAATTTCAATTGGAAGGTACTTAACTTGTGGTTAGTGAATACTCATAAGTCACAGCCATGAACAAATTATCTATTACTTGTTCTACATATTTAGTTGTAATCGTATGTTGTCTAAACCTTAGTTACTTATTACCGTCTTTAGTTAAATGGATTATCACTACATGTTATCCATGAATGAGCTACTTAGCTACAATTTCATTCCTTCATGTAGTATAAATAATATTTCATGTCAATAAATTTTCTTTAACTATAGTTACATTGCTTAGCTACTAGGCATAAAACAATTGAATGTGAGCTAGAACTCCTTGGATTTTATAATTTCTCTCCTTGGTTTTTATAATTTTTATATTCCATGATGATCTTGTTGGATAATGTGACAACCAATTACCATGAGTTTTGATTATGGCATCTTTTAGATTTCTATTATTCTTCCTTCAATTGATACCAATCAACTGAAGTTAAGTTAGAATGTGTAATTAATTGGTCAGTTTAGAAGTGTTATAAATCCATGTAAGCATGTAGAGGCAAATATCATTCTGAGAGTAAATGTGAGGAATGGTTGTAAGCTTGTTTTTTGGATGTTATAATCTTCAATATTGAGCAATAAGAATACTGATATTATTTTCTCCATGGATGTTTCCCTTTTGAGGATTTTACCACCTAAAATCTTTCTATCAAATTTATGTGATTTCCATTGTTTCATTGCTGTCTTAATTGGTCTCTGTTTTATTGCACCGAGTGAAATGAGGTGCTCTATAGCCCAGTATGGAGGAGATGTTGTAACGTGTATATGTCCCATTACATGTGTGATGTAGCGTTACATCTAATAGTAAAAAGTAATAAATTAGATTATGTCGACAATTAATAAATTCATGTCGGCTCATAAAATAATTTTTTTTAATGAAAGTATTTAAAAAAAATCCATGTTGGCTCATAAAATAAAATATTATGAAAAGTAATTAAAAAATCTATATTCGTTTATAAAATAAAAACTTAAAACTTAAACCTGGGTCTATCAATCAAGAGATATCAAATTTCTTGAGTTTAAATTTAAAAAAAGAAATACACCACAAGAAATTGGATCCTTCTCGGTGCTTGATAAATACGAATTTAAGATGAATCTACGCTGGTTTAGCTTCCACTGCCAACAAGTATTATCAGAAAGTGTTATCAAATCCGAGTTATTGGAGATCGAGCACATCAAAACCAAGTTACTAGAGTTCTAAGGTTGAAGAATCCACAGGTTTCCATTTATGTTACGTAGGGAACCAGAGCGACAATTATCCACGGGGGGGTCAATTGGTAGGCAATATCCTATCACGTCCATTCATATTGGGGAATAAAATTTGATAGATAGATGAGAACATATATTGCCTTGTATTAAGGGGTCAAGGGGACTTAATTATTTTAAATGGAAATACAAATATTTAGGGTATATTTTATTATATTTCGTGTAGAAGCGATGGAGGGGAGGCAGAAGGAAAACCAGGGGACAAGGGCACGAGGTATTAAGTTTGATGGACAAGGAATACTCAATCGGGATGTAGGATGGTTGATGCTAGTGCTTTATTAAAAGGTTTTCATGTTTCTCACATGCTTGGTTGGTTAATGGATCTTCAAATTGTTAATGGAATTGAGGTAATGAAAGATTAGGCTTTCTATATTTTATGTGATTGTTATCGATTGGAAGTGTAGTTTAGGTGCATAGTGTCTAGAATCATGTTTTTTTGTATGCCTTTCAATGTAGCTTTCCTCCTTGAGTTTATAAGTCATCTGCAAGTATATACTTACCTATTGAGTCGCCAAGAGTAATCGTTCAAGAGCTCCATAGGAAATCATGGCAATTTTACCCAAACTGACATAACTTTTACAAATTATTCTTGAGCATCGAACCCTGGGTTCCAAGGCTCGAGTGTCACAATATCCTTCTTGTGGAACCAAAGACCCCGAAGTATCTTATCTGCATTATCTTGGGTTATGAAGATAAACCTTAGCCAACCCCTCTCTAGCATATGAAAAATTGGGCCATAACACATCAATGAGGCCCATGACTACTGAATCCATCTATTTAAGCTGTCAATGTTCATCTCCTGGAAAATAATTAACCCACAAGGTTTTTTCCAAGGAGGATCCCAATTAATTCCACCGGCACTTCCTTTCCAACAACTAGGGTAACCCCACCCCATCGAGATTTTATGGCCTTCCTCTTTTTGCGTGTGTCCTCCTTTACAATAATGTTTTCATCGTTTGTTGATTGGACCATTGTCCTCAAACCCTATTTTATAAAATGGAAATAGGAATCCCATAGGGGTTTGTTTGTGCATCCAACTCCTTTTCGTGACCAGAAGAAGTCCCACACCTAGCCTTAACGTTCCCAGCTTTGACATCCGAAGGTGAACCAACATAGGTTCCAAAATTTGGTCAAAGAGAAACATTAAGGTCTATACTTCCACCAAGAGTTCATGCAAGACCCAAATCCCTATCCACTTTGAGATTCCCTCCTTCTCAGTGGTCCACCAAGATGCTATCCTTCCCCAAACTTTCCATCGACATTAGATCGACAAAAATGCCATTTTTTGTCAGAGTTGTCATTGTAGCCTCAAGTGGATTGTAATCTGCCATAGTGACCCCACTACATGACTGGTCAGAGCCGCAACATAACCATCTAGGGTTTCCATCCAAAGTTGGAAGAACAATTTCCATCATCCATCTCAAAAATATTCATTAGAAGTACAATATTTTATTAAGATTTTTTAATGAAATGTGTAATTAATTTCTTCTTTTCAGTTAAAATACAATTATTTTTTAAGTGTTTCAACATTGAAAAGTTTAATGGTTAATATATGTTAAAACCGACTCTCCAAATTTTATCACTTCGACTCCGAAATACACATAGAGTGAAATTGAATTGGAGGGAAAAAAACAAAAGGGGGAACCTTTTCCTCCCAAATACACATATTGAAAATTGAAATTGAATTGGAGGGAAAATAGCAAGAGGGGGAAACATTTTCTCACACACTAAAGTCTCACAAAACTCATGGGAATGAAACAAATTCGACATTTTCGAGTGTTACAAGAGCTTTCCTCTTTTCTCTACTACTCTTAGGACTTTTTTAGGCATCGAAAAGCAGGGTATTTCTTATTTGCAGCATTATTTTCCTCGACTTGCTTTCAGTTTCTAGCCTCAAGGTTTTCATGAAACTTGAAGGCAACCATGTACAGGTAGGATGAATAACAACAAGAATAGGAATAAAATGCCTCTAAAGGAACGATTCCAAACCCCAACGCCCCTTGTATTCAACCCTAATGATGACTACTTTGATCAATCCTAAGTCCGCTTTGCCCTAGCTGCAAGGAGCATAAGAAAGTCCACCGTTGACCCTTTGTTGCGTCTTCAAGCTTCCAGAATCGAATCCGACAAGCTTCTGACCAAGAACTAGGTTTTGGACCTCTTCTAGAACTGCATCAAGCTCGCTAGTGAAAATATAAGACTTCCATTATAATTACATAAATTCATGCTTTTTTTTCTCCTTAAAGAACTACCGTTTTTGAGAAATAATAACTTTGTTTTTACCATGATAGAAATAAATCAACAAAAAAAAAACCAGCGAAATTAACATTTTTTAACTATTGTTTTATAGACCATGACATTAGTTCAATTGTAGCTGTAAATGTTGAAATTCAGTAACTATGCTCAACCTGCACAACACTGAATATGAAGCTCTAGTTTTCAAGCTCAATCCATCACTCGACATCAGGGCACAGTTTGGAATTCCTTATGAAATATCCACAGTAACATGAAGTAATTATTCGCAACCTATAATATCCCTATAAATAGTTTGAGTTATAGGAAAAGAAGTCTAGTTGCAGAAAATCAGGTTAAAATAATTTGATATGGTTCAAATTCCAAATAAAATCAACTTTAAGTTCCTGAACCGGTAAGCGAATTATAAACCCTATATGGACTCGTATTTTGAATTTGGTCAAAATGGGAAACTTACAATCACTGATTTCCATCTCAAAAGGGGTTGGGCATAGCAACACCTTTTATTCATCCTTGGAGTTCGCATTATGTTGTGGGTGGAATTGATTGTTTTTTCCGATTGCTCCAAGCTCCATATGAAATGCTTGCCTGACTGACTGACTAACTAAAGATATACTTTCCTGAAGATATACTTTTCAGATTAGACATATCAGTTGAGGCTGATGCAAACTATAATGTATATAGTCTGGATTATAGCATACAGCTCCTGTAAGTCTTCTTATTAGCTCTTTTTATAAAGGAGTAGGTAAACCTTTGGTGCATATGTCTGGGATAGAGATAAATAACACTGGAGTGAAAATGGAGGGTGCCACTCAAAATGTGTATATGCCATTTTTCTAGACCGTTAGAGTTATCAGTTAGCCATGGATTTTTTAATTTAAAAGATCATTTGATAAGAATTTGGGCAAGATCCAAACATATGTGGTGGAACTTGATGCCAGATGAAAAATTATTGGTTGTAAATATTTATGTGTTTGATTGCTTTAGGTTATATTTCTTCTGGTCTAATGGCATTGCAATTATTGTCTAAATAGAAACTAAGTCTGTCTTTAGTTTAATTTGGAGCAAATTTTGTAGGATTGTGGCAATCATATTTATGTCCTTTTGGATTCTAAAATGTTGAAAAGATATGTATTTGTCTTACGTGCAGATGAGGGGATTTACCTATCATATGTGAATTTTCATCCTTATACAATGCAAGATTTGGCTTGCACTAAGTAACTAAACCAATGGTTTGTGAAGCAGTTTGATGTGGTAGGTTTTTCTTTTGAATCTTTTATACTTTAGTATTGACATTTTTTCTAATAATGAAACAGAGTTCTCTTTGATGAGATTGTTGTTTTCATACTAAATTTCTTTATTTTTACAGTAGAGTGCTTGATATTCTGATTTGTTTTCAAATGTTTTGCAGATACTTTTTAGTATGCCCTCTGCGAATATTCTAAATTTATCTGGATTTTAACATTGGCATGAAATACTAGGGGCATCTCGCCTTGTTGTAGAGGAGGGTAAATCAATGTGTTCGTGGGTGAGCCTTTACAATGTTACGAATTGCTTCATCTGAGGTATTTTTTGTGTTGTTTTGTTTTGTCATATCAATCTGTAAACTTCACTGATGGCTTGGAGATTTTCCCTTGTTCAATTCAGTTGATCTCTTTGTAATTTATCAACAAAGAAATTTTTTATTAAAAACTTACAATTGCAATTACTTGTTGGTCTTGGATATTATTTTGTTCATCCTTTTCAAAAATGTTTGTTACCATTGAATGATGATAGAAATGAAGTAAAATATATACATGATTCAGGATGACCATGTTTTATGCACAAATTCAAATATTTTGTATAGTCAAGAATCCATTTTTTCTCAGGGTTTTTAGATCTAAGTCTAAAGCTTGAAACTTAAGTCTACAGCTTCAATCTCAAGCTAAAGAAACTTGGAAAAACTGAAATAAAGGGATTTATTGGCTGATCAAGTAAATACGACAGGGCCAAGTGTGCACCTAAGCCACTGTTTACCTTATCTGAAAAAGATGTATCATGAAGATGCCTTATCCCGAGGCTGTCTTATCACTTGCAATATCGGGGTTGTGTCCTAACCCTCCTTTCAACTGTGCACAAAACACACCATGGAGGGATAAATACGTAGATGAGACAAGCAAGATCAGGTATTACTCAGTCGCAGGGCCTAGTTCTACCCCCGAAGCCTCGCAATACCAATTGGCCAAGCACAATATGCAGGTGGGGTGACCCAGCAAAATGCCATCTGAACTTGTAAAAACTGAAATATTTTGACATTTTTGTTCCCTAATCCGAAAACTTGTTTAATATGTTGTTGTATGTTATTCACATATTTCATTGTGATGGAAGAAGCTCTTCCATCTAGACTTGTTTCTTTTGTAAGTCATAGAATAGGCTGAAACCTAAATCAGGAGTCAAAAAGAGTAAGAAATCAGGATTGGCTGAGAGTCAACTTTTTGGTGTCGATCCATTGGTTAGTCATTTTCATTGCTTATGGAGTTTGCTTTCATCACCTTTTTATAAAAGGGTATCATTGTTTCCTTTGTGGTTCCACATTTGTCAACTACAGTCTGCGATACGTTGGCTTGGAGGAGTTGAATTTTGGTTCTTTGTGGTCACTCGAGTACAATGGTGCTAGAAAATGCTACTATTTGTTTTTAGCCATAGTGGCCTTATTATATAAGATTATATTCATTTTCCTTTTTGATAAATATGTATTTTTAATATAATTCTTCATATTTCCAATATACAAGACATATAAATGCATGCAAAAAAAGGGCCATTAGACAGTCATCACGAGCCACAGGCACAAGGAAAAAGCCCTGTCCAATCAAACTGGTCATGCAGGGCCACCATAATTAAAGAGTCATAAAGTGTATGAAGCCCAAGGTGGAAAGCAATAAGCACATAAACTACCAAGCTAATCCGTCTAGAGCAGTTAAGATAAAATCGTCGAAAAATCAATGATTTCCCGAAAAAAACTTGTTTTTTTAAAATTGGACTTCAAGATGCTTTGAAAAAACTCGCCCCTCTTTTTTAAGGGAAGATCATGCCATGACCCAAAAAATTGTCAAGAAGGATTTTTCATAGTTTTAAAAACTTGGTTTTGTTTAAAAAAAAGGTAGTTTTATATAAGTGACATTGAAATCAACAATATTAAATAGTAATGTTAGTGACATTCTCCTTATCTTTTATTTTCTATCATTTTATTTAACTTTTTAACATTACCATTAATTGTTTTGGGATGTTTGAGAGTGGTTCTAACCTCATTTAACTTCATATGCAAAAAGTAAAATTTTAGATCCCATTCAGAATTCAACAGACTTAACAAGATTCAGGATTTCAAGATTGCAACGTTTCCACTGGATTCTGTCATACAAAGGTAAGGAATTGGCATTTAATCAAGCAATTCAAATGGTCATTCCAGTAATTTGCTTAAAGAATTAATATCTACCTACTCACACTTATTTCCACTTTCCAGACTAGAATGAGAAGATGAAGTTAAAAAACAACTTCTGTGTATCTAGAGATCTAGAAAAAGAAATTCTATGTTACATTAATATTTGAAAAATAATCCATGGAACAAGAACCAACAAAATCACAAGAAAAGGATCACCATAAGATTACATACATTAAACAGTGGGACAAGAATACGAATAAAAAAACAAAGAAATCATTAAAAAGCGTCACAATGCAAGGAATGGAACTACTTCAACATTCAACAATAATGAAAGGAACTAAAGAACAATGAAAAAGTAAACTGTTAGGGGCACCTGCATACAAAAGCTTGGATTGCACCTACAAATCCTAAAAGATAGAGGAAGATAGTAATAATACTTAGACGTAGTATGCTTGTATTAATAGTAAAATTGATAACAAGAAATGGGCAAGACTCCTATTTATTAAAAAAGGCCTAAAAGCCGAACTTGTGGACCAAGTTACCATTACGAGGTAATTATCCTATTGTCATGGATAGGTCATAATGGCATTATGTCATACAATTCTAATTTTCACAAAAATCTGTTAGTAGCAAGATGATAGTATTGTCAATTATGCTCATTGTGGTCGACAAGAATAATAAAAGCATGAAAATGAGTTAGGCCAAAATAATTGTAATCAACATAATAGTATAACTAATTGATATATAAATGCAAAATAAACACACTAAATCCCCAAAAATCATGGCCATTCATAGTTGTGACAAATTTAATGCACGAGTTTGAACCCAGTTGACTTAGGAATGCGAGTATGTTGTGGAGACATTTAGAAATGTTTTTAGGCATTGCATATAGAATCAATATGTATGTGTGAAATTAAACTCCCCAAAATGGCTTGGATTTGTCTTTATTTTATTTTTAGTTAAATTTCAGGTAGCAAATTTGGCAGAGATTTAGGTGTCGCATAATCTCATGCACCAAAGTGTTAGGGACATAGTTTTCCATACCCCAAAGGTTTTTAGTGTCTCCGAATCGATCCAAAAACTTCAAAATTCCATAAACAACCTGTAACTATGCTTAATTTGGATTATTTACTTTACTAGATTTTGACTAGACTTAAAATTTCATAACCTTTTTGGATAAAGGATATACTTCTTGAAAAACAGATAAACATGGAAGTTACAGGAGTAGAGATTGTTTACAATGGCATGTAAACTACTGAAATTAAATCATCCTTTCCCTAAAGATAATTATTTTCACTGAATTTACTTATTTGGGTGTGTTTTATCTTTTGCGAGTGTACTACTTGGAAACCATTTTTGGTACTAAAATGTTCATTCAATACCATTTCTCACAATAGGATGAATACCGGAAACTAAGCTTATCCAAGACAAATTTAACCACCATGAAAGTTTCTCAAGAGAAGAATAAAATAAATGCAATACCAGATATCCAATTTACAGAACATCAATGGTATTATAAGAACCTCTCTTGCAATTCTCCGCTCCTCACTAAATTTGATATTGAATTTCACCATTTTCACTGCTCTTAGAAATCTATGTTCAGATGTGATCTCCAACTGGGAAAAACCTATGTTACTTTAATCATTTTAAAATGGGTCATGTTCTAAATGTTTTTTAAGACAGATAATAACATGAGGTAAATTATACACAACAACGTATAATTATAAAAACTTCCAAGTTTGTTATTTGAGAAATATGCATTGTTTGACACTTTAACACATCACTAAGAAGTAAATCCACAATGTTTCTTTATTTTGTAAGTAGTTGCAATGAGCATTATATTATGGTAATTGAAACAATGTTCAATCATTCATGTGTTATTTGAGTTTTTCTTGCATATTTTGTAGCCAGATTATTTGGTTGGTGGGGAGGTGATCATCGCATTCATATCTTATATGTTCAATCAGGTCATTAATAACTCAACTATAATATTTGATTTATTTAGTACCCCTTCAAAATCTAGCTTCTTGAAAGCCTCTAGATCTGATACCCCATATTAGATCAATTTAATATTTTCATCAGCTTGAACAATAATTATTAAAAATTTTGTTTGGTTGGTGATATAGTATCAAATTCCTTATTAGCGGGAAATCATGGTGATTGTTAGATCATGTCATCAACAAAAATTGGTTCTTCTTTGACATTGAACTTAACTATAATCTATGAATTCTCTATCCCTTAAAAGTCTAGCTTCTTGAAAATCTTTTAGGTATTAGACCCCGCATATTAGATAAATTAAGAATTTTTTTTCATTGGAATTTATTTGGTTTGTGATTATATGAAATGTCTTATGAGCATCCAATCATGGTGGGGGGTGATCATCTACAAGTGCATTCATATCTTTTATGTCAGATCAAGTCATTGACATTGAACTCAACTATAATCTCTTTATTCCTCACCGCTTAAAAATCTAGCTTCTTTGAAAGCCTCTAGATCTTCGATCAAGTTAATATTTTTAGAAGCAAATTTGAACATCAACAAATTCTTTTCAATTATATTTCTCGTTAATGTTTAAATGTTATTTGTTGTTTCTACTTGTATAGTTTGTATGAATAACTTAGGAATTGACAGTTGTATGTAAATAATTGCCTTTTTCATGCATACAATCATGTGATTCTATTTGTAATTAGCACACTTTATTAGTTTTAAGTCTTAGCAATATGATAGATTTGCAATGATAAAATTCAACTTTAATTGGAGGAATACATTGGTAAAAAAGAAACTGAAGCCACAATTAGACTATTTTTCTATTCTATTTATGGCATTCACTAATGATTTTGAACAATTGAAGGTGTTTAGAACACTGATGAGAACAGATGGTGGAGTTGGATGAGAAACATATGACAAAAAGTGTGAGGTCTGTAATGATCTTAATATTGTAATCCTTGGTGTCTATTGTGTATTTTTACTGTGCATGAAATTGTTACTCTAGATAATCTAATTTCTAGGTGAATTTCTATGAACTAATATTCTTATAATTCTTTAGTGGCTATAAATTTGTAGACACTTAAATTTGTAATGATCAGATTGGTTAAGGGACTACAACCAATAAAAGCAAAATAATCGAAAGAAAATGTGAATCATACCTATAGAAAACAAAGGGAAAGAGAGGAATAACAAATACACTCTTTTTATTGAGAGTAAGAAACACATTCTTTTTACAGCCAATACCTGTGAGTTTCCATCCTCTTATCTGTGCCACGAATATAAGCAAAATAACATAAACAAAATGTGAAGGAATAAGAATATACTCTTTTGATTTCCATCTCAGACAACATGCATAATCATTTTATCTATTTTTTTATTTTGGGGTTTTCCTTATTTGAAGACTATGTGAATATCTAAGTTCCTATTTCTTGTACCAAGTGCTTTCAAATGGCAAAGAGCCAGAGAGGACTCGGCTAAGCCTCAGAGGAAATATTTCTTTCATATCAAAAGAAAGAGCCCCGAAGAAATTCATTATCTTTCAAGACTACTTTAATGGTTGAGAATTTATTGGCCAATGTTAAGGAACTTCAATTGAAGATGAGTGAATACGGAAAAGACTTTGCAAAGAAGGGTGGTGAGCTTATAGAATTGATTCTGATGAATCTAAAGACACTTATGATATATTATGCTCGAATTTCCATGTCAGTTGGACATCATGAAAGGAAGATGGTAAGGATTCTACCTTTGATTCTTTTTGTGGTTTGTTGATTAGGGCGCACAAAAAAATATTTATGAAGGGAAACTTGAGGTCAAGCATTAGGCCAATCTGATTAAGGGAAATAATTGATAGTATGGCAGAGAAAGGGGTTGATAGAAAAATGAACATATTGAATCGACTTAATGGAAGAAGCATTATAATCATACTTCCACAAAGAAAGTTAATAAGAATAAGACTTGTTGCTACTGCGGGAAATTGGGACACTTAGAGAAGGTTTGCTGGAAGAAGACCAATGACCTAAAGGTAAAAGAGCATGAATTTCCTCCTTATACGACTATGTAGACCACCCAAATATTTGAGGAATATATCCACTTCTCGAGAGAGATCCTCAAAGTGATGGCTTGTTTTCCAAACTTGGAGGTGTACTCTTGCACACATTGCCCTTTCTAATACAAGTAGTAGTTACAACTAATCCATTGGTCCTCTTCATACCCAATAGGTAAAATAGGGACTTAAGGATAGTTTTAAAAACCTCCCATTTAGTTATGGGTAGATAACCTTACATTATAAGTGTCTTTGTATAGCTTTTCCACCAATTTATGGCATGAATCTCTATCTTTAAACGAGAAAATGAGATCTCCTACTCTTATCCTATGTTTTGCACAGTGAAGTCAACTTCTCACTTTTGAACCTATTGATTCAACTTCACATCGTCCATCTCATCTTAATAGGACTTGATGTCTACTTTGACTTCCACTTTGAATAGAGACTTAGAAGATATTCGATTGGAACTTGGTATCTCTTTCTCTAGCTCCTTCTTTGGATCTTATTTCTCTTAAGGTTTACCATTAGATCCAACGTTCAAGTTAGAGCTATAGAAAAAGGTAACTATATGTTGTTAATTTTCTTGATTGCAAAAATAAATGTATAGGAAGTGGAGGCAATTCATTGCATCTTTTGAATGACCAAAATCCAAGCTATGCACATGATCATATGGTGTTATTAGAAAGTAAGAGGAATTTTTCTATGTTCATTTAGGTTCAAACATCAATGATGTTTGTTTTGATAGGAAGGTAGGGAATTCCATCCACGAAAGGGTTTCAATTTTGCATTTTTATGGAGTTTAATTTATTAATTTTATAGAAAACATGAGCTCACTATGACTATACTTGTATTTACATGATATAAAATTGGTAGATTGGTACGCTGTGGTGTGAAACATTTGCAATTCTCATCTTTTATAAGCATTACACTGACTATTGGACTATCAATCTTTTACATTCTTTGTTACATTGATCTCCTGAATGGGTTTCCTTTTACGCATTTTCCCTTCCCCGTTGTTATTTCATTGGGTCTTCCACTATCCAATGCTACAAATTGATTAGTTTCCCCTGCAATCCTAGTGGGATCCTTATTAGAATTATATTATTATTTTATTTAGCATCCTATTTGCTTATACTAAGATGCGTTAGGGCCCCTGTTTGTTACAAATTTGATAATATGATATAAAGGGAGTATTAAAAATGGGTTGATAAAAATGGATACCTACAATATCCGGGGAAACTAGGGGTTTTCTTAATTGGAAAGGTATATTAGGAGGGGGTTCAACAATACAATTTTAGGAGGAATTTTCCAATATTTAGTGAAATTAGGGATATTCTTTAATATCCTGCGAACGATCGTGCTATGTAACAAGTTCACTAAGTGAACCCCCCGTGCAATTATCGAGTGTTGCATCTGTGACAGGTGCAACAAAATACGACTAATTTTTGAAATTGTTTTGGTGCAAAGTGTCATGACCTTAATACATAAAAAAAAGTGCAACATGTCGCAACCTCCATATATCGAAAGGTGTGACATTTTGAGGTATGAAGTTTTGGTTTGAAAATTTGGTTTAAAAACTTGGGTGTATCGTGAACTTTTTGGCATATATATTTTATATATTA
Source organism: Larix kaempferi (assembly GCA_027924585.1). Lineage (NCBI taxonomy): Eukaryota > Viridiplantae > Streptophyta > Pinopsida > Pinales > Pinaceae > Larix > Larix kaempferi. The sequence continues at coordinate 9,847,676 of BSBM01000087.1, forward strand.
TAACTTTGGGCTTAATATTAGTTAATGGGAGGGATAAGGAGGGCTCACGTGGAATTCTACATTGTTTTAAAAAAACGGTTTAAAGCATATGGTGGATTTAAAGTGGGAGTTATAAGGGGAAAATTTTATAAAGGTTTTTTAATATATATATATCGTTTGAAGTGGGAGTTATAAGAAGAAATTTTTTATAAAGGTTTTTTAATATATATTCATATATCTATATCTATCGTTTGAATTTATATTTTATTTATGTTTGGAATTAAGGTTTGGAATAATTGATCCAATTTTTAAAGCTTTGGTTTTATAAGTTTGATTTAGTTGTTTGAGATAATGTCAAAGGTGAAGAGTGTCAAATTTGAGATGGAAAAATTAATGATAAGATTAATTTTGAACTATGGAAGCTCAAGATGAGAGATCTCCTTCTGCAACAAGGAGTGTAGAAAGAACTGGTGGGAAAATCAAAGAACCCCGCGGACATGTCAAACGAAGATTGGGGACGATATGGACACTAGATCCTTCAACACCATTCGTCTTCTCTTGGCAGATGAAGTCTTATTTAATATCGTTGAAGAAGAAACATCAGTTGGATTATGGAATAAGCTTGAAATCCTGTATATGGCAAAGTCCTTGACTAATAGAATATTTATGAAGAGAAAACTATATGCCTTGCGAATGGATAAAGGTACGAAGATACTGATAAGGGAGAATCATCTTATCACCTCTATGTGGTTTAGTAATTTAGAAGATTTTGAATTTGACAATGTTGTTGGAGCCTTGTTATGTGAATAGTTGCACAGGACAAACAATTCAAAAAATTCAACAACAACTGCAATTTCCACAAGAGGTCGGTCTAGAGAACGATGACATAATTCGAGAAATGCTTCCAGATCTAAATCAAGACTTAAGAAGGGTAAGCTTAAGTGTTGGTATTGTAACAAATTGGGCCATCTGAAGAAGGAATGCTAGAAAAGGCAAGCCAAAGAAGATTCATCCAAAGAGCATTCCAAGAATGAATCAAATGCAACAAAGACTAGTTCATGTATGATAGATGAGGTACTGTCTATTTCTAATGTTTCACATTATCAATAGGACTGGTTGTTCAATGTCCCTAAAAAATACACCTTAATTTTGTTTATAAGGGATTAATTTATCATAAACTATAGAATTATATAAATTAACTTCAACACTGGTTAAATATTTGTATTCTCACTTGTTTGCTCCTTGAGTGGTCGGTTACTCGGTTATTCTCAATGTAGTGTTTTGGACTGTTTCCTTTCGCTTGAATTCGTGTGGTCTGCATATGATTCTTTATGGTAATAATGTGACATTTATCTAAAGGAGTCTAACTAACTCACTATAATAATTATCTGTCGTAAATTGATTTTGTCTTGATCCAACTCATAATTATGATGGAGTCTTCTTTTACTATAAGTGTTCAAATGCTTGTTTTACATTGTTTGTCATATGTTGGAAGATGTTTAAAGATGGTTGTTTTCTTTGTGGATGGATTTCAGACCCATCGCTGCCTGAGCTTACTTAGCTTTTACAAGCTAACATCGCCTTTTATTTTATCTTTGTAGGTGTTTGATTTACCTATGCTATGCCTTAAGGTATAAGGATGAATTCTAAAAGGTCCTATGTTCACCAACGTTTTAAGGAATTAAGCTTTTCCAAAATATAATTTAAATGACAAGTTAATATTGTACCATGGTTATACATAATGAAGGTTTTGGTAAGGTTCTACACATGGGACTCATGGGATCTAGAAACCATGAACCCATGCACCTTTAGTAGTAACATTGAACTCATGCCACATTCAAATTCATCAAAAACAATAGTTGAGAAGTAAGTTAGCATTCAATGCACAACCCATGTGAAGACTCCACGCTGGCATGGAAATTAAGTTTATGCAGGAGGTAGGGTTTTACTCCTTTCGTTCTCTGCTTGGATGTCTCATTTGGTCTTTTGATTTCGTTGTAGGAGAGGTAAGCCGAGGGATCCCTCTCTGCATTATCTTGGGAGAGGCTTGTACAGGAACAAAGTTGCGCTCTTGGTCCGTGGTTTAACCCTTGTGAGCAGGCGTCTTCATGATACTCGCTTCTACTCAGGTATGGTCATGTACAACTCTATTTGTCCACTTGTTATTTAGTATTTCTGTGTATAGGTTTATATATGTGCTAAGGTGACCTTTTATCCTAAAATTCTGTGTGCTGCAAGGTAATTTATATGGGCGTAACATCACCTAAGGTTTCTATGCTCGAATGTTGGTTGGTTGCAATGTTTCGGGTAAGCTCATGGTTTCTCATGGGTTCACTTTCTTTTATGGGGAAACAACTTGAAGATGTTTTGGTTCTTGTTTGTGGTATGGTTTTCATATTGTTGGTTGGGATGTGTTTCTAATGGAGGGACAAGGGATTCTTTAGCAAGCCATGGATTCTTCTTAGCAGGGCTTTACTCTGTTCTTCGTTGCATGTCTGTAACTTGGTCCCTTTTGGTGGTTTTATTGTGTAACTCGAACAGTTGAGATATGTTAGCGATTTTGTAAATTTAGAATTTTATCTATGGTTTTAAGTAAATGTATTAATCCTATCATGCGTTTCAAGTTCTTTGGTCTATATACTATGTTTGAAGAGAGAGGAATTTCACATGTTTATGTTCTGTAGATTTAAAATGGGTCTTATCTCTGCATTGGGTTTTCTCTGCACTTCGTATTGATTTGTAGCATAATCGTGGTTTTTTTTATTAGGGCATCTATACCTTGTTTTAAGGATTTTCTATGTAATAGCTACTATAATTGATGTATTTCGTTTATTTTCTCGATGTATGCATTTGAGTGTGAAGAATCTGGGTTTTAACGTTTTGACGACTATGAGAGTGTTCAATGTCTAAGGGATTCGATCCCATGCTCATTCCCCTCAGTTTAAGTGTTCTACACTGAAGCAAAGCTTTTGCTTCTTTCCCATCTTGTGAGTTGGTTCCACGGGATTTCATTCCTGGTCAAACGCTTGAGCGTGACCCTGTCTATTTGTGTTTGAACTGGATTCCACGTGATTTGATCCCTGGTCAAATGCATGAGTGTGACCTGGTATGTCTGGGTGTGAATTGGTCCCACAGGATTTGAACCCTGGTCAAACGCTTGGAGCATGACCCTATATGTTTTCGATTTGGATGAATCGTATGAAACCTAGCTCTCATGTTGAGAGCATCTGTTTCTTTGTTTGATGACCTGGACATGGTATGTGGTATAGCTTCATAAAGTTTAATTCAATACTGGGCCCTTCTGTTGCAATTTCTGTAAGTGCATGGCTCAACATGAGACCTCCTTGTGTTTCGGTTTGACTAAAGAGAGTTTATTATTGGTTTGTCTTTTTTCATAGGGTAAAAAAAAGTGTTGGTTCTCTATTTGATGTTTTATGTTATGCGATGGTTTTAATTAATGAAATATTGATTTAATTTTTAAGATTTCTATTTGCTGTAGTTTATGATTTCTATATGCTTTAACTTTGATGATATATATATATATATAATTTATAAATATATATTAAATATCCTATTAGAGTTGAGGGACTTGGTCTCAGAATTCGGTTCTAGGATTCTCTCTCTATATAGGAAGAATGGGAGGTTTCTTGTGAGATATGATAGATAACTATGGTATGCGATTATAAACACTATTTTGGAATTAAAAGATAACCCATCCATCGTGGATAGCTAATTCTTGCAATGATTATATGTAAGTTCTAAAAACAATTATGATATTCTGTAAAATAGATCTGCATAACTAGTATTTGAAAATATAATAATTACAATCTAAATAACTTCCAAAAAAATATTAAATCTACTGAATAATCTAATCTGATTTTTTTGAGCAGATCTAGCATATTTATAATAAATCACAACATGTATATTTTAATAAGAATATTGCATGAACAAAATATAAAGATGATTGATTTAGATCTGTAAGAATAATCTTTAAATTAACAGTAATAACATGAAAATACTTATTAGTCCTTTATTTGCTTCCCGATTGACTTGGAAACTACCACGTTCAACCCAACCATAGACCTCAAATCATTCCTGGTTTGTTCAATAGGTCACCCCTGATCCAAACCAAGCATGAAAAGAACTTAGAAGGCCTTTGGTAAATTTGCTATCTTCTTTACTAACAATAGAGTAGTCACAAGGTCCATTTACCAACCATTTTTGTGGATCTTGTAAAATAATATCCTCTAATATTCCCACAGTCTTTCTTGGACACGCCAAATATCACACAATTTGCTAATCTGAGTGCTCAAAGATCCATGACTGAACCCTCCAATGAACTTGGAAACACTTGCCCCTTGCAATGTTCTCTCTCTGCTACTTATAAGATTTTATGAGGAAAGACTTCTAGGAATTAGGTTTTTAAATCACTCAATTTAGTTGTTAGACACACTGATTGTTCTGTTTTTATCTTTAATTAATAATTTAGTTTATTTTTAACTCTCACAATTTATTTTATCTTTATTTAATAAAAATAGGATTTTACTCATCCTAACATCTAGTTGATATTAGTTATCAACTACTCGACCATTCTAATCTCTTGCATACTCAGCCCCTCTTTGAGTGGCAGTCCCAATAAGTTTAAAATAATAAAGTAGATAATAATAATTTAGTTTAATAATAATTCAATGGATTACTGATGGTCCAAATCTCTCATCTCAACATCATTTAATCACCATGAGTCTAAGTGCTCCAGATCATTACTGCTCAACACTCACTCAACTAATAGTGCTCCAGAGCTCACTTGCTCAACAATATTAAATCAATAGTGCTGGTGCTCCAGAGCTTATGCTCAACACCAATTAACTAGTACAGATAGTCAAGATGCTCCAGAGCTCACTTTCTCAACATATTTTAATAAAACAATATTAAAAATAGTTTAGGTATTATTCATAGCTCACTTGCTCAACACCCAAATAAACAATGTAGGTGCTCCAAAGTTCATTTGCTCAACACCTGTCAAAATGAATTAACTTTTTAGAAAAATAAACATAAACAAAAGTAATATTTTCTTGGGATATTATAGGTTGTTAGAATCCGATTCCTCTCACCATATGTGTCTTCATAGAAGTTGGTTCTCTACCTACCAACCAATTAATGATGGTGTAGTCTTTATAGGAAATGAATTTTCCTATAAAATTATTGGGATTGGTAGCGTTAAGATTAAAATGTATGATGGGACTATTAGAACATTAACATAAGTGAAGCATGTACCCGAACTCAGGAAGAACCTAATATCTATGGGAGTTCTAGATGCTGTTGGTTATAAATTTGTAGTTCAAGATGGAATGATGAAGGTGTCAAAGGGCATTTTAGTTGTCATGAAGGCTAGAAGGATGATCGAGAACCTTTAGAAGTTAGAAGTAAGAGTCAAGGTGATTCAAGCAGCGACTATGACTGAAGATACAACTGACCCTACTGGTTTATGGAATGAGCATTTGGGTCATATGAGCGAGAAAGGGCTGAAGATACTTGTTGATCGTAAGTTACTTCCTAGCTTAAAATCTCTGAATTTTAATTTCTGCAAGCACTATATGTTTGGTAAACACACTAGGCAAAAGTTTAAAACATGGAAGGCTATTAGTAAAGGTATCCTAGATTACATTCATTTTGATGTGTGGGGACCATCCCCTACGGTTTCTTTTGGAGAATCATCATATTTTTTTACATTTATAGATGATTACTCTAGAAAGGTTTGGATCTACTAAATGAAAGGAAAGGTTGATGTGTTTAATTCTTTTAAGCAGTTTAGAGCTTTGGTTGAAAAGAGCACTCACGGTTCAATCAAGTGTCTTAGGATAGATAATGGAGGTGATTTCACATCTAAGGAGTTTGATAACTATTGAAAAGAAGTTGGGATCGAAAGGCATAAAACCACGGTCTACACTCCTCAGCAAAATGGTATTTTGAACGCATGAATATGACTCTTCTAGAGAGAGTAAGGTGCATGCTCAGTAATGCCAAGTTGCAGTAGTAGTTGTGGGGAGAAGCAGTTCTTGAAACATGCTACTTGGTAAATCGATCATCATCAACTGCAATAGACTGTAAAATTCTAGAAGAGGTATGGATAGGACACCCCTGTGATTATTTGAATCTTAAGATTTTTGGTTGTGATGCTTATGCTTTAATTCCAAAGAATCAATGTTCTAAACTAGATTTGAAGTAAAAAAGTTACATCTTTGTCAGATATGGTGATGGAATTAAGGGATATAGATTGTGGGATCCTACTTCCCAAAAGAACACCATTAACATATATGTTGTGTTTGATAAATCGCCACCCATGAAATCAAATGTAGTAGATGTTGAGATGAAACACACAAAAGAATCACTGATTCATAAAATTCAAATGGATACTTTTCCATCTACGAGAAAGGAGGATAATGAAGAAGTCCATGAAGAAGCTCCTGCAGATGTAGTTGATATTACATAACATTTCCATGAAATAGAGGAAATGTCATAGCCACAACAAACTTTGCGAAGATCTACACAAGTCAGAACTTTTCCAAAAAGGTATGAGGATTATGCTTCATCTATTTCTTTGATTTCTAACAATGGGGATCCTAGTTGTTATCAGGAAGCAATGGAGGCATCTGAAAATGATAAATGGAAATTAGCAATGAAAGAAGAAATGGATGCATTGGAAAAGAATAAAACATGTGGCTTGGTGGAACTTCCGAAGGACAAGAAAGTTGATGGGTGTAAATGGGTCTACAAGTTTAAGAAAGGTGTTGATGATAAGGTTGATAATTACAAAGCAATATTGTTTGAAAAAGGGTATTCTCAGATGGAAGGTATCGATTTCCATGATATTTTTTCACCAGTTGTTAATCTTGTTTCTATTTGGTTAGTGTTAGCACTAGTTTATTTACTTGATCTTGAGTTAGAGCAGCTAGATGTTAAAATTGATTTTCTACAGGGAGATTTCGATGAGGACATTTACATGGAACAACCAAAAGGTTTTGCTCGAAATAAAAAAGGAAGGTTTGTTTGCAAGCTTAGGAATTCATTGTATGTCCTCAAGCAATCTCCCAGGAAATGGTACAAGTTTCATTTTTTCATGGTGAGCCAAAATGTTACCTGAAGTGAGTATGATCATTGTGTTTACTTTAAAAAGTCATGGCATATTCATTATTTTGGTGTTATATGTTGACGATATGCTTGTAGTAAGAAATAGCATGTTTGAAATCAACAGGTTGAAGGCTCAACTGGATAGGACATTTGATATGAAGGATATAAGAGCAAAAAACATATATTGGGAATGAAAATACACAAAGACAAGAAAAATGGTAATTTATGGTTATCATAAGTGAAGTGTGTGGAGAAAATACTTCAGAGATTCAATATGAATAATCTGAAACCTATTAATATCTCTTTGTATTCCCATTTTAAGCTTTCTTCAGGTTTGAGTCCTAGTAATGCTAAATAAAAGGAGTATATGTCTCGTGTACATTATGCTAATGCAGTAGGAAGTTTGATGTATTTGATGGTCTGTACTAGACTAGATATTTCACATGCAATTGGTGTTTTCAGTAGATTCATGGAAAATCCATGAAAAGAACATTGGGCAGTAGTGAAATGGGTGTTTCGATATATCATGGGAACAAATAATTACCATATCACTTTTAGTGGTTATTTTGATGAAATCTATGGCTATGCCGATTCGTATTTTGCAGGAGATTTGGATAAAAGAAGATCCACTTCAGGATATGTATTTACTCTTGTAGGTGGTCATATTAGTTGGATGCCAAAACTTCAAAGCATTGTTGTTTTATCCACTACAGAGGCAGAATATATATCTACTTCACATGCTTGCAAAGAGGCAATCTGGTTGAAAGGTATGCTGGGTGAGTTCGGAATGTTTCAAAATAATGTAAAAATATTTTGTGATAGTCAAAGTGCTATACATTTGGATAAAAATTCAGCTTATCACAGTTAAACAAAACATATTCTTGTAAAATACCATTTTGTAAGACCCGTTGTTGATGAAGGTGGAGTGGTTCTTGAAAAGGCTCACACTTAAAAGAATTGTGTAGCCACATGTTCACAAAACCAGTCATATTAGAGAAGATGCAGTGGTGCTTAGCTTATCTTGGATTGAAGGAAAGGTGATGAATAAACAGTGAGAAAGTTATCGGGTAAATTGTTGTCAAGGTGGAGATTGTTGGATAATGTGACAACTAGTTCCCGTGAGCTTGGATTACGACATCTTCTAGATTTCTATTATTCTGCCTTCAGTTGAGACCAATCAAATCAACTTAGAATGTGTAATCAGTTGGTCAGTTTCATGTAACTGTGTAAGAAGTGATATAAATCCATGTAAGCCCGTAGAGGCAAATATCATTCTAAGAGTAAATGTGAGGAATGGTTGTAAGCTTGTATTTTGGCTGTTGTAATCTCCAACCTTGAGCAATAAGAATACCGATACTATTTTCTCCCTAGATGTTTCCCTTTCGAGAGTTTACCACGTAGAATGTCTGTGTCAAATTTATGTGATTGCCATTGTTTCGTTTTTGTCTTAATTGATCTCTGTTTTATTTAGCTTCTGCTGCCAACAGATCTTCTTCTTAAATAATAATGACCTTTAAAACTGTAGCAAGTTGTTTTTGTGATATTTTTTATTTTGAATTCTAATATTTATTTTTTAGTTTTATTTTGAATATTCCAATACTAATATTATGTTTTATTTTGAATATATACATCATATTTATTATTGAAATATGCTTTGTAGTAAAGCAAGATGATATGTCAAACAATGTTCCTCATATTATTTATTTGTATGTTCAGATGTGATAGTTTTAGTCGGTGAACATCGATATGTTACAATTTAAGTGCCATGAACAAGTTATCTATTACTTGTTCTCCATGCTTAGTTGTAATCACCCGTTGTCTATGCCTAGGCTACTTGTTACCTTCAGAAAAGCATAGATGGTAGTCCACCCCAAATTCTATTATATAAACACCTATAAAGATCATGGCTTCCAATATTGATCTGCTGCTCCTACATCATGTTGGGTGTCCAACCATGTTTGGTGCTCTTACATTAAGAATTCATACTTGGGTTTGCTCAAATTTATGAGAGAGTTTGTTGTTCAATAAAGTTACCTATGATTGGGAAGTTCAAATATCATCAACCTACGTTTATTTAAGGTATAGATACTGAATGGTAAGCAAGTGAAGCATGCAATACTTATTTTAATTAAAAAGAACTAAGATCTAAATCCGAAACACATACCTAGATAAGTGACGTCTGATCCGAGCTTTCATATTTAATACCCCACTCCACTGTTCCAGATGAATTATTTGCAATAAACCATATAGCCTTCTTAAATATTTTGACTAAACAGAGATGAATACTTAACATGAAACTCATATATAAGTAAATATGAAATATTCAATGAAATGGATTCGTATAATAGACAAATCTTACAGGAACTAAAATCTCTTATATTATTTTCATTAATGGTAAACAGCAATACCTACTCTGTAACCAGCACGGTCGAAACCTGACCCTGGGCTCTTTGCTTCTCTCTCCTTCAAAGAATATTTTTCCAGGATATCCTTATCAAAATTGGTTATCTCTTTCTCAAGACCCTCTCCTTGTATTTATAGCAAGGCTAGAGGATAGACTCGAAAGGTAATTGGTTGGGGAGGTTATGGTAGTTTAGGATAACTTCCATAACTAATCCTTAATCAGTCTTTTATATATTTTTTTCGTGATTTTAGATATACCCGTGAGTTTATCTCTTGACAACTAGTGAATGAGTTGTGAGTTTAGTGTCCAGCAACATGAATGTGCAACGTTTTAGGTGTTACCCACGGGTTGTCAGTATAGACTCTCGCGGTTAAACCACGTTTTGATTAATAGGGGAGTCGCGGTTATGGATCAAAATATGTCACAAAAAATAGTTATGTTGAGGAGAATATTGTAAGATTTGGGCCAAAGCATCTAAGGTCAATTAGGCTCTTCCATCCATAAGGTCCTTTTGTGTGACCGACAATGCAGTGTGGTCACATATGGAGAAGTGCTATTTTGACTGATAACAGATGCCCCCTAATGTATGTGGTCAGAGGGGAAGATGATGGTTGGAATGCATTACAAACCAAGAAGTGGTGGAGCATAGAAACCACAGGGACAAGGTGTCAAACAGTACCATAAAAAAAAGGCCAGCGAGCAATTATAATCTTCATATCAGGAGATGTTCAGAATGTTAGAACATGATCTCCAATACATAACGGAAAAGATGTATATAACATGGTGACTAAAATAGAAGTGTGGATCCATGTCCAAAAGGAGATCATAGCCATAGCAACAAACTGGATCTATGCCTCATGATGAGCCGATATAATTAGGGCTCGGTCTTTCACAACTTGGGCGATAACAAAGAAGTTGTATCATAAGCCCAAGGTCTTCAAACCAACAATCGATAAATAGTACAAACCCTAAGCCATGCAAATAAAGGATTTGAATTCAAACATGGAGGATTTCATTTGATTATCGGTCAATGTTGAGAACCAATAAAAAATGCGAGGACACCCACCAATAATGAAAATGGGGTCCAAGGTACCTAGTACATTCTTGCAAGTGTGAATAAGAGGTCTTGAAGTCGAACACTTGAATAATCTGTCGAGTAAGGGAAATTGATGTATTCCCCTAACTCAACAGTGAGGGGATTTGCCACTAATGAATGCAAACCTCAAGGTACTAATTGGGAACTCTAAGTCCACTTCCTAGAGAAAAATGTGTTGATGTTAATAGAAAGAGACTCATGAGAAGGAAGGCTTTGAGGTATCCTTCATATTCTCAAATGAGCAACACTGAGAGATTGAGTTGAAATAAGACTGAGATAGGGGATGGACGACATGAGGAGTCAAGATGAACTACAATATGGCCGAGATAAGGGTAATCCTTGAACATTGAGCACTAGAGGTAAGTAATTTAGGAAGCTTTGGACTAAGAGGAAACATGACATAATTTTGTCATGTAGGAGACATAACAAACTCTCCATATGATTGGAAGAGTAGCCAATCGGAGGAGTACACAACTTTGGAATCATGTTAAACCTAAAGCCAAAAATAAGACCCATTGACAAAACGAAAGCGTTGTGTTCAAGGATAGCTTCCATAATGAATGAATAACGAAGATTTTCCTTCCCTTCTCTTTTTAAAATGTCTTTTCTTGGTTTATTGAGCATGAAAAGGTTTAAAAGAAAGCTCGATAATATATTTCTTGTTAAATTTTAAGGAGTCCAAGAAAGTAAACTCAACAATCCTTCTTCATTTTTTAAACAAGCTCGAAGAGGGGAGAGAAGAATGCTTGATATAGGTCCAAACATGTGTAATTTAATAAGTGCATGGGAGGGAAATTCAAGACCTTCTTCATGTTTTAACGAGTTTGAAGAAGAGATAGACTAGTACTCGATAGGTTATCGATCCATCGATTTTAATATCGATCCTGGATATGTTCGTGCTCGCTAATGTTTTCATATTTAAGGAGTCTGAAAAAAATAAACAAGAATTCCATACACTTACTCATGGATTTTAGTATCGAGCCCAAGTTGGTATGTGCTCGCTGGTGTTTTCATATTTAAGGAGTCTGAAAAACTTAAACAAAAAATCCATATTGTACTTTTTCGTAAGGTTATCCTCCACACCCAAAAAAGTGTAAAGTACATGAGAGAGGACTTTTCTAGTCGAAAAGACTAGAGTATACCTTTTTCGTAAATAATCCACAAAGATCTAGAAAAGGGGTAAACTTATATCTAAGTGGATGTTTGTTCAATTCCTTTAACGAGTCTGAACAAGAAAAGTATGCTCGACATTCTTGTTAATTTTAAGGAGTTTAAGAAGAGTGTGAAGGAACTACATAGGGATGGGAAACTTGTTATAAATATAAAAATAAACGCATAATGAGTAAGTTCCCAAAAGTATCAAACGATGACACGGGATCAAATATGACATAAATTCCATGGCTAGGGTAACCTATGTTGAGGAAGGTTCGATCCATGGAAGAACAACAATAGTGATAGGTACAAAGGAGTAGCACATTACAGTCCATGGTGAATAATGGGAATCCTAAGGCATAAAATGACGAGGTATAGAGTCAATGTAATGATCTAATCGGCATGTCATAGGAAAATGAACTTTATATAAGACACCGGTATGAACATAGTAGTGAGAAAGCGCCTTCTTGTACTTTTACCTAGTCAAAACAACTTAAATTAGTCATTAGGACTAAGAAAAATAACAAAAAGATATTTTGAAACTATAGAAAGTGGGTAAATTTTTTTTATAAATAGTAACAAAATCAAAACATAACTCACATTTACCATTTTACCATTGGAGAAGAGGAAAAATGCCTACAACTTTAGACCAAATCAGAACCGTCACTTGGAGGTAACCAATCTCACTTTTCTTTGCAAATTTGGTCCATTTTTAAAAAAATTTAATAATTTTTTGAAGTTTTTATTTAAGATTTAAAATTTAGGTCTGCGCACCCCCGTGTATGTCTCCTTGAAATGTGAAGTGTAACATCCCCAAATTTCATCAAAAATTAAATTTTTTCTAAGCGGTCTATTCACCATTAAGTTCTATGCGGAAGTATAAAAGTGTATGTTAAGCATCTTTAATTACTGTTTACTTATAGTAATGAATGCAACATTTATTCATTTTATAAACTATCTTTAATTAATTTAATTGTCTTAATGACAATTAAATAGATAGGCATTCCTATGTCTATAATTAATATCATATTGTTTAGATTTACAACCAAAATTTCTGCAGAATCATTAATGTCTATAAGACTTATGCCTTTGACGATGCTATTTCTATAATCATAAATTTGTCATCTATTTCTTTTAACATTAAGTTATGGTAGTAGGACTATGAGCCCTTTATACAGTTGTGAGTACTTTATGAACTCGGTCGTATCTTTGTTATGATCCATTGATCTTTTGGTTAATAGTTACAATGATTCTTATGTGGTTGATAACATACAATTAATAATTTCTGTCGTTAGTGTTTGATATTTATCCTGCCATATTTATGTCTAATACGAACAATCTTTGCGTATTTGATTATATTTAACCCTTTTTGTTGACAAATAAATACTGGAACATACACGAGGCTTACTTAGCTTATAGCTAATGCATATTACCATTTAATTTGTCTAGGTTACAGGTTTTGTTTTCAACCTAGCAAGGGTTTGGTAAAATAATTCTTATGTTAAACTTTTATGGCAAGTTTATACCATATATGAATATATTCATGCCTCGATGAATATGTTAGGGTTGATGGCTCCTAACCAAGCTCTATGCTTAAATATTAAAAGGACATATACTATGCAAAGGTGGTGGCTTGTAACCAAAATTATGGTTATGACCTACGTCGAGCACTTCAAACATGAACTATAGTCTTGTGGGTTTAAATTTTGGGACTAGTGGATGGCAGGTCAAGAATTTAATGCGATCGCATGAAGGAAGTTAATACTACTCCAGTCTAACAAAACCCTATCACTACGTCTCGGGGTTTGGTCTTTTATTATTGTTGTTTTGTTTCTGCGCTGTGATGGCAGGCTAAGATTCTCTCGACTTCCATGGAGGTTTGAACAATGACAGCACCACTCGCTAAGGTGGTTTGATAATGTAAGTGTTGGTTCGTGTGACTTTATGGGGTTCCCATCGTGCATTGGGGTTCCACTGCTTGGTTCTCTTCTCAGCTCGGGTTCAAAACCCGCAAGGTAACTTCTTTAACATTAAAATAATTATTTAACTATTTACAGTTTGTGAGTTTGTTTCAAAGTTCATCTTTTAACCTCGTCTCAGTTGTGATGGCAAGGCCAACAGTCACATTCCTTGGTGATAGATAAAAGAGAAGGGAACAGACCCCCGATGGTTGTGAGACCACGGTAATCCTCGAGTTCATCCCAGATGTTCCTCTGTCAACAAAATGTTTAGTTGTTCATTCTTTTGTTGCTCCTCTCCAGTGTTTATTCGTTGTTGAGTGGGCCATGAGTCCGTTTAGGGCAGCATTGCTGTGGTAGATACTTTTCTTGGAAACAAGCCTAGGTTGGGGTTTCGGTTATCAAAGTTAGATGGGAGTTATGTTACAGGGTTTACTTAATGGAGAACCCTTGGTCTCACTGAGCAGTATGACTGCGATTGTAATGTTTTCTTTTTATGGAAATACAATAGTTCGTCGGATTTGATAATTTGTTTAAAGTCCCTGTGTAGGCATGGTTTAATCTCGGCTCCCTGTTAGTTTATCATAATGCATTAAGTTGATTTGTATTTTTTTTTGGAACCAAGCCCGATCTCATAGCTCTGTTAATATAATAAATTTGGGTCTCCTCTTGCTTTTTGGTTATGAATATGTTTTAGAGGGTTTAACCCTAACCTCGATATATAATAAATTTTATGTTGTATAAGTTTTATATTGTGAAATTTATTCCTGGGAGTGCTCTCTATTGAGGCTCAAACCCGTGGCCTTTTATATGCAACGTGCTGTTGTAAATCCTATTTAAGTGAAAGAGGGAAGCGATGTATTATCGAGCTTAACCCTATATGCATTCTTTGTTGCTACTAATACTTCAAAGCTATTAAAAATATGGATTGTGTTTTATAGTTTATGTTTTGTGAACTAAGTCATGGCGAGAGTTCTCTATTGAGACTCGAACCCTTAACCCTTTTATACATCGCTCTTTTAATTTGAAGCCATCGATGCATATAGTGGATTCCATCAAGCTACACTACTCTTGGTCGCGATTCTAACAGGGATAATGTTTAAGTTTTTATTTTAAATATTACATAAAGGAATTCGAGACCCACTGTGTTTGTTTCTTGATCTGGGTTGTATTAACTCGATTTATAATAAATTGAATAAGCATTAGGGTGAGTCTTGTCGGTCACGAAACTTTGACATATATATATATATATATATATATATATACAAGGTTTGACCCTCGGCTTCGTGTTGATAAGCTATTCGTCTTATCTGGATAGCATCTTCATACTTTATCAAGTAGTTTATTAGTTATGTTATTTGCATTGGTGAATGCGTTTTCAGGACTCTTGTTTTGATTTGACAATTTTAAGCGATACTTTGTGAATGAAGCTCGGACCCTATAGGGTATTCTAGGAATATTTTAAAGTGTAATTCCTATACTTCTAAATGCTTTTATTAAAAGATAAGATTTATTTTTGTTTATTTTTCAATGAATCTGTAAGGCTCAATAGAGGAAAAATAATACTTTAGTATTTATTGTATTCCTGTGCAGTTCTATTTTTCTTTATTAGCATGTAAATGAATACGAATTCTATACCTTAGGTTACTAAGGGCTTCGTTCTGAAATTACGTACTTCAACTGTATAATTTTCTATTTATAACTTATAACATAATTAACCATGTTAAAAACTAGGTATTATAAGTATGTTTTCTGTATAATCTATGGTGAAGATAAATGTGGATTTACAGTTAGGTTTTGATAATGTCTTAATTGTAAATAAGAGTGTGGCATGGTATGTAAAGAAAACCTAGGGTTTCAATAATTTTTTTGTATATAAACATAATATGTTTTAAATATAAATTTTGCTTTCTAATTATGAATATACAAGTATAAATATAAATATGCAAATACTAAGATGACAGTGTTTACAATACTTTCTGTATTACTTGGTTTCTACTGAAATCTACTATTTTAAATATAAACAGAGATATCCTCTGGAAATACTACTGTTCTACATACTACAATTAGGAATTTATAAGACATCATTACTCAGTATCAAGAATAGAAGACATTTATTTCTCATCATAGTTTGGAAATCATATCTAATCTAAGTTAATTAAACCTTTCTTGTACTAGAGTACATCACCTTAGGGTGAAAGGAAAAATATAGGAAGACATTTATATCCATTCATTCTATATTATTAAATCTGATCATTCATTAAATTCATAGAAATAGTATAACAAATCAGAAACCTATCATCTCTAATCTATTTGATATATATGAGATACATCTAGAAAACTTATAATAACATTTGCATACAGTTGCAGAAATAGATTTATAGTTTTAAAATAACTAACAAGTAGAACTTTATAACTTGATAGGGTGGACAAACACCCAAAGAGGACCGTCCCTCCCAACCTTCTCCAGAAAGAAATCAAGATCACTTGCTTTTGGACCCCCGAGCCTGTTCACTGAACCACCAGGAAGAAGAATCATGTAGAAGCAAGGCACTCAGGTTGTACTTCAGCAATCAAGAAGACTTGCATACAAACCACTCACATGTACTTCAAAAATCATGAAGACTTGCATACATAGTTCTACCTCTACATTCAGCAGGAATAAGATAGTCTTATTCTGCAACTCAATACTTAGCATCCCCTCATCGAATTTCTTGTGGGCTCATTTCTAACACAACAAGGAAATTTCTCTCATCAGAGAATATGTGAGCTCCTGCTCAAATTCGATGGCTATATAAAGATTTCCTAGGTCTTTAGTGGTCATTTTGCATTCAATGAGCCATCAGATCAGTTCCACCATCCTTGGGGAACATGACTACAATTTTAGGGTAGTTGTCCCATAGCAACATCTAGTAATTGAGTTCAGATGCTGCCACTTGTCCATTTCCTTCTACAACAGATTCCATTCCTCTTAGTGGGTCAGTGAACACTCTTCAATAGTCTTTTTGGGTGTGTGTCTCATATTTAATTTATTTAAGTAATATTATTATTCATTTACAGTCATCCTTGACCATCCTTGGTCATTTAATACATAACTTTACAATAAAAGTTAAAGTAATGTTTTTCCACAAACATAAAATGTTTCAAGTACTAGGTAGGTTACAAACACCCCCTATTAAGTACAACATCATCCTCTATGTTGCTTACTCTTCATCAGAGTCTTCCTGGAACATAATTGGATATCCTACCCGCATATGACTTTCCAATTCCTAGGTTGATTCATCTGGACTAAGGTGCTTCCATTGCACCTTTACCTGTCCAATGGTACGATTTCGGAGCAAAATTTCCCTCTTGTCGAGGATGCAATCCGGTTCCACCTGAAAATATCCTTCTGGTTCCACCTACTTTAAATTCTTTCTCAGTTCGTTTCAGATTTGCATAACTCTTTTGTCTGTATTGTGTAATTTTTAAATTGCCTTGTACCTGCTTCACTGTTAGTTCCATCTGTTTTAACAAATCTGGTCCTAGCATTAATCTGTCAACGAGATTACTCCAAGAGATAGGAGTATTACACTTTCTACCATACATAATTTCAAATGGACTAAGTTTAGCAGAAGCTTGATAGTGATTATTGTAAGCAAATTCAACTAAGTGCAGATAGTCTTCCCATTTAGTTGGCTGATCTTTAACATATATTCTTAACATGTCTTCTAAAATATGATTTTCTCTTTCAGTTTGTTCGTCAGTGTGTGGATGAAATGATGTACTGAAATTTAACTTAGTATCCAAACCTTTAAATAATGATTTCCATAAATTTCTAGTAAACTTAGAATATCGATAAGAAATTATTACCTTAGGAATTCCATGAAAATGAAAAAATTGCTTCATAAACACATAAGCAATGTTAGCAGCTTTAAAAGTAGTTTTAAAAAGAATAAAATGAGCTGCTTTACTAAGCTTATCCACAACTACCATTATTGAATCATTCTGTTTTTTATTTTTAGGTAAACCAATTATAAAATCAATGCTGATAATTTCCCACTTCCACTCTAGAATTGGCAATGGCTGTAATAGGCCAGCTGGGTGTTGATGCTCAGCTTTAATTTGTTGACATTCAAAGCACCTAGCTATGTATTCAGCCACCTCATTTTTCATATTTGGCCATAAATAATCTTTTCTTAACATTGTTATCATCTGTTGGTAACCAGGGTGTCCTGAATAAGGACTTTTATGTACTTCATTTAAAATCAACAACTTAATTTCAGGTACATTAGGTAGATAAAGTCTATTTTTATACAACATTAGACCTTTTTTCATTTAGACTGTAATTTGTTATTAAATTTTCTGATATATTTTCAGCAACCTTTTCTTGTAATTTCTGATAATTTTCATCCAATTTTACTCATTCTTCAAGCTGATTTTCTAAATCAGTTTTATAAGTGCTGATTGCTGCCATAAAATTCACTTTCGCATTTCTGCTCAAAGCATCAACTACTTTACTTTCTTTACCCTTAATGTGCTGAATCTCAAAATCATATTTGCTAAGGAAAACCAACCACCTAGCGTACCTTGCGTTAAGATTTGGTTGATCCAATAAATATTTTAGACCTTTATTATTTGTCATTAATGAAAACTTCCTACCAATTAGATGATGACGCCACATCTTTAAATCATGCATCACAACTTCCAACTCCAAACCGTAGGTAACATAGTTCTTTTCGTGAATTTTTATCTTTCTTGACTCATACGCTATTATGTGACCTTCTTGTGTTAAGACTCCGCCAAGGCTGTCATTGCTTGCATCAATGCAAACAATAAAGTCCTTGTTTGGATCAACAATTTTTAGAAAAGGTATGGTTGTTAATAATTCTTTTAATTTCTTAAAATGGTCTTCACATTTTGATCCCAAACAAATTTCTTTCCTTTTTTTGTAAAGAAGTGATGGGATTTGTGATTCTTGAGAATCCTTCGATAAACTTTCGGTAGTAACCTGTTATCTCCATAAGCGATCGTATGCCAGTTACATCTTTAGGGACAGGCCACTCATTAATTGCTCATATTTTATCAGGATCAAATGCGATTCCATCCTTGGATATCACATGACCAAAATATTGTATTTTATCTTTGAAAAATTCACACTTACTAAATTTAGCATGCAGTTGATGTTCTTTTAAGACTTGTAAAATAATTTGTAAGTGTTCGTCATGTTCTTCTTTAGTCTTTGAATAAATTAAAATGTCATCAATGAAAACAATTACAAACTTATCCAAATACTTATGTAAAACATTATTCATTAGACACATGAAAACTGTTGTAGCGTTAGTTATCCCAAAAGGCATAACTACAAATTCGTAATGCCCGTAACGGGTTCTAAAAGCAGTTTTGAAGATGTCTTCATCTTTAATTATGACTTGATGATTTCCAGATCTCAAGTCTATTAGAAAAAATCGTCGCTCCGCGTACTTGATCAAACAGATCATCTATGCGGGGCAAAGGATATCGATTTTTAATCGTCATTTTATTTAACTGACGGTAGTCTATGCATAAATGCAAGATACCATCTTTCTTTTTAACAAAAATTACAGGTGCTCCCCAAGGAGACACGCTTGGTCTTATGTAATTTTTATCAATTAATTCTTTTAACTGTGATTTTAATTCATTAAGCTCTAGGATGTTCATTCTATAAAGAGATTTTGAGTTTGGTACCACACCCGGTACCAACTCAATGGTGAAGTCAAATTCCCTTTTTGGAGGTAATACTGGAATTTCTTCCGGGAATACATTTGAAAAGTCTCTTAGAATTGGTATGTCTTCGAGTTTTAACTTATCTTCTTTAGTTGTGTGTTCATCATTAATTACGTTTACAGCAAGCATTTTACATCCTTTTCATATAGTCTTTTTCACTTGCAAAGCAGAAATCTGCCTAATTGAAGTTTTTCTAGGGATTCCTTTTACTGTTTTTGTTTCTCCTTTATCATTCAAACATGTAAAAGTATTTTCAAAACAGTTCAGAACTACCCTATGCTTTTCTAACCAATCCATTCCAATTAATACATCATAAGACCCTAATGGTAACACATTTAACTTAACTTGTGTATTTAACCGACTCATAAGCAAATCACAACTTTTCACAAAATCAACTACCTTTCTTTTGGTTCCTGTAGCTAACTGAACCAACCATGATTTATCAAACTTTTCTACTTTCAATTTACAGTTTTTCACTAAATCAGGTGATACATAACTCAAACTTGCACCTGGATCAATTAAAATAGAGATAGGTCTGTTCTGTAGCATACCTTCAATTTCGACCATTGAAGTTTGATGATTAGCCTGCCGATTTTCCAAGGTTGCATTGATTCTGGGCATTTCCCTCACTAAGTCACCAACTGTTCGTTCTGCCTGCATTATATGAATGTTGTTGACTGTCCTTTTCTTATTAGGACAATTTGTCGCATAGTGTGGTCCTTGACATTCAAAACATTTTATAGGTGCCTTATGTTCATTATTTCTAGCATTGTTAGGCATGTTTCTTGCAACTATAAAATTCTGTGATGCATTACTTCTATAATTATTCCCCTAAAAATTTTTGTTGGTAACATTTCGCTTATTATTTCCAGCATGCTTATTTGAATTAAAACTTTTCCTTTTATGTTCAAAATTATTTGGTTTATTACTCCTCCAGCTAGATACTCCTTCTCTTTTTCTGTTCTGCTCAAAATAGAAATTTTCCTTTCTCATGGCTTCCTCAAGAGTTTTAGGGCTGTCGTACTCAATTCTTTCTTTTATATTAAAAGGTAAGCAACTCAAAAATCTTTGAATTTGAGGCTTTTCGTCCACAAGGTAAGGTACATATCTTAACAAACTTAGAAGTTTACTGCTTAACTCTTTCATGTTCATAGAACCCAATTTTAAGCCATAGAATTCTTTATCTTCATCTTCGTCATACTGTTCGGACAGAAACTTCTTCTTGAAATATTTCCTAAATGTTTTCCAAGTTACATTCTGTTCTTTAATGCCTTTAAATCTTTTTAAATCTTTTTATAAATGGCCATCTTAGCTTTTACTGTATCTGAATAATCATAAATGTGAAAGTACTTCTTCATACCCGACAACCATGCTTCGACTGCCTCTCCCTTTTCATTTTCACCATTAAAAGTTGGGGGTTTTATCTTCTTGAACTCCCCTAAAATCTGTTCATATGGTTTAGAATTTCTCCTTTTTGATCTGTAGTCACTTTCACTGCTGTCACTAGAGTATTTGTGTTTCTTTTTATGTGTTTTACCGTTATTTTCAGATGAAGAACTACTGTCAGCATTCGAAAATTTTAACTTCTTTCCCTTATGTTGGTAGGACATGGTTCCAGATTCAATATTACATTCTGTGCGTTTATCTTTTTCGTCATTATGAAATTTATCCAATAATATATGATTTAATTCTTCTTGAGCTTTTAAAATCCTTTCATTCTCTTATTTGACAGTCTTTATCTCAGTTTTTAGATATTTAACTGTTCTAAGTATTTCAAAATTATCATTTAATTCTACAAAAATATGTTCTGCATTATTTTGTTCATGTTCATTATTATTTTGATCATTGTGCTGAGATCTGTCCTCGACAAACTATTCTGGTCATTCCATACCTACAAATTATTACCAAATGTTTTGTACAGAAAATAAAAATAAAATCAATAACTATGTTTTTCTGTTTTTAAATTTCCTATTGCGCGAGTTGATCCTCTTTTAGGCCTAGTGTTTGAACTTGCGCTCTAATACCACATGTAACACCCCCAAATTTCATAAAAAAATAAAAATTTTCTAAGTGGTCTATTTGCCATTAAGTTCTATGTGGAAGTATAACAATGTATGTTCAACATCTTTAATTACTGCTTACTTATAGTAACGAATGCGACATTTATTCATTTTATAAACTATCTTTAATTAATTTAATTGTCTTAACGACAATTAAATAGATAGGCATTCCTATGTCAGTAATTAATATCATATTGTTTAGATTTACAACCATCATTTCTGTGGAATCATTAATGTCTAAAACAATTATGTCTTTGATGATGCTATTTCTATAATCATAAATTTTCCATCTATTTCTTTTAACATTAAGGTATGGTAGTAGGACTATGAGCCCGTTATACAGTTGCGAGTACTTTATGAACTCGGTCGGATCTTTGTTATGATCCATTGATCTTTTGGTTAATAGTTACAATGATTCTTATGTGGTTGATAGCATACAATTAATAATTTCTGTCGTTAGTGTTTGATATTTATCCTGCGATATTTATGTCTAATACGGACAATCTTTGCGTATTTGATTATATTTAACCCTTTTTGTTGACTAGTGAATACTGGAACATACATGAGGCTTACTTAGCTTATAGCTAATGCATATTACCATTTAATTTGTCTAGGTTACAGGTTTTGTTTTGAACCTAGCAAGGGTTTGGTAAAATAATTCTTATGTTAAACTTTTATGGAAAGGTTATACCATATATGAATATATTCATGGTTCGATGAATATGTTAGGGTTGATGGCTCCTAACAAAGCTCTATGTTTAAATATTAAAAGGCCATATCCTATGCAAAGGTGGTGGCTTGTAACCAAAATTATGGTTATAACCTACGTTGAGTACTTCAAACATGAACTATAGTCTTGTGGGTTTAAATTTCAAGACTAGTGGATGCCAGGTCAAGTCTTTAATGCAATCACGTGAAGGAAGTTAATAGCACTCAAGTCTAACAAAACCCTATCGCTACGGTTCGAGGTTTGGTCTCTTTTTATTGTTGTTTTGTTTCTTTGCTGTGATGGCAGGTTGAGCTTCACTCGGCCGCCATGGTGGTTTGAAAAACCACAGCACCACTCATTGAGGTGGTTTGATAATGTAAGTGTTGGGCCATGTGACTTTATGGCATCCCCATCGTGCATTGGGTTTCCACTGCCCGGTTCTCTTCTCGGCTTGGGTTCAAAACCTATGAGGTAACTTCTTTAACATTAAAATAATTCTTTAATTGTTTACAGTTTGTGAGTTTGTTTTAGAGTTCATCTTTTAACCTCGTCTCAGTTGTGATGGCAGGGCCAACAGTCACGTTCCTTGGTGATGGCTAAAAGAGAAGGGAACAAACCCCCGGTGGTTGTGAGACCACAGTAAGCCTCGGGTCCATCCAAGATGTTCCTTTGTCAAAAAAATGTTTAGTTGTTCATTCTTTCCTTGCTCCTCTCCAGTGTTTATTCGTTGTTGAGTGGGCCATGAGACCGTTTAGGACAACATTGCTGTGGTAGATACTTTTCTTGGAAACGAGCCTGGGTTGGGGTTTCGGTTATCAAAGTTAGATGGGAGTTATGTTACAGGGTTTACTTAATGGAGAAGCCTCGGTCTCACTGAGCAATATGACTGCAATTGTAATGTTTTCTTTTTATGGAAATACAATGGTTCACCGGATTTTATAATTTGTTTAAAGTCCCTGTGTAGGCATGGTTTACTCTCGACTCCCTGTTAGTTTATCATAATGAATTAAGTTGATTTGTATTTTGTTTTTGGGAACTAAGCCCGGTCTCATAGCTCCGTTAATATAATAAATTTGGGTCTCCTGTTGCTTTTCGGTTATGAATATGTTTTACAGGGTTTAACCCTAACCTCGATATATAATAAATTTTATGTTGTATAAGTTTTATATTGTAGAATTTATGCCTGGGCGTGCTCTCTGTTGAGGCTCAAATCCATGGCCTTTTATATGCAATGTGCTGTTGTAAATCCTGTTTAAGTGAAAGAAGGCAACGATGCATCATCGAGCTTAACCCTAGATGCATTCTCTGTTGCTACGAATACTTCAAAGCTATTAAAAAGGTGGATTGTGTTTTATAGTTTATGTTTTGTGAACTAAGTGAGGGCGAGTTCTCTATTGAGACTCGAACCCTTAACCCTTTTATACATCGTTCTTTTACTTCAAATCCATCCATGCATACAGTGGATTCCATCGAGCTACACTACTCTTGGTCGTGATTATAACAGGGATAATGTTTAAGTTTTTATTTTAAATATTACATAAAGGAATTCGAGACCCACTGTGTTTGTTTATTGATATGGGTTGTATTAACTCGATTTATAATGAATTGAATAAGCATTAGGGTGAGTCTTGTCAGTCTCGAAACCTTGACATATATATATATATATATATTCAAGGTTTGACACTCGACGTCGTGTTGATAAGCTATTCATCTTATCTGGATAGCATCTTCATACTTTATCAAGTAGTTTATTAGTTATGTTATTTGCATTGGTGAATGTGTTTTCAGGACTCTTGTTTTGATTTGGTAATTTTAAGAGATACTTTGTGAATGAAGCTTGAACCCTGTAGGGTATTCTAGGAATATTTTAAAGTTTAATTCCTATACTTCTAAATGCCTTTATTAAAAGATAAGAGTTTTGTTTGTTTATTTTTCAATGACTCTGTAAGGCTTGATAGGGGAAAATAATACTTTAGTATTTATTGTATTCCTGTGTAGTTCTATTTTTCTTTATTAGCATGTAAATGAATAAGAATTATATACCTTAGGTTGCTAAGGGTTTCGTTTTGAAATTATATAGTCTTACTGTATAATTTTCTGTTTATAACTTATAACATAATTAACCATGTTAAAAAAAATAGGTATTATAAGTATGTTTTCTATATAATCTATGGTCAAGATAAATGTGGATTTACAGTTAGGTTTTGATAATGTCTTAATTGTAAATAAAAGTGTTGCATGGTATGCAATGAAAACCTAGGGTGTCAATTATTTTGCTGTATATAAACATAATATGTTTTAAATATAAATTTTTCTTTTTGATTATGAATATACTAGTATAAATATGAATACGCAAATACTAAGATGACAATGTTTACAATACTTTCTGTATTACTTGGTTTCTACTGAAATCTACTATTTTAAATATAAATAGAGATAGCCTTTGGAAATACTACCGTTCTACATACTACAGTAAGGAATTTATAAGACATCATTACTCAGTATGAAGAATAGAAGACATTTATTTCTCATCACAGTTTGGAAATCATACGTAATCTATGTTAATTAAACCCTTCCTGTACTAGAGTACATCACCTTAGGGTGAAAGGAAAAATACAAGAAGACATTTATATCCATTCATTCTATATTCTTAAATCTGATCATTAATTCGATTCACCGAAATAGTATAACAAACCAGAAACCTATCATCTCTAATCTATCTGATATATATGAGATACATCTAGAAAACTTATAATAACATTTGCATACAATTGCAGAAATAGATTTACAGTTTTAAAATAAATAACAAGTAGAACCTGATAACTTGATAGGGTGGACAAAAACCCAAAGAGGACCATTCCTCCCAACCTTCTCCAGAAAGCAGCCAAGATCACTTGCTTTTGGATCCCTGATCCTGTTCACTGAACCACCAGGAAGAAGAATCGTGTAGAAGCAAGGCACTCATGTTGTACTTCAGCAATCAAGAAGACTTGCATACAAACCACTAATATGTACTTCAAAAATCATGAAGACTTGCATACATAGTTCTACCTCTGCACTCAGCAAGAATAAGACACTCTTATTCTGCATCTCAATACTTAGCATCCCCTCATCGAATCTCTTGTGGGCTCAGTTCTAACACCACAAGGAAAGTTCTCTTGTCAGAGAATATGTGAGCTCCTGCTCAAATTCGATGGCTATATAAATATTTCCCAAGTCTTTAGTGGTCAGTTTGCATTCAATGAGCCATTAGCTCAGTTCCACCATCCTTGGGGAACATGACTACAATTTTAGGGTAGTTGTCCCATAACAACAACTAGTAATTGAGTTCAGATACTACCACTTGTCCATTTCCTTCTACACTAGATTCCATTCCTCCTTGTGGGTCAGTGAACACTCTTCAATAGTCTCTTTGGGTGAGTGTCTCCTATTTAATTTATTTAAATAATAATATTATTCATTTACAGTGATCCTTGACCATCCTCGGTCATTTAATACATAACTTTACAATAAAATTTAAAGTAATTTTTTTCCACAAACATAAATGTTTCAAGTACTAGGTAGGTTACATGCAGGTATGTGGAATAGTCTCAAGTTGTGCTAGAAACAACTCGCGGGTACCTTCCTCTGTGTAAAAGGAAAACCTGCGGCTGGTGCAAACCAAAAATAAAAACTTCAAAATCTAACGCATAAATGGATGAATGAAATGCAGGATGGTGCTCACTTGGAGGGTGAGATAGCATGAGTCTATGGAAAGAATAGCCTTGGGGG
Source organism: Larix kaempferi (assembly GCA_027924585.1). Lineage (NCBI taxonomy): Eukaryota > Viridiplantae > Streptophyta > Pinopsida > Pinales > Pinaceae > Larix > Larix kaempferi. Next base: position 9,873,678 of record BSBM01000087.1, read on the forward strand.
ATCTATTAACATTAAATGCTTTAAGAAGGTGTGGACTCCTCAAGGTTTTCCGCACTTCAAACATGACGTCGCAATCCCACTTGCTCCAAATGCTCGTGCAATACTAGGATCTTGATCATGGGATGTTCAATCTGCAAGGGGAGATGCTAGATATCATGGTAGATGATATCTATTTCATAACAGGATTATCCCGTCGAGGTGAGGTTGTAAACCTTAAGGGCACATTCAGAGGTGTTGGAGCCTTATCGATACAGTATTACATCAATACTTACTATGTAGACGAGACTAAGAAAAGTTGTAGTCAAGTACCAATTGGACAATTAGCGAGATTTTCATTGAAAGTGATCCTGAGTACTATAAACAGGATCGGTGGTAGTGCGGCTCAACATTTAGTATCTCAGAGCTACATGCAGATTAGGGTGGAATGTCTGTGCAATTTCATATTTGATTGGTGTTTCAATCTGTTGGTGAACATGAAATACCAACTGGCAGAGTGCAAAACTTGAAATAAAACTAGCTTCAGATACGAAAACATACTTTGTACCTTCGAGAGAGAGAGTCCCTTCCCTTAGTCCAGGAATGGCTCTACCAACACTCAACCCTCGTGATCCATTGATGACTCGATGGGGTGATATTTTCCTTTGTCAAGGAGGAGGTGAGACCAATAATTCTTAATCTGAAGAGGATTATCTTGGATGGTGGAGCCGTCAAGTGCCAGCATTCGAGCAGTTCCCGTATGACGACATGGACTTTCGAGGAGATCCTGAGCTTATGTTGCCTCCAGGAGCAACCTAGAGAGATATAGGTACAAAAAATTGTCTTTTAAAAGTTGTTTAATTTTTACGATTGTTGTTTTTAAATATATGCATGTGTTTTGGTTAATTAGTGTAAGTGATAACAACATACATTTTATGCATATGTGGGTCCATCAAGGCCTGCTGGGATGCCTAGAATATATGTGTGACCGACTGAGCCAGGTCATACCGATGCCATGTTGCGGAGTATTGAGGGAAATATGGGTTAGTTGACCCATGACATTCCTACATACAAGATTGAGTGGATGCCCATAGAGATGCAGGAGCATGTGGTGGGTGTGCCCCCTGGATGGATCCTGTTACTTAGGAAAGAAGCCAAGTTGGTGATCTGTTATAGGGAGGCCTTACAGAGCAGGGTGAGGCTCCTTCCTATCCATAGAGAGATGGATACTTTCGTTTTTGAGGCCATTATGCCCTTTTTGTATATTTTTATATTTTGACAGAGATTGACTCCGACTCATATATTTTTTGGACCTTATATATATGTATACAGTATCAGTTTATATACATTTTTTCTTTATGTGATTTAATGGTTTATTTGATCGTGTGGGATACAAATGCCAATCAAGTACATAATTTGTGCATGCATAAGCTAATGCATTGTGATTTCTTGAAATATGTTGATATGAAATGTAATCAAAATGCCTCTCAATCAATCTTACTCACAAAAAATGACGTAGCAAAGAAGGACCTCTAACCCTGTACTCGCCCTTCAAATGAAGTACAACTAACTACGAATCTAGTCTTACCTCCATATGTGAAATGCCATGATAAATAGAATCTCAGAGAAGTTCAATAATTGTGCTGTACTCAGCTATGTTGTTTGTAGTAGGGCCCAGACAAGCACCTCCCGAGGAAATAAGTTGGCTTGTGGGTGAATAGATTACCCAAGCATTTGAAGACAAGTTACGAGTGTGACGGCTAGCGACATCAGTGAATCCTACAAACCACTCAGTTGTCATCTGGAGCACAATCCATAAGACACATAAGCAAAGCCAAATATACTAACTCTACAAAAATGTACAACTATAATACAAGAAAAAGCATACATGCCTAAGCGTAATACTTTTTCAGTTAGAGCCCATTTTTAGGCTCAGGCAGCTAAAAACCATTATAATCCTTCAACTCATATTATCCTTTCTTCAAAAACTTGGAAACAATATAGGGTCTGAGCCACATAGATTTGAACTTTCCTGTCACCAAGGGATCCTTGTCCTGATCATAAACCAAAACAAGATATCCTTGGGATAATACGCTAGTTTTTACAGACTTGTCATATTGATGTTTGACTCAGTTCTTGTGAGCTTCATTCGTAATGAGCGCATCGCAGCGCTATTCATCCAAATGTTCTAAATGAAGCAATTGTTCTTCCAAAGAAGAAGTTTTAGGTAGTAGTTGAATAGCCAACTTCAATGATGGAATATCGCATTCAATAGGCATGACTGCTTCCAACCCATGAACAAGTTGAAATGGTGAAAAATTGGTAGCAGTCTTGACATTAGAACGATATGCCCAAAGAGCTGGATACAACATGATGTGCCAATTTGACCTAATAGAATTGACGGTAGGTTGAAGAATATTTTTCAAAGTTTTGTTCACTGCTTCAACTTGACCATTCCCCTGCGAATAAAATGGAGACGATTGTTCTTGTCGAAAACCTAGCATAGTGGTCAACTCTGTCATCATGTAGTTCTGGAAATGTCTACCATGATCAGTGACGATCTATTTAGGTATGTCGAACCTGAAAATGATCTGATTGAATACGAAATAGGTTGTCTTTTCTCCATCTTGTTTCACAGTAAGAATTTCCCCGGCCCACTTCGTAAAGTAGTCGACTGCAATGATGATGTACTGATGTCCCCCACCAAAAACTGGGTTACAAGTCATATAATCAATCCCCCACTTGGTAAAGGGACCTGCTGTGATAATAGGGTGAAGAGGATCTAGGTGCGCTCGCATTTTATTTGTGAAAAAATGACAAGAACGACAATGTTTCATGGCATTCACATAATATCTAAAGACGGTGGGCTAAAAATACCCAGCATGTAGTATTTTCTGGGTTGTTTCAAACCTCGAAAGACGACCCCCACAGGTTCCACTATGAGCATCATTCAATACCGAATCAGCTTCATCTAGAGTCAAACAACGACGTAATATTGAATATACCCCCATATATATAGCATATCATAAATAATGAGGTGGTTCTTGGAATGATTCCTAAGCTTTCGTCGTTCTTCTCTAGAAAAAGTTAGCGGACATTTCAAAGTCTGGAGATATATTAAAATGTCTCAATACCATGGATCGTAGGTTGCAATGAGGAAGATATGTTCAACAGGGAATGACGAATCTTCTTCATTGCATGTTACATCACTAGGAAATTCAGATATTAGTTCTGCGAACACCAAAGGCGTTTTTGACTTAGCAGATTAAAATGTAAGATCAAATTCTTGTAGGATGACAATCCATTTGTTGAATTTACCCCCGATAATACGTCTGGTTAAAACATATTGGAAAGGATTTACATATGTTTTCAATGTGGTGTTTCACATTAAAATATAGTGACGAAGCCTCTGAACGACATACACAACAGCTAATGCCAATTTATCGACATGAGAGTACTTAAGTTCAAGAGTTACGAGTGCACGAGAGAGTTAAGAAATGACATGCTCTTGGAGTTTGTCATCCTCCTGAACCAAGAATATACCAATTGTGGAAATAGATGTGGCTAGATATAGAAGAAAATCTTGAGTATAATCCAACGGGCTCAACAAGGGGGCTGGCAATAATGATTTTTTCAAAGTGTCAAAAGTATTTTGTGCCGCCTCATCCTAGAAAAATTGGGTATCTTATTTAAAAAATCACATGAACCCTTTGGTGATCTTTCCATAGTTGATGATAAAGTGTCTCAGAAAATTAGACATGCCTTGTAAAATTTGAAGTTGTCGAATAGTGCGAGGAGGAGGCAATTTGAAAATAGCTTCAAATTTCAAAGGATCGACCATAATTCCTCGATTAGACACAATGAAACCTATTAGTCATCCATACTCGATGCAAAATACACATTTGTTGGGGTTTAGCTGTATATTGCAGTATCTGCATCGTTCAAACATGAACCGTAAGTGTTCGGGATGATCTCTTCTCTTTTGAGATCGCGCAAGTAGAGCATCCAAGTAAGGTTCAACCATGTGTTTGATGTCATGAAAAGTAGAGTTCATAGCTTGCTGGAAAGTAGCCTCAACATTCTTCAATCCAAAAGGCATTTTCCTATTGGAAAAGGTACCCCAGGGACATATGAAATCCGTCTTGTGCTGGTCTTTGGGTTTGATTTGAATTTGGTTATATCTCAGGACTCCTTCTCATCATTAGACTCCGACAACTGGATCTCCATCCACTTGGGAGATGATTCACAAATTTCTTCGAAAGGAAAAGGTACTATTCATTCAGAACATGGCAGTTTTCAAAATGTTCTCTATGTTCCTTCTCTAGCTTCGAACCTTCTTTCTGTGTATCAAATGACACACACTGGTTTTCCCAAGAAGGTTGTATTCATCCCTAATGATGTTGAAATTTCTGATATTTCCACTGGAAATCGCATTGCAATAGGCAAGGCAAATCATGCTGCAAAAACATATGAGTTTTCCCACTTTTTGCCACATTCAAAGCCAAGTGCCCTTTTGACTCATGGAAATGAGGTTAGCCGACTATGGAATGAGAGGTTTTGACACCTAAATTATAAATATTTGCATCTTCTACAAAATAATTCCATGGTTGAAGGCATTCCGAACATCAAATCCTCAGAAGGGATATGCAAGGGTTCCATCATTGAGAAGTATCCTGAGCACAAGTTCGGTCAAGGAAAAGCTAGCAGAGCTTCTTGTATTTTGGGGCTGATTCACAATGATATAAGTGGTCCTTTACCAAATCCCTCCATGAATGGATCAAGGTATGTTCTTACATTCATTGATGACTTCTCTAAATTCACATCGGTCTACTTTCTCAAGAACAAATCGGAAGTGCTTGAAAAATTCAAAAATTTCAAGGATTCTGTTGAGACTGCTACTGGGATAAAGCTAAAAGATATTAGATCTTATAATGGTGGATAATATATCAAATCATATCTGATGCAACTTTTTCCGTAAAATGGAATCCAAATCCATCACACAGTCCCCTACACATCTCAATAGAATGGTGTGGCGGAGAGGAAAAACCGAGCATTGAAAGAGATGGCTACTTGTATTCTTGAGTCGAAAGGTTTGGCTTCAAATATTTGGGCTGAGGCCATGAATGTTTATGCATACATTCAGAACATAGTTCCACACTCATCTGTAAAATCTACAACTCCTTTCGAAGACTACACTAGTCACAAGCCCGATGTGTCACATCTCAGGATTTTTGGCTCCATTGCATGGGCTAGAATTTCGATTGAGAAGATAAAATATTTGGAACCAAAAATTACTGAGTGCATCCTCATTGTATATGCCGAAGAATCCAAAGGATACAAACTCATGGATATCATATCCAAAAATATATTCATCGAGTGAAGTGTTCGATTTGAAGAACCGCTTCATGATCTACAACTAGTAGATGAAGAAACTGCCAAATTGCTTCCTCTCCAAGAAGAAGATTAAAAAGAAGATGATGAAATTTTGTGTTCTGATATTTCTGATATTTTATCATACATTAATGAACATGAAATATCAGGTTTGGATTTAAATCCATATGAGCCCCCTCAGTTTCTAAAGTGGGAAGAAAAGACTCTCACATATGTTGGTTCTAACATTGGAAATCCTATCGATCCAAGAAGAACTCGAGCATAATTTCAAAGAGAAGGTATGGATCTTTCATATTCTGATCCATTATTGTGTGATTTTTTTTTTTGATGATTGGTTCAGATCCTAAATTATACTACCATTCCCACCGATATTCAAGATGGAAAACCGCCATGGATGAAGAGTACAATTCTCTTCAGAAAAATGCAACATGGGAGCTAGTTTCTCTTTCACCTGGGAGGAAATTAGTTCAATGAAAATGGGTCTACCGAAACAAGGTTGATACTCATGGTTCAACCTGAAAATACAAAGCAATTTTGGTGGAAAAAGGTTTCTCACAAGTTCATGGTGTGGAATACACAGAAACGTTTGCACCGGTTGCAAAAATGGATTCAATCCACCTAGTTTTGGCAACTTCCGCATCCAAGCATCGGGAGGTGCACCACATGGATGTGAAGAGTGAATTTATTCATGGATATCTTCTTGAAGAGATTTACATGAAGCATTTTAAAGGTTACATATCATATTTGACACTTGTTTGCAGATTAAGGAAATCCTTGTATGGTTTAAAATAGGCCCCAGAAGCTTGGTATGCAAAGATGGATTTCTTTCTTCTATCGCAAATTTTTTTGAGATGCAAATAAGATCCAAATTTGTATCTACAGCAGCGTGAAGTTAATTTTATGATCATTTTCCTTTATTTTGATGACCTATTGATTACAAGAAGCAGTTGATGAGCCTAGGATATAGGTACTCCATAGACCTTTTTATGCTACACACGAGCAAGAAAGGATAAGAAAACACCTCTTTTTGTAGGGGAGAATGCATTTGTTTGATTATTAAATGAAGTAGTTTAGTGATTATATTTTTTTATGATTTAAGAGTTTTATGCGCTAATCATGTGAATTTAGGCATGTGTGAGCAGGGCACAGGTGACCTAAAAAAGTAACGAGTAACCAAGCTCAAGACTGAAGATCATAAGTGACTCAACGATCCCATTTTCTCCTGATTTATAGGAAGGACTCCTATTAACCAAGATTGTTGTTTACAATGTAGAGCTAGGTTATAAATAAGGATCAATAGGGACCTCTTGAATAGCAGGGGGTCTGGAGACATTTTTGAAAAACAATCTTCAACATATTTTTGTATTTGAGACAGCTCTGTTTTAAGTTTTCCTGAAACATGAAGTTATGAATTGATAATGAAAGACTAGCGTTATATTAATTCCTTGAGTTCGTAAGTTTCTTTCTCTCCTAAAATACGTGTTGGGGAGGGCCCCCTTAATACATAGATCAAGAGTTTTGTGTTTCATTACAGTTATTTCTCATGCATTTTCTTTATTGTTTCTATCATCATGATGCGTGAAATTACTTTGGTATTTGTTTAGACATTAGATTTTGATTTCAGCACAAATGATTTTCTTCTGTGGTTTGATAACATTGTGTCTATAGTTCCGTAATGCACTATCTGTAGTCATGTGTGTGCCATCCGCGCATGCATATTTTATATCTGAGTTCCAGTATTTTCATACCATTTCCAGATAATGAGTCAGATCCATGATTTCATGCATACTTCCCTTATTTGATTTTGATGAAATAGAGTTTAAATGTTCCAGCATTTGATTTAAATAGAACAAGGTTTAATCGATTTCAACATTTGATTTGGTAGGAAGAATTTAATTGTTTCCAACATTGAAATTCCTAGAATAGACTTATCAGTTTTTCAGCATTCAATTCTTAGAGTATATTTATCAGTTTTCAGAATTCAATTCCTAGAATAGATTTATCAGTTTTCAACATTCAATTAATGGAATAGATGTATCAGCTTTCAACATTCTTAGATTCATTTTCTGTCCTGATAAAATAGATCTACTTTCATTTCTTAATGATAGGATTTACATGCTTCCATATTTCCTGCTTCCTAGTTTTTCTAAGAACAATACTTCCTATTCCCTTAGAACATTCTTTAGGATACATTGAACACCTAGAATGACAAAGATCACCCTATAGTGTACATATAGTGCCTAGCATATCTTAAGTTTGTATGCTCCCTGGTCAATAATTAAAGTATACTTCTGGTATATCTACCTCAAAAAGGTACACATTCCTGGAGTCCACCAGTCTTGCTTCGATCGAAACTATACAAACCACTCTACACCAAGCATTTGATATGAGTGATTTAGGCATGTTGAGGCAGTTTCTTGGTCTTGAGATCACTCAGAATTTTGATGGGATTATGATATCTCAGTAAAAATATGCTTTGGACCTTCTAAATAAGTTCAATATGGAAGAATGTAAAGCAGCACCGTTCCCATTCCTCTCAGGAATCAGTCTTGAGGATGGTGATTCTACACCGTTGGTGGATTCTACACTATATAGACAGTTGATTGGTAGTATTTTGTATCTGACACACTCTAGGATGATATTTATTATGTCGTGAGTGATGTGTCAAGGTACATGCACCCACCCCATGAGCTTCACTGGAAGGAAGTCAAAAGAATCTTGCACTATGTGCAGGGTACGAGACATTTTGGCATACACTATGTTGCGGGTTTTGATCTTGATTTGGTTGGATTCACCGATTCAAATGGGGCGGGTGATAGCATTGATAGGAAGTCCACTTCCAGATATGTTTTCATGATTGGAATAGGTCCTATTTTCTAGTCAAGAAAAAATCATGCGACCATTGCCTTATCTTCAGCAGAGGCAGAGTATCAAGGAGCAGTCAATGCTTGCATTCAGGCAGTTTGGTTGCACCACTTCTACTGTCATATTTTGTGACAATCAAAGTGATATCAATATCTCAACAGATCCGGTTCAGATATAGAGGACCAAGCATATCGAGATCCACATGCACTACTTCTGAGAGCTTGTGCATGACATAACCATTGTACTGCAATATTGCCTTATAGAAGAGCAAATTGCAGACATATTCACCAAGAGCTTCACTGAAAAGAAGTTATCTTACCTCCGTTCACTATTGGGGGTGAGTTATACTATAGTGCGGACAGATTAGATCCTTCAGTGTTTAGTTTGAGGGGGGTTTTTCTTTCCCAGTGGTTTTTTCCCTCTTTCCTCACTTAGAATTTTTTAGCAGTTTTAGGATTATTTCTGTACTAGGTGACCTATGGCCTTTGTTGCTTGGGCCCTTTTATTATTTTTTTAATCCTGCACATGATATTAGCTTAAGGGGGGGTGTTGGAGCATTTTCCAACCACACATAATTTATTTGAGCTTCACAGCTTAATTTGCCACTTATCCTAAGTATTTTGACTATATCATGTGCTTACATCATTAGTAGATCATAGTTTCAGTAAATTGAGCCTCCTCCTACATTCAAGGAGTCATCTGGGCCATCATTATCAGTTAATTGGGACTGCTCCATCATTCAGGGAGTGATTTGCATGACTAAAGTGCACTACTCATTCCAATTGACAACATTTACTAGTTTATTCATCCAACTGGAGACTAGAAGGCACCCTACTACACTGGTTGACCTCATCTGGTGTTATTTTCACCTACTATTCAGTTAACTGTAGACATAAAGGCGCCCTCTCTTATTTTTGGGAATTCAATTGAGTTCTGGATTAAGTTAGATAGTTTCAGAGTCTATTAGAGTCAGTTTCATAGTGGTTAAGTGGTTAACTGATGTGCCGAGTAGTGTTAACTGCCAAGTAAGCCACTGCCATGCATTTAATTTGAATGACCTATTTGGAATTTGAATTGCTTGACTTATTGTAGCCATTGTTACACATGGTAATTATCTTCTGAGTTTATGATAATGCATGAATTGCTGCAAACCTTTTGCATTAGTTTTTTGAGATATTATTTGCCGCATGCATCTCTAGTAATTGTTGTCTTTGTTTCATAGATCTGATGTGCTTAGATTTTATAGCAGGTCACCTCCTTAATCCTTTTAGGGACACTAGTTGAATATGTGATCAGGGAATGAAAACCAAACCATGCATTGGAATTAAGTTATGTAAGCTCCTACATGTGCTTTTAGGAATTTTTGACATGGGAACACTACCCATGGTACCAAGGTTGAGGATTTTCAATAGTTGACCTAATCTTACAAAATTGCATAATCTCTTACTGAGCAAAACCCTAGTTACTGATATCACTACACAAGATGAGGATCATGTGACGAATCCATGGGAGAGAGATTCGCCTAGTTGGAATGCATTCTCATGTGCCCAATGGAGTTGACATTTCATTGACCGGATCCATAATCATCATTTTATGGAAATTTGCAGGTCACCTCCTTAAGCCTTTTAGGGACACTTGGTTAATATGTGATGATTAGGGCATAAAAACGAAACCGACCATCATAATTGAGTACTATAAGATATTGTATATGTTTATCGGATTTTTTGACATGGGAACACTGCATATGATCTGAAGGTTGAGGATTTTTAGAAGTTGACCTAATCTTGCAAAATTGCATACTCTCTTACTATAAAAAACCCTAGTTCCTGAGATCACTCCATAAGATGATCATTAGGCGATGAAACCATAGGAGAAAGGTGCCCCTATATGGAATGCCTTTTCATAAGTGTAGCATAATTGACAGTTCATCGATCTAAACCACAATCATTGTTTTATGATGAGTCATACGTCACCTCCTTAATCCTTTTAAGGACACTTGGTGAATATTTGATCAAGGCATAAGAACCAAACCAAGAATTGGAATTGAGTGCCATAATCTCCCACATGTGTGTTTGGGAATTATTTACATTGGCAATGAACCATGTCCATAAGGTCGAGCACTTTTAGCAGTTGAACTGATATTTTAAAATTTCATAGTTTCTTATTGAGAAAAATCCTAGTTCCTGAGATCACTAAACAAGATGAGCACTAGGTCATACATCCTTGGGAGAGAGGTAAACCTAGATGGAATGCATTGTCATTATCCCAATGTAGTTGATGATTCATCGATTTGATCCACGATATTCATTTTATGGTGAGTTTTCAATCACCTCCTCAAGCCTTTTAGGGACACTTAATGAATTTGTGATCGGGGCATAAAAATTCAACCGGTCATTGTAATTGAGTTCTGTAAGCTCCAGCATGTGTGTTTGTGTATGTTCAACATGGGAACACTACACATGGTCCCAAGGTTGGGGAGTTTCATCAGTTGACAAATTGCATATTCTCTTACTGAGCAAAACACTAATTCCCAATATCACTGCAAAAGACGAGCAACGAGAGATGGAACCATGGAGGAAAGGTGCCCATGAATAGAATGATTTTTCAAAAGACCAACGGAGTTGATGATTCATTGATTTGATCCATGGTAATTATTTTATGGTGAGTTGTAGGTCACCTCATTAATCCTATTAAAGACACTTGGTCAATCTATGAACAAGGCATAAAACCCAATTGGGAACTAGAATTGATTTCCATAAGATCATCCATGTATGTTTTGGAATGTTCAATATGGGAACACTATGCACAATCCCAAGGATGAGGAGTTTCAATAGTTGACATAATCTTGCAAAATTGCATAGTCTCTAGTCTCTTACTAAGAAAAACCCTACTTCCTAAGATCACTATACAAGACGAGTACTAGGTGATGGACTCACAAGAGAGAGCTTCACCTATATGGAATGCATTGTCACAATCCAAATGGAGTCGATGGTTCATCGATTTGAGCCATGATCATCATTTTATGGAAAGTTGTAGGCCACCTCCTTAATCCTTTTAGGGACACTTGGTGAATCTGTGATTGAGGCATAAAAACCCAAACATGCATCAGATTTGAGTTTTGTAATATCTTGACATGGGAACACTACCCACAGTCCCAAGTTCAAGGAGATTTAGCAGTTGACCTAATCTTGCAAAAGTGCATAATCTCTTACTCATTAAAATCCCAGTTCCTGATATCACTGCACACGACAAGCACTAGGAAATGGACCCATGAGAGAGACTTTCCCCTTGATGGAATGCATTGGCATGAGCCCAATAGAGTTGACATCTTGTCGATTCGAGCCATGGTCGTCATTTTATGACAAGTTCTAGGTTTCCTCCTTAATCCTTTTAGGGACACTTGGTGAATCTATGATCAGAGCATAAAAAACTAATCAGGCATCTGAATTGAGTTATGTATGCTCCTGCATGTGTGTGTATGTCAATACTACATACCCTTTCCTCCTAGTTTATGAAAGTGGCTAGGGGGAGGCAGGAAAGTGGAATAGAGCTTGTATATGTCAATACTACATACGTGCAAAACCATGCATCAAATGGAGGTAGTGGTTATAAGTGTTGTTGTTGTAAAATTTTTGTCTATATCCAAGTGATTATACTAGACCTTGAATTAAAATGAAAATATGATGTGTTCCATGCACGCAAAAAATAATTCAAGAGGTGCAATATTATGTGTGTGTTAGGATATCTACTACTGCTACACTATACACATTTAAAATGGATTACTAAATTTATAATTACCAATTTGTTTGTGATAGATAGTGTGTGCATCATAGCCTGCACTAGGGTTTAAAGGCATACCACAAAACTATAGAGGGAACTCCTTGGTAGGGATACATGTATAAAGCATGTACAAAGCATGTTAGTTTTTTTTTTGCCTCATGATGAGATCTTTGGTTAATATTTTTTATAAGAGGTTCAAAAAATTCATCAACCAATAACTTGAGATTAAGTTTGGGTCACGTAGCTTCAAAATGAATTTGAAGTTCCTCCTTAATATTGACAAAACTAGTTATTGCATGAGTCCACGAGACTCAACAAAAGGAACGATAATGTTACTATATGTTTCAAAAAAACGAGATAACAACATAATTTAATCCATCTATGCAATTTCATCCATCATCCATATAAATACCCGAACAAAAAATTTACGAATTCCCAAGCATGTCATGGTGGTGTCTAAAGACACTAGTTCTTGTTTTCCCCTTCATGTGTGTTATCTCTATATTTTTTGTAGAACCCTAGACAACAGAGTGATGGTATAGTTAATATCATAATACATTAAATTGAAAATAACAATTTTCATAAATAACATAACTGAACTTGCATTATAAAGAAATCAATGAAAATAACTCTTAAATAACATACCTTGTCTATTAACATACTCCAACATGTTAATATACCTTTAAATTATCATACATCTAAAACCTCTAGATCATATTTGATACTAATCGTCTCAAATAGTTTCTCGTGCTCATCATCTAGTAGGAAGTATCGTATCGATGAGGAGTTTCTTATAGGCATTGTTTGTAACTGGATGTTTCTACCATCGATAAGGTTCACAAAGCGATACACACCCGAACCATATTTGTAATCAGTATAAAAGTATCCACCCTTCTTTCTTACATTGTTATCTTATGTGGAGTATTCCCCTTTCACAACCATCAATTCAACTAGGAAGTTGTTGTTTTCATTGTCAATTTTGGATATATTAAGGGTTTTCTTTCCCTATAGACAATGTGCTAAACAATAATCCCCATCCCATTCATTACCTTTTAGGGAAACAACTACATATATGTGCCTTGAAAAATATAATGCATAATTCTTAACAATAGAGACCATTAATTTACTTAAAACATTCAAGATAGAAACATATGCATTTGACCTTATTATTCTAGATTTAACATAAGGTTGTATCATACCAAGTTGTAAAAGATCTGATACACGATCAAAATCTATAGAAATAAACGATTGGTATATTAGACATCAATCAAGTGAAAGTGATACATGATCCCATGCATCAACCCAATCTGATGATTCACACCCATTCCAATCACCAATACTACATGGGGGGTATAAGCAAGTGATTTTTCGACTCCATATTTCAAATATGGGGTTGTTGGAGCTTCGAATTGAGTGAAAACCACGAGTCCCATGCACCCTTTTGCATTCCCACACATGTGAATGATCAAACGCAACCACCTCCCAAAAACATCTTTGCACATATCTTTTCCTTGTTGATTCTGCTCATACTCTTGATCCTTCTCCTATTACTAACATGCATCACATGACTATAGACATAACATATCGAATAGGGGAATTTGTAGATGATTTAAATTCCTTTATAGGGTTTTTTTGATACATGATCTGGATCCATCATGCTTTGGTTTACGATGTCCGGTCTCAAAATAGTTCCATGTATGTGACACTTTGTATTTTTTTTGTGCAGTGAACACAACCGTTGAAATATGCGAGGATATTTTAATTGACTAGCACATCCATCAATCCAAATCCAATGCCGCTCCATTTGTATATTTCTCTCCTTCAACTGGCCATATAACATGTGGAGGAAATGGTGCACATAATGGAAGTCATGATACCTATCATCACTTATGTAGAATTGATATTCCTTCAGTATATCTCATTTATCTTCTGTACTATCTGCACCATTCCTATATGTGTCGTGGACCATTAAGGAAACATTCTCAGAATGGTAATATTGACTTTGAATCTCATTTTTGAGTTGGAGGGTGTAGTTCTCGGCAATTCGATCACTGAGAGTATAGTACCAAGGGGAAATGTACGTCTGCAAATTTTAAATTTCTCATCCCTCCATCACACTAGGTCACAGGTGGACATGTTGAACATATTGTTGCATCCTTTCAAAAAATTCCTTGATAAAATGGATGACTTGTACCTAGTGGAAAAAAATGATCTCGTCATTAGTTATGTCTATAGGTAAAGTTTGACTAAAAAAGGAAATTAAAAGTTAGAGACAGTTACTCACATGGGATGTCACCAATTGTATCTTTTTTCTTTCTTTTCCAAATTCTATGTCATAAGTGATGTATTTTAAGCTTTTAAGAGTCCACCACATTTTCCCAATATTGTGATATTCACTCTCATGAATGCACTGGATCAATAAAGCCATTCTGCCACACCTGGATCATGTCCCATCTAAACACGTTTTTGCATAATATGTTTGCTTCTCTACCTTATCACACATGATGCTATGAATGGAATCTCTTGACGAATTCAATGGTATTAAAAATGAGCAATCATGCACATGGTTAGTATGAAAAACATGACGAATATATCTAAATGTGTCATAATCATAAGCATATTATACATGTTATCTACAACAAGAAGTGTTACAAAGTGTGTTTGTCAAAGCATACCAAGGCTTACACTTCTCAAAATATCTTTGGCTCAAGTTCATTCCTTGTGTTCGTTTTTTAGTCTCTCATATAATTATGTTTGTGTTTTGTTAATAAGTAGTTTATGGTGTGGTTCACGTTCTCTAAGAACCCTTCTCATTTTTTGTACATTCTTTTGGTTTGAAGAAGGCCTGATGTTATCATGATAGAAACTTTGCACTAGTCTCTTAAATACATTGATTAGTTTCCTTTTTGAATGTGGAAAACTACCAATGAAGGCCCAAAAATGTGTCTACCCGATTTTGTCAAGATTTTATCTTCTATTACATAGTGTCTTGACAGTCAACTTAACAAATTTGGATGTAGGATTTCGAAAATGAATATTTCGTGTGTTCATGTTTAGAATCGCTTGTGACAATACACGGCGAGCTGCATTATGATATTTAGAATAAATTTATTATGATAATAATCAATAAGGAAAAGAGACATGCGAGGATTACTAAAGAAAATAATTATTTATTACCTTGGTGCCTAATTGTTTTCTAACAACAATACATGACCTAGATTTTAACAAAGATAAAAATAACCTACATTTTTCAACATCACATTTTGAATCAAAGTAATTATTAATTATTTGTCGATCCTTATAAGCATTAGTATGTTGAGATAACTCACATTTAAGATAACTAATTAAGCTTTCATCCACCTAGATATATTTTGGATTTCTTCAACGCATTCAGGTTAGTTGAGGTAATGGAGTAGCATTTGTAGCATGGAACACATCATTGGTAGATCATGATGATTCAACAAGAGCTTCTGGAAGTTCATCCCTTTGTTGGTAAATAGATGTAGGAGGTTGTACATCCTCATGGGTGGTTTAAAAAACATTTACTGGTTCAATAGTAGGTTGGAACTCATGGGTGGTCTCAACAACATTTAAACCATTTAGTTTACACCATCATGGGTAGTTGATATATTTTGGATTTCTTCAACGCATTCAGGTTAGTTGAGGTAATGGAGTAGCATTTGTAGCATGGAACACATCATTGGTAGATCATGATGATTCAACAAGAGCTTCTGGAAGTTCATCCATTTGTTGGTAAATAGATGTAGGAGGTTGTACATCCTCATGGGTGGTTTAAAAAACATTTACTAGTTCAATAGTAGGTTGGAACTCATGGGTGGTCTCAACAACATTTACTTGTTCTTCATTAGAATTCTCTTCATGATTTAAATCTAAAATTTAATGATTTGCATAACCAGTACATGGAAAAAGTGGCTATATTTACTCCTCATCCAAATCATCTTCAAATGGTGGTATATTTGTTTGGAACTTGCTCGATGTTGGAATTGCAACATCTTTCAATGATAACCTACACTTCACCTCTTGACTAGGGCCATGAGGGGCTGCTTCATCCATTGTTCTTTAAAATGAGGGATCCTTTATTGAATGTTTATGCTTATCTTGCCATAAATTTGTAAAGGGATTTGTATCATCTAATGTGCTTCGATTTGAAGCCTTGATTCACCATGTTTTTCCTTAATTTTTTTTTTGTAATTTCTTAGATGATTTTAGGAGGATCCTTTCTTCTTGTCGATCTTATTATTCTATTATGTATGTTTCCTATTATCACACCAATCGATGCTATTATCTTGTTTTGGGTTCTTTATCAACCATAAGCCAATAAAACCAAAATCCTACAACCACTGTTTGCCAGAAAAAAAAACATATAGAACACAATTTAGGGGCTAGAGTTTGACAGAAATAATGTTCTGGTGGGACCACAAACATTTTTTTTAATCCTAAGTAGCACACATGTCTCATGTACAAATCACATGTGTGATAATGACATGCACAATATATAGAAATCACATGCGCGATTTTGCACTTGTGAGGTTTTGTACTTCTTCCTGCATCTGATGCCTTAATGGTCAATTTTTCTAGCAAAAACAACACATCAACAGATTTAACTTATGTAGTTTTGTTTCTACCTAGCATGTAGTTGTCTCTAGGCTTTCATTCATCACAACTAAAATCAACAGGCACATTACAATCAAAAAATAATCGAATTCCTTATGTCATCAACCCTATTGCATTGCAAGGTACCACTTTGGATACAAATCCAATATCAAATTTATTTGGAAAAGTGATATACACTTCTCCGTTGTTTTTTAGTTTCTATAAGAATATACATTATCATATGAGCATATCAATGGATTAGTATAGTGCACTTCTAAGGATCATACATATCCACACAACAACATATTGATTTACACTTTTTCATGGGCCATGCTTTGCACAAGAACACTAAGAGAAACCTTATGAATATGATCTTCCCAAGCTAGTTCATTTACACTTCTCTAAGAGATCAATGACAACTAGTCTAACATAGATATGAAAAACACTTACTCTGGATAACATATATTTTGCTCGATCTTGTACAAAACCATCATTGAGAAAAATAAAGTGTTTCAAAATGCATAAGAAGAATCCATATCCTTCATATATCCATATTATTCTCTAGCCTTAGAACACTAGACACCATCCAGAAAATACCTAGGTGACCCTTGTGAGAGAGTCTATCCTAATAGGATGTTAAAATTAGTGGAGAAAAAATTATAATAATAAGATGATATAAAACAATATCATGTTCTTATTTCTACAAACCACGTGTGCAATGTGAACAAACCACGTGCACATTATGAGAAAACCGCATGCACGTTATGAGAAAAATGTGTGTATGATATGTGCATATCACATGTGTGATGTTTTGCATTTCCATACATGACAACTACATGGCGAGGTTTGGAATTGCTGGTCTTAGTTCTTACAAACATGTGCACAATTTTGTTTTTCATTACGTGAACATGTTTCATAGAACTTTGGTTGCACCTAAAAGGTCCAGCAACTTTGTGTGCATGCCCATAAGGAAGCTAACAAAACATAGATTTATGTGAAGGAGATATCCATATTGCATGGGATTCCCAAGTCCATTGTCTCAGAGATAGATCCAAATTTTACATTAAAATTTTGGAAGGGACATGTAAAAGGATTTGGGACAAATCTAAATATGAGTACAACATATAACCCATAGATGGATGGACATACTCAAAGTGTGAATCAAGTCATTGAGGATATGTTGAGAATGTATGTGATAGATCGTCCATGCAAATGGGAAGATTAGATGTACTTTGTGGAGTTTTCTTACAACAATGGATATAATATATCTTTGAACATGAGTTGGTTTGAAGCCTTGTATGGAAGAATATATATATATAAAGAATAATTATTTTACTGCATAATTAATGAATGGATGCAACTTTTTCCTATTAATAGGATTTATGTGTTATCATTTACAACACGATTCCAAATTGGAATAATTGGTGCTTTGGACAACTACAATGGAAAAAATATTGGATTATGTATTGTTAAATTAATAATAAAACAATGAATTACATATTATTTTCGTAATAATTTCAAATTAATCAATAATTGGGTAAATTGCAAGTATTTTACTTCATGATTAATTAATCAATCTAGTTTTTTCCTATTTGTGGGATTTATGTGTTATCCTTTTTAGCACCATTACAAATTGGAATAGTTGACATTATTATTTATTGTTAAGTTAATAATAGAACAACGAGTTAGATATTATTTTAGGTAAATAACAATTTTAATTCATAATTAATTAATGAGTGTAACTTTTACCTATTTGTAGGATTTATGTGTTATTATTTACAACACGATTCCAAATGGATGATTATGATGGAAAATACATTGGATTATGTATTGTTAAGTTAATAATATAGCAATGTGCAAATATCTATGATCTATTAATATATGTCTTTATGTGGAGGATATCATTATGATCTAATATCTCTCTAATTTGAAATCTATGCATTGGGAAATTCAAACTGATCTAATAGTAGTGTTAAGCTATATTCTATTTTGTATCATATCGTTATTGTCAGAAATGTTCTTTTTTAGTAAGATACCTTGTTTGTGATTCATTGATCTAGGTCTTTTAACATAGTTATCAAAGTAGATAGAATCACTATAGTTAAATAGTCAAAACCCCAATCTAATTCATTTACCATATTTAACCAAGTAGATAAAATCACCAAAGTTAAATAGTTGATTTTGACTTTATATCATAATTTAATATTATAATATGGTAATTGTGCATTGGGAAATGCAGTGTGATCTAATAGTATTGTTAAGATGCATTGATTTCAATGATATTACATTTTGTATGATATCATTAAGTTAAATATACATGTAATTCATCATTAAATTTCATAAAAAAAAATGTCGCAATGGTGGAGTGTGAAGAAAATGTCCATTTCTATTGAAACTTGCATGGGCTTTGACAATCCATCAATCACAAAGATTAAATCAACTATAAATATTGGAAATAAAGAGATACATGGTCTCACATTTACAACAATATATTAAGGGGGAATGGTGTTCTAAGGAGTTGCTTTAAGAAAAGAGGAAGAAGACCAATTTTTTGCCACTGCATATGTTTTCAACACTGGCATGGACCATGCATGAAGTGATGATATCTTGTGGCAAACATTCTGCTGATGTATGGATTACAAGGGGAAAAACAAAGCATGTTACAATTCAAAATTATTTGTAAAATTGCAATAGTGATAAGTACACATTTGTTAATATTAATGTGTATACTTTCTAGCAGGCTTTGTTGCCTTATGAGAAGAAGAAATATGTCTGGAAGATGATTTACATTTATATGCTTGGCTATGATGTAGACTTTGGTCATATGGAGACTGTTTCACTTATATCTACTCATAAATATCCAGAGAAATAGGTATTGCAATCCCTTTTCTTTAATGAATTATTTGTCCTATTTGTGTCCTCCTGCAAGTTAAATTTGTTTCAGTCAACTCCAAATTCTTATATGCTGAAATAATCATCTCTTAGAATTTTTCTTTATGCTTTTCACTGCTTTCTCTCAAGTCCATATTACTGGAAACGAAAAATGCAGGCAGAATGCGAAATGCCACATGCAAATTGTCCAAAAATGAGAATACGAGATTTTTCTAGAGAGAGGAAATACAAATATGGAAGCTATAGAATTGATAGAAATATTTTGTAATTTGAGACTGAATATACAATTATGCTTTCATTAAATGTTGAAAACTTGAAAGAAAACAAGAAAAAATTGGTGGTTTGACTGTGGTTCCCCTTTGTAAAGGTCATTATAGTCTTAACCTGAAAGGTTGTGGCAAATGAAAAGACCAAAAAGTGTCCACAAATGGTGTGGGATGCAATTTTGCATATTGGACATAGGCAGAATGCAAACTGCAGCTGCAATGTAATAATTGGTAACCAAGGTGAATGCATGTCTGGTCAATTAGAATGGATACTATGACTTTTAAAAAAATCATATGCTCATGTGATAAATGTCCATGGAGTTGAGAAAACATTGTGAAATGTAGTTCTTGTTCTTCATTCCTTAAACAATTTTTTTTAGCCGTGAATAGGAAATCAAACTATATAATTGAAACTATGTTAGGAACCTGTGTCAACCCTTCTCTTTACTATGTTAGTATATTGTTGTTGGACACATATGCTTTGTAAGTCATCCCGTAGTATTTGTTGATCTGTAGTTTATATTAGCCCATAGTATTGGACGCATATGCTTTGTAAGTCATTCCGTAGTATTATATGTTCCATGGTTTTGACTCATATTATTGGGCATAGACTTAGTATATAAGTGTGTGTTGAGATCATTGAAGGCACTGTGAAGTTAATTGTATTGAGCTTGCTCAAAGGAGGTTGCCCCCTCGAATTGGCCTGCGATGAATATAAAAGTGATTATGAGTTCTATTATTTTTGATATCTTGTGTATTTGCATTAATTAATTATTGCAGGTTCTTCACATCTGGTATCAGAGCACTTTCTTGGGCTCGTTGGGTGGAATTTATGCCAATTTTTTTTTCGCATCTGTTGCAAGTTCGGATCTGGGGATAACCCCTATCTGCTTAACTATGGGAAGTAATTGGGCATAATCCCTAAAACTCATTGTGAGGAGTACCATAGGAACCCCAAAGTAGTTGTCCCATTAAAAGGACCTGCAAGCGAAAAGGGCAACGACCCCTACCTGATTGACTAGTTCCCACCCGTGAGGTAAACCAAGAGCTATCGTTTGTGGCAAAACGGTTATCAGTTTTACCTGAGCCGTGGAGTGTGGGGTACTGCCCCAATACACAAGCCTTCAAACAGCATTGATGGCCGAGTGAATCCCCTGAACCGATAGGAAGCCTCACATACCTGGGGTCCATATCTATTTTCAGCTGAACTGTTGCCGATCACTTCCACTCCAGATCCAGCCGTTTTAGATCTATTCTGAAAGTCGTTCCAGATCCAGTCACCATTTCAGATCCATCCGTTTCGATCCCTTCCACGCCGTTGCAGATCCATCTATTGTGGATCCCTTCTGCGCCGCTGTTGCCGATCCATTTCTGAAAAAAAAAAAAAAAAAAAAGAAAAGAACTATTTTTCGGCCATATCTCCCTTGTTTCAACTCTGTTTTCCTTGAAAATTCACTGACATCCCTGCAATCCCATTCAATCCCATTCTTCATATTTCATTCTTGAAGACCCTATCCCAAATTCCACTTCCCAAGACCAGAAATCCCACATTTGTCTATTTTTAGGGTTTGCCATAACTCCTTCAATTTTCACCCAAACGCCTTCAAATTTTTCCACCGTGTTCCTTTCTTAATTTTGCTTCTTTGTCCCTCTCTACCAAATTTTCTCATTCTTTCACCCCGCTTCTGAAATCCCCATTCCCCCCCCCAAAAAAAAAATAAAAGCTCTTGGTTGTGGTTGTCACCCACGGAGGAGCAAAAACCATGGAGGAAGCACTTGCAGCCATCCAAACCAAACTCCAAGATCTAGATGAAAAATTTCTTAGCCTCCATCTTCAGCATTCAGCCATGAACAATAACCGATAGCCAGAATCTTTTGCAGCCATCAGGTTCTCTTCTTCCAGCAATTTTCGTGGGCCGAAGCTTGATTTTCCTTGCTTCAATGGTACTGATCTGACTGGATGGATATACCAAGCAGAACAATATTTCAGTTTGCATAATACTTTTAATGTCCAGAAAGTTCCACTTGCATGCTTTCAATTGGAACAAGAAGCCCTTCAATGGTACCGTTGGTACATCAAAGCTCATCCCGAGCCAAACAGGACAGATTTTTGCCAACTCCTTTTGCCACGATTTGGTCCTAGTGCTTTTGATGACTTCACAGGAGCACTCACTAAACTTGGACCAAATTGGCACAGTGAGAGAGTATCAGACATAATTTGAGAAATTGGCCAATCACACGGAAGGATTGTCTGATGAATTCTACAAGAGTTGTTTTATCAGTGGTCTCAAGGATGAAATCCGCTCAGAGGTCAAAATGTTCTGTCCCAACACAATGATGGAAGTCCTAGTGTTGGCTACGTTGGCAGAGGACAAGATCGCAGCTCAACAACGCTCTAAACCCACCTTTGTTCCCTTCATAAATATGGGTTCCC
Source organism: Larix kaempferi (assembly GCA_027924585.1). Taxonomy (NCBI): domain Eukaryota; kingdom Viridiplantae; phylum Streptophyta; class Pinopsida; order Pinales; family Pinaceae; genus Larix; species Larix kaempferi. Next base: position 9,895,896 of record BSBM01000087.1, read on the forward strand.
AACGACCTCCCATCACGCCTGCTCCTCAACGAACTCCTATCAAGCATTTTTCTGAAATAGAGATGCAGGCACACCTAGAAAATGGGCTTTGTTATAATTGTGATGATAAATTCACTCGGGGACATAGATGTGTTAAAAAAAAACTCTATCTCTTGGATGTGGATTCTCCGCTTGCCTCAGAGCTTGATTAAGAAGCTCCAGATACAGTAGATGATCTGGTCGACATTCAACACCCACCTGTTGAAACCCCATCTCAGGACGACCCACCCAAGATCTCTCTCCATGCTGTAACCGGCGTCACCACCCCACAAACAATGCGAGTAAGGGGATACTTCAAGAAGCTCCCTCTTACTATACTCATTGATTCTGGTAGCACTCATAACGTCATTGACCCTAGGATTTCCAAACAGGCTGATTGTTTTGTCCATCCTTGCTCCAACTTTGAAGTCATGGTTGCCAATGGGGGCACCTTACCTTGCAAGGGGAAGTGTTACAATGTGCGTATCTCTATGGAAGATTATAACCTGCGCTCTGACATGTTTTCCTTGACCTTAGGTGGATGTGATGTGGTTTTGGTCGTTCAATGGTTACGCACACTTGGCCCCATCTTATGGGATTTTGTGGAACTTTGGATACAGTTTTCAGTCAATGGGGCATAACACATATTAATGGGATTACAACCAGGGTCTCTCCACATCATCAATTCACATTGCCTGGAAAAAATCCTTACAAAGAATTCACATGGTGTCATCGCTCAGATCCATTCCATTCAAATGCACCCATCAACGGTCTCCACTACTTCCTTGGATAGATATGCAGGTGTCTTTGCTGAACCAATGAGCTTGCTGCCTTCAAGAGACCTTTCCGGTAAGAATTTAGTCACATCTCCCTCTTAGCAGGAACTGATGGCTATTTTGCATGCAGTACAGAAGAGGCAGCCATACCTATTAGGGAATTATTTCTGCATCAAGACTGATCTCCAGAGTCTGGAAATTTTTTTGGAACAATGGGTCTCCTCCCCAACACACTTGAAATGGGTTGTCCAACTCATGGGTTATCCCTATGTGATCACTTACAAGAAGGGTAAGGACAATATGGTGGAAGATGCTCCTTCTCGCACAATTGATGACCTAGTTTCTCTTACAGCTCTTTCTCTACTTGTTCCAAATTGGTTGCAATATGTTCAACACGGCTATCTCTTCTATGAACTCCATGCTTCTTCATCAGCAGGGCACTCTGGGTTCTTCAAAATGTATGAACGGGAACAATGTAACAGATCGTGGCTGACTGTGATACTTTCCAAGTCAACAAGGGTGAAACGACACTCCTTTCAGGATTTCTCAAACCTTTGCCCATCCCTACACAGCTTTGGCCAACTATTTCTATGGATTTCCTAGCAGCGCTCTGGTGGTACAATACCACATCTCAAAGGACACCATATGAAGCAGTCTATGGACAGACACCGCCAGTTCTTCATCCATACATCCTTAGCAGCTCCCCAGTTCAGGAAATTGACTCGGTTCTTCAAAACCACGATCAGATTCTTCTCATTATGTAGAACAATCTTCACATGGATAGAATTCGCCTGAAACAACAAGCCGATCAGCACCGTTCTGAGCGCATTTTTCATGCAGCTGACAGGGTTCTTCTTCATCTACATCCTTCCAAGCAATCCTCCTTAACACTCCAAAGGAGTCAGTGGCCCGAAATGCAACCCGAGGATGCTATCGGGGAACCACTCCTTCAGATTCCGCAACAATTTCTCCAACCAAAGCTTTAAGGACAAAGATTTTTCTAAGGGAGAGGGGATGTTAGGAACCTATGTCAACCCTTCTCTTTACTATGTTAGTATATTGTTGTTGGACGCATATTCTTTGTAAGTCGTTCCGTAGTATTTGTTGATCCGTAGTTTATATTAGCCCATAGTATTGGATGCATATGCTTTGTAAGTCGTCCCGTAGTATTATATGTCCCATGGTTTTGACTCATAGTATTGGGCATAGACTTAGTATATAAGTGTGTGTTGATATCATTGAAGGCACTGTGAAGTTAATTGTATTGAGCTTGATCAAAGGAGGTTGCCCCCTCGAAGTGGCCCGTGATCAATATAAAAGTGATTCTGAGTTCTAATATTTTTGATATCTTGTGTATTTGCATTAATTAATTATTGCAGGTTCTTCACAAACTACAAGAATGATCTTTCATCCTGGCAATTTTGTCAAATTTAATTTGAACTTTAGTGTATCTTGCTTACCTTAGAGTTTAGTATAATAGGGAAGACCAAAGTAATCTACAATATTAATTGCAGTTTCTTGTTGAGTGCCTAGCTTGATAACTCTCGGGGCATGCCTACATTGACCTACAAGATGAATGAAATGATTTTTCAATTCCACTGCTTGTTGATTCTTAGAGGTACATTATTGCTATCTTTTTTATCCATGAGAAAAAAAAACGTTATAATGGATATTTCAAGCTTGAAATCAAAATAAACATTATCTTAGCATCTCAGCTCATGACCAAAGTTCAGAATGAGTCTGTGACCTTATCAGTGTCAACTTATTACTGTTATCCTTCAAAACAGATTCATCCCAAGTGCCCTTCAATCCTGTCTTCAAGGCATAAACAAATGAAAAAAAAATCCCTAAATTCAGATCACATGGAAAACGTTTTTCTCTAATTACTGGCATTTCTTTGGTTCCAGCTAAGATCAAAAGAGTAAAGGAGAAGATTCAGAGGATAAAGAATCCTCCTTTTATTCTTGAATGAACAAGGTTAGATGATGCAATTAAAGCATTGACTTAGAGAGGTAGTCTGTTTTGAGTTGAACTCTCTGAAGATGTGAGTGAAGGAGATAGAATCAAAGTGATTTTTTACCTCTAGTTCATGATGGGATGAAGAGTTAAATTTGTGATTTGGAAAATTAAATTAGCCCAATCCATCAGTAATTTTGAATCTTCCAGAACTTGTATTCTTTTGAATCATTGGTGTTCAGCTGTTTTCATCAAAAGCCATAATGCATAAAATTTTATCTCTGTTGTTGGTTCCCAAGCCTGCACCGTACCTAAAATGAAAGTGGTGATGATTGTTTAAACAAAGGATGGGCCCCGTTCTATTAATTCCAATGGATGACCAAAATATGGTCAATAGTTTGTCAAATGCAATGTGCAACATGTGTGGGGGAATCTCAAGGGAGTGCCAAGGCCTTCCCATATTAAATGCAAGAATTGTTTTTGTTGCTTTCTACTTGTAGTAGTTTTCCTGTTTAACCTATGGTGTGCATCCAGACCACTACATGATTGGGAGCTAAACTGGTTGTTACTTAATTTAAATGTAGATTTCCCTGTGCAATTGCAAAGATGTCAAGTGTCATCTTTCCAACAAGTGTTTGCAATATTGGGCTTTTGATTTACATAGAGATATAATCTATAGACTATAATGTCAGCTAGAAGAAATTTAGCAAAAAAAAAATTTAAGCATTGTTCCTTTGATCAAAGCCAATTCTAAATGACAAAAGAAATTCAAATGCGTAGATGTCATTACAACTTTGAAGAGCTAGCCTTAGAAAAACTTGAAGTCTTTATTTGTAGTATACGTGATGGGAGGACCATGGAGACCAGTTCCAATTCCCAAGGCAAAAATAGAGTCTCAAGATAATCCCCTCCAATATTATCATTCTCCAAATGCTACTAAACTAGGCCGAATATAAGGCTCAATGTGCTGATAATCTTTGACTGCAATCTTGGGATGACTTAAGGTAATTTTCCATGCCCATCTCACTTCCTATAATGCTTGAATTAGGGCTGTGAACATACCCAGATATGGTACCTAGCTTGAACACTGCTGTTACATGGGTGGAAAGGTCCCAAAACTTGCTCAGAACCAACCAAAATGCTCCTCCACACAAAACTATGCTTAGGAATCACATCCAGAATTAAGAATTGGGGCTATTTAGGGTTGGTTAAGTACCTGACAGTCCCCCAAATGTGCCTAGAATTACTTAGATTTGAGATTAGTTGCCTCTTGATGGTTGTAAAATTCGAGGCTATCATTTGGAGGTGGATTGAATTTTTGGATTATCCTTAGAAGATACATGTTGCTATAGAGATTTTCAGGTGCATTTGACAAGTAGTAACCTACAACAAATTGCTAATATCAATACTGAAGAATACACAAGTCTACTACATCGTGATAGTGATTGCATTCATTGAGTTTAAGGGCAGGTACTTTCAGATCTAGTATCAAACACCTGTAGGTACGTAAAATAGTCTTTCTTGATATATATATATATATCAGATCTGTTTAGTGCCTATTATAAGCATTTTTGCTCCTAATCAATGTATGCCAAGTGAATCTCAAGTGATTGTTTATGATGAAAATGGTATAAAAATTATAATGTGCAAAATGTTGAGCAATATCCATACACCCAAACTCAGGTTTGATTCCATTGGAAGAGTGTTAGCTAAGTGCTTGAAAAAATCCTTAAACCAAAATTAGCACATCAGAGAAGCAAGCAAACCACTTATATAGGTCAGGGATATTACCTCAGTGATATGTGGTAGGCTAGTAGCATGTTGGTTTTTCGACTCTAGAGGCCATTTATACTTTTAGCATGCTTGATGAAACTTTCAGATCTGATTTGCTTTTGTTATATTTCCTCTATAATTGAAATAAGTTTCAAATATGTGTATTGAGATAGATATTTCCCAAAGGGCTGCTAAAATTATCTATGCTTGAACTTTGAAGCCCTTGTGGTGTCTACGTTCTTGAGCTTGCCTAGATTTATTTATTTATTAAAACCAAACAAGTCTAGATTTATTTATTCAAACCATTATAGATAAGCATCAATCTAGCCTATAATCAAATCCTTAGCATCCCGTACATTCCAAAAGAGGGTTGCTTCATGTTGAATATCTCTTTCAACAAGCCTTGACCACTTCTTTTATGTAGAAGTGCTCTAGGATTATTTGTCTAACTCTTTAACAACTTTACACAACCCTCACAAAAAAAACTATACCATAAGAAAAATATTGTACTATAAACAATTGTTTTGATATTATCAATTTGGGTTTCATTTATAATATCCTTCTAAAGAAGACTAACTCCCAATCTGCCTTGTTGTCACCATGAAAATGATAGAACCCTAGTGTATGAAGGATTTATCACCACTAATCCTTAGAGTTTGAGTAGGATGCAATCTATGATAACCCTTGTATTTTTTTATAATTATATGCCTATTTGTATGGAGGTTGTGGTGCACGGTATTAGTGAGATTGGTTGACAATGGTTGTAACAAAGTAGGTACAAAGTCCCCCCCCCCCACCTACCCATTTAGAATTTAGAAGTAAGACTTGTATATATAGAGAGAAAAGTCTATTGCAAACAAAAGAACTCAAATGTAAAAAGGCCAAAATTATAATGTTCCTAGAATACAAGGAAAAAAGGTGTGGATCTACATTATTAGCTTAAATATTTAAATTTACTTTGTGCTATCCTTAAGGTAAACCACTCTGAGTGTTTAGATATGTTATCATTAAGGAAATCTATCCTTTTTTTTCTCTCTGCCATAATCTTACTGAATTTGTGTACCCTAAATTTTAAAATGGTATTAGAGTGGAAGTGTCTACTTATGATTGGAGTTAAATTATTATGGAGGTCCAAATCATTTAAAAGAAAAGTTTAGAATTATCTGCTTGTCAATTGTTTAGCCCTATGATTGGAATCAAACTATTATGGAGGTCCAAATTGTTAAAGAAAAGTTCAAAATTATGTGCTTGTAAATTGTTTAGCCCAAATGTGATATTGTCCTGCAATCCAGAGAATGAGTTTTAATTATTTTTAATATAGGCTTAGAAATTTATAGTAGAATTTCATATTTGGGCCAAGACCCCTAGAGGTATGATCCAAGTGATTTGATTGGCCTTATCTAGCTCAGTCCTTGGCTACACCATGCTTGGATTGGAGTTGTGGTAACACTCATTTTTCTCTCTACTTTGTGCTAACATGACTAGAACTCAAATTGTGATTGTTTTCTCTCCTTGAACATATGTTGATCCCCACCCAGGGATTAAGAAATCATCTTGATGCTCTTCTAGGTCAACTCCATCAAACTACTTCAACCCCACAAGATTCAATAGGTAGTACACTCCTCTTTTTAATATTAATGATAAAACTCGGATTATTAATGATAAAACTAAGAACTGTACATCAACATGCAAAGGGTGTAATTATGGCAAGTTGTAAGGTATTTCCAGTTGCTAAACATGGACATGAATTGGTGGATGAACTATATGGTAGGGTTAGTAGTAGCAGGTGATTTTAATTTCATTTTATCGTTTGAAGAAAGCATTGGAAATGGAGGAGTATTCTCATACTAAACTTTTTCTTCTCTATAAAGTTACAATGCAAGGTACTTTTTTTCATCATATTTTCCATGGATTTCCTGTAGTAGTATATGTTTCAGGATGCTGATATTCATCACTCTGTAATGCTCTTTTAGGCCTGTGTTTTACACTTGATTATTCCTTTGGCCAAGTATGGACCTATTCATATAGTAGCAGATAGAAAAATGATGATATATTAGCCTTACCAGCAGTAGATAAAAGGCATAAATGAATAAATGAATAAATGGGATGATGCAATTTCAAATTACGGAGTAGCAACAAATCATACATGATTAAGTTTCACACATGAAAAATGTACTATTACAGTTTTATGTAGCAAACAAACCATTATTGAAGACATTAATTATTCTGGAAGCCTGTAGACATGTAGCATCTTGCACAGTAATTAAGAGTTAATTTTCCATTATTTGCTTCCTCGTTGGATGGTCTTCATGGTGATATAGAGCACCTTGAATATACACCTAGTTTTCTTACTAATTTTGAGATGGTTTGGCATGATATGTGGCTTGAATTGAGATCCAGGAATCTCAGATGCCCTATCTTAGTTGGTGAAATTCTTGGTATGGATGGATAGCTTGTGATGTGATCAATATAATGGTATAGAACACTCCCCTCACTTGCGAAAAATGTTGTAGCGATTTGAGTCTCTCCTAGAGGTCACACCCCCTTCTTTATGGTGTTTTTTGTTACTTCTATTTGATGATTGAGGTTTAATTTATGGATTTGACCTTGAGGCACAGATGTGGAGGAGGTGGTTACACCTTGGAGGATCCCCTTTCTATATTTTATTGTTATATCGATGGGATGTTCTCACTTGATTCCATGTGTGAGGGACTTTCCACACATATTGGGGCATGACTTATCATTGTATTGGAGAGGCCATCCCCTATCTTCATGGTTTGGTTTAGCATTGATTATCATTTGAACATGCATTCATATATTGAGAGCCGTTTATGGAGGTTTCATGCCACATTTTGAGGGGTCGTCCACTTGAAGGAGCTTCGTACCACTTGTTTGCGATTTATTACATGGATCCATCCACTTGAAGGATTGATCTGAACAAATTTTGAGGCATGGTTGGACATGATGAACGGACACCCCCTTCTTATGGAGTTTGTTGATATTTGGAGGACTTATTGGTTCCTTTGACCACTTGTATATGCACATCTTAAGGAGGCATTGGTTTTACGAAGGGATTTGATCCCTTCTTCATGGAGCCATCCTCTCTTAAGGTTATATTTCCATTTACTATTGCACATATTGCTGGAGGGAATACATATTCTTGGATCCTTATTTCACACCCATGGATGAAATCTATCTTGGTGGGTATTTCTTTCCTTATCTGTTGGGGGTGCCTTGATGATGTTTGATCCCTTATTGGGAGATCATGTACCACTTTTGGAGGGGTTGTTGCATGATTTCAAGAGATTGTTTGCTATTAGAGGATATCTAGGATGTCACATCCTATATCTAGGGCCATTCATTGCTATTTGGACTTGTTTCTATTGGAGTGCTACTTTGGGAGAGCCTTTGAAGACTATGCATTGGACTTTAACTTGGAATTTGTTCCACATTTGATAAAACATTGGTCTCTAATCCCTCCATCACCCTTAGATTTTCCTCTATAAAACCAAAACACTTTGTTTTGCTAGAGTTACTCTTCAATCTCAACCTATACTTCCTTGTTAAACTCTAGTAATCCTATTTAGGGACACCTCCCTTGAGCTAGATAAGAGATAGCATAAAGATAAAATAAGGGTTAGGTGTAGTGAATTGGCATTCCTCTTAGTTGTCTATAATCTATCTTTGATTTTAGGTATTTTAATCTCAAGATTCAATTTTATGTGACAACAGGTAACACAAACTCTTGAGAAGTGTAGAAAGTGGTCAAAGACAAGTGGTGAAAAAAAAGAGGCGGAAACGATGGTCAAGCACTACCGAAGGAAATAGGGGAAAACACTATTGTGGAGCTAGCAAGGGTGTAGGAGGAATTGAAGCAATTGTTCCCTAGTAGAATATCGTATAAAAATAGATATATTATTCTATATGTAATTATGCTTGCCTTGTTCCTTGACACAAATAATTTCACTCATGTAATATTAGTGGCATGGATTTCATTTTTTAGTGTTTGAGTGAAAACACAAACTTGGGAAACAGTTTTATGACAACGAAGTGAAAAAAAACTAGTGCCCACGGATGAGTTTGAACCAACTCTAGGACAAGAGTTTAAAAAACTCTAGGACGAAAGTTTGTGAGAGTTCAAACTCTCAGTTGAGAGTTTAATAAAACTCTAGGCCGAGAGTTTGAACCAATCACCGCGCTGTATTTTAAAAAAAACTCTCAGATGAGAGTCTGAACAAAATCTGCGAAAATATCTGGCATCTTTCTGGAACCTGCAGCTTCATCAAGCCCAAACCCCTGCAAATTTTAAATATTATTTTTCAGACTTGGTAGCAATGGATTCATCTATGAATCTAGTTTCTAATGATATAATATTTTTTTCATTTCGATTTGAATTTCTATTTATTAATAATTTTTTTCTAAACCTCATCCCTTCAGAATTTTATTACTCTAAAAATCACCCGAAATGAAAATTCAATATCATAACAAAGACAACACCAAAAAATTTGAAATATTCACAGAGATCTTCCTTGCCCCATCCTCTTCAAAATTGTACTTTTTTTTTTCAATAAGAGACACTAAAAAGAGAATTGAAGCTTACCAACATGTGTTGATAAGGCACCATTTTATGAACATATGCTATTTTGATAAATAATAAAAAATAGTTCTCAAGTCCAAAAGACCTCAAAATATAGTCCATGCACAAGTGCAGTGCATATATATTATGATCATACATTGTTTTACCTAAAATGAATAACCATCTCTAAAAAAACTAGTGCTCATGCTGGTCACTCATTATCCATACCTAAAAGTTTCAAGTATATGCCGTTGGTGAGCACCAAATTTGTCCCATGATATGTTCATAAAAAAAATTTTAAAAAATAGGAGTAGAAAGCTAATTCAATTCTCTAAAACATTTTTGTTTACTTCAAGTTGAAATTCCTAAGGGATATATGGGTTTGAAGAGGTCAAAGTTGAAAAACATAACATTTAGTAGTTTTATTTGTCAAAAACAAGCCAAAAGTGTTATCCAACTTGGCGTTTTCACCGGTTTCATTCAACTTTGAAGGGGATATTTCACACCTAAATTTCCTAATACTTTGTTCAAGTACTTTGCCCTAGCATATCAAGCATTTCCTAGCTTTGGAAGGCCTATATTATTGTGTAAAAAGCCTTTGTCAAGTATAGTTTCCAGGGCATTAGCAAATGTGAATACATCACAAATCTAGTAGTAAGGGCACCGAATGTGCTGACACTAGTGAGGCACCAATTAAGGAATATGATAGCAATGAAAATAAATATCTAGCATGTGCAACAAAGGAAGAGAATAAAAAAAGAAAGAAAAATGGAGAAAATGGAAAGAAGAGTGTTGACGATGCTAGGGATGGACTAGTGAAGGCAAGAGGCAAGAGAAGAGATAAAGGATACATTGGAGAGACAATTGAGGAAACTACTATGTAGCTATAGTATACATGACCCGAAAACTAAGTCCAACATCTCAATGGAGAGAAGGATGACAACACGGTGATCAATCCCATCTAGGAGGAAAACATCTCCAATCAGGCCCTATTCAAGGCAACAATCTAAAGGAAACCAATCGACAACAAGGAAATCAAGAAAGGGAGGAGTGAAAAGGGTAAAAGAGAGAGAAGAAAGGTCATATATAAAAATCTAATTCTCCGTCATCATGAGATAATTCTTCACTGGGAGCTCATGATGCTCAATGTTTGCATGAATACTTGCATGCCTTGATACTTGACATGCCTTGATGTTGATATGCTCTCATATGGATGATTATTGATGAGATAGTGTGATGATTTGCATGATATAATGGCACTTGGAATATTTCCTATGGGAGTGACCTAGCATAGTGGGCATGCTTTATGCTTGGGAAGAATTTGTTGTTATTTTTCCATAGAGTGATCTAGCTCATGACATGGTTTGCTATCATTTTATTGGAGCACTCTTATTACTTAGCACTATTGATAAAATTTGTTGTTATGATTAGGTCCTCTCCACATTTCTCCTGGAAACAGAATGACTATGGTCGCTTTGGATAATCTCTGCACTTTTCCATAATACCTAACTCAGATTATTAATGGTAAAATTTAGAATTGTACTTCATCATGCAAAGGGTATAATTCTGGCCTGTTGAAAGGCATTTCCAACGGTTGAAAAGAGGCATGTATTGGTGGAGGAACTGTATGGTGGGGGTTGTAGTAGTAAGTCATTGGGATTTCTTTTCATCATTTGCAGAAAGCATTGGAAATGAAGGAATATTTTCATACTAAACTTGTTCATCTCAATGAAGCTACAATGCAAGGTACTTTTTTGCATCTGATTTACCGGGGATTTCCTGTAGCAGTATATGTATTAGGATGATGATATTTCCACACTTTGTAATTCTCTTTGAGGTCTTTTGGGGTTTCATTGTCCCATCCAGTGGAAAGATGGGTTGACAAGGAAAAAAGAGTGTTCCAAGATAAGGTAGCACCTACTATTTGGGGAAATTCTCACAAACTACCGAAAAAGAGTTGGCTATTGTAGAAAATATAGTTCAGACTTTTAAGTTTTTAGTTAAAACATACCAAATCTAACAATCCCTCAAGAGTGAAACCCATGCAAATTCTTTTAACACTCCTGTAGACCCCTAACATCTTTCCTAGGAGTCGACGAGGAAAAAACATAAAGAAGCAGTGGGAGAACATGCTTGTCTAAAAAGCACTGCAAAATTGATAGCAATGCCTACTATATAAGCCTCCCTTCATAGACCATTGACATAATGGAGCATTTGGCTATAATTGAAATATTTACCAGTATAGATCCGTCTTAAACTTGGATCTATCAAACGAGAGGGACTAAATTTCTTGAGGTGTAATTTTTTATTTATTTACGCCTCAAGAAATTTGATTCCTCTTGGTGCTTGATAAATCCAGGTTTAAGATGGGTCTATGTTGATTTTTTATTTTTAGATTTTGTGTAAAATAAAAATTTAAGATTTGAAGATAATTTTTTTTGCTTTTATATTATCTATATGTTATTCTTTTGTGATGTAGGTTATAATTTCCATGTGAGCACACATTATGTGACAACATCTCCCCCATACTAGATTGTAGAGCACCTCGCTGCTCGGTGCAATTAGTTTAAATTTTGACCAACCAACAGACAATGAGAAGAGGAAACAAAATTATTAGTGGATATAATGAAAGAAATGGAAGTTCACATTTAGACAAAAAAATGTGTCAACAACCCAAGTCATTTATGGGTCAATTTCTCATATGGGAAACAACCCGACTTCCTAATTCCTTGCAACCATTAATCCTTTATATAGATGTTTACCCAACTAAAACTAAATTCCTGATTGGTGAGATGATATTCATTATCACTTTGAATTATACTCAATGATAATGAGTATAAAAAATTGCATATACAGAAATGGTGTCATATGATGTGCCAAATGGCCCATAGCCTAGTGCCAAATGGTGTCATTTACTATGTCGATGGAAGGGGGAAAGTGTTGAGTATTGTGATTCACCCTTCTTTATTGCTTAAATGCCCTTCACCAAGAACAACCTCCTGATTTGCTTTCTTATCTGAGATTAAAGGTTGCGAAGAACATGGTAGTATTCTATAGTGTTGAACTTCTACCCATTTGTTGCAAGGAGGGGTGGGGAGTGAATATATGGGGAAGGGTTATAACCTTTGACTGATTTGAGTGGTAAAATCAATCAGTCAATTCATCCATTCCAAGATTCCAGAACCTTTTCTTCATTGAGATGATCTTTTTTTAAAAACATAGCCCGTCGCTCTAGTGATGCCCGCTCGTACAGATTTCCGATGGACTCACTATACAAGCGACGAACATTCCAGCGGCCGCCGTCGCTTGTATAGCAAGTCCGTTGGAATGTGCATCTAGCAGCCATCGCTATAGCGACAGATGGCTGGAGCAAATTCCAACGAAAGTGCTATACAAGCGATGGAATGTCCGTCGCATGTATAGCAAGTTCATTAGAATTTGCTCCATCCATCTGTCGCTATAGAGACAGACATTTCGTGGCTAAAGTGACAGAATTTCCGTGGCTATGGGGTTTAAAAAACCTAGCAGTGTCGCGTTAGCGACAGTAGACCATCGCTATAAGACTTCGATATAACGACGGAACCTTGTTAATGGAATGAACAACATGAAGTATTGGTCGTCGCTATAGTGACGGCCAACCGTCGCTATAGCGACAATGTGTGTTTTTTTAAAGACAATCCACACACAACACGTGTCGTGTCTTTCTTGTTGCTCTAGCGACGAACGTTTTTAAGTGTTGCTACAATGACGAAATCCATTCCACAAAATAATGGGGTCATCTTCGTCGCTATAGAAATGCATAAGTGTTGCAATAGCAACGAAGTTCCATGGGAAAAATGTGCACATGTACTAGTATGATCTTCCCAAGCTAGGTCATTTACGCTTCTCTAAGAAATCAATGCCAATTAGTCTAACCTATATATGAAAAACACTTACTCTGGATAACATATATTTTGTTCGATCTTGTACAAAACCATCATTGAGAAAAATAAAGTGTTTCAAAATGCATAAGAAGAATCCATCTCCTTGATATATCCATATTATTCTATAGCCCTAGAACACTAGAAACCATCCAGAAAATACCTAGGTGACCCTTGTGAGAGAGCCTCTCCTACTAAGATGTTAAAATTAGTGGAGAAAGAAAATATAATATTAAGATGGTATAAAACAATATCATGTTCTTATTTGTACAAACCAAGTGTGCAATATGAACAAACCACGTGCACAATATGAACAAACCACGTGCACATTATGAGAAAACCGCATGCACGTTATGAGCAAACCGTGTGTATGATATGTGCATATCACATGTGTGATGTTTTGCATTGTCATACATTTCAACTACATGGCTAGGTTTGGAATTGATGGTCTTAGTTCTTACAATTGTGTGCACAATTTTGTTTTTCATTACGTGAACCTGTTTCATAGAACTTTGGTTGCACCTAAAAGGTCCACCAACTTTGTGCACATGCCTATAAGGAAGCTAACAAAACATAGATTTATATGAAGGAGATTTCCAAATTGCATGGGATTCCCAAGTCCATTGTCTCAGATAGAGATCCAAATTTTACATTAAAATTTTGGAAGGCACACATAAAAGGATTTGGGACAAATATGAATCTGAGTACAACATATAACTCACAGATGGATGGCCAGACTAAAAGGGCGAATCAAGTCATTAAGGATACATGAGAATGTATGTGATAGATCATCCATGTAAATGAGAAGATTATATGTACTTTGTGGAGTTTTCTTACAATGGATATAATATATCTTTGAACATGAGTTGGTTTGAAGCCTTGTATGGAAGAGAATATATATATATATATATATATATATATATATAAAGAATAATTATTGTACTTCATAATTAATAAATGGATGCAACTTTTTCCTATTTACAGTATTTATGTGTTATCATTTACAACAGTATTCCAAATTGGAATAATTGGTGCTTTGGACAATTACAATGGAAAATATATTGGATTATGTATTGTTAAATTAATAATAAAACAATGAATTACATATTATTTTTGTAATAATTTCAAATTAATCAATAATTGGGTAAATTGCAAGTATTTTACTTCATGATTAATTAATTAATGCATTTTTTTCCTATTTGTGGGATTTATGTGTTATCCTTTCTAGCAACATTACAAATTGGAATAGTTAACATTATTATCTATTGTTAAGTTAATAATAGAACAATGAGTTAGATATTATTTTAGGTAAATAACAATTTTAATTAGTAATTAATTAATGGGTGTAGATTTTACCTATTTGTAGGATTTATGTGTTATTATTTACAACATGATTCCAAATAGATGATTATGATGGAAAATATATTGGATTATGTATTGTTAAGTTAATAATATAACAAAGTGCAAACCTCTATGATCTATTAATATCTCTCTAATTTGAAATCTATGCATTGGGAAATGCAATATGATCTAATAGTAGTGTTAAGCTATATTATATTTTGTATCATATAGTTATTGGGTTACTTTGATTTCATAAATGCTCTCTTTTAGTAAGATACCTTGTTTGCGATTCATTGATCTAGGTCTTTTAACATAGTAATCCATGTAGATCTAGAATCACTATAGTTAAATAGTCAAAAACCCAATCTGATTCATTTACCATATTTAGCCAAGTGGATAAAATCACCAAAGTTAAATAGTTGATTTTGACTTTAAATTATAATTTAATATTATAATGTGGTAATTGTTTGTTGAGAAATGCAATATGATCTAATAGTATTGTTAAGATGCATTGATTTCAATGATATTACATTTTGTATGATATCATTAAGTTAAATACACATGTAATTCATCATTAAATTTCATAAAACAAAATGTTGCAATGGTGGATCAGATGAAGAAAATTTCCATTTCTATTGAAACTTGCATGGGGTTTGACAATCCATAAGTCACAAAGATTAAATCAACTATAAATATTGGAAATAAAGAGAGACATGGTCTCACATTTACAACAATATCTTAAAGGAGAATGGTGTTCTAAGGAGTGGCTTTAAGAAAAGAGGAAGAAGACATATTGAGATTGATAACTATGCAATACATATGTAATTCATCATTAAATTTCATTGAATTCTTTCACATATATATACTTTATTACAATTAGTCATTTTAATTATTTATTGTGGCATTTTTTCTTGAAGTTGAATCTATCAAGGACATAGAGAAATCAAATCCATACCATATTTCCTCAAGTTTAGGATTTTAAAAATGGTTTAACATAAATAAACACTCAAACCTCATAACAACTTATTTATTTTAAACATATAAATTATATAAATAATAAATATTATATTTATGTGTTTAAATGTTGAATGTTTACCAACATTTGATTTTAACATCATATTTTTGTGCTATACTGAGTCATATTATAATATTAAAATGATAATAATAAATTTATGAACTATGTGTTATTTGTCTACCATGAGAATGATTATGCTCTCAAATAAATTATTAAAAGTTTAAATTAAAAAAAAAAACATTTCTAAACATAATATTAACAATGAATAATCTATTATGTCAAAGATACGGTGATCCATTGGTGGGGATAGATATATTTAATTCCATCCACCCAAGTTTTAAGACATCTTCTTCAAATGACGAACTCAAAAGTAATGACGGACTCAAAAGATAGTATTTACTATTTTCCATCTACCTTCGCACAAGCATATTCCTTTAATACTTCAGTTAGTGGAACAGCTTTTTCCTTGACCGCTAAACACAGTTTAGTATTCGGAACTAGGTTTTCCATTAAACACACGAGTTTAGTATTCCTAACTAGGTTTTCGATTCACACCTAGTGTCATGGCTTAATATGTGACTCAGAAATATAATCCTAAAGTAGTTGGTCCATTGGAACGCCTTTGCCCTAACGACTTAGGGAAGCATTTGGATTGTGAACAGAAAAAATGGCGAAGCATTTGGATTGTGATCATTAATGATGGCAGCTTGACAGGAAGAAAGCTCAGCTCGTTGAAAATCTGTCTGCTGGTTTGCTCAATAATGAGCTGCCACCTATGCTCAATTCAGAGAATCCTGGGCATAGAGTGGAAGTTAAAAGTAAGTGAGCTTGTTGTTTCGTGTAGGACTAGATCTTTATTCCCCAGGAGTAGGCTGGACTGAACTACTTCACCTTTGACTTGTCCTTCAATTCTGTTCCAGCTCAACAATGTGAGACATGCAGAACGGCTGAGCCTTCTTTACTCAATATCTGGCTTCCATCTTATCCATTGTTTAATATTAAATAGCAAGCCTTCAATACCTTTCCAAAACATAGATACAGGCCGATCGAATGCTTTGATCATATACATAAATATATTTTGAGAGATGAAGCTCCGTTTTTGCTATCACAAATAAGTACGAATTTTGCTATCATAGTTTCCTTGTCAAAACGTTTGAATCCATAGAGCCCTCCATTCCTCCGTTTTACTTGCTGTACTTGTTTTTGTTATTAATTCATGCTTTCTTATTTCCAGAGGATCCATTCGTATGTCCACAGATCAGAGTTAAAGTAGTTGTTGTTACGTTAGTCACAGATACTATATCAGGAATTTATCGTACCTTAGAAATAGAATTGGATTTTACTGTTGACATTGTTACCAACTGATCCTTTACGTCGAAGAGTATGGCAATGAATTCAGTATATGAGCCAGTTCGAGTTTCTGAATCGGACATTAAAGTAGGAAAGCTCATTAAACTTGGTCCTTCAAAGCCAACTCCCACAGAAACACTCTTTCTCTCCAACATTGATCTTACCGTGGTTTTTCCAGTGGAGACTATATATTTCTTCCAACCTCCTCCTCCAGACAAACCCTGCACAGACAATGTAGTTGATAAAATGAAGGGCTGGCTCTCTGATCTTCTGGTACCTTATCATTTTCTGGCTGGAAGGCTACAGCTTAATCCAGGGAATGGTAGATTGGAGCTCAATTGCAGCATATCAGACGTTCTATTTGCAGGAGCATCGTCAGAGCTTACCCTTATGCAGCTTGGAGATGTGTCACGTCCAAATCCTTCTTTCAGAAATCTGATTGTCAAGACTGATGAATTCAAGGAGCTACGCGATACCCCTCTTATCACCATGCAGGTATGTATACTAGCAGAGATTTTATTAACTTATCATATATTAGTCCCGACCTGCCATTGTTCATCGTAATCTCTCTTTGATCCCTTTCGGTTGTTAAAAAATCGAGGTAATATGCTAATAATTTGGATTCCAAGGTTAGGGTTTAAATGCGTTTGGTTCATATTTTACTACCAGCACACACTTGTCAAGTCTCTACATATTAGCACACCCTGGCCAGTGAAACACTTTTGTCAGTGAAAGGGATAAGTTACAAGTTAATTGTAAATAATTGTAATGAGAGTTTTCTATTATTTTTTCTTCATGTTTAGTTTTAAATATTCTTTAGTTAAATGGGTTGTCACTACTTGTTATTTTTTATTATTAAAAATGGAGAAAACTCGATAAAAACAAGATCGAAACAAAAAACAAGCGCTCTGGTTCCCAAGCCAAAAACCGTTTCTCTGGAAACGACTCGTTTCTGGACTCTGGAAAACCAGTTTCTCAGTTTTCATTTTTTTTCCAACTTGCTAATATGGTTTGAATTGAAATCGACTTAGTAAATTGGTATGTTGGGCATAGCTGTGGAAAGGAATATCTAAGAATCGTTATAAAAAAAAGTTATTAAATTTGTAAATAGTAATATATGTTTTGTGTGAATAAATTATGTCTCATAAATAATAAGTATGCAAAAGTTACAATAATAAGTACACAAAAGTTACAATAATAAGATTGAATTGTAAGTTTTAAATTGATGAAGTTTTGTACTTAATTTTTTTTACAGTTTTTTTTATATATTATATCTTATATCGAGAAGTTAAGTTTTAAATTGATGAAGTTTTGTACTTAATTTTTTACAGTGTTTTTATATATTATATTTTATATAAAGAAGTTATGCAGAGAGGTAGAAGTAAATAGATATTTGTTAAATATGTAAGATGTAGAAAATAGTTTGTTTATTTTGAATGATGATAAAGGAAGAATACAATAGTTGTGATTATGTTTGACTTGAATTATTTGAAATTCAGTTTAGATGGAACAGATGTATTATTTAAATTTGAATTATCATTCTTAATAAAATTGATATACTTAAAAGTGATATAAAAAATCAATTCAAATAAATTTTCAAAATATTGAGTCATTGGACATTTGAAGGAAAAGTCTTATGAAGCTACTCTTTCCAATAACACATTCAATTGACATTTCATTAAATATGAGTTTGTTATCGACTTACAGAATAAAATTGTCAGCATAAATTAAGATTTGTAATGCCTAAACAAAACAATGGTAAATGATTATGTAGTTGTAAACAGTCATGACAGTAGCTATACATTTCTATTGAGTGGTATTATGATTAGAAAAGAAAAGGCTTCATTGTTTGTGTGGGATCTTAGGGACTTCTTCAAGCCCCTAAATTTTTTTTTGGAAAATATGTAAACATTCAAATGTACTGGGTGATATCTCCACTCTTCTTTATCTTTGATTTTGTTGTTTTTCTCTCTCCTCTTTTCTTGTATGTGAAATCTCTAGACTCAGTTTCTTTTGTAATATAGTTGCTATCCAATCATGAGCTAAGAGTTATCTCTGCATCATTAAAGTTAACTCTCAGTTATTTTTTGTATTTCTTTTTTTTGTAATTATTTATTTAGAATTTTGAACTAAATTCATAAAATCAATCTTACAATACATTTAGTCGACTAATCTTCAATCTAAGAAAACCATAAATAATAATCCACCCCAAATTCAAAAAATTTAGAATATTTATATTTGTGAAGTTGGAAAATAACTTACCGCCATAAATAATGATCCACCCCCAAATTCAAACAAACACTTTAGAATGTTTATATCTGTGAAGTTGGAAAATAACTAACAGCGGCACACTGGTACGCGGCAGGTTACTCGGTTCAAGTGTGGAGGATTTTGCGTTGGACTTGTAATGTTTCACTGTCTAATGGACGGCCTATCCGCTGCAGAATTTCTCCACAACCTTGCGTCTCTGGCGAGGGGGGAAGGTCTCCTCACCGAACCCAAATTTGATAGAACTTCCTTAAAAGCTCGGATTCCTCCGCATATCAATCATCAGCATCATGAATTCATTGAAGTTCATGACAATCTATTATCCTCTGCATTCACTGCATCAGATACAGAGATTCATTCTGCTAAAAACCTCTCAGAAAATCTATCCTACAGAGTGTTTACGTTCACTCTGGACATGCTGCAACGCCTCAAACAAAAGGCAATGAAAGACAGCAGCATCCGCGTATGCTCTACCTTCGAAGTTATGGTAGCCCACTTGTGGCAAGCAAGAACGAAGGCGGTATTCCAGGATCCCACACAGACATCCACCGTGTTATTTGCAGTGGACGTACGATCTAAGTTAAATCCACGTCTACCCAAAGGATTTGCAGGAAACGGCGTCGTCACGGCCTGTGCAACTGCATCGGTGCATGAATTGAAGAATAATCCGTTGTCCTATTGTGTTGCAGAGATCCAGAAGGCCATAGCTTTAATGACGGATGACTATATTCGATCTTCTATTGATTGGTTGGAGGTCCACCGCGGCATCCCTGCTGCCATTAATGGGAACTTCTTCCTTTCTGCTTGGTGGAAGCTTCCATTCTATCAATTTGATTTTGGGTGGGGAAAGCCAGTCTATGGAGGTCCAATTGTCAGCGGCATGGCTGAATTTGTTCTTCTCATTGCCAATGGCTCTCAGGAAGGAATAAACGCGTGGGTTATTCTGGAACCTGGTCAGATGGAAAAATTTGAAATGCACATCAAAGAGATTTAGTCTCAGCCGATAGTTTGCCATTTATCCAGACAAATAGATTGTGATTCCATATTACAGTATCTCAAATCCCTAGATTTCATTGTTTCCATAGTGTTAAAATTGCTATATTTTATTTGATATCTTGCTTTCTAGATTCCAATTGTAAAACCAACAACTATATTCTATGTCATATCTACCAAATTATCATGGCATCATGTTCCCATGGAGATAATCTCTCAGCTTTTGAAATTAGCCGAAAGCAAACAATACAGGCGCTTATGTTGGAAGAGTAACATCACTGAAAATTTATATTTTAACTCTACATTAGTAGAGTTATTTGTTGGAGTAACTTGATTGGAAATTAAAAATTTATATTTTGAATAGTTATTTGTGAAGGATTTAGAGTTTTTTTCTTAAAATAGTGATGTAAGGTTGGAGATAATAGGGATACAAATTTATACTTTGAATAGTTATTTGTGAAGGATTTTAATTTTTTTTCTAAGTTATACTTTGAATAGTTATTGGAGATAATATATGGATATGCAAGTGGTGCTAAGTTATTTTGATGTAAAAGTGGACTTTGTAAAAGATGTTAGTTTAGTATGAAAATTTCTATTTGTCATAATTATTTAAAATTTTTAGGAATTAACTATGTTGTAGTTTTAAGATGTCCAATGTTTCGATGAGGTTTTGAGTGGACACACCCATCAACAAGATAACTAACATGTGGTTCTTGGTGTTAAATAAATATGTGGCATTTCATGGTGAATTGCTCAAACCGCTAAAATTCCTTATATTGATTGAAATTTTGTGGTTTACAACATCAAATTAAAATTAATATATATATATATATGTGTGTGTGTGTGTGTGTGTGTGTAAATATAAATATTTAATATATGTGTTGTTGAATTAAATTATCACAAAATTATAAATGGGACAAAAACAAACAAAAAACCATGTCATATTTAGCAAGGTTGTGTCATGGAGGAGGATTTTTCTTCTTCTTATGTAAACCACCATAAAATACTAAATAGTGCAAAAACTAAGCACAACAATGCCATGTGTTTTTATGAATGGTTCTTGTCATCCACAAAAAAATAAACAAATAAAATAATCATATCAACAAATTTTCTTAACTAGAAAATTCACTATTAATAAGAAGAAGGATATTTACTTTTCTTTAGTGAAAAACCCAAATATAATTACTAAAATATTTATTTATATTAATTTTTAATAAATATATACATCATGTTAACATTTAAAATTAGGAAAAATAAAAAAAATAAAAATAAAAATATTTCTCTCTCTCTCTCTCTCTCTCTCTCTCTCACACACACACACACATATTTTTCACGATGATTGGAATTTCCATGAAGACAGAAAGCATTACAAAACCGATGACTAAATCACCGTCTAAACTAAACCTTTGAAACACTTGTCGAATCACAAAAACATCCTATTATTGATGGTTAGAATTCAACCAATGGATATCACCAGTCAACATCCTCCGTCGATACACCACCCCAACGTATTGACACCTTCCTTTCAACATTTCCTCCATGATTTTCACTTGGATGCTTCGAAAAAAACCTCAAATATGTTGGGTTTGATACACTATCGAACATGCTCCGTCAGACCTTTGCTCGGATAGATCACCTCCGATATGCAATCAAAATGATACTATCAGGACTACTCTCGAGTGGCTTCATTCACACTTCCATTTGACCTCTTTGACACCCTCTCTCCTTTTTCCATGTGTCAACTCGGGATTTCCAATTTCATATTTCTCGTGGTCTGTTGAACTTGGTCTTCTACATACCTGTATTTAGGGGAAATTAATACATTTGGTGAAAACTTCTAGACATTAACTAGATGTTGGAGTTTTAAGATGTCCAATATTTTGAGGGGGTTTTTAGTGGACACGCCTATCAGCAAGATAACTAACATGTGTTTTTTTGTGTTAAATAAATATGTGGCATTCCATGGTGAATGGCCCAAACCACCAAAATTCCCTATATTGATTGAAATTTTATGGTGCACAACACAAAATTAAAATGTGTGTGTGTGTGTCTATGAATATAAATATTTAATATATGTGTCATTGAATTAAATTCTCTCTCTCTCTCACACACTAACGTGCACAGGTGCACACATACATTGATATTTTCCATAAAGATTGGGATTGAAATTTACTTTAAGACATAAAACATTACAAAACCGATGACTAAATCACCATCTAAACTAAACCTTCAAAACACTTTTCGCATCATGCAAACATCCTATTAGTGATGGTCATAATTCAACCGACGAATATCACCTATTAACGTCCTCCTTCGATACATCACCCCGACGTATCGATAATTTCCTTTTGACATTTCCTCCATGATATTCGCTTTGATGCTTCGAAAAAAAATATAATATGTTGGGTTTCATACACTATCGAACATGCTCCATCAGAATTTTCCTCCAATATATCACCTTCGATATGCAATCAGACTTACACTATCAAGACTACTCCAAAGTACCTTCGTTCACATTTCCAATTGACCTCTCTGACAGCCTCTCTCCTTTGTCCATGTGTCAACTCATCGGGATTTCCTGGATTTTAGATTTCTTGTGGTATGTCAAACTTGGCCTTCTACACAACTCCATCTAGTAGCTATTAATACATTTGGTGAAAACTTAAACTTTGAATGCTACTTATACGCAAGGTCATTTAAAAATGACAACACTTCTTCAATGTTAACACATAACCAGATCTTCTTTTCTTGTCATCAATACTACCTAAAAAATCACTATCTATATAACTAGTCAAATTAAATTTTGAATCTAATGTGTACAAAATTCCAAATTTTGTTGTGCCGGCAATATATCTCAAGATCTTTTTACCAGCTTTCCAGTGGGTACACTTCGAAGACTCCATAAACCTGGAAATTAAATTCATCACATGTATTATGTTATCCCTAGTTGTTGTGAATTACATGAGACTACCTACCGGTCTCTTATACAATGTGGGATCAACATTTGATCCATGATCCTTCTTGCTCAGCTTTGTGCCAGTTGCAATTGGTGTTATAGCTGGTTTGCAATTCATCATCCCGAACCTACTCAATATATCTTTGGCATATTTAGCTTGACAAATAAAAATTCCAATCTCATATTGATTAACCTCTATTCCAATAAAATACTTCATCAACCCTAAATAATTCATTTCAAACTCTTCTTTCATGGCTATTTTAAATTCATCAATTGAGAGATCTCTCGTTAAAATTAAATCATCAACATACAAACAAACTATCAGGATTTTACCTTCCCAATTTACCTTTGTGTACATGGTTGACTCACTTTGACTCTTGCTGAATCCATTAGTCTTGATGTACTCATCAATCCTACTATACTAAAACATAGGTGCATGTTTCAATCCATACAAGTATTTATTCAACATCTAGACTTTGGCTTCCTCTCTGTCAATCTCATACCTCAGAGGCTACATCACAAAAAATTCTTCCTCCAAGAATCCATTAAAAAACATAGACTTAACATCCATCTGATATACATTCCATTTGTTTTTTGTAGTAATGTTTAAAACCATCCTCATTGTGGTAAGTCTAGCTACAGGTGCAAAATTTTTATTATATTCAATACCATGTTGTTAACTAAAACCTTAAGACACAAGTCTATCGTTGTGCTTCTGAATCACACTTGCAACATTCATATTGGTTTTGTAAATCCACTTCATGCCTATACAATATTTATCTTTAGGTAAGTCTAACAGTTCCCAAGTGTTGTTCCTTTCTATGAAATTAATTTCTTCATCCATAGCCTTCACCCAAAATTCCTCTGTAACAACTTCGTCAAAATTCACTGGATCATTGTAATTAAAGTGAAACTCGAAACATGATCTACTTCATCTTCTTGTTCATACAGTTCCCTTAAAGTTTTATTCTCCTAATCTCTAATTATGTTTCTCATTGTATCAAGAGTGATATTATCACTACTTACCTTTGATCATGTTGCTTTTTGTTTTCCATAACCTGATGGTTCTCCATGCTCCTGAGTTTTGCGCATTTTAAATCATGACGGGATGGATTCTAGTGGTTTCCTTCTAGGTGTATTTGCAACCGGTGTAGTCAATTGTGGGTTTTGTTTTCAACCTTGAGCTTCCTTCAAAACTCCTTCATCACCTTCTTGATTGAATGTAACTCCTCTTGCAACTGATTTATCAATTCTTCCATACCAATATTCTTCTTTCTTGAATTCAACATCTGTGTTGATTACACATTTCTTGGAGATGGGTTTGTAGATCCTATAAGATTTAGACTCATCATTGTACCCAATGAGGACACATTTATCACTTTTGTCATCAATATTCTTCCTTATTTGATTAGATACATCGGCATAAGACACACACCCAAAATATATCATATGAGAAGAAAAATAGCTCTTACCACTCCAATATTGTTCAGGAAGTCTATCCTTGTAGTGTACCTGACCCTCAAACCAAGGTCACAGGCACATGTAAACCCAAAGGAAGGGTGAAAAAAGGTATTGCACAATGGAATAAGGTTTCTAAGTATAGGACAATGTACCATAAAGGAAATTTTTAACAACATTCAACTATTAAAATAAATTGTGACACCATAAAAACAATTATAAAACTCCCCAAAAGCTCATGCAGATGCAAGACAATGCATGCATGAAAATGAAACCATATTTACAAGATTCTTAAAATTGGACCTTAGCATTATTAAAAAATTTATGGGTGACCATAATCATCACATTAACACTTATATATAGGATTTACATAATCCTTTGCAAACTATCACAATTCAAGATTTTCAAAAGATAAACTATGCAAATTAAGACACTTCTGTAAATCCAATCTATGGCACTTTTTTTTGCATTGATTATCGAATTAGATCTAAAGCTAACATATATAACCATTAAGTAATGAATAAATACAACTACAAATCATCCATCTACATGTTAGAGATAATGTAGAGATGATAGATTGTGGTTTACTCAAGATAGGATGAGTGGTTTTAGATCCATGGTTTTAGGATCTGAGGTTGGGTTTGTTGAGATCTATCTCAACTATATATGTAAACATTATTCATAATATAATTTGAGTCGAGTGCTACTCCTCCCGTGTGTGTGCGAGCCTTTAGCTCTGCACTTCCTCCTCTATTCTTAATTCTACAACCACCAACTCATACATAAAACTGGATCTACAATTGGGTATCAATTTCACAACTAGATGATTCGATAAGCATTCAATTCCCTGCAAATCGAATTGTGAGTCCCGAATAAAAATCATAACAGCCATATGGGGAAATCTACAACCACCAAGGATGCACTAGCATGTTCATGTATAGCCATGCAACATTAGATAATACAATCTACATAGAAACTATAAAAAAAAATTCAATTTTTAAGTAATGAAAGTCATAAACTAGTCATCAAGACTTAGCAATTTTGATTGTAAAACTCAAACACAGATCAACCTAGCCACATAGAGCACACTTGCAGTTTAATATACAACAAAAAAAAACATGCAAATAAATTACTACATCTGCTATCAATATTAGAGAAGAAATAGCTAAGATTTTCCACCAGACCCACTAACTCTTATGGACCAAAATATGACGGTGGATTGTCCGATATAAGACAAAACATCAACACAAATTCGACGATTTTGACTCGAGCAAATCGTCGGTCAAATTTTGGTGGATTTCCACTGAAGTTTTATACATCGGTATATCAACCACAATAACTTCGTTTACGTGACAACTTTGTAGAACAAAATAAGGTGGTGAATAAAATTTATTTGTAGAACAAAATAAGGTGGATATCCGACGGATGTACAATGTAACCGACGACGATTCCATAGTACCGACGGTTAGTTCATCGGATTTTTGGAATGGAGTATGTCGACTATGCGATGTTATACAAACATTAAAAAAAATATAATTCTAGATTAATAAGAAATGATCCATAATAATAAGTAAAGTGAAAGAAATAAAGAAAGATACAAATTCTTTTTTTTCCTTTTTATTTAAATTAAATGAATATGAAAGGAAGAGGAGTTATAAGTGGTGGTAACCTCTAAAAAGCATAGGGAAAAATTACAATACTCCTTCTATATACCTAATTAAAAATCAAAAGACAAGCCTTTATACAATTGTTTTCTCTTTTTTTTCATTTAAAACAAACAAATTGCAGAAAGGGAGAAAAGCATACTGAAGAACTTAGAAAAAAACCAAAATTTACAAATACTGAGACCTTGGTTGACTAATGAAATTATTTGGTTTTGATAAAAAAAATTATTTCAACCCTATGAGACTTATATGCTACTACATCTACAACAGCCCATGAATGTACATGATTGTGCCATGGATAATCAGTGTATGCAAACTACAAATCCCATGCATAAATACTTTTTTTTAAGGAAAACCGCGTATACAAATTAGGGTAATGAAAAAACAAGTTTTAAACTATGAAAAATGCTAGAATTGAGAAGCCAAGTTAATGGTTGAAGATTTTATAAAACAAAGAGACGCAACCCCAAAAGAAACCAAAGAAACTATATAAATATAGTCTCAAAACATGACTAGAGTGAACTATGCAAAGTTGATCCCTAGTGGAGTTACTAGTTTTGTTGGTGAGGAATAAAATCCTTAAATAGGTTGGGTTAGAACTCCATAGACTGTAGGGAAATAAATGGATATTTTCTCAAAGAGAGTTCCTATTGCAAATATTAACAAGGGGAGGTTGAAGAAAAACCCATCATTCTGGTGGTTAATGTTGCTACAAGTCAATCTTTCACTACCTTTACTTCTCCAAAAGATTGCTTTCAAGCTTTATTATTCAAGATAATTACCTGCAATCATAAAATATTCACAAACAACCATAAATTCTTTAAAACCCTAGATCATATTAGGTTAAAATCACGAGTTACTATAAAATATTCATATAAATCATGAATACAAATAACATTGGTTGAGATACCAATATCCTTTATTGAAACAAGTAGAAATAGTACATTATACCTATCCAATTTCCATTGGTGTTGCTTCAATACCACTCTGGTTCATTTATCCCAACAACTAAGGAATGCTCTCCTTGTCTCCTTTATCAACGCTTCAACAAATGGAAGAAAACTTGAAGGATTTGTTTCCATAAAAGGGGGATGAAAATTATGAGGGGATAGTGATGTTGAGTAACTTCAAAATAGGGATAAGGGGATATGATAGCCTAAAATCTAGGATACTAGACTAATCTTGGAAAAGTTTTTTTTACATCAAGGAGTATTGTTTAGAATGAAACCCAATGGCTTATTTTAGAAAACCCTCATATGGGTGGGAATGGTTGAGGGTGTTGGGTATGAGCCTTATCTATGAAAATTGATTAATAATGCACTCTCTAATTATTTTTTAACCAAATTTTCACATATATGCAGTTTGTTTGATGATAAACAATACATGAACATGGTTTTCTAGTTTCATATTTGTGTCTACATGGTTTTGTATAGGAAAACCTACATATGTACATAATATTTAAGTAAGAAAGTCACATAAGGTGATCATAAGAATCCTAAGTAAATCAACAACTAGTCAAATCTTCGAAAACAATATCCTTTATTCATAAAATCATAACATAACAGTAATAAGGTCTCTATTATAATTCAAATGGACTTTACAAATTACTTCACAAAATATCAGAACGAGAGAGAGTTCTTATCTTCACTTGATTCTTATTTATACTAAAATACTCTAACTATGTAGTGTCCCTTTTTAAGAATTTGCAAAAACTAGGAAAAATTGCAAATTTTGGCCAATTCAACCCTTAGACTAGTATTGACTCAACTGCTTCCAAATGGCTCCAAATGGTTACGAATTCGGTCTGAATAAGTTTGGAAGGTATTCAGACAGGTAAATGAGGCTGATGGATGCTTGGACACTCTTAAAACACTTCTTTAACATTCATTTATAATCAGGGAAAAATAGGGAACTTTACTAGTCAAATCGAGGTCAAAACCCCCAAGGGTAGGGAACAAGGATGGCTTCCGAAACTCTGTAATACCTTCCCAAATTTGAGAACAGAGACATGGTATTGATAAAGAACTTCAATGGACTCCCCAATTAATCATCAATTAGTTTCTATAGGCTTCTGCAACTTCCATAAATCAGATGTTTGTATACTAGCTTTAACATAGGGGGAAATGATAGTAAATATTCACAAATGGTTATGAAACTTAAGAATATTGCTCCAAATGATTCTCTAATCAATATGAAACTTATTTAGCATATCAATGGATCTCCATACAACAATAATATATCATATTTTGACTGAACCATTCGAAAATGATACCACTTCAAGTGCAAACAACAAGGTATTGGGGAAATGACACCATTTATTCATACTTTAGCATTTGTACATAAAATAGCTTGGAGTTTCGATATGAAAGTATTCTGAGAAGTAAATATAGAGTATATATATCAGATTACAAATATATGGGGCCTCATGAGCTATCCAAAAGATATCATCACCTCACCAAGTGCGCCTCTCCTCAAGGAGCAAGAATATGCCAAGAAATGGAAGAATGATTGTAGAAGAAAGATGAAAGAGATGTAACCACTAGCTTCCCTGTAGCATCAACCTGTAACAAAGACTCCATTATATCTCCAAATGAAATTTCTGAATGGCCTCTCCAATTTCCAATTAGGATGGGAATCTTTCACCCTCGAAATTGGTGCTAAGGCAAGTAGAATAACACTCTACTAGCTCTCCTCTCCAAATGAAAAATGTAAAATGATAAAAAGTTGTTCTCTTTCTTTGTTCCTGACTTTTATAAACTTCCTAAGGGTTCCTTAACTCTAATTCCATCCATGAGCTTCATTCCAACTCGAATTGGGAAGAGATTCCAAAGCATGCCACTTGTCCCTCCAATTCTAGCCTCCTTCTTCACTCAATTCGAATAGGTGTCTCTTTGGCTTCCCTAACTCCCTTGTGTGCCTTCTTGGAGGATATTTTTAGCCCTGACATGTCATGTATGTCAGAGGCCAGCCACCAGATCTGATTTTTTCATAAGTGTCATAGGCATCTTCATCATTGGTGTCATAGAAGCTACAGAATCTAGCCCAAGTGTCCCACTAGCTCCAAAATGCCTCTTCCTCTTCCATGGGATTTACTATTCCTCTACATTTCAAAATCATTGAGTCATTCCAAGTATTATTCACTTCCATTTCCCCCAAGAATAGTGGACTCCACCTTGGATTCGAATGGGTGAGAGTGGAATGCCATGTGGCACGAGGAATCTAGCTTTGTGTGGGTCCCACACCACCAATGTGTCTCCATGACCAAGTGACATCTTATTTTATGATCATAACTATTTATTTATCCCCTCTTAATCTATGTATTTCAAGCTAAAGTCCATTTGGGTTTTATTAGTCTCCTTATTCCAAATTTAATATCTCCACCCCAACCTAGGAAACTAGTAGACTGGTGGGATTTTCTCTTCTTGAGATTTATTTGAATGGGGACGTTACAGTCCTCCCCACCCAATATTGCTTGCCCTCAAGCAATTCTAACTTAGGATGCTGAAATTTTTTTTCCTCCTCCCATGTGGCATCCTCACTTGGAAAATATTTCCATTGTACCAAATACTCCCTTATGGTCCTGCTCCTTAATTTTCTTTCTCTTGCCTTCAATTTTTTTGTTGGAATAAGTATGAGTTTTCCTTCATAATCTAATGGAGGGAGGGATTTTGAACCAAATATTTGCTAACCAATAGCCTTCTTAAGGCATGAAACATGAAATACATTGTGATTTTTCTCCCTTCCGGAATCTCCAACTCATAAGCCACCTCCCCAACTTTTCGAGCTATCTTTTAGGGACCATAGTATCTTGGTTTGAGACTTTATGACCCTTTCACCTTCAAGAATGTTTTTTTATATGGCTGTAGCCTAAAATAGACCAAATCATTTGCTTTTAAAGTTCTTTCCACTCTATATCGATCCACATACTGTTTCCATTGATTTTGGGCAACCTGCAAATTGTGTTTTAGGAGTTTCAAAATATCTTGACTTTCCTCCACCCAATATTTAGCTTTTAGAGCTCTACTATCACCAAATATGTCCTCAAAAAATGTAAGTGCTTCATAACCATATAGTGCTTTGAAAGGACACATGCCAATGGACATATGGAAAGTAGTGTTGCAGCAAAACTCACCCAAATGTAGCCATTTCACCCATGTTTTTGCTGCTCACCAACATAGCTCCTCAAGTACCCTTCCAACCATTGATTCACTCTCTCTATTGCCAACCAACTTGAAAATTTCTTGCCAAAGGCACTCATAAATCTGCTATCTCTATCAATCAAAATGTTTTTGGGAAGTCCATGCAATCTGAAAATTTCTCTAAACAATAGATTGGCCACTTGTGCAGCAGTAAAATATTATGTAACAACAAAGAAATGAGAAAATTTAGTGAGTCTATTCACCAAAACATAAATGAAATCCTTACCCAAATCCCTAGGAAAACCTCTGATGAAATCCATGGACACTTTCCAATTTTTGTTGTGGAATGGGAAATGGTTGCAATATACCAGCAGGATGTGTATGTTCAGATTTGTTTTTTTGATATGATTTGCATTCATTCACATATTTTATAACATCCTCTTTCAGCCCTTTCCAAAAGAACCTTTCCCTTAGTTGCCTATATGATTTGAAAAAACCAGGATGGCCTACTAACGGAGAGTCATGACCTTCCTTCAAAATATTGTGCTTGAGATTCGAACCATTAACCAATTATATTTTATCCTTGTAGTAGATTATACCATCCAAAACCTTGTACCTATCATCGCCTTTGAACCCATCTAACACACCATACGCAAAAATATATTTGGCATATTCAACTATTAGCATATTTTTCCAATCTTTTGAAATGTCCATAAGAGAAAATGATGGTCTTCTAGATAATGCATATGCTACAATATTATTCATTCCCTTAAAATATTCAATGTCAAAATCAAAAGCTTGGACTTTTCTTACCCACTTTGGTTGCCTTTCATTGAGGTCCTCTTTTGTGAGAAATGCTTCAAACTGTTATGGTCGGTTTTGACCACAAACTTGTTTCCCACCAAGTATTGTGTAAACATGGCCAAGACATGCATGATGGCTAACATTTATTTGTGATAAATAGAATAGAGATTCTCATGTGGCTACAACTTTCTACTTTCAAAAGCTATGGGGTTTTGATTTTGTTTTAGGACAACCGCTATCCCTTCTCCTGATGCATCACATTCCAAGACAAATGGTTTAGTAAAATCAAGTAATGAAAGTAATGGACAACTACTCATTACCTCTTTCATTTTTTGGAAATACTTTTCAGCCTCTTCATCCCACTTGAAAGCATCCTTCTTGGTCAAATCAGTAAGTGGAGCAGTCAATTTAGAGAACCCTTTCACAAATTTTCTATAGTAAGTGCATATTCCAATGAAGCCTCTAAATGTTGTGATGTTTTTGGGTGATGGCCATTCAAGAATAGCTCTTATTTTTTCTAAGTGCACCTTCACTCCATATTTCCCAATGATGTTCCCAATATATAAAACTTATTTTAGCCCAAATTCACACTTAGACAACTTAGCAAACAAAGACTGTTCATGCAAAAAAAATTTGACAACTTCTAGATGGTGCAAGTGTTCCTCCCATGTTTTGTTGTAAATTAGAATGTCATCAAATAAAACCAAAACAAACTTACAGAGTTGTTTGCAAAATATATGATTCATGCATGATTGAAATGTGGCTGGAGCAATGGTCAACCCAAAAGGCATGTCAAGAAACTCAAAATGGCCATAGTGACACCTAAAAGTTGTTTTATGCACATCCTCCTCCTTCATTCGAATTTGATGGTAACAGGAAATAACATCAATTTTTGAGAAGAATTTTGCTCCATGTAGCTCATCCATGAGCTCATTGTTGTAGGTACAACAGATCCCATGTTTTAATAAAACATGGGAGCCCCAAATTTTTATATACAAAGGTAATGATTAAATTCCATGGTCATTTTGGGGTTTTCATCATGCTTTCATTGCTTTTCTTTGATTTGATTAAGTTAGTAATTTTCCCTTTTGAAAATTCCCTTGATTTTGTGTGTTTTTGTGAGTTGTGGAAAGCACACGTTTTTCCCAAAAAGTCAGTCCTTCCACAACCTACAATACGGATTGCGGAAGCTTGGTTTTTTGAATTTGAAACATGTTGGTTCCACAACCCGCAATGCGGATTGCGGATGCGGAATTGTTTGTCTAATAATTGCGGTTGTTTGCACCCGCAACCCGCAACCCACAATGTGGATTGCAAGAACACCTATTAAGTTAGTTTTGCCCTTTGCAAGTTCGCAATCCACAACCTGCATTTGCGGATTGTGGATTGTGGAAGGTGTTTAAATAATAAGTTTGCGTCTTGCGTTTCCGCAACCCGCAATGCAGATTGTGGATTGCGGAAAACTCTTGTTTGTTAATGTTTAGAATTGCGATCATGCAACCTGCAACCCACAATTGCGGATTGCGAATTGCGGGAAGGATGTATATATTTTCAAAATAAACTCCTGCAACTTATCTCCCACATCCCACAAAGCTAAATTTTAGCCGTCGATCTGACTTGATCTTACGGCCTAGATTGTGCTCGATGAAATTAATAAATATGTGGGTTTTTTCTATTTTTCTTTATCATTTTTCAATTTCAAAAAGTACCTACTACGTGGATTTTACTATGAATTGTTACCAGGGGTCATTTTCTGTCATTTCTCAGTTAGTACAGGTTAGTATTACCTTATTTTCGTATTTCATTGTTCACTGTTTTTTGTTAATTCGAATTTGTTTTTTGATTTTGTTTCATTATTTATCAGAAACCTCCAGGTTTTCAAACATGTCTCGCAGTACTCGCTCCAAAACTCAGAAGGACTTGTTAAACAAAGACCCAAACTTCAACATCCTTACCGACACAAGCGACAAGGTTTCTGAAACATACCAGATCGATTGCTCCAAAATTTATTCCATATTTGATAATGACGACCTATCTGATATCCAGAATGACCACCATGCCTATGAAAAAATTAGAAATTCACAGTTCGATGCCATAGCTTCCAGGCCTTATATTCTTCCTTATACGGATGTTTTTAAGTGGATTATCACCCATGCCAACCCTAAAGACCGCTCTTTCAACGATAGCGTAGGGGCTCAATTGGCGACTTTTCGTCCAGAGGTTTTCATCAGAGCTTATGCCTTGAAACCAGATGTTCAACCCCTTAATGCCGCATTCCTGTAGTCTGAATAGACCATGTATAACTTTAATGAAATGATCAAATCTTGGATGAAAAAACTAGCCAGTTTCATGCCTAGGGTTGATAATTTATACCCGGTATCGTGGTTCAAAGAACCCTACTCCCTTCTAGCAGCCATGTTGTCTAGGATTTATGGTCTTCCAAATTGTTCAGTGTTCAAAGCAGAATGGGCACCTATAGCTCATCATATCCTGACAACAAGGGAATTGTTCCCTTGGGCATTCATCTTATCAGCTGAACTAAAGACTGCCATTGAAAGATATCAGAAAACAACCAAGAAGCCCCATTTCTTCTACTATTCCTATGTGTTTGATGTTTTTTTTCAGAGTTCCAATACCCTTCCATGGGGTGGAATTGGACCTTATCTGCACCCCCAATTCAAATTTATTGCTCAGACTTATGGGAAATTAATTTTGTTCCTTTGATTTATGACATTTGTGACCATTTCTTTGGTGCGATTTACCAACAAATTTTCAGGGAAGATGCCCCTACCTTTTCCCTCGATGCCAAGAATCTCATCCCTACCCTTGGTTATTGGTATGTGGGGGAATCCTTTTCTTACCTCGGAGTTTGGGGAAGCAACACAGTGCATCTGCTACCAAGAGTTGTCCTGGACAGACTGTTGTTGGAGGAGATATCTTTCTAGACTATTACAGATGGGGTCTACCTTAAACTCACTGGACCTAAAAGGAAGGGATGGCCTAAATTCCCCTTGAACCTTGGGCCTTTGTTTATCCCAACTTCAACTTGGGATGTAGTGCTGGGAGACAAAATTTCTGCTTTGAAATTGGGATGTGCTCCCAAAAGAATGCATGACCCTAAAGCATTTGTGGATGCTCATTTCAAACAAGAACATATGAAGATGAAGATTGGATACACCCATCAAGATGTTCCTGATGAATCCATTTATCAGGGAGTTAATATTTTCCCTGAGTTCTTGGTGAGGGCCAAAATTAAAGAAGAACAAAGCCATATCCTTCAGTATCAACAAGAGCTTAAAACCAAGGTTTTGAGCTATAGAAAAATGCAACTCAGCCTTGACGAGAAAACAGGAAGAGACAAGGAAGAAAAGGAAGCACATACAGTAAGTGCTCCACTGATGCTGACTTATCTGGATGGAGACAAAGGAAAAGGCCCTATGGAGGATCCTCTGAAGTTGAAAATTGCTACAGAGTTAAAAGTGTTAATGCAAACATCTCAACAATTGAAACAAAAATTAGCACAGATGACTTCAGTATTAGTTACCCAAGCCATTACTGCATCCAACCCAACTAGTGATACTCAAGTGGTTGCTGTAAGTGACCCATCCAATGATGTCGAAGTGATAGTTGTGAGTAACCCAACAAAGAGACAGAAACTTCAAACTTATGATTCTCAAATTCCCACTCTTCATATTGAAGATAGTGATGTGGAGGATGAAACACTTCCTTCTGTTGTGCCTATGGTACAGGAAGTCACAGAGACCTCCGAGGTTGTTGAAAAATTTCCAGTTCAGGAGAGTCAGGACTTCTTTGAGCGCTTGGAAGAATGTCCTTGACATGGTAGAAGAGGCAATCACTAAGGAAAAATCTATTTGTGGAAGAAGGTGGTACGCTGTTGATAGTATCATGGAAATGTTGATGTTTCCTACAATGGATCTAATTGAAGAAGCCTGCCCACCCAAGTTAATGCTCGAGCAGGTTGAAAGCAGATGTGAGGAGGTCAAAGAAAAGATCCAACAACTCAAGAATACCCATATTGCTGATGTGGATCAGCTCATCAAACAACCGATCAACTTAGAAGGAAAGATCCACATCTATCTGCGCACTTGGCATAAGCTGGCTAAAAATTAGATGGAAATCTTCACATGTGATGCTCAGTTGGGGCTCGATTCAACAAATTATCCACATGTTGATGAATTTTTAGAAATTAGGACCAAGTGGCAAGCTGCCCTCGGTCATTCTTAGTTTAATTGATTTTGCAAATCCCTATTTTCATGGGATGGCTATCCTTTGTAACTATTTTTGTAATTATTATTTAAAGGGTAAAAGTCTCATGGGGAAAGTGGGGGGAGATAATCGTCAGAGAAGGACTGGAGAAATGTTGTTTCACTTATGATCTTGTAATTTTTTGCAGACCAATGAATCAAAGTTAGTTTATTTTGGCAATCTTCTTTGTTTATGTTATCAAATTTCTTTGATGATATATGATTTCTTCACCTGAATTATTGGATGAATACTATTGATTTTGCAGTCACTTATTAATGCAATGATCTATGATTTAGATTTGTCTTAATTCATGGTCTATGTGTGTTTATGTTGTAATTGAATTTATTTAATTAAAATCTTTATCTATTTCTTCAAATGATTCACATAAATGTTTAAGTTCATGTTAATTTTTCAATTAACACAAGAACAATAGGATAACCTTGTGTATGCTTAATCTTCAAACTGTTATTAGTAATTTTCATTGCTTGATTATATTTTGAATTGATAAGTAATGATCCAATTTTACATTTCTGTTAAGCTCGTGAATTAACTTATTAAAACTCAAACCAAGTTATCTTGCACGCAAACAGTACACTTCCTTTAGATCTGATCTAACTTAGCTTAGATTTCCTTTAAGGTATATTTGTTCTAGGTTTAGATCCATTTAGAGTTACAACACCTTAATCTTCCCTCACAGGAAGACTGATCCTTTGGGATCAAACCCCATAAGTGCCAGCAAAGGCCTTTGTATCCGTGGGAGTTAACTACACCAAATAGGCTCAGGATAGAATTGCTCTTGCGCAGAGCCTTTTGAAGCCTTTCAGTCTAGGTTTTCACCCTCTTTTGTTAGCCTTAGAACCCATTCCAACAACCTACACATTTGAGGCTTCAACACTCATCTATTATTGGGATGGGATATCTATTTTTTATTGTCTTTTTGTTGAGGGCTCTAAAATCAATGCACATTCTCAAGGTCCCATCCTTCTTCTTCACCAAAACCACTGAAGAAGCATAGGGACTAGAGCTTGGTCTAATGAGTCCCAAATCCAAGTGTTCTTGAATAGCCTTTTCAATCTCCTCTCTGATATTTTTGGGATTTCTATATGGTGGGATTTGGATAGGTGAAGTGCCCACTTCCAAAACAATGTTGTCCTCAACTCCTCTATCAGGTGGCCTTCTAGAAGGGATGTCTCCAAAAAAAATTTCATATTTGTGTAGTAGCTTCCTTATCTCCTTTGGATGTTTTGAAATCTTTATTTTTAGTTCGGGTGAAGTGATGAAAAATTCAATAGACCATTCAATATCTCCATGCCTCAATATGGGCCTCATACTGTGGGAAGTCACTACTTGATTCTGATAGGTGTGCTGCCCTCTCACAACCCTTTGTTTTCCTTCCAAATATTTGAATCTCATTTCAGGAATTTGATACTTCACTATATGCTCCCCTATAGAGTACATCCATTGCACTCCGAAGACCACATTAGTATCAGCAACATCAACCACATAAAAGCTATAAAAAAAAGTGCAATTACCTATGGTGATTTCTAGCTTTGGAATCCATGTTTTGCACTCCATAGTGTTGTGACCTGGAATGATGACTTTGAAGCCATCGAATGGTTCAATAGGTAGCTTCCTCCTCTCCACCATGTATGCATAAACTCACTTAAGTGTGGCTCCTCCATCTACCAATAATGAGATCCTTTTTCCTTGTAACACTCCCTTGCATCGAAGAGTGTGAAAACGAGGCACTGTTGAAAGTACTTCAATCCTTCCTTTGTGAGGTGAAGGATGATTTTCTTCTTGTTTCCCTTCTTATGAAGTATCATATCCCTCTTCTTGGTCTGAAATATGTCCTTCTTCCTCCATACCCCATCATACTCATCATTATCAGAAAATACTTCAATGTATTGTGCTTTCCCCTTAGCACACTTCTGCCTTGGTACCCATGGTTGGAAGCATGTGTAACACAATTTCTTTCTTCTGAGTTCTTCCCTATTTATTCCCTCATTATTATCCTTTCCAAATGCATCTCTTTTCCATGGCTTATTTTCAAATCTAAACTTGGAAGGGAAGTTGGGCTTGGGAGGAAACCTTGTCCTAGGTAGCACATTTTGTAGATCTCTTGTTATGTTCATGCCATCCTTCAATGAATTAGGTTTGTGGGCCTTAAATAAACCTTTTAAGGGTTCATCCAAAACTTCAATAAAGATAAAAAAATAATCTTACCATAGATATATCAGCCACCTTAATGGATAGTTTTTGGAATTCCAACATATACTCAGTAGGGGTTCCAACTTGCTTCAATTGGGCTAGTTCTTTGAAAGGCAATTCTGGGTCTTTTTGCTCAAATCTTTCTAATACCCTATCAACAAATTCTCCATATGTTGTAACCTAATCATGTCCCAAGGTTTTAATACCATGGAACCACCAATCATTGGCTTCTCCTTTGAGATGCAAAATCGCCATTTTTAAAGCATCCTCTTCCACCATTAGATTCAACTAAAAATACACATCTAGTTTTTGTACCCAAGTATTTGCAGAACTTTGAGATGAGCCATCGAAAGTGGGAAGGGGAATTTATCCAATGGACTAATTCAACTCTTTATTCTGAAATGGATTCGTATTACCTTCCCTCATTTTGAGTTTGTTTGAAACATTAAAGTATTGCTCAAAGGGTAGAGTCCTTCTACAATCTTCACTCAACTTTTCCCATTCTTTTACAACTTCTTGCATATCAAATTGGGTGTTAGGTTCTTCTTTGGCCTCAATAAATTTAGGTGTAGTAGGCCTTGGTGTACTCTGAAATTCATTAGATCTATTATGAGGTCCTTTTCTTGAGAAAATACTTTCACCCATTGTCTTATTTTCCTCGAAAAGAGAACTGTTGCTGCCTCCCATTGCTCCTTTGTTTCCAAGTTGACTAGCCAACAATTAGAACCCTTTCATGATCTGTTTTTTTATGTATTAAAAGAATGGTTTCATGAATTTAGTAAATTCCTCCTTATCCTCTGAGGTTCCCTTCTCATCCCCAGCAAAATTTTAAACAAAATGCACTTCTTTTCCTACTTCTTCCTCTTCAACAAAAACACTTTCAATTTCAGGTTCTAAGGGTGGGGGATGATTTCTTTGGCTTATTTTCCTCATAAATTATCATCCACAACAGTTTCAAGGATCATGGTTTCATACCACTTGTAGTGTCCCTTCTTAAGAATTTGCAAAAACTAGGAAAATTTGCAAATTTTGGCCAATTCGACCCTTAGACTAGTAGTGACTCAACTGCTTCCAAATGGATCCAAATGGTTATGAATTGGTTCTGAATGAGTTTGGAAGGTATTCAGACATGTAAATGAGGCTGATGGAGGCTTTGAAACTCTTAAAACACTTCTTCAACATTCATTTATAATCAGGGAAAAATATGGAACTTTACTAGTCAAATCAAGGTTCAAAACCCCCAAGGGTATGGGACAAGGATGACTTCCCAAACTCTGTAATACCTTCCCAAATTTTAGAATAGAGACATGGTATTTATAAAAGACTTCAATGGGCTCTCCAATTCATCATCAATTAGTTTCTATAGGCTTCTAAAACTTTCATAAATCAGATGTTTGTATACTAGCTTTAACATAGGGGGAAATGATAGTAAATCTTCACAAATGGTTATGAGACTTAAGAATATTGCTCCAAATGCTTCTCTAATGAATATTAAACCTCTTCATAATATTAATGTCTCTCCATACAACAATAATATGTCATATTTTGACTGAACCATTCGAATTTGATACCACTTCAAGTGCAAACAACAAGGTATTAGGGAAATGACACCATTTATTCATAGTTTAGCATTTGTACATAAAATATATTGGAGTTTCGATCTGAAATTATTCTGAGTAGTAAATACAAAGTATATATATCATATTACAAATATATTGGACCTCAAGAACTATCCCAAAGAGATCATAACCTCACTAAGTGCACCTCTCCTCAAGGAGCAAGAATATGACAAGAAATGGAAAAATGGTTGTAGAAGAAATATGAAAGAGATGTGACCACTGGCTGCGCTGTAGCTTCAAACTGTAACAAAGGAATCCATTTTTAGCTCCAAATTAAAGGTCTGAATGGCCTCTCCAATTTCCAATTAGGATGGGAATCTTTCACCCTTGAAAGTGGTGCTAAGGCAAGTATAATAACACTCTACTAGCTCTCCTCTCCAAATGAAAAACGTAAAATGATCAAAATATGAACTCTTTCTTTGTTCCTAACTTTTATAAACTTCCCAAGGCTTCCTTAACTCAAATTCCATCCATGATCTTCATTTCAACTCGAATTGGGAAGAGATTCCAAAGTATGCCACTTGTCCCTCCAATTCTAGCCTCCTCCTTCACTCAATTCGAATAGGTGTCTCTTTGGCTGCCCTAACTCCCTTGTGCACCTTCTTGGAGTCTATTTTTAGCCCTGACATGTCATGCATGTTAGATTTCATCCATCAGGTCTTATTTTGTCATAAGTGTCATAGGCATCTTCATCATTGGTGTCATAGAAGCTAAGGAATCTAGCCCAAGTGTCCCACTAGCTCCAAACTGCCTCTTCCTCTTCCATGGGAGTTAATATTCCTCTACATTTAGACCTCATTGAGTCATTCCATGTATTATTCCCTTCCAAATCCCCCAAAAATAGTGGTCTCCACCTTGGACTCAAATGGGTGAGAATGGAATGCCATGTGGCATGGGGAATCTAGCTTTGTGTGGGTCCCACACCACCAATGTGTCTCCATGACCAAGTGCCATCTTATTTTCTCATCATAACTATTTATTTATCCCCTCTTAATATGTTTATTTCAAGCTAAATTCCATTTGGAGTTTATTAGTCTCCTTATTCCAAATTTAATGTCTCCACCCCAACGTAGGAAACCAGTAGATTGGTGGGATTTTCTCTTCTTGAGATTTATTTGAATGGGGACATTACAAACTAGGCCTTCAATCAGTCCTTGATTGAAGGATTCTTATCTCACTAATCCCTATAAAGATAACCATGCGTCACACCTATTTCAAGGATCTTTTCTTGTTTCTCCTACAATTTAATTTAATTCCTTAATCAACAAATTGAATGAAGATAATGACTTAGTTGGTCTCCTTAAGTGCTTTGAAATCTTCTATGATTTGAAATGAACATGATCCCATCTTTTTCTCGTGTGATGTTTCCATGTCCATTCCTTGATATTAGTTTACTAATTAACAAGCTCAATATTTTACATGCTCACTTCATAATTAGTCCATAGTATCCAATAATGGTCAACTCATTTAAAAGACACAATTAAGCTAAATCATATCAAATTTATATATGAAAATTCAAGCAGGACCATAAAATTCAAACTAACCCAAAATGTCTCATATTATCTCAATGTTTATATTTTGATGTAGGATCTTGACTTTTAGTCCATCGAACATATCACATAAATTGTAAGATAGGCCTTGAAATCCTACAATATAATGGTAGATCAATGACCTTCATCAAAATATCCATTTCAACCATTAGCAATGTTAGCATACATAGTTGAAGTAAATCCATGATGAATGAATTCCTATTCAAAATGTGCATCTCTAAAGGATGTTCTGAGCTCTATGGATATCTAATATAAAATCTTGGCAATTTTGATAAACACAACAATATAATGCTCTTGTCATATATCAATTTATCATATTAATTTCTGCAATTTTAAATGTACATATGCCAATGTATTTATGGGAGACAATGGGAATAGAAAATATTAACATTAAAAATAGTTAATATAAATTATGTTGTTGGTTATTGAATGAGGATAATCCCAATAGATTGGTTGGCCAAACTTCTCTTGAATTTTGATTATGAAAATCGACTCCAAGAAGGGGTTGTGTGCTAGGAATTGATACCAACCATGTGTGGTAATGCCTATGCCAGATTCATCTCATTACAAAAGCATAGAGGATATAGAATCACAACCTAGGAAGAAAATTCTATGATGAGCGATGATGGATCACCTTGCTATGAGTAACTAAAACCTATGTAAGGAAATAAAGTCATCATCCCATTGGATTGTGAACTTAAAATGTGAGATGGAATGCCTATACCCATAGTTAATACATTGGGAACCAATGACACATCATTCACAATTTTGGGGTTATAATTTATTTATAACCATGTGATGGGAATATTCTAGAAGAAATCCGAGATATATGCTTTTGTAGGCATAATGGTTCATTTGAATGTAAGTATTATGAGAAGTGGAAACAAGAAGAAAAAATCCATGTTGAGACCATAGGATCATGTGTGTATTTGAATATTGGAAGGATTTTTCCCATACAATTCATTTCCAAAAAAAATTCCCCCTATTAGTATTATTATCAGCCAAGGGAAACACGTCGCCAGACTCCATAAATATCTCAAAGGGAGATCCCAGAGCATCAAATGGCGTAGGTGGAATAGCAGATTTGTACACCGTAGTGACCAGATGGCGCAGCTGAAGCTCAAGGTATCAGTTTTCATAGACTAGCTATAGACAAGCGCAGTCAGGACCCTAAAGCGCTTTGCATTTGTTCTGGCCTAGATCGTCCCTAACAAAAAACCGCCATAGACACGTGTCAGCTTCTTAAGTATTCTGGGGCCTTAAGGAAGTTTCCCCATACCGCTTTGTGGGGGACCTGAAACCATTAAAGACATTGTGGCGGTTTTATGAATCACAAGGCGCCAAACAGGGAGGTCGTGCCTCAAGTGGGACCCATTTTTAAAAAGTTGCATCTTCTTGGCATAGATATCGAAAAGGCCCAGCTGAGGATCGATGGTCATCAAGGTGTTAGGATGGCAAAGTTGCATGACGTTTATCATGCTAAGCTCCCCTTGAAGTAAAAACTACTACTTCCACGTGGCAGTCTTAGGAACATTCAGGGGCTTTGAAGCGGTTTCCCTAAACTACTTTCTGAGGGCCCTGAAATCTATTGGTGGTTTTGGGTATACAACTGCTCAATGGATTGTGTCTTCCACATGTTTCAAAGAGATCCCCTCAGTGGTCTTGTTAGCTGCTGCCGTCATTCTGAGGTAGCATCTCCTAACACTCATCACTGTCACCGCCATTGTATAAGCTGCAATACCATCTAAGCACAAAAATCCTGAAAGGTGGTTATGTAATCATTAGGCAAGTTCAGGCATGTTCTTCAAGGATCATGCAAGCAATGCTACAAATACTTCCGCAGTGTAATAATTTGAATTACAAAGCTCTTGAGCCTCACTGGATTGGTCAGAACTGTCTAGAGCGTAGAGCTTGAAGTACGTGGATTGGTCAGAACTGTCTAGATTAAGTTAACAGATAGGTGTTCTTAATGGCACATTTCATCTCTAGTGGAGGATCTCAAGGAACGTTGAGGACTCGGACGACCAGCGTCTATGAAAAACCTACAGACGCGCATTCACAAACAATCAGGGGGGAGAAGCCTGAGGTCTCACCCGAGATGTCTAAGGAGAATTCGACTATTACAGTGGTTAAAAAGGAGATGGTCCTTCTGAATGCAGAAGCACGAAAGGTAGAGGCAAGCCGGTCCCAACAAAGGAGGATCAAATGGTGGAGTGGTAGTACTTGAGCAGTTTGAACAAGGTAGTTAAGAGATCAGGTCCTTTTCCACAGCTCGGCAGCAGTGGTGAACTTTTTCCCCTTCGAAAACAAGGTCCGAGAGAAAAGGGATTGGATGGGGTAGAAGTGATAGATGATAGAGGTCTGCAAAACAACATGCGTCAGCAGGGTGGCCGCATCACGTCTTCATGAGGTCGTAGGTGGTCCAACGAGTGTGTAAAAGGCCCTTAATAGCTTTGAAAGAAGGGACATCGTTAATACCTGTATGTCTTAAAGTGGTGAGAAATTTTGTCCAGCCGGACGTACTACTTTGCTAGCAAAGTGGTCTCGGGTCATAGTCATAGGATAACCAATAGTATTCCATATGACTATTATTTGTAACAAACTCTGTTAGAGAGTACAAAAAAAAAACTTAAAGCTATTGAGCTGTAACGGATTGTAACAATTTCTGTTGTAGGGTATATGAAGGCTATAAATAGCCAAATAGGCAGTAGCCAAAGGGTCCGCTCTCTTTTGTAAGAAGTATTACTTTTAATATTTTACAATTTGATCAATACAGAAAGAAGAATATCATTGGCATATCTTGAAGCTTTTATGGATTCAAATTTATAATGTGTACAGTCAGTATCTTCTCTTGTTATTCATCTCTTCCACGTATGTATGATTCATAGATCTATTCTAGGTTTAATATGAGTGCATTTGCTTAAATTTATTTCTTCTAAGATGGTTAGTAATTGAAGTATTCATGCTAATTGGTATGGAGGTGATATCCTCGTATTATCCAGTGGTGATTCTGTGTTCATTTTGTTAATATTGTTGAATTCCTCTCCCAGGCTCAATACGCCATTCTTTAAACATAGAATAAATATTTACTCTCTGCAGTACCTTTATCTTATGCCATTTCATTTTCCATTTGCTACTCAAAGTTTGATTTTTGGCACATTGAAATACTACCCATATATTTCAAGATTGGAATTCCACATTATTTTCTGTTAGCTGTGATTTGATTCAGTAAAGAATTCAGAAGATATTATTGATGCCCAATCATAGTTCTAAAGACAACATTAGAACGTCTCTGGGACTAACAGCCCCCTCCCCCCCTGCAGCTA
This sequence comes from Larix kaempferi, assembly GCA_027924585.1. NCBI lineage: Eukaryota > Viridiplantae > Streptophyta > Pinopsida > Pinales > Pinaceae > Larix > Larix kaempferi. Next base: position 9,939,875 of record BSBM01000087.1, read on the forward strand.
TTCTCATACAAAAATATGCATAAAATAATTGTTGTAAATTGAGCCACTAACCTATAGATAGATGTCCAATAATTTTTTTCTAAGTAGGCTTAGATGTGCTCTTTTCCCTATCTTATTGTGTCCACATTCTCGTCCCAGAAGAGGTATTAATCCTTAAATTTAATTATGGTTTATTGGTTCAGTTCCATAGAGAATTTGAGTTATTTGAAAATTCTACATTAGATAAAGCTTTTCAAAGAGCATTGGCATTCGAAAGGAATATAGCTCCTCGGGTTTGTACTCCTCAATCCCATCCCAACCAAAATCCCTCTGCTTCCCAAACTCCCACACCCAATAATGCATCTCGCTTTCCCTCCACTCGGCCTACCAACAAAAATGTTAATACATCGTGGTGTTCCTTCCACAAGACTAATTCCCACAACACTTCATATTGTCGCGTTTTAAAATCTCTCAAGACCAAAAAAACTCTCTTCACAGAAGCTACTTCATCCCAACCTGTAAAGGAAATTGATGAGGTTTTTCTTGAGAATCCTACTGAAGTAGATCCCTCATTGATCTTAATGACATCCGAATATTCTAACTCATCTACCCTACCCCTCTTTACGCATAACTGCCAAATCAAAAATTCCTTGGCCTTGCTCATCATGGACAACGACAACTAGAAAAATTTGGTTTCACAAGCGCTAGGGCAGTGCCTCCATCTACCCACCAGTCCTCACCTGAAACCATATAATCTAGAATGGGTCCAAAATGATAGTCCCCATATATTGGTTTCTCATCATTGCTTGGTAACATTTTCCATCGGTCAATTTAAAGACTTTGTAGTCTGAGATGTATCACCATTAGATTGTGCTGACTTACTTCTCAACCTCCCTTACCAGGACCAACGGAATTCCATTTATACATCCAAATATCGCCAATATAAAATTACCAAGGATGGCCACACCTATATATTTACAATAGCCCCACCCAAACCAAAGCAAACAGAAGAAAAACTCCCTCATTTCCATCTCAACTAGTGTGTATCTCTTTGTCTAGTCCGACCCATTCAACCAAACAACACCACTCATCCCATCCCAAAATCCATGTCTACTCTCCTCCAAGAATTTTCTGACGTATTCCAACCCCCTACTAGACTCCCCCCTATTGCCACAAAGACCATTCTATTAACCTCATCCCTGGCAATGCACCTACATACTACCTTGCTCCACGAGAAACAGAGGAAATTAAAAAGAAGTTAACTGAACTAATTAACTTAGGACACATTCAACCCTCATATTCTCCTTGTGCTTCCCAAGCCTTCGTAATCCCCAAGAAAGACACCCTAGAAATGCGCCTTGTCACTGATTATCGGGCCCTTAACATGGCCACGGTGAAGAACCGCCACCCCCTACCTCATATTGAGGAGTTACTCGACACCCTACAAGGTGTTAAATGGTTCACTAAGTTGGATTTGATAGTAGGATACCATCATGTTCGAATCAACCCAACAGATGTTTGGAAGACAACATTCAAGACAAAATTTGGTCTTTTCGAGTGGAAAGTCATTCCTTTTGTCCTGACTAATGCACCTACCACCTTCATGAGGCTCATTAATGATATTTTCAAGAAGCACTTGGGTCGCATTGTGATTATCTACTTAGATGACATTCTGATCTTCAGTAAGTCATGGGAAACCCACCTTCATCATGTTCATCAATTTCTAGAAATACTCAAAGAACACAAGTTGCAGGTTAAAGAAAAAAAGTGATATTTTGGCCAGCACTCAGTTCCTTACTTGGGATTTCTTGTCGACTCAGAAGGTATTCAACCTGATCCTACGCACATTAAAGCAATGAAACAATGGCCAACACCTTCTTCTTCTAGTGAATTAAAAAGATTCCTCGGTGGCATAAATTTTTATCGTAAGTTTGTTCTACATTTCTCTCAGATTGCTCGTCCTTTGCATCATCTATCCAATAGAAATTCCACCTTTTCTTGGAATAAAGAAGCCACCAGCCACTTTGTTCATCTCAGGGAAGCTCTCTGTTCTTCCCTAGTACTACGTTTTCCATACCTCTCTCAACCATTTTAGTTTGAGTCAGATTCCTCGCAATATGCTATTGATGCAGTGGTTAAACATGGAGGACATCCTATTACTTACCACTCAGAATATATTTTAGATGCTAAGATAAACTATAGCACCTATAACAAGGAATTATACATCCTAGCGCAAGCTCTCAGGAAATGGCACCATTATCTATTCAGAAAGGAGACTATTCTACATACAAACCACCATCCACTGATTTTCATTAATTCTCATCCCAAGATACAGGAACAAATGCATCTTAAATGGGAATCCTACATTCAACAATTCCATCTGGTTATTGGATACAAGAAGGGAACCTCTAACAAGAAGGAAAATCTTCTTAGCAGGCCACCCCTTCCAGTGCTCCAAATACTAGAGGTGCATTGTGCTACTTATGATACATGGAAAGATAAGTATGCTACTGATCGTGACTTTCAAGAAATCTGGGTTGCATTACAGGACCCTACAATCATCAATCAGACTCCATTCTTGTACTACACCATCCTTGATGGGTGGCTCTAAAATTCAATTTTCTATGTGTCCCACACTCCGATGATCATCTGCTGCTCATTAAAGAAGCTCATGCATCTACATGTGGAGGCCACTTTGGTACCACTAAGACCATTCAGCATCTCCAAAGCCATTTCTATTGGCCTTATCATCAACCTCAAGTAGATATATTCATACAAGCATGTGCCTTATGTTCTCAATCGAAACAATCAAATGAAAAGCATGGATTATATCAGCCACTACCACTACCTTCTAGGCCCTGGGATTCAATTTCTATCGATTTATTAAGTGGACTACCCACCACCCAATGAAAAAATGATGCAATTTGGGTGGTAGTTTTTTGTTTTAGAAAAATTTCCCATTTCATTGCTTGCGCAAAGACCACTACAGCCTCTCAAACAACAGAATTGTATTTCCAACATGTGTGGCCTCATTTTGGCCTATCAAGCAACATCATTTCAGATCGAGACTCACACTTCCCGAGTTCCTTTTGGAAGACACTCTGGGATCTGCTCGGATGTCAGCTTAAATTCTCCACATCCTTCCACCATCGAACAGATGACCAAACATAGGTAGTCAACCGTGTGGTGGTACATTCTCTCTGTAGTCATTTTGGACGTAGCAAATAGTGGGACAATTATTTACATAATCTTCAACATAGCTACAATAGGGCCACACATTCTGCTACCCGGGTTTTCTCCTTTGAAAGTATGTTTAGGATTCCAACTAGGTTCTTTGGCTGAGCTTCCACTCATATTGGACCCCCAGGGTACATACCATCAACAAAAAGAAAAAAACTCATATCCAACTTCCTTTGTCCAATGACACTATACTCGACTCAAGACCCATTCTACTCGCCACTGGACTTACACCTCCTACCTCCTGGCATGCAAAGGACAAACTCCGGCTCAAGCAAAATGGATGACATATGAGATGGTTCAATGTGTTTTTCCTCATCTTCTCATGGAAGCAGGGATGCTTCCGTATCTAAACAAGGAGGAATTGGGACACAAAGAAGCTAGTCTTCTTTGCAACCCATAGTAGAAACAGGGGATCCTATAATAATCTTAGCCTAAGTTTTCTTAAAATGTATTAGAACATATATTATGTAAATAAGTAGGTACCTTATTATAAAAGGTGAACCTCTCATATAATACAAACACATGCTTATTGAGAAAAGTAACTTTTGTTCCTGTTTCTCTTGCTCCTAGGTTTAGGTTTGAAGCCTCCTCCCTAAACAATAGACCTCATGGTGGCTCCTATTCCTCATTCCCTCTTCCTTATACATCTCTTAAACACCCTGGGTCAGCATCAACGCCCTATGGAAACCAGTGCGCCTTCCTCAATTACTACACTGTGACTCCATCCCTGGCTCAGCATTAAGCGCCCCCTTGAAGCAAGTGCACCCTTACTCTTGTGTGCGTTGTGGCTTCATATCTTAGAATGCCTCCACCTCAGCGTGTTAACCTAACTCATGGGATATCCAAGCTACCTAATGACCACCATTTTTAAGAAGATCTGCCTAGAAAATGAAGAGGGGCGCTACACCTGGGTATTGCACCCTGTTTGAGCTGCCCAATATGTGCAGATCTACATAAGAAAGGCTTAGATCTCCACGAATGGGAGATCATTTAGTGAGAAGGAAGGTTTGAATCCTTTCTTCTCTTGATATTTCTTATCTCTTTTCTGATCCCTACAAGTTTTATGTACATCTTCTCTTCCTTTATTCTGACCATATATGTGCTTATCCTTTCAGATTGCCTCTTCAAGAGATTTGGGTTCATCAAATTGGATTTCGTCGTTGTAAAAGTTAGAAAATCCACTTAGGAGCCTATGGATTTTTACCTTTTATTCTTTAATAAACCCAACAATATACCCCAACAACTCCATAATTTTCCTATCTTACTCTTCCATACTCATAGCTCCTAACTTGAACTCAAAGAATTGCTCCATTTTCTTTTTGTAATTATGTTCATATATATAAGTACTTTTGTTGAAAGTACCTTTTAAACAATTTTAAGGAAACTCTCTTCTCACTGATATGTTTCACTTCCACTAATTGATCCCACCACATGAAATCATTTCACAGCAGGTTATAAATGTCAATTTTGGCCTCCATATTTGAAGAAAAAATATGCAGTCATGGGTATTTACTCATCCCTAGAAACCATGATTCAACATATTCTCCTTTATTATTATCACCATAAAAATTAGGTTTCTTAATATTCCTAATCTCCCCTTGTAACACTTCTTCCACATGTCTTCTTTTATGATCCCTCCTTGGAGACATTTATGGGATACTACTATAATCCATAGTTCTATACGATCTCATGTTTGCATTAGGTGGTGAATAATGATTCCCACGACCCATAGTAGCACTCTTAGAGTGTCTATTTTTTTCATGAGATATCTTCTTTGAACTATCCCTATATTCTTTCTCAGGGAATGCAACTGATCCAACTTATATTTTCCTCTTTAACAAGTTCAAGCTATGCGCAGGTTGAGTATTTAACTAATTTTGTTGCTACTGAGCTCTCAACATTCTTTCATTATAAACTTTGTAATTATGTACTTAAACCCTCAAGCTTCTCATAGTTTCCAACAACCCTACTGTTTCTACATTATTTTTTTGTCCATGATATCCCCTCTTCATTTTGCACACTAATGTTCTTCCCTTTTTCTTCTTCTGTTAAACTCTATGAAATATCCCTTCATTCCATCCTTACTTTCCAATTATGTTCTATGTTGTGCTAATTTTAAACATGTAACCTATAGCAACCCCCTATACTATTATATTCAATTTGTTGAAATCATCCGATATATTAAATAAATATTTGTCAAAATTTTCATAAAAAATTTCAAGCATACAAAAAATTCTGGAATACCCATTTTCCATTTTTTGTTAAATTAGCCTACGATATCTTTTTCTATTAAAATTATGGAAAAATAAAAACTACTGATTTATAATGATATTTGTTGAACTTAATCCCCTACCGATACTATTTCCAATGACTATACCCATGTTAATTTCTAACTTCAAAGATGAAAGTTATGTCTCTCATAAATCCCATTTTTTTCCTAATTTTACGTGTTCATGTAACTCCACTTATTCTCAAGGACCTACTACTGATATCTATAGAATAAAATATGTAAGGAACTAGAATTTTTTTATATTGAGTGCTAATATCCCATAATATTGTGAGTGCATAGATTGTTTCACTATTCACATCATATTTTATAAGATTCTAGAATCCCCAACTTTTAGTTTCTATAATTCTTCGAAACACGGAATTTTCACTTAAAATTGATATGTCACAAACAAATCAATTCTGGAAAAATCACATCTAAGAAAATTTCTTTGTCTCGAAAAGTTATGAGCTCTTGAACCACTATTTCCTACTTCAATATTTCAAAAATCGACTTTTCGCATGCACAAATAATGGATTTCAGCCTTTTTTTGCATCTCATCTCCAAATATTTACAAATTTGTCCTCTAGATTTTAGAGTTAGTTATCTGTGTGCCTAGAAGCAAATTGCACCATAACAATTTGGGCCTCGACTGCGCCTATCCATCCTCGAGATACGTACTTTCAAAACCCATTAAACCGAAATTTCTACAAAATTGAAGCAGAATGGGTCCATGTCCCTCACTGGAAATCCTATAGCCTTCATAAATGATGTCAAAATTGCACAACTCTCATAAATTTATGAGTTAATCTACTCATGTTTTGGAGAAAACAAAATTTAGCTCCAACATTTTTTATAACTTTCTAGTTTTCCACTGGCATGGCATGACACATGTCTATTGAGGTGTCACACAATCCCATGTGCCACCTCGTGATGGATCAATGGCACCCTCCACAAGCTACCAAATCACCATACCCTTACCCTTGGGAAGAAATTCTTTGGAAATATTCCATTACAAGAAGTGCTAATGGCTCATGGAGAAGTGGTTCTTGGAAAGTTGTTTCTCGAGGAATTTCCCTTGATCACATGTCTCATTGGGATAGTGCTCAGGTGCTATTCTCCTATAAGCCTTGGAACTAGGTTTTAGAACTTAGTTCATGTGGTTTTTCCACATCGCAACATCTCACCCATACGATAACTCGACCTGATTTTAACTCCGCATGGCACGTCCACGTCACATCGTCCACGTGGTGCTTGGGGGGTCCTTGTGATTTTTTTTATTTCCAAAAAGTTTCAAAATTTGAATTTTCAACAAGTGGATCAAGGATATTTACACTTAGAATTTTCCTATAAATAGTTGGCTAACCTTAATTTACATCTAGCTTAGGTATTGTAAAATCATTCTCTAAGCCAACATAATTGTGAATTCCTAGTTCTCCACTCATACTAGTTTTTCCATCATTTAACATAACGGAAATATTTCAACACTGATGCATAATTTCACACTGATTCAGCTAAGATTGATAGTTTTACCACATATTCTTCTCTCAAAATCAACCATGGAAGGATTACGCTTAGTTTTCCCTAATATTCTCTCTAGTGCATTTCGTCAAATACTTAGTGTGCATATTGTAAATCTTACAGTATATTTCAAATTCAACCCATGTAGTCCTAGTGCTACAACTTGGGCTCTGAAACCAATCTATCATGTACTCGGTGACCTCAAACTTCCTTTGGGTCGACAAGATACTGAAAATACTTCTCAAATTTTCCTCTCATACTCAATTTAATTTTTCCAATGAATTAATTATAAATACAGTGGAATTAAATAAATGATCATCCATAATTAATTTAACATATATGAAAATGTTACATGCGATTTATACATGAATGCATTCACACAATGCCACTACTTTCTTGCATTTAAATCATTAAATAACCATAAATAAGTATATAACACAAGACATAGACAAATATCAAACATTCCATACACCGATATAAACTTATATAAAAATATGACCTGACTCAATAAAGACCAAGGACATTCCTCCTAGTTGTAGGGACTCTATTATACCATCTCTCTCTATAATAGAGGTAACCCACAAGGTGGGGTTACTAATTCACAAGAAGGTAGAAATTTTCCTAACTACAACTATCCCAATCTACTAGCACTCCTTCCCCATCAGCCTACACAACCCAAGCAATGGGGTTCCCTTCTTTGAGTTAAAAGTTCCTCAACTTCTCTTCTTTGAGTTAACAGTCCCTTGGCATTTTTACCCTGATTCCATTCTAGAGATCTAGCATAGGTAGACCAGGGAATCTCTATGCTAGGACTCTAGGTAAATCAACTTTACTTGGGTATGACTCCTGGATTTAACATGGGTGATGGATTTAGGCTATTGTACGAGTGTTGGTAATTCAAAATTGAAATTTCATAATGTATGAATGATTGAAAAACAAAATGAATGGAAGAATGAATTAGTTCTCAATATTTTATATGCATGTTGAGAAATATCCAAGTGGCATGCAAATGTAAGGAGATATGAACAAGTGGCACTCACATGGACTGCATGTTTCCCCCCACTAATCCCAAGGTGTAGGATTACTGACCCAGGTTAAGGATAATGCACTTTACTTAAAGAGGATTTTATCAAAATAATGATAAAGAATCAATAATATAAGGATAATGACTTAAATGAAAAGTCAATAAGTTGATTTTCCCCTTAAACCCCTTCTCAGTCTCCCTATTATGGAATTGCATCCCCCCATCTATTCTTCCTCCTCTTTGACTATAGTAATCATGTCATTTTATATCAAATGTAAAAATGTACATAATTACATAGTCTTGTCATGCTACACCCTTCATATATGGCGTTAGCACGTAAATATGATATGTTAATTTTTTTTTCAATTATCCCAAGACTATATGATCAGCCATCCATAATCATATCTAATAAACCTTGTAAAACCCAATTTCTATTATATTTTGAGTTAATCTTCTTCCATTCACAACTATCTTTGTTCAAATAAGCATATTTAGTTTAGAGTTAGCTCTGAGTGTCTAAACGAGGGTATCTTCCAGGAATCACAATTATATTCAGTAGTAATATATAAGGGAGTTATCCATTTTCATGTTGCAAGTTGTCTTTCAAATAAATTTTATCACTAGAAGAAGTTAAAACTTTTTGTAGCGAAACTACTGAATTTCTTAAAAAGCTCCCTAATGGAAGTCATAATTTCCAGTAGAGAAAATCCTGTTATATGTATTAAAAATGCTATTGGAGATTCAAAATTCAGGTGAAGGATAAGAAAAAGGGTTATAGTCTCATCACATCATGTAAGCTAGGTAATGGGAGAACCAGTGCTTGACTAATATTTTGCTTGATCTCTTCAAAGGATTTTTATTGATTCTTCACCCAATCGAACTGGTTGATGCTGGTTATTATCGCATGGAGAAGTGCAGCCAAAACTAAATAAGAATATATGAACTCTTGAAGGTATTGTCCTCCACCCAAAACCCCTAAATGCAACGACAGTTTTAGAGTAGGCCACTTGTTGATGGCCTACATCTTTGTAAGATCAATCTTAAGTTCTCCTCCACCAATCACATACCCCAAATATATTTGTGATTGTTGAGTCTCCAACACCTAATTGATATGTGAGATATGCTATTCCCAAATACCACTATAAACCAATATATGTGAGATATTGTCTTCCCAAGTATAGTCTGATGTTTAGCAATAGAGAATTTGGAAATAGCGATATCTCATGCTCCACTTCGCTCTTATGAGCTATCCCTCTAGGTTCCTAGAACACTTCTCTGTATGGTTGTAAAAGGTTTTCCAACTGGTGCTTCTACTCGGACCCACATACATGCCTCCAGAGATGCATTTACTTTTACACATTCACCTTTTTGTTGATTATGTGTTAAGAAAAGAAAAAAAAAATTCTACCAATGGATACTTTGATTACGTCTTAAGAAAAGTATTTACGAATGGGATAGTTGAAAACCGCAAACTTAGAACCCAGGTGGAGGAGTTGAGTAAAACAATTGTAGAGTTGCAGGAAACAAATGTCAACGCAGTGCAGGAAAAAAAGACTGAGTTAGTTGATACTGTGAACGGAAAGCAAAATCGGAACAGTGTCAATGAAAAACCAAAACCAACCGATGTGAATGAAAGGCAAGGTGTGCAGGGAAAGAGAAATCCCAATGGTGGGCGCCAAAGCAAAGCGCAAAAGAAGAGGCAACGAAAGGGAAAGTGAGAAGCAAGTTCTCAATATGAGGACTGAATTTCTTTCTGTAATTTTTTCTTAACTTTTCATCACCCATCATTTACAGTTTTGATGTGTTGCTGTAAAATGTTACAATTTTTTATGTGTTGTAAAATCAGTTTTGTTGCAGCCAAAAACTCATTATTTTGATATAAATTTGATAGTTTTTTCTTAACTTTTCATCCACTAGAATTTTGATGTGTTGCAGTAAAATGCCGCAGTTTTTAGTTTTTGATGTGTTGCTATAAAATAATAGTTTTGTTGGAGGAAAACCATCATTATTTTTAAACCTTTCATTGACTACACTTTTGATGTGTTGCTGTAAATGCCACAGTTTTTTATGTCTTCTGTAAAATCTGTAGTTTTGTTGTAGCAAAAACATCATTTTTTTGACGTGATGTTTTTAATGTGACATTATTTTTTTTTGTATTTTTGTATTATCGGTCATGCTTGCAGTTTTTGTGTATTGTCGCCATAACTATAGGATGGTATTCAGGATTGAGAGTTTAAAAAAAATATGTACTTTATATTGAGCAGCTTGTGTTATGTGGAGTGAATTGTGGAATAAGTGAGTTTTTTTTTAATTGTTGGGAAAGGTGAAAGTTGTTCAATTGTCTTTTCAATTATCCATATTTTTTTAAAGTAATTTCACAATTGTAGGTTGTGTGTAAGCTACATGTAATCTTTTTACAATTTTTTTTGTTTATAACTTTTAATTAACTACAGTTTTGATGTTTTGTTGTGTAAAATATGACACTTTTGATGGGTTGTTAAAAAATTAGTAGTTTTTCTGTAGCAAAAGTTAAAACATAATTATTTTGATGTGGTAATGTAAATAAATGATGTTTTTTTTTTGTGTGTATTGTTACTATAACTATACTATGGTTTCTGTGTATTGTGATGATAACTATACCATGGTTATGACAATATATTGCTGTCATAATTATACAATGGTTATAGTGATGTGTTTTTCTGTATTGTTGCATTTCATGCATTTTTTTATCTAGTTTTGTTCAAAACAATATGGACTTTATTTTGAGGTGCTTTGTGGAATGCATTGTGAAATCAAACAATATGGAGTTTATTTTGAGGTGCTTTGTGGAATGTATTGTGAAATAAATCTCATGGTTTTATAAATTGTTGTAAAAGAGGTAAAAGTTAAATTTTCTTTTCAAGTACTCAACTTTGACTATGAGGAAGATAAGATGGACACTTAATGCATCCATAGAAACAACTGAAAGCTAGAAACTACCTTGATGTGGTAAAAAATAATCACTTGAGTAGTATAAAAAGGAAAGAGGAGCCAATAAAGGATATTCTCATTAGAGATTGTTGGGTGTAAGGATAGAGTTTTGTAACTAAGGGTGATGAGAACAAGACATGGTAAGTTCTTTGATATAATGGGTGGGATTTGGGGACGAAGAGGATGCCTGTGTCTTATATCTGTATTGTAATATTTGTAGTATGCTCTATTTTCATTAATGAAAATAAGAAGTGTTGGTGCCCCCTCAACATTTCATGCTCAATTTGTATGTGTTGAACATGTTTGTATTTTCTTTCTACCTGTAGTACATGATCAATAGAGGATGATAGTTTAGTTTCTCTCTTTGTTGTGTAGCATAACAACCAGTTAAAATGAATCCTAGGAACCCTCCCTTATCTCTTCATTTCTAAATCCCTATTCTTCTTCAAGTGAGACGTTCTTCTCCTTAGGGAAGCATGAAAATTATGACACATCTAAACTACAATGATCCCATGTTGGCCCTAACGAAGAATCCTATTCTATGAACATTTTTCATCACAAATGGTTCAATTATTGGGATATGCTTCCGAAAAGGGAGATACTAGTTGGATGAATGGAGAGATCTACAAGTCTCAAATTCAAGACTAGTGGGACGAGAGGTTTGGAGTCTTTGTGCTACAAGAATCTCTATTGAGAAAAGGGAACCTTGCAAGATACAAAATGCCCATATTGTATGATAGACGATCATGATATCAATATGAAATATCCTGGGGTGATTTCGAAGTGAAACTGTACAAGTAGATAAAATTACTTGTGGAATCCCCTTAGTACAAGAATCAATGCCATAAATTTATCTAGTGAACCCCTTAAGACCTAGGCTACATTGCATGGGTTAAATCATCAACTAATGAGAGCCATGGACTTTTGGGTAGACAATACCATTAATAGATATATCATGCATTTTGTTTTAGAGAATCACCAATCCTTCTAAAAAATGGAAATTGTATTTAAGAAAAAGATGGTGGGAGATTGGTCAAGGAAATTTTATTGTTGATCAAAGTTTGGATACTAGAAAATGGGTTTCTACAGTTTAATTAGACCTTGATGACGGGATAAGTAGTTTTGCCACAGAGAGTGGTAAAAAACGATGTGAAGAGATGTGGAAGTTGACAAGGATGTAATGATGATGGGAGATTAGAATTTTATGTTGTATGTGACAATATAGTAAATTATTTTATGATCATATAAAAGAATAAAAATATTATTTTTTATTAAGTTTTAATTGGATTGATTAATTGTATGTTGTTTGTAATTATTTTATCACCTTAAAAATATTTAAAATAAAAAGATTTTTTTTAAAATTTGATTGATAAATATTTTAGATAAAATATGTATAGAAAAATAAAATTAAATAAATTATATAAATAAATTTTTTATATTTATAAAGCATGTACACTTATTAAGTTCCATAAATAAATATCATAATAAAATGAAGTAAGTAAAAAAAACTAAAATTTTAAAATAAGAAACCCATACAAAATTATTATATAGCTAAAAATTATTTATATTTTATAAAAATTAATTTAAAATCTATAAACATATTTAAGAATACACTATATTTTTCATAAGATAAAAAATTATTGTTTTTCTCTTTTAAAGATGAATTAGTAATAAAGATATAGTTAGTGTTTGCTTATTTATTTTATATTGTACAGAGTATACATATTTTGTGAAATATGTTGAGAAATTCAATGTTAATTTAGTGTCATGCATATGTTATTGTATGTATATTTTTATATTAATTAATTGTTATTTTTTTCAATTATGCAATGTATTGTTATTTTTACAAGTTCTATGATTTGATTTTATAGAAATGTTGGTATTTTTTAAAGGATGTATAGATATTAGGTTTTGAATTTTTTCTCTATTTCTACTTAGATCATATTATAAATAATCATATGGTTAGGATTGTGAATATCTAGCCGTTTCAGATCCAGCCATTTCGATCATTTCCGCGCTGTTGCGGATCCCTTCTGCATCGCTGTTGCCGATCCATTTCCAAAAAAAAAAAAAGAGTATAAAATTCTGTTTTTTGGCCATATCTCCCTTGTTTCAACTCTGTTTTCCCTGAAAATTCACTGACATCCCTGCAATCCCATTCTGCATATTTCATTCCTGAAGACCCTATCCCAAATTCCACTTCCCAAGACCAGAAATCTCACATTTGTCTATTTTTAGGGTTTTCCATAACTCCTTCAATTTTCACCCAAACGCCGTCAAATTTTGCCACCATGTTCCTTTCCTAATTTTGCTTCTTTGTCCCTCTCTACCAAATTTTCTCATTCTTTCACCCCGCTTCTGAAATCCCCATTTTTTGCTTCCCTGTCCATCAGAAAGTGTCCAAAACCTAGTCAAACCCCAATTACCCATCCGAGTTTTTACCAAATCCAAATCTTCCTTTACTAAATAAGCTTTTGTTTGTGTTTTTCTATCCATTTCCAAAAAAAAAAAAAAAACCATGGAGGAAGCACTTGCAGCCATCCAAACCAAACTCCAAGATTTGGATGAAAATTTTCTCAGCCTCCATCTTCGGCATTCGGCCATGAACAATAACCGACAGCCAAAATCTTTTGCAACCATCGGGTTCTCTTCTTCTAGCAATTTTCGCAGGCTAAGCTTGATTTTCCTCGCTTCAATGGTACTGATCCGACTGTATGGATATACCGAGAAGAACAATATTTCAGTCTGCATAATACTTTTGATGTCCAGAAAGTTCCACTTACATCCTTTCATTTGGAACAAGAAGCCCTTCAATGGTACTGTTGGTACATCAAAGCTCATCCCGAGCCAAACTGGACAGATTTTTGCCAACTCCTTTTGCCACGATTTGGTCCTAGTGCTTTTGATGACTTCACAAGAGCACTTACTAAACTTCACCAAATTGGCACAGTGAGAGAGTATCAGACATAATTTGAGAAACTGGCCAATCACACAGAAGGATTGTCTGATGAATTCTACAGGACTTGTTTTATCAGTGGTCTCAAGGATGAAATCCACTCAGAGGTCAAAATGTTCTGTCCCAACACAATGATGGAAGTCCTAGGGTTGGCTAAGTTGGTAGAGGACAAGATCGCAGCTCAAAAACGCTCCAAACCCACCTTTGTTTCCTTCAGAAATATGGTTTCCCAACGACCTCCCATCACGCCTGCCACGCAACCAACTCCTATCAAGCATTTGTCTGAAACAGAGATGCAGGCATGTCGAGAAAAAGGACTTTGTTATAATTGTGATGAGAAATTCACTCGGGGACATAGATGCATGCAACAAAATCTCTATCTCTTGGATGTGGATTCTCTGCCTGCCTCAGAACTTGGTGAAGAAGCTCCAAATATAGTATATGTTCAGGTCGACATTCAGCACCCGCCTATTGACACCCCATCTCAAGACGACCCACCCGAGATCTCTCTCCATGCTGTAACTGGCATCACCACCCCACAAACAATGCGGGTCAGGGGATACTTCAAGAAGCTCCCTCTTACCATACTCATTGATTCTGGTAGCACTCATAACTTCATTGACTCTCGGATTGCCAAACAGGCTAATTGTTTTTTCCATCCTTGTTCCAACTTTGAAGTCATGGTTGCCATTGGGGGCACCTTACCTTGCAAGGGGAAGTGTCATAATGTGCATATCTCTGTGGAATATTATAACTTGTGCTCTGACATGTTTTCCCTGTCCTTAGGTGGATGTGATGTAGTTTTGGGCGTTCAATGGTTACGCACACTTGGCCCCATCTTATGGGATTTTGATGAACTTTGGATGTAGTTTTCAGTTAATGGGACACAACACAAATTTATGGGCTTACAACCAAGGTCTCTCTGCATCATCAGTTCACATCGCTTGGAAAAGATCCTTAAGAAGAATTCACATGGTGTCATTGCCCAGCTCCATTCACTTCAGATGCACCCACCAACGGTCTCCACTACTTCCTTGGATAGATATGCAGGTGTCTTTGTTGCACCAGTGGGCTTGTCGCCTTCACGAGACCTTTTCGGTAAGCATTTTGCCGCATCTACATCTCAGCAGGACATGATGGCTATTTTGCATGCAGTACAGAAGTGGAATCCATCCCTATTGGGGAATTATTTCTGCATCAAGACTGATCTCCAGAGTCTATAAACTTTCATGGAACAATGGGTCTCCTCCCCAGCACACCTGAAATGGGTTCTCCAACTCATGGGTTATGACTATGCGACCACTTACCAGAAGGGTAAGGACAATATGGTGGCCGATGCTCCTTCTCGCACATTTGATGACCCAGTTTCTCCTACAGCTATTTCTCTGCTTGTTCCAAATTGGTTGCAATCTGTTCGACGAGGCTATCTCTTCTATGAACTCCATGCTTCTTCATCAGCACGGCACTCTGGGTTCTTCAAAATGTATGACCGGGAACAATGTAACTTCTTTTGGCAGGGACTAAAAATGACAATTCAAGAGATGGTGGCTGACTATGATACTTTCCAGGTCAACAAGGGTGAAACGACACTTCTTTCGAGATTTCTCAAACCCTTGCCCATCCCTACACAGCTTTGGCCAACTATTTCTATGGATCTCCTAGCAGCGCTCTGGTGGTACAATACCACATCTCAAAGGACACCATATGAAGTAGTCTATGGACAGACACCGCCAATTCTTCTTCCATACACCCTTAGCAGCTCCCCAGTTTAGGAAATTGACTCGGTTCTTCGAAACCGCGATCAGATTCTTCTCATTCTGCAGGACAATCTTCACATGGCCAGAATTCGATTGAAACAACAAGCCGATCAACACCATTCTGAGCGCATTTTCCGCGCAGCTGATGGGGTTCTTCTTCATCTACAGCCTTCCAAGCAATCCTTCCTGACACTCCAAAGGTGTCAGTGGCCCGAAATGCAACCCGAGGATGCTACCGGGGAACCACTTCTTCAGATTCTGCAGCAATCTCTCCAACCAAAGCTTTGAGGACAAAGCTTTTTCTAAGGGAGAGGGGATGTTAGGAACCCATGTCAACCCTTCTCTTTACTATGTTAGTATATTGTTGTTGGATGCATATGCTTTATAAGTCGTCCCATAGTATTTGTTGATCCATAGTTTATATTAGCCCATAGTATTGGACGCATATGCTTTGTAAGTCGTCCCGTGGTATTATATGTCCCATGGTTTTGACTCATAGTATTGGGCATAGACTTAGTATATAAGTGTGTGTTGAGGTCATTGAAGGCACCGTGAAGTTAATTGTATTGAGCTTGCTCAAAGGAGGTTTCCCCCTCGAAGTGGCCCGTGATCAATATAAAAGTGATTCTAAGTTCGATTATTTCTGATATCTCGTGTATTTGCATTAATTAATTATCCCAGGTTCTTCACAGGATGACACTAGATACTATAAGATCTACACCTTCCTTTTTGTACCTAATATCCTCTTATGTTGTTTCTCAACTATGGAACAATACAATAATATTATGAATGAGACTTCTTATCCTAACATCTTGTTGTTTAAAATAGACTCATAGTCCTCTAGGGTTAATTTAAGGGTTTTTGCATGCCTAGATTCTTGATTAGGGTTAGGGTTTTGGACCTTCTAGAATGTTCTTTAAAGTCCACACATGACTAGATCTACATGTGTGATAAATGTGAGCTAAATTGGAATCCACTCAATACTATGGTGGTCAATTGGATAGGTCAACTTGTGTGGGGAACAACTTCTTCATATAGAATCTGTTTGAGTCGATTCATGTATTTTTGGAAAGGTCCCAAAGTTTAGAATCATGTCCCTTAAACATTCCCCACAAGGTTCTAGATCCCAAATCTGTAGATTGATAACTATCCCTCAAATGGACCTACTTGCCAATTCATCCAATATTTCAATGCCAAAAGAACCAAAATAATGACTAATTATATATTGATCCATTTTGGATTACACCTCCCCATTATCTGAGGATTTTGGTCCCCAAAATATTTTATTGAATGAGGCAAGGAAATGTTTTCTCTACCTTATCTTTGGAGTACCATTTATCTTTTCCTTTTAGTTTTCCTTTCAACCCCACCTACTAGAGTTCATATTGTCCTCGCTTGGGTGTTCTAGTATTTTTCTACAAAATTGTGTAATATGCTAACTCTACTTCAACTTTTGGTGCTAATCCTACTAATAAAGGTAAAACATGTTCAAGTTCTTCTTCCAACATGGAAGGTTCATAGAGTTTTAGATTTTTGAACATTCACTACTCGGTAAATGCAGATGTATGGGGGTAAATTGAGTTTGCAGTCGTTATCTCCTACCTTCTCTAACACTTCAACATTACTATACCATAATGGCTTGATATTCTTACCAGGAGCTTGCAGTATTTCCTTATTCAAGTGGAACCATATTCAGTTTTCCACCTTGAATGTTTTCTCAACCCTGTGTTGGTCATTTCTCTCCTTGTTCTTTTCCCATGACCTCTTCAATGTATAATGTACTTGTAAATGGATTTTTTTATTCTTATCCATGTATTTTGTATCTATTAATCGTTCATCGGTGGTGTCTTCCCTCACTCCCCCATGTTTTCCATAAACGACATCTAGAGGTGAAGTTGGAAAGTATCCAAAACAAGTTTCAAAAGGATAATTTCAAATTGAATTATGAACTACTCTATTATAAGAGTGTTGGATATAGATCACATTTGCATCCCAAGTATTTGGATGCTTCTAATTGTAACTCCTCAAAAGATGTGCCAAAGTCATGTTGAATACTTATTTATGCCCATCTATCTATGGATGGAATGTTGTGGATCTACTCAACTTAGTTTCTATCTTCTCCTAGCATGTAGTCCAAAATGCACTTAGAAATATATTATCCCTGTTTGAGATTATGCTCCTTGGTATCCCAAATTGCACCCAGATGTGTTCAAAGAGCATGTTTACTACTTATTGTCCTTTAATAGTATTTTTACAAGGTATAAGAACACATGCATCTTGTTGAAACTATCAAATTCCACAAATAAGTAGTCATGTCCCTTCCTAGTGGTTAGAAGACCACCCACAAAATCCATGGAGGTGTTTTCCCAATGTCTCATAGGAACATGTAGGGGATGGTATAGACCTTTCTTCCTATTACTAGGATTTCATGTACAATAAAGTATCCAACCTCCTAAAAACCGAGTGACATCTTCTTGCATTCTAGGCCAATAAACATACCTTTTCAACATGGCAATTGTCTTCCGAACACCAAATTGCCATGCAACTTTGGACGTGCAAGCCTCTCTCACGAGTTGCAGTGTTTCAGATTTTAGAACTAAAGGCGTTTCCATCTTGTAGATTAAACCATCCTAGAGATGATAGTCACCATTAACCAAAAGTAAATTCTCCAGGGATAATTTTAAGACCACCCAAAAAATTATATGTATAATAAATGGGTGAATCTCTGTGATATATAGGAAAATTTGAAATCTATTTTATCAATAATATAATATGTATATCTAGTGTTTTTGCTAACCTTTCATTCTATTATAGAATCTTGTAAAATATTGGCGAATATTTCACTAAATTATAAGATATTATAAAATCTTGGTGAATATTTTGCTAAATTATAAAATATTGTAAAAAATTGGCTAATATTGCTTCAAATTATAAAACCTTGTAACATCTTGATAAATATTTTTCTAGGAAGAATTAGCTTTTGATTATGCATATTACTAAGGTAGTGCAATAGAAGAGCATATACCTTAGCTCAATTGTAGAATCTCTCGACTCCTAGACTCTCGAATGAATAAATGCATGAATGAGGAGATGAGGGATTTATTTAACATTTCACAAGAACTATTCGGTCACTCACGACTAAAGGCGTCGGTGAAACACAACTACACTAACTAGATTTAGGATAAGTGGGTGTTAATTTTAGGATAAAATTCACAACAAGAGCATAATAAGGATCACTGAAAGAAACACAATCACAAGATAGACACAGAATTATCCTGGGAAACCCTCATGGGGTAGAAAACCTAGAAAATCTTTCCTCAATATAGATGACCAACAAATACAAATATGTAAACCCCAAACAAGTGCTCCTTCTCCTCCTTCGCAGATCTCTCTCTCACCTATGCGCAATTTACAAGTGAGTGAATGAATGATTGAGTGTAATAAATGAGGATCACACATCCTCTAGTTATACTTTACCTCACTTGACTTTTTCCCTAACCGGGATGACTTCTCCTAGGAGAGTCTAATAACCCTTAAACAATTAACTCAGGGCTGACCCCACTAGGGGATTCTAATAACCCTAGTTACAACATCCTGACGGAGGAATAAACATCTTTGGATATACAATAAAGTCCCAACGGAGGAATGAAACATTTTCAGATAAAGTACAAATAGAATATTCTTAGAAGTTACAATATTTCAACACTCCCCCTTAACGAGAAGGATATTCTAACATCTGTAGGATCAAGGAGTCATCAACATCATACATGATACATCTATAAATCATTGGAAGTGTTGGCCCGGTTTTGCAACCAGGCTTAGTGCTATGGGCACCTACTAACTAGTAGTAGCAGTTTCAATAGAAATAAAAACAATAAACTAAATAAACAATACTATTCATGGATCTAAGCAAGAATCTAAGCAAATAATGTAAACATTTCAAAATCAAGAACAAGAAACATAAGAAATAATTTTTTGTATTGAAAAGTGGGGGGCAAGCAAGTGCTTGCGATATTACCTTCAATGGTGAAGGTTGATGTTGAGCAACTCCCAAGATGAGTAGCTCCAAACTCCAATAGGTCTCTTTCTCCAAGGTTGCTTCAATGGCTAAAAGTGCTCAGGGGAGATTTCAGCAGCATAAGGATGAGATAATGGAAGGATGTGAAATGAGGAGCCCCTACCACCTTTTTATAGGTTTTGGTGGTGAGGAATACCATTTGTGGTTTTGTGGAAACCAATGGTATTGACCAACATGGTTTAGGTACTTTTCCCTCCTTTTTCCTTTTTTGAATAAAAATAATATTTTAATTCCCTTTTTAATATTTTTGGTAATTTGGACCCTTTTTGAGGGTTTTTTATGATTTTCTTGGAAAAATAATCTTTTTTAATGGAAAAAGGGGTGTACTAAGGTCTTTTGGTGACCTTTTGTTGGTTTCAGAGGCTCAGATGGTGGAAAAGTGGACAAATGGGTCATTTGAGTAAGGGAATGAGCTAGTGAGCACTTTTTAGGTGTTAACAGATTGCCCCCTGATGTGTGAGGGCAGGAGCTCATCGTATGGCCGATAGACATCATAGTTCTTTTGTCCTTTTTTCTGGGTTTTAGGGGAGAGAAGAGACCCTGGAGACTGGAGCCACGGCCCTTGGAAGCTGCAAAAACAAAAAAAATATTACATGGCCTCAATATGAATGAGGTATAATCTCTGATAAAGGACGAGGCGGGCATTCCCATGCTCGTATCAAGACATACACAAAACAATTAGTCCCAAGAAGGGGGATCTAATACGTAAAGAAATATAGTGGTACATCATAATGGTCCAGAGGGGACATTATTGTGGGATATACTCATGATCATGGCTGATCTCAATAACTGATACACTGGAATAACTGTTGAACTGCTGAAACTGAAGGTGTCCAACATCTGTTATGGACTCAATGACTGTGAGCCATCTCTGGGGAGTATTCGTATCTGTATACTCGAGGGAGTATAAAACTGGGGTACATCTGAATACTGTCGCCATACGCAACCCGGATATCTATAGAAAAAGTGTAACTGGTGTTATCCATAGGAAGACTCTCAAATGTGGAGAAGTCAGGAGGTATCCGGGGTCTTCGACTAATAACTGAACGGACTAATACCCTGTACGAGTCTCAACGATGCGATCAAGGTGTTGAAGTCGAGCATGTGAGAAACAACCATTTGGAGAGGCAGTAAGGATTCCTCTCGAAATGATTCGTAGGCACTCATCATAAATGGTAATGAGTCCAAGACACAGGGACCTCTAGGTCTATCCTCTGGAATCAATGTGGTTGTCGTCGACAGAGGGAGACCAGCAACTAACAAGGTAATGATGTTTCCTTGATAGGAGTACGAGGTGTAGAACTGAAGTGATGTAGTACTGCTGGTAGGACTGACATACTTGTGGGGATGGGAAATAACTGGGTCAAAAAATGGGTAGACTCAAACTTCCTTTGTTCAGAGCAAGATGACGTGGTTGACCTGGCAGCGTAGGGAACTGACTTGTAGGTGTGGGGATCATCTTTTAGGGACTGAAGGGTATGTACTGACTCTGGGGGGGTGAAGCTGATGGTAGCTGTCGAGGGAGTTTCCGGGTGACATACTGCAGAATACTCTGAACAAAGGCGACCAGAATGGGGAAGCTGCTATGTGAGTAGATATGATCTGTCGTGGCGCCAAGAGGCACCCTTCTTCCTTCTTCGTAGTTTTAATGAGCTCTAAGAAGGGATAAAAGTGTGCTCTGAAATGGAACGGTCCTGTGGATTTTGTGAGCTCAGGACGGCGCATGCTCATGGTTGCTATCATGTTTAGAGAGTCTGAAAGCGGTAAGTGGACTCTATTGGTGTTCTTTTTCGTAGTTTAGTCTCCAAGGCCCGAAAAAGCATAAACGATGCGGATGGAGAACTCTTCTAGCCGATGTGACTAGAGTATACCTTTTTCGTAATTAGTCTACGAGGTCCGGAAAAGGGGTAAACTTATACCAGGTAGACGCCCTTTCAGATACGTTTAGCGAGCATGAAAGGAAGCAAGATTGCTCGGTGATCTTTTCATTGTTTTAGGAGTCAGAAAAGAGCTTAACAGAAACTCCCTAAGTGCCTTTTTCGTAAAAAAAGGGGTTGCTCGGCCCGAAAAAGGGGTAAAATTATACCGAACAAAAAATGGATTGATGAGGGCAAGAAGAGGTCTCAAGCATCGTCATCTGTGCGGAAAACTGGATCCGGTGACATAAGACACATCGAAAACGGAGAATGGCCGATGTGGCACGCAAACCGAGGCGACGAGGGGGCGTGGAAAAAATGCCCGGAAAATCTAAAGGTGAGAGCGAGAAATGGTCTCAAGCATCATCACGAGCGCGAAAAACTGAATCCGGCGATATAAGACACATCGAAAACGGAGAATGGCCGATGTGGCACGCAAACCGAGGCGACGAGGGGGCGTGGAAAAAATGCCCGGAAGATCTAAAGGTGAGAGCGAGAAATGGTCTCAAGCATCATCACGAGCGTGGAAAACTGAATCCGTCTATATAAGGTACGTCTAAAACGGAGAACGGCCGATGTGGCACGCAAACCGAGGCGACGAGGGGGCATGGAAAAAATGCCCGGAAAATCTAAAGGTGAGAGCGAGAAATGGTCTCAAGCATCATCACGAGCGCGGAAAACTGAATCCGGCTATATAAGGCACGTCTAAAACGGAGAACGGCCGATGTGGCACGCAAACCGAGGCGACGAGGGGGCGTGGAAAAAATGCCCGGAAAATCTAAAGGTGAGAGCGAGAAATGGTCTCAAGCATCATCACGAGCGCGGAAAACTGAATCCGGCTATATAAGGCACGTCTAAAACGGAGAACGGCCGATGTGGCACGCAAACCGAGGCCATAAGAGAGGCTAAAAAATGGTCAAAAAATGGACCTCGTGAAAACGGGAAACGGAAGGAACCTCTATGAAGTTCTCGCTGTGTTGATCCCAACGGTACCAACGGTTTGAGAAATGGACTTCGTATGACACCGCAATGGTTGTTTGAAATTTGTGGAATTTCTATAAATAGGACGTGGGGCCCAATATGACTTGTCATTGTTACGTGCGAGTTTGATAGAGCAGTCAGAGCTATTTCTTGATTTTCGGGAGATTTCACCGTTGGTTTTCGATTTAGCGAGTTGCAGGTAACTCTATTCGCCTTAACCTAGTCAATTATGTCTTTTTTATTTGGCGGTGGGCCCCCGAAGGCCGCGAAACTCCACGTTGACTCTCCAACGTGGAACCGCGCGGGTTTCGGGGCGGAACCCGCGATGAACCGCGCGGGTTTTAGACTCACAGTCGCGATGTTCATCGCGACTGTGAGGTCGGAACCCGCGATGTTCATCGCGTGTTCATGGATGACAGTCGCGATGTTCATCGCGACTGTCTGGACAAAACTCGCGATGTTCATCGCGAGTTTTTTCATG
Organism: Larix kaempferi; assembly: GCA_027924585.1. Lineage (NCBI taxonomy): Eukaryota > Viridiplantae > Streptophyta > Pinopsida > Pinales > Pinaceae > Larix > Larix kaempferi. The sequence continues at coordinate 9,963,044 of BSBM01000087.1, forward strand.
GAACCCGCGATGGTCATCGCGGCTTTTTGTGGAAAAGCCGCGATGGTCATCGCGGCTTTTTGTGTAAAAGTCGCGATGGGATTTTTTCTAAAATTTTTATGCTGGGGCTAAAATTTTCTGTGTTTTCTTGGCAGGATGTTGCGGAGGGCTCAGTCCGTATGGCGGGAGAGAGAGATTGATGGTGAGCTTATGTTGAGGATCGAGAATGATGGAGGGGTGAGACAGACCCTAGCCATGAGCGGACTTTTGAAGTTCGCTCAGATACCTCCTATCCGTTCAGTGAGGAGACTCCTGAACAAGCTCGTGCAGTGGTGGGTGCCGGCAGAGGGTGCCTTCATTATTGGTGGTGAGAGGTTGGAGATTACTCTCACTGATGTATATTTTTTGACCGGTTTGCCTCGCTTGGGTGAGGTGGGTGATATTTCCCCGAGGTTGCCTCCAGGTGTGGATATGGAGGACCTCTTACAGACCTTCTGTGTGGATGACGCTGTTTTGGTAAACAGCTCTATTAGTCTGAAGTTCCTACGTGAGTGGGATATGCGGGCCGTTGGTGCCTGTGTTCTGAGGGTTTTGGGTGCTGCTGCACCACATCGTATGTCTGGGGGGCAGACGATGATGGTGGACTCCGTTCTACGGGGTACTTACTACGCTTGGGCTCAGATGTTCTTGGCCGGTGTCCGGAGAGATCTGGACAAGGCCGTGAGAGAGGGAGGTGAGTTCTGTTACGCCTCTTTTCTATGCTGTTTTTTCTTTGAGCGGGTGCCGACCTTACGGCCACACGTACCCGTTCGTGCTGGTCTTCCTAGTGAGCCTCGTATGATGAGGTGGGGGCAGATGATGCCCCGTGCTGGCGGTGGTATCCGTGGCTTCTTCACAGAGGACTTTTACCAGCAGTGGGAGCAGATGCCACTGGTGATCGAGGACTATCCTTACGCCGGCATGGACTACCGGGGAGACCCAGAGATGCCACGTGCCCCAGGACAGGCCTGGAGCTTAGACGGTATGTTTTTGTGTATTATGTGATCTTTTATCATATGTAGTATGATTTATCATGATGATATCTGTTGTATAGTATCTGATGGTTTTACTTGCTTTGTGCAGATATAGGTCCAGTACCACCACCTGACTATGTGGCTCGGCAGGGGCGGGCGATGGTGGTTGCTCGTCCCCTAGTACCTGTACGTCCTCCTCGTGGTGGAGGATATGCAGCCTGTGGGCGAGGGGTTGGCCCTCACGACGATGCTATAGATGGTGTCCGGCGGACTCTAGCCCGGATCGTAGATGGGCTCCCCGAGGATGGCTGGAGGGACCTTGATCGGGACATTTTGCAGGGATGTCTAGGTGCGCCGCCTGAGTGGAAGTCACTTCTGTTGAGGGCAGCGGTGTTTGTTGCGAGACACGGGGGTGGTAGAGGAGATGCTCCGGCAGGGCCGGCTCAGGGGAGGATACGTCTGAGGGACGATCCAGCAGGGCCAGCAGAGCGGCGAGTTCGGGGTCGTCCTGACCCGGCTGGGCCGGCGGAGGTGGAGTCGGAGGAGGAGCCGGAGGAGGAGCCCGAGGATCCGCAGGATCCAGATGAGTAGACGTCATTGTTGCCCCCAAATGCTTATGAGCATATGGGGAAGCATTTTTTGTATGACAGATGTATTTTTTGTATATCGAGTGCTGAGGGCACTTATGACATGTAGACTATTTGATTTGTATATATATGTGGATATATATTTTAGATCCATTGTCGTGTATGCACGTGGATGCACATTGTCTTTTGTATATGCCCGTGGAGGCACATGTTATGCACATGGATGCAGTGTATTTGTTGATTTATATATGTCCGTGGAGGCACATGTTATGCACATGGATGCATTATTTTGGTTGTTTTTATGCCCGTGGAGGCACATGTTATGCACGTGGATGCAATATTGGTTGTTGTATATGCCCATGGAGACACATGTTTTGCACATGGATGCATTTTTTGTTTATGGATATGACATGATGTGATTGGTGTGCCAGTCGAGGACACTGTTGGCCATATTATCTGCTACACTATTGAGGTGTCTTGGGAAATGTGTGAATGTAATGGATTCAAACTGTCTAACCATTTGTTTAGTGCGCAGGAATTTTCTTAACAGACAGGGATCGCGTACTTGGTAATCATTGTTGAGCTGGGAAACTAGGAGCTGTGAGTCCAAGAAAACGTTGAGGTGACGTATGCTCATCTGGAGAGCAGCGGCCAGGAGACCGGTCACGGCATCATATTCAGCTTGATTATTGGTGGCGGCACCTAAACATACTCCATCAATGTGAATTAACTCATGTGAAGGGGAGTATATTACCCAAGCTGCGGAGGCGAGATTGGGAGACCAACGGCTTGCACCATCAGCGAAACCGGCATGGCAGAGTGGAAGAGGCTCCATCTGTGGTCATGCAGAGAAAACAAATATTTAGGTTTTTGAAATTTTTTGTGAACGAAAAACGTATGCCTATACTAAAAATGGACGATGGTGTCCATGAGATTTTCTATGGGTAAAATCGTTTAAGGTACAACCCGTTGCGTGGGTTGCGCAGGGTGTTGCCTTCTGAATCGGTCAGAATGTATGCCCCCTGCCCGAGGCAGGTGTGTATGATGTAGGGGCCTTGCCACATAGACACGAACTTTCCCTTTCCGGTTTTATCATGAGCTTGATCGTAAGCGAGGACAAGGTCTCCCTCCGAAAAGGTTCTTGGGTGGACGCGTTTGTCGTAACTTAGTTTCGATCGTTGTTTAGCAGCTTCCATGTTCTGAATGGCTGTGCGTCGATCTTCATCGGCCTGCTCTAGGAGCAGTAAACGTTGCTCGATCGGGGAAGTGTCCGGTAGGAGCTCAACGGCGATATGTAAGGCTGGGATCTGGCACTCAATAGGGAGGACAGATTCGACGCCGTGAACTAAATGGAAAGGGGTAAAACCGGTGGCGGTTTTGGTCGAGGTGCGGTAGGCCCATAGTGTCGGGAAAAGCATGTGATGCCAATTGGACTTGTGCTTGTCTACAGTGCGTTGGAGAATGGTCTTCAAGATTTTATTGATCGCTTCGAATTGGCCGTTTCCTTGGGGGTAGTAAGCGGAAGAGAAATGGTGTTCAAATTTCAACATGGTTGATAATTCCTTCCAGACGGCATCTTCGAAGTGAGAGCCGTGGTCAGAGACTAGCTGTTGTGGTACTCCGAAACGAGCGATAACATGGTTGAAGAAAAACCGCGCTACAGTGTCGGCTTTGCAGTTATAGGTCGGCATGGCTTCTGCCCACTTGGTGAAATAATCTACGGCCACGATTATGTGTTTGTGACCGCCGGCTGACGGGGGGTTGCAGTCGAGGAAGTCTATGGCCCATTTGCAGAATGGTCCAACAGTGATGACTGGATGAAGGGGGGCAGGGGGGGTTCTTGCTTTGGGGGCAAATAGCTGGTAGTTCTGGCAATGCTTGACTGCGGTGATGCAATCAGTAAACAATGATGGCCAAAAATAACCGGCCCGAATGATTTTCTGGGCGGTAGCCATGCCGGAGAAATGGCCTCCACAGGCACCGCTATGACAATCATTGAGGACTTGTTCTGCCTCACTATGGGATAGGCAGCGGCGTAAGATAGTATCAATGCCGCGTCTGTAAAGTACATCCCCAATAAGTAGGTATCGGGGGGCGTGGTGTCGTATGCGACGGCGTCCATCACGATCGATGTGTGGTCGGAATTATTGCGTACGAAGGTAAGTCAAAATGTCTCCGTACCAAGGGTCGTCGGACGAAATGACAAAGATCTGCTCGTCAATCAGGTCCGTTTGGATAACGGGTGATGTTGAAGAGGATGGGAGATCTGTAATGAGGTGAGCAAGCGCGAGGGCTTTGGTGCTTTTGGGAGTCTTGAAGGTAAGATCATATTCCTGGAGGATAATGACCCATTTAGCGACACGACCCTGAAGGAGCCGCCGGGTGAGGAGGTAGACCATGGGGTTGGAGTCGGCGACAACCGTGGTATGACTGAGCAAAATATAGTGTCGCAGTTTTTGTACGGAAAAGACTACAGCTAGGGCTAATCTTTCCTCGTATGGGTAACGTAGAGGTGGGCCAGATAAGGTCTGGCTGACGTAATAAATCACATGCTCTTTGTGGGAAGCATCTTCTTGGACCAAAACTCCGGACACGGCATGTTCAGATGCCGAGACGTAAAGGGTGAAGTCTTGGGAGAAATCCGGTGGGGATATCAAGGGGGCTTGTGTGAGAGCTTTCTTGAGGGCTTCGAATGCCGTGTCTGCCTGCTCATCCCAAACAAAGGGTATGTGGGTACGAAGTAAGCGTAAGAATCCATGGACTTTGGTGGCGTAATCAGGAACAAAGCGCCTAAGAAAATTGGACCGTCCTTGCAAGCTCTGAAGCTGCCGAAGCGTGCGAGGAGGGGGAAGCTCTAAGATGGCTTTGACTTTGAGGGGATTGACAGTGATTCCGTCTTGGGAAACAATGAAACCCAACAACCGGCCCGCCGGGACGCAAAAGACACACTTGTGTGGGTTCAAGCGGATTTTATATTTGCGACAACGCAGGAAAACTTGCCGGAGGTCGTTAAGGTGGTCTGATCGTTTTCGTGAACGGGCTGTGAGGTCGTCAAGATAGACTCGTAGGATATGGACCAAGTCGTGAAAGCAATAAGTCATGGCTCGCTGGAAAGTTGCACCAGCATTTTTAAGGCCAAAGGGCATGACGCGATAGGCAAAGGTGCCCCATGGGGTGGTAAAGGCAGTCTTGTACTGATCCTCCTTGCGGATGTGAATCTGGTTATATCCGGAAAACCCGTCCATGAAGGATAGGATCTCATGGCCCGCACACTCATCAATGAGTTGGTCAATGAATGGCGTGGGGAAATTGTCTTTTGGACAAGCGTGGTTTAGATCGCGGAAGTCAGTGCATACTCTAAGGGTGCCTTGCTTTTTGTTGACAGGAACGGGGTTCGACACCCAGGTGGTGTACGGAATAGGGTAGATGAACCCTGCTTTTCTAAGTTTCTCGACTTCAGCCTTAACAGCGGGGAGCTTGGCAGGGTGAATAGGTCGCTGTTTCTGACGAACAGGGGGTACTTCCGGCCATGTATCGATGTGGTGTTCGATAATGGCGGGGTCGAGACCAGGCATCTCGGTATAGGACCAGGCAAAGACATCACGGAACTCTTGAAAGAGCTTTTTGTACGCCTGAGTTTCTGCTTGAGTGCAAGATGCGCCCAGCGAGATGAGCTCAGGTTTCCCTGGTGTTGTGGAAATTTCTATCTGTATAGTGGGGGAAATGTTGGACATGTTCCCTTCTTCAAAGGCATCCGGTGCTGGGATGGGGTCCTTTAACCAATCGACCTTAGCGGGTATGAAGTCTTTCGACTCGACTGATAGCTGGTTGGATGCGGCGGAGGTAGATGCTTCCGGGAGGAAGTACGAGCGATGATGCATATCATCCCAAGGGTAGTCGGGTGCAGTGAGTGTCTCCAAAATCTGCTCATCAGTATTGAAGTAGTCAGACCATAAATCAAGGGGTTCTGGTTTGAAGGTTGTTGAAATCATATATATCGTATTGACTTCTTCTGACGAGGATGATGGTGGGGGGTGGATCTCCTCGATGAGGGGAGGAGATATTTCTAAGTCGGCATTGTTTAACTCATACAACGCTGCTCTATAGTCAGGTAGATCAGGGCAATGGTGAGAGTAGTGGCCGTAAACACTGCATATAGCACAAGGATGGTTAGTGCGCAGTGATTTGTCGCGAGGCTGTAGAGGTGGCTCTAATCTGACTACTGGGATGCCGATGTCATCGTCCAACATATTCATATGTTCTTGGAGTGCCGGTAAATGTGGGCATTGATGAGTTGGATGGCCAATTTCATCGCATAATGAACATTTGGGGGGAGATCGAAACACCGGTGGGGGTTTGACTGCCTTAGGAGGTGGTATAGCAGTGTATGGTTGTGGACCTCTGCCCCCAGTGGGCTTAGCAAGAAGAGGGGGATCCTTCGACGTCGAAGCAATCGTGAGACCAGGAGGAGGTTTCATTGACGACGAAGGGATTGCGACACCAGGAGGAGGCTGATTTGTGGTAACAATAGGTTGTACCGGTTGGAGGATGACGTCTGGTGTCGGTGGTCGAACGGGAGGCGGAATATACCACACGGGTAATCCCAATGTTAGCCCGGGTAGGCTAAGGGTAGCCATAACCGGGGCGCTTACTACACCCGAAGGAGGAAATAGGAAGGGGATGGTGTGGATGGGTGTAACACCAATGTGACTGGGGACCAATGGTGGTTGACCACCGGACGTTTGCGTATTCTGCGAAAGAGTACAGAGGTTTGCGACTTGGGTCTCCGGTGACGGTGGTGGGATGGCCTGGAATGTAGAGGTCATTGGTGTATCCGAATAAAGTCCGGGTGCCACAGAAGACACAAAGGAGGTAACTGCACTAGAAGCGGGTTGTTCAATCATGGGGAGAACATTCTCCGGTGCTGCAGGGGCGTTGGGATCATAGTAGGTGAGTTGGTCAATTTTGACCACGCGGCCCTCGTGGGGGAACATCATGGTGCGGAAGATGGAGGAGGCGACCGCTTTCATGGCGTACATGTAACTGCGGCCAAGTAAAAGGTTATAGTCAAGCTGGGCGTTAATGACCTCTATGTCTATGAGCACAGTCTTCCCACCTAATTGGACGGGTACCTTGGGTAATAAACCTTGAGGTTGAGCTGACCGGCCGTCGTAGGCCCGCAATGCAGTGGTGGATTGCTGGAGAGCAGGGGAGCCCAACTTCTGCCAAACAAAAGTGGACATGACGCATGTGGAGGCACCCTCGTCGATGATACATCGATGGATGACAAGATTCCGAATAGAAACGGAAACTTGGACTGCTATGGTAGAAGGCAGCCGTGGTTCAGATTGGTCTAAATCAAAGGTCATCAATTTCGAATCATTTGGGTCAATCGCCCCAATGGCGGAAAGTAAAGTCTTGCGCTGCGTAGGACAGTTCTTCAAGACTTCTAACGCAGACATGGCTGCGGGAGATTGAGCTAGGTCATCTACGATGTTGTAATTGGACGCAGCCCGTGCATTGGGGTTGTTGTTGATTCGGCGAAGGGGGAAGCGAGGTGCTTTAGAAGCGCCATCGAGTGGAAGCTGAGGTATACGTAATGTCTGATCCGTGGGATTAGCATTAGTATCCTTTTCGGCGGGGGGGGCTTCAGAAGTCGGTCCGTATTGATTCCGACGGGTTTGGATATTGACGTCAGCGGTGGACATCATCAATAAGTGGTGGGTGCCTGAATCAAACATGGGTTGGTCAGGAGCCGTGTAAGTTATTTGTTGTGGTTGCACGTTGCCCTGTTGGGGGGCTAACGGCTGAGTGTTTACCACTCCCTGTGTTGGAAAAGGGTTTTGGAGGACCAAAGGTTGTTGTGGGGGTGGTGGGGGGTTGGGTGGTGGCTGAGGAGCCGCCTGCCCTTGACGATGGGCGTCATTTGTCCATAGTTGTCGAGCTCGCTCGAGATGTGGGCAAGCGTGGGTATAGTGGCCATAGACACCGCAAATGGAACAAGGATGGTTTGTTCGTAAATTAGCATTTTTGGGTTGCTTAGGCGGCCGATCAGGATTCTGATGGGCGGGCGCCGCGTTATTGTTTTGCGGAGGATGGGTAGGTTGTGGAGCTTGGTTACGGCTTTGATTGTTTCCACGGTTTCGTCCTCTTCCTCGGTTTGGTTGCCCACCCTGGTTGCGTTGGTTATTTTGGTATTGGGGCTGATGTTGTTGTGCGTACACATGCCCTTGAGCATTGGGGGGATTCTGAGGAGCCGCAGGTGCGGGAGCAGGTTGCGGTGGATAGTATGCAGGTGGAGCTGGAGGTGGTCCAGTTGCCTGTTGGGGTTGTTGGTACCCCTGAGCTGGTAGAGGTGTGAGGTTAGCCGGTGCAACCGGTTGTGGGTAATGCATGGGCTGTTGTGGAAACTGCATGGGGTTTTGTACCGTAGGTTGAGCATAGTATGTAGGAGGTACACATGCTGATGGCGCTTGGCCATAACAATGTTGTGGACAAGAGGGTCCATGAACATGATGGGTCTGGTTTGTTGGAGCATACGAAGTTGTCGCTCCGGAATTGGATGTAGCCCTAGAAAGGTCTGGGGCGGGCATTGTGCTCACCATACTGAAAGGTTTTGCTTGCGGTGTAATTTGGCCAATAATGCCATCAGCGGCATGGGATGCCCCCGGTGTGTCACCGCGTGCAGAGTCACCTCGTGGGGTGTCAGGTATGATCGTGTATAGGTAACCTGACTGGGCATAGATAAGATCAAACTGTTGGGCCTTAAGGATGGCCTCTTCCTCAGACTGGGGTCTTTCAGATGCTACATCCTTCGCAATGAGAGGAAGGAGGGATTTAAGGAACCAGTCTAAAAAGATTCGGTCGTCTAATTTGATCTTGCATAGGCTTCGGCGCCGACGCCAATCATGGATATGGTCAGTGATATGCGTAGCCGTGTTCTGTCTGCAAGACAGTAGGATTTCGACGCCCGCATCATAGCGGACCGGTAGCTGAAAGAACTGTAGGAAAGTCGAGGCAAGGGAGGTAAATGTGGAATGCGTCCCATGGGGTTGCTCGATGTACCATTTGGCCGCGGAGCCAGTGAAGGTGCGTTGTAAAAGCCGTAGGCGGATTGAGTCATCCACTATGGAGTTGGAGGAACACCATAAATGGAAGGACATGATGTGATTCTGGGGGTCTTCTCCAGCCTTACCCTCAAACTTAGGGATGTCAGAGGGAAGCTTAGTAGGCATATGGGGCCAAGCAGGATCATGTCTGATGGGGTCATTTGTGAGCCGAGCTAAATCTGGCAGTTTGAGACTTGCCATGTATGGTAGACTAGCGGATGTGGTGACTGGAACCGGGACCTTCCTAGCCATTGTGGTATGGTGTAGGGGTCCAGTAGCGCCTATAGGTATGGAGGGTATGTGCCCTCCAAAAGGTGTGGCCTGATATGGGTTAGCGCTCCCAAGTGCAACTTGGGTTACACTTGGGTTAGGAATCGCACTAGGGATTCCTGGTATAGCACTGCCAAGTGCAACATGAGTTACACTTGGGTTAGGAATCGCACTAGGGATTCCTGGGATAGGACTCCCAAGTGCAACAGGAGTTACACTTGGGTTAGGAATCGCACTAGGGATTCCTGGGATAGGGTTTGTGGAAACCGAAGGGGGTATGACCCCCATGTTGGGCATGCCCATGACATGTGGTGGTCCTGTGCTAGGCATTCCTGAATGTGGAGTGTTACCCATATTGGGCATACCCAAGGGGGTGGCTGTTGCCGTTGATGGTACTACCGCAGAAGGGTCTGCGGATGTCTGACCTATGGTTAATGTAAATAGTGGATCAATTGGTGTTCCAGACATACTTGAGGTTGGTGGTAACTCGGTGGGGTTTTCGGATTCTACCTCCAAATCAAAGGTGAAGTGGGGTATGTCAGAATCGGATGACCGTCTAATTGATTGACGATGTGTCGAATCAAGGGATAGTGCTCTGCGTCCGTGACGTGGAGAGCCAAGTGGACTAAACTCTGGGAGTTCGCCCCGTAGACGACGAGAACGTCTAGAATTCTCAATGGTGAGAATATGTTTTTTATGTAAAAAATCATTTTAAGTATCAGGTGGTGATAATATGTAAAAAACTCAAAACCCTAATGCAACCAAGGGTGCGAGAAGGGGAGTGAAAAAAGAAGGCTCACAGGCCAAAAAATCAATCCTCAAAAAATGCACTTATCCTAGCAGTTGTGCTACAATAAGTGGAGGAATGCAACAACCGGTCAGAATACCAACATGCAAGCGGCTCCTAGAAAAAATAGGTGTAACTAGACTCAATAGGTGGTAAAGATCATGCAAACACCTAATCTAAAAGTATTGTGACTCAAACAGACGATATCCTCTGCAAGGTGATGAAATCCAAGTCAGACCATATGAATGTAGAGACAACGGCTAGATATCCCCCTACCGGGAGGGACACCGGGTAATCAATCCTAAAAGACAGGCTACTAGGATACTCCGTTCATGACGCGTCGAGAAAAGTAAATCTGCCGTTTGGTCCTTTGATCGCAATATCCCAATACAGGGATATCCCGAGAACTGCGAATGGTAGCCCTTCGGTTACTGAATGGGTTTCGGTATCCCACTCAGGCTTCCGGAACCATCCTCGCGACTTCAACCCTCCTAGGGGAGAGGCCTTCCCACAAACCGGTTGTGACCGCGCCAAAAAGTACTAAGAGATTTTAGCTCCCTAATTGGACAACTTCTATGTCTCAGATGTATGAACTGAGGGGTGTTATTGGAACACCTATCCCCCCAATACTACCTAGCTACAAGAATTCTTTTCGTGTTCCCCAAGTGGGGTTAAGAGTGTGTTCAAATTAGGGTATGTTTTAAGTCTTAGTTCAATTAAGTGATCGTGTGAGTGCACGTGAGGTGTTGTAAACTGAACTTGGAAAAATTAAATGCTTTTAAGGGAAATTTTCAAAAAAATAAAGGATTTTTCGAAAAATAACAAGCAAATATTTAAGACTTTTTTCACTAAAAGGAATTAATATGCTTTTTCAAAAAATAACTCAAAAAATAAAGGATTTCTTGGATTTTATGAAAGCAAATAACAAACTCCTTTTTAAAAGAAATAAATGGATTTCTTCGTTTCAATAAAAATTGCTAAGGGCAAGATTCTAAAGAAGTAAACAAGAAAAAATTTGAATCTAGATAAAGAATGCAAAATGAGTCTTTCTTTCACTTTCTTGAAAATTTTTAAAAAGATTTCTAGGTATGCACTTTTAAATAGTAAATTTTTTTTTCAAATCTGTAAACTATGCAGAATTTAGTACTGTAAAAAATGTGCTATGGGCAGAAAGTACAGTAAAAAATATTTTTCAAAATCGGGATGGCCGAATGAAAAAATTCAGCCGCGCGGGTTTTTGGACGAACAGCCGCGATAGGCCGCGCGGGTTTTGGCCGCACAGTCGCGATGGACCGCGCGGGTTTTGGCCGAACAGTCGCGGTGGACCGCACGGGTTTTGGCCGCACAGTCGCGATGAGCCGCGCAGGTTTTGGCCGCACAGCCGCGATGAGCAGCGCGGAAAAATGCAGAAAAGTCGCGATGGACCGCGCGACTGTCTGTAAAAAATCCGCGATGGACCGCGCGGAAAAAGGCAGAAAAGTCGCGATGGACCGCGCAACTGTCTGTAAAAAATCCGCGAGGCGGAAGCCGTGCACGGAAACCGAGAAACGAACCTGAAAATTGAAAATTTCGGGCTGTTTATGGGGCAAAATCTCTGAACAGCAATGGATCTGCTGTCTAAGATGGCAGATCTATGGATCTAAGGGTTAAAAACTCAAAATAAACTAAGATTTAAAGGCAAAATTAGAGATCTAAAGTTCAAACCAAAGCGGAGTCGCCAAAAACTGTTGGCCCGGTTTTGCAACCAGGCTTAGTGCTATGGGCACCTACTAACTAGTAGTAGCAGTTTCAATAGAAATAAAAACAATAAACTAAATAAACAATACTATTCATGGATCTAAGCAAGAATCTAAGCAAATAATGTAAACATTTCAAAATCAAGAACAAGAAACATAAGAAATAATTTTTTGTATTGAAAAGTGGGGGGCAAGCAAGTGCTTGCGATATTACCTTCAATGGTGAAGGTTGATGTTGAGAAACTCCCAAGATGAGTAGCTCCAAACTCCAATAGGTCTCTTTCTCCAAGGTTGCTTCAATGGCTAAAAGTGCTCAGGGGAGATTTCAGCAGCATAAGGATGAGATAATGGAAGGATGTGAAATGAGGAGCCCCTACCACCTTTTTATAGGTTTTGGTGGTGAGGAATACCATTTGTGGTTTTGTGGAAACCAATGGTATTGACCAACATGGTTTAGGTACTTTTCCCTCCTTTTTCCTTTTTTGAATAAAAATAATATTTTAATTCCCTTTTTAATATTTTTGGGAATTTGGACCCTTTTTGAGGGTTTTTTATGATTTTCTTGGAAAAATAATCTTTTTTAATGGAAAAAGGGGTGTACTAAGGTCTTTTGGTGACCTTTTGTTGGTTTCAGAGGCTCAGATGGTGGAAAAGTGGACAAATGGGTCATGTGAGTAAGGGAATGAGCTAGTGAGCACTTTTTAGGTGTTAACAGGAAGCTTTCTTCAATCATCATCAGTAACTCAACCAGTTATTGGAACATAATCAATACTGGATGATCATCGACATCGTCAGTACCGAGTCTTCATATTCTGCAGCACTTGATAAGCATCATCATCTGGATCTTCCGATCAACACATCATTTGGATCTCTTGATCAACAGCATCATCGTCTGGATCTCCCAATCAACAACATCATTTGGATCTCTCAATCAACAGACTCATCGTCTATATCTCCCGATCAACATCATCATCTAGATCTCTCAATCAACATCATCATCTGGATCTCTCGATCAACATCATCATCTGGATCTCTCGATCAATAGCCTCATCGTCTAGATCTCCTGATCAACAACATCATCTCGATCTCTCGATCAGTAGCCTCATCGTCTTGATTTCCCATTCAACAGCATCATATGGATCTCCTGATCAACAACATCATCATTTACAACACATGATCCTTCCTTTCAGAATTACGGGATCACTGTCTAGGGATAATCAATCTCATCACAATCAACATTTAAGACTATCCTTCCTTTCAGAATTATGGGATTTACTGTCTAGGGATGATCAATCCCATCACAATCAATGTTTAAGACTATCCTTCCTTTCGGAATTACAGGATTTACTGTCTAAGAATGATTAATCCTATCACAATCAACATTTAAGAACATCCTTCCTTTTGGATTTATGGGATTTACTATCTAATGATGATTAATCCTATCACAATCAACATTTAATACTATCCTTCCTTTCATAATTACACGATTTACTATCTAAGGATGATTAGTCCTATCACAATAAGCATTTAAGAATATCCTTCCTTTTGGAATTACGGGATTTACTATCTAAGGATGATTAATCCTATCACAAACATTTAAGACTATCCTTCCTTTCAGAATTACAGGATTTATTGTCTAAGGATGATTAATCCTATCACAATCATCATTTAAGACTATCCTTCCTTTCAAAATTATGGGATTTACTTTCTAAGGATGATTAATCCTCAAACACTTATAGGATGGTTAATCCTGATCTCTGTAGGACATAAAATCCAAGGATGATACAATCCACTCGTCTACTTAGAAAAATTGTAAAGACCACACATCGACCTCATCATTGATACAGGTATCCTTATAGTCGACCTCATGATCGGAACAGGTAACCTCATCATCGATACAAGTATCCTCATCATCGATAGAAGTATCCACATCATCAATAGAGATATCCTCATCATCGATACAAGTATCCACATCACTAATATAGGTATCCTCATCATCGACCTTACCGTCGATATAGGCAATATTATCATCAATATAGGTATCCACATCGATACCAGTATCCAAATATCATCATCGACTACATCACTCCCCCTTTCGAGGAGAGTCCTTATGAACTACACTAAGCTTGTCTCGGAAATAATCAAACTTTACTCAAGATAGAGGTTTGTTCAATACATCAGCAACTTGTTCGTCAGTGCTCACATACTCGAGATTTATAGCTCCTTTCTGCACCATATCCCATATATAGAAATATCAGATCTCTATGTGCTTTGACTTATCATGGAACATTGGATTCTCAGTCATCTTGATACAACTCTGGTTTTCACACAAGATCACAGTGGGGTCCATCTTTAAGTCAAATAGTCCTGATAACAACTTCTGAAGCCATATCGCTTCACAACTAGCAGAGAAAGATGCTGTGTATTCCACTTCAGCTGTGCTAAGAGCCACACTCGACTGCTTCCTTCTAAACCATGAGATCATAGAAGATACCAGACAATAACATCCAACCGATGTGCTATTTCTGTCTAAGACACTTCCACCGCAATCTGCATCTGTATATCCATACAATCTGAAATCATTATCTCGAAGACAATATAGACCAAAGTCTATCATACCTTTTAGGTACCTCATCACATGCTTTGCAGCTATTAGGTGAACACGTCTAGGCTCAACTAGATACTGACTCAGGGTGTTCACAGCAAATCATATATATGGTCTGGTATTTGTGAGATACATCAGTGACCCAATAATATGTCTGTACTGAGTCATATCCACTAATTATGACGATTCACCAGCCAACAAATTTAAGTTGGTATCCATGGGAGTGGCCATGGATTTACATTCCAACATATCAAATATTTTCAAGATTTCCACAACATACTTTCCCTGATTGAGAAAGATACATTATGGGCCTTGCCATACTTCCAAACCTAGGAAGTAATGCATCAATCCAAGATCTTTCATCTCAAATTATGTAGCCAGCTTCTTCTTGCTTTCCATGATCTATTTCTCATTTCCTGTTAGAAAGAGATCATCCACATACAACAATAGTATAACAGGTTCATCATCCATAACCTTAAGGTAAAGGTTAGGATCATCCTTACTTTTGGTAAAGACCAATCTTGTCAAGAAGCTATCAATTCTTCCGTACCAAGCTCTGGGAGCTTGCTTCAACCCATACAAGCCCTTCTTCAGTTTGCAAATGTGGGTTCTTCTATCTCCAACCTCAAATCCTTTTGGTTGTTCTATGTACACTTCTTCCTCAATCGCACCATTCAGGAAGGTTGTATTCACATCCATTTGGTGTAATCTCCATTTCATCATAGATGCAAGTGCCATGATGGTTCTAATGGAAGTGTACCTTGCAACTGGTGAAAATGTTTCTTCATAGTCAATTCCCTCTTTCTGAGAGTCAAAATCCTCTGGACACAAACGTTGCCTTATACTTTTCAATGCTACCATCCGCAGCATGCTTTATCTTGTCTATCCACTTGGAGGATACCACACTCTTGTCTTTTGGTTTGGGAACTACATCCCAAACATCATTCTTCATTATTTATTGGTATTCCTCCATCATTGCTTCTACCCACTCTTTCTTATGAAATGCTTCTTCATAAATGGTAGGTTATTGATCTATAAGATCACACATCAAAGCCACATAGCTGGAAAATGACTTTGGTCTCTTGCTTTCTCTAGTGGAGCCTTCTGGAGCTCCATACTTTCTGCTTCTTGTATAATTTCTATTGCACATGCTGGCTTTCTCTTCCGTGATATGTTCATAGGTGGGCATTCTTGAGGTTCTATCATATCATGGTCTTCTGGTGTTTCTTCGTTAGGGAAGGAAACAACTTCTGTATTTCTAGGAGATACATCTTCTTCATATACTTCTTCACACTAGCTTTTTCTAGATCTTTTGAGAGCAACTTCTTCATCAAAAGTTACATCTCTACTTATTTCCATGTGATGGAATCCTGGGATGTATATTCTGAATGCTCTTATGCTTCATAATACCCAACAAATATTCCCTTCTTTCCAGAAGGGTCTAGCTTAGTTCTCTTCTCTTTTGATATGTGGACATATATGGGGCACCCAAATATCTTGAGGTGGCTTACCTCAGGCTTATTCCTTGTGAACACTTCCTCTAGATTTTTGAATAGTAGAATCATTGTCACTTGTTCTATGGAAAAAGTCTCATCATTCTTCATTTGTAGGTGATCATTTGTATGATACTTCCTACAATTCAAATTCAATAGTATGGTTAGAAACATCTCATAGTTTTCAAATAAATGCATAAAAACATAAGTCATACTATCTTAGCCAATGCTATAACATTTATCCATATCCCACATTCATATTGTAACTTTCTAGATGCCTTCCATCTCTACCAGGACATTATTAAGAGTGTGCACTACTCCCAATATGTCAGCAAAGAGGTTCCACTCTAGATAAGTAGCAATGGAATGTTGTATAGCACCATAGGCTACTTACCCATCACATGCATAACACTGCAAATATCCCAATACATATGTAAACAGCTGGATACTATCATTTAAACAAAAATGACAATTCAAATACTTATCTTTGTTTGTTTGGTAGGATCTCCTTTCGATCCTAGTCTTCTAATCATCATCATAGTTTATAAACCAATCTTGTATGTTGCTTCTCCTATTCTCCTAGATAGCTTTGTGAGGTGACTCCTTTTCTTCTAAATTGGAGAGAGTCTTCTTCTATCCTGTCATGTTCTTTGAAGCACAACTATCACAGGACATATTCTTTGATTTCTTCCTTTGCTTGCTTCTTGGGAGGTTCTTCATCCTCTTCTTCTTCACTATCATCATCTGCTAGATGTGCTTGATGTCTTTTGTGGTGGAAACTCTTCTTCTTATTCTTTGAAGGAAAATCCCTAGCAATGTGTCCTATTTTGTGACAAATGAAACATTGGAATGAAGAGTAATTTCTTTCTGGAGTGGATCTTCTTTTCTTTTGAAACCTTTTTGGAGGTTAAGACTGCTTGTGGCTTTCCTTCTTGAAGTTGGATTGAATCCTTCTTCTTTTGGTATGGGTGGCTAATGCTTTATTATCTTATTTGAATAGGGCCTCTCTATTGGATACTCTAGCGTCTTCTTGAATGCAATCCTCCCATACAATATCAAACTTCATGCTTTCTTTTCTAGCACACATGGTTTGGATGAATGAATCACAAGGTCTAGTGAGACCATTGAGAGAAGTCATGACTAGTTCATCTTCATCAAGGTTGTCTCCAATGGCTTCTAGTTGTTCCTTGAACTGGGATACCCTTGTGAAGTAATCTTGAATAGATACTCCTTGATTCATCTTAGTGCTCTTTAATTTAGCTCTTAGGTTCATCTTCCTATTGATGTTCCTCCCTTCATACATTCTGGCTAGCGCATCATACATTTCCTTCAGGGTCTTCTTGGATGACACTTGGGGAATCAAGTGGTCTTTGATAGAATCAACAATGATTCTCTTTTCCCTAATAATATCCTTCTTGTACTTCTCTTTAGCTTCATCTTCCATAGGTTCTGCAACCTCATCTTTGATGTATAGGGAAAGATCATTCTTTTCAAGAATGAGACCAATACTATATTTCCATGCCTGAAAATTCTCTATACCCTCTAGCTTGTCCTCAAGCTTAGTGCTTGGGACCATCTTATCCATGAGGTCACCAAAAATTGAAAATTCTTAAAATGCAAAACTGATCTTACTAGGAGATGTGCTTGACTGAGTTGAGTTGACTAGTGTACTTGATTTCTGAAAACTTCAACTTTTCACCCTTCAAGCTTGACCAGCAAAATTTGGATCTGCAATAGATTTTCAGGTTTACTTGTTCATTGGTTCACTGGTTCACAGCTTTTCTGGTTCACTGGTGCATAGGTTCGCAGCTGTTTTGGTTTACTGGTGCACAGGTTCGCAGTTTTCCAGTTTACTAGTTTTTCTGGTTTTCTGGTCTAGAAGTCAAACTAGGGTTTAACTTTTCAGGAGATCTACCCACTCAAAAAGTTCAATCTAGGCCTCAAAATTTCACTTTTGAGGAGGAGCATCCAGCCATGCTCTTAGATTCCAAAAATTCCAACTTTTGCAGAAACCCTAATTTTCACCGGAGGAGGAGAGAGTGCGGCAGAAAAAACTAGGACACGAAATCCATATTGAATAAGATATATATATTATTGAATTGATAAGATAAAAGATGATACAATAAGATCGCCTTTTATAGGGCTTGATCCAACATTGTGAAGGGTTACGCCCTTTCACTAATAACCTAATAATCTACTAATTAATAAATAATAATATTAAATAAATATTCATAGCAGAGAGAGGTATTTTCACCTTGTGAAAGATGTCCTATTCAGGCTAGCTCTGATACCATGTTAATTTTAGCATAAAATTCACAACAAGAGCATAATAAGGATCACTAAAAGAAACAAAATCACAAGATAGACACAGATTTATCCTAGGAAACCCTCATGGGCTAGAAAACCCAACAAAGCGTTCCTCAATATAGATGACCAACAAATACAAAGATGTAAACCCCAAACAAGTGCTCCTTCTCCTCCTTCGTAGATCTCTCTCTCACCTATGCGCAATTCAAAAGTGACTGAATGAATGAGTGAGTGTAATAAATGAGGATCACACATCCTCTATTTATACTTTACCTCACTTGACTTTTTCCCTAACTGGGCTGAATTCTCCTAGGAGAGTCTAATAACCCTTAAACAATTAACTCAGGGCCGGCCCCACTAGGGGAGTCTAATAACCCTGGTTACAAAATCCCGACGGAGGAATAAACATCTCTGGATATACAATAAATTCCCAACGGAGGAATGAAACATCTCCGGATAAAGTACAAATAGAATATTCTTAGAAGTTACAATATTTCAACAGTGGGGACTCGACTTGTTAGCTTGTCCCTTAATGTTCCAATGGACATGTGGGGACCCAAATATTGACAAACCAACAAAGTGATATATTTCAATGCTTTACATTATGGAGTGATTAAGGCATCCACGAACTGTTATTTCAAAGTGGAGTATTACCGTTATTTCAAAGTGGAGTATTATCGAGACCCACAACCTTAATATATTGTATGAATTCACAATTAGCTTATTTTTCAAACCTGTCATGTTTAATCTACCCTCTAAGAAAAAAATAACATGCTTATATGTTTATAGATTCAAATACCACTTTTTCCTTTCTTTTATTGACAATCAAGATATGAATTATGTCATTTGATTTATAATTTTTAGAGTTAGTTAAAAACTTGTTAGGGTTATTAGAAATAAGCACATACACTAACAAGAATAGAAAGAATATTAATGCATCATCACACATATCATTAGAACTACTTTGATAAAGACTATTTTTCCTCAAATAAACTGAGGTGGTGTTTGTATCCATGCGATTGAAATTTTCAAAAGCATGCAAAATGTTGTAAAATAGGTTTAGCACCATCATTGAATGCAAAAGACAAGATATCAAATAGCATAATGTCTACATTTTAGGTCAAACATTCCTTGTACATATTATATATAATTATGATGGAAATGAAGTATCGTGTTCCAACTAAATCATATATTCATCATACAATTGCTAGTTTCACAACTACAACTATCCCAATCCACTAGCACTCTGAGGCAGGAGCATCAAGACCTAGGAAGAATAGTAGAAGATGATCGACATGAGAAGTCGACCAGGGGGAGTGCCGATGACCACTGGTGCGAAAGAATATTGGTTGTCAAAGTCAATAAGTCAGGCAGGAGCAGTCGATATGTGATCGACAGGAGGAGCGAAAAGTCGAAAGTCGACATGTCTAAGGTTGATAGATGATAGATTGCAACAAAGGCGTCGAAGTTTGACTTGTGGTCGAATCGCGACACCGATAGGTTTTGAGGTGAAATCCAAGCCAAGAGGAAGGGGCGGATTGGCGAAGCCTTAAAAGCGAAGTGAAGCCGACGGGTAAGTCGAAGATGATGGAAGATGGTATGGTCAAGATGTAGGGTTGATTACTGTAGCAGTGTCAGAGAAGTTCAGAAGTCGAGGTGAGTACTTGGTAGCCATTTGGGGTTGCTAAGGAAATTATGAACAGTTATTGAAGGTGGTTGGGATCGTGACAGATGTCGCCACAGGAAGAGGTTGTGCAGCATGGCCAGAGGGTGTTGACAACTACAGGTCTACAGGATTGGGAGGATTCAGAGGATAGAGGAAGAGTGTCTCGGGGATTGGAGTGGACCCTGGGATGAGCAGCAGAGAAGAAGAAGGGTATAAGACTAGTGCGTAGGAACAGGAAATAGGGGAGAATCAGTCACTTAGAAGTTGATCTGTATATTGGAGAGAATAGTCACACATCAATTGAGCACACAGGAGATCAGATCCATAGCTCAAAGTTCCGCAGCAAACAAGGGGAGGGTGAATATCGACAAACTGAGAGAACACACCATTACTTTTGTATATTGTAATAGGCTTAGGCCGACATAGGTTTAGTTGTTTGCATTTCCTTGCATTTCCCATTGTAACTGTAATTGCTTTGAAGTAATAGAAGCCAACTTCTGGAATCCTGTTTACATCGAGTTCATGTGAACGTGTGTGTGTCGTGTGTTATTGATAAGAAAGAAGGTCCGACCGACCCGCCTTGCGCCAGTTGGTATCAAAGACCGGAAGCAGAAAGTCTGGTTGAGTTGAAGCATCTTGTGAGTAGGAGAAGGCCAGTTGGTATCACTAAATCCAGTGTCGAGTGTGAACATCTCCAGTTGTGGCTGGGTATATTTGTACACAACTTTTGAAGTCTCGTTGTGATTGGACGAGTGGGAGTTTCAGATGAGGTTGAAAATGGCTCACAGAGGGGTTAATGTCTGAGGTACAGGACAAAGAGCACGTGGTGCAGCAGTCACAGTTGATCATGAAATGTTTGACAAATTTATGCGAATGATGTGAAGTTTGACTAGTGAAGTCACAATGATTAAGGAAAGTCAAAGACGTGGATGCATTCCCGATGCATTAGACCACAATGATGAGGAATTTGAAGAAATGAAGCATGGGAAGAGGAATTTGAGGAACCAGAAGACAAATTCATCAAGCTTTTGACAGAGGTGAGAGATCGGATGAAGATAGATGTAGGTACCTACTTAAGAAGTTTATACCCAGAATACTTGATCAACTAGTTTAGAGAAATGGAGAAATACTTCGACATAGAGCATATCTAGGATCCCAAACGGGTTAAGACTGCATGTTTGAGGTTGAAGGGTCATGAATCATTGTGGTGGACCAATGTATGAGTTGACAGAGTCAAGAAAGGAAAGGAAAATATCAAGTCTTGGGACAAGATGGTCACCAAGCTAAAAGGGAAGTTCTTGCCGGGAGACTATATGATTTCCTTGCCCAAAGTTGCAAAAATTATGACAGAAAAAGATGACCCTGAAGGAGTACACAGAATATTTCTATAGAACGTCGATTAGGTCGGGACAAACCGACGAAGGAGAAAAATTTGTCTCTAGGTATGTGAACGGATTGAAGTATGCCATACAGGATGAGTTGAGCCTGTCAATGTTCAGAGCGGTTGGAGAATCCTACTAGTTAGCTCTAAAGGCAGAGGAGAAACGGTCGAGGAAATCCGCATCGACCAGGGGTAGTATGACTGGTCGGGATGTGAATATTGTTTCCGTGAAAGGCCAAAGTAGCAGAACCAGGAGAGAATTTGTCGAAGAAAACCGCCGTGTGGAAAGGACATCGACAAGGGAGAAAACACATGAAATCTAACGTGATGGTCGAGAGACTCGTGGTTGACATTGTATGTCAAAGTGGTCCATCCGACAGGAAAGGAGCTGACAGACCGGCCATAGTCTGTTACAAGCGTTGAGGAGTCCGACACAAGGCATATGAGTGCCCATAGAACCTACATGCTGTAGAGGAGTCGAAATCGAGACGTCGAAGAGATGAGCAAGTCGACGAGAGGGAAGAGTTGACATCCGATAGCAATGAAGATGGGAAAATAAAAATTTGAACTATGATGGCTAGGAGGACGTTGGGTCAGGATGACCAATGCAATGAAAAAGATCCACCACAGTGAAAGGATATCTTTCAAACCAGAGTGTGGATTGGTGAGTGGTATTGCAAGACCATAGTTGATGATGGTAGTAAAGAGAATATTGTGTCGACAGAGGTCATTGACAATGTGGGGTTGAAATGCTGGGAACACCCACATCCATACAAGATATCTTGGTTGCATAAAGGACATCATGTCAAAGTAACCAGACAGTGCCTAATAAACTTTAATGTTGGGAAGCTTGAAGACAGTGTACTATGCGGTGTAATCCCAATGGACGCATGTCATCTATTGTTAGGAAGGCCATGTAAATATGATCAGAAAATGATCTATGATGGTCGATCCAACACAGTCACAGTGTGGAAAAATGGCACACAGAGAACTCTAAAGCCAAAGCAGGAGGATCGAGCTAGCTGCAAGCAGGGCAAGAGCAACTATTTAGAGAAGCGTGTGCTGATGTGCTCAACAAAGGAGTTCCTCACGGAGGAGGAAAAGCAGTCGGGATGTTTCGCCATCATTCTGAAAGGACCATGTGTCAAGAAGTCGACAATGGAGAGGATTCTAGTTGAATTCGAAAAGATGCTCTATGAGTTCAGTATCATAGTGGTCGATGAAGCATCGATGGGTTGCCACCAATGAGAAGCATATCCCATCAGATTGACTTGATTCCAGGATCGAGTTTTCCAAACAAGGAACCGCACATAATGACTCTAGAAGAGGGTCAGGAACTCAATCGATAGGTCCAAGATTTGTTGGATAGAGGATTGATAAGAGAAAGTCTTATTCCTTGCGCGGTACTAGCAGTATTAGCGACGAAGAAGGGTGGAGAATGGAGGATGTGTACAGACTCCAAAGCTATCAAAAAGATCACAATCAAGTATCGATTTCCATTTCCGAGAATGGAAAACATGATGGATTGCTTGAGTGGAGCGAGATACTTCACAAAAATTGACCTGAAGAGTGGTTATCACCAAATTTGGGTTAGAGTAGGAGATGAATGGAAAGCGACCTTTAAGACGAAGGAAGGACTGTATGAGTGGTTAATCATGTCGTTCGGATTGACTAATGAAACCAGTACGTTCATGTGACTGATGAACGAGGTAGTGAAACCATTCTTGGGAAAGTTTGTCGTAGTCTACCTAGACAATATTATGATTTTCAGTCGAACCAAGATAGAGCACTTGGAGCACATTCAACAGGTTTTGTGAAAGCTGTAGGAAGAGAAGCTGATGGTGAACCTGTAGAAATGATTCTTCATGAAGGAAGAGATGGTGTACTTGGGATTTGTAATCTTGGGGAAAGGGATAGTAATGGACCTAGAGAAGGTGAAGGCTATATTGGATTGGCCAGAATCGACAAGTGTCACTGGAGTGCGAAGTTTCCATGGACTTGCGAGTTTCTACAGGAAGTTCATTAAGGGGTTCAGTCAAATTTGTGCACCTTTGACAGATTGCATGAAGAAATTGGAGTTCAAGTAGACAAAATATACCTAAAGAGATTTTAACAAGCTGAAGGAAAAGGTCACTGAGAGACCAGTGTTAGCGCTCCCAGATTTCGACAAAGTTTTCCAAGTCAATTGCGACGCGCGTGGGATGGAAATTGGATCAGTGTTGATCCAGGAGGGCCGACCAATTGCAATCTTCAGTGATAAGTTGGATGATGCGAAGGAGAAATATTCGGTCTATGACTAGGATTTCTATGTGATTTTCCAAGCTTTGAAGAAGTGGAGGAATTATTTGTTTCCCAAGGAATTTGTGTTGTACACAGATCACCAAGCACTGAGGTACTTGAATACTCAGTCGAATTTGAATCAGCGGCATATGAAATGGGTCAAGTTCCTGCAAGGATACACCTTCATGTTGTGACATAATTCGGGCAAGTCGAACAAGGTTTTCAACACACTGAGTCAAAGAGTTGCATTGTCGAACATGACGACAGTCCAGGAAATGGGGATAGAGTCGGTGAAGACAGAGTATGCGACTGGCAAGGATTTTGTGAAAGCATGGAAGGCTTGTCGTGAACCGTGGAGTGTCGACACAACTCCATACTTGGATTATTTCATCCAAGAAGGATTCCTGTTCCAGGGACAACAGTTGTGTATTCCCAGAGGATCCGTAAGAGAGAACCTAATTTGAGAACCTCATAGCGGAGGATTAGCAGGTCATTTTGGCATCGACAAGACCAAGGAATTGGTCGAAGAAAAGTATTATTGGCCAGGAATGACGACAGATGTCGGTAAGTGGGTACGACAATGTCGAGTTTTCCAGTTGGAAAAAGGAAGAAGTCAGAATATGGGGTTGCATACACCATTACCACTATCGAATATCCCATGGGAGCACCTGAGCATGGATTTTGTGCTAGGATTGTCGAAGATGCAGCAAGGAAGTGACTCATTCTTTGTTGTAGTCAACATATTTTCGAAGATGGCACACTTTATTCCATGTCGGAATACAAGTGATGCCCCAAGCATTATTGTACTATTCTTCAAGGAGATAGTCACAATGCATGGGTTTCCAAGGAGTATAATGTCGGACATGGATACCAAGTTTATGGGACATTTCTGTAGAACCCTATGGAAGAAACTAGAGACAAAGTTCCAGTTGAACTCGCCATATCATCCGTAGACAGATGGACAGACCAAGGTAGTGAACAGAAGTTTGGGAAACCTTTCAAGGTGTTTGATGGCCGACAGACCCAAGCAGTGGGAGTGTCATGTCCCAAAATTTTGCATTGGGTCATAATGGCCTAAGCCCTTTGGCCATACTCATGATAGTTTGTCAAATTGACGCTAAGGGTCAAATAATTTCTAAGAAAGATGTCCAAGTTATTAATAATGTGAAATTAGATCCAAATGGACAAGGTCGATCACATTAAGAGAAATTCCCAATTCAAAGTTTGTAATATACTCATCTAAATGAACTATCAAGGAGGAAAATTACTAGTTCCCTACGTTGGGGGTGGAAGCAGTGAAAGTTGGGATAAGGGAGCTACAAGACCCAAAGTGACATTAGACTTACAAATTTACATTAAATGGGTCAAAGAAATAATACTGAAAAGAAAATAAGGTGGCATTGGATCATGAGGGCATATAAGAGGTTGTGGGACCCCCATGTGGCAAGATTCCCCACTACACTTGGCATGATTCTCCCCCCAATTCGAATTCAAGATGAAGGGTGACATAATTGGGGAATTTAAAGAGGTATTATTCATGGCATGATTCATGTAAGGTCGAATTGGACTGTAATAATAACTCCCATGGAAGAGGAAGAGGCATCTTAGAATAATTGTGACATTTGGGCTAGATTCCCTAGCTTCTATGACAACAATGATGAAGATTCTATGACACAAATCAGACTTGAATTCTGACATCTGATATATATGACATGTCAAGGAAAAAAATAGCCTCCAAGAAGGCGGACAATGGAGTTATGGAAGCCAAAGAGACAACCATTCGAAATGAGGGATGATGGATACTAGGAATTGTTGGACAAGTGGCACACATTGGAATCTCTTCCCAACTTGAGTTGGCATGAGTCTTTTGGAAGGAATTCAACCCATGGAGGAATTGAGAATTTTATAAAAGACAGGAACAAAGAATGAAGGTATATTTTGATCATTTTATATTTTTCATTTCGAGAGGAGAGCTAGTAGAGTGCTATTCTACTTGCCTTAGCACCAATTTCAACGATGAAAGATTCCTATACTAATTGGAAATTGGAGATGCCATTAGACCTTTAATTTACAGATACAATGGAGTCTTTTGTTACAGGTTGAATCTACAGGGAAGCTTATGGTCACATTTCTTTTAGCTTGCTTCTACAACCATTCTCTCATTTCTTGGCATATTCTTGCTCCTTGAGGAGAGGCACACTTGGTGAGGTGATGATCTCTTTGAGATATATCTTGATGCCCCATATATTTGTAATACAATATATATACTCTTTATTTACTGCTCAAAATACTTTCATATCGAAATTCCAAGAGATTTCATGTACAAATGCTAAACTATGAATAAATGGTGTCATTTCCCCAATACCTTGTTATTTGCACTTGAAGTGGTATCAAATTTGAATGGTTCAGTCAATATCTGATATATCAATATTGTATGGATTTCCATTAATATTCTGAATAAGTTTCATATTAATTAGACAAGCAATTGGAGCAATATTCTTAAGTTTCATAACATTTTGTGAAGATTTACTATCATTTCCCCCTATGTCAAAGCTAGTATACAAAAATATGATTTATGGGAGTTGGCGAAGCTTATAGAAACTTATTAATGATGAATTGGGGATCCCATTGAATTAATTTATCAGTACCATGTCTCTATTCTGAAATTTGAGAATTTTTTACAGTGTTTGGGAATCCATCTTTGTCTCCTACCCTTGGGGATTGTGAACCTCGATTTAACTAGTAAAATTCCCCAACTTCTCCTGAAGTAAAATTGATGTTCCAAAAGTCTTACGATAGGGTATAAGAACCCATGAGGTTCATTTTTATGTCTTAATACCATTCATATACCTTCATACCCAATTTGGAATCCTAAGGAGTCTTTTGGAGCCATCTACCCTTGGGGGTTTCAACATGGATTTTCCTAGTAATTCTTCCTTTCATTCTCTATTTGTAAATGGAAGTGGATGAAATATTTTGACAGTGTCCAAGAATATAATATCTTAATAAATGTGTCCTATTACACCTCAATCCACTCTAGAAACAGTTCGAAACCATTTGGGATCATTTGGGACAGTTTGGGGCTTCACTAGTCCAAGATTCGAAAATTGACCAAATTGGGGACATTAAAGTGGTATCAGAGCATCATCCTTGCACCTGTTAATTAATATCAAATATTGAAGAATAATTTTCATCCATGTATTACTATTATGATGAATCCTATGAGTGCAATTCTTCTGAGCAATATGCAGATGATTGTGAGCAATATGAAAGAGAATGTGAATGGTATGAGGAAGAGGTGCCACCATGCAACACTTCTTACAATTTCGCGAGGAATGAAGATTATTATCATGACCCTATGTATGATAAATATGAGTGTGTCACACTACCAAAGGATAATTCTATGAATGAGTTACAAAGATGGATAGCAACATATAAAACCTTGCCCCAACAATATCAGGCATATCTTGACTTGTATAAGGGAAATACAAAAAATGCCCCTCCTTTTGAAGACTTTGTTGATTGGGTGTTTTCAAATAGGCCCAAAAATGAAGATGTGGAGTTAGTGAAGAAAGGTTTATGTCATTCTTGTAAAATACCTTGGAGAGAAAATCATATGTGTGTGAGTGAAAAGAGTAATGAAATATCTGAAGCTTCAGGGAATGCATGTATTTCCTACTTGAAGAGATTTTTTCGGTTTTCCTTGAAAAGAGATTCCAAATATGAAGAGACATCACATGAACATGAAGAAGACTCTATTGAAAATAATTTCAAGACACATTCTACCTTGGACATGACTCAAAGAGCATCTACTGATGGATGCTTGAACTATGAAGGAGTACCTACTGATGGGTACTCACACCTCTATCTTGGTGACATAGAGATCACTTTTGAAAGTGTTTCTAAAATCCAAAATTCCATTAAGCATGAAAATGAAGGCCTTGTGGAAATTGAAGAAGAAACAATATCAACTTCCCCATCACCACTTGAGCTTCATGAAGTTGGTTTAAGTAAGAAGGAAGAAGATGATGAGGTTTATCTGCAAGAGCATATTTTTCTTGAAGGGTCATTAAATATGAATGAAAACAATATCCAAGAGACCCTTAGAATTCTCCATGACAATCAAGCATTAGTGTCAAATTCTTGTCGGAAAGTTTCTTCATTGAAGGATCCATCCTTCCTTGAATACATGGAGAAGATTGAAAGAGCAATGTGCAACATCAAAGGTAATTTCATGTCTTTGCTTTTTTATAGAAACAATTTGGTTGATTTTAATGAATTGTTACATGATTCATACTTGAAGAATAATGAGGATATTCATAAACTCAAAATTCAAAATGAACAACTTCATGAAATGTTGCAATATACTTGTTGTTCCTCCTATGTTTCAAATTGTCATATGGTAGATTGCATGGAGGATTCTCATGACATGGTAGATCATGAGAAACATGGAAATTTTCATGTGTTTGATGTGTTTGAAGATGAGCTTGATGAGATACAAGAACTTGATGTGCTGGAAGAGGAACTTGAGTTTCCTCTTGGAAATGGTTACACTTTTTTTGAAGAAGTTGATTCCACTACCTTGGAACCAACCTATGAGGAAAGTTTTGCACTTTTGAGGGACATGCATGATCCTACCCTTATGGATCATTCATATGAGGGAACTTCTGCACTTTCTGATCATTTGGGTGAGTTGGTTCATTCCTCTACATCCTACACTTCCATATTTTGCAACATTCATCCTAATGAAGTATGGGTGAAAGGTTTATTTTGATGGTGCCACGTGAGGAGTATGAAACTCCTATCTCTCCTTTATATGATGAAATTATTAGAGCCATTTCTTATTTACATTTGCATCAGCATCCCTTGTTACGTTATGATGAAATACATCTACATGGATGCACTTATCATGTTCACTTGAGTCACGTGAAAACTTATGATTTTCCTTGCTCCTTGCTTAGTTCAATTGATATTGGAGGAACTTCATCCACTAATTGGGTGAAGAGATATATGATTGGAGAAAATTCTTATTGGAAGCAACATCCTTTGCTATTTCTTGATGATACACATGTTCATGGATGCAAAAATGGTACTTTTGTGAGCCCCTTGAAGGCTGATTGTTTTCTTTGTTCCCTACTTGGTTCAGATTGTACTCGAGGTTCTTCATTCACTTCTTGGATGAAAGAACATATGGATGATTAATTTGATGCATATTACATTCTTTTGGAGATGCATTATAGGACATGGGATCCTCACCTATGTCATTGGAACAGATTTGATTTGTCACTTGAAGCTTGTATGCACTTGGCAAATGGTGGTCTACTTACTTGGAGGTATAAGCACTTTCATTATTCTTTGATGAGGCACCTCCTTGATGTACATATTTATTATTTTGTTATTTACTTTGATGATATATGTTTTGTGCTCATGATGTTTGGAAGAATGCATACAAGAAAATGGGATCTAGGAATTCTATTTCCTAATGGTATGGGTTGGAGAGCACTCCTAATTGTTGGAGTGCACTCCTAATTGTTGGAGTGCAATACAAGCAATGGGACCCCAGGATAATTTTTAGTCTCATTGGTTTCATTTTTTTGGGGAAACAAGTAGTATGGAAGATGGGGTATTTCCTAATGGTATGGGTTGGAGAGCACTCCTAATTGTTGGAGTGCAATACAAGCAATGGGACCCCGGGATAATTTTTAGTCTCATTGGTTTCATTTTTTTGGGGAAACAAGTAGTATGGAAGATGGATTCCCCACTTAATAAAGTGATTTTAATCAGATTAGTGCAGAAGCAAGCATGGTGGTTCCTCTCTAAAATATTCATGGAATCTCGAAGAATCAAAGTTGGGAAACTCAGTGGCAACTTCAAAGAATTATGCAGTGGTATCAGAAAGGGTTTCCAAAATATGAAAGAGGTAAAGCGTAATTGTGAAAACTTTGTTTTGATGGATTTAATTAACATTTTGGTGTTTAGTGGTGATATTACAGGGGATATCAAAATGAAAAATAAAACCCAAATCTCCTTGTTTTTGGAAACACACAATTGTAGTGCATGAGTGGCTCTACTCAAGGTTTTAGAAGAGAAGTTTTGGGAAGCAAATTTTTGGAAATAAAGAAGGTTATTATACATACATGCGTTGAAATTGCTCGAGGTCAAGCAATATTGGGATGGGAGGATTTTTCATGCCCCAAAATTTTGCATTGGGTCACAATGGCCTAAGACCCTTGGCCATACTCATGATAGTAAATTAATGCTAAGGGTCAAATAATTGCCAAGAATTATTTCCAAGTTATTAATAATGTGAAATTAGTTCCAAATGGACAAGGTGGATCACATTAAGAGAAATTACCAATTCAAAGTTTGTAATAATACTCATCGAAATGAACTGTCATGGAGGAAAATTACTAGTTCCCTAGGTCGGGGGTGGAAGCATTAAAAGTTGGGATAAGGCAGCTACAAGACCCAAAGCGACCTTAGAATTACAAATTTACATTAAATGGGTCAAATAAATAATAATGAAAAGAAAATAAGGTGGCATTGGATCATGAGGGCACATAAGAGGTTGTGGGACCCGCATGTGGCAAGATTCCCCACTACACTTGGCATGATTCTCTCCCCAATTCGAATTCAAGATGAAGGGTAACATACTTGGGGAATTTTAAGAGGTATTATTCATGGAATGATTCATGTAAGGTCAAATTTGAGTGTAAGAATAACTCCCATGGAAGAGGAAGAGGCTTCTTAGAAGAATTGTGACATTTGAGCTAGATTCCCTAGCTTCTATGAAACCAATGATGAAGATGCTATGACACCTATGACACAAATCAGACCTTAATGATGACATATGACATATATGACATGTCAGGGCTAAAAATAGCCTCCAAGAAGGTGCACAAGGGAGTTAGGGCATCCAAAGAGACACCCATTCGAAATGAGGGAAGATGGAGGATAGGAATTGATGGACAAGTGGCACACATTGGAATCTCTTCCCAACTTGAGTTGGCATGAGTATTTTGGAAGGAATTCGACCAATGGAGGACTTGAGAATTTTATAAAAGAAAATAACAAAGAATAAAGGTAGCTTTTGATCATTTGAGATTTTCCATTTGGAGATATCTCATTTCTTGGCATATTCTTGCTCCTTGAGGAGAGGCGCACTTGGTGAGGCGATGATCTCTTTAAGATATCTCTTGATGCCCCATATATTTGTAATATGATATATATACTCTTTATTTACTGCTCAAAATACTTTCATATCGAAATTCCAAGAGATTTCATGTACAAATGCTAAACTATGAATAAATGGTGTCATTTCCCCAATACCTTCTTATTTGCACTTGAAGTGGTATCAAATTTGAATGGTTTAGTAAATATATGATATATTAATGTTGTATACAGTGTCATTAATATGATGAAGATGTTTCATATTCATTAGACAATCATTTGGAGCAATATTCTTAAGTTTCATAACAATTTATGAAGATTTACTATCATTTCCCCCTATGTCAAAGCTAGTATACAAACATCTGATTTATGGGAATTGCAGAATCTGATAGAAACTTATTAATGATGAATTGGGGATCCCATTGAAGTCCTTTATCAGTACCATTTCTCTGTTCTGAAATTTGGGAAGTTTTTATAGTGTTTGGGAAGCCATCTTTGTCTCCTACCCTTAGGGATTGTGAACCTCAATTTAACTAGTAAAATTCCCCAACTTCTCCTGAAGTTAAATTGTTGTTGTAGAAGTATTATTGTTATAGGTCAAATATGCACTTCTCCGTCCATGATCACATTGCTCTTTCGATCACACAAATGACACTATGGATGGAAGAGCTAGGTTGACCCTAGATGAGTTATTGCTGAGACTACACTCTTCAGCTGAAAAACATATTTTTTCTACAGTTTTCATTATATGTGCGCTACTATTGCCACAGTGATCCTGCATTCTAAACACTGGTCTTATTGAAGACAACCTGTGCACATCCTCTAAAATGTTGCAAACACTGGTTGTCAAGTGGAAAAGTTGCATACTCTGCGCTAGTCTAGTTGTATGAAACCTGCGCACATCTTAAGATGAAATGAAAAAATATATTAAGATTCCAAATTGGGATTAGTTGAAGTTTGTTCTGCAACTTCCCTAACCTCCCAATTCAACCACCTCTCGATTTCAATTGCCCACCTTGTCCCATAAATACAAGGGGAAGCCATGAGAGAGGGACCTAGAAGGAATGATAAGTTGTTGTTATGCTGGAGGAATTCCCAAGTCATTGTGAAGAGCAGAAGCCCAGGACTTGGTTGTAGAAGTGTCTCGACAGATCAGGTATATCTGTACTTATCTATATTTCTTTGACAATAAAAGGTGGAACTACCCTTCCCGTCCCAATCGAATGTTTACTTGATGGAATGTTTATTTGATTGAATATCTGATTGTATTTGATGTTAAGTTGTTTCTGATTTCATCATATTTATTACAGTCAAGATACACTGAGGAAGGTTAACTTTGTTTTGCAGGTTCATCATTGCGGAAGATCAAGCGAAAGCTAGGACTAGCCATCGTTAAAATGGTACGGCTTTCAGAATCTCAACCTCTTTCCATTTGTAGTAACTAATGCAAGAGAATGAATGTATTTACCTGTCACCCCACTCAAGTTGGTAGTGTCGTCTCCCCACTATAAGGTATTTTCCTACACAACAGACTGGCGACTCCGCTGGGGAGTAACCATTTGTTTTTCTTCTCTAGGGGACCTTGCTTGGTTTTCTTCCAGTTTATTCATTCTTTTGTTCTCTGAGAGGTTTTATAGGTCATTTTTGCCTGTTCTTTTTATCTTGATTAATATCATTCTACTTCAACAAATCCTTTTTGTTTGCTTTAAGTCCCTATGTGTTGGTCTATTGTACTTACAGTAGCGCATTTTCTGTCATGTACGTTGGTTTCCCTGAAACACAGTAGCACACTTCTTGT
This sequence comes from Larix kaempferi, assembly GCA_027924585.1. Lineage (NCBI taxonomy): Eukaryota > Viridiplantae > Streptophyta > Pinopsida > Pinales > Pinaceae > Larix > Larix kaempferi. The sequence goes on from BSBM01000087.1 coordinate 9,995,225, forward strand.
GGCAGGCACTGGTTTTTATACCACATAGTATCACACCTTTCCTGTAGGTTCAAGCCTTCGACTAGGGTTTGCTTCCAAGTTTTGGGATCTACTTCTAGCTTCTTGCTTTGCTTCTTTGACTGACTACTAAGGCTTGTCTATCTTTCTTGAGTCTTGTTTGCCTCTCTGAAGTCCTGTAGATTTCTTTTGCTTACTTTAGAACTTGTTTAAGGTGTCTTTTATGCTTGTTTAGACCTTTTGAGGCTGTGCGCTACTCTCTACTAGACATAGTTGTGCACGTTTTGCCCTAGGTGCTTGTTGCAGTTATACAGACCTGCACACTCAACACTTGTTGTCTGTGGCAACAGTTGCGCACTTTTACTCAGTCTTGTCCTTTTTTGTAGGGTTTGATCCCAGTTTGAGTTTTTAGGTTGTTTTTGAAGGGTTGTTTAGTCCAGATACCTTTTGAACATCTGTTCAGATCAGTCTGAGTGAGTTAAAGCTTTCTTGCTAGATTTTCCTTTAAGTATGTGTGTTAGGGTTACTTTTTGGTTTGCTTACCTACTCCTTTGTTTGGCGGGTGTTTTCTTAGGTTTTGGTGCTTAGGAGCAGCCTTTTAGGTATTTCTTTCCGTTGCAGGCATCTTTTTTCCTTTCTTCTTTTACAGCTTGTTCCAAACCTAGATTTTTTTCCATCAAAAGAACTCGGTAGGTGGAGTCTTTCTCAATTCTTTTTGATTTGATTGTTTAAGCCATTAGGTTGTTTTTCTTACTCACACTTTGCGTTAGGTGTTACTTGCTCCTTTCCAAGTTCTTTTTCTTTTGCAATTATTAGAAAAAACAAAAATTGAAATTGGTATCTTAGTAGTAAGATTTATCATATTTTTCAAAGTAGCATAGATAGTTTGCTTTGAAAAACTAAAAGAAAATTACAAAAAAAAAATTAGGATTACCTATTTGCTAGTTTTGAAGAATATAAATGAAAAGAAAAGAGTCTTTTGTGAATTTAAAAGCATTATTTCATACGCACTTTGCTTTCTGTCGAAACCATTCCACACACTTCACTACCCTTTTTGAGTAAAAAGTAGCCCTTAAAAAGAAATCTTAATAAAATTAACTAGCAACTTTTTCGTTTTTAGATATACACATCATCAAGTAGCTTAGGCTAGGGTTTCGGGTTTAAATCACCTTAAACTACCTGAAATTGGCTTCATTACTCAACAATCGTAGTAATACTATCTATTAGGTAAATCCACCTCTATCAAAATATCCTGGGAATTATCTACTCAAACAAGAGTTAAGAACGAGGCCGTGGGAGATTAGAATTGTTGAGGATACCTCCTCACTTTCCTCTCAACCATAAACCAGAGCTGATTCGTGTACGGGGGTCCACTAGTACTTTTAAAGTGCTTTTGGATTTCAGGCTTTGCTACCCTTCCCATGCGTCTTGGCTAGGATGATGACTGTTCCCGCAGGTTTTTTCACATTGGTGGTATCTTTAGTATCATAACCCTAGGGCTCTACATAGGTAGAGTGGAAGGATATTTCCACTTCACCTCAGACAGACGCGGAAGGTAACCCTTTGGCAGTAATCCCGGGAGGGCGGTTTGGTGATTCAAATGCTTGCACCCAGAGGACGTCCATTGGATGCCGCGTAACTGATCGTCTATACTCTATTAGCTTATTCCAGGTCCTCATCATCCCAGACTAGTTTCTGAGAGTATCAGCTTTGTATTGCTTGGTTTGATCACTTAGGAAATTTTTAGTGGTATGTTGTTTGCTCCTTAGTCATAGTGGCCACTAGGTTTTGCACTTAGTTTTCTTTTTATATAGTTGTGGAGGAACAACATCTTCCTAGGTCTCGGAGGTTGCAAAACCTTCCCCCACTCATTGTGGAGCCTCCACCGCCACCGCGACATCGGAGGACGGATTCCCGTGGTTCATTTGAATTTAAGGGAGAAACAAAAGTACTTGGAGAACCACAACCTAGAGTTCAGGATCAACAGATCTTTGATACTATCGAGGTTGAGGACTTAAATTCTAGAGAGTTTAGCACTCCTTTCAACCCTCCTTTGACTGGACCCAACGATCCACTACTGGTACATGTAGGATTTCTAGGTCAACCTGAGTACAGTGCGTACTTGTTTACACCTGGTTACACCATGACTAACCTAGGAGATGAGAAGGGAGTTCCTCAAACTCCCACAATGGCTATGGCTACAAGGATTATTAATCCTTCTTTTACAAACACTGCAACATGAAGCTCTTCGTAGACTGCTTATGCCTCGAGCCCGTCCTTCAGCTTTAATGCTAGTACTGTAGGCATGCCGAGCTCACAAGCTTCGAAATCTGCTTCAGTTTCTACGCCTAGCTTTGGACCAACCAACATCCCTTTAACAGGGATACCTGCAGTAAATTTTACTCAGCCTCCTATTACCCAATAGTTCTAGGGTATACCTCAAACTATTGCTTCCACATCTGTTGTAGGATCGATCCCGTCTGCATCTATGCCTGTTATGGGTACGATGACAACACCGTCTGCTACAACTATGCTTGGATTTAACCCCTATGCAGGTTACAATGTAAATCCATCAAATATACATGTAGGGAGTATCCCTTTCTCTTTGTTTGCTGGAGGAGGGGGTAATATTATTAATCCACAATACGGTGGAGTTAACACCCAACCGCAATGGACCACTGGCCCAGGAAGTAATCCGATTTCTTTTGGGTGGAGCTATTTTAATGCTTTAACCTCACAACTAATGGTTGGGGGCAACCCCAACCAACAATACACGAACTAGGTATTGGAAGGTTCCCCCTACCAGGTTCCTGTTCACCAAATTCCATTGGCATGACCGCGTTTATGTTTTCTGGCAACTTTGAACTTTACAGATATTTCAAAACTCACTAATGACCCTGTGTGCCATAATCCTGAATGGCCACCTATTCCCACTATGTTTCCCTCAGACATTCCAAAGTTTGAAGGAAATACTGGCGAGGATCTCGGTGATCATGTCACGACGTTTCATCTCTGGTGCTCCTCGAATTCACTGAATGATGATTCCACCCGATTGAGGTTCTTTCAAATAACCTTGGCAAGTGTCACAGCCAAATGGTACATTGAACTGCCTGCAACTGCTTATGGAACCTTTTGGGATCTAGCTATTGTTTTTCTAAATCACTTTCAACTTCCTGTCCGGTATGATGCCGGCACAGACCTTTTGTCTACCTTTCGATAGAACAAATCCACTCACCTATCTGACCACATTCAGGAGTGGCGAAGGAGAAATAGGCTCATTAAAGCTTACATCCCTCCATCATTTTTATTAGAGTGGTATCTCAAATCACTCCTTCCTTATATTTATAAGGAAGTTGCAACTTCATGGGTGTCCTCCGAAGAGGAAGCTATCTTAAGAACCCAACAACTTGACTTGCTATATGTTCAGTCTGGGCTCTTATATGAGATTATTCCTGATGTACTAAGGTCTAACATAGACTTAGGTAAACCTAAACCTAAACCACATGCTGATGGCATTGTGGGTTCAGTAGACTCTGCAACGTTTGATGCTTCAACAAAGTAGGTTCACGCCTTGTCTGTCAAACAGTATGCTGCAGAAGCAACTTCAGTTGTAGCCTCCCCTTCAACAACAGAATCTGTACAACAAGCACAAACAAACCAAAAGGGCCCTCACCATCCCAACAACAAAATAAAGGGAAAGAAAGGGGAGGGGAACCACCAAAAGCCCAAAAAAATAGAAAATGTCGAGGAGGGTAAAAAAAGGGAAAGTGAAGTTCCCTTGCAAGCTATCCAAAGAGGACCACCTTAACTATCAATGCCCTCTGATGGAAGAAGCCCAGAAGCTACTCCGTGAGAAGGAACCAGCTGTCTTGAAAGATTCGTTCCCTCACGAACAAAGTTCAGCTTCTAGCAACTCTAGTGCTGGGGGCATACCCCATGCCTCATATGTTGATCAATCATTCATTAATATGGTTAATTCAAATGCTCTTCTGCAAACTCGAGCTAGAAATTATACCCCAGATCTGCAACAGAAGGATGTTCCTGAGTCTTCTACCCCTATCCACATCGAGAGATCGGTGAATTCGTTGCCAAAGATCCCGAAAGGTGTCTACAAACAGGTTGTGCACAACCCCAATGTGCGGGATGCCCCCAACTACAATGCTATGGAGGATTTATCCCAAACCCCTTGTGCCATGTCCACTTTAGAAGTACTGCAGAGTTTCCCATTGCAACGCAATGCACTTCTCGCAGCGATCGAGAGCGTAGATTCATCCAATATGCTTGCTCGGTTTGATATGGCCAATATCAAAACCCAGTTGTCGTATCATGTCACTCTCCAAATAGAGGTAGTTCATGGTGCCAAGACCATTGGACGAGTTTTTGTTGATGAGGGTGCGTCTACGTGCGTAATGACCATTTATTGCTGGAAGGATTTGGGCAAACATGAATTAGCCCCCTCGAACATCGTGCTTACTTCCTTTGATGGAAGATCCTTCCGTCCACACAGAGTCTTACCATCATTTGATATTGAACTCACGGGTAAGCTAGTGTCTATAGAGGTTGAAGTTTTGGATGCTCCACTTGACTACAACTTATTGTTAGGTAGGAGATGGACCCATGCAAGCAGTTCCATCGGTCGTTTTCTGATTTTTAATGTTCCCTCGTGAAGGAAAGATCATCACAGTTGATCAACTTTCGTTTTCTCAGAAAAACAACCACACTTCATCATATTCAACGATTCTGCTAGTTGATCAGTCCCACCCAATTACTGAGAGTTTAGAAGTAGGTCTCTATGGGTCATTAATAGGCACTTTTGACCTACCTTCTCCTGTACACTTTATTGGTTCTCAAGAATGTGCTTCGTCTGAGATTTTCAAGGTCAGTCCAATGACAGATCCATGGATTCTCCCCACTGAATCAGAACCAGTTGTTCCTTTATCTATTGCAAAGGTGGCTTACTTAGATTCAGAACATGCTGCAGTAGAACATATCGTGACTCCATTGGTCTCTACTAAGCCAGATATGGACTATGCCCCTGCATGGTCAGTGGACTCTATCTGCTCTTTTGACTGTCTAGACACTATTTTTCCCTCTGATGAGGCCATTTTGGAAGCAATGATTGGCCTGGACCATCCTTGGGAACACATGCACCATAGGTCTTATTTTCTTCTTGATCTGGACATGATTAAGAGAGGTGATTTTTCTATGAGACCTAGTGGGAATGTTTATTTTTTCTGCTATCCCTTCTACTTCAAAAGTTGTTTATGCCGAAGGGAATATAGCAAATATATCGATAACCATTCCGATCAACATTTCCATCAAACCTGGGGTCATGGAAAATATTTTCATTGGAGCAGACTGTTCTCCTGAGGAGATCATTTTGTATACCAATCTCTTTAAAGAATTCCACTCCGTTTTTTCCTGGTCTTACGAGGAGATCCCAGGAATTGACCCCGCCATTGTTGAGCATTTCATCACAACATATCCCAACGCTAAACCTGTGAGATAGAAGCTCCATCCAGTTAACCCTAGAAAAGAAGATGCCATCAAGGCGGAAGTAGAGAAGTTGCTTAATGCTAGATTTATCTATCCGATATCTATGACGGAATGGGTTTCAAATCCTGTTTTGGTAGACAAAAAGAAAGGTACCATTAGAGTCTGCACTAACTTCCAGGACCTAAATAAAGCTTGTCTGAAAGACAATTACCCCACACCATTCATAGATCAGATCATCGATGCGTGTGCGGGCCATGAAATGTTCTCTTTCATGGATGGGTTTTCATGATATAATCAAATATAGATCAAACCTGAATACCAGCACAAGGCAACTTTCATTTGTCCTTGGGGGACCTTTGCCTATTGGAAGATGTCGTTTGGCTTGAAAAATGCTGGAGCTACCTTCCAGCAAGAAATGAATTTTGATTTTCATGACATCAAGCACGTAGTCGAACCTTACCTTGATGATCTTCCAGCGTGATCTCGCAAGAGACGGGATCATCCTAACCACTTAAGACTTGTGTTTGAAAGGTGTAGATACTACAAGATTTGGTTTAATCCCAACAAGTGTGTATTCTGCGTTGAATCTAGACGATTACTAGGTTTCATAGTATACAGTCATGGCATAATGGTGGATCCATTGAAAGTTGAGGCGATTGTAAATCTGCCTCCTCCTTGAACCTTGAGACAACTTCAAAGTCTCCAGGGCATGTCCAACTTCTTGAGATGCTTTATCATTAACTATGCCAAAATTACAAAAGGTTTCATGAGACTGCTTAAACAAGACACCTACCTTTTGTGGGATGAGGCTGCTCAAGCATCATTTGAGGCCTTGAAAAAGGCATTACTTTTAGCCCCCTTGTTAAGCCCGTGATACTATACAAAGGATTTCCTCTTATATCTAGCTGCATCAGTATATACAATAGGCATAGTATTGGTTCAGGAGGATGACAAGCTCCAAGAGCATGCCATTTATTGTCTGTCGTGCACCTTGATATCTCCTGAGATCAAGTATTATCATGTAGAGAAGTTGGCGCTAGTTGTCATCTATGCTGTTAAGAGGCTACGTCACTATATATTATTGTGAACTACCACAGTGGTTGTAGAGGTCAACCCATTTCAATATGTTCTCACTCGATGCATCATCGATGGGAAATTTAATAAATGGATTGTAATCTTGCAAGAATTTGACTTGGTTTTTCAGTCCGCTAAGTCAAAGAAATCACCGATGTTCGCTGAACTGATTTATGAATTCCCTAGTGACATAGTACAAGTTGAGGAAGAGTCATCATTCCCGGATGAACATATCTTTCTCATTGCATCCTCTGACACATGGTATGGGGATATCCTAGTATATCTCCAGTATTTGAGGTGTCCCACCACTTTCTCTAGGGATGAACGACGCAAACTTAAGAGTCATGCGAAGAACTACCTCATCATTTTTGACACTTTGTACAGACGTGGAGTAGATTCCATCTTACGCTGTTGTTTGAAATTGGAGGAAGCATAATCAATATTGAATGATGCTCACAGTGGATCCTGTGGGGGTCATCTTTCTGGGTTGGCAAAATCCCAGAAAATACTACATGCCGGTTATTTTTGGCCCATGATCTTTAAAGATTGTGTGGAAGCTGTGAAACGCTGCCAGCAATGTCAGTTTTCACCAGGAAGATGAGAGCACACCCTACTCCTCTCCATTCTGTAATCATAGGAGGCCCCTTCACTGAATGGGGGATTGATTATATGAATTGTAATCTAGTTTCGGCTGGAGGTCATCACCATATCATTGTTGCCATCGACTACTTCACCAAGTGGGCCAAGGAAATGCCTACTGTTAAGGCAGATGGGGAAACGGTCGCTTATTTCATTTTCAGCCAAATCATTGCAAGATTTGGTATACCCAAAGAGATCATGACTGATCACGTTCATCATTCTCAGAACAGCATGATGACCGATCTATACACCATGTTAGGTTTTCGGCAGGAACATTCATCTTCATTTTACCCACGGGAGAATGGTCAGGTCGAAGCGGTTAATAAAAATTTGAATACAATCTTACAAAGGACCATTAATGCCAACAGAAATAAATGGCACATCATGTTGTACCCTTCTCTTTGGGCCTACCGAGCCAATGTGAAGACTGCTACTGGCTTCTCTCCCTTTCAACTTGTGCATGGGATAGAAGTAGTCATTCTGGTTGAGTGCAAGATTCCTTCATTCAAGTTGGTTGTCCAACTACTACCTGACACTTCAGTCTTGGAAGAAAGCTTGCTGCATTTAGAACAATTGGATGAGAAGCACCGCGATGCGCTTGCAGAAAATGAGGCACATAAGAATCAAGTGAAGGGACAGTATGATAAGTTTGTCAGACCTAGGTTTTTTCTCGAAGGAGACCTTGTTCTGCTCTGGGATCGGGACAAGGAACCTTTAGGGGCTGGAAAGTTTAAGTCCATGTGGCTCGGTCCCTACATAGTTTCTAAGGTTCCGAAGAAGGGTGCATACGAGTTAACAGACTATGAAGGTAATAAGTTGGCGGAGCCTAGAAATGGGCTCCACTTGAAGAAGTACTACGCTTAGGCATCTTTGCTTTTTCATGTATTATAGATGTTCATTTTTCAGATTCGGCTTTGTTTACAGTTGTCGTTATGTCTTATGCATTTATTGATTTGTGTTTTAGATGTCGAATGAACACTTTATAGGGTTTTTTGTTGATGCTAGCCACCACACCCGTCAGTTGGCTGTAGCTGCTTGGGTTTTCTACTCACCAACTGTCCAACTGGTTTCTTCGGGAGGGGCTTGTTTAGTTCCCACAATGAACAATGTGGCTGAATACAGTGCAGTCATAGAGCTACTTCGATATGCTTTGTTGCATGGCATCTCACATTTGGAGGTACAGCTCGACTCGAAGTTAGTTGTTTTTCAGTTAATGGATGTTTATCAAGTTAGAGATCCTACTTTGCTACGCCAGTTTATGCGCGTTAAGTTACTTGAGAGACAGTTTGATTACATAACATATCAACATATTACAAGAAATTTGAATGCATTAGCTGATTCATTTGCAAACTACGTTTTAGATTGGCATTTGCATCATACACGTACATAATAATTCATGCATAAAAGACAATAACACGTATGTAAATAACACCGATACTGTATATATAATCCATATCAAAAAATAATATGAGTTTGAGTCATAAGTCTATCATAGAGTCATGTCATAATATACAAAAATGGGCTCGATGGCCTCAAAACTATACATATATATGTCTTTCTCCTATGGAGAAGGAGGGGCCTCATCTGCCTCTACTGCCTCTCGATAGCAAATGACCAGCCTAGCTACTTTCCTCGGTAGCCGAATCCATGTTGGGGGCACACCCACCACATTCTCCTGCATGTTGAGTGACATTCGCTCGATCCTGTATGTCGAAATGTCATGAGTCAATTGACTCATCTTCCCCTCTATGTTCGCCAGCATGGCATCAGCTGCTCCTACTATAACTGGTATCACGAAGGTACGGGGGTGTCCCTAAGGACGTACTGGTCCAACATCTGCATATGAAATTTTGTTTCAGTACTTCAAACTCATTATAAAAATCATATATATAAAATGAAAAAAATAAATAATTTTTCAAAAACAAAACTTACCAATCTCTCCCCAGGCTGCTCATGGAGGAAGAGCCATCTCAGGATCATTGTGGAAGTCTATTCCCGCATATGGCAACTGCTAAAGAGCTGGTACCTTCCAATCCCACCATGCCCACAAATCATCCTCATTGTAGAAAAAAATTCTCTCGCCACCACCCTGGAGAAGGAATATCTCTCCCCAATGACCCATCAGTGGATCACAGGGGTTAAGTGGAGGCAAGGCCATCCCCAAACTCATGGCAGGCACCCTTTCAAAGAAAAAGGTGCATAGTACAATTCTGTACCCAAAATTATTCATCCTCTGGGTCTTACATTCGGAAAGTTGAAGCTTCGTGTTGGCCAGTAGATTTGAACACCAATCAAATACTATTCCTCGTAGGAATTCAGTACCCATGTGCATGAATTTCCTTGAAGCTAGATGTTGCATAGCACTTCCGGCCATCCGGTTGAGAATAATCAAGATTACCTTGAGTGGGAAGCTCGCAACAGTAGAAATGAGGACTTGGCTGTCAGTTTTTTTTGTACCCGCTACACAATAGGTATTGATGTAGTCCTGCATGGATAGGGCACCCACATTGCGAGAGGACCCTTTGAGATTCACTATATCTCCCCTTCGGGAGAGACCCGTGATGAAATAGATGTCATCAACCGTTAGTTCCAATATTTATCCTTGGATATTGAATACCAATGCATTGATATCCCAGTATTGTACAAGCCTCTCAAGCAAGCAGATTTGTGCCCACATGTTGACCGTTCTATAAAATTTCAACAAACCACATCTTCGCAATGCATGCAAGATTAATGGATCTTGTAAATATTCTCGATCCATCTCCTCATGTTCCCTTTCACGCCATACCAATACCATCCTACCATTAAACCATCAAACGTTGGTCATTTGCAATTTTTTGCCCTAGTTTTTGTGGTGAATGCTACTGTCTATGATGGACAGTAGCGTCCTGAATGTGATTGTCTTATAGGAATATTAGCGCACTTTTGTCGAGTGTGCTAGTCTCTTGCAAGCAAACCAGCGCTCACGCGGAAACATTTTTAAAAGTTGGATAAAAAATTATTTTGACCACCCAAATTGAAAAACATTGTATGTTAATGCAAGCTAAGGATGAGACTACTTACTTGGTGAAAGCAGAATTTGGATTGGTGACTCGGTTTGACTGCAACGAGCAAAGGTAGCTTGAGTTTTTTTCTCCACTTTTTCCCTAATTTTCAAATTGTGATATTTTTATTTTAAAAAATTAAACTATTTATAGAAATTGTCTTTTAATTTTTACCCACTTTTGCAAAAAGGGTATAGTTTCATTTTTGTTTTTAAAATGTTATTTTAATTCATTAATATTTTCAAATTTTGATGGGTTAGACTAACTATATATTTCGAATTATCACTATAATTTCAAACATCGAACTATTAAGACTTGTTTTCTTCATTGACATGATTAGTATAGGTACCATATTGTTTCAATATTTTGTCATTTGAGAAAATTTGTCCTGGTTACTAACATTGGTTGTCGAGATTCTATTCTCTGGTAGGTCATGAACTTACGATCCCTAAAGCTGGTCAAGTCATTTTAAGCCCTTGTTTTGACTTTTCAAAAACAAACAATACTGCCGAGTTCGCTTGTTCTCTTCAGACTCGTTAAAGGAATTGAAGGAACATTCGCTTAAGTATAAGTTTAACCCTTTTCCATAATTTTGCAGATTACTCACGAAAAATGAATACTCTAGTCATCCATGGCTAGAAGAGTTCTTCTCTCATCGTTTTACACTTTTTTCGGTGGAGGAGACTAAATGTACAAAAAATGACTTTTGGAGCCTTCTTTAGGGTTTTCAAGCTCTCGAAACATGAAAACACAAAGTGATCATTCACCTACTTGGGCTCGATGTGAAATCCATGAGAGGGTATATAGAGGATTCCAACCTGGGCTTGATACTAAAATCCATGGGTAGGTGTATGGAGTTTTGGTTTAAGTCTTTTAGACTCCTTAAAATTGAAAACACCGACGAGAAAGAACATATCTCGGCTTGATATTATAATCCAGATATCAGTATTATAGAGTATTCTTCTATCTCTTCTTCGAACTCTGTAAACAATGAAGAAGGTCCCGAGTCTTCCTCCCATGGGCTTGTTAAACTTTTACATAGTTGGGCTTATTGATTTTTCTTTCTTGGACTCATTAAAACAACAAGAAGGACATTCGTTTACCAAAACGAATAAGGGAAGAGAAGGGTATGTCTACATCTTTTCAGTTTCAAATGCAGTTAAGTCAGTCATGTCCTTAAACAAAGCACCTATTTGAGTCCATCATTCAGTTGGGTTTTAGTTTTTGACCTTAGGGTGAACCTGATTTCATAGTTTGTTACTCCTCTGGTTGGTTATTCTTTCAATCATATGGAGAGTCTACTAATGCCTCCTACATTGTAGGATTATATCACTTTCCCCTTCATGTTGAAAACTTCCTAAGCCACTTTGCGTCATGCTCACTGTTCAAGGATCCAGCCTGTGTCGGCCATTCTACAGTTACCTTGACTTCATGTGTCGGCCTTCCTGGTGTCAGTTTGTTTCATCATGTTACTTGTCCTACTCCAAGTCAGCTCAAACTTATGAGTGTTCCTCATGTTGGATGATGGAGGATGCATTAATGCCTCCCTTCCAGTAGACTTCTTCCCATCGAATTCAACTCATTATGCTTTGGGAATGAAGTTTAGAGTTTCGGTTAGTACCTTGGGGATTGTAGTCATCAGTGGCAGTTTCCTTCGTTGTTGAATAACGAGAATATATCAATGTCTCTTATTCGACAGGTTGCTCAAGTGTTCAACTTCTAGTCCACTTATTCACACTTGTTGGAATGTACTAGGTACCTTGGACCCCATTATCATTATTGATGGAAGTCCTCGCATTTTTTAATGGTATACATCAATGACCGGTAATCAAACGATACCCCCCATGTTCAACTCCAGCTCATTTATTCACATGGTTAGGGTTTGTACCTTGGGTTGTTTGGATGAAGACCTTAGGACTCTGAAGCATCACCATTTTTATGTTATCACCCAAGTTGCGCAAGACTGAGCCTCACTCATTTTGGCTCTTCATAAGACATAGATCCAGCTTGTTGTTATGGATATGATCTCTTATCTATGTCATAGATCCATTCTTGTATTTCAGTGGCCATGCTATATATACATCTCCTAGTTATGTATTGGATATCAGGTTGTATCACACCGAACATCTATATGATGTCAAGATTGTAATTACTCATTGACCTTGATCATTTTTTTAGGTACTTTTGTGACTTGGTTCCACGGTTTCTTGCTCCTCTGTCTTGGAATTATAATGTATTTCGGCCATCATTTATCTCTTACCTCACACATTAGGGGGTATCTATTATAGGTCAAATCTGCACTTCTCCGTCCGTGATCACATTTCTATGTCAATCACACAAAAGGACACTATGGATGGAAGAGCTAGGTTGACCTTGGATGAGGTTTTGCTGAGACTACACTCTTCAGCTGGAAAACATATTTTTTCTACAGTTTTCATGATATGTGCGCTACTATTGACACAGTGATCCTGCATTCTGGATGCTGGTCTTATTGAAGACAACCTGCACACATCCTCTAAAATGTTGCGAATGTTGGTTTTCAAGTGCAAAAGTTTCATACTGTGCGCTAGTCTAGTTGTATGAAACCTGCGCACATCTTAAGATGAAATGAAAAAATATATTAAGATTACGAATTGGGATAAGTTGAAGTTGGTTTTGCAAGTTCCCTGACCTCCCAATTCAACCACCTCTCGATTTCAACTTCCCACCTTGTCCCATAAATATAAGGGGAAGCCATGAGAGAGGGACCTAGAAGGACTGATAAGCTGCTGTTACGCTGGAGGAATTCCCAAGTCATTGTGAAGAGTAGGAGCCCAGGACTCGGTTGCAGAAGTGTCTGCACATATCAGTTATATATGTAATTATCTACATTTCTTTGACAATAAAAGGTGGAAATACCCTTTTCGTCCCAATCGAATGTTTACTTGATGGAATGTTTATTTGATTGAATATCTGATTGTATTTGATGTTAAGTTGTTTCTGATTTCATCATATTTATTACAGTCAAGATACACTAAGGAAGGTTAAATTTGTTTTGTAGGTTCATCATTGCGGAAGATCAAGTGAAATCTAGGACCATCCATCATTAAAAAGGTATGTCTTTTAGAATCTTAACCTCTTTCCATTTGTAGTAACTAATGCAAGACAATGAATGTATTTACCTATCACCACACTCAAGTTGGTAGTGTCGTCTCCCCACTATAAGGTATTTTCCTGCACAACACTTATGATAGGGTATAAGCACCCATGAGGTTCATTTTTATGTATTAATAACATTCATATACCTTCATACCCAATTCGAAATCCTAAGGAATCTTTTGGAGCCATCTACCCTTGGGGGTTTCAACATAGACTTTCCTCGTAATTATACCTTTCATTCTCTAATTGTAAATGCAAGTGGCTGAATTGTTTTGAAAGTATCCAAGCCTATAATTCTGCATCATTGTGTCGTATTACACCTCAATCCACTCTAAACACAGTTCGATACCATTTGGGATCATTTGGGATAGTTTGGGGCTTCACTAGTCCAAGATTCGAAAATTGACCAAATTGGGAAAAATTCCAAATTGGGGACATTACAGGGAGAATGTGTTGGCGCAAGCATATTTTGGATACAACAATTCTGTCAATTGTTTGACAGGTTTGAGCCCATTATATTGTTCAAGGATGAATCCCACATGGAGTGGTAGATTTGGTCGAGTTACTGACAGAAACCGGGAAGAGCGCGGATGCAGAATCATTCGCAGAGCACATGAAAGAAGTGCACGAAGATGTGCAAAAGCGCATAGAGAAAATTAATGCGGCATAAAATTTGAGATCCGATAGGAATAAGAGACTATAGTCGTTCAACGAAGGAGACTTAGTCTATGCACGATTGTGGAAGGAGTGGTTTCTGACAGGAACGTACAACAAGTTGAAGCTGAAGAAGATTAGAGCATGTAAGATTCTGAAGAATATTTCGGACAATGCTTATATGTTGGAGCTACCAAAGGACTTGAGAATTTCACCAATGTTCAATGTCTCAGATCTGTACAATTTTGAATAAGGTTCAAGCATCGAAAATGCGAAAGTGTCAAAGATCAACTGGACAATCTAGATTCTAGATCGACACAAGGAAGAAATTTCCAAAGTGTTTGAGGAACACAAACTCGGAAGGATGCGCAGTCCGTGAAAGAAGGAATAATTAGTGTGATGGAAGGATGATGATTTGCAGGAGGCGACATGGATTTTCGAAGAAGAGTTCAGGAGACTGATGGAGAATTCAATTTCTTTTTCACCTGGGGAGTCTGATGCAGGAGCATTGGGACCTAGGAAGAACAATTGAAGATGATCGACATGAGCAGTCGACCAGGGGGAGTGCCAATGACCACTGGTGCGAAATGAGATTGGTTGTCGAAGTCAATAAGTCAGGCATGATCATTCAATATGTGATCGACAGGAGGAGAGAAAAGTCGAGAGTCAACATATCTAAGGTCGACAGACAACATGTTACAGTGAAGGCATTGAAGGTCACCTTGTGGTCAAATCGCAAAGCCGACAAGTTTTGAGGTGAAAGTCAAGCGAGGAGGAAGGGACAGACTGGCGAAGCCTTAAAAGAGAAGTGAAGACGATCGGTAAGTCGAAGATGACAGAAGATGGTATGGTCGAGATGTAGGGCCAACTACTGTAGCAGTGTCAGAGAAGTTCAGAAGTCGAGGTGAGTACTTGGTAGCCGTTTGGGGTTGCTAAGGAGGTTATGAGAAGTTATTGAAGGTGGTTGGGATCGTGACAAATGTCACCACAGGAAGAGGTTGTGCAACACGGCTAGAGGGCGCTGACAACTGTAGGTCTGTAGGATCAGGAGGATTCAGCGGACAGAGGAAGAGTGCCTTAGCGGTTGGAGTGGACCTCGGGATGAGTAACAGAGCAGCAACAAGGTAGAAGACCAATGCGCAGGCACAGGAAACAGGGGGAATCAGTCACTCGAGATTTGATCTGTAGATTGGAGAGAAAAATCACATATCAACCGAGCGCATAGGAAACCAGATCCATAGCTCAGAGTTTCGCAGCGAACCAGGGGAGGGTGAATATCGACACACTGAGAGAACACACCATTAATTCTGTATATTGTAATAGGCTGAGGACGACATAGATTTAGTTGTTTACATTTCCTTGCATTTCGCATTGTAACTGTAATTTATTTGAAGTAATAGAAGCCAGCTTCTGGCATCCTGTTTACATCCAGTTCATGTGAACGTGTGTGTGTCATGTGTTATTGATAAGCAAGAAGGCCCGATCGACCCGCCTTGCGCCATACTCCTCCCCCATTAGCCTAGACAACCAAATGAGTGAGTCTGTCTTCTTCGAGTTAACAATCGCTTGGGATTTTTACCCCAATTCCCTTCCAGGGCTCTAACATACGTCATCCAAGGACTCTCTATGCTAGGAATCCAAGGAACTCAACTATACTTGGGTGTGACTCCTTAATCTAACATGGGTGATGGATCTAGGATATGGTACCAGTGATGGTAGTTTAGAGTTGATAGTTGATGATGGATGAATTATGGAAAAACATAATGAATTGTATAATGAACTAGTTCTCAATATTTTATATGCATGTTGAAAACTAGCCAAGTGGCATACTGTTGATAATACAAATCTAAGGAAAATTGGATGAATGGGACTCATGAGGATTTTACCTTTTCCCCATACTAATCCCAAGGTCTAGAATAATTGAACCAGGCTAAGGCTAAGTGACACTTTAATTAAAGAGCATTTTATCAAAAGAAGGAAAAGAAGAAATAATAAGGATAGTGTCTTAAATGATAAGTCACTAGGATCATCTACCCCTTGAACCCCTTCTAACTCTCCCTCTTGTGCAACTATATATCCCCATCTCTTCTTTGTCCTCTTAGTCTATAGTAATCATGGATTTTTGTGTTAAAAGTAAAAATGTACATATTTACATAATCTAGTGACACTAGACCATGCATTAACAACTTCTATCATTTTCATTAATATTTACATATTTACATCATTGCATTCTAGGGTTAAAAATGGGGTGTTACATTCCTCTTCCCATTAATTTATGCATTGTCCTTGGTGCATATCAACATTATGTACATATACAAATTTTCATAACAAGTGTTAGAATGCCTCCCACATAGTATCCTCTATCTCCCACATTGCTTCGGCAGGGTCATAACAAGTCCATTAGACCTTTACTTGCACAATGGATCTGCTAAAAAGCAATGTGACATTCCCGTCCAAGATACACACCAGTAGTACCAATATATCTCCTTCTAGTTCCACTTAAATCAAGGCCCAATCAATATTGTGGTTAGGATTTGGCACATACTTTTTTAATAAAGACACATGAAACAACTTATGCACTTTTATGTAGGGACACAATACAAGCTCATATGCAGCATGCCCTATCCTAGCTACCGTTTAAAATGGCCCATAATATATGGATGGTAGCTTAGACATATCCCAATCTTTAGGGAAATTTTATTTGGGATCAATTGTAGATACACATGATCACCAATTCTGAATTCTCTTTTTATTCTTCTTTTGTTTGCATAACTTTTCTATCTATCATGTACTGCTTTGAAATTCTGCCCAATATTAACCATCTTCTCTTATATTTCTTTAAGCAATTCTTGCACAAATACCACTTTGTCTATTGGATTATCCCAACTAATTGGAGTATTCCATTTTCTAGTGTAGAAGGCTTCAAATGGACTCATCTTTAAAGATGCATGAAATCTATTATTATAAGAAAACTCTACCAAATGCAAGTAATCTTTCAACTTTGAGGTTTATCCATCAAATATATTCTAATAATATATTCAATAACCTAATTAACCCTCTAAGTTTACCCATTTGTCTATGGGCAATATGTTGTACTAATATTCAAATTTGTCCCAAATACTTTAAAGTCATTTCCCAAAATTTGAAGTAAACTTTGAATCCTTGTATGAAACAACTTTCCTGGGTATTGCATGTAAAGTTTCAATCACCTTCATATAATTTTCTTCTATGTTAGTTGCCTTATGAGTTAGCTCCATTGGAATGAAGTGTGTAACCTTTGTCACTTTTTCCACTACTACCATGATTGAATCATATGTCCTTTTTCTCTCCTGGACAATTTGGTGATGAAATCAGTTGTTACCACATCTCATTTCCATTCTAGAATTTGCAATCGTTGAATCAATCAAGTTTGATTTCCATGCTCAAACTTTATTTTTGGAAATTCCATACATCTTGCTATGTACCCAGATATATCATTCTCCATTCCTGGCCAAAAGTACTAACTTCTTACTGCTTGAATAGTCTTGTCATATCCAAGATGTCTTGCATATGGTACCTTGTGTGTTTAATCCATTAAAAAATTTCTTAATTCAAAATAATTAGGAATGTAAATTCTATTATTTTCTATGTTTTCTCGAATCTCCCTGACTTGCGGTAGTGGCTTGTGGTCTGAGAGACCATGACCTAAGGGAATCTATGCCATCAAAATCACTGGGGGTCGCACTTGGCCTAGACTGCACAAGCCTCAACTTGATTGGGTTTTTGGGTGTTGCCTCCCAACTAACTCACCCCTAAGGGGAATTGAACTTGAGTCTCCTTACTAATGAGATCCAAACCTTAACTGAGTGAGCTAGTGTGAATTGACACTGTAAATTATATTATTATTCATAATAATCCAATTATTTTTCAACATGTATCCTTTAGATTTATGCTATATATTTTCTTATTGTAGCCATTCTTTTACCTGAATATAGTGCTGATATAAAATATCAACTTTAACAGTTCTAGAATTTAATTTTTATTTGCACATGCTAATGGTTGTAGTATCCATTGTATAATCTCTTTTGTAGAGTGCATCTGCAACCTTATTTTGCTTTCCTCTAATATGTTTGATTTCAAAATAAAACTCATATGGATATTCCAACTGTATTGAATGTCTTCAATTTAAATTGAAATACTCAAATAAATATTTCATACCACTATGATCAATTCTTAATTCAAATTTTCTTCCCATGAGATAATGTCTACACATTTTGAAAGCATGTATTATAGTATCCATCTTTAAATAATGTGTGGAATAATTTTTCTCATGCTCTTTCAACTTCCTATTCCTGACAAACCACATGCCCATCTTGCATGATTACACCACCCATTCGTTCTTTACAAGTATTTGTATATACCACAAAATATTCATTTAGATCAATAATTTTGACAATTGGTGCACTTGTGATCAATTTCTTCAATTGGTGGATACTTTCTTCACACTTGGGTCTCCATTTAAATTCGAATCCCTTCAATCTACAAGTATGTAACTGGATGTTTTAATTTTGATAATTCTTTTACGAATATTCTATAATATCCATCTAATCCCAAAAATGGTTTGTCATATGATACATTCTTGGTTGTATGCAACCCCATGCTATTAGATTCAATATTTCTTTGGTCTATTTAATTTCCTTCCTCTTATGTGATGTGTACCAATTATTGAATTTGTTTCTAGTAGAATGAGAATTTGCATATATTGGCATATAATTGATCCTCCCTTAACACTTGTACAAGTAATATCAAATTCTCCTCAGTCTCCTCCACTAATTTTGAATAAATTAGAACACCATCTAAAAATATAATGACAAACTTATCCAAATACTAAGTAAATTTTCATTTTTTAAGCACATAAAAGTAGCTGGTGCATTTGATAATCCAAATGGCAATACCACATACCCATAATGACCATATTGGGTCTTGAAAGTTGTAGTGCATATATCTTCATCCTTTAGTCTCACGTGATGATAACCTAATCTTAAGTCTATCTTGGAGTAACTCCTTTCCACTTTCAGTTGGTTGAGTAACTCATCAATTCTAGGTAGAAGATGTTTATTCTTCACTGTGACTTTATTTAATTAATTGAAGTCGATACAAAATCTCAATGTCCCGTCTTTCTTCCTTACAAAGAGTATTGGTGCTCCCCAAGTAGACACATTTGGTCATATGTACCCCTTCTTCTAATTCTTCAATCTGCATTTGTAACTCTTTCAACTCAAGTGTTCTCATTCTATATCATAGTTTGGGAATTGGGGCACCTCCAGGCACCCAGTTAATAGAAAATTCAATATCTATTTTTTTTGTGGTGAGGTGGGTATTTCTCCAAACACATCTTCATATTCTTGTAATACTGGAAAATATTCTAGGTGGGTTCCCTTATCCTTTTATATTTCCTCCACATGAGCTACATACAACTGACACCATTTTCTGAAACACCTTTTTAACTGTACAATTGAAACCTTCCTTATAGAAATAGGACTTGGAATTCCTTTCACTATCTTATACTCTCCTTCTTCATTAAGACATGTGAGAGTCCTATCATGGCAGTCTAAAACGACATGGTGTGCATCGAACAAGTCCATTCCAATAAGTACATCACAACAAGCAAGAGGTATTATGTTCAAATCTAAAAATATATGGAGTCCATTCATATCTAAGGGACATCCCTTTACCATCTTATTGATTCTTCTTTTTGTTCCAGTATCCAACTATACCAACCATGATTTACCATGCTTTCTTTTGTTTAACATAAAACTTTCAACTAAATTGGGAGCAATATAACTATGGCTTGGCACTAGATCAATTAAAATGGAAATGTGTTGATAAATCATTTTAACTTCAATATCAATCATATTGGACTAGTGGTCTTCTTGCATGTTATCCAAGGATGCATAAATTCTAAAAATATATGTAGCCACATCCTCCATTGTACTTTCTTCATGTATGTTATGGACAATTCTCATCCACTAGTACAAAATGAGAGATAAGTGACCAGGCGACCAAACAATTTGGTCACCACAGTTTTTTCAAGGGATAAATGACCAAATTTGAGAAATTTAAGTGAACTAACTAAAAATTACCAATTTGGTCACGGTATAAGAACTAAACTAAAAATGACCAAGATAAATGCCCAATTTGGTCACGAGATAAGAACTAAACTAAAAATTACCACATAACAATTGGTCATTTTTAGTTGTCATTCCAGTAGTGGAAAATTATAATTTTGATAATGAATTTGTACAATTTACTAAATTTTAACACTGCAGATGGATTCGGAGTGTTAGGGGTCTCCGAATCCATCTGCAGTGTTAAAATTTAGTAAATTGAAACATTAATAGTATACAACTTGGATTATTTTTCAATACATGTCTTCTAAGGGATCATTTATTTGAGGCAATATTTGTAAGCATAGAAATTAAAAGCTGGTAAGGTGATGCACCCGATTTTGCAAGGGTTTACTGAGTTTTTTGCATGGGATTTGCTTCCAGTTTTCTTTGCCCAATTTTACAACTAGTATTTTGTGCCCAGTTGCGCCTAGTTTTGCGTCCAATTTTGTAAGTTCTATTAAGTTAAATATTAGTTTGATGATAACAAATCAATGAATCCTAGAAATTTCCTTTGTAAAAAAAAGAAAATGATTATGAGAACACTTCACTTCTATTGACACAAGAAGTTATATGAAAGGGGAAAAACATCCAAACCCAACATTGATTCTTGAATGTTAGATAAGGAAATCATAAATTAATCCCTCTCCTTATATCATTTAACAAATTAAAATAAAACTTTATTTATCCATCCGTCCTTTTAATAATTCACTATTTAACAATTAATCCCATTATCATTAAATATGTCTTCTTAATATAAACAATAATTTTATCAATAACCAAATATAAAAATAATAACCTATTCTTTTGATTAATAGACTATTTAATTTTAAATCCCATTATTATCATTGCCAAAAAGTTTATACACAATAATATTATCAAATAACAAATACCAAATATATGAATCTCTTCCTTAATAATTTTGCCATCACTATTCAATTGCAACATTATTATTATCACTATTCATTTGCAACATTATTATTAATTCTCATAGTTGATAAAATACGGTTTCCATATATGTTCATCTTACCCTAAATATGGGCATAGGGTCTACCCAAAACATTGGTTCTAAATACTCTTAACCTAGTTCATATCCAGAAGAAAATTGAATTATAACTTCTTGTTTGCAGCATCGGGGTTTTCCCTTCATAGCATCACGAATTTGCAGGGATTCGTATTTGATGGGGATCAAAGGTAGGAAGGGACTGGTAGGAGAATTTGCTCAATGGTGTCATTAAATTGCTGAAAAATATCAAGAATGGAGAACTTAAATGCATGATTTTGATTAGTGTCTCAGCTAAAGAGGCCAATCTACAATATTAGTAGTGACATCAATACGAACAATAACAATAGTGGTATAGATTCAACCATGAAGAAAACCATGTCATGGTTTGTTCTTTATTCATTCGATAAGAATGGGGTCCAAAATGATCTTTCATCAAAGGACTAAATGCTGGTGGATCTGAAGAACGAAGGATCCTCGACCTCTGAAACCACAACCAATTTGTCAATAAATAAGGCCATGCATGCCCCCGCAGCCTGTCAAGAAGTTGGTCATCAAACCCTTTAAAGGTAAAACTCTGTTCGAGGGTTTCTTTTGAATTTTCAGTTTTGAGCAGAATTTTTTTAAGCATTTGAATGGATCCAGATGGATCCATATCCTCCAACGGAAGAACTGTGGAAAATTAAACTCATTTGATTATGTTTTCATTGGTTTAAACTCAATTTATAAGGTTGTTGGTAAATCAAATTTTGTAAGCACACACACATATTTTTAGTTCCAACACTCTATCAACCACTCCCTATTCTTTCCAAGCTATATGAAGCAATATCCATGTCTTTCATCACCAGATTATCGATGACTCTTCAAAAACATGACTACATATTTGTGGCAGTCTATAGATTTTCAAAGAGGGCGTTATTTATTCTCTGTAGCAAACCCACCACAGAACAAAAAGAAACAAAATCCTCTTCAAATAGGTTTCGACATACTTCGGTTTACCTTTGTCAATTGTATCCAATAGAGAATCCATATTCCTTAGTCCATTTTGGAAATTCTATGGAAGCTATTAGGATTTAAGCTACAGTATTCAACAACATTTCATCCAGAAATGAATGGACATACTGAAGTGATAAACCATACATTTACGCATCCACACTGCATATGGTATAGCAACAAAAAACAATGGAGTGCCACACTGCATATTGTGCAGCATAGTTACATTAGGAAATCCACTCATCCACGGGGTGTATCCATTTTAGGAATGCCATTACCTCTTTCTATAACACCTAACACGTTAATAAAGCAACACATTGAAGCGACAACCTTTGGGCACAAGATTATAAATATTCATGACCAGGTAACGGTGGCCCTAAAAATATCCCAACAAAAATACAAGTGAATTCCAGACAAATACAAGCTCCCTTCCTCATTGCACATGGGTGACAAGGTCTGGCTCTACATGTAGTAGAAACATTTCAAAGGGAAAAATCATCATATATTAAAACCTCTAAGATATGGGCCATATGTAATTCGTTAATAAATCAACAACAACATGTTCAAATTGGATCTTCCTCCCCAAATAGGATTCCACTTAGTAATCAATTTTAATAAACTAACTCATTATGAACCTATAATTCTCTTAATTGATCAGTAAGTGGTGGTTCCAATGTCTCTTTGATATTTGGTATGGGTAGGGATATGGCAGGAGACTGGCTAGAGAAATGATTTATCAGTTTATCCTCAACAGCATGTCTATTGGTTGCAATTCATCATATCTCATAATATAGTTGATTATGTTGAAATATAAGTTGGGAAAACAACCATTGTATTGGATTCGAAATAATCCTCATGGTTAATTGGTCTAATTTTGTTTAGTGTAGAACACATACTAATAAACTCATGCAATATTTCTATGGAGGTTTTATGTAATCTCAAGCCCTATAAAGAGAAGCTCACTTGGGTGCATTTTTTTTTTAAATAGAGATTATGCCCAACTTCCACATTGAAATATATTTTAGCAATAATTGATTTTTTGTGATCTACATTGACAAAGCCAGCCATTTGGTCTAGTATCAACAGCCCTCAACCGCTGGAGATTCCACATTGAAATAATTTCTATCAATAATGGATGTGATGTTTCTCAGGTCCAGTCTGACATAGATAGCAATGGAAATCCTTACTATAATAAGTTATACTATCGGATTTATTGTTACATTATTCAACAATTTATTTGGAGATAGATATTTCTTTAATGAGTGCTTACTATTAGCTCAAGAATACTCGAGATTTTTTGGTCCTCCATGACCAAATAATATACAAAGTGAAATCTATCTATGTTGAGTGCCCAAATATATGCACATCTAAATAGAAGCATGCACATCAATGCGCTACCTAGAGAGTGTAGTTCCCATGCTCTAGGGATGGTGAAACTCAATGAGAAATGATTCTCTATGCCCACAAAAAGTACAACTCGAAAAAATGCAGTGAAAATATTTTCTCATGAAATGAGATATGTTTTGCATGTGTGGGGGATGACTAAGTGCAACTCCCAAAATTTGACTTCAAAATTGAAGTAAAAAAAATGAAAATCCTGAAACCTAAATTATAAAACCCAAGTTGCGTCGCTTTATCAAAATTTTCAAATGGTAATTGATGAAATCACTTAGATGTATCAATTTTATTTCATATATTTATCTTTTATTTTATTATTTTGAATATGGGATCCTCTATGCAAGGGATCTCAACATCCCTTAGTCATGCTTCCTGAAATTTAGGGGTGTCTCCATAGGTTCCTTGGATGTGTATTTCCTCCATACATTGTAAAAACTTGGTGGGGCATTTATAAGTACCATTGATTATACATGTTCTATTTAAATATCATGCTTACATTGCTCTCTTAGACTTTGGGTGTTTATGAATGATATCAACAATGTATATTTTATGATTTGATGTGCTATGTAGATATTTTTTTTTTTATTCTATGTGCTAGCAACTTGGTGAGTAGTTCTAGAAGTTGATGGTAGTGAAATTGTCCTAAAAAATATTTCCATTTCAATTCTGGGCATTTGAAAGGTTGTAGGAAATCATCCTGGGAATGCGATAGAATAAGGATGCTTGTAGGTATTCCTTGTTGGGAAGAACATTCTTCATGTAGTAGCAAGATATGGAAAACAACAATCCCTCTTTTCAGCAGTAGCAATAGCAATAAGATCAATTCTGGGTGTTGTATAGGATTTAAACAATGATATTAATCATTTGAAAATGTCACCCGCAACTATAGTAACCCTCAACAATGCGATCTAGGTTGTCTCAAGGAAAAATTGGTGTGGCCTGTAACAACCTCTGGTTAATATTTGTAGAGAGGCCTGAACTTCCATCTCAACAACAACCTTCATATTTTGAATATTGGCCTACGTTTACCTACCGTTATCCTAAGGAAAGGAGAAGACTGTATCTCTTTTTGTACGCCAGTCTCATCATTTGGAAGATACAAAATGGCACCAAGTGCTCTACATAGTGCATATCCCATATCCTAAAACAAAATACAATATCAATGAGGCTTCATTATCTAAATATCCTCCTAAATCCAAAAAATATGATCAATGATGGATGATCAATCATCAAACTCATCACCACTACTGGAAATGGGATGCTTGACATTAACATCTGGCTCAGACTCCTCAGTGACATCTACGAGTTTCTTTTAACTTTTATGACTTTCTTTGGCACTCCTAGAGTTTATCACTATTGATTTACTTTTATGCTCCATTGACTTACCTTATTGGTCATTCGAGGACATTAATAAAAATTACTTACCTTATTGGTCATTCGAGGACATTAATAAAATTATCTTATTTTATCTTGTCTCCTCTTAATAGAGTCCACATTCGCCCCTCCAATGGAATTAGAAACACCCAGTGACAAGTTGGTATTTTTTAGTGAGTGGCTCGCTAAAAACGTTTATCTCTTTGGATCTCTCCCTTATATTTTCCATGGAAAAGTATGTTGCTCAAATCTGCTAAGCGATTCCTCTTGCTTCGCCTTCGTGCACAATTATGTAGTGAATACAATCGAGCAATTTAAAATTTATGACATCAAAATGACCAAGAATACACTATATAGGTGACTGTAAATCTTATGAACTCGTTTTTGACAACTCCTTTTCTTTCCTTACCTCTCATTTCATTGTTTCTTCTCATTTATTTTTTAATTTTTCCATGCATCCTCATGTTCTCTATCAGTCTCTTCACTTTCAAGTTGAACTTGTTGAGCCTTTTTGGTTGTTGGAGTAGGTTTAATGTGAGGTTCAACCTTTTCTACATTCATAGTTTTCGACATTCAAGTAGGCATAGGTGTTGTTTCGGCTAAATTGAAATCAATCCCTTTTAGTCAAGAGCTCAATGCCTTTTTGTTTTTTAAGAATTCCTATAGAAAGGGGCCAAGCCTGCGTAACCATTGTTCAATGGTGAAATATATCTAAGTTTCTCTTCAAACATAGGTTTCATTATGTTGATATTTAGATACTGGTGGAATTGAAAATATTCAACAATATGTCACTGATAATCCTCAATCACTACCAAGGACCAAATTTCACATGTGAGTAGCAATCTTGAGAGATAACAAGGTGTCCAAATTAACATGGACTTTCAGGCTTCAAAGCATTCCAAATGTATCCCTCTGTAGAAAACCATATAAATATTCTTATGTCTAGATCATATAAGAAAACTAACATAAGACAACTTGAATATTCTAGAAATATTGATAGGGTTTTCATGATTCTTATTTAGAATATTGGTATGGTTAGTAGTTAGTACTTGATGCTCCAACAATGTCTCAAGCTTGATGTAATCAAATGTATGATATTTATTGGTTTAACTATGGCATATACTTGATCTCTGGGTAAACACACTATT
This sequence comes from Larix kaempferi, assembly GCA_027924585.1. NCBI lineage: Eukaryota > Viridiplantae > Streptophyta > Pinopsida > Pinales > Pinaceae > Larix > Larix kaempferi. The sequence goes on from BSBM01000087.1 coordinate 10,021,329, forward strand.
TATAAGATTTGGATACCAAATACCATAAAAAACACCTAATATCTTAGCAAACCTTACTCAACAGTAGAATATATCAGTTTAGGATATTACATTCACTCTTAGATAGGTATTTTATCATGATCTCACTTCAATATCGAAGCAAGAGTGGAAATCAACAAATGTACTTGGATTTATTGGTGAGAATGCTATTGCTTGGGAGGGTCTTATTACTTCTTTAAGACCACGCCATGTTCATATTAGTGACTTAGAGGATGAATTGATATGGTCAAAAATATTAGCTGGAGGTCTATGAGCTCCTAAGTTGGGTTATAAGGGTCTTTTTGAGGATGATGTGGTGGTGGATCCAAAATGGTGGTTTAAAGTTATTTGGAAATTCAAATTTCCTCGCAAGTCGAGGATACTTATATGGTTAATTCTTAGAGGTAAGGTTCTAAGCTGGGATAACTTACATGAGTAGTTATGGGCCTCATAGATGTACTTTGTGCAAGGAAGCTAAGGAGACCATTCCACATTTTCTTATATTACTCCCCCCTTTTGTTTTTTAGGAATGGTAAGAGGTGGAGAACTTTATAGGTCTTATAGGTGTTTGGAGTGGGGATTCAAATGAAGAATGTATAAGGACATGGCATGAGAAAATCAAAATTTCTAAGGACCTGGAAACCTAGTTTTTTTCATCAATTTGGGGCGGAAAAGCAAAGTTCTCGGTGCATTTTTGTCAAACATAGGCATGAATAGACCCATTCGACAATCAAAAAGGGCATCCTGAACTAATTTCAACCTCCTAACAATAGTAAAACACATTTATGGGCACATCATAGGCTTTCCCATTCTAATTTTGGGATAATTCGGGGAGTTTTGTATCAATTATCAACTCTATTTTGACCATAAATCAACAACAGTAGGCATCAATTCCAATTATGTTCATATCTCGGAGGGTTCAGTTTTTTTTTAAAATCATGCAGGAAGTTGATTGCAAATCTAGTTCCGTGGGAGTAAATTGATTTTAGTGTGATTTTATAAGGGAAAAGGGTTTTGACCACATTCTTCTGAATGTTATTAAATGCCATTAAGTTTTAGACTACACAATTTGGTTAGTTACCCGAGTTGGCTGTGTAGCATTTGTCAATTTTCTTTCAATTTTGGAAATGTTCACCTGAGATTTTTTTTACCACAGGTAATTATTTTATTGTATAATGTATTGTGTTTGGATGCTCCTAAAGTGCTCACATCTCTGGTTTTGGCATTTCTGACCTATTCAAGGAACATTCCTATACTTAAACTAATTAAATTATTTGAGAACATATTTTTATGGTTGGTATCATTTGTTAGCTTCACTAACCCACAATGAGGTAATGCTAGTTGGATTAGTTATAAGGTCAAAATTTGTTGTCTATCCTTGTGAGGGCTTACCCTAACAATGCTGCTGAGAACTGGTTTTCTCTACCTGCTTTTGGAGATTACCACCGACAATGTTGAGTTAGGTTTCATGTTGCATGTAATATAAGGGCTCGCAATTCTCATTTACTGTAAATATATTGTGCACTCCTTTTAGAGTTAGAATGAGTAAGGAAGTGACCAGACAAAAATATGATATTGTCTCCAAGGGAAAAATTGAAGAAAAGTGGGACAAAACCATCAAGAATGGGGTGCCCAAACAAAGAAACTACATGTGTGGTTTCCTTGCAGGAATGTCATAGGCTTTCTTGGAGACAAATTACTAAATTACCTTTTCAATTGGACACTGCTATATTTGTGTAAGACATTGACATGGCTAGCCAGTATATTCAATTGATATTGTTAATCTTATGGTTAGGAATGTAGCTCTCATTCACATCTTGATCCAACCATGTGAAATTTAAATTAGAAGGGGGGTTGTGGCTTAGGTGCAGCCATTCTGAATGTTATAACTCATTAGCACATTCATTAGAAACTTGTTAGTAGACTCATCAGCATACTTGTCAACAACTTGTCACCACATTGACAAGAATTAGTTGGACCATAAAGACTTCCAAAATGTCAGTCTCTGCAGCAACGATGAATAGACACTAGTATTTCCCTGTAACATTGATCATTGGTGCCTCCTACATATAATAATCATCAACAATTCATGCATTTTTTTCAACAACTCCATAAAACTTTCAAATACATCAATTTACTAGGAATTACAAGATAAAACCCAAATGACTATAATAGGATGGCATATGTAATGTTCATGGTATGAAATGTGATATTTAAGAGTTAAATTGTCATGAAAATTCAAAATATCTAAAGATGATGAGCTAGGAGCTTTTCCTGCTCATCTCAAAGGGAATGTAAGTGAACTTGTTTTCCAAGATATTTGCATACTCAAAGATGGGTCTAAGAACTAGATTGTGCAAACCCTACTTCAATTAATCACCAACTTAGAGTTACCCAGGATCTGAATTTTTGTGATGTGTTTTTCCAAATCTATTCTTAAGACCAGAATAAGATTCATTCATTTAGTAATCTTAATTGTCCCTACTATCTATGTTTGATCTGAATCTGATTTTATAACTATCATTAAAGGTAAATCACTCCTCCAACTCCACAGCAAGCAGGGGTCTCTTGACATGTCCCATAAAAAAATGACCAGGGAAGGTTTTATTTACCTCCAACTCCACAACAAGCAGGGGTCTCTTGACACATTCCATAAAAAAATGACCAGGGAAGGTTTTATTTGTTAAATTTTGAGCATTAATTCACAATACTCTAGGATCTTTACGAAGAGAATAACATGTATAGTATATCAATGCATAACAATCATATCAAGCATCACAAGCATCACAAGAATCAAAAGCATGAGAGACAAGAGACACAGAGTTTCCGTGGGGAAAACCCTAAGGTGAAAAACCCCACAACTTCCTCAGAGATAGAGAGAGCAATGGCTCAACCAAAGTACAACCAAAATACACTGAGATACTCTCCTAGTAGCAGATGATCCTCCTCCTCACTAGTGCGCCACTTTTTGAGTGAGAGAAGTATGAGTTTCCGAGTGATCCAAATAGAGATCTCCCGATCTCTATTTATACTAGTCTGTTTGCCCAGTGACCTTATGGGGCCGACTTGTCTAGCTAGGTACATCAACCATATAATATGTATTTCAGGGCCGACCCCACACATGGTGGTCTAATAACCCTTCGCCAAGTACACACACTTGTGACACTTGTCAATACACATGACGACACTTCCTTATAGAGGAATAACACATCTCTTATAAGGGTACAATAAATATATATGAAATACATAGATGAAATACATTCGGAAGTTACATATACATCAACACTCCCTATTAACTAGGAAGGTATTTCTCGACACAGTTCTGCTAGACAAGTCTTCTTCTCGGGATCATCGTCATCATCATCGTCATTGTTGCTGCTATCTCAACCAATCTCTGACTCTACTCGTCATAGGAAGTTCTACAGAGCCAGTCCTTTTTCATACTGGATGTAGGCCCACCACCTGCAGGTCTTCATCATCACTGGCCATACTGTGGAATCCTCAGGACTTATTATGTGCATCACAAAACGTTGCAAGAGCATCCCAGGACTTATTACGGGCACACATCCCAACCTATCGGATCTCTCGGGGAGCTATTACATGTGACCCTACCACAAAACCTCAAAAGAGAATCCCGGGACTGATTACAAGCACATAGCTCAACCTATCGGATCTCCCAGGGTGCTATTTATATGTGGTCACCACAAAACCTTGCAAGAGCATCCCAAGACTTATTACGGGAACACATCCCAACCTATCAGATCTCCCAGGGCGGTATTACATGTGGTCATGGAAAAACCTTGCAAGAGCATCCCAGGACTTATTACGAGCACACAGCTCAACCTATCGGATCTCCCAGGGCCAGATTATATGCCATAGGACAAAAACTCAAAAGAGCATCTGCCAGATATCCCAGGGCCAAATTATATGCCATAGGCAAAACCTTGCAAGACTATCTGCAGATCTCCCAGGGCCAAATTATATGTCCTCCAAGAGAAAAACCTCAAAAGAGCATTTGTCAGATATCCCAGGGCCATATTACATGCCATAGGCAAAACCTCGAAAGACTATCTGCAAATCTCCCAGGGCCAAACTATATGCTCATCTGCACAACCTGATCCACGGCCACAGAGTATCATCCTGATACTCACCATACATCATCCTAATGTATACATGATCATCCTGATCATCATCACTGCAACATCGTGATGTATGTCATCTGGAGCAACATCCTGAAGCTCGTCATCCATGATCATCCTGATCATATAATGCATCTACCTGATGCATACCAAGTATCTACCTGATACATATCATTATACATGATCCACCTGATCATACAATGTATCCACTTGATACAAATACAAAAACATGATCCACCTGATCATACCTGATACATATCAACATACATGATCTACCTGATCATACACAGTATCCCCCTGATACATATACAGATACATGGTCCAAGCATCCAACATGATGCATATACAAAACATATACAAATGATCCTACTGATCATATCCAACATCCAACATGATGTGTACATACATAGACATATAAGTGATCCAACTGATCATATCCAGCATCCAACATGATGCGTACATACATATACATATAAATTATCCAACTGATCATATCCAACATCCTCCTGATGCATATACAGAGCAGTAACTGGAGCATCGTCCTGATGCTCATCATCAAGTGCTTACATCCACATCCATGTGAAGGATCCTCCTTCCAACATGCTTGGAATGGATTCTGCAAATGTGTCCATCACTTCTTCCTCGAAGTGTCATCAATCCGAAGAACACCAAGCCTCTCTCTGAAGTACTCGAACTTCACTCTAGCTAGTGGTTTCGTCAGCACATCCTCAATCTGCTCGTCCGTCGCAACATATAGGAGCTTCACAACTCCTCTCTGCACCATATCCCTGATATAGTGGTATTTGATCTCTATGTGTTTCGACCTGTCATGAAACACTGGGTTCTTGGACAACTTCACACAACTCTGGTTATCACAAAAAATACCAGTAGCATCCAACAGGAGATCAAATAACTCAGACAGTAGCTTCCGTAGCCATACTGCCTCACAACTAGCTGAACAGGATGCAACATACTCTGCCATAGCTGTACTCAGTGCTACGCAGGACTGCTTCCTGCTAAACCAAGAGATCACACCTGATCCAATACTGAAGCCGCACCCAGATGTGCTCTTCCTATCTGCAGCACTGCCAGCCCAATCTGAATCAACATAACCTTGCAGGTTAAACTTTTGATTCGCTTCATACTTGAGCCCATAATCCACTGTACCCTTCAGGTACCTCAGAACATGCTTTACAGCAACCAGGTGAACACTCCTTGGATCCGTTAGGAACTGGCTCAATGTGTTCACCGCAAAGCAAATATCTGGTCTCGTGTTCATCAGGTACATCAAGGACCCAATCATTTGACGATACATAGAGATATAAACTGGCTCAGATGAAGCATCACATAGAAGCTTTAGGTTCGATGCCATAGGTGTGGCCATGGCCTTGCAATCCAGTATCCCGAATCTCTTCAGGATATATACTGTGTACTTCCCTTGTCCAAGGAAGATTCCAACTGCACTCTGCCACACCTCTATACCAAGAAAGTAGTGCATCATACCCAAGTTCTTCATCTCGAACTCGGCAGCAAGCTTCTGCTGCATGTCGGCAATCAATCTATCTTCACCTGTAATAAACAGGTCATCCATATACAAAAGTAGTATCACTGGATTGCCTTCCTCAACCTTGTAGTAAAGGTTGGAACCCGCTTTACTCTTGGTAAAGCCCAAACTGGATAGAAAGCTGCCTATCCTACCATACCAAGTTCTGCACATATATGATTTCCTGTCATGTGTCTCAGAACCAAGTGGCTACTCCACATACACTTTTTCTTCAACTATACCATTCAAGAAAGTTGTCTTTAAATCCATCTGGTGTATCTTCTATTTCATCACTTTTATATTTCTCTATGCTGCCATCTGCAACATGCTTGATCTGATAGATCCATATGGAAGTCATAACAAACTTCCCTTTAGGTCTTGGGACTACATCCCAAACATCATTCGTCATGATCGACGGATAATGGCGTTCTTCCCATATCCTGGGAACTTCAATATCTTTAATAGATAATTTTGTTGCTAAAAAAATGTTGTAGTTCTTCTTTTGTAGGTGGTGGCATACGATCTTTCCTACAAGACAAGTTAAATTGCATGATTAGAAATATCTCATAGTTTTCAAAACAAATTCTTATACATAAAGAAATATGTCATACAGTCATGCAATTATTTTAGCCAATGCTTCAATACAACATTCATCCATATCCTGTAGCTTTCTAGATGCATTCCATTCTCTACCAGAACATTGTTAAGAGTTTGCACTACTCCCAACATGTCAGCAAAGAGGTTTCATTCTAGATAAGTAGCAATGAAATGTTGTACAATGCCATAGGCCTACTTACCCATCAAATGCATATTAGTAGTATACTGTTCATTAATGTAATCATTCTAAAATGCATAATACATATCCTAAGTCTAGGAACATAAGCATATGTATCATTGAACAATTTTATTTAAACAAACAAATATGTAAGAAGTGGTAATTAAAATACTTATCTTTGTTTGTTTGTTGGGTGGACTCCCTCTGAGTCTTTGCTTCCTTACAAGAGCTGCTGAAGTGTGCTCCCTCTTGATCTTTGCTTCCTGGATTACCTGTCCTTGAACTTATATTCATCCTTGATCCCTATGCATGCTTATTAGTATCATGATTGTGTTATCCTTGTGATCTCATACAAAATCATACATTCATTAGTATATTCTCAATACTATCAAAACGCAATAATCTCAAGCATGTATAGTCATGATTATTTCAAACAAAAATGATAAGCATTAGCATTCAAGGTTTATATAGGACTCTTATGGTTAGTCATATCATAAGAAACATAACATGTCTAAACCTATGATTACTCGAACCTATGACTCTTCTGGTTAGTCATATCATTAATTAAGGTAAGACACATAATATGCATATACCCATGATTATTCAAACCTATGTCTTTATGAACAATCATCATCAATCATGCCATGCATACTTATATAAGAGATCCTATGATATAAGGAAAACATACCTATTCACCATATTTGCTAGTTATGTCTAGCAATGTTTTCTTGTTCTCTTCAATGACGTGCATAACTCATAAGTTAACCTTTTCAAAACCAAATCATACATACCTCCATGTGATCCATGACTATGGATGAATCTTTGTCTTCATGTCACCATAGCAAGTTCAGGTTGTCCCTTCAATTTGTACAAACCTCCCTCTTGCTCTCTAATCACCACTGCATCATCAATAGATTTATCCTTTGGCCACATTAGGACTTGGCCATCTACAAATGCAACCCTCATGTCTTTTGCATCCAATGCAGAGATGGAGAGAAGATTCTTCTTCAGCCCAGGTACATAAAGGGCTTCTTTCATCTTCAAAGATTTTCCAGAATCTAGGTTGTAGGAGGCTTCACCACTTCCTTTGATTGGATATTGATAATCATCCCCAACTTTCACCTTATGGGGTGATTCATGTTCAGATAGGTTTACAAAAGATTCCTTAAACCTAATCATGTGTTTGGAAGCCCCACTGTCAATTAACCAATCATTACAACCATGGGAGATAGTACCTGTGAGAGCAGAGATTAGAACATACTCTTCTTCACTTGATGAGTCATCATCACTATCATCACTTTCTGCCCTAGCCTTCTTCTTTGGAGGTTCATCATCCTCGGTAGCATGAGCATGCAACTTTCTTTTGCTTCCCTTCCTCTTCTTGCTAGAGTTGTTGTTGTTATCCCTTTTGTTCTTGGGACAATCTGAAGCAAAGTGACCCTTCTCATTGCATGTGAAGCACCTTAGATCCTTCTTATTCTTTTGGTGATAGTGAGTGGACTTCTTGTAGTGAGAGTGCTCCTTCTTGGGCTTGCTTCTTTTGGTGTGAGCTGCAAGAGCTTGATCTTCACCTCCCATTTTCTCTTCTCGAGCTACAAGCCTGGCTTCTTCTTGAGAGCATTCCTCCCACAGTTTACTGAAAGAGATCAATTTCTTTCTTGCATAGATTCCTTGAATAAAGGAGTCCCATGACCTAGGTAGGCTATGCAGAGTGGTCATAACAACTTCACCATTGTCCACTACTTCATCCATAGTTTCAAGTTGTTCCTTGATCTGAGAGACCTTGGAGAAGTAAGATTGAATGGTCTCTCCATTCAACATCTTGACCCCTTTCAATTGATTCCGCAGAGTCATCTTCCGATTTATGTTCTTCCCTTCAAATAACTTGGTCAGGGAGTCAAACATCTCTTTGGGTGTCTTCAAACATGACACATGGGGGATGAGATGGTCTTTGATAGAATCAGCAATGATTCTCTTTGCCTTGACCAAGTTCTTCTTATGCAATATCTTAGCCTCTTCATCCTCTGGGATAGGGATGTCTTCTTTTATATATGAGTCCAACTCATTCTCTTCCAGGATTAACCCAATCCTATACTTCTAGGCTCGGAAGTTATCAGCCCTTTCAAGATTATCCTCAAGCTTTGTGTGGTGAGACATCTTAAAGAGTACTTCAAATGGAATAGAAAAGTTTTAGGTCTTACCACTTGAATTGCTGAAAACTGGATCTCGTCCTGGATTAGGGTTTGTCAAAAAAACCCTAAAAATTCAAAATGTGAATTTCAACTTTCTGAAAGCATAGAAATATGCGCCTTGATGAGTTGATCAACCTAGTGTATTCAGAATTTGAGATTTGCAAAGCTACACCCTTTAAAACTGCCTTTTTGTCTTCCCGGATTCACTAAGGAGAGCCCTGAATTAGGGCTTGAGTTTCCTAGAGATATGCCCAGCCAAAAACCTTGATCCAAAGCTCTAAACTTCGATTTTTGCAAGGAGCTTCCAGCTATGTCTTCAGATTCCAGAAATTCCTATTTTTGAGGAAACCCTAATTTTTAGGGTCAAATCTAAAAATGCTCAGAATTGAATTCTGATTGGACAGATAGATTCTCCTTGATGAGTAGAGTCAATCTACTATACTGTTTTTCCAAAATCTGTGGAGAGAAACCCAATAAACAAGAAACCCTAGTTTCTGTCACTGCACAATGTCTTCTTCTCAGGTTAGCTCTGATACCATGTTAAATTTTGAGCATTAATTCACAATACTCTAGGATCTTTACGGAGAGAATAACATGTACAGTATATCAATGCATAACAATCATATCAAGCATGACAAGCATCACAAGAATCAAAAGCATGAGAGACAAGAGACACAGAGTTTCCGTGGGGAAAACCCTAAGGTGAAAAACCCCACAACTTCCTCAGAGATAGAGAGAGCAATGGCTCAACCAAAGTACAACCAAAATACACTGAGATACTCTCCTATTAGCATATGATCCTCCTCCTCACTAGTGCGCCACTTTCTGAGTGAGAGAAGTATGAGTTTCCGAGTGATCCAAATAGAGATCTCCCGATCTCTATTTATACTAGTCTGTTTTCCCAGTGACCTTATGGGGCCGACTTGTCTAGCTAGGTACATCAACCATATAATATGTATTTCAGGGCTGACCCCACACACGGTGGTCTAATAACCCTTCGCCAAGTACACACACTTGTCAATACACATGATGACACTTCCTTCTAGAGGAATAACACATCTCTTATAAGGTTACAATAAATATATATGAAATACATTCCGAAGTTACATATACATAAACATTATTTACCTCCAGCTTCACAGCAAGTAGGGGTCTCTTGTAACGTTCCATCAAAAAATTATCAGGGTAGTTTCCATGAAAAAATGACCAGGGAAGGTTTTATTTACCTCAAGCTCACCCACCTTCCTTGCAGCTATCAGCTTTAGTGAAGTGTTTATTTTAACAAAAAGAAAGTGAGTTTGATATCGAATATAAAAGGGTGCGGGGCTCTTTTTCTTAGAAAGGGAAGCATTCTAAACTCCCTCAAGGATTTAGTAGTAATCCATTTAAGCATGTGATCATTTTGGGTGTTTCTCCTACCAAGTTCTTTGTACTCCTATCAAAGGTAAGATTGAACTCCAAATATTCTTTGTATAAGCACAGTGAACCAGAAGGTGTCAACTGTTTCCCATTCACATTTGCACAGATAATAGAGGCTCGGGCCATTGCCATGATCACTTCTTCTACACTTCCCAAGTTAGCACCCTGTTGGCTAAGGTGAGTGACATGAAGACATGATTTCATAGGTGCAATCACCTTCGAAATGGGTCTCTACCAACATACAACCTCTGCTACCTCCTCATAAAACGTTTCCTTGTAGCCAAGACTAGCAGTAAAGTGACCTGTGGAGATATTCTTCGATCAAAATAGTAATCCCTTAGCTTAATTGAATTGTTTTCCAACTATTGAGTATACAGGTTCCAAGAAACTGCCTCTGTATTCACCATGTTAAGAAGCTCAGTTGTTTTCCATGTTTATGCCAGTATTCCCTGGATCTGTAACATCAACTAGTGTGTAAAGTACTTGATCTTGCAGAAAGTCTTATCACCCTCAGAGGCAGGAATGTTGGCCTTCATGTCCCACCTAGGGATTAATGTCCAATTTTCCATGCCAACCAATTTTCTACAAGGGAATGACAAAACTAGTGCCTTCCAAACAAATGAAACATTTGAGATAAAACTTTGCTGGTAATATAGTCAATTCCTCAAAGGAAAGTGGATCCAAGTATTTATGTTGGATAACATTATGCCAGAAACCTTCTACATATATCAAACTCCACAAATTCTTGGAAGTCGGGGCCTTGCCAAAATGGTGAATCATTTCAACCCCCACGGTGACTTCCATAAATATGTCATTTTTTAGTGTTAGGTGTTGGAAGAGGTATCTTCCATCATTCAGGGCTAACAAACATGGATGCATTCTCGTGTTTTTAAAATGTGAAACATTGAAACATCATGTTTCCAGGAAGAACTTAGGATGGAAAGCCAATTGTGGGATGAGAATAATACAACAACAGGGATCTAGAATCTCTAGAATTGTGATTTTTTTACACAATAAAATATATTGAATAAATGACAAGGGCAGACTTAGCTGATGAGGAAAGTTATACAAGATTTATCAATTATTGTAATATGGGAATAATGGCATAGGTGGAGAATTTATCTCACATTGAAGTCAAAAGTAGGTAAGTTCAATATTTACAAGACTTGAGAATAGAAGCTTCATCGGTAATGTTGTTAGTCCAACTATCTCTTAACTTGGTGAATTGAGAAGATCTTGCACAACCTGTATACCACCTGCTTCTGCAACAACACGACTATTGTTCTATTATGTGTAAAAAAATATGCAAGGCACATATTGCCACTATTTTCATGTCTTATGTGGGCTAATCCTCAAGTAGGATAACCAGTGCATGGCAATCTAAGGTAGAATTAGTTTTCCGAGCTAGTCCATCATGCTAGAAAACATCACCTAGAGCAATAGAAACTAATAATATGGCAGTTTGGGCTTTGTTTTGTGGGTCAATAAGATATTGTGAGAGAGGGTAAATTGCATGTTTTTCTACTTTCATGTCTTTCACTTTGTTATTATTAAAAAAATCTTCGAGTAATTGAGATGCTACTTCTTCACAATGGTGGCACCTCAAAAGCTCCAGCAATGATTTTATAGTCCAACCTCTTCCATCAGTTCAACACTTGATGCATCATCTCTTTCAATTCCAACTAGAGCATTGAGGGATATCCAATAACTGTCTCATATCTTGACTGCAACAACTTAACTGGAAAAAAGAGGCACCTTGAAATAGTAGCGAGTACTAAATCGCAGGATATTTGAAAGTACTAAAGTCTAAGGAAGTTGATTCCCACAATGTGTGTGATGGTCTGGTGTAACCTACCTAGAACTTGAAACATTTTATGTTGTGGAAAACATTACATTAAAATTTATTGTAAAGTTTTATATTATTGACCAAGGATGGTCAAGGATGACTGTAATTGAATATTTTTATTATTTAATAAATTAAAATAGGAGACACTCATCCAAAGAGGATTGTTGAAGAGTGTTCACTGATCCACTTGGAGGAATGAACTGGTTTAGAAGGAAATTGACAAGTGGCAACATCTACACTCACTTACTAACTGTTGCAGGAGGCAACTTCCCTAAAAATGTGGTCGTGTTCCCCAAGGAAGGTGGAACTGAACAGGTGGCTCAGTATATGTTAAACTGACCCAAATACCTAGGCAATATTTATATCCATCGAATGAGCAGGAGGCTCACTAGTTTTTACCTTGTGGATTGCTGAAAACTGAGAAGTTGAGCACACAAGAGGATTCAATGAGGGGAAAGCTAGAATGAGTTGCTAGTGTAAGGAATGCAAGTTATTCTATTGAGTTTGCAGAGAGTGTTTTGTATGCAAGTCTTCATGATTGCCGAGATACAAAGAGTCTACTACATGCTTCTACATAGTGTCTTCGTCCTGGTGGTTCAGTGAACATGTCACGGGGTCTTGAAGCAAGTAATATTGGTTGCTTCTAGGAGACAGTTGGGAGGAATGGTCTTCTTTGGGTGTCTGTCCACCTCAACAGTTAACATGTTCTATTTTGATCTGGTTTCTTTGTTTCTCAGTTACTCTGTATATTCTGAAGAATACTATCTGTAAGTTGTTAGGTTTTTAATGCTTTTTCGAATGTTTCTCTAACTGTTAAATTTAATAGAATACTGAACTGATAATTTATTTCTGCACAAATGATTGAATGATTAGAAATGGAAAACATATAATGATGGATATAAATCCTCTCTGTATTTTTCCTTTCACCAAAGTGATGTACTCTAGTACAGAGAGTGTGCTTAAGTAAATAGATTAGAAATGTTCTGATTTTGATGGATAGAATGTTGAACTTATTAATGTATCAGATTTAGACATATCATTTGAATACTGCACATAAAACTTAAAAGTTTACAGTTTATATTTCTTCTTGTACAATACTTACAATTATAGAACAATAGCTAGTTTAAATAATAAACAGATATTAGTTAAAACCTAGAAATCAAATGAACATGTATTCTTATACATAATACAATTTATGATCCTTTTTCCATAGATAAACTTCATACAAGTTCAATGTATCGAATCCATTAAACAAGCACAACTTACATAGTAGAGTCAATGCCCAGTTTTACCACTAAAAACGATACTACTTTATATAGTAATATCAAGCATTAATTCTCTAAGTAAATATCTCAATTTCGAATAAAAATATAAAACACATTATTTCTTGACAGGGTCATCGCCTGGAATTACGAATAAATATCATTACATTATACAGTAATATTTTGAATGCAGTATGTTAAATAAAATATCTCAGTTCAACAACAGAGCACATAGCTACATAGTCAAATAAATATTTTACATCACTGAACTTAATAATCGAAACCTCCAAAATGAGTCTGAATCACTTTCAAAAGAAGAATCAATAATCAAAATACAAATTACATTTTAGGGATTTGCCCATAACTGGTTCACAAAGCACCTTTTATCCATAAACAACATACATTCGAGAGATTGTAGAAGTAATAAAGATGAATTTCATATATATTAATTTCATATATATAAGTTGCTATAACAGAATTTAAAATCAAACAAACGACACATTATCAAAATAGATAGGTATTCAAACACAAGTCGAGGGTTCGAGGCCCGCGGAGGCTCATCCTTTAAAAATAAATAAACATTACGAACATGCTTATATTTAGCACAGTCTATGTAAGTGTTCCAGGGAAGTACCCAAAGAAAATACAACAAGGTTGTTTCCAACACTTACACGTATAAACCCTTAAAAACAATAATACACACAATTCACAAATTTAGTTCAAAAAAGTTTATTCGAAGTTGAATCCCTTTTGATAACAAAAATTACTTAAGACAGAGCCAGTAATGGCGTAACCAAGTAAGAGAACCAAAAATAGAAATAACAATCATATTTTAGGGTTATACCCAAAACTGGATACGAATCCATATTATAACCAAGTATATATATATCAACAATGCCGAATGGCCAGGATTAAAACAACACACGATAATTTGTAACCAAAATTTATAACTTGTATTGTTTCATCGCCGAACTACTGAGTAGAAGTGAAGAGGTTAATAAAAATTACAACGTAGTAATCTACTCAAGGTTGGCTGAATGGCTCCCAAGAAGACAACAATAAACCTATATAAGTATGCAAGATTTTGTTGGGCGAAACCCCAACTCTAGCGTGTAGCCAGAGAAACTTTTACAACACTGCTAGAATGCCATATGGATTCAAAGAACAAACATAAACAATAAATATAGGTCAATGCTGGAAGCATGCAACAAAACCTTTGTTGAACAGAGGCGTCGTATGTGGAAGGCCTAAGGCTTACCTAAGCCCGGATTTTTTCTTTCGCATGCACCCACATCTTCATTGCAACAACTTGAAACTCCACAAACCCTGTCACTACAATAAAAAATGGTATATTAGAACCGGGTAATGAAATACAAATCTTGAATATTAATAACATTTACCTTGAGAGAGTAATAAGTTACCTTTAAGAGTGGCCAACACCATTATCATGACAACCACTTTCAACTGAACAGAAAATATCCTTGCAACTGTAAAATTAACCTATGCGTACATTGTGGCTTAGCCATGGCGGTCGAGATCTCCAAGAGCTCGGCTCTCCAAAGTGAAAATGATCCAAATGACCCTCGTTACAACCCTATGATGTTAGGGTTTAGGGTTCAGCGTTCGAGGGTCCATGTTGGCAAGCGTTCACATGGCCTCATTAAATTCAACAACTGCCAACTACGAGATTTCGAATTCATACCCATTTCTCTATAGTTTGTGATCACTTTACCGTTTGGATTAATGCTACTAGGAAAACCCTTTTTACATAGTTAGGTTCATACATAATTCAACACCATCGAAACTTGAAATAGGGTTCTTCATCCCTAGCATGTTAGAATTACAATTTAAACTCTTATTTGATCAATACATGAAAAATAATTTAAGTTAGGTCCTTCTACAACTTTGAAAGGTTATAAATATAACCTTGTTACGAAACTCTTACCTGTAAACCTGGAACAATATTAAGTAAAGTTTATGAATTAGCTTGACAATAGCCAAGTAAGCCTTGGGGCATCACAAGAACCCCTTCAACAAAAGAAAAACACATTTCAGTATCTAACATTGTAATAATAGCGATAACATGATTCATGTTTTATAAATGATGTAGTCAACAAGCAGACTCAGACAGTAATATAATTTTGAGTGTTACAAATTTAAAAATCAAAATACTGTCACATATGAAGGAGCTTCATCAAAATAATCATATGAGACATTTCTGTACTAGTAAATTTAAAAAATAAATAATAAACATTCACAATTATACATTCCTCTAATTAATGAGTAGTAGTTCATAGACCTTATTGATATGTTTATGCTACTTAGAATTTTTTTAAATTTTAATGGATTTTGGAGGTGTTACACTTGGTTCAACTTGTAAAATGACCTTTGTGAGCTCCATAATTCCACCAGTATCTGCAATTTCATTTGGACAAATTACAGATGCACTTTCAAGTGCCTTGACTGATTTCTCTTGTAAACTCTAAATACTAACTAGTAACACCTACAAGATGAACAAGTGGAGCAACAACTTGTTGTGTCAAAATATCTCACTGAAAATACTCTTCAGCAAGAAGATGTAAAAGTAATTCAACATGACCCAGTTGTTGTACTGATTGAGACAGTCGTTCAAGAAATAAATTTAATCACTCAATGGCCTGGTTAGGTGTACGTTTTAGGTGAGCAATGCATTGGTATTTCTTCAGTATATTTACAATTGTTTGTAATAAATTATGTTGTCCTCGTGTACTCAAATATAGAGGTGTCATTTATAGTAAAAGAGCTCCACTAGCCTTCTTAATAGCTGCAAATTCTTCAATACTACTTGTATTTGTCAAGATTGGAAATAACTTCGCTATAAGTACACACAGAAAATTAGAGATAGCAGGGAGAATTTTGAAAACGTGATCAATGATGCCAACTTTGACCATGTCAATCTTGCAAAGGGGGAGGTCCTTGGCTAACTCTATAAGAGTACTTAGTACAACTTCAAGCAATGGATGACATGTACCAACTACTAATTGAACAAGAGTAATTGTGGTACCATGATCAACAACAATGTTGGCACCCATAAATTTTTTGCCCAAAATCCTAATCCTAAGACTATTCCCACGGGTAGGCTCTGTGAAAAGATGGTTAAAACCCCTTCCCTATTCAGGTCCAGGTTGCTAAGGCCAAGAAAATATCTAAGTAAGAAGGGAAATGATGAGAAAGATGAAGGGTTTGAGCACTTTGAGCCTAAGGAGGTAACCCGAATAATGAAAATGGGTGAAAATGTTGATAACCTATAGTCCGATGAGACATAAAGTATGAGATAAAGAGCGGGCATTTTCCAACTATTGATCCAAGGCACGAAAGAGATCCACGGTCCATAGATCATCCTCGCATCGCGAAGTTGTGCAAAAGGAACACAAGAGAATGGTCGCAAGAGGCATACCGCCTGGACAAATGGCAGTCAAAGGAGCTCTCGTAGGAGTGTTTCGGCGGTAAACAAAAAACCGCCAAAGGGCTTGCGATACCACCACAGTGGAGCAATAAGAGATAAGATCAACAGTGCAGATTGCATAGCCATGACTCTGACGGCACAGAAGACATATGGTCACATCAGCACAAGGATCAAAGCAGATCAATGTCTTGCAACAAAAGAAGTCAGATCTACGGCTGGCAGATGTTAGTAGGCTCCACCTACGAAGGTACTGAAAATTAGACACCTGGGTGACTCCCCGATCAACGATGCGGATTGCATAGCCATAAATCTGACGGTACAAAAGACATATGGTCACATCAGCACAAGGATCAAAGCACATCAATGACTTGCAACAAAAGAAGTCAGATCTACGGATGGCGGATGTTAGTAGGCTCCACCTACGAAGGTACTAAAAATTAGACACCTAGGTGACTCCCTGCCGTAGATATGTCAGAGGCAAGATCAATGATCCCCAACGGTTCTCGCGAGGTAAAAGAGCGCTCCATATAATCAGGGAGGGTGGTTGCGAGATTGTATACCATCTACCATGTGTCACCTTCTGAACACCTCGCGAGGAGGGCTAAGTGGTAATCCAAAACCAAAGGTCGGGTCACGATACCATCATTGGATATGATCGACGGCTGGGATTTAAAGCCAATAAAAGATCCTATGGCTAAGATGAAGTAAGGTCGAATAAAAAAGGTTAAATAAAGGCTCGAATCAATGGATCGGAGACAGCACCCGGTAGATCGACGGATAAGAGAAAGGGAGAGCTGGAAAAAGTGGGTAGAAGTTATCCGAAAAGGGTTTTATATATATAGCACGACATGAGAAGAATAAACATTTCGTTCTTGGACCTGTCGGAGTTGGAAGCTTCTAGAAGCGCAGAAGCCGAAGAGGACGACAGGGAAAAAGGTCGCTCTCAAGCTTTTCTTGTGACAGGTAGGGTCCCAAACTTCTTTGTTTTCAACGTGCAGTGTGTTTTCTAGCTATAAAATGACAGAAGAACAGGATTCTGCTAGTTCTAAAGTCCGAGTAACCCTAGAAGACAAATATTGTGACATTTTCGACCCAGGCCTTCGACTCCTTATACCAGAGATTAAAGGAAGGCTAAGAATTATGCTTGAGCAAGGGGTAGATGTCCATAGGGTCCATCAGTACTTTTTCATTTTCTTTTGCTAGAACAGATTATGCCGTTCCCTGAGTTCATGTCATGGTGTTCAATAAATTACTCAGAGCCCCAACGAGTAATAATGAATTCCAGGAAAGTCTAAAATAGTTTGTAATGTTGACCCTGCCTTTATCCAGAACACCCTGACCGTTCCTGGAATATATATGGTTGTCCTGTTTCGTCAAAGGCCGTCCAAGGGTCACCGGACCTCTTTAATTCCCCGTCACGAACCCGACCTGGAAAATAAAAATAGTTCCCACGACATGACAAAGGTTCAAAGTAGCGGTTGGTCTGTCCAAAAGCACAGGTGGGCCGAAATCAAACCCCAACATGGGAGATTTTCTGACCAAAGGTATCCTCTCACTAGCGTTTTCTTCCTCGAATACTAATGGTTTCAGGTCGAGTTTCCGGATAAAGGGAAAGGATTGAAACAGGTAAGGTAAGAAGACATTGATCCCAGCCTTACTAAGTTGGAGGCGGGATTTTGCAGAGGGTTATAGGAATCCTAAAGGTGCTGGATGCTTATGACTGAGAAGCTAGCAGACTTGTAGAAGCCCGAGGAAAGTTTCAAAAGAAGGTAAAAAAGAGAAGAAGGTCCCTCGCATGGATTAAAAGTTGGCTTGAAAGGTGGTGAAAGTAAGATGACCCACATTTTTCAAAGCGTGCGGAAAAAACTTGAGATTAAGTATTGTCACACGCGGGATGTCAGGGGGAAAAGACCTGCAAAGTCAAGGATTATCGGTATGCTGGCAGGCACTTTTTGCATCATCATTGGCTACGCCGCCTATCTGGGACAATGTCACGAAGCATGCGGAAGGTCAGTTCAGACCTTAGAGCACTTCATTTACCCGATTGTAGATATCATGACAATCATAACCATTTGTAGCCGTCGTCATCATCACAACAGTTATGGGTAAGGTTTTCGCGTCTTTTATCTACTATTGGCATAACATAAAGATGGTGCACCTGGCAGTCCGACCACTCCCCCTGTTATTATTGGCTCATGGAGAAAGTATGGAAAAGCGAAGTGATATTCATGCTAAAGCAAATGTGGGATGAGATGGAGGAAAATTCTACCCTTCCTCCTCTTCTGGTACTTGACCTCGTAGAACCCATTTCTGCCAGTGGAGACGAGAAGCTTAATGAAGGACAAGTGTCCAAAGGAAATCGACGAAGAACGAAGAAGGAGAGCCACAAATCCAAACAGAGCGGTCAACCAGATGCAAAAATAGTTCACGATTTGGTACTCTCTACTAAAGGAATGACACCTGTCTTACCAAGTAATGCACCACAGGCTGACAGCTCATTGAAAGTAGAAGATTTCTTCGACTCACAAGGCCGTTTGCGAATTCGGGGTTAGGATAGTCCTTTGTCTATAATATTCCGTTCATTGCCTTAATTAGTCTATTAAAGGCAGGACACATATGTAATATTTCCTAAATTTTTAGGTTAAAGGAGGAGGAGAGGTTAATCGAGCAAGAAAATAGTTAAGCTTGTCTTGTTATATTTTCTGTTTTGTGATAATGACATCTGAGTTGTGATGAGGTGTCTGTATATTGTAACTAATTTATGTTTCAAAATAGGCCGAGTATGAGACTCTGGGCCTCTATAAGTTCCATGTAATTTCAAATGGATAAGGGTGGAGAACTTTGGATCTTTGCATATTTTATCTACTGTTGTTATTCTGAGATATTTCTTGAATAAAGTTGTCAAAAGCTTACGTATGTTTTTTCAGAGATTCCTGTGTAATTGATCTGGTAGTCTATTTCTCCTTTTCATATGTGATATGTGTTTCTTTCTATTGTCAATCCATATTGTTTACTTTCCTTCGTACTTGGTTCAGTGTAGCATCTGAATGAGATTCATAGGGATTATGCCTTGTTCATTTCTTATTGAGTATTTCACAAAATATTTCTACTAAAGTTGGTATAGGATTCATCTGTGTATGCCTTATATCAATGGACTGTGCATCTTTCTTCTTTTTCGCCAATTAAATCACTTTGACTACTAGCTGGTTGCTACCTTGCTCTGTGTAAATATATCTACCAAGCATTTGATGATGATGTTTATGTTATACTTAAATTGACTCCATTTCCCAATATAAATCCCTGCTGTTATCCAACCAATGGTTCATAGAAGTTAATTTTTCCCTACATAAAACTGACCTTCTGCATATGTTTAAATAGAACATCTTGAGGAATGAATGCTAGTGTCCTTTTTCATGATTGACGACCTTGATTATTTCCAGTGTTTCATTGGTTTATTGAGAGAGCCCTCTCAGACTATATTCGGTCAGTAATAACAGTCCAAAGATTGGTTAGTGGTTACCCTGAAACCCCCTTCCTACAACCTGAGGGTCGATTTGGGTGTTAACAAACAAGTTATGCATGTCGTTAATCATCCAACATCATGTTGAGGGCACAAGCACTTGCTTCTTGAACTATAATTGATTTTTTGTTACAAATTTCTACAAGAGGCTTAATAAAGTTAAAGTTTGCAAATGTCATTTGCACATTAGGGTTCCTGAATAAAACACATCAAATTTGTGTTGTGATTTCCTTCAGTTGCAAGGAAGAGGAAGTCACCAAAATTTTGTGTAAGCATTCTACAAAATCACCTTCAATATCTGCAATGGAAATTTCCTTAGAAGAATTTTCAAATGATAACTTGATAAGTGCATTAATTGTTGCTTTCTGTTCTTTCTCAGATCCCGAACCCAAAATTTTCCCCAATGTTTTTATGGCTTTCTTTGGAGCATCACTTCATTTTATCCTTTTAATATCAAAAGTTTCAAGAGCCCCGGTCGTGTTGTATCTAGCTCCTCTTCAACCCAACTGAACAATTGCTATGAGCTGGTTGACAGCAATGATTGTAGCTTCATGGTGACGAAGCTCATAATTTTCAAAAAGAACCCACAGTAGATCAACACCAACTTCTATTACATCTTGAGGACCTAATGATAAATATTTGGTTATGGATTCCAAAATCACTACCTCTTCCATAGTTTTGTATCTTATATATCATCGGGTATGGGATAATTTGTTGGAGTCTGAAATCATAGATGGAATCCACATAACCCATTGGAGAAGTGTTCCTAGATAGAAATGTCATTGGAATGACAAAACTAGTGCCTTCTAGACAAATGAAACATTTGAGATAAAAATTTGCTTGTAATATAGTCCATTCCTCATAGGAAAGTGGATCCAAGTATTTATGTTGGATAACATTCTGCCAGAAACCTTCTACAAATATTAAACTCCACAAATTCTTGGAAGTTGGGGCCTTGCCAAAATGGTGAATGCATTTCAACCCCCACCCACCAGCAGCTTTGGGATTAGGTAACCTTTTCCATTTGACTAGTGGAATACCTTCTTTCTCCCTTATTCCTGGCCACAAAAATGAAAACATTTATTCCACCCACCAGCATCTTTGGGCTTAGATAACCTTTTCCATTTGGTGAGTGCAATACCTTCTTTCTCCCTTCTTCCCGACCATAGAAAATAAAAACATTTATTTTTGATTTTTTTCCAGCATCCCAATAGGGATGTAGGATAAAGAAATCCAATATACAAGAATTGTTTCTAATACTGATTTAACTAAAAGTGAGTCTACCTCTTATGGAAAACCACCTAGTACGCCAGTTTGTGACTCTTCTTTCAATTTTCTGATACATCCAGACCCAGTCTTTAAAGCCATAATCATTAGGTTTTGACATCAAACTCAGATATCCTAGGTCATTGCTAAATGGGGTGACATTTAAAGAGAAAATCCTGTGAATGGACTCATTTCGTAATTCATGTAGTCTGTTCAGGGTGATAGAGGATTAGAGTGTTTATATCCATTCCTGTTGCAATGCAGTATGAGTCCATAATTTTCCGAAAAATTAAGAGCTTTACTGTAGGAGTGAATCCCAAATAAAATCATATCATCCAAAGAGTAGATGTGTCGATGCCAACGCCCTTCCCAATTCTATATTTTTTATTGAACAGATCCCGTAGGCCTCCTTGATGGCCCCGCATGAATGCTCAGCCTCTGGGTTGCTTAAAGAAACTAGATGCTACCCCATTTATAAGAACATAAAATGACACCAAATTCAAACAACCCATAATCTACTTGACCAAAGGAACACATCAAGCATTGTGAATCAGAACTAAACTAAGATATAATTAACCGACCTTGGTACAAGCTTTAGAAAGATCCAATTACACCACCATAGCTTGTAGAACAAAGGCCTTCCAGAGCCACTTCAATGGCATCATGGAGATGCCTGTTATTGAGAAGGCCAAAGTGCTGTTGGGAAATGGAATCAGAAAACAATATTCTCCATTATTTTAGCAATCACTTTGGAGATTATAATGAATTTTAATCGAGGCACTTATACTCGTTATATATATATAACTCTTTTTTTCCAGAGGAAAAATTCCTAACTTTATATTATCGAGATGTAAAACAAAGCTACATGCAGCATGTGCTGAGGCACCTGTAAAAAGAGCTTTCCATTTAACAGTCCATGCGTTCTTCCTATCTAGTTTACACCTATCTCAAAAGTGTAGGTAATAAAGAGACCGGCTTAAGCCTTACATCATTGGACAAAAAAAAGGAGGATTCCATCCTTGGATAAATCAAAATAGTTCAAAAATATGTCCCATGTTACCCAAGTGTTCAGGAAGCACAAAAGCTAAGATAATCTGATCATAAAATTAAAAACAAATATAAACAGCATATGTGCCAAACATGGGGCTGGTGGCTAACAACAAGGATTTGTAGGGGGGTGCCCCCCTCCTCTGGTCTTCTCCATCTGTAGCATGTCAAGTTGACATGAATTGGCAGCTTTGGATATACCATTGAATTCATAGTTGTACTAGAAATAAACATGTATGAACCTTAAAATTAAGGTAAAAATGAGATTCTGAAGTTTAAGAGTCCATTGGACCCATTCAATGACTAGTCTAGAAACCCTTACAAGATGTGACTTGTCTAGATATTTTTCTAATGCCAATTATTCACTGCAAATCCACTCTAAATTCTAATATAGAGCATTCTTAATAACTGCAAGGTGCACGACCCATTAACTGAATCATTTTCATTCAGCATGAACCAAACAATTATACACCATCTTTATGGAAAATGTTATATTTTTGTAAAATGAAAAACTAGGTGATTGGGTGGGTGGAAGGTGAGGTGGCATTGTATATGTAGTCGAGTGTTGTAGAGTCACAACAATGATTAGAGAAATTTGATGAGATGAGACTTTAGTGGCAATAAATGGTGGGAATGATGTTAGGGTTTTTACCTTCTCATAGTGATGAGGAAGTAGTGACAGTAGTAGATCCAGAATTTGAATGTTCTTCCAAATATAGAAGTCTAAGTTAAAATTATCAGCTCATTGTAATAGTTTACTGCACAGACTTAAAAACCTAACAGCTAGATAACTTTAATTACTATCAAAACTGCAATCTGATCTATACTCATAAACTGAAACACATCACACTAAGAAAGTATGAACAGTGGAAGTGGAACTGACTGTCAAACATGCTATTGCTTCTTTGTTATATCTTGATTCTTGATTTTGTACCACTCTGAGAAAAATTTGACAATACAACTGCATTCTTGATTTTTGATAGATTTTGGCAAAAGAAGGTTATCATTAACATGACCCTTTTTGGTGACTATTGGGTAATCTTTGTTTATTACCTAGGTATGTGGTCCCATTTTTTAGAATTTGGAAAGATGGTGTTAACTGTTGGAAATTCTATTCTCATATCAATCCATAAGGAATTCTATTTAAGGGTTCTATCTCAATGGTAGAGCACCTTCCTTATAGGCAGGAGGTTGGTGGTTCGATTCCTCTGTGCCCTATATATATTTTGAAACCACTAAAAAGAGATAAATTACTAAAAAAATGACCAAAATTTGCATATAATCGACCACCAGTACAACATGAGAGATAAGTGACCCAAAAAATAGCCAAAATATGCATATAAATGACCACTTTTGAGTTGGCAATCGCTAGTAGCAAATCAGCGGTCATTTATCACGTGACAAAAAATGTGGTCATTAATTGTGACAATTAATGACCAAATATACGACCAAATATATGACCACAAGATAAGCTATAAATGACCAAGCTAAATATGACCACATTTTTGGTCGCGTGATAAATGACCGATAATTTGCTACCAGTGGTCACCAACTCAAAAGTGGCCATTTATATATGGATTTTGGTCATTTATCTCTCATTTTGTACTAGTGATCCAATCTCTTGTATGAGGAAATTTTTTGAATATATGACTCCATTCACATCCCCAACATTTGATTTGTTGATTTGTCCCTTTTCCTTATGGCTCTTCCATATTTGATCCATTCCATATTGGATTGATCAACTAAAATGAATTCTGTTGATTTATTGGGCCACAAAGAAGCTAGTCTTCTTTTCAACCCATAGTAGAAACATGGGATCATGTAATAATCTTAGCCTAAGTTTTCTTAAAGTGTATTAGAACATATATTATGCAAATAAGTAGGTCCCTTATTTAAAAGGTGAACCTCTCATCTAATACAAACGCAGGCCTATTGATAAAAGCACTTTTTGTTCCTGTCACTCTTGCTCATAGGTTTATATTTGAAGCCTCCTCCCTGTAAAATAGACCTCCTGGTGGCTCCTATTCCTCCTTCCTTCCTCCTTATACATTTTTTAAGAGCCCTGGCTCAACATCAGTGCCCTCTGGTAACCAGTGCACCCGTCCTTAATGTCTGCGTTGTGACTCCATCCATGGCTCAGCACTAATTCCCCCTTGAAGCTAGTGCGCCCTTCCTCCTATCTACGATGTGGATCCATCTATTGGAATGCCTCCACCTCAGTGCGTTAACCTAACCCGTGAGCTATCCAAGCTACCTAACGACCACCATTTTTAAGAATATATTCCTAGAAAATGAAGAGGGGCGCTACACCTGGGTATTGTGCCCTGTTTGAGTTTCCCAATATGTGCAGATATGCATAAGAAGGGGTTAGATCTCCTCGAATGGGAGATCAGTTGGTATCAGAGCTCCGAGATCTGAAGGAGAAGCAATAGAATATCAATATCTGCATTGACGGTGGATTCACAGATCTTGCCCAAGATGCTCACAGATCTCCACCATAGAGAGGAGATTCACAAATCTTCATGCCCACATATCTCTCCCTCTAGTAAAATCTTTGTTTCTTAAGCTCACAGCCCCCAGTGCATTGATTCCTCTATACTCAACACAGATCATGTCCCAGATTTATCTCAAAATAAATTTTTTGGCCTCCAATCCTTCATACTCCATAAGATGCCTCCTAGAAGAGATCCATTGGCCGTTGATTTTGATTCAAATGCTTATAATCCAATCCAAGACCTCGCATCTGCTCTCAATGAGTTAATGAAGATGCAACAACAGACCAACCCATATGCATTCTAGTTAGATACTCAGTTCCATATCCCTAAGTTCGTTGGAAAAACCAATGGAGTGGTTGTGGATTCATGGATCCACAGCCTTTCCACCTATTTTAGGACTTGCGCAGGCCTTACCGAAGAGATAAAGCTACATATCGCAGTGTTATAGTTGGAAGGACATTCTCAAACTTGGTGGGACACCAAGCAGGAAAAGACCACCATGGAAATAGACATTGGAGCCTCAACAAAGACTTCTTCTTCTCAATTGATCAGTACTTGAGCTCGAATGTGTGAAGCATTGAGAGACCGTTTTACCCACCCAAGTATCTTCAAGCTTTATGGATCTAATGGCACCAGCTCCGCCAACTACATACACAACGGGTACAAGCCTATATCGAATACTTCTCCAAGCTTTGACTATTGCTCCACATTCCAGACCCAAAAGAGGTATTAATCCTTAAATTTAATTGTGGTTTATTTGTTCAGTTCCATAGAGAAGTTGACTTATTTTAAAATTCTATATTAGATAAAGCTTTTCAAAGACCATTGGCAGTCGAAAGGAAGATAGCTCATCGGGGTCGTACTCCTCAATCCCGTCCCAACCAGAATCCCTCTGCATCACAAACTACCACACCCAATACTGCATCTTGCTTTCTCTCCACTCGTCCTACCAGCCAAAATGCTAATACATCGTGGTGTTCCTTCTACAAGACTAATTCCCACAACACTTCAGATTGTCATGTTTTAAAATCTCTCAAGACCAACAAAACTCTCTTCACATAAGCTACTTCATCCCAACCTATAGAGGACATTGATGAGGTTTCTCTTGAGAATCCTACTGAAGTAAATCCCTCATTGATATTAATGAAATATTAATGTTCCAACTCATTTACCCTACCCCTATTTATGCATAACTTCCAAATTAAAAATTACTTGGCCTGGCTCATCATGGACAACGGAAGCCAGAAAAAATTGGTTTCATAAGAGCTAGTGTAGCTCCTCCATCTACCCATCGGTCCTCACCTGAAACCATATCATCTAGGATGGGTCCAAAAGTATGGTCCCCATCTATTGGTTTCTCATCATTGCTTGGTAACATTTTCCATCGGTCAATTTAAAGACTCTGTACTCTGAGATGTATCACCATTAGATTGTGTTGACTTATTTCTCAGCCTCCCTTACCAGGACCAATGAAATTCAATTTAGACAACCAAATATCGCCAATATAAATTACCAAGGATGGCCACACCTATATCCTTACAGCAGCCCCACCCAAACCCAAGCCAACAAAAGAAAAACTCCCTGATGTCCATCTCAACCAGTGTGTATCTCTGTGTCTCGTCCGCCCCATTCAACCAAAGAACACTGCTCATCCCATCCTGAAATACATGTCTACTCTCCTCCAATAATTTTTCGATGTATTCCAACCCCCTACTAGACTCCCCCCCTATCACCACATAAACCATTCTATTAACCTCATCATGGGCGTTGCTTTACCCAATGCACCTAAATACCTCCTTGCTCCACAAGAAACATAGGAAATTGAAAAGTAGTTTATTGAACTAATCAACTCATGACACATTCAACCCTCATCTTCTCCTTGTGCTTCCACAACCTTCATAATACCCAAGAAAGACACCCCAAAAATGCACCTTGTCACTGATTATAGGGCCCTTAACAAGGCCACGGTGAAGAACCACTACCCCCTAACCCGTATTGAGGATTTAATCAACACCCTACAAGGTGCTAAATGTTTCACTAAGTTGGATTTGACAGAAGGATACCATCAAGTTCGAATGAACCCAGCAGATGTTTGGAAGACAGCATTAAAGACAAAATTTGGTCTTTTCAAGTGGAAGGTCATGCCTTTTGGCCTAACTAATGCACCTGCCACCTTCATGAGGCTCATCAATGATATTTTCAAGAAGCACTTGGGTCGCATTGTGATTATCTACTTAGATGACATTTTGATCTTCAGTAAGTCATGGGAAACCCACCTTCACCATGTTCGTCAAGTTCTCGAAATACTCAGAGAACACAAGTTGTAGGTTAAAAAACAGAAGTCATATTTTGGCCAGCACTCACTTCCTTACTTGGGATTTCTTGTCAACTTAGAAGGTATTCAACCTAATCCTTTCTGCATCAAAGCATTGAAATAGTGGCCAGCACCTTCTTCTACCAACGAATTAAAAAGCTTCCTCGCTAGCATAATTTTTTATCGTAAGATTGTTCTACATTTCTCTTAGATTTCTCATCATTTGCATCATCTATCCAATAGAAATTCCACCTTTGCTTGGAAGAAAGAAGCCACCAGCCACTTTTTTCATTTCGGGGAAGCTCTCTGTTCTTCCCCAGTACTACGTTTTCCAGACCTCACTCAACCATTTGATGTTGAGTCAAATGCCTCACAATATGCTATTGGCACAGTGCTTAAACAGGGAGGACATCATATTGCTTACAACTCAGAATCTCTTTCAGATGCTAAGAGAAACTATATCACCCATGAAAAGGAATTCTACATCCTAGTGCAATCTCTCAGGAAATGGTGCCATTATCTGTTGGGAAAGGATACTATTCTACATACATGCCACCATCCACTGATTTTCATTAATTCACAGTCCGAGATACAGGGACAAAGGCATCTTAAATGGGAATCCTACATTCATAAATTCCATCTGGTTTTTTGATACATGAAGGGAACCTCTAACAAGATGGAAGATCTACTCAGTAGGCCATCCATTCCAGTGCTCCAAATACTAGAGGTGCGCTATGCTACTTATGATACATGGAAAAATCAGTATGCCACTGATCGTGACTTTCAAGAAATTCTGGTTTCATTACAGGACCCTACAATCATCAATCAGACTCCATTCTTGGACTACATCATTCATGATGGGTGGCTCTACAAATTAAATTTGCTATGTGTCCCACACTCTGACGATAGTATGATGCTGATTAAAGAAGCTCATGCATCTGCATGTGGAGGCCACTTTGGTACAACTAAGACCATTCAACATCTCCGACGCCATTTCTATTAGCCTTCTCTTCAACCTCAAGTATATAGATTCATACGAGGCTCTACCTTATGTTCTCAATCAAAACCATCAAATCAAAAGCATGGCTTATATCAGCCACCACCACTACCTTCTAGGCCCTGGGAGTCAGTTTCTATGGATTTCTTAAGTGGACTACCCACCACCCGATGAAAAAATGATGCAATTTGGGGGGTAGTTTTCCATTTTAGAAAAATAGCGCTCTTCATTGCTTGCACAAAGACCACTACAACCTCTCAAACAACAAAATTGTATTTCCAACATGTGTGGCCTCATTTTTTCCTACCAAGCAACATCATTTCAGATCGAGACTCACGCTTCTTGAGTTCCTTTTGGAAGACACTCTCAACACTGCTCAGATGTCAGCTTAAATTATCCACAGCATTCCACCCTCAAACGGATGGCCAAGCAGAGGTAGTCAACCACATGGTGGTACATTCTCTCTGTACTCATTTCGGACGTAGAAAACAATGGGACATTTATTTACATATTCTTCAACATAGCTACAACAAGGCCACACATTATGCTACCGGTGTTTCTCCTTTCTAAGTATGTTTAGGCTTCCAACTAGCTTCTCCAGATGAGCTTCCACTCACATTGGATCCCCAGGGTACATACCATCAGCAAAGAGAACAACACTCATCTCAAAGGTTTCTGCAACAAATTGCATATCCCCACACCCAGGTAACGAAAGCTCTGAAAGCTTCTCAAGCACGTGCAAAGCAAAGGAATGACAAACATAGGACATCTATTTCCTTTCATCCCGGAGACCGAGTCTGGTTACATTTGGATAAGAAACCCTTCAAAGGACAACATCATAAACTACATCCAATTCGATATGACCCTTACACAATTCTAGAAAAGATTTGGGAAAGTGACTATTGGTTGGACCTCCCTCCTCAGCTTGGTATCCACAATGTCATCAATGTCAATCATCTAAAATTATTCGAGCCTCCTCTCTTGGAAGAACAAATCACAATTACACATCCTTTGGACAATATTCTGGACTTCCATCTTCCTTTATGCAAGGATGCTATACTCGACATCAAGACCCGTTCTACTTGCCACCGGGATTACACCTCCTACCTCCTGGAACGCGAAGGAAAAACCCTAGCTCAAGCAAAGTGGATGACATCTGAGATGGTGCAATGTCTGTTTCCTCATCTTCTCACGGAAGCAGGGAGGCTATAAGATCTAAACAGGGAGGAATTGGGACACAAAGAATCTAGTCTTCTTTGCGACCCATAGTAGAAACAGGGAATCATGTAATCAGCTTAGCCTATATTTACTTAAAATGTATTTGAACATATATTATGCAAATAAGTAGGTCCCTTATTATAAAAGGTGAACCTCTCATCTAATACAAACACAAGCTTATTGAGAAAAGTACTTTTTGTTGCTATTTCTCTTGCTCCTAGGTTTAGGTTTGAAGCCTCCTCCCTCAACAATAGACCTCCTGGTGGATCCTATTACTCCTTCCCTCCTCCTTATACATTTTTTAAATGCCCTAGTTTAGCATCAACACCCTCTAGAAACCATTGCGCCCTTCCTCAATGTTTTCACTGTGACTCCATCCCTAGCTTAGCATTAAGCGCCCCTTTGAAGCAAGTGCTCCCTTCCTCCTTTATTTGTTGTGGCTCCATCTCTTGGAACGCCGCCACATCAGTGCGTTAACCTAACCCATGGGCTATCCAAGCTACCTGATGGCCACCATTTTTAAAAATATCTTCCCATAAAACGAAGAGGGGCGCTACACCTGGGTATTGCGCCATGTTTGAGCCACCCAATATGTGCATATCTACATAAGAAGGGGTTAGATCTCTTGGAATGGGAGATCATTTATTAAGAAGGAAGGTTGGAATCCTTTCTTCTCTTGATCTTTATTATCTCTTTTCTGATCCCTACAAGATTTATGTACATCTTCTCTTCCTTTATTCTGACCATATATGTGGTTATCCTTTCAAATTGCCTCTTCAAGAGATTTGGGTTCATCAAATTGGATTTCGTCATTGTAAAAGTTAGAAAATCCACTCAGAAACGTATGGATTTTTACCTTTTATTCTTTAATAAACCCAACTATATACCCCAACAACTCCATAAATGTCCTCTCTTACTCTTCCATAATCATAGCTCCCAACTTGAGCTCAAATAATTGCTCCATTTTCCTTTTGTAATTATGTTCATATAAGTACTTTTGTTGAAAGTACCTTTTGAACAATTTTAAGGAAACTCTCTTCTCATTCATATGCTTCACTTCCACTAATTGATCCCACCATATGAAATCATTTCATTGCAAGTTATAAATGGCAATTTTGGCCTCCATATTTGAAGAAAAATATGCAGTCATGGGTATTTCCTCATCCCTAGCAATCATGATTCAACATATTCTTCTTTCTTATAATCACCATCAAAAGTAGGTGTCTTAATATTCCTAATCTCCCCTTGGAACACTTCTTCCACATGTCTTCTTTTATGATCCTTCCTTGGAGACATTTATGGGCTACTGCTATAATCCACAGTTGTATATGATCTCATGTTTTCATTAGGTGGTTAATAATGATGCCCACGACCCATAGTAGCACTCTTAGAGTGTCTATTTTTTTCATGAGATATCTATCTTCTTTGAATGAT
The DNA here is from genome assembly GCA_027924585.1 of Larix kaempferi. Classification (NCBI taxonomy): domain Eukaryota; kingdom Viridiplantae; phylum Streptophyta; class Pinopsida; order Pinales; family Pinaceae; genus Larix; species Larix kaempferi. The sequence goes on from BSBM01000087.1 coordinate 10,052,259, forward strand.
CCCTATATTCTTTCTTAGGAATGGAACTGATCCAACCTAGATTTTCCTCTTTAACAAGTTCAAGCTATGTGCAAGTTGATTATTTAACTAATTTTGCTGCTACTGAGCTCTCAACATTCTTTCATTATAAAATTTGTAATTATGTACTTACACCCTCAATATTCTCATAGTTTCCAACAACCCTACTAATTCTATGTTATTTTTGTGTCCATGAAATTCCCTCTTCATTGTGCACACTAATGTTCTTCCCTTTTTCTTCTTCTGTCAAACTTTATGAAAGATCCCTTCATTCCATCCTTACTTTCCAATTATGTTCTATGTTGTGCTAATTTTAAACATGTAACTTGTAGCAACCCGCTATACCATTATATTCAATTTTTTCAAATCATCCAATATATTAGATAAATATTTGTCAAAATTTTGATAAAAAATTTCAAGCATACAATTTTTTTTTGGAAAATACCCATTTGCCATTTTTTGTTAAATTAGCCCGCGGGATCCTTTTCTATTAAAATTATGGAAAAATAAAAACTATTGATTTATAATGATGTTTGTTGAAGTTAATCTCCTACCGATACTATTTCCAATCAATATACCCGTGTTAATTACTAACTTCAAAGTTGAAAGTTACGTCTCGGATAAATCCCAATTTTTTCCTAATTTTACATGTTCATGTAACTCCACTTATTCTCAAGGACCTACTACTGATATCTATAGAATAAAGTATGTAAGGAACTAGAATTTTTTTATATTGGGTGCTAATAGCCCATAATAGTGTGAGTGCATAGATGTTTTCACTATTCACATCAAATTTTATAAGATTCTAGAATCACCAACTTTTAGTTTCTACAATTCTTCCAAACATGCAATTTTCACTTAAAATTGATATCTCACAAACAAAGAAATTCTGGAAAAATTACATCCAAGAAAATTTCTTCGGCTCGAGAAGTTATGAGTTTTTGGACCACTATTGCCTACTACAATATTTCAAAACTTGACCTTTCGCATGCCCAAATAATGGATTTCAGCCTTATTTTGCATCTCGACTCCAAATATTTCCAAATTTGTCCTCTAGATTCCAGAGTTATCTATGTGCCTGGAAGACAGTTGCACCATAACAATTTGGGCCTCGACCGAGCCCCTACCATCCATGGGATACGCACCTTCAAAACCCATTAAACCAAAATTTCTACAAAATTGAAGCATAATGGATCCATGTCTCTCACTTGAAATCCTATAGCCTTCGCAAATGATGTCAAAATTGCACAAGTCTCGTAAATTTATGAGTTAATCTACTCAGTTTTTGGAGAAAACAAAATTTAGCTCCAAGATTTTTTATTACTTTCTAATTTTATGCTGACATGGCATGACACATGTCTATTGAGGTGTCATACAATCCCATGTGCCACCTCGTGATGCATGAATGGCACCCTCCACAAGACACCAAGTCACTATACCCTTACCCTTGGGAAGAAATGCTTCGGCAATATTCCATTACGAGAAGTGCTAATGGCTCATGGAGAAGTGGTTCTTGGAAAGTTGTTTCTGGAGGCATTTCCCTTGATCACATGGCTCATTGGGATAGCACTCAGGTGCTATTCTCCTGTAATCCTTAACACTAGGTTTTAGCACTTATTTCATGTGGTTGTTCCACATCGCAACATCTCACCCATGCGACAACTCCACCTCGTTTGAAATCAGCATGGCACGTCCACGTCACATCGTCCATGTGGTGCTTGGGGGGTCCATGTGATTTTTTTCGATTTCCAAAAAAATTGAAAATTCGAATTTTCAACAAGTGGATGAAGGATATTTACACTTAGAATTTTCCTATTGGCTAACCTTAATTTACATCTAGCTTAGTTATTGTAAAATCATTCTCTGAGCCAACATAATTATGAATTCCTAGTTCTCCACTCATACTAGTTTTTCCGTCATTAAACATAATGAAAATATTTCAGCATTGATGCATAATTTCACACTGATTCAACTTAGATTTATAGTTTTACCACATATTCTTCTCTCTAAATCAACAATGGAAGGATTATGCCTAGTTTTCCCTAATATTCTCTCTAGTGCATTTCATCAAATGCTTAGTGTGCATCTTGTAAATCTTCCAGTATATTTCAAATTAAACCCATGTAGTCCTAGTGCTACAACTTGGGCTCTAAAACCAATATATCATGTACTCGGTGACCTCAAACTTCCTTTCGGTTGACAAGATACTCAAAATACTTCTCAAATTTTCCTCTCATACTCAATTTAATTTTTCCAATGAATTAATTATAAATACAGTGGAATTAAATAAGTGGTCATCCATAATTAATTTAACATATATGAAAATGTTACATGTGATTTCTACATGAATGCGTTCACACAATGCCACTACTTTCTTGCACTTAAATCATTACATAACCATAAATAAGTATATAACACAAAACATAGACAAATATCAAACATTTCATCCACCAATAGAAACTTTTATAAAACGAGCCTAGATCCAAATCCAAGGCTCTATCAAGCGTTGAGAGGGATCAAATCTCTTGAGGTGCAAACCTCTCCTCGAATAGATCCTTGAGTGCAATACCTGAGAAGAGGTTTGCACCTCGGGAGATTTGATCCCTCTCGGGGCTTGATAGAGCCTAGGATTTGGATCTAGGCAGGTTCTTGTCATGGACAGTGACAAAAAACTAGAGTTTGATAAACATTGTAAGGAACATGTTAAGTTGAAAACACATATACAATTATGAGGATTATCATAATGTATGTAATAAGTATTAAGGATTGAGTAAATTGTTAAACTGGAAAATAGAGACAATAATTTTGTAAGGATTAAATAAATGAAAATATGGTTCAGATCATGATCATTCTCAATCTATCTTCTTCATCTTTTCTTATCTTCACACCTGGTAGTTTTGACATCTTCTGATATCGATCATATAAGAATGGAGGTTGAAATTGTATACCTTCCAAATCTTTAACTCGAGATATTGCTATAAATGACATACCTGGCCTCTCTTGCTTTCCAATATTAATAGTAGCTTTCTCCAATGTCAAATCTTGTGACTTATGGATTGTTACACCCCAAGCGAGTTTCAATGGAAGTTTTTTTTATTACCTCTTTCGATAGATGTAATAGGAACAACTTGAGGAAACGATTCATCCCATGGTACCCCCACATAATTATCAAATTTAATTAAAACATACGTGGGTGGTTCTAGAGGCGAACTTCAAGGGTTATATACAATTTCTTGTATAACTCCAAGATCACCATTGACGAGTCCTGCATCAGTCCATAGGTTTGATGTGGGCATTACCCTTGCTCCTATGGCTATAAGTAATTCAAGTTCCAATCCTTCTTCGCCTCCTTCCATAGAATAGTTGCTTCTTACAGATGTAACAATATTGGTCGCAATGGGACAATTTAGGCTTCTTATTAAACGCTTGTTATGACATTTTACACCATCATTTGTCGCAAACAAATGTATCACCTTATCGAAGGAATTTTTCATTGAAGCATGTAAGGAAGTATCTATATCTCCTTATTGAAGGACTTTTTCTTTGCTCTTCTTGTTCTTCTGCTGTCAATTCATCTAAAGTTCCTTTTCGATATTCATTTTGTCGATCTGCGTTTAATTTTCGTCGTTCTTCTCGTTCCTCTTCTGTCATTTCGTCCAACTTTTTTTTCGATATTCTTTTTGTTGATCTGATTTTTGTTTCCTATCTTCTTCTCATTCTTTTCTTGTCATCTATGCATCTATGAAATCTACCCTAAAATTTATGCATCCATGAAATATACACTGAAATCTATGCATCCATGCATTAATAGCTACCATGAAATTTATGCAAGAATAAAACACCATACACTGAAATCTATCCAAGGATAAAACTCACTATACATGATAATGCTCTTTGTCGGTCAATGTCATTTTCTTTGCTCTTCTCATTCTTGTCCTGTCAATTCGTCTAACTTTCTTTTTTGATATTTGTTTTGTCGATCTGCATTTCATTTTCGTCGTTCTGCTCGTTCTTCTGTTGTCATTTCTTCCAACTTTCTTTTTCGATATTCTCTTTGTTGATTTGCTTTTCATTTCCTTTCATCTTCTCGTTCTTTTGCTGTCATTTATGCATCTATGAAATCTACACTAAAATTTATGCATCCATGAAATCTACATTGAAATCTATGTGTCCATGCATTAACAGCTACACTGAAATTTATGCAAGAATAAAACACGATACATTGATATCTATGCAAGCATAAAACTCACTGTACATGATAATGCTCTTTGTTGGTCAATGTTTCGTTTTCTTTGTTCGAGTCTCGTTCTTCTACTGTCAATTCATCTAACTTTCCTTTTCGATATTCTTTTTGTCGATCTGCATTTTTTTTTTGTTCTCCTCGTTCTTCTATTGTCATTTCGTCCAACTTTCTTTTTCGATAGTCTTTTTGTTGATATGCTTTTCATTTCGTGTCTTCTTCTCGTTCTTTTGCTGTCATTTATGCATCTATGAAATATACATTAAAATTTATGCATCCATGAAATCTACACTAAAATCTATGGGTCCATGCATTAACAACTACACTGAATTTTATGTAAGAATAAAACACCATACATTGAAATCTATGCAAGGATAAAACTCACTGCACATGATAATGCTCTTTGTCGGTCAATGTTTTGTTTTCTTTTTTCTTCTCTTTCTTCTACTGTCAATTCATCTAACTTTATTTTTCGATATCCTTTTTGTCCATCCGCGTTTCGTTTCATCGTTCTCCTCGTTCTTCTGTTGTCATTTCGTCCTACTTTCTTTTTCGATATTCTTTTTGTTGATCTGTTTTTTGTTTCCTGTCTTCTTCTCATGCTTTTGCTGCCATTTATGCATCTATGAAATCTACACTAAAATTTATTCATCCATGAAATCTACACTGAAATCTATGCATCCATGCATTAATAGCTACACTGAAATTTATGCAAGGATAAAACACCATACATTGAAATCTATGCAAGGATAAAACTCACTGTACATGATAATGCAATTCAATATATTTTCAAATATGACACTTTTTCATTTTCACTATATTTGTAATTATATATAAAAATGCCTAATTTAAAATATATTTAAAAATACCTAATTTAAATTATTAAAACATTATAACTATTAAAACATTATAATTATTAAAACATTAAACTTTTTAAGATATTATCATATTATAATATTCCATAAATTTACTATATTTTCAATTATATTTTAAAAACCTTATTTAAAATATAATAGAAAAAACCTTAAATCCTAGATCCAACGTTTTTATTTAAATATTTTTTATATTCTTTAAAAATAGTTTAGAATGATATTAAAATTAAAATAAATTCTTATTTAAAATTTATTTTCGAATTCTTATTAAAATAGTTTAATAAGAATTTGAATTAAAATGTTTATATTAATAATTTGAATTAAAATGTTTAAATTAAGAATTTGAATATTCTTTTGTTAGGAACTAACGTTAGAACATCTCCCTCATACTCGGCAATATTATTTATGGCCAACATAATATTTATTATTTTTTTGTTAGGAACAAACGTTACAACATCTCCCTGGAAATATTATTTATGACGGACATAATATTTATTATTTTTTTATTATTTTTTTTTTAGGAACAAATGTTACAACATCTCCCTCATACTCAGCAATATTATTTATGGCTGACATAATATTTTTTTTTATTTTTTTAATTTTTTTTTAGAAACAAACGTTACAACGTCTTCCTCATACTCGGCAATATTATTTATGGCCGACATAATATCGACAAACGTTGCAATATCTCCCTCATACTAGGCTGTAGAGCGCCTCTCGGCGCAAATATAACCTGACTCAATATAGACCAAGGACATTCCTCCTAGTTGTAGGGACTCTATTATACCATCTCTCTCTATAATAGAGGTAACCCATAAGGCGGGGTTACCAATTCACAAGAAGGTAGAAATTTTCATCACTACAACTATCCCAATCTACTAGCACTCCTTCCCAATCAGCCTGCACAACCCAAGGAATGGGGTTCCCTTCTTTGAGTGAAAAGTTCCTCAGCTTCCCCTCTTTGTGCTAATAGTCCATTGGGATTTTTACCCTGATTCCATTCTAGAGATCTAGCATAGGTAGACCGAGGATTCTCTATGCCAGGACTCTAGGGAACTCAACTGTACTTGGGTATGACTCCTGGATTTAAGATGGCTGATGGATTTAGGTTATTGTACCGGTGTTGGTAATTCAAAATTGAAATTTGATAAAGGATCAATGATTGAAAAATAGAATGATTAGAAGAATGAACTAGTTGTCAATATTTTATTTGCATGTTGAGAAATAGCCAACTGGCATGCAAGTGTAAGGAGATATGAACAAGTGGCACTCACATGGTCTACACCTCCCCCCCCCCACTAATCCCAAGGTGTAGGATTAATGGCCCATGTTAAGGATAATGCACTTTAATTAAAGAGGATTTTATTATGAAATTCGAGCACAACAGATCTATGGAACAAGAGAAACCATTACAAGAGATGCATGCAAAATAATATGTGAAAACTATGCAAAAAGACGTGTAACAGTGCTCTATTGAACTCAAAACTTGTAGAATACAATACAATATAGTAACAATGATTGAATAATTGGAATTAACCAAGGAGGTCATTCAAATAGCCTGCATGGTGTAGCTGGTCTACACTAGGAGTCCTCATCATCATTCAATGGTAATGTTATCAATGCACAAATAACGGTCAACTAGTTGTCAAATTGAGTCTAACTTAATGTAGGTAGGTGTAATTGATGCATAGAGCACTAATGTAGTGAAGGAGAATACAAGGAGGGCGCATGAGGAGCTGTCTAGAGTTAGAATAGTCAAACTAGTCTCTCTGGATGTCTATTGGAGTGTTTCAGTTAGTTAACTAGTCAATCTATCCTCAAATCAAGGAATAGATCCACAAATCAAGCAACTAACTGAGTGTGTCACTGGTGGTAGGTAAGAGAGGGTGCAATTGGTCATAAGAGATGAAAAAAAGGTTCATGATGGACTAGGAGTGATGGAACTGAACATAAATAAGCTCCTGGGGATAGTAAACTAGGGACTAGGTGCTGGGAGACACCATACTGATGACTAGGATGCATGCAAGTGCATGCATGCATGAAGAATGCATGCAAACATAAAGATGATGGTGATAATATCCTAACACCCCCCCACAAGCTATAATATGAGGTAAAAAATAAAATATAGGGCCCTGGTAACTGAGACCGAAGGTCAACCCAATATAGAAAATAATCCAAAAATGCTAGAAAAATCTAAGTGAGGAAAGAGGGAAAATCCAGTGGGAAGAAAGCCCCCCATCAAGCTGAAAATTGAAGGATCTAATCTGTCTCCACCATAGTAGAAATCACCCCCAACAATGAACGAAGGGGAGAGAACTTCTTCTCAGTGAAGCTCTTGGTGAATATGTATGCAATTTCCTCTTCTATAGGGCAATATTGCAGTACAATGGTTCTATCATGCACAAGCTCTCGGGTGTAGCACATGTGGATCTCGATATGCTTGGTCCTCTGTATCTGAACTGGATCCATCGAGATCTTGATAGCACTCTTATTGCCACAAAAAATGACATTAGAAGTGGTGCTACCAATATCAAACTCTGCTAGAATACCTTGCAACCAAACTGCATGAATGCAAGCGTTGACCGCTCCTCGATACTTTGCCTCTGCTGAAGATAAGGCAATGGTAGCCTTATTTTTTCTTGACCAACAAATAGGACCTATGCCAATCATGAAAACATATCCGGAAGTGGACTTCCGATCAATGCTATCACCCTCCCAATCTGAATCAATGAATCCCACTAAATCTAGCTCGGAATCTGCAGCATAGTGTATGCCAAAGTGTCTAGTCACCTGCACATAGTGCAAGATTCTCTTGGCTTCCCTCCAATGAAGCTCATGGGGCTGCTGCATATATCTTGACACGACACTCACGTCATAAGAAATATCAGGCCTAAATTGTGTCAAGTATAGAAGACTTCCAATCAACTGTCGATAAAGTGTCGAATCCACCAATGGTGTGGAATCACCATCCTCAAGTCTTATTCCCGAGAGGAATGCGAATGGTGTTGCCTTACAATCTGACATATTAAAATTTTTTAGTAGGTCTGAAGCATATTTTTTCTAAGATATGGTGATCCCATAAAAATTTTGAGCAATCTCTAACCCAAGGAATTGCTTCAACAAGCCCAAATCACTCATGTCGAAAGCTAGATTTAAAGCAATTTTTGTGTTGTCGATTGAAGCAAGATTGCTTCCAGTTATCAAAAGGTCATCAACATAAATGAAAATGATCAACAAATTTCCTTCATGCTGCTGTAGGTACACATTTGGATCTGATTTACACCTTGCAAAATTCTGTGACAGAAGGAAGGAATCCATCTTTGCGTACCAAGCTCTTGGGGCCTGTTTTAAACCATACAATGATTTCTTCAGTCTGTACACTAATGTCCAATCTGATATGTAACCTTCAGGTTTCTTCATGTAAATATCTTCCTGAAGATATCCATGAAGAAATGCACTCTTCGCATCCATATGGTGCACTTCCCACTGCTTAGATGCGGAAATTGCCAAAACTAGGCGTATAGAATCCATCGCGGTTTGCCATCTCGGATCTCGGTGGGAATGATAGTATGATTTAGGATCTGAATCTATCATCAAAAAATATTTTTTAGACAATGAAGGATCATAATATGAAAGAGACATACCTGCTCTTTGAAAGTTTGCTCAAGTTCTTCTTGGATTGGTAGGATTTCCAATGTTAGAACCAACAGAATTGAGAGTCTTTTCTGCCCATTTTGGTAACTGAGGGGGCTCATTTGGATCTGAATATGAACATGATAGTTCATGTTCATTAATGACTTTCATCATCTTCTTCTGAATCTTCTTGTTGTAGAGGAGGAAATTCAACAGTTTCTTCCTCGACTAGTTTTAGATCTTGAAGCGGTTCTTCAAAGTTGACACTTTGCTCGATGAATATATTTTTGGATCTAATATCCATGAGTTTGTAGCCTTTTGATTCTTCAACATATCCAATGAGGGTTCACTCAGTACTCTATGGATCTAAATATCTTCTCTTCTTAGTCGAAATTCTAGCCCATGGATTCTTTTTGAACTTGAACTTTTGATCAGTGGAGGCTAAATCAGCTCCAAGAATTGGTAGATGGTTTCTTCTGATCTCCTTTGAACCAACAGGGGTGAGATCAAAACAAAAATGACCAAAATGTGCTTGAGACTTGAACTCAAGTGAATGGTATTGTCCTCCATCTTCAATGAAACTCTAAGAACATGTGCCAATGATCGAACATAAGTGCATAAGAAGCATGTGATCAAGGAGGGCGAATGCATCACCTCCAAAAATTGATTTAACCTCCAAAAAATTCAATAGATCATCATTCTACACACCAACAAACTCATGTAAAAGAGAGGATTTAAGGACCTCTTCAGATTTTAGAGTATGAGCTGGCTTATCTTGCTCAGAATTCAAAATAGAAGACATTGAGAACATGAGTGTTGAATCTGCAATTTCTTCTTCATCTTGAACAAATTTATCGTGAGATATGGTTGAGGCCGAGACATATTTAGAGACAACACTTGAAGAGTTATCACTGGGCTTGTTCTCCAAATGGCTAGCATGATCCTATTCTTTCTTCTTTCCAAATTCTCTATCCAAATTGGTCCAAATATCTCTTGGATGTTCAACAATATTAATGACATAGCGCATACTAGGAGACATAGCAAGACACATTGCTCCAAAGGCTCCGTCACAATCATTTAGCCAATCATTCTCCTCTTCGTAGGAAGAAAAATCTCTCGTAATACCAATACAGATATCAAAAAGACATTGTCTCTTCAAATATGCTATCATATTTGGTTTCAACTCATCATAGTTGAATGGACAGAGAGGAGTAACTGCTTTCAGATCCATCGAAGAAGTTGTAATCTTTGAGAGAAACCTGCAGTCACAAACAAACAAGAACTATTAGGTCGACAACCTGCACTTTTCAAGTTGCATCACACCTAGCATAGACTATCAAGCAAGATTGAAGAGTCAATAATCAATATCCAGGAATTATGTGGAAGCTCTTGGCTTCTGGTGCAGAGTTGGAAATAGATGCAAGTGCAGAATATGTATGCAGTGAAGAATCGCCAGTGCAGTATCACCAGTGCAGAATCACCCGTGCAGAATCATTAGTGCAGAATCACCAGTGCATAATATGCATGTAGTGCAGAATATGCATGCACTGTAGAAAATTTGGCTTGTCTCTTCCATGAGCTCTGGTACCATATGAAATTCGAGCAAAACATATCTATGGAACAAGAGAAACCATTACAAGAGATGCATGCAGAATAATATGTGAAAATGTGCAAAAAGACTTGCAGCAGTGCTCTATTGAACGCAGAAGTAGAATACAATACAATACAGTAACAATGACTGAATAATTTGAATTAACCAAGGAGTTCATTCGAATAGCCTTCATGGTGTAGTTGGTCTTCACTAGGATTCATCATCATCAATCAGTGGTAGTGTTATCAATGCACAAGTAACTGTCAACCAGGTGTCAAAATGAGTCTAACTGGATGTAGGTAGGTGTAACTGATGCATGGAGCACTAATGTAGTGAAGGAGAATCCAAGGAGGGCCCATGAGGAGCTTTCTGGAGTCAGAATAGTCAAACTAGTCTCTTTGGATGTCTATCGGAGTGTTTCAGTTAGTTAACTAGTCAATCTGTCCTCAAATCAAGGAACATATCCACAAATTAAGCAACTAACTTAGTGTGTCACTAGTGGTAGGTAAGAGAGGGCACACTTGGTCATAGAAGATGAAAACAAGTCGCATGATGGATTAGGAGGGATAGAACTTAACAAAAATAAGTTATCGGGGCTAGTAAACTAGGGACTAGGTGCTGGGAGACACCATACTGATGACTGGGATGCATGCATGCAAACATAAAGATGATGGTGAGAATATCCTACATTTATCAAAAGAATGATAAAGAATCAATAATATAAGGATAATGACTTAAATCATAATTCAATATGATGGTTTTCCCCTTAACCCCCTTCTTAGTCTCCTTGTTATGGAATTGCATCCCCCCATCTCTTCTTCCTCCTCTTAGACTATAGTAATCATGTATTTTTATATCAAATGTAAAAATGTACATAATTATATAATCTTGTCATGCTACACCCTTCATATATGGTGTTAGAACGTAAATATGACATGTTAATTTTTTTTAATTATCCCAAGACTATATCATTTTAATAGGTCGTCCAAAGTCATTTCTAGTAAACCTTGTAAAACGCAATTTCTATTATATTTTGAGTTAGTCTTATTTCCTTCACAATTATCTTTGTTCAAATAATCATATTTAGTTTAGAGGTAGCTCTGAGTGTCTTAAGGAGGGTATCTTCAAAGAATCACAATTATATTCAGTAGTAATATATGTGGGAGTTATCCATTTTCATGTTGCAAGTTGTCTTTCAAATAAATTTTATCATTACAGGAAGTTAAAACTTTTGGTAGTGAAACTATTGAATTTCTTAAAAATCTCCCTACTAGAAGTCATAATTTATGGTAGCGAAACTCTTGTTATATGTATTAAAAATGCTACTGGAGATTCAAAATTCGGCTGAAGGATAAGCAAAAGGGTTTTAGTCTCATCACATCATGTAAGTTAGTAATGGGAGAACCAATACCTGACTAGTATTTCACTTGATCTATTCAAAGGATTTCTATTGATTCTTCACCCAATCGAATTGGTTGATGTTGGTTATTATAGCATGGAGAAGTGCAGCCAAAACTGAATAAGAATATATGAACTTTTGAAGGCATTGTGCTCCCCCACAAAACCCCTAAATGTAACAACAGTTTTAGAGTAGGCCACTTGTTGATGGCCTCCATCTTTGTAGGATCAATCTTAAGTTCTCCTCCATGAATCACATACCCCAAATACATTAGTGATTGTTGATTGAAGTCACATTTCTTAATATTAGCCAACAACTAATGCTTTTTCAGAGTCTCTAACACCTAATTGATATGTGAGATATGCTATTCCCAAGTACCACTATAAACAAATATATGCGAAATATTGTCTTCCCAAGTATAGTTTGATGTTTAGCAATAGAGAATTTGGAAATAGTGATATCTCATGCTCCACTTCACTCTTAGGAGGTATCCCTCTAGGTTCCGAGAACACTTCTCTATATGGTTGTAAAAGGTTTTCCAACTAGTGCTTCTACTTGGACTCTCCAAGCGCTTCAACCTCCAGCCAACATTCATCAGGAATTCCAAACGAAGTCCTCCTTGCATGTAAATCAAAACATGAGTTAATACAACCATAATAAAATATGCCTTCTATGAATTTCAACCGTAGCAATGGGATGCAAAGATTTACCTTTGCATAGTTTCAACTCATATACGACAATGCCCTGCTGCAGAGGGTATACGTAGACCAAGGGCTACGCTCTGGTCATGCACATGCCTTCCCCAAAGCCATGGCATGGAAGAGATCCCTAGCTCTCCCTCTCCAAGTGCCCAAAACAAAAACAATACAAGAAACACAAAAATGTTTAGGGTTTTACCTCTGAGCCAACGTGGAGGTCCACATGAGGCCATCATGTGGCACTCATTAAATTTCTCCTCTACCTCCACTATGGAATCAATATTTACCCTCTCTCCTATAGTTGGAGACTTGTCATTTGAACTTAAGCGCTTATGTGAGGTGTTTAGGGTTTTAAGCATAGGTTTTCTGATTCCCTTTCTTTAATTAGGCAATTTTGTCTTCCATCAAGAGTGTTAGCTTAGGGCTTCCATTTGGTCACCTGCAACAAAGAAATCAAATATGTGTTAGCTCATATAAAATCTAAGTAAGCCCTAATGCCATGAAACACTTCATACCAATCCTAGGAAATATAGGCATAGCTCAACCAAGTTCAATCATAGTGAAAGCACAATCATCATAATTACTAAGGCACAATCATAGGGATTGGAGCATGCATCAAGATTAGTAAACAAACATCATAATGTATGAAGCAAATAATGTCGCATAGTAACATTTAATGATACATATTAAGCTAAAACATGCTAGATCAATGTCTTACAACGACCGACAAAAGTATCACATTCATATTACAAACATCATGTTATTCTTAGCATTTAAACTCAGTGTTGAAGTTAATTTTAAGTAAATCTTAGGTCTTATCTATAAATAGACTCCATCCAAAAAAATATAATTAATTCAAGATTTGAGGGACATTACACATCTCCTCTATCTTATTATTTCCCCTCTAATATGGTCTCTGAGTTAGAACCTGTGAAATCACTAAAAGGTCCAAAATTTCTCTCTAGAGCCACCATGAGAGTATACATGTTGCATGAGATATTGATGACTTCTATTTCCAACTTTGTAGATCCTTCCTCATAATTGCATGTTTCTTCTTCATTAGAATTGTCTACCATGTCTAGTGTTTGAATATTTTTTGTTCCATTGCTAGATCATGTGGTTTTGTCTAGAACACCAAATAGAACTATTCAAATACCAACATGATTCGTAAACTACCATATATACTCCATTGAAATAGTTTTCCACAACGGATCTTACAAATTAGTTGGTTTTATTAGCTTATTTCCACATAATGATAAACAAACTAGAATTGAAAGAAAAATAACTAGAGCAAAGAAGTACACAATCTAGACAATAAATAGAAGATTTACCCTGGGAAAACCCACTATGGGGAAAAACCCAACCATAAATGATAATTATGCCTTGGTCTTTTATATTGAATGTAGATACAAAGGAGAAGGTACTCTATGTGGAGTTACCTTACATAATGTTGACTGTATGGATACTATAGGATCTTGTAATCCCTCTATTCTACTCTAATATCCACTCCCTTACTATTGTTGATATATAGAACAATACAATACTATCATCAGAATGGGACCCCCCCTTTTCCTAGTGACTCGATATTTAACGTAGTGTGATAGTCTGATGCAGGAGCATCGAAGCCTAGGAAGATCAGTCGAAGTTAGTCCACATAAGGAAGACCGACCAAGGGGAGTGCCGACGACCACTGGTGTGGCAAAACAAATTGGCTTGTCGAAGTCAATAAGTCGAGCAGGAGCAGTCGGTATGTGACCGACAGAAGCAGCAAAGGTCGAGAGTCGAGATGTTGGAAGTCTACAGACGACAGGAGTGAGTGGAGACGTCGATGGTCGACATGCGTCAAACCATGACAATGACAGGTTTGGGCATGAGCCAAGCGAGGAGGAAGGGGTGGGCTGGCGAATCCTGAAAAGCATAAAGAGTGCGAAGTAAGCCAACGGGTAAGTCGAAGCTGATAGACAGTATGGTCGACATGACGGATTACTGTAGCCTGTCATAAGGATGCGCAGAAAGTCAAGGAGAGTACCTGGTAACAGTTCGGGGTTGCTAAGGAAGTTAATGGCAGTTATTGCAGGTGGTTGGGACATGACAGATGTCATCACAGGAAGAGATTGTGCAGCACTGCAGGGGTGGTGGTAGTTGTAGGTCTGCAGGATGTGAGGAGATCGACAGACAAAGGAAGCGTGTCTCGGGGATCGAAGTGATCCAGGGAACAGAAGCAGCAGAGTAGAAGGCCAAGGAGTTGGGATCGGTTGGATGACTTGGCAGAGTTCAAGGAGAATATTTGGAGATTGGAGAGAAGAGTCACATATCTTCTGAATGCAGAGAAGATTGAGACATAGCTCAGAGTTCCATAGTGAACCATGAGAGGGTGAATATCGACACACTGAGATAGCACACAGTTACTTCTGTATTGTATTTGGCTAAGGCCAACAATAGTTAGTTGTTTCCATTCCTTGCAGTTTGCATTGTAACCATTTCGGTAGAAGTAATATAAGCCAGCTTCTAGCATCCTGTTTACATCTTGTCTATGTGAACATGTGTGTGGTGTGTAATTGTTAAGCAAGAACCTTATTGCATAAGGTGCCTTGCATCATAGTTCTCTAGGGTTAATTTTAGGATTTTTTCATGTCTTGATTCATGATTAGTGTTAGTATTTTGGATCTTCTAGAATGTTCTTGAAGGAACACATGTAACTAGCTCGACATGTGTCATAAATGAGAGATGATGTGGAATCCACTCAGTATCATGGTGGTCAACTAGATAGGTCAACTTGCGAAAGGCATAACTTCTTCACATAGACTCTGATTGAAGCGATTATTTTACTGTTGGAAAGGTATCCAACTGTAGATCATGTTAATGGGCATTATGTAAGTGATGAATGTTTGACCCCAAGAAACTTCATTTAAGTCGTCAAACAAGTGCCAAAAGGTCTCCAAATATGCAAAGTGGGAGTTACCCCTAAAATGGGCCCTACAAACCAATTCATCCAATCTTTCCACCCAGAAAGCACCAAAATAGATGAAAAATTATAGATTGATCCATGAAAGAACCCTCTAAGAGTGTATGTATCATAGTTGTCGTCCTTTTTCATTATTTTCTAGGTTTATAAAGTTCATTTCGGATGTAAGATCCTTGCTTTTCATTTTGGGTGTGGTCAAATAGCCTACACCCATCATTTATATCTGAAACAAATTAATGAAGACCATATCCTAGTTAGAGGGTAAAGATCCCATATAAAGGTCCTATGTGGCATTTTAATGAAAATATCATGACCCTTTATCTTGAGATATGTTTTTAAATTTCTAAGGCCCTCGGTATCCTTCTTCGATCACTTCTAACACCCAAATAAACATCAATCATAGAGAAGAAATCATAATGTCTCTTTGGAAACCACTTATGGTGGATAGATCCCCAAACAAAGAGATTATTTGTGGGTGTCAGTGTCTTTCATTATGATTGGGAGCAACAAGCTTCATTTAGGGAACAAGTTCCTTATTGTACTTCCACGGTATTTAGTATACCTTATTCTTGGTTAACAACTAACCTAGTCATGGTGTTCGTATACCTTATTCTAAGGCCCTCGGTATCCTTCTTCGATCACTTCTAACACCCAAATAAACATCAATCATAGAGAAGAAATCATAATGTCTCTTCGGAAACCACTTATGGTGGATAGATCCCCAAACGAAGAGATTATTTGTGGGTGTCAGTGTCTTTCATTATGATTGGGAGCAACAAGCTTCATTTAGGGAACAAGTTCCTTATTGTACTTCCACGGTATTTAGTATACCTTATTCTTGGTTAACAACTAACCTAGTCATGGTGTTCGTATCCCCATTCGAGGTGACTAATACCATCCACAGTTTATATGTTGAGGTTTGAGGATTTTTCCATGGAATCCTAAGAAGCAAGAGTTGGGGTGTGAGGCTCTTCTTTTGATTCCCATAGTACGCCCAAGGACTCAAGACCCATATATAGTGCCCAAGTTCTCGTAATGGAATATAAATTCAACTCGAATGACAAAGAC
Source organism: Larix kaempferi (assembly GCA_027924585.1). NCBI lineage: Eukaryota > Viridiplantae > Streptophyta > Pinopsida > Pinales > Pinaceae > Larix > Larix kaempferi. Next base: position 10,068,743 of record BSBM01000087.1, read on the forward strand.
ACCCCAAAGAGAGTTTGTGTCATGGTTTATAGGTTTTGTTCACAATGATTGATCTAAAAAAGGTTCAAGTAGGGAACAAGGCTAGTGTTTCCCTACTTACCATGTTTATGCCTCAAGACCCATTTCCAATGCATTAAAACAACTCATGGCACTTATATCAACTCTGAAATTTAGAAACCACCTACAAAAGGATCCTAAAAAATTACAAACATCCTAATGCACTTTTTTTCATTCTTTGATGATGGTAAAGGCTCAATGACCCATCCAGAGTGTTTAAACATTATAATGACATCCATATCCAACTCAATTGCCAAAACCCCCTACACAAGTGCGACTCCATGTTATTTTACGTATCCCTTGATTCTGAAAAGCCTTGTCAAGTGCATAAAGAGTTTGTTTACCTTCGTGGATGTTGTTTAGAGATTGAGAACCGTCCTTGTTCTTCATAAACTAGATTCATTTTGCTCATATCCATCTAATAGAGAAAAAATATCTTAGTGTGGTGGTTCAAGTACATTGAGACACATTCATGTAGAGCGATGTTTAGCTATGTAAAGCCATTTTAATGAACTATCTGTAATTGTATTTTAAAATTTTAGCTATTTGCTTATCATATTTTCCATTACTCATTTACATAGAAAAGCTAAGCTAAAAATTGCATATATTACTTTGTAACCCATATTGAACCTAAATATGAAGTAAACCCTACCACTTCACAATAAGGTGATTAATATTATATTACCTTAGACCACCATAGATCCATTTTAAAGACTGAGGGATCCAATTTGTTGGAGTGTAAGTTTTATCTTCATGTGTAATAAATTTCTTAATTGGATCCCTCAAAGTCCTTAATTGATTTGGGTTTAACATAGACCTATGTTCGTTTTATTTTTTTAATTTTTAATTTTTATTTTTTATAAGTTAAGAGCCGACATGAATTTTTTTTAATACTTTTTTATTTTTGGGACATCTCTTCCATATAAACAATATGCAATCACATTGATTAAATTAATTAACCTTAATTATTTTTATAATTAATCTAAATAGTAAAAAAACCCTTAAATTCACCTCAATTTTAGCAATATGCTTACATTGGTCAACAATTTCTCTCCCAAACAATATCAATAATAAAACAGTAAGATGCAATTGAAACCCCTAAATTTGCATTGCTTCATCATTTTTCCTACCAAACAAGATCAATAACAAAAATTGAAATCCCATTGAATACGTTTTCTTTAAAGTGGTCATTGAATACGTTTTCTTTAAAGTGGTGACCACTAGTGAAAAATTCCAGTTGATTATTTATTGATGAGCCAGAGCCAAATCTCCCGGTTGATTATTTATTGATGAGCCAAATTTCCATGTAATGCACCAAACCAAATGGTAATAAATTTCGGAGTGTCTGGGTTGAAATTCTTCGCATTATCTGGCCTCTGTTGTAGCGGCCTCTGTTGTAGCGTCCTGTCTGTTGTAGCAGCCTGCATAGTAAAGTCATTTATTTTCTAAGAAAGAGGTATCTATTTTCTTTATTTTGTTAATGTATGAAAAGCGAATCAGTAAAATGTATTTAAATTTAAAATTGTAGACGTTTCAGTTGAATTTGATACATTATTTATTTGTTTTGTTTTCCAATTTCGAGAGATTACAAATTTGAACTCTTTCTGCATTATTATACTCTTTTTTATTTTATTTGTTTTGTTATTGCGAAAATTTGGAGTTTGTTATTGCGAAAGTTTGGAGTTTTTGTGGCTTCTCTGTGGCTCATGTTTAAATTATGCAAACTGCTGGATTTGCTTTGGAAAATTTGTGGTTCCGTAGGAAGGTAGGCCTCGCCAGTGAACACGATGACAGGCAATAACAAGAAGGCGGCCAGTCGGAAGAGATCTGAGCAAGAAAAGGGTAAAGTTGCAAATGGACCCCCTTGCCCCACCGAAGATGAGAAAGCTGTATTGAACACGAAGACACTCAATGACAAGCTTGCGAAAGAAATCACCCGCTTAAGAGAAGGAAACGTTGTTTTGTCAACAAATCTCACTGAAATGCGATCAGAAATTGAATCTGCAAGGAGAATGACTGAAGAATTGAAGGAGACTGAAAAAGAATTCACAAAAGAACTTGGAAGAAAGGATGCCAAATACCAAGCTGCGATTTCTCAAGCAGGCAAACAATTGCTGGAAGCTGAGGAAAGATTCAACAGCGAAATTTCTGCGAAAGAAGATGAGTGTAAAGCAGTGAATCTTGAGAAAAAGAAATTGGAGGCTACTATTTTGCAGTTGAAAAATCAAATTGAGGCCAGATCTGCAGGATTAGAGGAAACCATTAAAGGTCGGAAATTGGAAAAGGATGTGCTTTTATCACAGATTGCTGCAGCCGAAAAGGAGATCAGTAAATGTTGCCAAATGGCACAGGAAGCTTTTAATGCCGAGAAGCAGAACCTGTTGAGTAGGATTGCAGAACTACAAACAAACCTCGAGTTAATGGTTAGCGAGAAAGGGTCATTGACCGAGACGAATAGAGAGTTAAGTACTGAAGCGGAGTCTTTGAAGTCCCATTTGAATGAGTACAATGAAAAATTGGTTACAATGGAAGATGAAAAGCAGGCGTTGGAAAAAGAACATGGAAGGAAGTATGGGGAATACCAAGCTGCGATTTCTCAAGCAGATAAACAATTGCTTGAAGCTGAGGAAAGATTCAATACCGAAATTTCTCAAGCAGTGAATCTTGATAAAAATAATTTGGAGGCGACTGTTTTGCAGTTGAAAAATCAAATTGAACCGAGATCTGCAGAATTAGAGGCAAACAATAAAGGTCGGAAATTGGAAAAGGATGTGCTTTTATCACAGATTGCAGCAGCCGAAAAGCAGACTGCCGAGATCACTAGAAGTAGCCAAATGGCACAGGAAGCTTTTAATGAGGAGGCAGAGAACCTGTTGAGCAGGCTTGCGGAGCTACATACAAACCTCGAGTTGACGGTTAGTGAGAAAGGGTCACTGAGAGAGACAAATAGAGAACTAACTACTGAAGCGGAGTGTTTGAAGGCCGATTTGAATGAGTACAGTGAAAAACTGGTTAGGATGGAAGATGAAAAGAAAGCGTTGGAAGTTATGTCTGTAAGCAGAGCAGAGAGGTTGCAGGATTTACTTAAACAAAATGCAACGATCGAAAAAGAGCATGGAAGGAAATATGGGGAATACCAAGCTGCCATTTCTCAAGCAGGTAAACAATTGCTGGAAGCTGAGGAAAGATTCAACACCGAAATTTCTGAGAAAGAAGATCAGTGTAAAGCTGTGAATCTTGATAAAAAGAATCTGGAGGTTACTGTTTTGCAGTTGAAAAATCGAATTGCAGAATTAGAGGAAACCAATAAAGGTCGGAAATTGGAAAAGGATATGCTTTTATCACAGATTGCTGCAGCTGAAAAGCAGACTGCCGAGATCAGTAGAAGTAGCCAAACGGCACAGGAAGCTTTTAATGCCGAGAAGGAGAACCTGTTAAGCAGGCTTGCAGAGCTACAGAAAAACCTCGAGTTGATGGCTAACGAGAAACAGTCACTCAGCGAGACAAATAGAGAGCTAAAGACGGAAGGGGAGTCTTTGAAAGCCCAGTTGAATGAGTACAGTGAAAAACTGGTTAGCATGGAGGATGAAAAGCAGGCGTTGGAAGCTGTGTCTGTAAGCAAGGAAGAGAGGTTCGAGGCTTTACTTAAACAAAATGCAACGATGGAAAAAGAAATTAGCAGCCTTCAACAGCAGTACCTGGTAGAAGAAAATTTCCTGAAACAACAGAATGAAACGTTAGAAAAAGAGGTTCGTATTGCCCGGTCTTTGGTTGAACTAAGAGATAAAAGCATTTACGAATGGATAGCTAAAAACGTCAAACTTAGGAATCAGGTGGAGGAGTTGAGTAAAACAATTGTAGAGTTGCAGGAAACAAATGTTAACGCACTGCAGGAGAAAAGGACTGAGTTAGTTGATACTGTGAACGGAAAGCAAAATCAGAACAATGCCAATGAAAAGCTAAAACCGTCCGACGTGAATGAAAGGCCTGAGTTAGTTGATACTGTGAACGGAAAGCAAAATATGCAGGAAAAGAGAAACCCCAATGGTGGGCCCCTAAGCAAAGCGCAAAAGAAGAGGCAACGAAAGGGAAAGTGAGAAGCAAGTTCTCAATATGAGGACTGAATTTCTTTCTGTAATTTTTTCTTAACTTTTCATAAGTAATATTCATCACCCATCATTTACATTTTCAATTTGTTGCAGACAGCTTTGATGTGTTGCTGTAAAATGTCACAATTTTTTTATCACAATTTTTTTATGTGTTGTAAAATCAGTTTTGTTGCAGCAAAACATTCATTGTTTTGATATAAATGTGATAGTTTTTTCTTAACTTTTGTTTTGATATAAATGTGATAGTTTTTTCTTAACTTTTCATCCACTAGAGTTTTGATGTGTTGCAGTAAAATGCCCCAGTTTTTAGTTTTTTTAGTTTTTGATGTGTTGCTGTAAAATAATAGTTTTGATGTGTTGCAATAAAGTAAGATAGTTTTTAGTTTTGATGTGTTGCTGTAAATACCACAGTTTTTGGTTTTTTCTGTGTAATCAGTAGTTTTGTTGTAGCAAAACCATCATTATTTTGATGTGTTGTTTTAAATGTAACATTTTCTTATGTGCATTATCCGTTATGATTGCATTTTTTTTTGTGTATTGTAGCCATAACTCTAGGATGGTATTAAGACTGAGTTTAAAAAAAACAGCTTATGTTCTGTGGAATGCATCGTGGAATAGATGTCATGATTTTTTTGTTGGGATTCAATTATCCATTTTTTTTTAATTTGTAAGTTGTGTAAGGTACATCCGGTCCTTTTACAATTTTTTTTGTTTATAACTTTTTATCAACTACAGTTTTGATGTTTTGCTGTAAAATATGAGTTCTGATTGTTGCTGTAAAAGACCATAATTTTATACGTGTTGTTAAAAAGTTAATAGTTTTTTCTAGCAAAAGTTAAACATAATTATTTTGATGTGGTAATGTAAATAAATGATGGTTTTTATGTATTGTTACCATAAATATATTATGGTTTTTGTGTATTGTAGCAATATATGTATATTGGTTATCTAGCAAAAGTTATAACATAATTATTTTGATGTGGTAATGTAAATAAATGATGGTTTTTGTGTATTGTCACCATAACTATACTATGGTTTTTATATATTGTGGCAATATATGTATATTGGTTATGCCGATGTATTGTTGTCATAACTATACAATGATTATGGTGATGTGTTTTTTTCTTTATTGTTGCATCCATGTATTTTTTTATGGTTTTTGTGTATTGTGGCAATATATGTATAGTGGTTATGGCGATGTATTGTTGCCATAACTATACAATGGTTATGGAACCATTGTATTGTTGCCATAATTATACAATGGTTATGGTGATGTGTTTTTTCTGTATTGTTGCATTCCATGTATTTTTTATCCAGTTTTGTTGAAAACAATATGGACTTTATTTTGAGGTGCTTTGTGGAATGTATTGTGAAATAAATGTCATGGTTTTCTTTTTAAATTGTTGCAGGACAGGTGAAAGTTAAATTTTCCTTTCAATTACTCAACTTTGACACGGAGGAAGATAAGATGGACACTTAATACACCCATAGAAACATCGCAATGCTGGAAACTACCTTGATGTGGTAATAAATAACCACTTGAGTAGTATAAAAAGAAAAGAGGATCCAAGGAAAGATATCCCCATTAGAGATTGTTGGTTGTAAGGATAGAGTTTTGTAACTAAGGGTGATGAGAACAAGACATGGTAAGTTCTTTGATATAATGGGTGGGATTCGGGGACCAAGGAGATGGTTGTGGGACACAAATGTTTGTAATCTTTGTAGTATACTCTATTTTCATTAATGAAAATAAGAAGTGTTGGTGTCCCCTCAACATTTCATGCACTCTTTGTTATTTCTTTCTACTTGCAATACATGATCAATAGAGGATGATAGTTTATTTTCTCTCTTTGTTGTGTAGCATAATAACAGGTTAAAATGAATCCTAGGAAGCCTCCCTTATCTCCTCATTAATACGTCCCTAATCTTTCTTTATTCCTAGTAGGACTTCACTTAGTGCTATAGGTAAGACGTTCTTCTCCTTAGGGAAGCATGAAAATGATAGCACATCTAAACTACAACAATCCTGTGTTGGCCCTAGGAAAGAATCCTAGTCTATGAACATTTTCCCCCACAAATGGTTCCCAAAAGGGAGATACTAGTTGGATGAATGGAGAGATCTATAAGTCTCATATTCAAGACTAGTGAGACACAAGGTTTGAAGTCTTTGTGCTACCAGAATCCCTATTGAGAAAAAGGAACCCCGCAAAATACAAAATGCCCATATTGTATGATAGACCATGAGGATATCAATATGAAATCTTTTGGGGTGATTTCACAGTGAAACAATAGAAGTAGATAAAATGACTTGCTGAATCCTTGAGGACAAGAATAAGTACCATAAATCTATCTAGTGGACCCATGAAGACCTAGTTACATTGCATGGGTTAGATAATCAACTAATGAGAGCCATGGATTTTTGAGTAGACAATACCGTTAATGGATATTTCATGCACTTTGTTGTAGAGAATCACCAATCCTTCTCAAAAGTGGAAGATGTATTTAAGAAAAAGCTTGTGGGGCATTGGTCAAGGAAATTTCATTATGGATCAAAGTTTGGATGTTAGAAAATGGGTTTGATAAGGACTTGATGATGATGGAGGATTAGAATTTTATTTTGTTTGTAACTATCTATGTGAATGTATTGTAAATTATTCTATGATCACATATAAGAATAAAATATTATTTTTTATTTTTTTAATTGGGTTGATTAATTGTATGTTGTTTGTAACTATCTTTTCACATTAGAAATATTTAAGAGAAAAAAGTATTTTTTTTTTAATTTGATTAATAAAATATTTGAGATAAAATATATATAGAAAAATAAAATAAATCAATCAAAATTATGTAAATAGATTTTTCATATTTATAAAGCATGTAGACTTAGCAAGTTCCATAAATAAAAATCATAATCAAATAAAGTAAGTTAAAAACTAAAATTAAAAAAAAGAGCCATACCAAATTATTATATAATTAAATGTATTGTTGAGTGTTATTATATATATATATATATATATTATTTAGATTTTTGTTCAAAATTATTTATATATATATATATATATATAAATTAATTTAAAATTTATAAACATATTTAAGAATAAACTATATTTTCATAACATAAAAACTATTGTTTTTCTCTCTTAAAGATGTATAGTTAGTGTTTGCTTATTTGTTTTATATTGTATATAGTATACATAATTTGTCTCATATGTTGAGAAATTTAATATTAATTTAGTATCATGCATATATTAATGATATTTATACTATTATCATGATGTATTGATTAATTACTTTATGTTATTGTATATATATATTTATATTAATTAATTGTTATTTTTTTTCAATTATTCAATGTATTGTCATTTTTACAGGTTTCATGATTAGATTCTATAGAAATGTTGTTATTTTGTAAAGGATGTATAGAGATTATGTTTGGAAGTCTCTCTCCATTTCCACTTAGATCATATCTCAAATAATCATTTGGTTAGGATTGTGTACATTAAGGAAAGTTTTAAGGATCCATAAATTTCTTAAAGTGTATAAACCTTAAAATGTTTGGCCATGTTTTTTTAAAAACATTCAAACTTATGAGGGTTTTATATAGATTTTGGACAATTTTGGTCATTTTTAGAGAAACAAAGATTAATCCTATGGACTTTGGGCAAATCATAGTAGAAGAAAATGGAAAATGACTATTTTTGGGGGCCAAAACACCCTCCAAAATTATCCTATGGGCTAAATTTTTCCATTAAATTTTTCCTTGGATTGCACATACTTCTTAAGCAATGAAATATCAAAGACATTCTGATATTTAGAGGTACAAACAATGCAATTTTATATGTAATTGATCCCCACAATTTATCAATTTTATCTTAGCACAACTTTGAGGCCTAGTGAACTCTTATTTTCCCTAACTTTGAGGTAAACATGGTTTATAAATGAGGGACTTATAGCCATCTCACTTAACCATCATGGATACTCTATGAAAAATAAAAATTTGATCTATGTTGTCATTCTTATGTAGACATATGTCTGGATAAAATCTAGCAATCCTTGTAAACTTACTATAAGATGAAATCCTAAAACCACATATTAGACACTAAAATAGTAATAAGTTTTTCTATTTCAAGTTAATGGATTCAAGGCTTGTGCTCATTTCTATGTGCAACTTGCACATAAGAAAATAGATAACAATATTTTGACAATCAAGCCCCTATGTTTAACAATCTCTATGATTAGTCATATAAAAAATGACACTCTGGAAAGACCCTCAATTTCACTAAATAAAATTTTGTTTTTTTCTGTAAGGTATAAAAGACAAAAAATACCATGTGAATGTAAACGTAAAAGTAAAAGTATACATGCTAACTATCATGACTTAATAACGACATGCAAAATCATGAATAATCTTTAGGGATGTTGTGAACTTAAAGTTGTTTGGACAGGTTTAGAGGTATGTGATGACTTACTTGACTGAAAGTGATTATTTTTTTATTGCGTGGCAAGGGGTTCCTCGAGCAAGCCCCAAGGCTTACTTAGCTTATGAATCTAAAGCATATCAATTCCTTTGCATAGGTTACAGGTTGGTGCCGTCCACGGAAAGGTAAAGAAAAAGGGTCATGGTTTTCCTTAAGGTGTCCAACATGTAACCTACTTGTATAAAGCATTTGTGTGTGATTAAGAGGTTAACCTAGCTCCAAAAGAGAATTGTTTTCTAGCCTTCTACAATTAAAACCAAGTTTAACATTGTAAGTTATGGTTGCACTAAGGTGTTGGTATTAAGGCGACTTTCTGGAACAAGGGTGTCACAACTATACAAAAGTGGTTTTTTCTTTCGAATTCTTTATAGTGTGGAAGCCAGCTGGCTTATTAGTTGCAATCACGTGGGTTCACATGTCGGGAAACAAAAGCTAAACCCTCACTAAGTTGTCATGTTGATGGTTAATTGTTTATGGTTTGAAGAGCCGAGCTTATGCTCGGTTGCCATGGCCGGAATGGCAGACCCAACACTATTCCAGTGAAGAAACTTGACTATGAAGGGAAATTAAAGTATTGAAAGTGCCCTCCAGTAATGTTGTTAAGATATGCAGTTCCCAGTGTCATTCTATTCTCTTCGGTTAATGCTGAGGTAAGACTGTCTTCCAGCTGTTTCTTTTTATAAAAAAAAAACTTCGTAAAACTCCTTATAACGCTGTCATAAACGTTTTAAGTTCTAACTGTGTACAAATGCCTGACAGGAGGGTTTCCTACGTTCTCGGTTCGTAACCTGGCCTGGGAGGGTGAATGAAGAAAAATATCTTGGGGTTGGCCCTCAAGGTAAGCCTTGGGCCTTGTTCTTGTTAGCTCCAGTGTCCAAGTGTTTTGGTCGCTCTTGTGTTTGCTAGTTGTATTAATGTTTTTGGTTAGGTTTTTGAGTTTCTTTCAGGAGATATGTGAAGCCCTATTACTGACTATAATGCCACAACTTAAAACCTTTCTGGGCGTGAAGTAGGGTTGTAAATCAGAGTTTATTTGTGACTGAAAAATGGCTTAAATGCTTCCATTGGGGTTTCGCCCAATATGTTTAAAACTGATTTAAGACATTTTGTTTAAATGTATGGGTTATGAAGATTTACAAATCATATCAATCTACATATAAATTTATTTTTGAAAATCCTGCGTTTCTATTCTGTTGTCAAGAGTTTGCATAAGGTTTTAGTTAATGACCTCGAAGTTTCCATGTATCTCTATTTCCTGAGTTTTTTTTAAATGCAATACTGTTTCTACTGGTCACAATGAGGGCTGTTTTTTTTTTTTAAAACAAAAGATCTTCGATACTGTAACGTTATCTTATGCAGCTATTTCAACCGATAGATGTGTGCTCTGTTTGCAAAGATAACTATAATTTGTTTTGTTATCTTTTTTTTTTTAAAGAAGGGATTTATAATTATTTAGTCTGGGCACCAATAATGGGCATTGAATTCACGTTCAAATCTTGTTGTAACAAGTTTTTATCCCTTGGATGTTTAGTTAAAAACCCTTGCAGGTTCGAAAGTTGGCAGATGGTTTTTAAAAGGTGAAAAACGTAAAGGTTAAAGTTGTAAAAGTTTCATCATAACCAGTTTTAGGGCTTTGTCAAACTTATTTGAAAACAAGCCGAGAGCCCTCTCGGCTTCGGCCCATAATTTCTTTGTAAACTACTAAATTATTCTTAATGGGTATTGTATAGTAAGATAAGGGTTTCCAATATCTTTCCTTCAGCCGATTGGGTTGGAAACTAGGAGTCTTGTGAATTGTTTTTATTTATTTATTGAATCTATCCTAAGATGTTTTGATTTCTTACCAAAGTAAATGGTTGTAATATATAGTAAAAGAATATTTAAAATAACACAATTGGAAAACAAGATGTTTTGATTTCTTACCAAAGTAAATGGCTGTAATATATAGTAAAAGAATATTTGGAATAACACAATTGGCAAACAACCGGTACTCAATTACTATGATCCTTAGGCTAAAATATTATACGAGGATAATTGAGATTGTTAATCTAATCTAACTTTTCCATAAAGGTCTAAACAATATTCGATTATAATGATTTGTAATTTAACAATGGAATCATAAATAGAATAATGTACAGTAATATAGAACCATTCTGATTAGAATATGATACACATTAGAAAACATAAATCTACTCTATAGTATGGGGTTAGAACCTGGCACCAACGCTTGGAAAACAAGAATGGCTTCGCTGTTCCACCCAACCAATTCTTGGAGCAGTCAAGCTCCAGAAGCCCCGAGCTCATCTGTTGAACTACCTGAGCGAAAATCCTCAATGCGCGATCTCTTGCATTGCCAATATCGATCCCTGTCCAATGCTAGCCTTTTGCTGCTCATGGACTTACTATTTGTAGTATTTTCCTATGTCTTGGCCATTTATGAGCCTCCTGCTCTTCAGCACTCAACTCAAAGTGGAGGCCTGATTTTTAGGGATGATGCCTCCTGCATCTTTAATAGTACTTGACACTTGTCTTTTTCCTCAAGTAGCTCAGGAGACACTGTTCAATAGCTAGGTCCATCCTTGTCTCCTGTTTTATTAGATTAAATAATCATAAAAGTAATATTCTCAATACAATTGTTTTATTTTTTACTTCTCACTCAAAAATAACAAAATAATAATTAATTGTTTTTAATATTCTTTCTTTTGCAGAAATAATAAAATATTTATTATTTGGGGGTGTTACAACTCCCTTAATCCATCAATTGGCATAAGAATATGGCATTTTCGTTAATTAGTTCAGTGGTCTCACTATAAACTATGGTAGCCAAATATTAGTGTTTCTTCCCAATAGTATTGATGCAAGTGACTTGATTGCACATCGTTACTAGTCTCCCCATGTGCTTAACTAATTACCACAGTAGGTCTCCACTAATAATAAAAAACTAGGGAATATTTTAGGGGTGAAATTTAGCCCATGGGCTACTTTTTAACGTTTTTTGCTAAAAAATAATTCACCAAATTCCATTTTTTTTCTAAAATTATTCACCCAAATTCCATGGAATATTATTTTAGCTCTAAAAATTTCATTCTAAATTTAATGAAAATGTCTTGATTGGTTTATGAAGTCATTCATGAGTATTTCTAAAGATGTCAAGGGAATAATCAATTCCTAAATCCCAAAAGATAGAGTTGGTTTATTCCGAACTTAGATTCTCTTTGGGAATAACCCAAATGCTCCCTGATCTGATACTAATGATATGAATCTTGCACCGAGAACACACATTGATAGTGAGAATGGTTCCATTAAAAATGCAGTAGTTAGTCAAGTGGTAAGTAAAATGGGACATATTTCCTTGTACAATGACCCACCCATGACTTCAAATCTACTCACTCTACCTCAGATCCCATTCAAACCTCCCATCTTAACGCAACTTAGTCCATGAACTAGAAATACATTTTAAAAAAACCTAATGTAAATGAAAAATCAACAAAAGCATACAAAATCATTTTAGAAAGCCACAATGATGAATATGGGTAAAAATGAAATCAATGGGGAATGAAAGAGAAGAAAATTTTGAAGTTCCATTGTATTTTTTACAAGGTAGATCATCTTACTCATCAATTTTCCAAAATGGAGGAGGCTAAACAATTTTATGTCTCAAACAATGCATAGAAATAACTTATTGTTCTCCATAATCCTTTCCCTCTTTAATAGAAGCAAATGATTGCCAATAGCTTTGCAACCTTGCAAGGTGGTAACTGGATCACTATGCTTCAAGGTGGATATACATCAAATTCCACCATATACATGTGTAACCGATATGTTAATGTAGAGATCAACCTCAAAATTATGAAGCTCCTCAGAAAAATGCATCTCATAAGGCAAATTTAAACTTTGACCAAAATGGCCCTCTATAGATAGAGAATCCACTAATAGATCTAGATCTAATGCAGTTCCCTACTAACAATGTTTAACAAAGGTTTGCACGTAATCCTAATGCTTGAACCACTTATAAGTCCAACATTGATGAAGATCTAGATCAATTGACGTGAGATAGCATGCATTAGAAGTACTTTAGAACTACCCTATGAATCATAATGATTCATAAACTATTGTGGGTATTCGACGAGAATGTTTTCTCATAATGGATCTTACAACTTAGTTCATTTTATTAGCTTATTTCCACTGAATACTAGATCATTTGGAATTGAAGACAAGAAAAACTAGAGAAAGGAAATACACCACACAATAACACAAGATATACTATAAGAAAACCAACTATGGAAAAAGCCTTTCTAGAAATGAGGTCTATGCCTTGCTCTTTTATATATTTAATGCAAATACAAAGGAAAATGGTACTCTATGGACTTACATATGACTCTTGGGTGACACTAGCTACTACAGGATCTACTCCTTCCTTTTTGTACCTAATATCCTCCTATGTTATTTCTCAACTATGAAACAATACAATAACATTATGAATGGGACCTCTTCTCCTAACATCCCGATGTTTAAAATAGCCTCATAGTCATCTAGGGTTAATTTAAGGGGTTTTGCATGCCTAGATTATTGATTAGGGTTAGGGTTTTGGACCTTCTAGAATATTCTTTAAATTTTGCACGTGACTAGCTCTGCATGTGTGATAAATGAGAGCTAAAGTGGAATCCACTCAGTACCATGGTGGTCAATTGGATAGGTCAACTTGTGTGAGGAACAAATTCTTCATACAGAATCTATTTGAGGCTATTCATGGATTTTTGGAAAGGTCCCAATGTTTAGAATCACGTCCCTTAAACATGCCTTATAAGGTTCTAGATCCCAAATGTGTAGATTGATACATACCCCTCAAATGGGTCTACTATCCAATTCATCCAATATTTCAATGCCGAAAGCACCAAAATAGATGACTAATTATATATTGATCCATTTTGGATCACACCTCCTCATTATCAGAGGATTTTGGTCCCCAAAATATTTTACTGAATGAGGCAAGGAATTTTTTTCTCTACCTTATCTTTGGAGTAGCATTTAGATTTTCCTTGAAGTTTTCCTTTCAACCCCACCTACTAGAGCTCATATTGTCCTTGCTTGGTTGTTCTACGATTTCTCTATAAAATTGTGTATTATGCTAACTCTACTTCAACTTCTCGTGCTAAGCCTATTAATAAAGCTAAAAACTCTTTAGGTTCTTGTTCCAACATGGAAGGTTCATAGAGTTTTATATTTTCCACATTCACTACTCGGTAAATGCACATGTATGGGAGTAAATTGAGTTTGCAGTCATTATTTCCTACCTTACCTAACACTTCAAAACTACGATACCATAATGCCTTGATATTCTTACCAAGACATTGTAGTCTTTCCTTATTCAAGTGAAACCATATTCAATATCCCACCTTGAATGTTTTCTCAACCCTATGTTGGTAATGTCTTGCCTCGTACTTTTCCCATGACTTCTTAAATGTCTCATGTACTTGTAAGTACATTTGTTTATTCTTATCGATGGATTTTGTATCTATTAATCGTTCATCGGTGGTGTCTTCCCTCACTTCCCCACATTGTCCATAAAAATCATCTAGAGGTATAGGTGGCAAGTATCCAAAACAAGTTTCAAAAGGATAATTTCAAATTGAATTTTGAACTACTCTATTATAAGACTGTTGGATGTAGATCACATATACATCCCAAGTCTTTGGATGCTTCTAATTGTAACTCCTCAAAAGATGTACTAAAGTCCTACTGACTGCCTATTTATTCCCATATATCTATGGATGGAATGTTGTGGATCTATTTAACTTCGTGTCCATATTCTCCTAGCATGTAGTCCAAAATGAACTTATAAATATATTATCCCTGTTTGAGATTATGTTCCTTGGTATCCAAAAGTGCACCCAGATGTGTTCAAAGGACATTTTTACTACTTCTTGTCCTTTAATAGTCTTTTTACAAGGTATAATAACACGTGCATATTGTTGAAACTATCAAATGGTACAAACAAATAGTCATGTCCCTTCCTAGTGGTTAGAATACCACCCACAAAATCCATGGATATGTTTTCCCAAGGTCTCATAGGAACATGTAAGGGATGGTATAGACCTTTCTTCCTATTACTGAGATTTCATGTACAACAAAATATCCAACATCCTATAAACCAAGTGACATCTTCTTGCATTCTAGGCCAATAAACATACCTTTGCAAGTTAGCAATTGTCTTCCCAAATCCAAATTGCCATGCAACTTTGGACGTGCGAGCCTCTCTCATGAGTTGTAATATTTCACCTTTAAGAAATAATGGCTTGTCCATCTCGTAGATTAAACCATCCCGGAGATGATAGTCACCATTAACCAAAAGTAAATTCCAAATATGAACTTCTCCAAGGATAATTTTAAGAACCTCCCAAAAATTTATATGTATAATAAATGGGAGGATCTCCATGATATATAGGAATATTTAAAGGTTATTTTATCAATAATATAATATTCATATATAGTTTTGGGGCTAATATTTCATTCTATTATAGAATGTTGTAAAATCTTGGCAAATCTTTCACTAAATTATAAGATATTATAAAATATTGGTGAATATTTTGTTAAATTATTAAATATTGGAAAAACTTGGATAATCTTTCATCAAATTATAAAGCCTTGTAAACTCTTGGTGAATCTTTTGCTAGGAAGACTTAGGTTTGGATTCTGCAGATTACTAAGATAGTGCAATAGAAGAGCATATATGAGAGCTCAACTCTAGAATCTCTTGACTCCTATACTCTTGAATGAATAAATGCTTGAATGAGGAGAGGAGGGATTTATTTAACATTTAACAAGTAGTATTCGGTTACTCATGACTAAAGGTGTCAGTGAAACACAACTACACTAACTAGATTTAGGACAAGTGGGGACTCCACTTGTTATCTTGTCCCTTAATGGTCCAATGGACATGTATGGACCCAAATCTTGACAAACCAGTAAACTGATACATTTAAACTCTTTACATTGTGGAGTGATTATGGCATCCACAAACCATTATTACAATGTGGAGTATTATTGAGACCCACAACCTTAATATATTGTATGAATTCACAATTAGCTTATTTTTCAAATGTCCCATGTTTAAGCTACCCTATAAGGAAAAAAATAACATGCTTATATGTTTATAGATTCAAATACCACTTTTTCCTTTGTTTTTGTTGACAATCAAGATATGAATCATGTCATTGGATTTAGAATTTTTAGAGTTAGTTAGAAGCTTGGTAGGGTTATTAGAAATAAGAACATACACTAAAAAAATTAGAAAGAACATTAATGCGTCATCACGCATATCATTAGAAGTACTTCGATAAAGACTATTTTTCCTCAAATAAATTGAGGTGGTGTTTGTATACATGTGCTTGAAATTTTCAAAATCATGCAAAATGTTGTAAAACATGTCTAGCACCGTCATTGAATGCAAAAATACAAGATATCAAATAGCAGGATGTCTTCATTTCAGGTCAAACATGTCTTGTACATATTATATATAATCATGAAGGAAATTAAGTATCATGTTCCAACTAAATCATTTATTCATCATACATAACTAGATCCATTTTTGGATGATGATAGCAATTACACATCAAAACAAATAACCAAATAACATTTTACTTCTAAATGACCCTTACAAGAAACAAAATACCATAAAACAAATGCCAAACCCAACAAATATAGGTTACAAATAAAATTGACAAACTTGGAAATACGAATAAAAAAAGCTACAGTCATGAACTCTCAATACAACTAAAAGAATCTATCATAACGCTTTGGAAAGCTCTACAGAAAGATAATGCCAAAATAATTACCATTCAACTGTATACCCACCATTATAATAAGAGTGCATTAATTTATATTACAAATTTCCCAAACATCAACAATAACAAACAAAAAATATGAGCATACACACTCTCATGAATGCCTGAGGTCTAATAATAATTGAAGAGCAAGATCCTAATAAAAGCATATTTTAAACAAGTAGGTCAAATTTAGTTTGAATATATAAAAACCATGTGGCATATCTCCATCAAGGGTAGCATCCATTGACAATGTATAAATGTCAACCGATGGTTTAAACATGGCAAGGCATAAAATAAATCATATATTATGAGCTTTATAATGCTTTCATGAAACCAATACTCCTAGGATAGATAAAAATCCTAACAAAAGCAAATGTGCCTTAAGAATCAAGAGTTCCCTAGAATTCAATAGGCCTTAAAAATCATCCATGATAAAAAGCATGATAAAATCCAAATTCATAGTATAATAATCTATTGTAGTTGTGGATAAAAGGCATAAAAAGCATGATAAAAAGAAAACAACGTTAATTATTGGATAAAAAGCATGATGTGAGTGTGTATTCTATGATAAATTGTATGTGTGGTATACCCCTTCAAGACCTAATCTTTAGGCAATGGAGATGTTGCGCGAAGATTAAATGTCCAGAAAACTAAGGATGAAAAGTGGAATCACATATAACAAAACCTTCACCCTGCAAGTGCAATCCGATGTGTGTGAACCATGAATCACTATAGTCATTATATAGGAAAAAATTGCACTTCATTTTCCCTCTAATACTAGAAATCATCTCTAACGCTTTTAGTTTTATTGTTGTATCGTCTATAAAATGACTTGTTGAATCCCTGAGTACAAGAATAAGTACCATAAATCTATCTAGTGGACCCCTCAATACCTAGTTGCATTGCATGGATTAGATAATCAACTAATGAGAGCCATGGATTTTTGGGTAGACAATACCATTAATGGATATTTCATGCATTTTGTTGTAGAGAATCACCAATCCTTCTCAAAAGTGGAAGTTGTATTTAAGAAAAAGCTTGTGGGGGATTGGTCAAGGGAATTTCATTCTGGATCAATGTTTGGATGTTAGAAAATGGGTTTGATAAGGACTTGATGATGATGGAGGATTATAATTTTATGTTTTTTGTAACTATCTATGTGAAAGTATTGTAAATTATTTTATGATGAGATATAAGAATAAAAATATTACTTTTTATTAATTTTTAATTAGATTGATTAATTGTATGTTGTTTGTAACTATCTTATCACCTTAGAAATATTTAAGATAAAAAGTATTTTTTTTTAAATTTGATTGATAAAATATTTTCGATAAAATATATATAAAAAATAAAATATATAAATTAAAATTATGTAAATAGATTTTTCATATTTATAAAGCATGTACACTCAGCAAGTTCCATAAATAAAAATCATAATCAAATAAAGCAAGTAAAAAAACTATTGAAAAAAAAAGCCATACCAAATTAATATATAGTTAAATATATTGTTGAGTGTTATATATATATATTTAAATTAATTTAAAATCTATAAACATATTTAAGAATAAACTATATTTTTCATAACATAAATTTTTTTTCTCTGTTAAAGATGAATTAGTAGTAAGGATATAGTTATTGTTTGCTTATTTGTTTTATATTGCATATAGTATACATAGTTTGTCTCATATGTTGAGAAATTCAATGTCAATTTAGTATCATGCATATATTAATGATATTTATACTATTATCAAGATGTATTGATTAACTACTTTATGTTATTGTATATATATTTTTATATTAATTAATTGTTATTTTTTCAATTATTTAATTTATTATCATTTTTACAAGTTTCGTGATTGGATTTTATAGAAATGTGTTATTTTGTAAAGGATGTATAGAGATTATGTTTGGAAGTCTCTATCCATTTCCACTTAGATCATATCTCAAATAATCATATGATTAGGATTGTGCACATTAGGGAAAATTTTAAGGATCCGTAAATTTCTTAAAGTGTATAAACCTTAAAATCCAACCAAAAATTTTTAACCATACTAATTATCAAATTTCCAACCATAAAATGTTTGGTGATGTTTTTTTTAAAAAATTCAAACTTATGAGGATTTTATATAGCTTTTGGACAATTTTGGTAATTTTTAGAGAAAAAAAAAGATTAATCCTATGGACTTTGGGAAACTCATAGTAGAAAAAAATGGAAAATGGCTATTTTTTGGGAGAAAAAACCCTCCAAAACTATCCTATGGGATAAATTTTTCCATTAAATGTTTCCTTGGAATGCACACACTTCTTAAGCAATGAAATATCAAAGACATCGTGAGATTTAGAGGTACAAACAATGCAATTTTATATGTAATTGATCCCCACAATTTATCAATTTTATCTTAGCACAACTTCGAGGCTTAGTGAACTCTTATTTTCCCTCACTTTGAGGTAAACATGGTTTATAAATGAGGGACCTATAGCCATCTCACTTAACCAGCATGGATACTCTATGAAAAATTAAAAAATGATCTATGTTGTCATTCTTATGTAGACATATGTATTGATAAAATCTAGCAATCCTTGTAGACTTAGTGTAAGATGAAATCCCAAAACAACATATTAGACACTAAAATAGTAATAAGTTTTGCTATTTCAAGTTAATGGATTCAAGGCTTGTGCTCATTTCTATGTGCAACTTGCACATAATAAAATAGATAAAAATATTTTGACAATCAAGCCCCTATGTTTAACAATCTCTATGATTAGTCATATAAAAAATGACACTTCCTTAATCCATCAATTGGCATAAGAATATGGCATTTTCGTTAATTAGTTCAATGGTCTCAGTATAAAATATGGTAGCCAAATAGACATTGGAGCCTTAACAGAGACTTCTTCTTCTCAATCGATCAGTACTTGGGCTCGAATGTATGAAGCATTAAGAGACCGTTTTTACCCACCTAGGTTTCTTCAGTATTTATGGATTTGATGGCACCAGCTCCGCCAACTACCTACACAAGGGGTACAAGCCTATATCAAATACTTCTCCAAGCTTCTACTCTTGCTCCACATTCCAGACCCAGAAGAGGTATTAATCCTTAAATTTAATTCTGGTTTATTGGTTCAATTCCGTAGATAAGTTGAGTTATTTATAATTTCTGCATGAGATAAACCTTTTCAAAGAGCATTGGCAATCAAAAGGAAGATAGCTCCTTGGGGTCATACTCAATCTTGTCCCAACCAGAATCCCTCTACTTCACAAACTCTCACACCCAATATTGCATATCACTGTCCCTCCAATCGTCCTACCAACCAAAATGCTAATACACCATGGTGTTCCTTACACAATACTAATTCCCACAACACTTCATATTGTCGTGTTTTAAAATATCTCAAGACCAACAAAAATCTCTTCACATAAGCTACTTCATCCCAACCTATAGAGGACATTGATGAGGTTTCTCTTGAGAATCCTACTAAAGTAGATCCCTCATTGATCTTAATGACATCTGAATATTCTAACTCATCTACCCTACCCCTCTTTATGCATAACTTCCAAATCAAAAATTCCTTGGCATTGCTCATCATGGACAACAACAAGTAGAAATTTTTTGTTTCACAAGAGCTAGTGCAGCGCCTCCATCTACCCACCAGTCCTCACTCAAAACCATATCATCTAGTATGGGTCCAAAAGTATGGTCCCAATCTATTGGTTTCTCATCCTTGCTTGGTAACATTTTCCATCGCTTAATTTAAAGACTTTGTACTCTGAGATGTGTCACCATTAGATTGTGCTGACTTAATTCTCAGCCTCCCTTACCGAAACCAACAGAATTCCATTTATATAGCCAAATCTTGCCAATATAAAATTACCAAGGATGGCCACACCTATATCCTTACAGCGACTAATCAACTCAAGACACATTCAATCGTCGTCTTCTCCTTGTGCTTCCCTATCCTTCGTAATCCCTAAGAAAGACACCCCAAAAATGCACCTTGTCACTGATTATCGGGCCCTTAACAAGGTTGCCCTTAACAAGGCCACGATGAAGAACCGCTACCCGCTACCCCGGATTGAAGAGTTACTCGACACCCGACAAGGTGCTAAATGATTCACTAAGCTGGATTTGATAGCATGATACCATCAAGTTGGAATGAATCCAGTAGATGTTTGGAAGACAGCATTAAAGAAAAAATTTGGTCTTTTTGAGTGAAAGGTCATGCCTTTTGGCTTGACTAATGCACCTGCCACCTTCATGAAGCTCATCAATGATATTTTCAGGAAGCACTTGGGTCGCATTTTGATTATCTAGTTAGATGACATTCTGAACTTCAGTAATTCATGGTAAACCCACCTTCAGCATGTTCGTCAAGTTCTCGAAATACTCAGAGAACACAAGTTGCAGGTTAAAGAAAAGAATTCATATTTTCGCCAATGCTCAGTTCCTTACATGGGATTTCTTGTCAACTCAGAAGGTATTCAACGTGATCCTACACGCATCAAAGCATTTAAATAGTGGCCAACACCTTCTTCTGCCAACAAATTAAAAAGCTTCCTCGGTGGCATAAAATTTTATCGTACATTTGTTCTACATTTCTCTTAGATGGCTCGTACTTTGCATCATCTATCCAATAGTAATTGCACCTTTGCTTGGAATAAAGAAGCCATCGACCACTTTGTTTGTCTCTGGGAAGCTCTCTATTCTTCCCCAATACTTCATTTTCCAAACCTCTCTCAACCATTTGAGATTGAGTCAGATGCCTCACAATATGCTATTGGCGTAGTGCTTAAACAGGGAGGACATCCTATTGCTTCCCACTCAGAATCTCTTTCAGATGCTAATAGAAACTATAGCACCTACAACAAGGAATTCTACAGCCTAGTGCAAGCTCTCAGGCAATGGAACCATTATCTGTTGGGAAAGGAGACTATTCTACATACAGACCACCATCCATTGATTTTCATTAATTCATAGTCCAAGATATAGGAACAAAGGCATCTTAAATGGGCATCCTACATTTAGAAATTCCATCTAGTTATTTGATACAAGAAGGGAACCTCTAAAAAGATGGCAGATCTGCTCAGTAGGTCACCCCTTGCAGTGCTCCAAATACTGTATGTGCGATGTGCTACTTATGATATATGGAAATATCAGTATGCTACTGACCGTGACTTTAAAGATATGTGGGATGCATTACAGGACCCTAAAATCATCAATCAGATTCCATTCTTGGACTACACCATCCGTGATGGGTGGCTCTATAAATTAAAGTTTTTATGTGTCCCACACTCTGATGATCGTCTACTTGTGATTAAAGAAGCTCATGCATCTGCATGTGGAGGCCAATTTGGTACCACTAAGACCATTCAACATCTCCAACGCCATTTATATTGGCCGTCTCTTCAACCTCAAGTAGAGAGATTCATACGAGCCTCTGCCTTATGTTCTCAATCGAAACCATCAAATCGAAAGCATGGCTTATATCAGCCACTACCACTACCTTCCAGGCCTTGGAAGTCAATTTCTATGGATTTCTTAAGTGGACTACCCACCACCCAACAAAAACAAGATGCAATTTGGGTGGTAGTTTTCCATTTTAGCAAAATGGCCCTCTACATTGCTTGCACAAAGACCACTACTGAAACAACAAAAATGTATTTCCAACATTTGTGGCCTCATTTTGTCCTACCAAGCAACATCATTTCAGATTGAGACTCACACTTCCTGATTTCCTTTTGGAAGACACACTGGGCACTGCTTGGATGTCAGCTCAAATTCTCCACATCTTTCCACCCTCAAATGGAAGGCCAAATAGAGGTAGTCAACCGCATGGTGGTACATTCTCTCCATACTCATTTCGGATGTAGAAAACAGTGGGAAAATTATTTACATATTCTTCAACATAGATACAACAAGGCCACACATTATGCTACCGGTTTTTCTCCTTTTGAAGTATGTTTAGGCTTCCAACCAACTTCTCCAGCTGAGTTTCAACTCACATTGGACCCCCACAGTACATACCATTAGCAAAGAGAACAACACTCATCTCAAAGGTTTCTGCAGCAAATTGCACATCGCCACACTCAGGTAATGGAAGCTTTGAAAGCTGCTCAAGCACGCGCAAAACAAAGGAATGACAAACATAGGACATCCATTTCCTTTCATCCTGGAGACCGAGTCTGGTTACATTTGGATAAGAAACACTTCAAAGGAAAACATCATAAACTACATCCAATTCAATATGTTCCCTACACAATTATAGAAAAGATTGGGGAAAATGCCTATCGGTTGGACCTCCCCCCTCAGCTCGGTATCCACAATGTCATCAATGTCAATCATCTAAATTTATTCGAGCCTCCTCTCTTGGATGAATCAATCACAATTACACATCCTATGGACAATATTCTAGACTTACAACTTCCTTTGTCCAAGGATACTATACTCGACATCAAGACCCGTTCTACTCGCCACCGGGATTACACCTCCTACCTCCTGGCACGTGAAGGACAAACTCGAGCGCAAGCAAAGTGGATGAAATCCGATATGGTGCAAATTCTCATTTCTGCATCTTCTCATAGAAGCATGGATGCTTCCAGATCTAAACAGGGAGGAATTGGGCCATAAAGAAGATAGTCTTCTTTGCAACCCATAGTAGAAATAAGGGATCATGTAATAAGATTAGCCTAATTTTTGTTAAAATGTATTAGAACATATATTATGTAAATAAGTACATCCCTTATTATAAAAGGTGAACCTTTCATCTAATACATGTTAAATTTTAAGAATTTACTTCAATCTGATCTAGGATCTTAACTGAGAGAACAACATGTACATCAAATCTATAGCATATCAATCATGGACACAATAATGCAAGCACACAAGAGACACAGAGTTTACTTGGGGAAAACCATAAAGGTGAAAAACCCCAATAACTTCCTCAGAGATAGATAGAGCAATGATACAACCAGAATACAAGAGATAGTCTTCTCCTAGAAATAGAGCCTCCTCCTCACAAGTGCACCACTTTCCGAATGAGAGAAGTGTGTGAATGAATGATGAAATAGAGATCTCCCGATCTCTATTTATACTTTTCTTGTCCTGCCCAATAAACTAATGGGGCCTACATGTCTAGCTTAACCCATGGTTAACTTAATCCGAGCCGACCCCACACTTGGTGGTCTAATAACCCTTTGACCCACATGGCCGACCCCCAATAGGGTGGTCTAATAACCCTTTGACCCATATGAGTTATACAGGGCCGACCCCAACAAGGTGGTCTAATAACCCATCAAGTATAAGTTACGACACTTACAATATAAATGACAACACTTCCGTATAGAGGAATAATACCATATCTATAGGAGTACAAAATACATATATGAAATACAAGGGTGAAATACATTCCGAAGTTACATATACATCAACACTCCCTCTTAACTAGGAAGGTATTTCTTGACACAGATCTGCTAGCACAAGTCTTCTTCTCTAGATCAGCACCAGCGAATCATCATCATCGTCACTGCTGCTGCTATCTCAATCAATCTCCGAATCTACTCGTCATAGGA
The DNA here is from genome assembly GCA_027924585.1 of Larix kaempferi. Taxonomy (NCBI): domain Eukaryota; kingdom Viridiplantae; phylum Streptophyta; class Pinopsida; order Pinales; family Pinaceae; genus Larix; species Larix kaempferi. Next base: position 10,092,780 of record BSBM01000087.1, read on the forward strand.
AGTTCTACAGGGCCAGTCCTTTTTCATACTAGATGTAGACCCACCACTTGCAGGTCTTCGTCATCACTGGCCATACTGTGGAATCCTCAGGACTCATTACGTGCGTCACCAAACCTTAAAAGAGTCTCTTGACTACCAAGAACCCTAAAGAGCATCTGAGGCCTTTTTCATCCTGTCCAAATCTCCAGGACTTATTACATGTGACTATCACAAAACCTTAAAAGAGTGTCCCAGGAACGTTTATGTGCATAGCACGACCGACAAGAACTCTAAAGAGCATCCCAGGAACATTTATGTGCCTAAGCATGACCGGCAAGATCTCCAGGACTAATTACATGTGACCTCTGCTACAAACCCTCGAAAGAGCATCCCAGGACTCATTACGGGCACACAGCCCAACCTATCGGATCTCCCAGGTCTTACATGTAGTAGCCCACCAAAAACCCTCGAAAGAGCATCCCAGGACTTATTACGGGCACACAGCGCAACCTATCGGATCTCCCAGGTCTTACATGTGGTCCACTATCACAAACCCTCGAAAGAGCATCCCAGACTATTACGGGTACACAACTCTGACCTATAGGATCTCCCAGGTCTTACATGTGATACACAGTGCCAATCCTTTTTCATACTGGATGTGACCTAGAACAAATTTAGGATTTCCTTTGCACAACCTGTCCACGGCCATAGAGTATCAACCTAATACTCAACATACATCATCCTGAGGTACACATGATCATCTTGATCATCATCACTGTATCGTCCTTATACATATCATCTGGAGCAACATCCTAAAGCTCATCATCTATGATCATCCAGATCATACACTACATCCACCTGATGCATACCAAGTATCTACCTAATACATATCATCATACATGATCCACCTGATACATACATAGATACATGATCCACACAATGCATCTAACTGATATATATCAACATACATGATCTACCTAATCATACACAGTATCCACCTGATACATATACAGATACTTGGTCCAAGCATCCAACATGATGCATATACAAAATACATATAAATGATCCAACTGATCATATCCAGCATCCAACATGATGCGTACATACATATACATATAAATGATCCAACTGATCATATCCAACATCATCCTGATGCATACATAGAGCAGTAACTGAAGCATCGTCCTAATGCTCATCATCCATGATCCTCCTGATCATCATAGCATCGTCCTCTTCAGATCATCTCATTGTCCACGAAGCACAACCCAGATGCACATCATCCAGCACTTACACCACCGACATGGGAGAACAAATCTACCACCATTTGGGGAAGGCTCCAACCCTTACTTTTTCACCATGGGAGAACACACCTACCACCATGTGAAAAATGGCTTCATCCCTTATATCTATACCACGAGAGAACACATCTACCACCATGTGAGAATGGCTCAACAATTACATCACGACCATGGGAGAACACATCAACCATGTCAAAAAATCTCATGTGCATCTGCATCTTCTGGACTCATCACTTCCCTTTGGAAGGAACCTTGATCTGAAGTGCACCAAGCCTCTCTCTGAAGTACTCAAACTGCACTCTGGCCAACGGCTTGGTCAATACATCTACAACCTGCTCATCCATCGCAACATACTCTGCTTTGGCTGTACTCAGTGCTACGCAGGACTGCTTCCTATTAAACCAAGAGATCACACCTGATCCCATACTGAAGCATCACCTAGATGTTCTCTTCCTATCTGTAACACTGCCTTCCCAATCTGAATCAACATAACCCTGTAGGTTAAACTTTTGATTCGCATCATACTTGAGCCCATAATCAACTGTACCCTTCAGGTACCTCAGAATATGCTTTACAGCAACCAGTTGAACATCTCTCTGATCCGTCAAAAACTGGCTCAATGTGTTCACCCCAAGGCAAATATCTTGTCTCGTGTTGGTCAGGTACGTAGAGGACCCAATCATCTGACGATACATTGTGACATCAACCAGATCAGATGAAGCATCACACAGAAGCTTCAGGTTTGATGCCATAGGTGTGGCCATGTCCTTGTAGTTCATCATCCCAAACCTCTTCAGAATCTCTACTGCATACTTCCCTTGTCCAAGGAAGATTCCATCTGCACTCTACCACACCTCCATGCCAGAAACAAATAGTGCATCATCTCCAAGTTATTCATCTTGAACTTGGCAGCAAGCTTCCGCTGCGTGTTGGCAATCAATCTATATTCACCTGTAATAAATAGGTCATCCACATACAAAAGTAGTATCATTGGATTGCCTTCCTCAACCTTGTAGTGAAGGTTGGAATCCGCTTTACTCTTGGTAAATCCCAAACTGGATAGAAAGTTGTCTATCCTACCATACCAAGTTCTGCACATATATGACTCCCTGTCATGTGTCTCAGAACCAAGTGGCTGCTCCACATACACTTCCTCTTCAACTACACCATTCAAGAAAGCTATCTTGAAATTCATCTGGTGTATCTTCCACTTCATCACTGCAGCCAGAGCAAGTACTGATATGATGGAAGTGGATCTGGCTACAGGGGAAAAAGTCACTATGCTACTACCTGTAACATGCTTGATCTTGTAGATCCTCTTGGAAGTCACTACAAACTACCCTTTAGGTCTTGGGACTGCATCCCAAACATATTCATGATCGACTGGTACTCCTCGATCATGGCATTCTTCCTAGATCCTGGGAACTTCAATATCTTCAATATTTTCAATAGATAACTTTGTTGCTTGAAGAAATGTTGTAGTCCTTCTTTTGTAGGTGATGGTATATGATCTTTCCTACACAACAAGTTAAATTGCATGATTAGAAAACATCTCATAGTTTTCAGAACAAATTCTTACACATAAAGAAATATGTCATACAGTCATGCAATTATTTTAGCCAATGCTTCAATACAACATTTATCCATATCCCGTAACTTTCTAGATGCCTTCCAATCTCTACCAGAACATTGTTAAGAGTGTGCACAACTCCCAACATGTCAGCAAAGAGGTTTCATTCTAGATAAGTAGCAATGGAATGTTGTATAGTGCCATAGGCCACTTACCCATCAAATGCATATTAGTAGTATACTATTCATTAATGCAATCATTCTAATATGCACAATCCATATCCCAAGTCTAGGAACATAATCCTATACATCATTGAACAATTTTATTTAAACAAACAAATATGTAAGAAATGGTAATTAAAATACTTATCTTTGTTTGTTTATTGGGTGGACTCTCTCTGAGTCTTTGCTTCCTTACAGGAGCTGCTGAAGTAGCTTCTTCTACACATTTCTGTTGTGGAATGCAGAAGGATGGTCAACTCCCTTTGGATATCTGCATCCTTGTAGAAACTACTAGAGTGAGCTCCCTCTTGATCTTTGCTTCCTGGATTACCTGTCCTTGAACCTATATTCATCCTAGGTCCCTATGCATATTTATTAGTATCATGATTGTGTTATTCTTGTAATCTCATACATTCATTAGTATATTCTCAATACCATCAAAACACAATAATCTTAAGCATCTATAGTCATGATCATTTCAAACAGAAATAATAAGCATTAGTATTCAAGGTTTCAGGGAAGTCTTCTTTTACTCATGCATATTCTTATTTGATCATAGGACTCTTCTAGTTAGTTAAATCATCAATCAAGATAAGAGATATAATATACATAAAACCCATGATTACTCAAACCTATACCTTCATGATTCTTCTAGTTAGTCATATCATCAATTATGGTAAGAAACATAATATGCATACAACCATGACTATTCAAACCTATGACTTCATGAATAATCATTATCAACAACACAACAGTATAAGATCCTAACACAAGGTAGGATTCTAGCTTGATATAGGAAAAACATACCTGGATTAGCATGCTAGCTAGTTATGTCTAACATACCCGCATAATTTCTTCTTGTGCTAGTAACCTGCATGTCTCATAAGTTATCCATTGTAGGACCAAGTTATACATACCTCGTAAGTAGCTCTTCTAAGTGATCCATGACAATGGATGAATCTTTGTCCTCATGTCATCATGATCATATGTTCTTGAACTAGAACATGATTTGTCTTTCTTGGTGTACCTTTCATGTTAGCAGACAACATAAACCTCATACAACGCCATAATGCATTAGTACAATCATAAGTGTCAACACCCTAATCAATGAATATCTTCTATCGTGCATTCATAATTTTATTAAGGTGATACGACAAGTCTAGATTTAATCAAGATTGTACTAACCGTAATAATATGAAGACAAATATACGATAAACTTAATCATGAACAAATCTCAAAACATACCTGGATAATTCATACCCGTCGAGATTGCTTGTAATCTTCTTATGGAAGGCCTTAGCCTCATATCCCTCTGAAACGGGAACTTCTTCACTTATGCAGGTGACCAATCCATCTTCTTCTAGGATTAACCCAATCCACTTGATTTGCAAGAACTGGATTTGGAGTTGGATTAGGGTTTGTCAGAGAAACCCCAAAAATTCAAACTTCCCAAAGGATAGAAATATGCACCTTGATGAGCTGATCAAGCTGGTATGTTTAGAATTTGAAAACTGTAAAGTTTCACTCCTCAATTTTACCTTTGAAACTTTTGGATTCACTAGACGTGACCCCGAACTAGGGTTTGATGAAGCCCACTCTTCTTCCCAATCAAAAGGTTTGATCCAAATCTCTAAGCTTCTATTTTTCTGAGGAGCTTCCAGCTATGGTCACAGATTTCAAAAATTCCCATTTTTGCAGAAGCCCTAATTTTCCACTTTTCCGATCAAAGTCCCGAACTAGGGTCTGATCAAGCCCGGTCTTCTGCCCAACCAAAAATTCTGATCTTGGTCTCTAAATTTCTATTTTGATGAGTATCATTCAGCCATAGTCTCCAATTACAAAAATTCCAACTTTCTCCGAAACCGTAAATTCCGGAAGCCATGAATGAAGGTGCTCAAATTTATTTTTTTTTGACAGAAATATGTACCTGATTGTTTCTGGTGTAACTCTGAACTTTTCGATCCACAGGGTCTGAAAATTTTTCCTGAGATATCTCGACCTGTCATATTTCCAACCCCACAGTTCTGACCTCAATTGGATTCTTTGAGAGATATTTATGCCAAGTGTCGCAACGTGACCTATTTATGGGATAAAACAGGAGAGCGAACTTGTACGGTGTGCCACGTGTCAATGGTTCAGTTTCGGCCTCTGAAAACATTAACTGAGAAATTATAGTCCGTGCACTACCTGTCACTTATTACGAAATTTAATTTGGAGCTTCCTAGCCCAAGTTATGACCTTTTTTCCAAGGTCACCTGTTTATGACTGAGATCTGGAAGAGACAGAAACCCTATATTGTACAGATCATAAATCACAAAGTACAATGAATTAGAAGTTTTCCTTTGGATACAAGGTACATGGGGATCTTATCTTCGACATGTAAAAGTTTCAAATCCGAAAACTCTACTAAAATGGATTTATAGCGAACTTTCTATGATGACTGGTTTTTGCTATATCAAGCCCTAGCATCGCAAGTGCAACAAGTGTCATACATGCCATACCATGCCTTCTTTCAGGCTAGCTCTGATACCATGTTAAATTTTCAGAATTTACTTCAATCTGATCTAGGATCTTAACTGAGAGAACAACATGTACATCAAATCTACAGCATATCAATCATGGACACAATAATGCAAGCACACAAGAGACACAGAGTTTACTTGGGGAAAACCATAAAGGTGAAAAACCCCAATAACTTCCTCAAAGATAGATAGAGCAATGATACAACCAGAATACAAGAGATAGTCTTCTCCTAGCAGCAGAGCCTCCTCCTCATAAGTGCACCACTTTTCGAATGAGAGAAGTGTGTGAATGAATGATGAAATAGAGATCTCCCGATCTCTATTTATACTTTTCTTGTCCTGCCCAATAAACTAATGGGGCCTACATGTCTAGCTTAACCTGGTTAACTTAATCCGGGCCGACCCCACACTTGGTGGTCTAATAACCCTTTGACCCACATGGCCGACCCCCAATAGGGTGGTGTAATAACCCTTCGACCCATATGACTTATACAGGGCCGACCCCAACAAGGTGGTCTAATAACCCATCAAGTATAAGTTATGACACTTACAATATAAATGACGACACTTCCGTATAGAGGAATAATACCATCTCTATAGGAGTACAAAATACATATATGAAATACAAGGGTGAAATACATTCTGAAGTTACATATACATCAACAATACAAGCGCGGGCTTATTGAGAAAAGTACTTTTTGTTCCTATTTCTCTTGCTCTTAGGTTTAGGTTTGAAGCCTCCTCCGTGAACAATGGACCTTCTGGTGGCTCTTATTCCTCCTTCCCTCCTCCTTATACATTTTTTAAACTCCTTGGCTCAACATCAGCACCCTCTGGAAACCAGTGTGCCCTTCCTCAATGTCTCCACTGTGACTCTATCCTTGGCTCAACATTAAGTGCCCCCTTGAAGCAAGTGTGCCCTTCCTGTTGTCTATGTTGTGGTTCCATCTCTTGGAACACATCCACCTCATCACATTGACCTAACTTGTGGGATATACAAGCTACCTAATGGCCACCATTTTTAAGAAGATATGCCTAGAAAATGAAGAGGGGCACTACACCTGGTTATTGCACCCTATTTGAGCCACCCATTATGTACAGATCTGCACAAGAAGGGGTTAGATCTTCTCGAATGGGAGATCATTTATTAAGAGGGAAGGTTGGAATCCTTTCTTCTCTTGATATTTCTTATCTCTTTTCTGATCCCTAAAATATTTATGTACATATTCTCTTCCTTTATTCTAACCATATATGTGCTTATCCTTTTAGATTGCCTCTTCAGGAGATTTAGGTTCATCAAATTGGATTTCATTGTTGTAAAAGTTAGAAAATCCACTTAGGAACCTATGGATTTTTACCTTTTATTCTTTAATAAAACCAACAATATACCCCAACAAATCTGTAAATTTCCTCTCTTACTCTTCCATACTCATAGCTCCCGACTTGAGCTCAAAGAATTGCTTCATTTTCCTTTTGTAATTATGTTCATATAAGTACTTTTGTTTAAAGTACATTTTGAACATTTTTAAGGAAATTCTCTTGTAACTGATATGCTTCACTTCCACTAATTGATCCCACCATATGAAATCATTTCACTGAAGGTTATAAATGGAAATTTTGGACTCCATATTTGAAGAAAAAATATGTAGTCATGGTTATTTCCTCATCCCTAGCAACCATTATTCAACATATTCTCCTTTCTTATTATCACCATCAAAAGTAGGTGTCTTAATATTCCTAATTCCCCCTTGGAACGCTTCTTCCACATGTCTTATTTTATGATCCTTCCTTGGAGACATTTATGGGCTACTGCTATAATCCACAGTTTTATACGATCTCATGTTTGCATTAGGTGGTGAATAATGATGCCCACGACCCATAGTAGCAGTCTTAGAGTGTCTATTTTTTTCATGAGATATCTTCTTTGAACTATCCCTATATTCTTTCTCAGGGAATGGAACTGATCCAACCTAGACTTTTCTCTTTAACAAGTTCAATCTATGCGCAAGTTGAGTATTTAACTAATTTTGATGCTACTGAGCTCTCAACATTATTTCATTATAAAATTTGTAATTATGTACTTACACTCTCAAGCTTCTCATAGTTTCCAACAACCCTACTAATTCTATGTTATTTTTTTGTCCATGATATTCCCTCTTCATTGTGCACACTAATGTTCTTCCCTTTTGCTTCTTCTGTCAAACTCTATGAAAGATCCCTTCATTCCATCCTTACTTTCCAATTATTTTCTATGTTGTGCTAATTTTAAACATGTAACCTATAGCAACCCGCTATACCATTATATTCAATTTGTTCAAATCATCCAATATATTAGATAAATATTTGTCAAATTTTTCATAAACAATTTCAAGCATACAAAACAATTCTGGAAAATACCCATTTGCCATTTTTTGTTAAATTTGCCTACGTGATCCTTTTCTATTAAAATTATGGAAAAATAAAAACTATTGATTTATAATGATGTATTTTGAACTTAATGTCCTACCGATACTATTTCCAATGAATATACCCATGTCAATTTCTAACTTCAAAGCTGAAAGTTATGTCTCTCATAAATCCCAATTTTTTCCTAATTTTACCTATTCATGTAACTCCACTTATTCTCAAGGACCTATTACTGATATCTGTAGAATAAAATATGTAAGGAAATAGAATTTTTTTATATTGAGTGCTAATAGCCCATAATATTGTGAGTGCATAGATGTTTTCACTATTCACATCAAATTTTATAAGATTCTAGAATCGCCAACTTTTAGTTTCTACAATTCTTCCAAACATGGAATTTTCACTTAAAATTGATATGTCACAAACAAAGAAATTCTGGAAAAATCACATCTAAGAAAATTTCTTCAGGTCGACAAGTTATGATTTCTTGGACCAGTATTGCCTACTTCAATATTTCAAAAATTGACCTTTCGCATGCCCAAATAATGGATTTCATCCTTTTTTTGCATATCGACTCCAAATATTTCCAAATTTGTCCTCTAGATTCCAAAGTTATCTATGTGTATGGACGAAAAATTGCACCATAATAATTTGGGCTTCAACCGGGCCCCTATCCATCCTCGGGATACACACCTTCAAAACCCATTAAACTGAAATTTCTACAAAATTGAAGCAGAATAGGTCCATGTCCCTCACTGGAAATCCTATAGCCTCCGTAAATGATGTCAAAATTGCACAAGTCTCGTAAATTTATGAGTTAATCTACTCATGTTTTGGAGAAAACAAAATTTAGCTCCAAGATTTTTTATAACTTTGTAATTTTCTACCGACATGGCATGACACATGTCTATTGCGGTGTCATACAATCCCATGTGCCACCTAGTGATGAATGAATGGTGCCCTCCACAAGCCACCAAGTCACTATGCCCTTACCCTTGGGAAGAAATCCTTCGGCAATATTCCATTATGAGAAGTGCTAATGGCTCATGGAGAAGTGGTTCTTGGAAAGTTGTTTCTGGAGCCATTTCCCTTGATCACATGGCTCACTGGACTAGCGCTCAGGTGTTATTTTCCTATAAGCTTTGGAACTAGGTTTTAGCACTTAGTTCATGTGGTTGTTCCACATTGCAACATCTCACCCTATGATAGCTCCACCTCATTTGAAATCCACATGGCACGTCCACGTCACATCGTCCACATGGTGCTTGGGGGGGGCATGTGATTTTTTTATTTCCAAAAAATTTCAAAATTCGAGTTTTCAACAAGTAGATCAAGGATATTTACACTTAGAATTTTCCTATAAATAGTTGGATGACCTTAATTTACATCTAGCTTAGGTATTGTAAAATCATTCTCTGAGCCAACATAATTGTGAATTCCTAGTTCTCCACTCATACTAGTTTTTCCTTCATTTAATATAGTGGAAATATTTCAGCATTGATGCATAATTTAACACTGATTCAGCTAAGATTTATATTTTTACCGCATATCTCCTCTCTAGATCAACCATGGAAGGATTATGCCTAGTTTTCCCTAATATTCTCTCTAGTGCATTTCATCAAATACTTAGTTTGCATCTTGTAAATCTTCCAATATATTTCAAATTCAATCCATGTAGTCCTAGTGCTACAACTCGGGCTCTGAAACCAATATATCATGTACTCGGTGACCTCAAACTACCTTTGGGTCGACAAGATACCGGAAATACTTTTCAAATTTTCCTCTCATACTCAATTTAATTTTTCCAGTGAATTAAATATAAATACAGTGGAATTAAATAAATGATCATCTAGAATTAATTTAACATTTATGAAAATGTTACATGCGATTTCTACATGAATGCATTCACAAAATGCCACTAATTTCTTGCATTTAAATCGTTAAATAACCATAAATAAGTATATAACACAAAACATAGACAAATATCAAACATTTCATACACTGATAGAAACTTATATAAAAATATAACCTCACTCAATATAGACCAAGGACATTCCTCCTAGTTGTAGGGACTCTAGTATACCATCTCTCTCTATAATAGAGGTAGCCCACAAGGTGGGGTTAATAATTCACAAGGTAGAAATTTTCTGGACTACAACTATCCCAATCTACTAGCACTCCTTTCCCATCAGCCTGCACAACCCAAGGAATGGGATTCCCTTCTTTGAGTTAAAAGTTCCTCAGCGTCCATTCTTTGAGTTAATAGTCCCTTGGGATTTTTACCCTCATTCCATTCTAGAGATATAGAATAGGTAGACTAGGGTCTCTCTATGCCAGGACTCTAGGGATCTCAACTGTACTTGGGTATGACTCCTGTATTTAAAATGGGTGATGTATTTAGGCTACTGTACCGGTGTTGGTAATTCAAAATTTAAATTTGATAATGGATGAATGATTGAAAAACAGAATGAATGGGAGAATGAACTAGTTCTCAATATTTGTGTTATAACAGTAATCCACCACTTAGTACCTTTCTTCATAGCCTTACTCAATTTTATTGTCTTTTATGCATTATTACACTATGGTTTGGACTTAGGTAGCTTTAATTGGGAAAATAACCACTTATGAGGAGTGTTCACACCAACATGAGCACTCCAGCTCAGTCAAAACTCTTGTTGTGTCAACAAGTGCACCCTCATTTAATGCTAAGGCACTCTCCTTCCTTGAATTGGGGAATTTTTGTTGACTTGGAGCGCTAGGGTGGATTTGGCCCAATTTTGGCATGATTTGGAGCATTTAATGCCTTTTAGAGCCTCCCACTCTCCTTATTTTGCTCACCCACGCATGCCTATTGCCCATTATTGTTCCAGCATTCCTCAACCACATTCACACCATAATTCGTGACCATTTGGGCTGAGTTGGAGCAAGTTGTACCCACCTAGGGGGATTGAGGCCAATTTGGCCAATTAGACATGTACACTCATTTTGGGCTTCCTAAGCCTCACGAATTTCTCCAAATGTAATATAAACCTGTTCTAAACATGTTTACATGTTATATAGTTAGATAATATCAAGTTTTTGTTCACATTGTGTGTGCAAATTTGTCTTCTTTCAAGCTTTTTTGCAGGTTTTTGCAAGTAATTTGATTTGTGAGGTTCTCTAACGCTCCTAGATATTGTTGTAGATCAATATTATCACATGGTATCAAAGCCTAGTGGATTTTAGTGAGTTGCAGATCAATCTTGAGTGTTTTGAGTTGCATTATTGAGAGAATTTCCAGATAAAATTGAGTGTTTTTTGTAGGACTTTCAGCAGTTTTCTCACCATCAACGCAAGCATAAATGGAAGCAAACCACCTCTTACTTACTCCTTTCAATTTATTTGATTGGAAGGCTGAAATGGTAATTCAACTGAGATCTAAGGGTGTCTATAGAGTTACCATGGGCACAGAAGTGGAGCCAAACTCTGCTGTGGAGAAAGCCAAGTACTACAATCGACTTGATGAAGCATATGGATTGCTATGCCTGAGCATTTTGAGGGAACTCTTGTTTCATATAGACAGTTTGACAACCCCAAATAAAGTCTAGGTTAAGCTAGAATCACCCTTTGGGAAAACTGATGAATTGAGAGGCCATCAACTTGAAAACGAGCTCATCATCTTGAGCCCAACGCATTTTGGAACTATCCAGGAGTTCTTCACTAAGTTCAAGTCTCTAGTGATTCAGCTACAACAATGTGGAATTGTTAAGAAAGAAGAACAATTGATACTGTCCATCCTTTCGAAGCTAGCACCAGAATTTTCAGTGTTTGTAAGCACCTTCCATTCTTCCAAGATGACACTTCGAAATTGGCAAATGCCAACACTAGGAAACTTCATGGAATGTCTCACTCAAGAGCAAGACAAGCTCGTTCAAATGGGCACCATCAAATCTAAAGATCAAACTTTGTCCATGGGTGTTTTGAATGCCTGCAAGGGAAAGAAGGCGGCAAAGAATTTGAAGCAGCCAGAGAAGAGGAAGTTTGAAAAACCCAAATCCACTGATGGGGTTTCGAATCCTTCCAAGGAGAAGGAAAAGAAAGGAAAAGAGAAGACAAAATGCACCTATTTCCACAAGGGATGGCATCCAGATAGCTCCTGCATGAAGAAAACCATTGATACCATGGAACAACTGCTGGAGAAAAACAACATCCCTGCCCCTGATGGCGCAAGGAAGAAAGATGGCATCTCCAATTCTGACAACGAGGAGAAATGTCATGCCTTGGTAGCAGGTATTTCCAATTCCTTATCATTCATTATTGATTCAGGGGCTTCTAGGCACATGATTTCATCTAGATATCTCTTCTCCTCTATTCATTTCAATAGTGATTGAGCAGTTCGAATGGGAGATGACTCTGAAATCCAGACCAAAGGGATTGGTAGGATTGATTTGGAGCATGATTATTTCAGTAATGTGCTCTATGTACCATCTTTGGATGAAAATTTTTTATCAGTATATCAAATGACCCATATAGGAGAAGCCAAGAGAGTAAAATTTACTCCTAACTTGGTAGAGATTTCAGAAATTTCATCAAACCAAGTTGTGGCAGTTGGGTATGCAGATCACCAAGAGAGGATGTGCAAATTCCCGAATTTTCTTCCCAATTCTAGTGACCAAGCTCTCCTATCTCATTCCAACGAGACCTCCAAGCTATGGCATGAAATAGTTGGCCACATGAATTACAAGTATCTCCAAACATTGCACAAAGATGAGATGGTTGAAGGGCTTCCTGAAATCAAATCTTCAAATGGAGCTTGCATTGGATGTGTACTTGGGAAGCATCCAAAATGAAACTATGAGAAGGGGATGACAAGGAGAGCCACCCAACCACTTGGATTGGTACATTCAGACCTCATTGGTCCTCTACCCACTCCATCCTATGGTGGAACTCAGTTTCATTGATGACTACTCTCGATTTTGCTAGGTATTCTTCCTAAAATTAAAATATGAAGTGTTTGAGCAATTGAATATTTGGAAGGCCTTAGTGGAAAATCAAAGTGGCCATAAGATAAAAATACTTATGACTAATAATGGGAAGGAATATGTAAACAAAAATATGCAGCATATTTGTGAGGAATGTGGCATTCAAATACAACATTCAATCCCCTACACACCACAACAAAATGGTGTGGCGGAGATGAAAAATAGATCTCTCAAAGAGATGGCAACATGCATGATTGAAGCAAGGGATCTAAGACCTAAGATATGGGATGAAGCTATCAATTGTACTGCACATATTCAGAATAGGTTATTCCACAAATCAGTCAAAGGAGAAACCCCCTACGAGGCATGGTTTGGCCAAAAACCAAATGTCTCAAATTTCAGGATTTTTGGATCTAGAGAATGGGCTAAAATTCCATCAGAAAAGAGGAAGGATTTGCAGCCACAGAGTAGGGAATGTATCATGGTTGGTTATGTTGAAGACACAAATGGATATAAGCTCTTTGACACATCCACACTCAAAACTTTCATTGAGAAAAGTGTGCAATTTGAAGAGGAACCAATACGAGATTTTGAGTTTGCACTGGGCGAATGCTCTTCTCCTCCACATCTTCATGAAGGAAGTAATGATTCAAGCTCTGTTTTTTCTGATAATTCTGATAATGACATGGCTAAAGATGAAATTTTTGTAGATGAGTCACCATCAAAGCCCAAGTGGGATGAAAAAATCATACAAGCTGCAGGTGAATTGGCAGGCAATCCCCAAGAACGTAGGAAGACTATATCTCAAACAAACAATGCTTCCTTTGCAAGTGAAAGTGCTCTTGTTGATCACTATTATATGATGATTGGATATGATCCAAAATCATATCAAGAAGATTATCATGATCCAAGGTGGATATAATCAATGGAAGAAGAATTCCATTCTCTTCAAGAGAATGAAACATGGGATTTGGTCCCTCTTCCTCCCAAGAGGAAGCTTGTGCAATGTAAGTGGATTTTCGAACCAAACTTGCTGCTGATGGTTCTGATATAAAGTATAAGTCCATATTAGTGGCTAATGGCTACTCTCAAATCCAAGGTGTCGATTATACCGAGACCTTTGCATCAGTTGCAAAGATGGATTCAATTAGACTAGCTCTAGCCATTGCAGCTAGTAAGGGTTGGCAAGTGCACCATATGGATGTTAAAAGTTAATTCTTACATGGTGAGATATAGGAAGATATCTACATGCAGCAACCTGAAGGTTTCCAAGAGGATACTTCACTTGTTTGCAATTTGAAGAAATCACTCTATGGACTCAAGCAAGCCCCTAGGGCTTGGTATGCTAAAATGGATGCGTTTTTGCTCTCAATTGGTTTCATTCGATGCTTGAGTCTAATCCAAATGTGTATTTGCAGCAATGTGATGATATTTTTCAGGTCATTTTATTGTATGTTGATGATCTTTTAATTACAGGGAGCTGCAACAAACAAATTGGTTCAATTAAGGCATCTCTACACAGTGAATTTGCGATGACTGATCTAGGATTGCTAAGGCAATTTTTGGGTTTGGAAATTGAGAAATCTGAAAGAGGCATCATGCTAAGTCAACTAAAGTATACTTCAGAACTGCTAATGAGTTTTAAAATGGCTGATTGTAAGGCAGCCAAGTGCCCATTCCTTTTAGGCATAAAACTAGGTGAATTTGGTGATTCTCCTTTGGTAGATTGCACACTCTTAAGGAAGCTAGTTGGTAGTTTGTTGTACCTTACACATACAAGACTTGATTTGTCTTATTCTATAAGTGTTGTAGAAAGATATATGCAGCAGCCACATGAGCTCCATTGGAAGGCATCCAAAAATATCCTCTAGTATGTCCAAGGAACAAAGAATTTTGGGGTACATTATGCAGCTAGTTCTTCACTACAACTAGTTGGATTTTCTGATTCGGATTGGGATGGAGATCCCATTGATAGAAAGTCCACTTAAGGTTTTGTTTTCATGTTTGTTGAAGGTCCTATTTTCTGGTCAAGTAAGAAACAACATACTATTTCACTTTCATCAGCAAAGGCCGAGTACAGGGCAGCATTGAATGCAGCCACACAATGTGTTTGGTTGCAAGGAATTGTTTGGGAAATTGGTGTTGCAGTTGATTCTCCAACCAAAATTTGGGTGGAAAATAAAAGTGCCATAAAGATATATATTGATCCAGTTTAGAGGTAGAGAAAAAAGCACATAGAGATCCATATGCACTACATCTAGGGCTTAGTGCATCACAGAGTGATTTCCTTGCAGTATTTCCCATCCACCGAGCAAACTGCTGATATTTTCACAAGGTGTTTCACTGAGAAGACCTTCACTCACTTGAGAGATTTTCTTGGAGTGAGTGATGGATGGTGATTGCTGCAATTTTATTGCAGGTTCAGCCCCATGTCCATTTTAGAGGGAAGGTTTTATCCCATGAGGTTTTCTTTCTTGTCCTCAATTTACATGGATAGATAGAATTTATGTTTTGTATGAGGTGACTTGAGCCTTTGTTGCCAAGGCCTCCCACTTTAATTTCATGTTATGTACTAAGTTTTGGTTAAGGGGGGGTGTTAGAATAGTAATCCACCACTTAGTACCTTGGTTCATAGCCTTATTCAATTTTATTGTCTTTTATGCATTATTACACTATGGTTTGGACTTAGGTAGCTTTAATTGGGAAAATAACCACTTATGATGAGTGTTCACACCTACATGAGTGCTCTAGCTTAGTCAAAAATCCTGTTGTGTCCACAAGTGCACCCTCATATAATGCTAAGGTGCTCCCCTTCCTTGAATTGGGAAATTGTTGTTGACTTGGAGGGCTAGGGTGGATTTGGCCCAATTTTGGCATGATTTGGAGCATTTAATGCCTCCTAGATCCTCCCACTCTCCTTATTTTTCCCACCCACGCATTCCTATGACCCATTATTGTTCCAACATGCCTCAACCACGTTCACACCACAATTCGTGACCATTTGGGCTGAGTTGGAGCAAGTTGGACCCACCTAGGGGGGATTGAGGCCAATTTGGCCAATTAGACATTTACACTCATTTTAGGATTCATAAGCCTCACGAATTTCTCCAAATGTAATATAAACTTGTTCTAAACATATTTACATGTTAGACAGTAAGATAATATCAAGTTTTTGTTCACATTGTGTGTGTAAATTTGTTTTCTTTCGAGTTTTTTGTTGGTTTTTGCATGTAATTCGATTTGTGAGGTTCTCTAAGGCTCCTAGATTTTGATGTAGATCAAAATTCTCACAATTTCATATGCATGTTGAGAAATATCCAAGTGGCATGCAAGTGTAAGGGGATATAAACAAGTGGAACTCACATGGACTGCACCTTTTCCCCCCACTAATCCCAAGTTGTAGGATTACTAAATGTTAAATTTTGAGCATTAATTCACAATACTCTAGGATATTCACTGAGAGAATAACATATACAGTATATCAATGCATAACAATCACAATAAGCATGACAAGCATCACAAGAATCAAAAGCATGAGAGACAAGAGACACAGAGTTTCCGTGGGGAAAACCCTAAGGTGAAAAACCCCACAACTTCCTCAGAGATAGAGAGAGCAATGGCTCAACCAAAGTACAACCAAAATACACTTGAGATAGTCTCCTAGAAGCAGATGATCCTCCTCCTCACTAGTGCACCATTTTCTGAGTGAGAGAGAGATGACTTTCCGAATGATCTAAATAGAGATCTCCTGATCTCTATTTATACTAACCTGTTTTCCCAGTGACCTTATGGGGCCGACTTGTCTAGCTAGGTACATCCACAATATAATATATATATTTCAGGGCCGACCCCACACATGGTGGTCTAATAACCCATTAGCAAGTACACACACTTGCGACACTTGTCAATCCACATGACGACACTTCCTTATAGAGGAATAACACATCTCTAATAAGGATACAATAAATATATATGAAATACATAGATGAAATACATTCCAAAGTTACATATGCATCAACACTAACCGGGGTTAAGGATAATGCACTTTAATTAAAGAGGATTTTATCAAAAGAATGATAAAAAATCAATAATATAAGGATAATGACTTAAATGATAAGTCAATAGGATGATTTTCCCCTTAACCCCCTTCTCAGTCTCCCTGTTATGGAATTGCATCCCCCCATCTCTTATTCCTCATCTTAGACTATAGTAATCATGTATTTTTATATCAAATGTAAAAATGTACATAATTACATAATTTTGTCATGCTATACCCTTCATATATGGTGTTAGCACGTAAATATGATATTTTTTTTTCAATTCTCCCAAGACTATATCATTTTAATAGGACGTCCATAGTCATATCTAGTAAACCTTGTAAAACCCAATTTCTATTATATTTTGAGTTAGTCGTATTTCCTTCACAACTATCTTTGTTCAAATAATCATATTTAGTTTAGAGGTAGCTCTGAGTCTCTAAAGGAGGGTATCTTCCAAGAATCACAATTATATTCAGTAGTAATATATGTGGGAGTTATTCATTTTCATGTTGCAAGTTTTCTTCCAAATAAATTTTATCACTACAGGAAGTTAAAACTTTTGGTAGTGAAACTGCTGAATTTATTAAAAAGATCCCTACTGGAAGTCATAATTTCTGGTAGCAAAACTCTTGTTATATGTATTAAAAATGCTACTGGAGATTCAAAATTTAGGTGACGGATAAGCAAAAGGGTTATTGTCTCATCACATCATGTAAGCAAGGTAATGGGAGAACAAGTGCTTGACTAATATTTTGCTTGATCTCTTCAAAGGATTTATATTGATTCTTCACCCAATCGAACTGGTTGATGATGGTTATTATCGAACCAGTATTGTTTTGATATGCTCGTGAACATTTCATCCCTCTTATACATGCATGGAATTCCAAATAGTACAACACAAACACAAAGTGATACCATGTCTAACTCTACTTCATTAATACAATTTTCACTTATGAAAAATTTAATCTTGCACTGTTTTATGACACTAAGTTCTATATTCTTAAATTTACCTATCCCATTGGATAGGAGCTAAGGTGATCATGTACTTCAAATCTAATCTTACTTACCATATTTTCTGCTATGAGACTGTCCTTTGAACTCGAATCGAATAGATAATCTACCTTGGATTTCCTAATCTAGATCTTGATATTGAAGTTTTTTACATCTCCTTCTCCTTGTGATGAAGGATGCTCAGATTCACCTCCTTCCACATTGAAGTGTAGATAATCTTCTCGTCCACATCTGAGTTACTCTATACCTCTTTTATTCAATCTATGGCAAGAATGTTCTTCTTCTTAGCATCCTTCTTATGTTTCTTAGGGTCTAGCTATGGATGTAGCTTCCAACACATGTCTTCGGTGTGATCATCAATGTTGCAATGATTTCTATGTTTTTTATATTCTTAAAATAATGTGCTATGGTTTTTATCTTCTTTCATTTTCCCTTCCACTTCTTCTTCCCCTCCTAGGAATCATCTTGGTTCTATTTGTGTTTAGAACCATTGGGTGGATCCTATTGCCTATATTTTCTACGTATCGTGCTTCCACATAGGCCTGGTCAATTGTTCTAGGCTTTAAGAGCATCACTTTATTTATTAAATGAATATGTAGACCCCCTAGATACTTGAGGAGTACATATTGATTATTGGGTGAGATACCCAGCATGATAGCCATCTTCTTGAATTCGATGGTGTATTCTTGCACACTCTTCCCTTCTATTTTCCTGAATAAATGCCAATGGATCTAGTGTTCCTCTACATACATGATACTGTAGAACTGGGACTTAATTAAGGTTTTAAAATCCTCCCACATACTTACTGGAAGATCACCCTCCTGCCTAATTTCGTCAAAGTGGATTTCCCACAAATTTAATTCATGGACCTCTAATCTCCATCAAGCAAATGGAAATTTTATGCTCCTTATCTATTTGATGCATACTAAAATAGACCTCTAATTGCTGCAACAAATGATTCAACTTTAAAGCATCTCTGCCACCTTGGTAGGTATTGATATCCACTTTTGCTTCTATCTTAAGTAATCAAATTGAAGGAATATTGGAACTGGAACTTCATTGCTCTTTTTTTAGATCTTTCCGTGGCTCCCTTTCTAGGTCTTGTAATATCCCAAGAAAACACTATTTTATTTTTACTGTTATTTATTATTATAAACTTAAATGTTGTTGGACAGGTGTTGAGTTAAAAAGAAATCTCGAAACACCTATGTGGCTATTTTGAGTGTTGCGTTAGTGAGCTCTGAATATCACCAAAATTATTAAATGATGTGAGCAAGTGAGCTCTGCAACATCTGAATTTTTGTGCATAGTGTTGAGCCAAGTGGGCTCTGGCGCGCTATTAGTTGAGTGAGTGTTGTGTGGTAATGCTCTAGAGCACTTAGTCTCATACTAATTAACTGATGTTGACCTGGGAGCTCTAGAGCATCAGTAGTCCATTGATTATTTATTTAATACTCAAAATTATTATTATTTTATTCTTTCTAATTGATTGGGACTACCACTCAAAGAGGGACTGGGCATGCAAGAGTTTAGAATTGTCAATAGATGATAACTAAAGTTCAAACTAGCCATTAGGTGAGTAAAAGTCTGATTTAATTAATTAAAGATAAAAATAAATTGTGAGAATTAAAATAAAATAAATTTTTAATTAAAGATAGAAACAAAACTGCTAGTGTGCTAGTTAGATAACTGAGTGAGGAAAGACCTAATTTCCTAGTAGCCTTGTCCTCATAAAAGTTTATAAATAGAAGAGAGAGGAACTTTGAAGGGGAAAGTGTTTTCCAAGTTCACTGTCCAGGGTTTAACCGTGAATTTGAGTTCTCAAACATTGGATTTATGATATCTGGTGTCCTAGAAAGGACTATGGGGAAATTAGGGGAAGTTATTAAGAAAGATTCACAACAAGGGCTGGTAAACAGACCTTGTGACTACTCTATTGTATTAAGGAAGATAACAAATCTAACCTAGTCATTCTAAATTCTTGTCATGCTCAGTTCGGCTTGGGGGTGACCTTTGGAACAATCCAAGAACAGGTTGAGGTCTATGGTTGGGTGAAACATGGCAGTTCCTAAGTCAGTCAGATTGCAACAAAATACTGATAAGTATCTGCAATTTTTCTTCAAATATTATGTTTCAGAAATTTATGATATGGATCAGCATTTATTAGGTTATATCATCTTCAAAAAGTTTCTATGTTAATTTTCATATATGTATAAAGGCTACCTGAAAGATTATTTCATTCATGTTTATATTAGATTTTCTGCTTCTAAGTTAGTTGTTATATTTATCGAATATTAGAATCAAAATGTTCTTCTTTGTCTGATAAGATCATTGGCAGAATTGTTAGCCATGATTTCGGGTTCTTTATAAGGAGAAAAATCCCATCTTATCCCTACACAGAAAGAGAATCCCGTGATTAGGATCCTAGGCAATGCCCTAAATTCTGGTTGGGTTATTTAATATATATGTATAAATGGTAAATATTAAAAAAAAAAATTATATTAAGTATGCATGTCCTACAACTTGGTAAACAAACTGTATATCTCATACACGGATCTCATTTATATGCTAAAATAGAACTATCACATCTTCTACACAAATCTCACATAATCAGAATGTAAGGATAATTAAATATCATTCATATTATACTTTATCCCTTACACTTTCACACAGATTTCATAGAATCTTAACTTAAAGTAAATACCATAACATATTCCAACACTCATCTTTAACCAAGTATTACCATATATGATTCTCATAGGATACCCATATTAAGGTTTATTAAATATATATATTTATGAAATATATACATTCCAATCTTATATATATATATACATTCCAAGTTTATATAAACTATTCTTAAGTCATACGTAGCCTTAGAACAGGGTCGCTACCTACAACAGACTCGGGATCGAATCCCTTAGAGTCTTCACTCCACGTTTATCACACTTCTAGCGAAGTTCAGAGAGACCAAACCCCACATATAAACTGAATAAAGATCCAGACACTACTCAGACTTTTATAAGAGATAATTTAATGAATAGGAAAGATAAAACGCTAAATAAATTACACAGAGCCTGCACTATATTCACACCCTAGCTAGGTCATAGGAAGGCGTTTGAAATATAGCGATAATGCTCTTATAACTCATAAATAAAAACTCAAATTAGAAATAGGGCCTTTTCCCTACATAATGCAAACACAGATTTAAATACACGAGACATCAACAACGTAGTTCAAGAGGTCGAATTCCATACAAGATAGGTAAACTCCCAGGGTTTAATTTCCAGAGAAATATAATAAATTTACAAATAACCACATATTCCATTTCAGCAACCCAGTTATAGGACAACCAAGAATCGTGGAAAAATTTAGAGCATAGATGAATTCTAGGTAAAACAACAATTATATTGTATATTGAAATAGATTCAAGGTGAAGCTCAAAAGCCATCATGTACAGAGACATTACACAGTATACCGACGTTTACACAGACTTGCAAGTCTAGAAGCATACGCTTCCCAAACAAAAATTAAACACATGTACATAACACTCCTAACTACACCCAGAGGGATTACAACGACAACATATCCCTAATACCAATGCTGGTGTAAAATGGAAACGACTCAGCATAATAAACACGGGGTGGCTTTCTAAGATCCTTGTCACTCCATAGCGCAGCCATAAATTTTTTCCCCAACAAATAAAATCATACATTGTAGGTGCTATGCATCTCATGGATTGAAGTATTTCAGGGGGGCTCCATCTTACCAAGACCATCCGCTCTAGAAGATTCAACTCTCCAAGCGCTTCAACCTCCAACCAACATTCGTCAGGAAGTCCTCCTAGCATGTAAATCAAAACACGAGTTAATACAACCATAGGGTGAAAACATGAAGTTGGGAAACAATTTTGGCTTGTTTTTGACAAAAAAAACTGCTAAATTTTATGTTTTGCAACTTTGACCTCTTCAAACCCATATCTCCCTTAGGAATTTCAACTTGAGGTAAACACAAAGTTTTTAGAGAATTGAATTAGCTTTCTACTCGTATTTTTTTTAAAAAAAATTATGGACATATCGTGGGACAAATTTGTTGTCAACATACAGCATATACTTGAACATTTTAGGTATGGATAATGAGTGACCTGTGTTGACGACGATTTTTGGATAGATGGTTATTCATTTTAGGGAAAAAAATTGTAGGATCATAATCTACACACACTACACTGGATCTTGGACTATATTTTGAGTTTTTTAAGATTTGGGAACTATTTTTTATTATTTATCGAAACAACGTATGTTCAGAAAATGGTGCATTATCGACACATGTTTTTGTCTTCGCATTTTCTTTCAAATGTGACTCTTATCAAACAAACTAAAACCAACCCATTGAAGAGGACACTTCAAGGAACATCCTTGTAGTTTTTAAAAAAAAATTGGCTTCGTCATTGTGATGATATTGAATTTTCATTGTGACTGATTTTTCAGTCACTAAATTTTTTAATGATAAAGTTTAGTAAAAAATAGTAATCCTAAATGAAATTAAAAAAAATATATATTATGAGAAAGTAGATTGAATGATGAATCTACTGGTATAAACTCCGACATGTAATTCTCATGTTTGTAGTGGTTCGACCTTGTTAAAGTGACACATTTATGAATTCTGCAGAAATGGTGCTGGAATTGTTGACCAGAAACTCTCGGGCGAGAAAATGTCTTCCGAACTCTCAGCCGAGAGTTTAGTTCAAACTCTCATTCGAGATTTTTTTTAAAAATACAGTGCGTGGATTGGTTCAAACTCTCGGCCTAGAGTTTTTTTAAACCCTCCGCCGAGAGTTTGAACTCTCAAAACTCTTGGCCTAGAGTTTAAAAAACTCTAGGCCGAGAGTTTCAGGTTGACTTTTTTTCCCCTATTCATCCATGCATCCTCTTTCCCTGTTTCACGTTTTTGTCACGGAATTGTTTCCCAGCTTCGCGTTTTCACCCCATAATAAAATATGCCTTCCGCGAATTTCAACAGTAGTAATGGGATCTAGAGATTTACCTTTGCATAGTTTCAAATCGTATACGACGACACCCTGTTGTAGAGGGTATGCACAAACCAAGAGCTACGCTTTGGTCATGCGCATGCTTTCCCCAAAGCCATGGCACGAAAAAGAGCCTTGGATCTCCCTCTCCAAGTTCCCAAAACAAAAACAATACAGGCAACACGAAAATGTTTAGCATTTTACCTCTCAGCCAACGTGGAGGTCCACATGAGGCCATCACGTGGCCCTCATTAAATTTATCCTCTACCTCCACTATGGAATCGATCTTTACCCTCTATCCTATAGCTGGAGACTTGTCATTTGAACTTAAGTGCTTATGTGAGGTGTTTGGGGTTTTAAGCATAGGTTTGCCAATTCCCTTCCTTTACTTAGGAATTTTTCTCTTTTATCAAGAGTGTTAGATTAGGGATTACATTTGGTCCCCTGCAACAATGAAATAAAATATGTATTAGATCATATAAAATCTAAGTAAGCCTTGATGCCATGAAACACTTCATACCAATCCTAGGGAGTACAAGCATAGCTCAACGAAGTTCAATCATAGTGAAAGAAAAATCATCATAATTACAAAGGCACAATCATAGGGATTGGACCATGCATCAAGATAAGTAAACAAACATCATAATGTATGAAGCAAATAATGTCACAAAGTAACATTAATGACATTTAATGATACAAATTAAGCTAAAACATGCTAGATCAATGTCTTACAACGACCGACGAAAGTATCACCGTAAGATTACAAACATCATGTTATTCTTAGCATTTAAACTCAGTGTTGAAGTTAATTTTAAGTAAATCTTAGGTCTTATATATAAATAGACCCCATACAAAAAAAAATTAATTCAAGATTTGAGGGACATTACAGGTCTCCTCTATCTTATGATTTCCCCTCTAATATGGTCTCTGAGTTAGAACCTATGAAATCACTAAAAGGTCCAATATTTCTCTCTAGAGCCACCATGAGAGTATGCATGTTGCATGAGATATTGTTGACTTCTATTTCCAACTTTGTAGATCCTTGCTCATAATTGTATGTTTCTTCTTCATCAGACTTGTCTACCATGTCTAGTGTTTCATGATTTTTTTGTTCCATTGCTAGATCATGTGGTTTCGTCCAAAACACCAAATAGAACTACTATGATACCAACATGATTTGTAAACTACCATATATATTCCGTTGAAATAGTTTTCCACAATGGATCTTACAACTTACTTGGTTTTATTAGCTTATTTCCACATAATGATAAACAAACTAGAATTGAAAGAAAAATAACTAGAGCAAAGAAGTACACAATCTAGACAATAAACATAAGATTTACGCTGGGAAAACCCACTATGGGGAAAAACCCAACCATAAATGAAGATTATTCCTTGCTTTTTATATTGAATGTAGATACAAAGGAGAAGGTACTCTATGTGGAGTTAGCTTAGATAATGTTGACTGTATGGATACTACAGGATCTCGTAACCCCTCTATTCTACTCTAATATCCACTCCCTTACTATTGCTGATATATAGAACAATACAATACTATCATCGGAATGGTACCCCCCCCTTTTCCTAGCGACTCGATATTTAACATAGTGTGATAGTCCTCTAGGGTTAATTTTAGGATTGTTTCATGCCTTGATTCATGATTAATGTTAGTATTTTGGACCTTCTAGAATGTTCTTGAAGGCACACATGTAACTAGATCTACACATGTGATAGCTGAGAGATGATGTGGAATCCACTCAATATCATGGTGGCCAGATAGGTAAACTTGCGAAAGGCATAACTTCTTCGCATAGACTCCAATTGAAGCGATTATTTTATTGTTGGAAAAGTATCCAACTATAGATCGTGTTAATGGGCATTGTGTAAGGGATGAATGTTTGACCCCAAGAAACTTCATTTAAGTCATCAAACAAGTGCCAGAAGGTTCTACGCTCCAAATATGCAAAGTGAGAATTACACCTAAAATCGGTCCTATAAACCAATTCATCCAATATTTCCACCCAGAAAGCACCAAAATAGATGAAAAATTATATATTGATCCATGAAAGAACCCACTAAGAGTGTATGTGTCATAGTTGTTGGCCTTTTTCATTATTTTTTAGGGTTATAAGGTTCATTTCGGATGTAAGATCCTTGCTTTTCATTTTGGGTGTGGTCAGATAGCTTACACCCATCATTTATATCTGAAACAAATTAATGAAGGCCATATCCTAGTTAGAGGGAAAAGATCCCATATAAAGGTTCTATGTGGCGTTTTAATGAAAATATCATGACGCTTTATCTTGAGATATGTTTTTAAATTTCTAAGGCCCTTGGTGTCCTTCTTCGATCACTTCTAACACCCAAATAATCATCAATCATAGAGAATAAATCATAATGTCTCTTCGGAAACCACTTATGGTGGATAGATCCCCAAAAGAAGACATTATTTGTGGGTGTAAGTGTCTTTCATTGTGATTGGGAGCAAAAAGATTCATTTAGGGCACAAGTTCCTTGTTGTACTTCCACGGTATTCAGTATACCTTTAGACATATTCTTGGTTGACAACTAACCTAGTCATGGTGTTCATATCCCCATTCGAGGTGACTAATACCATACACAGTTTATATGTGGAGGTTTGAGGATTTTCCCCTGGAATCCTAAGAAGGAATAGTTGGGGTGTGAGGCTCTTCTTTTGATTCCCATAGTATGTCCAAGGACTCAAGACCCATATATAGTGCCCAAGTTCTCCTAATGGAACATAAATTCAACTCAAATGCCAAAGACACCCCAAAAGAGAGTTTGTGTCATGGTTTATAGGTTTTGTTCACAATGATTGATTTAAAAAAGGTTCAAGTAGGGAACAAGGCTAGTGTTTCCCTACTTACCACGTTTATTACTCAAGACCCATTTCCAATGCATAAAAACAACTCATGGCACTTATATCAACTCTGAAGTTTAGAAACCACCTACAAAAGGATCCTAAAAAATTACAAACATCCTAATGCACTCTTTTTCATTCTTTGATGATGGTAAAGGTTCAATGACCCATCCATGGTGTTTAAACATTATAATGGCATCCATATCCAACTCAATTTCAAAAAAAACCCTACACAAGTGCGACACCATGTCATTTTACATATCCCTTGATTCTGAAAAGCCTTGTCTAGTGCATACAGAGTTTGTTTACCTTTGTGGATGTTGTTTAGAGATTGAGAACCATATGTGTTCTTCAGAAACTAGATTCATTTTTCCCATATCCATCTAATAGAGAAAAGATACCTTAGTGCATGGTGGTTCAAGGACATTGAGACACATTCATGTAGAGCGATGTTTAGCTATGTAAAGCCATTTTAATGAACTGTGTAATTGTATTTTAAAATTTTAGGTATTTGATTATTATATTTTCCATTACACATTTACATAGAAAAGCTACGCTGAAAATTGCATATATTACTTTGTAACGCACCTAAATATGAAGCAAACCCTACCACTTCACAATAAGGTGATTAATATTATATTACCTTATACCACCATAGATCCATTTTAAAGATTGAGAGGGATCCAATTTGTTGAGGTGTAAGTTTTATCTTCATGTGTAATAAATTTCTTAATTGGAACCCTCAAAGTCCTTAATCCATTTGGGTTTAACATAGATCTATGCTCGTTTTATTTTTTTAATTTTTTTTTTATTTTTGATAAGTTAAGAGTGGACATAAATCTTTTTAATACTTTTTATTTTTGGGACATCCCTTCCATACAATACAAACACCATGCAATCACATTGATTATATTAATTAACCTTAATTATTTTTATAAATAATCTAAATAATAAAAAAAAACCCTTAAATTCACCTCAATTTTAGCAATATGCTTACATTGGTTCACAATTTTTCTCCCAAACAATATCAAACAATATCAATAATAAACACAAAGGTGCAATTGAAACCCCTAAACTTATTTTCAAGAAAGAGGTATCAAAATAATGTATGAAAAGCGAATCAGTCAAATGTATTTAAATTTCCCCGTTTCAGTTTAATTTGATACATTATTTATTTGTTTTGTTTTCCAATTTCGAGAGATTACAAATTTGAATTCTTTCTGCATTATTATACTCTTTTTTATTTTATTTGTTTTGTTATTGCGAAAATCTGGAGTTTGTTATTGCGAAAGTTTGGAGTTTTTGTGCCTTCTCTGTGACTCGTGTTTAAATTATGCAAACTGCTGGATTTGCTTTGGAAAATTTGTGGTTTCGTAGGAAGGTAGGCCTCGCCAGTGAACACGATGACAGGCGATAACAAGAAGGGCAGGCGGAAGAGATCTGAGCAAGAAAAGGCTAAAGTTGCAAATGGACCCCCTTGCCCCAACCGAAGATGATAAAGCTGTATTGAACACGAAGATACTCAATCCTTGCCCCACCGAAGATCATAAAGCTGTATTGAACACGAAGATACTCAATGACAAGCTTGCTAAAGAAATCACCCGCGGAAGAGAAGAAAACGTTGTTTTGTCAACAAATCTCACTGAAATGCGATCAGAAATTGAATCTGCAAGGAGAATGACTGAAGAATTGAAGGAGACAAAAAGAATTCACAAAAGAACTTGGAAGGAAGGATGCCAAATACCAAGCTGCGATTTCTCAAGCAGGCAAACAATTGCTGGAAGCTGAGGAAAGATTCAACAGCGAAATTTCTGCGAAAGAAGATGAGTGTAAAGCAGTGAATCTTGAGAAAAAGAAATTGGCGGCTACTGTTTTGCAGTTGAAAAATCAAATTGAGGCCAGATCTGCAGAATTAGAGGAAACCATTAAAGGTCGGAAATTGGAAAAGGATGTGCTTTTATCACAGATTGCTGCAGCCGAAAAGGAGACTGCCGAGATCAGTAAAAGTAGCCAAATGGCACAGGAAGCTTTTAATGCCGAGAAGCAGAACCTGTTGAGTAGGATTGCAGAACTACAAACAAACCTCGAGTTAATGGTTAGCGAGAAAGGGTCATTGACCAAGACGAATAGAGAGCTAGCTACTGAGGCGGAGTCTTTGAAGGCCCATTTGAATGAGTACAATGGAAAATTGGTTACAATGGAAGATGAAAAGCAGGCGTTGGAAGCTGAGTCTGTAAGCAGAGCAGAGAGGTTGGAGGATTTACGTAAACAAACTGCAATGATGGAAAAAGAACATGGAAGGAAGTATGGAGAATACCAAGCTGCGATTTCTCAAGCAGATAAACAATTACTTGAAGCTGAGGAAAGATTCAATACCGAAATTTCTGCAGTGAATCTTGATAAAAAGAATTTGGAGGCTACTGTTTCGCAGTTGAAAAATCAAATTGAAGCGAGATCTGCAGAATTAGAGGCAAACAATAAAGGTCGGAAATTGGAAAAGGATGTGCTTTTATCACAGATTGCAGCAGCCGAAAAGCAGACTGCGGAGACCACTAGAAGTAGCCAAATGGCACAAGAAGCTTTTAATGAGGAGACGGAGAACCTGTTGAGCAGGCTTGCGGAGCTACAAACAAACCTCGAGTTGACGGTTAGTGAGAAAGGGTCACTGAGCGAGACAAATAGAGAACTAACTACTGAAGCGGAGTGTTTGAAGGCCGATTTGAATGAGTACAGTGAAAAACTGGTTAGGATGCAAGATGAAAAGAAAGCGTTGGAAGCTATGTCTGTAAGCAGAGCAGAGAGGTTGCAGGATTTACTTGAACAAAATGCAACGATCGAAAAAGAGCATGGAAGGAAATATGGGGAATACCAAGCTGCGATTTCTCAAGCAGGTAAACAATTGCTGGAAGCTAAGGAAAGATTCAATACCGAAATTTCTGCGAAAGAAGATCAGTGTAAAGCTGTGAATCTTGATAAAAAGAATCTGGAGGTTACTGTTTTGCAGTTGAAAAATCGAATTGCAGAATTAGAGGAAACCAATAAAGGTCGGAAATTGGAAAACGATATGCTTTTATCACAGATTGCTGCAGCTGAAAAGCAGACTGCCGAGATCACTAGAAGTAACCAAACGGCACAGGAAGCTTTTAATGCCGAGAAGGAGAACCTGTTGAGCAGGCTTGCAGAGCTACAGAAAAACCTCGAGTTGATGGCTAACGAGAAACAATCACTGAGCAACACAAATAGAGAGCTAAAGACGGAAGGGCCGGAGTCTTTGAATGAGTACAGTGAAAATTCCCTGAAAGAACAGAATGAAACGTTAGAAAAAGAGGTTCGTGTTGCCAGGTGTTTGCTTGAAATAAGGGATAAAAGTATTTACGAATGGATAGTTGAAAACCGCAAACTTAAAACCCAGGTGGAGGAGTTGAGTAAAACAATTGTAGAGTTGCAGGAAACAAATGTCAACGCAGTGCAGGAAAAAGGGACTGCGTTAGTTGATACTGTGAACGGAAAGCAAAATCGGAACAATGTTGGGCGCCAAAGCAAAGCGCAAAAGAAGAAGCAACGAAAGGGAAAGTGAGAACTGAATTTCTTTTCGTAATTATCATCAGTTTTCATCACCCATCATTTACATTTTTAATTTGTTGCAGACAGTTTTGATGTGTTGCTGTAAAAGGCCACAATTTTATATGTGTTGTAAAATCAATTTTGTTGCAGCAAAACATTCATTATTTTGATATAAATTTGATAGTTTTTTTCTTAACTTTTCATCCACTAGAGTTTTGATGTGTTGCAGTAAAATGCCTCAGTTTTTAGGTTTTGATGTGTTGCTGTAAAATAATAGTTTTGTTGTAGCAAAACCATCATTATTTTGTTGTAGATGTGACAGTTTTTTCTGTAGCAAAAGTTAGTAGTTTTTCTGTAGCAAAAGTTAAAACATAATTATTTTGATGTGGTAATGTAAATAAATGATGGTTTTTGTGTATTGTCACCATAACTATACTATGGTTTTTGTGTATTGTGGCAATAACTGTATAGTGGTTATGGCTATGTATTGTTGTCATAACTATACAATGGTTATGATGATGTGTTTTTCTGTATTGTTGTATTTTATTTATTTTTTATCCAGTTTTATTTAAAACAATATGGACTTTATTTTGAGGTGTTTTGTGGAATGCATTGTGAAATTCAGTTTTATTCAAAACAATATGGAGTTTATTTTGAGGTGCTTTGTAGAATGCATTGTGAAATAAATGTCTTGCTTTTCTTTTAAAATTGTTGTAGAAGAAGTGAAAGTTAAATTTTATTTTCAATTACTCAACTTTGATGAAGAGGAAGATAAGATTGACACTTAATGCACCCATAGAAACAACTCAATGCTTGAAACTACCTTGATGTGGTAAAAATAACCACTCGAGTAGTGGTTATGGCTATGTATTGTTGCCATAACTATACAATGGTTATGGTGATGTGTTTTTTTGTATTGTTGCATTCCATGTATTTTTTATCCAGTTTTGCTTAAAACAATATGGACTTTATTTTGAGGTGCTTTGTGGAATGCATTGTGAAATTCAGTTTTGTTCAAAACAATATGGAGTTTATTTTGAGGTGCTTTGTGGAATGCATTGTGAAATAAATGTCATGCTTTTCTTTTTAAATTGTTGTAGAAGAGGTGAAAGTTAAATTTTCTTTTCAATTACTCAACTTTGATGAAGAGGAAGATAAGATGGACACTTAATGCACCCATAGAAACAACTCAATGCTCGAAACTACCTTGATGTGGTAAAAAATAACCACTTGAGTAGTATAAAAAGGAAAGAGGAGCCCATGAAGGATATTCTCATTAGACATTGTTGGGTGTAAGTATAGAGTTTTGTAACTAAGGGTGTTGAGAACAAGATATGGTAAGTTCTTTGATATAATGGGTGAGATTTGGGGATCAAGGGGATGGTTGTGAGACAAAGATGTATATGTATTGTAACCTTTGTAGTATGCTCTATTTTCATTAATGAAAATAAGAAGTGTTGGTGCCCCCTCAATATTTCATGATCGATGTGTATGTGTTGAACTTGTTTGTATTTTCTTTCTACCTGCAATACATGATCAATAGAGGACAATTGTTTAGTTTCTCTCTTTGTTGTGTTGCATAATAACCGGTTAAAATGATTCATAGGAACCCTCCCTATCTCTTCATTACTACTTCCCTCATCTTTCCCTGGTCCTAGTAGCCCTTCAGGTAAGACGTTCTTCTCCTTGGAAGCATGAAAAAGATGACACATCTAAACTACAACTATCATGTGTTGGCCCTAAAAAGAATCCTAGTCTATGAACATTTTGCACCATAAATGGTTCAGTTATTGGAACATGCTTCCGAAAAGGGAGATACTAGTTGGATGAATGGAGAGATCTATAAGTCTCACATTCAAGACTAGTGGGATGGGAGGTTTGAAGTCTTTGTGCTACAAGAATTCCTATTGAGAAAAGGGAACCCAACAAGATATAGAATGCCCATATTGTATGATAGACCATCACGATATCAATATGAAATCTTTTCAGGTGATTTCATGGTGAAACTGTACCAGTAGATAAAATGACTTGCCGAATCCCCTCAGTACAAGAATAAGTACCATAATTCTATCTAGTGGACCACTCAAGACCTAGCTACATTGCATGTGTTAGATCATCAACTAATGAGAGCCATGGATTTTTGAGTAGACAATATGGTTAATGGATGTATCATGCATTTTGTTGTAGAGAATCACCAATCCTTCTCAAAAGTGGAAGTTGTATTTAAGAAAATGCTTGTGGGTTTGGATGTTAGAAAATGGGTTTCTACCATATAATTAGACCTTGATGACGACATGAGTAGTTGTGCCATGGAGAGTGGTCGAAAACTATGTGAAGATATGTGGAAGTTGACAAGGACTTGATGATGATGGGGGATTAGAATTTTATGTTGTTTGTAACTATCTATGTGACATTATTGTAAATTATTTTATGATCATATATAAGAAGAAAAATATATATTTTTTTTATCAATTTTTAATTGGATTGATTAATTGTATATTGTTTGTAACTATCTTCTCACCTTAAAAATATTTAAGATAAAAAGTTTTTTTTTTTTAAATTTGTTTGATAAAATATGTATAGAAAAATAAATTAAAACTATGTAAATAGATTTTTCATATTTATAAAACATGTACACTTAGCAATTTCCATAAATAAAAATCATAATCAAATGCAGTAAAAAAAACAAATTTTAAAATATGAGAGCCATACCAAATTATTATATAGCTCAATGTATTGTTGAGTGCTATTTTATATATATATATATATATATATATATTATATTTAGATTTTTGTTCAAAATTATGTATATGAATATAAAAATTAATTTAAAATCTATCAACATATTTAAGAATAAACTATATTTTTCATAACATAAAAATTAAATTAATCGTTTTTCTCTTTTAAAGAAGATGAATTAGTAGTAAAAATATAGTTAGTGTTTTCTTATTTGTTTTATATTGTATATAGTATACATGTTTTGTATCATATGTTAAGAAATTCAATGTTAATTTAGTATCATACATATATTAATGATATTTATATCATTATTGTGATGTATTGATTATCTATATAAAAAAAATTTATGAGAAAAAAAAACATATCATTGTTATTTAAGTTGAAATAAAAAAATATAATTATGTATGGGATAAAAACTACCATGACACTTACTAACACTTCTGTGGTTACGTACAGAGTGTATAGACCAGTACAAAAAGACTCACAAATGTTTAAAACATCAAACCTTGACAGAAATATTCTAGCTTCCACTTCTTATCCAAGGTAGAAATTAAATGCAATCGGAAAAGAAAGAGCTATATTGGCCGAAGTTGACACGCTTAACTCCTCCTCCCATTCTTCCCATAAAAGTGTGCCTGGATCTCCTTCAATGGCTAACTTGGAGAGTGCATCTGCTGCAACATTGTTTACTTTGTAGATATGATCAATAGATAGATTTTGGAATCCATCCAATAGAGCAGATATTCGGATACACCAGTGTTGAAGGGCAACATTCTTCAAATTTGATTTTTTATTTGCCAAGTTAATGACAACTTGAGAGTCACCATCAATTCTAATTTCATTCAAACCACATATATTTTCTACTTTATGTTATTGTATGTGTATTTTTATATTAATTAATTGTTTTTTTTTTCAATTATGCAATGTATTGTCATTTTTACAGGTTCCATGATTGGATTCTATAGAAATGTTGCTATTTTGTAAAGGATGTATAGAGATTATGTTTGGAAGTCTCTCTCCATTTCCACTTAGATCATATCTCAAACAATCCTCTGGTTTGGATTGTGCACATTAGGAAAAAGTCTCAAATAATTTCTTAAAGTGTATAAACCCTAAAATCCAACCAAAAATTTCCAGCCATAAAATGTTTGGCGATTTGTTTTTTTAAATATTCAAATTTATGAGGGTTTTATATAGCTTTTGGACAATTTTGGTAATTTTTAGAGTAAAAAAGATTAATCCTATGGACTTTGGGCAAATCATTGTAGAAAAAAATGGAAAATGACTATTTTTTTGGGGAAAAAACCCTACACAATTATCCCATGGGATAAATTTTTCCTTGGAATGCACATACTTCTTAAGCAATGAAATATCAAAGACATTGTGAGATTTAAGGTACAAACAATGCAATTTTATATGTAATTGATTCCCATAGTTTATCAATTTTATCTTAGCACAACTCTGATGCCCTCACTTTGAGGTAAACATGATTTATAAATGAGGGACTTATAGCCATCTCACTTAACCATTATGGATACTCTATGAAAAATAAAAATTTGAGATAGCAAGTTCACTAGCAATTTTTGGAAAGAATTTTTCAAGTTAGTGGGGACGAGTTTGGACATGAGTACAAGCTACCATCCATAGACTGATGGAAAAATAGAGAGATTGAACCAATGGCTAGAAGGATTCCTGAGAAACTATGTTATTGGTCATCAAAATTCATGGACTGCTTGGCTCCATTTGGGAGAGCTTTGTTACAATACTACTTTTCATCTTTCAATTGGAATGTCATCATTCAAGGCCCTATATGGATATGATGCACTCACTTTTATTGAACTAATATTTGGTGATTGCAAGACATAGAAGGAAAAGGATTGTCTCCATGAGAGTCAATACATACTCAGAACTCTCAAGGACAACTTGCGAGTAGAACATAATAGACAAAAGGTGAATGCAGACAAGGAGAGAGTGGAGTGAACCTTCTAAGTAGGAGATTTGGTGTATTTGAGGTTGAAACCCTATAGAAAATAACCATTGAAGTCTAAAGGGGCTCAGAAGCTGCAACCAAGGTTCTATGGTCCTTACTTTTTCCTCAGTGAAGTGGCTTATGAGCTAGAATTGCCTCTAGGTAGTAGGATTCACAATGTTATCCACGTGTCTTGTTTGAAGAAGGAAATAGGGCAGCAAGTTAAGGTCTCAAAAGAATTTCCTCCCCTTTATGATGAAGGACATTTGGTTTTAGTTCTAGAGAATATTTTGGAGGTTCGAGAGAAGAATCTAAGAAGCATAATCATTAAGAAATTCCTGGTGCAATGGGAAGGAATTTTTAGTGAGGATACTACTTGGGAATGAGAACATATCTTACAACATCCCAGTTTAAAATTGCTTCAGGACAAGCAATATTGGGATGGGAGGACTGTCATGTCCCCTCATTGATGACCACTAGATTGAGTTCCTAACCCAATCAATCCCTTGCGTTAAGGAGAAAACTTCATTTATCTGGGGTTAATTTTGAAAGTTCAGGCATTTAATTAATTAGGAGGTGTTGGTTTATTTTTCCTAAAGTTTGATATGCACTTGATGATAATTATTTTTTATTAAATAGTTAATTTTATTTTGGAATAAAGTGGATAATGCTTCACAAGTGTGCCTTAGAGAATAAGGTTGACCAAGAGGTCACTTGCAAGAGAATATAGGTGAAAGTATCCAAAGCAAGAAAGTCAAGAAAAAGAAAGAAAATATAGTACAGAGTAGAAAGGCGACAAAACTCAGGAAAATCAACATAAAGTAGAAAGCAACATAAAAGAATAAAGCAAGATAATGACAAAAAAGAAGGATATGGCAGAAAGGGAAGAAAAGAAAGTCAAAAGCAAAGTAGGATAGAAAAGTTAAAGCAGAAAAGGTAAAACCAGAAAGCAAAGAAAAAAAGGAGAAAATGATGTAAGCAAGATTTCCTTATCCATCCATGAGGGTGCATTAGCCTAGCATACTTGATCCTCAAGTCATATTATATCTATAAAATAAGGAGAGTGCACCACTATCACATCTTTTGACAGTCGAAGAACTAGATTGAGTGTAATTGTGCTTCATTGTCTTGGGAGATGTGCCCCTACTTTTTGTGGCAGGATGATGGAATTCATCCATTTTCAATGATTTTATTGCTGATCATAAAGTTTGAACCAGTGGAGTATGATCTTATGATAGAGATTTGATAGCTCTCCATGCAGATCTATGAGTATTTTCCTAGTCCTTCTTAATGGAAGAACTTGTTCTTGATGTATCTCTTTCCTGAGAACTACATGATGAGTAAATCAGATAATGATGGATGATATGACTATAATAATGGACCTCTAATATCAACTCTGAATTTTTACTGAATAAAAATATGATTACAATACCTCTTTCTTGCACCTAGTCTAGGTTTCTATGAAAATAAGCTAGTTTCTAGTACTTGTTTTATAAATGAATTAATATCATCCCAAATGAAGTGATTTATGTTTCAGATTTTAATTAATATTCCAAATGACTCATTCCAAGTTTAAAATCTGAAATTCATGAGCCTCTTTGAATGTTTGGAAATTCTCGAATTTGGCCCAGTTGTGCAATCTTGGAAGGCAATTTTACTTGTATGTTTGTGAGACCTCCTCAGAACTTTCCCAAACATTCTAGAGTGACACTAGACTAATAATTTACTGTTATTTAATGCTATTGATCCTTCATAAGCAAAATACCTCACCAATGGTTCTCAGGCAATGCTTTGTTGAAGTTCTAGTTTGCATATGTTAGGGTGCCCAGGAGCCTTGGAGTAGATTTCAGCCTTGTTGATGTTTGAAACATTAATGGTACAAATATATTGTGAAAAGGTTCTATGAGCTGGCATGATCCTCATCGCTTCTAGAGTCCTTTGAGTTTGCCTTCCTACAGTCAAACAAGTCACCATAGTTCATTGTTTTTCCTTAAGTCTTGTAGGAGAGTTAGTTAGTGTATCATCATATCTGATTGGTATATTGAAGTATGCATCATGGGTGAAAGGATAGTATTCCCATGTTCGGATATCCACATCATCTTTTTCAGGATCTTGCATGCAAATTAGGGTTTGCATGCAGAATCTAGGGTTTGCATGCACCTGCATGCACTGGCATGCATCCCAGTCACCAGTTTGATGCCTCCAGCACCTTATCCACTTCATTCTAGCACCCGGGAGCCACCTACCACAGATTTTTAGCCCTCCTAAGCTGAAAGGCGCCCACTTCTCACCTACTGCCAGAGAAGGGCGCACTTGTTCACCTACCACTGCAGTTCCACTTCAGTTACATTCAGTTAGCTCCGATTCTCCCTGATTTGAGGCTAGTTTCACTCCCGACTGACTGTATCACTTCCGTTGGACCTCCAGTTTGATTAGGTGACTTGTTCTGACTTCAGTTAGCCTCCCATGCGCCCCCACTGAGCCTCCAGATCCTAAATCAGTGCTACACACTTCAGTTACACTTATTACACTCAGTTAGACTCAGATTGACACCTGGATGACTGGTTGTTGTGCATTGATGAGCACCACCGATTAATTGATGAGGACTCCTAGTTAGAGTCAAGCTACTCCATTCTGTAATTCGAATGACCTCCTTAGGCAATTCAAATTGCTCTGTCATTGTTACAGTTTGTATTGTAATTCATTCACCCTTTCTGGGATAGAGAGCACTGCTGCATGTTTTGCACAGTTTTGCACCATATTTTCTATGTTCATCTGTTGTGATTGATTTACTTGTTCATTAGATCTGCTGTGACTAATTTTACATGGTATCAGAGCCATTGCAGGGACAAGATCTCTTTTCTACAGGTGTTTATACAAGAAGATTTGACTGAATTGCTAAAAATTGCAAAAAGTTTGGCATGAGATATCTCAAGGGCATTCGCTCCTATGCATGCAAAGCTTGAAAACTATTCCAATACCACTCCAGAAGCTTGAGTTACCACATAATTCCTGGAACTGATACATTGGACCTATTCAACATTGCTTGAAATCCAATCCCAGGTGTGATGCAACTCTCAAAGGGTGGATTGTTCGACCTTATTGTGGTTGTTTTTATGTGATTTGCAGGTTTATTGTCTCCTTCAAGTGCACTCGCTATCTTTTGCATGCAATC
Organism: Larix kaempferi; assembly: GCA_027924585.1. Classification (NCBI taxonomy): domain Eukaryota; kingdom Viridiplantae; phylum Streptophyta; class Pinopsida; order Pinales; family Pinaceae; genus Larix; species Larix kaempferi. The sequence continues at coordinate 10,130,142 of BSBM01000087.1, forward strand.
TTCCCTACAGCAATTGCATTCGCTATAGTCTGCATGCAAGCTTCCTCTTCATCAGTTGACTCGCTCCTTGCAATGGAATAATCTTCTTCAAAGCCTATCCTCACCCCATTCAATTATTTTGATTGGAAAGATGATATGGAGATCATATTACGTTCAAAAGGTTACTACCGAGTCACTATTGGTCTTGAATTGGAGCCAAACAATGTGTCAGATCGAACCAAACACTACAACAAGCTTGATGAAGCTTATGGTCTTCTTTGTCTCTCCATCTCCAAAGATCTTCACTTCCATATCAGCGGATTGAAGACTCCAAAAGCCATATGGGAGCAACTTGAAACACTATTTGGCAAGCAGGATGAGCTTAGGGCTTTTCAATTAGAGAATGAATTGATTGGCCTTAATCCTGAGAATTTCGAGACCATCAATGAATTCTTCACAAAATTCAAGAACTTGAACTTGCAATTGAAGAACAGTGGTGTTATCAAAGAGGATAAACAGTTGATCCTCTCCATTCTAAGCAAGCTTGGGAAATATTATTCGGTATTTGTCTCTACTTTCAATTTCGGTCGGCTAACTACCCCGAATTGGAAGATGCCTACCTTGAATGCCTTCATTGAGTCCGTTACAAAAGAGCATAACAAGTTGATTCAAATGGGGTCCATAAGCTCCAAAGATTCAGCCCTATTTGTTCAAGGACCCAAGATCTCGAATGGTAAAGGAAAGCTAAAGAAGGAGAAGCCCAAATTCGAGCCTCACAAGCAAAAAGACAAAGGCAAGCAAACGGATGCACCATCCAGTTTGAAATCCAAGCAAAAGGGCAAAGAAGGTAACCAAAAATATAAATGTACTTATTGTAACCGTGGCTTTCATCCCGAAAGTTCATGTATGAAGAAGACTATAGATCAAATGGCCCTCCTTTTGGAAAAGAACAACATAACCCTTCCTGACGGTGCAAGGAAGAAGGATCGGAATGATGATCATGAAAGAGGACAAGCACTCATGGCAACGGTTTCGAAGCCCACTACTCTCTTGATAGATTCGGGTGCATCAAATCATATGGCTGCAAATATTGATTCTTTTTCCTCATTCGATCCAAACAGCTCCATCCCCATCCATTTGGGAGATGACTCAAAAATTTCTTCAAAGGGAAAAGGTACGATTCATGTAGAACATGGAAGCTTTCAGAATGTTCTCTATGTGCCTTCCTTAGCTTCGAATCTCCTTTCTGTGTATCAAATGACACATACTGGTGATCCAAAGCAAGTTACATTCAGCCCTAATACAGTTGAAATTTCTGATATCAAAAGTGGAAGACTAGTTGCGGTTGGAAAGGCAAACCACACTGCAAAATGTTATGAGTTTTCGCACTTTATTCCGCTTGCAAAGCCCACTGCTCTTCGCACACATGGTAATGAGGTTAGTAGGCTTTGGCATGAAAGATTTGGACATCTAAATTATAAGTATTTGCTGCTGCTATCAAATAAATCCATGGTAGATGGGCTTCCACAACTCCGTTCCTCGAAGGGAATATGCACCGGTTGCATTATTGGGAAGCACCCCGAGCACAGATTCGACCGCGGCAAGGCTAGCAGAGACTCTACTATTTTGGGATTGATCCATTCTGATATCAGTGGTTCGCTTCCCCATATGTCATTAAATGGTTCAAGGTATGTTTTGACATTTATTGACGATTTTTCCCGCTTTACATGGGTATTCTTTCTCAAAACCAAGTCAGAAGTGCTTGGAAAATTCAAGGATTTTAAGGCTTCTGTTGAGACCACCACTGAGAGAAAGATCAAAGCTCTTAGATCTGATAATGGTGGGGAATATATCAAGTCTGAGTTGCTGCAACTTTGTGCCCAAAGCGGAATTAAGATCCAACATACAGTTCCCTACACACCCCAGCAGAACGGTGTAGCGGAAGGGAAAAACCGGTCACTGAAAGAGATGGCTACATGCATGATTGAATCGAAAGGTTTGGCTGCAAATCTTTGGGCTGAAGCAATCAATGTTGCTGCATATATACAGAACTGTGTTCCACATTCATCCGTGAAAGGTATGACTCCTTTCGAAGCATTCTTTGGTCACAAACCGGATGTGTCAAATTTGAGAGTTTTTGGCTCTACTGCATGGGCTAGAATTCCTTCTGAGAAGAGACGAGCTTTGGATCCACAAAGTATAGAGTGCATATTGATAGGATATGGGGAAGAATCAAAAGCATATAAACTCATGGATATCAGATCTAAAAAGATATTCATAGAGCGCAGTGTGCAGTTTGAAGAACCGCTTCAAGAATTGCAACTAGTCGAGGAGAAGCCTGCCAATTCACCGCCTTCACCAGAAGAAGATCCGAGCAGCGATAATGAAGGTATGAGTTCTGATATTTCTGATATTGTAGCAGCATATGATGATCATGACATATCAGGTTCAGAATCCGATCATTATGATCCTCCTCAGTTACCAAAGTGGGCCCAAAACACTCTACAATCTGCTGGTTCTAGTCTTGGAAATCCTGCTGATCCGAGACGAACAAGAGGAGACTTTCAAAGAGCAGGTATGGCTCTTTCTATTGCTGATCCATTTCTTCCTGAGATTTTTTATTTGATGGCTGGTTCAGATCCTACATCATACTATTCATCCCATCGAGATCCGAGATGGAAAAGTGCCATGGACGAAGAGTATAGTTCTCTTCAAAAGAACAACACATGGGAGCTAGTTTCTCTTCCACCTGGAAGAAAATTAGTGAAGTGTAAATGGGTCTACCATACTAAAGTTGCTGCTGATGGCACTATCAGCAAATATAAGGCAAGGTTGGTGGCAAAATGTTTTTCCCAAGTCCAAGGAGTGGACTACACAGAGACCTTTGCACCGGTTGCAAAGATGGATTCCATCCGCCTTGTTTTAGCTATTGCCGCATCCAAGCACTGGGAAGTGCACCACATGGATGTGAAGAGTGAATTTTTACATGGAGACCTTGCTGAAGAGGTCTATATGCAGCAGCCAAAGGGTTATACATCAGATCCATCATTGGTTTGTAGATTGAAGAAATCTTTGTACGGGTTAAAACAGGCCCCAAGAGCTTGGTACGCAAAGATGGACTCCTTCCTTCTTTCTCAGAATTTCCAAAGATGAAAATCTGATCCGAATGTGTATCTTCAGTGAGTTAAAGGTAATTTGTTGGTTATTGTACTTTATGTTGATGATCTGCTTATTACTGGTAGCACACTTACTTCAATAAACAAGCTAAAATATGCCTTAAATCTAGCTTTTGACATGAGCGATTTGGGCTTGCTGAGTCATTTTTTGGGCTTGGAGATAGCTCAAAATTTTGATGGGATCACTATATCTCAGCAAAAATATGCTTCCGACCTGTTATTGAAGTTTAATATGGCTGAATGTAAGGCATCCCCGTTCCCATTCCTCTCAGGAATCAGTCTTGAGGAGGGAGATTCCACACCCCTTGCAGATTGCAGTATGTATCGACAGTTGATTGGTTCACTACTTTATTTGACACACTCACGGCCTGATATCTCATATGCCGTGAGTGCCGTGTCAAGATATATGCAGCAGCCACATGAGCTTCATTGGCGAGCAGCCAAGCGGATCTTGCAGTATATGCAAGGTACGAAACAGTTTGGCATACATTATGCTGCAGATTCTGAGCTAGATTTCATTGGTTTTACTGATTCAGATTGGGCAGGTGATAGCATTGATCGGAAGTCCACTTCCGGTTATGTTTTCATGATTGGTCATGGTGCTATTTGCTGGTCCAGCAAAAAGCAAGTAGCCATTGCACTTTCTTCAGCAGAGGCAGAGTATCGAGGGGCAGTCAATGCCTGCATTCAGGCAGTTTGGTTGCAGGGTATTCTTTCCGAGTTTGGTTTTGGTGGCACTACTTCGACTGTCCTATTTTGTGACAATCAAAGTGATATCAAGATCTCCACAGATCCAGTTCAGCGGCAGAGGACCAAACACATTGAGATTCATATGCATTACATTTGACAGTTGGTGCACGACCGCACCATCATTCTGCAATATTGCCCTACTGATGAGCAAATTGCAGACATCTTCACCAAGAGCTTCACTGAGAAGAAGTTCTCTTACCTCCGTTCACTGTTGGGGGTGAGTTCCATCATGGTGGAGACAGATTGATTCATTATTATGCTTTAGCTTGAGGGGGGGCTTTCTTCCCACTGGGTTTTCCCTCTTTCCTCACTTAGTTTATTTTCAGCATTTTTTTTATTATTGTATTGGGGTGACCTTTGGTCTTAGTTACCAGGGCCCCACATTATTTTGTTGGCACATCATAGTCTAGCTTGAGGGGGGGTGTTCGGATATCCACATCATCTTTTTCAGGATCTTGCATGCAAATTAGGGTTTGCATGCAGAATCTAGGGTTTGCATGCACCTGCATGCACTGGCATGCATCCCAGTCACCAGTTTGATGCCTCCAGCACCTTATCCACTTCATTCTAGCACCCGGGAGCCACCTACCACAGAGTTTTAGCCCTCCTAAGCTGAAAGGCGCCCACTTCTCACCTACTGCCAGAAAAGGGCGCACTTGTTCACCTACCACTACAGTTCCACTTCAGTTACATTCAGTTAGCTCCTATTCTCCCTGATTTGAGGCTAGTTTCACTCCCGACTGACTGTATCACTTCCGTTGGACCCCCAGTTTGATTAGGTGACTTGTTCTGACTTCAGTTAGCCTCCCATGCGCCCCCACTGAGCCTCCAGATCCTAAATCAGTGCTACACACTTCAGTTACACTTATTACAGTCAGTTAGACTCAGATTGACACCTGGATGACTGGTTGTTGTGCATTGATGAGCACCACCGATTGATTGATGAGGACTCCTAGTTAGAGTCAAGCTACTCCATTCTGTAATTCGAATGACCTCCTTAGGCAATTCGAATTGCTCTGTCATTGTTACAGTTTGTATTGTAATTCATTCACCCTTTCTGGGATAGAGAGCACTGCTGCATGTTTTGCACAGTTTTGCACCATATTTTCTATGTTCATCTGTTGTGATTGATTTACTTGTTCATTAGATCTGTTGTGACTAATTTTACATCCCATGAGTACCCAAATATGTGATCATGGATATAGGTTTACTTGAGAGGATTTCTAGCAACTTGTTTGTAACGCTCCTCTTATATTTGATGATTAAATGGAATTGTTGTAAAATACACATCCCCTTTTGGTGTCATAATTAGTGTGACTGGTGGTCTCTTTTCCCGTCAGATAGTGATTCCAATTCTTAATAGCTTGAAGCAAGGCATAGAGTTCCTTGTCATATCCAAAGTAGTTCAGGATGCTGCCATCAAACATTTTAAAATTATAGCATACTAGCTTCCCACCTTACATCAAATTTGTTCCCATATCATTTCCACTTGCATATTTCTCTGATTTGAAAGCCTTATGTAAGATAGGGAATGGGAGAACTAGTGCTTGAATAATATTTCACTTGATCTCTTCAAAGGATTTCTCTTGATTCTTCACCCACTCAAACTGCTTGATGCGTGTTATTATCAAATGGAGAATATAGCCAAAACTGAATAAGAAGATATGAACTTTTGAATCTATTGTGTTCCCCCCCCCAAAACCCCTAAATTCAATAACATTTTTAGAGTAGGCCACTTGTTGATGGCCTTCATCGTTGTAGGATCAATCTTAATTTTTGCTCCACCAATCACATACCCCAAATACATTAGTGATTGTTGAGTGAACTAACATTTCTTAAGATTAGCCAACAACTGATGCTTTTTCAGAGTCTCTAACACCCATTTGATATGTGAGATATGCACTTACCAAGTACCACTATAAACCAATATATGTGAGATATGCTCTTCCCAAGTACAGTCTAATGTTTAGCAACAAAGAATTTGGAAATAGCGATATCTCATGCTCCACTTCCTTCTTAGGTGGTATCCCTCTAGGTTCCTAGAAAACTTCTCTGTATTGTTGCAAATAGTTTTCCAACTAGTGCTTCTACTCCCGGGTACATCTTTCCAGAGATGCCTTTACTTTTACAAGTTCATCTTCTTTTTGATTATGTATTAAGAAAAGAAACAAAAAAATTCTACTTTAACTCATCATATTTTTCACTTGATTGGCACTTACTAGAAAGATATTTGATTTACCTTTGTTTGCATTGATGATGAAATTTTTCCCATCCTTGATCAACCAATATTGGTTTGTGTAGCTAGGGTTTTCACCCTAGCTTGTGCAAATGAGCACATACTAAGGAGAATGGACTCCTTAGTAGCAGTTCAATAAACAGTAAATTAAAACATTAAAACAATATGAAATTTAACCTAGCATGAGCATTAACATAAATAACAAAACATGAAAATATGGTGAATATCTCTCTTTCTTGTATTAAAAATTACCTCAGGTGTAGAGGTTGGTGGAGATCTTGCAGCAGTCCAGGAGGGTTGCTTCCAAGCTTCTAGCTTTGCTCCTTTCTCTTTCTCCAAAGGGTGGAAATGGGCCAAAGGGGCACTCAAGTGTGAAAGTAGCTCAAGGGTGAGCTAGGGTTTCAAGAGTGATTTTGGCAGAGTAAGGGTGTGTTTGACTGTGGATATGAAATGAGGGGCCTCCATCACCTATTTATAGGTTTTTAGTGGTGGAGTGCTGGCCCATGGTTTTTGGCACCATATGGTTTAGGTCAGTTGTATAAGGTTTTTGCTTCCTTTTTCCTTCTTTTTCCTCTTTTTTGTATTTTTTATTCCCTTTTTAGAGGGTTTTTGCTATTTTGGAGGAATTTTGGATTATTTTGGGGGAAAAGGGGGTTTTTTGGCCTTTTGGAGGCTTTTTTAATGGTTTTGTGGCTTTTTGGAGGCTTTTTAATGGAATTTTTAGGTTATGGAGGTAAATATGGTAGGAAATATGGAAAAAATGAGTCATGTAAAGGGGTAGATGAGGTAGTGAGCACTTTTTGGGTGTTAACACTAGATGAAAATATTTTAAAAAAGATTCTATGAAGAAAAGGGTGCAAAACATATTCAATTCTAACTTTTTGGTTATTGTTAACATTATTTCAAATGTGGGAATTGCTTTTAATCTTGTTGGTGACAAGCTATAGTGTGAAGTCAAGTTTGATCTTTACAGACCATCAAAAAAATTCTATGAAGAAAAGGGTGCAAAAAATATTCAATTCTATTTTTTTGGTTTTGTTAAAAGTATTTCAAATGTGGGAATTGCTTTTAATCTTGTTGGTGACAAGATATAGTGTCAAGTGAAGGTTGATCCTTACAAAACATCCAAGCCAAATGTCAAACTATGCTAGGAAGCTATGTGGCATGCTCAAGGAATTCTTAGATATCATGTCTCCTCCTGTCACCCTTTTGTATATTTGCAAATGTTGAACTAAATGTCCAACCGTATCACCCTAACAAAACTATGTGAGACATCTTATGAAATATGAGCACCAGTAGCAACTTAAAGACGTAGTTGTAGAATAGAAGGTCGAACTGGAAAAACAATTAATCTAAATCAATTTGCAACATCTCTTATCTATGTTCATGGCACTTGGTCGCTGCCATTTTAACTAGAAGCTTTCCTATTCTACTATTTTCTTATATTTTAGATGGTATTTTTGTGAATTGAAACTCAAGCATATAGTTATTATAAGAGTACATGGATATACACATCACAATTCAAGGCAAAAATAATTTGTTGTTGTTCAAGTGCCCGTAGAACTTAGGAAAAGTTATTTTCAAGGAGAATCTGTTCTTAATGTCATGCCATCCCCTTCACCAATTTTTGTTTATAGTATTCTGACCTTTGGCAAGATGGTGTTAACTGTTGGAAATTTTATTCTCATATAAATCCATAAGGAATTCTATTTAAGGGTGCTAGCTCAATGGTAAAGCACCTGCATTATAGGTAGGAGGTTGGTGGTTCGATTCCACCATGCCCTATTTATATTCTGAAACCACTAAAATGAGATAAATGACTAAAACAATGACCAAAATTTGCATATAAATGACAACCAATGCAACATGAAAGATAATTGACCAAACAAATGACCAAAATATGCATATAAATGACCACTTTTGAGTTGGTGATCGCTGGTAGCAAATTAGCGGTCATTTATCACGTGACAAAAAATGTGGTCATAAATTTGGTCATTAATTGTGACAATTAATGACCAAATATATTACCAAATTAATGACCAAATATATGACCACAAGATAAGCTATAAATGACCAAGCTAAATATGACCACATTTTTGGTCGCGTGATATATGGCCACTAATTTGCTACCAGTGGTCACCAACTCAAAAGTGGTCATTTATATGCAGATCTTGGTCATTTTTTTGGTCACTTATCTCTCATTTTGTACTAGTGTTTCAAGGATCGTGCGGTAAGTATCTGAGATCTTTAAATATGTGGATTAAACTGTTGATCTGTGAAAAGGGGTCAATGAGAATGGAATCTTATATGTAAATCAATTGTGCATGGTGGGCATGGGTATTGACTAGAGAAAGGTTTGGGCGAATGTGTGGAATGAGTTGAAATGATAAGGGAAGACGAGAGTGAGACAGAGGAAGAGTGTGGATTTCTGTGAAGTGGAAAGAGATTTCTGTCGAACAAGAGAAGGAGAACTGGGACCGAGAGAGAAGGTCTTAGTGCAGCCGAGAGAAGGGACTAAGAACCAGAACGATAGCTCGATGAAGATTCTTACGATGAGGGGGAAGAACACCATCTCATTTCATAAGAAGAAGAAGAACCTATAGATCCGTCTCAGGCCCAAGGCTACGACATACCCATGACCCTGCATACATCACCAGAAACTAAGGTAAGACATAGTAGTTCACCATAGTTTTCCCAAGCAAGTCAAAGTAGTGTTGATAGTCAGAGTATCACTTCGCTAAGTAATAAGATTATGTTTAGTAGTCCATTAATCTCAAGTCAGTCAAAACCCCAAAGGCCTAGAATGGCTAGGGATGACATGAAATTACCAATATTTAATCGGAATGGATCAGAGGACCTAGAGTAGCACTAGTTTCTATGTAATACAGTATGGATTGTTAAACAAGTACAAGATGATAATGTCAAACTAGCGTAGTTAATTATGACCTTTAGGGGTCGCGCTTTTGACTAGTTAATGAAGTTTTCAGAAGTTGCTAGTGAAAAACCAGCGAAGACTTTAGCATAGGTTAAGGATGGGTTAAAAGTTGAATTTAAAAAGACAAAGTCTGAGTCACAGTGCATTACTGAGCTCAAAGAGATCAAAAAATCGTTGAATGAAATTGTTTGGGGCTTCGAATAGAGATTCAAGACTGTTAAATTTTCAGAATTTACTTCAATCTGATCTAGGATCTTAACTGAGAGAACAACATGTACAGCAAATCTACAGCATATCAATCATGGACACAATAATGCAAGCACACAAGAGACACAGAGTTTACTTGGGGAAAACCATAAAGGTGAAAAACCCCAATAACTTCCTCAGAGATAGATAGAGCAATGATACAACCAGAATACAAGAGATAGTCTTCTCCTAGCAGCAGAGCCTCCTCCTCCACAAGTGTGCCACTCTCTCAAGTGTGAGTGAGAGAATAGAATGTGTAAAATGAGAGATACACACTCTCTATTTATACACGAACTTGACTTGACCTTTACTCAACTAGGTCGGCCTCAACTTAACCACTTAACATAATGTTGATTGGGCCGACCCCCACTATGGTGGTCTAATAACCCTTTGACCCACATGGCCGAACCCCAATAGGGTGGTCTAATAACCCATCAAGTATAAGTTACGAAACTTACAATATAAATGACGACACTTCCTTATAGAGGAATAATAACATCTCTATAGGAATACAACCACTTAGGTATAGAGGAATAATAACATCTCTATAGGAATACAATATACATATATGTGAAATACATTTCGAAGTTACATATACATCAACACTCCCTCTTAACTAGGAAGGTATTTCTCGACACAGGTCTTCTAGCACAAGTCATCTTCTCTAGATCATCGTCACTGGATAATCATCATTGAGTCATCATCATCGTCACTGCTGCTGCTATCTCAATCAATCTCTGAATCTACTCGTCATAGGAATTTCTACAGAGCCAGTCCTTTTTCATACTGGATGTAGGCCCACCACCTACAGGTCTTCGTCATCACTAGCCATACTGTGGAATCCTCAGGACTTATTACGTGCGTCACAAAACTTGGCTGCAGCATCCCAGGCTATTACGAGCACACAGCTCTACCTGTCGAATCTCCCAGGAGCATATTACATGTGACCCATCACAAAACCTGGTTGAAGCATCCCAGGCTGTTACGAGCACACAGCTATACCTGTCGGATCTCCCAGGAGCACATTACATGTGATCTCACCACAAAACCTGGCTGAAGCATCCTAGGCTGTTACGAGCACACAGCTCTACCTGTCGGATCTCCCAGGAGCACATTACATGTGGTCCACCACAAAACCTGGCTAAAGCATCTGAGGCCTTTGTCATCCTGTCCAGATCTCCCAGGAGAAAATTACATGTGGTCAGGGAAAAACCTGGCTGAAGCATTTGAGGCTTTTTTCATCTTGTCCAGATCTCCCAGGAGCAAATTACATGCCATAGGACAAAACCTCGCAAGAGCATCTCAGGATGTTATGGGTACACAAATCCGACCTGAAGATATCCCAGAGCACAAATTACATGTCCTCCCAGAGTAATGTCTTGAAAGAGCATCCCAGGCTGTTACGGGTACACAACTCCGACCTATAGGATCTCCCAGACATGCTCATCTGCACAACCTGATCCACGGCCACAAAGTATCTTCCTGATACTCACCATACATCATCCTGATGTACACATGATCATCCTGATCATCATCACTGCAACATCCTGTTGCATGTCATCTGGAGAAGCTCGTCATCCACGATCATCCTGATCATACAATGCATCCACTTGATGCATACCAAGTATCTACCTGATACATATCATCATACATGATCTACCTGATCATACAATGTATCCACCTAATACATACACAGATACATGATCCACACAATGTATCCACCTGATACATATCAACATACATGATCTCAGTATCCATCTGATACATATACAGATACATGGTCCAAGCATCCAACATGATGCATATACAAAATACATACAAATGATCCAACTGATCATATCCAGCATCCAACATGATGCATACATACATAAATGATTCAACTAATCATATCCAGCATCCAACATGATGCATATATTATAAATGATCCAACTGATCATAACAAGCATCCAACATGATGCATATATACATATACAGAGTAGTAACTGGAGCATCGTCATGATGCTCATCATCCATGATCCTCCTGATCATCATAGCATCGTCCTCTTTAGATCATCTCATCGTCCACGAAGCACAACCTAGATGCACATCATCCAACACTTACACCACCGACATGGGAGAACACATCTACCACCATTCGGGGAAGGCTCCAACCCTTACTTTTTCACCATGGGAGAACACATCTACCACCATGTGAAAAATGGCTCAACAATTCCATCACGACCAAGGGAGAACATATCAACCATGTCAAAAAAGCTCATGTGCATCTGCATCTATTGAACTCATCACTTCCCTTTAGAAGGAACCTTGATCTGAAGTGCACCAAGCCTCTCTCTGAAGTACTCAAACTGCACTCTGGCCAACGGCTTGGTCAATACATCTGCAACCTACTCATCTGTCGCAACATACTCTGCTTTGGCTGTACTCAGTGCTACGCAGGACTGCTTCCTACTAAACCAAAGATCACACTTGATCCCATACTGAAGCAACACCCAAAAGTGCTCTTCCTATCTGTAGCACTGCATGCCCAATCTGAATCAACATAACCCTGTAGGTTAAAATTTTGATTCGCATCGTACTTGAGCCCATAATCAATCGGATCAGATGGAGCATCACACAGAAGCTTCAGGTTCGATTCCATAGGTGTGGCCATAGCCTTGTAGTCCATCATCCTGGAACTCTTCAGGATCTCTACTGCATACTTCCCTTGTCCAAGGAAGATTCCATCTGCACTCTGCCACACCTTCATGCCAAAAACAAATAGTGCATCATCCCCAAGTTCTGCACACATATATGACTACACCATTCAAGAAAGTTGTCTTGAAATCCATTTGGTGTATCTTCTATTTCATCACTTTTATATTTCTCTATGCTGCCATCTGCAGCATGCTTGATCTGATAGTTCCATTTGGAAGTCACAACAGACTTCCCTTCAGCTCTTGGGACCGCATCCCAAACATCGTTCTTCATGATCGACGGATCATGGCATTCTTCCCATATCCTGGGAACTTCAATATCTTCAATAGATAATTTTGTTGCTTGAACAAATGTTGTAGTCCTTCTTTTGTAGGTGAAGGTATACGGTCCTTCCTACAAAACAAGTTAAATTGCATGATTAGAAACATCTCATAATTTTTAGACAAATTCTTACACATAAAGAAATATGTCATACAGTCATGCAATTATCTTAGCCAATGCTTCAATACAACATTCATCCATGTTCCACAACTTTCTAGATGCCTTCCAGTCTCTACCAGAACATTGTTAAGAGTTTGCACTACTCCCAACATGTTAGCAAAGAGGTTTCATTCTAGATAAGTAGCACTGGAATGTTGTGCAGTGCCATAGGCCACTTACCCATCACATGCATATTAGTAGTATACTGTTCATTAATGCAATCATTCTAATATGCACAATACATATCCTAAGTCTAGGAACATGAGCATATACATCATTGAACAATTTTATTCAAACAAACAAATATACAAGAAATGATAATAAAAATACTTATCTTTGTTTGACTGTTGGGTTGACTCCCTCTCAGTCTTTGCTTCTTTTTCAGCAGCTCCATTTTGATGTGGATTGTGAGAAGTGGTCAACTCCCTCTGAATATCTTCATCCTTGCAGAAACTACTGGAGTGTGCTCCCTCTTGATCTTTGCTTCGTAGATTACCTATTCTTGAACTTATATTCACTCTTGATCCCTATGCATGCTTGTTAGTATTATCATTATGTTATCCTTGAGGACTCATACATAATCACACATTTATTAGTACAATCTTAATACTATCAAAACACAATAATCTTAAACATGTATATTCATGATCATTCACAGATAATAAACATTAGTATTCAAGGTTTCAAGGAAGTCTTCTTTTACTCATGCATATTCTTATTTGATCATAGGACTCTTCTGATTAGTTAAATCATCAATGCATAAACTCGTGATTACTCAAACCTATACCTTCATGATTCTTCTAGTTATTCATATCATCAATTATGGTAAGAAACATAATATGCATACAGCCATGACTATTCAAACCTATGACTTCATGAATAATCATTATCAACAACACAACAGTATAAGATCCTAACACAAGGTAGGATTCTAGCTTGATATAGCAAAACCATACCTGGATTAGCATGCTAGCTAGTTATGTATAACATACCCACATAATGTCTTCTAGTTCTCTTCATTGACTTGTGATGGTAACCTACATGTCTCATAGGTTAACCATTGTAGGACCAAGTTATACATACCTCGAAAGTAGATCTTCTATGTGATCCATGACAATGGATGAATCTTTGTCTTCATGTCACCATGATCATATGTTATTGAAGTAGAACATGATTTGTCTTTCTTGGTGTACCTTTTATGTTAGCGAACAACATAAACCTCATACAACATCACAATGCATTAGTACATTCATAAGTGTCAAAACCTTAATCAATGATTATCTTCTACTAAGGTGATACGACAAGTCTAGTAATTAATCAAGATTGTACTATAATGATATGAAGACAAACATATGATAAAATTAACCATGAAACATACCTGTAAGCCATACCTATCAAGATTGCTTGCAATCTTCTTATGGAAGGCCTTAGCCTCATCTCCCTCTGAGACAGGAACTTCTTCACTTATGTAGTTGACCAATCCATCTTCTTCTAGGATTAACCCAATCCACTTCATTTGCAAGAACTAGACCTGGAGCTGGATTAGGGTTTGCCAGAGAAACCCCAAAAATTCAAACTTTGAATTTCAAACTTTCGAAAGGATAGAAATATGCGCCTTGATGAGCTGATCAAGTTGGTATATTCAGAATTTGAAAACTGCAAAGTTTCACCCCTCGAAATTACCTTTTAGATTTCCGGATTCACTAGGGAGGACCCTGAATTAGGGTTTGAGTTTCCCGAAGCTTCACCCAACCAAAAGATTTGATTCAAAGCTCTAAGCTTCGATTTTTCTAAGAAGTTTCCAGCCGTGGTCACAAATTTCCAAAATTCCAAGTTTTTGCAGAAGCCCTAATTTTCCATCTTTCCGATCAAAGCCCCGAACTGGGGTTTGATCAAGCCTAGCCTTTTTCCCAACCAAAAAATATGATCTTGGTCTCTAAATTTCGATTTTGATTAGTAGCATCCAGACGTGGTCTCCAATTACAAAAATTCCAACTTTCTCTGAAGCCCTAAATTCCAGAAGCCATGAATGAAGGTGCTCAAAAATAATTCTGTTTTGACAGAAATATGTACCTGATTGTTTCTGGTGTAACTTTAAACTTTTCGATCCACAGGGTCTGAAAAATATTCTTGAGATATCCCGAGCTGTTATCTTTCCATCCCGATATGTTTGACCTCAATTGGATTCTCTAAGAGAGAGTTATGCCAAGTGTCGCAACATGACCTGTTTATGGGATAATACAGGAGAGCAAACTTGTATGGTGTGCCACCTGTCACTAGTTCAACTTCGGCCTTTGAAAATTTTTCTTGAGATATCCTGACCTATTATCTTTCCATCCCGATAGGTCTGACCTCAATTGGATTCTCCGAGAGAGAGTTATGCCAATTGTCGCAACATGACCTGTTTATGGGATAATACAGGAGAGAAAACTTGTACGGCGTTCCACATGTCACTGGTTCAACATCAGCCTCTGAAAACTTTTTCTGAGATACTATAGTCTATGTAATACCTGTCACTTTTTACGAAATTTCATTTGGATCTTCCAAGCCCAAGTTATGACCTTTTTCCCAAGGTCACCTGATTTTGACTCAGATCTGGAAGAGGCAGAAACCCTATATTGTACAGATCATAAATCACAAAGTACAACGAATTAGAGGTTGTCCTTTGGACACAAGGTACACGGGGATCTGATATTCGACCTATAAAATTTTTAGATCCGAAAACGTTGCCAAAATGGATTTATAGCGAAAGTGCTACGATGACTGTTTTTTTGCTATATCAAGCCTTAGCTTCGTAAGTGCAACAAGTGTCATACATGCCATATCATGCCTTCTTTCAGGCTAGCTCTGATACAATGTTAAATTTTCAGAATTTACTTCAATCTGATCTATGATCTTAACTGAGAGAACAACATGTACAACAAATATACAGCATATCAATCATGGACACAATAATGCAGTCACACAAGAGACACAGATTTTACTTAGGGAAAACCATAAAGGTGAAAAACCCCAATAACTTCCTCAGAGATAGATAGAGCAATGATACAACCAGAATACAAGAGATAGTCTTCTCCTAGAAACAAATCCTCCTCCTCCACAAGTGCGCCACTCTCCCAAGTGTGAGTGATAGAATAGAATGTGTAAAATGAGAGAGACACACTCTCTATTTATACACTAACTTGACTTGACCTTTACTCAACTAGGTCGGCCTCAACTTAACCACTTAACATAATGTTGACTGGGCTGACCCCCACTAGGGTGGTCTAATAACCCTTTGACGCACATGGCCGACCCCCAATAGGGTGGTCTAATAACCCATCAAGTATAAGTTACGACACTTACGATATAAATGACGACACTTCCGTATAGAGGAATAATAACATCTCTATAGGAATACAACCACTTCCGTATAGAGGAATAATAACATCTCTATAGGAATACAATATACATATATGTGAAATACATTCCGAAGTTACATATACATCAACAAAGACATTGATAGCCTATGTTAGTTTTCAAATGACTCATGTCCAAGATAAGGAGTGGTTTATAGCCTCCTTATTACCGCATATCATATTTCCTTTGATGCAGCATAAGATTGCATCAAAGATAGAATCCCTTGAGTTGGATATGAAGTTGGAAGCATCACCTATCGAAGATACTGGAATTGGTATGGCTCAAATCCAATCGCAGCTAGCGAACTTGTCAATGCAGATCCAAGACATCAAGAAGGGTAAGGAAAAAAGAGAAAATGTTTGGTGTACCAGATGCAAGGAGGGTCACTCAAAAGATCAATGTATGGCTTTCCATGATTACATTGTTGTTGGAGCTCCTAATCCATTGAACCCTAGAAAGGGCATATGGTGTAGAATCTGTCAAACTAGAGGAAATTTACCAGAAGAATGTTATTTCCTACAAAAAATGGTGAGTACCCCACAAAACCTATGGTGTAATTTCTGTCGATAAGTCGGTCATGATGAAAAGAATTATCGAGCATATCAATTTCTTACAAAATGCATAGCATATACCTTTCTCATGAAAGGCGAAGAGCAAGCTGAAAGAAGATGCACAGTTTAATCAGCTGCAGGTTTTATTCCGAGGACGTGGATGAGGAGGATTTGGTTGAGGAAGAGACCAGGTAATATGTTATAATTGCAGTAATCCGATACATTATGCTAGAGAATCCTTGAATCTTACTTCGGCCTGCACATATTGTAGGGAATTAGACTATACTATTGAAGACTATCCCCAACTTAGAGAAAAATGGAAAGTGAATAATAACCAAAATCATAACTAGAATGTTCAGAATATTTCAGCTTAAACTGAGATAGAAGCAACATTTTTTCGATGTGGTCACCAGAGGGGGAGCTACGATGGGTGATGACAAGGGAAATCACAACAACCAGTGGGATCCGAGAGTGAGACCAACAGTTCAGTGGTCGTTGCAATTTGATGTTCAAAAAGAGAAGGGAGTCTTCTTTGTATCCCATGATGAATTTATGGGGAACTAGAAGGGGGCATCAACATCCTCCCTGCCACCAGTATTTGAAGAAGGTCCTGTCTATGACATGCCACCTCACTTTGACTAGTCTATGTCAAGGAAAACTTTAGGAAAGGTAATTTCTCTCCATATCTTTTTGGCTCTCATTAAGGATGAAAATTCATTATGGTAATTGCATAATTTAATTGGCGAATCTAAGGGACAAATGAGGAAAGAAAGAGTTGTGAATCATGTTCAAAAGAGAGCAAAAATTGGACGATATGGATTTTGTTATTTTAGATCTAGCCTCATATGTGAATATTCTCACTAACCAGACTTGGGAAAATATGAGAATGACTAAATTAGTGTGGTCACCTATTCAGCTAAGATTGGCAAATCAACAAAAAGTCATACCTTTTGGAAGGATGGTAGGAGTCCCCATCGAAGTGGAGGGACTGTGTACCTTTGCAATTTTGAAGTCGTAGATATTGTCGATGATACTAATCCATACCCTTCACTCCTAGAAATAGACTCAGAAGTTCATAAACAAATTGTTACCAACTTCAAGAAGAGGATGCTAACATTTTATATTAATGAAATAATATTTTTTGCACCTGTGGATCCACTGTAAGGATAGAGATACATCGAACTGGTAAAGAAGGAATATGATGCCTGAGACTTGGAAAATATTTGCAATGTATCCTCAAGGATAAATGATCATATCAATCCCACAGTAGATGGTACATTAATTTCATGGAGCATTAGCTCCTTCTCATCAGATTCTAGCGACGCTCTGGAGAATTAACAAAATCGGCTACATGAGGTCTCAATGCAAAGGTCTTCCCGGGTTACAAAGTCATTGTGTTGGGTCGGTAAAGAAGTTTGTTCCCTTCCTACTTATGAAGGTTTTCCTAATATAAATAAATTTTTTTTTTGATTTTGAAGTCAAGGTTCCATAACAACAACGGCTATTGGCGCTATATGTGGCTTTGAAAGCTACACCAGCGAGATGGTGGGTTGTTCATAAACAATCTATAAAGGGTTGGTCGTAGTGTAGATGACTATTGGAAATCCAGTTTGGTGAAGAAGTCCCATATGTTGGGAAAAAATATAATGGGTTAACCAACCCTACTAATCATCTCACCACTTGTAGTGCAATATGGTAGAACATACCTAGGAAAGAATGGGTTCACATGTTCATACACACATTGGATATTGTGCCAAGGAATTGGTACACATTGTTGGATCTTCGACGAGGAACTATAGACTGGGATAATCTGGAAATGATTTTCAAGAAAACATTTAACTATGAAGATGAAAGTCTGATAGTAGATGCAACTCTTCAAATCATTAAAGCAAAAAAATTTGAGGAAATTCGTGGGCCAGTTTCTAATTTGCCAGTAGAATTTAACAGTTAAAAAAATATGGAATGTTATAATGTCACTTGAGGACCATAGGATGACTATCTATAAGATGTGCATATCCAAGAGACTGAAGGAAGCCGCGACATGAAGGGAGCAGATATTTCATCCGACATATTTTTGAAGCTGATAAAGATAAATAAGGTAAATATTGGGTCCCCTTAAAATCCTAAATTTTCAAATATTGGAGATTATTGGGATGATGAAACAGTAGGTAAGATCACTGATTTGCTATATGAGTTTCAAGATTTATTTCCTACCAATTTTTCTGACATGAAAGGGATTACTAGCGACCTAGGAGAGATGAAGATCCCTTTGAAACCAAGTGCTAAGCCAATTAAGCAAAGACCCTACTTAGGACTGAATCCTCGATACAAGGAAAAAGTTAGAGCCGAGCTAGATAGAATGTTGGATGTAGGCATTATTGAACCTGTCGAAGAGTCAGAGTGGATTATTCCCATGGTATTACAAGATAAGAAGACTGGTGAGATTTGAAATTGTGTTAATTTAAGAAATTTGAACTATGCATGTTTGCATGATCCATTTCCAATGTCGTTCAGAGATGAAGTGCAAGAAAATTTCGGGGGTAAAGAAGCATACTCATTTATTGACGGATTTTTTGGGTACCATTAGAAAAATATCGCCAAGGAAGATCGACACAAGATAACATTTGCGACAGAATGGGGTTTCTTCCAATATACAGTAATGCCCTTTGGTTTGAAGAATGCTCCTACAATTTTTTCGAGAGTAGTTGTTGTTGCTTTTAAAGAATTTATTCATAAATTTCTTGAAGTCTACTTTGATGATTGGATAGTATATGGTCTACTTAAGAACCACATTGAAAGCTTAATATTGATGTTAGAGTGTTGTAGACAGTACCAAATTTCTTTAAATTTGAAGAAGTGTATATTTTGTGCTCCATTTGGTATAGTTCTTGGTCATGTGGTTTGTAAACAAGTATTTTTGGTGGATCTTGCAAAGATTGCAATTATAGTGGATCTAACTTCACCCACTTCAGTTCGACAGTTAAGGACAACTTTGGGACATATAGGCTATTATAAGAATTTTATCAAAGGATATGCTCATATTACAGCTCCTATGGAAAAACTGCTAAAGAAAGATGTGAAGTTCCAGAGGAATGAAGAGTGTCAACAGAGCCTCGACACGTTAAAGGAGAAAATGGTGACAACGCCTATTTTGATATTTCATGACTGGCGAAAAGAGTTCTATGTTCATGTTGATTCATCTTCATTTGCTCTGGGTGTAGTTTTCGATCAGCTGGGAAAGGGATATATTGATCATCCAATTGCATTTGCTAGCATAAATTTTTCAATGCTAGAAAGGAATTATGCTACGACGGAGAGGGAAGAGTTATCTATGGTATATGCCTTGCAAAATTTGAGGCACTATCTATTAGGAGGGAATTTTAAAATTTTTACTGATCATTCTTCTTTGAAGTACCGTGTCAACAAACAAGTGTTGGGGGGGATCTATAGATGGCTATTATTGTTTTAGGAATATGATTTTACGATTGTAGTCAAGCCAGAGAGGCTGAATGTGGGGCCTGGCCATCTGTTAAGGTTAGAAACATGAGAGGAATCAACTAGCTTGGAATATAACCTCCCAAATGCGCAACTATTCTCGGTAAGGATGGTTAATGAATACTTTGAATATATTGTGAATTTGTTTTCTATAGGAGTGGCACTGGAAGACTATACAACTGCACAAAAGAATCAGTTATTTGTTAATTATGTGGACTATCTATTGATATCAGGTCAATTGTACAAGTTAGGACCAGATGAGGTATTGCGTTGATGTGTTTTAGAATATGAGCGACCAATGATTTTGGATGAGGATCACGATGGTGTTACGGTAGGTCACTATGTAGGAAAAGCTACTGAACAAAAGATATTAAGAGTTGGGTTCTAGTGGCCTACCCTCCATAAGGATTGCAAGGATTATTCCAAGAAATACGACGTATGCCAGATAATTTGGAAACCATCAAGGAGGGATCAAATGCCATTAATTTCACAAGTTACATTGTAGGCCTTCGATAAATGGGTTTTTCATTTTGTGTGTCCGATAAATCCACTAGGAAAAAGGACTGAAACAAGGTACATTATTATATTGCGAATGACTATCTTACTAAATGGGTTGAAGCTGCACCTGTGCGAGATTGTAGTGTTGCGACTGGTGCAAATTTTCTTTTTGAAAATGTAGTTACAAGGTCTAGTTGTCCTCGAGTTTTACTAAGTGATCAGGGTGCACACTTTGTTAACAAGACCATAGAATAACTTACAGAAGAATTAATATCTATCATAGGAAGAGAACCCCGTATCACCCATAGGAAAATGAGATTGTCGAAGTATTTAACAAGATTTTGGAACATGCATTGACGAAGGTTTGTAATGTAAACCACGATGACTTGGACTTGAGGGTTCCTACAGTTTTATGGGATTATAGAACAACATGCAAGAAATTGACAGGACAAACACCCTTCAGAATAGTGTATGGACAAGATGTTGTTATGCCTATGGAATATATTGTACCAAGTTTAAGGATTGTTGCTTTCACTAGTATGTTTGATACTGGTGTTGTTGAAGAGAGATTTTTGCAGTTACTTTATCTATAAGAAGACAGGTTTATTGCAAGATTTCATCAACAAGTCCAAAAAGACAAAGAAAAGGCATGGCATGATCGCCACATTACCAAGAAGCAGTTCCAGTGAGGGGACTTAGTTCTTCTTTATGATAGTAATGTTTTTAAACACCCTGGAAAGCTAAGGATGCACTGGCTAGGTACTTATGTGATCAACTATATGACGGAGGGAAGCGTAGTACAGTTGCGGAAGCTAAATGGTGAAATCCACGATGGGATGGTAAATGGAAGCAGGCTGAAACCTTACAAGGATAGTTATGCCTCCTTACAGTGAAGAAATTTGTATCAATGCTTTTACATGTGAAAAAAACAAAAGTCTTTGTGTATGTATATAGTTCCTAGAAACCCCAAGTTATTTTTTTGTGTTGAAGTTTTTCGTGTCAAAGTTTTTTGAAACCCCAACTTATTTTTAATGTCGAAGTGTTATCTCAAGTAGGAGGGTTGAGGTTCTATCGTAGTTTATTTTGTTGAAGTACAAAAGTATTTGTCACAGTTGGTGATGTGTCATGGTTGCAATTGACGTGCATTAATTGTTGCTTTTATGGCGGGCGTAATGGCGCCATTAGTGGAATTTTTGCTTTAATTTCCGAAAAGAATTAAGTGTGTGAACATATTTTTCGATGCCACCATGATGATTGCAAGGATCAGGTCCATTCATTGCACATTGGGAATGACAGAAAAATCGCACACGGGAGTTAAGTTTAAAAGTGCATCCACCACCCGGTCGGGACTCATTGTTGTCTCGACGTCGAAGTGTATTGAGCAAGCTAGAGCTTAAGCATTTGCACATAGAAAGTTTATCTAATAAGAGTATTAGGATGCAGGTTTATTTATTCACAATGAGTGAAGCACAAGGATCTTTCGAGGAGGTTAATATGCAGGGGTCTGTATCGGTTAGTGCAGAACATCTAGAAGTGTTATCACCGCACATTCCCACGAATGTTCCAAAGAGGTCCAGGAAGTCAAACCACAATGTGAATCCTGAGGCAAGGACCAAGGGGACACATGATGCTAAATATTCTGCATCAGGGTACATACCACCATGGAAGATGGATGCGAAACTAGTTTGGTTACCCAAGAACACTAAATATTCATTTGTAACAATCCCCATCCTGAAAGGAGTTTTGGTGCAGTGGGAAATACTACGCAACATCAACAAACTACCATATGATGACCATGACATCGCAAAGTATCCAAAATTTCACTACAAAAACTACATGTAGATAGTGAACACAAACAAAGGTGCACCATTCTAGCTTGATCCTATGGAGTGGGATTTTGGGTTGAAGAGGGTTGGCATTTTGTCACTTATGCATCTTCCACACTTTGGTAAGACTGTTGAATCCAACACTTACATGAAGCAGTTACTGCTTTATTTTCATGGTGGGTGTCTATGGCTCGACACAAGGGTGTTAGTTGATACTGACATGATTGTGCGGATTACAGAGTTTCCTAAGGCCAGGGTGGACCCTACCTAGTTTTTTGTGGGAAAAGAAAGGGATAGAGAATTGGCTGCTTAGATGAAGGATAAGTATCAGTTGTTGAAGAAAAAAATGGGGTTCGACATTGGGTCAATTAATGACCAGGCAGTTCGCTTCAGTGCAAAGGCACTAGATACAAAAGTGATAAGGAAGGTTCGACCCAACCAAGTGATTGCGGCGGTCATTGCAGCAGCATAGCAATGCACAGTAGGGGTACAAATGAATTGGGCCACATTTCTCCACAACAAATTTCTAAATGAATGTGTCGATGCCCAGGATAATAGTACTCCTTTCACCTACTCTTGGCTACTATGTTTAATTTCATTCATGGGCTAGTCATATCTAGAAGCCTATCATGGCATGGAACCAATAGGGGCATGTTATGCATATCGATATGAAAACTTGTGGTACACTAACAACAAGAGGCGGCAGATAGAGAATAGACATTACTTTGTATCTGCAAAAATAAGCGCTAGAGTATTATGTTGTACAGATCCCTCGAATTGAATAACAAACATTGGTTAAGTTCAGGTACATTACGAGGTTCAAAGATGGGCCTCATCACATGTACATCCACGTAAGGCGGGACCCACATCGACAATGTTTGATCACTAGGTTCAAATTTTTGGCATAAGAAGTCGAAGCTATCATGCAAGAATGGTTGGTGGAATGGAAGGCTCCTGTCGAGGTAGAGAATATTTCACCGGATTCATCGTATCAAGATCCATGACAAGAAGGTACATCTAGGCAGCAACAGAATACGAGTCAAAGCCAGAGTACTCAAAATATTGGAGTCAGAGGTGACGAGGGAAACCCACCCCACTTAGATGATGACGGACAAGAATCAAGCATGATGCTTACTGATCCGAGCTTGGGGGAGAAACGTAAGGTTGTTGCATATATACAAAGAGGTAAGAAGAAGAAGAAAGCGCAGAGTTCTACCACAGTGCAGGCCTTAACTGATGATGTTGTAAACATATTGTTCGATAGGATGAATGAAGTGGCAGAAAAAAATTGGAAGATAGCCGAAGAAAATATTTTTGAACTATTTTGTGTAGTGACGGACTTGTTAGATACACTCTGCCAAGCTGTCAATAAGATCATCATATCAGCTCCGCTGCAGGAGGCTATGCCACCAGTCAAAGTTGCGCTAGAGGAAGAACAATTGGAACAATTATCTACATCATCTCACATAGATAGAGTGGTCAAGATGGTGCCACAAGCAATAATTTTTGATGGAGAAAGAGTAAGTGAACAAGCCCCTTATTCAGGATATACTGAGTTGAAGTTGTCAGCCTTGCCTATTTTTGTGTTGCACAGTCTTCAGGAAAACATTGTGCAGGAGCTTAAAGAAAGGGAGCATTCCATCTATGATATTATGAAAGGATACATGAACCCACGGGGGCTTCACTAGCAAGGCAATATCATATCACGTCCATTCATATTGGGGGGTTGAATACTCCTAAAAAATTCAAAAATATATTGCCCCATATTCAGGGGTCAATGGGGGTTTTGAATTTGACATAGTAATATAAATATTGGGAGTTATTTCATTTGGGTGGGATAAGGAATAACCTCCAAATTGTGGGATGGATTCATACCTCCAAATCATGCACTCAAATCATACCCACCTAAAACTTAAGGACCCTCCATTTTTATTTGATATTTTTTATGATCCTAAGTTTTACATAAATATGATAATAGTGTACCAATTATAATATTCACGTAAGTCTCTTTAGATTACTTGCCTCAAGAAATCCTCATTTAATAGCTTATTTAGGCTTAGTTTGAATTGATGGTATATTGTTTTTCATCTTTAAGTTTGAGCTTCTTATTAGAAAATTTCCTCTTTGTTTGTTATATTCGAGGTAGTCTTGTAACATTATACCTTTTGTTGTTCTATACGAGGCTAATTTCCAAAGTGTGTTTATTTTCTAGATAGAAGTCACACTGCATTCGATGACACTATTCAATATGCTTGAATATGCATCTGGTTCCTCGTCAACTCCAAATTTAGGAGATATATCTAATCAAGAGTTCCGGAGTTGAACAATTGTATTGTATTTTTTGTAGGAATTATAGTAAACGATCTAACTCTTCATTTTTTAGGCTGAGGTTTGGGTGAGTATTGAGATGCAATCAAACCTTTCTCCACGACAACCAAGAAAAGTGAGATCAATCTTTCTTGGTTCATTGGAACCAAGAAAAGTTAGATCAATCTTTCTTGACTAATTATTTCTTTCAACTTTTTGTATTTTCTTTAACATTTTCACATTGCCATTTAGGAATAGTTGTTAGATTGAGTTATATTTGGCACATTCATAATTGTAATTTCAATTTTTTTATGCAAGGCATTCGTCTTAATATTGTGTTGGAACTGACATGAACATTGGTAAGAATCTAAATCCTTATTTGCATACCCTATGTTTTATAGTTATCATGAAATGGTATCATATAAGTTTCACCATCTGTGTATCTTTATAGCTATAATTTGCATGATTGAAACTTAACAATGGAGATTTTTCCCTCTCCTGTAAAGATAAAAAAAACTAGATATAACCCAAGAAAAGGTAACTAAATGTTGTTAATTCCCTTGATTGCAGGAATAAATGCACATGAAGTGGAGGCAATTCATTACATCTTGTGAATGCCCCAAATTCAAGTTATGCACATGATCATATGGTATTATTGGTAAGTATGAGGAATTTTTCTATGTTCATTTGGGTTCAAACGTCGATGATGATGGTTTGTTTTGATGGGAAGGTAGGGAAGTCCATCCACGAAAGGGTTTCAATTTTTCATTTTTATAGAGTTTAATTTATTAAGATTATAGAAACCATGAGCTCTCTATGGTTATACTTGTATTTACCTGATATAAAATTGGTAGACTGGCAGACTGTAGTGTGAAACATATGCAATTCTCATCTTTTCTAAGTATGGGAGTGACTATTGGACTATCATTCTTTTGCATTCTTTGTTACATTGATCTCTTGACTGGGTTTCCTTTTACACATTTTCCTTCCCCATTACTATTTCATTCGGTATTCAACTATCCAACACTACAAATTGATCACTCACCCCTACAATCTCAGTGGGATCATTATTAACATTATAATATTATTTTATTTAGCATCTTGTTTGCTTATACTAAGATGTGTTAGGGCTCATGTTTGTTACAAATTAATAATATGATATAAAGGGGTATTAAAAATGGGTGGATAAAAATTGATACCTACAATATATGGTGAAACTAGGGGTTTTCTTAATTGAAAAGGTATATTGGGAGGGGGGTTCAACAATACAATTTTAGGAGGAATTTTCCAATATTTATTGAAATTGGGGATATTCTTTAATATCCTATGAACGATCGTGCTATCTAACAAGTTCATTGAGTGAACCCCCCGTGACATGAACCAAGCGAATTCTCTTAAGGAACAGTCTTCTGAGCTTCAAAAATATAAGGATCAGTTGATCCAAGAAACAAAGAAGTTATACAAGGCTTCCACAATAACTTATAGAGCAATCCCAGAAGCTGAGGTAGTCGAGGAAATGAAACCCAAAGAAAAGTTATGGTGACTATGAGGAGTCATTACTCACTTATGGAAAAAGGTGGAAGAATTAGAATCGAAGTAAGTACCAAGCACACAACCTAAAGTGACATAGCAGTGACGAGAAGAAGTGCAAGCGTCCATTCAGAGTATTCAGGAGTTTGAGGTGCAGCGCATGAAGAGGTATAAAGAAGTGTCATAGACTTGGGTTTCTCTATTCGAGGATGTATTCAAGACATAACTATCAGGATCGAGATTGTAGAGGACAAGATGAAAAACCTATGGGGTCTTCTAAAGTCTCTATCGCCAATTGAAAGGATGTGGAAGGCTATAGAAAATAAGGTGCTACATGCGGAAATCAACTAGTTAAGGGTTCAACAACATCAACAAACATAAAGGGTTGAAGCACTTTAGACTGAAGTTGAACGTGTTTCTGAAGTGATTGAAGGTCATCATGTATAAATTGAGAAGGCAGTCACCTGGACTATCAAGCAAAGCAAAGAGCATGACACTCTTGAACTTGTGGATGAAGTAAACCAGTAGAAATAATATGTTCAGCGTTTGGTCGATACCAAAAGGAAATTCTATGAAGAGTTTTGTCAAAGATGCAAGCACCGGTAGAACAACCTTGAAGTGACTTGGGATGAGCCACATGTGAGTGTTGAATTCCTGTTGGGACTAGGAATTTTTGGGTACCATTTTTGGTAAAACATTTTTGGTGTGGATAGAACCAAGGCAAAGAGGTTCAACGAAGTGGTCAACTTCGATGAAGAGGCTGAGAAACCAGGAAGTTGGTCATTTTGAATATGTCAAAGGGTGTGGTTAAGTAAATTTAGTCATGTTTTTTTCCACTTGCGTTAATGATTCAAGTAGTTAGTTAGTGGTGTAGTGGGAGCAGGGAAGGCTGTGTGTGCCTTATAAATATGTAATAGGATGGAAATTTTGGGACTATTAGTGAAATAAGTTGCGAGTTGACGTTTGTACTTTGCGAACTTCCTATTTTGTATGTAGAAGTTACTGGTTGATGTCAAAGAAGAGTCACACGATCTTTAAGTTGTGTGCGCAGGTCTATTGTAATAGAAAGAAATATATAAAATTCATTGAAGACATGAACTACTTAGTTTTTGTTTTGAATCATGAATAAAAGAAGCACTTCTGTGGTTTTCTCTTGTTTGGGTTTCCACGTTAAAATCATGGTGTCTAATGTGATGTGATGGGTTATGTGATGTTTATGTTTTATTATTTGCATAAGTTGAAGAATGAATGTGCTTATAATGAAGAAATGAATGCATGTGAGTTCTGTGAAATGTTTTAAGGCACAGTGTAATGTATGGGTTATGTCGAAGTATATGGCTTGTCGCAGATCTTGATCTATAAAAGATATGGGTTATTTGTTGAATGATATGTCTATCGAACTGTTCCCCTTCCTCACTGCAAAAACCTAGTTCCTACAGTACCCATAGGTACTTCAGGTGAGATTTCATCTGCTTTGCAAGTGTTTCTGAAAGGGATAAACCCCTTTCGTGGTGGTATCTTGGGATTTGTCGGTGTTATGTTGTGTGATTGAACCCTAGTTGAAGTAGAAGTGCGCCAACAAGCACAATATCACTAATGAGATTGAACTCACCTATATAATTCCTCCCATATTCATCCAATTTTGAAGTCGGATGCTTCTATTTTAATGCCCAATAATTAACATATTTAACTTCCTTAAACCACCTTTATCTATGATTGATTCCAAAGTACCCACCACAAATGAAGTACTACCCCACATAATTCCCAAAATGAGATTTCCATGCCACTTAAATTATCCACCCTTGACATATGAGTTTGCATGCACATTCATGATAACAACCAGATACTTCAGATAATGGGAGGGATGATAAACCATGAATGTAGCCTCCATACAATCCTTTCAAATTAATTGATCTCCTAGAGAAATCACCCTGACGAGTGAGAGATGGTACAAGATTGCGGGAAGGATTAACAAAGAAATTGCATGATGAAACCCCCATGATGATTTCATCTGTCCGACTGAAGGAACGTGTTTCAAGGCCAAATTCCCCCTCATGTGACCACCTTTATCCATGAAATCGACCCCCCTTTACTTGTGTTGAGGCATGATATTATTTATCATTGTATCCAACCCCTTTCCTAGATCAACCCAAAAGGTCAACCTGCTAGGGAATATATTCATGGTCACACCTTTCATTTAAGAGTTTAATATAGCCTTCAAGCCTAGCTGAAGCCAAATTTTCCAACTTGTCTTCCTCTGTATTGTTTCCTTTAAGGACATGATAGAATTCCACTTCCTTCGATGCTTCAATATTTTTCCATATTCTTTCCTGAATTCAATCCAATTTTATGCTCTTGGGAGGGATTCTTGATATCATGGCATTGATTATAAGTCTCAAAACACCAATAATGATTGCTTCATTGATTGCATCTAGATGAGTAGCTTGGTGCCTTGAAGTAAAGCCAAATTTTCTTCTATATTTGTACTTTAGGATCTGAGACTCTAATAGAAGGATTCCTTCGTATTAAATCTGGGATAAAAAAGTATGCCCCCCCCTCGACACTTGTTTCCCCAGGGTTTCCTTTTCTTTCTCCACCGAAAAAAAACATTTGATAATTTTGTTGATCTTTCTACTTCTTGAATTCTTCATTCCCATTTCTGGATGGATCTACTGGTTGGAATTGTAATTCCTCTCTCCTACACATGAAGAGAATCTGTCCAATTATGTTCCTCATGAATAAACTCCAATATATTATGAGGGATCCCATACTTTTCATTAGAGAACTCAACCAGTAGGTATTTAGTTCACCTAGCCACTTGAAGATGGGATTATTGAATTCCTCGGAATATTAACAGATTGATTTCCAACCAGATATTCTAGTAGATAAATTTTGGAAGAGTCAACCAGAGCCATTTTAACAATGGCTTATCTGAGAGAGAGAGAGAGAGAGAGAGAGAGAGAGAGTATGCATTTTACCGGGAGGTTAAAAAAGAGCCTAATGAGTGGCGAAGAGAGAAGTAGGGAAGAAGAGGACCCAAATCCTCCTCCCAAACGTTTTTAGCAATGGTAAAATCATAAGGAGGTCAATAGTAGATTCCTCACTATCCTGGCATAACAAGCATTGTAATGGGCCAATGAAGCCACACCTTTTCAAGTTTTCTCATGTAAGAATTTTCCCATGAGCCACCACCCAAAAAAAGAAGTTAATTTTGGGAGGTGCATTATTTCACCATACCCCTTTCCATAGCTTAAGATTATGGGGAGAACATTGGAGAGATTATAATTTTCATATCCTTGCTTGATTGAGTAAAATCCTACCTAATTTCCCCATTCTCTGAAGTCCTTTCTATTTTTCCAATGGCACATTTCCCTTTGAGTCTTTGAAACATGAGTTGAAGGGATGGAATAAGATGTCGAGGCAGATACAAAGGGATCCATCCACACCAGAGATGATCAAATCTCTGCTAATTCTAAATGTCTCCCATCTTTCTGTAGTCATTGCTTAACATCCAATCCCTAAGATCCTGAAGTTTTGGTATATATCCCAAAGGAGGATAATTGAGGATACTATCCAACCAAAGATGGATTCACTTCCCATTTTTGGGAATCCAATGAAGATTAGGATAGAAAAGGTTCCACACTTTGACACAAAGCTTCTAGATTGAAGATCTGTTATGAGCTCGAGGGGGGGATTCAAGACATATGAGCTTGCTTTCTTCTAGATACTTCTTGTGTAATACCTGCACATCCCAGTTTCCTTCTGGAGAAATTATTTTTCATAGAAACTTCACTCCCAGATCCAAATCATTGGTTTTATTATCTATGATGAACAAACCCCCATGATCTATGGGGCATTTAATGACACTCCAGTTAATTAAGGATTTTTTTTGTCATTCTACTTACCTCCTTTCCAAAGAAAGGACCTAATTAGTTTGTTTATTTGTTGGAGAATGCTTGTAGGAGCTAAGGGGATGGAACAAAGGAACAAGGAGGATAGAAGTGATTTTAATAGTGTCACTCTACCTACTAGTTTTATCCAATTCACTCCCCAATGTTGAATCTTCCTTGAAATTTTGTCCTATATTTTTTTCCAATTTTCCTTGGATTGTTTTTATTTTACTATTGGAATTCCTAGATATTTGAAATATTCCCAATTTCTGGGTCCTTGGAATCCAAAATCATGTTGCATGTTGTGCTTGAGGGAATCTAAAATGTTCCATCCATATATTTGTCTTTTCTGATGGTTGATCCTACTCCCAGAGGCTTAACATAATATTTGCAAGATATGATTGAATATACAAGCAATGACAAGAGAGGCTCCCCCAATGAGTAGGGTATCATCCACAAATTGGGATTGATTGATCTCCTTCACATTTCTTACTATCTTGATCCCATTAATTTGATATTCCACTCTAGCCTTTTCCAATGCCCTGGTCAACGAATTTTCCATAATGATGTAAAGGAGCAGAGAAATGAGGCATCCTTTCCTGATGCCTTTGGAGGCTTTAACAAACCTATATACCCTTCCATTCACAAAAGGATCAATCCATGGCTGACCAATTCCGGATTTGAGACATGAAATCAATTTTTCATTAAACCTAAAATTTTGGAGTACCTTATAAAGATACTGATGATTGAATTTTTCAAAGGTGTTGGCCATATCAAGTTTTATTATCATTCCTTTTTATTTTTTGTTCCTGCTTGAATGAATTTATTATTTGAATAGAATTATATTGTCCAGGATAGTGCGCTTATGGATGAATCCTCCTTGATTTTCCAAACTTATGGAGGGGAGAAGGCCTTTGAGGTGCAAGAAGGTGATTTTTGTGAATATATTATACAAAACATTGCAAATGGATATAGGGAGAAACTAGTTGAAAGAGGAGGGATTAGAATCCTTGGGGATTAAGTCCAGAAAGGAGGAATTTATTGCACCTCCAAGGCTTGCAAGGCTTGCCTTCCTCTAGGTGTATTGCATCATTCACATAAGATATTTTTTAATGATATTCCAACAATTTTTTTAGAAATGAGATGAGAACCCATCAGGACCTGGGGCCTTTCCCTATTCCATTCCTCCTATTTTTGCTTTGAATTCTTTCTCTGTGATTTCCCTAGTAATTTATTATTATCTTCTTGTGAAACCAATTGAGGGATGGATTGAATATATTTCCTACGTGCCTCTTCATTGTCCTCATTTCCGTCATATTAAAGCTCATTGTAATGTCTAAAAGATTCCTCTTTTATTTCTTCAATATTTTGAATTTTCTCCCCATATTTATCCTAAATTTCCCTGACAGTTTCTAACTAACCTTCATCTGGCATTGCTTGGGAAAAATGAATGTGTTGTGATCCCTTGATTTCAACTTAGTCTCCAATATTCTTCTTCCTTTCTATGAGATTTATGAAGCACTTTTTTCAAATCTTCCTCCTTTTAAAATTTTGTTGTAATAGCCTCTTTGTCTTCAATTTCCTCAAAGTATATCTCAAGAGATGATTTTATTTTCTTTATCACCTAGAGTGGGGATGGGATTGAAAATTTGGCCCAGATTTTTAACTCTCCTCATTTTTTATTCCTATACGAAGAAGCGTGAACCCCTAATGTCCACATCACAATATCTTCTTAAATTATCAAAAAACTCTAGTTTATCCTTCCAACTTGGAAGGCAACAGAACTGAATAGGGTCAATGTCTAGCACAGGATCAATATGCAGAGAAATAGGTTTGTGATCGAAAACACCAGAAGATAGAATATGAGAAGAAATCCTAAGTAGAGAGAGCATAAAGGATATTTGGATTATAAATCTATCTAACTACATGGAAACATGTCCAAGGCCATTCCTTTGATTCGAAAAAGTAAACTTTATGTTACTTGGAGGGATTTCTAACAAATTCCAATTTTGAATGAGGTCTTCAACATACTCCCCAAAAGGGTCCTTAACAATGGAACCCCCTTTTTTATTTACTTTACAAGGTAAGGTTAAGGTCCCCAGCAAGGATAAGGTTGGGAAACTAAGAGAGGTCATCTTGATTGATTAAAGAATACCAACAATCCATTTTTTCCAAATAAATAAGAGGCATATAAATATTTAAAATGGATACTTGAATGTTTGACTACATATGGAGGAGAGAAACTATTGTTCGGTGGGGGAACTTGATTTCTTGAATAAGGTGGAGTTGTGTGCAATCCTAAAGAGTCGCTATACCTCCATACGCTCCTCTAGATATTATTGTGATGCCATATCTATGCTTCCACATTCATTTTTTTCTTTGAAGGAGATCACCAACCTCCTTTTTTCCTCCTAGAGTGGTAGAATTTCTAGTCTTTCTAATCTTAGGAGATCCCTGACTGCTTCTTCCTTTTTAATTAATCCCATGCCTCTACTATTCCAGGAAATTATCCTCATTATTTACTTTTGGTTTGATGGGGGGGGCTCTCTTCTCAAGGGGTTTTGATTTCCCGACAACATTCTCTCCCTTGTTTTTAGCTATGAGTTTCTCCAACATTGGTTGAGTTCTCAAAGTGTTTTCTTGTTCCACTTCTTCTTCATTTTTTTCCTTATCCTTCCTTATATCTTTCATGTTTTATGTATCTAGCTTTGAATCCATTGATTCTGAGTCCTACCCCTCTAAGAGGGGTTCTTCCTTATTTCCCCCATCTGGGGAAATAAGGGTATCTGACCTAGATTACAGGCTTATGATTACAATTGGTGGGTTTTGTCCCATTTTTTATTTTTCTTGGGTGTTGACCTAGGGGAAATCTTCTTCTAAATGTGAAATCATTTCAAAGCGATTTTGGATTGAACTTCCAACCCTTGGATTTGGGTTGCTGCTCTTTCTTAGGGAATTCTTAGGCTATAGGTTTTTCCCTATAGATTTGGTGTTTTCCATCCCTTTTCGAGTTCCATTTCCTCTCTACACAATTTTCCATTATGTCTACTGCTCTGGTTCTTCACTTACAGGAGTTTTCTTCTTGCAATCCTTAGCAAAATGCCCATATTCACGGCAGATCTAGCACTTGAAAGAAAATTGCTCATAGTCTAATTGTTGGATATGTTCCCATGAGTTCACCTTTAATTTTATCACCTTAGGTAGGCCAACTTTAAAATCTACTTCTACACAAATTTGGGCCCACAAATATTGACCCAATGGCTCTTCCTGATCTACGAATTTACCTAGGGTAGTTCCAACTGCTCTCATCGGTTCCTTATTAAAGCAATGTATTGGAAGGTGAGGAATCCTAAGCCATATAAGAATTGCCGAAGGAATTTCTTGAGTGGGATCAAAGTCTAGAGTCCAACTGTTCAGATAAATACCTATAGGTCCCATGAAATAGGGTCCATTCTGAAATATCAAATCTCGATCTGTCTTTTCTGCAAAGTGAAAGATGAAGAATCCGTTTCCCATAAAAAGATGCCCAAATCCCCCTCAATCAAGGGTTTCCAATTCTTCTAGACCCAAGATTCTACTAACCTGGGTGAAGTCCAAAGACCTAAAAACTGACTGATCAAACCCTTCTCTACTAGAGATAGAGTGATTTTGCAAGGACCACCCCCTGGTAGAGAAACCTCCATGGTATAATCCAAATGCTTCACGAATTTCAACTGTGATGTTGAAAATGGTTTATTCCCTTGCGCCTCCACTAATTTTTGGAATGTTACGATATCCTACATAGGTTGAGGGGGGATAACCCCCACCCCCTCAAAAAATCCATTGCGGCCGCCCACTAGATAAAACCCTAGAGAGAAAAATAAAGTAGCCCAAGAGGATCCTTCGCATCTCCATTAATCCAAAATTAAGTTTTTTTTCATGTGTGTGTGTGTGTATTAAACTACATAAAATAAAAATAATAATTAATATCTATTATTATATATTATATAACTTTTTATAACATAATGTTGTGTTTTTCCAAGTTATATATATGTATAGACACACACACACATACACATAAAATAAAAATAATAATCAATATATATTATTATATATTATATAAATTTTTATAACATAATGTTTTACAACTACCGCAATGCCATATTCTTTTCTTGAAAGTGCATCAGCCACCACATCCTTTTTTACTTTTTTGTAGATAATTTCAAATTCATAAATTACTAACATCTTTGTAACCCATTTGTGTCTCTCTTATGACGATAACCATTATTCCAAGAAGTACTTAAGGATTTCATGATATGTTCTTACCTTGAAGTGTCTTCCTCTTAGGTAAGGGAATCATTTCTTAATTTCATGTAGTATGGCCATCATTTCGAAAATTTCAAAGGCAAGGGGCCTTCCTTTCTACATTAAAAATTCACCTATTCCATGCTTGAATAAATTGATGTTCCTATTTGACCATAATTCTTCAATAAATTGTTGCTACTATTTTACCATAATTCTTGAAGAAATTGCGGTTGTAGCATGTCAATCCTAAGATTCCTTTAATATTATTCAATGTCTTAGGAATTGACCTTTCCATGATAGCCTTACTTTTGTTAGGATCTACTTTGACACCTTCATGAGATGCAATATGACCCAAATATTCCACTTCTTGAAACCCAAAGGCACACTTAGAAGGTTTTGCATATAGTTGGTGCTCCTCCAATAGTTTTAAGGCCATGCCAACATGTTGTACATATTATTCCCAAGTTTTTATATAGATAAGTGTATCATCAAAAAATACTAACACAAATTTTCTAAGGAACGGTTTAAATATAGAATTCATCAAGATTAGAAATGTGGAAGATGAATTGGTAAGGCTAACTGGAATCACCAAAATTTCATAATGACCTTGATGTGTTCTGGAGACAATTTTTGTAGTGTATTTTTTCCTCATTATGATCTGATGATATCCAAAATGAAGATCCAATTTGGTAAAGAATTTTTCTCCTTGTAATTATTATAATAATTCATCAATGTCAAGAATAGGAAACTTATATTTAATATCCATATTATTGAGCTCTCTATAATCTGGACACATATGCCATGAACCTTCCTTTTTTGAACCATCACCACTGGTGTTGAGTAATAAATTTGGATATGTTGAATGTTGCATGCTTCTAACATTTCTTGAACCAATTTTCCAATCTCACGTTTTTGTGCATATGGGTACCTATAGGGTCTGATGTTAGGTGGTAGACTTCTTGGGTTCAAGTGAATAGCATGTTCATGATCTTGAACAGGTAAAATAACTTTAGGAAACTATCCTAATACCATGGAATGGTTGTCAATAACTTGTTGGATATCCACTGGAATAGATGGTATATATGCTTGAACATATAGTGAGCACAATTATACAATTACTCCATGGTGTCCCCTTTTCAACAATTTTTTCATATTGTTAGATCTTATCGATTTAGAGGGTTTCCCTGGAATACCTCTAAGTTAAATTTGCTTTATTTCTAAAGAGAATCTCATGAACAATTCCTGAAAATTAAGATCCTTTGTTCCCAATTATTGTAGCCATTGGACTCCTAGTACAACATCATCACCACCCATTTGGATTGCAATCATTGGGCTATCCAATGAATATTCACCCATAGTAAGCTTAATGTTATGGCACTTCCATGAAAACTTTATGGTACCAACATATGAAATAATTACTTGATATTATGGTGTGGTATATATAAAGCAATTGAGAAGTTTGGCAAATCAACATTGTTACCCTTCTCTTTCTGTAATATCCTTCTATATTGAAAGATGGAGGAGTGATTATGCCAACCAATGCATGAAAATATATGGTTGGAGTAGTATTTTCTATATCTACCATTTTAGGTTGTCTTGGATTTGTATCATCTTCCTCTTCACAATCTATGTAGAATAATTTATTCACACTACAATTATGCCCCTTACTGTACTTGTTGTCATAATTGAAACATAATCCATTTTCTCTTATTTTATCCACTTTCTTAGGTGTAAAACTTGTAGGCTTAGTCTAACTGGAGTTGGGATGGGAAACATTTCCCTCTCTATAGGTATTAGTGGCATATCTTCTAGTATCCATAATTTCACTTCTTTTCCCTTCTTCTAGTGCCATATTTTTACTTTCAATTTTATTTTCCAAACTAAAAGAATTCTCCAATGATTTAGGTTGAAAGATGCATACCTCCTTTTTAATATTCTCCTTTAATTTTCCAATAAAGAGATCCAATAAATTATCTTCTAGAATGTTCTTCACTCTAAGACTTAATTTCTAAAACTACTTGGTGTGTTATGTAATTGGGTCTTTATCTTGAAATTTATCAATTGGATAAAGAACGTGTTTCTCTTGATATCCCCATAATGTGCAATCAGTTCATCCGTAAATATATACAAAGAGACAATAGAGTCATGATACGTTCACAAATCCATTGGTACTGTTATCCCTAAAGTTGAACCTAGACTACAGGGGTTCAAGCTTAAGGAAATCTTAAATGGTAGATATAAAACATCTACTCAGTAATTATTATGAAGTTCTGGTGGCAAATGAATCTACGTTTCAAATTGGATATTCAAAATCAGATGACAGGGGTAATATGAAGTTTCAATACTCAAACAGAAACAGAAAAATGACTATGATAATAAATATACAAATGTAAGAGCTCAAGTTTCATTTCATAATAGGGGCATAGTTATATACTGGTGAAGAGAATCACAACATTAAATTGAGACCATGCATAGACACAAATAATGATAGTATATACTTCAAAAATTGAAACAAGACTAGCTCAAATATCATAATTTACTTCAAAAAACAGTGATTTTCTGCAAAAGATAATATAAGAAACAACATACATGCCTGTACATAGCTTTTAAAACCGAACTTCCATCATATTGTTCAAGTTCCAACCCCCTCTAATTCATTTCCATCTCATATATATACAAAACGTTGTTCAAAATAAAACAGTTAACAAATCCTATTATGTTGGATCTAATCTCTTCAAAAATGGAGCAGAATTTTGAACTTAAGTCGCTCGAACCATTAACATAAGTAAAGTTAAAAACAACAACTTGCCACCTATGAAACCCTATCACTTAACCATAACAAAATAAACTAGCTGCTTCTAGATGACTCAGCTAGAACAACCAAATCATCTAGAACCTATGATCTTCTTTGTAACCTGGAATATTCAGCATCTGCATTGTGCTCTCGCCCTTGCAACTCATCCAGCTGGGTCTTCATTTGTCTACATTCTTTATGCATGGCTCTCTTCTTTTGCAATGTTTCTTTAGCTATGGCTACCAACTTCTGATAATCTGCATCCTTTTGCCCCAAGTCTTCTCGAAGCCTCTTATTTGCCAACATTAGGTTCTCATTTATATTCTGCAGGTACTAGCATTGTTCTTTGTAAGATTGCAGGGTTTTCTTCACCTGGTCCAATTCAGGGACTATCTCCATCTCCTCTGCACCCATTGCAACATCCTCTTTCTGCATGCCCTTAGAGCTTGATGCCTGATTTCTAGCATGAACCTGCTTATTTTCAAAAAATACCATGGGTATATGCCCTATATTTGCCTGCATATCTATAAAATCTTCATTTTCAAAAATGAAAACATCAATTTCTTTAGTATCCATCTCATTATCAGAATCGTTGACTAGAACAATTTCATTTTCCTTCGTAGGCTCCTTCAGCAATCTAGTTTATGTCGCCATCTTGGTCCTAGACCTTGTTCTCAGCCCTAAATCCACATTTTCTGTACTTATAGTTTTTATTGGTTCATCTTCCTCAGCAATTGGGTTTTTAACAATCAAACTCAACATATCAGTATTTTGTATACTGGAATGGTCAAAAGTGGTCTTACCTTTAGCAACATTTGATGTGGTTTTCCCTGCCTCATCCTTTATTTCAGAATCTTCAACCTGTACCTGTTTATCTGGCAACTTTGTTTCATCCCCTTTCTCCTTAGATGGCTTCTTCTTTTTCTTGACTTCATAACCCTGTTCAAGGAGAAATTGATCCTAGCTTTTCCCAATTTGATTCAAATGATGAAGGACTAAGAGCTTGATAAGCCCATGATGAAAAATGGAGCGTTCTGTATGTTTCGGTTGACCTTGCACTGATAAGATCATTTTCTGCAAACTTCTCCACAAATAGTATGGCAAATTTATTTTCTTACTCCCATGCAAATGCATCAACAATCGAATGTGGCATCTTAGAATCTTGTCAAAACGGCCATCACAAGTAATGTAGTTTTGAATCATTTCAAGAGGGATTTTCCAATTGGGATTCACTTTGTTGACATGAACCCCATTCTTCCAATTTAAATCCTCAAACCCAGGCAGTAAAAACTCATTGTAGTCTCCATCGAATTCTTTTTTCTTAAACCAGATCTCACCTTCAGCTGGGACGCCGATGACCTCTGATATGGACTGTTCACTAACAATTACTTTGAAACTTTTAAAATCAACAACCCCATCTTTGTAATTTTTTATAAAAGCCTTAGTCACCTGGGGGTTGTAACCCTTTAGTTTTTCATAGTATACGAGCCATCCTACGTCTCTCATCAGTTTTGTTGATCTTGGAAACTACATAAGCCACTGGATATTATTTGGTTCGGCCCTGCAAGGGAGACCACCTGGTTTCCTCTTTTCCTAGCCCTGCGAGGTTTCTTCCATATTTTACCCTATTCAAAACAAAATGTATCAGTGCTGTGATAAACCTACCCTACAGGGTTCATTCCCGAAGTCACATTCCTCCGCCCATCAACTCTGCTAACTTCGATTCCTGGAGATTGTACTCATCGATCATCACTCTGTACTTGTTCAATTGCCATGTGTCAAGTGAAATGGGCTGCCACGCCTTACAGCGTACAAAATACATGCATATTGATAATTCATTTCGAATTATAATAAATGCAAATTATAATTACAAACTTAAAACCCTTGTTTAAATCATAATTTCACATTTCTGCGAAACTGACAACATTTGTTTACAGTACTGAGAGCATTTTCATATTTAAAATTCAGGCACATGCTGTTAGTTTAACATTTAAACCAGATTTGTTGAATTATAAAGTTTCCAAACATTTGAAATATCTTTTGAACCAAGAAATTAAACCTTATTTTGAAAATAAATATGAACAAGAGACTGATCCTATTTAATTATGAAAATATAACAAAAAATAACTAGGATAATATAAGACTTAAGAAAAATTAAAGGAATGCATGAACTAGGCAAATGGAAAAAATGAATGAAAATGAGGTAAGGGCTATATAAGTCTAAGGAACAACCCTAGAGATAACATCTAGCTCCGCCTGGGGATAAGGTCCTCCCTGTCAAACCTTAAGAACATTTTGATCTATGCCTTCTGTAATCTGTCTTATTGGGATGGAGTCTACTAATACCTGCTTGGACTGGTATATACAATGAATATGTACAAGGCATCTGCCCTTCTAATATGCATCAAACAGTTTTAAGAATCTTCCATTGACTGGACCTTGAATCTCCTTACCACTCAGATTCTGTAGAACAAAAGTGTTGTTTCCCAAGATTTTCACCACCATGAATGGTCCCAACCACAGAGAGTCAAACTTACCATGCTTTCCTTTATCCTCATTTCTAGCATCTCATCTTAACACTTTATCACCCACTAAAAACACATTCTTTTTTACCTTTTTATCAAATCTTTCTTTCATCCTATTTCTGTGTATTTCAGTTTTTTCCATGATAACTTTTGTTTCTTGCTGCAGCTGAATTATCTTAAATGTCCTTCTTTTCTTCACTTCTGGTTCTTCCACAAATTCCTGCACAAATTTAATCACTGGAGACATTAACTGAATAGGGAATACTGCTTCAGTTCCATAGACTATTTGAAATGGGGTAGTTCCAATGGACTTCATTATTGTAACTATGTCTGCCCACAAAGAAAATCTTAACTTAGTATCCCAATTCTTCTTATTTTCTGATAACATTTTCTTGATGCTAGTCACAATACTTTTATTGTTGGATTCTGCTAATCCATTTCCTTAGGGGTAGTATGGTGTAGACTATGTCAAGGAAATATTATTTTCTTCCACAAATTTTATCATTTTTTTGGATTTAAATGCAGGAGCATTATCAGTAATCAGTTTTCTAGGGCATCCAAATCGACTAAGAATATTTTCTTGCAGGAAATTAATGATAACCTGATCCGTTTCTTTTCTAGTTGGGATTGCTTCTACCCATTTGGTGCAAAAATCTATTGCGGTTAAGATCCACTTATGTTGGCCACTAGATGGAGGATGAATTTCACCTATAAAGTCTAAACCCCACTGTTGGAATGGAGCCTCTACTAATATAGTTTTCAAGGGTAAGGACTGTAGCTGATGTTTGCCTGCAAATTTTTGACATTTTTCACAAGCCCTAATCTGTTGATACACATCTGTGAAAAGAGTGGACCAGTAATACCCAACTCTTAATATTTTGAAGGTTGTTGCCTTCCAGTATTTATGTCCACCACAGACACTAGCATGCAATTCCTCAATGACAGTATTGGCTTCTATTCTATCCAAACACCTCAGAAGTATTCCTCCAGGATCCTTCCAGTACAAGATTTGATCAATCAATACATACTTGAGGGCTTTCAGCTTTACCGATTTGCATTCATTTTTACTCAACTCAGGGGAACACTGTAAATGCAACAAAAAATATACAATTTCAGCGTACCAAGGACAGTCATAATACCTGCTATGAACTTGTTCTTCACCCTGTTCTGAATTTTCTGCCATCAAATGCAAATCCAATATCTGACAATTTGACTCAGAGAGAAGCTTAGCTAAGCCCTGCCCTTTTACCAATTTAGTGAGCTTAATTTCCACATCATACTCCATCACTTTTGCAATCCATCTGCTCCTTTTTCCTTCACTATCAGGCTGTACTAAAATTTCTTTAACAGCTGAATTAGGCACATAAGCTAAAACTTTAGAATGGAGTACATATATTCTAAAAAATTTAAGTGCCTTTACTAAGGCATAGGCCTGTTTCTCCATACTAGTGTATTTCAACTCTGAATCCCTTAATGTTTTACTAAAAAATGAGATGGGCTGCTCTAATCCATCAGAGTTTTTCTGCAACATAGCAACAATTGTTTCTTCTGATGCAAATGAAAAGATTGCAAACTCTTTAGTGTAATCTAGGGATGTAAACACAGGTGCTTCTACAAGTGCCTGCTTAATTTTTTCAAATGCTTGTTTAGCTTGCTTAGTCCACCTTACCTACCTATCCTTCTTAAGCATATCAGTTATATAGTTAATAGTTTCTGCAAGGTTAGGGATAAACCATCTCAAAAAGTTTGTTTTTCCTATAAAAAACTGAATTTCTTTTTTATTTCTAGGAGTAACAATCTTTAAAATAGCTTTCACTATCTCTGGGTCTATTTTAATCCCATCTTCATAAACTATGTGACCCAATAACTTACCTTCTGTCATAGCAAAGTGAGACTTCTTTGGGTTTAGTGACAACCCAAACTTTCTGCATTTCAGGAAGGCTTGTTTCAGATCTTTTAAATGCTCTTCATCAGATTTGGAAAAGACTGTGATATCATCTTGATAAATGACCACAAATTTTTCATTCTCACCTACAAAGGCTACGTTCATTTCCCTCTTAAACGTGGCACCTGCATTCATCATCCCAAAAGGCATTTTGTCATACATGAATGTGCCCCAGAGGGTTGTAAAAGATGTCTTCTCTCTATCGTCTGGTTGAACTGCAATCTGGTTATAACCAGAAAAACCATCAATCATTGAAATTCTTTCTGCACCTACCACTCTCTACAGGATCTGATCTATCTTAGGTAAGGAATAATAGTCTTAAAGGCATGATCTATTTAAATTACAAAAATCCACACATAACCTTATTTCTCCATTTTTCTTGCGTACTGGCACAAGGTTAGCTACCAAAGATGAATACCTAAGAGGAACAATAATCTTGGCATCCAATAATTTTTTCACCTCTTTTTCAATGACTGGTAAAAGTGTTGGATTAAGCCTTCGAAGTTTTTTTTTAAAAGGATTAGTATTGGGCTTTAATGGGATCTTATGCTGGATCTAGTGTCATATGTTTTAAGATCCTCATATGACCAGGAAAAAATATCTATGAATTCCTTCAGCAAATAGATATATCTATTCCCCTCCTTTTCTAACAATTTCTTAGATATTTTGACCAATCTAGGTTCTGCTTCAGACCCAATATTACAGCTTATGACATTTTCTTCAGAGGTCTGCAAATTATTTTTTAACAATGTGTCACTCTTAGAGAACAACCTCTCTAGTGGAACAAGTCCCTTAGGGATGAAATTGCTTTTTAAATCAAGAATTTTTTTATCAGCAATTGAAGGTTTTGCATGGGTAGAAAATTCAGCCAGATGTACATCTTCATCTAAATCAACCTGGTCATCAGAAAATTCCTATGTTAACTCTAAAAATTATTTTATTTCCTGCTCATCCTGGAAGACCCTCCAATGTTTAATATCATCTGGGACTACTGGTCTATACCTCACATCAATGGGATACTTTAGGCGTGTCAATTTTTTAATTCTGAAATAAGCTGCTGCTAATGCATATGAATCTGCAGTCTGATTACAATCTCTTGGAATATATATTATGTTGAAAGCACAGAAAAAATTATCTATCACATCCCATACTTCATTTCTGTAAACCTTCAATAATGACTGCTTTACCTGATAAATACTCTTCACTTGCTGAATTACCAATTCGGAGTCGCCAAACACTGCAAGACTTTGAATATTCATATCTTTTACAGCTATCAATCCAAGGATTAGTGCCTCATACTCAGCAGTATTATTTGTGGTTTGGAATTCCAATTTATACATTAATGAAATCATCTCACCTCCAGGAGAAATTAACAACACACTAGCCCCTGTTCCATCCTTATTTGATACCCATCAAAATACATCTGCCAAATGCCCTCCTGTTCCTCGGTGTTGCACTGAATTGAATTGTCTATCTTAACTTGCAAAACCCCTGCAGCATCTTCATTTACCTATAACATGCAAGAACCCATATCCTCTTGTATTGTATAAATAGGATGATTTCTTGGGTTTCTATCATCACTTACTAAAAATGCAAATTGTACTTCTCTGTACAACCTTCTATATTCACCTTCAAATATAGGAATTGAAGCATATGATAGATCCATTTTCAGAGTGCCACCTATCTTTTTAGCCCATGATCTTGACAAAAGCATGCCAAACTTAGGAGAAACATCATCTACTACTACATCCATGATAACACTTTTCATAGGCAGCTGGGCAAGGTTGACTACTAGGTCTTTTATGACTCCTAAACATTTGACAGCTTGAGAATCAAAAGCATATAGGTCATGGTAGGGTTTTGTAATAGATAATCCTAGGGCTTCTAT
Source organism: Larix kaempferi (assembly GCA_027924585.1). Lineage (NCBI taxonomy): Eukaryota > Viridiplantae > Streptophyta > Pinopsida > Pinales > Pinaceae > Larix > Larix kaempferi. Next base: position 10,173,570 of record BSBM01000087.1, read on the forward strand.
AACCTCCTTTGGCATAAGATTGTGTGAAGCACCTGAATCCAGGAGGCAATTATGCAACATCTAGTCATGTATGGTAAGTGTGATATAGAATGGTGGGGGATAACAAAATTTCATGTCTGGCTGGTCAGAAGCTTTTGAACCAGTGATAATGGTGGGATCCTTCTCTTGCAAGTTTATTACATCTGATGAAGCATGAACAGGTGATGAGTTCAATATTTTCATGGCAGATTCTCTATAAGATCTGCTCCTTATCAATTCAGTTAAAGGGATGAGGACCTTGAGTTTATTTATCTCACTCTCTAAATAAAAACCAAGAATATTGCCTACTTCTGCTGATTTAACAAGGTTGTTTTTATCTTTTTGTGGTTCTCGTTGTTCTCTAGAAGGTAATGCTTCCTTGGTAGGCACAAATTTCACCTTCTTTTTTAGTGGTACCGCTTGTTTTATTCCTGACCTGAGTCCATATGATTTCTGCTACTCCTGCTGACAAATTTCAGATTGCTATTCATTGAAATTTACTTCCTTACAACTCAACTCTGTTGAACCATGATAATCATCCCTAGTTATAAATTTAGAAGCATACACATCATCCAACTGACTAATATCATGCTCTGACTCTTCAATCTCTTCTAATGTTGTTTCATAAGGATCATCATCTCTTATCAAATTATCCTGAAAAGGTGGTTGAATCTTCTGATCCTCATTTTCTCTCCTCTCCCTTTGAATATCATTGTTCCTACTTTCTCTGGGAATGAATGTAGGAGGATAAGGGCGCCTAAACTGATTTTGGTTTCTTTTATCATTATCATGGACAGGCCTATTTTGTTTTTTCTTTTCTATTTCCAATCTCTCAATCTTTGCAGACAAATCTTTTATGGTTTTATGCATTTCATCATATTTTCTATCTGAATCCTTTGTAAAAGAATAGGAAGGCATCATCTCCTTTTTACCCTTTCGATCCATCTTTTGACCTTCATCTTCTTCTTTAAGTTTATTTGATGCCAAAATGTTGGATTCAACCTCTAGGGATGCATCCTGCATGTTCATCAGAGACACTACTTTTCTCTCCCTTAACCATAAGGAAAATTTATAATCAAAAGGATTGGCATAATTCAACTTTGCTGCAGGTTCAGTAGGTTTAATCTCTGTGGGAATCTTGTTATACATTTTATTAAACCTTTTGGAAAAATATGCAACTGCTTCATCAGGATTTCTTTTCAATGCTGTGAATTCTGTATAATAGTAGAGATAATCTTTTGTATCGCCCCATTGTCTGATAAAAACATGGTGTAACTCCTCCAGACCATCTATAGAATTCTATGGTAACTCCCTGCACCATTTCCTAACCTCTCCATCTAGACTCTGCACAAACATTCTCATCCAAACATCTCTAGCTTCAATGTTGTAATTATCAGCATAACTACAAAACTTATCCCAATGTTCTTCAGCAGTTCTTCCACCCTGGCCATCAAACCTAGGAAAGTATTTCTGGTAGTCACCACCAGGCAAAGGATTTAAGGGTCGAGGCATAACCAATGGAGCATATCTAGCTGCTACCATACGGTCCATCATATCAGGGGGTTGGCCAGCCATGTTTGATGAATGAGATATCTGTGAAACAAATGGTTGATTATGTGGAGATGGTGGTTTGGTATGTGGAGGGGAAGGTGCTTCAATTTTCAATTGACCAATGAAAATCCTACTTGTAAGGGGTATCTCAGGTGCTGTCAAAGACTTCAAGGTAAAAATTTCCTCAGGAATATGTTTATGTTCTACAAATAAAGGATTTGAATATACTTCAAAATCACCAACCTGTGTTGGATTTCAATCATCACTTTCAGGAATGCACACAGATAAATCCAATGTGTTTTCTTCTTGGCTGTTCCCAAAATATGAAGAGGAAGATCCTAGATCTGTATCAATAGTGGAAAGCTGAGGGTTACTGGATGATGGATTATTCAACTTTCTTCTAGCCTCCCTTATAATCTTTTCTAGATCAAAAACTCCTGTATGTAGAGGAGATGAAGGATTTCCTCTTGTACCAATCGGCTTTGAAGCCACTATAACTTTCTAACTATCAGGTGAATGTAGTCTGTAAACAAATGTATTGATCTTGTCACCTCTCCAAACCATCTATAAAGATATCAAACACCGAGGGAAGATATACTTTCATTTCTCTGTCCCCGGCAACGGCGCCAAAAGATGTTATCCCTAAAGTTGAACCTAGACAATGGGGGTTCAAGCTTAAGGAAATCTTAAATGGTAGATATAAAACATCTACTCAGTAATTCTTATGAAGTTCTGGTGGCAAATGAATCTATGTTTCAGGTTGGATATTCAAAATCAGATGACAGGGATAATATGAAGTTTCAATACTCAAACAGAAATAGAAAAATGACTGTGATAATAAATATACAAATGTAAAAGCTCAAGTTTCATTTCATAATAGGGGCATAGTTATTTACTGGTCAAGTGAATCACAACATGAAATTGAGACCATGCATAGACACAAATAATGATAGTATATACTTCATAAATTGAAACAAGACTAGCTCAAAGATCATAATTTACTTCAAAAAACAGTCATTTTCTGCAAAAGATAATATAAGAAACAACATACATGCCTGTACATAGCTTTTAAAACTGAACTTCCATCATATTGTTCAAGTTCCAACCCCCTCTAATTCATTTCTATCTCATATATATACAAAAAGTTGTTCAAAATAAAACAGTTAACAGATCCTATTCTTTTGGATCTAATCCCTTCAAAAATGGAACAGAATTTTGAACTTAAGTCGCTCGAACCATTAACATAAGTAAAGTTTAAAAAAACAAATTGCCACCTATGAAACCCTATCACTTAATCATAACATAATAAACTAGATGCTTCTAGATGACTCAGCTAGAACAGCCAAATGATCTAGAACCTGTGATCTTCTTTGTAACCTGGTATATTCAGCATTTGCATTGTGCTCTCGCCCTTGCAACTCGTCCAGCTGGGTCTTCATTTGTCTCCATTATTTATGCATGGCTCTCTTCTTTTGCAATGTCTCTTTAGCTATGGCTACCAACTTCTGATAATCTGCATCCTTTTGCCCCAAGTCTTCTCGAAGCCTCTTATTTGCCAACATTAGGTTCTCGTTTCTATTCTACAGGTACTGGCATTGTTCTTTGTAAGATTGCACAGTTTTCTTCACCTGGTCCAATTCAGGGACTATCTGCACCCATTGCAACATCCTCTTTCTGCATGCCCTTAGAGCTTGATGCCTGATTTCTAGCATGAACCTACTTGTTTTCAAAAAATACCTTGGGTATATGCCCTATATTTGCCTGCATATCTATAAAATATTCATTTTCAGAAATGAAAACATCAATTTCTTGAGTATCCATCTCATTATCATAATCGTTGACTGGAAAAATTTTATTTCGCTTCGTAGGCTCCTTCAACAATCTAGTTTCTGTGGCCATCTTGGTCCTAGACCTCGTTCTCGGCCCTAAATCCACGTTTTCTATACTTATAGTTTTTATTGGTTCATCTTCCTCAGCAATTGGGTTTTTAACAATCAAACTCAACATATCAGGCTTTTGTATACTGGACTGGTCAGGAGTGGTCTTGCCTTCAGCAACATTTGATGTGGTTTTCCCTGCGTCATCCCGTCTTTCAAAATCTTGGACCTGTACCTGTTTATTTGGCAACTTTGTTTCATTCCCTTTCTCCTTAGATGGCTTCTTCTTTTTCTTGACTTCATAACCCTGTTCGAGGAGAAATTGATCCCATCTTTTCCCAATTTGATTCAAATGATGAAGGACTAAGAGCTTTATAAGCCCATGATGAAAAATTGAGCGTTTTGTATGTTTCGGGTGACCTTGCACCCATAAGACCATTTTTTGCAAACTTCTCCACAAATAGTATGGCAAATTTATTTTCTTGCTCCCATGCAAATGCATCAACAATCGAATGTGGCATCTTAGAATCTTGTCAAAACGACCATCACAAGTAATGTAGTTTTGAATCATTTCAAGAGGGATTTTCCAATTGGGATTCACTTTGCTGACATGAACCCCATTCTGCCAATTTAAATCCTCAAACCTAGGAAGTAAAAACTCACTGTAGTCTCCCTCGAATTCTTTTTTCTTAAACCAGCTCTCACCTTCAGCTGGGATGCCGATGACCTCTAATATGGAATGTTCACTATCCATTACTTTGAAACTTTTTAAATCAACAACCCCATCTTTGTAATTTTTTATAAAATCCTTAGTCACCTGGGGGTTGTAACCTTGTATTTTTTCACAGTATACCAACCATCTTGTGTCTCTCATCAGTTTTTTTGATCTTGGAAACTGCATAAGCCACTGGATATTATTTGGTTTGGCCCTCCAAGGGAGGCCACCTGGTTTCCTCTTTTCCTGGACCTGCGAGGTTTCTTCCATATTTTACCCTATTCAAAACAAAATGTATCAGTGTTGTGATAACCCTACCCTGCAGGGTTCATTCCCAAAGTCACATTCCTCTGCCCATCAACTCTGCTAACTTCGATGCCTGGGGGATTGTACTCATCGGTCATCACTGTGTACTTGTTCAATTGCAATGTGTCAAGTGAAATGGGCTGCCACGCCTTACGGGGTACAAGATACATGCATATTGATAATTCATTTCGAATTATAATAAATGCAAATTATAATTACAAACTTAAAACCCCTGTTTAAATAATAATTTCACATTTCTGCGAAACTGACAACATTTTTTTAAAGTACTGACAGCATTTTCATATTTAAAATTTTGGCACATGCTGTCAGTTTAACATTTAAATCAGATTTGCTGAATTATAAAGTTTCCAAACATTTGAAATATCTTTTGAACCAAGAAATTAAACCTTATTTTGAAAATAAATATGAACAAGATCCTGATCCTATTTAATTATGAAAATATAACAAAAACAAACTAGGATAATATAAGACTTAAGAAAAATGAAAGGAATGCATGATCTAGGCAAATGGAAAAAATGAATGAAAATGAGGTAAGGGCTATATAAGTCTAAGGAACAACCCTAGAGATAACATCTGGCTCCGCCTGGGGATAAGGTCCTCCCTATGAGACCTTAAGAACATTTTGACCTGTGCCTTCTACAATCTATCTTATTGGGATGGAGTCTACTAATACCGGCTTGGACTAGTATATACAATGAATATGTACAAGGCATATGCCCTTCTAATATGCACCAAACAGTTTTAAGAATCGTCCATTGACTGGACCTTGAATATCCTTACCACTCAGAGTCTACAGAACAAAAGTGTTGTTTCCCAATATTTTCACCACCATGAATGGTCCCAACCACAGAGAGTCAAACTTACCATGCTTTCATTTCTCCTCATTTCTAGCATCCCATCTTAACACTTTATCACCCACTTAAAACACATTCTTTTTTACCTTTTTATCAAAGCTTTCTTTCATCCTATTTCTGTGTATTTCATCTTTTTCCATGATAGCTTCTCTTTCTTGCTACAGCTGAATTATCTTAAATGTCCTTCTTTTCTTCACTTATGGTTCTTCCTCAAATTCCTGCACAAATTTAATCACTGGAGACATTAACTGAATAGGGAATACTGCTTCAGTTCCATATACTATTTGAAATGGGGTAGTTCCAATGGACTTCTTTATTGTAACTCTGTCTACCCACAAAGAAAATCTTAACTTAGTATCCCAATTCTTCTTATTTTCCGATAACATTTTGTTGATGCTAGTCACAATACTTTTATTGTTGGATTTTGCTAATCCATTGCCTTGGGGGTAATATGGTGTAGACTGTCTCAAGGAAATATTATTTTCTTCAGCAAATTTTATCATTTTTTTGGATTTAAATGCAAGAGCATTATCAGTAATTAGTTTTCTAGGGCATCCAAATCGACTAAGAATATTTTCTTGCAGGAAATTAATGATAACCTGATACGTTGCTTTTCTAGTTGGGATTTCTTCTACCCATTTGGTGAAAAACTTTGTTGCGGTTAAGATCCACTTATGTTGGCCACTAGATGGAGGATGAAATTCACCTATAAAGTCTAAACCCCACTGTTGGAATGGAGCCTCTACTAATATAGGTTTCAAGGGTAAGGTCTATAGTTGATGTTTGCTTGCAAATTTTTGACATTTTTCACAAGCCCTAATCTACTGATACACATATGTGAAAAGAGTGGGCCAGTAATACCCAACTCTTAAGATTTTGAAGGTTGTTGCCTTCCAGTATTTATGTCCACCACAGACAACAACATGCAATTCCTTAGTGACAGTATTTGCTTCTGTTCTATCCAAACACCGCAGAAGTATTCCTCCAAGATACTTCGAGTACAAGATTTGATCAATCAATACATACTTGAGGGCTTTCAGCTTTACCGATCTACATTCATTTTTACTCAAATCAGGGGAACAGTGTAAATGCAACAGAAAATATACAATTTTAGCATACCAAGGACAGTCATAATACTTGCTATGAACTTGTTCTTCACCCTGTTCTGAATTTTCTGCCATCAAATGCAAATCCAATATCTGACAATTTGACTCGGAGAGAAGCTTAGCTAAGCCCCGCCCTTTTACCAGTTTAGTGGGCTTAATTTCCACATAATACTCCATCACTTTTGCAATCCATCTGCCCCTTTTTCCTTCACTGTCAGGTCGTACTAAAATTTCTTTAACAGCTTAATTAGGCACATAAGCTAAAACTTTAGAATGGAGTACATATATTCTGAAAAATTTAAGTGCCTTTACCAAGGCATAGGCCTGTTTCTCTATACTAGTGTATTTCAACTCTGAATCCCTTAATGTTTTACTAAAAAATGAGATTGGTTGCTCTAATCCATCAGAGTTTTTCTGCAACAACACAACAGCAATTGTTTCTTCTGATGCAAATGAAAAGATTGCAAAATCTTTAGTGTAATCTGGGGCTGTCAACACAGGTGCTTCTACAAGTGCCTGCTTAATTTTTTCAAATGATTGTTTAGCTTGCTCAGTCCACCTTACCTCCCTATCCTTCTTAAGCATATCAGTTATATAGTTAATAGTTTATGCAAAGTTAGGGATAAACCATCTCAAAAAGTTGATTTTTCCTATAAAAGACTGAATTTCGTTTTTATTTCTAGGAATAGCAATCTTTAGAATAGCTTTCACTCTCTCTGGGTCTATTTTAATCCCATCTCCATAAACTATGTGACCCAATAACTTACCTTCTGTCATAGCAAAGTGAGACTTCTTTGGGTTTAGTGACAACCCAAACTTTCTGCATTTCAGGAAGGTTTGTTTCAGATGTTTTAAATGCTCTTCATCAGAATTCGAAAAGACTGTGATATCATCTTTATAAATGACCACAATTTTTTCATTCTCACCTACAAAGGCTATGTCCATTTCCCTCTGAAACGTGGCACCTGCATTCATCAACCCAAAAGGAATTTTGTCATACATGAATGTGCCCCAGGGGCTTGTAAAAGATGTCTTCTCTATATCCTCTGGTTGAACTGCAATCTGGTTATAACCAGAAAAACCATCAATCATTGAAATTATTTCTGCACCTACCACTCTCTACAGGATCTGATCTATCTTAGGTAAGGAATAATTGTCTTCAAGGCATGATCTGTTTAAATTGCGAAAATCCACACATAACCTTATTTCTCCATTTTTCTTGCATACTGGCACAAGGTTAGCTACCCAAGATGAATACCTAAGAGGAACAATAATCTTGGCATCCAGTAATTTTTTCACCTCTTTTTCAGTGACTGGTAAAAGTGTTGGATTAAGCCTTCGAAGTTTTTGTTTAAAAGGATTAGTATTGGGATTTAACGGGATCTTATGCTGGATAATGCTAGTGTCATATGTTTTAAGATCCTCATATGACCAGGCAAATATATCTATGAATGCCTTCAACAAATAGATATATCTATTCCTCTCCTTTTTTGACAATTTCTTAAATATTTTGACCAATCTAGGTTCTGCTTCAGACCCAATATTACAGCTTATGACATTTTCTTCAGTGGTCTGCAAATTATTTTTTAACAATGTGTCATTCTTAGAGAACAACCTCTCCAGTGGAACAAGTCCCTTAGGGATGAAATTGCTTTTTAAATCAAGAATTTTTTTATCAGCAATTGAATGTTGCATGGGTAGAAAATTCAGCCAGATCTACATCTTCATCTAAATCAACCTAGTCATCAGCAAATTCCTCTGTTAACTCTAAAAATTATTTTATTTCCTGCTCATCCTGGAAGACCCTCCAATGTTTAATATCATCTGGGACTACTGGTCTATACCTCACATCAATGGGATACTGCAGGCGTGTCAATTTTGGAATTCTGAAATAAGCTCTTGCTAATGCCAATGAATCTGCGGTCTGATTACAATCTCTTGGAATATATGTTATGTTGAAAGCACAAAAAAAATTATCTATCATATCCCCTACTTCATTTCTGTAAACCTTCAATAATGACTGCTTTACCTGATAAATACTCTTCACTTGCTGAATTACTAATTCAGAGTCGCCAAACACTGCAAGACTTTGAATATTCATATCTTTTACAGCTCTCAATCCAAGGATTAGTGCCTCATACTCAGTAGTATTATCTGTGGTTTGGAATTCCAATTTATACATTAATGAAATCATCTCACCTCCAGGAGAAATTAACAACACACCAGCCCCTGCTCCATCCTTATTTGATGACCCATCAAAATACATCTACCAAATGCCCTTTTGTTCCTCTTCGTAGATCTGAACTGAATTGTCTTTCTTAACTTGCAAACCCCTGTAGCATCATCATTTACCTGTAACATGCAAGAACCCATATCCTCTTGTATTGTATAAATAGGATGATTTATTGGGTTTCTATCATCACTTACTAAAAATGCCAATTGTACTTCTCTGTACAGCCTTCTATATTCACCTCCAAATATAGGAATTTAAGCATATGATAGATCCATTTTCAGAGTGCCACCTATCTTTTTAGCCCATGATCTTGACAAAAGCATGCCAAACTTAGGAGAAACATCATCTACTACTACATCCATGATAACACTTTTCATAGGCAGCTGGGCAAGGTTGACTACTAGGTCTTTTATGACTCCTAAACATTTGACAGCTCGAGAATCAAAAGCATATAGGTCATGGTAGGGTTTTGTAACAGATAATCCTAGGGCTTCCATAACCTCTTTTGGCATAAGATTTTGTGAAGCACATGAATCCAGGAGGCAATTATGCAACATCTGTTCATATATGGTAAGTGTGATATAGAATGGTGGGGGATAACAGAAGTTCATGTCTGGCTGGTCAGAAGATTTTGAACCAGTGATAATGGTGGGATCCTTCTCTTGCAAGTTTATTACATCTAATGAAGCATGAACAGGTGATGAGTTCAAGATTTTCATGGCAGGTTCTCTATAAGATCTGCTCCTTATCAATTCAGTTAAAGGGATGGGGACCTTGAGTTTATTTATCTCATGCTCTAAATCAAAACCAAGAATATTGCCTACTTCTTCTAATTTAACAGGGCTGTTTTTATCTTTTTCTAGTTCTTGTTGTTCTCTAGAAGGCAATGCTTCCTTGGTAGGCACAAATTTCACCTTCTTTTTGAATGGTACAACTTTTTTTATTCCTGACCTGAGTCCATATGATTTCTGCTGCTCCTGCTGACAAATTTCAGATTGTTGTTCATTGAAATTTACTTCCTTACAACTCAACTCCGCTGAAACATAATAATCATCCCTAGTTATAAAATTAGAAGCATACACATTATCCAACTGACTAATATCATGCTCTGACACTTCAATCTCTTCTAATGTTTTTTCATAAGGATCATCATCTCTTATCAAATTATCCTGAAAAGGTGGTTGAATCCTCTGATCCTCATTTTCTCTCCTCTCCCTTTGAATATCATTGTTCTTTCTTTCTCTGGGAATGAACCTAGGAGGATAAGGGTGCCTAAACTGATTTTGGTTTCTATTATCATTAGCATGGGCAGGCCTATTTTGATTTTTCTTTTCTATTTCCAATCTCTCAATCTTTGCAGACAAATCTTTTATGGTTTTATGCATTTCATCATATTTTCTATCTGAAGCCTTTGTAAATGAATAAGAAGGCATCATCTCCTTTTTACCCTTTCGATCCATCTTTTGACCTTCATCTTCTTCTTTAAGTTTATTTGATGCCAAAATGTTGGATTCAACCTCTAGGGCTGCATCCTGCATGTTCATCAGAGACACTGCTTTTCTCTCCCTTAACCATAAGGAAAATTGATAATCAAAAGCATTGGCATAAGTCAACTTTGTTGCAGGTTCAGTAGGTTTAATCTTTATGGGAATCTTGTCATACATTTTATTAAACCTTTTCGAAAAATCTGCAACTGCTTCATCAGGCTTTCTTTTCAATGCTGTGAATTTTGTATAATAGTAGAGATAATCTTTTGTATCTCCCCATTGTCTGATAAAAACATGGTGTAAATCCTCCCGACCATCTATAGAATTATATGGTAACTCCCTGAACCATTTTCTAACCTCTCCATCTAGACTCTAAACAAACATTCTCATCCAAACATATCTAGCTTCAATGTTGTAATTATCAGCATAACTACAAAACTTATCCCAATGTTCTTCAGCAGTTCTTCCACCCTGGCCATCAAACCTAGGCAAGTATTTCTGGTAGTCACCACCAGGCAAAGGATTTAAGGGTCGAGGCATAACCAATGGAGCATATCTAGCTGCTACCATACGGTCCATCATTTAAGGGGGTTGGCCAGCCATGTTTGATGAATGAGATATCTGTGAAACAAATGGTTGATTCTGTGGAGATGGTGGTTTGGTATGTGGAGGGGAAGGTACTTCAATTTTCAATTGACCAATGAAAATCCTACTTGTAAGGGGTATCTCAGGTGCTTTCAAAGACTTCAAGGTAAAAATTTCCTCAAGAATATGTTTATGTTCTACAGATAGAGGATTTGAATATACTTCAAAATCACCAACCAATGTTGGATTTCAATCATCACTTTCAGGAATGCACACAGATAAATCCAATGTGTTTTCTTCTTGGCTATTCCCAAAATCTGAAGAGGAAGATCCTAGATCTGTATCAATAGTGGAAAGCTGAGGGTTACTGGATGATGGATTATTCAACTTTCTTCTAGCCTCCCTTATAATCTCTTCTGGATCAAAAGCTCCTGTATGTAGAGGAGATGAAGGATTTCCTCTTGTACCAATCGGCTTTGAAGCCACTATAACTTTCTAACTGTCAGGTGAATGTAGTCTGTAAACAAATGTACTGATCTTGTCACCTCTAAAAACCAGCTATAAAGATATCAAACACCCAGGGAAGATATACTTTCATTTCTATGTCCCCGGCAACGGTGCCAAAAGATGTTATCCCTAAAGTTGAACCTAGACTACGGGGGTTCAAGCTTAAGGAAATCTTAAATGGTAGATATAAAACATCTACTCAGTAATTCTTATGAAGTTCTGGTGGCAAATGAATCTATGTTTCAGGTTGGATATTCAAAATCAGATGACAGGGATAATATGAAGTTTCAATACTCAAATAGAAACAGAAAAATGACTGTGATAATAAATATACAAAGGTAAGAGCTCAAGTTTCATTCCATAATAGGGGCATATTTATATACTGGTCAAGTGAATCACAACATGAAATTGATACCATGCATAGACAAAATAATGATAGTATATACTTCATAAATTGAAACAAGACTAGCTCAAAGATCATAATTTACTTCAAAAAACAGTCATTTTCTGCAAAAGATAATATAAGAAACAACATACATGCTTGTACATAGATTTTAAAACCGAACTTCCATCATATTGTTTAAGTTCCAACCCCCCCTAATTCATTTCTATCCCATATATATACAAAAAGTTGTTCAAAATAAAACAGTTAACAGATTTTATTCTATTGGATCTAATCCCTTCAAAAATGGAACAGAATTTTGAACTTAAGTCGCTCGAATCATTAACATAAGTAAAGTTAAAAACAACAACTTGCCACCTATGAAACCCTATCACTTAATCATAACAAAATAAACTAGATGCTTCTAGATGACTCATCTAGAACAACCAAATCATCTAGAACCTGTGATCTTCTTTGTAACCTAGTATATTCGGCATCTGCATTGTGCTCTCGCCCTTGCAACTCGTCCAGTGAGGTCTTCATTTGTCTACATTCTTTATGCATGGCTATCTTCTTTTGCAATGTTTCTTTAGCTATGGCTACCAACTTCTGATAAACTACATCTTTTTGCCCCAAGTCTTCTCAAAGCCTCTTATTTGCCAACATTAGGTCCTCGTTTATATTCTGCAGGTACTGGTTGTTCTTTGTAAGATTGCAGGGTTTTATTCACCTAGTCCAATTTAGGGACTATCTCCATCTCCTCTGCACCCATTGCAACATCCTCTTTCTACATGCCCTTAGAGCTTGATGCCTAATTTCTAGCATGAACCTGCTTATTTTCAAAAAATACCTTGGGTATATGCCCTATATTTGCCTGCATATCTATAAAATTTTCATTTTCAGAAATGAAAACATCAATTTCTTGAGTATCCATCTCATTATCAGAATCGTTGATTGGAACAATTTTATATCCCTTTGTAGGCTCCTTCAGCAATCTAGTTTCTGCGGCCATCTTGGTCCTAGACCTTGTTCTCGGCCCTAAATCCACATTTTCTATACTTATAGTTTTTATTGGTTCATCTTCCTCGGCAATTGGGTTTTTAACAATCAAACTCAACATATCAGGCTTTTGTATACTGGACTGGTCAGGAGTGGTCTTACCTTCAGCAACATTTGATGTGGTTTTCCCTGCCTCATCCTTTCTTTCAGAATCTGAGGCTTGTACCTGTTTATCTAGCAACTTTGTTTCATTCCCTTTCTCCTTAGATGGCTTCTTCTTTTTCTTGACTTCATAACCCTGTTTGAGGAGAAATTGATCCCATCTTTGCCCAATTTGATTCAAATGATGAAGGACTAAGAGCTTTATAAGCCCATGATGAAAAATGGAGCATTCTATATGTTTCGGGTGACCTTGCACCCATAAGACCATTTTCTGCAAACTTCTCCACAAATAGTATGGAAAATTTATTTTCTTGCTCCCATGAAAATGCATCAACAATCGAATGTGGCATATTAGAACCTTGTCAAAACAGCCATCACAAGTAATGTAGTTTTGAATCATTTCAAGAGGTATTTTCCAATTGGGTTTCACTTTGCTGACATGAACCCCATTCTGCCAATTTAAATCCTCAAACCCAGGCAGTAAAAACTCACTGTAGTCTCCCTCGAATTCTTTTTGCTTAAACCATCTCTCACCTTCAGCTGGGACGCCGATGACCTCTGATATGGACTGTTCACTAACCATTTCTTTAAAACTTTTAAAATCAACAACCCCATCTTTGTAATTTTTTATAAAAGCCTTAGTCACCTGGGGGTTGTAACCTTGTGTTTTTTCACAGTTTACCAGCCAACCTGCGTCATTCATCAGTTTTTTTGATCTTGGAAACTGCATAAGCCACTGGATATTATTTGGTTCGGCCCTGCAAGGGAGGCCACCTGGTTTCCTCTTTTCCTGGACCTGCGAGGTTTCTTCCATATTTTACCCTATTCAAAACAAATGTATCAGTGCTGTGATAACCCTACCCTGCAGGGTTCATTCCCGAAGTCACATTCCTCTGCCCATCAACTCTGCTAACTTCGATGCCTGGAGGATTGTACTCATCGGTCATCACTGTGTACTTGTTCTATTTCCATGTGTCAAGTGAAATGGGTTGGCACGCGTTATGGGCTACAAGATACATGCATATTGATAATTCATTTCGAATTATAATAAATGCAAATTATAATTACAAACTTAAAACCCCTGTTTAAATCATAATTTCACATTTTTGCGAAACTGATAGCATTTTTTACAGTACTGACAGCATTTTCATATTTAAAATTTTGGCACATGCTGTCATTTTAACATTTAAATCAGATTTGTTGAATTATAAAGTTTCCAAACATTTGAAATATCTTTTGAACCAAGAAATTAAACCTTATTTTGAAAATAAATATGAACAAGAGCCTGATCCTATTTAATTATGAAATTATAACAAAAAATAACTAGGGTAATATAAGACTTAAGAAAAATGAAAGGAATGCATGAACTAGGCAAGTGGAAAAAATGAATGAAAATGAGGTAAGGGTTGTATAAGTCTAAGGAACAACCCTAGAGATAACAGGTAGCATACAAATTGATCATGTTCTAAATACAAGGATGCAATAGTTACCTTTTGTAAAGTCGGAACTTGGTGTAGTTCAAAAAATTGCTCCATCTAGAATTTCCATGTTATTGGATCATTTCCATAAAAATTTAATATATCAACCTTGGGAATACATTGTTTCCTTGTCCCCGGGTTGGAACCGTGATGATGTGTATTATGGAGTAATGAATGATCAAGTGTCGGAGAATTGTTTTTCAAATTTTTTTCAACTATCTCAATACATGGTTGGAACAAGTCATTATTTTTCTCCTTATCATATTCTTGAGTAGATGAATTAGGAATAAAGTTATGTCTTATCTTATTCACCATTGTCTTCACCTCTTGAACATTCTCTTTAATAGCCATCTCACTAGTCATATTTACCAAATCCTCTTTACCAACCATATTTTCAATCTTATTTTGTATATCCTATTTGAACATAGGAATTCAACATTATTTACCATAATTTTATTGTCAATTTTTCCTAATTGGTTGGATGTTGGACAACCCGTAGTTCATTTCATCCTACTCCCCATATGTCACAATTGATCCTTCGGGGGTTTTAAGAGGAGTAGAATTTTTTTCTCCATGACATATTTCCATTTTATATCACTATTATATAATAGAGTTCCTCCCTATTTCCTTTTTGTCCCACTTTTTGAATCACCCAAATCATCCCTTCCAATCAAAATTATGGAAAATTCAAAATAACATAGCTTTTAAAACCCTGATTTGGAGATTATCTTGCTAATCAACCTTCCAATTGAGGTAACTCTACAATTTAGGACCCTATGATTCTAAAATTTCTTCATATAGTATCATGATATTTTTTATCAATAATGTGATAAGTATGACCTAATTATGATGTGCCAGAAAAAGTTAAGGTAATCTTACCAAAACTTGTTATTTTTGTCCTTTCAAGGGAGCGAAAGTGTACAATATGTCTTGTCTCCAATTTTTTGGATATGATTATAAAAATATTACCACAAGTACTAGGATATTTCTGCTAACATATGCAATAAGTCTCATGCAATTTAGATCTTTAAATATTTAGATATAACAGTTTTTCATGGAACACATGTTTGAGACTAGTTTTTGGACTACTAAAAAACCCTAACTTTCATATGGTATAACTATGCACTTGTAATGAGTGAAGACCTCAAAATATTACCACAACTAGTTCAATATTTCCTCTATGCACCCTTCAACCATTTATGTCTACAATTTCCCAAAATTCAAGTTATAGTGAAAATGACTCCGATACCAAATGTTATGCACCAAGTTCCCAAAATTAACATAAAATAATTAGAGATAGTATTCCAATGCCTTAAGAATGCAATAAAAATATGAATAACCAGCCTTTTTGAGGGGGGATATTCCTTTACATTTTGTTTTATATAGAAAACAAGATGATATGAGATGATTCCAAACTAGATTTCCTTTATATATGTGGGGACCTCATATATATATATATATAGAGAGAGAGAGAGAGAGAGAGAGAGAGAGGGTACAATTAAAATTCTAGATCCAACATACAATTACAATTAGATTCCTAGATGACCAATAAATATAATGCTAATATGATAATAGAAATGTAATGTCACAATATATAGGGATTAACATGAATAAGGGATAGTATAGGTGACAAATATTGTGGATTAATCAAGATGTCGATATCTAATGACTTATGAATTGACGCACCATATATGGCTTAGGAAAAGTTGGAAACAATATCTTGTAAACACAATGAGATTCAAGATTACTAACTTGAAAAAGAGTTGGTTTCTTTAAATCCAAGTGATTTTTCTTGCATTCAAGACCATATATCTAAATTCAAAACCCTTACACTCTTAGTTGAAGAAAGCAAGATACCTAATCCAAAAAACAAATGTATTTATGTTATTATATATAATCCTGGTCATGCTTATTCTAATTTTGTATCTACTATTTACTCCATTAAATAATATCTAGGGTATACTAATAAAGAAACCTCTCTTGAATATTTTGTGAAGCTTTGAGTAGAAATAAAGATAAAAATCTTGCATCTTGGAGTAATCATCACTGTAGGTACATCTAGAAAATCCTTAGTGGCATAATAGAAGGATAAAACCAAGCATCCAAAGAATAAAAAATTTCACAACAATAAGAAAAACAAGTGTCCCAAACCCTTTTAGAAAACATATACACCTAATGGTGATAAAGGAATTGAATCAAAAGGAAATAATAATAAACAACATTGTATTTTTTATGGACGAGATGGTCATGTGGAATCCAAGTCTTTCACGAAGATGGAAACCTTGGAAGCAGCAATGAAGAAGCATAAAATCAATCTTGTTTATTCTTCTAACTCTTCTTCTCATGGACATGCACTTTCTACTTCTGGATTTTCCCTCAATGCTTCTTATTATTCTTCTTCGAATGAGTGGTTCACTAATCCTAAAGCATCTTATCATATTGCTAAGGATAAATCCATTTTTCTGATCGAAATGAATGGAACACCAAACAAATATTTTTTGGTGATGATGTATCTCTCAGTGTTGTAGGATCTAGAACAACTCAGCTGGACAATGGTCATTTCGAACATGTATTATGTGTTCCAGTTATTTCCTACAATTTTTTGTCAGACTATCAGATCGCGCATTCTAGTGAAGCCAAGACTATAGATTTTCCACCTAACCAAGTTGTAATGAAGGATTCCAAGATCCTAAGCATGTACTAACAACCAAAAATGTTGATTATATTACTAGGTTGGACATATTTAACAACGTGTTAATGCTTGAAATGGTCCTAGACATAAATGCAAAGGAAACAATTCGATCTGAAGGTATCAGAAAACACTATGCAAGATTCACCCTAGTCCTTACTCATTTGGTGTGATTTTTTTTTATAGATATGAGGCCTCCATTGGCTAAAAATGGGGTTTTACTGCTTCAACAAGATAATTTAGCTAATGGAATCCTAATCCTAAAATCTTAACCTAAGTTAGCTATGAAATGGGAGAAAACCTAAGTACAAGTCAATCTAAATAGGAAAACCTAATTTGAATAAATATCATATTACTTGATATTTTATTAAAACGGAATGCAATGAAATAATTAAGAACAAATCCTTAATTAATCAAAAACAGATTTACTAACATAATCAAGATAAAAAATTATCAATATAACATCATTTTATACATCCAAGATCCAACAAAAGTTAATAAGGTTAGTCAAAATAAATCTATTCAATCCTTCAGTAAATTAAGCATTGTCAAATATTAATTAATCACAAAGGCATCTGTCATAAACAAAAATACTAAACATATTCCATTTACTATGTTCACGTCAATTTAAATGTACTGATGAATAAATCTATTAGATTCAATTATAGACTTTGCAATTATAGCGATTCATACCATTAACTAATAATTCAAAAGTGTGGAAATTTAAATTCAAGGAAACACATAAAGGTTAAGAAAACTCAAACTTAAACCATGCCAAGATCCAAATGCAGAACAATCTCCATCTTCCATTAATAGGCTTGCAAACAATTCCATAACTTGCTCAAAAGACACAGAGAGTTCGACAATGTCTGGTACAAGAACATTCCACTAGAGGTTCATCTAGGGTGTTTTCCCCCCTCTCCTTTGATTGATTCAAAAATAAATAAAACAAAATGGATAATAGATATCCACATAATTATAAAGAGATTTCCTAGACCTTGTGAGAAGCTAACTATCTTGACTAGGATTAGTAACATAATCCTTCCATTTAGAGTAATCACCCCACATCTCTGTTACATCGGGATAATTGGCATGCTACAATTGGGGGTGAGCCTTACACAACTAGGATTTGACTTTCTTGCTCATAATTTCTAACCAATTATATAGGAAAATTTCTAAAGTGGATTTCAAATATATAGGAGTTGAAAGAAATGATCTAAGAACAAACATATCAACTTGAGAAGTGCTTCAGATCACATCAGTTGATTGATTTCTTTGCTCACCCACTTTAGCAATCCTCAATTTAGCTGGCACCAACTCTCCCAGATCAAAACACACAGGCATACCAAGAGCCTCCATGTAATTATTAGTCAGCATTCATTGTCTGACACAAATCTCCTATCCTTTGTCAATCATATGAGAAACCTCATCGCATACAAGTTATTGAGTCTTAACAGAGATTTATTCAAATTATGATGAGATTGAGCAGGTCCAAGCGAGGAACAATTCGAGAGAATTTTTAAGATGGGTCTTCCATTCACAAAGTTGATCATAAGTTGAATTTGCTTTATTCCTTTTATCAGTATGATCTCCTAGAAGATCAAATAAATCCTCAAATAATTTGCAATCAATTTATAGCTCATTCAATCCCTAGAAAAACAATGTGTGTGTTTTCCTGATATTTTCATTAACTGCACTAACTTCATCTTTAAATTCCTAAACTGTAAGCTTAAAAAATTAAGAAGAAACATATTGATTTTTAAGTTGCTCCATTTTTTTTAATGTCTCTAAGCTCACTGGCCTATTCAATCACCTTACTATATCCAATGTTTTTTTATTATGAAACTTGTTGAAGATGATCATGCAAACTCTATATTTATTCTTGACGTTGAGCCTTCACCTCCTCAATTTGTCTAAGAAAATTCTCTTGCAAGGAATCCTTTTCTTCATTAATCATTTTGTGTAGAGTGGAAACAAATTCATAGTTTTATCTAGCAAAATCTCTCGTGGCAGCTACTGTCTCAATAGATTCTCTTCTTAGATCAATGGTAGCTTATTTCCATATAATTTGTTTTTCCATAAGCACAACTATTATTTGACCTTCTATGCTTATTTTTGTGCATTTCCTAAGAACAACCTTTTGCTTCTTATTGAAACAATAATATCCCAAAACAACCACAGCATCCTCCCCAAATTAGTTTAATCTTCAGCTGTGGAAACCAACAACCCAACAGAACTAGCAATAGGTATTGGTTGACTCATAGAGGTGGATGGTATTTGAGAAATGGTTTGTGTAAATTCTTATGGGGATTGAATAGTTATGGTCATATGAAATTTTTCTACCTACGATTCAACAGGATTGGTAGAAGAGGAACCAACTTTAGGTTGTGGGGGTGTGCTAGGGACATTATATTCAACTAATTGAATATCCTGTTGAGGAGGCTAAGCTTGTTGAGAAGGTGGATAATATATTGATTTATCCAAAAAATTCTCTATTATTAACTGAGTAGAAGAGATAGTACATTATACAGTAGGATCTGGAAGATTAATGTGAGGAGGTGAAGGTGTTGTATTATGAGTGGAATGAGTAGCAGGGTTGTCCAAATAGGAAACATTTATGATAAATTCTCCTTTGGAGAAAAGTGAAGGTTTGAAATAGGTAAAGTACCATTTATAGTATATGTAGCATCCAAAAGAGATCGTTGGATAGGATCTTGAATCACTTGGGTTGGATGCAAAAATTATGGTGGTTATTCTTTCTCTAGATCAAAAACATTGATGACAGATTGAGAGGGGGTATATTTTGGGATTGCTTTTGGTTGATTCCCGGTTTTAAATAAAATAGTAGGAACTAAAATAGGCATGGAAGTAGTAGAAATGAGAGACTCAACATAATGGGAATATTTACCTCGAAGAGCTTCATTCTGATGGACCAAAGCATTTAAATTTTGAATAAAACTATGAGGTTAACTAGTTGAACAAAGTTTGACTAGATGATATAAGGAATCTCCCTCAGGATTACCCTTGCAAGGAGTATCAGGTGGAGAATAGGGTGGTTATGATGGCTGACCTGGTCCACCTAAACCAATAATTAACTCAAGGATGATTGGTGAAGAATTTTCACCAAACTGGAAATCAGATTGAAACACATGATTATTTCGGTCGGTTGTGGAATCGGGATTAGCCTAACTTGTCAGAATGTTATGTAGTGAGAGATTGGGATAAATTAACCATGGGAAGCTTTCCAAAAATGATTTGAATACAGTATTCTCAACAGGTTGTTTACTGTCTTCAATATAAGGATCTAGGCAGTGATCCAATCACTCCTAGATCTCTTGAGCTCTTTCCAATATGGACTGACAACAGGCTAAAATATGTTGATAATTCTTGATTAGATATCAGAATTATGAATATCTAGGTAAAGGTGTAGGAAATATAGGATCTACTACAGGGTGAGTGGAATGTGGAAGTGGGGTGGAAACAGGCTCGAGTTATGAAGTTGCAGCAACGTTTAATGTGCCGGGAGGATTAGAACAATTGTAAGTTCTGATCGGGGAGTGAGTGGGAGGAGGCTTCTTATGATTATGTTTATCCATTAAGTGGCCCTACTTCTAGCACCATTTGTTAACGCATGAAATGGACCAATTCGTCAACACAAAGGAAACAATCTAGTCCAAAGGTGTCAGACAACCCTAAGTAAGAGTCGCCCTAGTTTTTAGTCATTTGGTGTAAATTTTTCTTATGGATACGGGGCCTCCATTGGCTACAAATGGGGTTTTACTCCTTCAATAGGATAATTCATCTAATGGAATCCTAATCCTAAAATATTAACCTAATTTAGCTATGAAATGGGAGAAAACCTAAGTACAAGTCAATCTAAACAAGAAAACCTAGTAGAATCAATATCACATTACTTGATCTCTGATTAAAATAGAATGCAATGAAATAATTAAGAACAAATACTTACTTAATTAAAATAGATTTAATAACATAATCAAGATAAAATATTATCAAGCTAACATCAGTTTATACATCCAAGATCCAACAAAAGTAAATAAGCTTAATCAAAAGAAATCTATTTAATCCTTCATTAAATTAAGCATTGTCGAATATTAATTAATCACAAAGGAATATGTCATAAACAAAAATACTGAACATATTCCATGTACTTTGTTCACTGCGATTTAAATTTACTAATGAATAAATCCATTAGATTCAATTATAACCTCTGCAATTATAGTCATTCATACCATTAACTAATATGTCAAAAGGATAGAGATTTGAATTCAAGGAAATGCATATAGGTTAATAAAACTCAAACTTCAACCATTCCAAGATCCAAATGCAAAACAATCTCCATCTTCCATTAACATGCTTACAAACAATTACATAAATTTCTCAAAAGATACAGAGAGTTTGACAATGTCGGTACGAGAAAATTCCGCCAGAGGTTTAGCTAGGGTGTTTCCCCCCCCCCTCTCTCCTATGATTGGTTCAAAAAAAAAAAAAAAAAAATGGATACGATAGATCCACAAACTCAGCAAGATGAAGATATTTCCTAGACCTTAAAGGAAACTAACTATATTGACTAGGATTAGTAACATAATCCTTCCATTTAGATTAAACACCCCACATCTCTATTACATCATGATAATTGGCATGCTCCAACTAGAGGTGAGCCTTACACAAATAGGATCTGACTTCGTTGCTCCTAATTTTGACCAATTATCTAGGAAACTTTCTAAAGTGGATTTCAAATATATAGGATTTGAAATAAATTATCTAACAACAAACATATTGTTGGAAATACTGAGAGGGGGGGTGAATCAGTATTGATCACTTTTTACCATTTCAAACATTAATTATATCATGTAAACATTAACCATTAACATTATCATTCATCATCACATAAACCATACATAGTGGAGAGGAGATTTAACGTGGAAATACAAATGGGAGAAAACCACATAATTCTTTTCTTATATAATAACAAGATTACATTCATAAGAAGCACAAATTTCCAATATTCTCCAGCACCTACCGGAAGGAGGAACCAACCCCCTGATTTATAAGCACCAACTTGAAGGAATCTCCAAATCCTTGATTTACCATCACCAATTGGAAGGAGGATCCAACCCCCTGATTTACAGGATCCAACTTGAAGGAATCTCCAACTCCCTGATTTACCAGCACTGACTAGAAGGAAGACACAACTCCCTATCCTTACCCCATCCTAGCACCCTGACATGAATAATAAAATCAATCTATCACTATCACTTTCTTTATCACAACTTGTATGTGTATCATTGTCTCTATCAGTTTGTACCTGTATCAATGTCTCTGTCGGTCTGTACATGTATCACTATCTATGTCAACTTATATCACTGCCTCTATCAACTTGTCACAATCACTATCTCTATCACAATGTCCCAATCATTATCTCTACAACCTGTATCTTTGTCTCTATCAACATGTACCTGTATTTATGTTTTTGTACTTGTATCATTGTCCCTTTCATAATCATTGTGTCTCTATCTCAATGCCACAATAATTGCCTCTGTCACAATGCCACTATCGATGCCACAACGCCACAATCACTGTCACGTTGTCTCAATATCTATCACACTATATCAACCTGTGCATGCCTCAAATCTATACTCATAACAAATCATCCATCGATTTCATTTTCATCCTCAACTTTTACATCATATACATTTTCAAACCATTCAACATTCCAAGAGATGAGACATATGCCAAAACATAACCAAGGACTAGACCAATATAGTCACTATGATCTATGCCACGACCACCATAAAATATTCCCATATAATCATCAAGATCTATTTCAATATCATCATACACTATGCCCAAATAATCACCATGATCTATACCAACAAATAACCAATATAATCACCAAGATCTATGCCAATATGATCATAAAATATGCCAAGATAAATACCAAGATCTATTCCAATATCACCATCAAGTATTCCAATAGATTAGCACTAGAGAATGTACAAAATTTATACATTTTTCAAGACAACAAGATGGAACCTAGTCCATGAGAGGCATGACCATCACAAAATAGACCCATGTACAAGAACCATACATTTTCCAAGTTGAAGAAACAATAAATAAACCCTTAACCAAAACAATCTCTATACCATGTCATCACATATCCCTTTCCATAATATTTCCAATGAGCCAAAAATTTCATAATTATGATATCGTATGAGAAAGTTATGCCAATTTTAGTGAATCTCCTCAACCCAAAAATTTCTCCTCTGCAAAGTTACGCACTTTTCTCCAAGAGGTGCGAAATACCAAAGAGAGACTTGATGGATGGATCAAATGAAATGTTTGATCTTCTATTTATACACTTCATCATGCCTTGTAGCTTCTTTTAGGGTCTCCTTAAGCTCATCCTTAATTTGGGGATCTCCATATTTTAAGGGGGTCTCAAGGGTTAGTACCCTACTTCAAGGATCCATCATGACACTTCATGTAAAAATTTCAAGATCACTCCATATATTCTCAAAGGGGCCTTAGGGATTATACACATCATCATACTTGATGGACACATCATTATTTCTTATGGGGATCCTTTCCACCTCTTGTGTTCCAATGGACCAATGTACTACAACTTTCGAGATCATGTGGACCAAACATCATTATTTTGGGGATACTTCATGCTTCACACCAACTTACGTCGGACCAACTTTGGTGACTCTTTAGAGACTTCTCCATCATGCGTCATGTAACCCAAAACTCATGGGCAGGTGGACCAAAAACCATTTTTTAGGGGTTTCTTCACCTTTTATTTCAACATTGACTTGTGTACCAATCCTTATTACTTTGAGGGTTACTTCTCATGGTCATATCGAC
Organism: Larix kaempferi; assembly: GCA_027924585.1. Classification (NCBI taxonomy): domain Eukaryota; kingdom Viridiplantae; phylum Streptophyta; class Pinopsida; order Pinales; family Pinaceae; genus Larix; species Larix kaempferi. Next base: position 10,197,425 of record BSBM01000087.1, read on the forward strand.
CAATCCTTCTATTCATGTGGACCCAACACCACTATTTTAAGAATTTCTACACATTTCTTACTGACGTTGCTTAGGGACACCTTTAGGGACTTCCTTACACTTCTTATCATCATGGTAATGTGACCCACCATAATGGTCATGTGACCCATCATCATGGTCATGTGACCCAACATCATTTATTTATGAAATTGTTCACACTTTTTCAGGACACTTTAGGGACTCCTTTACACTCCACATCACCATGATCATTAGGGGATTTTCTAGGGGATTTGTACCACTTGTGTACAACTCAAAGTTTCTTCCCGTGAGGTCCATGCATAAACGCTATGCCATAAGGGGACTGCTTTGGAGTTATGTACACTTGTGACAAGGATTTTTCTTCAAGGAATTCCATAGGATCATTAGGGTCTTCTCTAGGGGCTTCAAGGCTTCATCAAACATTACCCAAACAATCTATATCTACTACAACCACATCATCATCATAAACTTGACACCAATGGAAACACCATATATCTATTCACCCTTTTGACATCAATGACACCTTTTTTGACATCAATAACAACTTCTTCCAACACATATTGACTTGGGAAGTGCTTCAGATCACATCATCCAATTGATCTCTTTGCTCGTCAACTTTAGAAATCCTCAATTTATTTGGCACTGACTCTGCCGTATCAGCAAACATAGGCATACCGAGAGTCTCCATGTAATTTTTAGTTAGCATCCATTGTCTAGCACAAATATTCTGTCATTTTTCAATCATATGAGAAACCTCATCACATACAAGTTCCCAAGACTTAACAAAGATTTGAATTCTCGTGAGCTTGAGTGGTTCCAAGTGAGGAATATATTCACGATCATTTTTAAGATGGGTCTAATATTCCTAAAGCTAATCATAAGTTTATTGTGGTTTCTTACTTTTACAAATATGATATCCTATAAGATTAGATAGATGCTCAAAGGAATTGCAATCATCTTGTAGCTCATTCAATCCTTGGAAACAAAAAGTCTGCATTCGCCTAAGATTTTCATTAGCTACACTAGCTTCATCTTTAAATTCTTGAACTGTAAGGTTGAAAAAGGAAGAAGAAACATATTGAGTTTTAAGTTTCTCCAATTGTTGTTTAATGTATCTGATCTCACTGGCCTATTAAATCACCTTACTGTCTGCGATGTTCTTATGTTTTGAAACTTGTTGAAGCTAATCCTACAAACTCTGTATTTCTTCTTCTTGATGAGCCTTCATCTCCTCAATTTGTATGAGAAAATTCTCTTGCGGAGATTCCTTTTATTCCTTTAATGAAACAAACTTATCCTTTTCCTCGTCAATCATTTTTTCTAGAGTGGATACAGAGTCATAGTTTTCTCTAGCAAAGGCTCCCATGGAAGCTATTGTCTCAATAGTTTCTCTTCTTGGATTAGTGGTATCTTGTTTCCAGATAATTTGGTTTTCCACCGGCCCGACTATTATTTCACTTTCTCTACCTATTTGTGTTCCTTTCCTAAGAATAGCCTTTTGTTTCTTATTGAAACAATAGTCTCCCAAAACAACCATAGCATCCTCCCCAAAATCAGTTGAATCTCCAACAGTAGAAACCAACAACCAAACAAAACTATCAATAGGTATTGGTTGACTCAGAGAGGTGGATGGTAGCTAAGAAAGGGTTTGAGTAACTTCTGATGGGGCCTGAATAGTTATGGTGATAGGAAAGTTTTATACATGGGATTCAGCAGGCTTGGTAGAAGAGGAACCAACTTCGGGTTGTGGGGGTATGCTAGGGACATTATCTTCAAATAATTGAATATCCTCCTAAGGAGGTTGGGCTTGTTGAGAAAGTGGAACATCTACTAAGGTATCCAATAAATTATTTGTTATTAACTGAGTAGAAGAGTTAGTACATTGTACAGTAGGATATGGAATATTAATGTGAGAAGGTGAAGAAGGTAGTGTATTATGACTGGAATGAGTAGCAAGGTTGTTGATAGGAATAATTTCTAATAAATTGTCCTTTGGAGAAGAGTGAAGGTTTCAACTAGGTAAAGTACCATTGATAGTACGTGTAGAATCTAAAAGAGATGATTGGATAGGCTCTTGAATCACTTGGTTTGGATGAAAAAAATTATGGTGGTTGTTCTTTCTCTAATTCAATAACATTGACAACAGATTGAGAAGGGATAGATTTTGGGATTGCTTTTGGTTGAGTCTCATTTTTAACTAAAATAGTAGGAACTAAACTAGGCATGGAAGCATTAGAAATTATAGACTCAAAATAATGGACAGATTTACCTCGAAGAGCTTCAGTCTGTTACATCAAAGCATTTAAATTCTAAATAGAACTGTGAGGCTAACTAGCTAACATTGGCTACTTTCCTTGCTATTTATCTAAATGCTTCTCTGTTGCGGACTTGGGATGAGATGAGTTGACTACTATAGCCTTGTTAGTTGCCTCCATTGCTTCTTTTGCATCTTTTTCCCGTTGTTGAAATATCTTGCTCCTTTCTTCCACTACTTTTAACTTTTGTTGCTTTTGAGATTCATGAATAAGAATCCTTTTATCAGGGTCAATTACTCCACTTAGAACTTCCTCAAAGTTGGATGAACTTTGATAGAGAGAGTCATCTGGATGATTCTCATGAATATATGAATTTTTCAACTATGCTTGAATAAAATGATCATCTATGAAACCTTTTGGATCATGCATCCTTTTAATTCCAAACCCTAACTTAAGTCATCGAACCCTTTTGCTAAAAGATAATCATGAGTAAAGTTTTGAATAACCAAGTTCCCAAGATATAAAGGCAATTTTTTCCATGATCCTCTCTTCTGAGAGTGACATTGATTATGAACTCCATCAAATGTTGTTTGATAGGATACCTCTACAAGAACCATCCTATCAAGAACAAATCTTGGTAACAAATTAACTTAATTGATACCCCATATTCTGATATAAGTAAATAATTCACCAGCATACCAATCATCCATCGGTGCCACCAAAGAGATGGCGTCCTCAGAAATCCTAGGGACATCCCTTTTAAAGATAATAATATACAATGCACTGAGAAAATTATCACATATATCATAAATAGAGGGTTATAATTATCTTCCCATAGAACTAAACAATAGATGTGAATGGGAGGGTCTTGTCTAGTCCAATTCCAATTCATGGAGGGTAATTCAAAGGAAGCACAGATAATATCTACCATATATGTTGATAAGAAAAAATTAGGCCTCTTTTTGGCTGGAGATTTTGATGCTTGAGCAATTAAATCCCTAACAGTAATGGAGAAAATATGTGCCCAACTGAACACTTGTCCTATAATAGCTACATGATGGTCCAGAGGTGTCCACTCCAATTTTAAATATTCAAAATTATCCAAACATAGAACCTGCACATCATGGTAGTGAGTAACTTGTATGGTTCCCTGAGCAAATAAATAGGATATTTCCTGTTGGGTTTCAATATGAAGCTTTTAGAGTCAACCATCCAAGTCTTGGAAAGCACGTCTGCTTCATATTTTTTACTCAAAAGCCCTTATGAAATCTTGTGTCAATAGTTGCTTCTTGGCAAAAGTGTATGGCTTGAAGGTAGCATAGGCGGTGTGATTAGAATCTCTGAAAGTGATTGTAGGAAAATTTGCATAGTTAAACATACATTTTACCAAATTAGTTAATGGCATGATGGTCAAGCGTACAACAATGGAATGAAGGTGAGAATTGTTGATATTCTATTAAACTAGAGCTTCTTCGATTAATTTCGAAAAGTCATCATTATCAAAAATGTTTTAGATTCTTACCTAGTCTAGGCAGATAGTATCGTAAACTCGCCTATCTATATCTTAATAGATGCAAAATTTAGGGTCCTTTAACTTTATTTCTTCCAATGCAGCTTTCGACCTGGTCTTTCGAGCCATGGCATCCAAAGTTGGTTCTGCAGACGAAGAATAAGCAACATGAGTTGACTTAAATCCCAAAATAACAATAAAAATAAAAATAAAAACTACAAAATACCTAGAGTAACCTCAAATTAGTATTGTAGAAAGAAAAATGCAATCCTTTTGAAAGCATAACTCTAGTTATCCTGCAATTCGAATTTCCGGCACCAAAATGGCAAAGTGGGTTTTAAATATTTAGCTATGTGAAAATTTTATTACAAATAAATCCACTTACCATAAATTATGAATGCACTAGTTAGAGATTGGTGATTATGTAATAATTAACCATTAATTTGATCTGGTTTGACTAATTCTTCAAGCTAGTTTGGGCGTGTGTGTAAAATGTCTCAGTTTTTGATGTCAGAATGATAGTTTCGAGGTGGAACCACCAAGGATTTAAAATAGTCGGGCATCGAGTCTCGAGTCAGTTTAAAATAAGTTACAAATTACACGGCCGATGCATCTGGGCCGATGAGAGCTTAGTGAGATTAGAAAAAATACAAATTAATAATAAAATCAATTTTGTTATACATCATGGATAAAATCGTAACATTGACAGTAAGACAACCGAGATCTGATGTCCTATGAAAACATCGGTGTTGGTGCATCGAGGGTGAAAATTGACTAATGAATCAATGTTGTTTCGACTTTCGAGGTCTGATATTTATGTTAAAATAATAAATGTTGGCATCGACACATCGGGGAGCCAGCTACAAAAATAAATAACCTTCTAACTTTTGACATCTAAGAAAGATAGCAAACAACTATGTGTAGCCAGAGGTGAGGATGGCTTCGAGGGTTTGATGCTTGGGGCAATTTAGAGGGAAATCTGCTATGAGATTAGATGCATGATGGACTATCTCATCCTGCGGTAAGTCAAAATTGTTGAGCTTGTAGAAACTTGGAGTCCTAGGTGGCCTTCGGGCTATCTATAGTACCAACCAAGGTAAAAAATAAGTGGGAATGTGATTTGTGTCTACAGCTCCAATCTCTGACTTATTTTTCAGTTCTGTCTTTTTCCCTTTTGATTCGTCTTCGGTTGGTGGCTGCCTAATTTGTCAAATTGATAGGTTTCTTTCTATCTTTTTTGGCATGTATTTGTTTTACTTTTGGCGGTTATTTTTTTTGCAGAATAGGCTTACTATCTTTGGCCTCTTTAGGCTAAGTTGATAGACTTTCCTATTTTGGCAGAACGGTCTTTTCTGCCACTGCAGACATCTCCTGATAGGTGGAGGCTTTTTGCGTCATTTTACATTTTTAGGGTTAACTTTTTGGGGTTTGTGTCGAGTAGGGTTTTGGTCCTTTAGTATGGAAAAACATCCATTGACCTCTCCTTTGTTCCCTCCAGATTCTTCTGCGACGGTGCAGGGCCACACAAAAAATGTTAACCAAAACTTTCGTGGCTCTTGGGCTCGGGTTCGTAGGCAGGCCAAGGTTATTAAGGCAAGAGAAGTTCGTTTGTAGTTTTGTGTGGATTATGATTTAAATATGGAAAGGATGAAGGTCCTGGCCTCTCGTGGTGTTGTTGGCCATTTGGAATAAACTGGTGGCAGCCGAGAAGAATTATTTTTGTGGGTGAACGAGAACTAGACGCTAATCTGTGGTTTGGCTCCAAGGGTGAACCTGCTGGTGAATAGATGGATACTGTTCACTTTCCTTGCAGGTGTCAATATCGATGGAATCCTGAACCAAGTGTGGTTTTCAAGGATGGCTCTTTATGTCTTAAAAAATGGTATGTTGGGTTTGACCCACTTAAGGATTCTCAGCGAATTCGCCATCTGTGGATGATTTTTCCCGGTTTCCCTATTGAATTGTGGTTTGAGAACAATTTTATTGGGTTGGCAAACACAGTAGGCAAGTTTATCAGACTAGAAAAAAAGACTCTTTTTGGGTTTGATCGCAGAGCTGCAAGGGTGATGGTTGAATTAGATATGAGGCTAGGGTTACCAACTGAAATTGAATTAAATTGGGGCACTAGGGTTATAAGTCAACAATTGGATTTTTTTTAAATTCCATTTCGCTGTTACAATTGTCGAGAGACTGGACATATTGCTGCAAAGTGCCCTTTCGCTTTGAAGGAAGCTATCTACGTGTCGTCGGCTGATTCTGATTCTATGCTTTCTCCTTCTACAAATGTTTCTTCGGAGGTGAAGAAAATTTTGGGTAAGTCTCTGGAAGAAACCCCTTATAAAGGTATTTCAAAAGATGAATTAAATTTTTATGAGGATATTGAAAACTCTTTGAATCAAAGGCTTTCTAGAGGGGAGATTGTATTAAATTTATCTACTGTGGGAGGGCCTTATTTGATTGAGGGAAACCTAGGTGTTATTCAATCCAGCCAGGGCAATTCTGAACAAGAATTGGAGCCCATTTCTATGGAACATGTGTATGCTCCTACCTATAATGTTGCTAGGGTTTTATCCTTTGATGAGAAGGAGGTACTTTCCGAGAGCGGTTATAAACCTAGTAATGTGTCTCCTGTGATGTCCCCTTTGGGGGTTTTTTCAAAAAATCCACCCCCAAACTCAGTAGTTTTACCAGCTGAGAACCTCTGGTTCAAAAATGTTACTATAGAAAGGCTAAGAAGTCCTGGGTGGTGAAGATTGATGAGCCCATTGGTGATGTTTTTGTTCCTCTTTCGGTGAGAATTGATGATGCCTCTAATGTTATTGGTGATTCTCCAAACCCTAGGGCACTTAGAGCAGTGATTCCCTCTATCCAGGGTAAGTAATGTTGATTGTATCCTTAAATATTAGAGGGTTAGGAAAGGATACCCGGGGTAGGGCTTTGTCGAAACTGTTATCTGCTACTTTCCTGGATATTCTTCTCATTCAGGAAACTATGTGTATTGATACAAAGGCCATCCTAAAATTGGTAAATGTCTGCCCTGGGTGGGGGTTTTTTGCTATTAGTGCATGTGGGAAGTCTGGAGGTTTGATTGTTGGTTGGAACCCCAATTTTTTCTTCTTCAAAACTTTTAAAACAAAATGGGGGATTTTGATGTAGGGGTGGGGTTTATTTCAAAATTTTCAATCTACTATCCTAAACTGCTATGGACCTTACTCTAGCAGGGTTGAGTTTTGGGATCAGCTCAAGATATCTGGGCCACTTAACTCACACAATTTTATTCTTGCATGAGACCTTAATTTCTCCTTAAACTGGTCTGAAATCTGGGGCTCCAAGGCTCATTTTGATGAATTGGCTGAATATTTTCCTGATTTATTGGTAAATTTTGACTTGGTGGATGTGGCTCCTGTTCCTATAATGCCAACATGGACAAATGGAAGAGTCGGGAAGGAGAGCATTCATAAAATACTTGACCGCTTCTTGGTTGCACGGCCTCTGTTGCAACATTTCCAAAGACATCGATCATGGGTGGGGGAGAATATTTTCTCGGATCATTGGCCCATTTTTCTTCAGTGTGATGACACACAGGTTCCAAAGAATTACCCATTTAAGTTTAATAACAACTAACTTCATGATGAAAATTTCGTGAGACAATTAGACAGTTTTGGCTTGATCCTTGTCATGATTTTGACTTAAATCCTATGGACAACTTTGTTTTAAAACTCAGAAAATTGAAGGCTGTGGTAAATCTTGGATCAAAAATAAAAAGAAATTGGATCTTCAGGAGTATCATGATTTGCAGATACAGATCCAAAATGTTTATCAAAAGAAATATGACTTCATGGATGATGAAGTGGACCTAGATTTACTTAATTCACTGAATGCAAAAAAGGAGGCTATTATTATTCAAGAGGAAGTAAAGTGGTGGTTAAAAATTCATGCCCTGTGGCTAGAACTTGGGGACAAGAACACGAAGTACTTTCATGCCTATGCCTCGTATAGAAGGAATAAAAAAGCAATCTGGGATTTAAAGGATGATGACGAGGTTTCTATTAATGGCCAAAGCCAACTTCAAATTGTTGCATCAAGTTTTTTTGGCAATATATTTAAATATCCAGGGGACAATGATTTGCTAAAACAAATGGAGATTGCTCGCTTTTTTCTGGTTTTTTTCAAGCCACTGGAATCTTTGGAATTGGAACAGGAAGTTACATTAAAAGAAGTTGAAGATACATTAAAACTGTTTGCAAAAGATAAAAGCCTCGAGCTGGATGGCTGGACTGTGGAGTTGTTTCTTCACTTTTTTTATTTAATGGGTGAAGAAATCTTAGCGATGGTGGAATTCTCCAGAATCAATGGTTATATTTTGGGAGCCTTGAATTCAACATTTCTGACTTTAATTCCAAAATGCAACAAACCCTCATCCTTTGGAGAATATCGGCCTATTGCATTATGCAATTTGATCTACAAGCTTATATTCAAGATCATAGCTGTGAGAATTAAACCTAGGCTATCAAAGTTTGTGTCATCAAATCAGTTTGGGTTTCTCCATGACAAACAGATTCTAGATGAAGTTGGCATCACTTAGGAGATAATCCATACTATAAAAATTCGGAACTCGAAGGCTTTCCTACTAAAAATGGATCTTGAAAAGGCCTATGATCGGGTGGATTGGTGCTATCTCAGAATTCTCCTAATACAAATTGGTTTGTCACCTATGATGCTGAAATGGATTATGTCTTGTATCACTTCAACAAACATTGTTGTTCTTGTCAATGGGATTCCATCAAACTTATTTAAGTGTTCTCGGGGGATAAGATAGGGCTGTCCACTATCTCCTATCCTTTTTGTGTTGATTATTGATGGTTTAAGTAGAATTTTTCTTAAGTCAAAATATGATGGTCTTATTAAGGGGATAAAACTCTCTATAGAGATATCTATATCTCATCTACTTTTTGTCGATGATGTACTTCTAGCTGGTGCAAATTCAATTGATGAGTGGAGATGCTTCAGAAATTGTATATCACTCTTTTGTTGTGCATCCGGTATGAAGGTAAGTGATAGGAAATCCATCTTGTTTCAACATAATATGAATGATATGCAAATTATGGAATTACAGAATGTTCTTCCATACAAAGTCCAAGATTTAGTTGATGGTTTTACATATTTGGGGTACTTCTTAAAGCCGAATAACTATAGAATCAAGGATTGGTCTTGGCTTGTTAAGAAGATGGAATATAGGATTCAATGTTGGATAAATCGACTCTTATCAATTGGAGGCCATCTTATACTGGTTAAAGCAGTTCTTACAAGCATCCCAATTTATTGGTTATCCCTGTTCAAACTGCCCAGATCAATCCTTCTGAAATTAAATAGATTCTGCTCAAACTTTCTTTTGACAGGTGGATTGGAACGCAAAGGTCTAATAATGGCGAAATGGGAATATATCACTACACCTAAAAAAATGTGGTGGTTGGGGGCTTAAAAATTTGGACATCTTTGGGAAGGCATTGTGGCTAAAGAGTTTTTGGAGAGTACTATTTGGTAGCACTTTATGGTCAGAAGTACTAAGGGTGAAGTACATAAAACCGGATATATTGGCTTGGATCAAAAATCTAGTTAAGAGAACAAGGAATACCTTTGTGATCTGGAAAGGATTTTTGCAGGTTTTTCATTGGCTAGGTAATGATTTATCTTGGCAAGTAGGAAATGGAAGGAAAATCCAAGTTGGTGTTGATCGAATTTTGGGACTTGACGAGGAGTACAAGCTTTCAGCTGAAATACTAGAATTTCTCAGAGACAGGAATTTTACTACCTTGGATTGAATGAGGAATTATGTCTCACTGCATGAATCTTCTTATTGGTTAAAAGGAGCAGATTTGGGCCTTTTGGGTTGTTATGAAATAGAATGGGATTATTACTTTTACCGTTTGGATTCAAGTGGATGCAAGCTTACCAACCATTGCGATGTTTTGAAATGGGCTGGAAATCCTATCTCTAGAGAAGTTACAGCAAAAGTGGCATACAATTATATTATAAATCACAGGAATTTCTGCCCCCAACATTGGTGGTTCAAGAAGTTGTGGAGATGGAAGTTACCTGTTAAACTTAAGTGCTTTGGATGGTTTGCATTTAAAGGGAAATTGAAAACTTGGGATGCCCTAGTTAGAATGGGGTGGATTGGACCGAATAGATGCTCCTTATGCAAATCTGATGCAGAATCCACTCAACATATTCTAGTAAATTGCAGTTTTACTAGGGATATTTAGGAACAGGTTTGTGTTGGTTTGGGTATAAATTTGGATTGGGGATGGGAGTCTTTTGAGATCTCTTTTTTACAATGGTTTAAGGAATGCAAAACACACCCTATGTTACCACTTTTTATATCATGGGTTGTATGATATATCAGGAACAAAACAGTTTTTGAAGATATGGTTCCTTTGGTTAAGAATGGGGTCGATCACATTCTCTCTCTTTATAAATCCATTTTTAAAGGGAAGAAACCATCAGTGGTAAGAAGGATTGGAGCTTTTGAACCTATCTTTAATTTCCTTGTGCTTTTCTTTGATGGTGCGGCACAAGATGGAAGTTGTGCGGTTGGTGGAGAAATTTTTCTAAATGATTCTCATCATTTTTCACTCAAGATGAACTGTGGACTGGGATCAAATATGAAAGCTGAACTTATTGCTCTGTGGTGTGTCTTAAAGGTGGCAAATATATTTGGTATTGATGACCTGAAAATCTTTGGCAACTCTAGAGTTACAATAAAATGGGCACAGGGTGAATTTGACCTTAAAGTATTATCACTTATACACTGGTGCCAAAGAATCAAATCAAATATCAAATGTTTCAGGAATTTAACCTTTCAGCATATTTACAGGCAACATAATTCCCTGGTGGATAAACCGTCAAAACAAGCCCTGATGGGTGATATTGGGATTTTGTTTTGGGAATAAATTCAAAGCTCTCAGACTCTGAATCAAGGAGCTTTGAACTTTTTTGAGTAATTTTGTTGTGTATTTAAGGAATGTTATGGAATGTTAAGACATTGAAAATATTAAGTTTGTTTTTTTTGGGGTGTTTTCATAGGTTTGGCTGACTTCCTGCGTGATGATCAGCAAATCAATTTTGTAAAATGTTGATGGCTTGAAGATTTTTTGGGCACAGATGTCTAAAAAATTCTTTCGAGCATAAGCATAACTTCATGTACCTTTTGATTTGACTGAATAACATTGGTATGCTTTTTTCTTGCTGGAAAAAAAAGCAAACATCGGGAAGGAAGTTGCAAAGAAAAAATAGCTTTTCAACCTTCGAGGTCTAAGATTTATGGGAATGGAGGCCTCAACATTGGTACGTTGGGAAAATTAATATGAAAATATCGACATCGCAACTTCTGAGTTCCATTTTTTGGTAAATATAAGAATTAGGACTTCAGAAACATCATAAAATGATTAATTTTGCAAAATAATTTGTTTAAATTGACTGCAATGCACTTATAATGAAAAATCGCTAAAACATTTGCTTTTAAAAAACTAGATCATAAAAATTCTTGAAAATTTAACTAAGGGAATTGAAATTTAAAAAAGAAAAAGGGGCTCCCATCTTTCTCTAACAAAGATGGGATATATTGTGGCTGCAACACAACTTTAGGTCATTCCCTTTTCCCTTAGTTTTTATTTCCCATAGCGATGACTTGAGCAAACTTTGCCATGATTGTTTTGGTCATTTAAACTATCACTCATTATGACAACTATGTAATTAGAAATGGTGATAGGTCTTCCACTCATTTCTTCAATAGATAGTGTTCATCCTAGGTGTGTTCTATACAAACATGATCGAGGCAGTTTGACAAATGTGCTTCTTGGCATGCCTCGGCTCCTTTGCAGCTTGTTCAAAGTGATTTGTGTGGCATTATTCCTTATGCTTCTTTCTCTGGCTTCAAGTACTTCTTAACTTTTATTGAGGACTTATTTAGACACACTTGGATTTACTTTCTAAAACTTAAGAGTGAAATTTTTGACATGTTTTTGGCCTACATGACTCTTGTATAAAAATAATATGGACATCGAATACACAATTTAAGAACAGATAATGGAGGAAAACATGTAAACAATAGATTTATAAATTAATGTAGTACACAAGGCATTCAAATTCAATATATTGTTTCATACCCACTATTCCAAAATAGTGTTGCTAAGAAATAATCGCATAATAAATGAAATGGCCAATTCTATGGTCCAATCTAAGGGATTAAGTACAAATTTTTTGGTGGAAGCTATTAATTGTGCCAATTACATAGTCAATGACACTCCCACAAAGGATTTAAAAGATATAACACTATAATAAGCATGGAGTAAAATTAAACCTGATGTAATCCACTTTTGTGTGTTTTGTAGTGAAGCATGGACTCACACTCCTAATAAAAAATGGAAAGAATAACAACTTAAGAGTGAGAAGTGCATATTTATTGGATATTATAAAGAGGTAAAAGTTTATAGAATTATTTAACCTAAATTCAATGACTTCATTATTAGAAGAGATGTTAAATTTCATGAAATTATGTTGGTCTATGATCTTAATTCAGTGTCTATGTCATATTTGACCTATGAGCATATTTAGTGATTGTTCCATCTTCTATTACCAACTTATACTTTTGTTCCTACTCCAGTTTCTTCTTTAGATGATCATAAAACACCCATTTAATTAATTATGGACTTATCCCAGTATGAAACCCTTTAAAAATAGGTCAAAAAACTCCTTTCTAAAGTCCAAAAACAATCTTTCTAAATTGCAAAATAGGGTTCCAAAACACACTTTTGAATTTGAAATTGACACTTTTGTAACTAGATTTGCACTTTTTGAACCCAATATTGACACTTTTGGAACCAATTTTCATGCTTTTGAAAGATGATATTGGCACTTTCGGAATCAGGTTTTGCACTTTTGAAAACCAAGATTTGCATTTTCAGAAAATGAATTTTCAGATTCTAATTCCGATACTAACATTTTTAGAATATGATTTTCTCTTTAGAAACCCCAATTTTGGGATTTCTTAAATTTTTAATTCCATTTAGTAAAATATTAGTCATAACTTTTAAAGTTTGTAACTCATTAGTAGCAATCCCCATCAAAAGGGAAAACATAGCTAGATGACACTACCACACATAAAGAATACTATCGAGATAAAAAAAATTGTATTACATTATTCAACAAAATAATTTCATGTTTTCTACAATAGATCTCACATCATTAAAACCATTTAGGTGTAGCAAAAATTACCACAGTTGATCTAACAAGTATGTGTCATTCTCATCATCACAATTATAGATTTTTGTAATTACATAGTTCCCTTCATCATTACAAACATGTTTTTTCTTTCAAATCGTCTACAATCATTGTGTTACTAGCATCATAAGGATCCTTTAAGATCTTATGGACTTTATTTAAAGGTTTCAGATATACATTTGGATTCCCAACTCCAACAAAGCTTTTTCTTGGTTTGGCATCACAATCATATTTTGTTAGTATGACATTAAAATGCTCCTTTTTCAATTCAATTTTGTCTAATAAGTATGGAAAACACTTATTCACATTTCTTTCTTGCGTATAAGTCCATAAACCAACCTCAAAAATACTAAAGCATTGTTTAAGAAAATATTTTAACCCAATACGTACAAAATAAACCTTTGATATTGCAACAATGTCTATATTTCTTGGGAATAACATATTTTGAAATAAACTTTTATGAATAGCACGTAACAACACTCCATTTATATCAAATATAATAAACTATTTATCTAATGATTGTGTATCTACATGCAAAAACATACAACACAATTTGATTAGTATGCCCATTTCTAAATTGCAAAATAATGAAGTATATTTTCTACCAATATGACATAAATTTTTTAAACATGTCATCACTTAAATAGTTACATTCATATTTTTTTTCAAAAACCAATTTTAAGAAAACATATACAATTTTCATGTGCATACAAAAAATTCCAAATCCATCAACTGTGGAATATCATGAAGGTGTTTTCTGGACCTTCTAAGTTAACACTATGATGAAGGAAGAATCGGAGGACCCTTTGAAAACATATCATGTTTCTGGGATAATACAAGATTGGAGGAAGATGGTTCGACGTGTGCAGTATAGGTATGGATGGAAAGACCATATATTGAATGAAAAAGGAAGGTATGACCGATCCTTTCATGAGATAGATCTCTTTTGTGGATCCATCATTTTAGTAGAGCAGGAAAAAGTTTCAAAAGTATGAAACAAGACATCGACACTATCATGAAATATGTTTTGGCCAACCCATGTCTTTTCTTTTCCCTATGAGAACACTATGAAAGGGAGTTGTTTTCCAACACTTCTACATTAACTCTATGGTGAAAGAAGTATTAACCAACCCTTCCAAAACATATTTCTTTTTCGGGGGAATACAATATTGGAGGAGGATGGTTCGCTGTAAAAAATATAAGTATGGTTGGGGATATTGTATACTGAATGAAAAGGGAGGGATTGATTGATCCTTTCACTGGATACACCTATTTGGTGGATACATCATTTTAGTATATATTTTGCATGTTTATCAGCAACTTATCTAATAAACTTGTATCTGCACACAAAAACATACAACACAATCTGATTTTTCAAAAAAATAAATTCATATACAACACTTAAATAGTTCCATTCATATTGTTTTTACGAAAAACCAATTTTAATAAAACAAATACAAGCATGTAAATACACCAATTTTTTTTTGTCTATCAATTTCATATCAACAATTAAATGTTCTACTAGATCACAATATATAGCAATTCTCCTCACTATTGCAATCTGAATTTGAATGTTGTTAACCAATGCCTGATGTTTCAATGAGGTGCAATGTAATTCAAAAGTGAACACAACATTGTTTTTACATTTCTATATCTTCCATATGAACCATCAAATCTCCAACTTGATGGCATTTCCAAACAGTTCTCCTCACTATTGTCTTTTGAATGGTATTGACCTTCATTTATAAATAAGATGTTTGATTTTTCATAGTTATCTCCAAACTAGATAAGTACATCTTTAAACATTTTCTTGTAAATATGAAGTACTCCACCAATATAATCATACATGTGGGACCGGTACATAATGTGTAAACATTGTTGGTGTCCCCAAATATATAAGAACTTAATTTTCATCTTTGAACAATTTTAATTCACTCTTCAAGTTTCTTATTTATGTGCAATCTAAATAAGTAAACCACATATAAATGTCAAAATGCTCTTGTGCAATATTTATTATATCATGAGAAAAAAATTCTTGCATAATAATGGTAGTAAACATGCACAAAATCGAGTTGCTTGTAGCCTTCTCTTTTTCCAGTAAACACTTGAACTCCAAACAGCAACCCCTCTACTCCCAATACAAACAATTTCTTTTGAGTCGGTGTTTTGACTACATACAAAAACCATAACTAAAAATATAACTATAATAATATAATAAATAAGTCTTTAAATTGAACAAGTTATTCATAATACATAACCAATAAAATACATAACAATAAATAATCAATACATTAAAATAAAATCAACTAGCAACATGTATAAACCATTAAACAAAAAATAATTAACCATAATGAACTTTCTCAACAAAAATATAATTAATGTCAATAACATTTTCTTCAATAATTATATAATGTTTGAAGTATGTTACATAGTTTTTCATCCCTCAAAGAGACAAGAAAGTTTCTGCTGTCATACTTTGAATCTATTTTACTGAGACCCTACCATAGTCCTTTTACCATATTAGTGTCATCCTTAGAGGATATATTGTAAGGATTCTCCACTTTGCAATTTTGAATAGGCTTCTCGTGTTCCTATTCACCCTCCAAAATAACTATCAGGTCTCTTCTACACCATTTTTTTATTTTTTTTTGGTTAAAAGTACTAAAATCCAAAGTAAAGCTCGAAGGCTTGTACTCTAAGTTTTGATTATGATTTACTCAAATTCTAACTTCAGGAGTACTATACTTAAACTATCACTTATGTAAGCGTCCACATATAAATAGCTTCGATATTTAACCTTGTGTACCTATACACAAAACATGTTTATCTTATATAATACACTCGTATGCAAACCAAATGTACGTCAACTATATGCTAATGATATGCGAACATAATAATACATGTGCAAGGTAGCATTTTAATGAGCAACACTATATTATCAATTTAAAGCATTATTACTATGTATCATAAACATTTAATAGTGAATACCAATCAAATTAATATATAATTATATGTTATCATCATATTAATAACATATATGCTATATGCTAATACTATGACTTTATCCTAGACTTACTCTTGTAACATCTAGGCTCATATAATATAACATATAAGCGTTTTTTATTACCCAAGTTTATATACACGTTGATACGGCATGCAATATAATGTCACTTTATTATGAAAAATTATGTGCAAATAGGATCATAATATTAGACATTGGTTTAACGAAACCTTAATATATGATCAATGAATACAAACCAAGGTTGATTATTGTTTATCCTTCGTTATGATTGGGTTTACATTGTATAGCATATATATATTATATAACCATGCACTAAATCCATGGCTATGGAACGTTAATTTTATCTAATGGTTGGCCAGAAATACATTATGATGCCACTCAAGCTTAAACATTGATTACCCAACGTCTTAAACCCGTGGCTATGCTATCCCCTTGGCAAGCTGACTCCACACTCGGGCTGCACCAATGGACTCATGACTCAGCAATAAAGTTGTGGTTGCATTTGCAAGTCACATCCAGCTAACTCGCAAGCATTCCATCCTTGTCTCACAGTAATAAATGAACATCACCTGCTCAAATAAATAATGTGCTTGCTCTCGACTGTTGATTTCCATCCGAGCATCGCAACTTGTTAATTGTGATCCAGTAGAACCATCGATCTTGAGTTTGGATGGTAGTGGTGATCGCTCCCTCTACCATTCGTGCAATTGGTATTCAATGCACCTATTCACCGGTATCAAAGGTAGCCAACTCCCAACTAGTGAAAGGAACATTAGTAAAAAAACTCTGTCCAAAACGCCAGTTCCAGTTTCTTTGCGTCAAGGAGCTCTACTGTAACATCTCCTAAATAAAAACAAGAAATTTACAAATATAAAAAAAAAAAATTATTTATTGGGATGCATCACTAACAATAAATTATTTCTTGAATGTGCATGTTTAAAGTATTTTGATGTCAACTATCGTACATATGCTTCTTTCGATATATGGGTTCTTTGAGAAGAGATCCTGGGGCTTACTTAGCTTGCAAAGATAATGTTGCACTTGACACTTGAACAGATCCGTCGTCGGAGTGAGGGCTTACGTTAACAATGGTATGACCACTTATCGACCTTCATGAATTAGCTACTCGTGCTTAGAAGACGCTATGATTATCAAGTCTTGGTCCAGGCATCATAAAGGTACTAAACCCTGTTTAGGGTCTAAGGGTTCTATGAGATGCATTATGCGTCTTGAAAACATAAGCTTGATACTAAGTGTATGTTGAAGTATGTTCTTAGCAACAAGTGTATAGGACAATATGCTTTTTAAACTTCTTATGAGTTCACTATCCTAGAATGTAAATGTCGATGGGAAAAACTATGGCAATGATCCTATCCTATGGTCCACACGCCTAAACATTTCAATGATTCTTCGCAACAGCTAAGGTATAAGCTACGTCCATGCTATCGGGCCTTAGCCAGGGTTTTGCAAATCCCAACAATGCTCTCGAGGGGAAATGATGGACAAGGTCTTTTCAAAACAAAGCACAGGTCTTGGCATTTATGTTGACTGGTGAACTTGATTGTGGTGATCTTCCAAGTGGATTCGAATTGGTTGTGGTGTGAGTAGAATCTCGAGGTCTTTAAATGCAACTGTAAGAGTTGTCAGACTCTCATTGATGCCCTCGGCCACATGGCTCTCTCAAACCCTAACTCCCTTATCGAAGTGTTTCTTGTCATTTTTGTTGTTTGGACTGTCGAGGTCTGTCTCCTCCGGCTCTTAGGTTTTCAGTGGCTTGGCCCTCAGCTTCGGCCTTTAGCTTTGGCCTCAGCATGCTCTTGAAAGCTTTGGAAAACCTCCTACCAGGTAATTTGTTCAAATACCTGTCAGCACTTTGGTTTTTCTTTTGTGTTATCTTCTGCAAGCATCTTAACTAGTTGTTGACCGTATTTTTTATTTCTTGTGGCAGCAAGCTTCTGGTATCCAGGAAGGAGGAGAGGTTTTGAAGAAACGAAGGATGGAGCTCGCCCCTGGTAAGCCCCTAGTCCCCCATGAGAGATACCAATAACTTGTAACCCATGGTAACAAGGGTTAAACGAATACAAACTTTAACTTGACCGTTCGGGGGTGAGTTGGATGTATGGGTCTGTCGCACTCTTAAGTAGTTATTCTAGAGTCCATGTCTTTGTAAAATTTTAGCATGCAAAGGTGGTTGGGGTTGTTCCTCCGAACTCGGTTGATTATTGCAATTCATTCACAGTTCTTAAATGATTTTGTTTCATTGTGAAATACCCTCGTACCATTCTTGGAATGGACCTTGGATTATGATGGACATTTAAATGCCATATTTCGATGGTTGGTGAAATTTGTTGATGGTCCCCTCGGCCTATTTTGGGAAATGCAAATGGTGAAAGCCAAGAAACTTACAGTGCTTGCTTGTTGATTTAACAGTGTAATTTTTGGCCGTGGAAGAGTTTGATTGCTCAGCTTTCGTGCATGGTAGTTGAACACTTTAGTTTCCTGTATAATTATAACTGTATAATATGGACTGTGTTAAAAAGGTTATATGGATGAAAATTCAGTTGCTTAGTGTTGTCATGAGTTTTGGTAGGAAAGGTTTAAGAAGTTAGAACTTCTTTTTTCGTATGGTTACACCCTTTAGTAGAAAAATCGTCATTATTGGTTGTAGCTTGTGGGATGGGAAACTATGGGGACTCGATCTCGAGCCTAAGATGTACGGTATCACTCTAAAATGATAGAAGTTGGGTTATTTCAATGTTTATCCAACCCGGTTCAAATCTCCTTGTTGTTAAAAACTGTGATGGTAAACTCATTCATGGGAAAAAGGGGCCTCTCGACATTTCTACGTCCATACTTTTGATTTCAAGGGTTTTAAAAAAATAAAATGCCATGCTCTAGGTTTTTACGTGTGGCTGTAAGGTTATCCACCTGTAAAACTCAAATGTTGATCTAATATCTATAACAGGGTGTATGCTTACCTATCATGAGTTATGTGTGATGGCTATTCTTGTTTGTTGCTATCTGAAATGAGCTTGTTCTTTTGAATGAATGTGGTTGTGTTTAAAGCATCAGTATTTTGATGGTACCAAAATAGAAATTTGTTTGTCCCTTAAAAGGATAAGAATGCAAGAAAAAACCGACCTGCTTTAGAGAACAGAAAGGTCCTCTGAATGGCCATCTTAGGGATTTGGGCAATAGAAGAAAAACTGAAATATAACTGGTTTTCAAAGTCTGAACTGCACATTTCATTTCAAGTCTGAACTGCACATTTCATTTCATCGATATTTACTAGTTTTCAAGTGAATTGGCTATTTTTTTTTTAAAGAATGTTTGACATAAATACTATAAATGAAATAAAACCAATGCTTATCTGTACATCTGAAATTTATTACATCTACTCTTAAATTCGTCCCTGTACTAGAGTACACCACCTTCGAGTGGAAGGAAAAATACAGAGGTATTTATTTTCATTTTTAACCAGTCAATCCTAATTCAAAGATCAGTTTAAATTTTAAACCATTTCATCAAAATAATAACAAGTAGAGTAAGAAATAGAAGAACCTGAACAAGAAAGTTGGGCAAACATCCACAGGAAACCGTTCCTCCCAACCTAATTCCTCAAGCACTCGGCTGAATGCCTGGGGACCCCCAAGCCCGTTCACTGAACCACCAGGACGAAGACATTATATAGGAGTAGGAGACCTTCCTTTGCAAGACTCAGCAGTGCTTCAGACCTACGATCCTTCCTAACTTTGTATTCAACTGATGGACAGACTCACTCTAGAGATCATTAGTTAGCTACCCCTCATCGAATTTTCCTTGTGTGCTCAAAACTATGATAGTTCCCAGCCAGCCCAAGGAGAAAGGAATAATAATAAAAGTTGTGATCCTCCTACTCAATTCGATGGATTTCATAGCTTGCCTAGGTATTTTGGTCAGTTATATCATTTATTGAGCCACTTGCTCAGCTCCTCCACCTTTGGAGATTTATGACCATAATTATAGGGTAGTTGCCTCCTGCAACAGCTAGTAAGTGATTCCAGATGATGCCACTTGTCTCCTTTCCTCCTAAACAGTTCCATTCCTCCTGGTGGGTTAGTGAACACTCTTCAACAGTCCCCTATGGATGAGTGTCTCCACTTTTAAATTTATTAAAAATAAAAATAGTTAATTACAGTCATCCTTGACCACCTTGGTCATAAAAACTTTATAATAAAATCATATCAATGTTTTTCTCAAAATAAAATGTTTTTCAGTCCTAGGGTTGCTACAAACACCCCCTCTTAAGCTCAACATCGCCCTCAATGTTGCTTAAGGGTCTTCTCAGTCTCCCTGGAACTGAATTGGATATGCTGCTTGCATATGACTCTCCAATTCCCAGGTTGCTTCCTCTGGACTAAGGTGCTTCCATTGCACCTTTACCTGTCCAATGGTGCGATTTCGAAGTGAAATTTCCCTCCTGTCGAGGATACAGTCCAGTTCCACCAGAAAATCTCCTTCGGGTTACACCTGTATGCCATTCCAGTTAATCACATGAGTAGCATCATGTATATATCTTTTAAAAGAGAAATATGAAATACACTATGCACTTTAAGGTTAGGTGGTAGGGCCAGACAATATGCTACTGGTCCGACCCTTGATAATATTTCGAACGGTCCACAGTACATGCGTACCAACTTGGCACAGCTCCCCAGTTTCAAAGAACTTTTTTGGGGCTTTAACTTTATAAACACATGTTCACCAACCTGGACCTCCTGTTGAGTCCTCTTATGATCTGCATGGCGTTTTTGCCTGTCTTGCGCAATTTTTAAATTGCTCTGCACCTGTTTCACTGTTAGTTCCATCTCTTTTATCAATTATGGTCCTAATAACAATCTATCAACTGGGTTTCTCCACGAAACGGGAGTATTACATTTACGACCATACATTATTTCAAAAGGGCTCATTTTGGATGAGGTTTGATAGTGATTATTATAAGCAAATTCAACAAGATGTAAGTATTCTTCCCACTTCTTGGGTTGATCGCTAACATACATTCTGAGCATATCTTCTAATACTTGGTTCACTATTTTGGTCTGTCCATCCGTTTGTGGATGATAGGTCGTACTGAAATTGAGTTTAGTGTCCAAACTCTTAAATAAAGATTTCCAAAAAATACCAGTAAACTTGGAGTCACGATCAGAAATTATTACTTTGGGTATCTCGTGCAATCTAAAAATTTATTTCATGAAAATATCATCTATATTTGCAGCTTTATGAGTAGTCTTAACTGGTATAAAATGGGTTGCTTTTGTAAGCTTGTCTACTACCACCATTATCGAGTCATTTTGCTTATGATTCTTTGGTAAACTTGTTATAAAATCAATGTTAATCACCTCCCATTTCCAATATGGGATCGGTAATGGCTGCAATAAACCTACTGGGTGCTGGTGTGCAACTTTAACTCGCTGGCACTTAATACATTTGGCTATAAATTCTACAACTTCATTTTTCATATCCGGCCAAAAATATTCTTTTTGCAACATTGTGATGGTCTTTTGATAATCGGGGTGTCCAGAATATGGACTGTTGTGTAGTTCATTTAAAATCAACAGTTTTAGTGCTGATACATTCGGTACATATAATCTGTCTTTGTATAAAATGAAGCCATTTTCCTTTAAACTGTAATCTGAAATTATATTTGCAGATTCATTTTCTGATATTTTCTCATATAACTTCTAATAATTTTCATCCAATTTAATTCCTTCTTGAAGCTGATTTTCCAAATCTATTTCGTAAGTGCTTACCACTACTACATGATTTAATTTAGCAATTTTGCTTAATGCATCTGCAACTTTGTTTTCTTTACCCTTTATATGATGGATCTCAAAATCGTATTCTCTAAGGAAAGCTAACCATCTAGCTTGCCTAGCGTTCAGGTTTTGTTGATCTAGCATATATTTTAAGCCCTAATTATCTGTCATTAAGGTAAACTTTCTTCCAATCAGATGATGGCGCCATACTTTTAGAGCATGTATTATGGCTGCCAGCTCTAAATTATAGGTAGCATAGTTTTGTTCATGAATTTTCAGTTTTCTTAACTCATAAGTTATTGCATGTCCTGCTTGAGTTAGACTCCATCGAGACCCTTGTTACATGCATTTGTGCATACAACAAAGTCCTTGTTAGGGTCTGCGATTTTTAAGATTGGTGTAGTTGTTAATAATTCTTCTAACTTTTTAAAACTTTCCTCGCACTTATGATCCCACACAAACTTCTTCCCTTTTCGTTGTAACGAGGTGATAGAATGTGCAATTCTTGAAAATCCTTTAATGAGCTTCCAATAGTAACTGATAATCCCCATGAATGACCTCACATTGATAACATCCTTCGGGATGGGCCACTCATTAATTGCTTTTATCTTGTCTGGGTCAACTTCTATCCCATCCTTGGAAATCACTTGACCTAGATATTGTATTTTATCCTTATAGAAGTCACATTTACTGAATTTAGCATAAAGTTGATGTTCTCTTAGAACTTGTAAGATTATCCTTAAATGTTCATCGTGTTCTTCCCTAGTCTTGGAGTAGACTAAAATTTCGTCAATGAACACAATTACAAATTTGTCCAAATATTTATGCAACACATTATTCATTAAACACATCAAGATTGTCGGAGCGTTGGTTAGCCCAAAGGGCATAACCACAAATTCATAGTGCCCATAACGGGTTCTAAATGCAGTTTTAACGATGTCTTCTTCTTTAATTCTGACTTGATGATATCCTGATCTCAATTCGATCTTAGAAAATATCGATGCCCTTCGTACTTGATCGAACAGGTATTCAATGCAGGGTAACGGATATCGATTTTTTATTGTCATCTTATTTAACTGACGGTAGTCGATGCATAAATGCAACGTACCATCTTTCTTCTTACCAAAGATTACACATGCTCCCCAAGGAGACACACTAGGTCTGATATACTTTTTATCAATTAATTCTTTTAATTGTGTAGGGACCCCCATTTAGGGTTCCAAAAAAAAAACTTCCAGTATGATTTTTCAGAAGAAGATATAAAAGCCACAGATCTAGTTCTATCTATTGTAGTACATGAATGTCAATATATAAAACTATATACTCAAATTTATTCATTCTCAAAAAGATTTAGCAACATAAATAAAATAAATACTTCAAACCTGTTTCTGCACAATCCAATCCAATCCAATCCAATCCAATCCAATTTCCTGACGAAGTACCGAGTGACCCCTCGGTTGACCTCCCTACCGTATCAGGGTTATTCTTCTTCGCCCCGAACCCCCGAGCTAATGGGTTCGTAAGAACACACAAGCTAGCCTCCCGAAAGGATCTCCCAATCCCCGTTCCGGCTAATCCCAACTCCAAGGATCATAACATAATCCAATATTATGATGACCATCCAGCATTAGGGAGTAAGCGATGTCTTTCTCTCCTTCTCCTCCCTCATTATATAGCAAAATCCTATGTGCCATGTGTCTGTCCATGCACATATTTAATTTAATTTCATATTTTAATTTCCAATATTCTCAAATACATGTGTCTTCTTAATGTCTTTAATGTGCACCTAAATCCCTAGATCAATGGGAGTGTAGAAGAGTTCTACTTCTCTTTTGGTTCTCATTTAGTTTACTTAACAATCGTTTAGTTAGACTTATTGCTTTCTACTTTTCTTTATTTTCCTAATATTAAAATTGAATTAAAAGATGATTCCTTTTACTAAAAGTATAGTCTATTTTTAAATTTCCTCTTTATAAAATAATTTAAATGAATAATAAAATTAATTAAAGTAAAATCTTGAATAATAATAAAAGAAAAACAATTCTTTTATTAATGACCTATTTCAATTCTTTCTCAAAATAATGAAGTCAATTAAATAGAATCTTTAATAGAATGATTAAAAATAATAAAATCCATAAAATTAAAATCTTTGAATAAAAATAATTCTCTTATTATTAATCTTTTTCAATCAGCATAATTAATCAAATTTAATATTGAATAAAATCAATCTCTTCAATTCTTTTTCAAGTTAATAAAATCAATTAAAATGAATAATTCAAATTAATGAAATCAATTAAAAATACAATCTTGAATAGAGTTATTCAAATTAATAAAATAGAACAAAATGAAATAAAGTATTTCTTAAATCTTATGTGAAAATTTTCATTTATACCATTGATTAATTTTCTTCATATTGTTCTTGTCTAGGTACCTCTTCGGCGAGCCCTTTTGACAGTTTCATTTCTTCCTTCTTATGGGGAGTACTGCGTAGAGACCGGGAACCGTTACCGCAATCTCTCAACTACGCTCCTTGGAGACTAAGGGATGTTGAGGGATAAGGCTCTCCTTATTGCATGCCCCTCAACTCATCGTACGCGACCAAATCATTATGGCCTTGCCTGTACGGCATACGCTTCCCCGGGTGAGCTGAAATGGCTTCACCCGTGTGTGGATTTCTAATCCAGGGTCGACAGTCAATCGTCGTACCCCTATGTGTTCTTTCCATTCTTACGACCCCTATAATTCCATTGTGGGTCAGTTGGTAAATCATCTTACCTGCCACTGCACACACACACACTCAAGCACACATTAGTAGCGCTGCACTATGAAATATTTCATCATCCATCATAATATCTCAGTCAGTCGAGCATATATTTCATTCATCATTTTCTCTCAATCAGTAAATCATATCTATCATTCATCATTCTATCTCAATCAGTCGAGCATATGTAACATTCAGTCATCCTATCTCAATCAGTCGAGCATATATAACATTTAGTCATTCTATCTCAATCAGTCGAGCATATCTAATATTCAGTCGTTCTATCTCAATCAGTCAAGCATATGTAACATTCAGTCATTTTTTCTCAATCAATAAATCATATCTATCATTCATCATTCTATCTCAATCAGTCCAGCATGTGTAACATTCAATCCTATCTCAATCAGTTGAGCATATCTAACATTTAGTCATTCTATCTCAATCAGTAGAGCATATCTAACATTCAATCGTTCTATCTCAATCATTCAAGCATATGTAACATTCAGTCATCCTATCTCAATCAATCGAGCATATCTAACATTCAGTAAAGTAATAGTTTCTATAACTATTATTCAAGCATTTTCAAAGTAAATTCAAATGGTTCATGTTTTACTTACTCGATTCATTTCAAAACTAGTACCTCATTATTCTAAACAGTTAAGGTACCGAGGCGAGCATTACAAGGTTTTCCTCAATCAATTAGGACATATCAAGGTCCAAGATACCACCTAATCGAAGTTGTTCAACCGAGTCACTCAGCAGGTTCCCTTAAGGTCCACAGTCATTTAGGGGCATTACAAATTGTGACTTAAGTTCATTAAGCTCCAGGATATTCATCCTCTAGGGAGACTTGGAGTTAGGTATTGCACCGGGTACTAATTCGATAGTGAACTATAGGTCTCTTTTCAGAGGTAATCCTAGAATTTCTTCCGGGAATACATCCAAAAATTCCTTTAGGACCGGTATATCTTCAAGTCTTATTTTATCTTCCTTAGTTGTTCGTTTTTCATTGATTACATTTACAGCAAACATCTTGCATCATTTTCGTGCTGCTCTTTTTAATTGTAATGCAGAAACCTTTCTCGGTATTCCTTTAATTAAAACAGTCTGTCCTTCAGCATTTCTATATGTAAAAGTCTTTTCAAAGCAATTCAATACTACTTTATGTCTTTCTAGCCAATCCATACCAATCAGAACATCATAGGACCCTAAAGTTAATACATTCAATTTACCTGAGTCTTAGATTGATTCATCAATAGTTCACATTCATTTACAAAATTATTCACCCTTCTTTTTGTTCCAGTAGCTAACTGAACTAACCAAGGCTTTTCAAATTTCTCAACATACAATTTACATTTTTCTACCACGTTAGGTGAAACATAACTTAAAATAGCACCCGAATCAATTAGAACAGAGATAGGTTTATCTAAGATCATACCTTCCACTTCGACCATAGATGTTTGATGGTCTTCCTGTCGGTTATCTAATGCTGCATTGATCCTGTGTAGTTCATTTTCCAAATATCCAATGGTTGGTTTTGCTTGAACTGTGTGCACATTGTTGAGGTTTCTCCTTCTGTTGGGATAGTTGTTTGCATAATGTGTTCCTTGGCATTCCCAGCACTTTACTGGTGCTTTTTGTTCAGCAGATGTTATCGGTACATTGGAAACTTCTTTGTTCTTCATTGTTGGTGCATTTGACTGAACATTAGACCTTGTATTAGATAAATTTGACAGTGCAAAAGGCCTTGCTGTTGAAAATTTCTGTGATGCATTTCCCTTCAAGTTTGGCAAAGAACAATTTCGTGAATATTATTAAAATTCTTCCTTCGTTGTTCATAATAGTTTGTCTTTTTATCCTTCCAATTCGATATTTTATCCTTCCTCTTCTCTTGTTCGTAACAAAAGTTAGCTTTCTCATGGCTTCCTCGAGAGTTTTAGGATTATCATATTCAATTTGGTCCTTAATGTGGTATGGCAAACACGTCAGAAAACTATGTATTTTAGGCTTCTCCTCAACTATATATGGCACATACCTTAACAGACTTAAAAATTTACTACTCAGTTCCTTCATGCTCATTGAGCCCAATTTTAAGTCATAAAATTCTTTAGACTTTTCTTCAAAATATTGTTGAGATAGAAACTTCTTTTTGAAATATATTTTAAAGGTATTCCAGGTTACATTCTTCTCTTTGATACTTTTTACTCTTTTAACATCCTTCTGCCATATGTCTGCCTTTCCAATCAAGCTATAGATATCCATTTTAGCTTTTAATTTGTCAGAATAATTGTAAATCTGGAAATACTTTTTCATTCCAGATAGCCATGCTTCAGCTTCTTCACCCTGCTCAACTTCTCCATCGAATGTTGGAGGTTTTATCTTTTTAAATTCTCCAGATATTTCCTCATAAGGTTTATTTATTTTCATTTTACGTTGGTAATCATTATCACTACTATCGCTAGAGATTTTATATTTTCTCCTTCGTGGCTTATACTCATTATCGGAAGAAGAAAAACTTCTTTCATCTGATGATGCCGTCTGCCTATTCTTATGTGTAGAGATTTTATCTTTTGTTTCAGTTTTAAGTTTTCTTCTTTGTTTTTGTTCTTTGTTACCAGTTGTGCTTAATAGTTTATGGTTCAGTTCCTCTTGGGCCCTTAATATTCTTTCATTTTCTGCCTTTACTAGTTGTAGTTCTGTTCTCAATTCCCTTACAGATTTTAGTAGTTCAGTTGGATTATTGTTTTCTAATTCCACCCAAATGTTATCATTATTTAGAAAACCAGGTCCATGACCATGATGTGGCCCAATCTCAGCAGATTCCTCTGCCCCTTCCATTTCCTGTCAAAACAAATTCTGATATGCTGAAACAAAAACAAAATCAACACAAGTTAGAACTCTATTTTTCTATTTCGAGTTGGATGCATGAGTTGAGCCTTCTTTTAGCCCTAGATTTGAACTTGTGCTCTGATACCACTTGTAACATCTCCTAAATAAAATCAAGAAACTTACAAATATAAAATATATATATATATATATTTATTGGGATGCATCACTCACGATAAATTATATCTTGAATGTGCATGTTTAAAGTATTTTGATGTCAACTATAGTACTTATGCTTCTTTCGATATAGGGATTCTTTGGGAAGAGATCCTGGGGCTTACTTAGCTTGCAAAGCTAATGTTGCACTTGATACTTGAACAGATATGTCATCGGAGTGAGGGATTACGTTAACAATGGTATGACCACTTATTGACCTTCATGAATTAGCTACTCATGCTTAGAAGACGCTATGATTATCAAGTCTTAGTCTAGGCATCATAAAGGTACTAAACCTTGTTTAGGCTCTAAAGGTTCTATGAGATGAATTATGCATCTTGAAAACATAATCTTGATACTAAGTGTATGTTGAAGTATGTTCTTAGCAACAAGTGTATAGGCCAATACACTTTTTAAACTTCTTATGAGTTCACTATCCTAGAATGTAAATGTCGATGGGAAAAACTATGGCAATGATCCTATCCTATGGTCCACACACCTAAACATTTAAATGATTCTTTGCAGCATCTAAGGTATAAGATACGTCCATGCTATCGGGCATTAACTAGGGTTTTTCAAATCCCAACAATGCTCTCGAGGGGAAATGATAGACAAGGTCTTTTCAAAACAGAGCACGGGTCTTGGCATTTATGTTGACTGGTGAACTTGATTGTGGTGATCTTCCAAGTGGATTCGAATTGGTTGTGGTGTGAGTAGAATCTCGAGGTCTTTAAATGAAACTGTAAGAGCTGTCAGACTCTCATTGATGCCCTCAACCACATGGCTCTTTCGAACCCTAACGCTCTTATTGAAGTGTTTCTTGTCATTTTTGTTGTTTGGACCATTGAGGTCTGTCTCCTCCAGCTCTTAGGTTCTCGGTGGCTCGGCCCTTGGCCTTGGATTCGGCCTTTAGCTTTGGCCTCAGCATTCTCTTGAAATCTTTGGAAAAACTCCTGCCAGGTAATGTGTTCGAATACCTATCAACACTTTGGTTTTTCTTTTGTGTTATCGTCTGCAAGCATCTTAACTAGTTGTTGACCAGATTTTTGATTTCTTGTGGCAGCAAGCTCCTAGTATCTAGGAAGGAGGAGAGGTTTTGAAGAAATTAAGGATGGAGCTCACCCTTGGTAAGCCCCTGGTCCCCTATGGGAGATCTTGGTAACTTGTAACCCATGGTAACAAGGTTTAAAGGAATACAGACTTTAACTTGACCATTCTGGGGTGAGTTGGATGTCTGGGTCTGTCGCACTCTTAAGTAGTTATGTTGGAGTCGATGTCTTTGTAAAATTTTAGCATGCAAAGGTGGTTGGGGTTGTTCCTCCGAACTCGGTTGATTATTGCAGTTCAGTCGCAGTTCTTAAATGATTTTGTTTTGTTGTGAAATACCCTTGTACCCTTCTTGGAATGGACCTTGGATTATGATGGACAATTAAATGTCATGTTTCGGTGGTTGGTGAAATTTTTTGATGGTCCCCTCTGCCTATTTTGGGAAATGCAAATGGCGAAAGCCAAGAAACTTACAGTGCTTGCTTGTTGATTTAACTATGTAATTTTTTTCCGTGGAAGAGTTTTATTGCTCGGCTTTCGTGCATGGTAGTTGAACACTTTAGTTTCTTGTATGATTATAACTGTATAATATGGACTGTGTTAAAAATGGTTATATGGATGAAAATTCAATTGCTTAGTGTTGTCGTGAGTTTTGGTAGGAAAGGTTTAAGAAGTTAGAACTTCTTTTTTCGTATGGTTACGCCCTTTAATAGAAAATTCATCATTATTGGTTGTAGCTTGTGGGATGGGAAACTGTGGGGACTCGATCCCAAGCATGAGATGTAGGGTATCACTCTAAAATGATAGAAGTTGGGTTATTTCAATGTTTAGCCAACCCGATTCAAATATCCTTGTTGTTAAAAACTGTGATGGTAAACGCATTCATGGGAAAAAGGGGTCTCTCGACATTTCTAGTCCATACTTTTGATTTCTAGGGTTTTAAAAAAATAAAATACCATGCTCTAGGTTTTTACGTGTGGATGTAATCGTATCCACCTGTAAAACTCAAATGTTTATCTACTATCTGCAATAGGGTGTATTCTTACCTATCATGAGTTGTGTGTGATGGCTATTCTTGTTTGCTGCTATATGAAATGAGCTTGTTCTTTTGAATGAATGTGGTTGTGTTTAAAGCATCAGTATTTTGATGGTACCGAAATAGAAATTTGTTTGTCCCTTAAAAGGATAAGAATGCAAGAAAAAATTGACCTACTTTAGAGCACAGAAAGGTCCTTTGAATGGCCATCTTAGGGATTTGGGAAATAAAAGAAAAACTGAAATATAAATGGTTTTTAATGTCTGAATTGCACATTTCATTTCATTGATATTTACCATTTTTCAAGTGAATCAGCTATTTTTTTTTAAAAGAATGTTTGACATCAATATTGTAAATGAAATAATACCAATTCTTATCTGTACATCCAAAATTTATTACATCTACTCTTAAATTATGCCCTGTACTAGAGTACACCACCTTCGGGTGGAAGGAAAAATAAAGAAGTAATTATTTTCATTTTTAACCGGTCAATCCTAATTCAAAGATCAGTTTAAATTTTAAACCATTTCATCAAAATAATAACAAGTAGAGTAAGAAATAGAAGAACCTGAACAACAAAGCTAGGCAAACATCCACAGGAAACCGTTCCTCCCAACCTAATTCCTCAAGCACTCAGTTGAATGCCTAGGGAACCCTGAGCCCGTTCACTGAACCACCAGGAAGAAGACACCGAATAGGAGTAGGAGACCTTCCTTTGCAAGACTCAGCAGTGCTTCAGACCTGCCATCCTTCCTTACTTTGTACTCAACTGATGGACAGACTAACTCTGTAGATAATTAG
This sequence comes from Larix kaempferi, assembly GCA_027924585.1. NCBI lineage: Eukaryota > Viridiplantae > Streptophyta > Pinopsida > Pinales > Pinaceae > Larix > Larix kaempferi. Next base: position 10,227,991 of record BSBM01000087.1, read on the forward strand.
TTAGCTACCCCTCGTCGAGTTTTCCTTGTGTGCTCAAAACTATGATAGTTTTTCTAGCCAGCCCAAGGAGAAAAGAATAATAATAAAATTTCTGAGCCTCCTGCTCAATTCGGTGGCTTTCATATCTTTCTTAGGTCTTTTGGTTAGTTATATCATTTATTGAGCCACTTGCTCAGCTCCTCCACCTTTGGAGAGTTATGACCATAATTATAGGGTAGTTTCCTCCTGCAATAGCTAGTTAGTGATTCCAGATGCTGTTACTTGTCTCCTTGTATCCTAAACAATTTTATTCCTCCTAGTGGGTCAGTGAACACTCTTCAACAGTCCCCTATGGATGAGTGTCTCCACTTTTAAATTTATTAAAAATAAAAATACTTAATTACAGTCATCATTGACCACCTTGGTCATAAAAACTTTATAATAAAATCAGATCAATGTTTTCTCAAAATAAAATGGTTTTCAGTCCTAGGGTTGTTACATCTACATAGAGCGTCTCTGCTCTCTATAGCAAGTTCGCATCCTGTGCATGTTGAAGACACTTCACAATGACGATGATCCAGCTAATGATTTTTCTAGATGAAGAGCTTCAATGGACTTGTCCCACGCATTCCCAGGTAATGGAACTTGCACACAAGTTTTACTGTAGCTTTCCTTCGAAAATTATCAACTTGTAGTTTGTTTAAATATTTCAATACCGGGTTTATCAAATGTTTGGTTGACATATTGTATGCGATAATTGATTTCCCTTTTTGTTACTATTGCAGGTGAAACGTAGCAGGAAGATGGTGTTGGTACCTTCATCCACAACCGAAAGCATAAGGAGGGAAAGCACCGCTTGACAGGTAACCCGTTCACTCCATAAGTCTCAGGAAAACTCACCCGAGATTAGTGATGGGTTACTTAATTCATAGGGTTTCTCTGTTGGACTTTACGCTTAGTTAAATGGCCGTCCACTTACCTGCAACCCCACCGTGCATCAATTTGCAATTGGTCTCTCAACCCGGGGTTGTACAAGTTACGATGTTTTGGTTTACCCAATCGAATGCTTTTGTGGAGCTTCGGTTTGCTTTACTACTGATTTTGTTATGTAATTAATACCCAGAGTCGAGACGACTCTTAATACTTTTGTTCATGCCCTGGATGTAATGTAAATGCCCTTTGCTTTTGGCTTTGAACAATCAGACAGACCTTCGTGGTCTCGACTGTATTAGTTACTCTGTTTGGAGTTAACATAAAAACGTTGATGTGTTGAGGTCAATCTTTTATATATTCATGTAATGTCGTATATGTAATTTCGTTTGAATAATGAAAAGGTTGTGTATTGTATAGGACTTCTCTTATGCCATTGTTTATCATTTTTATTTTTTTCGTGCAATATATATATATATATATATATATATAAGTTTGGAAAAGCGTTTAACCCTAGCTTAGCGTATACACAGAGTTTGTTTAATTTACGTTGGGTCTATTTCGCTAGGGTTCTGTTCTTAGCAATGAATAGGGTCACTTATTATATTAGATTCGCATTCATTTTTAAATTGCAGAATAGTTTAAGTAGATGCAATTTATGTGTAATCATGAAAATAACGGGTAATAACCCTAGCTGGTGGATATATTTTATACAGCGTTTAAATCATTGGAAGAACCATATTAATGTTGATTCTATCCTTTGTGTATTGTCTTGGGTTTAAATAGTTGGTCGGAGCTCAACCATGGAGCTCGATCTCCTATGTCGAAGGTAAAGGCATAATCCATACAACAAGATAAGAACGATTTATCAATGTTTATCCCAAAGCTAATAGTAGTTGTAAATTTATTAGGGTTTTGGGTATTCAAACCCTTCTCGCCTGTATACAGCCTTGCAAACAGAGTTATTGTTTTTCATGCATCTGTTGGTAGTCTTTAAACAATAAAATTACATGGTATAATTTCCCTTGTTAATGCATATGGCATTAGGGTTAGACGCTAGCCCTATCTGTGTTTTGGTTTGAGCGAACATAACTGTGCGAAAGATAATAATAATACATATATTATTAATTTGTTTTACACAGATGTGAGTGTTCAAACCCTCTCGTATCAATTAATAATGTAGATCTTCATGGTCACGTTGTTTCGATTGCATAAACATTGTATATTATTTTCTTGTTATGCGCTGGTTGATTTTCGACCATGGAGCTAACACTCCCATGCCGACACTTAACTGGAATTTTCATATTAAATAATAATAAAATGGAATCGTATTTCATCTTCCGAAATGAATGGCATTAAAACAAGGTTGTGAACAATGTTTATGCAGGGACTCTGAGTACTTAAATAAATTTATTTACAGGTATATAGATAACCCTACATACATAAATCATTTATATCTGTAAAAATTAGAATAATAGCTTTATATACTGTAATTACTTGACATGTAAACCTTAAGGTTTACATGTCTAGTTCAGTTCTGCCAGAATCATATATGTAAATGCATTCTCTATATTCTTTATTTTTACATAATAGATGCATAAGAAAACCTAACAGGATCTAACCCCAATACTCATATCATTTCCAGCATTGATATGAAATAATGAATAAAATCTTAATAGAACATATAGGAATCTATTACTTATAAGATCATTTTTGTTCAGAACTAATGATATAAATTCCTTCATAAAACCTATCAGAATCTTACAAATAAAACCATCTGAAAATGGGAAATAATAAAATCATTTAAATATAATGGCATAACATTCTGATAGCACATACAGGACTCTTTTACTCCTAAAAGCATTCCTGTACAGATTTAATGATACAAAACCCTTCGAGAAATATCAGAAATGTACACTTAAAACCATCTGTAAATATACAGTAATAACATCATTTAAATACAATGAAATAATACTTATCTACAATTTCTGATTGACCAGTGGAACACAACCACAATCCTCCCATCCTTAGACCAGCAAGTCTCTTACTCTCGTGATCACCCCCGAGCTGAGTTCATAGTCCCTCTCGGTCAGAGTTTATATTTTATTTTCCCTTAAATTGTTCCCCAAGTTATTTATAAAATTTATGTGGCAGCAGATAACCCAACATACAATTCAGTACTCCTGAGCTCCAGGATGCTCCAGGTACTTTTAAGTCTCTGTAATTTAAGAGAACAATCAGTCACAGCCTATGCAGAGTATTTGCAGTGCTCCTACAGACTTGTGGTAGTACTCCTACCTGAACACAGCTAGTGTTCCAAGTATACCCAGCTGCTATGATTTCTCTTATTCCAGTTCAGTTTGTGCTCCAACCTGTCTCCCATTCCTTGTATTCATTAGCTCTATTTATTTTTATCCCTTGCTCTCCTTTCTCTCTTGCGTGTTAATGATAATGATCAAATGTGAATGAATTCCTCTTTTCTCTTTCTATTCTCTTTGTTGTGAGTTCTCTTAACTTTTATTTCTTTAATTCCATTATTCTCCCTAAACTTTTCTTTAGGGTTTACAATTGTCTCCATAATAATTTTTCATTATTATCTTATTTGGAATTTATCCTCCAAACCCATAGGAACTGTGACTCCCATCTCATTAATGTGTTGGTCCACATGGTCATCAGAAATTAATTACATTAATGTGTTGGTCCACATGGTCATCAGAAATTAACTTCTCTAATTTCTAATGTCATATAAGTAAAATGAAATAATACTTAACAAAATATAAAAGGGGTTATCAGTCCAAAATTTGGGGTATTACAATAACCATCATCATGTCCATATTAGAGGAACGTTCTACAAATTTACTCCAAAATGATTCCAAGTTTTTGACATATTTACCCTCATTATCTTTAGCACATTTATCAGCAAACCAAACAATTTTAAATGCATTCTCAATATATTTTTTCCTTACTCCAAGAAATTTCTTAAGTGAATCCATTATATCACTTCCTCTTTTGGTTGACCATATTCCAATATGGAATTTTCTCATACATAAATTCTATAAATCTAATGCATTTGGTCATGATTGATATAATTTTGATTTGTGTCTAAAAGTATTGTCCTATATAATACTTTCAGACACTTATTTTGTAGTGGTGGAGGATTTGTGGGTAAATAAAAACCCTCCAATTCTAATATCAATATTCCCACATTCTTATCTGAATCTGCACCAAAAAAGCATGTCCAAATATTACATAATACATTTTTTATAGTTTTTTTATGCCCATACAAAGAATCAAAAAGTGTGTGTCCTATATTACATAATACATTGTTTATAGTTTTCTATTCCCATACAAAGAATCATTATCTTTCTCACATATCAATGAGATGCCATGGGTGGTTGAGTAAACAACCAAATTGGATCCAACTTCTATTCCTAATTGGGTTGTTTCTTCATTTCCATGTCCCTCTCTTGTATGGCCATACCCTAAAGAACAATAAGAACAACAAAAGTAAACATTTTCAATGAACAACCAAGCAAAAAATTTATAGTCATCAAAATTTAGAGTAAATTGATTGAAACATATAAATTACCTTCGTTTTTTCCATCACCTTTCTTATCTTGATCTTTTGAATGTATATTTTTGAAATACTCTGCATCGCCATAATAATTTTGACTAGGGGTTATATTCTTAACATAAGATTATTTTGTTTTGTTTATTTCATTAACATTTACTGGTACTTCTACATACTGAAAACAATTTGAGTTTTAAAAACTAATTAGGAAAAATAAATTGTCAATTAAATTTGTTTTAAACATCAACACAAAATACCTTTTTGTTGAGCAATAAATTCATAAATTGATTTCATGTACACCTCCAGCTGCACTATCTACACGGCTGAAACAATCAATCTATTTCACAACCAGTTCATTGAACAAAAAAACTTACATACAACATATAATGAAAGAACCATGTCTTCAAGTGAATCAAACCTATTCACAATGTGATCCTAGAATTAATCCTTTCTTTTGCAATAACATGTTTTCTGGGATCGAATCTCAAATCCACCAAGTGTGGAATATTGTGAAGATTCTCATTATCATCCTACCACTCCATATGCATCTAAATTAAGGATACATTGTCTCGTACTAGTCCACTTCTTCAACACTATATAACAAAATACCCTAAAAATAATATTCTAAATCATTCCTATAAACATCGAGGAATGGGTACTCTTTAACAAAATTATTTGAATTTTTGGATAATTGAGTGAATTATTTATTGACCAAATATGAAAAATCGACATCAATTATAAAAATTATGGTACATGTTTCTACATTTGAATCAAGATAAATCAACAATTCAAGAAAATCATTTTCCTTCCACTAGTGAAGACAATTACTTGTGTCAAGAACAACAAGTTCACAACATAGTTTAGGTTGAACTAAATTGATGTCCATCAGTGTGTTGCACAAGGAAAATGGAAAACAACATCAACAAAAAAAGTGCGACACATATTTTTCAGAGTTGACTCTCACACTAATGTCCCTATGTTGAATATAAAGATCCAAAATATTTCTAGTAGACTTAGGAAATTTAGGCTCATCTTCATCTTCCTCTCTCTTTTTCCTCTTCACCAAAGATTTTGTTGAATTCTCCAAGAATAGAATAGAGCACAACTACATGAAATGATTTGTGTAAATTGTGTACACTTTGAATACATTTCTCTCAAATACATCATGAGAAGTATAGAACTCATTATCCATAACTTTAAAGTATTCACAAATAATACTTCTCGAAGCTCTTCCATATTTCATCCGCTTACAATATTATGCCAAAGTATCTTATCAAGAATAATGATAAAATTTCATAGACATCCAAACATATCCATCATATATTTTATCTGCTACAATATGTAATTCTTCTTCATCTGGGTTGCACAATGATCTAAAAAAATTAGAACCATAATGTTTTGTTTTATTTTGTACAATATCACCTTGCATAATGCTCTTAGGTGAACTTGCCAAGGAACCATTTTTATAAAGCTCGAAAACAATCCACCATTTGTTCCACAAATCATATGATATCAAGACAGGAGCCATCTTGTCTTTAAGGCTGGCCTTTCTTGCAACATCAAAAATATATATGCATTCATTTAAAAAAATTCTACAACCAAATAAAGTAGAATATTAAGAACAAATTTAATGACAAATCGAATTAAGAAATTTTGAAAAATACTTGTAAAGAAATTTAATTTATACCTACCAAACTTCTGGTCCCATGTGTCCCTTCATAGGGTGGGCTAGTCTGTTACTATAAAATCATTTCTCCCTTGCTCTAATTACTTGATGAATGATGGGAGTGTCATAAAATTACTTGTTAAAAATATCTTGTTGTTTGCATAATCTCATAATTATGATATGTGGAACATCTTTATGCAACAAACGATCCTTACGAAAATTATACCTAGAATGAACTAATTTATAACTATGTGTTTGAAGTATTTTCCTCTTGGTCATTATTGTATGTTGGCCATCCAGGATATAAAATTTCAAGGTATTCATATGAAATTTGTCTTCATCTTTAACATAACAACTAATTCCTATCACACTGTCATAGGGAAATAGGATAGCCTCCCTGAGTGTTGTTGTAAACATTGTGACAAGCGACAAACAAGAGTAGCCACTTCTTGTTTGTTTACTTTTCAATATTGAAAATGTGGAGGAGCTATTTCACATCTACTAATATCTATAAGAAAAAAACTCTCATTGAAAAAAAATATTTAATATGTTCCCTTTGAGTCCCTTATGACTTATCAAATATTTTATCGGCCATTTGCATAAGGTGCTTTGAAGGACTCCCTTTCAAATTTTTGAAGGTTAATTGAGCAATATATTTTTTCTAAATCAACTAAAAAGGATCTTCTAAGAAACATTAACATAAATTCATGATGGATATTTGTGAGCTTGTTCGTCATACTCATGAAATGTAAGACAAAAAAATATTTTTTGACAAAAACATTTTCTTAAAACAGATAGAACACATTTTTTCAAATCGGTTATGTTGTTTGTCCTTGACCTATTTGACCAATAATTTGATGGAAAAACCCACCCCTTCCTTGAAAATTATATGTTTGCATCCACATTATTTCTTTTCATCAAATCTAGACAATAATTAGAAATTGAAAGATCAGTTTGAATTAGAAAACATGTGTTTTTCTCAATAACCTCCACTTGGACACGCTCTATGTCATCATTAAGAACATTTGTAGCTGTGACTATGCCAATAGAAGATCATTTTTCTTCCTCGACCAAAAAAAATATAAATTTGGATATAAATTCATTCACTCGACTAACTCAAAATACCAATATTTTTGAAATTATCCAATGTTGTGTTATGTTGTTACCTGTAGAAATGGGATTTTCTTGAACTGGATGAGAGCTACAAACATTGACATTTTTATCTTCATAAAAACAATAGTATCTTAACATGATCAGTAAACGTAAAAATAAGATCAAATAAAAATTATTTTAAACCAGTAAATATAACAATATTTCAGTGGCTTAACATTGAGAAAGTTATGTTTTTCAGAAAAGGATCGTTTGATCCTTCCAGTTGGTACATTCAAACAATTTTACCATCATTGAGGAAATGTTTAGACGGAAATACAATTCATTATCTAAGAAGTGATAGGATAGGTTTTGAAATGTTTAGAATGATACTTTGAAGGATAGGACAAAACCTAAAATTCCATATATTGAATGAGAAAAGAAGGAAATAACATATATTGTTATATTTTTGGGGATACCATATACTAAATTAAAAAGGAAGGATCAATTGATCCTTTAAACAGGCCCACCTCTCCATTGGATCCATAATTTTAGTATCTACGACCAAAGTTACCAAAGTATAGAATGATAATTTAACATCGTCATTAAATATGTGTTGTCTAACAAATATATGTGTAATACCCCCAAGACTTTTGAATTATTTTGATTAAGTATTTTTATTTTGAGAAATATCCTCCAACGTTTATTTTGTAAAACAGTTATAAAACGCTATGAGGCAAAATACTCACATTCATGTGGGTGAATATTATGAACAAGAAATATTATTTTATTATTAATAAAAATAGACACTTGGAGCCACCAATTGAAAGAGGGGACACCATCATACGACAATGAACAAGTGGACAACAAGAAGAATATTTGATAACAAACAAATCCAAGTCAAAAGCTTAGCAAGCCGACCAAATCCACAATTATAGGGATCAAGAGATCAGCTTGATATTTGATTGATATGGCACAAAACCTAGGAAAAAATTATATATATGAGTGCACTGAGGAGACACGAGATATTATGTGGTTCATAGAGAGAATTGTTTCTATGTGGATAGTATGTTGTTGAGTATTATTTTCTCTATTTAGAAAGTCCATCTTTTGAATATGATACAGACTTTTGTGGAAAAGTATGCGTTCAGATTGGCTTAGATAAGATCATTGGTATATGGTGGTGTTCCATCTCGGGGGTGAAGTTGGGAAAGTAAGTGTGGTATTCCTCTTCTACGGTTGGGAGGAACTAGGAAGATCCAAGTGTTTTCGCCTTCTATTTTTTCAGGTAAGTAGTTTTATTTCAATTCTATTTAATTATTTGAGCAACTGTATAAATTGTGGATCGATTAAAGTACTTCTTCATTACTATGGACTGAATTATTACAATATATGTTATTGAGTTATTTTATAAACACAATACTTGTCAATGAGTTAGTTTATAAATGGATACTATTTATCCTTTCAGGAATTGTTTCAATAAATATGTAATTAAAGAGTCCATTTGTCAGAGTTATCGTAGGAGCAAATTCAAGTGATAAATAACGAATTGGCTATATGTCATTGTGTACAGAGTAAATATATTTTATATAAAATTCCTAGATTTTAATGATTACAATGTCATGTTTATACAAGTATTACATAGATTGCAGGTTATTTTATCATAGCAGATATGTTACATTTTGAATAAAATAAAAAGGTGATGCAAGCCGAAAGGATAGTATGCATGACTGGCATCGATGCTTGATAATACAACATTAAAATAATTATGAACTCTGATATGCGTTAAATAAATTTTCCATACAAGTTGTAGGTCAACAGGGTCGAATCTGTATACATTATCAACAAATGAAATAGTAGTTGAAGAACACACATACAATGCTGAGAGGGGGGGTGAATCAGTATAGTGATTTTTTACCAATTAAAATTCTGGACTGGTCTAATACACAGAATTGACCTTCAGCAATAAATCCAAAATTTTCCCATTGATACAAATATAAGAACACCAATGAAATCTGAATATATTTATAAATTATAAATTTACATTTAAGATCTGTGCTTCAACACATATTACATGTACCAGCTACAACTGGTTATTTGGAGGCTTCAACCTCAATGATAATTATCCTCAGCTCCAACTGAGATAATAGATTCAGGATGCAACCTGAGTATCTATAAAGTTATTCCCTTTCTCCACCATTCCTGCCAAACAAGGATTCTTTTTCAATATTCAAACACATTCCATGAACTGCCTTACTCATTGTTCAACAAAGTGTAAACCCAATTCTTCAAGATGCTTCCCTGAATATGCCCAATATTTAGAAAGATAAAAATGTGAAAACTTCACTTCCACTGTAACTGCCCAAACTGCTCCACAAATTTGCAAGTCCTCTCTTAGCCTCAGATTACCCCCCGAATATTCACATCGAAATGCATACTTAAGGATCCTCTCAACTTCTGTATTTATACATCTTTCCATAAATTCTAGAGGTCGTCCTGATGAATATATTTTATATTTTATTCCCCCTTTTTTGGATTATTTTGTGGATCCAACTTAATTTAAATTATCTTTGACTTGTGATATGTCTTATGTCCATTTATGTCACCTATTTCCCTTCCATAATTCCTGTAAGTTGCTCCAACATAAATGCCCACAAGGGCTCTTAGAGGATGCCCGCAAGGGCTCCAAGATATGCCCGCAAGGGCTCCAAGATATGCCCGCAAGGGCTCTTAGAGGATGCCCGCAAGGGCTCCAAGATATGCCCGCAAGGGCTCTTAAGGGATCCAAGATATGCACGCAAGGGCTCTTAAGGGCTCCAAGATATGCCCGCAAGGGCTCTTAAGGGCTCCAAGATATGCCTGCAAGGGCTCTTAAGGGCTCCAAGATATACCCACACAATTCCTTAAAAGATTCCTGCAAGGGCTTTAGAAAATGCCTGCAAGGGCCTTAGAAGATGCCCACAAGGGCCCTTAGAAAATGCCCATAAGGGCCCTTAGAATATGCCTTCGTTGATACAAGGAAATGCCCACAATGCTCCAAAGAAATTCCTGCAAGGGCTCTAAGAGATGCCTACAAGGGCTCTTTTATATGCCTACATTGCTCCATAGATTTATGTCCTTCAAATTCCTGCAAGCTCTAATGTCCAAGCCAACTCATCCTCACCATATATCTAATCCATTCTAACTCTTTAACATCAATTCCAACCAAAATGTCTAACAAACTCCCCCTTTGGCATTGATGTCAATATATAGATCCCCCTGAGGGATCTCCCCCTAACTTCCTCCCCCTTTGACATCAATGGCAAAGAAGGTGGAGTAAACTGCAACACTCTCTGTAAAAACTGCATCTGGATTCCTCATCACAAACTGATCCTATGATAGGTGCCAATCTCATATGACACCCACACACACTATTAAAATTAATTTTTGAGGGAGATAAATCCTAACCTCTATCGAAGATACACAAAAGTATCTTTAGGAAAGGGTTTGGTAAAAATGTCATCCACTTATTCCTTTGTGCTCACATACTTGAGAGCGACTTGTTGTTCATTGACATGCTCTCGTAAAAAGTGATATTTAATAGGGATATGCTTAGATTTGGAATGCATCACTGGATTCTTTGACAAGCTTATTGCACTTGTATTGTCACAGTTGATTGTGACTGGTTGATCATAATAAATTTTCATGTCTGCCAAAAAAAATTTCATCCACATTACTTGAGTGCATCATTCAGCAGCTGCAATGTATTCAGCTTTTGTAGTGGATAATGAGATTGAAGACTGTTTCCTACTCATCCAAGAGACAAGACAGTCTCCAAAAAATAAAGCAATTCGACTCAAGCTCTTTCTATCATCCAGGATGCCTTCCCAGTCAACATCAGAGAATGTTGTGAATTCAATATGTGAATTCCTGGGATATCATAACCCAAATTTCATTGTACCTTTGAGATATATGAAAATTCGCTTGGCTGTTGCTACATGTGATTCTTTCAGACTGGCTTGGTATCTTGCCACCATCCCAACAGCTTGCATGATGTCAAGTCTTGATGCAGTAAGATAAAGTAGACTTCCTATCATTTACTTGTATAATGTGGCATAAACTAAAGGAGATTCATCATCCTTGTTGAGTTTACAACCTGTTACCATAGGTGTGCTTACTGGAGAGCATTCAGCCATCCCAAACTTACTTAGCATTTTCTTCAAGTATTTAGTCTGAGATATAAAGATATAGTTTGGATTTTGATTAATCTATAATCCAAGAAATAAGTACAGTTCTCCGATCATGGACATATCAAATTCTCTAGCCATATTAGCCGCAAAATTTTGACTTAGCTTTTCCAATTTGCTTCCAAAAAAAAGATCATCGACATAGACAATTGTGATTAATAGATTATATTCTTGGATTTGGAAGTAGATGTTTTTGTTAGTACTTCCTCTCTTAAACCCTTGCTGAAGAAGGTATGTGTCCAATCTTTCATACCAGGCTCTAGGTGTCTGTTTAATACCATAGAGAGAATTTTTTAATTTCCATACATGATCTTCTTTGCCAGGATATTCAAAACCCTCAGGTTGTTCGGTGTATACTTCTTCCTTCAGTGTCCCGTTCAAAAAGGATGACTTTACATCCATTTGATAGACCTTGAAATTTTTATAACATGAAAATGCTAAAAACATTATGATCAATTCCATTCGAGCTACAGGTGCGAAAGTCTCATTAAAATCTATTCCTTCCATTTGAGCATATCCTTTGCAAACTAATCTTGCTTTATTTCTAATGACTTTTCCATTCTCATCAAGCTTATTCATGTACACCCATTTAGTATCAATTATATTTTTGTTTTCTGGTCATGGAACTAACTGCCAGGTTCCATTCTTTTCAATTTGATTTAATTCTTCTTTCATTGCATTATTCCAATGTTCATCCTTGAGGACTTCACTAAATCTTCTTGGTTCAATTGTTGAAAACAATTCCAAATTTCTTTTTGGTGGTGCATGTCTCAGTTGCATTCCTCCTTCAATATTTCCAATAATAACATCTTCTGGATGATCCCGTCCTACAGATCTGAGTGAAGGTTTTGTACCTTTCGAGGAAGGTTGTTCATCATTTGCTTGTTCCTATTGGTTCGACTGTTCCTTTATTGTTTCATTTGGTGTTTCTTCATCATCAAACAAGTCGCCATCGGTGTCTTCTGGATCAGATTCTGGTAGTTTTTGAGTCAGATCTTCGTCTCCTATCACATCTATACTTTCAATTATCCTTCTCAATATCTTATTGTAACATTTGTAGGCTCTCTTTTGAGTTGAGTATCCTAAAAATATTCCTTCATCGGTACTAGAATTAAATTTTCCAAGATTTTCATCAATAATTTTTATATAACATTTGCTTTGTAACGCCCCATATTTTGACTAGGCATGTTTACGAGTTAGACACCTTTCACTTTAATTGCTTATTACCTGTTGGACTCAGCTAGACAGAGTGAACTATATTTACGGCATGATAGACATGATGATATGTTGCTACTGTGTTAATGATGTTACTATATTCATGCAGTTATTAAGTTATGATTATCATGAGATTCTTTTATTTCATAATGACAGTGTATGTTTGATAATCGTCCTGGAGGAAATGTGATATATATGATGTGGTCATTATGTTGTGATCGATTTGATGATGTTATGTGATGAAATAAATGATGCTGACAAAATGGATCAGACAATGATAGAATGGAAAATATATGTTTTAGCGTTTTCATTGATGAAATGTGAAATATATGGCGTTGTACGTGGATGCCATCCTATGATGAAATTGATAGAACTGTTATATTCCATACATACCTGTGATGTGATAAAATTGTGACGTGAAATAAAATGATGTTGATGATATGGATCAATTGGTGATCGAATGGAAATGCTTGTTATAAAATGTGTATTCTGCGGAATACTAACCTACAGGACACGAGGGCTATGGGATAGCCGGATACTTGATCTGATATAGGGATAAGATCTTATCCATGTAGGGAACCTTAGCAACCGAAACTGATGATACGATGACATGGACCGATAATCTCAAGAGCAGCAGAGTATGATTTGATAAGGGCGTAGGCCCAGTATGTTGAGAGGGATGGATGTGTTTCCCACCCTATGTTCCTATGATACCCGAGCTCGTGGGAGGGCCGTGCTGAGACATGCTCCCCATGTATGTGTGATGACGATGGTCGGATGCCTACTAGGAGAGGATAGGTCCGTTGTTCAGCCGACGCTATCACTCTCATGTTCTATGTGGTCAGGTCGATGAGTCTGACATCCACTTTTGTACTAGCAGAGGAAGGATAGGGAGGATGTGGCAGTAGGTTAGGATGGGAGGATATGATAGTTAGTACTGTTGAGGGTTGGGTATTCATTGACCCGGAGTTAGTGATAGTAGGTAGCTTTCTTTGCACCTGAATGATTGATCAAATGTAATCACAAGGATAATGAAATGAAATCTTTAAGATTAATCGATAAAATAACCAATGATGTTTTAGTAATATTATGATGAATGAATACTTGTTCAGTTTGCATAAAGTATTATTAGTATTAGTTAGCTGTTATGCATAGGAATTATGACGTATGTTTATAGTATATGTCCGTCTTGTGCATACGCTGGCCACGCATGCACATTATGCACATGCGCAATAGTATTGGTTAACAACATACTTATCAAGATGTAACAATGTTATAAGCTATCATAGATAACTCAAATAAGTATTCAGTGAATGACTTAATCAGTAAAAGATCGTCAAGTTTTCATGTGTAAAATAAGTTAATTAGTCTTGTATGTAAACATAGTGATGAACAGTTAAAATAAGTGTCATTAATCGCAAGTATCCTTAAGCGAATGTGACCTCAATATGAAGAATAACAGTTAAACATTAACCCTAGAAGAGTGTGCTATATAATTGTTGATCATGATTAAATAAACCATTAAGTATAATTCATTAATTATACCTAGAGGTACTATGTTGACACTTATCCATTAAACAAATAAATATTTTAAGTACCATTCACAATTAAATTAATTACTATTATTATTAATTATTATTGTTATTATTATTACATTATTATTACATTATTATTATTATTTAATTAATAATAATAATGATAATAATCCTCTCTATAGGGCATAGTGGATTGAATAAATTAATAAATAAATGATTCATTCAATTAATGAACGGATCCATTCCAAGTAAATAAAAGGGGTTTGATAAATAAATTATTTAACAACTCCACTACTCGAGAGAAACTTGGGTGATTTAAAAATAATATATATTCCACCTTTTTACCCTAAAAAGGGGTTGCATTAATGATGTGTACTTCCAATGACCACGACAGCTAGGGCGGTGGAGTGATAAGGAAGTTTGACTTTATGAAGGAGGTGGATTCCTATAAAGAGGGGATTGAACAAAGTAGTAAGGGGGTTATTTTGTGGGAGAACTGGGAGGATTTTTGTGAAAAATGAGGAATACCGAGGAGGGGGTTAACTCGATGCCGAGGAGGGGGTTAACTCGAAGCTTTGAGGAGGTGGGAAACTCAAAAGAAAAGACTGAGGAGGGGGTTAACTCAGCAATATTACCATTGAGCTATGGAAAGGTATGGAGGAAGGTTGCTGTCGGGATTATCGGTCTGTGGGCTCGGGGGCTAGGAAATCCATTGATTTCCTAGGGTCAGCACGATATTAGCTGATCGACAGGGTGGACACATCATTTTGGGTTGTTAACGTAACTTACAGAATCCATCACAAAAATCTTCTTATCTTATTGCAAATCGACGGATTCAAGTATTTTTCTGAACCAGTTTAAATAGAATGTATTTTCTTTTATTTCCAAGCTATGCATGTCAAAAGAACAGAGTTAAATGGAAAGTTTTAAGATTATGTTTATTTAATTGCAGAAACATGTAAACATATAGAAAACAGACATTTAAACATTTAGATAACATAAATATACATGGTTGAATCTTCTGTTTCCTTCTAATAATAGTAAGGGAAAAACTAGGTATAACCTGATAACCTAGAATAGAGACCTAGTGCCTAGATAGGGCACTACATTTGGTATCAGAGCCTTGGCTCAAACCTTGAGACCTTAGGGCCTAACTACACGTGGAATTGTAGTGAAATTACTAGAAATTAATAAAACAAATATGTCGTCTGCAAAAAAAAAAAGGGAGATAACTTGAAGAGCCTTTTCCCATTTATTTGTAAAGCGTAACAGAAACAGAACTGAACGATATATATATAAATAAATGACTGCTTATGAAACTAATATATATTATGCTCAAAGTTACTTCAAAACCCTAGCATGATTATATCGCATCCTACGGGACAATATATAAATAGACCACACTAAAACTTAGTTCTGAGAACTATATTATACGCTGTATAAACACAATTACCAAATCAAATTTTGACAGTACCAATGTTGTTCCAGAAACCCTTGTAGCTTCTCATAGTCTAGAGCTATACCCGAATCCCCCAATTGAAATATTTTTCGAATGATGCCTACAAAAATCATATAGGCATATACCACTTATGTATAGAGGGATGATTTTTTTTTTTTTTTAAAACTACCAAAATCTAAGCTGCAGCACTGATGAAGGCAAACTCAGAGTGGCTTTGCAAATAAAATGGCTCTGTTCATTAAAGCCAAATTCCAATTAGGGCGCTGATGTGATCAGGTAGCCACAATACTAGCATTACCAAAACATGTTGTGGGTACCATCAGATCCTCTCCATCATCTTCTGTATTCCATACGAAATAGGCATATAATCCCAGAACATTGCTGCAAAACGGAGCCAATTAGTCAAATAATAGCAGCATAAATTGTTTCATATATTAAGAGCTATAAATTTAGAACAGATTTATAGCTATTTGAGATATCTAGCTTCCTCCCTTTTTCCCATGAGATGGGATAAAATTCATAAGTTTTAGAAACATCCATGCTAACCTGAATGTGGCAATGACCCCTAGAAAAAAAAAATTGAATGTGAGAATCAATCTTCAGTTTGAAACACTCGCCTGTTACCCCGGGTGAATGGCATACATGGTTGAATAACCTCCAGATTTTAACTTATATCAGTGGACTGTTCTGGGTTTACGCCATATCGAAACATAGAATGCTTTGCTCATATACTTTTTTTTTATATTTATTCACATTACAAACGCAACAATATTGTTCGAACAGTTTTAGTATATTCTGTAGCCTGTAAGCTTAAGAATCTAGCTACGTCCGCAGATGGCGCCCTATTTCAATAATCACAGAATAGTAAGCATTATATATTAGGCATTACTGACTCCAGGAATTTTGACGACTATTTTAAAAAAAAAGAATGCAAAGATCCTATTATTACATAAACCCTAAAATAAAATAAAAAAACCAGAAAATAGTCAAATCAAGAATGTACGGGCACGGATATACCACTGAAAAGAAATAGAAAGAGGCTACTTTTTATTCTCGTCTCTGGGAATCAAATGTTTTGTTATGACAAGACCAGCGTGCAATGTTGTTTACATATATGAAACTAATGTACAACCTTTAAGTTGTCCTATATATTCCATTCAATAGCATAAACCAGAGAAAACCCGACAGATTTTTTTTTTTTCAAAAGCAGTTACATCAAGGGAAGTAGGCGCGAAACTCTGTACTAGCTTTGATAAAAACATTCCATGTAACGATTGAAAACAAGCTTGGGAGTTATTGCTACAGCCATAACATGGTCCAGTCCTCCGATAAGCTATCCACCAACAAAGACAGCAGGGATGGATGGGCTTCCACCCAACAACCTGAGCAGAGCTTTCTCAATCTCCTTGCCGCCGTGCTCCTCGTCAAGTTCATAGACGGTAGGATTGACACCCAGTCCACAGAAAAGCCTCTTCACAACATGGCACATGCAACGAGGACTTCTCAAGTGACCAAGAGCCGCTCTGAGGGCTCGCATAGACTTCACATTCCAAGCACCATAGACGAGAGCCTGCCTCTCTTTTGTTACCGCCCAGGAATTTGACACATCAATTCCCACCATAGTCCAGCGCCAAGCACAAGAGTAACGCTTTCCTTGTTTAGCTGCCAGGCCTAGCCCATGCACCTTTCTCTCCAAGACGCAGGCTGTATTCACCTCCAGGTTACGGGCTTCCTTCTGCCCCACCTGTATGCACCCAACTCCGTGAGCCACCTGCCAGGTCGAGCAGGGACCATCAAGCCCGCTGCTAGGGCTAGGAACCAAGCTCACTCTCGAGCATACCGTCAACGCCTAATAATAACCCCATTCACTTCCTTAAATAGGGTATAGTGGACGCCACATAAGGCGGTTTCCGCGTAGCTCCTTGGGCGGTTTGCCATACCGTCCCTTCATATGTGGACGAGTCAAAATTGGACACGTATGAGGACGATATTTTTACCGCACCGGTCCCTTCCGTTAACTCCCGAGCATGTTGAGGGCGCGGGGCCACCGTGAGCCGTCGATTCCCTCCCATTTGCCACGTCCATGATTCTCATAGCGCCACATCATTCGTTAAGGGCCCACATATTCTCCATGTCACTTGTTAAAGAGCCTCTATCCATACATGCGCACAGCACCGAGAGCTTGCAAGTGACCGAATGCCATGTCGGGGGGGGGGGGGGGCATAACGTTCACCAATGCAGACCGAGCACCAAGCTTGACAGCTTGCAGATGACCGGAAGCATATTCAACACAACATCATAATGGCTGTGGAACGGGCGATCTGGAATTGTGACTGGAAATCAATATCAACTATGAGTCTCTTCGACTTCCCCATCAATCCCTCAACGATAACATCCATGTACTTGAAATCTCCTAAAGGATATCCGGTGGCGTGATCCCATCTCGATTTGCTTACAGCTGAGATTGAAATTTATTTAAATACATTAAAATTTTATTTAAATCCATTAAAATTACTTACGACGGGATCACCATCTCCATGGAGCACTTGAGTTCAAGTGATGAATGTATGAAAGGGTATTCACCTAATCTTTACGCACACCATTTAAAGGGAAATAAATAAGAGTATAAGGGTATGTGATAAGGTAGTGGTGGGAGTATGGAATAATAAGAGTATAAAAAAAAAATACAAATAATACATATGAAGACATGAGCGGGCAAATAAAGGTAAAAAGGGTGAAGTGGGCAATAAAAGTAAAATAAAGTCAAAAAATTTTACGTGTCTTTTTATTTTAACAATAAACTATAACCATAAATATATACACATAAAGAAACATGCCCAAAATGGTGTATGGAAATGGAAGACATTTTGTTCTTCAATAATAACTATATAGAATATAAATTTTGAATTATTTATATTGGAGGTTAGCAATTCAAAAGTAATTTGATGGATTTATAACCATGGTTTGATGTGTGTTGATCAAGTTATCACAAATTTTGTGGTGTTCATAGTAAAGTTTTTTTTTCTATTGATTCTTTAAATGATTTATTGGGATTTTATTTTTTTTTTCGGGGTCATTGATGATCTTCGGTCAAATGTGAAGAAAGATAGATGTTATGTCAAAGGTTTCTCATAACTTTCATTATTATTTCAAGTATTTCACCTCTCTTTTCTGACATTTTGAGCCACTTACTTATTGTGTCAACATTAAAGATCACAAACATTGATTTCATCATCTTCCTCTATGAACGCTTTAAATGAATTTCACATGATTAATGGAATCACATATATAGATTGACATAAGTAGACTTAAATTTCAAAACAAATTTTGTCATACTATCTTCCTAGGATCACATATTGAGCTTCTACAAGGCCCTTTTCTTTAAAGGGACTCTCTATTTCTCTATTTCCATAATCAACACCTCACATACATTATACAACATTATAATATACTTTTGAGGTATTCACTCACGAAAAGAATAATTTGTAAATCATATTGTAACGACTCTAATATAACTTGGTCTAAAGAAAAGAAAAAAAAGATAATGATATATTGTGCTTTGATACCTCTTGAGATCAATGACATTTACATTAAAATTATACATATACACGTAAATTTGGTAATTCTTGATACATAAATGTATAGAGCACCTTATAGATTTATAAAAGATCGAATTATGTTATAGAAATAGATGAAATTAATGGATATGTTATAAGTGTTGGACATTCAACGAAATTTACAAAAAAAAATCCCTAAATATAATACAAATCATAAATAGCAAGATTAACTTGTAAAGTTGGATGTATTGAGATAGAAGTCAAAATCTTAATGTAATAAAAAAAAAAAAAAAATTGTCAAGACTCCAACGTATGGTCGAAGAGACGAAACAAACGCCTAATCTGAAAGCGAGGAACCGCTAAAATGAGCATGGCAAGCTGAATGTCATGACGCTAATTTCACTACATGACAAAATCATTAATGAGAACGACCATAGATTTCAACACGTTGACCCTAACAAAACTGTTCCTTGCACATACGTATAAATATAGGCATTTTAAGGAGCATTGCATTAGGTTTTCCTCGTGATGTAAAATGACAAGGTAGAAACGAATTCCTTTATTTTCTTATATTCCTTCTCTAAAATTCAGTTCAAATTTGGTACGAGGATGGGATACGTATGATGATAGTGGCTTCCATAATTTTATTAAAATAAACTTAAAATTTAGTGTTTCCTATGCAAACCTTATTTCGTTTACCTTAAGCTAAGTTGACAGTATTATGATGAAAAAAAATACATGCTAAATGTCTAAGACATTCACTTACGTAAAATGACCAACTTAAAAGCTAACATCTACAACCATCTAGAATAATTCAAATGAGTATTGAAAGAGTGGAAATTTTTATATCAATTAAGAAGGGAAAATTGGTGTTTTAACTCTAGTAATGAAATTCGTAGAATGCATTAGTTGCAATGCTAAGTAACATCATTTAGTTTTATTGAATGGTTGTACAAGTTAAGTAATTGACATGCTTAGTGGTTATGTGAAGGTGTCGTTTGTTAGGTCGACCACATCTCAAACTTTGCTTATGAGGAATAAGAGAATATGGTAAAATAAACATGGAGTGGTGTTTGAATTGTGAGTTCCTAGGTCCCCGCAACAAAGTACACAAACATCAATGTGTGTGTGTGTATATAGATAACTTGGTACAAAGTACAAATTAAAGTGAAAACTCATGAACACCTCATAATTATGGTTACAAACAGCATTTTCAAAAAAAAAATATAATAAATGTAATAATATACAGGTATTTCAGTTGGGAAGGATAAGATATGAAATGTTATGAAGCTCAGAGACAGTGAGAGACTTGGAATATACATTACATATTATTTAGATAAGATAATGGATGGAAACAAATTTGTTGGATATAAGGATAGGTATCCTTTTGGAATCACATTATGGAAACACCACGCACGTAAACCTGGAGATTGCATATAAAGCTTATTAAAAGACTATTTTATTTAAGGGGAACATGGCTTAGACTAATTGAGTTAAATATTGGTGTAACAGTGCAACAGGGTTTTTAGAAAATTTTGGGTTAACCCTACCTAATATAGTGATGATCTCGACACAGTCCTCAACTTAACTAAATTAACGCAGTTATTATGAAGTTCTAGTATGATTGAACATATTAAGTAATGATGTATTCGTTCAACTTGTAGGGTTAGACTAAGGTCTTTACAAAGTACATAAAGGTTGCTTGTGCGAGTAGGAAGAGTGGTGATGTACAAATACAATGGCATATTAGGATAAATACTAGTAATCACCTTTGCGATGGTAAGGGTGGGAACAAAATTAGCTATGAGATTCTTAAGGAATTGAAGGAGTAATGGTTCCCCGACAAATTATATTGGTTTGAAAATGAGAATGATAAATAAACATGATAACGATTGTATTTGATAAGAAATAGCCATGAAAACCCTTTAAACAATAATAGTTCTCCTAATTTAATGATGTTACGATACTTTTGTTATTATTTATTACCGATAAGTGAAATGGCAAGGTGATATACCTTAAAGATTGTAAGGAATGAAGAAGTGTTCTAGTTCTATCAGTTAAATATGATAGTGGAGTCCACTTATGCTTAATAATGCGTTGAATTGTTGAATAAATATACAGTTGGGTTCAAATATTAAGGGATGATGGTTACCACTATCAGTGACTAGGGTAATTTTTTTACTTCCCATTATGTACAGGATCCACGGGTTATATATATATAAGGGAGGATCATTGATAGAACCGAGAGATGCATTAACCAAATATAATAAGGTAGTAAATGAAGTAAGGACACGGTAGGAAGGTGATAAAATGAGAGATAATTGAAAGTCAATAACACTTGACCAATATTCCAACAACCGTTATAAATCAAGTACGTGGAATTGGTAATAAAACTATGTTTTAGGGAAATAGTGCATTTCCAATTTAAGAGAAATGATGAGAATAATTATTGATGAGAATGGGCATCTTTACAAACTGTCAAGAAAGGAAGTAAGATTATATGTGTATCTCATGTCTAGTGATAATGTGTAGTTATCTAGGTATGTGTGAATGGATTCCCCTATTGGAAATATTTAATTAGTATTAAGATATGGGAGATATCTACGTATTAAAATCAACACCGTAAATTCTCTATGTATAAAGTGCAATTAATCATGTTTCAATATAGTAAGTGGAAAGAGGTTGAAGTAACTGGGTATGTGCGGGAAGAAGGTGAGGGTTATTGTAAGTTTTAAACCTTAACAGTGAAGTACAAACTTATATGATTCTTAAGCATTAACAGAAAATACACAATGGCACACACATTACACAGAGATTTTCACCTGGAAACCCTTAACCGGGAAAAAACCAGCAAAACTTAGAGCCGCATAGCTCCTTTTTCATTATATGTTTATTTTACATGTACAATACAATAAATGGTATTCTGCAGCATCTAAAACCCTAATTCGTTTACCCGAATTAGGTTACAACCCTAATTCCTTTTACCGGAATTAGATAGAGTACAATGGGTCGAAAATCGCGAAAAAGCAAAAAAGAAACCCAAAAGAGTACTAGTGCCGTAGGGATCGTGTTGTACACGCAGCGACCATGTGAAGAGATATAACATACCCAACATTCTCTCACTTGTTGTTCTCTTCACATACAGGAGAAATTTATGACTTCAACAATTCAGGGCAACAATGCCCATGTTCTCTTTACACCAAGAGAACTTATGAGTACTCACAGACTTTGTCAAAGAGTCTGCAACATTTACCAAAGTGTCAACCTTCTCCAGCAACACTTTGTTTTGTTCAACCATGTCTCTGACGAAATGGTACTGCACATCAATGTGCTTTGTCCTTGAGTGATAAGCAGGGTTCTTTGCTAGAAATATTGCACTTGAGCTATCACAGCCAATCTTTACTGCATTCTGAACAAAACCAATACCTGAACACAATCTTTGCAACCATACAGCTTCCTTACTTGCATGGGTAGCTGCCATGTATTCAGCTTCTGTAGTTGAGAGTGCAACTACAGCTTGTCTTCTACTCATCCAACTGATTGCTCCTCCAAATAGATTAAAAACGTAGCCACTTGTAGATCTTCTGTGATCAAGATCTCCAGCCCAGTCAGCATCAGCAAATCCTTGTATATTTATCTCTCTATTTAGACCGGGTCTTCCTTGGTAGCAAATTGCAGAATCTGTAGTGCCACGCAAATACCTGAAGACCCTTTTTACTGCAGTCCAATGTTCCTTTCCTGGTTTTGACATGTATCTACTCAAAACTCCCACTGCATGGGCTATATCTGGTCTAGTACAGACCATGGCATACATCAGACTGCCAACTGCACTAGCATAGGGAACATGAGACATGTCCTCTACCTCTTCTTGTGTAGTGGGACACTGTTCTGCAGATAACCTTACACCTACAGGAATGGGCACCTTCACTGGTTTGCTTTCCTGCATATTAAATCTCTTCAATATCATTTCAACATATTTCCTCTGATTTAACCATAGTTTCCTGTTTTCACGATCTCTTTTTATTTCCATGCCCAAAATGAAATTTGCAGCACCAAGATCTTTCATGTCAAATTCAAATGACAGCTGATTCTTGACATCCTTGATGATTTCTTTGTTGTTTCCAATTAGCAACATATCATCAACATATAATATTACATAAATAAAATGATCACCAATTAGCTTAAAATAAACACAGTGATCAGCTTTGCTTCTTGAGAAACCAAGTCCCAGTATATATGTATCAAATTTTTGATACCACATTCTGGGAGATTGTTTCAAACCGTAGAGAGACTTTTTCAGCTTACAGACAAGCTCCTTTCTTCCTTTCACCACAAACCGTTCTGGTTGCTTCATATAGATCTCTTCATTAAGATTTCCATGTAGGAAAGCCGTCTTTACATCCATCTGTTCTACTTCAAGATCAAAAGCAGCAGAAATAGATAAAAGAAATCTAATAGAAGTCAATTTTGCAACAGGTGAAAAAATCTCACCAAAATCGATGCCCTCAATTTGGGAGTAACCTTTCGCAACTAGTCGAGCCTTGTACTTCTCCACTATACCTGCTGCATTTAACTTCTTCTTGAATACCCATTTGCTTCCAATAGGCTTTCTTCCTTCTGGCAACTCAACCAAATCCCATGCCTCATTTTTGTCCAAGGCATCCATTTCTTCTATCATGGCCTTCTTCCATAGTTTACTATCTTCTGAATCCATTGCCTCTTTAGCAGTTCTAGGATCATCATCAGTAATAGATAACACAAAATTAGAACGAAAATCAGGGGGACTGTACCTTTCAACTTGCCTTCTTTCTCGGTCAGATCTCCTCAATACCGGAGTCTGTGGATCCGCCTCTTCATCTGATTCAGACGATTCTGCCTCCTCATCTGATTCAGACGAATCTGGTTCCTCAAAAGAGTCACCTCTTTCATCCTTGATATCAAAGTGTAGCTTCTCTGAATCCTTTTCCTTTGGTACATCCTCAATCTTGGAAGTGCTTTCAACTTCTCTGAAGATCACATCTCGACTGTAAACTGTTTGCCTTTTTATTGGGTTCCACAGCTTGTAACCTTTCACTCCATCCTTGTAACCAATGAAGATACATTTTTCCGCTTTATTATCCAACTTGCTCCTTTTCTCCTTTGGAACATGTACAAAAGCATCACACCCAAACACTCTGAGATGAGAGAGAGAGGGTTTCTTACCAGTCCAAACCTCATGAGGTGTCTTGTCAACCAACGCTGATGTGGGTGTCCTATTCACTAGGTAACACGCAGTGTCAACAGCTTTTGCCCAGAATTGTTGTGCTAGCCCTGCACCACTGAGCATACTCCTTGCCTTTTCCATCAATGTCCTGTTCATCCTTTCTGCAACCCCATTCTGTTGAGGTGTGTATGGAGTAGTCTTTTGCCTTGCTATTCCACACGTTTTACAGAACTCCTCAAATTCACTTTCACAGAATTCTCCACCGTTATCTGTTCTGAGTACTTTTATTTTCTTCTCAGTTTGATTCTCTACAAGAGCCTTAAATTCTTTGAATCTATTAAAAACCTCAGATTTCTTACGCAGGAAATAAATCCAAGTTTTCCTTGACAAATCATCTATAAATGAAACATAATACACAGATTTACCAAGTGATGGAACAGGCACAGGTCCAAAAACATCACTGTGTATTAACTCTAAGATTCCTTTAGCTCTTACAACACCAGATGAGAATCTTACTCGATTTGGTTTACCATATAAGCAATGTTCACAGAAATCAAAATCTAATGTGAAATCAGACATGCCTTCAGCCATACTTTTACCTTGTAATAGTCGAAGACCCTTCTCTCCAATATGTCCCAGCCTTCGATGCCATAGCGATGTCTTCTCACTAGAGACAGTAAGGACTCTGTATCCTCCATTTTTACCCTCAGGAACAGTAGTACTGTTACATCCATTTTTGAAGGTGCTTCCCAACAACTTGTATAGAGTTCCAATCCGAACTCCCCTCATCAGCACCAGTGATTCTCGAACCATCTTGCATGTGTTCTTTTCAAATAATGTTTTCACACCTGCATCATCCATTTTACTTACAGATATAAGGTTTCTAGCCAGCTTTGGAATGTGCAGAAACCCGGGAAGAGTTTTAACCCTTCCATCTTTGAGCAGTAGCTTGATCTTTCCTCGACCTATGATTTTCGCCACCGAGTTGTCTCCCAGAAATACATCTCCTCCATCATACTTTTCGTATTCAGAAAACCACTCCCTGTGAGGAGTCATATGATAAGACGCACCTGAGTCAATCAACCACGAATCATGCTCTGCATGTGTACTTGAAGATGCCAGATACACATCTCCTCCTTCCTCTGTAGATTCTTTCCCATCTGCGGATGGAGCATCATTAGGTCCTCTGCTTTTATCAGTATTTTTGGATTTACAATCCTTCTTGTAATGCCCAGCTTTACTGCACTTCCAGCATTTTCTTACAGAAAGTCCTGGAGATTTAGATCTCCCTCTAGATTTAGATCTACCACCTGAAGACTTATTTTTAGATCTGTCTCTAGGGCGACCTCTTACAAATAAGGCATCCTTGGCTGAACTATCTATGGATCTCCACCTCATTTCCTCCGATAGTAGGGATGCAACCACATCATCAAAGTTTAGCGTGGTTGCATTACTCCCAATAGCTATAACCAGATTATCCCATGAATCTGGCAAAGAGCTCAACAGACTAATACATTTTTCATCATCAGCAAGTGTAATACCAACAGATGTCAACTGACTTACCAGAGTATTGAAGGCGTTTAGATGCTCTGATACAGAGTCTCCATCAGTCATCCTCAGAAGGTACAATTTCTTTCGCAGAAATAGCTTATTTACCAGGGACTTTGACTGATACAGATTTCCCAGTTTGTCCCATAGCTTCTTTGCACTGTCTTCTCCAGATATGTTCACCAATACCGAATCTGCGAGGCAAAGACGAATGGTGCTCCTTGCTTTTCTTTCCAGCTTTTCCCATTCTTCTTTTACCGCACCAGAGGGCATGGTACCTGGATCTACTGCGATCCATTGTTCTCTATCTACCAGAAGATCTTCCATCTTGAGCTTCCATAGCTCAAAGCTCTGACCATTAAATTTCTCAATCTCGAATCTAGAACTGCTCGCCATTCTTTAAAGAAAAATAAATCACCGCTGCAAAGCTCCCACTGAAACCAGGTTTATCACAAATCCAAGATCGAGCCAAACCCTTGGAAACAAAGGCGTCCCTCTGAACCCAAAAAATGCTCTGATACCAAATGTAAGTTTTAAACCTTAACAGTGAAGTACAAACTTATATGATTCTTAAGCATTAACAGAAAATACACAATGGCACACACATTACACAGATATTTTCACCTGGAAACCCTTAACCGGGAAAAAACCAGCAGTAAATTATAAAAGTGGGTAAATTATTGAGGGACTAATGAAGTTATCGTGAATGAAGGTGCGTCGAACCCTCAACCACGTTAAGTGAACTAGTAATACAAGTAAATGGGGTAATAATGGAGGCAAAATAGGAACCGATGTGCACATCAATGAATACAGTTACGATGTTTAAACCCCTAACAGATACTATCAGCGAACCTAAGCATTATGGTAAATATAGTTACTAAAAACATTCTAATAAATGATAGTTCTCCTAATGTACTATTTGTTACAATACTTATGGTTATCAAGGACGCAGATTGCTTATTAACACTAAGGTAACAATAATTTTTGACCTTAGGATGAAATAACAGAGACCTTCATCTCCTAAGAAAGGTATGCAAACCTTAAGGGTCCTTGGTAGTTGGATCAATATAAGCTTTTGTGATGAGTAAACCTCTCTGGAGGTTATAACATTGAAGGATGTTGCTAAACAGTAAGAAGTAGGATACTGAGGTGGATAGCACTTGATTATAACCTTATGGATTCTAGAGATTCAATAGAAGGATTAATCTAAATGTTTCTTAATTATTAGAATACGCATCAGTGGAAAAGAAACAAAGCCATAGGATAATATCGATATTCGGTCAAGTCAAAGCTAAGTAGGACAAGTATGGCCAACACCTGCTACTTGTATGAATGAAGAGAGTATGTGTCAAGAATTTCCCTGCATTATTATGACCATAACTTCGGGACGAAGTTTCCTGAAGGGTGGGTGTATGTAACGCCCCATATTTTGACTAGGCATGTTTACGAGTTAGACATCTTTCACTTTAATTGCTTATTACCTGTTGGACTCAGCTAGACAGAGTGAACTATATTTTCGGCATGATAGACATGATGATATGTTGCTACTGTGTTAATGATGTTACTATATTCATGCAGTTATTAAGTTATGATTATCATGAGATTCTTTTATTTCATAATGACAGTGTATGTTTGATAATCGTCCTGGAGGAAATGTGATATATATGATGTGGTCATTATGCTGTGATAGATTTGATGATTTTATGTGATGAAATAAATGATGCTGACAAAATGGATCAGACAATGATAGAATCAAAAAAATATGTTTTAGCGTTTTCATTGATGAAATGTGAAATATATGGCGTTGTACGTGGATGCCATCCTATGATGAAATTGATAGAACTGTTATATTCCATACATACCTATGATGTGATAAAATTGTGACGTGAAATAAAATGATGTTGATGATATGGATCAATTGGTGATCGAATGGAAATGCTTGTTATAAAATGTGTATTCTGCGGAATCTAACCTACAGGACACGAGGGCTATGGGATAGCCAGATACTTGATCTGATATAGGGATAAGAGCTTATCCATGCAGGGAACCTTAGCAACCGAAACTGATGATACGATGACACTTGGCTACAAAATGTCTAATTTTTCTGCAGTTGAAACACTTTAGTGGAAGCTTGCACTTGTATCTTCTAGTTCCTCTTGGAAGTCTATTAACAAGGTTGTCTAGCTCTTCATTTGAAACCTAGTTATCTGATGAGCATCATTCATTGATGTGATTGTTCTCCTTAGTCACCTTGAATGCAGCCTCCTTTTGACTTGGATATTGGATTCTCATTTCGTAGGCAACTAGAATTCCATGTAGTTCTTTGAGCATCATATCATCTAGCTTTTCCTTGTCTTCTATGGATGAAACTTTTGTACTGAACCTTAATTGGATATTCCTCAGAACTCTCTGTACTACAGTAGATTGAGTTATTGTTTTACCCAAGCCTTTCATAGTATTAACAATCCCTTCAACTCTTTGAAGGTATGCTGCAATATTTTCTTCTTCTTCCATATTTAGACTTTCAAACTGAGTCCTATATGTTTGTAATTTGGCTTGTTGAAATTTAGAATACCCTTGATAAATGGTGGCCAACTTGTCCCGTATCTCTTTTGTTGTTGAGTAGTTCATAACTTTGAAGAATTATGTTTCACTGAGTCCTGCAAGTATGGCATTCATAGTTGTAGAATTATTCTGACATTCTTCAATTTCATCAGAAGTGGTAGGCCGTGTTTTGGGTTCTTTGTACCCGTCAGTCACACTGGTCCAAATGTAGAACCCCATGGACATTAGATAGGCATTAATTCGCTTGCTTCAATAGACATAGTTATTTCCATTGAATTTGGGGACATCTGTTGACACAGTTTTGTCGACAGGGGTTCACTTCGCACTGTTGTCAACAAAAATCAACCAAACACCCTTAAGCATCGGCCCAGAAAGGTTTTACCCTTTCCAGCAACACTCGCGGAGCGAGTGAAGTCTCACCTGAGATGGTTAAGGGGGATACATGAACCAAGTTTCCGCAGTTGGGGGAGGACATGCACCTACTATCACTCAATCACTACAGAAACTAGATATTTATCTTTGCACCATGCTAACAGTTCAAATACATATTTGATATCTGCATCATCAATATATAATCAACATTCGCATCAACAATATATAATTGACAGTCGCATCAACTAGCATTATAGATTAATCGACAGAGAAACAAAACATTAAACACATCACATCATTGAGATAACATTCATCATTAAACACAAATAGAAACACAGAATAGAGACATAATCGAATATCCTCATGCATTAGCTCACCCCAAAATCTGTGGTACAACCTTCGCAGGAATAGTTCCAAGCGACTTATGGTGAATCCATACAAACAGAACAAAACTTGCCGAAGGCAGAGCAAAAATAGATGCGAGATATCACGGTTTACAATCAATGCCCTTAGTTTTACAATGATGGTTCTATTTATAGACAAATAAGGTTATTACAAAATGGTCCAAATGACCCATTCTAACTAACTAAGCCATAACTTGCACTTTCTTCGGCTCCTTGTTCTTCGCGAATGGTCCTTTATTCCGCGAATGCTCCTTTTTGTCATTGTCGGCTTCCACACTTCATGCGCTCTAACCCCGTGCCAACAAACCCCCAACACAAACTTGTGGCTCTCCCTTGAGCCACCTCAAATGGATCCTGTCGGTATTTTTTTTGTCCTTCGTTGTTATGTACTTCTCGAACTCATCCTCCAGTCTCTTGATCGATGTTATGTACTTCTCGAACTCATCCTCTAGTATCTTGATCTATGTTATGTACTTCTCAAACTCATCCTCCAGTCTCCTGATCGTTTTTATGTACTTCTCGAACTCATCCTCCAGTCTCTTGAAACCTTCATCATTTATCCCTTCTCGTTCATATGTTGCTCTCGACCCTGGCTCTCTCCTGGACAAAATTTCATCGACATCATCGAATTGGGAAAATGGCTTAGCAATCTGGTACATCTGTTTCATACATTTGATCATCCTTCGCTGGGACTGGCATGCCCTTGCCCTTGGTGCTTCTGCAGTCAAAGGGACCGCTTCTCTTCTAACAACTAAAACTCACTTAGATATCTCAGGGGAGACCTCACCTATGTTCTTCCTAGTTGCTGGCACCTTTGCATCTTCTAGTTTCTCGTGAAAACTTGTCATCCTTTCCCTTAGCGCACCTAGGGTGCTTCCGCTGGAAACAAAATGCACCATTGCAACCCTCTAATCTCACTTCCTTATTCTACAACTTTCTTAGAATCACGCATTCGGCTCAATGACTCTCACCCATAATGCGCATAAGCCTTAATCTTTTGATCTATCCATCAACTTTATGTATTTATAGCTTAACTCGCTCATTCCCCTTCAGTCTTGTTTTCCTTGATCAATGATTGTTGAGTCATTCACCGAATTTTTCACTTATTTACCAAATTATGTCATCAAGTGTGTCATCATGAACCTCCGCTATCTTCCGCCGATGCTTAGCTATTGTAATTATGCTCTGACTTGACCCCTGCATGTTAAACTTCAACAAGTGACTCGCCTTGCCATGACTTTTAATCATAATTTTTTTTTCACTATGCAACTCATTTTTCAGTTGCTATGCACCTGATTATGGTGATAGGGTTTTAGCTATTTTCCGTTCACTAGACTTGTTAACAATGTCCCATATAACCTTTGCAACTGCACCGCACCTCTGTCAGTAACACAATTTATGATATAGGGACCCAACCAATGCATCTGCAGCTTACCTGGATGCTTTTCAAACTTATTGTCATATAATAGGACCATATCTCCATGCTGGAAATGATTTGCTTTGACATGGCAATCATGCCAGGCCTTTTGTCGATCCTTTTCTACCTTTTGATGGAATCCTTCAATAAACCGATCTTCGTCAAGTTGTACCAATTGTGCCGACCGTTCTTCGATTGTTCCATCGTCGCTCATTCCTGTGGTGGTTGCGATGCGCAGACTCAGAACAAGATATTCCATTGGCATCACCGCTTCCTTCCCGTGAACTAACTTGAACGGAGTATGTCCTTTCAATCATTTCAAGTCGTTCTGTAGGCCCACAGTATCGCTTGAATCTTCAAGTCCCAGTCATTGTGGTTTGTGTTGCACACCTTTGTGAGTGCATGCTCCAATATTTTGTTGAATGCTTCAACTATGCCATTAGCTTGCATGTGATATGGGGGACTATTCCTGTGTTGTATTCAAAACTCCTCTGTCATCGCTCTGATCGTTTGATTGACGAAATGAGTACCCTGGTCGTTCATCAGTATATTTGGGCACCCAAACCTGGTGACCACATTATCGAAGATAAATCTTGCTACAATCGTAGCCGTGCAATAATTCACTGGTGCGGCTTCCTCCCATCACGTCAAATAATCCGTCGCAGTAATTATTTATCGTGACCCTGTTCTTTTTCCTGGTGGGTTGATAGGTCCTACAAATTCAACCACCCATTTTTCGAACACCTGTAGTGTTAGTTGAGGTACTAGCGGCATTTCATCCCTTTACGATGGTTTCCCTATTCTTTGGCATACATCGCAACCTTTTTCATAGTCTACAACATCTCCATGCATCTTCGTCCACCATATTCCAGCTCGAGTATCTTTCTAACAGTGGCACGCCCTCCATAGTGTCCTCCTACAATCCCATCATGAGCTTCTGCTAAGATCCTTTCATGTTCATGCAGAAGTACGTATCGTCGAAGTATTTCATCTGGGCCCATTTTATATATTTGTCTTGCAATCAGTTGGAAATCCACATCCCTGACGACTAGCTATTTCTTTTGGTTAGTAGTAAATTCCTTCGGTTCCCTTCCTGTCGTCAAGAATTGAATAATTTGCTCATAATTATCATCGCCCATTCCAATCTTGAATAACTGAGTGTCGGGAAAGCCTTCGTCAATATTCCCCGGTTCTTCTCCTGATTCTATCCACGACAGATGATCTGGTCACGCATTCAGTCGCCTAGGCTTCACAATTATTTCAAAGTCAAATTATTGAAAGAGTAATAGCCATCGACGGATTCCCCCCTCAACACAGGCTTATTCACTATGTATTTTAGTGTCGAATGATCAGTGAACATTTTGAAATGGCCTCCTAACAGATAATGTCAAAATTTTTGTAAGGCGTAAACCATCTCCAGACCTTCCCTTTCTATCATCGTGTAGTTCTTCTCCGTAGTGGGCAGCTTCCTACTTGTGAATGCAATTGGGTGGTCAATCGCTCCTTCTCTTGGATGGGCCAATATTACTCCTAGTGCGACTGATGGCGCATCGGCATGGGCATGGAATTATTTTGTCCAATCAGGAAACACTAGTATTGGTGTTGCGACCATCTTTTCTTTTAGTATATCAAGGCTCTTCTGGCATTCTTCATTCCACTCGAAACTTGGCATATTTTTTCAACAGTTTTTCCATTGGTGTCGTGATCGTTGTGTATCCTCTCATAAACTTTTTGTAGTACCCAGTATGTCCCAACATCGCCCTTAGTTTCTTCACTATCGTTGGTGGTGGCAAGTCGAAGATGATTGCAATCTTCGCAGGGTCAACCAACATCCCTTCCCTGCAGACAATGTGTCCCAACAAAATCCTGAATGGAGCACAGAAGATGCATTTCTTCAATTTTAGCAAAATTTGGTGTTGTTGACATCTCTCTAGCATCAACCTCAGATTCGCAATGTGATCCTTAACCAATCCATATACTGTCCAATCATCCATGTATACTACGAGGAATTTATGAATGAAATCCTTGAATGTAGCGACAACCAGTCTTGAAAAGATCGTTGGCGCACTTTTCAGACTGAACGGCATTACTATGTATTGAAAAAAAAACCATTATGTTACGAACGTTGTCTTGTGTTGATCCTCCTTCTCAATTTTTATCTCGTGGTACCCTGAGAATCCATCTGTAAATGAGTAGATCTCCTTACCACCGACACCTTCTAGTACTTCATATGTGAACGGTGTAGGGAATCGATCATGTAGACATGTGTCGTTCAATTTCCTTAAGTCGATGCAAATCCTGATTTCGCTCATCTTCTTATCTTGGACCACCATATGGCTTATCCATTCAGATTCTTCTCCTGGTTCTATGATACATGCATCCAACATTCGTTCTATTTATGCTTTCACGCGCTCCTTGTACCTGGGATTCAATCTGTAGCGACGTTGCTTTACTGGTTTTGCATCAGGATTCAGTGGGATCTTCATCTCGCCCAGTTCCCCGGAAATGCCTTTCATTTCCGAAAAAAAAATTGGGAACAGATCTTGGAATTCGTGTAGTAGATCTGTGACTTTTGCGATTATCGCATCATCCCTATAATCTTCAATGCTTGCAAACTTGGGGTTCTCCTCCGACCCAATATTAACTTTCTTTATTTGCAATGGTTGTTGGAATTTGTCGAAGGGCATCTCAGCTGCTTCGACATTCCGGCTTCCTTCCGACTCTGGGATATGCTCATGGATCATCCTCATCGTCAGGTTCGCCTGTCACGTTGTAGCATTCCATCAACATTTATGATGTCGCGGTCCACTCTAATCCCATTTTTTTTTCTGTCAGAACTACTGCAAGTACCTTCTCCCGAATCTACTGCAGCGCGCTATAGATGAAGGGGTTTGTTAGAAAAAAAGGATCATAGAGCACTAACATTAAACAGAAATGCAAATATAATCACACACACATTACAAGAGAGACACAAATATATCGTGGTTCACCCCAACTTGGTCTATGTCCACACTGAATTTTCCAGTATTTATTATTATTACCGTCCAGCAATGTGAAGGGATACAACCTGCAGCACAGCTGTTGCACTTCCTCTTTACTATCTCACAGTCTCTCTCCTGATCTTAGAGATCTTTACAATGCATAAAACCTAATACATCATTCACTCTAGCCGTGTTACAATGTCTTTCTTTTATAAGGGAAATACAATGGGAAAATACCATGTGTTACCCAAAACCATGGGCCCGCAAAACAGCTGGAGAAAACAGCCCCAAAAAATTTTCTCAAGGGCGTTGCCCCCGAACCCCTTTTTGCGGGGGCTCCGCCCCCAAACCCCCTTTTTCAGGGCATTGTCCCGAACCACTAAAAATGCAGAATGGGTGTACAGTCCTCTGGGGTGCACGGCTGAGACAATATCATCTATGAGATTGGAACATTTGGCTCCACAACCAACAGGGATTTTCATCCGAGAAGCTGAAAGTCTAGTTCAATATAATAGTCATCTCTTCCCATGTGGTTGTTCCACGTTGCAGTTATCCTAGGACATACCAGCTTCGTGGTACCTCATCCAATGTATGGATGAATGCATAGGCCCATTCTTTTTTTGGCCTGACTCCCCATGTGTTTTGACACTCCTCCAAGTGATCCCTTGGGTCACTCCTTCCACTGTATTTCTTTTCTCGATATCCTTTAGTGTCGCTGAACCTAACCTCCATTAGTTTTCGACATAATGGTCAGTTCGTTATTGTCAACTTGTGTGTTTCCCACCATCGCGCTAATGTAGCTTTCAGTGCTTCCTCGAATGCGAACAGTTTCTATGGTTCTGCTACTTTTTCTTCAAATTTAGGAATAAATGCAGTCAAATTGAGCATTCCTTCATATGTTGGCAATTCGCGTACTTCCGTTGCTACCCATCTCAACAACTGGGTGATTCGTGCGCACCTTCTCAATGATACTTCATGTAGCCGATTCTTCCAATTCTCAAGCGCTTCATCTGAATCTGACAATGTCTAAATGACACTCTTCCATCCCAACTCTCCATCTGCGGTGGGATTGATGTAGTCCTCTGATATGTTGTAAACGTTGTCCCACCCTTCATTGAATTCATCCCTCATCAGCTCGACATACCTCTTTCCCTTCTGATGGATTGAGAGGTGCGACTACCCTCATATCGCAATTCTCAAACGACATGGTTCTTTTCTTAAAGTTGATGGCGGTATGATTCTCCAATACCCAGTCTGTCCCTAGCAACACCGGAAAAGGGCTTGTGTTGTCGATGATCTCTATAACATTAAATTCTACGTATGTTTTTAGTCCTTCTATTTTGACTTGGATCTGGCATTATCGACCAATCAGAGTGACCTTGCTTTGATTTACTAGTCGAAGTTGTACTGGGGACCATGCCAATAGTGGTTTCCCCATTGTCTCCCATGTCTGCTTCGTCAAGATATTTACATCAAATCCCAAGTCTAGGATGATGGAATC
Source organism: Larix kaempferi (assembly GCA_027924585.1). Lineage (NCBI taxonomy): Eukaryota > Viridiplantae > Streptophyta > Pinopsida > Pinales > Pinaceae > Larix > Larix kaempferi. The sequence goes on from BSBM01000087.1 coordinate 10,263,209, forward strand.
GATGTCAAATGCTCCGATCTGTGCAGACATCCTCATTTCTCTTCCTGTCTTCCTCTTGTGTACTCGATTGACCATCTGATCCTATCGTGCATCCTCCTGTCGATGTAACAGGTGGGATATTTCTGCTAGTGCATCCTCATATCTTGCTAGTGCCAAACATATTTCCAGGAAATCCCCCAATGTGTTGATCCTTCCTAATGGCTTCTGTGGGTTCGTCATATCAAATATCAGTGGCATATCGTAGACAGGTTCTCTCTAGTTGATCGGTGGTAGCTTAGTTCTTCTCATGGTGTCGTGTGCCTCTAAAAAGGTATCCTTCTCCGCTTCTACATCGAATCGAACATGTTTTCTTGTTGTAGGTCGAATGATAGGGTGTGGTCTGTCTTCCCCTATCGAATCTCCTCCTCAGGTTACTACTCCAACATTCACAGGTCGACTTCTTACCTCCGCTAATATCTTCTGTACATTTGGTGGCGGATTCTTGTTTTGATTTTGATTTGGTGGAGGTGGGGGTGGAGTTTTAGTTTTCCACTTCACAATTAGCTGGGGACAGTCCTCGACACTGTGGTCCACTGCGCTATAGTAAGTACACTGCGGAGGTGGATTCAGGAAATCCCTATGATAATGCTCAGGCTAACCGCAATTGTAGCATATGATTGACCCTATACCCCATCCAAAATCTCCTCCTCGACCAGCTCCTACACCTCGACCTCTGCGGAATCCCCCTCTGAAACCTCCTCGCAGTTGACCATATGGTTGGTACTACTGTTGACCATACTACGATTTTTGATATTGCAGCTGACCATACTGCGGTTGTGGATGAGGTTGATCATAGTGTAGTTGTTGCTGATTGTACTATTGTTGTTGTTGTACAGGAGGTTTCTCCTCTCCCTTCATAAAAAGTGTGTCTGTAGTCCTTTCTTGGACTAGGTCATACGCCCTACAATATTTTTCTTCATGGCCAACCAATCGACAAAATTTGCAGTACAGATTGGTTGGCTTTGACACCATATTCTATAGGTACAAGCATTCTTCTGGTCGATGTCCTCTCATCTAACAGATGTGACACCATGGCATTCCTCCCCGACTGAGTGGATTCGATGCACCTGACTGTAAATATTCTTGGAATTCTGGACACTGATCCTTGTGATATCCTTCTGTTTTGCATCTACTGCACCATATTTCTTCCTGGGCTTCTTTTCCCTTCTTGATGTCTTGTAGCTGGATCGTCAGGTTTTCCAACTGCGCTTGTATCTGGCTCATACCTATGCTTGTTTCGCCGACTAGTGAAGCCTCCAGCTTCATTGCGATTTCCAGTGCTTCTACCTGGGATGCTATTTTATGTTGCATCAGCGGCCCACGAATGTGTGGTACCAATCCTAAAATGAACAACTCTTTATGCTGCATGTCGCTCATTCCAAAACTCACTTTTGCCATTAGAGTTTTATATCTTTGGTCAAATTCCCATACTGATTCGTTTGGAAACTGCTTTATTTCTTTTAGCTCTGTGATGTATTGCGACTCAGATTTTGGTTTCTTAAATTCATCAATCAATCCTACCTTGATCTATGGAAGTGTTTTTTTCCGAACTCCCTATAAGTACCTGTATAAATTTCATAAACCAGTCTAGCGCACGGCCTCTGAAGGTCATCACCATTTGTCCCTTTTTGATGTCGTCGTCTTGGACCTGCTTGACTGTCCATACTGCTTCGCATAAAAACTAGTATTGTTCGGGATCCTCGGTCTTGTTACCCTAGAAAATCAAAATTTTTACATCGTCACCTTCCATTCTTGGTCTCTTGTTGGTATTTACAGACCCGCTATACTTACTATTATTCTGGCACACAAGACAGCCCTGTGAATAATTTGTATTCCTTCCTAAAAAGTTTGGAGTAGTGCGCGGAGTTGAGGGTACGTTGTAGCTTTGGGTCCATCATTTTTCGGCTTCAGGGGTAGCCTGGTTACTTTCATTGTCACAATAAGGTCGCAGAGTCCCTTGTGGTCCCATTTCACAGTTCTTCGTTCTGGTCGCCTCACGAGACTCTCTCTCAATCTCAATCCTCCTCTTCTTCTATGGCCGCCAGAACCTCAACCCACTTAGCAGGGTACCACAACCTTCCTTAGCCTCCTGTAAAAATTCGTCGTCACTCATGTCCATCTACCCCACATCATTCTATCAGACCCGCATTCACGCGGTACCCACAACCTCCGCACACCGATCTCTACTCATTGGAATTCATCTTCAATATACCCTTTTCACAAATGAGCATCTCAATCTACATCTTCAATAATAGTAGAACCTCCCTCTAGGTCCTTTGAAAAAATTTATTTCAACATCATTGTATGACTTGACTGTGTCGACGACGAACTCAATGATATATCCCTCTAGAATACTGTCTACCCAGAATTTGACAGCCCTCGATGCCCTATTGTCGACCGGTTTTAGCTGCTGGATCAATTCTGGAGTCCAAGGTCAAGTTCACCTCGGAAATTTTTCTTCTAGAAAGTCAGTTGTGCGAACCACTCATGCAGCAGTATCAGAAATTCGCAGAAGAATACCTCGTGGATGTCACAATAAATATACCTTTGCAACCAGTTGCTTGTCATTTTCCCGGGGTTCTAATTTTCTCCTTTTGCAAACTCTCGTATCTTCTTATCGAAACGGTCTTGAATCTCCGGTTTCATCGGATGCCACAGCATTTCCTCTTCTTTCTTCTTCAAGGTCCCGGCAACGGAACGATTTGTTGACACAGTTCTTTCGACAGGGGTTCACTTCACACTTATGTCAACAAAAATCAACCAAACACCCTTAAGTATCGACCCAGAAAGGTTTTACCCTTTCCAGCAACACTTGCGGAGCTAGTGAAGTCTCACCCGAGATGGTTAAGGGGGCTGCAGGAACCAAGTTTCCGTAGTTGGGGGAGAACATGCACCTACTATCACACAATCGCTATAGAAACCAGAGATTTATCTTCGCACCATGCTAACAGTTCAAATACATATTCGACATCTGCATCATCAATATATAATCAACATTCGCATCAGCAATATATACATGATAGTCGCATCAACTAGCATTATAGATTAATCGACAGAGCAACAAAACCTTATACACATCGCATCATTGAGATAACATTCATCATTAAACACAAATAGAAACACGGAACAGAAACATAACCGAGCATCCTCATGCATTAGCTCATCCCAAAATATGCGGTACAACCTTCACAGGAACAGTTCCAAGCGACTTATCACAAATCCATACAAACATAACAAAACTTGCCGAAGGCAGAGCAAAACATAGATGCGAGATATCACGGTCTACAATCGATGCCCTTAGGCTTACAATCATGGTTCTATTTATAGACAACTAAGGTTATTACAAAATGGTCCAAATGACCCATTCTAACTAATTAAGCCATAACTTGCCATTTCGTCGGCTCCTTGTTCTTCACGAATGGTCCTTTCTTCCGTGAATGCTCATTTTTGTCGTTGTCGACTTCCACACTTCATGCGCTCTAACCTCGTGCCAACAACATCCCTGAACTTGGGTCCACCCATTTCAAAGTGTGTTCTAATATTCCCTTCAAGTGTTCAAACCTTGAAGAAGGGCCTGCTCTTATACCAATTGAAGAACACACATACAATGTTGAGAGGGGGGGTGAATCAGTATTGTGAGTTTTTACCAATTAAAATTTTGGACTATTCTAATACACAGAATTAACCTTCAGCAATAAACCAAATTTTTCCAATTGATACAAATATAAGAACACCAATGAAATCTGAATATATTTATAAATGATAAATTTACATTTAAGATATGTACTTCAACACAGATTACATGTACCAGCTGCAACTGGTTATTTGGAGGCTTCAACCTCAATAAGAATTATCTTCAGCTCCAAGTAACCTCCAACTGAGATAATAGATTCACGCTGCAACCTGAGTATCTATAAGTTTATTCCCTTGCTCCACCCTTCCTCCCAAACCAGGATTCTTTTTCAATCTTCAAACACATTCCACGAACTGCCTTACTCACTGTTCAACAAAGTGTCAACCCAATTCTTCAAGCTGTTGCCCTAAATATGCCTGAGATTTAGAAAGATAAAAATGTGAAAACTTCACTTCCACTGTGACTGCCCAAACTGCTCCACAAATTCGCAAGTCCTCTCTTAGCCTTAGATTACCCCCCGAATCTTCACATCGAATCGCATACTTAAGGATCCTCTCAACTTGTGTATTTATACATCTTTCCATAAATTTTGGAGGTCAACCTGATGAATATATTTTATATTTTATTCCACCTTTTTTTATTATTTTGTGGAGTCGATTTAATTTAAATTATTTTTGACTTGTGATATGTCTTATGTCCATTTATGTCACGAACTTCCCTTCCATAATGCCTATAAATTGCTCCAACATAAATTCCTACAAGGGCTCTTAGAGGATGCCCGCAAGGGCTCTTAAGGTATCCAAGATATGCCCCCACGGTTCCTTAAAAGATGCCCGCGAGGGCTTTAGAAAATTCCCGCAAGGGCCTTAGAAGATGCCTGCGCCCTTAGAAAATGCCTGCAATGGCCCTTAGAAAATGCCTGCAAGGGCCCTTAGAAGATGCCTCCATTGCTCTAAGGAAATGCCCGCAATGCTCCAAAGAAATGCCCGCAAGGGCTCTAAAAGATGCCTACAAGAGCTCTTTTATATGCCTGCATTGCTCCATATATTCATGTCCTTCAAATGCCCGCAAGCTCTAATGTCCAAGCCAACTCATCCTTACCATCTGTCCAAGCCATTTTCACTATTTGACATCAATTCCAACCAAAATGTCTAACAATAGTTTGATAACAAATAATAAACTATACAGGGATAAACCACCCGATGCAAGGAACTGTGTAAATGTAACTATATGGGTTCGAGTCCCTCTACATGCGTATATCTTGTTGGAGGATGTAAGGCCATACGTTCTGATTGAACACAAGACATCCGGAGAGGGGGAATACAATATTTAAACAAATAACCAACAATATCAGAATCTTTTTATAGGAGACTTGTCAAGACTACCATAGTAGAGACGGCGATGCAAGCTGAGACTGGGCCTCACTTTTGAATATCTTAGTTGTAATACAACACGGAGGGGTTAAAATTTGTATGCGAGTTGTAGGGTCGACAAGGTCGGCCGTGTTCATTTATTTCAGCTTTAGAAATCAAAAGCTAATCACAAATTTAATGTAGTAGTTCGGGTTTTAAAATAAAACGCTCCAACCTCGGTCTGGATACCCTCCACGTTGAAAGGTGTTTTAAATGGCCAATTGTACCTGCAATTAGCCCGTAGTTATGATGCTCGCATCAAAACAACATTTATGTAGTACAGCTCGCCATGCTTGACAACTACGTTATATTTATTTATGTCTTGGTTTAAGAATACAGTTGGGTTAAGGTATGCTAGCAAGGCATGATCTAGCTTTTTTATATTTTTTCAACCACGCTATACTATGGAGTCATGAGACCCCAGGATTTTCACTAGTGACTCTAAATATTTATAAATTATACTCAATGTTCTAGACTATAGAACGATAGGCTTAGTGTCTATATAATGTAAAGAAAAGGAAAAAAACAATATACATAGGATTAATTTTATAATAGACATGTACGCAGACAACTTCGTGTTTTGTTAAACGACTTTGGATATACTTCATCTTAAATCTCTTATTATGTTTATAAGAAGAATTTTTTTTTATATATGATTTTTTTGGGGGTGTTTTACAATATGTTGCATTTCCCCATGATAACTCTATGATAGGGCGGTGATGTCGGACTCTTCTACACTAAATCTATGATGAAGGAGAAATTAGAGGACCTTTCAAAAATATATTGTGATATATTGTGATAGGGGAGAATACAATAATGGAGTAGGATAGTTTGGTGTGTACACTAAAAGTATGGTTAGAGATACCATACACTAATTAAAGAAGGAAAGATCGACTGATCCTTTCATCGGATACATTGACACTATCATTAAATATGTGTTTTCCTACTCACCAATGTTTCATTTCACTGGAGAACACTACGATAGGGAGGTGTTGTTTGACCATTCTATGTTAACTCTATGATGAAGGAAGGACCGAAAAACCCTTTGAAAACATATTGTGTTTCTAGGAGAATACAATATTGGAAGAGGGTAGTTTGGTGTGTGCAATATAAGTATGGTTGGGCATACCATATACTAAATGAAAAAGGAAGGATCGATCAATCCTTTCATGGGTCTAGATCGATCTCTTTAGTGTATCCATCAATTTAGTATATCAGGAAAAGGTTTCCTAAGTATAAAACGATATGTCGAAACTATCATTAAATGTGTATTGGCCAACCCATGTTGTTTCCTTTCCCAACAATCAAACTAATATAGGGAGGTGTTTTATGACCCTTCTACATTAACTCTATGATGAAGGAAGGATGGAGGGCCTTTAAAAAACATATCATGTATCTGTGAGAATACAATATTGGAGGAGGATGGATCAATGTGAACATTATAAGCATGGTTTGGGAGACCATATACTGAATGAAAAAGGAATGACCGACCTATCCTTCCATTGGATCCATCTCTTTGGTAGAACCATCATTTTAGTAGATCCTTTCCCCATGAGAACACTATGATAGGGAGATGATGTTTCAGAATTCTACATTAACTCTATGATGAAGAAAGGGTCGGAGGACCCTTTGAAAACATATCGTGTTTCTATGAGAATACAATATCGGAGGATAATATAATGTGTACATGATAAGTATGGTTGTGTAGACCATATATTGAATCAAAAAAGAAAGGATCAACTAATCCTTTCACCAAATCCATCTATTCGGTGGATCCATCATTTTAGTAGATCCATCCAAAGTTTCCAAACTATAAAAATATGCATTGAGAGGTCATCATTAAAGGTTTATTAGAAAATAAATCTACTTGCCTTCCCCCATGAGAACACTATGAAAGGGAAGTGTTGTCTTACTCTTCTACGTTAACTCTATGATGAAGTAAATGCCAACTTGCCTTTCCAAAACATATCATATTTCTAGGAGAATACAATATTGGAGGAGGATGTTTTAGTGTGTTATCTATAAGTATAGTTAGGGAGGCCATATACAAAATGACAAAGGAAGGATCGACTGATCCTTTCACGGGATCAATCTCTTTGGTGGATTAATCATTTTAGTAGAGGCAGACAAATTTTCCAAGGTATAAAAGAAGGTGTAAGTTGACACCATCATTAAAAATGTGTTTTTCAAACCATGTTGTTTCATGAACCTATGTCAAGAATGCTATGAAAGGGAGGTTCTTCTTGACCATTATACAATAAATCTATGATGAAACAAGGATTTTCACTAGTGACTCTAAATATTTATAAATTATACTCAATGTTCTAGACTATAGAACGATAGGCTTAGTGTCTATATAATGTAAAGGAAAGGAAAAAAACAATATACATAGGATTAGTTTTATAATAGACATGTACGCAAACAACTTTGTGTTTTGTTAAACAACTTTGGATATACTTCATCTTAGATCTCTTATTATGTTTATAAGAAGATTTTTTTTTTATATATGATTTTTTGGGGGTGTTTTACAATATGTTGCATTTCCCCATGATAACTCTATGATAGGGTGGTGATGTTGGACTCTTCTACACTAAATCTATGATGAAGGAGAAATTAGAGGATCTTTCAAAAATATATTGTGATAGGGGAGAATACAATAATGGAGTAGGATAGTTTGGTGTGTACACTAAAAGTATGGTTAGAGATACCATACACTAATTAAAGAAGGAAAGATCGACTAATCCTTTCATCGGATACATTGACACCATCATTAAATATGTGTTTTCCTACTCACCTATGTTTCATTTCACCGGAGAACACTACGATAGGGAGGTGTTGTTTGACCATTCTATGTTAACTCTATGATGAAGGAAGGACTGAAAAACCCTTTGAAAACATATCATGTTTCTAGGAGAATACAATATTGGAAGAGGGTAGTTTGGTGTGTGCAATATAAGTATGGTTGGGTATACCATATACTAAATGAAAAAGGAAGGATCGATCAATCCTTTCATGGGTCTAGAACGATCTCTTCAGTGTATCCATCAATTTAGTATATTAGGAAAAGGTTTCCTAAGTATAAAACGTTATGTCGAAACTATCATTAAATGTGTATTGGCCAACCCATGTTGTTTCCTTTCCCAACAATCAAACTAATATAGGGAGGTGTTTTATGACCCTTCTACATTAACTCTATGATGAAGGAAGGATTGGAGGGCCTTTCAAAAACATATCATGTATCTGTGAGAATACAATATTGGAGGAGGATGGATCAATGTGAACATTATAAGCATGGTTTGGGAGACCATATACTGAATGAAAAAGGAATGACCGACCTATCCTTCCATTGGATCCATCTCTTTGGTGGAACCATCATTTTAGTAGATCCTTTCCCCATGAGAACACTATGATAGGGAAATGATGTTTCAGAATTCTACATTAACTCTATGATGAAGAAAGGGTCGGAGGACCCTTTGAAAACATATCGTGTTTCTATGAGAATACAATATCATAGGAGGATAATATAATGTGTACATGATAAGTATGGTTGTGTAGACCATATATTGAATCAAAAAAGAAAGGATCAACTAATCCTTTCACCAAATCCATCTATTCGGTGGATCCATCATTTTAGTAGATCCATCCAAAGTTTCCAAACTATAAAAATATGCATTGAGAGGTCATCATTAAAGGTTTATTAGAAAATAAATCTACTTGCCTTCCCCCATGAGAACACTATGAAAGGGAAGTGTTGTCTTACTCTTCTATGTTAACTCTATGATGAAGTAAATGCCAACTTGCCATTCCAAAACATATCATATTTCTAGGAGAATACAATATTGGAGGAGGATGTTTTAGTGTGTTATCTATAAGTATAGTTAGGGAGGCCATATACAAAATGACAAAGGAAGGATCGACCGATCCTTTCACGGGATCAATCTCTTTGGTGGATTATTCATTTTAGTAGAGGCAGACAAATTTTCCAAGGTATAAAAGAAGGTGTAAGTTGACACCATCATTAAAAATGTGTTTTTCAAACCATGTTGTTTCATGAACCTATGTCAAGAACGCTATGAAAGGGAGGTTCTTCTTGACTATTATACAATAAATCTATGATGAAACAAGGATCGACCAACCCTTCCAAAACATATTTTGTTTCTTGGATAATACAATATCAGAGGAGGATGTTTCGGTGTGTGCACTATAAGTATGATTGGGAAGACCATATATTGAATGAAAAAGGAAGTATCGGTCGATCCTTTCACCGGATCCACTTATTCGGTGAATAATTTTAGTAGATACGGGCAAAGTTTCCAAGGTATAAAATGAGTCTTTGATACCATAATTAAATATGTATTGGAAAACACTTCTCCATTTCCTTTCCCTAATAGGGAGGTGTTGTATGCATCCTCTATGTTAACTGTATGATGAAGGAAGGATCAACCGAACCTTCCAAAACATATTGTATTTTTTGGAAATACAATATTAGAGGAGGATTGTTTGTTTGACTCGTTTATAGTATGCTAGTGAAAGGATTGTGCGTCCCTTATACTAGGTTTATTTGGATAGCAAAGCGACAATCTATAAGTGCCCTCTGATTCTTACAATGTATATTTAGAGGAATTGACACCGGCATAAAAAAATGTCAAACAAACCTTCTTGGTTTTCTCCATCAATGATTAATCTACGAAGATAGTTGAGTAGATGAATATTCTGGATTCAAAGGAAAGTATCGGCTCGCCCTTCCATCTGGTTAACTTATAGGAGAAAGCATACATTCGAGAATTGTAGGAAGGTGCTTGCAATGCATAAATAAAGGCCTTGACACAACCATTTAGGAAGTGGCAATCGACATGTATCCCTTATCTATTACCTTGAATACTCTATGTTGGAGGGTGTGTTGTTAAAATTTTCTAAAGGAATTATGTGGTGGAGAAAGTGTCATAAGATCCATTTATGAGATTTGTATGATGTAGGAACTTTCAGATGACCCTTCTGGGTAATCCCCCTTTTGAGGGGATTACAATTATGGAAAAGGATTGTTTGGGTGACCAATGTATAAGATTCTAGCGAAAGTATCAGTTGACCCTTCCACTCGATTTCCCTCGACAATTGATTCCACATCAAAAAAATATCAGAAAACCATTCCAATACATTCCTCGAGGATTTAACACCATCATTTAGGATGTGTCGACCATCGCTTCTTCGTTCTCTCTCCCTATGAGAAAACTATAGTAAGGATGTGTCAATCGTCCCTTCTAGGAAATTCTATGACATAGGAAGGGTAGGATGACCCTTTGGTGGGCCGCCATTTTGAAGATAGAACAATGTGTTGATGTCACTATGACATCACCAAGATCATATAACGTAAATATATTTAGTTTATCTAAATAATTCATCTCTACGAGACTCTGTGCAAGCAATGGGCGGTCTTTAAAGTCATGCAGTCTACTTGTCCCACATCCAATTTGGAATAGGAACTCCTTACAATCTAGTACCCCAAATTATTTGTGTGTATTTTTTTTTTAAGAAAGAGTTTCAGGTTTCTTATTTTACAAGGGTAATATTTTATCTCGGTATAAGTATCTTATTTTTTTCCCACCCTATATGTTATGCAACAAATTTCCAAAAGGAGCAAGAAAAGAGCATAAATAGATCAGAAAGAGTACTCCACGACTTTAATGAAGAAAATAGATGAATAAAAAGCCTCTTTGAGGGGGAAACCTCCTGATACAATGTACTAAGTACACAAGACAAGACAAGATACTCCTAATGAAAATGTCTCCTTCCTATATATAGGAGACTAAGAGGTACAATTCCAACTAACTAACCCAAGCCAACATAACAATATAACCATACTAATGACAATTACAACGAATGTACCAACGTTGACATCAAAACTAATGTAATGCACCACAATATAGGGGAAAATGTGCCAACACTTAGGTATTAACATGCCTCTCCCCTTCATACAAGTGTTGTCCTCAAAGCTTAATTAGTTGTGGATGCCTTTGTATGAAGGACTCATCTTCCCATGTCGAATCTTCAACTGGTAAGCTCTTCCACTTGATGACGTACTCATTAATAGCCCTTTTTTGTATCTATTTGGTCCTTGTTTCAGTGTTTTGTTCAGGTTCCAATATGATTGTTCCTTATTCATCAAGATCCTGCGAGATTATTTGAATTGGGAGATCCTGTCTCCTATTACCTTCTTTAAGCAAGAAACATGGAAAACTGGATGTACTCTTGAAGATGAAGGGAGCTCCAATTTACAAGCCATAATACCAATATTTTGCAACACTTTATAAGGACCATAACACTTGGGTGTTGATTTATTGTCCTTATTTAGTTGCTTGACAGACATCTGCTTGTAAGGTTGTAGCCTCAGAAATACCCAATCCCCTTCTTCGAAACTCCTTTCACTGCGATGTTGATCAGCTTGTTGTTTCATCATGTTTTTTGACATAGCCAGGTTGTCCTTAATTATCTAGATAACTTCTTGCTGGTGCTCTATGCGATCTTCCACGACTTGAAATTTAGATTTTACTTTTAAGGGATATGTGATAGATGGAGGACGGTATCCATAAAGTGCCATAAATGGATACATTTTTTATGATGTATGGAAGGAAGTATTGTACTACCATTCTGCCAAAGACACCATTTTTCCCACTGTGTTTGTTTATCATATGCAAAAAAACGAAGATAGACTTCCAAAAACTTGTTCATTATCTCAGTTTTCCCATCAGGTTGAGGTCGATAAGATGAATTGTGAGCCAATTAGGTACACCCAAAAAAGAAAATAATTCAGTCCAAAATTTTCCAGTGAAAATTGGATCTCTATCACTTACAATAATCTTCGGATTTCCATGTAACTTCTAAACAGTTTCCATAAAGGTTGTAGCTACTATACTTGCATTAAAAGGGTGAGGGAGTGCACAAACATGTGCATACTTCGTGAGATTATCAACAACCACCATAATAAAAGTCTTTCCTTCTGACTTAGGTAGACCTATGATAAAATCCATGGTGACTTCCTCCTAGTGATGTCAAGGTATGTCTAATGGTTGTAGAAGTCCTTGGGTCTTAATTGTTTCACCCTTATTTTGTTTCACCAAACATTCGGCCATGAACCTTTGAACACCAGATTTAAGACCTTCCCAAAAAAATTCCTTCTTGACCCTAAGGTAAGTTTTTCAGGAATCTAGAGTGTCCAATTGAAAGAGAGGTGTGTAATTCTGAGAGGACCTTTTGTTGGAGTTGGGATTTTTTGCATAAATATAAGCGATCATTATACCATAGTGAATCATCTTTCCACACAAAATTATTTGATGCACTGGGATCAGTCTGTAGCTTTTGAATGGGCGTCCACACATATAAGTCATTTTTCCATTCTTCCCTTGTTGCTACTACCTAATATGGTTGTAGAATGGAAATTGAAAAAAGTAATGCCCCAACATCTTCATATATTCTGGAGAGCGCATCTGCTACCAAATTTTGTTTCCTTTTTCAATAGATGATTTCAAAGTCATATCCAAGCATATTGGTTACCCATTTTTGTTTATGTTCTGAAGATAGTCTCTATTCCATGAAGTATTTAAGAGTATCATGATTTGTTTTGACCTTGAAGTGCCTACCTATTAGGTAAGGACGCCATTTATTAAGAGCATGTGGTATTGCCAACATTTCCTTCTCATAAATGGGATTTTGTAAGTTCTTTCCCTTGATTGGATGAATTGTGAAAGCAAGTGGGTGTCCTTCTTGCATTAGAACAACACCAATTCCATTTCCTAAAGCATCACATTCCACAATAAAGGTTTATGTGAAGTCTAGTGTGGTCAAAACAGGAGCTTTGCACATTGTTTGTTTAAGTTGTTCAAAATCTTGAGTGGCCTCTGGAGTCCAAGAAAATGCATCCTTCTTCAATAATGTTGTTAGAGGCGATGCTTTACTTCCATAGTTTCGAACAAAATTGCGGTAGTACCCTGTCAAACCTAAGAATCCTCGGATATTATTGAGGGTTTTGGGGATCGACTAGTCTATGATGGCTTTAATTTTGTTAGAGTCTACCTTGACACCTTCATGAGATACAATATGACCCAAATAATCTACCTCCTTCACTCCAAAGAAACATTTGGAAGGTTTTGCATATAGTTGTTTCTCCTTTAGTAGTTGTAGCACCCTATCAACATGTTGAACATGTTCTTCCCAAGACTTGCTATAAATTAGTATATCTCAAAGAATACTAGCACAAATTTTCTAAGAAAATGCTTGAAAATGGAATTCATCAAACCTTGAAATGTGGAAGACGCATTCGTGATACCAAATGGCATGACCTTCATGATTTTTTAATGTTGTTTTTGGGATGTCTTCATTCTTCATTCTAATCTAATGATACCCAAAACAAAGATCCAACTTTGTGAATAAAATTGCTCCATGTAATTCATCTAACAATTCATCAATGACAAGAATGGGAAACTTATATTTAATGGTGATATTGTTGAGCTCTCTATAATATGGACACATGCACCATGATCCATCTAGCTTGTGTACCATTACCACTAGTGCAGAGTAAGAACTTTGGCTAGACCTAATTATTCCAGCCTCTAACATTTCTTCAACCATACGCTTGATTTCACTCTTTTGTCCATAGCGGTATCTATAAGGTCTGATGTTAGTAGGAACACTTACTGGAATTAAGTGAATAGCATGATCAAAATCTCGAATAGGTGGAAAACCTTTTGGAATATCTTCAAATACCTTGACATGCTTATTAATGACCCTTTGGAGATCTGGGGAAATAGGAGGCTTAGATGTTTGAACATCTCATGAGTATAATTATGCAATTACACCTAGATGTCCCTTTTTCATCAATTTGGTCATACCATTAGAGCTTATCACCTTGCTCGGTTTCACTGTGATACCTTTTAACTCATATTCATTTCCTTCCAATAAAAATTTCATGGAAAGCTTCTGAAAATTAAAATCCACAGTTCCCAATGATTGTAACCATTGAACTCCTAAGACAACATCAACACCACCCATTGGAATAAAAATCATTGGACTATTCAATACATATTCCCCCATAGTAAGATTGATATTTATGCAATTTCCCTGATCAATTGATAGTTCCTCCATCTAAAATCATTACTTGAAACTCTAGTGCTAGATATACAAAGCAATTGAGAACTTTTGCTAATTTATAGTGAATGAAATTATGAGTACTACCAGAATCAATCAACATTGTTACCTTTTTATTTTTGATAAATCCTTCGATCTTGAGAGTTTAAGGAGTGCTAATTCCAGCCAATGCATGATAGGATATGGTGGGAGTAATCTCTTCTGAAGTAGTATCTTCCATTTCTTCATCGGGAGATGGTTCTTGTTCTTTTGATTCTTCCTCTTCACAATCTATGTAAAATCATTTCTTCTCACCACACTTATGTCCCTTACTATACTTGCTATCACAATTAAAGCATAGGTATTTTTCTCTTCTTTCATCTATTTGTTGACGTGTCAACATTTGAGGTGGGTTAGAAGAAGCAACATTATTCTCTCTATATGTGTTGGAGGTGGTCTTTCTAGTATCCATCATCATATTTTTACTTTCAACCTTCATTTCCACCATGAAATAATTCTCTAAGGATGGTGGTTCACGGATACGCACCTCATGTTGAATGTTATCCTTCAAGGTTCCAATAAAGAGATCCAACAAATTATCTTATGAAATGTTCTTCACTTGAAGACTTAGCTTCTGAAACTACTTGATGTGCTCTGTAACTAGACTTTTTTGCTTAAGATTTACTAACTGGATAAAGAAGGTGTTGCTATTAATATCCCCATAATGTGCAATCAATTCTTCTGTGAATATAGACCGAGATATAATAGAGTCCTTTTTTCGGTCACAAAGCCATTGGTACCACACAAATTGATCAGGATCTAAATATAACGATGCAATAGTTACCTTTTGCAGAGTTGGCAGCTGGTGCAGATCAAAGAATTGCTCCATCTGGAATATCCATGTTATTGGATCATTCTCATCAAACTTTATCATGTCAATCTTGGGAATTTGGGTACCTCTTGGTGACCATCCCTGATAACTTATTCCATTATGGGAATGCTTATTATCCTTGTCCTCCTGAGTACCTTGGAGAACAACATCACCTGTAGGGAGAGTATCCTTTGAATTTTGGATGAGATTAGAAATATTTTTCATATTTCCGTCCATATGTCCCATCAACTTCACCTCTAGATTAAGTAAATCAATTGTTTTCACATACCCTTTCATATTTTCCTCTAGCTTGGACATTCGAAAAGCTAGGTCTTCCATTTCATCGTATGTATGGTATGAATCCTCATGTGGTTTAAGTGGAGTGTTATTTTTTACACTACCCTTGGGGGGGATTTTGAACAATATAAATAGATATCACACCATATGGTTCACCTCCAATAGATCCTTATACTAAAAATTATTCTAGTTTAAAATGATGTACCTTTATCAACCTTGATTTGAAGATTGTGTTTCTAGATGACCTTCAAACTGAGATATATCTGCAATTTTGGACCCTCTGAGTCTGAAAATCCTTCCTCAAGTATCCCAATATATCCTCTCTACAATGCCACAAGTCTGACATAATTCTGATAGTCCATTAGAAATATATGGAAAATATCCCAATGCTTTTTATTTTCAATCCTTTCAGAAGAGCGAACTTGTACGGACTTCCACATGTCCAATATTTTAGATACGAGTATGAAACTGCTACCCCTGATACCTTGGTCTGTATTATTTCCTATTCAACATGTATCACTCAATTTAGATCTTGGATTCCCCGAATATAATAGTTTTACCCAGCACACGTGTTTGAGACTAGTTTTTGGACTAGTCAGAAACCCTAAATTCAAATGCGAATATCTTTGAATATGTAAGCATCCAGTATCTGAAACTTATACCATAGACATTTTTCCCTATTTCCTATATGGGTTCTAAGCCTCACTATCTGCAACCTTGTAGAAAAAAATTTATAGCGAATATTCCAAGATGACTTGTTTTGAAGCACCCGAACCCAAGGAAAGAGCTCTGATACACAATGTTATGCAAACAATTTCCAAAAAGAGCAAGAAAAGAGCAGAAATAGATAAGAAAGTGTACTCTGCAACTTTAATGAATAAAATAGATGAATAACAAGCCTCGTCGAGGGGGAAACCTCCTTCTACAATGTACTAAGTACACAAGACAAGACAAGATACTCAAAATGAAAAGGTCTCCTTCCTATCTATAGGATACTAAGAAGTACAATTCCAACTAACTGACCCAAGCCGATGTAACAATATAACCATACTAATGACAATTACAAGTAATGGATGAAATCCGACATCAAAACTAATGTAATGCACCACAATATAGGGGTAAATGTGCCAGCATTTAGTGCTTAACACTATATGGTTGTTTTTTAATGGTTTTTGAGAGTATAAATGGTAAAATTATCCATCGATTCCCTAAAATTTCATTGTATGCATGACAGTTCGTTAGTAGATCATGAACTATTTGTATTTAAGTTTCTTTTACCAATGGAATTCTCACATCAAAGACAAGAACAAGCAGTTAAGGGTGGCAATGACAATGGTTATTTCAGGCATTAGTCAAATGTCTCAGAGTTAACACCAACAAGCCTATCACTTCATTGTTGTTTTCTTTACAGTTAGGTGAGCTTGCTTGATTCAATTTTTATTGCATATAGTACTACTACAGTTGGGCACTATGTCTCATGTACCAAAGACAAAAACATCTTGGCCATAATTGTAGAAAATATACAAATTTCATCACCATCATTATTCATGATTACACAACCCTAAGGCCCCTAAAAAATTTGTCAACATTTGTAAGTGGGCATGGTTCAAAATTCTTTGTGAGATGGGATGGAATGGCACAACAATCAATGGAAGAAACCAATTTAGAACATGTCTCTTCAATGTATGTGCAATGAGATTTTAAATGATTGAACATGTCCATTTTTTATTGAATACAATGAATATTCAATTTCAATAATTGTTTTGCTTGAATGAGCTTTTAATTCAATGAAAAACCTTAATATTTGTTGAATAAAATAATTTACACTAAAAATTCAAGGTCAACAGTTACAGGGGAACATATCTCTTTGTGGGTATGTGACATTTTCTTCAACATTGTAAATGAGATAAATTGTTTGATGTTTCTTTCATTAATTATTGATGCTTAGGTGATAACTAGCGAGATCTTTGAGATTGAGGAAGTAGAAACTAAGAAGAACTTTATTATCTAGTTTAATAATCTAAAAAAAATAATCAAAAGAAGTTAGGATATGGATCACTTATTTCATCATAATTAATGTTGAATCTAATTCTGCTAATAGATATCACTCCATCATACTACACAATTTGTATTATGACATAGGTGAGATCAGTGATAAAGATAAACCTCTATGGGCCTACAAAGGGGTTTTATTAAAAAATGGATCGATAACATGATCATCTTACATCTACATGAGAAAATTTGCATGAGCCTTAGCCACAAATTGGTAATTAATGTTTCTTGTAAAGTTTCTCAACTTGTTTCAACAACTATAAATGTCATTTCTAGCATTTTTATTATATTTCTAGTTTGCAAGTGCCCCCATATCATCCTTCAAAGGTTAACACATTTCCTTTCTCAAATCTTATTTATTTAATGTTAATAATATTTTGTTTGTGTATACCATATTGTCAATCAAAGTGTAGAGTACATTTTCGATATATTACTTGTCTTACCCTCTAATACTAGACCAAATATGGTGACACTACCTAAGATGACACTATATATGCCTCCTTAATTTTACATGGTTATTTGAGGGTCGGTGAAGCTAATTCTTCCCTCTCACAACACAACTATTAGCCCATATATGGTAACACTACATAAGAACTCCTTAATTTTATATGGTTATTTTAGGGTCGGTGAAGCTAATTCGTGGCTAATTCTTCCCTCTCATAAGGCAATAGTTGCAATGGAAGTTTAGTAAAATAACAATCTATTAACTAGGACTAATTATTTGAGGTAGATGCACAATTTATTAGAATATGATGTAAAATATGAAACTTAGTAATTTTGAATTAAGCTTTAGATTATATAACTTTTATTTATGAAAAAATGTACAACTTAGAAAAAATCACTTTTAATAACGGTATATTACTTTCCTCTAAAATATAATCCATATGTTCATATTAGGATATTAATTTAGTACTTAAAAGATAAAAATTTTAAATAAATTTGCACAAATGCATATAATAATTAATTATTGTGGACAACTATTTTCTCATATTTTCAATATTAATTAAATTATAATAAAAATAATAAAAACAATGAAGCCTTGAAATTATGAGGTCGTGTGTTCTAGTTTTGAAGGTCTTAATATAATCAATTAATTTAATTTTTTTACTAGTTTATAGATCTCAATCTATACTTTTACACCATATAATGTGTTTTCTAGAGGGGCCAGGCAACAAAAACTTATAACAAAAACAAAAGACCTATGTATTTTAGAGTTATGACACATATAAAAATAATAATTAATAAAAAATTGAAAACACTTGTTTTCTTAAAGATGAAGATATTTGGAATCTACAAAGAGGGATTTATAAGCAGGGTAATTTTAGGGGGGGAATTTCTCCCATTAACTAATTTTCAATTTGTTTTTTCCAAAAAATGTTTCCAATTTCCATATTTTTTTAAAATAATTCACTCAAATTTTTTAGGATAAAGATATTTTACTCTAAATGTCTCCAAAAGTTTCCACAAACTATATAAAATCTTTAAAATTTTGTATATCTTTACAAAAATATCACCAAATGTGTTATGGTTGGAAATTTAATAATTAGAAAGATTTTCCATGGTTTCTATGCTTTGAGAAAATTATGGATTCTTAGAATGTTATGTATCTATAAGTGTGTGTTGTTTATATGTACCATAATTAAAACCTCATAAAAATGGAAATAGTAATATGGAGTGGGGACAATGACCATGTTTTTGTTTATCTTGTTCTAACCACTAGGTTCATTGCTTAAAACCAAAGCAACCATCTCATCCAACATGTAGAGGAAGAAAGATAATCTTTCCTTTTTTTCACAATAATGTGCTCATGTATTATAAAATAAAATGTGTATTTTAAAAGTGTGTGCATGTTTTAAAAACACACACACATTTTAGAATTACATGTGCATTTTTTAATCTAAATTATTAACCATGTAAAACTCGAAAACCTTTACAACTAAAATATTTTTTAAGGTAAAAGGATGTATTATTGTTTCTTGGCCATATTCAACACTCCTAAATCAGCCCCCTTTGTGAAAAACCACTTAATGATGCCTAGGGTGCCACTCGGAGGTGAAAGAACCCACTAAAAGGGCATGTGTTGTGGTTGGAGGGCTTGTTGATGGTGCTTAAGGGATAGAAGGTTCATTTCTTGTGTAAGGCCCTTTGTTTCCTTTTTTTACCATGGTTTAGACCCATATACCCATCATTTCTATTTGAAACAAATTAATGAATGCTATATCCTAGTTAGAGGCCAAAAATCCCATACAAAGATTATATATGGTGTTTTAGTGTAACTTTCACTATGCTTGATCCCATGAAGCTTTGTTAAATTTATATGGCCCTTGATATCCTTTGTTGACCATTATTAATTCCCAAAGACCCATCGACCTTATCAAAAAAATCATAATGTCCATTGGTAAAACACTAATAGTGGAAATATCCCCAAAAGAGGGCATGTTTTATGCATTCCAAGTGTCATTCATGGTGATAGAGAGAAATAGGCCTCATTTAGGGCATAAAACCCTTGTTATACTCCCATGACCTTAATTATACCTTGAGACATTTCCTTGGTTCAAAACTAACTTAGTCATGGTGTCCATATCCCAATTGGAGGTGATTGATACCATACATAGGTCATGTGTGGTGTTTTGAGGATTCATCCATGACACTTGAACCTAAGAAGCAAGGGTTAGGGTTGGAGGATCTTCTTTCCCTCCCATCTGTAAGGTCAAGGATTCAAGACCCATCTATAATGCCCAAGACCTTCTAATGGCACACATATTCAAGTCATATGTCAAAGACTCCCTAGAGCGAGATTGTATCGTTGCTTCTAGTTGGTTTTTTTCATGATGCTTAAGCTCATGAAGGTTCAATTAGATCATAAGGCCAATGTCTTCCTTTTGACCATGTTTATGTTGAAACCACCCATTTCAAGTACATAAAACCTACTCATGGCACATTTATCCCCTACATAGGCCATAAACCACCTACAAAAGGATCCTTAAGAATTAAAAAGGATCATAAGGCACTTGTTTCATTCTTTAATGATTGTCAAGGTCCGATGACCCATCCATGGTGTTCTAAACTTTCTAATGGCATCTATATCCAACTCCTATGTTAAACATCCCTAGAGAGGTGTGGTTCTATGCCATTTTACATGGTGCTTGATTATGAGAATCTTTTTTTTTGGGCCTAAGGACCTTGGTATACTTCCTTGACGTTGTTTAAACCCCAAAAAACATTTTTGGTCCTCAAGGCATATATTCATTACAAACATATCCCTCTACTAGGCCAAATGTTCTCATTTGATGGTTTGAGAACACATTCATGTCACTTCAGCGTAAAAGAAATTATGTTTACGGCATGAGGTTATTGTTTCCTTCCCATGACCATGTTTAAAGGCCTAAGCAACTTTGTGCACCCACCCTAAAAATGACTATAATTATAAGTTATTGTATTAATGGTAAACATTAAGATCTAATCACTTAATAAGAGTAACTATATTTATAATTTGATATGTTAATAGTAAACATTAAGATCTTCCGTAATTACCATAATGGGAAATGTTATATATTTGCATATCTTAATCAATATTTTTAATACTAAATTATTATGCAATTCCTTGTAACATTTTTGTTTGCTAATTAATTATTATATTTTGTATGGTACATTTAGACCAAAAAAAAAAGTGAAATATAAAGATTATGTATTACTTCATGCACAATCATTATAACCACCTCGGATTCAAATTGTGAAAAAGTTATGGGCAGTGTATAAGTATTGTGTGTATAAAAAGGAGTATTTAGTAAAAAGAGGAAATATTTCATAAAAATAGGGTTTTTATAATTGGAAATATGTATTGAGAGGAGACTCAACAAAAGAATTTTGGTAAGTATTTATCAAAATCTAATGAAATTATGGATATTATTTAATATCCTATGAACTAAGGCACTAAAACATAGTTTCACTAAGTCAAAACCTGATTATAACTCATAATATAAATAAAATGAAACAAAACCTATCAAATTACAATAAAATAGATTAATATTTAATCAAATTACACACATCTCATTGTTTAGATTATTTTACCTCGAGTTTATTTTCATAAATAAACTGAATGGTAAAATAGTCCTAAATTTACCTCTACTTTAACCACAAACTTCCACTGGGTCAGCACTTTCCCTCCTAAACAAAATCAATAATAAAAAGCGCGGTCCCATTGAATACATTTTTTTTAAGTGGTAACTATTAATACAAATTTTGGGTCGATTATTTATAGAGGAACCCAAACAGTAATCACTTTCAGAGCTCAATAACTTTCGGAGTGCCTGTGTTATATTTCTTCGCCGTGTCGTGCTGTAGAGTTTGCGAGGGTTCTTGGCAGGGTCTTCTGTAGCGGCTTGGAGGGTAAAAGCCATTCATTTTCACGACAGAGGTATTTATTTCAGTTTATAATATATAAGGGACGTTTGAGCTATATTTAATACATTGTTTATTTGCTTAGCAATTTTGAGAGAAAATTCTTTTTCTACGTTATTCAACTACTTTACTGCTGGTTTTGCTTTCGAAAATCTGTAGTTCCGCAGGTAGGCAAATCTCTCTAGTGAACAAGATGACAGGCAATAACAAGGAGGGCAGGCGGAAGTGATCTGAGCAAGAAAATGCTGAAGTTGCAAACAGGCTTAAGAAAACACTGGCTTAAGAGAAGAAACAGTTATTTTGCCAGCAAATCTTACTGACATGCTATCAGAAATTGAATCTGCAAGGAAAATGACTGAAGAATGGAAGGAGGCTGAGAAAGAATTCAGAAAAGAACTTGGAAGGAAGGATGACGAATAC
Organism: Larix kaempferi; assembly: GCA_027924585.1. Classification (NCBI taxonomy): domain Eukaryota; kingdom Viridiplantae; phylum Streptophyta; class Pinopsida; order Pinales; family Pinaceae; genus Larix; species Larix kaempferi. The sequence goes on from BSBM01000087.1 coordinate 10,285,452, forward strand.
CAAGCTGCGGTACAATTGCTGGAAGCAGAGGAAAGATTCAATTCCGAAATTTCTGCGAAAGAAGATGATTGTAAAGCAGTGAAGGTTGATAAAAATAATCTGGAGGCTACTGTTTTGCATTGGAAAAATCAAATTCAAGTGAGATCACCAGAATTAGAGGCAACTAGTAAAGGCCTGAAATTGGAAAATGATGTGCTTTTATCACAGTTTGAGTTTGTAGCAGCCAAAAAGGCTACTGCCGAGATCCCTAGAAGTAGCCAAATGGCACAACAAGATTGGAATGCTGAGAAGGAGAACCTGTTAAGCAGGCATGCAGAGCTACAAACAAACCTCGAGTTGATTGCTAGTGAGAAAGGGTCACCGAGCGAGACAAATAGAGAGCTAAGGACTAAAGCGGAGTGTTTGGAGGCGCAGTTGAATGAGTATAATGAAAAAATGGTTAGCATTGAAGATGAAAGGCAGATGTTCAAAGTTGTGTCTGTAAGCTATGCAGAGAGGTTGGAGGCTTTACTTAAACAAAATGCAACGATGGTAAAAGAGATTAGTAGCCTTCAACAGAGGGTAGATGAAAATGTCAAAGTAATTCAGCAGTACAAGGCAGAAGAAAATTCTCTTAAACAACAGAATCAAATGCTACATAAAGAGGTTCATAGTACCAAGCGTTTACTTGAAAAGGAGAAAAAAAGAGTAAATGGCAAACGTAGCAACCAGCTGGTGGAGGAATTGACTAAAAAAATTGTGGACTTGCAGGAAATACATGTCAACGTAATGCAGGAAAAGGACGAACAGATGAAGGAATTTGAATCACTTCATGCAGAGGCTCTCAAGAAATATAAAGTGATGGAGGAGAAACACTCTGAATTGCTCAAAGGAAAAGAAGCTTGGAATGCTGAGAAAGAGAACTGGTTGAGCAGGCTTACAGAGCTACAAACAAACCTCGAGTTGATGGTTAGCGAGAAAGGGTCACTGAGCGAGACAAATAGAGAGCTAAGGACTGAAGCGGTGTTTTTGAATGCCCATTTGAATGACTGCAGTGAAAAACTTGTTAGCATGGAAGATGAAAGGCAGGCATTGGAAGCTGTGTCTGTAAGCAAGGCAGAGAGGTTGGAGGCTTTACTTGAACAAAATGCAAGGATGGAAAAAGAAATTAGTAGCCTTCAACAGCAGGTTGATGGAAATGTCAAACAACATTCTCTTGTAATTCAGCAGTGCAAGGTAGAAGAAAATTCTCTTAAACAGCAGAATGAAATGTTAGAAAGAGAGGTTGGTAGTACCAGGTGTTTGCTTGAAGTAAGGGATAAAAGTATTCATAAAAGGATAGCTGAAAATGGCAAACTTAGCAGCCAGGTGGAGGAGTTGAGTAAAAAAATTATAGAGTTGGAGGAAACAAATGTCAATGTAGTGCAGGAAAAGGACGAACTAAAGAGGGAATTTGAATCACTTCATGCAGAGTCTGTCAAGAAACATAAAGTGATGGAGGAGAAACACTCTGAATTCTTCAAAGAAAAAGAAGCTTGGAATGCTGAGAAGGAGAACTTGTTGAGCAGGCTTACAGAGCTACAAACAAACCTCGAGTTGATGGTTAGCGTGAAAGGGTCACTGAGCGAGACAAATAGAGAGCTAAGGACTGAAGCGGAGTCTTTGAAGGCCCATTTGAATGAGTACAGTGAAAAACTGGTTAGCATGGAAGATGAAAGGCAAGCATTGGAAGCTGTTTCTGTAAGCAAGGCAGAGAGGTTGGAGGCTTTACTTGAACAAAATGCAAGGATGGAAAAAGAAATTAGCAGCCTTCAACAGCAGGTTGATGAAAATGTCAAACAACATTCTCTAGTAATTCAGCAGTACAAGGTAGAAGAAAATTCTCTTAAACAGCAGAATGAAATGTTAGAAAGAGAGGTTGGTAGTACCAGGTGTTTGCTTGAAGTAAGGGATAAAAGTATTCATAAAAGGATAGCTGAAAATGGCAAACTTAGCAGCCAGGTGGAGGAGTTAAGTAAAAAGAATATAGAGTTAGAGGAAACAAATGTCAATGTAGTGCAGGAAAAGGACGAACTAAAGAGGGAATTTGAATCACTTCATGCAGAGTCTGTCAAGAAATATAAAGTGATGGAGGAGAAACACTCTGAATTGTTCAAAGAAAAAGAAGCTTGGAATGCTGAGAAGGAGAACTTGTTGAGCAGGCTTACGGAGCTACAAACAAACCTCGAGTTGATGCTTAGCGAGAAAGGGTCACTGAGCGAGACAAATAGAGAACTAAGGACTGAAGCGGAGTCTTTGAAGGCCCATTTGAATGAGTGCAGTGAAAAACTGGTTAGCATGGAAGATGAAAGGAAAGCATTGAAAGCTATGCCTGTAAGCAAGGCAGAGAGGCTCGAGGCTTTACTTAAACAAAATGCAACGATGGAAAAAGAAATTAGTAGCCTTCAACATGAGGTGAATGAACATGTCAAACAACATTCTCTTGTAATTCAGCAGTACAAGGTAGAGGAAAATTCTCTTAAACAACAGAATGAAATGTTAGAAAAAGAGGTTCGTGATACCAGGTGTTTGCTTGAAATAAGGGATAAAAGTATTCACAAAGGGATAGTTGAAAATGGCAAACTTAGCAACCAGGTTGAGGATTTGAGTAAAAAAATTGTAGAGTTACAGGAAACAAATGTCAACGTAGTGCAGGAAAAGGACGAACTGAACAGGGGATTCGAATCACTTCATGCAGAGTCTCTCAAGAAATATAAAGAGATGGCGGAGAAACACTCTGAATTGTTCAAAGAAAAAAAAGAACAGGCAAAGACAATCAACTCATTGAGAGGAGAGATTAATTCTCTTACGATTGAGAAAAGTTTCCTTTCTCGAAATCTCAAAGAGGCAACCAAAAAATATGATTCTTTGGCAGATATACGGTTACAGAGTCAGCCTTCAACTATAGCACAAGAAGAAAGGAGTGAATTAGTTGATATTGTAAACCATATGGTTGTGCATGAAAAGCCAAAACCGAGCAATCTGAATGGAAAGCAAAATCCAAGCAATGTCAGTGAAAAGCCAAAACCAACAGATGTGAGTGAAACGCAAGGTATGCGGGAAAATAGAAAGCCCAATGGCGGGCAACAAAATAAAAAGCAAAACAACTTGCAATGAATGGGAAAGTGAGAAGCATGTTCTCAATCGAAGGACTGAATTTCTTACTGCATTTTATTGTGTAGTGTTGCTGTAAAATGCAGCAGTTTTGATTTGTTGCTGTAAAATGCTACAGTTTTTTATGTGTTGTTGTAAAATTCACAGTTTTGCTATAATTTTGATTTGTTGCAGTAAAATGCTACAGTTTTTGCATATCGCTGCCATAACCATACAATGGATTTATGACTAAGAGGATTCCGTGGATGTTTTGTTGAAAACAATATGCTGAGTTGTGTGTTCTGTTATCCTTTTTTTTAATGTTGCGAGGTGAAAGGTTATTAAATGGTTGAAGCATGATTCCTTTTAAATCTATTTACATACTATCATTTTAAATATATCTAATCTCTTACAGATATTAGTGATGTTTTTTTAAAAAGCAAAAGAATAAATTTAGTAAATTTTTTATTTATCATTTTAAATATATCTAATCTCTTACAGATATTAGTGATGTTTTTTAAAAAAGCAAAAGAATAAATTTAGTAAATTTTTTATTTATGTGGATTTTATATTTTCAAATATTTTAAATACCTTTTTTAATAACATTAACCAAAGTTATGTGGGTAATTGGCATTTATGGAGGTTAAGTCACTACAGGTCATTTGTTCAAGTCCTCTAGGGTGGGGGCACTTTTAACTAAATTAAAGTGACTCATGGAGGGTGACAGCATCTTCCAGATGGGCAGATTGTTCTTCCTTCAACATTGGAGCTAGCTGATTATATTTAATACACCAACAATAACTTTGTAAGAACAATTAAACCACTCTAAAGCTGGTAAATGGCACCACTTCTTAAGATGAGGAGGAGGCTTCTAGATTTGGCATGCAGCATAAAGAAGAAGACCATGTAAAGAGTGTTTTTAGATAGGGGTTGATATAAGAGAGTGTTCCACTCTTGTTGGTTTTTTCAAGAGTTAATTTTTTTTAATGTTGTAGCTCTGTGTGCATGTGGTGTGAATGTGTGTTTGTCTTGTTTTTAGCTCCCTCTGATCAACAACAAATTGGTATCATTGGTACTAGAGCATGAGGTTCAAAACACTTGAGTGAATGTCAGAGCAAGTAAAGGAGAGGTTGTGTTCTAAGAGTTGAAGCATTGTGTCTGAGAGTGTTGACCATGCGCAAAAGTGGAGACGGCGTCGGTGATTGGGTGACTATTGTTGTAGTAGTGTGTGAAAAAAAAGAATGGTGCAAGAGGCGACTGCCAAGAGGAGAGAAAAGGTCAGTTGTAGTAGTGTGTGAAAAAAAAGAATGATGCAAGAGGCAACCGCCAAGAGGAGAGAAAAGGTCCGTGAGGCTTGAAAAAGGAGTTGTAGACCAGCAAAGACGAGCTGTGAACTTGTAGAGTCCGTGAGAGAAAAGGAAAACTAAAACTTCCATATTCAACGGAAGGAGATTCTCCACTTGGAAAAATAGACATCTGAGGCATTGCCGAAAGAGTTTCAAATAGATTTGTTGCAGGTAGAGGTGTAGTAACTGTTACATTCTGTTTAGTGGGTTTGTCCAAATGTGCTCTTGTTGGAAATATTAATTATGAGTTGATTGGGTATCTAGTATGCGTCGGCTTTGTCATACATTCAGTTAGTCAATCTGTCAGTCTATAATGTCAATCAATCTGCCAGGATATGGAATTCACTCTCATCTTATTTAAGCGGATGCATAGTAATTCAAAAATCAAGTTCTTAGGTAAATGTCACTGAGAAATTTATTACAGTCTTTAATGTTACTCGGTAGCTTCCAAGAGATGTTGATGTATATGTAACTTCGGAATGTACTTCATCTATGTATTTCATATATATTTATTGTACCCTTATAAGAGATGTGTTATTCCTCTATAAGGAAGTGTTGTCATGTGTATTGACAAGTGTCGCAAGTGTGTGTACTTGCCGATGGGTTATTAGACCACCATGTGTGGGGTGGGCCCTGAAATATATATTATATTGTGGATGTACCTAGCTAGACAAGTCGGCCCCATAGTGTAACTGGGAAAACAGGTTAAGTATAAATAGAGATCGGGAGATCTCTATTTAATCACTCAGAAACTCACACTTCTCTCACTCAGAAAGTGGCGCACTAGTGAGGAGGAGGATCATCTGCTACTAGGAGACTATCTCAGTGTATTTTGGTTGTAATTTGGTTGAGCCATTGCTCTCTCAATCTCTGAGGAAGTTGTGGGGTTTTTCACCTTAGGGTTTTCCCCACGGAAGCTCTGTGTCTCTTGTCTCTCATGCTTTTAATTCTTGTGATGCTTGTCATGCTTATTATGATTGTTATGCATTGATATACTGTACATGTTATTCTCTCAGTAAAGATCCTAGAGTATTGTGAATTAATGCTCAAAATTTAACATGGTATCAGAGCTAACCTGAGAAGAAGACATTGTGCAGTGACGGAAACTAGGGTTTCTTGTTTATTGGGTTTCTCTCCAAAGATTTTGGAAAAACAGTATAGTAGATTGACTCTACTCATCAAGGAGAATCTATCTGTCCAATCAGAATTCAATTCTGAGCATTTTAACATTTGGCCCTAAAAAGTAGGGTTTCCTCAAAAATAGGAATTTATGGAATCTGAAGACATAGCTGGAAGCTACTTGCAAAAATCGAAGTTTAGAGCTTTGGATCGAGGTTTTTGGCTTGGTAGATCTCCGGGAAACTCAAACCCTAATTCAGGGCTCTCTTTAGTGAATCTGGGAAGACAGAAAGACAGTTTTGAAGGGTGTAGCTTTGCAAATCTCAAATTCTGAATACACCAGGTTGATCAGCTCATCAAGGCGCATCTTTCTATCCTTTCAAAAAGTTGAAATTCACATTTTGAATTTTTAGGGTTTTTCTGACAAACCCTAATCTAAGACCAGATCTAGTTTTCAGCAATTCAAGTGGTAAGACCCAAAACTTTTCTATTTCCATTTGAAGTACTCTTTAAGATGTATCACCACACCAATCTTGAGGATAAACTTGAAGGGGATGATAACTTCCGAGCCTGGAAGTATAGGATTGGGTTAATCCTGGAAGAGAATGAGTTGGACTCATATATAAAAGAAGACATCCCTATCCCAGAGGATGAAGAGGCTAAGATATTGCATAAGAAGAACTTGGTCAAGGCAAAGAGAATCATTGTTGATTCTATCAAAGACCATCTCATCCCCCATGTGTCATCTCTGAAGACACCCAAAGAGATGTTTGACTCCCTAACCAAGTTATTTGAAGGGAAGAACATAAATCGGAAGATGACTCTACGGAATCAATTGAAAGGGGTCAAGATGTTGAATGGAGAAACCATTCAATATTACTTCTCCAAGGTCTCTCAGATCAAGGAACAACTTGAAGATGTGGATGAAGTAGTGGACAATGGTGAAGTTGTTATGACCACTCTGAATGGCCTACCTAGGTCATGGGACTCCTTTATTCAAGGAATCTGTGCAAGAAAGAAATTGATCTCTTTCAGTAAAATGTGGGAGGAATGCTCTCAACAAGAAGCTAGACTTGTAGCTCGTGAAGAAAAGATGGGAGGTGAAGATCAAGCTCTCGTAGCTCACACCAAAAGAAGCAAGCCCAAGAAGGAGCACTCTCACTACAAGAAGTCCACTCACTATCACCAAAAGAATAAGAAGGATCTAAGGTGCTTCACATGCAATGAGAAGGGTCACTTTGCTTCAGATTGTCCCAAGAACAAAAGGGATAACAACAACATCTCCAGCAAGAAGAAGAAGGGCAGCAAAAGAAAGTTCCATGCTCATGCTGTTGAAGATGATGAACCTCCAAAGAAGAAGGATAGGGCAGAAAGTGATGATAGTGATGATGACTCCTCAAGTGAAGAAGAGTATGTTCTAATCTATGTTCTCACAGGTACTATCTCCCATGGTTGTAATGATTGGTTAATTGATAGTGGGGCTTCCAAACACATGACTAGGTTTAAGGAATCTTTGTAAACCTATCTGAACATGAATCAGTCCATAAGGTGAAACTTGGGGATGATTATCAATACTCAATCAAAGGAAGTGGTGAAGCCTCCTACAACCTAGATTCTGGAAAATCTTTGAAGATGAAAGAAGTCATTTATGTACCTGGGCTCAAGAAGAATCTTCTCTCCATCTCTGCATTGGATGCAAAAGGCATGAGGGTTGCATTTGTAGATGGCCAAGTTCTAATGTGGCCAAAGGGTAAAACAATCGATGATGCAGTAGTGATTGGAGAGCAAGAGGGAGGATTGTATAAATTGAAGGGTCAACCTGAACATGCCATGGTACATGACTTCATGGAGCCAAGTGAACTTTGGCATAGAAGACTTGCTCATATGCATTATAAGGCTCTTCCAATTGCAAGCAAGGCTGTAGAAGGTCTTCCTGAAATCAAGACCAAACATGAAGGTGTTTGCAAAGGATGTGCAAAAGGTAAGAACATTAAGAAGGATTTCCCAAGCAGTGAAAGCAAGGCAAGAGGTATCCTGGAAATCATCCACTCAGATGTATGTGGTCCTATGTCATCCAATTCTCTGAGTGGGTATGTTTACTATGTCTCGTTTATTGATGACTTCTCAAGAAAGACTTGAGTATACTTCTTGAAGAACAAAGATGAGGTGTTTGATAAGTTCAAGGAATTCAAAACCTTGATGGAGAATCAAACCGACAAGAAGATCAAAACATTCAGATCCGACAATGGTGGAGAATTCACCTCAGGTGACTTCAAGAAGCTTTACAGTGATTCAGGGATTAAGAGGGAGTTGACTGCTCCCTACAATCCACAACAAAATGGAGTTGCAGAAAGAAAGAACAAAACAATCATGGAAGCAGCAAGGGCAATGCTGCATGACCAGGATCTACCTATGCATCTATGGGCAGAAGCAACTAGAACAGCTGTATATGTGAAGAACAGAACACCCCACAAGATATTGGACAACAAGACACCAAAAGAGGTCTTCTCTAGTAAGAAACCTGAAGTCAGCCATCTCAGAATATTTGGTTGTCCAATATACACTCATGTCCCAAAGGAAAAGAGGAAAAAGCTAGATCCTTCAGGAAAGAAGGGTATCTTTGTGGGTTACAATGAAAGCTCAAAGGCTTACAGAATATACTTTCCAGGGTTCAAGAAGATTGATGTCAGCAAGGATGTGACATTTGATGAAAACTCAGCATTCATCAAATCAAGAAAGACACCTGTTGAAGTTTATGAAGAACCTAAGGAAACTAGATTTCAAGACACTACCATGACTGAAGCAATTCCAGATGTTGATTGTGAAAATGAAGATCCACAACAACCTGTAGATCCACCCCGTGAGGATAACTCTCATAAGAGGAAACCTGCATGGGCTAGAGAGCTCATTCAAGATGCAGAAAGATTTGGCATTCCAGAGGAAGAACACAGAACAAAGAAAAGAACCAAATCACATACCAGCTATGTTGCTTTACTCTGTGACATTATGAACAAAGAACCTTCCAGTTATGAAGAAGCAGCGGAAAAGAAAGAATGGAAGGATGCCATGGTTGAGGAATACCAATCAATAATGAAGAATGATGTTTGGGATGTTGTCCCAAGACCTAAAGAGAAGTCTGTTGTGACTTCTAAATGGATCTACAAAATCAATCATGCTGCAGATGGCAGTGTAGAGAAATACAAGGCAAGATTCGTAGCTCGTGGCTTCTCTAAAAAAGAGGGAATAGATTATGAAGAAACTTTTGCACCTGTAGCCAGGTATACTTCCATTAGAACAGTACTTGCCCTGGCTGCAGCAATGAAATGGAAAATACACCAGATGGATGTCAAGACTGCTTTCTTGAATGGTGTAGTTGAAGAGGAAGTATATGTGGAGCAGCCACTTGGTTTCGAAACTCATGACAGGGAGTCATATGTGTGCAGATTGAAGAAAGCCTTGTATGGCTTGAAGCAAGCTCCCAGAACTTGGTATGGTAGGATGGACAGTTTTCTATCTAGTCTGGGATTTACCAAGAGTAAAGCGGATTCCAACCTTTACTACAAGGTTGAGGAAGGGAATCCTGTGATTCTACTCATGTACGTGGATGACTTATTTGTAACATGAGATGACAAATTGATTGCAGATACAAAGAGGAAGCTTGCTACTGAGTTTGATATGAAGGACCTGGGGATGATGCACTATTTCCTAGGTATGGAGGTGTGGCAGAGTACAGATGGGATCTTCTTTGGACAAGGGAAGTATACTATAGATATCCTGAAGAGGTTCGGGATGATGGATTGCAAGGCCATGGCCACACCTATGGCATCGAACCTGAAGCTTCTATGTGATGCTTCATCTGAGCCAGTTGATGTCTCTATGTATCGTCAGATGATTGGGTCCTTGATGTACTTGACGAACATAAGACTAGATATTTTCTTTACGGTGAACACATTTAGCCAGTTCCTAACGGATCCGAGGAGTGTTCACCTGGTTGCTGTAAAGCATATTCTGAGGTACCTAAAGGGTATGGTTGATTATGGACTCAGGTATGAAGCGAATCAAAAGTTTAACCTGCAAGGTTATGTTGATTCAGATTGGGCAGGCAGTGCTACAGATAGGAAGAGCACATCTGGGTGCTGCTTCAATATGGGATCAGGTGTGATCTCTTGGTTTAGCAGGAAGCAGTCCTGCGTAGCACTGAGTACAGCTAAGGCAGAGTATGTTGCAGTCTGTTCAGCTAGTTGTGAGGCAGTATGGCTTCGGAAGCTACTGTCTGAGTTATTTGATCTCCCATTGGATGCTACTGGTATCTTCTGTGATAACCAGAGTTGTGTGAAGCTATCTGAGAACCCAGTGTTTCACGACAGGTTGAAACACATAGAGATCAAATATCACTATATCAAGGATATGGTGCAGAGAGGAGCAGTGAAGCTCCTGTATGTTGCGACGGACGAGCAGATTGCAGATGTATTGACAAAGCCATTAGCCAGAGTGAAGTTCGAGTACTTCAGAGAGAGGCTTGGTGTTCTTCAGATCGATGACACTTCAAGGAAGAAGTGATGGAGACATTTGCTGAAGCCATTCCAAGCATGTTGGAAGGAGGATCCTTCACATGGTTGTGGATGTAAGCGCTGGATGATGAGCATTAGGATGATGTTCTAGTTTCTGTTCTGTATGATCAGTTGGATCATTTACATTTGTGTATATATGCATTAGGATGATGCTGGATATGATCAGTTGGATCATTTATATGTATATGTATGTACACATCATGTTGGATGCTGGATATGATCAGTTGGATCATTTGTATGTATTTTGTATATGCATCATGTTGGATGCTTGGACCATGTATTTGTGTTTGTATCAGGTGGATACAATGTATGATCAGGTGGATCATGTATGGTGATATGTATCAGGTAGATACTTGGTATGCATCAAGTGGATGCAGTGTATGATCAGGATGATCATAGATGACGAGCTTCAGGATGTTGCTCCAGATGACTTGCAGTAGGATGTTGCAGTGATGATGATCAGGATGATCATGTGTACATCAAGATGATGTATGGTGAGTATCAGGATGATACTTTATGGCCGTGGATCAGGTTGTGCAGATGAGCATGTCTAGGAGATCCTATAGGTCGGAGTTGTGTACCCGTAACAGCCTGGGATGCTCTTTCGAGACATTGCTCTAGGAGGACATGTAATTTGTGCCCTGGGAGATTTCAGGTCGGAGTTGTGTACCCATAACATCCTGAGATGCTCTTGCGAGGTTTTGTCCTATGGCATGTAATTTGTGCCCTGGGAGATTTTAGGTCAGAGTTGTGTACCCGTAAGATCCTGAGATGCTCTTTCGAGGTTTTGCCATGACCACATGTAATTTGTGCCCTGGGGAGATTTCAGGTCGGAGTTGTGTACCCGTAACATATTGAGATGCTCTTGCTAGGTTTTGTGGTGACCACATGTAATTTGTGCCCTGGGGAGATTTCAGGTCGGAGTTGTGTACCCGTAACATCCTGAAATGCTCTTGCTAGGTTTTGTGGTGGGGTCACATGTAATAAGTCATGGAGATCTGGACAGGATGAAAAAGGCCTCAGATGCTCTTTAGGGTTCTTGCTAGGAAAGAGACTCTTTAAAGGTTTTGTGATGCACGTAATAAGTCCTGAGGATTCCACATTATGGCCAGTGATGATGAATACCTGCAAGTGGTGGGCCTACATCCAGTATGAAAAAGGACTGGCTCTGTAGAACTTCCTATGACGAGTAGAGTCAGAGATTGGTTGAGATAGCAGCAGTAGTGACGATGATGATGACGATGATCCCAAGAAGAAGACTTGTTTAGCAGATCTATGTCAAGAAATACCTTCCTAGTTAAGAGGGAGTGCTGATGTATATGTAACTTTGGAATGTACTTCATCTATGTATTTCATATATATTTATTGTACCCTTATAAGAGATGTGTTATTCCTCTATAAGGAAGTGTTGTCATGTGTATTAACAAGTGTCACAAGTGTGTGTACTTACCGATGGGTTATTAGACAACCATGTGTGGGGTGGGCCCTGAAATATATATTATATTGTGGATGTACCTAGCTAGACAAGTCGGCCCCATAGTGTAACTGGGCAAACAGGTTAAGTATAAATAGAGATCGGGAGATCTCTATTTGATCACTCAGAAACTCACACTTCTCTCACTCAGAAAGTGGCGCACTAGTGAGGAGGAGGATCATCTCCTACTAGGAGACTATCTCAGTGTATTTTGGTTGTACTTTGGTTGAGCCATTGCTCTCTCTATCTCTGAGGAAGTTGTGGGGTTTTTCACCTTAGGGTTTTCCCCATGAAAACTCTGTGTCTTTTGTCTCTCATGCTTTTAATTCTTGTGATGCTTGTCATGCTTATTATGATTGTTATGCATTGATATACTGTACATGTTATTCTTTCACTAAAGATCCTAGAGTATTGTGAATTAATGCTCAAAATTTAACAAGAGAAGCCATTTCTTGGTCTTTGTATTTAAGTAATTTTTTAGCAATCCGTGATGGGAGCACAAGCGCTGTGTAAAATCTAGTCTCATATTTGCATTTGTGGTGTTTTACTCAAGTTTATTTCTCATGTCTCACATATTTTGTGGAGTATGAATGTTAAATATTTTACTTTGTAAAGATTGAGAAATATATGATTTAAGTTTGTTTGAGACATTTGTGGAATAGTAATATGTGTCATGTGGATGAAAATATAGTCTGCGCAATAAATCCCAGTAAAGTGTGAGTAGTAAAACTGCACAGTGAAATTATGAACTTGTGTAGTTCTTCCTTGATTTGGTATCAGAGCAGGTTTCAGTATTTGTTGTATCAGAGTATGTTATCAAGTCTCTTCTACAGACTCCAAGTTTTACAGGCAAGAATTATGAATATTGGTCTCTCACCATGAAGGCTTTGTTCAAAGGAAAAGATGTATGGGAGATAGTTGAAAATGGCTATGTTGAACTAGCAAATCAGGTAGCATACAATGCTCTCACACAAGCTAAGAAAGATATCTTGAAGGAACAAAGGAAGAATGATGGAAAAGCTTTGTTTTACATACATCAAGCGATGCATGAAAGTATGCTTCCAAGAGCAGTAGCGGCAAATATAGCCAAAGAGACATGGGATACACTACAATTAGCATATCAAGGTTTGGACAAGATAAAGATTGCTAAATTGCATATTCTTAGAAGATATTTTGAATCTCTGTCAATGAAAGATACAGAATTAGTAGAAGCATTTTATACTCAAGTCATTGGACTGATAAACCAAATGAAATCTCATGGAGAAGTTGTAGAAGATAGAAAGGTTGTTGAGAAAGTGCTCAGGAGTCTTCCTCCAAAATTAGAGTCTTTGGTTGTAACATTGGAAGAAAACAAAGACATGAGCAATTTTAGCATTGATGAGTTGCAAGCCTCTCTCATCAATCATGAACACATAATAAATAGATCAAATACATCATTGGAGGTGCATTTGTATCACATTCATCCATAAGTCATGGAAGAGCAAAGGGGAGATCAAATTTCAGAGGCAGAGGAAGGAGTTCTTCAAGAGGAGGACGTAGCAACAGTCCTGCAAATGTTGCTGGTAGAGGTCAAAATCAGAATTTCGGACAGTCAAGTGACCAAAGGTTTGATAAATCAAAAATTCATGTCATTATTGTAAAATATTTGGGCATTATGCATATGAATGTATAAAGAAACAGCGTGACCAGAGTAAGCAAGGTGAAAGCTAGTCATGTAACTCTAACTCTTCCAACATCACAATGGTTTTGGCATGTGCATCTCCACTTGAATGCAATGTTGTACAAGAAATCCCATGTGACATATGGTATTTAGATTCAGGCTACAGCAATCATATGTTTGGAAATTTAGATTTATTTTCCAGTCTAGATAAATCAATTCAAACTGATGTTAGACTTGGAAACAATATCCAAATCATTGTTTTGGGAAAAGACACTGTAGTGGTAATGTCACCTACCCAAATTCTAAAAATATTATTTTATTTGGCAAAATACTTTATGTTAAATTTTAATTACAAAGTTTTGTAATTATGACCAAGTTTGGTCAAGGATGAATGTAATTATTGATTATTATTATTTAATAAATTAAAGTAGGAGACAAACACCCAAGGGAATTGTTAAATGAGTGTTCACTGACCCACTAGGAGGAATGGAAGATGTTAGAAGGCATGAGACAGATGGAAGCACTTGTACTTCACCACTAGCTATTGGTTATGGGACAACTACCCCTAAAAATGTGGCATTATCCCCCAGGTGGTGGGAGTGAGTAGGCAGCTCATTAAATGACCAGTTAACCACTAAAAGGCCTAGGCAGCCTACATAAGGAAAATTCAAATTGAGCAGGCAGCTCTTACAATATTTTCTGCAGAAATATTCCTCAAGTGCATCAAGTGATCACTGAGAGATTTGAATAGGGAGGCTATGTGAGAGTGCAATTGTAAGTCTGCAAATTATTCTGAGAAGGAGAACCAGAGGTGTTGGGGCAGGTCCCTTTGACTGCTAAGTCTTTAAGACTGGATATTGCTACTGCAAGTTGAGGTCCTAAGCTTCTAAGTTTCTTTCTCCTGGTGGTTCAGTGAATAGGCTCGGGGGTCCTAAGGCAAGTAACTTGGTTGTCTTTAGGAATTGGTTGCGTGGAACAGGTTCCTTGGGCTGTTTGTTTCCCTCCACTTAACCAGGTTTCACTATTCCTACTTTGCTTATAGCTTAATGTTTCTGCTTAGTCAAACTCTGTTTTGTAAAAAAAATTATTTTATTTTTTGATCTATGTTTAATTCTGAATGATAAAGCTTTGTTAAAGACCTGATTAGATAATCATCTCTATATTTTTCCCCATGTTGTTCTCTGCATAGTACTCTAGTATAGAGAAGCAAATTAATGATAAAGGAGAGATAGGCAAATTTCCATTGATTGGATAAATGATTTCAGTAAGTGTTCTGTTTATAATTCTGTCCTATTTTTTTTAAAACACAGTAAAACATTATTGTATAGCACAAATTGCAGTATAGAATTCATGTAAATATTAATTGAAAAAAAAACACAGTATGCTTCTGACAGTTCCATATATTCTCTTGTCTCTATTCATTTAAGATAGTAAGCAAACGCACATTAATACTTTATATGTTTTCAATACAACTGTATTTTCAATGATTAGTTCTGTATCAATCTAGTACAAATATTCACATTTCATTTCTGCAAAATTTATACTTTTGTTTTCAATCATTGAATATCTCAAAGTAGTATCAAACCCTATTTTATTTCCAAACCCTAGAATTAAGTACACAGTCCATCATTTTTTTTTTGCTCAAGCCTTTCATGGCGAATCCTAAACATTTATTTTTCAAACCCTAGCTAGCATTTCGAAACCTCTTCAAGACAGTAAATTCACACAGCAGAAAGCACGATTCTTTGCCATTGTTTATCAAGGATTCATAACCCTAGTAGAACACATCTCAACATTTGAAAACAATCACACTATCAAAATTATTTATACACAGGTTAAGCTTCTGGAATCATAGCTTAATGCAATTCAGATAGAAATCAAAGGTACATGTAGAACACTTTTACATTTCAAATTTAGACCTTGTGCACTATCTTTTGCAGAATTTCTTGACATTCGAACTCATTTCACAATCTTTCAAAAACTTCACTATCGACATCATTGACGAAGAATAGAAAGCAATCATCTACACTAGACCTAAGATAATTTCATTTTCGGACTCGATTCAACAATATTCAAAACAATCTTATACTTTTATCAAAACCAATAGCTCAGAGGAAAGTGAAGATAAACATGACTCCATTAAAGATTGCCCAATAGCACAGTTAAAACATGACAGAGGCTATATTACTTTCCATTTAAAGTTTTCCAAAAACACGAAATGTCTTTTCCCTCAAACATCCAAAGGTGTAAAGACCAACTCGAAGTTGGTTCCAACGCTTCAGTAAAAACCTATTGAGCCGAGCATTAAAAAGGACTGAGGATTAACCTCTTACATCTTGACATCAAAGCAAGTCAAACTAAAAACGTCGCAGTCAGCCATCACTGAAATAAGATGAATGTTTCCAACTCTCGGCATATAGCAAACACCATCCAAGGCACCTACGAGGTTTGTTGTGAACCACCGGAGCTTACCAGGAAAACCGTAGCAATATCCAGTTTCTTATTCTTCACATAGCAACCTCATTCGAGTGGGTACCTACCAAAACATGCAGTGAAAGGTTAAAATAAGATTATGCAGGACCAAATCAAGTATTACAATATTATGTTACAATTCTCGAATATTTACCTTTAAAATTTTCATTTCGAAATATCAATCCATTACACCATCAAACGACGAAGCAAGTTGGTATTGACAACAACCCTAAAGCTATCACAGCAGACCAATCTCAACCGTAGGAGAATCAAACCCTGTCCGAAACACTTCTGCTACACTAGAAGAAGAAAACCCTGTCACTATTTTGGTATCATAGCTTAAATGCAGAAGGTCCAATGCCTGTAACTATTTAGAAAACTACCACTCACAGGTCATAAGATCGAAACCCTGAGAGACACTCTTGCCAAACCCTACATTTTGGCAGCCTGTCGGCCTCAACCTAGTGTAACAATGAAGACCGGGAAGCTTGCAAAACATTACATACAACGAGGTTTAGGGTAACAACATCAACGATCGAGATTTGATGAGATCAACGAGCATGGAGATGCCAACGATGCTACGTTGAAAGCTGAGCAACATTGCATTAATATCCCATTAATTACATCAACCACAACAGTGCCAACACTGCCTGCCAAGAGATATTGCCGTGTACAGCTCGAAGGAGAAGCGTCATAACAACCATGCTAGCCAGGATTTCTAGTTGTAAAACCAACCAAAGCTCACGTGAAGGGATTACGTGGATGGACACCCATACTTTTCACTATGGAGTTTGGTTAGCATATTTATTACCGATCGGGACATTGTCAACCTGAAGATAGCATTTAATAACCGTCAAACTCATCACTCCTTTATGAATTAGTTTGATACGTTGTCAATACTTAGGGTAAGAGCTAGGTATAATAGTATAGTTCCATTCATTGCTATAGTCTCGGTTTTCAAAGGTTGGAGACACTATACCATTGGTTCAATTATTGCTTAAGTATATAAATAAATAGAATTACATCGTATTCCATAGTTTTCATATTGTAATTATAGTGTTGCATATGATAGTGATTACATCGTATAGTGATAAACATATCATTGCAATTTGAAATTCATAGTATTATAATTTATGTGCATAGTTCATATAATTCAAGGATTAGGCACTATAATATTTGAATTACATAGCATTGAAATTTGTAAATGCATAGTAACTAATAAGAACTAGCCATATAGGTACATGGATAAGCATGATGCCAAGGGCATAATTTAAAAAAGGGACATTATACATTATAATGCAAAGTTCATAACATTAATCACTAGACCATTCAAATACATTGTAGATCATTTATAATCGAATAATGAATTCAGGACTTAGAATAATCTAGGTTCTGTACATGCAAAGTTTAATGATAAATTCAAAGGTGTTCACGATAAAGACAGGATTCTTACGATAAAATTAAATAGCATTATATCAATCAACTGATAACGTGTTTTCAATAGCATTGAAGAGTTTGGTTTTTAGCACGTTGACTTGTTTGGAAACCAAATTATTCATACATCCGATAACTTGTTTCACAAGGACGTACTTAGCATTTAATTCTACTTTGACGATGAATTGAATGATACTCTAACTTTGTTGCCGTAGAATTCTTACCTGTTGTCTACAGATGGAAATTGTTCAAATGCCTTAGCTAATCATAGCTAAGTAAACTCCGGGGTACCTCATAGGACCCCTTCAAAATCATACAAGAAAATTGTTAGTACGTCATCAATTACAGCATATTAATATAAGCATATGTATAGCATAGAAGTACTTTTAGAACTCATAAAGGTGAAGACTACATTTAATGATGTTACAATCATAAAACATCTTGCGATCAAATATTAGTATCTACTTAAATTCCGCATTAGCAATTCATTTAGTGTTATGTTTTATATGTATTAATTTCGACATGTTACCATGTTCAACTATTCTAGATACGAGATTTAATTAGTTATTTATTCCGCATTACTGATTTCGATAATTATTGCTATTATATAAAAAATTTAAATTTTCGGTATTTTTCGGGATGTTACAGGTATTCTAACCAAACAAGGGGAGCAAAAAACTATGCTTGATGTTTATTATGTCAAAGGTATGAAACATAACTTAATGGCCATTGGACAATTGTTACAAAAGGAGTATAGAGTCTGCATGGAAAATAATCACTGTGTAATTTTGGACAAGCATCCAATTAAACAACTGATAGCTAAGGTTCAAATGACAAGCAATCGCTTGTTTACTTTTAGGACAAGACCTGATATGAAAGGGAAGACAACTCAAGTTGTTCATGAAGCGGAGAATGAGCATTATGGAGCAGCATTCAAGGCAGAAGGTAGGAAGGAAGAACAGGACAATGGTAAAGAAATTCAAGCAGCATTTCAATCAGAGGTTCAGGAAGAATCTTGGTTGTGGCATTTCAGATTTGGAAATCTAAACTTTGGTGGGATGAAGTTATTACACATGAAGAATATGGTGAAAGGATTGCCATAATTGAAAATCCAGAAAGAATATGTGAAGGCTACATTTTTGGCAAGCAACATAGAGAATCCTTTCCAGTGGGAAATTCATATAGAGCGCACACACCACTTGAAATTGTGCAATTTGATATTTGTGGGCTTATGCAAACACC
The DNA here is from genome assembly GCA_027924585.1 of Larix kaempferi. Taxonomy (NCBI): domain Eukaryota; kingdom Viridiplantae; phylum Streptophyta; class Pinopsida; order Pinales; family Pinaceae; genus Larix; species Larix kaempferi. Next base: position 10,303,881 of record BSBM01000087.1, read on the forward strand.
ATCCATAGGCGGATGCAATTATTTTCTCACATTTATTGTTGATTTCACAAGAAAAACATGGATTTATTTTCTTAAACATAAATATGATGCATTTGGATGTTTTCAGCAATTTAAGGCACTTGTGGAGAATCAAAGTGATCACTTCATCAAAGCTTTAAGGATGTACAGAGGTGGTGAATATGTCTCAAATGACTTTCTAAATTTTTGTAAATGTCATGGCATACATAAGCAATTCACTACGTGGTATACACCTCAGCAAAACGGTGTCGCAAAAAGAAAGAATAGAACCATTATGGAGATGGCGCGCAGTATGATGACAGCCAAGCATTTTCCAAATGAATATTGGGTTGAGGCAGTAGAAACTGTTGTATACACCATGAATAGGTTCCAAACGAAGAGTGTGAAGAACAAATTTCCTCAAGATGCATGGACAGATATGAAACGCAATGTTTCTCATTTAAAAAATATTTATTGTATCGCATATGTGCATATTTCAGATGAGCTACGAAAGAAATTAGATAACAAAGGACGGAATTGTATATTTATTGGTTATTCAGAAGACACAAAAGCATACAAACTGTATGACCTTGTCACAAGAAAGTTCATAATCAACCGTGATGTTCAATTTGTGGAAAATGAAGCATGGGATGGAAGTGTAGAGATGAGAGTAAAAATTGTGAATCTTGTTGCACATGATGATATGATGGAAGAAGTGGATCAGACACCACAAGCAAGTCAACATGTCGCAGTACCATCCACACCTAGGACTGCGCAACATGTCACACCTCAAGATATTGCACCACAAGTTGTATCTCAATCTACACCAGCAAGTACATCAAGAGAGCAACAAACTCCAGTAGGAAGCCCAAGGAGTTCCTCATCACCAGATCCAACTTTCGCAAGCTTGATGCCACGAAGAACAAGAAGTCTATGCGAAATATATGATGCTAATACAACAAATTCACTTTCAATTTTTGCATTATTTTCTCAAATAGATGATCCACTAACTTTTGAAGAAGCTTTCAAGGATGATGTATGGGAACAAGCCATGGATGAAGAAATTGAATGTGTTGAAGAGAATCAGACATGGGAATTGGTAGAGGACCAAAAGATAAGGAGTTTCAAATTCATTTAACACAGCTCCTCTTCACTCATAATTGTTCCTGCGTAATGACTGTTTTCAAACAGATGTAATAAGTGTCAAATGGATTTATAAAACCAAGCAAGATGCAAATGGTAATGCACAGAAGCATAAGGAAAGATTAGTTGAAAGAGGGTTCACACAACAACCCGGCATAGACTTTAATGAAACATTTGTGCTAGTTGCACACATTAATACAATCAGAACAGTTTTGGCCATAGTTGCGCACAACAAATGGTCTATTTATCATATGGATGCTAAATATGCATTTTTAAATGGTTATTTAAAAGAGGAATTGTATGTGGAACAGCCATAAGGATATGAGGTTCCAGGACAAGAAAACAAAGTGTACAAGATTAAAAAGGCACTTTATGGATTGAAGCAAGCTCCTAGATCTTAGTACAGTCACATTGACTCCTACCTCATTCGAAATGGATTTCGCAAAAGTGAATGTGAACCAACATTGTACACCAAAGTCAACAAAGAAGGTAATTGTTAGGATAATTAATACTCCAACCTTGTCCACCTTAGTGTTATTAGTCTTTTCCTATTACTAGATGATGTCATTGGACCCCTGGTGGTGTGCAGATGTCATATAGAACCCATTTTCCACTTGATGCACCCTACATGCATGATTTTAGGATATCCAGATTCAGTTCCCTACATTTTAGGAGCTAACTCAGTGATCTAGTTCAGTCCACTGGAGTTCTTGACTCTAGTGGGGGGTTTGTGCTTCGATTGCCACTGAGTGTGATCTAATGTGCCCTCTCTAGCCTGATTGCATGAGATTTTGCACGCCAAACTCACTGATGTACCCTTCTTGGTTAGTTAACTAACAGTAGCTTTAGTTCACTGAGTCTTAGATGAGTTTGGTAGCCTCGGAGCACTGTAGTGGTGATATTTCCTAGGCTAGATTGTTTGGGATTCGAATTATCTCTATGTATTTGAATTTCCTATATTGTAACATATATGTTGACTATATTGATTAATGGAACATGACACACTTTTATGTGCACGTCTGATTTTCAATGCATGATTAATTTTACTGCTCAATTCACTGCAATTTTCACTGTAATTCATGTTTCTTGCTAATTCTTTCACTGTGAGATTTTATCAAGCTCCATGATCTGTTGTGTTCCAGAATTTCACAGTAACATGTTGATTTTGTGCTTGTATGTTGATGATTTAATATTTATTGGTAACTTTGGCATAGAATATTTTAAAGCAGTCATGGAGAATGAATTTGAAATGACTGGTTTGGGGCTTATGAGATATTTTCTAGGCATTGAAGTCCATCAATCCAGAGATGTAATATTTATCTCTCAAACCAAATATGCAAATGAAATCCTGAAAAGATTCAATATGGTAAATTGTAAATCTGCCCCAACACCAGTAATAACAGGACTGAAATTGAGCAAGGAGGACGATGGATCAAATGTTGATCCCACACTATTTAAAAGGTTGGTTGGAAGCCTTATGTATCTTATTGTGACAAGGCCTGATATAATGTATGGAGTAATTCTGATATCAAGGTTCATGGAGTTTCCAAAAGACACACTGGCAGGCAGGTAAAAGAATTATGAGGTATGTAAGTGGCATAGAGTATTTTGGCATTCTGTACTCACCTTTAGAAGATTTTAGACTTGTTGGATACACTGATAGTGATTGCGTAGGAAACATGGATGATAGGAAAAGTACATTAGGGTATACATTTCATTTTGGTACAGGAGTAGTGTCATGGGCATCAAAGAAACAACCCATTGTAGCTATGTCATCAGCAAAATATGAATATGTCGCAGCTACAAGCATTGCATGTCAAGTTGTTTGGATACGCATAATGTTAAAGGATGTGTCACAAACCCAAGAAGAAACCACAACAATTTACTGCGACAATAATTCAGCCATTGTGCTATCAAAGAACCATGTGTATCATAAAAGAACCAAGCATAATGACACCAGGTATCATTTCATCAGAGAATTGGTAAATAACAAAGAAAATTGTTTAGATTTTTGCATGTCTAGAGATCAGCTGGAAGACATATTTACAAAACCATTGGCAAAGGAAAATTTCCAGTATCTGCGGAGTTGTTTAGGAATTGTTTATTTTGAAAATAACTGAGGTCTCACAGTCAGTTTCATTTCAATTCCAATTTTGATGTAATTTTGTAATCCCTATATGCTCATAGTTAAGGGGGAGTGTTGGAAATATTAATTATGAGTTGATTGCTTATCTAGTATGCATCGGCTCTGTTAGAAATTTAGTCAGCCAATATGTTAGTACGTAATGTTAGTCAATCTACCAGGATATGGATTTCACTCCCCATCTTATTTAATTGGAACCATAGTAGTTCAGAAGTCAAGTGCTTGGGTAAATGTCACTCAAAAATTTATTACAGTCTTTGATGTTACTTGGTAGCTTTCAAGGGAGCAATTTCCTGGTCTTTGTATTTAAGATGAAAAACAGTCATTTGCAATAGAATGTAATAGCAATGCATGAGTGCAAGAAGAAGAAGGTCGAAGCCGAAGTAAGTTTTTATCAGTCCGTGAAAGTCTGGGAGCTCAAGCTGGCGTAAATTAGTTTGTTAAAGCTTGGGAGCACAAGCTCTGTACGCAGTTATTTTGGTCCGGTAATATATATTTGCATTTTCCGTGTTTTACTCCGCAGAAGTTTATTTCTCATGTCACACATATTTTGTGGAGTATGAATGTTAAATATTTTACTTTATAAAGATTGATAAATATATGAGTTAAGTTTGTCTACGACGTGAAAAGTGAAAAGTGAAAGATTGCTAGCTCACCGTGCACAAATTTAGGATATTGTCCTAAAATATCGTGCACTAAGTTGTAAGTTTCTGGGTTCATAAATGTTCACATGTGAAAAAGTATTTACTTTTGAATGTGCATAGTATATATCCTTTAAGTTGCAAAAAGGTTAAATAAATTTTATAAAGTTTTTATAAAAGCTTGAGTTATTGTGCGGATTTTTTGTAAAAGAATTATTTTGCAGAAACGTAATATGTGTCACGTGAATGAAAATATAGTATGCGCAGTAAATCCCAGTAAAGTGTGAGCATTAAAACTGTGCAGTGAAATTCTGAACCTGTGCAGCTCTCTATTGAGCTCTTCCCAAAAGCTAGAGTTGAGCACAAGTTGAGCCAGCATAGAAAAATGAGATTTGGGTTTTGGCTTTGTGAAGACCAGAAATCATGGAGAGAAGGACTGCAGCTCATACTGTCTTCATGGTGAGTGCTATTAGAGAATCATTTGTCTTCATCCACATGCAGGTGGATCCACATTGATATTAAGAAAAGGAGAAAATGGGTACATTCAAGGAAAGATAATATTAGCACAATCACTTAACTTGTGGCTAGTGAACACCGATAGGTTACAAGTTAAGTGCCATGATCAAATTATCTGTTACTTGTTCTCCATGTTTAGTTGTAATCACTTGTTGTCTATGCCTTAGCTACCTGTTACCTTCTTTAGTTAAATGGGTTATCTGTCATTACATGTTATCCATGCATGAGCTATGATTTATCCATGTATCAATTTCCAGTTTTTTTATATTTCTTTTTTTTTAAATTGTTTATTTTGAATTTTGAACAACGCCCATAAAATTAATCTAGAAGTACACTTGTCCCATCCTCCTTTAATCTAGAAAAATCATAGATTGTAATCCACCCCAAATTCTAATATAAACACCTATCAATGTAACAACTGAGATCCATTCAAGAAAAAAAACAATGGTCAAGATTGATTGCGGCTCCAAGCCTGGGTGATGACATCGGGGAAAGACTGACCCGAAATTTCTATAGAGAGAAAACCAAACTCAATCTAATTCATTTTAGGTCCATGAAGTTTTTTGGTACAAGTGAAATGTTGGGTGAGACGCAAAAAATTCCAGCCCTCCATTTTCCTCCTCGTTGATTAGACGATGTTGGTTGCAATGTGATGATAAAGTGAAAGGTGCATTAGAGAAGGCAAGTTCGGTGGGCCTTAATTTATAAAAGTTCTAAAGGGTGTTTTCAAGAAAAAAAGGAGGGACGCTTTTATATAATGCAAGCTTGGTTTGTTAAAAAATAGGCGATTTTAGTGCACCTGAGTACCTGTTGCTAACAAAAGTAAAGCCTTAAACCCTGTTACTAACAGAAGTAAAACCTTAAGGCTATTCTTGAGAAAGAAATGGGTTATAAAAAGCCTGTGAAAAAAAAGGATTAATGAAAATGGAGAAAATTGTGAAGGGTTAAGAATATTTCTCAACAATCTTGAATTGATGGAAGCAGAAGCAACCCAAGAAATAAATATCATATTTTAGAAGAAAGGAGCTTATAAAGGACTAATAAATATTGTGATGAAAAGGAAATGGATACTTAATAAGGTTGAAATTAATATTGTATGTGATCAACTGTGTGAGAGAATAAGAGTCCTTCGAGAACTTACTAGAATGAGGTTCCTGGTTGATGAAGACCTCACAGTAGATGAGGCAGAATATAAAATGAATGAATTGATGAAGAAACAAGAGGGGCAGCAGTACCATCCCTAATTAATGTCGAATATCTCAAAGATGAGGACAACCATGAAAAGGATAAGAAACTAGAGTATATCGAGGACATGCCCAAGGATACATTGAAATTTTTAAATGAATATAATGTTTATGTTTATGCAGGTGCAATAGAAGTTGAATGTGACCACTTTGTTTCTACAAAAGAAAATGAAGGGTTTACCCTATGGGAACTAAAGGAATTAAAGACTCAACGAGGGAGAAATTGAAAGTGGAATTGATAATGAGGAAAATTGCAGTCAAGAAGAAGCTACAAAAGAAGAAAAAGAATACATTGTAGTTGAAAACTTAGAAGCTTTTTAAAATCATGAAGAAATTAAGATTGAAGAAGAAAGCATCAATAATATTATAGAGACTAGAGAGACAATTAATGAAAGGAATGGAAATCTAATTGTTGTCATTAATGAGAAAAGGAATGAGAAAATGAAAGAACTTGGAGCAATATATGATGAAGAAGACTATATCGATGAAGAAGAAAAATTGTAGATCAGTAAAGAGATGAAGCTCATTGAGGATATGATGAATGGAGTAGTCATGGATGATGAAAAAGATGATTAATATGATTGTTGTAGCAACTGAGAATAAAATACCTTATGAGGTATTTGATTAAATTTATGTGAAATGTATAATGGAGATAAGCATTAAAGGGGAAGAGATTGAACATGAGAAGAAGGTCCTTATAGATGATGGACAAAATGAAGGCAAGATTGAAACAGTTATTGCATCAGCACGAGAAGACTTGGAAAAGATAACTATTAAATTTACAAGTGCAACAACTCAAGAAGCAAGTGAAGCAAAAGAAGAAGAGAATATGAAATAGAACCATTCGTTGTTTAATATTTTTAGTGCTTTTTTTTGTACAAGTATGGACAACAACCATATGATTTCAAGAGTTGAAAAATAATCCTCTAATGAAGTGTCAAAGAAGCTAAGACACAGAAGAAAAAGAAACAAAAAAATAAAGCGAGTTAAATTTTAATTTTGTATTTGCAGCTAATAAAGAGATTGAGCAATTTCAAGAAGTTTCAAGACTCCAGAACTACAAAGGAAATAAAGAGGAAAATAATGATGGCATAAGGTCTAAAGAACCTGAAAATATATTGAAGATGAAGCCAAGAGTGAAGATGAAGATGAAAAATATCAGAGGACTGGCGAATACAAGGTTTGGAGCCCGAAGAAGAAAAAGAACATAAAAGTTTAAAAAATTTGTGAGTCATTTTGTAAGCCTAGTTGAAACTTAGAACAATAGGCAATCAAGTCAGAAATTGTATCAGAATCTGTTTTTTTCTAATCCCATCAAAGCATTACTAAAACATATAGATCTTGTATGTGTTTTAGCTTACTATAGTTAGAATTAAGGGGAGTGTTGGAATATGCACAAATTCCTCCCTTTGTCTATAATTAATTGAGTGTCAAAATGGATAATTGGTAATTTAATACATCAATAATAACTTTGTAAAAACAATTAGACCAGTATAGAAGCCTCTAGATGGCACTACTTCTCAAGATGAGGAAGCCTCTAGATCTGGTGTGTACTATCAGGAACAAGATCACATAAATAGTTTTTTAAGAGAAGAGCTAATAGAAGAATGTGTTCTGCTCATGTTTGATTTTTTTATATTGACTCTCATGATAGAAATCATAATTAAATAGAGAAAAAGTAATTACTTTGTTATAATAATGTGCTTGTAAAAAAATTATAATCAAATCTATAAGATATGCAATTTTTTGGAGTTGAAAATTTGAAAGAAAATATACAACTTTGCTACAATATTTACTAGATTTTAGTTTTCATAAAAGATTTTTATCTTTGCAAACTTAAAATGAGAAAATGGACCTAATTAAGGCATACGATAGAGTGGATTGGTCTTTTCTACGTTTTTTCTTGATTCAAACTGGGCTACCTGTGGAGGTTTCAAATTGGATAATGACATGTATTACAAGTGCAAATTTTGCCATTCTTGTCAATGGACATCCTACCGCTTTCTTTAAATAGGACAAAGGGATTCGTGAAGGATGTCCTTTATCTCCTCTATTGTTTCTTCTTGTGATTGAAGGCTTAATTTTGTTAACTAATTGCGCAAAATCGGGGAAACGAATCAAAGGTATCTGATTTTCTTCCTCTCTACATATATCTCATTTACTCTTTGTTGATGATGTTTTAATTTTCGGGAGAGGATCAGTCAAAGAGTGGAGTTTGTATTCAGATATTTTCAAATCTTTTTGCTCTGCATCAGGCATGGTTGTTAGCTCAGAAAATTCTATGTTTCTTTATAATTGTCCTTAGGTTGAATTTGAATTAGAGCAGGGTCTGTGTGAGCAAATTGATAGTTTCCTTCCTTTTCAAATGGTTAATATTCAGTTTGGATTCAAATACCTAGGGTTTTTATTAATACCTAATGGTTATCAAAATTAATATTGGAGTTGGCTTATTAAAAGGGTTGAGAAAATAATCAATAACCTATCATTCAGATTTGTATCCTTGGGTGGTAGATTGGTTCTGGCCAATTCAGTTTTACAAATCATTAATTTTTATTGGCTTTCGTTGGCAATGGTTCCTAGATCTGTTCTGGAAATCATTAGGAAGAGGATGTTCCAGTTCATTTGGCCTGGTAATATGAACTCTTCTAAATTTCATTTAACTTCCTGGAAGAGCATTTCTCTTCCGAAAAATTTAGGGGGCTGGGGATTGAAGCAGATCTTTTGGTTCGGTGATGTGTTAAGTGTTAAAATCCTTTGGAGGGCCTTATATGGTGACCGTCTATGGAATGATGTTTTGAAAAGTAAATATATTAAATCTTGTTTTATTTCATAGTGGATTCGAAATACTCCAAGCCTTAATTCCAACTCATCTGTTATTTGGAAAGGTTTGTACATGAGATTGTCGATTTTGAAAAAAAGACTGTGATGAAAAGTAAGTAGGGGCATTCAAGCTTACCTCAGCATCAATCCAATCGTTGGTATTCAGTATAAATTTTAGTTATCTCAGCAATTAGTCTCTTTTCTCCACTCTATGAATATTCAGGTTTTAGCTCAAGTGTACAAGAATGAGAATTCTGGGTCTTCTACATCTTTATGGCTTGCCTCTTCTGATGTGGGACTTACATGCTTGATGGATGAGGAATGGCACAAGTATGTCATTTCCCTTAATGTAGCATGGATTAGATTATCAAGTGTTGAAGACGCCCTAGTTTGGGACTAGGAGGACTCCAATAATAAAATTTCAGCAAAAAAGACTTGTGACTTCATCATTTTAGAAAATATTCAGATTTCTCCAAAATGGTGGGCTCAAAAAAATTGGAGGTGGAGGATTCCTGCAAAATTAGATGCTTTGTGTGGCTTTGTTTGGAAAATCGGATCCTTACTTGAGATAATCTCATCAAAAGAGGGTTTTGTGGTCTAGGAGCTTGCTCTCTTTGTTTTGATGCAAATGAATATGTTTCTCTTTTTTTTGTTGCTTGTCTCTTTTTTAGCAGAGTTTGGGGATGTGCCAAGATATTCTAAAATTCAGAGATAATTGGAAGAATATAAGCTTTCAACATGTTGGCATGGTTTTGTAAAAAGACCAAGTATAAAGAACTTCCCATTTTTGTTATTTGGGAAGTTTGGAAATCAAGAAATCATTTTATTTTTAAAGGTAAATAGTCTTCCTCCCTTCAAGTATGATATAGAGCCATCAGTATTTTTCTGGATTTTCATAAATCCAGGGTGAAGTTAAAGAATAGGGTCCTAATTCAGACATACTTTGATGAGTCTATTTCTGTGGGGTTCTTTGATGGGGCACAAAATATTGGTTTATTTGGAATTGGAATGCTCCTCAAAATTAAAACTGATCATCTCATTAGACTCAAGCTGGGTGCTGGAGTTGGAACTAACACAAAGGTTGAACTGCTAGCTTTATGGGGCCTCTTATGGTTTGCTGAAAAGAGGGGCGTTCAAATTTCTTCATATAGTTGGTGATTCAAAGGTAATTATTGACTGGGATTCTAGGAAATCCAGTCTTAATGTCCTTCATCTTTCACACTGGATGAGCAGGATTATGGATTTGGAGTCTTTTGTTGAGATATATTTTTCCCATATCTACAGGAAATTCAATAGTGATGTTCAGTCCTTATCCAAGGAGGAAGTGGGTCATATGGATGGAATTCTTCATTTTGAAGAATTTTTTGATGAGAATCCCATCGACAGAGTGCTTTCTCTCTTCTAACTTATGTTTTCTCACTATTTCATGTGGTTGTTTATTGTATGTTCTGGATTGTTCCATGAAAAATTGTTTGTTAAGTCTTATGTTCAAAGAAAGCAGGCTTTGTGTTTTGTTGATATGTCTAGTTCGACGAAGGTATCATTGATAGTCTTTGTGAGAATGTTAAGAGTTCCAGGAAATGAAGGATATTTTGTAAAAGGTGGATGAAAGATTATGAATGCCTTTTTGAAAAAAGATTGAACACCTGCATTAGATTGATATAACTTTAATTCAACTTTTAAATATCAAGTTACTTTTTTTGCATTGAAAAAAATGTGAAATTAATTAAGAATATAATTCTAACCAAATTTTAATTAAAAAATATTTAAAATAAAATAAGAATCATACTAATTATCTTATTTATATAAAAGTAGAGATAAGTCTACTCGAAAATCATTCGTATAATACTCCATATTTTGTATCATTATTTATCTATGATATTTATATTATTATATTGATGTATTACTTACTTATATTAATTGTATTATTATTATAATAATATTTTAAAAAAAATTAAAGAATCATAACATAGATTTACTGATTATTTTATTTATATAAAAATAAAGTATTCTAAAATAATTCGTATAATATACATATTTTGTATCATTATTTATCTATAATATTTATATTATTATTTTGGTGTATTATTTACTTATATTAATTTATTGTAATGGTTCATATTATATATAATAAGTGGAATTAGCACCAGGTGCTTATATCAGCTTTTTAGAAACGTTGTAAGATATTAATTATTCATAATTTAAAAGTGAAATTAGTAGCAAAACTGCCTATACCTACCTCTTAAAAATATTTAAATTGAAATTTTAAGAAAGATTAACTCATAATATAATATTAAGAAATATTAATAATTTAATATGTATATATTTTTAGAATTTTAGTATAAAAATTAAAAATTAAAATAAAAGTGGAATGTTTTTTAAAAAATTTAAAAATAAAATAAAATAAAAATAATAAAACATTAATTTCAATTAAATTAATATATAAATACAAAATATAAATAAAAAATTATAAAATCATAATTAAATAATAATAAAAAATTAAAAAATAATTTAAATTTATTTAGTTTTTTCTATACTTAAAATTTAAACAAAATATATATAATAAAAGAATAAAATGAAAATATTCCTACAATAAATAAACAATATAACAAAATATAGACAATAAAAAAATAAAAACAAAATATATATAATAAAAAAATAAAATAAAAATAAAAATAATCTTATAAGAAAGGAAAAATAGAATAAAATATAGATAATAAAAAAATAAAAGAATGAAAATAATTTTATAAAAAATAAAAAATATTAAATCAAAATTTATTATTAAAATATAATAAAAAAATAATTTATTATTAAAAAATTAAAGTTCATTCTTTAAAAAGCAATATAATTATTTTGTAATAAAAAATTGTAAACTTAAAAAAGTAATAATAAAAATATTAATAACAAATTTAAAAAATTCAAAATTATAAAATGCTAAAAAAAACATTTAAATATTTATTAAAATATACATTACAAAATATATCTTATCAAATTTTAAAAATTCAAAATTATAAAATACCAATAAAAAAATTATAATATTTAAAAAAATATACATTGCAAAATATATCTTACTACTCAAAATTGATTAAATATTTTGTTTACATAAAACAAGAACGATTGAATGGGGAGCTAGGTTATCAAACATGGTCGAACCCTAGCCATCAGAGGGCTGTCGGCGGCCTGTTGATGTCAGGCTTTGGCGACTGTAGCTCTAACGGACGGTGCAACGAGGTGGCGGTTCATCTGTCTCGATTACTGTGCTCCAAGCATTGGATTATGTGTTTTACTCTGTGCATATTGTTTAAACCCTAGTTTTTACTTTTTTACTGCACCTGTTACCTACTTCATCTTAATGTGCTTTCATTTACATGCAATGGCTAACTACGATGATCAACTGGATTATTCATTTGACCCGTCAGATGAATTGCCTATCTGGACTCAACCATCTGGCGCCGAGTGGCATGATGGGGCTTACAATGCAGGGTGTGGTGTGGACGATCACTCAGCTAGTGAGAATCGGTTGGATTTGGGGTTTTCACCATCAAATTACCTTGCACTTTCACTAGCCTCTGTGCCGTTGAATGCTCCAATACCCAATATTCCATCGATTTCTCCCTCGAAGGAAGCTGTGACATCTCTTTGGTCCTCTGATCAGGTCATTAAGGCCATCAAGGGTACGGTGCCCGATGGGAAAGGCCCTATTTCTGCAATCGGTGGCTACCATGGGAAAGATAGTATTAACATCCCCTCTTCGGACTCACTCCCTGGCTTGAACTCTTCTGAGACTCGGGAAGGTACGAGATTGGGGTTATTGGAGCTTCATGAACAACGAGGTTTTGCTAGCCCTTGTGTGGGCTCTGGTACCAGTTCTGAAGATTGGGGAGGACGTTCTTCGGATGATACAACACAAATGGCGAAGCGCGGCAGGAAACATTGGCTGAAACTGAGCAAAACCAAATATAACTATGCACTTGGGGAAGATATTGAGTGGCATCAATTGGTCAAGATGACCAGTATCACCCTGGTTGGTAAGGCGCTGGGCAGATCCTTCTCTCTGCGTACCATTGAGGCTTGGGTGGCAGAACATTGGGTTGCAGAATTGGGCTATACCCCTGAGGTTGTTGAATTAACCCGAAATTGGTTTGCTTTCAACTTTCATAATGAGGAACATGCTAAGTGGGTTCTAAATTCCAACTAGAGCTGGGACCATTGCCCGGTAATGATTAAGCCCTGACATCCTATGTTTGATGCTAGCCGTGAACGCTTGGATTTAGTCCCACTTTGTGTTCGACTACTCGGCTTACCTCTCCATTACTGGTCGGAGCAGCATTTCAGAGGTATTGGTAACATAATTGGTACTTATTTGGATGGTGACTATAGTTTCCTAGAAACCCGTCAAAGGAAGATTGCTCTCATTTTGGTCAATTTAAATATCAGGGATGGGTTGGCACCAGATGTTACTCTCAGCTGGGGACCCTATGTATATGTGCAGAAACTGGACTATGAAAATGTTCCTTTTAGATGTCGTTGTTGCCATGCCTATGGCCATCCGGTTGTTGAGTGTAAACTACCTTTACGGAGGAAAAATGGTGGTGGTCAAAAATATTCTATTGCTGTGGAGGCTCCTCCTCATGTTGAAATTCCATCATCAGAACCCTCCCATACTATGGTATTGGATGCTGCCGCGGAGCATGGAAATCTTCGGGCCTTGGAAGTTCCTCATTCTACTGGCCTTGCTTTATTGGAACCTTATACTAATGCGGAAGTGACTAGAGGCTTACATCAGGATCCGGTTATGGATGCGCCACAAGGGGATAAATCGGTACCTGTACCAGCACCTATTGAGTTACCTCAACCAGCTTCCTTCTCGAGCCCAGGGACTTCGACTGCGGGTATTCCTCCTTCCATAAATCCCCTTTCCTTTCATTTTGTTATAAAAAACTTTTCTTTGGAAAATCTGGACTGGTTAGAGGCCCTAAAAAACTTGAATATCTCCCCTGCTATGGAATTGGTGGAACCTTCATGTATCGCTCCTGATCCCCCATCTTCTCTACATACACCTCCGAATCATGGTGTGATTTTGATTGACCTACCCCTTGAACCTGATCCTGACCCTGACCCTGTTGAAGCCCCTTCTTCCTCTTCCCCTACCACTTCCTCGGACTCTAGTTATTTTTTATGATCCCTTACTAAAGTTTCCCCGGGATGGTTGGGTGTTGGGGTGTGTAAAACGGGTAAAAGTAGAGGCAGGAAGTCTCATCTATATAAAGCACAATCCAAGGCCAAGATGGATCTTCTAGAAGGAAAACAAGTGACTATTGATCAGGCGCTTAGAGCGGTGCGTGCCCAGAAGAGGGGGCATTAATGAAAGTTATGTCTTTTAACTGTTGGGGTCTGGCTGGTCCCCATAAAAGATCAGCACTCTGTAGAGTGGTATCTCTTGAACACCCGGATATCATTCTACTTCAAGAAACTTTGGGTGTTGGCGAGGTTATTAAATCGTTATTAGAAAGTTGGTTTGGTGGCTAGTCCTTTGCTACCTTGGATGCTCGTGGTCGGTCTGGCGGTCAGGCTATTGGTTGGAACACAAGAACGGTGTTGTGTCATAACCTATGGGGGATGGAATCTGCTTTGGGAATGTCCTGCTCATCTCTTGATTTTGGTGAATTTTTCACTGTGGTAAATGTTTATGGTCCATATTTGAACCGGATCCCTTTCTGGGATTCTCTTCTCTCACATCCTTTGTTACAGGAAGGAAACCTTATCCTCGGAGGGGATTTGAATTTTTCACTTGGCTCGACAGAAGTTTGGGGTAGCAGAGCTCGGTCAGACCTCTTGGCTGATTATTTCACTCACAAGTTGGTCACAAATAATCTGCTAGACATTGAGCCCTCTCTACTTAAGCCTACTTGGAGGAATAACAGAACTGGAGAAAACAGAGTTGAGAAACGCTTGGATCGATTTTTGGTGTCTAACTCTTTGGTGGATAGAAACTACCTACTAAGGCAGTGGGTAGGCTCGGGGGGATCATCTAACCACTTCCCTATTTTTCTGGAAATCCGTGATGGACCTTCTAAACCAGCCGGGCCGCTTAAGTTCAATAAGATCTGGTTAAAAGATGAGACCTTCATTGACCTTGTTGGCTCTCTTTGGGTACCTTTTAATCCTAGGGATGCCCTCTCTGCCTCTCATCAGTTTTCTACTAATATCAAAATAATTAAAGGGCCAGTTAAGGTATGGGCTTATGAAAAGCATAGAAGAGATGACAGATATTTGAAGTCGATTGAACTGGAGTTGCAGTCCTTATATGATTCTGGATCCGGGGGCCTGGGATCTGTGGAAGAAAAAGCACATCTGGTATCACTGGAAGGTAGGAGGAACATGTTGTTACTGGAAAAAGAGGAAACATGGCGTTTGAAAAGCAGGGCGGTATGGCTAACAGCTGGCAATGAGAACAAAAAATTCTTTCATGCATATGCAAAAGGAAGAAAGGTGTCTAATACCATTTGGATCCTACAGGACTCAATGGGGGATACCCAAACCTCTTTTGATAGTATGGTTGGGGTGGGGGTAAATCACTTCCAGACACTTTTTAAAGCCCCTGCACAGGCTAACATTGTGGAAATAGTCAGAATGGCACAACTTTTTCCCCGGTTTGTGGAAGAGGAAGATAATCACTCCTTGATGGCAATTGTCACAGAAGAAGAGCTGAAGGGAGTCCTACAGAGATTTCAGAAAGACAAAAGTCCGGGACCGGATGGATGGACCGTTGAATTTCTTTTGGCACTTTTTGAGCTTATTGGGAATGATCTCTTGTAGATGGTTGAAGATACAAGAATCTCTGGGCGGATTCCAGCTGCCCTAAACTCTACCTTTATTGCCCTAAACTCTACCTTTATTGCCCTAATACCTAAAACTGACAACTCTTCCTCTTTAAGTGATTTCAGACCCATCTCTTTGTGCAACTGTGTATATAAGGTGGTGTCCAAAATTATTGCCAAGCGGCTTAAAATTATTCTATCCAAGCATATCTCTGCGGAGCAATTTGGGTTTCTGGAAGGGCGACAAATCCATGAGGCTATTGGAGTAGCACAAGAGGGCATTCATAGTATGAAATCAAGGAAAATCAAAGGAGCTATAATCAAGATTGATTTGTCAAAATCATATGACAAGGTGAGTTGGTTGTATATTCATTTACTTCTTACTCATCTGGGCTTTGCTGTGGACTTTATCAGGCGGATTATGAGCTATATTTCTACGGTCTCATTTGTGGTTCTCATTAATGGAGCAGCCTCTCCTTTCTTTCAGTCGGAAAGAGGTCTGCATCAGGGTTGTAGCAGAAGGGTTAAGTAAGGCACTGAAAAAAGCTTGTAAGGATGGCACCCTCCAGGGTATTCAAGTGGCTCCGGACTTATTTATATCACATCTACTTTTCATGGATGATATTCTCATTTTCTGTTCTGGATCGACTGGGGACATTTAAACACTCCATGGCATCTTCCAACTCTTCTCTCAAGCTACTGGTATGGAGATAAATGACAGGAAATCCACTTTATCGACTCACTTGCTTAGGGAATTTGAGATCATGGCTATACGAAGGATCTTCTCTTATACATTATTATGCCTTGATGTTGGTTTCTGCTACCTTGGGTTCCACTTAAAACCAAAGGCATATACAAAACGGGATTGGAACTGGCTTATTGAAAAAATTCACAAGCGGTTGAAGGTATGGAGCCACAAGTGGCTTTGGAGAGCAAGAAGACTGGTCCTGGTGAAATCAATTTTAGAGGCCATTCCAGTGTATTGGATGTCCCTCTCTTGGATCCCCAAAGGGACGTTGGAAAAAGCTCAAAAATTATGCTTTCGTTTTCTTTGGAGCGGTAAAGGAAACTTTGTTTCCCAATGGGTTCGATGGCAGATAATTGCTATGGTTGGGGTCTGAAAAACATTCATCTTTTCTCAAAAGCCCTGGCAGCTAAAGGGGTTTGGAGGCTATTAAAATCCGATAGCCTATGGACAAGAGTTGCAATCCAGAAATACATTACCCCTACATCAGTTATGGACTGGGTTCGGAATCCGATTAAGTCTCACCGTGGTGGTTCTGTTATCTGGAAAGCTGTAACAAAATCTTTTTTTGTGGTCAGAGACCTTCTAGCTTGGAATATTGGGAATGGACAGGCTCTTCGAGTTGGGGAAGATCCCTGGTTTGGGAGCAAAGGTAGACACATTTTATCAGATGGACTAATTGCATCCCTCCGGGAAATAGGTATAACTTACCTATCCCAACTTGCTTTTCAAGATATGGTCCACCCATGGAATCAATCGTGGATAGATGCAGACACTTTGGAACTTTCTGTGGAGGAACAGGATGAATTGAGAATTTATTACAGAGCACTCATACTTTCTCAAATTCACATTCGCGATAGGGAGGACTGTTTGGTATGGGAAGGGGCTCCAAATGGGGTGTTCTCACCAAAGAATGGATACATCAGCTTGAGTCATTTCATAAATCCATGTGAATTGGTTTGGTGGTGGAATCCAATCTAGAAGCTAAATTGCCCTATGAAACACCATTTATTCATGTGGAATGTCCTCGAAAATTCCATTCCTACCTAGGATTTTTTACAGAGAAAGAACAGGGTTGGGCCGGGGTGGTGCATATTGTGTAAAGCAAACGAGGAAACCTGTCTTCACTTATTTCTCCAATGTCCATACACGGTGCAGGTATGGGCAGAATGCTCTAGAATTTCAAATGTTCAGTTTAACTGGGAAGGGAATACGTTGCAACTGGCTTGGTCACAGCCCTTCCTCTCCTTCAAAGCCCTTCCAATCGATCCAATCGACATCTCCTTCAAAGCCCTTCCTCTAATGGTGGCCTGGGGGATTTGGCTGGCACGGAATGGAATGATTTTCAATGAAAAACCCTGTACACCGGCGGTCTTGGCCATACAAATCTGTGGCTTCATAAGGGCCTACCCTCAACATATCAAAGTCGTGAACCAAAGAACTGTTCTTGATCTTGACATCAACCACTCGATTCCATGGGGTTTCTACGATGGCTCTGCTCAGGAGAACATTTGTGGGGGTGGGGCTGTTCTACATCTTTCTTTAACCCACTCTTATCGTCTTTTTTGGGGTCTGGGGGAGGGTGGGAACAATTTTGTTGAACTCATGAGCCTAAAGCTTCTTCTCATTTTCGCCATTGAGACTGGTTGTCAAAAGTTAAATGTGTATGGAGATTCTATGAACGCCACAAATTGGACACTTGGCACTCAAAAATTCAGAGACCTTAGACTTGCAAACATACTTCAGGACATTCTAGAACTAAAGCTTTCATTTTTACACTTTTCTTGCAGACATGTATTCAGGGAGAATAACAAGGAGGCGGACAAGGCTTCTAAGATTGGCAGGGACCTGGCAAAGGGGATGTGGAAAGTAAAAGAATACCGTGATGGGACTCTATATGAGTACTATCATAGACCTTTCGTTGATGAATTGGCATTCCATGAACAATAGAGATGATACTACAAAATTTTGGAACAGATTATCAGTTTTTTTTGTGACGACAGTTTGAAGACTTATTATTACTCTTTAAAAGTTTCTTTTCGGTAAATCAGGAGGCTCGGGGATTCTATTTTTTCTGTTGTGGCCTTATATTTGGTGATGATGAACACACCTCACTGATGTACTGGAGATCTTACTCTTTATCGTACTGACTGTCCTTAAATGGAAACCCGCATGCATATTTGCATATACAGAATGTAATTTTGTTCACCTCTGTTGAAATAAAATTACGTTTTTTTGCTAGGAAAAAAAAAAGAACGATTGAATTAACAAAAAATAATGGAAGATTTCAATTTCAAATCATTAATAAAATAGTTGACTAATAAGAATATGGTTTATCAATTTTTGTTATAACTATAAAATCAATATAATTTTAAATTTTAAATAAAATACAATTATGTATTATATTATTCGTCGACTGAAATGAAAAATCATTTGGCACGCTTGTAACTTATTCGGCTCATCCTACTCTGCTATCCGTCCGTCCTGGTCCGTCGTTGGCTTTGGCACAGTACAAAAAATCTCGCAAGTTTTTAGCGGAAATCTGGAGACTGTGGGAAAGGACACATTGGAATCAATGGATTACAATATTAATCCTAATTCCACCCACATGCAGAAAATAAATTTGATCAAATATGGGCATTTAATTAATAATGATTCTCAGCACAAGTGGCATTACTAGAATAATATCAATTTTTAAATTTTTAATATATTTTAAAATTTTGATAAATAAACCTCACACCAGGGGAAATTAGTCTTGTCATAGATTTTATCCAATCAAAAATTAGTAATAGAAGTTTTGTCCAATCAAAAATTAGCACTATAATATTTTAAAATTTTCAAAATTATTTTTTATTTTCAAATATTTAATTTAATTTACAAATTTATGAAAACTATTAAAAAACTATAGAAAAAATTTGTGTGAGAAAAAAAAATCAAAAATTAAAAAAAATTGAATCGTGACCAATTGCTATGTAACTGCCGAAGGCAGCTATAATAATTAATTAATTGTATAAATAATAATAATAATAGTAATTTTAAAATTGGATGAAAAGAAATTTAAAAAAAAATATAAATAAAATAAAGTTAACATAAAGATGCATGCTATAGATGGGAATTTTACAAGAATAAAACTGTATAATAAACTATTAAATAGATGTTGAGGAGGTGGTAAAAATCTTTGGTTTGGGTAATCTCGGTCTTGTAAAGTTCTTATAGCTTGGGCTTCAAGAGAAAGAGATCATATGCTAGCATAGATCATTCATTCCCCACATTTTGTTGCCTCGTTAATTGTAGTTAGTGGAGTGGGAGTGAACAATTGGAGTGAATGTGCACCTTCTCCTTGATTGTAATTAGATTCCTTGCAAATTTAATTATGATTCCACATCAATCTTGAAGTTTTAACATTATGTAATGAATTGGTTATTATTGAAAATGGTATTAGAATGAATTCATCTTTCAAATTATTAGAAAATATTTATGCTTTATAAGTTTATTCTACATAGTTTAGTTAGTGGAGTGGGAGTGAACAATTGGAGTGAATGTGCACCTTCTCCTTGATTGTAATTAGATTCCTTGCAAATTTAATTATGATTCCACACCAATCTTGAAGTTTTAACATTATGTAATGAATTGGTTATTATTGAAAATGGTATTAGAAGGAATTCATCTTTCAAATTATTAGAAAATATTTATGCTTTATAAGTTTATTCTACATAGTTTAAGGGGGATTGCAAGAAGTTGTTTCCCATTTTCAATGCAGCAGGAAGAAAATGTCTCATCTCATTCAAAAATTATTTTTTCATAATTTCGAGATCGTCTTTACTTGTCAATTTTTTCATCTCATGTTTTATATCATTTTTTTGGTTTATCAATTGAGTATGTTTCATTGATTTAACATTATCTTCATTCAAATTGGCCTCCAATTTAGACAGGTGGTAACACATTTCTTCATTCTCATCATGAACCTTGGTTGATCTTTCAAGAGATTTAGTGGGAGAAGTAATTTTCACTCCACCTATTTCCATTATGTATCAATGATATTTACAAAATTTTGTCTGTACTTCCTATTTATCACACCTTTTGAATCACCCAAAATAGAAATTCCAATCATGTTATGCAAATTTCAAGTTAACATACCTTTAAAACCCTAGTTTGGATAGTGTCTTATTGGTCAACCTTCCAACTGAAGTAACTCTATGATGTCAACCCTTATGAGTTTTAAAATTTGTTCTGTAGTAGCCTGATAAGTTTTATATGTAATGCCATAGGTCTCACCCAATTTTCATGTTCCAAGAGAAAGTTGTGGTGATTTTACCAAAAGTTGTATTTTCCATGCCTTCTAGGAGAGCGAAAGTGTATGGCATATCATGTGTCCAATTTTTTGTCTCATATTCTAAAATTTCTACCAAATTACTATGGTTTGTCTTATTTCTAATGCAATATTTCTCACTCAATTTGGTTCTCTCAAGCTCCATATATAATAGCTTTACCCAAAACACTTGTTTGATACTAGCTTTTGGACGAGTCAAAAAGCCTAACTTCCACAGGGTATAAATCTAAACTTGTAATGAATCAAGACCTGAAATTTATACCACATCTATCTTGATATGTCCTTTAAGGCTCCACCAAGTTTCACTATCTAAAGCATCAATGAAAAAAATAATATATCAAAAATTCCCAAATGAATTTTTTTGAAAACATACATTAATTTAGCTATGATACCAAATGTTATGCAACAAATTCCCAAATTATCATATAATATGAAAGAGAGAGTAATACAATGCCTTAAGAATGAAGAAAAGAGATGAATAAGAAGCATCTTCAAGGGGAAAACCTCCTTATACAATGTAGCAAAGACACAAAACAAGATGAGATGATCCAAAAGCTAGGTCTACTTGGTATATATATAGGAGACAAAGGGTATAATTACAGTTTTATCCAACCATACAATTACAATTAAGGTCCTGTAACGTCCCAAAATTTCACAAGAAAATAAAAATTTTCAATGTAGCTTTAAATGCATATATTAACTGTGCAGAATTATAATAAATTCTTCTATGTCGTCATGTTGTACTAAATGTTTGTAATGATCATAAATGTATTGTTTGCGACATGAAAATTAATATGTACATTTCGATGCTATTGAATGTTCTTTTCATCTCAGCTATATTTTTATACTACTTATGTCAATGTTCAATCGATATAATGTTTATAAGTGATAACTATTGTTATTTTGTTGATGATGAAAGGGGTCCTAAGGGTACCCCGAGGCTTACTCAGCATTCATGCTAAAGCATTTGAATTGTTCCTTTCGCAGATTACAGGTAAGAGCGTTAATGTTTACGAAGTGTGACCGAAGAGTTCCTAACTAGTTTCAGTAATCTCCAAATGCCTTAATGGTTTTAGAGAATAATATTGATATGAATCCGGGTGAGATCTCTTCAGTTATAATCTAGTTTTGATATTAAAATGCATGTTTGATATACTTATTCTCATTTCCCATACTATTGATTTCATACTTTGTACATTACATAGATAGGTTCATATTATTATGATGACTTGACTAAGTCTTAAAAATTGTGAGCTATGTACTTCATGTTCTATCCTATGTTTTGCAAACTTTATGTAATTACCATGTTGTTTCTATTATATGAAAACTGTCTGTAAATATCATACAAATCCTTTGATATATCGACTATATGCAACTATTGTGCAAGAACTATATGCAAAGTCATATGCATATCCTATAGTATGAACTATATGTCATTTTACAATATAATTCCTAGAATGTAACTATATACAAATCCTTTGTAAACCTATATCATATAAACTATGTGCAAATTCTAAGAAGTTCCTATCACATATAAACTATATGCAAAGGCTTATGCATTTCCCTATATTCAAACAATATAATACAATGTGGGCATCATCGTGACCCTTTTATAACAGATGATTGATACCTAGTAATTTGATACCATATGATTTACAATAAAATTTGTATTGTGACAGGGTTGCAACAAAGTTCATGTGCCAACATAATATGAGACAGGGTATTAATATTGTAGTGGACATTTGCTGGCAGGCATTCGCATCCAACCTTGGCATTTAATACTCCTATCTACCGGTTCAGTGGAATATCACCGTGGCTACCATCGTGGTTCTTAACACGTGAAGGTATTGTGACAGAGCAGTCAACGTGGTCGAGTTGTATTTGATTTAGTTTGAAAGTTGTCCTAGCTGGTCTCAACGGTGGCCATGGTTATTAATGTTGTCATAACTGTGGTGGTTGCTTGGGGATACGAGGTGATTATCGAGTGATCTCCACCATTGATCTTACATGAATCTTGGGCTTTGGAACTTAACCCTAATCTCCACTACGTTTCGAAGTTATTGTTCCCTTTGGCTTTCAAAGTTTGGAGAGTGGCTCTGTGGAGAGGCCGACAGGCCTGAGAAAACTTCGGGGTTTCGTTAGCACGTTTCTTGGAGCTTCTCTCACGATTAAAAATCGTGACCTGGGGGTGTTTTTCGATACCTATAACTAGTTTAAGCGCTGAGCCCTATTGTGCGAGTTTTACGACAATGGTTTTGAAGTTTTGAAGACTCCAAGGTTGAAGATAAACTCATGTGTAGATTGAACCAGTGGTTGGTTTTCTTGTATGATAAGTGGTAAATATCAGAGTTGTTTTCATCCTTTGTTACATTCAGCGGTGAGGTAGTGGCTACGGTTTAATAATGGCAACGGCGTCACTGCTCCAGAATAGATATGTGAAGGTAATGTTCAGGTTTCGAAACATGTTTCCCTCTAAATTGTTTATGAGTTGCAGTTGTTGTTATTTTTGCTTAAAGAAACTTCTTGATGATACTCGTTTGACCAAACTCTTGGTTGTGTGGCAGGTTCCTTTGGATTTGGTTTTCCAAGCTTGAGTTGTCAACGATGGCAACTGCAAATGAAATGGAAAGCTTCAGTGGTTTCCCGATGCTTCAGTTAGGTGCCTGTTGGACCTTCTTATGTTCTTAGCCGAGACTTCATTTTTATTATGAGGCTATGGAAAGTGACCACCGTCGAAATGTTGTGAGATGACTGGCAGCTTGGGGAGGATGAAATCCTCAACCCATTCAGCATTAATCCTGTGGTGTTTTTTTTCCGCGTAAATACTTTGTAGAGGATGTAAACTGTTGAGGGGGTTTTATCCCTCAGTTATTATGGTTTAAAATAAAAGAATTTGGTTCCAAACTTCATGATGTTTGCGTGTTTTGAGACTGTGAGCAATGCTCCAGTAAATGCGATAATGTAATGTCTTGTTTTATGATTTGTTGTGTGTTTATGATGGTTGAGAGCCATAGGTTTTAACTTTGTGCTGTGCAGTCGAAACCCTAACCTGTAGGTTTCGATGGTAGCTTTGATAGTTTGTGTTAATTGATATCAATGTTGTCGTTTTTGGGGATGGTCGAGAGCCAAAACTCAATATTTTGATTTGCAACTTTGAAACCCTAACCTATACGGTTCAGGAGGTAACTTTGGGAAATTTTGTAATGTCGAACTTGAAATAATATCCTAGCTTCATGTACTTATATGGTTTTGTTGTAGGTAATGTTTGCAATAGGAAAGAAATGCCACTGTCTGATGTTGATGTTGAAATATTCCTTCGTTTTAGTTTAAGCAATGCATGTGATAAATGTTTTAGTGACTATATTTTACGATGTTGAAATGATTTTCTAAATGTCGAATTATAGGAGTTAAGGATTCTGATGATAAAAGGATATTGATCCAAATAGACTCATTCTATGTTTAAGAAGTTTTGATAAAGGTGGTACGATTTAACCAGTTCTGGTTTCTCCATTTGACTTGCTAGTTACTTTGAATGCAGAAGTCAGTAATTGTTTTGACATTGAAAATAAAATATAATACAGGAATGAATAGAATTTTTTGCAAGTAGAAAACATAAAACACTAGATTATTCTATTCCTGTCAGAAATAGAAATATAATAAAATGTTTTAAATACTGTTAAGTTTATTTTGCAGCTTTTATAATTTCATGAAGGTTGATAAAATAAATAAAATAAAAGTATAATACTATTTTTTTTAAAGGAATAAATGAGAATATAAAGCATAGCATGTGTATTCTGATAGGAAGTAAATGACCTAAAGTGTAAACCCTAGGTTTTTGTACAGAGATTAAATATTTATTTCTGTCACTATGTAAAAGAAGATATTAGAATACCTGTAATATGAAATGCTATTATTTATCCTGACTCTAGACATATATTTTATATTACAGAATATAATTGATAAGAATTATTAATGAAATACAGCAGCGTTAGTCTATTCATTTATTTGGCAATCTGCCTATCATTCATTTATCTTAATTCTCCTTCTCTGCACTAGAGTACTATACAGAAAACAATGTGGGGAAAAATACAGAGAAGTTATTTGTTCAATCATTTCATTTACTTAATCATCATTACACAAAAATTGTGACTAGATCAGGATTCAAAACAAATACTTATGTATGATGGACTAAATCAACAATTGCAGAAAATGATTTAACTACTTAGAAACAGAAAAGACAAGTAGAACCTGTAACAGATGATAGGGTGGAAAAACACCCAAGGAGGCTTGTTCCTCCCAACCTTCTCCAGAAGAAATAGCCAAGCTAATTTCCTCTTTTGGACCCCCGAGCCTGTTTACTGAACCACCAGGTAGATGAACTCTGTGTAGAAGCAAGGCACTCAGAAAATTGTACAGGAAGCAAACTATTAAGACTTGTTCCTCAACTTTTAGGACTCTGCACTCAGCAGTATAATATGCAGACTTACACCATGATCAAAAACTAGCATATCCCCTCATCGAATCTCCTGGGTGCAAGCAACAGAAACCCAAGGTAAATTTCCTTGTCAGGAAAAGTGATGAACCTCAGTCCAAAATTCGATGGCTCTTAAAAAGATTGCCTTGGTCTTTTAGTGGTTAGTTTTCAATAAATGAGCCTCAAGCTCCAGTCCCATCTTTCAGGGCACTAAGACCACAATTCAAGGGATTTTTCCCATACCAATAGCTAGTTACTTGCCTCATGAAGCTTCCATTTGTCCATTTCCTTCTACCTCAGATTCCATTCCACCTAGTGGGTCAGTAAACACTCTTTCAATAGTCCCCTTAGTTGTTTGTCTCCTATTTAATTTATTTAATAATACAATATTGTGCAAATTACAGTCATCCTTGGACACTTGTCCAATATAAAAATTTACAATAAAATTTAAGATAATGTTTTCAACATAAAATGTTTTTCAGCAAAAAGGGTATGTTACAAACACCCCCACTTAAGCTCAACATCGTCCTCGATGTTGCTTATTCTTCATCAGAGCCTCCCTGGAACAAAACTGGATAGGTTGCCTGCATTTTACTTTCCAGTTCCCAGGTAGCTTCATCAGGGCTAAGGTGCTTCCATTGCACCTTTACCTATCCTATGGTACGATTCCAAGCATAATTTCCCTCGTGTCGAGAATACAGTCCGGTTCCACCTGAAAATCTCCTTCGGGTTCCACCTGTATGTCATTCCAATTCAGCACATGAGTAGCATCGTGCACATACTTCTTTAAAATAGAAATGTGAAAGACATTATAGATTTTTAAATTAGATGGCAAAGCCAACTGATATGCAACAGGTCCAATCCTTGATAGGACTTCAAATGGTCCACAGTACCTTGGTGCTAGTTTAGCATAACTCCCAAGCATTAAAGAAATTTTCTTGGGTTTTACCTTTACAAAAACATGATCTCCAACCTGAAATTCCCTTTTAGTGCGTTTCAGATCTGCATAACTTTTTTGTCGATCTTGTGCAACTTTTAAGTTTCCTTGAACCTGATTCACGGTTAGCTCCATTTATTTTAACAAATATGGTCCTAACATTAATCCATCAACAGTGTTATACCAAGAAATAGGAGTACAACATTTTCTTCCATATAAAATCTCAAATGGACTAAGTCTAGCAGATGCTTGATAATGATTATTGTATGCAAATTCAACTAAATGCAAGTAATCTTCCCATTTAGTTGGCTGGTCTTTAACATACATTCATAACATGTCTTCTAAAATCTAATTAACCCTTTCAGTCTATCCGTCAGTTTGTGGATGGAAAGCAGTACTGAAATTTTGTATTTAAACCCTTAAACAATGTTGTCCAGAAATTTCCAGTGAACTTGGCGTCTCAATCAGAAATAATTACCTTTGGAATTCCGTGTAAGCGAAAGATTTGTCTCATGAACACATCTGCAATGTTAGCAGCTTTGAATGTAGTCTTAACAGGAATAAAATGAGCAGATTTACTAAGTTTATCTACAACAACCATTTTTGAATCATTATGTTTCTGATTCTTAGGTAAACCTGTAATAAAATCAATACTTATAATCTCTCATTTCCATTCTGGAATTATCAATGGCTGCAATAGGTCAGCTGGATGTTGATGTTCAGCCTTAATGGTATGACATTCAAAACATCTAGCTATGTATTCAGCCACTTCATTCTTCATGTTGGGACAAAAATAATCCTTCCTTAACATAGTTATCATTTTCTGATAACCTAGATGTCCCAAATAAGGACTCTTATGAACTTCATCCAAAATCAGCAGCTTAACTTTTGGCACATTAGGTACATAAATTTTGTTTTTATAAGTCATTAAGCCTTTTTCATTAATGTTGTAATCTGTTATTAAATTTTCAGATAAATTTGGAGCAACCTTATCATGCAATGTTTGATCATTTTCATCTTGCTTAATTCCTTCTTCAATTTGATTTTCTGGATCTGTCTTAAACATGCTGATTGCTGCCACAAAACTTAATCCGGCATTTCTGCTCAAGACATCAGCAACTTTGTTTTCTTTACCCTTAATGTGTTGAATTTCGAAATCATACTTGCTAATGAAATCTATCCATCTAGCTTGCCTTGCGTTAATATTTGTTTGATCCAACAAGTATTTTAAGCCCTTATTATCTATCATTAGTATAAACTTTCTCCCAATCAAGTGATGGCACCACATTTTCAGTGCATGTATTACGGCTGCCAACTCAAGATCGTAAGTTGCGTAATTCTTTTCGTGGATTTTTAACTTTCTAGACTCAAAAGCAATAGCATGACCTTCTTGAATTAAGACCCCACCAAGACCATCGTTACACGCATCAGTGCATACAACAAAGTCTTTGTTAGGATCAGCAGTTTTTAAAATGGGTGCGGTTGTTAATAATTCTTTTAACTTATTAAAACTTTTTTGGCATTTTTTATCCCATACGAATTTCTTACCCTTCTTCTGCAAAGAAGTGATGGGATTTTCAATTCATGAGAACCCTTCAATAAACTTTCTGTAGTAACTTGTTATCCCCATAAATGACCAAACGTTAGTTACATCTTTAGGAACAGGCCACTCGTTAATTGCTTTTATCTTATCAGGGTCGACAGAAATTCTGTCTTTAGAGATTATGTGTCCTAGGTACTGTATTTTATCTTTATAAAAGTCACACTTGTTGAACTTAGCATAAAGCTGATGTTCTCTTAACACTTGAAGAATTATTCTTAAATGTTCGTCATGCTCTTCTTTAGTTTTTGAGTAAATTAGAATATCATCAATGAACACAACTACAAACTTATCCAAATACATATGCAGAACGTTGTTCATTAAACACATGAACACTGTCGGTGCGTTAGTTAGCCCAAAAGGCATAACTACGAACTCATAGTGCCTGTATCGCGTTCTGAAAGCAATTTTGAATATGTCTTCGTCTTTTATTCTAACTTGATGATATCCGGACCTTAAATCAATTTTAGTGAATATCTCTAATCCACGTACAAATAGATCGTCAATGCGGGGCAAGGGATATTGGTTTTTAATTGTCATTTTATTAAGTTGATGGTAATCTATGCACAGTCGCATGGTTCCGTCCTTCTTTTTAACCAAATAACTGGTGCTCCCCAAGGAGACACACTTGGCCTTATGTAGTTTTTATCTATTAATTCATTCAGCTGAGATTTTAGTTCATTTAGTTCTAGAATATTCATTCTGTAGGGAGCCTTTGAGTTTGGTACCGCACCCAGTACTAACTCAATGGTGAAATCAAGTTCCCTTTTCGGAGGTAATCCTGGAATTTCTTCCCGGAATACGTCAGAAAAGTCCCTAAGGATGGGTATATCCTCCAGTTTTAACTTATCCTCTTTAAATGAACATTCATCATTAATAACATTAACAACAAACATTTTGCAACCTTTTCTTGCAGCTCTCTTAACTTGTAAAGCAGAAATTTGTCTTATAGAAATCTTCCTATGAATTCCTTTTACTGTTTCGGTTTTTCCTTCATTATTCAAACAAGTAAAAGATTTCTCATAACAATTAAGTACTACACTTTGTTGTTCCAGCCAGTCCATGCCAATCAACAAGTCATATGACCCTAATGGTAAAATATTCAGATTAACTTGAGTTCTCAACTGACTTATAAATACATCACAACTTTTGACAAAATCTTTAACCTTTCTTTTAATGCCTGTTGCTAGCTGAACTAACCATGAATTATCAAATTTATCTACCTTCAACTTGTAACTTTTCACTAATTCAGGTGAAATGTAACTCAAAATTGCACCTGGATCTATTAGAATGGAAATAGATTTGTTGTGTATCATACCTTCGATTTCGACCATAGACATTTGATTATCTGCTTGGCAATTTTCCAGCGCTGCATTTATCCTGGGCATCTCTCTTACTACATCTCCAACTGTAGGATATGCTTGTATGGTGTGAATGTTGCTGACTTTCTTTCTGTTGCGTGGGCATTGAGCTCTCTTATGTGGTCCACCGCAATCATAACACTTCAAAGGTGCTTTATGTTCAGCATATATGGTGTTGTTATTATTATTCTTGTTGTTATTATTTGGCACATTCCTTGTAGCAGTAAAATTCTGTGGTGCATTACTCTTATAATTATTACTTGAAAAATTTCTATTATTAAATATTTTCTTAAAATTTCCAGAATTATGATTAAAGATTTTCTTTTTATGCTCAAAATGATTAGACTTATTACTCTTCCAGCCAGATATTCCTTCTCTTTTTCTGTTTTGATCAAAACAAAAATTAGCTTTCCTCGTAGCCTCTTCCAAGGTGGAAGGGTTATCATACTTGATCTTGTCTTTTATGTTGAAAGGTAGACAACTTAGAAACCTTTTTACCTTAGGCTTCTCTTCGACCATGTAAGGTACATACCTCAGGAAACTAAGGAACTTGCTACACAACTCCTTCATACTCATAGTACCCAATTTTAAATCATAAAATTCCTTGGATTTATCTTCATAGTATTGTTCTGACAGAAACTTTTTCTTAAATAAATTTTTAAACATACTCCAGGTTATGTTTCTTTCTTTTATGTTCTTAATTCTTTTAAGATCCTGCCACCAAATATCTTCCTTTCTAGTCATATTGTAAATAATCATCTTGGCTTTTAACTGAGAATAGTAATCGTAAATATGAAAGTATTTCTTCATTCCAGACAGCCATGCTTCAGCTGTCTCACCCTTTTCAGTTTCTCCATTAAAGGTTGGTGGATTAATCTTTTTAAACTCTCCTGTAATTTGTTCATGATGCTTATGCTTCCTCTTCTTAGAACAGCAATCACTGTCACTGCTGTCATGAACAGAGTTATAATTACTTTGATCAGATTCAGATGAAGAGTAATTATTATTTTTACCATTATTTGCTTTCTTACTCTTATGTTTGTGAAACATTGTACCAGAATCAGAATTTACTTCTGATTTCCTTCCTCTTTCCTCGTTATGGTATTTCTCCATTAAAATCTGATTTAACTCATCCTGTGCTTTCATAATTCGTTCATTCTCTTCTTTTACAGTCCTTATTTCAGATTTTAAATCTTTTACAGTACGTAGCAGTTCAAAAGATTGATTATTTAACTCCACGTAAATTCCTTCATTACCATTATTATGTGCGTTTTATTATGTTCATTATGTTGAGGAGATCTGTCCTCTGTTGATTCCTCCGGTATATCCATACCTACAATTTAAACGTCAAATTGTTCTGTACAGAAACAAAAATTAAATAAATTCAGTAACTAAGTTTTTCTGTTTTATTTTTGTTTTGCACGCTTGAGCCTATTTCAGGCCTAGATTTTGAACTCGCGCTCTGATACCATATGAAACATCCCAAAATTTCACAAAAATTTAAAAATTTTCAATGTAGATTTTAATGCATATATTAATTGTGCGGAATTATAATAAATGCTTCTATGTTGTCATGTTGTACTAAATGTTTGTAATGATCATAAATGTATTGTTTGCGACATGATAATTAATATCTACATTTCGATGCTATTGAATGTTCTTCTCATCTCAGCTATATTTTTATACTACTTATGTCAATGTTCAATCGATATAATGTTTATAAGTGCTAATTGTTATTCTTCTGTTGATGATGAAAGGGGTCCTGAGGGTACCCCGAGGCTTACTTAGCATTCATGCTAAAGCATTTGAATCGTTCCTTTCGCAGATTATAGGTAAGAGCGTTAATGTTTATGAAGTGTGACTAAAGAGTTCCTAACTAGTTTCAGGAATCTCCAAATGTCTTAATGGTTTTAGAGAATAATATTGATATGAATCCGGGTGAGATCTCTTCAGTTATAATCTAGTTTGATATTAAAATGCATGTTTGCTATACTTATTCTCATTTCCCATACTATTGATTTCATACTATGTACATCACATAAATAGGTTCATATTATTATGATGACTTGACTAAGTCTTAAAAATTGTGAGCTATGTACTTCATGCTCTATCATATGTTTTGCAAACTTTATGTAATTACCATGTTGTTTCTATTATATGCAAACTGTATGTAAATATCATACAAATCCTTTGATATATCGACTATATGCAACTATTGTGCATTTCTATTGTGCAAGAACTATATGCAAAGTCATATGCATATCCTATAGTATGAACTATATGTCATTTTACAATATAATTCCTAGAATGTAACTATATACAAATCCTTTGTAAACCTATATCATATAAACTATGTGCAAATTCTAAGAATTTTCTATCGCATATAAACTATATGCAAAGGCTTATGCATTGCCCTATATTCAAACAATATAATACAATGTGGGCATCATCGTGACCCTTTTATAACATATTATTGATACCTAGAAATTTGATACCATATGATTTACAATAAAATTTGTATTGTGACAGGGTTGCAACAAAGTTCACGTGCCAACGTAAGATGAGACAGGGTATTAATATTGTAGTGGACATTTGTTGGCAGGCATTCACATCCAACCATGGCATTTAATACTCCTATCTAACGGTTCAATGGAATATCATCGTGGCTACCATCGTGGTTCTTAACACGTGAAGGTATTGTGACAGAGCAGTCAATGTGGTCGATTTGTATTTGATTTAGTTTGAAAGTTGTCCTAGATGGTCTCCACGGTGGCCATGGTTATTAATGTTGTCGTAACTATGGTGGTTGCTTGGGGATACGAGGTGTTTATCGAGTGATCTCCACCATTGATCTGACGTGAATCTTGGGATTTGGAACTTAATCCTAATCTCCACTACGTTTCGAAGTTATTGTTCCCTTTGGATTTCAAATTTTGGAGAGTGGCTCTGTGGAGAGGCCGACAGGCCTGAGAAAACTTTGGGGTTTCGTTAGCACTTTTCTTGGATCTTCTCTCACGATTCGAAACTGTGACCTGTGGGTGTTTTCTGATACCTGTAACTAGTTTAAGATCTGAGCCCTATTGTGCGAGTTTTACAGCAATGGTTTTGAAGTTTTGAAGACTCCAGGGTTGAATATAAACTCGTGTGTAGGTTGAACCAGTGGTTGGTTTTCTTGTATGATAACTGGTAAATCTCAGAGTTGTTTTCAACCTTTGTTGCGTTCAGCAGTGAGGTAGTGGCTATGGTTTAATAATGGCAATGGCGTCACTACTCCAGAATAACTATGTGAAGGTAATGTTCAAGTTTCGAAACCTGTTTCCTTCTAAATTATTTATGAGTTGCAGTTGTTGTTATTTTTGCTTAAAGAAACTTCTTGATGATACTCGTTTGACCAGACTCTTGGTTGTGTGGCAGTTTCCTTCGGCTTTGGTTTTCCAAGCTTGAGTTGTGAACGATGGAAACTGCAAATGAAATGGTAAGCTTCGGTGGTTTCCCTGATGCTTCGGTTAGGTGCCTGTTGCACCTTCTTATGTTCTTAGCCGAGACTTCATTTTTATTGTGAGGCTATGGAAAGTGACCACCGTCGAAATGTTGTGAGTTGATTGGCAGCTTGGGGAGGATGAAATCCTCGAGCCATTCGGCATTAATCCTGTGGTGTTTGTTTTTCGCATAGATACTTTGTAGAGGATGTAGACTATTGAGGGAGTTTCATCCCTCAGCTATTCTGGTTTAAAATAAAATAATTTGGTTCCAAACTTCATGATGTTTGAGTGTTTTGAGACTGTGAGCGATGCTCCAGTAAATGCGATAATGTAATATCTTGTTTTGTGAATTGTTGTGTGTTTATGATGGCTGAGAGCCATAGGTTTTAACTTTGTGTTGTGTAGTCGAAACCCTAACCTGTAGGTTTCGATGGTAGCTTTGATAGTTCGTGTTAATTGATATCAATGTTATCGTTTTTGGGGATGGCCAAGAGCCAAAACTCAATATTTTGATTTGAAACTTTGAAACCCTAACCTATACGGTTCAGTAGGTGACTTTGGAAAATTTGTAATGTCGAACTTGAAATAATATCCTAGCTTCGTGTACTTATATGGTTTTGCTATAGGTAATGTTTGCAATAGGAAAGAAATGCCACTATCTGATGTTGATGTTGAAATATTCCTTCGTTTTAGTTTAAGCAATGCATGTGATAAATGTTTTAGTGACTATATTTTATGATTTTGAAATGATTTTATAAATGTCGAAGTATAGGAGTTAAGGATTCTGATTATAAAAGGATATTCGTCCAAATAGACTCATTCTATGTTTAAGAAGTTTTGATAAAGGTGATACGAGTTAACCAGTTCTGGTTTCTCCATTTGACTTGTTAGTTACTTCGAATGCAAAAGTCAGTAATTGTTTTGACATTGAAAATAAAATATAATACAGGAATGAATAGAAGTCTTTGCAAGGTTTAGAAAAACATGGAAAACATAAAACCCTAGATTATTCTATTCCTGTCAGAAGTAGAAATATAATAAAATGTTTTAAATACTGTTAAGTTTATTTTGTAGCTGTTATAATTTCATGAAGGTTGATAAAAAAAATAAAAAAGTATAATAATATTTTTTTTTGAAAGGAATAAGTGAGAATATAAAGCATAGCTTGTGTATTCTGAGAGGAAGTAAATGACCTAAAGTGTAAACCCTAGGTTTTTGTACAGAGATGAAATATTTATTTATGTCACTGTGTAAAAGAAGATATTAGAATACATGTAATATGAAATGCTATTATTTATCCTGAGTCTAAACATATATTTTATATTACAGAATATAACTGATAAGAAATATTAATGAAATACAGCAGTGTTAGTCTATGCATTTATTTGGCAATTGGCCTATCATTCATTTATCTTAATTCTCCTTCTATGCACTAGAGTACTATACAGAAAAGAGTATGGGAAAAAATATAGAGAAGTTATTTGTTCAATCATTTCATTTACTTAATCATCGTTACACAAAAATCATGACTAGATCAGGATTCAAAACAAATACTTCTATATGATGATAACTTATAAATACTAAATCAACAATTGCAGAAAATAATTTAACTACTTAGAAACAGAAAAGACAAGTAGAACCTGTAACAGATGATAGGGTGGACAAACACCCAAGGAGGCCTGTTCCTCCCAACCTTCTCCAGAAGAAGCAGCCAAACTATTTGCCTCTTTTGCACCCCCGAGCCTATTTACTGAACCACCAGGTAGATGAACTCTGTGTAGAAGCAAGGCACTCAAAAAATTGTACATGCATCAAACTATTAAGACTTGCTCCTCAACTATTAGGACTCTGCACTCAGCAGTATAACTCTGCACTCAGCAATCTAATATGCAGACTTACACCATGATCAAAAAATAGCATATCCCCCCATCGAATCTCTTGGGTGCAAGCAGCAAAACCCCAAGGTATTTCCTCGTCAGGAAAAGTGATGAACCTCAGTCCAAAATTCGATGGCTCTTAAAAATATTTCCTAGGCACTAAGACCACAATATTTTCAATAAATGAGCCTCAAGCTCCAGTCCCATCTTTCAAGGCACTAAGACCACAATTCAAGGGAGTTGTCCCATACCAACAGCTAGTTACTTGCCTCATGAAGCTGCCATTTGTCCATTGCCTTCTACCCCAGATTCCATTCCACCTAGTGGGTCAATAAGCAATCTTTCAACGATCCCCTTAGGTGTTTGTCTCCTATTTAATTTATTTAATCATAAAATATTGCGCAAATTACAGTCATCCTTGGACACTTGTCCAATATAAAACTTTACAATAAAATTTAAGATAATGTTTCCAACATAAAATGTTTTTCAGCAAAAAGGGTATGTTACAGGTCCTATCCAACCAATAAACATAATACAAATATAATAATAGAAATGTAATGTTACAATATATAAGGATTAACATTGATGCATTTTGTTGACCACAACAAATGATGCAAAATGCTCCAACCAAAATTGATTATATGATCCAACCAATGCCTTAAGAATGAAGAAAAGAGATGAATAAGAATCCTCTTCAAGGGGGAAACCTCCTTATACAATGTAGCAAACACACAAAACAAGATGAGGTGATCCTAAATCTATTTTTCCTTGGTATATATATATATATATATATGTAGGAGACAAATGGTATAATTACAATCTATCCAACCATACAATTACAATTAAGGTCATAGCCAACCAATAAACATAATACAAATATAACAATAGAAATGTAATGTTACAATATATAGGGATTAACATTGATGCATTTTGTTGACCACCTCCTCGTATTTCCTAGCACTTTATGGTTATGATTCATGAATGGTCTCTCATCCCCACCATGATCCATAGACCATTTTTGTTCATCAACATCTCACCAACCCCCAAGAAGACTCACAATGGAACCTTACCTACTAATTATAACACCATTGTCACCTAACCATCCCACTATCAACGCCCTACATGGTATTTACTCATTAGGCACCAGTCTTCTTGTTTGTAATATTTATCCTTACTCGTTTATTCATTTGTAAAATTGGGGTTCCCCAGCACACCAAAAATGTGGGAACGATGTTAGTTACATTATTCTTTTTGGAAGAAACCCTTGGTCACCCTTAATCAATGTATTTGCACCATGTTACTCACCTACCAACACATTTAATAATAGCATTGTCACCCTGCTACATGATCCTTTTACTCATCCCAATTTGACATTACCATTTGATTCCCATCTTACAATATGTTTAGTCCATCGATCACTTCTAACCCTACTTAATCATGTACCATTAGTCGAATATTGTTACCTAGAGTCAGTTCTCCATTTTCATTATGATCAAGGGAATTCATGAGCCTTGCACTTACCAACTTATATCGTTTTATTCTATCGTCATCATAGTCAGTTACAGTATGTTCTTGGTCCTCATCAATGAGATCAGTGTCTCAATAATATCCTTAAAACTCTCATTGACTTTAGTACGGTACATTCTGAGAGTTACAGTAACTATGATTCTACATTGTTTACCATTGTCCTTAGAAAATGATTACCCTACCCTTTGGCCTACAAAATGAAGCCATAAGCATGCATTTCATAAGGAGAAATTAGGAGAAAATTTATGTTACAAGAATCAGTTTGAGAGACTCATCTTTCATCGCCATTCTCACCATTCATTGGCATTCCAAGCTCACTTGACTTCTTACTCAATAAGCAAGTATTTTTCCTTCATTATTCCAAGTTACTTAGCAAGCAATTTGAGAAAGAGATCAAAGGGCCCTCCCAAATGGATTGTTGTCTATCATTTGCAAGCAACGTTCTCATATGTGACAATATTGTGTTCATTTTTTTTCCATTGGACATAAAAAATTAGTTGAACCTCATATCCTTAATTTTGTGTTTTCATATCATTTATATGAAAGTTTTATCTTCCAAAGTAGTCTTTACAGATATTGTTATTAATTAACTTCAGCATCGTTTCATTAGACTTACTAACCCACACTTAATATATTGTCTTAGTTACAACATGTAAGAGAAGAAAAAATTACTCACCATTAAACCATTTTTTTACAATAATATGTTAATATCTTTTAATCCAATTAAATATATCACAAATTGTATATTCATGTTAAATTAACATAAAATCATAAAATATTTACACATTTACTAATATCTCCCACACCAATATGTCCTCCTATCTTTCAAAATTATTTTAGAAGACTTATTCTCACAGTGAACAACCATATACCATATATAAAATATTGAAGAAAATACTATCTCCATGTAATATTATTCATGTGATATATATTTGTCAAATCCACCATATCAATAATAATAGGTAGTGTGAATGGGTGATAAAATAATCCACTAACATAAAATCTATTATATTAATAATTTTTATTAATTCAATTTAATATAAATATATTATTTTATTTATAAAATAAATTTAATTAATAAAAATTTTGATTGAGAAATTTTATTTTTAAAATTTTAAATTATTTCAAAAAAATTAATTATCAAAATTTTAAACAAATAATTTTATTATAAAAAAATAAAAATATAAAATATTTTAATTAATAATATATTTTTAAAATCAATCTATTTGATTTTGATCCTATTAATAAAATAAAAATATAAAACCAAAACATAAGCATAAACATATATAATGGTTAATCTCCCATGTTAATAAAAATTAAAGAACAAAAAACAAAATATTGTTTAAATGCGAGATTATCAAATTGTTATTATATAATTTTAATAAATAAATAAAAAAACAAGAACAAAACAGAAGTATAAACATATAGAAATGGCTAATAGCTATTGTTAAAAAAAGTAAAGAAAGAACAAAACATAGTTATAAATGGTAATTTGGAAATAGCAATTGGTCTTCTTTGTTAAAATAAATATGTATAGAGATACGAAACTGTTTTTTTTCTTAAAAAGAAATTTGTATATAAAAATACGAAATTGTTTTTTGGGGAAAAAGAATTTTGTATATAAAAATACGAAATTGTTTTTTGGAAAAAAAGAAATTTGTATTGTAGTATTTTGGTATTTTAAATACATCTTGATTAAGATTTTTATTTGTGACTGTGTTAATTTATAAAAACTATCCAACAACACCAATAATATAAAATCAAATTATCACCAACGATATCAAAAACAAATTATAAATAAGTGCATAGCTGTTAGATAATTTGGTTTGGTTAGCAATTGGATTTTTCCACCAATTTTCTATGTTTTCCACTCAATGTGCTATAAATAATCATATCCAAAAGCTGTTATGGACATGAAATAATCATATATAAAAGCTGTTATATCAATAATTATAAAAATACATGAAATTTTTTCATAGATTTAAAAACACAATCATTTTGGTTCCTGGAACTCAAAGAATAATTTTTTCGAAAAAACAATTTGTTATGGACATATTAAACCCTAGAAATACTTCATACAAATGAGAAAAAAACTGCAGAAAACACCGTTCTTGCAGAGCCTACATAGATTTGTAAACAAAATTGGAAAAGGCTTCCTTGGAATGGATTAATAAAAAGATCATTGTGATGAACAGATGCAAAAATCTAGGGTTTTACATAACATGAATTTCAAATACTTCATACAATTGAGAAAAAAATGCAGAAAACCCCGTTCTTGCAGAGCCTACATAGATTTCTAAACAAAATTGGAAAAGGCTTCCTTGGAATGGATTAATAAAAAGATCATTGTGATGGACAGATGCAAAAATCTCGAAAATTTTATATCAAGATTGTCCATTACAAAATACTCATATACAAGATGCAAAATCAAAATCGGCTTTTGGTTGAAGATGGTTTTCCCTTTACATTTGCATTCTTTGGTCCTGGCTTTTTGTTTTCCTGAGGAACTTTTGGTTTTGGCTTTTCATTCCCAACGTTGCCTGCTTTTGGCTTTTCATTCACACTCCTTGATGATGCCCTTGGATGCACATCCATATGTTTTACAGTATCAGGTAACTGGCTCCTGCTCTCCTTCGCCATGGCCGCCATGGCCAAATGCTTACTCTGTATATCAGAGGTTTCTATTTGATGTTCCTGCTTGGAAGTAGATTTCTTTCTAGAAGACTGCATGAAAATCAACTCTTCTAGAAATGCATTAGACCTAGACTCCTCTTCCCTCACTTTGTGATCCAAACCCTCCTTTTCTTTTTGGATTTGCTGTAAATCATCTAATAATTTATTCATATCTTTCCTCATCTTATTCTGTTGCACAGTTCCTTCAGCATATGATAACATTGCAGCGGCCACGTCTTCACGCATTCTCAATGACCGACCCTCTAGCTCCAACAGTCTACAATAATTCTTCAAACAGTTTTCTGAAATGTCTCTAGACATCGCAGATGTCAGATCGAGTCTCTGAGAAAGCAAACTTTTCTCATCCCTAAGAGAAGCAATCTCTCCTTGCAATGCCTCAATTATCAGTCCTTGTTCTTCTTTTTCTTTGGTCAATTCAGAGTGTTTCTCCTGAAATTCTCTATTTTTCTCCACAAGCTTTCCCTGAAGTGATTCAATTTCCTTATTTTGCTGGTTCATTTCGTGCGTACCTGTCTCCCGCAAGTCTCCAATTCTTTTACTTAACTCTTCAAAGTGCATCTTAAGTCTATCATTTTCAACAATCAATTCTTCAACTCTTTGATTCCCCTTTTCAGGCTTGTTTTCACTAGCCATCAATTCAGGGTTTGTTTGCAGCTCTGCTATAGTGCCTTCCGAGTTTCTCTTTTCAGCATCCCCCAAATGTAGGCCGCCTTCAAATTTTTGACGTAATTCCTGAATGCTTTCTCTGGTTTCGGTCAATTCTGATTCAAACTCTTTCTTTTCTGATTCAACCTCTTTCTTTTCAGCTCTTTCAGCAGCTGCACATAGAAGTAGAATCGGCTTGTTTTCCTTAGACATCTCTTCCATTTGTCTCTTAAATCTCAAAAATGAAATATCTTGTTGGATGCAGGGGAGCGCCCAGGATTCACCAAAAAGACCAGAAAGAGAAAGGAGAGATGAACAAACAATGCAACGCAAAAGATATGAGGAACCTCTCAAATAACCTTCCCTTCTCCTTGGATTTTCATTTCTAAACAGATATAAATACAAAAAGATTTGGACACTGAAACGATCAGTTATTCCGGGTGGACACTGAAACGATCAGCCTTTCCACAGCTATTTCTAAACTTGCAGTTACATAAATGCATTGAACTGTCGTTGTCAGCTATTTCATCAACACGTGGCATTTTGCTTCGACAAAGCTTCTAGCTCTCTTAAATCGAATGTCAGGGGCCATGGCTGTTCAGGTCTCTTTCACGGAAAACTCGTTTTTCCTTCTTATTTTTGTTTTGTTGATATTATGTAATTCATTTTTTCCATTTTGATTTATAACGGTTAACAATCTTATATATATCATCTATACAACCAACCTCTAGGTTGTATAGTGCACTCTCACTTCTCTTCTTGTAATAAACCCAAACCCAAAGTATATGGAGAATACAAGCAAAGTGTTTCACAAATTATCCCAACCAAGGACCTTGAGAGAAGAAGGAGACCCAAGCACATGCATGGAGACAAGTAGAAGTAAACTATAGCAACCCCAAATGTAGGGACACGAGATGAAGTGCATGTTTCAACATTTTCCACAACCAACAACACTACATAGCACATATAGAGATGCATGGATGTGAACCAAGAATTAACCTTGGAAACTCTAGATGACCAAAAC
Organism: Larix kaempferi; assembly: GCA_027924585.1. Taxonomy (NCBI): domain Eukaryota; kingdom Viridiplantae; phylum Streptophyta; class Pinopsida; order Pinales; family Pinaceae; genus Larix; species Larix kaempferi. The sequence continues at coordinate 10,343,902 of BSBM01000087.1, forward strand.
TTGCTCAAACTTAACAAATGAGCACAACCATCCAAGAGAGGCTATGAGAAAATGACCACACCATGGGTGGACTCTCAAGTAATGGAAGGTTAGATAACTAGAAGATGAACTTAAAAGGCAAAGCATAGGATACAATCGACAATATGATTAAAATGCTAGAGGATTCCTTCCGCATTGGCAATGAAAATGACAACTATAGGTTGAATGCAACAATCATGGGGTAGTTTATCATGTTGAAAACCTTGGTTGCACTAAGGAGATCAATGCAAACATATTGTTTCAATTAGGGTGCATTTCCATTGATCTAACTATTGCCAAGGATGAAAAAAAAAGGATTCCTTGGAATCTTACTCCACAATTGAGAAATAGGGGATGTTGGGGAAGGCAAGATTGTTACACCAATAGAGGTGAGGTCTATTACCCTAGAATAACATAAGCGATAAAGTAGGTCCAATGACAATATAATCAAAAGACTTAAAGAGAAATGGTGATGGAAACACAACAAGACAATTATAGGCTTCTTAAGAGATAGCATACAATGAGAAATCCCAATACAAACAACATCAAGGGTGGCAAAATTGCAAAGCAAAGAATATATATAAAAATCATTGGATTCCACACTCCATAATGAATGCGATAGAGCTCAAGTCCTACAAGAAAGAATGAGGTGGAGGAGGTCTAAATGGTTCAACTGATGAGGATCTCACACCCATTTGGTAAGGGGAAAGAAGGAAAGAGTGAACCTTGGTAAAGGATGCAATGAACGAAGGCAAGTGAGCCATCCTTTGCATAAAAAAGGTCATTATCAAAATGTTTAGAGGCACAATTCAAAAGTAGGGGGAGATCAGCCACGTAACCGGCCAAATAATGTTAAATGGAATGATATGGAATTGCAATGGATTATACCCTTAGAGGATGGTCACAGTGTGGCCACTAGCAAAAAGAAATGACACCATCGTACTAGTTGAATCTCATGAATGTACTAATTGAATCTCATGAATGTGAAGCTTGTACAATTCAAAAAATTTGGGGATACAAAATGTCATCAACTTGAAACAAGGAATCAAATTATCATAAAGGGCAAAGGGGGTTTCCTTATATCATAAAGGAGAAGTTGTAAGACAAGATAAAGTGAATGAAAATGGATAAAAACAATTTGTTATGTTTGGGTAAAATATAAGAGGGAAACACTAAAATTTTCTTTGTAGTGTGGTACTTCATCGGCCCAAAACCAAATATTTATTGGACACGAGAAATAAATAGCGAATACTTGTACCACCACATACCTAAGGACATAGAAGAATTCTAAGAAAAGTGAATTGTAATTCTAGTAGGGGACTTCAGTGGGAGAATAATAGGAGTTCCAAATTGTTGGTTTTATAGAGAATTCACACTCCTTATGGTTTATTGAAGATGAGCGAATTTTGAAAGGGAATTGACAAATGGTGGCAAGGAAGTTGCATACTCAGGCAAAGAGATTTTATACTTGTGCAAAATGCACAACATCAATATATGCAATGGTCTTGAGTCGTTAAAAGAGTCAGGTAGGCCATGTTTCATACACATAATGATCAAAGTGTGGTGGATTACATAATGATTTGAGAAATATAAAAGATAACAACTTACAAAATCTATAATTTTCACATGGATATGATATTGGATCATAAATCTTTTCTTGTAGAGCTTAAGTGGATAGAAAGGAGGTTAGGGAGACAACACACTAGCACATTAGTGCCACAAAAATGAATCACAACTACTAGAATGGATAAATATTTAGACAATAAATTGAAAATAACATGTCCCAACCATGTTTCATGAATGAAACCAACAAAACAATTTATTTATGCAAAAGAGTTAATGCTTTGCTCGATCTCACACTCAATCTTCAACTTGATCTTCCACTTCAATAGACCTACAACATAAATATACCTTCCTCAACGTATCTTGACTGATACAAAGATGATAAAATTGAAATGCAATTCAAACATAAAAAACAATCAAGCATTTAACCAAATAAATACACAATCCATTAGGCATTATATTTGGGACAGGAAGGAATGTTTCAAACTTTATTGTCAAAAGCATATAATGATTACAAGTTATACCTGATCAATGCAGCATGCTTGTGCAACCGGATTCTAGGCTCCTACTCTTCTCTAACTTGAAATCTTCTAGCATAACAACCCTTCATACAAATTTCTCTTCTTGTGAATGACAGTCACAACAATGTCTAACCCCTCTCCTCAATCCTCCTTGTATTTATAGGACAAGGAAGGCAGTTTAAATCGAGAGGTGGTTGTAATGGAAGCTAGGGAAGTTGCAGAACCAACTGCAACTAATCCCAATTCGTCAAATTAATATATTTTTTATCATATTTTAAGGTGTGCGCAAGTTTTTCACAATGGAGTAGCGCACAGTATGCAACTTCAGTGTTTAACAACCAGCGTTTGCAACTTTTTTGAGGGTGTGCACTAGTTTACTGAAGTGGAGTAGCGCACAGCAGGAGATGTGCGCTACTATTGAGCCTGTGGAGTAGGGCATGAGCGCTAGTATGATGAAGTAGAGTAGCACACAGCTCAAAACATGAGGTTTTTCAGGGTTTTGCTAGCTTGCAAAAGGGTAAGTCAGGTCAAGGTATCATCCAAGGTCATCATGCTCTTCAATCCAAGTTGTCCTTTTGTGTGATCGATAGCTCAAGGTGATCACGGACGGAGAAGTGTAGATTTGACCTATAACAGATGCCCCTAATGTGTGAGGTAAGAGGGAAACGATGGCCGAAATACATTATAATTCCAAGTCAGAGGAGGAGCAAGAAATCGCAGAACCGAGTCACAGAAACACCTGAAACACAAATCAAGGTCAGTGACCAATTACAATCTTGACATCATATAGATGTATAGTGTGATACAACATGATCTCCGATACATAACCAGGAGATGTATATATAGCATGGCCACTGGGAATACAAACGTGGATCCATGTCAAATGGAGAGATCATAGCCATAACAACAAACTGGATCTATGTCTCATGGAGAGCCATAAATAAGTGAGGCTCAGTCCTGCGCAGCTTGGGTGATAACATAATGAAGTGATGTCATCAACATCCCAAGGTCTTCATCCAAAACAACCCAAGGTACAAACCCTAACCATGTGAATAAATGAGCTGAAAGTCGAACATGGGGGGTATCATTTGATTATCGGTCCTTGATGTATATCGTTAACAAACGCGAGGGTTTCCACCGATAATGATAATGGGGACAAGGTACCTAGTACGATCCAACAAGTGTGAATAATTGGACTTGGAGTCGAACACTTGAGGAACCTGTTGAATAAGAGACATTGATGTATTCTCATGATTCAACAGCGAGGAAAATTGCCACTGGTGATTGCAATTTCCAAGGTACTAACCGAAACTCTAAACTTCAATCCCAGAGCAAAATGAGTTGATGTCGATGGGAAGAAGTCCATTGGACGGGAGTCCTTGAGGCATCCTCCATCATCCAACACGAGGGACACTCAACTGGTATGAGTTGAACAGCCAACTTCAACGAAGGAATCTCGCATTCAATCGGAACAACTGCTTTTATCCCATGCACAAGTTGGAAGGGAGAGAACCCGGTAGCAGTCTTTACATTCGCTCAGTAAGCCCAGAGAGCAGGGTATAGCATGATGTGCCAGTTATTTCGACTGGCATTAACAGTCCTTTGCAGTATTACCTTTAAAGTTTGGTTAACTGCTTCGACTTGTCCATTCGCCTGTGGATAATATGAAGACGAATGTTCTTGCCGAAAACCTAACATTGTATATAAATCGGTCATCATGCTATTTTGAAAATGACTGTCGTGGACAATCACAATTTCTTTGAGTATGCCGAACCTTGCAATAATCTGATTGAATACAAAATAAGCAGCAGTTTCTCTATTTGTCTTGACAGTAGGCATTGCCTCGGCCCACTTGGTGAAGCAGTCGACGGCAATGATGATATAATGATGTCCTCCAGCCGAAACTGGATTGCAAGTCATATAATCAACCCCCCATTTTGTGAAGGGACCTGTTATAATCACAGGATGAAGAGGAGTTGGATGTGCCCTCATTTTCCTGGTGAAAAACTGACACGGACGGCAGCGTTTCACAGCTTCCACACAATCTTTAAAGATTGTGGGCCAAAAATACCCGGCACGCAGCATTTTCTGGGCTGTTGCCAACCCAGAAAGATGACCCCCACAAGCTCCACTGTGAGCATCATTCAATACTGATTCTGCTTCTTCTAAAGTCAAACAACGTCGTAAGATGGAATCTATCCCACGTCTATACAAAGTATCAGAAATGATGAGATAGTTTTTCGCATGACTTTTCAGTTTGCATCGTTCTTCTCTAGAAAAAGTGGTAGGACACCTCAAAGTCTGGAGATATACTAAAATATCCCCATACCATGGGTCAAAGGAAGCAATAAGGAAGATATGTTCATTCGGGAATGATGATTCTTCCTCAACATGCTCTACGTCACTCGGAAACTCTGAGATTAACTTAGCGAACACTAGTGATTTCTTTGACTTGGCCGATTGAAAGACCAAATCGAACTCTTGTAAGATTACAATCCATTTATTGTACTTCCCACTGATGATGCGTTGAGTGAGAACATACTGAAAAGGATTGACTTCTGCTATCACAGTAGTTGTTCGTAGAAGGATGTAGTGACGAAGTCTCTGTACCGCATAGACTGCAGCTAGTGCTAACTTCTCAACATGCGAATATTTGATCTCAGGAGCTATCAATGCGCGAGAGAGATAGTAAACAACATGTTCTTGGAATGTGTCATCCTCCTGAACTAATACTATGCCAATTGTGTAAATAGACGCCGCCAGATATAAGAGAAAATCTTTTGCATAATCCGGTGGGCTTAACAAGGGGGCTGAAAGTAGTGCCTTTTTCAAGGCCTCAAACGATGCTTGAGCAGCCTCATCCCACAAGAAGTAGGTATCTTGTTTAAGCATTCTCATAAAACCTTTTGTAATCTTAACATAGTTTATGATAAAGCGTCGCAAGAAGTTATACATGCCTTGCAGACTTTGAAGTTGTCGCAAGGTGCGAGGAGGAGGCAGATTCACAATCGCCTCAACTTTTAACGGGTCGACCATTATGCCACGACTAGATACAATGAAACCCAGTAAACGTCTTGATTCGAAGCAGAATACACACTTATTAGATTCAAACGAATCTTATATTGTCTGCATCTTTCAAACACCAGTCTCAAATGAGCTAGATGATCTCGTCTCTTTCGAGATCGCGTCGGGAGGTCATCCAAGTAAGGTTCAACTATGTGTTTGATATCGTGAAAAGCGAAATTCATCGCTCGTTGGAAAGTAGCTCCAGCATTCTTTAAGCCAAACGGCATCTTCCGGTAAGCAAAGGTTCTCCACAGGCAAATGAAAGTTGTTTTATGTTGATCCTCGGGTTTGATTTGAATTTGATTATATCCTGAAAATCCATCCATGAAAGAAAACATCTCGTGTCCCGCACAGGCATCTATGATCTGGTCGATAAATGGTGTGGGATAGTTATCTTTCGGACAAGCTTTATTCAAGTCCCAGAAGTCAGTACAGACTCAGATGGTACTTTGCTTTTTATCAACCGGAACAGGATTCGAAACCCATTCCGTCATGTCGATCGGATAGATAAATCCGGCTTTAACCAATTTTTCAACCTCCGCCTTAATGGCGGCCACTTTTCGAGGGTTCATAGGACAGAGCTTCTGTCTCATAGGTTTTGCATTATGGTATGTTGTGATGACATGCTCAACGATGGCCGGATCGATGCCTGGCATCTCCTCACAAGACCAGGCAAAAATGTCACAGAATTCTTTAAAAAGCTTGGTATACAGAGCAATCTCTTCTGGAGAACAGTCTGCTCTAATAAAAATGTTTTCCACGATCCTGGGTTTGGTGGAAATGTTAATCGAGATGGTTCTCGATATATTAGCCATATTCCCTTCAGTGTAAATAGCTCTTGAAGTAGAAGGAAAAGATGACAAATCAACAAATCCACTGGGTCTCATAGAGAATTCTCCTCTCTCTAGCTTGTCTAGATTTGGAAGCAGGTAAGACCTATGATGCATATGTTCCCATGGATGGTCCAGGCCCATCATGGCTTCCAAAATGGCTTCATCAGAAGGTAAGACCGTGTCTAAACAGTCAAAAGAGTGGGTAGAATCCATTGACCATGCAGGAGCATAGTCCATATCCGACTCAGCAGAGACTGGCGGAGTCACGATATGTTCCGTTGCAGTGTATTGTGCTTCTCTGTATGCTACTTCTGCAACGGTTAAAGGCACTAATGGTTCTAATACAGTAGGAAGGATCCACGGATCAGTCCTTAAACTGATTGTGAAAGTTTCAGTAGACGTACCTACATCAGAACGCATAAAAAGAACTGGAGAGGGTAGGTCAAAAGTGCCTATTAATGACCCATAAAGCCCTGCTCCTAAACTCTCGCTTACTGGGGCAGATTGATCAACTAAAGGAATAGTGGAATCTGATGAAGTCTGGTTGTTTTGCCGAGAGAACGAAAGTTGATCGACTGTGACGATCTTGCCTTCGTGGGGGAACATAACAACTCGAAAAACTGTCGATGCAATGGCTCGCATGGCATACGTCCAACTCCTGCCTAACAACATATTGTAATCAAGTGGAGCGTCCAGAACTTCAATCTCTACAGCAACTGTCTTACCGACAAGTGTAATTTCAAACGATGGTAGAACTCTGTGTGGACAGAAAGTCCTGCCATCAAATGCAGTAAGCAGCGTGTTAGAGGGGGCTAGCTCAGGAGAACCTAAAGCTTTCCAGCAAGAAATGGACATCACGCACGTCGACGCGCCCTCATCTATGACAGCCCGTCTAATGGTCATAGGACCATGAACCACTTCTATCTGTAGGGCAACGTGGTATGGCAACCGATATTTGATATCAGACATATCAAAGCGTGCAGACATGTTGGATGATTCCATACTTCTGATTGCTGCCAGAAGTGCATTTCGTTGTAAAGGACAACTTTGCAGAACTTCTAAGGTGGATATGGCACAAGGGCTCTGGGCTAAATCTTCAACCACATTGTAGTTGGCAGCAGCCCGTGCGTTGGGATTGTGCGATGCCCGTTGTAAGACACCTTTCAGGATCTTGGGCAGTAGATCCACAGGTATGCGGAGAGGAGTAGAAGATTTAGGAATCTCTTTATCCTTGTTCTGCACATCCAGGGTATAATTTCTTGTTCGCGTTTGCAAAAGTGCATCTGCGCTAACCATATTAATGAAAGTTTGATCAACTAAAGCATGAGTAGTGCCCCCAGCATTGGAGGTGCCAAAAGCTGAACCCTGCCCCTTAGGAAATGGATCTTTTAAGTACGGCAGGTTTCTTTTCCTGAAGTACCTTCTGGGCTTCTTCAAGTAGAGGGAATTGATGAGTGAGGTGATCCTTCTTGCAAAGTTTACAAGGGAACTTAACCTTCTTCTTCTCTTTGTTACCCTCCTCGACATTCTCTTTGTTTTTGGGCTTTTGATAGTTCCCCTCTCCTTTCTTGCCCTTCTTTTTGTTATTGGGCTGCCGAGGGCCCTTTTGATTGTTCTGAACCTGGTTTACAGATTCAGTAGTAGAAGGAGAGGTTGTGACGGAGGTCGCTTCTACAATCGATTGTTTGACGGATAAGGCATGAACCTGCTTAGTCAATGCTTTGAAAGCTGCAGAATCTACTGAACCCACTATGCCGTCAGCATGTGGTCCATGTTTAGGTCTGCCAAGATCAATGTTTAATCGCAGTGCGTCTGGTATAATCTCGTAAACTAACCCAGATTGTGCATAAACAAGGTCTAGCTGTTGGGTTCGTAAGATGACTTCTTCCTCTGAAGACACTCCAGAAGTAGCTACTTCCTTAGAAATATAAGGAAGGAGTGATTTCAGGTACCACTCGAGAAGAAATTCTTGAGGTATATTGGCTTTAATGAGCCTCTTCCGTCTTCGCCACTCCTGAATGTGATCAGATAAGTAAGTGGCTTTATTTTGTCTCAATGTAGACAAAAGATATGTTGCGGCATCATACCGAACAGGAAGCTGGAAGTGGTTCAGAAAAACAGTCGCGAGATCCTGAAAATTAAAAAATGTAGCTAGAGGTAACTCAATGTACCATTTGGATACAACACCAGTTAAGGTTCTTTGGAAAAGTCTCAACCTAACAGAATCTTCGTTCAACGAGTTCAAAGAACACCATAAATGGAAAGTGGTGACATGATCACCACGGTCTTCAATGGTTTTGCCTTCGAATTTTGGAATGTCCGAAGGTAACTTGGTAGGAACGGGTGGCCATGTAGCGTTATGGTACACCGGATCATTCGTCAACTTGGAAAGGTCTAGCAAATTCAAAGCTGCCAGAAATGGTAAACGAGGTCTACAAGATGGCATTTGATAAGCTGGGGTCATAAAGGGGGAACCACCCATAGTCTGACCCATGAACTGCTGGTTTGGGTTGCCCCCAACCATCTGCTGGTAGGGGTTTCCCCCAACCATCTGTTGTTGTGTGAAAGTGTTGTTGAAATTCCCCCATCCAAATGAAAGTGGGTTGGTACTCTGAACGTTTGTCCACTGAGGTTGGGTGTTAGCCCCGCCATTATGTTGATTAAGGATGTTACCCCATCCTCCTGAAAACAAAGAAAAAGGGGTGTTTCTTGCAGGTACGTTATTTTGATTCATGTTGTAACCTGCAAATGTGTTGAAACCAGGGGTAGTCGAGGTGGACGGTGCGGTCATGGTACTCATGAAAGGCATAGTTGCAGAGGCATTCGGCCCTACATTGGGTGTGGAAATCCAATTAATAGGTATATGGTATGACTGTTGAGTCAGAGGAGGTGGAACGACATTCACTGTGTTGCTAAGTCCAAAAGTAGGGGTAGAGGCAGATGTCAAAGTTGTTGAGCTTGGCATGCCTAACGTACCAGCGTTAAAACTGAAGGATGGAGTTGAAACAGAAATTGTCTGAGTCAAACTCGGTATAACAGTGGAAGGTGGATTTACAGTATTTGTATTCATACCTATTATGGGAGTCTATGGAACTCCCTGTTTGCCTTCTGGGTTAGTAATATGCCCAGGTGTGAACAAATATGCACTATAATCAGGTTGCTGGAAACCAACAGGTACCAGAAGCGGATTGTTAAGTTCAGTCAGGGGAGGATTAAAAGGAGTATTAAACTCACCAGAAGTGAGATCCTCAATCTCGACTGTGTTAAAAGCTTGTTGATCTGGAGTCCTAGGTTGTGGTTCACCAGGAACCTCTATTTCACTAGTAGCTTCAAAAAGACCACTGGAGTCTGTCCTCTGTCATCTCAGTGGCGGTGGTGACTCCACTCTGAGTGGGAGAAGGTTTTGCAACCTTCGAGACCTACGAAGCTGTTGGTCTTCCACAATTATATATAAAAATAAAACTAAGTAAAAACCTAGTGGCCACTGAGACTAAGGGGTAAACAACATACCACTAAAAAATCCTAAGTATACAAACCAGGCAAACAAGATGCCTTCCGGAGAAGAGTCTGGGATGATGAGGGCCCAGAACAGATCAATGAAGGAAGAAGAACAATTACCCGGGGTCCACAATACAATGACTAAGGGTGCAAGCGCTGGAATCACCCAACTGCCCTCCCAAAGACCTGCAAGGGATTTCCTCCCACGTCTGTCCTAGGTATAGCAGATATACCCTCCGCTGTCACCTGTGTATGATCCTATGGTCAGATACTAAGGCTACCATACATACGAAATATCCTGGGGGGACATTCGTCGGCCTAGTCAAAATGCATGGGCAGAGTAACTAAGCCCGAAGTCCGAAAGGACCCCCGTACGCAAATTGACTCTGGTTTATGGTCCAAAGGAATGTGAGGGAGGTATCCTCCACGATGTCGATCTTCCACGGCCTCGTGCTTAACTCTGGTTTGAGTAGAGCATCCCAGGGTTATTTGATATATATGGGTTTACCTATATGAAAATCTTACTACGATTGTTGGGTAATGAAACAAGTTCTGAGCAGTTTAAGGTGTTTTAAGCTCGAAACTCTAGCCTAAGCTAGTTGGTGTTGTGTATTCCTAAAAAAGAAAATTGTTTCTATTTGATTTTATTAAAGATTCTTTTTAGGGTTACGTTTTACTCAATGGGTAGTGAGTTGTGTGGTGTGATTGCAACAGAAAGTAAAGTGCATGAAATGAACAACTTTCAACAACAAAAAAAACTTTTTATTTTTCATTTTATATTCTTTCCAAAATGAAGAGTAAGCAAACCTAAACAAAGCTTTCTTTTTGTTTTCTTTTCAAATTCTAAACAAAGTAAACTATGCTACTCTGCAAAGATTATAAGCCTCACTACTCTAAGCTACCAAACTTATTTTGATTTTTCTGTTATATATGAACGAAAAAGAACTTGAAAGCGGAAGCAAGTAAGACCTACAAAAGATGTGCAAGTATGGAAAAATGACTCTAAAGTTCACAACAATCGAATCAATGATCCGACAAAGACTTGTCCTACAATTTTTTTCAAAGGAAAAAGCTCTTGAACTTGGAAGCAAAGTGGGGAGAAAACAAGGATGAAAGATGCTTATAACCGGAAATTGAACTTAGAAGAATGCTCCAAAGCACCAAACCCTAAACAAGAACACTAAACCAAGTAGTAGGTAGGAAAGCGAACTAAAGACAACCTTACTAACACAAAGGCTCAAAGGTGAAGCAAACTAAAGTGCTTCAAACTCACTTAATACTGGAAATGACAGTGAGGTCAAGAAATGTCGGGACTCAAAAAGCTTTGGAAGACACCCCAAAGGCTCCAAAAAAATGGGTCAAAACCTTAAATCAAAGGATGAGACACCCAAAGAGCATACAAGTGTTGCAACAAACAACAAATGCTAAACACAAAGGTTTGTATACTTGCAACACACTACTAGGGTATGGACGAGCAGCTATGTTCACTAAGGAACAACACACGATCTCCAAAAAGAGTCACAAACGAACAAGACACTTCAAAAGTAATCAAGTGACCAAAAGATGACCTAAGGGACTCAAAATAGGCTAAAGAGACTCAAAGAAGATTACAGACCTCAAAGACCAGTTAAGAAGGCCAACAACAAAGTTAGAAACCAAACCAAACAGGCAAAAATCCAAACCTTACATCAAATAGAGAGTTACAGGAGTGTGCTCTACTGTGCAATAGGCAAACTAGCGCACTTTGGAAGGTGTGCGCAACTGTGCAGTAGATGAACTAGCGCACAATCTCAGATATGTGCTACTGTATGTACAATAGAGTAGCGCACATGTCAGGAAAGGTCAGAAATCAAGCTTTGCAAAGGTGTAAAAGGCTGAGTCAGACAAAAGACAGCAGGTAGGGAAGACCTACAAGGCCCCTCAGAGGATTAAAGGGATCAAAAAGTACTGGAAAGACAACTAAATGCGTTTCCTAGAGCAGAAAAAAAACCGGCTCCCCAACGGAGTCGCCAGTCTGTTGTTTGGGAAATTCACCCTACAGTGAGGAAAGGGACACTATCAACTTAGGGGGAGACAGGTAAACACAATGATTACGCTACAGAAACATCTATAAATGGAAATAGATCAAAGATCTTGAAGACGTACCTTATTACTGACGTTTGATCCTAGCTTTGCTCGATCTCATGCTCAATCTTCAACTTGATCTTCCACTTCAATAGACCTGCAACATAAAGATACCTTCCTCAGCGTATCTTGATTGATATAAAGATGATAAAATTGAAATGCAATTCAAACATCAAGAACAATCAAGCATTTAACCAAATAAATACACAATCCATTAGGCATTATATTTGGGATAGGAAGGAATGTTTCAACCTTTATTGTCAAAAGCATATAATGATTACAAGTTATACCTGATCAATGCAGCATGCTTGTGCAACCGGATTCTAGGCTCCTGCTCTTCTCTGACTTGAAATCTTCTAGCATAACAACCCTTCATACAAATTTCTCTTCTTGTGAATGAGAGTCACAACAATGTCTAACCCCTCTCCTCAATCCTCCTTGTATTTATAGGACAAGGAAGGCAATTTAGATCGAGAGGTGGTTGTAATGGAAGTTGGGGAAGTTGTAGAACCAACTGCAACTAATCCCAATTCGTCAAATTAATATATTTTTGATCATATTTTAAGGTGTGCGCGAGTTTTTCACAGTGGAGTAGCGCACAATATGCAACTTCAGTGTTTAACAACCAGCGTTTGCAACTTTTTTAAGGGTGTGCGCTAGTTTACTGAAGTGGAGTAGCGCACAGCATGAGATGTGTGCTACTATTGAGCCTGTGGAGTAGGGCATGAGCGCTAGTATGATGAAGTAGAGTAGCGCACAGCTCAAAACATGAGGTTTTTCAGGGTTTTGCTAGCTTGCAGAAGGGTAAGTCAGGTCAAGGTATCATTCAAGGTCATCATGCTCTTCAATCCAAGTTGTCCTTTTGTGTGATCGACAGCTCAAGGTGATCACGGACAGAGAAGTGCAGATTTGACCTATAACACTTATCTCATTCATTCACTCACTTGTGATTGGCGCATAGGAGAGAGAGAGAGGTCTGCATAGGAGGAGAAGGAGCTCTAGTCTTGGACTACGTCTTTGTATTGGTTGATTATCTATATTGAGGAAAGGTTTGCTGGGTTTTCTACCCCATGAGGGTTTCCCAGGGTAAATCTTTGTCTATCTTGTGATTGTGTTTCTTTCAGTGATCTTGCTAGTGAATTTATGTCAAAACTTAACAAAAGATCGAATTTTGAACTAGTCCTCAATAGACAAGGGGTAGATATACTTGCACTATATGACAGATGTCCATAAGTTACTACACTTGAGAAGATGCCACGAGTTCTTGGTTGCGAGGGCTTTAGCAAAACACCCAAGGTGCTTAATACCCCAACCTGCCCAAGATTTAGGCAACGTAAGTTTGTCCCATGCAATCCAATGAAAAGTAGATGAACAATCGTATTTCTTCCATAAGAAATTGTTGCAAATTTTTTGGATAGAATTGATACTGATAGTGTCAGTTAGTATATGGGAAACTGTCATCTAGTAGACAGGCAACGCCCCAAGGACATAATTAATGAGGACCAGTCTGCCACCTTTAGACAACCAACAATTGCACCACAATTGGACTTTCCTTTCAACCTTACTAACCAGCCAAGACCAATCTTTGATACAGTAATCATTTGGTTTAATGTGGAAGCCCAAATAGGTAGGCCCATATCTACATTAATCCGTGGAAATGGAAAAAGGTCATGTATCCAAGCAAAATACTTTGCTTCTAGATTCGTAGTAGATAAAGAATATTTAGCAGAATTAATGGTCATACCCGTTGCCAATTCACACTGGTCGAGTATCTTTTTAATTGATAATGTCTCTCCGGGTTCCAACTGCAAAAACCAATATGTCATCTATGAACAAAAGATGCATCACACTGAGGTTGTCCATAAATTTAAAGCCATAAAAGGTCCCTGAAGATTTTGCATGTAGGATTGCTTGACTCACTCCTTCCACAACAAGGAGGAATAAAAGGGGTGCCAACAAATAACCTTGGCGGAGTCCCCTCTTAGGCCTAAAAAAACTTGAGGCCGATGCATTGACAAGGATAGCAAAAGACACTGATTGCACAGTCGACATGATCTAATTAGATGTCATCAAGGGAAAACCTGTCCAGAGAAGAATGAGCCTCAGGAATGTCCAATTTACTTGGTCATAAGCGCGTCAAAGATCAATTTTGAGTAAGAACGTGGGATATTTTTTTATTTTGGCAAAGTGGAGCACTTCTTGGACTGTGGCAATCGCATCATGGATAATTCTCCCTTTGAGGAAAGCATGTTGTTCCTGAGAGATGCCATCCAACAATATGCCTCAGATCCTCTTTGTAATGATCCTAGCAATCAATTTATAAATATAGTTGCAGAGAGAAATCAAGCGGTAGTCCCCAAATGATTCCCCTTTATCTTTCTTGGGTTTCAATGCAATAAGAATAGAATTGAACGCAACAAGAATTCTCCCATTGATATGAGATTCCTCAATAACTACGAGGATGTCTAGCTCAAACAAGTCCATGAATTCCTTGTAGAATTCAATGGCCCACCCATCCGGGCCCGGGCTTTTCTCATGCTGCATAGTTTGGATCGCCTATCTGAGTTCCTCAATAGACACGAGTGTTTGGAGGCCATTTGCTTGATCTTCGTTAACCATGTTCAAATATTCCCCAGCCAAACTCATCATATGTAAAATAGACATCTATTTATCCTGTTTGTAAACTTTCTTGAAGTGGTTGACCGCAAGATCAGATAGAGCTTGAAAACCCGAAACCATGGAGCCTGTCTCATGCTGTAATTCCCATATAGAGTTGGTATTTTTTCGGTGTTGAATATACTTATGAAAAAACTTGGTATTGTCGTCACCCTTCTGTATCCATAAGGCCCTGCTTTTTAATCTGGTTGTGGCTTCATCTTCGAGCATAATCTCATTCTTTCTACTCTCCAACTGGTAGATATCTTGTTTGTGTCCTTCTATGGAGAAACCAGCTGGGAAAGTTCATAAAAAGCCTCTAATATTTCTTTAATTTCCTCGAGTTCAACCGAGATGGATCGCCTTTTGTTTTCAATCCATGGAATAGCCAAGGCCTTAATATTTTTGAGGTTGTTATGGAATTGCACAACAGTAGAGATACCATTACCTATATCAAAAGGAGCTCATTCTTTGACCACCATACCTTTGAATTCTTGGTCCTTGAGCCATCGTAGGTCGAACTTAAAAGGACTCGAGGGCTTTCTGATCGCAAGAGATAATTCAAGTAGGATGGGGTGGTGATTAGAGTCACCACCAACCCCAACCCATTGTTGAATTGAAGAAGCCGACCATAGAGTGCCTTCATTAAGGAGGAAGTGGTCAAGATGTAAGAGCATCACCAGTCCTCAAATTTCGCCAAGTTGGTCTAAGCTGTATTGATGGGATATCCACCAATGCGCGAGCCGAGAGCATATTGTTGAAGTACTCTGATAGTGGGTCATGATGAGCTTGAGGGCCCAAAATCTTAGCTTCCCCCATGGTAAAGTTTAGATCACCTTCGATAATAAGGCGGTCTACCTGAAGAAGCCTTAGCGAACAAAAGTGATCCTAGAAAGCTTCACGGTTTTGGTATGGCCTGTAAACATTAGCATAAGTATATGCCATCCCAGTTTCAGGGGAGAAGATAAATATCCCCAACACCAACTGTATGGTCCAACTATTGGTCAATAGGAAACGTGAAGTGAGCCAACCTGTAACCAGATTGCCCGAGCGGCCTACAACATCTGTACAAAGAAAATCCCAACTTGGTAAAAGACTTTCCAAATCCGCAATAATCTATTCCCCTGTATCCATACTCTCTTGTATCAAAAGAACCGGTGGACGATAAATCTCTACCAACTACCTTAGGGCTAATTTTTTGGAGGGTGTCCCTAATCCTCGAATATTGAGGGAGAGAACTAACATTAAGGGAACCCTAGTTCGGGTTGACTTGCTCTAAGCGATCCATAGATGCATTTTTGTCGGTAGCACTGACCTCCACAACAGCCTTTGCTCGATCCGAGTCCATAATAGTTCTCTTGCCTCGGAGCCAAGGAGAAGATAGGGAGAGGCCACGAATAGGACCTAAACCACGCCTAGGATGCTATATTTTTCCAGACTTGGACCTCAAGTTATAACCATAGTCATGTGAAAATAAGGAGGCCAGGAGAATCCTCCTCGTGGCCAGACTAACAATAGAGTTCGAAACTTGGTTGGACCCATGAAAGTCAGGAACAGGAGCACCAGAAGGGGCCGGGGGGGGGGGGGGAGGCCAAGGGAGGCGATGAAGGGGGGATAGATTCGATTCCAAAGTGTGGGGGAGAGGAAGAGTGCACAAAGGAAGTGGGGAAAAAATCCCAGCAGTAGAGCGGGTTGCCATAAGAGAGGGTAGGTCCTGGGAGAAAAACCCGCTAACAGGAGGGTGGGCCAAAGTCGAATCCACCAGGGAAGATTCAAAAGGTGGCAGTGAACAAGAAGGACCCCTCAGATCAAAAACCTTCTTAAGAGTAAGGTCAAGCAAAAAGGAAGGTCGAGACAAGGAATCCTCCATACCCAACAAGAAAAGGGAGTATGACTGAGTGAGCATACTTGTCGGTGTTGAAGCAGCATCCTCCAGAGGAAGACACAGTCCCAGTAGAGGCGGTAGATAATTGGTAGATGGTAGATGAGTAGCCAGAGCCTCCTTAAAAGCAACACTAATAGGCTCATTTGCAACTTTCTTCTGTCAAATTTTCTTCCCCAAACCTTGCTGGCAGGATTTGGCTAGGTGGCCATATCTGTGACACCCATTACAACGAAATGGAATGTCTTGGTAATCGATTCTCTGATTCCATAACCTCCCGAGGAAAGGATGATCGGGGGGGTGGATTCGATTCTAAAGTGTGGGGGAGAGGAAGAGTGCACAAGGGAAGTGGGGAAAAAATCCCAGCAGTAGAGCGGGTTGCTATAAGAGAGGGTGGGTCCTAGGAGAAAAACCCGTTGACAGGAGGGTGGGCCAAAGTCGAATCCACCAGGGAAGATTCAAAAGGTGGCAGCGAACAAGAAGGACCCCTCAGATCAAAAACCTTCTTAAGAGCAAGGTCAGACAAAAAATCCTCCACGCCCAAAGAGAAAAGGGAGGATGACTAAGTGAGCATATTTTTCAGTGCTGAAGCAACATCCAAGCTCTTCAGAGGGAGACACAATCCCAGTAGAGGCGGCGGATCATTGGTATGTAGGACCCCGGTCCTAGATTTCTGAGTTTAACGAGAAAACTACTCATTTATTTATGTTTACATATTGTGTGAATTTTTGTTTTTGTTTTGTTGGTTTGTGTTCAATTTCAGGTTTGTAAAAAAAATAACATTTACATTCACAGGTTGCTACATATATATATTTACTGTTATATCTATTTCTAACCATTTCTATTTGTGCAGGTGTAAACAGCATATAAGACTTGTTTCCATAACTAGAAATAAAAATATGATGTATCAAACCTAAAATACATAGATATTAAATAATAATAGTAATAATAGTATATAGATATTAAATCATAATAGTAATTAACAATAATTATCGAAGGGACATAACCCTTGTGAACACCCATTAGAGGTGCCATTTGGAATTGTATTTAAAGATTAGGGGTTCCCTAAAAATAGGATCATGTCCAAAAAAGAAAAGAAAAAGTAAAAAGAAAAAGAAAATAAAATAAAATAAAAAAGTAAAAGTAAAAGAAATAAAAAAAGAAAAGAAAAAAGAAGTAAAACCGCACATGGTTTTGTGAGAAGTAGGTTTGGTTTTATTCCCTAGCAACAAACCAAAAGTGACATTCGTATTTGGGTGGGGAAGGTAACAATCATTTCTCCCAAACACCCATTCTACACCATTTTACAAAAATTAAGGGGAAATTAAATTAGAAGAGCACCAACACAAATAATTTTTACAAGAAGAATCATATTGAACATTGTTATTAAAAAAATAAAAAATAAAAAAATTCAAGGAGGATTCTTTCCAAAATTCGAAAGGGAAGAAGACAAAATCAAGGAAGACTCCCTTATCAAGAAGTCAGGTCAATGAAGACTAATTATTGTCAAAGTCGAGACCAGTATCATCAAAGGAGACCAAGTTAAAGAAGAACTTGAAGCAAAGACGAAGTCACAAATTATGGCGAATTCAAAATCAGAAATGACATCGCAGTCACAAGCAACACTAGGCGAATTAGAGCAATATAAGGTGATCAATAAACATCTACAAGCTAAGGTTGAGACGCAGAAGTTTTTGAAAGAGTGGAAAGACTATGAGAATCATCGCTTATATAATCAAAATCGACAGCTAGAACGAGCCATAAGAGATAACAAGAAAATGTTATCTGATCAGGATAAAGAAATCTCCTGTTTAAAAATCCACAATCAAAACCTAGAAGACCAGATCAGAAAGCCAAAAAATGATGACAAGTCACCAGATGGAAGCAATAATGATGTAGAAGAAGAAATAAAGCGTTTAAACCAGCTCATCATGGACAAAGATGATAAATTGACGCAAGTCCAGAGGAAGCTACAAAGTCAAGAATCGGACATAGGTCAACAACAACAAAAGAACAAGGAACTCCAGCAAGCGTACGACACTACTAAAAAGGCGCACAAAGTGGAAATTAAGAAAATCAATGACATATTAGCAAGCAATACCGAAGAACTATTTCGACTAAGAATTCATAACAAAACATTACTTACGAAAATCCAAAAGTTGAAACATAGTAAGAAGATGGAACACTCCAATGAAGACCTAGAAGGAAAAATACTAGAACAGCAAGAAGAAAACCATCATCTGAAAAATCGTAATCAAGAACTCGAGAAACAAATTGAGAAGTTTAAAGAGGACAAAAAGTCACAAGACGAAAGGTTCAAGAAAATTCAGAATAATAACAATCTATTAGAGAGCAAATTAGCGCAAATCCAGGAGGAAGCATCCAGACCCTCCGGAAAACAAATTCAACTTGAGGAGATTAATTCAGTCCTCGACACAATTCAAAAAGAAGTCAATCTAGCAACAAAAAAAAAACAGCAGGGACTCCTTACTGACACCCCAATTATAACCGTCATTTTGACCAACGACAGGGTCAAAATGAACATATACAGAGGAATTATGATGTTAGACAAGCAAGTACATCGAATCAACATAGTAAGCAACAAACGAAAAGACCCATCCCACAAAGCAATCAAATAGCTCCGATAAAAATAGATCTCGGATGGACCACATCAGAAACGACGCGACAGTTCTTATGTGGAATTCGTAACTTGTATCGCCTCATTTCCTCAAGTGTCGCAAATACTAAAAGAAAGTATCTAGAGATGACAGTTCAAACAAAAAAATCAGACATAACCCTTATCTTCAACAAAGCTTTGAGGACAAAGCTTCCCTTAAGGGGAAGGCAATGTAACAAACCTAATATATATATATATATTAAATAATAATAGTAATAATAGTATATAGATATTAAATAATAATAGTAATTAACAATAATTATCGAAGGGACATAACCCTTGTGAACAACCATTAGAGGTGCCCTTTGGAATTGTATTTATACGGGGCCTCTCATTACATTGTAATCATCTTATTATTATCAATATTTACTATTATTTACCAATGTGTGGGATTCAGATTGCCTATGGGCCTTTTAAAGAATTTACGAGCGTAAAGAGAAGCTTTTACGTTTCATATGACAAAGTAGAAATGATCATTATACCTGCAGGAAAATACCTCAAAATAGCTAGAAGATCCCTTGCTACTCCTTTGGTGTGATGTAACCCTGCAACCAAAGTTTTCCAAACCTTATGAAACTCAACCAGCCCAAATTGAGTTGCCACCCTGCCAACTAGCGAGGTCTCGCCAACAACCCAGCTCCAAAGGTACCCCTTTGGACCCCCGAGCCCAAACCAAGTACAATTCAACCAGCTAGATCCCTCTGTGATTTCTCCAACAAGAACCCTCTTTTCTCCTCTGCTCAAAATTCTCTCTCTGCTATGTAAATTTCCCCAAAATATCCCAAGGTAAAGATGCCCCAATCTCCCTTCTCTTCTCCACCTTATTCCCATGTCTTGACGACTCTTTTTTCCCTTCCATTACTACCCCTATCCTCTCATAAATGTTTTAGCCTCCAAGTCTTTCCTCGAGCCCATCCCCCATGACTCCCATTAATGATTAAAATAATATATATAAATGTGTTGGTTGGGTCACCTGCCAACCATCACCTCTCATTCAATTAATTTTAATCCTTTTAATTCATATTATAATTTTAATTATTTCTTGACTCATAATTCAATATTTCACCATTTAATTAATATTTTAATTAATTAACTCAAACACAATTTTATAAACTTGTTAAATAATGGTATATGGTATTATTTGTAATTTACACCATGGTTCTAAACAACTATGACATAATTATAGTAAATTAAGTAATATATATTAATTAAACCTTATCCCTATATTTAATTAATTAATTAATATCGTTTGGTACATAATAAATCTTACCCTTCCAAGTTAATATTATCCTTATTAACATTACAATCCCCTTTTAACATTTACTCCTTAGCCTTTACTAATCAAACTCATTAACCTTCAATTAAGCATTACTAACCAAATGCATTATCTACTACTTAAATTAATCGTAACTTGTTTATTAATCAACAATAATTAGTCATTAATAGACAATAATTAACATTAATATACATTATTAACATTAATCATCATTATTAACCTTAATCAACAATAATTAACATTAATCTACATTATTAACATTAATCAACATTATTAACCTTGGTCAACATTATTATTCAACAATATTTCACGCAATTTATAAATATGTAGGCGAGTTATGTAAGCCTGACTACTACTTACATACCTCTCATAAGTACACTAACAATAATAAGTCACACACATCAATCATACTCGTGAAACTTATTGTTCACTGACACATGTTCAACATACTTTGCAAGGTACAATCTTTTACCGAACTGCGTCTTATTAAGTTACGACAATTCATACATTACTGAGTTACGACACATAATCAATCAAGGGTTTTCCACACACAGAGAGTTAGATCTTGTTTTCATCCTGACTTCAAGCTACACCTATCTACCTACATCACAACTAACTTCCACATCCTATCATTTCCTCTGTTGGACTACCCTAAAGTGTCAAGCCATGACCGGATCCAGCTAAAACCCGTAAGCGGAAGTGTCGACTACATCGACCAAGCTTCCTCAGCAGGCAACCACCAGTCATCATCATACACCTTGGGCAGCGCGCCGTAGCACAGCCCTCCCATGACTCTAGGTTTCGGGGATAAATGGTGGGTAAAGCCTCCCCCCCCCAATGGAACAAGGGACTATGTCTACCCGACATAACAACTGCATTGCACCTGTACTCGGTTTGTCATCGTATAACCAATCTGGGCGGTTGAGTTTCCTGAAACCCTGCCCCACCCATACATCATAATAAACAACATAATAATCATACAAAAGTAAATAATGCATCACTTGAATACCATTTATCCTTCAGAGTCCATGTCCCCGAGGCTCTCCCACCTCGTAGGATCCAGCTATCACTTAACTGTTTTAACCTATAAGTCAGCCCTCGACATACAATATAGAATACCGTGCATAAATTCTCAGCATGTATACATACATTTCATCATAACATAACAACAATAAACTCATTTATTCGTCATGCACCTGGCATAACATTCATTTATTCAACATATAACTGTAACGGTTTCCACGTACCCATCATTCAGTAATTTGCATATATGAGACATAATTAACACATGATACATATCTAAACATGACTACCGATCATAATACTAACATCACACACACACGTATATATATATCGACAAAATAATAGAACTATATGTCCACAGTGTCGTCAAACCGGCGAAGTCTCACAATCAAATAAATACAACATATAATAGTAGTTTAGGTAGTAATGTCAAAACGGGGCGTTACATAGATGGTAGATGAGTTGTCGGAGCCTCCTTAATAGCAACACCAATAGGCTCCTTTGTAGCTTTCTTCTGCCAAATTTTCTTCCCAAAACCTTGTTGGCAGGATTTGGCTAGGTGGCCATATCGGTGACACCCATTGCAACGAAATGGAATGTCTTGGTA
Source organism: Larix kaempferi (assembly GCA_027924585.1). Taxonomy (NCBI): domain Eukaryota; kingdom Viridiplantae; phylum Streptophyta; class Pinopsida; order Pinales; family Pinaceae; genus Larix; species Larix kaempferi. The sequence continues at coordinate 10,365,645 of BSBM01000087.1, forward strand.
ATCGATTCTCTAATTCCATAACTGCTCGTGGAAAGAGATGTCAATCTCCTCTAGAAGGCTGTCGCAGAGGTCAAGTTTGACCAACAACTTAGCAATTGAAAGTACCCCCAAGTCCTGGAAACCCATGTTCGCTTTCAAGAAGGTGCCTAACGCATTGCTCAGTATCTGAAAAATTGTAGGCGACCATAGTTCAGGCGGGAGGCTTGGAAATTTGACCCAGATGGCTTGCTTATAACTTTTCTTCATCCGACAGTCAAAAAAAGGTGTTCATCTTTTAAGGTGGAGCACAGACGAGTCCAACTCCTAGATCCCTGAGAGAATATTAGTTGCATCCTCAGCCCTGTCCAATATCACTCCCAACCATCCCCTAGTAAGAGCAAAGATACGAGGTTCATAACCCAAAAGGGGAGACGAGGTTCGGGAGACCCAAAGTTTGAAGCTAGTGATACCAAGTTGGCGGCCTCTAAAGCGCCCAGCGAGGGCGAATTCAAACATCGCTATGGCTTCGTTCATCTCCACATCCTCGCCAAGGGCGATAAAACATTTAGTAGTCTTCTTGACGGATGGTTTAGGTCGAGCCTTCTGGGGGAAAACAAGAGGTTTGTCGGAAAAACCAAAGGTACCAGAGTTTGCCCTAGGTGAAGCTTCTAAAGACAAGCTGCCAGAGAGAGCCTATGTCTTATCCTTCTGGCAATGTGTTTTCCTAGCGTAGGTACCTAAGAGGTAATCAATGTCTTTGGACGGTATATAGGGAGGGACAATGGGTGGTACCAGCGACTGATCTGGTGGAGTCTGTTCAGAAGAGGACAAAGCGTCCAAAAAAAGTGCCCTCGAGATATGGGACTTTGAAGCCTGTCCATCAAGGATAATTTTAAGGGCGAAATTTAGCCCATGGGCTATTTTTCCATGTTTTTTTCCAAAAAAATATTCGCCAATTTGCATTTTTTGAAGCCCCATTTCGCCCAATTTTGATGGGATAAACTTTTTTCACTCTGAAAATCGCCAAATTATTATATAAACTATATAAAATCCTTAGAAATTCAAATAATTTTAGAAAAATATCGCCCAATATTTTATAGTTGACATTTTAATAATTGGTAAGATTCGCCAAGGTTTATACACTTTTAAATAAGTATGGGTCCTTAAAATTATCCCTGCTGTCCATCCAACATGGAGGTTCCGGGAGTGGTGCCCATCATAAGACTAGCGAACGTTATCTATGCCTCGAAACTGTAAACCCTAGAGAAAACCGTCATCACTCCCGTTGCAGAGCCTTGGAGGGCTATGTAAAGTTTATGATAAGGTTATAAAAGAAAGAAGTCATATATTTTATAGATGTTTGGATATGGTTATTTATTTATATATATTTTATTTTTTGAGAATTGTGATTATATATATAGGTATATTTTGGAGAACAAGTTTGAATTGTCATTTATATATGTATGTTCTGTACATATATTTGTCCTTGATGTTAATGTATTTACTTCCCATGAAACATTAGGGTAGATACTTTATAATGTATATATTGACTTATAATAATATAAAAAAAATCCTTTCAAAAGATTAAATGATATGGTTATTTTCATTCGAGAATAAAGTATATAATGATGTTAAATGAATTTTCCAAAGTAGGACCTTATTAAAAAAAGAGTTGCTATATATATATATATACCTTTTATTTTTTTTATTTTAATGAAAAAGGTTGGCAAGTTAAATTATTTAGCCCTTGAATGGATTGGGGTAGTTAAGTATTGAGTAATCATTTTATTATGTTTGCATGTTTGCTTGTGTAAGATGAAATAAATTATATCGCTCTTACAACATATTATCATTTATATTCTTATTAACATTAGAGAGAATTGTTAATTAAGTCTGGAGTTGTAAATTCACACAATATCTAGCTCCTTCATGTTTTATAAAAAGTTTTTGCATGGTCCAAATTTTATGATGTTGGGGTTGTTACAATTTTAACTGTCATTGTCCATGGTTTCTTCAGCATCTTCATCCTTGGAGTATCTAGAGTCTTCCTCTGTTTTATCACTGTCCATATTCTGATTTTCATGACTATCCTCTGCATTTCCAACTCTCTCCTCCGAACTGGAGATAATTGGAACTGGTTTTGTAACATAAATCCCATCGATAAGTTTATCATCTGAATTTTCATCAACCTTAGAATTTTTCCCCGCAATAAGGTCCTCATGTTTGGAAACAATCTTTGTAATCGCTTTAACCTACTCCTCACAGGAATGAACAACACCTTCAACGTCAACTAGAAGGGAATCCATCCCATAAGTGAACCTTGAGATTTGTTGAGAGGTTTCTTCAATTTGATCCAAATGACCAACTATTAAACCTTCCATTTACTCCACATGAGTGGTTAATTGGTGAACAACAACTATTAAACCTTCCATTCGGTCCTTCAAAAACCTCAAATGGTGTTGAATATCATGGATACTGGCTTGGGCCTCACTAATTCTCTTCGTGAGATCCTCTATCTTGTTTTCAATGTCCGTAGTAGCAATGCAGTTCCAAACCCCTTCAAAACTACGAATACCAACACAAATTTGACCACTAAAGTTGCCGAAAAGAAACTTCACTATGCATAAACTACCACCAAGATTATTAGAGTGCTCCGACCAGTCCCGAAAAGCCACTGAAGGAACAAGATTTCTACCAGCTCAAGCAAGACCGTTAATGCTAATACAAAATCGGCCATTGAAATTACCAAACAGATACTTCAAAGAGATATTTGTCTGGTTCCAAATCGACCCTAAACGGACATGATTTCTTCCAACCCAAAAGAAAAACAAAGTGGACGCTTATTCTCTATCACTAAAAAATTCCAAAGGAAAACTCCGCTCATCTCATACAAAGAGTAGCCCCAAAATTGAATTTGAGTCTACAAAATCCCCCCAAACCCTAGTATCATAGACCTGTCACACAAACGAAAGACGAGGACCCAAATGATTCAAACAGTAAATTACCTGTAGTTGAGAGTCCTTGTTGATAATAACTAGTCCAGAAAGCCTATCTTCGCGAGCATGGGAGAAGGCATGAATATTCGATGAATTCCACAACACCATTACAGAGACGAAATCCACACAAGGTGCACTACCTCCAGAATGGTGAACACATAAACAAAGACCACTGCAACTCACTGAGTTCCACATCGGAAGCTCCTCTAAACAAGCCTTCCAACACCACCTGCCTTCCAACACCACTTGCCTTCAAATGCCTAGGGCAGAGTCACAAGATTAATAAAGAAGCGTGCCCAAGAAGATTCAAGAACCCAAACACCAACATATATCCACTTGTTCGAATGCATTAAATGAGACATCCTTTCAAACTGCCCCCAAATAATGTATGATGGAACTTGTAACATGAAATAAAAGGTTAGGCCAAATGCAAAACAACTAGGGGAGCCAACAAGATATAATTTGACTCTCTTTTTTCTTGATACCCCACAAGGCAGTTGCAAGGCTTCATTAGCAAGTTTATATGCAATAACGTTATGTTCTCCTCGTACATGCTAAAACTGGGCATTCGGAATTTGAAGAAGAAGACCAAGAATGCGTTTGTGAAGCCTACCTACTATTTGATCCATAATCTCTTGGCAAAGTCTAGATTGGGAAATGATCAGGAGAGAATCTCCTACCACCACTAACGATTGAATTCCTAGATAGATATATTCTTTCAATCCTAGATAAAGAGCATATAGCTCTGCTTGATTATTGGTGCTTATTCCTAGACCACACACGAACTTTGAAACCATAGTTCTGAATAACCCCCCGCTACCGCCCCATGAATATTATGATATGATTATTAAAAAGATGAATAAAATAATTAAATATAAATATACAAAATAAACATTTGAATTTTGCTTATTTATCCATGCCAAAATCTATTAGTTTGCAATTTCTATTTTAAAAAGCTAAAGAAACAAATTATTAAAGCGTTTACACCACTCATATTCGGTCATGAAAAACTAATAACACACATTAGTAACTTGGTTTCTCAACAACGATATTTCCGACGCTGCCTAAAAACTTGATCACTGTTAACGCCTATCATAAAATTTGCGGGCCATCTCCCGGCAACATTTGAATTCCCAAACGATAAAATTTCTTCCAGAAGCTTAAACCCTAGTAAAACCCTGCCCACAGTCCAACCAGAGCCCAGCCAACGAACAAACGAGTGCCATGATGATGCAGAAATGGGTGAGCAGGCTGAAACATCATCGCCGTCATTTGTTAGGAAGCAGATGCTTATCATCACATTCTTCTTCGGACATTTTTGGGCCGCCTCCCGTTCTCGCTCAACGGAGAGTAGTTGTAACTGGTGCAGCTAGAAACCTCAGGCTCCTTTATACTTTAATTTTCCATTTTTAACGTTTTCCCCCGCTGATCAGTCTCGTAAGAATTCAAGCGGATTTAGATTAAAAACAACAATGCGGGAAGAAGTTATAAGTAGATTGACAGGATTTGGGAATAATGGGATTTGACAGCATTTGGTCGCTTTTTTGCAGGGCTGGGAATGGTGAGTCCGCTCGGAAGCGGAGTGGAGACATGTTGGCAGCGGCTTATTGAGGGGAAATGTGGGATCAGGGCCCTTTGTGCTGATGACCTCAAAATGCACGGGATTGAAAATGAGACATTGCTTCATACGCTGGAACAGCTGCCATCTCAAGTTGTTGCTGCTCTGCCGTATGGGACCGGTCCGGGAGAATTTGATGCAGAGTACTGGCTTCACCCCAAGGTTAGGGTTTTCTTAATTGCAAAGTTGATACAAACTGCCAAGTTAATCGATATATATATATATATATATATACATATATATGTATGTATGTATATATATATGTGTGTGTGTGGCGAGAAAAAGGTTTTATCTACATATGAAAACCAATCTAAAAGAGACTGTTTGAAACCCAGCTACAACATTTTTATCCTCTTGATTCAGAGACATCTATTCCCATAACCATATCGTTATCTTTTTTTTCCCAAGAATAGAAAAGAAAGGAAAATACAATCTTCATGTGCTTGTGCACAAAGCAAAAAGAGTGAACCACTACTAAGATCCCCAAACTGCTCTTCCACACATATTCGAGCATCTTTTTCGAAACTGAACTTTTCCCACAGATTCCACAACTACGTCAAAATAGAAAAATAAACATATATGACAATAACTGAAAAAGCTATCAGATAATATAAGTCCTGTTGGAAACCGATCTTCCCTCTCGGAACTCATCCACATGCATACTCCCAGAGTTCAAAAGTGAAGCCTGATTTAATAGGGTATTTGCATTTGAATTGAGCTTGCAATAAAAATGTTGAAAACTCACACTCTGGAACTGCCCACTGAACTCTTTCACATGTAAAGCCAAATGAAATAGTCCAATATCTTGAATTTGGATTTTGCCCGTCATCCATTGAATGGTGATGGAGGAATCCCCAAACACTTGAAGCTGCTACAGACCCATCTCCAAAGCCAATTTTAACAGATAAGACAGTGCAGATAATTCAGCCAAATTGTTTGTCCAAGGACCCAAGGACGCCTTTCCACGGAAATAATGCTCATCCGAAAGAAACATTGTTGGAAGTACTCAAGAAACTGAGAGGGGGGGGGGGTGAATCAGTTTCTTAAATCAGCTTAAACAATTACATTTCTTTCAAGACAATTCTTTTAACTTCTGTTTATAGTCGACTGAATGCTCAAGACTTCAATGAAACAATATTCAAAATAAGTCATACACACAATATACGCAGAGACACATATTTCACGAGGAAACCCATAAAGGGAGAAAACCTCTTCTTCTTAGGATGACAAGCAAGTTTCACTATATGTCTATCACAAATATTGAGCACCGACTCATATGAGGCCACAACCTCTGTTTTACAAGCTACAACTTGTAGAGAGCACCAACTCTCTTTGTTTTCCAGCACCAACTGGATGGAAGCACCCACTTCCTTATGTACAAGCACCGACTTGCACTCACACAGAAGACTCACGTCTTCCCTAGCACCACCCGAACGCCCTCAAATACAGGCTTCAACCTGATTAAAACAATACAGGAAGGAATATAATTCTGGTGAAACGTTTCTTCCCAACCAACTCAAATGAGTCTTTACTCTGTCGACATTCTCAGTTTTCTTATCTGTCTCTGCTCATCTTCAGATCAGCATCATTCTCTCTGATTCAGCTATCTCTATGCCTCCCCCTGCTTATTCAGATTTCTCTGTCAATGACATGCTCTTTCACTCTGCACATTCTTCCATTAACAACCACAGCCGCTTCGCATCTTCCACTAAGATATATAGCTGACTAAACTCTTTCTCACACCACTTCGAATTCCAGTCTAATGATTTGATAACTGACTGAACTGCTTGATCGTTTCGATAACTAAATTGCTCTTTCAACTGTTTCGAATCCCTTCTTTGTTTGAACGAGTAACTGAACCGACAAGAAATGACTCCAACCTTTCATCTCCTTCGGTATACATCTTTGTTCGTATGAGTAATTAAACCGATAAGAAACGGCTCTGACCTTTCATCTCCTTCGGTATACAACTTTGTTTGCATGAATTCTCTTTATGGATGTTTTGGTTGACCAACACTCTGTCTCGACCAACACTCTGTCTCGACCTCGACCAACACTCGACTAACATTCGACCAATAGTCTGTGCTATCTTGAATTCGATCTCGACTAAGACATCTTTGACCAACTCACCTTCATTCGATCTCGACTAAGGCGTCTTTGACCAGTCCTGTCTTGCTTTCTATCTCGACCCGACTCCGACCAGTCCTGTCTTGCTTTCTGTCTCGACCCAACTCCGACCAGTCCTGTATTGCTTTCTGTCTCGACTCGACTCGACTCCGACCAGTGCCAAAACTTTATACTATCCATATCCATATGAATTGCCATCAATGACAATACTACTAACAACCAATATTAGACTTAATTTTTCCAACAATCTCCCCCTTTGGCATTGATGGCAATACTACATTGTCACTCGACTGCACCACTCGACTGTACTGGACTACTGGGCCGACTGCCCCATGCAACAAGAAACTTTATGCTTTCCAACCTTTTAAATTTACGAATACAGATTCTCTCCCCCTTTGACATCAATGTCAAAGTTTTTTCCATCTGAGGAAATGGATAAGCTTTGCTCCTCTTCTCGAGATAGACACATTGATGACTGATAACATTCGGCTTCCCTGTCGATTTGATCTCTGAAAAAAAACATAACCTATCCAAATATTCAGTAAGCACACTCCCCCTGACAAAACGGATCAATCATTGTGAAGCAGATTTTACGTTGAGCTTCTGACGTAAATACTCAAACTGTGCCTTAGCTAAAGGTTTAGTGAATATATCAGCAATCTGTTCTGTGGATGGGATATAATGCAAATAAACAACTTTGTTTGTTACCTGCTCCCTTAAGAAGTGATACTTGATAGGTATGTGTTTGGTCTTGGAGTGAAGAACAAGATTCTTTGAGACACTTATTGCACTAGTATTATCACAATGAATTGGAATTGGTTCATCATACTTTACCTTCAAGTCGGCAAGAGTCTGTATCATCCATAGCACTTAAGCACAGTAGGTGGCAGCTGCAATATATTCAGCTTCTGTAGTAGATAACGAGATAGAGCCTTGTTTCTTACTCATCCAGGCGACTAAAGAATCTCCCAAAAAGAATGCACTTCCACTTGTGCTTTTTCATTCATCCAAGCAATTGGCCCAGTCGGCATCTGAATAGACTGTTAACTGACAATTCTGGTTTCTTGGATACCATAAACCATAATCCATAGTCCCTTTCAAATATTTAAATATTCGTTTAACAGCACACAAATGACTTTGTTTAGGTGCAGATTGATATCTTCCTACCATTCCGACAGCTTGTATTATGTCTGGTCGAGAAGCTGTGATGTACAATAAACTACCCATCATCGACTGATCTCTGATCGACTTCTGGTGATATATCACCTTTGCTTAGTTGACATCCGACAACCATTGGTGTACTAACAAGTGAAGAGTCTTCCATTTGAAGCTTTTTCAACATTTCACTTAAATATTTCTTTTGAGAAAGAAATATGTCTTCAGGTCTTTGAATGACTTGCAGTCCAAGGAAGAATGATAGTTCTCCTATCTTTGACATTTCAAATTCTGATTGCATTGCTGTAGCAAACCATTGAACCAATGCATCATTGTTACTTCCAAATATGATATCATTGACATAAACTAACACAATTAGCAAGTCATCATCGTCTGATTTGATATACAAGTTACTGTCAACTGTACCTTTCCTGAACCCTTTGTCTTGAAGATATTTATCCAGACGATAATACCAGGCCCGTGGAGCTTGTTTCAATCCATACAAAGCTTTCTTCAGTTTGCAAACATAGTCAGGATTATCTGAAAGTTGAAATCCTTCTGGTTGTTCCATGTAGACTTCTTCTTCAAGTTCTCCATTAAGAAAGGCTGACTTGACATCCATCTGATACACTTTGAAATTCCTATGACAGGCATATGCAAGAAACATTCTGATAGCTTCCAACCTTGCTACATGTGCAAAAGTTTCATCAAAATCCAGTCCTTCAACTTGTGCATATCCTTTGTAGACCAATCTTGCCTTATTTCTCACAATCTGTCCCTTTTCATTCATCTTATTCTTGAAAACCCATTTGGATCCATTAACATTCTTGTCAGTTGGTCTAGGAACAAGTTCCCAGGTGTCATTCTTTTCAATCTGATCAAGTTCTTCGTTCATAGCTCTTATCCAATCCTCATCTTCACTAGCTTCATTAAAGTTCTTGGGTTCAATCATAGAGAGAAAAGCAATCTGAGATTGCTCTGAGTTTTTGAGCAGTTTGCTTCTTGTCTGTATACCTTCATTCTTATCACCAATGATCTGACTTACAGGGTGATTTTTCTGAATGATTCTGGAAGAAGATTTTGTTTCTGATTGTTGTTCTGAGTCAACATGTTTGCTTGAATCCTCTTCATCTGTTTCTGATTTTTCATCTTCTTTTGACTCTCTAAACTGTTGTTCTTCAATTTCAGTTGTGTTCTCATCATCTGACTCAACATTTCTTATTTGTCTATCTTCCAATGGAAGTTCTTCATCTACCCGAACGTCGATGCAATCAACCAATTTCTGCAATCTTTTATTAAAGCATCTATATCCTTTACTGTTCGTAGCATATCCTAAGAAGATACCTTCATCAACCCTATTATCATATTTTCCTAAATTTCCATCATTGTTTTTGATATAGCATTTACTTCCGAAAACTTTGAAGTGCTTTATTGAAGCTGATCTACCATACCATAGTTCGTAAGGGGTCTTTTCATTGTTCGGTCTCAAATGTGCTTTGTTAAGGATATGGACTGCTGTGTGAATAGCTTCCACCCAGAACGTCTGAGCAATGTTTCTTTCATTCACCATCGACCTTGCCATTTGTTGAACTGATCTATTCTGTCTTTCAACGACTCCATTTTGCTGTGGGGTACCTGGAATAGTGTATTCTCTTTTAATTCCATGATGATCACATAATTCTTTGAAGTCTCCTGAACCAAATTCTCCTCCTCTGTCGGATCGTATTGCTTTCACTCGTTTTCCTGTTTGATTCTCAGCTAATGCCTTGAATGTCTTGAATTTTTCAAATGCCTCAGATTTTTCTCTTAGAAAGGCAACCCATGTGACTCTGGAATAGTCATCAATAACCAGCATGAAATATCGTTCTCTTCCAGATCCTTCCTTTCTAGATGGCCCACACAAATCCATATGAACTAACTGAAGAGGTTTGTCTGTTGATGTGAAACTCTTTGCTTTAAACTGTGTGCGAGTCAATTTTCCCATTTGACAAGATTTACAGATAGAGTTATGTGGCTTTGATATTTTCGGAATATCTTTTACTGCACTACTGTTACTGAGTTTGATAATATGATTGAAATTTAGGTGGCCAAGTCTTCTGTGCCATAACCAACTCTTAGCATATTTGCTCAGGTGACATTCCTCCTTATCTTCTTCCAGGACATAAACATTGTTATCAGTTCTTATTCCTTTTGCAATCGTCCTTCCTGTGTTTAGTGATTTTATTTTACAATCTTTGGCAGTGAATGTGACTTCACATCCTTTGTCACAAACTTGACTGACGCTCAGAAGATTGTGTTTTAGGCCATCAACAAACAATACATCTTGAGCCTTGCCTCTACCATTACTCATGCTCACTAATCCTTTTCCTCTGATTTTTCTTGGAGCATCATTTCCAAACATCACATTCCCTGATTTATTCTCACTTAGTGACAAAAATTTACTTTTGTCACCAGTCATGTGTTTGGAACATCCACTATCAATATACCACGGGTCTTTTTGTTTCTGAACAGAGAGCACTAAACCACACTTGTGATCTTCTTTCTTTTTCCATACCTTGACATTTTCTGCAGTCCAATTCATTCTTGGTCCGGGTTTGTAGTACCTCAGATGACAGTCGACTGCTTTATGTCCGAAATTATGACAAATATAGCATTCTGCCTCATTGTTCAATAGCTTAAATGGATTTACAAACTTATCACAAATTCCCCTTTTTGTTGTTGAGCGGTTTATACTCTGTTGACGTCCATTTGTTGACTCTTCTGGTTTTGTTGGAACTTGTGTGCTTTTAGATGCTTGCTTTTAATATTAAATTTACAATTTGCAACTTTATGACCAAACCTAGAACAACAAAAACAATATCCATAGAAGAAATTTTGGTACCTGAGTATCGACTGTCTTTGGTGACCTTGTTGACTCCTCCTTTGCTGACTTTGTCTTTGAATAGAAGTTGATTGATATCTTTGATCTTCATTTTTAATTCTGAAAGTCGGTTCATCTTCACTTTTTCTTGGTTTCTGAGTATGATCGGTATTACTGTTATTTGTGTGTTGTTTGATAAACTTTGTCGAGTCTTTGTTTTCTGGTCGACTGCTACTTGAACTTCCTTCACAGCCTAGACCAGTCTTTATAAAGGGGGATCTTTGATTGGTCAATATGTTATTCAATTCTTCTGTAGCTTTAATACTTGTCAGATTTTGATGATTACAAAGTTTGGAATCTCTCTAGATTTTTCCTAACTGCCACTACTTCCTTTTCTAATTCTTCACATCGTTTTTCTGTTTTAGTCAACTGATGTTTGAGGATGTCTTTTATTTTCTTTGTTTCTTCTAATTCAACTCTTAGGGAAATAAGAGCTTCACTTGGTTCACTGCAAATTTTGTTATACTTAATCAATAGTTGTTTTTGTTTCCTTTCTTCAGTCTTAGTCTATCAATTTCTTCTAATGCACTGACAAGTTCTCCCTCTAGATCCACTTCAGCTTCTTCATCATTCAGTTCACCTCCCGTATCTTCATTTTCTAAGTTCTCTATAGCCATAAGCATAAAATTATTTGTCTCATCTCCATTGGTTGACTCACTGTTTGCATCATCTAAGGAACCATCATCATTATTTGCACACAGACTTTTCTTTTTATATTTATTCTCTTTATTGAACTTTTTGCGTTTGTGTTCCTTTTCATCATCAGATACCTGGTCCTTTTTGTGAGGACACTTGGATGCAAAGTGACCTATTTTGCCACAGTTGAAGCATTTAAAAGGTAGCTTACCTTTATATTTGCCTGAACCCCTTTGTTAGCTTTCTTACAAATTTTGCCTCAAACTCATCCATATCAGAATCTGTGCCTTTATATGCTTTGAAGGATGCTTCTCTTGTAGTCGGTTTATCCTTACCAATTCTCATTTCATAAGCAGTTAAAGTTCCAAGAAGTTGATCCATGGTCAACTGTTTGAGATCATCTAATTCTTCTATTGCAGAGACTTTGGAGTTAAATCTATCAGGAAGAGATCTTAAAATTTTCTGAACTAAAAAGGAATCATCTATCTTTTCACCAAGACCTTTCATAGTATTTACAAGTTCTTCAACTCTTAAGAAATATTTGCTAACATTTTCATCCTCACTCATACTTAACTGTTCAAATTTCAATCTGTGAGTCTGAAGTGTTGCATCTTTTACCTTTTCGTTTCCTTCATAACTGCTTAACAGCTTGTCCCACATTTCCTTGGTAGATTCATAGTGCATTACCTTCACAAATTCTGCTTCTGCAAGTCCACTGAGGATTGCATTCATTGCCTTTGCATTAAAGCTGAATTCCAACTTGTCATCTTTGGATGCTAGTACAATTGGCTTCGCATATCCAGTTTCAACCACATCCCAAACATCAACACCTAAAGACATTAGGTAAGTTCTCATTCTTATTTTCCAGAACGCAAAGTTTATTCCATCAAATAGAGGCGCTTTGTTAGTTGAACTTCCTTCTCGACCTGTCATGTTTAAGCTTCTGGACCTACCCTTCAAAAAAAAGGGTCGGCTTTGATACCAATTGTTGGAAGTACTCAAGAAACTGAGGGGGGGGGGTGAATCAGTTTCTTAAATTAGCTTAAACAATTACATTTCTTTCAAGACAATTCTTTTAACTTCTGTTTATAGTCGACTGAATGCTCAAGACTTCAATGAAACAATATTCAAAATAAGTCATACACACAATATACGCAGAGACACATATTTCATGAGGAAACCCATAAAGGGAGAAAACCTCTTCTTCTTAGGATGACAAGCAAGTTTCACTTTATGTACATCACAAATATTGAGCACCGACTCATATGAGGCTACAACCTCTGTTTTACAAGCTACAACTTGTAGAGAGCACCAACTCTCTTTGTTTTCCAGCACCAATTGGATGGAAGCACCCACTTCCTTATGTACAAGCACCGACTTGCACTCACACAGAAGACTCACGCCTTCCCTAGCACCATCTGAACGCCCTCAAATACAGGCTTCAACCTGATTAAAACGATACAGGAAGGAATATAATTCTGGTGAAACGTTTCTTCCTAACTAACTCAAATGAGTCTTTACTTTGTCGACATTCTCAGTTTTCTTATCTGTCTTTGCTCATCTTCAGATCAACATCATTCTCTCTGATTCAACTATCTCTATGCCTCCCCCTGCTTATTCAGATTTCTTTGTCAAAGACATGCTCTTTCACTCTACACATTCTTCCATTAACAACCACAGCCGCTTCGCATCTTCCACTAAGATATATAGCTAACTAAACTCTTTCTCACACCACTTCGAATTCCAGTCTAATGATTTGATAACTGACTGAACTGCTTGACCGTTTCGATAACTAAATTGCTCTTTCAACTGTTTCGAATCCCTTCTTTGTTCGCACGAGTAACTGAACCGACAAGAAACGACTCCAACCTTTCTCCTTCGGTATACATCTTTGTTCGTATGAGTAATTAAACTGACAAGAAACGGCTTCGACCTTTCATCTCCTTCGGTATACAACTTTGTTCGCATGAATTCTCTTTATGGATGTTTTGGTTGACCAACACTCTGTCTTGACCAACACTCTGTCTTGACCTCAACCAACACTCGACTAACATTCGACCAATAGTCTGTGCTATCTTGACTTTGATCTCGACTAAGGCATCTTCGACCAACTCACCTTCATTCGATCTCGACTAAGGCGTCTTTGACCAGTCCTGTCTTGCTTTCTGTCTCGACCTGACTCCGACCAGTCCTGTCTCGACTCGACTCCGACCAGTCCTGTCTTGCTTTCTGTCTCGACCAGACTCCGACCAGTCCTGTCTCGCTTTCTGTCTCGACTCGACTCCGACCGGTACCAAAAATTTATACTATCCATATCCATATGAATTGCCATCAATGACAATACTACTAACAACCAATATTAGACTTAATTTTTCCAACAAACATCACATACCCAATACCATATCTTCGCTCATCCCCCTAGCACGCTCCATTGAAGAAGCACCAGGCAAATTCTTTATTGATTCTCAGTTCGCCAATAGTACATTCTTTACCTTGAATAGCAACTTGATTGAAATGTTGAAGCAAAGCAATAACACTGTGTAGAAATCTTGGAGGGCGCAGGCCGCTTCTCCTCAAATATGGTGGTGTTATGTGCTAACAATATCCCCTAATTCGCCAAATAAGGAAGGGGGCAAACAACCTTTAGATCTCCTCGAGTGAAATAAGTAGAAAAACATGCCACGACTATGTTTGTTGCCCACTACTATTACATCTTTAATTGTTGTTCGATCTCCCTCCATACATAGTATATGAACAGTGAAGAAACATGTGTTCATTGGTTTCCTCATTATCTTTGCACAACATACATATTCTTAGACCTTGTTTATTTAGCCTCTGCAACCTATCCCAAGTCATTACACGCCAATTTAAGATCAACTAGAGAAAGAGCACACTCTTTGGTGGAGTTGCTACCTTCCATAATTTCCTCCACCACTAGGGATCAACTCTATCTTCCCCACTTGCCAAAGTGAGGTATTCGAGTTGAGCATTGTATTGACCCCTCGAACGATTCTAAATTGACACTAGCTTGTCCTCTTCGTCATTTATTGAATATGGGCCTCTTTGTCATTTATTGAGTATGGGCATTTCTGAGCTCCATCACGAAACGATCCCAATACTGCGCTCATTCACCATCCAACCCAAGATCACGGGACTAAAGCCATGTAATGGCTTATAAATTTGTTTAAGGTACATCGACCACTTTCTTGAAAATGAAAATCAAGCTCATTAGTGAGTCGAGTACCTGGACCATAACCCAATATGGAATCCACACCCACCCTAATCACTGAGCTAGAGCCTACCCTCCAAGCAAGGTAGTGACCGAGCATCAGAAACACAAGAGTAAGCGCCTTCCAATGATTTGACACCATCTACATAAACTTAGTCCACCTCCTAATCCAATCAATAACTGAACTTGGGGCAATGTACAGAATCCATCTCTAGAGGCTATCATGTGTCAAGAAATTCCACAGAGATTTGGCTGCTAAAACTTGATTCAAGAAATAAATATTTTTAACCCCTCAGCCTCCACAAACTTTCGATGAGGCGATAGTCATCCAGTTAGCTAGATGGGATCCATGGTATTCATTGCTGCCCTTCCAGAGGTAATTGAAACAAATTTGCCGAATCCTATCAAGAGTTCCCTTTTGAATGTGAGCCATCAAGTGCCAATAGACTATGATGGCCTCCAAAACTGACATAATTAACACCAATCACCCCCACGAGAAGACCAACGTTTACATTAGCGGTTCACCCTCTTCTCAATCTTAGCAATGAGCCAAGCCCAATTAGCTTTGCCATATTTGTTGGGTTTGAGAACATAGCCCAAATATTTAATTCCTTCCTCTAGATTCTAGATTATGAACATAGAAGGGGGAAAGCTTGTCCCAAAGTTCCTACTTTGACCAAGCTCACCAGGGCAATACATCTCCGATTTACCAATATCAATCTCCATACCAGTCGCTTGGCAAAATAAATTAATAACAGTCTTATAGTGTTTGCCCTCTACTAAATTTATATAGAACAAGAGTATCTCGTCGATGAACAGTAGGTGAGTCAATTGCTAATGAGAGCCCTATCTGCATTTCATCTCGTTTTGTATCAAAATTGTCCATAATTCCCAACTCAAGGTCCGAGGGATGAGCTTCTTCCACGATACTTCTGGCCTATGTGGACTCACTAACGACTCTCTTGCCCTTGAGCCAGATTTGAACTGCTGCTAAAGATTTATGCTTGAAGATTCTTAAATTTCTTACCGCCCACAATGACCACATAATGAACCCTGAGCTTAAGTTCCACAAGAATTTCGATGTTTGAAGATTCCAAAGAGATCTACCCCATTTAGAAATGACGTCTAGAATTGAGGTTGCTTCCAGGCATGATTGAGACAAGGCTTCTTCCTACAACCTCCAAACTTGTTTTGTCGACTCCCAGGTTAATAGAATCTTCTGTATCTCTAAGACATCCACTGAGTCTTGTGGGTCTTGCTCTGCCTCTAAGTCTCAGGGCCTCATCTGTTAGGATTTTTGTTAGAATGTTTCTTCAACAGTGTCTTCCCTAGTATAGGTGCACTGGGTTGTGTTAGACTTTTGGGTTACTCCATGTTTACACCATGTTTGGGGTGTTTCATGAGATTTGGGTACATATTGTATGTTCAGCCCTTGGATGGTCTGAGATGGATTGTAGCATGAGAGATGGTCCATGATGGATATGCACACTTGTGATAGCTTGTTTAGTGGATGTTAGACGTCAGATGATCATTGGCTCAATGTTTCTCCTTAGGGCATTAGAGATCTCTTGCCTGGATGGTGGACGCCCTGCATGATGGCCACATGGAGGATTCACTTGATTGGAGAACACTAGGATATGAGGAGTGTTATGCATTCTGCAGGGTGGGATACAAGCCCTAGATGGCATGCGGTAGCTTGGTTTCTTGTTCTGAGGATTGGAGATGGCCTAGGGATGCCTGGGGATTCGATAGTGTTCTTGTAGGTGGTAGCTGCCCGAGAGGAGCAGTTGGATTTGGAGGATAGATGGAGTTTGTGGAGGCTAAGGATGGAGTGGTGTGGAATTCCCTTGCATAGTTACATCACTTTGGTCACTATGTGCACGATATCATCATTGGAGCTTGATACTTATACTCTAGGAGTGGAAGTTCTTCACTTGTGTGTGGCTTACTTATGTTTAGTAGGCTTGCTTGTAAGGCTTAGGTTGACTTGTGTTATATTTTTTGCCTCCCTTACTTCTCATATAAATAAAGGAAGGAGAGAGTCTTTCCAAACAACAAATCACAACGCACATTCATTTGTATTTCTTCTTTGGATTGCTCTCTTAGTGATGCGCTAGGGTTCATGAGGAAACCCTAGTGGAGCATATGAGGAGGAGGTGGATGCTTTCTCTCTCTTGAAATTCTTATTTGTACATTTGATCCCTCTCTCTTGGGTGCTAGGGTTTCTTGATCTCTTGGAGCATCTTGGATTCTATGGTTAGGATTTCATCCCTTGGAGGTTAGAGATTAGGGTTTGGAAACCTTTGGATGTATTTGGTGAAGAAGAGGAGGATATCTTGCCTTGGAGATAGTGTTGGAGGGATTCATGCACTTGGAGAAGTTAGATTTTGTTGACTAACCCTAGCTAGGGCATCATCGGTGGTTGGATTTTGTCCTAGCCTTGAGAGGAGGCTATGGTTTGGATTTACTTTATTCGTTGAGCATATACATATGAGATTTCTAGTTGTACACATATTGTGTAAATTGCAGATTTGATTTTGGCATTTTATCTTCTTGGGATGGTTATTTCTAGCTCTTAATTGTCTTGCTGGTTTTACACACTTGAGAGAAAACTGTCAAGGGTCCTAATATTAAAATTGAAGATAATAGCAGAACTATCTTTTATTGTTGTGTTTGCTCTTATATATGTTGGATAGGAAGAGTTTTTAGATTTGTTTTATGCATGTGAAGATGCCTTGTAGGGTTGGAAACTCATTGGAATGATTGGTATCTTTTTTCCTTGAATTGCTGTGAATTTTGGGGCTACTAGAAGTGAATTATTGTGATTGTTCAACTGTTGTTTTACACATTAATTTACATCAGTCCTAAAAGCTGAAAATTTTGGGGTTAAGATCCGAGGAACCTTCTATAAAGAAGGTGAATTTTCAGATTTGCATTAATTGCTCGGTGCAAATGAAATTTCAACATGGCATTAGAGTGGTTGTAGTTGATATTGCTCGAGTAAAAGTGAGTTGTATTTCAATTAGTGATTACTTGGGACAAGTACTTGACCTAGTTAAGGCCATTGGGTGTGAAACCCTAGGTTGCTTGAGATAGGCACCTTCACCCTTGAAGGGTTATTTTGTCCACTTCATATGTTGCTGATTTTTGCACTTGAGACTCTTTTAGGACATGTAAGGTTAGTCTCGGTCTAAGGGAGTGTGACAAGTTGGAGGGAGCTTCAAATTTTGTTCCATGGAATATTAGCTTTAGATCCTTATGGAAGAGGCTAATCTTTGGGAGCATGTTGAAAAGAGCATTCTAAAACCTATTGATCCAACACAATTAGCTATTAATCAGAAGAAGGAATTCAAAGTGAAGAGAATCATTCTTGTTTCGTGAAGGATCACTTCATTTCGCACATTGTTGATAAGGCGTTAATTAAGAGCATGCTTGTTGCTTTGGTTAAGTTATTTCAGAATTCTTGTGCCTCTCGACAGATGCTCTTGTGAAACCAGCTTTTGGTCGTTCACATGAGCAAGACAAATACCATGGTGAACTACTTGACCAAGATCAATGAATTGAAGGATTAATTGGCCGGACAGATGTGAAACCAGCTTTTGGTCGTTCACATGAGCAAGACAAATACCATGGTGAACTACTTGACCAAGATCAATGAAATGAAGGATTAATTGGCCGCCACTGGAACTAAGGTAGAGGATTAGGAGATAATATCCATCACCTTAATGAGCTTGCTCCTTCCTGGACACCTTTTGTTTAGGTTATTTGTGCTCAGGAGAAACTATCAGATTTCCCAAAGATTAGGGTTGCTCTTGTGGAGGAAGAAATCAGATTGTAGTCATGTTCAAGACAACATGGGGAAGTATATGCCATCAGTATTAAAATTCCCAAATGGAATTTTTGCAGGATAGAAGTTTCTGCTGCTAATGAGTCTATGCGTTGTTGAAAATAATTTCCACAAAGAGTTTGCTTACATTGATTTATAACTTTCAAAATAATAAGCAAAGATCCTATTCAAACACATACCACACAAAATGCTAGAACATTGCCTTTTTATTGATAAAATAGGGACAGTACTCAATGGCTATTAATTGCCACAGTAACACAGTCTATGCTGTAGCTATTGGTTGCTACAAATTACAATGGAACCTGATAATGCTGGTAATGCCAATGCTGAAGATAGCCTTCTGCTATTGGATGCTCACACCTTACTCTTGGATTCGCCCTTCACCTGGAAATTTCCACTGCTGAATCAATACTACTGGCAATGATTTTCTCCTTCATTGATAGTCCGATCCTGCCCTCACGTGTCTCTTGCCTGGAGTGAGATTCAACCTTCATTCGGATTGAGATAACAGAGGGTTCGGCCACTTGAAGGTCACTACCTCTAAACAGCAGGATAACAGTCATGAAATGAATTTGCCCAGGCTGGAAGTTCGGCTCTCTTGCTCCACTGATCCGTTTTGTGCCAAACCAATGCCCAAGGTATGTTGCCCTAGGCTGGGAAGTCTCGGCCCCCTCTTCTCCTGGCAGTGCGGCCTCTTCAAAGTATCAATTCAGACCCTCTCATGGAATGCTATTTCCCTCAGTGATGGTAGTAATGAAATCGACCACCAATAGAGACGCCATGACCAGCTGGTTCGCCCCTCCTCCAAACAATTTGACCAATCAGATCAATGTCTTCTACAGATTCAAATTTCTTCTAAGTAGCTCGGTTTTCTTGTTTGAAGATGAATTGGGCGTCCTTAGCAGTAAATTCAGCCTAAGGATGATTCAGTCTCCCAATCAATTTGGCCCTCCTGAAATGGTGATCAAATTTGGCCTTTATGAATTTTTGATGAAGTGTCTAGCTAGGGCAGATATTTCGCTTCTGAAACTAGATGGATAGGGGAGGGGTTTTGACAAACCCCAACGAAAACTATAGGCTGACCCCTAGATAGTCTCAATACACAATTCTCCAAAATATTCAAGCATACCCATAGTGGATGAGTTCTTCTTCTTTTATCTTCTTTTGGAACCCAATACCATGGGTCATCCAATACCGCTCAACCCCAAATTATAGTCAAAGCTCCTTTTCCAAGCTAAATGGCATCAAGGTAACTCCCAGATATGGTGACTATAGCCTATGGGAGTCTAATAGGCTACTTAGTCATCTCTGTAGGTGTCATCAAACGAAAGGGGACATCACAGTCCTCCCTTCCTAAGATTGCTTGTCCTCAAGCAACTCTAATGCGGGATGTTGTAAGATTTGCTCTCCCTCCCATGTAGCATCCTTAGCAGGAACATCTCTCCATCTAACCAAGTACTCCCGAACTACTTTGATCCTCAACCTCCTCTCCCTAACATCAATAATCCTTTCCGGAGTTAGAATCAACTGTCCTTCCTCATCCAATGGAGGGAGATCGACTGAAGTGGTGACCTGCGGGTCCAACGCCTTGTTGAGGCAGGAGACGTGGAAGACATTGTGGATCCTACTGCCCTCGGGCAACTCTAGCTCATAGGCCATCTCACCGACTCTCCTGATCACCATGTATGGCCCGTAGAAGCGAGGCTTCAGTTTTTCTACACCACTCTTATTTAGTGAAGATTGTCTGTATGGCTGCAACCTCAAAAAAACTAAATCCCAACCTCGAAGTTGCGTTCAACCCTGGGTCTGTCGGCATACATCTTCTGCTGATTCTGAGCAGCCTGTAAATTCTCCTTCAAGACTCTCAAGATGTCCTGACTTTCCTGTAACCAATCCTTGGCCCTTTGGGCCCCAACGATGCGAACTTGAGTGGATGAGTGAGTGAGATAATGAGGTGCACTTTACCTCTATTTATACAAGTGCTAACATGAAAAATACCCTAACTGGGCCACTTCTCTTGGGGGGCAATGTATAAATTAATTTTAATATTTTTCTTTTGCTTCTTTTCACCCCAAGGTTCACATTGATTCTTACATGTGATTACATAATTAAATACATCATGTTCATCTCCCTTTGGAGGTACAATCAAGTACAATGAAATACAATAAATAATATCTTCCGAAGTTGCACAAAATCCAACAATCATGTCTTTGCCACACCTCTAATCCCAAGTAATAATGTATCAGTTCAAGGTCCTTCATCTCGAACTCAAAGGCTAGCTCCCTCTCCATCTGTCAATGAATATCTCTGTCTTGGTGGGGAACGACATCACGATCAAGGAATTGTCATCAACAATCACTGCTCTAACTACTAGAGTCTGCCAGGATTCGAACTGGAAGCCAATTGTTCTTCATGTGGTCCCCACATCTCAGGTAGCATGCTGAAGTAACTAAGGAACTTTCGAGAACTCATCAGCTCCTACTAACTGCAATTCCTCGTGATCATCGGAAGGACGAATATTAGTAGTAGAGAGAGATCAACATTTGGTGGAGCCTCCTGTTTCCAACCATCAATCTCCATATGATATCCTTTGGACCTGTAGGTTATGGGTCCACATATGACTGAATGTACTAGGTCCACACTTGATCAACCCTTAGCCAAGTCTTATGGCCAACATTGAGGAAATGTTCAATGCTCAACCTCTAGGAGGATAGTGTGTGCAATTTAGGACTAATCTTCCCACCCTGTCACAGGATGTTCAAAAGAAGATACAGCTCTACCTCCGGCCCATTCACCCCTAGCCAGGTCACATGGCTAAAACGGGGGAATGCCCGCTCGATGTTGCAAACATCAACCTTCAAGTGCCTTGCTCCCTCTGCATCCTAGAATCTTGCTCCCTCTCAAATACTGAGTATCAACGAGATCTTCACATCCATCACTAGTCCTCTTGCTTGAACAACTATCACTTGTTCTTCGAACAAGTCTCTTGTAGGTCATAGCACATGATCTTTCCTACAAGTCAAGTTCAGTCAATGAAATTCAATCACATCATATTGACATTTCAATGCAATAGTTCACACAGTTATGTAAGCACCTTAGCCAATGCTTCAGCACAACACCCATCCATCTCCCAAACACACGTGGTGACTATCTGGATGCCTTCCATCTCCACTAGAACATACTGTTAAATTTCATACATTCATAGCATAATAATATAAATGCATAACCAAGATCACTAGAAGCAAGACAAAGCACAAAACAACAACATAGAGTTTACCTTGGGAAACCCAATTGGGAAAAACCCAACAACCTTCGCATAGAGATGATAATCCTGAGATCAGAGTACAAATAAGAAAAGAAAAAATGTGAAAATGTCTTCCACAAATAGAAACCCCAAATCTGCTCCCTTCTCCAGCTTGTGCGAAATATGCTCTCTCCCAAGTGATGCGCAAATGCTAAGTGAGTGAATGAATGATAATGAGGTGCACTAGCCTCTTATTTATACAAGTGCAAAACTGGAAAAATCCCTAACTGGGCCGACTTTACCTGGGGGCAATAAATAATTTAATTTTAATATTTTTATTTTGTTTCTTTGCACCCCAAGGCTTACATTGATTCTTTCATGTGGTTACATAAATAATTACATCCAGTTCATCTCCCTTAGGAGGTACACACAAGTACAATTAAAGTACAATAAAATATAATGAATAATATCTTCCGAAGTTGTACAAAATCCAACACATACTATCAAGAGCATGCACTGCTCCGAGCATGTCAACAAAGTGTTTTCATCCTAGACTAGTTCCAGGGCTCATGGGTTCCTGTGCAACATTATAGGCTACTTACCCAACATATATATATATATATATATATATATATATATATATAACATGCACTACAAGAGCCTACTGCTCGTCAATCTCAGTCACATATATATATATATATATATATATAACATGCACTACAAGAGCCTACTGCTCGTCAATCTCAGTCACATATAAATGCATAGAAGAAAATTGTATCACATATCTACATATAATTGTTGTGAACATTATCCTTAAAATCAAACATTCAAAGATTTAAGGAATAACTCAAATGATAATACAAATACTTATCTTTTATTGTTTTGTTGGCTCTCTCTTGATCTCTGCCTCCTTGCAGAATCACGGGAGTCCTTAGATCTTCATCTTCTTTTTTCCGCCTAGATCTTCATACATCACCAATGACAATCACATCATCTTGATAATGCAATCATTGGTGCACTCATAGAGTGTACTAGAAGAAGTACTCCTTTCGACGATCTTCTGTAATTTCCTCAAGATCATCTTCTGCATTTCTTGGCCTCTTCAGTGGAGTCTCTTCGTCAACATCAACAGTTGAGGCATGGTACTTTCTCTTCTTCAGTTCGGGACACTGTTTGGCATAGTGACTGTACTTCTGACATCTGAAGCATCGAATATGTGAAAGATCCTTCTTCTTCTTTTGTTCTGGAATTGGACCTAATCTTCCACCTTGATCTCTTCTGCCTTGATTCTTCCTTCCCTTACCTTTTCCTCTTCTAGCATGTGCTGCAAGGGCTTGGATTTCTTCATGTTGAGATCCATGTAACTTGCCTCTAGCTGCAAGTCTAGTTTCTTCTTGTGTACAATTTGCCCATGGTCGATCAAACTTGGGCAATTTGGATCGCCCACTAATGCTCTGAATGAATGGTTCCCAAGACTAGGGAAGACCATTGAGGGTCATCATGACAAGTTCTCTGTCTTCAACTATTTACCCATTGGTGCTCAATTGATCTCTTAGTTAAGAAATCTTCATGAGGTAGGATGCAACTGAGTCTGCTCCTGTCATCTCGATATTGGAGAGTTGTTGTCATAAGGCAAGTGCTCGGTTGATATTGCTATTCTCAAATAGATTCTTCAACACATCAAACATCTTCTTGGCCATCTTCTTCTGAGAGATCTGAGATATCAAGTGATCTTTTACAGAGTCGATCAGAATCCTCCTTGCTTTAGCATCACTCTTCCTCCCTTAAGACTTCTTTGCTTCTTCTTCTGGTTCCAATACCTTTTCATTCACTAATTTCAGAAGATCATTCTCCTCTAAGATAATCAGTACCCTAGAATTCCATGAGTTGAAGTTGGAAGCCCCATCAAGTCTATCTTCCACTTTAACACTGTTCATCTTGACTGGAAAAACTGAGATCTGAAATCTGTTACAGAAACCCTAGTAGGAGCTAGGTCAAAATTGAAGTTTGGAATTTGGAAAATCTGATTCCACAGATAGATGCGCCCTCCTAGGGCGAGTTGAATAGACCTCCTTGTCTTCCTGATTTGTGGACATAATAGCTCAAAAACTGAAACCCTAATTTCCCTGTTTCGGTAGAGAATAGGTCAAAATTGAAAACTCTCGGATCTGAAATCTGCTTCCACAGATGGGTGCGCCCTCCTAGAGCGAGTATCCCATGTGCCCTTTTCAAGTCAAACTATGGAGAGAAACATCCAAACTTGGATGCCCTAGTTTCCGACAATGGCATCTATTCAACACTGCTTTGATACCATGTTAGATTTTAAGATAGCAGTATAATTAAACTTTATTTGTAGCGAGAACAAATAAGGATCACTGAAAGAATAACCATGCATAGAAACACAATAGGCACAGAGATTTATCCTGGGAAACCATAAGGGAGAAAACCCAACAACCTTTGCTTAATCAGAGATTTCCATTCAAGATATAAGTACAATCAGATATAAGAGTGATTTGATACAAGAGAGATCACATAGAAGAATAACCCAAAGAAAGAACCTCAGAAAATAGCCTTCTCCTTGCTTGAGCGACCTTCTCCCTTGCTTGAGCGAATTTTCTTGTTGTAGAAATGAATGAGGCGTCCTCTATTTATACTTGTTATGTTTACCTTTTCATTTTTCTGCTGGGGCCGACTTGTACACTTAGTTTGGGGCCGACTTGCCTTTTGTGCACAATAATAATAATTATTCTTCTTCTTCTTTGGGGCCGACTTCATGAGGAGACCTCACGTAGCTACAATCACCAACAATCATTACTATTGGTACAGTTAAAGATGTCCTTGAGGAGTTCAATGAGTCCAAGGACTACAAGCCAGAGGATGGTCCTGTAGCTCATGCCAAGGATTCCATTCCAGCAGTGGTTATGAGTTTGATGATTGATCATGTTGATTAGTGATATGTAGTAGGCCAGTAGCTTGTAGCTTGCTGTTTTTTGGACTCTAGAGGCCATTTAGGGCCTATTTGATAATTTATCTCGCTTCATATAGCTATTGTGCTCGATGGTAATATATTCACACATGAGCAGACTTTGCATATTTTGTCTCTAATGGTTGGGAATCTTTAAAATATTTTTTTTATTAATATTTTATATATTTTTTAGCAGACTGAGTCATCAAATTCAAACTGATCCAATTTAGAGTCGAGTCTGAGTCTGAGTTCAAGTTGACCCTCAGCTGATTCCGAGTTCGAGTCTGAGTTTTAAAACATTGCACCATACCCTTCATGCTTAGTCTTCTAGCCTGTAAGTGTGGAATGTCTTAGATGCATTGCCTTGACACCTTTCGGGTCCATACAGGTCGAAAAGGAAGGTCCTATCCCCTTCTTCTCACTGTATAGTCTTGAGAAAGTCAATTTGCCACTTGCTTCCATGCTTCTCAAATGCACTCAAGTACAAACAAGCCCTGTAACTTGCAATGCCGTGGAGATCCAATAATGTTACATAAAAAAAACTGACCTTGGATTTTATTGACATTACTGTATTGACCTTGGTTTTAATTGACATGACTGTTATGCAAGGTCTTGTGGGTGAGAAAGGCTTTCCAAATTGCATCCCTCTCAAGTCTCCTAACCACCTGTTTAGCCACCTTCTGCTTTGGCATAGTGCAAAGATGACAAGAAACCATGGGTAATTCTTGTTCTCTCCCATCTCTAGGCCATAAAAGAGCTTTCAAAGATTTATGGGTGCGCTAACAAGTATATTGGGGGTAAGAGTCAAGGGCTGCCTCCTGAAGGGACCATGGAGAGAATCTCGTATTTGGCTGTGGTTGTGTCCAATGACCTGAAGTGGGAAATGGGGGGATTTCTTCTTCATAACTCCTAGTTCTGTGCATTTGCTCCACAGGTTTTTGTGAATGAGAAGGGGGCACAACTAGAACGAGAAGAGTCGTCTTGATTCTTGACCACATCATTTTCTGTCAAAAAGGATGATATGCCACCCTTGTTAGCAGGCTTGCTATATGATTGAGGAGCAGATATAGATCTTGATAGGGTCTGGACTTTGAAGACTTGCGTGTGGAAGGAATAATCATGTTTAATTTGAAATGTTCTAGGTAGTTTTTTTTGGAATTTGAGTATTTCTGTGGAGTTTTTTGAGTATTTTCAATTTTTTTTAAATAATTTTTTGTTCCCTTTTTGCCATTCCCTAGAATTTTGTGGGGAACTTCTAGCTGTTCTTGAAACTGTACCCCCTATCTATGTTCTGGAAATGATTGCAACATAGGCGACAACATATTTTTAGGGTGTAATGAACCCAGTTCCATGCACTGAAAGTTCTTTGATACAACTATGTTGACCACAACTTGCTTGTCTGCGTGATATGTAGGTTTTAGCTGCAAGTGGAGATTGTTGCCACCGAAAAGCACACCTGGGGGGGAACGTAGCATAAATCTTTTGAAGCTGCTAGGTGTGTCCTTGGGGGCAAGTCTCGAGTCAGGTGCTGTCATCTGATCCTAACTCCGTTTAGGCAAACTCCTATCTGAAGCTAAGAGGGGTAGACTCCACTGAAGAGTTTCTAAGGTTCTTATTTGTGTTTATTTGTTACGGATGGGTATGAGTGTTTTTTAGGAGTTTTTGGTAAAAGTTGACTGAAGCAAGAAATTGCAAAATGATTATTGTTTAAACATCAACAACATAAACAAGATACATGGCATTCATAATTGTAAATGACTGAAAGCAAATGATAATAGAATGATTTACCAGTGCCAAATGGAGTCATAATAGTGTTGTTGTAATTTGTAAGAATTGTGCAAATGTTCTTGGTCAATTTTAAGTTAATTGAAGAAATGAGTTGATTAAAACGGGAAAAAGGGGATTCCCGATATACCTTGCGGTACGTGGGAATGTGTTCGGATTTCAATCTAGGTGGCTTTGCACAAGGACATGTGGGCTAGATGGAGTCGCGAGGGGATGTTCAACATTACACCAAACGAGGGTGTAGCCTAACGGGGCCCCGCGGTCACTTTCTAGTGGTTCCGCTTCCTTTGCAAAATTTTCCCACACAAGATTAAATGCGAAATAACGTCGGATTTTCATTAGGGAGGTTACCTGAAAGATTGTTAGCACTAATTACTAGTCACTTCCAATTCCTTTTGGTGCACCCTACTGATCGGACGAACCGCAGAGGTTCAGAGCATACGGAATGGAGTCTTACTTTTAAGAATTTTAATCAATGCTTTTTTACATAAAAAAGATAGAGACAAAGCAAAAATGTAAATGTTCTCTAATTACCTACTGACTATGTATCAACTTTCTGACCATTCACCACTAATCGACATAAAGGCGGTGACGAGAGCATATTTTGTGGCAACGAGTCAGATTCTTTTATTCTGATTGTAAAAGGAAACACAGTTGTAAAATTAACCAAATAACCAATGCAGGAAAAGTAAAGGTTTTCTAATTATCTACCTACGAATCTCTTTCCGGTCGGTACTCGGGCAAGCCCTTGTCCACGAACTGTAACTCGGGAAAGCGTAGGGGTTAGCATTTATTTTTCCTCAACAAAAGTAAAGTCAAAGCTTGACAGTAAATCTAGATCTAGTTGCAAAAATTGAAAACTAATCTAGCAAAATACTAATCTAAAGCAAAATAGCAAACTAACTAAGAATAGTAAAGCAATGTGGCAGATACAGGCTTCCACCAAATGGGGGAAGAAGGGTGTGGGAGCCTTAAATCCCACTTGCTCTTTATTAGTTTATTACAATTTTAATTCTTCGACAGAGAGTGCTCTTGATTCCTTAAAATGGGAATCAAGAGACTTTAGCAAGCCTTTAAAAAAGCTTAAAAAATAAGGAGTGAAATAGGTCTTCTTTAAAGGTTCAAGTCTCCCGAATTTGCTCAAGTTCCTTCGCTTTCCTATGACAAAAATCCCAAAACTAGCAAACAATAAATTTGATTAATCGTTAGTATTTGTTGTAAACTTCATACATTCATAGCATAAAACATAAATGCATTACCAAGATCTCTAGAAGTAAGACAAAGCACAAAACAACAACACAGAGTTTACCCTAGGAAACCCAAATGGGAGAAAACCCAGCAACCTTCGCAGAGAGATGATAATTCTGAGATCATAGTACAAATAAAGAAAGAGAAAGAATGTGAAAGTATCTTTCACAAGTAGATGCCCCAAATAAGCTTCCTCCATCAAGTGATGCGAAATCAGCCTCCTCCAAGTGATGCGCACTTGCTAAGTGAGTGAATGAGCTAATGTGGTGCACGAGCCTCTTATTTATACAAGTGCAAACTGGAAAATTCCCTAATGGGGCCGACTTCACCTAGGGGCAATAAATAATTTAAATTTAATCTTTTTATTTGTTTCTTTTGCACCCCAAGGCTTACATTGATTCTTTCATGTGTTTACATAATTTATTACATAAAGTTCTTCTCCCCTTTGGAGGTATAAACTAGTACAATGAAAGTACAATAAAATATAATGAATAATATCTTCCGAAGTTGTACAAAATCCAACATTTGTTAGCTAAATCACATAAAATCTACAACCTTGATACTTGCAAAAATCTACAACAGAGACAACAGAAGTGTTGAAGCTGACCACACCATCTGTTAACTACTTGATATGCTTTTAACTCCTTTTTGTTTTATGAGAAAAACTAGTATCGACCATTAAATGTTTTTGGGGCTTAATTTTCTGTGGTGTCTGTCTTCCTGTTCTAGATTTTTTCAAACATTTAGATTCATAATTATGAAAATATCTTATGAAAGGGCCAAAATTTTGAGGTTTATGCTATTCACCAAAATTTACGGTGAAGTAACAATTTTACTTGACCATTCAGATCTATCAATATATTATTGATGATTAATATGAACAAACTCGCTACATGAAAAATGTTCCAATTTTTAACATGTTTTGTGGCATTGACAGTAATGATGTTATGCTGATTGATTTTATTTGGGTACACATTAAACTTCTATCGTATTTCTCAGAGCAGGATAAGAAATATCTGTCACGTTTTATATCTTATGCATTATGTGCATCTGAAGAAGCCCTAAAGGATGCAAGCTGGTTTCCTGAAGATTCGGAAGAAAGGGAAAAGACGGTAAAATTTTGAACTTTCTAGAGAGATATTATTATCCTGATTAATCAATCGTGCAGCATTCTCATCCTGTTTAAGAAAGTTCATGGGTTCTTATTGTTCTCTTCTGATAAACTGTCTTGATAAATGGTCTTATTTTGCAAGTCAATTTTAAAAGTTTATGACTAGACAATGCTAATTTTCTCAATAGTCCAGGGTGTTTCCATAGGAGGTGGTATTGGGAGCATCAGTGACATTTTTGAAGCATCAAATCTTATTTCGGAGCGGGTAAGTGCTCTTCATTTTTACTCCAGGAATTGTGCACTTCCTTCAGCTGCACCACATGATCTATGTTTTGCACTTGTATTGTTTATGTTCTACATTTCACATTAGATAGGAAGGAAGATACCTTGGTCAACAGATCTTCTCATATTTTTTATACTCATATTGTTTATGTTCTATATTTGATATTACATAGGATGGGAAATGTCCTGGGCTCTCCTTTTTGTTAGACTGCTTTTCACATGGTTGTGTTATTGGTCTCAATTACTGCTTTCGTCATTATGGATGTTAATCTACTTTTGCCCTTAATGGGTAAGATCTATCTGATATTCTCTCTCAAAGAGAACTGCAGTAATAAAAGTTTTACCTGGTCCAATAGCCTGGCAATTGATTCGTTATTTATAATTCAGATGCTCTTGATCACTGTGGCAATTTATTGGATTTTATGTGGGTTTTGGTTTTAACAACATAGCGGTTGCGCCGTTTAAGTCCATTCTTCATTCCACGCATATTGATCAACATGGCAGCAGGCCACGTGAGCATCAAATATGGTTTCAAGGTAATTTCGTTTTCAGAGTCCAATGTTTGCAGACTGTCCAAAGTGTGTCCTCTATATTTAGGCAAGTGGATGATAGATCTGTGAAATTCATTTGATTTTAAAAGCAGATGTAGAATCATGCATATTCGTTTATGGGTTTAAATTATGATTTGATAACTGATAAAATAAATGGATTTGGCAGAGGAACTATTTCAAATTTTCAACTGATACTCCTATCTTCAGAAAATCGCCTCATTTGTTTTCTTACTTTGAGTTGAATTTCAGGGGCCAAACCATGCAGCAGTCACCGCTTGTGCCACTGGTGCTCATTCTATAGGAGATGCTTTCAGAATGGTTTGTTTTGGAGATGCAGATGTTATGGTAGCTGGGGGAACTGAGTCAAGCATTGATGCACTATCAATAGCTGGGTTTTGCAGGTATATCATTGAAAAGTAACCGTGTTTGTTGTCTAATATTTCTTTACTGAGTTTTGTCATTCATTTATAATTTTTCGATATCTTCTCTTACTCTGTTAAAATCTCTAACCATTCATCTTAAATGTTCGTCTTAAGCATTCCTGGGATGCAGTGCTCCTAGCTAGCAACATTGAGGATATGAAAGGAAATGCACAGATAACTATATAGAATCATTCAGCCTGTGGTGCAAGAAGCAGTCTTTGTGGCTAGAGCTGACTAACTTTCTCTTTCATGTTTGGATAACAGAAAAAATATTTCATATATAGGAACAGTGGTTGCATGGGAAACAGTACTAGATAGAGAGTAGAGAGAAATTATCTTGCCTTAGTTCATATACTCATGTGATGTAGTTCATGTTAAAAAATGCTTCAAATACTTCTCTTTTAAGACATGCAATGTTTACATCAAATTGAAACTTACATAGATGAATTTTTTTGGTTGGTAAATAGCCCTTTGTTAATGAAGTGGGCTCTACCTTCAACTTAGATGCCATGACCAAGGGGCTTATTTTGTCAAATTTTCTTTGTACTTGTACCTGGCCTTGTCCATTGAGATATGCCATATTTGTGGGCCATCAAGATTGCTAGGACTTCCACCTAGTCATGGATGTGGTAGTCAACTTTGTTGGCTGCATTAATCTGGCAACCATTGTTATCAGAACCAGAATTTCCAAAATCTAGAAACCGGATCTGAACGGAGAAGAAGCTGGAAAAAAACCATTATTTTAAAGATACATAACGTATTCAAAATTTACATATCCATGTACATCAATGTAAATCCATACCATTAGACACCAAGTATGACAACTTTGCTCATGTATATAGCATGTAAGGGTGAATATAGCAAAATGGAAACTAGTGTGATGCATATTTGAACCAAAATACATAAACATTGAGGCTTTAAGTGGCCTCTAGATTCCAAAAGGATAATATCACAACAATTCACTGCAACATAGCTTCAAAATCATCCCCCCTAGACCAGGATTCTCATCATCACAAAGCAATCCCACTCAAGTGTTTATCATGCTACAATCCCACAATCCCCCAACCCACAAGATGTAGAAAACCAAGGTTGCACCGTTTTATTTCATATGGTGCTGAAATGATGAAAAACTGTTAAGTTTGCCGAAACTTGAAAAACAACTCATATACTGCTTTTTTTGTGTGAGTTCCTGCAAGTCAGACCATTAACAAACATGCTGAAATGAGGGTCCCACTTTTAAAATTTTAAACTTATAATGTTGGAAAATTAAGTTGATGTTGACATTTACCTCATACTTTTTTTTGGACAACATTTACCTCATACATGATGAAAGTAAATAAGTATAACATAAATATTAACATTAACTTGAAGAAATTAATAGTAAAAGTTTAATAGAAAATCTAATGAGAAAGGTTCTCTTGACTTATGATAGGTGTTACTGGATGAACTAGCAGGGCTAGCCTCCGATGACAAATGTAAGAGAAATGACCACTGTCACCTTAGCCAATTCTCTAACTTTCTTAGGAGAGTCGGAACCTCCGAGGGGAAGAGCCCTTATGTGGTATGCAAAACACCTTAGGACAAGAGAAAGCTATGTCTTCCCGATAACAATATTAGTGACCAGTGCCTTAGACAATGAATTCAAGAGAATAGAGAAGACATACTATTACTCATCCAATGACAATGATGCAAACACTAGTATAGGTAATCAATATAGCCACGAGTATAAAGATAATCGACTATGCTGTAAGGGTATGTAGTTCCAATAATCCAATTACTTCTATGGCAATAAAATAGCATTCATATCAGACTTGTATGAAGGAGTGTTAACGATAAGAAAGCTATCATCCACTCGTTGAGGGACAACAGATATACCAAGTAACTTCAAACTAAGACAACCACGGAATTATAGCAGCATTAGCAGTATATAAACAATTTGTAGCAATCTTAAGACAACCAATTAGATGTGAAACCAGAATTACTTCTTCATACAGTATTGATCAACAGCAGTACTATATCAGGAACATTGGCCAAATCGATGTACTGAGAATGGTTTGTTTCACTAACTTTCTGAAGCAAGAAATTACTAGTTTGTTACCATGCAACTTGTTAGTAGAGTATGTCAATGAACAGAATGTTATAGCAGTAGTAGGATGACCTCATGAATAAGAAAGATTCTAGCAATGAATAGCTCCACTTCAATATCCTTTGTTTGCTAATTATAAGAGATAGTATATAAGACTTTAAAACTAATTTTTCAGACTTGTATGAATGAAAGTTCAGACCTTCTTTTATGGTATATTAGTCTTTAAAATAGTATCAAAATGTCATAAATATTTAACCTTTTATGTTTGTTTTATCATGTGCAGTTGTTGGGACACTTGGGACTGTCAAAGGGCTTGTTGCAGACCTAAGGCAGAGTCTGAAAGGGGGTTGATTTAGCCCAAGATTAGGCTACCAATGAGCCCGTGCCCTAGGAAGGGGCCTTAGGAAAAGGGCCGAGGGTAAGGAAGGATGAGGAGGGAAGGAGAAGGGAGATTTGGAGGAAGAATGGGAGAAGAAGAAGGGGGAGACAAGGAGGAAGGGAAGAAGAGTGGAGCAAAGGGAGAAAGCAGCTAGGGAGAGAGCAGCGAGAGTTGCAAGAAAGGGAGCGAAGAAGAAAGAGGGAGCAACGAGGGTCTAGGGCAACAAAGGAAGAGGGAGCGGGCTCAGAAATAGAGAGAGCGAAGGCGAGAAGAAGGTTCAAGGGAGGCCACTAGGGCTGTGAAAGTTGCTGCAGCTAGGGTTTAGGTAGGTTTTTAGGGTTTAGTAATTTAGTTTTATGTACAAGAATATAAAAATTAAACCTATTAAACAAATAACAATTTAACTTGCTTAATACATACAATATAGGGTTTGTAGTATGTAGAAAATGAACTTAGGGTTTTAAGGTTCTACCCTAACCCTAGGGCATCGAGGAAGATGGCCTTTTTTTTGAGAAGGTACTTGCAAAGTTTGGCAAACTAGGGCCTTCTTCAACAACCACAAGAGTTGGTTAAAGGAGGCCTAGTTAAGGCAAAACTTGGAGATCTAAAGCTCAAGCTTCAAAGGACTCCTTCTAGAGGATGTCTCTCACAATGCTATGGTGACTAAAGGCTGAAAATGACCTAGTTTAGACAAAATGCAGCATTAATGGCTACCATTCAACCATGAACAAACATCATTATTTAACATTTAACAAAGAGATATCAAGAGAAAGAGCATGGATACCTCCTTGTGCATGTGTTAAGCCAACAACTCTAGCATCACCTTAGCAAAGAGCATGAACAAAAGATACTTCAAGAAATTTGCTTCAAAACCAAAAGAATGTCCTTCTCAAGAGGTAGGCATCACTCCAAGAGCCCTAGTAAGGGTAAAAAAGTAGCATAATGTTTTTATCCCATAAGTTGTGTGTAAAAATGAAGCGATGAGATTGTATTTATATGATCTCACACTCACTTTTTATAAAATAACCAAGCCTACATGCTTTAAAATGTCAATTTAAAATTAAAACATGTCAACTTAAAATTATAAATAATATAAAATAATCAAATATGTGGGTAACTTGGGGCATTTTCCCTAGAGTTTACCCAAAAATGACTAAAAATGAGCAAATCACTCCAAACTAAAGGCTGGAGTGGGCAGGGGGGGGGCATCATGCCCCATCTAATCCCAACAGTAGTGAAAATCTCTCAACGCCCCCCCCCATATCAAGCAATGTGGCCTGGTACAAAGGATGGCGTCATCATGACAGGAGCCCAAGGAGAGAGAGCGCTGTGATACAAAGAGGCCAAGAGGGTGTAAATGGTGACCTGGAAGAGAGACAAAAGCCTTAGTGCTGGCCAAGAGGGTGTAAATGGTGACCTGGAAGAGAGACAAAAGCCTTAGTGCTGAGAGAAATGTCAGTGGAATGATAAAACAGGTGGGGGGTCATGTGACCCAGTGACCCACCCCTAGGAGCCCCGGACACCAACCTCAGGGATTCAAACACTTTCATGAGGCAGTCAACAATGCCACTAAGCCATAGTACTCCCAGGAGAAGAACCAAAGGGTATAGCCTAACCTTCCCTCAGAAAATGCTGGAAAACACCCCTCCTGGTCAGGAAAAAATGACCCTCTCTCCCTGGGGCACATCTTAAGGTGCGCTGGTACTGGTACCATGT
Source organism: Larix kaempferi (assembly GCA_027924585.1). NCBI lineage: Eukaryota > Viridiplantae > Streptophyta > Pinopsida > Pinales > Pinaceae > Larix > Larix kaempferi. The sequence goes on from BSBM01000087.1 coordinate 10,399,941, forward strand.
AACAATAGGGAAATAGAGATTGGGGGCGTGATTATATAGCGTTAGATTAAGGTTTAGGAGGTTTTTTTTTCTTCGTTTTGAGGTTGTGGGTTGGACTAATTTTTTGGGTCAGCTCAAATTGGATTGATTGATTGGACTAATTATTAACTATATCCAATATAAGAACATTTCTTTGGGGGTTTTGAACTCGATTTTGAGCACTAAAAGTATTTTGATTTGACCACTTGACCACCAAATCACCTTTATGTATTGAATGTGCTATTGATGTTTCTCTAGGTTGCAGCATCGGGTAGACATTCTGCAGACATTCTCTCCTAGTGGTCATGTGATTTGACCATGTGATTTGGCTAGTGGAGAATGGCCCTGGCGTAGCCTTGATTAGTCATGTGATTTGGCTAAGAGTGAATAAGACACGGGGTGCTTAGCCTTGATTAGTCATGTGATTTGGCTAAGGGTGAATAAGGCTAGAGGTTGTTGTCTGCCGAGATGCACACCATTAGCAGAAATCTTCCGAAAGCTGTCTCCCTCACTGGAAGTGGGGAGAGGTGTGGCCTCGGGGGCAAGCAATGAGCCAGGTACTGTCACCTGAATCCCAGCTCCTCCGTTTAGGCTAACTCCTAACGAAGCCAAGGGGGGTAGTCCCTACAAAGAGTTAACTATGGTTCAATGTGTTTTAAATGTTTTTTTGGGTGTTGTGATGCGGATGGGTGTTGTTTAGGAGTTTTTTGAATAGATCACAAAATACTTTAAATGGAACGCAAGATAAAATGCAATCCATGTTGCGAAATAAGATTACAAGATTGAAGAAACAACCACTTGATATGTTAAATCAAGACAACCACGATAATGTAAATGCTCCAAATAGATAAAAAGCAAATAAAAAATGATAACAAGGACCAGTGCCTTATGGAGTCAAAAACAGTCTTAAGTGCTGGGTTGCTTGATACAAGAGTTCAAGTGGTAATGTTTGTGAGATCGTTTTGCAGATTATCTTGGTAAATTAAAGATTTTAATGGTCTTGATTATTAAGCTAAGAACCAACAAGGTAAAAGCATCCAATCGGAAAGTATACCTTTAATTGGCTCCCCTCTGATGGTAAGTCAAGACCGTCTAGATTTCGAAGGGATAGGTGTCCAATGATTTAAACCACCCCTGATGTTTGACAACGGTATGTTTCTTCGCCCCACCAGGTTTAGGATCTTTTGCCTCCCACTTAAAAGTTTCTCGAAACAACGCCGGTTCGTTGGTTGTGGGGATAAAATTTTATTATGTGATAGAAGTTTTATCAAATTTAACACCGTTCTGAGTACTAGCCCAACCCTTTCAGGTTGGCAGAGCATACGGGTGTCAGATAACAACCAAGATGAATTTATTATGGGAGTGTGAGTTGGAAATTTTTATTGTTATTGAAAACACACAGTTCAACCCTCCGATAGAGAGCGCTCTTGACTTAGTCTTAAGACCAAAGTTCAAGAGGCTTTAATTACGCTAAATGCCTAATGCAAGGGGAAGCAAGACTATTATGCTCTCCGATAGAGAGTGTTCTTGACTTGGGTTATTTCAAGTTCAAGAGACTTTGTTCATTGTTAAGATAGAAGCAGTTATAAATGGGAACTCATATAATAGCTCAACAAATGACAAACTTGAGATAAATTGAACAAGTGAAAGAACAACTACTTGTAAAATGAAAGACTAAACAAGATGCATAAAAGAAACTAGGCCAAATCTAACAATTAGCTAAGAAATAAATAACGAAGTGGGATCAACCTCTGAACAAGGTCGACCGCTAGAATCGCTAGTCCCGAAAACCTTCCAGCTAGCTGGATGTCCGCAAGGATGCTAACGGGGAAAGAGAAGTAACCACAAAACTATGTGGCCCTGCCCTTGGGATTTCAATCCCAAGGATACTATCTCAAGTCAAGACTTGGAAGAGAAATTAATCTAATAACCGAAAATTGAAATTTTAATCTAAATGACTGAAAATAAAACTAATCTAAGCATACATGAACAAACTTCCCCAAATGGGGAAGGAGAAACTAAGTGTGAGAGGCACTATCCCACCTAGCCTTTTTATTACTTGGGTTACAATTGCCTTAGGAAAAATCCTTGAAAGGTCTTTTTGAAGAAGAGAACAACTTAGTGAAGCAAAATTTATAAGCCCTTAATGGCTTTTACAAAGGAGAATGGTTTTGGATTTCTAATTTGGTTAGGTCTTCTCCTTGATTATAATCTTTATCTTTTTTGAGTCTTGTCTCCACAAGTATTTCTTCTTTTTCAAAGAGACCTATACAAGCTTAGTAAACACTCAACAATGCACCCATTAGCATTAGAAAAATAAAATAAACTTTGAAACTAGCTAAGTCTAAGCTTGCAAAATGAGATCTAAAGTATAAAATAACATGAGATTCAATTTCAAATTTATTAAAAAGTGAAAACGGACCAGCAAACAAACAAATATTAGAAATGCTAGAAATGAGATCTAACTATGTCAAACACTTAAAACTTTTTACTTTTTCTTTTTAAGACAAAACTAGTATGAGAAAAGCAACTAACTATTAACTTTTCAAAGCATGAGATCTACACACTAACCAATACTTAACACTCTTTTTGTTTGTTTTGTAATTTTTAGGGCCACTCAGGGAGGATGGACGAAAGAGGGATGGAGGAGCTAGAAAATAAGGGAGAAGATATAGCAAGGTAGGAGAGGGCAGCAGCAAGGAAAACTAGGGCAGCAAACAGGGAAAAACTAGGGAAACAAACAGTAAACTAGGGCAGCAGACAGTAAACTGTTAGGTGACCCAAAACAGTGAGCAAAATGGTGGCAAGAAACAGTGCTAAAGCATGCCCAAACAGTGGGTGAAGGGGCAGCCAACAAGACAAAGGAGAAAAGCTTCCAAAAGGAGGCAAAAAACGAGGCAAGGAGGTAGGGAAAAAGATGGAAACTAGAGCTAGAGAGAGACTAGGGGAGAAATGGCTAGCAAATCAAGGAAAAAGAGACTCAAGGAGAAGAGGGAGAGCTAGAAGAGAGAAGCTCTTAGAACCAAGTAACCAAGTGGAGATTTAAGTGAAAGGTTGATGGAAGAAGCTAGAACTTCTTGTTGCTTGATCTTGAAGAGATTGAACCTCTTTGGCAACCTGCAGAGTGAAGATGAAAACACACAAAGACCTTGAACCTTGGAAGACACCTGCAAAACCAGTATACTCAAGCGAAAAACATAGATATATAGATGCATGTGCTAGATTGTTAGCCTTCTTGAAATATTAATCTATGCTTAAGAATCTCAAGTACAAAAAAGCATTACACAATGTCACCTCGTTACAAGATGAAGCATGGCCACCAAGAGCCTCCATGAATTGACCTCCAAAGTCACAATTTTATTCAACAATTAACGATTACAATTCTTCCAGAGTTTCTTTGCTAAATGATCCATCGAGAATGAGGAGAAAAGGCCTCATTATATAGCAAAACCAAAGCCACACCCTACCCTAATTCGAATTGGCATTCAAGTGGAGCCAAAAGCATGAGTCACTAAATCGAATTGCCATCTAATCTCAATCAACACCAAGCTTGGAGCTAATCTCACCAAACAACTCGAGTTTGAGGTCTATGTGGATGGGGAGGTGGCCTCCACCTAGGTAAGGCGCCCCCCATCCTCTTCTTGGAAGTATCACCATCGAATATGCATGTGCCAAGTGTAAAATGCGTGAGACATCAAGAGATTGACGTGAGCCATATGGGAGATCAAGTCTTGAGTTGCTTTGAATGCTAATTCGCCTTTCAAGGGAGCCAATGCCATGTGTTTGCATAAATCTAGGGAGGCGCCTACCATAGGCTTTAATGCATATCAACCAACCCATTCATCACTTAACACATCACTAAATCGACTTTGGCATGCATGCGGGCGAATTCTCTTGTGCTGACTGGATACTTCATTGAATGATGACTGAGATGATTGGAATCTTCATTAATGCCCAGTGCCATGTCAATTAGCCTTTTATTTTAATCGATTTGGATTATTTTGGAGAGATTTGGATTATCTCCAGATATTCAATTTTTTATATTTTAATTAATAATTTCTCTGTAAATGGCTTTTTTGAGAAATTATTAATTATGAGGCTGAACTGACATCCGAAACTTAGGATAAACTGGTCCGGGGATCATGAATGATTTTTGGCTTAAGGTTGGAGCCTTCAATCATTGAATTCGGATCCCGGATGACTGACATATTACAAATTGAAAATTTTCCATTTAAACTATGGAAAAATTTATTAAAATTTAAAAAATAATTAAAAAACCCAAAACCGGAGGACCTGGTAAATTTTTTTTCTGAGGGTTCTATGGACCTAGGAGATGACCAAAACCTATTCTAATAGTGTCTAGTAGGCTTATATACATCAGTTGGACTCTAATAACCCCCCATGGCTAAAATTTTCAAAATCGGGCATTCCAGCTTTGGAGGAAGCGGGAGAAAACCTCATCGATTATAGCTCGGCTATAGGCAAAGTATAATTGAAAAGGGAAAAAACTCCATGGAATACCTTAGTTGCTTAATCAAGTCATGGGGAACTGAGACACTAAGAATCCTACTAGCACACTTTATTACAAACCCCATGGGGCCATGGTCATGTTGACTGAAAAACAAAACTGACTAGCCAAAATTGGCTAGGCACAAATGCTGGATCATCTGATACACTGGAGTACAAACATTCATCATGTTTGTCAAATGGCGGCTCCTCAGATAATCCAACTATGGTACAAAATAGGTGATAACAGAGGTCACATTGCATACTTTGTGAGGGAGTGCTTCGTGATAGAGTGATTGATTCTATATTAGAGTGAGTTGACTTGTTTATTTGATAGGGGATTTCATCCCCTTGTGGAATATACAAGTCTAATCTAATGTTGAATTTGACATAGGCTCTAAGAAGTGTTCAAGACTTCTTAGTGTTGGTCAAATCAACATTAGAGCTCTATGGGTGAATAGACGTGCATGTGAGGAGATGATCATCAATGACAACTTTTTTATGATGAAGAAATAACCATGAAGACAAGTCAACCATTGAAGAAGTCCCAAATAGCATTGAAGAAGCCCAAGAAATATTGAAGAAGAAGAAAGGACAAGTTAGCCCTGAAAATAAAAAGAAAAGTGGAAAAGAAAAGTACAAGTCGGCCCCATAAAAATAAAGGGTGAATTAAAGTGTATAAATAAGGAACTAACATTTCATTTTCACAATTCAGCTAACACATCACAACAACTCTTCCAGCTAATGTGCACTTGTCAAGAATGCCTAACAAAGGCACAAGGAGCTAATTTTTGGGGTTCTTATCTTCTCTAGAGGTTCGCTATCCCTATCTAGGGTTTCTTTGTGAAGGTCGCACTCTCTTGTGGCTAGGGTTTCCTCATGAAAAGAGGATGAACTTTATGTGCTAGGGTTTCTCTTCAGGAATGGTAATGTACTTGAATTGGACTGATTTCTTTTAAGAAAAGTTGGTTGGGTTTTCTCCCAAATTTGGGTTTCCTAGGGTAAAATTCTTGTGTCTACTATGCGTGGCTATGTTTCTATGATCCTTTTGTTTTCGCTGCAATTTGAAGTTGAAATTTTCATTGTATAATTTCAATGATAATGATGGGATGAAATAATTGTTTGAAAGTCATTAGGAATAATTATCAAGATCTGAAAATTGTACCGCTATAAGTAAAAATTCAACATGTGCTTCCTTTAAACTCTAGAGTCTAGAAGCATACTATTGCCCTGTATACTTTGGCACCAGAAGCACTTGTTTTCAGGTTGAGATGTACCTTGAAGTGCAAAACCACTAATCACATACACTTTCGTTTAGTTAAGTTGCTGTGGCAAGGGGTATTCTTTGTCAAAATTACTTAGGACATGCACATGGCCCAACCACTTATTCATGCATTTGGGGGAATTGAACCTTTATGGGTGGCCTAACACATCATCGTCCTTGTCGTTGAACCACTACCCCATTAACACATCATCGTCCTTGTCGTTGAACCACTACCCCATTGGTTGCCACAACCCATTCGTCTTTGAAGTTATTGAACATGAGGTCACAACACTAGCTAACGTGATAAATGTATGAGACCCCCTTGTGTGGAAGCATGCATCCTACCCTCTTGTGTTTCGACCTTTTGATATAGCCATGGTCAAATTGGGCTCGCCAATTCATCTATATCTTTAGGGGCTAAAGCATAAAATTCTAGCAAACCTTAAGGAGAACATGGGGTGGGCTTGGCTTTGTAATTTGGTCACATAGTGCTTATCTAAAGCACTCAAATTGGGCTTGGCAATTCATCTACGTCCTCAGGGGCTAAAGCCTAAAAATTCTTGGAAGCATTAAGGAGAACATGAGGGTGGGCTTGGCTTTGTAATATGGCCGTATAGTGCTCATTTCCAAGCATTGTAAGTTCAATTTCTACATCAACATGCCCCAGTGACTACCTTAAGGTGATGGGTAAAGCTTGTGGGAATGTGACCTTGGTTAATGATGTGATATTTCCTGCTCCCTAGATCTTAAGGAGAATATGGGGGTTTGCTTGGGTTTGTAATACATGCACATGGTATTCATCTCTAGATGCCATAAGTTCGACCGCTATCTCTAGATGTGCTCTCATTGATAACTTAACAAACAGGGTAAAGCCTGTTATCACATCCATGTTAGCTGGAGCTACCATGCTGCAGATTGTGTGGTTAGGGACCATACTACTTTTTTTTTTCCAGATCAGAGATCAGATGCCTACAGAGGGGGCATTCATTGTTTTTAGATTGCCCCGAGCAGAGATATCAGAGGGGACAAATGGTTTTGTATTGGTCCAGACATACTACAGAGCAGTTGCCACAGGGGCACCCTTCCTTGTCGAGCTTTGCATGATCCCATTGGAGAGAGTTGCTTTGCCATATTCTGATGAAAGTACTACAGAGTATTGTTGGTTTGCCACTTATTGCCCGGATTTAGTAGAGATCCAGCTTCAGAGACAACTTCAACAACAGGTATATGGTATGGCAGGTATAGCACTTTATGGTTTATTGCACATTTTGTTGTTTAGACTTGTTTATTTATGATAGTACACGGACTTGACATATGATGTTTGATGTGGTGATCTCAGTTGTGCATTATGATGTGTATGGTCCTTGGCGATGTCAGTCCACCCCAATTTAGTAGACTCATGTATATGCACGCTGGTCCCTACCCCACTATCGGTATAGACTTGGTCATTTCGTCCTCCTTGGCAGCTAACCTTGGATCCACCTGTCACTTCCTTCCACCCATCCGACTCATTCATGTTGATTTTTCCCGACTTGGACCTTGATTTGTGGCCTTGAGGATCCCCTTCCCCATTGACCTCTGAGTATGCCATGATTCCCTGTCTCTTGTGCCTCGACTCTTTAGTGTGTGAGATGCATTCTCAAACCTGGGATTTGCTCCCGTCGGTTGCCCCCGATGTTGCAATGCAGTATAGGATTGTGTAGACTCACCGGGTGTTCTCCATTGGTCATCGAAGCATGTTCACTTTCCCTCATTACTTTGCAGTATGAGCACCTTGTTATATCTTTGGAGATATGTATGTAGCCCAAAAGGGCCATGAAATGTAATGAAATGAAGAAATGTAAAAGAAGCCAAAAAGGCTATGTGAAATGTAAAATCAAGCCAAAAAGGCTAAGTATGAAAGTCAAATGTAAAGTCCAAGTAATGTGTTTTTTAACACATGAACAAAGGTCAGCCATATATATCAGCATTGTAGTGGTTATTTCCTCACCTAGTCCTGCGGGGCAAGGAGGTGAGATGGAGTAAGGGACAGCTATGCGAATTGTCCCCTAGAGTCTCAAGTTATGGTTTGCCGGACACCCTGTCATGGCGGCTCTAGAAAAGATCCTCACGGAGTCTTTTGAAGGCACGGATGTGAGTTGCAAGGTGCATGTTAGATGATTAGTGGTGGTTTCCCTGCACTATACCCATTTGTGACGCACCGCCCTTCCCTGTGTATTATCATGGTATGCTTATGTCAGCGGGTCTCGCCTTCCCCGTTTATCCGAGGGGTCACATGGTCTTGGTCCTTGTCTTCCCATATCCTTTACCTTGTTTATCCACCTCACCCAAAGTTAGCTAAGTGGTCAAGTCTATAAGTTGTGCATAGCAGTTTTGAGTCTTTGTTGGAGGTGGTGGGCCCACCTCACCCGGGGCCTGTGTTTATTGAGATATTTTTGTTTTGATCACCATATCGGCATTATATTGTTTTAGTAATATACTAACATAACTAAGGAGGCCTTGAATGCTTCATGTTGCATGCAGATTTTCAGCCATGACCATTTTGACCAGATTTGACTTGGTCAAACCAGGTTGACTAGGCCAAAAATGGGCCCGAAAAAAAGTTGCGATCAAGATTTTGATTTTGGTCATTTATTATGTCTTGGGGTCCCATATGAGCCTCCAAGTGTCAGATTCGAGAAAAGTTGAAGCGTTGATGAGATTTTTAATTATTATGGGTCACCAGGGACCTGTTTTGATTAAAAATCTTGGATTTTGGGCAATCAATGCCTAATTGATGGATCGGGGTCGTTCAAGTGACCATGTCTACTATATTTGGGGTCTACGATCGCATTGCAGCAGATGGTTCGTCAATCTGGGCAATATAAGTGGGTCAAAAGCCCAAATTACATCTTCAGCAATAAAAACCAACAATAAATTAATATGGAAAATCAAATATGGCAAAGGTAACTATTGAAAATGGAAAATGCAAAGGTTGGCTAATACAAAGGGGTCTCCTAAGGTAATATTTGTTATGTTTGGACATTAAATATATGTTGTGGGGTCCTCATTTTGCCCAGCTCATCACATGGGGCGAATTGGCCCATATTTGGGCATTTTTCACTATGTAGAACTTCACATTTTGCAAATGTAATACTCTAAAACTTTGGCTAAGTGGTATGGGGGGCTAAAACAGCCCATAGACACTCCCCAACCACCCTCTTGCATGTATTATGGGCCCCACGAAGGGCCCCATCCTCCACATGGGCGCTAGAGGGTAATTCGCCCCCCCTCCATCACTCCATCTCAGCCATTCGTTTGGCTTCCTTGGGTTTCAATCCCAACCATTCGTTTTGGGGGGAATGGAGCTAGGTTTTGAGCCATCTCTATAAGAGAAGAAGCTCACTCATTTGAGAGGCTTGCTTGGCATTTTGTAAACTTGAGATTTGTGAATAGAGAGACATTTTCTTCCGAGCTACTTATGAACATGGTGATGGAATGTTATGGTGTTGATTATTAGCATATTTCCGGTGCATTGTTGAGTATTTTTGTGCTGTCTCCATCCTTCCTTGGCCAAACGAACTGCAAGTGAAATCGACCACTTGAGGGGGACGCAGCTCTTGAGCTAGCAGCTTCATGTTGTGCTCTCTCTTTGGGATTTTAACAAGGGAAGTAAACTTACACTTGTTTCTTGCTTTCCTTCATTATTTGTCGTTCATTTGTTGATGATTTCTTGCTATTTGCCATAGTTACTTACTTATCTCTCTCTGGCAGGTACAAGGGCGAACTAGGTCAACTGGCTGCACCAAAAATGCTAGGGGAAAACGCACTACTACTCAGCATTTGGTCTTCGGGATTTGTCTTCAACACCAAGCTCCTCCATTGCTATCATTTCAGGTAGGAAATCCTTGCTTGTTTCTTGTATCTTCATTTCCATTGTGAATGTTAAGCTGCAAACAATAAAATAAACCCTAAATATAAAAAAATCAAAATTCCACCGTTAAAACTTGTTTTTCTTTCTAAACCCGCTTATGAAATGTTGTTAAATGCTTAAATCTAAAGTTCCAGTTTGATTAGACTCCATTTTCCCTTAGAACTAGCAGTGGTCCATTTGGCGAAAACTTCCTCCTAGGGCATTTTTCTCTTACTCTTTAGCTGGGTCACTTTGGGGTTGTGGGTAGTTTTGATTTGGGTTTAAATCGTCATTTTATCTTTTGAAATCAAGCTATTGTTTGCTGGAAGTGTTTGTAATTGCTAATTTATCGCTACCCTAGGTCCATTCAGTCACTTAAACAACCCCTTCCTTGGGTAGAATTTGCATCTCTCCATCACTTCTAGTTTGCTTCGGATCCTTAACTAAATCTCCAGCCATATAATTACTTATCTAATCTATTTCATTCATCACATTTGATTGCTGGTCACATTCCATTTACATACTTATTTCATACTTGTGTCCAACCACTGGCTGAGATTGAGCTTAGGATCCATCTGATACTCATCTCTTGTTTGCATCTATTTATCTTCTTTGGGGTTTGGGTGTCTGATTTGTTGTTTAACCATCACTGGTTGAGTGGGGTCTCCCCCTTGACTTGGCTACTTGCCTTGTCTGAAGCGACAAACGCCTTGTCTGGTGTGACTACCGTTCCTTGAACGGTGGACTTCGCGTTTGCAGGTTACACCTACCTGGCTGCTTACCCTCTACCATCCCGGACGGGATATCTCTCATTAGCAGCTACAATTAGTGTGATAACAAAGCTCGTGGGAGTAGAAACTTTGCCAAAGGTGTGAAACTCCTCAATCCCCGTTGTTAGTCCCAACCAACATTGTTGGGTGCGGGGAGTGAGAGCGGGGGTAGAAGCAAGAAGTGCAATTTTCAAAAGCTTCCACAAATGTTTTTGGATCACGAGTCTAAGAAACGTGAGCCAAAATATAGGAGGTTCACTAGAATTATGAATGTGTATGATGCTGATTTGAACGATCATTGACAAGATCACCAACCTCTTATCGTGTTGTATGGACCCATCTAGGATGCCGTGGTGCTTGTGCATGTTCATGTTCAATGGACTCAACTGGAGGACGGTGAGTAGGTAGAGGTGGATATTCAGCTTGAGTGTCATCGTTTGAAGAAGAAGGAATAATAATAAGAGCATTAGTAGAAAAGTTGGGAATAGAAGATGGCACATTTGTTGAAGATGGCACAGATGTTTAATTAGGAATGCAGGCCAAGACACCTTCATCAAATTTGACATCTCTCCTAATAATAATTTCATTGGAATTAGGTTAAAGAAGTCTATAATGTTTTACACCTTTATAATATTCAACAAAATGCACTTATCACTCTTACGTTGTAATGTTGTCCTTTTCTCATCAGGAATGTGAGCCAATGCGAAATAACAAAAGTGGCTTACATTTGGTTTAATTTTATTCTGTGCTTCTTTCGGTGTTATATCGTTTAAAGCCTTTGTGGAGTGCAATTAACTATGTAATTTGAACAATTAATAGCTTCTGCCCAAAATGAGGACTTAATCCCTTAGATTGAACATACAATTTGCCATTTCTTTTAATGTGCGATTCTTCATCTTAGCAACACCATTTTGCTGTGGTGTATATGGAACAATATGTTGCATGTAAATGCCATGTTTAGTTCAATAGGTTGTAAATTTGTAACATATTTACCTTCATTATCTGTTCTGAAGTTGATGTCCAAATTGTTCCTCTACAAGGGCCTAGTAGGACAAAAACATGTCAAAAACTTCACTCTTAGATTATAAGAAATAAACTCAAGTACTTTTGGAGAAGTCATCAATGAAAGTTAAGAAGTACTTGAGTGCATATGATGAAACACAAGGAAGTGGACCAAACAAATCACTATGAACAAAAGTTTCAAGGGGGTTAAGGTGTGCCAATAGGCACATTTGTCAAAACTGCCTCAATGATTTTTGTTGAGAACATAGCTGAAACAAACACCATCTCAGAAAGCTACTCATTAGAAGTAGACGTTACATTGAAGAAAAAACTAGAAGCAAAAAGTGCGTGTTCATGAGAAGAAGAGTTAGAATAAGAAGGATCAAGTTTGATGTTGTGCTTTTTCATTGCTACTTCTAAGTTTTTCATTTTCTTGAAACAATTAGACTCTAGATGAATATCTTGCCCACAAAAATTACAATGTCCCTTAGTCCTCTTGCCTTTTGTCTAGCTTTGTTATTACCATTGGGAGTAGGAGCTAGCTGAGAGTGTTTGGGACCCTTTTTTTGTTTATTTGTTTATTGTTGCGAGGATGTTGCTTCTTTGGATTCTTGTGCCTTGCTTCAGTTGTGCCATTGGATTTATTCTATGTACCTACAATGCTAATCAATTCAAGATGCAAGATAAGATAAAATAATATAATTCTATTAATGTCTAACAAATGACCACAGAAGTAGGTCAATGGGACTGTGCAGTACCATGATAACAATACAAAGTGTGAGTCCAAAAGTAGCTCCTAGAAAAAGCTAAAAACATAACTCAAACCTAACCCTAACTTCACAAATAGAGAGCTAGTCCCAAAGAGAGATATGAAGATCGTTGATCCAGAAAACTGGATTAGAGAGTTGTGATACAAAAATGGTGAAACCGTGACTGCCATGGGGCGTTGGAAGCACTGGAAGCATAGGGAGTGTTGCCAACTAAGTTGTACTTGGTTGGATTATCAAACGAGCGGGCAGAGTTGAACATTTCAGTGTTCATTTGTTGGTGATTTGATGTCCAGCAGGCCTTTTTGAAGGGCCACTTTTTAAATTTTTTCCACATGTCCATGGCCCTGCGGGGTTTGTAATAAAATGTATTAGCATGGTGTTTTGTAAAAGACTTGGTTCCCTAGGACTTTTTGGCTAAGTCAGGTATTCCAAGGAGTTTTTTTCACCTATTTATTATGTCTTGCGTCATTGCATAACATAATTCTTGGGTTTTTCTCCTGCTCCTCCAAAGCTGGAATGCCTGGGGAGGTTAACGGGCCCTAGGGAATTGTTAAAGTCTATGGGTTAGTGTATATGAACATGCTAGACATTGTTTTTGAGTCATATGGACATGTGCTAAGTCCCCCTAGGTAGTTTTTTATTTTTCGACAAAGTTTATTTTTTTCTGTAAATTGGGCCATTTTTTAATGGTTCAATTAAAAAATTTGTAATTGGCCTAAAGTGGCGTCTGGAGGTTCTTTTTTGCCTTAGGGGTGCTCGTTTTCCAACTCAGAGCACCCCCTTAAACCCTAAACCCACTTTTCCTAATATTTGGGTGATTATTTTTCCACAAAAACCCAAAAAAGCCAAAAAACCCAAAAAGTTATGAAAAAAAATCGAAAAATTGGAAAAATGACTTAAAAAAATATTAATTTTTTGGAAAGTTTTAAAGTCTGAAACATACCAGCATGGTTCTAGGAGAGTTTTTGGTTGACTTTTATGACGGATGGGCAGCCCCAAACTTGGGATTAACTCCCTCATATATTGCTGGTCGCTTTTATTGACTTGGGCACATTTGCTAAGAGTGGATGCCCACGTTTTGGGGAGATGGCAGCCCAAAACATGGGCTGTCACATGAGCTTGTTTTCAGCTGATTACTGCTGCGTTTTTGGGGCAGTTAGGATAGAGGAGTGGGCAGCCCTATCTATGGCATATGTTACTCCACCATTCCCCCACTCCTTCCTCAAGTAAATTCGCCCTACCTCTCATGGTCATTCTATAAATTGGAGAGCTCTTCTCCATTATTTTTGAGTGGGAGTTGGATAGCAAGGAACTTATCATTGTAATACTTTTGGCATTTTTGATTAATAAAAGGCTTTGGAGGTCACTTATGGTGTTGGGCTTTGTGAGTGGATGAATGTCTTGTTTCAAATGAGGTAACTTGTATTGATGCATTTTGTTTCTTTAAGATTAAGTATAGCTTTGGGAAAGATCAGTATTGGTTTATGAGGAAAGTTGAGTAATTTGTTTATTGCTTAGTCTTTCATTTTACGCTTTAGTAGAGATCAGATTTAAATATATCATTTGTTTATGAATATTTTCTTCAAATTTCTACTATGTGTTTTATCTACATTTGATCTTTTTGTTGCAAGTTGTGGTGTTTTTACAGGTTGTCTCAGGCGGATAGGTTGGAGAACTTGTTTGTGTCTTATATTTATCTAATCTTTTATGTAGATACAGTCCCTCAGCTCACCACCGGAAATGATCTCCAAAGTTTCGGTTTTATTCAACAAAAAATTGCTCCATCTCTCTCTCCCTTTTATTTCAAAAAAGTTTGCTCTGGTTACTGGTTACATAAGAAAAGTATTTTTTGATTTATATACTGAGTTGCATATCTTGAATAGATCAGGAGTTACTTTAGGAAAAGTCTAGTCTAGTTGTTTTTTAAAGTTTATATCTTCGACTGATTAGATCTTTCTCTCATTTGGCATCATACTCTTTTCAAATTTGCAAAAAATTGATAAATTTTCAGAGTTTTGTTGAGTAATGTCAGTTCTGATTTTAAGGTACATCTAGCTGTTAATAGAGCTTATAATTTGCAGCCCTTAAAGGCTTGCAAAGATCCCAAGTAAACAAGCCCTATCGTTTGTCTTACTTGGTTAAATTTCGTCATTTTAACTAGTTTAAACACTTAGTTTTTCTGGGTTTTTTAGGAGGTGTTCCAAAGACACTCTTAAAGTGTTTTTGGGCATCTTATACTGACGTTTGCTTGCTGGTTTGTAGCAAAAGACGAACAGGTAGGAGGAGGTGCTGCCGAAATTTCAAAGATCCAGGCAATCCGGAGGACCAGTATTAAATTTTTCAAAAAAACGGATACTTTTTCTCTCCTATTTTGTAAGCCACTAAGTCAGTAAAAGACTGGGGCATTTCTATTGCGTTGTAACTAAAGTATTAAACGAGAGCAAGTGGGCTAACCAAGCGCCCACACCCCATCCCCCCAGGGGGGAAAACTGTGTCGACTCAATTTTCGTGGTTTGCATTATTTTAGTTTAGATTTCATTTTCCGCATTAAATAAAACTTACTAGGGGTTAAAATTTACCTTGTTGGTCCGTTCCACTGGCGGGCCACAAGTTCACTCAAGACATAGATTTTAGCATTTTTTTACAAATTCTAGCGTCCCCTTGCTTTCCCGAAGTAGGGTTTCAGAACAAGGGCTTGCCCGAGTACTTGCCTGAAAATAGACTCTTGGGTTTTAAAAGATAAGATTTTGGTTCATAAAAAGAAAATTCTAAAAATTTCCAAGGTCTTCTCCTGTATGCTCTGTGGCCAACTTGCAGCTCAGTCTGATCAGGTTAGTATGCATCAAAAAGGGGGAGATGACTAGTAATAGGATCTAACACCACCCCAATAAAAAAACCCTTTTGTGAAAATCCGCCACAACGCGAGTATTTTATTGTCGTGGGGAAATTTTTCAGAAGGCTTGGGACAAAATTGAGTAGTGACTTCTTGGAAACCGTTAGGTTTGCCCTCGTTGGTACAGCATCTGAACACCTCCTTGAGACTCCGATTCATCCCAAGTTTGAGAGGGAAGCCACACATCAAAATTTCGGACATGTTCCCCGTACCTTTGCGTATATTGGGAACCCACCAACCATAATAAAAAGATCACTTTCACATTAATTTTGAAATAAACCAAGAACACTTGCACAACATTTACTTTTCATGCATCTATTTCGACTCCATTCAGGCACTGGTCTATATTGTTATATTTTATGCTATTGATGAATGTTGTTTATGATGATAATGTTAAATATTTGCTAATGAAATGTTGATGAATGATGCTTTGCTTTATATGTATAAATATATGCTGCATTGTCTTGGTTTAGCAAAAAAAAAAACAATCTAACTCCTAGATTAGATGTTTTATTTTTTATAGATTAGACACCATAGTTTGTTTTCATTTTTATGGTCCACCCCCCTGGCTTCGCTAGGAAACCCTAGACGGAGGAGTCGAGTCTCAGGTGACAGCACTTGACTCTGACTTGCCCCCAAGGCCACACCAGCAACTTGAAGACTTCTGTTGCGTTTTCCCAGGTGTGGAACTAGGTGGCAACAGGGACCTTATCTCCTACTATCTGAGGCCAACTGAAGGAAGCTCGAAAGAGTACTCCGTCTAGAGGAAGAACTGGAAGAGAAGCTACAATGGGTTGTGGGTCACTGCCTTGAGGAGGGAGCCTGTTGCTGTATCCTGGGTGAAGTCATTTAGCTACTAGGATGGGGTCGAGACTGGCTCCGTTGCTGTGTTGGGTGGAGGTGGAGGTGGACTACTGTGTCCTAACTGAGTGGTCAAGGTTAGAGCCACCATCTGTCTGTCTCTTGGTGCCCCTAGAGGAAGGAAGCACTAGAAAGAAGTGATACTTTGAGTGGAGACTGGTCCTGACTGAGAATGTTGCTAGAGGGTGAAGGAGCAAAGCTGAAGGTCCTCCTACAAGTATAAGGTCAGACATCTCAAATCAAGGTATATGAAGAATCTAGTCAAAGTCTGAAGCTCTGTGAGAAGGTCTTTGAAAAGACAGTGAAACCGCCCGTGGATCTCATAGTAAATAAGACACTGAAGATGAAGTGCTCCACGGTCTTAACCTCTCGAAGGTGACATACCTGGTAGATCCTATCTAATCGGTTGAGCTGGTGATCTATCTCTACGCGGAGACGATGAGAGCCCACTCTGAACCAGCGTAAAGGAATATGAAGAGCATGTGCCCAATGGCGGAGTGTAAGGGAGCCGAACAATGAGATCGTCCCTCAGATCCAAGAAGTGCGTAGTGTAGCAGGCCATCTTGGGAACATATCTTGCTCTCTAATAAAAAAATCACAAAATATTCAAAAGAGGGCATTTTATAAACAATCCCTTCACTAAGAAGTGCTTCTTTGGTGGGGTGAAAAGTAGATACACAAACATAGTAAGAATTTCTAAACTTGGCAATAATAGCATACATAAGTTGTTCATTGTTCTTTGTGATCTTACATTTTTCAAGTAAAAGTCTAACTGTTTTAAACTTAGATAGATAATCTTCAATGCAAGAGAAATCACTAGGATTTAAAGCAATTAAGTGGTTTTCAAGCTAGTGAGCTTGAATCTCATCGTGTTTAGTAAGCACAATTTATATCTTTTTCCAAGCTACATTTGGTCTCTCAATTCCTTGAAGGTGAAATTGGAGATCATTGGAGATAAACATTTCAATTAATCCACGCGCTTTATTATTTTTATTATCCCATTTGGCTTTCTTTGATGGTTGAGCAAGGGTAACTTTTGTTCCCAAGGTAATCGAGTAAAGTCCCCTACTTTGTAGTAAGTCCACCGTAATGGTTTTCCATGAGAACTAGTTTGAAATGGTAAGTAGGAGATTGCTTGGATTAGCCATATGCCAATATGCTGTAAATATTTGATCCAGAGATCACTACTCCCTCTGGATCGCCTTGAGATCTGAAGTGGGATGAGTCTCGATATCAATACAACATTAACATGAACTCAAACAACTAGATCTGCATTTACCAACTGAACAATATAAATGCAATCATACATAAACACCAAATGTACCCTGGAACCCTTTCGGGAGAAACCAGCAAACTATAGGGCTATCTTCATTCTCGAGCCCAGAGCATATAGGAAAAGAGACAAGTACAATACAGGGTTACCTCAGTAATCTTTTCTGGCCAACTCAAGACTTGCATGCATCCAGCTGATGCATGCACGGAAGAGATAAGCCCTAAATGGAAAACTGGATCTAAATGTCCCTGTATCCACCTCTGCCTAATCTATCTATCTCTATCCTTAGATTTGCTCTGCTCGCTCAGAAGACTGCCCGGTGACTGAAAACGTCCTCTTCTTGCATGCACAAGTGCGCCTTCCCTCCAACAATGAAAGACTCGTACTGAATCAGATCTCAGCAGATCTGAGCTCTGGTCGTCACCGATCTTCCTCAATCTCTGAGACGAAGATACTCTGTAAGTTACAGACACTCAAATGCTCTACCGGATGTGGTACGAGCTTCTCCCTCCTTGAAGAATGCGCCCTCCTTCACATGTGAAGTCGTCCTCCTCTCTCTTGATCTATCTCAGATCAATGATCACATTGATGAAGACAATCACCTCCTGTCTTCCTTATAACATCTCATCATCAAGTTAGGTTTACCAAAAACCTAAAATGGCTGCATGCAAAACTCACTTTTGCATGCATGCATGCAAACCCTTGCATGCATTTTTCTCCAATCATTTTCCTGGTTAATATTTTAACATATGCAAGTAATATAGCTTCTAAAGTAGAAATTGATTGTCTAGATGGAAAATGCTTGGAAAAATAGGTTGTTTAAATAAACTGATAGTGAAACCGTTATGCCCTTTTGAAGAAAGGCATAAAAGGTAACCAAGATGCCATGAGGCAGGTGGAGGTTGATCCATGTTGTGGTGGATGCATAATGAGGTTGCTAAGTTGCAAAGAGAAAAAAATTGCCCTCCTTGTTTAACTTTGTCTTATAAGCCCACATTTACAAATAAGTTACTTTTATAATGCAAGTGACCCACTTTTATAAAATAAGTGATAATCACTTTTACAATGAAGTTAGTTTATAGCTTAAAGTTCCATGCAAAAAACAACTTAAAAAAAGATCAATAAAATTACTTTATGAGTGATTCACTTTTATAATTTAAGTGAGATGTGTGACAGCCTAATTTAGCACCTAAGTAGAAAAGTCCGAATCCACTAGTGCTATCAAGTGCAACTCCGGAAGAGAAGCACCATTGTTACCTCAATGCTTGACTTTCTTCTTTTAGGCCAACTCTCAAGGCCAAGAGAGGCTTCCCTATAGGTTGATTAGATCTAAGGTTTTGAGGAGTGTTACCTTAAAAACTAGCACTCTTTCATGATTGAAGATAAGTTGACCCAATTTAGATATGTGGACCCAAACAAGGTATGTGGGCCCAGTTGAAATATGTGGACCTTGTGTTATGATTGGCAACTCTTCAAGGAAGTACACCCACTGTCACCTTGATGCAACCCCCCCTAAGTCTGCTCCTTTGGGCCACAAGAGGCTCCCCAAAACACGTTAATTATAGACCTATAAAAGACACGATAACAAGGACTTCTATCCCTACAACACCTTTCCAATGTTAATAGACAGTGCCTAACGAATTCAATGATGTGTCTACAGTAAACCCTTTAACTTGGAAGGTTAGGAGCAATGATGAATATGTAACGTGCTGATGTTATTTTCTACAGTAAAAACCAGCAACACAAAACAAGAAATATGTCACAAACTGACGATTGCAAATATGCAATCTTTACCTCTCAGCAACAAGCTAAACAGGACGCATCAATCCCCCCTAGGGAACTCCTCTTTTGATGGATGGAATGTATGATTTGATGCTGATTTACGCTTCAGGTCTGCAATTTACTGCAGTCAAAGTGAACTAGAAAATCTCTTGGCCTCAAATCCCCCTAGGGTCTTCCTGGGTGACCTAGGATTTGGCCAATTCTTCCTCAAACCTGTAGGGTTTGACTTCTTTGATGAAATGAACATGTAATAACTCAATAACCAAATCTGAAATAACCCCTTAGGGTTGACGTCTTTTAACCCTAGGATGACGTCACCTCCTTTAGGGCGAATTTAGGGCTAAAAATGACCTTTTTGCAAATATTTTCAAATTTTTAGGATTTTTTATATTTTATCAAGTTCTGAAATTTATTGCTGCAATCAACTACTTCAGAAAATAACAACTAAAATAACTAGGGCATGGAAAATAAATATTTTTGGACTTTTACAAAAAATATAAAATTTCTAGGGTTTCCACAATATTTGTTTTTTTTTGTATTTTTGCAATTTATAGTACAGAAATTTGATAAAAAGGGAGTTTGTTGAAGATAAGGGAAACAAGACTAAGTCTTTTCCCTCCGGGAACAAGGAATTGTAATCAATGTACCTCTCAAATTTTGTCAAATTAATTTTCTATGAACTAAGGCAAGATCAAGAAGCCCTAGGTTGTGTTGATCTTAACCTAGTTAGGGAAAAACAAAGAAGCCAAGGTCCTTGTAAAGTCCCTTGCTAGATCTTGGCCGATTTTTCTTAGTCTAGTATACTGCTAATATGTTTAATTGTGTAATTTGTATTTGCGTTTGCAATTTTCAGATTTAAACAATGTATCCCTCCCTAGCATAGATTGGCACAAATGTGTGTATATGTCATCAACTTATAATGACCAAGTGGTAGACATTTAGCATGCAAATAACAAGACTAGTAGACAACTGTAACCTTTCAAGTAATACTAATAAGTCTGAAAATAATAGAACAATCTGACCTGTAGCTTAGTGTTTGGATGATATGTAGATACTTTGGACTTGTTAGATTTTCAACTTTTAATCAATATTATATAGGATCTCATCTGAAAGAATGACAAGCACAACATAACACAATAGACACAAAGATTTTCCTCGGGGAAACCATAAAGGAGAAAACCTCGCAACTTCCTCAGAGGTAGAATAGTCACCAATACAATATCACAAAAGTAAAACCCCAAAAATAAGATGGTCTTCTGCAGCTCCTCTCTTTTCCTCCTATGCGAACTTTTCTTCTCTCTCTCACTAATGCGAACTTGAGTGAGTGAGTGTGTGTCCAAATGAGAGAGCCTTGCTCTCTATTTATTGCACCAAGTGAAACGAGGTGCTCTACAGCTCAGTATGGGGGAGATGTTGTAACGTGTGTCCATGTAACGTTACACATGAGTATGAGGGAGATGTTGTAACGTTTGTCCAGTAACGTTACACGAGTAAAAAAAAGAGTAAAAAGTAATAAATTATATTATGTCGGCCATTAATAAATTCATGTCGGCTCATAAAATAAAAAATTATGGAAAGTATTTAAAAAAAATCCATGTTGGCTCATAAAATAAAATATTATGAAAAGTAATTAAAAAATCGATGTTCGTTTATAAAATAAAAACTTAAAACTTAAACCCGAATCTATCAATCAAGAGATATCATATTTCTTGAGTTTAAATTTAAAAAAAGAAATACACCTCAAGAAATTGGATCCCTCTCAGTGCTTGATAGATACGGGTTTAAGATGGATCTATGCTGGTACTTTATCCTGGGGTGACCTTTTTACCGAATTGGGCTGACTTCTCTAGGAGACCTAGTAAACCCATTACAATTTATTCTTTTGGGGAACTATTGCCCCGACTTACATGGGAGGCTTTTACCTCAATGACCTAGGATGACTAAGCATCATAATGACATCCACGAGCGGAGGAAAAACATCTTCGATGGAGGTACAAATAAAATACAATAATAATAACAATATAAAATACAATGGAATATCTTCCGAAGTTACAATAACACCAACACTCCCTCTTTACTAGGAAGTTATTCTCTGGTCACAGTCATCAACCCCATTGGACACAAGTCTGGATAATGTCATCATCGCTAGATCATCATCAACACTGGAACATTGTCATCAACACTGGATAATCGTCGTCGCTGCTGCTGCAATCCTCATCATATCGGTCATCGATTGGTGACATCTCTTGAATCTACTCGTCACAGGAAGTTCTACAGAGCCAACCCTTTTTCATTCTGGATGTAGGCCTAGCCCTCATGTCGGTCTTCATCATCTTTGCGATCAAGCCATCAAGTAGGTACAACCTAGGACCAGTCATTGCATTGCCACAACAATCACTTGCGTCTCCTACTATCGCCTCATCATATCCAGATCATCCCATCATCACACGAAGCACAACCCAGATGCACATCACATGTCCCACAACGGTCAGCCTGCGTCTACTAGCATGGGAGGACTTTCCTACCACCATGTGAGATCCTGCCTAGGCGCACACACGATGTCTTAAGACCGGTGGACATCCAAACGTATCCAGTATGGGAGGACTTTCCTACCACCATACGAGACCCAGTCTACCAACACGTGAGGACTTTCCTACTAGCATGTGAGACTGATGTCTACCATCATGGGAAGACTTTCTTACCATCATGCGAGACCTAGTCCTTACATCTACCAACATGGGAGGACTTTCCTACCACCATGCAAGAATGGCTCAGCCCTTACATCTATCAACATGGGATGATTTTCCTACCACCATGCGAGAATGGCTCGGCCCTTACATCTACCAACGTGGGAGGACTTTCCTACCACCATGCGAGAATGGCCCATGTACATCTGCGTCTTCCGGACTCATCTCTCCCTCTTAGGAGGAACCTCGATCTGGAGAACACCAATTTTCTCTCTGAAGTACTCAAACTTCACTCTGGCTAGCGGCTTGGTCAACACATCAACTATCTGCTCGTCCGTTGCAACATACTGGAGCTTCACTGCTCCTCTCTGCACCATATCCCTGATATAGTGGTACTTATCTCAGTGTGCTTCGACTTGTCGTGGAACACCGGGTTCTCGGACAACTTCACTGAACTCTGGTTGTCACAGAATATACAAGTCGCCTCTAACTGAAGATCAAACAAATTAGACAGTAGCTTCCTAAGCCATACTGCCTCACAACTAGCCGAACAAGCTGCAACATACTCTGCTTCGACTGTACTCAGTGCCACGCACGACTGCTTCCTGCTAAACCAGGAGATCATACCAGATCCCATACTAAAGCAGCATCTCGAAGTGCTCTTCTTATCTGCGACACTGCCTGCCCAATCCGAATCAACATAACCCTGCAGGTTAATCTTCTGATTTGCGTCATACTTGAGCCCATAGTCAACTATACCCTACAGGTACCTCAATATATGCTTTGCAGCAACCAAGTGAACTAGTCTCGGATCCGTCAAGAATTGGCTCAATGTGTTCACAATAAAGCATATGTCTAGTCTCATGTTCGTCAGGTACATCAATGATCCAATCATCTGACGATACATCGTGGCATCAACTGTCTTTGATGAAGCATCACACAATACCTTCAAGGTCGATGCCATGGGTGTGACCATAGCCTTGCAGTCCATCATTCCGAATCTATTCAGAATCTCTACTGCATACTTCCCTTGTCCAAGGAAGATTCCATTTGCACTCTGCCACACCTCCATGCCTAAGAAATAATGCATCATACCTAGGTCCTTCATCTCGAACTCTGCGGCAAGCTTCCTCTTCGTATTAGTGATAAGCTCATCCTTCCCTGTTACAAACAGGTCATCTACATAGAGTAGAAGTATCACTGGATTTCCCTCTTTAACCTTGTAGTAAAGGTTGGAATCCGCTTTACTCTTGGTAAAGCCTAAACTCATCAGGAAGCTATCCATCCTGTCGTACCACGTCCTGGGTGCCTGTTTCAATCCGTACAAGGCCTTCTTCAATTTACACACACGAGTCTGCTTGTCATGTGTCTCAAATCCAAGTGGCTGCTCCACGTACACTTCCTCTTCTACTACACCATTCAAGAATGTTGTCTTGACGTCCATCTGGTGTACCTTCCATTTCATCACTGCAGCCAGTGCTAGTACTGATCTGATGGAAGTGTATCTCGCAACAGGTGCGAATGTCTCCTCATAGTCTAAGCCTTCCTTCTGGGAGAAGCCACGTGCTACAAACCTTGCCTTGTGTTTCTCAATGCTACCATCTGCAGCATGCTTGATCTCGTAGATCCACTTCGAAGTCACAATAAACTTCTCTTCTGGTCTCGGAACTACCTCCTAGACATCATTCTTCATAATCGAATGGTACTCCTCGATCATGGCATCCTTCCATTCTTTCCTTTCTCCTACTTCCTCATAGCTGGAAGGTTCTTTGTCAACGATGTCGCACAACGGGGCCACATAGCTCGAGTATGGTCTAGGTCTCTTACTTTCTCTGTGCATCCCCTCTGGAGCGTCATACTTCTCTGCATCTTGTATTGCCTTTCGTACCCATGCTGGCTTTCTTTTGTGGGAGTTCCTCTCACGAGGTGGATCTACAGGTTCTTGTGGTTCTTCTATTTCACGGTCTTCATGGTCTTCTGGAACTGCTTCTTACATAGCTGTATCTCTCATCCTGGTAACTTCAGGTTCTTCAATATCTTCAATGGGTTGTCTTCTTGATTTGTTATAAGCCGAGTCTTCCTCAAAAGTCACGTCTTTGCTGATGTCGATCTCCTTGAATCCTGGGAAGTATATTCGGTAGGCCTTTGATGTTTCACTATATCCTACGAATATCCCCTTCTTTCCTGAAGGATCTAGCTTCATCCTCTTCTCCTTCGGAATGTGTATGTATACTGGGCAGCCAATTATACTGAGATGGATGACTTTTGGTTTCTCACCGGAGAACACTTCTTCGGGAGTGTTGTTGTCTAGTACTCGATGTGGAGTACGATTCTGTACATACACCGCTGTCCTCGCAGCTTCTACCCATAGGTGCATCGAAAGATTCTGGTCATGAAGCATTGCTTTTGTTGCTTCCATTATTGTTCTATTCTTTCTTTCCGCAACGCCATTCTGTTGTGGATTATAGGGTGTGCTCAACTCCCTCTTAATCCTAGATTCTCTGCATAGGTTCTTGAAATCTTCTGAAGTAAATTCACCTCCATTATCTGATCGGAGGGTCTTGATCTTCCTCTTAGTGTGATTCTCGATCAAGGCTTTGAATTCCTTGAACTTACTAAATACCTCATCTTTATTCTTTAAGAAATTTATCCACGTCTTGCGGGAAAAGTCATCAATGAAAGAAACATAATATGCATACCCGCTTAATGAACTGGATGACATGGGATCGCATACATCAGAGTGGATGATCTCAAATATTCCTTTTGCTTTGCTTTCACTGCTTGGAAAAGCCTTCTTTACGTTCTTTCCTTTTGCACATCCTTTGCAAACGCCTTTATGATTTGTCTTGATTTCTGGAAGTCTTGCAACTGCTTTGCTTGCAATAAGTAGTGCTCTATAGTGCACATGTGCAAGCCTTCTATGCCAAAGTTCACTTGGCTCTATGGAGTCATGAACCAAGGCTTGTTCAGGTTGGCCCTTCAATTTGTATAATCCTCCCTCTTGCTCTCCAATCACCGTCGCATCATCTATCGTCTTTCCCTTTGGCAACATTAAGACTTGGCCATCTACGAATGCAACCCTCATACCTTTAGTGTCTAGTGCTGATATGGAGAGAAGGTTCTTCTTTAGTCCTGGAACATATAGGACATCTTTCATCTTCTGATATTTTCCGGTGTCTAGCTTGTAACAAGCTTCTCCATTCCCTTTTATGGGGTATTGGTAATCATCCCGAAGTTTCACCTTGTGAGGTGATTCATGCTAAGATAGATTTATGAAGGATTCTTTCTATCCCGTCATGTGCTTGGAAGCTCCACTATCTACAAGCCAATCATTACTCCCATGTGTGACATTGCCCGTGAGTGCTGAGTTCAGGACATACTCTTCATCACTTGAAGATTCTTCACTTTCTTCTCTGGTTCTCTTTCTAGCAGGTTCATCATCTTCTGCGGTGTGAGCATGGTGCCTTTTCTTGTTGGTCTTCTTCTTGTTGGAAGCACTTTTTTTTCTAAGGCAATCTCTGGAGTAGTGTCCCTTCTCATCACATGTGTAGCATCTAAGTTGGATAGGTCTCTTCTGGATCTATAGTTCTCCCTCTGACTGTGATGATGGTTCTCCCTCTTACTGCGATGATGGTGCTTCCTCTTCTTATGATTTCTTTTGGTGTGTGCTGTGAGAGCTTGATCATCATTGGCTCCCATCTTCTCTTCTCGTGCCACAAGTCAAGCTTCTTCTTGTGTACATTCTTCCCAGAATCTACTGAATGTGATCAATCTTTTCTTGGCACATATCCCTTGAATGAATGAGTCCCATGATCTTGGGAGACCATTCAAGGTGGTCATCACTATCTCTCCTTCTTCTACCTTCTCTTCAACTGCTTCAAGTTGCTCCTTGCTCTGAGAGACACATGTGAAATACGACTGCATGGTCTGTGCATTCTGGATCTTCGCATTCTTTAGCTAGTTCCTCAAGGTCATCTTCTGATTTATATTCTTTCCTTCAAATAGATTTGTCAGAGTATCAAACATTTCCTTGGGTGTCTTCAAAGATGACACATGTGGGATGAGATGATCCTTGATAGAATCTGCAATGATTCTCTTGGCTTTAACCAAGTTCTTCTTGTGGATGGCTTTAGCCTCATCATCCTCTGGTGTTGGAACCTCTTCATTCACATACTTGTCCAAATCATTTTCTTCAAGGACAAGTGCAATCCTATACTTCCATGCTCGGAAGTTATTAGCTCCTTCAAGCTTATCCTCAAGCTTGGTGTGGTGAGACATATTTAATGAGAACCTCAAATGGAAATAGCAAAGATTTAGATCTTACCAATTTGAGATGCCCAAGCTGGATCTGGAGCTGGCTGGCCTAGGGTTTGTCAGAGAAATCTTAATTTTCCAAAGTTGGATTTGGAATTTCTGATTGGACAGATAGATGTGCCTCCTCAAGGCGAGTTGTCCAATATACTGACTTCTCCAAAACTGTGAACAAAATCCCGAGATAGCTGATGCCCTAGTTTTCCTCCGGTAGTAGTGACGGGCCAAAAAATGAAAATTCTCGGAATCAGATTATGCTTCGATAGAAAGATGCGCCCTCCTAGGGCGAGTTAGGCTAGTCTCCTTTTTCGGATGATCTGTGGAGAGAAGACCCTTAACTTAGAATCCCTAGCTTCCCGCAGCTGCACAATGTATTATTTTCAGGTTAACTCTGATACAATGTTAGTTTTCAACTTTTAATCAATATTATCTAGGATCTTATTTGAAAGAATGATAAGCACAACATAACACAATAGACACACAGATTTTCCTCGGGGAAACCATAAAGGAGAAAACCCCGCAACTTCCTCAGAGATAGAATAGTCACCAATACAATATCACAAAAGTAAAATCCCAAAAATAAGATGGTCTTCTGCAGCTCCTCTCTTTTCCTCCTATGTGAACTTGTCTTCTCTCTCTCACTAATGCGAACTTGAGTGAGTGAGTATGTGTCTAAATGAGAGAGCCTTGCTCTCTATTTATACTTTATCCTGGGGTGGCCTTTTTACCCAACTGTTCCGACTTCTCTAGGAGACCTAGTAAACCCATTACAGTTTATTCTTTTGGGGAACTATTGCCCCGACTTAAATGGGAGGCTTTTACCTCAATGACCTAGGATGACTAAGCATCATAACGACATCCCCGAGCGGAGGAAAAACATCTCCGACGGAGGTACAAATAAAATACAATAATAATAACAATATAAAATACAATGGAATATCTTCCGAAGTTACAATAACATCAACAGGACTATGGGCAGCCTTCTTATGGCACTAAGATCAGTCAACAACTTCTCATTCATTAAGCATTTTCCCAAAAGATTTGCAACCCACGTAAAGACTTAATAGCATTGAACTCTAGTAAACAATTGTGGGTTAACCGGAGTTTATAGGTCCCTCAGACAATACGTAGTCCCTTTTGGTGCCTCGATTTGGTTGTGTGATTGTACAGGCAGCTTGTAAGAATAAAGGAGTGTGCAAAACAGTATGACTCGATCCCTCTGTAAGCAGTGAACAGTAGTACGATGACAACCAGGAATGATATTTTGCCTTGGCATCCTCTTCCCCCAAGTTTCCCTCAAGATGGTCTTACTCTTTCCCCAATTCTGCATCCTTCCTTCTTAGCTCCAGAACTTATGGAAATGACCCCAATCTCCTCCAAATAGTAGTATGTAGCAAGTAATACAGGGGAAGGAGAAGAACCGAAGCTCTACGCCCGCCTAGACAAGTGCGCCCTCCTCAAAATACCTTGAGAACTCATAATATCTTCTCGAATTTGCAAGATAAATAGATCTTCTTCTTCAACGGTGAACCACGGTGAAAGATTTGAGTGATCTTTCTCTTACGATCAACTAGGGTGGATTAGTTTCCCCATTGCACCCAATCTCTCTTAGGGTTTCCGTCCCAAGGGCCAAAAGCCACAAGAGCTCTTCAAATTCGCTTTTCCAAAATAATAGTCATGAATGAATGAGAGAATGAGCCCCAACCATCTTTTATAACCTCATGTGACTTTTCTGGTCCCATTAAATAATATAAAATGACTTTATAAAGCATTTTTAATTTTTCCACAAAGTCACTTTATAACCCCCCTCTTTTATTTAATTACTCATTGTCACTTTTAATGTTGTTTTCTTTCCCAATTGACATTAAATAACTAATTAATCCCCTCTTTCATTGACTATAGCCTATGAGAATTAAATAGGCTAATAAGTCGTCCGTTTGGAGTGATCATTCGGAAAGGGACATTATAGACCTCCCTTCCTGAGATTGCTTGTCCCCAAGCAATTGCAAACTAGGGTGTTGCAAGATCTGATCTTCCTCTCAAGTGGCATTCCCTACGAGCAAGTCTTTCCATTTGACAAGGTACTCTCTGATTACCCTACTCAATCGCCTCTCCCTGACCTCCAAAATCTCTTCAAGAATTAATACCAATTGGCTCACCTCATCCAGTGGGGGTAATTTTGCTGGAGTGGTGACCTGCTGTCCAATTGCCTTCGAGGCACGACACATGAAAAACATTGTGAATCTTGCTCTCTTATCGCTGCTCAAGCTCGTAAGCTACTTCCCCAACTCTTCGAATCACCCTATAGGGAACATAAAAGCATGGCTTCAACTTCTCTGCACCACTTTTCTTCAATGGAGACTGTTTGTATGGTTGCAATCTCAAAAAACCAAGTCTCCTACCTCGAAGTTGTGCTCAATCCCGTGCTTGTCTGCATACAACTTTTGCTGATTTTGGGCCGCTTGCAAATTATCCCTAACGATATCTTGGCTCTCCTGTATCCAATATTTGGCTTTGGGAGCCCTACTATCCCTGAGCGCCATATCCATGAATGAAGGAGCATCATATCCATACAACGTTCAGAATGGGGTCATACATATGGTAAGTGGTTTTGTAGCAATGTTCTCCTAGGTGCAACCATTTAATCCATGCCCTCTTCTATCTGGACACATTGTTGCGTCGATACCCCTCAATCCACTTCTTCACAATCTCGGTCTGACCATTTGTTTGGGGGTGGTAACTGGTACTAGGAGTCAACTCTGTTCCAGCTAATTTGAACAACTCTTGCTAAAATGCACTGAGGAACCTGCTATCCCTGTCACTGACGGGGAACTTCGGCAACCCACGGAGTCAGAACACCTCCCTGAAAAACAACTCTGCGACCTATGATGCCTTACACTCTGATGAAATGGCAAAGAAGTGTGCGAACTGTTGATTTTGGGCAGCATAGAGAGCCATTCTCTGGGAGAATTGGCATCAGCTTGGGGCTGAGAACCTGGTCAGGGACCAGGACGTTGATGACATGAAATCCCTCATGCAAATCAACATAAAACCTTTCTTATGATGAAGATTCGAGAAGACAAGTTGACCTTTGAAAAGAGGACTAGTAGTTAATGGTTGAGTCACGAGGACTCAAGCCATAAGCTCTTAAAAGACTCTAAGGGCTCTAGGGCTCTATGGATCATGAAGACCAAGAAGGACTAGAGTTTAGCCCTAGAAGAGTTGTCTAAGCCCTCATGAGAAATTAGAAGAGGAGCTTTTAATTATAATCTCCCTTATATATGATCATGTACCCTAATTTGGCATGTGTGGGCCATGAAGACCAAGAGAAGGGTTAAAAGGTTACCTAAAGATGACTTGCCCAAGAAGATGTGGGTATATAGCCCTATTAGCCCAAGATAAAAGATCAAGAACCCCAATGAAGGATTAAAAGTGAAAAATAAAATATAAGAAGCCCTAACTTTGTATTTAATTATTTGTTCACTCCCAAATCTAGGAAATAAACCCTCAATGGAAAATTATAAATGGAGAAGCTCTCTCACATTATGACACAATTTTGATCCTCTTCTTGTTTGCTAAAAGATTATATTTTTGGGTTCTATGTCCATCCTTCTTCAGCATAGCATTGGATCAGTCATTCTTGTAGCAGGTCAGACCTCTTGGCAAGGGTTTAGGGCTAACAAAGGCACTAAGGAGGCTCACTAGGGATCCTATAGGTTACATAGCCCCCCATTGTGGTTGACGACACTCTATAGTAAGTTTCGACAGGCAGAGAGGGAAGTTCGTGAGGGTTCCGACAGGAAGAGACAACCCATTAAGGTTGACGTTAAATATCTACAGGTTGATCGAGGGCAGATAAAGGTTCTTGAGGCTGAATGAAGCCTCCTATGAGTTCACACAGGCACCAAAGGGAGCCGTATTAGTGTTGACTGAAGATCATCACAAGCAAAGGATGCCTGTGAGGGTTGGAAAGTGGTCACAGATAGCCTACAGTTAGACGGCAGGCAGAATAAGCCTCTTGGAGCCCATGTCAAGTAGAGGGAAACCTTAACTCAATCAACGACAACTGTGATTGGTTAATGGCAGCCTCAAAGACAGTCTCATGTTAGTCAACATCAATCTCAGTTCAATTGTTTGCAGAGAGTTAGGGTTTGATCAGTTTATGACAGGCTGCAACAGTCATATTGTTCATGGTTAACTTCATCATCCAGCAGGTTGCCATGGTTTACTACATGGATGACATCATCTCCATTAAATCTCAAGGGTTTCCCTAGCATGGAGGTACACTCACTGTGTGATATAGTATCATGGCTATATGTGATGTGAATAAAGGATAACACCATGTGATGGAAAGTTAGAGGTGCTAGCTCCTACAGCTAGACTAGGGCTTGGTGTTATCCCTTGATGTGATATCCAAATCTAGCATGGAAATGATGATAAGTTGATGCTGCAGCTACATGACCTACATGGTAAAGATAAGTACTTGGTATTTTTGTTTATATATACCCTCATGTGTGATAGGGTTGGATGTTCATGGTCATTTGATGTATACTTATTCCTCTATTATAAATTTATCATAAGAAAGGTTGTTGGGTTTTTTCCCTCTGAAGGAGAGAGGGTTTTCCCAAGGTAAATCATGGTGTCTACTGTTCATGACTATTGTGATGTGATGTACTTTATGCTTAACTTAGTTTACTGTTACAATTGGTTAATGTTATACTGCTCATAAAGTAATTAATCTGGTTGATACTTTCATGTGTAATTATGCAAAAGAAAATTTTAAAATTGCACTCATAATTACCAACTTATGAAAGTAGCTAAAAATTCAACACGAACTTGGTCAATTGATCAACCACTACATATATGCAATCTTTGCCCTGCAACTTGAGTAGACCCGCGATAAAGTCCATTGACACACTTTCCCACTTCTGCTCTAGAATGGGTAAAGGTTGCAGTAATCCCGCTAGGTGAGTATGCTTTGACTTGTTCTGCTAACAAGTCATACACTCCCTCACATGCCGCAATGCATCGTCTTTGAGGTCCTTCCATGAGAACCTCTATCTAATTTGCCTGCAATTTTTGAAGTATCCAGGATGCCCTGCTAATGGTGTATCATGCGTGGCCTTCATAATCTTCTCTTTAATTTTGGAATCCGGAACTAAGTATATCTTGTCTTTGTAGAAGATAATATCATCCACCACCTTGTACATGTCATCCTGAATGTGACCATCCATCAACTTGAAAGCAAACTTGTTCTTGGAGTATTCCACCAAAAGGTGGGCTTTCCAATCAGCTGAAACCTCCATAAGGGAACATGCTGTCTGAAAGTTTTTGAACCCCAACCCGGTTTCAAGTTTTGAAACTTCTCTGAATGTAGTTTAATGCCCAAACCCCAACATGCATATACTTCACACATAAAATTTTATTTTTACTTGAAACACACGAAATTCTTTCAATTTAATTAACTAAGAAAAATAACTTTTAGCCTCTCTTTTCTTACTCAGAAAATTATAACAGCCATGCGTTAATTTTATCCAGAGATCACTACTCCCTCTGGATAGCCCTGAGATCTCAAGCGCTTTGAGTTTCTATAAATCAATAATATAATAAAGACTTACGAATCAAATGCTATAGACCTCTTAACACTTAAACACCGAAATACTCAATCAATCACACAACACTGAATTTATCCTGGAAACCCCAAATAGGGAAAACCAACTATCTGTGGGGCTTTCTTCTATCTCGAGCCCAGAGCAATATAAGAAGAAAACAAGTACATACAATGTTACCTCAGAATGGCAACCAAACCTGACAGGGTCAAAACCCTAGATTTGCATGCAACAACTAATGCATGCACAGAGGAATTGTGCCATAATTTGTCAACTAGATCTGGATCTATCTGTAGGTAACTCTGACTGTACTACCTCTCCTACTGCACTGCTCTGATCTGCTCTACTATAGAAGAAGGCCAACTGCTTTCTCTGGTGAATGCGCCCTGCCTTTGCATGGAAAAGTGCGCCCTTCCTCTGCATGGTGAATGCGCTCAAATGCTCGTACGGAATCAGATCTCAACAGATTTGAGCTCTGATCGTCACAGACCTTCCTCAAACTCTGAGGCAAGGACACTCTGAAAGTCTTAGTTGCTCAATCGGTCAATCGGATCCAGAATGAGCTCTTCTCTCCTCTAGTAATGCGCCCCTCTCCTTCTCTGGAAGACGTCCTCCTCAAATCACTGCAATAACCACTCTGATGAACTCTCTCAGTCCACAGAACTGGGCGCCAAGTGCCTTTGGACAAGTGGTGTCTAATCCAGCTCAGATCACACCACTCTCCCTCCTGCAGAAGTTCCTCTCTCTCTCAGAAAGTCACCCTGCATGCACTAATGTGCCCTCCTCATTCCTGACTGATCTCTCTCTGATGGGTCAACTGAGCAACCTCCTCCAGGGACCTCCTGCCTCTATATATAATCTCACTAGTGAATTAGGTTTCCCAAAAACCTAATATCTGTGCATGCAAAAAGTCACTTTTGCATGCATCTTTTAATTAATAACTGGACATGCAAATCTCATGCATGCATGAGGCAAAACACCCCGGAAGGTCTGCATGCATCTGCCAATGGATTCATGCCACTGAGTAGAGTGTATCTCACCCTCTACTCCATACTGATGCCTATACTGTTGATGTAACTCCATGCAAGGCATCTGAATCATGGAGGACATCTTGAGATACCACTATCTCTAACACCATGCAGATGAAATTTTAACTCAGAATTTTTGACCAAAATGGTCCAAGATAAAACCCGTAAGGGAAAACCTGTTCAAGAGAGATTTTATTATTTTAAAGATAAATTCCAAATTTTACAACAATAGTACTTATCTCCCTGTTGCCTCGAATTTCGTGCCAGCACCTCACTGACAGAACTGTACGGCTGCCTCGAAAACAATGCCAAAAATAAGATTGTACGGACTCGCACATGTGGACTATACGAACCAGTTTTTCTTGATTTCTGTGCTGTTGTTCCTCGTTTTTTGTGCCTGTACAACCAACATTAAATTCTGTACCTGTTGCCTTGAAAATCGTGCCTGTATGGATTGCATTTAATGTTGTATGGACCTCGAAAAACGTGCTGCCATTGTCTCAAAACTCGTGTTGTTGTATGGATTCTGTACAACCTTCTCTAGAAATCTGTGCTTGCTCTCTTGGAATTCGTGCCCTTCTCCAATCTCCTCAATTTCTCTACAAATTTTTATCTCTCTCTTCTTTAGGTCAACTTCTCTCAAACCCTTCTCTCTTGCTCCTCTCCAAAATTTCTCTCTTGGAATGTGAACAAATGAATTAGGTTTGCCTTTCCTTGGCCTTTTTGTTCATGGCAACTTCCTCCTCTTCATCCATTGGCCAAGGTTAGATTAGATCAAAGGCCCTTAATAAATGCTCATTAAAATAATAATTAAATGATATTTAGTGCACATGTATCATTTAATTAGGTGAGAACTTTTTAATTTATCACTCACTTGAAATACCCACTTAAATGAACTTAGGAATAAACCATGACTTGAAAATTTAGTAAAGTGACTTTATAAAAATAAAGTACTTCACACTTTATTAAAATTAACTAGGGATCACTTTTAAAGTGTTCTTGTCCACCCCAAGGCAACACAAGGTGAACAACACTTCCTTGGTAAATTCTCAACACTCCCTCTTACCAAGGAAGGTGTTCTTCACCACTCCCAACTTGTCTCTGAAGTAAACATGCTTCCCTCTACCCATAGAGTTTGTTAGGATATCTGCAACCTGCTCATCAGTAGAAATGTACTGCAACTCAACAACTCCTCTTTGAACATAGTCCCTGATGAGGTGATATCTGATCTCTATATGATTTGACCTGTCATGAAATACCGGATTCGTAGAGTGCCTGATGCAACTCTGATTATCACAATGTATAACTGTAGGCCTCAGCTCCTGACCAAATAAGTCTACCATCAACTTGCGAAGCTACAATGCCTCGTAACTAGCTTGATTGGCTGCCATGTATGCAACCTCTGCAGAACTCAAAGCAACAGACTTTTGCTTTTGACTGAACCACGACACAACTGCCGAGCCCAAACTGAAACAACGACTGGAAGTGCTCTTCCGGTCCGAAGCATTGCCTGCCCAATCTGAATCCGTGAAACCAACCAAGCCCACTCCATCTGACCTCCTGTAGTCCAGACCTTAATCTACTGGCCCTGCAAGATATCTCAAAATGTGTTTTGCGACAGTCCAATGCACTCTCCTGGGCTCCACCATTAATTGACTGAGAGTGTTCACTGCAAAACTCAAACCTGGTCTGGTGTTGACCAAATACATCAATGAACCTATAAGCTGACGGTACAAAGTAGGATCAACCAACTCCCCCTCAGAAGCATGAAGCTTCATCCAATTGGTGATCATGGGTGTGGACATGGGTCTGCACTCCTCCATCCGAAATCTCTTCAGAACATCTGCAGCATATTTTCCTTACCCCAGGAAAACATGTCCATCCTCCTGCCAAATCTCCATCCCCAAATAGTAATGCATCAACCCAAGGTCAGTCATCTCAATCTCTGAAGCAAGATCTTTCTTGCATGCTTCAATTAGGTGCTTTCCTCCTGTAATGAACAGATCATCAACATACAGTAGAAGATTGAGCAGATCACCTCCAACCATAATGAAGTATAGGTTGGGATCAACCTCACTCTTCTGAAACCTAATCGAAAGCAAATATGAATCAATCCTCGAGTACCAAGCTCGAGGGGCTTGGTTCAGACCATACAAGGCCTTTTTCAGCCTGCAGACATGAGACTCCCTCTCATGTATCTCAAAGCCCTGTGGCTGCTCCAGATATACCTCCTCCGGTAGAAAACCATTCAGAAAAGCGGTTTTCACATCCATCTGATGAATCCTCCAACCCATCTCTGCAACAATGGAGATCACTGCTCTGATCGAAGAAAATCTAGCAACTGGCGCAAATGTCTCATCATATTCAACTCCCTCTACCTGTGAGAACCCTTGCGCTACAAATCGAGCTTTGTACTTCTCGATACTGGCATCCGCAGCATGCTTGATTTTATAGAGCCACTTGGAAGTCACAACTGACTTCCCCTCCGGTCTCGGAACAATCTCCCACACACCATTCTTCATGATGGAATTGTACTCTTCCATCATGGCATCTCTCCAAACGTGGTGTGTGGATGCCTCCTCATAAGTAGTAGTCTCGGACTCATGTAAGCTGGTCACCATTGCCATATAACTAGAAAACCTCTCCGGTGCCCTGCTCTCTCTAACCTCCCTCTTGGGTGGCTCCACAGACGACTCAACTTCCTTCACAAGATCCTTAAGCCAACTTGTCTTTCATTTTTGGAAGTAGCTTCCCGGGGTAGGCCCTCCTCATGAACCTCCTCATCTGACAACTGTCTCCCTGAAGAAGTACCTATGGCTTGAGATCCTGTACTTGGTAAACTTGAACTTGTACTATGTGTACCCGGATCACATGAAGGTGAAACCTGTGAACCTGTGATCCGTGAACCTGTCCCTATACCAGAAGTCCTTGTAGACTAAGTACCTGAAACTGATGAACCTGTAACCTGTGACCCAGTCACCCCTGAGACCTGTGACCTTGTGCCCTGGCTCGCTGAACTCTGAGATTCTGTCACCCGTGGAGTCACAACCTGTTGCTCCACCATCTCTGAATCAGAAGACTCCCTGAAGGCCCGCTCCTCCTCAAATCTCACCTCTCTCCTCACCACAACTTTACTCTGTGCAGGAAGGTATAAGCTGAAGGGCTTCGAAGTCTCATCATAACCAACAAAGATGCCTTTCTCTGCCATGGGTTCTAACTTTGTCGTCTTCTCAGAAGGGACATGAAAATATGTAAGGCATCCAAATATGTGGAAGTGACCTATCTCAGGTCTCTTCTTGGTGAACATCTCCTTAGGAGTTTTACACCCCAATGCACGGTGTGGAATCCTGTCCTGCACATAAACAACAGTACTACATGCTTCTTCCCATAGAAAGAAAGGAAGACTCTGATAATGCAGCATGGCTCTAGCTGCTCCCACTATAGCTTTGTTCTTCCTTTCGGCAACTCCATTCTGCTGTGGAGCATATGGAATTGTCAATTGCTTCCTGATGCCCTCCTGTCTACAAAACTCATCATGGAATTGTCAATTGCCTCCTGATGCCCTCCTGTTTACAAAACTCATCAAACTCCTTGGAGGTATACTCACCCCCATTTTCTGACCTTAGTGCCTGAATATTCCTTCTTGTTTGGTTCTCCACAAGAGCTTTGAATTCTTGGAACCTCTTCAAGACTTCCTTAGACTTCTTGTTTCTCAGGAAGTAGATCCAGGTCTTCTTGGAGTGGTCATCAATGAAACTGATATAATACTCAAATCCTGTCAACGAAGCAGAAGACATCGGTCCACATAAATCAGAATGAATCAAATCCAGTACTCCACTTGATCTAGTATCACTGCTCGGAAAAGCAATCTTGGTGTACTTTTCCAAAGCACTGAAGCAAATATTTATTCGTTTACACAATAAATATTACCAGAACACCTGGAATATTAGATAAGCCATTAATAGGCAAATATATATTGATATTTGAATATATAAGATGATTTAATATTACAACATAGCTCGCCTTATATATGGTTTGAGCACTTGTAGTGAAGGGTTATGTCCCTTCACATTAATAATGAACTACTTAATGATTAACAATTAATATTTTATTTAATATGCCATTTGTATTCGTAGCATTGCCACTCTCTTTAAGTACAATTAATTATGTTTATTATTAATATACTATTATGTTCGTAGCATTGCCACTCTCTTAGAAAGGCTTTGTCCTCAAAGCCTTATAATTTTGTCGCATTGTTCTTTGCGATGTCGCGGCTGGCGAAACATGTTGATACAAACTGCTATGTGGAGAGCATAACTTCCGATATGTGGATGGGTCAATCCATCCCAAATTGATTTGTTGCTGACTGCTGGGATTCCCTACTGATCTGTCGTCAGGAGCTTTGATCACATTAGTACCATTATCTTTCGACATTTCCCACTTTTCAAAATATCGGTTTTTATGGTTGGGGTGTCGATAGGGAATTTTCACAATGTCATTTTCTTTTACGAGTTTCGTATTTTGAGTATTGATTTGAGTTGGAAGTTGTATTTTCGTCCCTTGAGGTTTTAAGGTTTCGTTCTGTATCTTTTCCAACTTGTTTTCTAACTGCATGTTATCATTTTGAAACTTCTTAATCACTTCTACTTGCGATTTTCTGTCATTTTCAGACTTCTTAAGTTGTTCCTTAAGATCTTCGTTATGACTTCTAATGCAGCTATTTTCTTTCTGCTTGTCTAGAAGTTTTCCTTCAATGTCTTCCGTAGATTGTTCTGTCTTCCGACTATTTTTCAACTTCTTAATTTTTGTGACTAGTGTCTTGTTATGATTTATTAATCTGAAAATTTCTTCGGAATTGTTGGATAGCACTTTATTACTCTTTGCGATCTCTGATACCAAATGCAGCAACCGTGTCCGGTTGCGGAGTTAACCGTGTCCGGTTAAGGAGTTAAGAAGTGAAACCAGCTTCCATAATTGATAAATAAAGAATAATATATTTGATGGATGATGATAAAATTACAATAAGCTCGCCTTTATAGGGCTTGAGCAAGCATAGTGAAGGGTTGCGCCCTTTCACTAGTAACTTAATAATCTATTAATTTATAAATAATAATATT
This sequence comes from Larix kaempferi, assembly GCA_027924585.1. Classification (NCBI taxonomy): domain Eukaryota; kingdom Viridiplantae; phylum Streptophyta; class Pinopsida; order Pinales; family Pinaceae; genus Larix; species Larix kaempferi. Next base: position 10,437,724 of record BSBM01000087.1, read on the forward strand.
AATTAAATATTCACAGCATTGCCTTCCCCTTAGGAAAGCTTTGTCCTCAAAGCTTGAGTATTTTTCTAATGTCCTCCTTCACTCAAATTCGATGTCGGTATTAGAATCAGACGAGATTTCTTGTGCAGAGACTTGCACTTCCTCTCCATTGGTGATTCTGCACTGCATTGTCTGATTGTTCCTACATTTATGGCCTGGGGTCCAATCATCACCGCATCGACGACATATGTTTTTCTTCTTTTTTCTATTATCAAAGTAACTGTTAGATGACTTTGATCTATTTTCCATTTCATAGGCATATGATTGAGGTTTGTGGCATTGATGGTCGGGTGACCAAGTATCTGCACAATACCTACATTGTGTCTCTTTTTCTTGTCAATAATGGTTATTGCCTCTTGTTTTTATTCCTTCCAATTTGCGTTTTACAGCTTTCGCTTTATGTCTTGCTACTTCTATGTTAGGTATGTCATGTAACTTTAACTCTTTTTGGAGGTATGGTTTAAGACCTCCTAAATAGGTTTCGAGTCTTTGCTTGTCAGACAACCGAAATACTCGTGTTGATAAGGATTCCCACTGATGTGTGAATTCCTCCACGCTTCCAACCTGTTGTAATCTGGTAAGTTTACTGAAAAATTCATCTTCTTTGATTCCTTGAAACCTATTAAAAAATCAGTTTTGAACAAGTTCCAAGTGTAGGCAAAATTGTCTCTCTTCCACCATAAGTACCAATTATAGGCGTACCCTTCAATATGCATTGACGCATATTTCACCTTCTCCTCGTCGGATTCAATATTGTAAATGTCGAAGTATTCTTCCGCTTTGTTTAGCCAAGCAGCGCATTGGTCTTCACTTCCATTGTATTTCGACAACTCTATTTTTGCCTTAGGTGGGTACACTATGTAAGGGTGATATTGATTTCCTTTTGCTTTATGGTTTGATGGTGGATCGGAACTACTGGACGATGTAAGTGACATATTTGAACTGCTTTGTTGTTGGCGGTGATTTTTAGCTTTTTTATTCTCTACTATCTTACTGATAGCTTCTATTTTGCTATTTAAATGTGCCTCCATATTTGGCAGTACTTTTGTTTCTATCTCTTGCTTAAGCATCGCATTGTTAATCTTTATTTCTTTTTGCAATTCTTCTTGATTCTTGGTAAGTGATTCCTATGTGAAAATATGAAATGAGGCATCTAGCATGTCTGGACTGCTGACTTGGTCTGTCTTAGGCATTAGCCTTTGTAACACCTCCATTAATTTATTATGGTTCTGCGTCATGGTGCTCAAGTTCTGGGTTATGGTGTTTATGTTTTGAGTCATAGTACTCATTTTGCTATCCAAGTCTTTTTGTTTTTCGTTCAGGATGTCAAATTTTTCATCCAACCTTCTTTCTAGTACCAGAACAACTTTGTCTTTGATTTCTTTTTAAGCACTGCATTGTTATTTTTCATCTCTTCCTTCAAGGTTTTTTGGTTAGCGATGAGGGATTTGATGTCCTTCTCCATTTTTTTGATTTGCTCTTTTAGTTCCGCCATGGTTCTTGATCTGGTGTGGGGAGGTGAATATTTGGGCCCAATTGTGGCTTTATGAGGGGTGTAAAAAATTATAATGTCTTTGGGAAAATGATAAATTGATAATTATTATAGTAATAGTGATTACTATAATTATTGAGTATATTTAAAAAAAATAATAAATATTATATTTAAATATTTTTATTATAACATGGAATAATAAAATTTTGAGATTATATAATAATATGAATATTATTATAATAATATTTTTTTATTAATATTGATGGTGAATGGTTGCAGGTCGTGGCGGGCGGAGCTGAGGCGTAGGTGGAGGGAAAATGGAAGGGTTGGCGTGAAGCAGCGGAGACCAGGGATGAGGCACTGGTTGGAGCTCGCGAATGAGAGGAAGATTGCAGGTGGTGGCGGAAGCTAGTGAGGAGTGGTGTGAGGAGTAGGGTAGGAGATGACGAGGGAAGGAGGTGGCGTGGAGCGATTGTGTGCAGGGTGGGAGGCGCGGATGCAGCAAGCTGGTGGAGGGCACAATTGAGGTCGCGGTGAATGGCAGCGTGGATGGAATGCGGTGGAGGATGGAGCGTTGGCGAAACGAGCTGTTGGAGGGAGAGGGTGGGGGCGTAGGGTGATGAAGATGGCTGTGTTGAGAGAGCCGTGCGGGAGTGTTTAATGCACAGTGGAGTGGTGGGATGGAAGGGCGGCCACAACAGTGAGGAGGTAGTGTAGGGATGAGTTATATGTGACTGTTGAGGTGGAAGGGAGCAGTGAGCACCGAGGGAGCGGTGGAGTGTGGAGCAGGAGTCAGTGGAGTGTGGGGAGATAGAGAGGGAATGGCGCAACAAAGGAGTAGTGGTGGAGGGCGTGAGATGGTAGTTTGGTCTGATCGCAGGTTGGGAGTGCAAGAGTGAGGTTGGCAGGGGGTAGAGGGATGAGCAACAACCACCTGAGACGTGGAGCTGGAATGAGGGTGTAGTCGAAAGGAGGGAGCGCTCTTGGAAGGAGGTGCGTTGGATTGAGGGGTTGGAGGGCAATGGAATAGGGAGTGCAGAGAGTGGCGGGAGATGAGAATGGAGCAGTGAAAGAGGAGAGGCCAAGGAGATGGGAAGTGCAGGGGTGTAGGGAAGTGGCAACGAAGAGGAAGAAGGATGGCGGAAACAACAACGTGGAGAGGAGAGATGGAGGATGAGCCGAATCCGAGCTCAGCTCGAAGGAGCAAATTCGCTCTGATACCAAATGAAGCGAATATTTATTCGTTCACACAATAAATATTACCAGAACACCTGGAATATTAGATAAGCCATTAATAGGCAAATATATATTGATATTTGAATAGATAAGAAGATGATTTAATATTACAACATAGCTCGCCTTATATATGGCTTGAGCACTCGTAGTGAAGGGTTACGTCCCTTCACATTAATAATGAACTACTTAATGATTAACAATTATTATTTATTTAATATGCCATTTATATTCGTAGCATTGCCACTCTCTTTAAGTACAATTAATTATGTTTATTATTAATATACTATTATGTTCGTAGCAAGCACACCCTTTGCACACACCACCCTGCTCTGTGTTGAACTGCGGTAAACCTGTAGACATCTCCCTCAACAATCTCAAAGCTGAATGATGAAGGTGGGCCATCCTCCTATGCCACAACTCACACATCTTGCTGCTACTGCTAGTATGGGCCAATGCATGATGAGGCTGGAAAAGAAGCTTGTACAATTTCCCACATCTAACTCCAATGGCATATGAAGTAGATGGTCTTGCTGCTCTGGGAAAAATATACACTTTCCCATTTAGGACACATACTCCAAAACCCATGTCCTCAATAGTGGAAATTGAAACAAGGTTCTTCTTCAGCCCGGGGACATACAAAAAATCCCTCAATGCCATAGATTGCATAGACTCCTTCTGAAAGGTAACAATCCCTCTCCCAACTACTCTCACAACTGTGTCATCACCTAACACTACCTCAAGAATCAAGTCTGTCTCAGTCATCTCGGTGAACACATCTCAAACACCTGTCATATGGCTCGAAGCCCCACTATCAATGTACCAAGTGGAAGGAGTGGTGGAAGCACTCAACGGATGACCAACCAATAGAGAATACTGAATCTGGTCCTCCACATCACTGCTGGTACTAGATGTCCTCTCTGTACAACTAGCATAGACAGAAAAACTCTCCTTCAAAACGTGAAGCAAAATCATCAATATTTGCTGTTGTTGCCTTTGCTGTCCCTTCTTCTTCTTGTTCGGACACTGTTCAACATAGTGTCCAAAATTCTGGCAAGCAAAACACTTGACTTTGCTCATGTCTTTCTTTTGCTCACCAGTGTGCTGTTTTGTCCCACCCTTAGGACCCTTCTTGAACTTCTTCTTCTTTCCCTTTGTTTCCAACGCTACATTATCCTCATCCTCCCTGTTATGTGATGAACTACCTTGTATATATCCTCTCCGAGTCTCCTCCTGTATGAAGTCATCCCAAAGACGATCCCAAGAAGGCATATGCTCACGAGCAACCACAGTCTGTACGAAGACACCCCATGGATGTGTCACGCCATTTAAGGCTGTCCGCACCAACTCACTGCCCTGTACAACCTCCCCAATAGCTGCAAGTTCATCTCTCACCTGTGTGATCCTAGTAAGGTAGGATGCCATGCTTTCACCCTTACTCATGTGAACACTCTTCAACTTTTCCCTCAACATCATCTTCTTGTTTTCATTCAAACTTTGGTGAAGATTAGTTAAAGCTATCCACATCTGAAAGGCATGAGTCTTCGCTGAAATATGTGGGATCACATGATCCTTCACGACATCAAGAATGATCCTTCTTGCTTTCACATCCTTTTTCATAAAGGCTGCCCTATCTGTAGCATCGGTAGGAACTGTGATTGGGTTTGCTGCCGTACTGTGAACTATTTCCCTTAGTTCATTCTCCTCTAGTATTAACATTATCCTAGCCTTCCATGGGCTAAAATTTTGCAGCCCCATCCAATCTGTCCTTTAGTCTAAGTCCAGTGACCATGACTACAACCTTTACCTATTCTTCTCAAAAGAAATCTGTTGAATAACCTGTTCTTCACAAACCCTCTTTTTTCTCAAATTTGGATTTTTTCCGAGTGTTTTGTTTCTACTTTTTTACCAACGCTCTGATACCATGAAATTTTTTGAACCCCAACCCGGTTTCAAGTTTTAAAACTTCTTTGCATGTAGTTTAATGCCCAAACCCCAACATGCATATACTTCACATATAAAATTTTATTTTTACTTGAAACACATGAAATTCTTTCAATTTAATTAACTCAGAAAAATAACTTTCAGCCTATCTTTTCTTACTCAAAAAATTATAACAGCCATGCACATAAAATTTTGAACTCATAATTTTTGACCAAAATGGTCCAGGATAAAACCCCCAAGGGAAAACTTGTTCAAGAGAGATTTTATTCTTTTAAAGACAAATTCCAAATTTTACAACAACAGTACTTATCTCCTTGTTGCCTTGAATTTCGTGCCAGCACCTCACTGACAGAACTGTATGATTGCCTCGAAAACAGTGCCAAAAATTAGACTGTATGGACTCGCACGTGTGGACTGTACGAACCAATTTTTCTCGATTTCTGTGCTGCTGTTCCTCCTTGTTTTCTGTGCCTGTATGACCAACACTAAATTCTGTACTTGTTGCATTGGAAACCGTCCCTGTACACATTGCATTTAATGCTATACGGACCTCGAAAAATGTGTTGCCATTGTCTCGAAACTCGTGCTGCTGTACGAATTTCTGTTGTACGGATTTTGTATGGCCTTCTCTAGAAATCTGTGCCTGCTCTCTTGAAATTCGTGCCCTTCTCCAACCTCCTCGATTTCTGTGCAAATTTTTATCTCTCTCCTCTCTAGGTCGACTTCTCTCAAACCCTTCTCTCTTGCTCTTCCTCCTCTCCAAAATTTCTCTTGGAATGTGAACAAATGAATTAGGTTTTCCTTTCCCTAACCTTTTTATTCATGGCAACTTCCTCCTCTTCATTCAATGGCCAAGGTTAGATTAGATCAAAGGCTCTCAATAAATGCTCATTAAAATAATAATTAAATGATATTTAGTGCATATGTATCATTTAATTACGTCAAGTGACTTAAATAATGAACTTAGGAATAAACCATGACTTAAAAATTTAATAAAGTGACTTTATAAAAATAAAGTACTTCACACTTTATTAAAATTGACGAGAGGTCACTTTTAAAGTGTTCTTGTCCACCCCAAGGCAACACAAGGTGAACAACACTTCCTTGGTAAATTCTTAACATTGTCGGTTTCCTGGAAAGGACATTAACAACAATGTTTTTTTTTCCCTTCACATATTCAATGTCAAAGTCATAAGCTTGTATCTTGCTTACCCATTTTTGTTGCCTCTCATTCAGGTCTTTCTATTCCAGGAAATATCGCAAGCTGTTGTGGTCAGTCCTAACCACAAGTATCCCACCTACCAAATACTGTTTGAACTTTGCCAAAGCATGCATAATGGTAAGCATCTCCTTGTTGTAGATGGAGTAGAGTCTCTCTGGCTCCCTGAGCTTCTAACTCTCAAATGCTATTGGATGTCTATTCTTTATCAAAACAACTCCTATACCCTCACCCAAAGCATCACACTCAAGCACAAAGGGTTGAGTGAAATCAGGAAATGCCAAAACTGGATAGGTGCTCATCTCCTCCTTAAGCTTGTCAAATGCTCGTTGAGCCTCCTCTGTCCACCTAAATGCCCCTTTCTTTGTGAGATCAGTTAGGAATGCACCGAACTGTGAAAACTCCTTAACAAAGCGCCTGTAATAACTGCACAATCCATAATACCCACGCACTCTGTAAGGTTCTTGGGGCAGTGGCCAATCCAATATGACTTGGATCTTCTCCTGGTGTACCTATACACCTTGCGCACTGATCAAATGGCCCAAATTCACACTTTGAAGCCTTGGCATACAATGTCTACTCCTCTATGATTCCCAATATCTCATCCAAATGCCTCAAGTGATCCTCCAAACATCTTGCTTTGTATAAGAAGATCATCTAAAAACACGAATAAAAACTTCCATAGCTGCCTGTTGAAGATGTGGTTCATTCATGACTGAAAAGTGGCAGGTGCGTTGGTCAACCCAAATGGCATGACGAAATACTCGTAGTGTCTACAATGACACCTGAAGGTAGTCTTGTGAATATCCTTCTCTCTAACCCTAATCTGGTGATACCTTGATCGAAGATTAATCTTCAAAAAGTATACTGCTACATGCAACTCATCGATTCTGGGAATGGGATACCTATTTTTGATTCTTTTCTTATTTAGGGTTCGATAATCAATACACATCCTCATGGTTCCATCGATCTTCTTAACCAAGACAACAGAAGAAGCGAATGGACTGGAACTGGTTTTGATATGCCCCATCACTAACAACTCCTTTATTGCCTTCTCTATCTCATCTTTGAACTTCTTTGGGTGCTTTTATGGAAGTAGTGATCATGGGCTTGGCCCCTTCTTCTAACTCGATGGTGTGCTCAAAGCCCTTGTCAGGAGGCCTCCTTGGAGGGATCTCTCTAAGAACAAGGTCATGTTTCCTCAACAATGACTGAATATCTACATGATACGGTTGGCTGCTGTCTGAAGATTTTTGAGTTGTAATCAGACACTCTGTTGCATATGCTATATCCCCATGCCTGAATAAGGATTCCATCCTCTTGGCTGAAACAACCCTTGGAGCACCATTGGACATGCCCCTCAGAACTTACCCTCATACCATCCACTACATTTAATCCCATCTCTATTGTTTGATAGTTCTGTGAAATTGTTCCTAGAGTACTAAGCCACTGGACACCCAAAACTACATTAGTGTCTTCCAACTCAATCAAATAGAAGACATCTGCCATATTGTAGTTACCCATCGTCACAATCAACTGCGGAACCTTTTGCGTGCATGCCATAGTGCGTCCTCCAGCTACCACAACAATGAATCCTTCAAAGTCCTCTGTAGGAATGCTTCTCTTGGACACCAAAGCCAAATCTATAAAATTGTAGGTTGCCCCACCATTGATCAAGATCGTGACACGTTGTCCCCTTACTACTCCCCTGAACCTGAAAGTGTGAAACCTAGGAGTACTTGATAGAGTAACAATAGTTCCATCTTGAGTCTCTGCCTGCTCATTGCTATGCTCACCATCCTTAACTTGCCCTGAGAGCACCTCTATGTAATGTACTTTACCTTTACCCATGCACCTGTGACCCTGTGCCCAAGGCTCTTTATAGCGGAAACATAAGTTCGTCCTTCTTAGTTCATTCTGGGTCTCATCATCCAACTTGTTTTTCCTGGACCACTCCTTCTGAAAGGGCTTCTTGTCTTTGCTTTTCTGAGGAATGAAAGGTTTAGATTGAGATTTATTCTTTGGTACTGCGTCCTCCATGTCTCGTGCTCTAATGATGGCATCCTGTAGAGACTTTGGTTTGAAGGCATTAATCCAACCATGCAGTGGCTTGAATAATCCTTCAATGAACAACATAACCAACCTATGCTCCAACACATCTGTCACTAGGATTGCAATCCTCTAAAACTCTGAAATGTAAGCATCTGCTGCACCTGTTTGCTTGAGTTGTGCCAATTCTATGAAATGCAACTCTGGGTCCTTCTTATCAAATCTGTCAATAAACCTTTGTGTGAAGTCCAAGTAGGAGGTAATACTGGCATGCCCCAAAGTGGCTAGTCCATGGTACCACCAATCAGGAGCCTCTCCATCTAAATGCAAGGTAGCAAATTTAATTGTCTTTGTCTTCGTCATGGGGTTGAGTTGGAAATATGTGTCCAACTTCTCAACCCACGCTCTAGCTGTGCACTTGTTTGAGCCATCAACCTTTCGCATGAGGTCTAGGTTCTGTTGGTCCAAGCCCTTGTTGAAGTCCCTCAGTCTGTTCCTGTATTTGATAGTACAGTAGTCCTGTAATGACATGGCAGCCTGAAACTCCTCACCAAGCACCTGATACTCCCTCAAATAGTCAGTAAAACTGTCACCTTTTCTTGGCTTCCCTTGATTTCTTGTTTGCTGCTCCTCCAAGAATTGAGGTAAGAGAGGTGTAAAGAGTCACTTTACTGGTTGTTCAAGTGTTTTTATGTGTGGGCATATGAGTGTTGCTCCCTTCTGAATGATTCCCATTACGTCCATTAGTTTCTCTTGAGCCATTGTTGCCAGCATGGTTTTGGTTTGCTTTAGTACTTGTGATAAGCTGAGTCATAAGCTGGACCAATTGCTGCTGCCCCCTTGCCAGATCATTCAAGATGTTCATAGTACTTCCCTTAGGTGTCTCATTCCTGTCCCCCACCTCTTCCTCTTCTTCTGATTATGGTTGATCCTCTTCCTCCGATTTTGATTGAAATATGTTTTCAGCCCCCCCTCTATGCCTTCTCCTGTAGGTGACGTATCTACTGACCTTCGGATTCATAAAAAGGCATGCAACTCACAGGCTAGCAAAATCACGAGCTCTGATACCACTGTAAAGTCCCTTGCTAGATCTTGGCTGATTTTTCTTAGTCTGGTACACTGTTGATATGTTTAATTGTGTAATTTTTATTTGTGTTTGCAATTTTCAGATCTAAACAAGTATCCCTCCCCAATATAGATTGCACAAATGTGTGTATATGTCATCAACTTATAATGACCAAGTGGTAGACATTTAGCATGCATATAAAAAGATTACCAGACAGCTGTAACGACTGTAACCTTTCAAGTAATAAGTCTGAAAATAATAGAACAATCTGACCTGTAGCTTAGTGTTTGGATGACATGTAGATACTCTGGACGATGGGCAGCCTTCTTATGGCACTAAGATCAACCAGTAACTTCTCATTCATCAAGCATTTGGCCAAAATATTTGCAACCCATACAAAGACTTTATAGCATTGAACTCTAGTAAACAATTGTGGGTTAGCCAGAGTTTACAACTCCCTCAGATAATACGCAGTCCCTTCTGGTGCCTCGATTTTGTTGTCTGATGTTATAGGTAGCTTGTAAGAATAAAGGAGTGTGCCCAGCAATATGAATCGGTCCCTCTGCAAGCAGTGAATAGCAGTAAGATGGGAGCAAGAAATGGTATTTTTCCTTGGCGTCCTCTTCCGCCAAGTCGCCCTCAAAATGGTCTCACTCTTTCTCCAACTTTGTGTCCTTCCTTCTTAGCTCCAGATCTGATGGAAACGACCCCAATCTCCTCCAAATAACAGTACGCAGCAAATAATATAGGAGATGGAGAACTGAAGCTCCATGCCCTCCTAGACAAGTGCACCCTCCTCAAAATACCCTGAGAACTCAAAATATCTTCTAGAATCTGTAAGATAAATAGATCTTCTTCAATGGTGAAGCACGGTGAAAGTTCTAAGTGATCTATCCTTCACGATCAGCTATGGTGGATTGGTTTCATCACCGAACCCAATCTCTCTTAGGGTTTCTGTCCCAAGAGGCAAAAACCACAAGAGCTCTTAAAATTCCCTTTTCAAAAATAATAGTCATGAATGAATGAGAGAATGAGCCCCAACCATATTTTATAACCTCATGACTTTTCCGCTCCCATTAATTAATATAAAATGACTTTATAAAGCATTTATTTAATTTTTCCCCAAAGTCACTATATAGCACCCCTCTTTTGTTTAATTACTCAATGTCACTTTTAATATTGTTTTTTCTACCAAATTATATTAAATAATTAATTAATCCCCTTTTTCATCGACTATAGCCTACAAGAATTAAATAAGCTAATAAGTCGTCTGCATGGGGTGATCATTTGGGAAGGGACATTACAACCCTAAATGGGAGATGCTCTCCAAGGAGAGGCGTCCCACTTCAGAAGACAATGCTTATTACTATAAAAATCCTAGCTAAGGCTTACCTTGGATGGCTCCAGTAGTGCAAGATAAGATAAGAAGAAGTTCTTACCACAATATAAGAGAAAAGAGAAAAAAGTTGCCTTTCTAAGAATCCTTCCACTTGAGCATGTCTTGCAATCCAGGAAAAATGCCCAAGGAGAGAGGTGCACACTAGTTAACCATGTACACAAGGAGAAAAAGAGAAATAACTTTGTTTGATCCCATGATCTTGATTTACAAATGAGGAGGCTAACTTTATTTATATGCTTGCTAGGCTAATTTAAAACTCCTTTTTTATGCCTGATTTTTCAATGAATGTTTTATGGTTTGTCACCCACAAGTCAGGGACTAAACCTCATACAACATAAAATAATCATAAAAATGATGAATTGCTGCAACTTGATGAAATGTTGAGCTTGGGAGGAGGGTGTCATGACCCAACTAACCCCAATGATGTGCTTTTTCCCTCAATGCCCTCCTCTTTTATGTGGTATGACCTCTTCAAAAGGATGATGCCATCATCAATTTGGATTGCTTGAGCCAAGAGGTGGCTCAATACATAATTAAAATAGGTCCTGTTATCACACAACTTGTAGTTGCCCCTAGTGGTATCCCATCCGGGACGGTAGAGGAGACGGGCAACTAAAGAGGTGACCCAAGAGATGCCACGGTTCCCAAGGCAAGGTGGGAGTCACGTCAACCGAGGCACTCTTCGCTTTATGTCAGGGTGTAACAAGACCTAGGGGGGAGACCCTATAACCAATCACGATTGATTGGACCCAAACAAAGGTTTCTAAGGGTAGGTAAATGAAGAGTTACGGAAACCAATGCAAGGCTAAATGGACCTAGGAGTTAAGGTATGGTTGAAGGTGGTGTAAGAGATTGTTAGTGTTTCAACCTATGTATGGTTTAGGCCACATGATTGGGTATGATGACTAGGTGTAGTACCATATGTTTACACAAGTGGGTCTTATTTTCTTGGGATGTGTGAAATGACTTTAAGTGGGCCCACAAGGTGAAGCTAGGTGTAATGTTGGTACTAGAGGTTAGGTAATGACTAGATCTATAGCTCTAAGTTGATTCTAGAAGTACCCATGTGTTAGATCTAGGTTTTGACACAAATCCCAAGGAGTGCGACTTGCTTTGAGGAGGACTAGTGCCTTGTTAAATGGGCTAATGGGGTCAAAAAGTATGTCAAAGTGTAGATCGGGACACCTAGGAGCCAAGTCAAGTGGGCTAAATGAGATTGAATGGTTGGATCTTGCTAGATCTAGGTTTTCATGAAATGACCCTAAGTGGACCACAATCCCTTGAAACAAGGAATTCTACCCCCAAGGCAGATCGTCACAAAATGATACTCTAGACCTAGGTTTCGAGGTATGGCCAATCCAAATCTACAGAAATCTCAAACACCCACTTCCTCAAAGTGGACAAACTCACCTTCCCCAGGTAGTGCGACTTTGCTCAAGGAGGGCTAAAGGAGGGGTTAGGTGGGCCAAATCAAGTCCAAAGGCTACCAAACTATAGATCCAAGTGGCTTATGCCCCGATCTATGTGGATCCCAAAAACCAAGTCAATCCAAGGGTTAGATCTTAGTAGATCTGAGTTTTGAGGTGCCAAGAAATTCAAAAGGGGGTTTTCACCCCTTAAAACATGGAAAGATGTCCACAAGGTAGAATTCACCAAAGTAAGAATCTGGGGGTAGGTTATCAAGTGTCTAGATGGCAAATCAAGTGGGATCTCACCTACCCATGTGCTAGATCTAACCAAACAAGCCTCTCTCTAGGAAGTGCGATTTGGGTTCAAGAGGGCTTTTTGCCTTGAAAAGTGTGTCAACTTTAAGCCAATCACCACCAAACTATAGATCCAACTAGGGGTGGATGCTATAGAGGTGGGTTTTCAATATCTCTTCAAAAGCAAGGCTAGATCTAAGTAGATCTAAGAAAAACCAAAAACAAGGGTTTTAATCAATTAGGGTTTTTATGATCTAGAAATTATGGATGATTCAACGAAGAAGAAGATCATACCTCTTGGAGCATACCTGGATGAAGAGATGAATGCTAGTTGAGACGAGGATTACTTTGCCAAAGATCAAATGGGGAATTCTTGAAGCCCTCTTGCAAAATCGATTTTCCCAAGCCACATGTGATTCCCTCTAACCTGTCAAAACCAAGGAGCAAAACATCAATTAGTTTAACATGTTGAAGGTAGATACAAGCAAGAGAGAGAGAAACATAGAATAGTTGACACAAAGGCAAAACTACTCCCTGTCAAACCAAAACGACTTCTTCCAAGCTTGAAGGGCAAGCCTCCCCACCAATTCGCACTTGTCCAAAATCGTCCTCTTAACCTGTAAATAAGATATGGCAAATATGCAAGATAGCTACAATAGATCCTCCAGTGCAATGGACAAAAGCATTTACAATCGAAACAACCAACATCCACTCCAATCCAAGCATGTACTCCAAAAGATAGAAATTTTATTCCAAGAGCCAAGAGCCAAAAATCTCTAGATGACTTTTTTACAATGAGAGGCTCCCTCCTTAAATAGGATGGGGAGAGAGTACAATCATAACCACTTTTTACATGAGTGCCTAAGATTAAAAGATCATAAGATCTAATCAACGGCTAACAATAGATGATAACAATATATCACATGGATCACCCAACATAATGATAGCGCCCCCACTAAATGGTACAAAAAGGGGGTGACGTCATCCACTAGAGAAGTATAGGTGCCAAAATCCACCTCATGATGACTAGGACATGATAACATAAGCACATGGTGGGGCTAGGAGGCATCAATCCTTACTAGCTCATCCTCAAGGCACAATAAAATAATAAAATATGTCCAAGATAATATAAATGACCAAAACTGTCCTCCGAATACATGACAGTCAAGCAGTAAATGACCTCCTGTGATCAATGTGGGCATACCCACATGGTGAAAACTGACTGGAAGATAGTGATGCCACCTTGGAAGACCTCTGTGAAGACCAAATGCCAAAACCTTGCCTCAATTGCCCAAATCGATTTCCTCAGTGACCACTTTATCCCATTTTTTAACTGCCTCGGTAACTGTGAAAGTGCCAAAACTGCCTCCTAGGGCACCTGCGTTGTCCATCTGAGCCCACTAGGCTCTCCAGAAGGGGGGGTAAATGGTAAAAACAAGTGGCTGGACCACCCCCTCCATCATCAGCGCCCTAGGTGAACTGGCCAATCATGGCCCCTGCTGCTCAGGCTGGGAAATCAGCCCTAAATCTGGTCAACAAGTGTAAAACGGCATCAATCACTGTTAGAAGTGCTCGGAACTGAAAGATAAGTGTCTCATTGGATCCAGAAGACCCAAATCCACTAGAAATGTGTGCTCATACACCATGGGTTGCCCTAATGGGCCAACTGTAGGGTCCACCATATATGGACAATGTATAATTTGCTGATCTGAAGTAATAATAAAAACTTGCTGAACTGGATCAATCATCATCTACGTCATATGTCCATCATATGATATCATCATCAAGCATGTGGGACCATGAATCATCATCAGAAAGCATATATATATGGTCCACATCATCACGGATCCCAAGAATATACAACCAAGGATAAATCACATCAGTAGACTAAGACAATGCTTCTCTAATCATTCTCACAGCCAAGCTCAAAGTATAACATCCATTCAGTGGCATTAATTAAGTTAGCATATTCCGTTGTTATATAAAAATTGCTTGCACAATAGTTCAAATGACAAACTCACCCATTGGACATGGTCAAACTGCTAGTGAAGGATGAAGGCTAGGAACAAGGTTGGGCAAAGGGGTTGACCTGTCTAACTTAACTCAAAAATACTTTGGACTGGGAGAAAGGGGAAAGCTACAAACTCTGTGCTGGACAAAATAACACGGGGGATGGCTGTGCCTCACAAATGGATAAGTTGTTCAGAGAGTGTTTATTCAACTTAGGCATCATGTCTGCATCAAGTTGATCCAGGTTCATTAGGATCATTCAATTTTATTCCATGGCCTTTTTGGCCTACATAACCCTTCGAATTTCAGATGTGCTGAGAAGCACAACTAGTTGCAGCTTGCATCCAGGGCATGTTTTTCAAATATTTACAAGGTCAGCAATTGTTTAGATATAGCTTTTAAGAACCATTGCTTTTTGGACCTTCTTATACTCTTCGCGGAGTATTTTTAGCTGTTCATCGCTCTTGCCCTTTTTTTTGTTTCCATGGGCGAATTTATAAGTTTCCATAGGTAGAACATGAGCTTTCAGTTTTAGCCAACAACATCTCAAGTGACTAGGGGGAGTTCGAGCCAATGCCAAACATCGGGACAACCGACCAGAATGATTTAGGCCTACAATCCAACTCACGAAAGGCAAGTTTTGTCACCAACCTAGAGCCGAGACACTGAATATGCAGGGATGCGGTCCAAACACAGAGGTAGAAAAATCGGGAAGTCCTCAGTATCAAAAAGTCCAATGAGATAGGTCAAGGTATAAGGACAAATAGGAAGGTCATGTATGGATGGAGTCAAGTGAATATGGAGCCTACACTAGCAGACAACTGGTGTCAAGAAAGACCATATCTATGTAAGGTGAAAACCAGTGGGTTTTGTTAAATGACCTAAATGTGCAAGCAATTGTCCATTTTATGATTTACAGTTCATTTTAAACAGTTTGCCACATCAGGAATAGTATTCCAAGCAGATGCTGTAAACATGACTAAATCAACAAGATAATAATTCACAGTCAGTGATAACATATCCATAGATCATACAACATCATCATAATCATCATGTACCATCTGAAACACTGCTGCAATACATCTCTAAGCACTGAACTGAAACTGTATGGGATAAAGGGTCACATCAGTCATCAAATCTGAACTCTCAAGGCTCAGCCTTGACACAAGGTCTAAATAATATACTGCTCTGATCATGAGTGATCCAAAATATATAGCCATGCTCTGGAATAATGGAAGCTCTGGAATGTGCAGATATCTGCTGAACAAGGATAGTAGCCCTGCTACTATAGTGTGATAACAG
The DNA here is from genome assembly GCA_027924585.1 of Larix kaempferi. Lineage (NCBI taxonomy): Eukaryota > Viridiplantae > Streptophyta > Pinopsida > Pinales > Pinaceae > Larix > Larix kaempferi. The sequence continues at coordinate 10,453,180 of BSBM01000087.1, forward strand.
GTCCAAGTGGGCATAATGAGGCATGCTAAGACGAGTATGACAGCCCTTACATGTGCAATCACATCTACAAAGCATAAACATGAGTGTGGTCGGGAGCCCCTAAGCCATTTGTCCTAATGGCATCATCCCAAGAAGCACATGACACCAACCTTCGGCATAAATGCCCTGCTTGATGAGGGACTTCCACCACATCAAGGAGCAGTCAATTGTGCCACTAAGCCAACACTCCTTAGAGGGAAAACCAAGAGGACCTGCCATGGCCAGACCATAGGCTTTGGGCCCCACCAGACCAACACCTTTACATAATCAAGCCCCAAACATGGCCTTTACAATGAAAAAGACCCCTCCTCTCTAGCATATCTGATGTGGCACACTGCAAAGTATCTGGAGGGTAACAAAGAGCTAAGGGAAAGGAGATCAACTTGTTTTTAGATGTGAAGTGTAAATTGTTAAGGTAATTTCCCAAAATAACCATTCAATCACTTCAGATTTACAATGATCAACATATTAAATACTTAGAAGATTGCTCAATGATGTACAATAAAATAAACCATGAACATTTACAATACTTAGCGAAAGAAATACAACAATGGATCACAAGACTTTGAAAGTAAAATGAATTAAACAAATAATTTCATTGCCATGAGATATAATAAACCATTCATCAAGTTATATTGCAATATAGAACAATTTGTTATTATTAGAGATTTTGAAGTTAGGCTTTGAATGAGTCCTTGCTTGAGAGAAGATCTCTGAAACAAGGAGTCACCCAAATTTAACTAGACCAGACTTTATGAAGGGACTAAAATCAGTTCTCCAAGTGTGGCAACGTGGTCTTAGTCATATGCCAATTACTCCAAATTGGTTATCCACACAACATTTGCTCTTCCGTCCATGATCCATGAAGATAAAAACAACATCAAGAGTATGTGCAAGAAACGAAAAGCAATGAAGTAAAGCTTCCATCAGTAGAATTCTAGAATTCTTAGTGATGATTATGTGAGATATAGCATTTGAAATTTAACCATTAACCAAGATATTTTTCCAAAAGTAACAAGTGTAGTTATTTAATAATTTATCCAATGTGTCCAATATAAACAAGATACTAAACCAACACTTAATTAAATAAGAACCCCACTTAACTAAATAAGAACACCAAGTTGTCTTGCTGTGATATGATGCACAAACGTAATGGTAAAACTCTGAAATTCCAAAATTCAAATAAATTACTTTAGCCAACAATCAGAGGTGTTTTAGCAAGTCAAGTTTGATCATTAACCAAAGTAGAATTTCCAGAAAATTAGAGCTTGCTGTCCTAGTGTTTTGCAGTGAGGGGAACAACAAGAAACCAATAATTTTTCAGATTTTAACCCCAAATTATATCCAGAAATTTAAAGTGCAGGAAATTTGAAAATTATAAGTTAGAAAAGATAAGAAAAATTTCCAGAATTAGAAGATATTGCTGTAATAATTTCCAGAATTCTTCAAATGCAATATTAGCCTCTTAAAACCACTAGAAAATTCAATAAAAATTAGATCTTAAACCCATAATTTTTAGTGGTTATTTCCAGCATGAAAGCCCTCTAGAAAATATTGAAATGAAGACTAGTTAGGGTCTCTTTACTTCGTTTTTTTGTATAAATCCAATAAGCTTGAACATAAATAAAAAGTGAAATTAAAACCAAGAAATTCAGATAAAACCAAAAAATCTAGTAGGCAAAAATGAGAAAAATCCTAAATATTTTTCTCCTGAACTTTAGTGATTTTTAACCCTTAAACAAAATTAAAACAGAAACAAAGAAATTATTTATGGTTTTTTGGTTTTGGAGTTAGAGATCTTAGGATTAGTACCTTCAAACCCTTGGGCAAATGGAGTCTTTAGGATATCCTTCCTGAAAACCTTGGGTATATGTGCTTGATTGGAACCTTGCAAAACACTTGCCAAATTCCTACCCAAACAACTTGAAGCTACTTGAAAATTCTACTAAGGAAGAGCAGGATTCAAGCTTACACCTTTAACTTATCTATCTAGCTAACCCTTAGCCTATGCAAGTACTTCAATCAACCTACAGATCTAAAGTATGATAAACCAATGGAGTAACACTGCCCTTCTTCTAGACTAGATAAATAAATCATTCAATGCCAAAATCAACAAGCTTACATCAAATTATTGTGCCACCAAGTGAAATTCATGTGAAGAAATCCCAAGAACAAGAGCAAAGAGTGCAAGATGATAGTATTATTCTCCATTCACAACAACAAGCTACAATGAAGAGTGAACTCTCTTATATAGGAGAAAGCTCAACCTCCTTTACTATAAAATAATAATACATGAGCTAAAACCCTAGATCTAGCCTAGTGACTCTCCAAGATAGACTCAAAAATCATAAAATAATCCAAGCTAACCAACAAACTCCTCAAGAGAGAGGGTGCTCCAACAAATCATGGTCAATGAGTGACAAATGGTACAAAAAGGCCCAAAGAAGGAGGGTGCTTGATCCGAAATAGATTCTAACCTAATTGAATGGTCATAAGACTTAGTACCTGCAATGTAGTTCAGCAATAAATTAAAGGTTAGGTTAAAAATAAAAGTCACTATAATGTTTAGTTAAATAAGACAAGGACAGGAAAATACTGAATAAAATAAAATAATGAAATGAAAATATGAGAGGAGGAATGGGAACTGAAAGGTCAGTCCCTTGACCTTTTCATTACCTCAACTCTCCTATATCTCCTTGTAAGGAGACCCTCAAAGGGCTTTTGGCCAGGGAGAAAAGGAGACACAAAGGATGCTAGAGAGCCAAAAGCTGCATTGTAACCAGACATTGCCAAAATAAATGACTGAGCAACCATTGATGTTGGTTTTCTTGTTTGGGTTTCCAAGCATGTTTATGTGCATCTTTGTTGAGTGAGTAATTGATTTCTACATTGGTTTTATTTACTGTGTTAATTGAGAGTTCAAAGTTTCATTAATGGTTGCCAATGAGTGGAGAGAATGGATGAACTAGTGAGCATTGAATATCATAGAATAATGCTGCACTTTCTCCTTTGTTTTTATGAACCATAGAGTTGTAATAGCTAGTAAATCTCCTACCTTGGATGCCCAATCAAGCCCAGAGATCAATTGCTTCAATGTACAAAGTTGCCAAAATTGTTTTTAATGACTATTGGGTGGGTTTCTCACTTGGCCGGGTATTTTTATTGACTGCTAGCTGTTTCTCCTCTTTGTCAGGGCGTTTTCTTGTTGCATGCGGCATTTTCTCCATTGCCTAGGTGTTTTCTTATTGCCCGTGGCATTTTCTCCACTGCCTGGACGTTTATACATATTGCTGGCTGAATTCCTCCATTACCTGGGCGATTTTATATCTTGCTTGGGTGTTTTTAGTGATTGTTGAGTGAAATCCAACTTGCCCAGGCATTTTCTAATCTCTTGAGGTGAATTTGTGTTGTCTAGGGCGTTTTTATAATTGCTTGGGCGTTTTCATACATACTGGGTGAATTTATCCATCCCTAGACATAACTCTACCTTTCCTGGGCATTTTTAATGATTGCTGGGTGAAATCCAACTTGCCTGGGGTGTTTTTCTCCTTCATCGAAGTCTATGTACCTTCTTTTCTTGAACTAGGTCACACGCACTCCATTTTGATAAGTGTTGGCAATCTTTTGCGTGGTTTTGAATTGCTAGTGGGTGAATTAACTAAAGTCCAGATCGTATACCTCTTCTTGGACTCAATTTGTTTCATGGTTGTATTATTGTGTGTGTAGCATGCCACATAGCTTACTGTCCACTTTACATTCATCGGGTAAATCCCAATACATAGAGAAATTCAAATTGCTCAGCGTTTTGATTGAATTATTGGTATGTTGGTTGGAAAACAATATACTGCAAACTTCCTCAGTTCAGTTTGATGATGGTGTAAATTCTTTTATTTTATTGGCAAACATTTTGAGACAACACAAGTCTAGTTTCATGGGTCCACTCGCCATCCATAAACAATTAGTGATTTTATTGGATTGTTGATTGGAGTTTTTCATTTTCGTATGTTGGGATAACTACCAGCCTATACATATATCCTCTGTTGACTGTACAGTGTGTAATAATGGCGAATGGGCATTGAATCTTGGCTCAACACTGTCTTGCAATTTTTGGCTGAGAGTCATTCATGTGATATACAACTTGGCAGGAGTAATCTTCATTATTCATTTGTTCATGGTGGCATTACATTTATACAAGGTGATTTGTTGTAATTCTCTTGCCAATTCGAGGGTGCATTGATAGTCACTTCATAACAGTGAATTATTCCCTCACATGTATTTTTTAAGAGTTTATCAAATTAAATGAATAAATGCCATCTTAGGGGTGCTTTGTTGAATTGTTGAGATTGTCATTTCATCACACCAGTGATACAAAGTTGGTTATCCACATATGATCGATGGAGGTGTATCTTAGTGAAAGGTGTTCAAGTTGAAGTGGATTTGAAAATAAAACCGTAGGGCACTATTATAACAAGACTTATTCCAGCATATAGGGTCAGCTGAGTATTGCATTCATAAACTTAGATGATAACTTCCTATCATATTAGCATCGACTCTTTAAAATAGATCATTGTCAAACAAGAGGAACTCAGGCATTCAAGCAGAGAAGTATAGGCAGTCCTTGTCAGCCTACCTGGTGAGAATAACATAGAGAGCCTAACTTACAACACTGATCATTGCTTGCATTGGAGTTGGTTTTTGTTTTGCAGGAAAAACCAAGTGTTGAGGCCTTGAAGCCATTTTGAAGAACATATCTCTCTGTATAACTTTAAGAATAGAGACCAAAAGTTGAATTCTGTAAGGGATCTGTATTGGTGAAGTGAGTGGTATGGTATCAGGGCACTTGTATCCTTAATTGTGACACATCTACTAGTATTTGAAAAGAAATCAAACTTCACCATGGGCAAAGCCTTGAAGAGAGAGAAACTGGAAGAGTTGATAGAATTCAAAGACAAATCCAAGAGGAAAGTCGAATAGGAGGCAGAGAGCAGATGAACTAGAATAATAACTCACCACACGTTCGGACTCCTTCACTATCAAGAGAGCAGAATTGGACAAGTGCAGACTGCAAGTCTTGTAATTGGGAGAGAAACTCACACAGTTGGACAGTTGGCATGAGGACAGGCTCAATCAAATAATAATTCAGCTACACCAGCAATTGGCAAAGAAAGAGAAGGCATTGGAAAAGTTACAAGAGGTTGTTCAAGAGCACCAAGAAGCAGTCACCTTCCATTGCCACTGCCGAAGCCAACACTTTGACAAGGACAACTTTGGTATGCTCACCTTCTTTGGCCATTTCACAAGATCATTTTGGTGAATTTGAGAAGCATACCAAAGTCATTGGATCGAGATTGTTACGACAGATGGGCTATAATTGACAAGGGCCAGGCAAGTGAAATCAAGGCATCTTGAGCCCTATTGTAGCTGAATTGAAGTTCAAGTGTGAAGGCCTAGGTTTTGATGGTAGAAAGGAAAATGTTGAATTTTAGCTTAGCAAGTTAGCAATATAACTTTCATCTCTTTCAACTTTATTTCATAATTCATTTCATCCCACAATTTTAACATCTTTCATTTGCAGCGGAAAATAAAAGAAGGATCATTGAAAGATAACCTTGCACAAGAGACACAAATTTATCCTGGGAAACCCAATAGGGAGAAATCCAACAAACTTTTCTCAGAAGAAATTAATCCAATACAAGAACAATACCAATCATGAAGATTAAGCCCTAGCACAAGAGTGTGCCCTTCTTCCACAAGAAATCGTAGCGAACCTTTTGAGAAAGATAACAAACTGTAGAGATAATAAGATAACCCCAAAAATTACTTCTAGTGATCTTCACTTGTCTCCCTTGAGAAGTTCGTACCAATTGAGTAGAGATGAGCTTGTTGAATGTGTCAAATGAAGCGTGAGAACACTTCTATTTATATTCTTCAGTTGACTTGATTTTCACTCTTGAGGCCGACTTGTACTTTTGTCTTCTAGGGTCAATTTACCACTTTTACTAGGGTAATTGTGCTCTTTCTTGCCTTCCACCTTCTTTGGGACTTCTTCAATGCTGTCTGGGATTTCTTCAATGGTTTGTTTTGACTTCTTGGTTATTTCTTCATCATAGAAAATTTCTCCTTGTTGATATATCCTCACATGCAGATCAAATTCTTCCATAGAGCTCTAATGTTGATTTGACCATACTCTAAGAAGTCTCGGACACTTCTTAGAGCCAATGCCAAGTTCAACATTAGATTAGACTTTGTTTAATATACAAAGAGATAAGATCCTTTGTAACATAGACAAGTCAACTCACTCTATAAGAATAGATCACTCCTGTTATGGATCACTCCCACATAGAGTATGCAATGTGACCACTAGGCTTCCCTCACACTAGTCATTCCGCATGACTAGACAAAGGCTAAGCATCCGAGCCTCAATACACATAGTCAATACACATGACTAAATAGGGCTATGACGGGTCCATTCTCTACTAACCATTGGTCAATACACATGACTGATTTGGGAGAATGATCTGCATAATGTTTGCTCGATGTTGGAACCATGGAGAGCATCAACACTCCCTCTCAGCAAGGGAGTCATTTTGCATCACACCAAGCTACATACTTGATGAGAATGTCCATCAGTACTGCATCTGCATCTGTACGGTACCTGTATTGCGTTTGCATCTGTACTGTATCTGTACTGCAACTGCATCTGTAGTACGTCTGTACTGAAACTGCATCTGTAGTACGTCTGTACTGAAACTGCATCTGTAATACCACCTTGGTATCTAGGCCAGGCCATTCACCTCTTGTGAATGTCTGCCACTCATCTATCGAAACATCACGATCTCTGGGCCACTCATCTCATATGAATGTCTGCCTGCTCATTTGTAAGACCATCACGGTGTCTGGACCATTCATCTCTCATATGAATGTCTGCCGCTTATCTGCAAGACCATCGCGGTGTCTGGACCATTCATCTCATATGAATGGATGCCACTTATCTGCAAGACCATCACGGTGTTTGGGTCATTCATCTCTCATATGAATGTTTGCCACTCATCTGTAAGACCATCACGGTGTTGCACATCCATCAACGCTTGCTCTCACTCAGGGAGGCATTCTCCATCACACCAAGCTTGTCTCTGATGTATACAAACGTTTCCTTGGACAAAGGCTTGGTGAGAATATCGACTATCTGCTTGTCCGTGGATATGTACTGGAGCTTAACTGCTCCCTTCTGCACCATGTCTAGGATGAAGTGGTATTTGATCTCCAGATCAAATAGTCATGTGACACTAGCTGCAATTTGCTCTACTTCTACTTTACTGAGTGCCATAGAAGCCTGATTCCCACTAATCCAGGATATCATAACTGATCCAAGCTGAAGCAATACCTCAAATTACTTTCTCTGTCCATTGCACTCCTCTTAGTCAGAATCTGTATATATTTTGCAGCTTTACTTCATCACTTGGGACATCTCTTAGATCATATCTAACTGTACCACCCAGGCACCTCAGCACATGCTTTGCTGCCACCGCATGTGCATGCCTCAGCTCAACCATAAATTGGCTCAAGGTGTTCACTGCAAAGCAAACATCTGGTCTGGTGTTAACCAGATACACCAATGACCTAGTCAAGTATCCACCAAATCTGAATTTTAAGTATATCATTTAGCTTCTACAGATCTGCACATCAAGGGATCCACTAGATATGAATCTGAAGCGGAATCACTTAGATTCTCCATATCTGTCATCTTAGCTGTGGTCATGGACTTACAATCCATCATGTCGTATCTTGCAATATCTCGACTGTTCACCTCCTCTGCCTGAGGAAGATCTCATCACCCCTCCAATCCTAATAAGCTCAGACTCAGAGGTCAACTCCCTCCTACACTCGACACTGAACTTCTTTGTTCCTGTAAGGAATAGATCATCAATCATAAAACACCAAGATCAAATGGTCACCATCAACAACCTTGTAGTAAAGGTTGAAATCCACATCATTCTTGGTGAAGTCCAAGCTCGTCAAGTACACGTCTACCACGTCTTGGGTGCCTACTTGAGTTTGTACAAGGTCTTCTTTAATCATCAACAAGCTATGCTACAACTACTCCCTCTATGCGGGAGCATACTGCTCCTTCTGCACCTGAGTATCCTGCATTCTCTACATATGAGTATCCACTCCCTCTGCATTTGGACACTTAACTCCTACCTGGGCTAATCTCCTCACCATATAACTCAGGATCATGGAAGATTGTCTGCCCCTGTGTATCCATCTATGTAACCTCCCATCAAGTGGGTCTACCGAGAAACATTGGATACCATCCAAGTCTTTCTCAGGGTCTGCAAAAATGGCTAACTCCATAGCCTATATAATGTGCCATCTCAGATGTTAATCTGGACTGCATGCTAGATCTTATAGATCTACTTGGAAGTCACCATTGACTTCCCCTCAGTTCTTGACACTTTTTCCCACACATCATTCTTCATGATGGACTGATATTCTTCCAACATGGCATCCTGTTAGCCTGTCGCCTCATCATAACTGGAAGGCTCGAAATCAATGATGTGATTTATCAAAGCCAAATAACTCAAGAACCTTTGAGATCTTTAGCTTTTCCTGAAAGTGGCACTTGGAGCAAATTTTTTTTTCTGCATCCTGCAAGGTATCACAAAGCTATACCAGCCTCTTCTTGATCACCGCGTCATCTCTCGGTAGATCCATTGGTTCTGTTGGCTCTACTGTCTCGTCTTGATAGAAGGATAATCACTGTACTAGAGGGATACTCATCCTTTGGAGCCTCCCGCTCCTCACTATCAAAATCCATATGAAACCTTGTAAATCTCCTGAAGGCTACCGTCTTTGTCCTCTTCTTCCTTGGTCCACGGGTTCATGTTGGACAACCAAGCATCTACTCATGCGAATGCTTCCTTAGGAGGCTTGGCCCCTAATATCTAGTGAGGACACTTGATTTGAGCATAACTGTCGTACTGGATACCTCTTCTCATAAGAACATGGGTAGATCTTAATCACAGATCCTCGTCTCCACAATCTTTACAATGGACCTGTTATCACACCATAGTAGCTAGGCTACTATTCTTGCTGAGCATATATCTGCACTTTTCAGAGCTTTGCCTTTCTAGAGATCAATTATGATGAGCAACATTTTTTTAAGATCACTTACACATCAGAGCAGTGTATATCAGACATTGAGTAGACCTTGTGCCAAGGTTGAGCCTTGAGAGCTTAGATTTGATGACCGATATGACGTTTTGTTTCATACATTTTCAGTTCAGTGCCTAGAGTTTCGGATGTTATTATTGCAACAGTGTTTCAGTTGGTTCTAGTTGATGATATGACATGATATGACCTGTAGACTTGTGATTATTAGCATTGATTATTATCTTGTTGCTTTAGTCATCTTCATAGCATTAACTTGGTATATAACTCATGATGTGGCAGTATTACTTAATAAATAAAATGAAATATCTTGGTTGGATTTAAATGATGAGTTGGATGTATTACTTGCACTTAAAGGTTCCTTGACTATACTCATTGGTTTCACTACCCTCCCAGGAGTATGGACATGATCTTTCCTGACATTTATGTCTGCTAGCTTAGGCACCACATTCACTTGACTCCATCCATCCATGACCTTCCTTATTTTGGCTTTCACTCTGACTTGTCTTGATGACTTTTGATATGGAGGACTTCCCCACTTCTACCTCTGTGTTGGATTGCATCCACGTTTGTTTTGTGTCTCGACTTTGAGTTGGTGACAGAACTTGCCTTTGGTGAGTTGGATTTTATGCCTTTATCATTCTAGTCGGTTGCCCCCATATTTGGTTTAGATTGCGGAATTCCCCCTAGTCACATGCGATGTTCTTAGCTAAACCTGGAAGCACATGTACTACTTATGGAAATTATTGGAAATCTCTTATGAAAGCCTATGAAATTAAATTCTAAGAATGTGTTTCTAAACACACGATGAATTAAAGGCTAAAGCAATGAAGTGCTAAAGTACCCCATGAAGGGTCCACAAAGGTCTAAAAAGCAATGGTTAAATAAATGCTATATCTAAAGATTGCTGACCTCATAAATGTAAATATGCCCCGGATGTAAGCTGCGATTAGTTGTGCTTTTAAGCGCATGCAAAATCCCAGAGGCGTCATATAGGCCAGAAAGGCCATGGAAATTAAATGAATGATCCTAATGAACCTGGATCAACTTGATGTAGACATGATGCCAAGGTTGAATAAGCACTCTCTAAACAACTTACCCATTTGTTAGACACTGCCATTCCCTTTGTTTATCTTGTCCATCATAGTGTGTAGTTTCCCCCTTTCCCCGTCCAAAGTATCACTTAGTTAAGTTGGTCAAGTCACCCCTTTTTACCTAACCTTGTCCTTAGCCTTCACCCTTTGCTAGCAGTTAGGCCATGTCCATTGGATGAGTATGTCTTTAAAGCTTTGGTGCAAGTAAGTTATAAATAACATTTGAATATCTATGTATTAACTGCCACTTGATTGATGTTTATACTTTAAGTTATGCTGTGAATATGATTAAAGGAACATGTCTTGGTCACTTGTTATAATCTAGTCTTTGGTTGTATTTTGACCTAGTCAAACATAGTTTGACCATGGTCATTCTTGGGATCCGTGATGAGATGGACCACTTGTGCTTTATGATGTTGATTTATGGTCCCACATACACCTATTGATGATTCCATATGTTGGACATATGTTCCAGATGATTGATGTAGCTGGTCATTTTTAATATTATTTCCAGATCATCATATTTTACACTGTCTGGGTATGGTGGACCTTGCAGATGACCCAAATACTGCAAGGAATTTATTTGGTAAAATAAGGTCAAAACTACCTCTATGGTATTGTGCCGTCGGGGTTAGCAGAGCCCGCGCGAAGAATACGGGACTGTGCCGTCGAGTTAGCAGAGCCGTCGGGAGATAGCCGTCGGGGTTAGCAGATAGCAGAGCCGTCAGGGTAAGCAGCAGCAGAGCTGTCGGGGTTAACAGAGCCGTCGGGGTCGAGCCTGCGTAAAGAATACGGGACGAGCCTGCGTGAAGAATACTTCGCCGCAGATACAAGGTATCGGGACTGGGGCCGTCGGGTTAGCAGTGCCATCGGGGTCGAGCCTGCGCGAAGAATACGGGACTGTGCCGTGGGGGTTAGCAGAGCCTGCGTGAAGAATACGAGACTGTTCCTAAGCCCGTGTGAATTAAGCCGCCGCAGATACAAGGTATCGGGCCCTAGAGGAAGCCCGCGTGAATTACAAATTCGTGAAATACATCAGGCCACCGCTGAAATTAAGAGTTAGCCGCCATCAACAAATTTAAGACAAGATGCCGAAGAGTAAAAGCTGATCGACGAGGAAACAAATACGTCTTGCTGCTGTTTTCCTTTGCATTGAGTAGAGCCATGAATTGAAGCCGCCATTTTTGAATATAATACACAGTGAATTGAAGGGATTACTGGAATGTCAGCAAAGAGATAAACACATGGAGGACACGAAAAACAATGAGGTTTCAAACCCCAAAAACAACGATTTCAGTAATAGAGGCCAATTTCAATATTTTAATCAATGCAACCAAAACCAGGGGTCAACTTACAGCCCGACTGACATAGCCATGGAATTGGATTTCTCCTTTTGAACAGCCCAGGTAAAACAATTGCTACGGAAAATGGAAATTCTTGAAACAGAAAACGACAAACTCCATTCAGAAATACACACCCTTTCAGCTAGAGTTTCGAAGGTGGAAGGGGATAATTTATCTCTCAAGAAGATATTACATGAAAGGAAAGAACAGGGAACTCTCCACCCTCCAAATGATGCGTTACATGCAGAAATTCTCGATCTCAAGAGCAAGCAAGAAGAAATCCGATCCCAACAGGCCACCTTCAAACATGAAACGGAGACACACATCAATTCTTGGGCGCAGGTGGTTCGGGGGAAGGATTAAAACCCCCCTATTACTGCAGTTGAGGAGGTGGTACAAGCAAAGCTTGTGGAAGAACGCACCAGATGGGCAAGGGAATTGAATCTCAAGGTGAGAGGTCTTCCCTTACCTCACCCCTATCTGGACCCAATGGAAGTGGGGGCTAGTTTCCTTCGGGATACCCTTAGCCTCCCCGATATAGCTCTTGACAGAGCATGGCTAGGTTACGACTCTACTCTCTTCCTCAGATTCCGGACAACAAACGATCAACTCCGCGCCCTCAAGGCTAAGCGGAAATTGTTTTCTCTCCCCAACAAGATCTTTTTAGATGAGGACCTCACTAGAGCAGAGGTTGTGAAACTCAAACATTCCAGAGAACAGGTTATTGCGGCACGGCAGGCAGGGAAATGGGCAGTTATCAGGAATCTTCGAGCAGTTATTCGGGACTCCTTCCCACCTGGGTGGGAACCCCGAGCTGGAGGTTCCAAATGACGGGACCGTTTGGGGAGACGACAAGGTACAGGCATCTCTATCAGCTGTTGGAATGGCAATGGATCTTTTTGGTCATCGCCAGGACTCTTGTATGATGCTCTCGATTCAGTAGACATCCTCTTCGTGACCGAGACACATGCGAGCCCTGTTAGGCCCCTGCCATATATTAGGCCCCTACCAGATATTACATGTTACCATTGGTTCTCAGTTTGCAGACAAGAGATGAGGAGCTCAGGAGGAGTCAAAGGATCAGGTGGAGTTGCTTGTTTGGCTAAGGACTCGTTCCGGGACAAGATTTCTTTGGTAGTTGAAGATGAGTTTGCCAGGTTTATGTGGATTAGGATTGGCCTTGGAGTTTCTCATCTGTGGAACATCTACATTGCAGTCTGTTACTTTCCCCCAGCTTCTTCGCCATTTGCCATCCATAGTGGCCCTAATGGGGACCCCTTTCTAGACTTGTACACCAGCATCACTCAGTACTCTACTGACAGAGAAGTCATCCTCCTAGGAGACTTCAACGCTCGTACTAGGAACCTCCAGATCCCTCTCCATGATCGGTCAGAGGATGTGTTCTGTACCTAGGGGATTGACCCAGCTTCAGTTGGACTTCACCGGATTTCAGAAGATGATTTGGGCCCCACTACAGTTTATGGTAAGCATCTATTGCAGTTGGGGGAATCTTAGGAGCTGTTGATTCTAAATGGTCTTCCCTATTTCCGGACTCTCGCTTCTTCACCTGCCGACCACATGGTGGGGGTGCGAGCATAGTTGATTATGTCCTCACCAGCCAGAACTTGCTCCCTTTTGTTTGTCACTTCACGGTTTTCCCCATCCCTCTTGTTGACCACGCACTTCTTTCTTTCTCTCTCCGATTTGACCCCCCCCTCCCACCTCATACCCTCTCTCGAGGCCCACCCTGGACCATCTTCCGTTTCGACGAAGGAGACCTGGACACCTTCTCCTCGACCCTAAGCCAGTTACTCCCGTCAGAGACTTAGTTCTCCTCGCTTGACTCTGCTTCCACTAAGTACACTTGTCTATTGTTTGCCATTTGGGAAGCTGCACTCAAATCCTTCCCTCACTCCACTCGCCCTACTTCCATCTCCCCAAAAGTTGGATCATGTCCCATGAACAAATGGTACGATGATGAATGCAAAAATCTACATCGAGAGCTTCGATCTGCTTCCCACTCTCATCCCTACTATTCAGACCTCAAAGCTTCTTATCGCTTCCTACTCCGTCATAAGAAACGACTCTTTGTATCTCAAAAAAGACGGGAACTATCCGCTCTCCTTACTTATTCCCCTAAACATTTCTGGCGTACCATCCTTCCTCGACGCTCCCCTCTCCCATCTGACCTCGATCCTTTATCCATGTTTTCCCACACTTCCAATCTTTATGATATTCCCGGACAAGCCCAAATCCAGGTTACCTCTCCACCCCCCTCCTGTTGCTTATTCTCAACCAGGGATATTAGAGAGGCCATTTGGATGATGAACAGTAGCAAAGCAACAGATGAGGAAGGATACCAAGCAGAGTTCTTTAAGCACGGTTTTTGTGCTTTGGTTGGATACTTGGCTGATCTTTTTAACCATGTAGCCCGTGAGGGTTTCCCACCGGCATGGTCACATCACATCATCCATCCGATTCATAAATCAGGTCCCAGTTCAGATCCCAATAACTACAGAATGATCATGGTGGGCCACACGTTCTCGAAGTTGTACGCTACCGTCCTCCATAGGATGCTCTCTAGTGACCTTGAGCAGAGACATCTCAGGGCTAGGGGGCAAGCAGGCTTCAGACCGACTCATCAGACCATTGACCACATCTTCACTCTGCGCGTCGTGATTGAGGAAGCCCGACACCGTTCTTCGAAGGTCTACTGTTGCTTTGTAGATTTTCGAAAAGCTTTTTACTCTATTCCTAGGGAACCCCTATTCCAGAGACTCAGAGATATTGGCATCTCTGCAACCCTATTGACAGCTATTATGCGCCTATATGAGTCCGTTCTCGGTCGTCTTCGCACAGCCCATGGGATGTCTGATTTCATTCAGAGTACTATTAGGGTCAAACAGGGATGTCCACTATCTCCCACCTTGTTCGGGATTTACATTGATGAGTTGGAGGCATTTCTACACGAGCATATCCAGGACATGGATGGTTGTCTTCTTCACCAGGTTTTGATATCTATTCTACTCTTTGTTGACGATGTGGTCCTCCTCTCCTCATCCCTGGAAGGATTACAGAGGCAGCTGGATGCCTTAGCTCTTTTTTGTGATCTTCGACAGTTGACAGTCAACCTGGGTAAAACCAAGGTTATGATCTTCAATGGAGTGAAGAAAACTTCGGACCTTCACTTCCTATTCAGAGGAAAGGAGATTGAGACCACCAACACCTACACTTACTTGGGGGTGCAATTCTCAGGCCCTCGCTTCAGTTTGCGACCTTCTCTTCAGCCTCAGATCAACAAAGGTTATGGATCATTAGCCCTTCTTGAGACAGTGCTTTCGACATCACTTCTAGGACATCTCGTCCAAGATGAGCCTCATGGACACCTTGATCCGTCCCACTGTTCTATATGGCTCGAAGATTTGGGGGCCATCTTTACTTGAGTCAGACTGGGCCTCGGTTGAGAGAGTCCAGACTCTTCTTCTTCGCCGCATTATTAGATGTAAATAGACAGTACCTTAGCACATCATCCTTGCCGAGTTCGGAGCTCAACCCTTCAGGCTCGAGACAGTTTTCAGTTTGATCTCATTCTTACACTGTGTCTGGAGCTTTGCAGACTCGGTGGAGGGTAGAGACCGATACCCTTACCTTGCATACTGCTCTTCTGAGGTTATTGCCCGTTCTACCCATTCGGGTCGGACTTGATGTTGGTTTACAGGGGTTTCAGATCTACTAGAGGCAGTGGGTATTCAGGTGGATCGTCTCCCCCCTTTCCGATATTCATTGGATGCTCCTAGACACCTTTTACCCACTAAACAGAAACTGAACAAGACCATCCGGGAAGACATCTACAGGCAATTCGTCCAGGTCACCTGGGTCAATCCTCCGGGAGGGTTACGCCCAAAGATGGCCTTTTACGTAGAGCACTTCCTGGAGCTGAGAGATGGGCTCATTGTCCGACCCCAGTATACATTTCGTCACTGGATGCATGCTCTTCGCATCCCTCTAGGCCAGTTCAGAGTCGGTTCTCATAGACTTTGGGTTGAGACGGACCACTAGATTGATAGATCAGATAGAATCTGTCAAGTATGTCACCTATAGGAAGTGGAGACCGAGGCACACTTCATTTTTAGATGCCCCAGTTACTACGAGATCAGAGGACGGTTCCATTATTTGTTTAGAGACTCTCAGACTCTCGCCGAGTTTTTCAGATACCCCGATCAGAGATGTTTGGCTCTCTACATGCTGGAGGCCCTCAAATTTCGAGCACATATTCTTTAGCCTCCCATCAGATCGGACCCCACGTAGAAGATCACGCCATTTTTCAGGGTATTACCCTCAAACAGGGGCACCAAGAGACCGACCGATATCAGTACATATCCAGGTTCTAGATCAGTGAGGATCCGTGGGACCTCACCCCGACCCACGAGATCTCGGCAGCAGATTCATCGCAGACTTCGTCCTAAGAGACGGGCTAGATCCTCCCGACCTCAGCAACATACAAACCCCCCCAGGCAACGAGCTTGTGGGCAGTCCGCACTCTCTACTAGCCCCTCATCAGGACAACAGACTTTGTTGAGTTTTCTTCAGTCCTCTTCTTTCAGCCTCGGATATTAGGAGAGATGGGTCGGATCCTCAGACCCTTTCACTTCTGGATCTTTTCCGCTAGGACATCTCCGCCCCATTGTGGGTTTTGTGGATTCGCGTCTCCAGTCAAAGCTCTCTTACTTCAGTCCTGTTCACTTTTGTTCACTCTTTTCTTTCTTTCTTCATGCATTGTACCTTTTTATAGGAGACCGTTTGGTTCTCCCGCTTTGTACGGACATCATTGTAATCAGCAGTCCCTTTGACCTACTTTGTGGTCATTAGTTGGACATTAATATAATTATCTTATCTTATGAGTACTCATCTCTAGTGGATTTGGGTCTTCTGGATCCATTGAGACACTTATATTTCAGTTATGGGCATTTCTGGGCATGATTTTAGCAGTTATCCACCTGTTGACCAGTTTGGGCATGCTGATGTGGCTTGTCCAGCAGGAGCATTGGAGGCAAGTCATTTCCTAGGGCGCTACAGAGGAAGGGGGTGGTCCAGCCACTTGTTTTTACCATTATACCCCCCTTCCAGACAGTTTGGTACACTCAGTTTGACAGCGCAGGCACTCCAGAGGCTATTTTGGTCAGTTTGAGGGTTTCCAGGAGGATTAAAAAATAGAATAAAAAGGTCATTGAGGAATTCAATTTGGGCAATTGAGGCAAGGTTTTGACACTTGGTCTGCTCAGAGGTCATCCATGGTGTATCCCCCTTCTTCTAGATCAGTTGACATCAGTCAATGGAGTCCACATGGGCCACAGGAGCTCTTTTATTGTATTTCTCTCTCTGATTAGGGGGATATGATTTGATCTTTTGTATACTTGGACATATCATAGACTCATATTTTATATTATTGTGCCATGGGGACATGCTAGTGAAGGGGAATAATACCTCCTAGCCCCACCATGTGCTCCTAGTCACTTGTCCATGTCTTATGTTGTGGCTCCATGTTATCTAGCCACCCCCCATGTGTGACGTCACCCCTCCTAGAGTCACTTTAGCTATGATGTCACCTTCTATTTGAGTGATCCATGTGTTATATTGTATTGGCTCATCTTAGTTGTTGATTACATTGTTATATCTTTTGATATCAACCACTAGTTTTCAAAAGTGGTTTAGGGTTTTGGTCTTTCTCTCCTATAAAAGGAGGAGACCCCCTCATTGTAAAGGCATCTAGAGATTTTTGGCTCTTGGCTATTGGAATAAAAATATTTTCTTGGGCATCTTGGATCTTGGAGTTGGAATGCTTGTGGTGATTGTAAATGCTTTCTCCTCTGCACTGACAGACACTGGTGGGCATCTTGGATTTTATCTTCACTAACACGATTTGCGGGCAAAGAAGATGTTTTGAGGGAGTGCGTATTGGTGGGGAGGCCTACCCTACTATCTTCAACAAGTCGTTTTGGGTTACAGGGAGTTGTTTTGTCTTTGCACCAACAATTTCATGTTATTCATCTCTTTTGTTTGCATCTACTTCCATTTTTGTTAATTGATTGATCTTTGTGTCCTTGGTTGATAGGAATAGGGAGGCCGAATTGGTTGAAGGAGGAAAAACGCTATCAAGAAGGGCTTCATCAAGTTTGGAATTTGATCTTTGTGGGAAGTAATCCTCGTCACAAGCAATCTCCATCTTCATTTTCCAGGTACGCTCAAGGAGGTATGCTATTCTTCTACCTTGACCATCTATTCTGTTAGATCCACAAACCCTAATTGTTAAAACTCTCATTTTATTTATTTTTTAGATCTACTTGGATCTAGCAAGCTTTTGGGGATAAAATTTAAGACCCACCTCTATAGTATCCACGACAATTCATATCTATAGTTTGGTGGTGTTTGGACCTCATTTGACCCATATCCCAAGGCACCTTGCCCTCCTTGAGTGAAGTCGCATTCCTCGAGGGAGGAAAGTTTGTTGGTTCCAAGAAGTGGGTAGGTGAGTTTGTTTCTTCATTGGATAGATCAACCCCTAAAACCTACCCCTAGTGCTTCACCTTGTTGATTTTCACCTTGTGGGCCCCATTCCTCATTTTGAGGGATGAGCCCTACTTGGGTCACTTGGTGATGCACTAGATCTATGGAGATCTAGCCATGGCTTGTCCTTGAAAGTTTAAACCCACTTTAATAATCATCTTAACTATCCTGATCTATAATTTGGTGGACATCCGACTCCATTTGGCCCTTGATCTAAGGCACTAGTCATCCTTGGGGTAATTCGCACTCCTTGGGTAGGTGGGATTTTGCTAGATCCCATACTTGGGTGTTGCTATTTCTTCATCAAACCTCTAGATCCATGCCATAGCATACCCCTAGTGCCATTTCTTTTCAACTTTGACCTTGTGGGCCCAACTTGGACCATTTTCCGCTTTTCAAGGAGTGGGTCCCACTTGGCATAATCTACATGGCATTAGATCTCTTTAGATCTAACAATTAAACCTCATAAGTGGCCCTTATCATCTATTGGTTGAACCATTTGTCACTTATTAAGCCTCTTCAACCACATCTTAACCCTTGGTCCCACTTAACCTTTTTAGATCTAAAATCAACCACCATTGATCTCCTTGATTCATTTTACACATTTCCCTAGAAATCTTTGGGTTAGCTAGTCTTCATAGATTGGCTAGGGTCTCCCTCTTGATCTTGATTCATCTTGATCTAAAGTGAAGAGTGCCTCGGTTATCGTGACACCCAGCTTGCATTGGGAACTTTTATCACCCAATAGGTGCCCCTTGAGATAGATCCAAGATGGATGGCAGAAGGGAGGGGCAACCAAAGAGGTGCAACCAAGATAACCTCGACTCCCAATGGATGGTTGTCACGCCAATCGAGGCAATCTTCACTTTATGTTATATAGCCCAAGACAACAAAGGGGGAGACCCAGATCTACTCCCGACAGGAGAGATCAAACCAAAACACCAGATCAAGTCAAGTATAAGTGAAGTACGTAAGGTGTATGGTGAACCCTAGATCTAAGGATAAAGTCACTAGATGAATAAGGGGTTTAATGAGTAAAGCTTTAGTGGATGTGAGAGTGACTTATAGTATTTTGAAGTAAGATCCAGGATTAAAGTACTAGTCAATTGTGAGAAAATCCACTGCCTTGGGAACCGTGTCCAATGCAGGGTAGTTAAAGGTTGAATTGGGGCTAACGAGTACCAGAGACAAATTTGATTATAAGATATGACAATGTCAAGGGGTTCAAGTGACCAAGACAAGGATCAAACCATAAGTTAACCCAACAATCTAAGAAAGTTGAATGAGCTTGGAGAAAGACAAGTGCCTTGGGAATTGGGATAAATGGAGTAAAAAAGAGGTTAACTTGTGGATCATGACCCCTATGATAAAAGACAAGTGGGCTACTAAAGGTATGATGGTTGGATCTTGCTAGATCTAATAATTCATGATGTGACCCAAGTGGACCACAATCCCTTAAAACAAGGAATGCTACCCTCAAGGCAAGATTTCACAAAATGACATACTAGACATAGGTTTCAAGGTATGCTTATTCCAAATCCACCAAAATATCAACTACCCACGTCCTACAAGTGGACAAACTCAAATTCCCCAAGGAGTGCGACCTTGCCCAAGGAGGGCCAAAAGCATGATAAATGGGATCAAGTCAAGTCCAATGGCCACCAAAATATAGATCCAAGTAGTTTATGCTAGTATCAATGTGGATCTAGGAGATCAAGGCAATCCAGTGGCTAGATCTCAGTAGATCTGAGATTGAAGATATCACCAAGTGGTCCAAATGGGGTTTAACCCTTAAAATGAGGAATAGGGTCCACAAGGTAGAAATCACTAAAGTGACAGTCTAGGGGTAGGTTGCTGGATGTGTAGATTGCAGATCAAGTGAAATCTCAACTACCGACGTACTAGATCTAGGTTAACTCACCCAAACCAAGGAGTGCGACCTCACTTGGAGAGGCTAAGTTGCCTTGGGAAGAGGGTCAAATGGAGGCCAATCCTCACCAAACTATAGATCCGGGATGCCGTGGATATTATAAAGGTGGGTTTTAAATGTCTTACCCAAAAAGCCACTAGATCTTTGTAGATTTGAGAAAATGTAAAAATGGGGGTTTTAATTAATTAGGGCTTGAAGTAACTTAGACAAATGGATGGATCATGGAAAGAGAAATTACCTTGAGATCATACCTGAGTGATGAGGAGAGATGCCTTGTTGTTGAGGAAGACTCCCGCAGAGATCAAATGAGAGATTGTTGAATTTGCTTGCCGAAATGATGCCCTAGCCCACAAGTGCGACCTCCTCTACCTGTCAATCCAAGGAAAGCGATTTCAATCAGAAAGGTCAAGTATGGAGGAAATACAAGCGAAGTGCAAATGTAACATGAAATAGAAGGTCCTGGGACAGTAATACTCCCTGTTACCAACGAAGAAACCCAAAGAAGAAGTAGGGAGGGTCCTCCCATACCAATATGTCCTCCTTGAATGAATTCGACCTCCACCTGTAGATGCAAAAATGGTACAAAAATATGGCAAGACAATATCTCCAATAACTTAGTGCAAAGGAAGAATCAACGAACGAACACCAAAAGCATTCACCACAACACTGGAGATAGATGCAATAATAATTTTCTATTCCAATAATCCAGAGCCACAAGTCCCTTTTACAATGAGAGGCTCTCTCCTTTAAATAGGAGGGAGAGAGTCCACAATCTAACCACTTTTTGAATGAGTGGCTAAGATTAAAAGATCAAAAGATCTAATCAATGGTTGGGATGAACTCAACAATAAAATACATGGATCACTAATAAAATATAACAATAAGTGGACAAAATCGCCCTAGGAGAGGGGATCCCACCAAATCATGATGACAAAATATAACAACTAGCTCATGGTGGGTCCAAGGGGTAATTTTAGATACCCTTGGTCAATCCCCATAGCACAATATCAATAAAATAGTCATCAAGGTACCAAATCGTGCCTCTATGGACAAATCGTGAGCCTTAGGAGGCAACAAAAATCATCAGAAAATGCCATAAGTGATGGATGTGGGTCCCGATGAAGCTGAAACTGCTGGAGAAGGTGTGGAAGACATCCCACTCATCATCACTGATCATCCCATGCCAAAACTTTGCCTTAGTAGCCCAAATCGAATTCCTGTGTAGCCATTTCTACCGATTCTGAACTGCCCCGGGAAGCGTGAAACTACCCAAACTACCTCCTGGAGTGCCTGCGCTGTCAAGGTGAGGGCACCAGTGTGTCTGGGAGGGGGGTAATATGGTAAATCAAGTGGCTGGACCAACCCCTCCATGCACAACGCCCTAGGTGAACCAAATAAAATCCATCTCTGCTCTAACAGGGTCTCCGACAGAGCGAAACTGCACTAGGATAGCCTATTGAGGCTCAATCATCACTGTAACTGCCCGGAACTGAAAGTAGACTGTCTCATTGGACTCAGAAGGTCCAAATCTATCCAGGATGTGTACTCATACACCATATGGATCTCTGCATGATCATATAATATATCCAATATGCCCGAACAAGTGAAATAATAATAATCTGTAAATGATCAAATAATGCTGAAAACCATAAATCATCATCATAACCCTGCATTTGATGCATAGAACCATCATGTACATGTACATAGACCATATATCATCTATCTGTGTCATCATAAGGTCTAACCATCTCATGTCCTGTGGCTGACCTTGGTCAAACTGGGTTTGACCAATTCAACATGACCAAATATAACTCAGAATATCATCGGAAGCTGCTGCAAAGTGTCAGAGGTTAATGCATGCTCTACAATTCATTCAAATAGCAATTATAACAAGTAGCAGTCATTACTGGCGATCTACCAACAAATATATAATGTCATTAATTATTATTATGACTCAGACTAGACTTTCAAGACCATACTCACTTCATAGTTGTGATCAATTTGCTAGTGAAGGGTGAAGGCTTAAAATAAACTGGCTAGGCCAAGGGATGACTTACTGACTCAACATTGTGACACTTTGGATATGGGAAAAGAAATACACACCATAGCATATACTGAATGAGCAACAACACAGGGAATGGCGGTGTCTCACAAATGGCTAAGTTGTTCAAAGAGTGTTTATTCATCTTTAACAGATGCACACAATCCATAATACAAATGAGGCCAGCAATCATTTTGATATAGCATTTGAGTTTCATTGCTTTTGGGCCTAAAGTTTTCATAGCCTTTGATCTATGTGTGTTTATAAACACATTGCATAGATTTACATTTATTTAGGCTTTTTGCTGCAGGTGTGTTTTTAAGGCACTTGTTTACCTGAGCACTTCTAGGTGTGTCACAGACAGCTTGTTTACCTAGGTATTTACATTTCACAAGATATAACATTTTATTTCATAGCCATTTTCATTTGGCTTGCCTTTCATTCATGTGTGTTTAGAAACACATTGCATGAATGGGATTTTTCATACAAGATATAACATTTCATTTCCCATACTTTGTATTTATGGCAGCACTAAAAGTTTCAGGTTTAGCCAACACAACTTTAGTGACTGGGGGATTTCTCAAGGAAATCCAACTCACCATAGGTAAGTTTTGTCACCAACTCAGAGCCGAGACACAATAAACAGGGAAGCTCATCCAACACAGAGGCTACAGTGGGGAAAAGTCGTCCATGCCACTAGTCAAGTAGTAAGTCAGGGTGATAAACTAAAAGGTAGGTAATGGATGGATGAAGACAATGAATAATGGAGCCAACACTAGCAAGCCAAGGTATGGTGGAATGATCACCTCTATTCTCCCTAAGGAGGGTAAAACCAATGAGTATGAATAGTGAACTTCTAAGTCTGAGTAGGGACAATATAATATATATAACAAGATCAACTAGGTCCACATATCTATATGATCGCCAGATCATGATACTAAATGCTAAGACATGCCATAAGAATGAACATAAAAGCAATATAACCACAACACCATGATATACCTGCTGAGTCATATACTTGAATGCTCATCCTCTAAACCATCATCTGTCCTCTAAAACTGCTACTGTAACTCTGGGCACTACTGACTGCTCATGTTCAAATGGTATAATAGCTACATCGGTCATCTTTCTGAGTGTCCTGAGACTCAGTCATGGCATGGGGAATATATACTGTCCAAAATCTGATAGTGATCCAATATAGATGCTCATCTCAGCATCTCAATGCAAGGGAACTGGCTGAATAGTGTACTGGAATCAGAAAAATAATGTATGGTAGCCCGACTACTATATATGTGATAACAAGAACCATGGCATCTCTTGGGTCACCTCTTTAGTTGTCTACACCTCTACCGTTCTGGATGGGTTACCTTTAGAGACAACTACAAGTTGTGTGATAATAGGACCTATTCTGTAACACATGATAGAAATGTCCACAAGGGTTAACCAACACTAATTTAAACAATAATGCTATTCATCAATAAAAATAACAATTCAATTTGGGCAAATCATACAAAGTATAAAATAGTTATCTTTGCTTGTTTTGTTGACTCCCGATCTTTGCCTCCTTGCAGAAATCGGTGGAGTTTCTGGAAGGGTACTCTGCTTCATCGTTTGATCTGAAGACCTTGATCTTCTTCTTCGTCATGTTCTAAACTTTTGGAACTTGTTAAAGTCTTCATTGAAGGAACCATACATAGTATAAGAAGACATCAAAGGATGCCACTGTCACAGTCAACATGTGTTTGAATGTACTAGATCCAAGATCCCCTTGGATCTACTATCATTGTTCAGAGAAGATCCCTTGACATTCTTGCCAAGTGTATAACCCTTGTAGATACCTTCATGTGCTACCTGAAGCTTTTGGAATACTTAGAAGTACTCTTTGCAATCATCATCAAATCTGTTTTCTTTTCTTCTGGGGTGGAAGCTCTTCAACATTAGTTGCATGTTTCCTTTCTTTCCTTTTCCTTTGAGGGCATTGATAAGCAAAGTGACCAATTGTGTGACAATTGTAACATTTGATCTTTTAAACATCTTTCTTCTTTTGTTTTGAAGCCGGTCTCCTATTTTCCTTCTTCTCACCATTTCTATTTATTTTCTTCTGAGAACATTGGAAAGCATAATGACCAAAATTCTGACGCTTGTAACATCTTACTTTTGTAAGATCCTTTTGATCTTGAACCAGGGTTGATTCTTTACTTGTATTTCTCTTCTGTTCTTGGACTATGATGTGTTTGGAAGCACCACTGTTTACTGACCAAGTATCACTATTATCTGTAATAGTGCCATTAAGAGTGGAGACAAAAGATTTCTGGAGTTCATATGCAATCTCGATTCTCAACATCATCCACTCTGTCTTCTATGTTAAGTTTTGATATAATTTTCATCCCTTTCAACTTTAGCAAGAAATTAAAACAAAATTCACTATGTTAGGGTTTGAAATAGAAAATTAACAACACAATAAAAGTATTGCAGAAATACAATTATAACCAGTTGGACAACAACAGTAATAAAGTAGGTTAATGAACAAAACAAAATTACAATTAAACTGAAATAAAGCAGTAGTAAGAGATCTAACTAACAATCACAAAAGAAACAAGCTTGATAACCAACTTGATGAGTTGGACCTCCTTATACTCAGAATTTAACTTTCAGATCAGACTTTGCCTCTTAGAGGCAAGTGAACAATTGGAACAAATAACTGACCCTTACCTGAGGGTATGCACATACCTGAGAGAGAGAGAGAGATCAAGTGCTGTAGGATAGGGTTAGACAAGTTACTAATAGGTACATCAACCAAGATCAACCCCAAAATTAGGACAATCAACACATGCTCAACAGAGAATGGCACTCTCAAACAACCCTCATAATGGACATCAACCTTCACATAAGTCTCAGCAGTGGACTGTAACTTCAAAACAAGGACAACACCTTCACAACAAGCAATGGAAGCCTTAAAACGCTAAAAAAGAGACCTCAACCGAACAATAGTAGTTGAGTGGCAGCCCTAACATGTAGCAAACAGGCAGCGACAACTTCAACAAGGGGGACGACTGCCCTAGCAGACAGTAACTAGGAAACAACACCCTATACAAGGCAACGACCTACTCACAACAAGTATCAACAGTCTCAGAACAGACCTCAACCCCCTCCAAATCAGTCAAGCAGTGAACAACAACCTCCACACAAGCGTTGACCCCCTCTAGACATTCAACATCGGTAGCGGGCATCGCTATGATGGCAAATGAAACCCTCAAAACAGTCCACATAGGAAACGGGAAGCCAACAATCTCAGAACAGACCTCAGCCCCCTCTAAATCAGTCAAGTAGTGAACAACAACCTCCACACAAGTGCCAATCCCCTCTAGACATTCAACATCGGTAGCGGGCATCCCTATGATGGCAAATGAAACCCTCAAAATAGTCCACACAGGAAACGGGAAGCCCTAAGATAGTCCACACAAGCAATGACCTCCTTTAACAGTCCAAAAAGAGTCCACGTCTTGCACGTGTGAGGGAGAGGAGGAGAGATCAGGCTTCAAGCGAGACAGTCGTGAGTAGTAGAGCAGAAAACAAGAGAGCGCCCAAGCATAGAGGGGATAGAAACCCTAGACGTCACCCAAATAGGACTGTTGAAAAACCCTAGATCAGTCACACAAAAATTAGATCTGAATTGCCAGTTTAAGATGATCTCATAATGAAGGGTTAGACTCTATTTATAACCTTTTAATGACTTCTAGGAGGATCTTCCTTCTATTTCTTTATTGTCTTTAGGGTTACTTAAACTAGGTCAAAACGTCCTATCTTTTAGGAAGGTACCCTATACAAAAATATAAATTATTATAAGGACATCTTTAGGAGTGGGTACCATGAACATGACAAAGGATAAGTTACCATGCTCAAGTGGGGCACTAGCACAAAGAACAATAAAGGAGGGGTCAAAAGACCAAACCAAACACAAGACAATCCATAAATCAAGGAGGGGTAAACAACCCTTCTAACCACAAGACCAAAGATGTAACAACAAGGTGGGAAGACAACCCTTTTACCCACAAGACCAAAAAAAAAACAAAGTGGGAAGACAACCCTTCTAACCACAAGACCAAGGGTGTAATAATAAGGTGGGAAGACAACCCATTTATCTCTCTCTCAAATGTACAAGTATTCCATACACTAATTGAAAGTTCTATCATTACCATATAAGGAAGGTCCAAACTGGATGATGTGATCCTCTGGTCCTCCTGACTGCTCCTAAGGTCAAATGCTAGTGACTTTAACAAGGGGTGGCCAGTCCCTTGGGAAGACAACCTAGCTCAACCATCTCCAAGACCTAGGAGAGGAGGGCATCACACATCATCATCTTGGTTAACTGGCCAAGATCCACCTGGTTAACTGTCCAGGAATACACCTGACCAAGAATCTGCCTGATCCTAGACCAAGATGCTCTATCTCAGCCTGCAGGATCTGCTTGGTCCTCATGACCAAGAAACTGTCTCTTCCTTGACCAGAATTCCCTAGAGACTGATAGGGGCGCTTGTTAATTTTATCCAGAGGTCACTACTCGTTCTGGAAACCCTGAGATCTCAATGACTTTGAGTCTCTTTAAGCCAAATAAACAAATTGACTTATAATGGAAAGTACTAACAGATCTCTTAACAACTTGAAGAAATAATGAGCAATCATACAAATGAACTCACAAATTTATCCTGGAAACCCCAATGGGGAATACCAGCCTTGGGGGGGATTTCTTCTTTCTCGATCCCAGAGCAAAATAAGATGAGGGTAGTTACATATAGAATCTCAGAAAATGCAACCGAACCTGACGGGTATAAAACCCTAGATTTGCAATTGCTGCTCTTGGGAAATGCGCCCCTGTTGTCTGTTCGGATCTAAATCTCTCTGAAGATTTGTCTCTGCCCATCTCAGGATGTACTACCTCTCTCACTCCACAACCCTGATCTGCTCTGTCAAAGATGAACCTCTGCAATCTCCCTCTGTAGAATGTGCCCCTCTCTTTGCATGGAAAAGTGCGCCCTCTCTCCAACACTGAGAAGTCGCCCTAGCTCAGATCTCAGCCAAACTCCTCTGAGATCGTCACAGATCTTCTTCAATCACTGAAGAAGACCTATCCTGCAAGTCTCAGCAACTCTAGTCTCCAGCTGGATCAACTACGTCCTCCTCTCCTCAGGAAGTGCTTTATTGTTGTTGTCTATTAATTGAGTACGATTGATGTCTAGATAGTGATGAAGGGAATGAATTGGGAGATGATTGATGTATTAAGACTGCTTTTGATTATGTGCTGAGGGCACTTGAGGATTGTACTTTTTTTCACCTCAAATAAGAAGTACGTTTTTTTCTTGGAAAAAAAACAAAGTGAAGAAAGCCTTTTCGAAAGGGGCTACTATGTGATGATTCTAAGGGGTATATATAGGGTTGAATGCATATGTAATATTGGTTGGCCTAATAGGGGGCCCACATGTGCAAGGGGTGAGAATATGTATATATAGAGATCAATAGAGTTATTATAGGGGGGTGAACAGATGATCTTGATATATGGTTGTACTTGGGGTTATTTGGAGAAGGTTCTCATATTATTTAACGAGTTACTGTGTAACTCATCATTATCATCTCTTTGGGAGATGTGTTCCACGTTCATACTTGGTATATTGTTCGTATGCTGGTTTCTTATGCTATTTTAAGGATTGGGTATGTGTATGCTGGTTTCTTATGCTATTTTAAGGATTAGAATTTGGGTACATAAGACTGCTCTTGTTTTTATTGTTTCCTCACTTGCCAAAAGGTCATGTTCACTCTCAGTAATATTCAGACCAGTATCATTGATGGTTATAATATCTATGCTTTTCAGTTCTGAAGCTTATTGCTTCTTCCATTGAATTCTAAGCATTTCTACTCTAATAGTTCCCCAATGAGATTTGCCACTATAGACCTTTCTAACAAAGACGTTGATTGTTACATTCTTGAAATTGATCATTTCTTTTGAAATTGCAGGGCAAGAGCATTGAGCACAAAGTATAACTCATCTCCAAACAAATCGTCCCGTCCATTTGACTGTAATCGTGATGGGTTTGTGTAAGTAATTATTCATCAACAATGACTCTTTTGTGCTTATTTCTTCCCCTTCTATTTCATACGTTTAATTCCATTTTTGGCATTTGCAGTTTAGACTCTAGAGTAACCGTGGCTTATGTTTTTTTCCATTCTGTAGGATAGGTGAAGGTGCTGGTATTATGGTATTGGAGGTAAGATATTCAACGTGCATGAATTTTTCCTTGTGAAAGGAAATGGAATTTCAAATCAAACAAATTAGATATTCATATTATACATTAATTGTTGCATATGAAAACATACTAAGAGAACCAAACACTTTGTGAAGGGATAGGGTCTTGTGTTGCAATGATTAAGCAATTCAATATTTAAACATGCTTGAAGTTGACTTAAAGATGTCTAAAATTATTCATATTTGGTTGATGCATAAAATGATCAGATTGTTGTTCAATCTTAAAACTTTGTTCAAATAGAAACTCTTTTCTGAAATTATTTTTGTTTACTTTTGTGTCTTGAAGGTCTCATATAGTAACTCAAAATTCAATTATCATTCCATTTTATGTTTCCCTTGGTTTCAGAATGAGTGTTTTGTCCAGTTGTAATTTGCCAGTGTATATCTAACCATAAAATGAGCTGCATATTGGACATTCGTATCAAAAATTATATAAAAGTTGCCTAGGCTTATAATCATTCTGGTATGATTATCTAATTTGTGGTTGCTCTAAATATCATTGCAAGACCTGTTCTTCCATAAGAATGACTAAACCTTCCAATGGCTTAGGCACTTTATGATCAATTAGCCCTAGTCAATAAGTTGTGAGTTGATGGTCTTCGACTTCTTTATGCATGTTGTATTACAATGACAGATATTCATTTATTATATTGATTCATTGACCACATACTATGAAAAAAATAATGCTTTGAAATAATGTTGGATGATTGTGTGTATGTGTGTGTATCCAGAGTCCAGATAAGCAGCCAGTTATTTGGGACTAGTTTGTGCATGTGCTATGTTGAAATTAGAATGGCTTTAACAAAACTTGTAGTTGCAAGTTGCAACTAGCTAATTGAGCCATCTTCTCTATCAAACACCTTTATAATAGTGAATGCATGAGTACGGTAGCTTGAAAATTCACTAAGCTTATGTAGAGTTGAACCCATGTATGAAAGACAAATCTCTTTTCAACATAAGGGCATAATGAAATTCAGCTGGCATTGTGATATGACTCAAGGGGGGGCATATATGGGAGTAAATGTATATGATATGACCCCAAGTGGGGCATATATTGGAGGTAAAAGGGTTGGCCTCCTTGCCACAAAAACTAGCACCCTAAGGCAAAGTCTCATAACAGGTTCTAGCCAAGTGCAACTATGGAAACTTTACAACTGTCACCTAAGTAAAGTTTTCCTTCAGTTTTAGTGAGGAACGATAATCCTATACTAAGGGGGGATCCCTAAAGTAACTAAGGTTTGTTTAACTGATTAAGTGATTTGAAGATTCCTTAGATTACTTGTGAAAGATTGTGAGAAGATTTAGATTAGTGAACTAAAGTGTTTTGTGTGGCATTTAAGTTGTAGGAAAAAGAATTCATGCACGATATAGTTAAGCACCACTCATTAAGATTATTATTACTCACATTGATTTACTTGCTTAAACCAAAAGATAACAAGAAATTGGAACATAACATGATACCAAAGAACATGTGAACATACCATCGAATAGATTTCACCAATCAAGTAGAGCATCCATGTTATTATTGCATGCAAACTCAAGTATGGAGATTATGAAATCAGATTTAACCACAAAGTAATCAACCATAGACCAGATTTGATTATATCCTTTATTTGCTTACCAATCATTAAAGATGTATTTAAGCAAAGTATTACACAAATTAAGTCTGAGATTGTTAAGTAAAGTTTTGAAATGAAATCCGTGTAATACAACCCAAAAAACATTTGCTATATTGCTATTATATATTTGCAAGGAACTGAAATAACAAGAAATAAATTTAAACCATATGTGAGAAGTTTAAAATTTGATTACCACAAGTTAAAGCTTAATAAAAATGGATTGCACCCATAAAATCTGAAAGTAAATTATAACATAAGCCACCTCAAGGCTTTTGTTCTAGAGCTGGTGTTGCCAATTGAGCAAGAGTCTTGTATCAAAAGTTAAATGTACAAAATCAGATTGCTGGAAATTAACTTTAAGTGATATTTTGCAAGTGTAAAATAAACTAAATAACAACAATGAAAGTGTAGCTTGTTTGTATGATAATAGTGAAAATTACTAAGCTAAGCTTGAAGTAAATTTCTGAGAATTAGGGTTGCTTCATAAAATTGACCAAATAACTATTGATCTATTCATATAACAAAGATAACTTGCTGAAATAAACATGCCATGAACCAGTTTTTTGTTTTAAATTACTTAGAAAACAAAACTAATATTCAGAAATTAAATTGAAATGATATGAAGTTTTGCAAAAAATGTGGCTATATAACTTATGAATGTTTTGATTAGTGCCTTAGGTATTTAGAGAATTTGAGTGAATGGAGTCTAAAGGAAGAGATTCTGGTGTTTGGAGATCAAAACGAAGGATTGATTAAAAATCTCAATAAATCCTCTCATCTTCTTGATAGCTAAATCACTCCTCCAAAGATGAAGGGAGGGAATTCTAGTGTAGAACCCTCAATATGTTGAATTTTTAATTATTTCCAGATCTTGACAATTATTTCACAATGATTTCAAGCATTCATTTCACAATTCATTTCATCCACAGTTTCATTGAATAGTTGCACACTGAATATATCAACTTAAATTCAGAAACAAAGGATCATAGAAAGATTGCCATGCACAAAGGACGCAAAATTTTTACCTTGGAAAACCCAATAGGGAGAAAACCCAACCAACTTTTCTTAGAAGAAATCAATCCAATTCAAGTACAATACCATTCATGAAGATGAACCCTAGCACATGAGAGGTTCGCCCTCCTTCACAAGAAACCCCAACAATGGTAGTGAACTTCTAGAGAGAATAAGAGAACCCAAAATTATGCTTCTTGCCTTTGCTAGACCTTCTTGGGAGGTGTGCACAAGTGGAGAGAGAAGAGGTGAAGTTGTGATGATGAAAAATGAAGTGAGTGAACCCTTTATTTATATTCTTCAATTCACTTGACCTTTTCCTCAATGGGGCCGACTTGTAAACTTGATGGGGCCGACTTGCTAGTTTTGATCTTCATCTTTTATTTATCTTCAGGGCTGACTTGCTATTTGTTGTCAATCTTTCTTTTGGGACTTCTCCAATGGTTGACTTGACTTCTTGGTTGTTTTCTCATCATAGAAAAGTTGTCCTTGTTGATGTTCATCTTCGCACATGTACGTCTATTCAACCATAGAGCTCTTATGTTGATTTGACCCCACTCTAAGAAGTCCTAGACACTTCTTAGAGCCTTTGTCAAATTCAACATTAGATTAGACTTTGTATATTTCTCAAGGGGATGAAATCCCCTATCAAATAAACAAGTCAACACACTCTAATATAAAATAGATCACTCTTTCTTGGAGCACTCATTCTCAGAGTAATTAATGTGACCTCTAGTCTCCTTCTCGGATCACTCCTTGGAGTAAGCATCTCGAGCCTTATTTACTCCTAGTCACTTCTCATGACTAATCAAGGCTACGTTGGGGCCATCCTCTACCAACCATTGGTCAATTCTCATGACCTCTCTTGGAGAATGTCTGCAGAATGTTGCCCGATGCTGCAACCTGGAGAAACATCAACACTCCTTCTCAGCGAGGGAAACATTTTGTATCACGCCAAGCTTTGCACTTGGTGAGAATGTTTGTAGAAGACACTCCGTATCTCTGCCAAGCTTCTCACTTGGTGAGAGTGTTGTCATTGCCAAGCTTCACATTTGGAGACATTTTGCGTCATTGCCAAGCTTCTCACTTGGTGAGAATGTGGTAATCCATCTCAGATATATATTGCCGCTGCATCTCGGGTCTTTCTAGCCAAATCTCATGACTATCTGGATAAAGACTGCGCCCGGGCCATTCACTGCTAGCATAGCCCCATGAGTGAATGTATCATTCACCACTAGCATAGTCACGTGAGTTAATGTCTGCCCCATACTGCTCATCTGTATAACCATCACGGTACCTCAGCACATGTTTTGTTGCAACCCAATGTATATGCCTCGGCTCAACCATATACTGGCTTAGGGTGTTCACTGCAAAGCAAATATTTGGTCTGGTGTTAAGCAGGTACATCAAGGAGCAATCAGTTGCCTTTTCATCATGGGATCTGTTATCACATCCATAGTAGCTGGGGCTACCATGTCTTCAGACCAGTTTCCAGTACTTTTCTGGGCCAGTCCTTTTTCTATGACATGCATGAGATCAACAGTCGATGGGCATCTTTTATATGATCACTCATATTTTCAGTGGACCTAGAGCATCCATTTTCAGCCTTATGCCAGGACTGAGCCTCATGATCCTAGATTTGATGACTGAGGTAACCATTTTCTTCCGTACAGAGCAGACATGATTACAGTGCCCATAGTTATTCAGCAGCAGTGTTCCCGTATTGTTCAGTGGTTCATATGATGGATACATGTTTATGGTTATGCATTGGATACTTATGTTGTGCTCTTTTTATTTTACTTATCTTGGTAGCTTGATTGGGTATTTAGTGGTCATGATCTGGCGATATCTTTATGTGGTTGTTGATTGATTGTTTAGAGTAAGGGTGATTCAGTTGCTTAGAATTGGAAATTCTCGTGTATACTCATTGGTCATGCCCTCTTAGTAGTATGGACTTGGTTATTTTCCCTTTATGGCTTGCTAGTCATGGCATCACCTGTCACTTTCCCCATCCATCCATTGTCATCCATATTTGGTTGTATTCCGACTTACACGTTAGCCTGTGATATTGAGGATTTCCCCATCTATGCCTCCATGTTGGATAGATTCCTTGTTACTATGTGTCTCGGCTTTGAGTTGTGCAACAAAACTTGTTGAAACCTTGATCCTTCTGGGCCAGGAGAACCCACTGGTGTTGGTTCTTGAGCTTAGGTGAGTTGGTCTTGATTGTGGATGATTCCCCTAGTTGCCTGAGTTGTGTAAGCTAAAACTTCAAGCAAATTGTACTACCATCATTACTTGCATTTATGTGATTCATTATTATATGTTTTGAAATGCAAGCCCATGGTAAAACAAAGTAAAACTATGCTTTTAAGCACAACAAAGAGGGCTATGAAATGAAATGTAAAGCACCTTGGATGAAAGCTGGAATTAGTTGTGCTTTCAAGCACATGCAAAATCCAAAGGGTCAAAGGCCTAAAAGCAGTGGGTAAACAAATTCTAAATCTAAAGACTGATGGCCAGGCTATTATTGAAATGTAATGATTATTTTCTCATGGAGCCTACGGGTTGGGATGTGAGATGGAGTAAGAAACAACTAATTCTAAGTGTCCCCTAGAACCTCAAGTTACGGTTAAGTGTGCACCTAGTCACGGTGGTTCTAGAAACGATCCTCACGGAGCTTGATTTTAGCTTGGATGTGAGCTGTAGACATTTGTTAAAGTTGAATGGGCATTCCTCAAAACAACTTATTCCATTTGTGAGACACCGCCATTCCTTTTGTGTTTTCTGTTCAACATATGCTTAGGCAACCTTCCCTTTCCCTTTATCCGAGATGTCACAGTGTTGAAGTTGTAAAGTCATTCCCTTATCCTAACCTTGTCTTTTTCACCTTCACCCATTTCTAGCAAAATGGCCATGTCGATAAATGACTATACACTTGAGGGTCTTCTTTTGAGTAATTGGTTGGTTTTATCTAGACTTATATTTGATAGTTTATTGCTTAATCGCCAGTAGAATGCCACTTTATACTTTAATCTTGCTATTGAAATATTTAAAAGAGCATATCTCATCCATTTGCACTTGCAGCATTAGTCAGTTCTAGCCTGGGTTATTATTTTAATCAGTTTTGACCTGGTCAACCCAGTTTGACCAAGTCAACCACAGGTTTCGGGATGAGTTGGATCGATGATGTTCAAGATTGATTATTTGTGGTCCTATTGTGCCCATTAGATGGTTCCATGCATCAGATGAAGGTTTTATGTGATGGTTTGTTGGATTTTTATTATTATTAGCATTTACAGACCATTATTTTTATTGTTCGGGCATGGTTGAGCTTATAGATGATTATCCTGATGGTCACATGATGTATGAGTACTCATCCTTATTTGATTTGGACCTTCTGAGTTCATTGGGACACTCAGTGATCAGTTTCAGGCACTTACAGGTGATGATATGGTCGGTTTATTACTTTACAGCAAATTGCCATGTAAAAATGGCCTGTCCAACACTTTTTGTGATTATTTGAGTTCTCCTAGGACGCTACAAAGGGAGTATGGAGACGAGCCACTTGTTATTACCATATTACCTCATCCCCAGACATTTTGGTGCAGTTAGTTTTGTGCCCGGAGCACTTGGCAGAGAGTTATAGGCATTTTCATCTTTTACAGGTGATATTCCGACAAATAAAAAATGGAAAATTTGCTAGCAAGGAAATCGATTTTGGCAAATGAGGCAAGGAAATGGCATGAGTTTTGATCAGAGACTTGTTATGATGTATCCCACACTTTCCGGCACGCTCTGCAGCTTCAATGGGGTCCACACATCCTCTCAGTTATCAGATGGGGCATTTTGTTATGTATTGGAGACAACAAGTCCTAGTGACTTTAGTCACTTATTGTTATATTATGATTTGATGTATATTGGGGCATTAGTCTAGTGAAGATATATCATCTCCTAGCCCTCGCCAACATGTGTTATGTTGTGTTCCTAGTCACTTTTATGTCATACGTCCCCCCTAACCGTCATTGAGGGAACACGTCCCCCTCATTTTGAGTGATCCATGTATTATGTTTTCGGCTAATCTTAGCCGTTGATTATTATTGTTGTATCTTATGATCTCAACCACTCATTTAGAAAGTGGTTAGGGTTTCGGTCTCTCTCACTCCTATTTAAAGAAGAGACCCCCCTCATTGTAAATGGACTTTTGGCTTTGGACTTTTGGAATAGAGAAAATTCTTTTGTGAGAAATACTTGTGTGATGGGTTGAACGTTGGCTATGGCGATTGAAACTACTTTTTCATTGCACTGAATGATCTTGGTGAATATATCTTGCATATTTTTGGATCCATATTTTTATTTGCAGGTAGAGAAGGCGATTTGGAAGAGGGGTGCATTTGCTGAGGAGACTCACCCAGTATCTCTCTCTCAGATCTTGGTTATTTAGGGAGTGATTTTGTCTTTGTACCAATCATTCTTTATCTTTTACTTCTTACTTGCATCTACTCATCCTTTTCGCTTACTGATTGAGTTTTCCTTGGTGTGCAAGAAGAAAGGGGCACACTTGTGGTCCTTGGGCATCACGTTGGAGCAAGAGATTCAACAAATCTTTCATTTTCTCTTTGCAGGAGTAATCCTCACCATTCCGACATTCATCTTCAAGATCCAGGTACGCATCACAAGGTACGATATATATTCCTTTACTCTACCCATTTGTCATTTACATTAAAACCCTAACTGCTAAAACTTATAAAAATTCTCTCGGATTAACTACTAAGAATTTCGGCGAACCATTTCTGGGGTTTCACCATTAGGCCTAGCCCCAGGTGGGTTCTCTAGGCGTCACCCTTTGAGGACTCAATTTTCCCTTTCCCTAGGCACTAATCTTTCTACCCTTGCGCCCTCCTTGGTTTGTCTATCTTCTGGGTTGTTAAAACCTTGTTTTTTGAGCTTGTGTGCTTTGATACTGTCAGATCTACCTACAAGTGGTGCTAGAAAGCCCTAACTTTTCCAGATCTATTGCTTGGGACCATTTTCCCCTATTTTAGTTCACGTTTCCCAAGGCAATTAGATATGATCATTTACCCTAGTACTTATATCCTAGATTTGCTTCTAATCTCTAAGTCATTGTATCCAAAACATCTCACGTTGAAATTTCATTTCTCCTAAGCCTCTACAATGACTTTGTCCCTTAGATCTAGGATTCTTCACCCCTCACCTTACGTATTCTATTGTTTAGTTTGATCTGGTGATTGGGTTAGATCTCTCCTGTCGGGAGTAGATCAGGGTCTCCCCTTTTGCTATCTGGGGCTTGGGTAGCATAAAGCAAAGAGTCCCTTGATTGGCATGACAACCAATCCATTTGGGGATCGAGGCCCTCCCAGGTCACCTCTTTAGTTTCCTATCTCCTCTACCATCCTGTATAGGATCATCTTGAGGGGCAACTACAAGTTGTGTGATAACATTTTTGGCGCCGTTGCCGGGGAGGTAGAGGCTTACCTTTAGTGTCTGGGAGTGTCCGTGTGTTATCTCATATCATATCGCATCCGATACTTTACTTTGGTGATTACATTTTTCATTGCATAAACAATTTAAACACCAACTTAATTCACTCATCTCACCTCTCCTTACGACATTTATCATTCGGTGAATCAACTTTGTGGTTCACCTGGCGACCCCACAATGCGACTCCACTACCGAACCCATATGTAGACTCCACTAGGGAAACTTAAATTTATAATTCATAATGGACCCAGATGTTCTCCGCGACTTTTTTCAGGCCTCAAAAGAATTAAGAGAGTATAACAAAAGGAATCCAATATTTCGGTATGAGGATGATTACGAATATAATTATGGGTATGAACCTCCATATCAAGACTTTTATGATACCCATCATTTGCCTCATCCGTCTAATAAAATTTCTTCCCCAAATATCCCAAGTGAACCGATACGAAAATATCAAACACATACCCCAGTTGTACATCTAAATCAAGTCCCTAGCAGAAAAGCTAGAGTAGTTAGAACACAAGCTAAGCCATCTCCCTTTGACTTCTCTGAAATATACAGGGCACCTCATCCTATGCCAAATGAGTACATCAAGAGGTTGCTGTTAAAAAGTTAACTAGGAAAGTTATTCTTCGGGATGCGTGCAAAGTTTTGCATGCACAATAGTTAAATATGCATGCAAAAGTGAGTTTTTGTATGCACTCACATTAGGTTTTTGGTGAACCTAATTGGCCAGTGAGATGTTATAAGGAAGGATGGAGGTTACTAGCAAGCCAACTGTGTAGACAGATTAGAGAGAGATCAAGTTCAAGAGTTGGGCGACTTTCATAGGAGGAGGGGCGCACGTTTTGAGGAGAGAAGGTCGTTGTGCTTCCGGTTGGAGGATTGAGCAGCTGAGACTTCCAGAGTATGCCTTCCTTAGTGATTGAGGAAGATCGTGACGATCAGAGCTCAGATCAATTGAGATCTGACAAAGTGCAAGTTTCCGACAGTTGGAGGAGGGTGCAGTTTTTCTATGTAGAGAGGGGCGCATTCTTTAGATCTAGACAGTTGGCCTTTTCTTTGGCAGAGCTGACTAGGGCTGTGGAGTGAGAGAGATAGTACATACAAAGTTTGAATTGCAGGGAGATCCAGATCCATATTGACAGTTAGGGCTCATTTCCCAAGTGCATGCATTAGTCTTTGCATGCAGATCTAGGGCTTTGATACCCATCTAATAACAGCAAATAGTGTAGGGACGTGTCTACATTGATTAAGCTATCTTGCTAAGAAATGGTGAGTTTCTTTGCCAGAAATGAAATAATTAACACAAATCTCTTAAGATCTAGATTCAACCATTAAACATTCATAAAGATCTAAAGCCATTTGAGGATTCAACTCAAGCATAATAAGCAAAATTCAAACCCTTGAATGGAAAAATTCGAATAATTTCATATTAAAATAAGGAAGAAAATACATACTTACCATGGTTCTTGATGTGCATCCTTCCTCCATTGTCATGAACTATCCTTTCTCCACCCTTGCCTTTGATGAAAATGAGCTCTCCTTTCTTCAGAATCTCTCCAGCATGCCTTTGCTCCTCTTTGCCTCCCCTTACCATGCCCGACATGCCTTTCTTTTATAGCATTGGGAAATGGGATTTCAAGTTACTCTTTTCAATGTGGGATAATCATTTTTGATTATTTTCGCTTAAAAAACCCACTTTCCATAGTTTTTTAGGCTTTTTTCACAACTTAGCATATTTAAGTACCTTTTTAATGCATTTTTGTGCATTTCTTCTTACTAACTGACTGTTAGAGCTTTGATTTGGGCTTTTGGTGAACAGTTCAATCACTGAACTTTGTCTCTATTAAGCTCCTTCATTCTTTACTCAATCTTTCCAGTTACAAAAGTAATGATCAGATCAGAGAGGATTGTTCTCTCTAGTACTTGTTTTGTCTTCATGTTGGGGGTGAATGGTAAAAGTATGCTTCCACCCTCACTTGGTTAAGGGTGTTGATTTGATTGTTAACACCATCCGATTCGGTTATCTCATCTGAAGTATTTGTATCTATTTATCTTCTACTTGCTTTGATCTAGGCTCGAGATATAAGATAGCCCCACAGATTGTTGGTTTTCCCTGTTTGGGGTTTCCAGGGTACCTCCTGAGTTATTGTGTGATTACCGTGTATTTTCATTGTGGAAGTGTTGAGAGATCTATAGTGTTTGTATCTTAAGTCATTATTGTATTTCTTATTTATAGAGTCTCAAACCGCTTGAGATCTCAGGGCATCCAGAGGGAGTAGTGATCCCTGGATAAATTAACATGGTATCAGAGCCTTGGTAAGGGTCAGGGAGAGAAATCACACTCAGATCTGTGAGCATCATACCAGATCTGTGTGGTGAACTCAGTTGGATATCTGATCTGTGGAGAGGGTGACCAGGTCTACCTGATCTGAAGAGAAGAGCTCAGATCTGTAGTTCTAGAGGTCAGATCTATTAGATCTGTGCTTTCGGGTACGGTTTGAGATCAGGAAACCATGACTACAAGTATGAGGGATGATCAAGTTACTTGCACCTGATGCTCTTCAACAGATGTAGATAAGTATTCTACTGAAGAGATTGGCAGAGAGTTGGCTCTTAACACATGCCAGTCATTAAGTGCTTCTACTTCTAGTATATGGTATATAGACAGCGGGGCCTCCAGCCACATGACGGGTGTTCGAGGGTACTTTACAGATCGTGCCGAGGATGGCCTAGATCTTGAGATTGTACTTGGAGATGATTCTACAGTCAAAGCAGTTGGACGGGGAACAATCTCTTTCCAGAAAGAATCAAGAGAGTTTGAGAGTTCGCGATGTTCTATATGTTCCGGGTTTAAAGAAGAACTTTATCTTAGTTTTTACTATTGAAGATCGAGGATTGTGGGTAATGTTCAGAGATGGGAATGTTCTAGTTCATCCCAAGGGATCCAGAGATACCTTTGCTGTGAGGATTGGAGTCCGTAGCGAAAAACTTTACAAGCTTAACTTTCATCTTCATCATGCTTTGACTCATAGCAGCCGGGATGATGATTGTGATATGTGTGAGCTTTGGCACAGGAGGATGGCTCATCTACATCATCCAACTCTGAAGATCTCGAGGGAGATTGTGACAGGAGTGCCCGACTTTAGCACTGAGCATAGTGATGTGTGCAAAGGATGTGCTCTTGGTAAATATGTCAACACAACCTTTCCCATGAGTGACAACAGATTTGCAAGAGCACTTGATTTGATTGATTCCGACATTTGTTGTCCGATGTCCACCGCATCTTTGAAGGGTTATGATTTCTATGTATCCTTCATAGATGACTACTCCAGGAAGACCTGGATTTATTTTTTAAAAAGTAAGGAATCAAAAGAAGTCTTGCAGAAGTTTCAAGAATTCAAAGCACTTGTGGAAAATCAGACAGAAAGGAAGATCAAGACCTTGAGATAAGATACTGGAGGTGAGTATACCTCCAAAGAGTTTAATGAGTTTTGTATTCAGGAGGGCATTAAGAGCCAGTTAATAGTTCCTTATACACCTCAGCAGAATGGGGTTGCTGAGAGGAAGAACAGGGCAATTGTTGGTGCTGCTAGATCTATGTTGCATGATCAGGGCTTTCCATTTTTCCTTTGGGCTAAGGCATGGAACACAACTGCATATATTCAGAACAAAAGTCCTCGTAAAGTGTTGGGGAACAAAACTCCAGAAGAAGCTTTCTCTGAAAAGCAACCTGAGGTTGGGCATTTCAAGATTTTTGGATGTCTTACTTACTCACATGTCCCCTCAGAGAAAAGGACTAAGTTGGAACCTACAACTTAGAGGGGGATCCTTGTTGGTTATGATGAGACCTCGAAAGCCTATCACATTTACATTCCTGCTCTAAAGAAAACTGTAGTGCGGTGGGATGAGAAATTTGAGGATCGAGCTTTCAAAAATCACGTGAGACAGAGAAGGGAAAGCAGTAGGTTACTACATCACAGGATGATACAGGTCAGAGTGTTGTTCCACAATGAACAGGGTGGCAAGTATGTGGGGTGACAGGTTTCCGGATCACTGGTTCCAAAGTTATAGAGGCAGGAACTGGTACAAGGTCTCAGGATGGTGATCAACCAGGATCAGGGTCTCAAGTTACTGACTCTCGAGCTATAGGGATGACAACTATAGGTACTTCTACTACAGGTATTCAGTCTCATACAGTTGATTGGGATGAGGATGAGCAGTTCTCCTCACAGGAGGTTACTGTTATCACATAACTTGTAGTTGTCCCTAAAGGTTATCCTATCCAGGATGGTAGAGGCAATGGACAACTAAAGAGGTGACCCAAGAGATGCCACATTTCCCAATGGAATTGGGTGTCACGCTAACCGAGGCACTCTTCACTTTAGATCAAGCCTAAGCAAGACCAAGGGGGAGACCCTAG
Source organism: Larix kaempferi (assembly GCA_027924585.1). NCBI lineage: Eukaryota > Viridiplantae > Streptophyta > Pinopsida > Pinales > Pinaceae > Larix > Larix kaempferi. The sequence continues at coordinate 10,494,218 of BSBM01000087.1, forward strand.
CTAACCTATGAAGGATAACGAACCCACTCAAGACCTCCTAGGGAAATGTGAGAGTGAGATATGAAGAGATCAAAGGTGGATAGATCTAGATCTAGAATGGATAAGTGGACCCAAGGAGTTAGGGCTTGGTTGAAGAGGCTTATGAGATGGACAAATGTTCAACCAATAAGAGATAAGGCCACTTATAGGTTAAGAATGGTAGATCTAGATAGATCTAATGCCAAATAAAAGTACCTAAGTGGGGCCCACCCTTAAAATATGGAAAATGGTCAAAATGGGGCCCACAAGGTAAAAATCAAAGTGAATTGGCACTAGGGGGTTTGCTATGATATGGATTTATGGATTTTAGAAGAAAGGAGCAATACCCACGATGTGGATCTAGCGAATGGCCACCTACCCAACAAGTGTGACCTCCCTTGGAGAGGCCCAGTGCCTTAGATTGGGGGGTAAATGGAGTTGTATGTCTACCAAACTTTAGATCTGAGATGTTTAGATGATTATTAAGGTGGGTTTTAATTATTAAGCCCAAGTGATCACTAGATCTCACTAGATTTGAAAAATAAAAAAAATGAGGGTTTTGATTTTTGGGTTTTTAGATCTAGAGAATAAATGGATAGATTAGAGAGAAAATACGTACCTCTCAAGCGTACCTGGATAATGAAGATGGATGTTGAATGTGATGAGGATTACTTCCCACACAGATCAAATGAAAGAAGATGTAGTTCTCTTGCTTGTGCATTTTTCCCTAGTCCACAAGTGCGCCCCTCTCTTCCTGCAAAACCAAGGAGACAAGCTCAATTAACATAACAAAAATGAGGGTAGATACAAGTAAGAAACAAATGATAGAAAATGATTGGTACAAAGACAAAATCATTCCCTGTTTGAACCAAGATTTGGTAGAAGCTTGTAGGGTAAGCCTCCCCACCAATGCGCACTCCTCCAAATCAACCTCTTCACCTGTAAATCAAATTAGTGGAAAAAGATACAAGATAGCTACAAACTTCCTTCAGTGCAATGGAGAAGCATTTACAATCATCATAGCCAAACAACCATTTCAAGATCCAAGTGTGCTCAAAAGATAAATTTTATTCCAATAGCCAAGAGCCAAAAATCTCAAGATAACCTTTACAATAGAGAGGCCTCTTCCTTAAATAGGAGGAGAGAGACCAAATCCCTAACCACTTTATGAACGAGTGGTTGAGATCAAAAGATAAAAACAATCTAATTAAAGACTATGATGAGCCGGTACAATATCACATGGATCCACTCACATGAGCGGGGTGCGCACTCACTAAAGGAGGCCCTAGGGGGGTGCGCACCATACAAAAGTGACTAAATCAAAAGTATGCCACATAATATAACAAGGACCAGTGACTAGGAGCCCATGGTGGGGCTTGAAGGCTTTATTATCCTTCACTAGCATCACCCCATGGCACAATGATATAACATATGACTCAATAACTTGTCCAAGTGAACAAATGATCAAATCCTGACCCCCTCAACTAAGAGAAGGATGCATAAAATGACAACCCGGAAGCTGTGTGGACCCCACTGAATGCTACAAGTTGATCTGGAAGCAGTGGGACACACCATAGATGACCTATGAACATACCTCATGCCAAAACCTTGCCTCAAAAGCCCAAATTGATTTTTTTAATGACTTTTTTATTCCATTTTTATCCCACCTGAAAAACCATCAAACTGCCAAAAACACACTCCCCGGTGCCTGTGCACAAAATCTGACTTTACCATCATGTCTAGAGAGGGGGTAATATGGTAATAACAAGTGGCTGAACCATCCCTTTCCTCTGTAGCGCCCTAGGAAACGACCCATCATCAATGCATCTGCAGGACAAGCCAACTCAGCATGGCCAAACTGGTCAATAGGTGAAAAACTGCTCATATCATCACTGAAAGTGCCAAAAACTATAAACTGAGTGTCTCAATGGATCCAGAAGACCCAAATCTACTAAGGATGAGTACCCATACACCCTATGGAAACCTGTAAGATCATCTGTAGCATCCACCATATCTGGATAATAAAAATATAATGGTCTGGAAACAATAATAACCAAATAAAAACTGCATCAACCATCATCTGAAACCTGTATCCAATATATGGAGTCATCAAAAGGTGTATCAAGGACCATAGATAGACATCATACAGCATCACTGATCCAGCTCATGATGGATCCCAAGGTTGACCTTGGTCAAACTAGGTTTGACTGGTCAAATTGATCAAAATATGACCCAGGCTAGCGAAGCTTGTTGCTACAAGTGCAAATGGTTAAGACAAGCTCTTTTAATCATGTTCATAGCAAGACTTAAAGTATTAAGCGTCATTTCACTGGCAGTTAATTTAAAAATAACATAAATTCAAATAATTATTTACTTCACAAAAGAACTTCAGGGATATACTCATTCTGTAGACATGATCAATTTACTAGCGAAGGGTGAAGGCTAAGGATACAAGGCTAGGAAAAGGGGGATGATTTGACTGACTCAACACTGTGATACTTTGGATAAGGGAGAAGGTATTACACACTTAAGCATATGTTGGATAAAGAATACACAGGGAATGGCAGTGTCTCACAAATGGGTAAGTTGTTTAGAGAAGTGCTTATTCAACCTTGGCAAATGCCTACGAAATCACATCATTACATTTTAGTTCCTTGGCCAACAGTCTTTAGATTTAGCATTTGTTTAACCACTGCTATTTTTAGGCCTATACAACCCTTTTGGAGATTTCACTTGTGCTTAGAAGCACAACTACTAAAGCTTTCATCCAGGGTGCTTTTCAAGTTTCCACTTTATTTCATATGACAACCTTTTTGGGGATTTTGCATGTGTTTAGTGTGTTGGAGAAAACTCACTATGGCTTGGGAATACCACAACAGACAGATGACTACCAGAAATCAACTCAATTCTCAAAACAATGCTATTATAAATGACAATGTTAAGATAATGGAGAAATGTAACCAACCTCGATTCACATGTTTGATGTAGATCCCCGTTGGAGCTTTCAATCCATGCACTTGAAATTTGCAAATGAGTCTTGGCAACCAATATCCAACAAGTACGTATAATATACAAACGACATTAACATTATCAATAACAATGGTCCATAATAGCACAAGCAAATGTAACCCAATGTGCAATAAACGACATTCACAACATGATGGACGAGAATATGAGTATTTCTATTAATAAACAAGAAGAAGTACAAAGTGATACGACCTCTTGCCGGCAACCAATCTGAAACAAGATCTGGATCAATCCACTTGCGCCTCCACCACTTCAATCCTCCATGAATGGCAAACTCAAACTAGATAGGAGTTTGGAAGGTGAACATAAAGGGTTCACAACTACAAGGATCAATGAGTGCAGACTCAAGATAGGGCAAAAATCCACTAGAGTTCTCTTGCTATTCTCTTCTCCTCCCGTCCATAAGCCATATGTGCTCAATATATAGTCCTCTCAAAGGTAGGTGAAATGACACATCGAGGCGTTACTCGGGCAGATGGAGAGCCAAAGGTCACCCAATGACCGCTTTCTGGGAGTAAAAATTAATAAATTAGTGATTTTTACCATTTTACTTGATACCCACAGGCTATAGTGATGCAACTCGCGGGTACGCTTGCTATAAGGATGCAACAAGCGGGTAAGAGGAAAAATAGGGCAAAATAGTGTCTGAAGGATATAAGTGGATCTGAGTCACTAAAATGGATCCTACATGCCAAATAATGCTGATGCTTACAGGGTGGAAGATTACGATGTAACAGATGCCCCCTAATGTGTGAGGTCAGAGGTTGATGCTACGATAGCCGAAATACATTATAAAACTAAGAAGTGGAGTGATGGAAACACAAGTGGAAAGAGCAGGTCACTTGTCATAATACAATAGTGTCTCTGAATACATGTCGGTATAGTACAACAATCTGATACAATGGCCATGAATAGGCAGTATATAATGGATACATGTCATAAGTGATCATAGCCATGATCCCTCTACAGTAAGATATGATCTTCTACTGAAAGGAAGACAACTGGTGCAAACTGGAGGTACAAACTGCTAATATCTGAGAGGTGATATCTCAGATGTAAAGTCAAAGTCATATGTAGCACATACTGAATGCCATAATCGCCTGGGGTCTTCTACACAAGTCTTCGACGGTGTAAGTCCCATCAAGTGAATAAAGGAGTTGGAGTCGAACTTGATGAGACATCGTCTGATTACCGGCCAATGATGTATACCGTTAACAGACGCGAGATGACCCACCAATAATGAAAATGGGCATCAAGGCATAGAGCACAATCATCAGAGTGTGAATAAATGGGTTGAAGTCGAACACTAGGATGAATCCATCGATTAGGGGACATTGATGTATTCCCAAAACTGTCGATGGTGAGAGAACCTGCCACTAATGACTGCAAGCCTCAAGGTACTCAACCGAACTCTAAGCCTTAAGTCCCGGAATAAATGGGTTGATGTCGACGGAACGAGACTCGCTGGAAGGAGGGCATTAAGGCATCCCCCATCGACCAACACGAGGTACCAGCAATGCTAAAAGATTTGGAAGATCTCAGGTGAAACGGACTGACTCAATAAGGATGGCCGACATGCAATAGTCAAGAGATTTGAGGAGTGGCCGACACTGGTTTCAGGACTTCCTTTGAACGAGAGCATGAGTAGATGGATAGACTCAGGCAGCATAGACTCAATATAGATGTGTAATGCAGGAGGCATCACAAAGGGCTCCATAATGACTGGAAGCTTAACCAATCGGTGGAGTAAACTGAGAAACAAGTACAGCTCCTAAGGTCCAACTATAGTCTCGACTCATAATGTATGGAGTGGAATGAATGTTCTGTTCAAAGGTGACACAACAACTGCCAACAAGAAATAGTGACCATAATCCCGTCCGGCTTTTTGGAATATTTGATTTTTTTGGTCTTTTTCATATTCGGGAAAAGCTTGAAAAAGAATAAAATTGCTTATAGTACAACAAGTGAGGGAACGAGTGTCAAATAGCTAGCAGACTAGTCCCAAGCAGTGGAACATACCTATGCTCAATGCAAGGAAGTGCGTGCAGGATGTGGACACTCGGGGTCTGTTTCCTTAGGGTCAAAAGGGTCATCAAATTGTGAAGGGCAAATATAAGCTCTGCAGGGCTCGATAGGGAAAAGTGCTCAGGCACCAGGCTAATAATTGAGTAAGCGGGAGCCGACACAAGGCTCAAGCAGCAAGCAGGATGATGCAATGCAATCACAACATGATATAACTGAGGGGAGTCCTTAAGGGAGATGGCCAGCATAAGACAAAGTAGAGTATGAGTCTTTATCGCAATGTCATGGCGTAACTACAAAGGACTCCCAATCCTAAGGACAAACAACGGCATGGGCACCAAAATGCATAAAGGGGGTCTAACTAGGGTACCCATGTTCGGAAAAGCGCTACCACCACATAACGACACTTCTAAAGTAGTGTGAAGGTTCCGTGTCGGTTACGAAGTGGGGTCACCCCTAGGGTTTATGAAAATGGTCAACAGGTCAAATGCATAATGCATGCGAAAATGGCATCTAACTTATATGCCAGGTGTGAAACGTACCTGCCTAGGTGTGAAATAGTTCAGAACAACTTTCGTCGAGGAAATCTAATTAAAAACACTACTCCATGACACGATATTAGTTCATAACGGCTCAAAACGACAAAAACTATAGAGAAGTGGGTCCAAAAAATTATAAATAGTAATAAAATTTTCCAAATTATAATTCATTTGCACTATTCACCAATTTGGAGTTTAGTGGTTAGTTTTCACCTGAAAGTTCAGTTGCCGATTCTGGGAGCTACAAGCGACCGTTTAGCGAACCGTCCGGAGCAGGTTGGTAGTTACTTCCATACCTTTCATTTCAATTTTCAGTGGTGGAATTTTTTGTTTGGCCAAGCGCTAGATGGCTTCGGCGCTACCCGTGGGCTATAACTATGCGGGTAGCGGGTAGGGCAGCAAACGCGCAGTCAAAAAATAAACTGCCCGTAGGTACCCGCACCTGTATACAAATTATCCCGTGGGTACGGTCGTGAAGAAATTTCCACTCCATGATGGTTCTAGAGTGGAGGGGGAGAGAGCATGACCAAGTTGATGAGGCCGTGCGCAATGATTTGCAAGCGCAACAGGCATTGCAAGCATATGGGTTGTACAAGTTCTGGAGTATAGGGGGTTTAAGGGCCCAAAACCTATTACTTCGTCACTTGATAGACTACTGGGATGTGGATGCACAAAACTTCATCCTCAACGGGAAAACCCTGACACTGGAAGTGGATGATATCTACTTCATTACTGGTTTGTCCCGTAGAGGGGAGGTGGCCAGTCTTCCGTCTTGGACCGTGGGTGGTGCGATCACTGTTCAGGACTACATAGCACGGTATTGTCCCGCAAACACACGAGCGGTGGGAAGCCAAGTGCTCGTCAATGCCATAGTAGATATGAGCACAAAGATTATTGTGGCTACCCTGGTGTGGATCACTGGATCCAAAGCTTTGCACCAGGCATCCAGGTCGGTGATGTTCTATGCATCACAATGCATGCAACCTATGGTATTCGACTGGTGTACTACTCTGCTGGTGTCTATGAAGACACAATTGACGGAATGCAAAGAAGGGAAAGCGAAAAACTTCGGGTGTGGTAGTATCCTATGCAGCTTCTTCTTTGAGAGGGTTCCGGGGCTTAGCTCGAGGGTGGATGTCCATCCTCACAGTCTCCGCGATCCAGCCTTGACCCGGTGGGCTGAGATCCTGACACGACAGGGTGGTGGCCGTTTGGCGTCACCGTATACTGAGGAGTTCTTCCGCTGGTGGAACCAGCAGGTGATCGCTATAGAGGACTATCCCTATGCGGGGATAGACTTCAGACAGGATCGTGACATGCCACTGCCACCAGGCGCAGCGTTCACAGACATCGGTGAGTACTCTTTTGGTTTTGTGTTTATTAAATTTTTATGGATTTTTTGATTATAGTTGAAATGCAAAAAATCTTTTTGGTGGCAGTATCAAGTGCTAAATTTTGACTGTTTGCTCGCAGACAAAGGCCCAGTGAGACTTGAGGGCTTCCCGAGACATGGTCGTCTGGGTAGAGGTGATGAGGCAGGAGATGCTGCAGCAGGGCGCACACTTCAGACATTGTGTCGCAACATATCATGGATGGTTGCCTGGGTACCACAGATAGAGGTAGCCCGACTACCTGAGGCCATGCAGCGCCAAGTAGTGGGTGTTCCTGGTGAGTGGGTGCGGCTACTGCAGCGGGTAGCCAATGCAGTACAGTACTTCTACGAGACACATCCCGTCGAGGTGGTAGCTAGGCCTCCTCGGAGGGAATAGATATCCCAGGGTCTCATTTTTTGTATCGATATGTATATTTTGAGGGCTACGGGCTCCAGTTTTGTATGACACTACCATTTTTGGACATATTTATATATATATAAAACTTTGGTTCTCAGTTCTACTATATGTGTGTATGTACAAATGTATGAATGGATATAAAATAAGCAAATACATTAAAGTTACCTCAGATGTAACTCAATCCCTGAACGGGTCAAACCCTAGATTTGCATGCATCAGTTGATGCATGCACTGAGAGAATGTGCCCTAACTGTCATTCTGGATCTGAGACTCTCTGCAGGTGGCCCTGACTGTACTGCCTCTCTCAATCCTATGCTTTGATCCGCTCTGCAACTGAAGACAACCAACTGCTCAACTGAAGAATGTGCCCTTCCTCTGCATGGAAAAGTGTGCCCTCCCCTCTCGATCTCTCATGCTCGTACTGGGCCAGATGTCAACAGATCTGAGCTCTGATCATCACAGACCTTCCTCAAACACTGAGGCAAGGCTATCTTGAACTTCTCAGACTCTCAATCGGTCGATCGGGCTTTGAATGAGCTCCTCTCTCCTCATGAAATGCACCTCTCCTCCTCTAGAAGTCGTCCTCCTCTATCTCAGTAGAAAACAACACTGATGGACTATCTCAGTCCACAGATCTGGGTGACTAGTGCCTCTGGGGTGTGGTGCATCTCGCTCATTGATCGGATAAAAGGAATCACTCCTCCGATCCTCATTGTCATGGTGAGCATCTCGCTCACCCATATGTTGAAAGGACTCGCACCTCCGAGCACCATCCCTGCTGTGAGCATCTCGCTCTCTATCCCCCTCTGACTCTAAAGAGGATGCACTCAACCAACCTAATGTGCCAGATGTGGGTTGTCCCTGAACCAAGTACTCATCGTCGATCCTGTGACCCATCAAGATTGGATCAACTCCCTCTGGATAAGTGAATATCAAATCCCTCTGGAACACCATTAAGTAACCGACAACACCCAATGCTACCACTGAGAGTATATTCCTTCTCAGTCCTGGAATGAACAATACTCCTGATACCTCCTGGAGTTCTCCAAGGTCAAGTAGAAAACGAACTCTACCCACTCCTGTGACCAAGTGAGTAGTCCCCTGCACATCTCGAATCATTTGCATAGGTGTGTGCTCAAGAACGAGGAATGCATCTTGCATCTCGGTCATGTGACTACACTGCATGCAGTCAACCCTCCATCTCCCATCAACCTGGATCTCTCGCTGACTACAATCATGCTGTGACACAAATGAGGCTAATGAGAACTCCCTCTCAAACTTAGAGGTAAACTCATCCACCTCCTCCGCTGCTGCCAACTGCTCATCCTTTGCCTGCTTTTTCTTCTTCCTAAGCGGACACTGTCTCGCATAGTGTCCATACTCATTGCAGGTAAAGCACTTGATTTTGCTCAGATCCTTCTTCTGCTTGAACCGTTGTTTCCCTTTTGCTGTATGTGCCACATCCTCCTCCTCAGGAATGGAGGAAGATGATCCTTGAATATAACTTCTTCGGATCTCTTCTTGGGTGAAATAGTCCCACAGACGATCCAATTTGGGAAGGTTCTCTCTAGCAATGATGGATTGGACAAATACTGCCCATGGCATGGTCACGCCATTCAGGGCTTGTCAAACCATCTCACTATCCTCAACCTTCTCACCCACAACTCCCAACTCATCCCTTACCTGAGTGATCTTGGTGAGATATGGTCATGCTCTCATCCTTGCCCATTTTTATGCTTCTCAGTTTCTCTCTGAGTACCATCTTCCTGTTTGCGTTAGAAATCTGGTACAAATTGGTTAAGGCATCCCACATCTCATATACATTAACCTTGGCTGAGACATGTGGGATAACATGGTCCTTGATTGCATCAAGGAGGATCCTCTGGGCTCTTATGTTCTTTTTCTCATATGCTGCTTTGGCAATTGCATCTGATGGAACTGTGACTGGATTTGTGGCTGTGCTCTCCACAACATCCCAGAGTTTGCTCTCTTTCAACAAGAGCACAATCCGTGCCCTCCATGCACTGAAGTTAGAGGCCCCATCCAACCTGTCCTCCACTGTCAAGCTAGTGGCCATAACCTCTGAACTGAAAAATACACAAAGTGATACAAGAACCTCTCTTTATCACATATCCGGCCTCCCCTTGCACAAATATGATAGATCTATCTCAGATCTATCCACTGAGGTCACAGATCTAATAGATCTAACCTCTATAATGATGAATAGGATTGTCATTGATGACAACATTAATGACAAAGGCATTTTGACATGGCTTTGAGAAATGGCAAAGATGATGATGTGGATGGCTTGAAGACGCAATAAGGACAAGGCTAATAACAATAGGAAACATGGCAAGAAGGACAGTGGATGTGGGCATTGGAGCCATTGGAACCCATGAACATGTCCTTGGTATGATGAAGATGCCTATGTAGATTTGGAGCCCGTGATGAAGACCTTGATGCCCTTGCAAAGGTCATGAAGCCCATTGCTTGCATGATAGCATGATGAAGACACCCACACACATGTGATGACACTTGGACACTTGCTTGCATGTTATGGGTTGATATTGTGGTGGACACACTTGCTTGCACTTGATGATGGGGTGAAGGTATTGTGACTTACAAATCCTAAGAAGTGATGCCACTTTGACACCATTATGTGTGGGGTCTTTGATGTCCTGAACAAATTGAAGATTTTAAGAATGAAGGACCATGTATTTGCAAATAAGCCCGTCATAAGATGATAGCCTTCGTCATGCTGTTTCCAACGGTAGGTGGCACGTCACGTGGTTCCTCACGGTTGATGAAATATGAATTTTTAATGTTGAAGTACCTCATCTTTTGGGTCAGTCGACCAAACAAAATTAAATTAAAATAAAAAATATATTTATTGCGAGGTCGGCTCCATAAAAAATTGGCATGAAAGTGTATAAATAAAGGGCTCACGACCTCATTTGGACAAAAAAAAAATTTGGATCAGCTTTGTGGAAAATCGTGGACAGTCTGAGGAATTTCGTGGGGGTACAGTGGTTGCAGCAGAGGATCAGGAGCAACAGTGAAATGTTTTTTTTTATCTCTGATTTCTGGGCAGCAGCATGATGGTTGATGAAGACTTGATGCATGGATGATAGCAGCATGACATCTCTGACTTATGGGCACCAGTTTATGATCATAGTTTATGGACAAAATTATATACTTGAGGGTTTATGAGGATAAACCTACTAATGACATAATGTTGAACTATGTTGCTGAATGATGCTGGACAGCTCGTTGATATGTTAGGCTAGCAGAATACTGGTGATTGTTGAAGATCTTGATGACATTATTTATGCTAGGGCAGCAACATGTTTTCAATGAGGAATTTTGGACTGATCTGAGGCAGCTTCTGAGGAAATTTTGCTGGTACAATAGAGAGCAGCAAATCAGCAGTCAAGTTTTCTTTTCTATTTTTCATGAATTCGGACTTCACTGGGGCAGACTTAGAGTTGATAAGCAGACTATATTGAAGCTGATCTGAAGATGTAACATGACAATGATATGAAGAATTATGCTGCTGAGTGATGTGTGATGACATGTATGCTCAGTATACATGTGAAATGTGTTTATGCTTTGGGATTGATGACAGTAGCAGCAGTTGTGATATGATAGCTTGTTGACAAGTAAGATGACATGACTATGATACACACAGTGACCATTATACAGAGTGATGATATATTATATGCCTATACAGTGAAGATTTGCATACACAGAGATGGAATAATGTATATTATATGCCAGAGATGATAAGTATGATGAATACACAGTGATGACATACAGAGGGTAGATGTGAATAGCAGATTGGAGTTGACTTTGACAAGCATTGATGTGACAGTTTGATATGATATTTGACATGACAGTGTTGACAGTGGATAAGTTGATGACATGATAGTGACATGAGTGGCATTGACAAGTTGATGGTGATAATTATGTAATTGCAAGCTAGTCTTGCAAACTGAGGTTTGGACACCTCAACATTTTCTTAGTAGGATCTAAGAAAAACTAGGCAGGGTCCTAGATAAAGAGTTGGTGCTCTTTTATTTCAGTTGGTGCTGAATCGCCTCACGGTTGTAGCCGTTGAACCAAATATAAAAGATTACAATACTATATCCTGTGTCTCTTGTGCAATGTGTTGGTGATGATGTGTTTTTAATTGATGAATGACATGTGCTTAGTTGATATAGCTCATTGATAAATATGATGTTGAAGTGAATGTGAAATAATTATACAAGATTGGTAGAAAAAGTTGAAATTTGAATTTAGCCTTAGCTCACTGATTCACCCCCCCCTCTCAGTGAGCCATTGTGTCTAACATATAACACCAGATCTGGTCACCCTCTCCAAAGATCTGAGTGTGATTGCTCTCCCCGACCCTTACCAGGGCTCTGATACCATGTTAATTTATCCAGAGATCACTACTCCCTACTGCAGAAGCTCCTCTCTCTCTCTGAAAATCGCCCTTTGCATGCACAATACGCCCTCCTCACTCTAACCAATCTCTCTCTGATAAGCCAACTGAGTAACCTCATCTGGGGACCTCCTGCCTCCTTATATCATCCAACTGATCAATTAGGTTTACCAAAAACCTAATATCTGTGCATGCAAAAAGTCACTTTTGCATGCATCTTTTAATAAACAACTGTACATGCAAATCTCATGCATGCATGAGGAAAAATACCCCAGAAGGTCCGCATGCATCCGCCAATGGATTCATGCCACTAAGTAGAGTGCATCCCACCCTCTACTCCATCCTGATGCCTATACTGCTGATGTACCTCCATGCAAGGCATCTGAATCATGGAGGACATCTCGAGATACCATAATCTCTAACAGATTTTCCATACAGGATATTGAAAGAAGATTCTTCTTCAATCCAAGGAAATACAAAACATTATTCAACTCAAGAACATCCAATTCAACTTCTTTCTAAAAGGATCCTCTGATCTTAACCCTAGAATTTTTAGCATTTAGGATTTGCTTTAAATTAATTTGTAAAACAACAGCAGAACAATCACAATAATTCATTTCTAGTAGCCCCAAAATTCACAACAATTCAAGGAGAAAATATACCCATCATTCCAATGAGGTTCCAACCCTCTCGGGCAACTTTCGTTGTATCGATTGGATCTCAAAACTCTTCTTATACAACATATATAACAGCAAGCACAACAATAATAGATGGCTGTACTATTATCTTCAATCTTAGTGTTAAGTCCCTTAACATTTTTCTTTTAAGTATGTCAAATCAACAAGCCAATTAAGAATTGGAAATAACCATCACAAGAAGATAAAATTTTGAAGTCAAATATGCAAAATACTCAATATGTGGAAAACTAGAAGTCCCATATATATATATATATGCTAAATGAATGAAGTACATACATACCATAGACTCCTCTCAAGGCTAGGGAAAAATCCAACTACCCATGATGCCCTAGCTAGGGTTAGTCAACAAACCCTAGCTCCTCCAAGTGCAAGAATTCCTCCAACACTATCTCCAAGGCAAGATGTCCTCCTCTTGTTCTTCCCCAAATACATCCAAGGGTTTCCAAACCCTAATCTCTAGCCTTCAAGAGATGGAACCCTAACCTTAGAATCCAAAATGCTCCAAGAGACCAAGAAACCCTAGTGCCCAAGAGAGAGAGAAATCAAATGTACAAAGAAGAACCTAAAGAGAGAGATCGTCTGCCTCCTCCTCATAAGCTCCACTAGGGTTTCCATGAACCCTAGCACATTGCTAAGGGAACAATCTAAAGAAGAGATACAAATCAATTTGTGATGTGATGTGTTGTTTGGAAAGACTCTTTGCTTCCTCCATTTATGTGAGAGGTAATGGAAGCCAATAAAATAACAAAGGTTGGCCTAAGCTTTATAAGCAAGCCTACTAAATATAAGTAAGCCACCCTCGAGTGAAGTTCTCCACTCCTAGGGTACAAGTGTCAAGTGATAATTTTCCAGAGGTCACTACTTGCTCTGGAAATCTTAGATCCCAACATGGCCTCAATTCACAGTAAGCCTCATGCATAACAAACCCAACTTCTTTAAGCCTGAGAAGGAATAATCAATGGAATACATTTATAGAATAAACTACATGGAATCTATCAAACTACTCAAAACTGCAGCAATCACACATGGACAACACAATATATCTTGGAAAACCCCAATGGGGAAAAACCAACTACTGAGGGCTTTCTTCAATCTTGAGCCAGAGCAAATAATGAAGAGTAGTACAATAAAAAATTATATGGGTCAAGAAACCTGAGGGGACAATCCCTAGATCTGCATGCAGTTGCAACTGCTGCTATGAGGAAATGTGCTCACTACTCTGTACTGTCTGAATCTTTGATCTTTGCTTTTGCCAATCTCTGGTAGAAGCACTCTCACTGTCTCTGCTCTTATCTGCTCAACTACTGAAGAACTACTGCAACCTCAAACTTTGAAGTGCGCCCCTACTCTGGAAGTGCGTCCCCATTGCTCTGTAAGTGCGCCCTTCGTTGGATCTCTATCAATCTCTGAAGAGATCTGGTTAGATCCTCCTTAATCATTGAATAAGGATCCTCTGCTTCTCTCATCCCTCATGGCCTCGAGAAGTGTGCCCCCTCTGCTTGGAAAGTGTGCCCCTCTCCTCTGTGAATTCGCCCTAGCTCAATCACTGAGCTCCCTCTTTGCAGATGGACTCACTACACAGTCAAATGGCTCCTCAGTGCCTCAGATTAAGTGGCCTTTGATCTCTCTTAGATCTGCCCACTCTCTCCTCCAGAAGATGCACCCCTGCTCTCAAGAATGTGCCCCCCTGCATGCACAAAGTCGCCCTCACTTTCCCTCTCTTCACTCTCTGAAGAAAATGTTGAGTAACCCTTTCCGGTTGCCCCTTGCCTCCTTATATCACTTCACTGACTGGTTAGGGTTTCCAAAACGCTAATATGAGTGCATGAAAAAATCCTGTTTTTGCATGCTTTTTAATTAAAAATCTTTCATGCATAAGGCAAATGATATTGAAATCTCTGCATGCATCCACCGCTGGATCCATGATACCTGGTAGAGTGCATCTCACCCTCTACCCTCCCCTGATGCCTATACTGAAAATGTACCTCCATGCTAGGCATTTGAACATGAGGGACATCTCGAGATACACTTATCTCTAACATCAAGCTCCAATGATGACGTTGTACATTATAATGACCCAAGGTGATGTAGCTATGCAAGATAAGTCCACACCTTTCCATCCCGAGCCTCCATGGACTCCATCCATCCTCCCAAGCCAAGAAGACTGCAAGAACATTGTCGAAGTCCCAAGCATCCCCAAGCCATCTCCAATCCTCCGAATAGGAAACCAAGTTGCCACATGCCATTTAGGGTTTGTTTCCTCCACAATGCACAATGCTCCTCATATATTGTAGGGTGTTCTCCCACCAGGTTAATCCTTCGTGTGCGCATCATGCAGGCTGTCCACCATCCAAGAAAGAGATCTCCAAGTCCTTAGGGAAGAACACTGAGCCAATGATCATCTATGGTTTGATATCCCCTAAGCAAGCTATTACAAGTATGCATATCCATCATGGACCATCTCACATTCTACAATCCATCTCGGACCATCTAGGGGCTGAACATATACCATGCACCCCAAATCTCATGAAGCACCCTAAAGATGGCGTGAACACTCTCAGAGTAACCTGAAAGTCTATCATAATGGTACATGTTCAATAATTTGAATTAATATTCATGCATTTAATTGTTTTTGATCTAAAAAAATTAAGTTTGTTTTTATTTAGATCCTTAAAAATTAATTTCCGTAAGTTTAATATTTTTGCTAATGTCCTTGCCCCTTTGTCCCTAACATTTAGGAGTATCCCTCAGTCATATCTAAATCTTGTCCTCCAGTCTCTACACCTTGGGTTAGTATAGCATCCAATGCTTGTTCTTTTGTACTGTGCATGTACTTGGTTGGTAGAGCTTTGTTGTTGCTTAAAACTATGATGATATCCTTTAGGTGGCATATGTTGTGAGAAGAATTTGGTTATTGGATGTGATATGCTAAAGTTATCAATTAGTTTGCCATTCTAATTTATTGCCATATTGGATTGTAATTTGGCTTTGATATCAGTTTTGTGCAATTCATTCATGGTACTAGAGAGTGAATTGAGAAATTCTTCTCTATTCCAGAATATTTTTGGTAGGTCACCACATTTCAGACGTGGAGAATAGGACTTATGCCTTTGGGAACTAGATGTGTTGGTATTATGATGAAACTTGGAGTCACTGCTTAGCCTATTAGAAGTCCTTGTCTTTTGAATTGGTATTTATCATATCTTTTTATTTCTTGTGAAACTAAAGGAGCTTGAGCATGCAAGACAACGTAACGCAAATATATATGGCGAAGTTCGAGGATATGGCATGTCAGGTAAATTTCTTTTTATTAGATTTGACTATAATAGTATATTTTTTTTTAGTAGATATCAATGGATTCAACACAATAATACCTAACATGTTTTTTTCACTTTTTGTTGAGATATTGATATTGACATTGCATTGACTCTAATTTTGTTGTCAATGGTTTTCTTAGGTGATGCACATCATATAACACAACCTCAAAGTGATGGACATGGTGCATTTCTGGCAATGTATCGGGCTTTGCAACAGGTTTGCTCATGCTGTGACTGCAATCTGAACTTTCCCATTTTTTCTAGCCCTATAAGAACACCTGCCTTGCTCCATTGTGCATAACTGGGAAACTATATTGTTGAGGATTTAAAAGGTGCCTGCCTAAATATTGTACATACAACTGAATTATAACAACTTAGAAATGAACTTTTTGAAAGCTAAGGTACACACCACAAAAGTACTTTTTGTTGCAAAGGATTGTTCAAGCCTCATGGTGATAGATATCTAGAAGGACTTAAGAGGGTAAACCATAAATGATCCTCTGCAAAATGGTTCAGGCCTTCCATCTAAACATTTGAATTACCATCATCTGCTATCCAATGTTGGTTAACACCTCTATATATGGCTCATATTTTGATGAATACTTCCCAATTGTTGAGATTGTTTCCCTTCCAACTCCACTTAAGCCTCTTTGATAATTTTTTTGAAACTGTCTTTGAGTTCTTTGTTCATAAAAATACATTAGTATCCACAACAGTTCATGGTATTGTTCTATTGCTTATAATGATCTTTGTTTATATGTCATTTTGTTTTATCTCTATATGGTCTTCGTTTTCATGTTTAAATCAACTTTGCATTGGAAGATATCCTATGGACAAGTACATAAGCAGTTGCTCAAACGACAAGTTTGAACAGCAGATGCATGTTGTAAGTTTTGTTCTTGTTCATCCCATGATTCTTTGAGGGATGGAAGTCAAAGCAGACCAACTAGCATTAGAATCTCGTGCCATGGATCAAATTGTCAAGTGGTATCCAACTTTGTTGTAAATGCACTGTGTGATACGAGGGAATAACTAAATTGTAACTTCCAACCCTTCACACAGAAAAAAAAAATGAAGAAGAATGAACTCATGGGCAAGAAATCTTGCATAGTCAATTAGAGCCATCCCTAAAATGAATGTTGGCTTTCAATTATTCAAGCAATATAATGCCAAATGATTGCTATCATGGCTCAGTTATGTAGAAATTTCTGTGTTATTTGAATTTTAATGCAAAGCAGAAATTTCACTTCTTTCCTAGAGGTTTCCTGGATCTTAACCCTATGAATTTTCAACCTAAACGCTGTTATGAAATATAAATGAAACAACAAGAACAATGGACAATATTTCACCTCTTAACAACCCCAATCAACAAGGCAATCCAAGATAAAAGAAGCCATATTTGTGCCAACAAGTGTCAGCCCTCTAGGGCAATTGTATCATGCATAAACCAGATCTGAAATTCACTTTATGACACCTGTAAATAGTAATACAGCAGTAAATCTGCCCTATTTTTTTTTTTTTTTTAATGTGGTTCATGCCCATCGGGTCGCTACATCCACGGAATAAATCCAAGGCCCACCTGAAGGGGCCTCACCTTGTTAGGCTATTTCGGAGCCTATCCCCGGCACCAAACTTGGGTGCCTAACCCCGGAGGACCCAGAGAATTGAACCCTTGACCTTGACCTCATAACGGCATGGTCACGGAGTCTCCAACCAATTGAGCTACCCCACAGGGCTAAATCTGCCCTATCTTCTTCAGTCTTAATGTTAAATCACTTGACAGTTTCAGCCTTAACTTATGTCAAATTAGTAAGACAGACTTGTGCTGAAAATTATCAAACATGAAGAAATAGATGGCTGAATATCAAATATTCATTAAGACCATCGTTGGACAGCTGAAAACTTCATGTGTGTGTGTGTGTGTGTAAAGATGAAGTTCATGTACATAGCATAGCCTCATCCCAAAGCTAGTACAATTGTATAACTTTCCAAAACCATAGCTAGGGAAAACCAATAAAGTCCTAACTAAGACCAAGGAGCTCCAATAAGCAAGCATCACACTAGCATGCCCTTCAAGGCAAGATGTTTCCTCTTCTCCACTCTTCAACAAGTACAATTTAGGGTTTAATCACAAAACCCTAGTGCCAATGCCTCCAAGGGATGAAACCCTAATCTTAGTATTCAAGATGCTCCAAAAACCCCAAGAAACCCTAGCACCTCCAAGACAAGAAATTGAAAGTACAAAGATGAAGATCTAAGAGAGACTAGTAAGCTTCTCTAGTCACATCTCTAACACAAGATCAAGAACTAGAATTATAATAATGACTATCATCTCCAATGTCTAGCTCATCAGAACAAATCTAGGCATCTCATAAGAGCAAGCTACCATGAAAGACGTCTTCTTTTCCTTTCGTAAATTCTCCTTGGGATTGTTTATGAACCTTAACGTCTCACTCCAAGAAGATTAGTACAAAGAGAAGAGTACAATGATGATGATATGAAAGGACTTGTTATCACCAAACTTGTAGTTGCCCCTACAGATGGATGGCAGAGGGGATGGGCAATGAAAGAGGTGCAACCAAGATAGCCTCGACTCCCAATGGATGGTTGTCATGCCAATCGAGACAATCTTCACTTTATGTTATCTAGCCCAAGACAACAAAGGGGGAGACCCAGATCCACTCTTGATAGGAGACATCAGACCAAAACACCAGATCAAATCAAATAAAGATGAAGTACGTAAGGTTTATGGTGAACCCTAGATCTATGGATGAAGTCACAAGATGAGTAATAGGCTGGATCAAGGGGTTTAAACAGTGTAGCTTTGGTCCAATATGTATGTGTGAGTGACTTATGATGTTTGAATTAAGATCCATGATTAGGGTACTAGTCAATCATGAGAAAATCTACTGCCTTGGGAACCGTGTCCAATGCAGGGTAGTTAAAGACCAAATTGGGGCTAACCAGTACCAAAGATGAGCTTGATGGATGGATATAACAATGTCAAGATACTCAAGCAAACAAGACAAGGATCAAACCACAAGCTAACCCAACAATTCAGGAAAGTTGAATTGGCTTGGACTTCGATTAGTGCCTTGGGAAATGGGCCAAATGGAGTTGGATGTCCACCAAATTATAGATTAGGGATGTTGAGGTGTCAAGGTAGGTGGATCTTGAAAATTAGGGTCATCCAATGGCTAGATCTCAGTAGATCTGAGATTGAAATGTATCACAAAGTGACCCAAGTGGGGATCAACCCTCAAAATGAGGAATGGGGCCCATAAGGTGAAAATCACTGAAGTGACACACTAGGGGTAGGTTATCAAATGTGTAGATGAAGGATCAAGTGGGATCTCACCTACCCAGGTGCTAGATCTCAGCAAACTCACCCCTCTTAAGAAGTGCGACCTCCCTTGGAGAAGCTTCTTTGCCTTGGAAAATGGGTCGGATGAAGGCCAATTCACACCAAACTATAGATCCGAATCGCCATGGATACTATAGAGGTGGGTTTTAAATTTTATACCCAAAAGCCAAGTAGATCTTGCTAGATCTGAGAAAATGTAAAATGAGGGTTTTAACTTATGAGGGTTTGAAGCATTTAGACAAATGGATACATCATGGAATGAGAAATTACCTTGATATCATACCTGAGTGATGGAAGTAGATGCCTTGTTGTTGATGAAGACTCCCACAGAGATCAAATGAGAAATTGTTGATTTTGCTTGCCAAAATGATGCTCTAGCCCACAAGTGCGACCTCCTCGACTTGTCAAACCAAGGAAATCGATTCAATCAGAAAGATCAAGTATGGAGGAAATACAAGCGAAATGCAATAGTAACATGAAATAGAAGGTCAAAGACAGTAATACTCACTGTTACCAACGAAGAAACCCAAGAAAGAAGTAGGGAGGGTCTTCCCCTACCAATATGTCCTCCTTGAACCAATTCGGCCTCCATCTGTAGATGACAAAAACGTGGTACAAAAGACAAAAACGTGGTACAAAAGATAGCAAGACAAGATCTCCAAAAACCCGGTGCAAAGGAAGAATCAACGAACGAACTCCAAAAGCATTCACCACAACACAACAAATAGATGCAATAATAATTTCTATTCCAATAATCCAGAGCCAAAAGTCCCCTTTACAATGAGAAGCCCTCTCCTTTAAATAGGAAGGAGAGGCATCAAAACCCTAACCACTTTTTTAATGAGTGGCTAAGATTAAAAATTCAAAAGATCTAATCAATGGTTGAGATGAGCTCAACAATACAATACATGGATCAACTCACTGATAGGATATAATAATGGACAAATCACCCATAACAAGGGGGTCCCAACAAATGTCAATGATAAAACATAAGAAATAGCTTATGGTGGGTCCAAGGGGTAATTTCTAACATCCTTGGTCAATCCCCATAGCACAATGTCATCAAAATAATCATCTAAGCACCAAATCGTGCCTCTCTGTGAAAGTCGTGAGCCTTGGAAGGCTCCATAAATCATCAAAAAATGCCATAAGTGATGGATGTGGGTCCCGATGAAGCTGAAACTGCTGGAGAAGGCGTGGAAGACATCCCATTCATCATTACAAATCATCCCATGCCATAACCTTGCCTCAGTAGCCCAAATCGAATTCCTCTGTAGCCATTTTCACCATTTCTGGACTGCCTTGGAAAGTGTGAAACTACCCAAACTGCCTCCTGGAGTGCCTGGCTCCAAAAAGTAAGACCACCAGGCTGTCTGGGAGGGGGGTAATATGGTAATAACAAGTGGTTGGACCACCCCCTCCATCAACAGCGCTCTAGGTGAACCAATGAAATCTCTGCTCTGCTCTGACAGGGCCTCTGACAGGCCAAAACTGCACTAAGATAGCCAACTGAGGCCAAAACATCACTGTAACTGCCCGAAACTGAAAACAGATTGTCTCATTGGACTCAGAAGGTCCAAATCCATCTAGAGTGTGTACTCATACACCATATGGACCTCTGCATGGTAAAAAATAAATGCTCATCATATCCGGCAGACCAAATAATAATAATCTGTAAAAGTGCTGAAAAGCCCAAATCATCATCATAGGCCTGAAACCACTGCATAAACCCACCATGGTGAGCTGTACCAGACCATATATCATCTAAGGTCTGCCACCTCATGTCCTGTGGTTGACTTTTGGTCAAATTGGGTTTGACCAAGTCAGCATGACCAAAATATAACTCAAACTCCCATCAAGCTACTGCAAAGTGTCAAAGGTTAAAACATGCTTTACAATCCATTCAAATAGCAATTATAACAAATAGCAATCATTATCGGCGATCTAAATCCAAATATAATAAGTCATTAATTATTATTTATTACTCAGACAAGACTTTCAAGGTCATACTCACTTCATAGTTGTGATCAATTTGCTAGTGAAGGGTGAAGGCTAAGAATAACATGGCTAGGTCTAAGGATAACTTACTGACTTAACATTGTGACACTTTGGAAATGGAAAAGGGAATACACACCATAGCATATAGTGGACAAACAATAACACAGGAAATGGCAGTGTCTCACAAATGGGTAAGTTGTTCAAAGAGTGTTTATTTACCTTGACAGATGCACACAATCCATAATACAAAAGAGGGTAGCAATCTTTTTGATATAGAGTTTAAGTTCCATTGCTTTTTGGGCCTAAAGTTTCCATAGCCTTTGATCTATGTGTGTTTATAAACACATTGCATAGATTTACATTTCATAAGACTTCTTGCTGCAGGTGTGTTTTTAAGGCACTTGTTTACCTGAGCACTTCTAGGTGTGTCATAGACAGCTTGTTTACCTAGGTATTTACATTTCACAATAGATATAACATTTGATATTTCATAGCCATTTTCATTTGGCTTGCCTTTCATTCATGTGTGTTGAGAAACACATTGCATGAATGGGCTTTTCATACAAGATACAACATTTTATTTCCATACTTTGTATTCATGGCAGCACTAAAATTTTCTGGTTTAGCCAACAACATCTTTAGTGACTAGGGGGACTTCACAAGGAAATCCAACTCACCAAAGGTAAGTTTTGTCACCAACTCAGAGTCGAGGCACAATAAACAAGGAAGCTCATCCAATGCAGAGGCTACAGTGGGGAAAGGTTCTCCATGCCACTAGTCAAGTAGTAATTCAAGGTAATGAACAAACTGGGTAAGTCATGGATGGATGAAGAAATTGAATAATGAGACCAACACTAGCAAGCCAAAGTATGGTGGGAATGATCACCTCTATTCTCCCTAGGGAGGGTAAAACCAATGAGTATAAGCCAAGAACTTCTAAGTCTGAGTAGGGACAAAAATGATATATATATATAGTACAACCAGGTCTACATATCTATATGATCGCCAGATCATGATACTAAATGCTAAGACATGCTATAAGAATGAAAATAAAAGCAATATAACCATAACACCATAATATACTTGCTGAGTCATATACCTGAATGCTCATCATTTGAGCCAACATCTGTCCTCTGAAACTGCTGCTATAACTCTAGGCACTACTGACTGCTCTGTACAAATGGCTAAATAGCTACATCAGTCATCTCTCCGAGTGTCCTGAGACTCAGTCATGGCATGGGGAATAAGACTGCTGTCCATAATCTGATAGTGATCCATAGTAGATGCTCATCTCAGCATCTCAATGCAAGGGAAATGGTTGAATAGTGTACTGGAATCAGAAAAACAATGTATGGTAGCCCGACTACTATATATGTGATAACAAGACTCTCTCCTTCTATATATATGAGAGGTAAAGGAGGTCTACACTCTAAGGTACACATGTCAAGCTCCAAGGTGATGCATACACAGGCATTGCTCCAATGCATGGAAATCTATGAATATATCCAATGCTACTCGTCCAAGCCTCTAAGGACTCAAATGCACCTCCTAAGCCATGTGTTGCACTGGGTCCATTCCCCTTGCATGAAAACTATTGCAACAACACATGTTCCCAAGTTAACACCATGCCTTGATGCGAGCATCCATGCATTTATATCCTTATAATTTTCTGAGAAAGAAAAGGGTGATAGATGAGTTTTGCATCTTTTTCCTAAGTCGAACTTAGGGAAATCACATTAATTAACTTAATGTTGGCTAATGACTAAAAGTGAACTTAAAATTAAGTCACAGCCGTTGACCTTAGTGATGCTTGAGATCTGATCACAACCATCCATCACTTTGGACATTGAGGGTTAGGGTTTTGGTCATTGAGAGGTTATAAAAGGAAGCCTAAGGAGAGGAGGGGACATACAGAGAAGTCACAAAGAGTGAGATAGTGAGATTTCATTGTATTGGGTGGAGAAGGACTTTTGTCTAAGTGTGCAGGGGTAGGGTCTGAGGAAAGAAGCAAGGGGCAAAAATGGAGTAACAGCCAATAAGATCGAAGGATAGATCTTGAGGTGTGATAGGCTAGGCTATTTGTTGATTTGTATTATTCCTCAATGGGCCATTATCCCAGGACGGGAGCCTAGATTTTATATTAATAAAATCATTGATTGTTGGTTTATCCCCATTGGGGTTTTCTGAGGTAAACACGTGTGTCAAGCGTGATTGATTTCCTGTTTTATTTTGTTGCGTTATTAGTTAAAATATAAGTGTATTTCCGTTTATAATTTCAGTAGTAAATTATTGAGAATGAAAATCAAATCTAGTATTAGAAAATTAACATGGTATCAGAGCAAGGTCATCTTTGAGAAGAAAATCGTTTGACAAGGCTTACAAAAAAAGGAAAAGTGTAGTGTACGACCATCGTACAGTTGCTCTACAACATCATACATCTGTGTGAGAAGATCGACAGGTATTTGCTGAGGTGTTCGACAGGCACTTGCTGTTTGCAGAAGGCATAGGAGTCAGGCGGTAGTGACTTGGGCTATAGAGAGTAGCAACCGTGGGTACAACAGTAGCAGCTAATAGTCTGGTGACAAGAGGAAGAAAGGATGTAGGGTGTTGCAGCACGGGCTGTCGGAAGAGGATAGTAGCGACTAGGTGACGAGCTGCGTGGAGCCGCCGACAACAGGTGAAGAGGTCACTGATAGAGAAGAGTCCTAGCGTGGGCCAACAGGAGAGCAACAACCATGGGTTGTTGTTCTAGAAGAAGGCCGAGTGAGTAGAGGAGCCACTAGCATAAAAGTTTGTGCACGAGTTGAGCTGGGAGCTGGGAGGCGGGGACATGGGGACGCGAGCAGGAGAGTAATCCGTGTGCAAAGCAGTAGGTCCAAAAACTGTAGAGGATAGAAGCTCGTGGACAGAGTTGGGTTGTGCATTGCAGTTGGATGCGGATAAGCCGACAACCAATAGCCGCCTTGGGGATAGCAACCGCAGTTGCTAGCTGGGAAGTGTGAGTTGTAGAGTAGAGAAAGCGGGAGATGGCAGGGGTGGCAACGGGCGGAGGAGAAAGCCAACAAGAGATAGTAGTCGATAGGCAGCTGCTGCAGCATATCTGGTGCGGGATAGCCACCAAGAAGATATAGCCGCTAGAAATCGCTGTCAGGTAATTTGGGCAGACCAAAAAATTCGAGCAGCCCAAAAAAGAAGCTGGGCAACACTCAGAAAACTTGGGCAGCCCAAAAAAGTATTTGGGTAGCAAATAGAGAGTTCGGGTAACCCCAAGGCCCAAACAAATGATCGGGCAACTGCATAGAGCGTAGGCAGGCCTTGGGCAGACTGCAGAAGGCACATGCAACAGGTCCGGGAAGTAGGCAACATAGTCCAGGAAACATAATTTGTTTTGGGTGGCTTGCAAAATTCCTGGCAGGGGTCTAGGTAGCCAGCATGGAGATCTTTGATAGGTGAACGAATTTCACCTAGAGATTTGTTCAGTCCAAAGGAGAAGAGAAGCCGACAGGGTTGCAGCGAACAGATCTGAACAACAAATTGGAACTCTAGGAATTGGTTGTATTTCTTTTCTCAATGGATAGAGAACATGACATGGAACTATGAGTTGTTCACCAGTTTGTCAAAGATGGACTCAGATCTGCATGTGGAGCTTGGCTCTCATGCCAAGTGTGGTGCGGAGGGAGTTGGGATAGTAAGGATCTAGTGGAGTCAGGAGGTTCTCTAAAGGTGGCATATGTGTTGTATGTCCCAAAGCTGAAATTGAATTTGCTCTTTGTCTTAGTTCTAGAGGACAAGGTTTATGCAATCTTTGTTAAGTGTTCATGCATTCAAATTTCAGAGGGAGCTAACCTTAACACAACAGTCAGCATTTGTGTCAGAGAGGGAAAGGTATACAAGTTATAGGGAAATCCTGTATTTGGATCCAAGGAGATCTTGGATCATGGATCGATGTCAGTGATAGAGGACAAGGAGAAGAAGGTTTTGAAGGGTGAGCAAAGTTCATAGACTTCCAGTGTGGGGAGTCAACCTTTAGATGGGAAGAAGGAGTAAGTGCCTTCCAGTTCTAATAAGAGACCTAGTTGGTACGAGATGACATTGATGGATACTTAGCAGCAGGAGAAGGCTCCTAGGAGCACATTGGGGAAGAGCAGGCCTTTGCCGAACTTTCCAAACTTCCCAGAATTGATATGTAGCATCATAGATTTTGTGACTTCCAGCGATCCAGGAGTAGTTGATCAGCGGGGTTGGAGGGATGCTAGCGTGCAGGGTGATGTGTACGACAATATGCCAAGGTTAGAGGGAGAATTGGTTCCAGGTGGCTCTTCAAGAAGTACCTTCCTCACTAAAAAGGAGTGTTGATGTTTATAGTTTGGACAGGTACTTCTGCATAGGCTAAGTGTCTAGCATGCAAGAGTTGTCCACATTACCTCTCTAGTACTTGCTTGAGAGAGTAAGTGAATTTTGTATCTCTTTCCTAAGTCTAACTTAGGAAAAGCACATTAATTAACTTAATGTTGGCGAATGACTAAAATTGAAGTTAAGATTAAGTCACAGCCGTTGACCTTAAGTGAGGCTTGAGATCTGATCTCAACCATAGATCAATTTGGAGATTGAGGGCTAGGGTTTTGGTCATTGAGAGGTTATAAAAGGAAGCCTAAGGAGAGGAGGAGACATATAGAGAGGAAACAAAGAGCGAGATCTCATTGTATTGGGTGGAGAAGGACTTTCATCCAAGTGTGTAGGGGCAGGGTCCAAGGAAAGAAGCAAGGGGAAGCAACAAAGTAGCAGCCAACAAGATCGAATGATAGATCTTGAGGTGTGGTAGGCTAGGATATTTGCTGATTTGTATTATTCCTCAGTGGGCCATTATCCTAGGATGGGAGCCCATATTTTATACTAATAAAATCATTGATTGTTGTTTTTTCCCCATTGGGGTTTTCCAAGGTAAACAAGTGTCTCAAATGTGATTGATTTCCTGTTTTATTCCATTGTGTTATTAGGTAAAATATCAATGTATTTCCGCTTATACTTTCAGCAATAAATTATTGAGAATGAAAATCAGATTTGGTATTAGAAAATTAACACAGGCTAAGTGGGTGCACTTGTTAAAGTTAGTGCAATTGCGAGACCCATTCTCAGAGAGGATGGTACCCTAGTCAGTTAACTAGGGTTACTGGTCAAGTTAACCAGGAAGAGTAAGGAGTAAGACCCTAGAAGGTACCCTAGGCCCCCCAACTATCTCCTGGGGTTCTTAGTTGAGGACCAAGTAGGTTGATGCCATGGGAAAGTCCCTAGCATGTGGCTAGGGCCCCTATTTGTCTCTAGGGTATTCTGGTTTGGGACTAGACTATTTCTTGGTCACAAGGACCAAGCAGGTCCTGTAGGTTGAGACAGAGACCTCCTGGTCCAGGATCAGGCAGATTCTTGGTCACTAGGACCAAGTAGTTCCTGTAGTGACATACCTGGTCAGTTAACCAGGTGGATCTTGGTCAGTGGACCAAGATGATGATATGTGATGTCCTCTTCTCCTAGGTCTTCGAGATGGTTGAGTTAGATGGTCTTCTCAAGGGACTGGCCACCCCTTGATGGAGCCACTAACATTTGACCTCAGGAGTAGTGTAGAGGACCACATGATCACATCATCCAGTGTGGACCCTTCCTTATACAATGATGATGAACTTTGAGGTTGTGTATGGAACACTTGTACATTTGAGAGAGAGATGATTGGTTGTACTCGAACTTGGTTGCTCATTATTGGTCTTTACACCTTGTTGATTATTGGTCTTATGGTACCTTGTCTTTGACTTGTGGTTAGTGGGGTCATCTACGCAACTTGAGTTGCTTTGATTTGTACCACTTTGATGTCTTTGGTCTTAGGGGTACTATGGTTGATTGCCCACCTTGTGGTACACCCTTTGGTCTTGGGGTTATGGGTCATGTACCCTTTTTTGTTTTTAATGATTTGACTTGTACCATGTGTTGGTACTTGTACCCTCACTTAATTTAACTATATGACCCTAGTACCCACCTAAGACACTTTATTTATATTTATATTTTGTGGCTTTTATTTTTTGACCTTCACTCATTGGTACCTAACCTACCCTATTTTTATGGAACCCTAAATTTAATTATTCTTCTAGAAGTCTTTAATGTTCTATATAATGAAGTCTTACCTCATCATTTTGTCATGTTCAAGACATTACATCTTAGATCTGACTGATCTCTGCTTGACATCATAGTTTGTGAGGTTACATGTTGATTGTTGGTTCACTTGTTGAGGCCGCCCACCTGCTATAGTTCCAGATCTGATTGATTTGTTGGTTTAAGGGTTGACGTGAAGGCCCTAATACTGCTGCCACCTTAACCATGACCCTGTGAAGACTTGATCTACCTGTTATAGTCCTGCTTGAAGTTCAGGTTGCTGCTAAAAGGACCCGATCTGCATATTTGAGGCTTGATTTGTTTCTAGAAGGATCTAACTTGCCTGTATGTGAATCGATATGCTGCTAAAGAAGCCCGATGTGCTCCTTTTTGCCTTAACTGTGACCCGATCCGCTGAATGTGATTTGACTAGAGACCGATCTGTGCGTTAAAGTCTGCTTGGAGGTTTGATCTGTTGTTTAAAGCTTGCTTGGGGTTTTGATTTACTATTGTTGCTCTACTTGTAACATGATCTTCCCATTGCAGTCCTGTTTGGGATTCGTTCTGTTGTTGATGAGGTCTGATCTGATATATCATCGTTTGTTGTGAGGTCGAGACTCTAATTTTAACTGTAAGCTTTATTCTGGTCCTCGATCTGCCTGCTAGTTACTTATTTGTGGAGGCCGTGAGGCCCCAGGGTATAATCTATTCTACTGTGTACACTTGTGGAGATCGTGGGTTTCTAGACCTGTATGTGATCAGATCTACTGTTGAGACTTGCCTCTGACAATATCTATATTTAGTGAAGAATTTGGGGATAACGCAGTACCCATTGTGGAAAGTCGACGTTTCGAACCTTAATCACGGTTCATCATCAGGACAATGAGTCAAGGTGAGGATAGCGTAATCAAAGCATAAATATACATTTAATGTTTGTTTGTTTGAGAGAACTTGAGAACCCGGGAGTGTCGGCCAAACCCTAACCCTAGTTTTAGTTTGTTAGTTTTGAAATTTATTTAGATTATAAATGATTTAAAATAATTATTTTCAATTTATATAATTGATTCTTTATAACTAAGTGTTTAATATATTTGTAAAAATATATAATTAAATAATTAAGGTCTATAATCTAGTTTTAAAGTCTTATAGGTTTTTTATAATAATTCATTAATAATTATAAATTTTTTAATTTAGAACAATTTAAATTTCTATAAAAACAATTTTATTTTATTATTATTAGTTAATAGAATGCAATAATCAATATTAATTAATTAATTGACAGTTAATTACTAAAATTAATTAATTTGTTTAGTTTAATTTAATTCAATAATAGTTAGTTATATAATGTTTAACTTTATTAATTAATTGACAATTAATTAATTTGTTTAGTTGAATAAAATAATTAATTTAGAAGTAAAAGATTAATTTAATTAATTAATTCATTAATAGTTAGTTATTTAAGGTTTACAAAGTTTAAGGTTCACAATGGGTACTGCGTTATCCCCGAATTCTTCACTAAACCCTCAACGCAGGAATCTACGAAACGAATATCTATATTATTGAGACCTGATATTTGTGCTAAGACCTACCTAGGGTCTGATCTCTAAATTAAAGTTCAACTAGGATCGGATCCCTTGTACTACTTGTTTGAGGCCTTATTTTTTGCTTGGGGTTCATTTCTTTTGTGTCGTGTTTTGATTGTCATTGATTGTCCTTGTTTGACTGTACCCCTCTCATCTCTCTCTCTCTGGTTTGTACTTACCCTTTAGTAGGGTCAGCTGGTTCCTAGTGTTGATTGGCCTCTCAGAGGCACAGTCCTTTTCTGAAAGTAAAATTTCCTGAGTATAAAACAGGAAGGGTTCCACGCTCCAGGTAAGTACCCTAAACTTGTCTTCTTTATTATGTTACTGTTGATTAACTAGTGTTAGTAATTACATGTTATTGAAGATTACTTTAACACAGTGACCCAACTGGTAGTGTTAAAGTTGAAAAGTTGAAAGAGATGAAAATTATGTTTTGTTGAAGTTATTGTTGTACTATTTAGTTTCAATACTTGTTTATTAACTGTAATTTTGCATTAAAGTACATTGATTTTTCATTTTTTTGCATCAAACCCTCACCCTAACCAAAATTTAACAGCACTTGGTTGGATGCATGTTAGCTAGGAGCAATTGGATGCATGTCAGAAGGATGGATGTTGATATTGTGCACTTGTTGGGTGCACCTTCTTGGGTGCAGTTGGGCAGAAGGCAATTGGGTGCACTTTGTTGAAAGGACTCTTTGGGTGCACTTGGGCACAACTTATTGGATGCGATGGGTGCTCTTGCCAAGCACACTTGTAACAAACAAGGATGCGATGGGCACACTTGCAACATATGTGGATGTTATGGGAACACCTACTATAGAAACTTGTGATGCACACACATGTGATGAGTGCACTTGTGGGTGCTAGGATGTTGAACGTACTTGCGATCATGTGGCACAGTAGGCATGACACCATTTGAGATGGATGTTAGGAGACAAGTCACGTGGGCACAATTTAGTTGCATGAGGACACTTGGGTCAAGTTAGACATGCAGGGGCTTACAATAGTTTGGCAAGCCTCATATATATAGTGGATGCCTCAAATTGGCTAGGGCATTCAATCATCTATGGTGATTCATTCACATAAGTCCAAAGCGAGCTTTGCGATTGTGCTAAGTTATGGGTTTTGCATATTAGGGCAAATTTGGACTGGCCGTGTGAAAAAGATGAAGTGAACAGAACCTACAAGAGGCAAGCTTGCGGTAGTTTCAGTGGTTGGATTGATAGCTCTAGGTAAGTAGCGCCTTTTGTAATTGTAGTGTGTAAAAAGAGCTACAAGTAGTGCCCTGGTTCCTCTATTGTACATTGTAACATCATCTAATAAAGTTTAAGGCATTCGCCTTGGGTGTCGGTTGCTCATGTGCCTTGTGTTCAAGTTTGTTGGATGAATGTTGTTATGTTTCTTGTGATACATTGTGATGATTAACTGTTGTAATATTGACTAAGTATAAGTACTTTTGGGATGTTTTAAAGAACACGGTTGGACATGTGCCTAATGTTGGATAACTTGATTAAGTATAACTAAAGTTGTACATGAAACATATTGTAGTCTAAGGCAAAGTTATGGGTAGACCTTAAGCAAAGAGGCGTAGTC
Organism: Larix kaempferi; assembly: GCA_027924585.1. NCBI lineage: Eukaryota > Viridiplantae > Streptophyta > Pinopsida > Pinales > Pinaceae > Larix > Larix kaempferi. The sequence continues at coordinate 10,524,751 of BSBM01000087.1, forward strand.
TAGCTGCAGTAGACAGATTTTGGTCAAGTCCTTGTGGTCAAGGCAAGGTAGTGCCACACAACCGAAGCGAAGTTGGGGAACCCCCAAGTTCGAAGAAGAAGATTTGAGTAGATTGTAGGTTCGTGACACCAAGGATGTCTCCAAAAAAGGTGAAGTTAGGTCCACACATATCATCTTTTGAATGTGGTACAACCCAATCTCCAAAGTACAATGCCATATGTGTGTCAAAGAAACAGTCCATCCATTCCAGCAAAAGGAAGTCTTTATGAAAACCTCAAGGAAACCCATTGAAGGGGCCAAGAAGGGTTTGAAACCCCACAATACAAGTTGTTCCAAAAACCTGGTTGTGCAGCCCTTAGGGAAAGTGCCACAATTCAATAGTCTCATAGATTCATTGAAAAACAAAGAAAATTTTGTCGTCAAGAAATCCTCCCAATTGAATATAAAAGTGCCCCCTCGAAGCCCTAAAGAAGAAATTCTGAACTTTGTTCCACTATGATAATGCCATCGACAAAAGCCTAAGAGGAAACCTCAAAAAATACAATGTTCCCCCAAGGTTTTGGGACGACGAGACGCGAGAGCGGGGAAACACATATTTGGAACGCGTGGAGACCACCCCCAAATTTTAGGTAAATCCGGAGGGGGGGGGGGACAGGGGGATGTCAGGGTCCTAAAAATTCTAAAAATATAAAAAATATGAAAAATATAATCCCAACAATAACTATTCATCCATGCAAATTAGTAAATTACTAAATACTACATTCATCATTGTGCAGTCATGTAATGTGAATTAGAATCTGATAAATTAATAATGCAAACATATTACACGATTCATCATGATTATATATGATTATCTGGATACCTAGAAGGTTTTTCGGAGGTTCAACGTTTTGTGCAGGATGCCTAGAAGGCTCGTCGTAGGTTTGGAGTTTCATGCGGGACGCTAGGAAGTCCCCCCCAATTTTCGTCATGAAGAAACGAGGTTCGTCGAAGACGAAAACGTTTTGCCATGCATTTCGCCGAGTTTCGCCCAAAGAGAAACGACCATAAACGTTTTTCTTGGAGTTTTGCTATCCCCGGGATGCAAGAAACTCATCCCCGACCCTGCGGGACGCGTCCCCATGGAACACTGGATTTATATGAGAAAACCACACAGTAGTAGTGTTGTTCTGAAAAATTGCAATGTATCTTGGTGGAAATAGAGAGAGATAGGGTGCGTTGTCTTAGAAGAGCACTTGATCTGTAAAAATGTTCCCTCAAATTTGCTGAAATAGCCAAAAATCTCCAAAAAGAGGAGACCTTAGGTGGTGGAGATGGTAATACCCCCCTAAAAAATGCTGCTGTCCTGAAAAAGGGCTGAAAAGCCCTAGTTTCAGAGCTGAAGTAGCACTAAAGATTGCAATATTTGGCTGAACAGAGGAGAAATTTGGGGGGCGCTGCCCTGAAAAGGATACACGCCTACAAAAGATCCCCTTAAATCTGCTGAAAATACCAAAAACTGTTAAAGGAGGAGAGGGTAAAAAGCCCCATAAATCTGCTGATGTCCCAAAGAGTGCTGAAGAGGCCTAGTTTCAGACCAGTTTGTGGCTGCTAGAAATGATTGTTGTTGGGTTATCCCCTGCAAGGTTTCTAGTGGTTCTAGGGATAGGTTGGATTGGGACTTCTTGAAGGAGCTTTTTGGTGCCCTTACTTTGATGAAGGATTACAAGGGACTAGTTATGGATGGGCTCCTTTGTGAATTTTACAAGGCAATGTGGGATACTATTGGAGATGACTTTTGTTGTTTTTCCTTTGAAGTATTCTCTTAGGATTGATTTTTTAAAGTTCTCAATTAGGACTTGATCAAGCTTATTACCAAAAATGTGACCAGACATTGTTGGGGGCTTGTGACCAATCACCTTACTTTGTGTTGCTTATAAAATTATGGCCAAGGCAATGGCCTTGAGGATCCAATTGGTTGCACGGTATGTCGTTTGATAGGAGGAGACATAGTTTGAACTTTGTTCAGGGAAGATTCATTCTTGATATTGTGATTTCAGCTTGGGAGGCTTGAGAATCGGTCCGGGAGACTTGCCAATAGTCTCTTTTCTTGAAGATATATTTCCTGAAAGCTTATGATTGAGTGGATTGGTCTTTCGGAGATGTTGACCTATTTGGGTTTTGAATCAAGGTGTGTAGCCATGGTGAACACTCTTTTCACTAATGTATTGGCCTTTGTTTCTTATAATTTGAGAGTTTTTGCCTGGTTAGTGATGTATCAGGGGATCCTATCCAAGGTCCGTTTTTCCAAGAGTGGGCTTTTTGATAACCTTTGCCTTGTTTGTCACCGCTCAAAGGCACTGAAGAACATCTTTTGGGAATGTGAGTTTGCTCAAATGCTGGAGGTATTTGTAGGATAAGCATTCAGTCTTGCTTCATGGCAGGGTTTATTGGCATGCTTCCTTGTTTGGAGATTGTTAGTCTCTAGTTCATTTTTCCTTCACAAGGATCTGGTAGTGCTTGATGGTTTTAATGTTCATTTTCTGGAAGATCAGGGGAATGTTTGTTTTTGAGCATGAGGTTAGTTGTCTGCCTGCTTTTTGTACTATGTGGCATGATGAGGTACACAATCAACTCCTAACTAAGGGCACACTATTGATCAAAGATGCCCAATATTTAGAGCCCATAGCTTATTTTGATTTTATTTTAGTTATAATCGCATTATGGAAGAGGTTATGATGTTCACTGTATATACCCTCCCAAATTTTGCTTTGCAGTTTGTAAATATTTTTCTGTAAATATAAGATGCTTTTCAAAAGAAAAAAATTCTTCAAATCCACCGGCCTTTGCTCCTCACCTCTAGGCTATGTCACTTAACACGAGGAAACGAGACACGAAGGACACGGAAATACGAGTGTTCGACACGGACATGGTGACCCCCGGAATTAGGATACGAAGGACACGTTTTATATACATATATATATTTTTTAAAAATATATTAAAATTTAAAAATATAGACATATAGATCTAAATTTTTTTAGAAACTAGAAAGTAGAACATTTACAAATATTCAATAGAAATTAGAATCAATACACATTAATGATTACACATTTGTCATTCACAAATCACAATGAGACACATAGATGCATTGAAATTTGATAGGCATTAGGCAATAGCTCAAGATTTCGGAACCATATTTCTCATTAAGTCATCAAAATAAAAATGTATTACATAGATGTCGGAATGCCACTGGGCACTGGCAAATGCCAAATAGACTAATAGTAAATACAAAAAGGGGTGGATCAAAATGGAAGAATCTCATCTGTCAATGACTCAATAGTCCTCCTCCATGCCTGAATCAACAAACTCATGACTGCCCTGATCCTCCTCCTCCTCCTCCTCTCTGCCCATCTGCCGATCTGCATTTGCTGGTGTGGAGGATGACCCCTCCATAGGATCACCACCATCAAAAGTGACCCGCTCTAGCACTGGATCATTAAGATCCATGTTGGCTAATGCCAACTCAGTACTGCTGTCCAAACCCATATCATGAGGAAAGACATCTGACATCTTTGTCTTTCCCTTCGCCGACTCCTCCGTCTTCCTATAAATAAGACGAAGGTTGGAGTGCACATACACCATCGTCTCTACCCTGGACTGCTCAAGCCTGCTCTTCTTCAAACTGTACAAGTTCCCATATGTGCTCCAATTCCTCTCACAACAAGAGGATGAAGTAACTTGAGAGATGACCCTCAAAGATGTCTTCTGTAGAAGAGGGCATGTTGCCCCATGAGTTGCCCACCAAACATAGGGTTTCTTAACCCCCATGTCTCTAAGCACCTCGTATCCTCCAAATCTCCCAGTGCTAGTGGAAAACTCTACAAATCCGTCCTCCACCTCCTCAAGTAGGTCTCTATCCTGAAGTAGCCGTCTAAATGCTATCTTCCTCCCTTGTCAGATCTTTCCATCCATGTGAGGAGGGACTCTGCATGAGGGCCCCAACCCACCATTGAGCCAATCATGACCGTAGAACTTGGGGTTCAATGAGTGGGCCAAGCAATACAAAGGTGTGCAATTCTTATCCCACATGGAGATAAGAATATCTTGTATGGTAGACCATAAGTTCTTTGCCGATGTCTCATATTCGCCACACTCATTCTCCATAAGAATGGTCCTCATGGACTCAATCATGGAATCCCACCCCTCATAAACATTTGCTAGGATGGGCTGGTTCGTGTCTGCAAACCGCAACAAAGAAATGACTGGCTCCATGATCCTAATGGTAAGATCTACCCTCTCCTACCAACCATCATCTAACACTATGTCCTTTACCTTTTTTGAAGCAACCTGATCCGTTTTTCTCCAAAAGGACCAAAACTTTGAAATAACCATGGACCCAAGAGCGGTTTTGACCTCTCTCAAGCTGTTGAGCATGATGAATGAGGAAGCAAACCGATTATCTGCAACCTTCAACAATGAAAGATGTGAGAACTTTTTGTAGATTGTGAGGGCATTGGTGTGGTTTTGTGCAAAGTTATGGATATGGTGTGCATCCTCAATAAGATTTCCAATCCATGTCACATTTGAGCAATAGATTTCAGTGCTAAATTCAAAGAATGGACAATGCAAGGTGTCCAAAATACCTGTAAGATCAATAAAAGAAAGTATAAATGAGTCTAGACTCTAGACTCTACAAGACTACAACTAACAACTCAAAATTTCAAATAAATGAGCAAATTAGCAATGCAATTATGCAAGGTGTCCAAAATGAAAATACCTGTGGATATTTAGCTTCCACAAGCATGCCGATAACCTTGCAAACAGGTGCATTGTATGTGATGATTTGTACACAAGAATCAACACCTACGTCTTCAATGACTTTGATGAACAACTCACCCATATATTGTGCATCCTTGTATTTCCCAAGAGCATCCACCGCTTTCAAGAACACCGGTCCATTTGGGGAAGACACCATGAAATTGATGAGTGGATGGCGTGATGCATCTGTCCATCCATCCAAAACAATACTAACACCACATGTGGGCCATTTTGATCTAATCGGTTTAATAATTTTATCCACCTCCTTCTTTGCCTTAACCAACAATGTGGTTCTAAGCTTCTCTGAACTAGGAGGCATATAACCAGTTGGAGCTTGTTCAATTAGAGTTTGACAGATCTCAATGAACAATGGTGACCGTGCAACATTGAATGAAATGAAGATGAGGTAGAAATAGAATGCAATGGTAAGGTTCACCTCTTCTCGCGCCTCTTGTTGGAAAATCCTATCCATTGGACCACTTGAAGTTGGCCTCCTTCTTGTTGGATAGGCATCAACCTCATTCCTAGTGCTAAAGGGTTTCCTCAAGAATGAAAGAGGATCCTCATTCTGTTGTGTCTTGCTTGCTGCTGCCACCTTCCCTAACCCAACATGATCCTCTCTTTCCATCTCCCTCCTTTGGGTAACACTCACTGCTTTGCATGAAGAAATCCCACAAGGAAGGGCCAACAAATGACTCTTAACCCGGTAATATGTGCTCTTGAAATCATGCTTGCAGAAATTGCAAGTCCAACACACATTGCCTCCTCCACCAAGTTTTGCTCCAACGTCTTCTTTCCTTGTCACATACTTCCAAAGAGGGTATTTACTCTCTTGTGCTTGTTGTCTTGCTAAAACATGGTTAAAACGAGCATGAGCTTCACTAGAAGTAGTTGGACACTAATAGGACCAGAAGAGGATATGCTTCGAGGAGGAAGAGGAGGAGAGGGATTAGATGGAGCATTTCTCTCTTTCCTTTGCCCTTTAGCTGCTGCCCTAACTGATTGAGACATTTTTCTTCTTCCTTGATGGTGAGCTTGAATACTCTAAGTAAATCTTCCCTCAAATCAACTTGGAATCCCTTGGAAATGCCTCAAATCTCCCTTCACTTGCAAAAAAAACCTGCCCTTAGCTCTCCCTTCAAGTCACAAATGCCAAAAACAAAACCAAAAATCGGGTTTTAAGAGACCCGCGGGGGCTCCTTTTTCGCACGGAACGTATCCTGGAATCGGGACACGTGTGTGCAGACACGGACATGATTCCAACACGTGTCGGACACGTGTTTTATCGTGTCCCAAAATTGGGACACGATAAAACACGTGTCGGACACGTGTTGGAATCATGTCCGTGTCTGACACGTCACCACGGGACACTTCGCCCTAAATGGATGTGTCCGGTGACTTAGCCTCTAGGTTTGTTTTTGTTGTCCATGTGAGTTTCCATTAAATGGGATGCTTTTAATAGCCCCGCTGACCTCACATGAGAGACTTGTTGCCAGTTAAGTTGTACTTAGTTGGACTATCAAGTGAGCAGGCAAAGTTGAACATGTCACATGTTCATATCCAGTGATTTGATGTCCATCAAGCCTTTATAAGGGCCCCTTTTTTAATTTTTTTTCACATGTCCATGCCCTGCGGGATTTGTAATAAAATGTACTAGCATCATATTTTTGTAAAGGACTTGGCTCCCCAGGACTTGTTGATGAAGTCGGGTATTCCAAGGAGTTTTTTCAGTTATTAATTATGTCTTGCATTCGTGCATTTCATAATTTTTGAGTTTTTCTCCTGCTCCTCCAAAGCTGGAATGCCTGATGAGATTTACGGGCTTGGGGGGGTTATTAAAGTCCACGGGTCAATGTATATGAACATGCTAGGCATTGTTTTTGAGTCGTATGGACATGTGCTAGGTCCCCCTAGGTTTTTTTTTATTCCCGTAAAATTAAGCCATTTTTTAATGGTTTAATTAAAATTTTTGTAATTGGTGTAAAAGTGTGGTCTAGGGGCATTTTTTGCTATGGGGGTGCTCGTTTTCTAACTCAAAGCACCCACCATACCCCAAAACTCACTTTTTATAGTCATTGAGTCATTTATTTTTCACTTATGTCAAAAAATCCAAAAAAAAGTGAAAAAGGGGAGAACAAATAAAAAAAAGTCAAAAGTGGTGAAAAGTTAAAAACCAATTTTTTGGGGGATTGAGGTCAGAAATTATTCAGCTATGTTTTAGGAGTGATGTTGGCTGATTTGTAAGTGTTCATGGGTAGCTACAAATGTGGAGTCACATGCCCATGAGGGAAGGCACATTCCTTCTTTAGCTTGGGCGCATTTGCCATAGTGGAGGAGCCCACGAATTGGGGAAGTGGCAGCCTATTTTATGGTTGTCACGTTGGCTGGTTTGTTGCTGCGTTTGGGCAGCTAGATACATGGGAGTGGGGAGCCCCATTTGCTCCACAAGTTATGCCACCCATTCCACCATCCTCTCCTCACCCTATGTGCTTACCCTCTTGGAGTTTTCTATTTAAGCATGTTCATTCTCCTTCATTTGTCATAAGAAGGTGGAACCTCTGCTCTCAAGTGTTGTAATCTTTTGCATTTTGTTAATGAATAAAGGCTTTGGAGACAAATCTATGTGTGGATCTGTGTTGTGTGGATGACCATGTTCTAGCTTACAAATGAGATAACCTGTGTCTTTACATTTTTATTCGCACTTGTTTGTTGATCAAGAACTAGCTTTTGAAGGAGATGTTTATCTTAGTAAGGTGAAATAGTGTGATCTAATCCATTATTTTTTCTGTTGGTTATGATAGAGAAGTCAGATTTCAAAGTTATTTTTGTTTAAATACTTGTATCTAACTCTCTATTTTAGTCCACACTAGTTGCACTAATCTTTCTTGTGTGAGTTGTCTTTTGTGTCTACAGGTTGCAAATCTGAAGAGTTTGTGGAGCTTGCTTGCATCCATTTGTCTTTAGAACAGATCCAAGGAGAACCAGTCCCATTGATCCCCACTCTTGAGGACCCCATAGCCCAAGTTCAAGGCGTTTTCTTCTTCCTTCTCGTCCCCAAAAAATTTGAAAATTTTCTTGGTTACCTTGGTTTGCATATCTTAGATCTTACTCTCTTTGCATTATCATAAGTAGATCTGATTTATTTATTAGATCTTAAGTGTTTCTCAAAGTAAAATTTAATCTAGATCTAATAGAAGCATATTTCTTGTTAAAGTTTGAATTTCTTGCATATTTTAAAAGCTTGAACAAGTAGTATGTTTTACTGATTTTAAAGGTTTACTTGGCTGATTTAAGAGCTTAGAATTTGCAGCTCTTTGAGTGTGCAAAGATCCTAAGGAGACAAGCCCTACAACTTGTCTCACTTAGTTTAATTTTTGCTTGTTTACTTAGTTTTGTCTTAGAATTTTTTGGGTATTTTTTGGGTGAACCAAATACACTCTTAAAGTGTTTCTGGGTATCATTCACTAACTTTAGCTTGCTGGTTTGCAGTAATTCATGAACAGGTAAGAGGAGATGTTGGCCAAATTTTGAAGATTCGAGCCATCCAGAGCACCTACAACCATATTTTCTTAAACCAGATTCTTTCTCCTTCTTGTATTGTAAGCGATTGAGTCATTTTACAAGTTTGGGGCACTTCTAAATTGCATTGTAACAGAGTATTAAATGAGAGCAAGTGGGCTAACCAGCGCCCGCACCCCATCCCCCCAGGGGGAACTGTGTTGAATCATTTTTCATGGCGTTCAATTTTTAGCTTAGATTTGCTTTTTAGTACTTTAATAAAATCAACTAGGGCTAAAATTAACCTCGTTGGTCCGTTCCATTGGCGTGCCACGAGTTCACTCAGGACCTAGTTTCTCAATTTTTACAATTTTCACTTTTTTTACTACAATTCAAAACACCCCCTTGCTTTCTCGAAGTAAGCTTTCAGGATAAGGGCTTTCCCGAGTTCTGGCCCGAAAAGAGACTCTTGGGGCTTAACAAAGTAAAATATTTGTTCAAAAAATACTTAAAATTAACAAGGCTTTTCCCCGTATGATTTGGGATCACTGCAGCTCAGTCTGAACATGCTGATCACACCAGAAAGGGAGTAAGTGACTAGTAATAGGATTAACACATCCCAATAAACCACCTGTTTGCGAAAATCGGGTGCAAACGCTTATTTGACTATGGTGGGCAAATTTCTCAAAAGATGCGGGAACCACTGGGTAGTGACCTCGGGAAACTGTTAGACTATACCCTCGTTTGATATAGTGTTGAACACCTCCCAGAGACTCCGATCCAGCCCACATGTCTGAGTGAGAAGCCACCTGGTTAAATTCCGGACATATTCCCAGTACCTTGCGGTATATTGGGAATCCCCCAGCCATAATAAAAAGATTCATTATCACATTAATAATAAAATTAACCAAGAACAATTGCACACCATTGTTATTTTTCAATCCCTTTATTTTTGACTCCATTTATCAACACTGGTCTTGTTATTTACACTTTTATGATGATGGATGTTTATATTTTCAAAATGACAATGATGTTGATGAACAATGAATGATATTTTCTTTGTATATTGCATTGCTCTTGTGTCAAAAAATTTCTAACTCCTAGATTAGTTGTTTTTGTCTTTCATAGATTAAACACCTTAGTTTCATTATTACTTTTTAGGGTCCACCCCCCTTGGCTTCGTTAGGAGTAAGCCTAGACGGAGGAGTCAAGTTTTAGGGGGCAACACTTGACTCTAGCTTGCCCCCAAGGCCACACCAGCGACTTGAAGATTTTTGCCGCGTTTTCCCAGGTGTGAAACCAGGCGGCAACATTTTGGCGCCGTTGCTGGGGATAAGTCTTTTTATTCCCGGAATATGACTTTTGTTTTCTCTTTTTGTTTTTGCTTTGTTTTATGAATCTTTAGATTAGATTTTTAATTTTTCATCTGACAACTTCACTAACTTTTTTTTTCCTTTTATAAAATTTCAAAGAAAAAAAAAATTAGAATTCTTTGTGAGATTGTTTAATATGAATATTTATTCTCACATGGCGACTCTATTGAAGGGATGAAACCCTTGTTTCTCATATAGATTGTTGAGACTGCTTATGTGTAGATGAGCCCATGCATTACAATAAAATCTATAAAGCTCACCTTTTGACAGCTCCACTGATTTAGTACAAGATATATCCCATGGTCATTTCAAATGTAGGCTATTGATCTTTGAAAATGGATGATAAAGAGTCTAGTGAGCAAATTTTCGATGCACATCTTTTCATTGACTTCTCAGACATCCCTGGTTTCCCTAATTATCATAATGGTGAAGATGTATCTGATTATCTGCCGGTCTTTTGAGGAAATGATGATGATGTAGAAAGCCGGCATGTCATGTCTTTTCTTAGCGTTGTGGCTGACTTCAATGCCTTATATGAAGATAACATAATGGAGATGTTTGTTAGTACATTGCAGGGACCTGTTTATCAATGGTATTTTAAAGAGCTTCCAAATAAATGTATTAACTCTCTTTCGAGCCTCCTTAGAATATTTATAAGACAATGGCATAATAGAGGAGCTAGTATGGAAGACTTGGACAAGATCCTTAAAAGGTGTGTTCTCTTGTTCATACCTTGGATTGAGTATCATGAGGAAGACCCTAACTTTCCTCGTATCATCATGACAGAGAATGATAAATATTGGGAGTTGCCTCTAAGTTATATCAATCGTGTTTATCTCCCTATAGCACAGTATGGCTTTAAAGAAGAGATTCAGCATGACCCTATCGAAGAGTTCCATGAAGCACCCTCAGTTGAAGATTTTGTGGAAAACCATCCTCTTGTCACCATCACTGAAAACATAGAAGATATGGAGTGTTCCCAAATCCATTAAGATGATCACGTGTATTCCAAATTTGCCTAAAGAGGAAGCCATTATAGAGGTTGACAAAGAGATTCATGAAGGGTCTTCAATGGAAGATGTTTCAGAACAACTCCCTCATTTTGCCATTGAAGATTTGGGATTTCAGGATTACTTCAACGAAGATGATGACATTTGTATTTCAGATTCACCTCAGGAAGAAACCATTACAGAAGCCTCTAAAGAAACTTGTGATGATTTTTTTATGGTTTATGATGACACTCCTCCATTTTTTCCACATAGTGGTGAAGTCTTGGATAACTTTACACCTTTTAATATCTTTCAAACCAAGCCTTCTAAGAATGAGTATTATGAACATGAGGATGGGTATGGCCAGGATTGTGATGCAATAGACAAAGACTCCCCTTTCATTTACAAGGATGGGTATGATGATTATTGGATGGATTTAGAAAAACCCATTTTTGATATACCAAGAGAGGGGAGTATTGATTTTGAGACCTTGGGGAATCTTGACATGGAAGAGGAGCATGCATATACTTCTTATGATAAATCAGAGCCATACATGAGTATTAGTAATGAAGACTTGGATCAACAGTATAAAGAAGAGTTGGATACGATGAAATCAGTGGAATGTCAGTTTCAGCCTTCATCAACACATTCAGAGGTTCCTTATGATTTGGAGCAACTTGGGGCTTACACTTTCACAGAAATTTGCTATCAAAAGAGCCCTTCTGATCAATATGATGAGGTAGTTGGTTTACCTTATCATTCAGAGTTTTTTCTCAGTCCTATCTAGTGATGGGTAGAAGAGGCCTGCATAAAGACTTACCATTTGGGGAAGCACTTCAGAGATCTATCATACACCTATGATCACCCATCCAATCCTCCAATCCAGAATTATCATGCAGGTTTGCATTTTCGGAATAAGGTATCCTTGTTTTGGGTGGTAACCAAACACAACGTAAAAAGTTTTTATATTGATAAAATGTTAAGATGGTTGAATTGGGTTTATCATTTTATTATGTTATGCTTAGAGTAGGAAAATAAGCTCATCAAGTGAGCATTTACTTTCAACATTTATTTTTCAGTACTTTACTTTTTTGTACTTTTAGTTTTTTAGTTAATTTTGTTTTTGAATAATACAACTTATGGTTCATTTGCCTCTTATAAGAACTTGTGCTACTGAAAGGTTTTCTTGTCAAGTTGAGATGTTTTTACAGGTCATAGAAACCGGAGATTCTGGTGTTCTCGTATGCTCTCTTTGCTTGAAGACCAGATCGAGCACACGTCCCACAGTTGGAGCCAGATGTTGTCAGCTAAGTTGTACTTAGTTGGACTATCAAGTGAGCGGGCAAAGTTGAACATGTCACATGTTCATATCCAGTGATTTAATGTCCATCAGGCCTTTATAAGGGCCCATTTTTTAATTTTTTTTCACATGTCCATGCCCTGCGGGGTTTGTAATAAAATGTACTAGCATAGTATTTTTGTAAAGGACTTGGCTCCCTAGGACTTGTCGATCAAGTCGGGTATCTCAAGGAGTTTTTTCACTTATTAATTATGTCTTGCATTTCATAAATTTTGAGTTTTTCTCCTGCTCCTCCAAAGTTGGAATGCCTGATGAGATTTACGGGCCTGGGGGGTTATTAAAGTCCATGGGTCAATGTATATGAACATGCTAGGCATTGTTTTTGAGTCGTATGGACATTTGCTAGGACCCCCTAGGTTTTTATTTAATTCCGGGGATTTTTTTTTTTTTTTTTTTCCGTAAAATTAAGCCATTTTTTAATGGTTTAATTAAATTTTTTGTAATTGGTGTAAAAGTGTGGTCTAGGGGTATTTTTTTGCCATGGGGGTGCTCGTTTTCCAACTCAGAGCACCCACCATATCCCAAAACTCACTTTCTATAGTCATTGAGTCATTTATTTTTCACTTATGTCAAAAAATCCCCCAAAAAGTGAAAAAGTGGAGAAAAAATAAAAAAAGTCAAAAGTGGTGAAAAATTAAAATCCAATTTTTGGGGGGATTGAGGTCAGAAATTATTCAGCTATGTTTTAGGATTGATGTTGGCTGGTTTGTAAGTGTTTATGGGAAGCTACAAATGTGGAGTCACATGCCCATGAGGGAAGGCACATTCCTTCTTTAGCTTGGGCGCATTTGCCATAGTGAAGGAGTCCAAGAATTGGGGAAGTGGCATCCTATTTTATGGCTGTCACGTTGGCTGGTTTGTTGCTGCATTTGGGAAGCTAGATACATGGGAGTGGGGAGCCCCATTTGCTCCACGAGTTATGCCACCCATTCCACCATCCTCTCCTCACCCTATGCACCTACCCTCTTGGAGTTTTCTATTTAAGCATGTTCATTTTCCTTCATTTGTCATGAGAAGGTGGAACCTCTGCTCTCAAGTGTTGTAATCTTTTGCATTTTGTTAATGAATAAAGGCTTTGGAGACAAATCTATGTGTGGATCTGTGTTGTGTGGATGACCATGTTCTATCTTATACATTAGGTAACCTGTGTCTTTACATTTTTATTTGCACTTGTTTGTTGATCAAGAACTGGCTTTTGAAGGAGATGTTTATCTTAGTAAGGTGAAATAGTGTGATCTAATCCATTATTTTTTCTGTTTGTTATCATAGAGAAGTCAGATTTCAAAGTTATTTTTGTTTAAATACTTGTATCTAACTCTCTATTTTAGTCCACACTAGTTGCACTTAATCTTTATTGTGTGAGTTGTCTTTTGTGTCTATAGGTTGCAAATCTGTAGAGTTTGTGGAGCTTGCTTGCATCCATTTGTCTTTAAAACAGATCCAAGGAGAACTAGTTCCATTGATCCCCACTCTTGAAGACCCCATAGCCCGAGTTCAAGGCGTTTTCTTCTTCCTTCTCGTCACCAAAAAATTTCAAAATTTTCTTGGTTACCTTGGTTTGCGTATCTCAAATCTTACTCTCTTTGCATTATCATAAGTAGATTTGATTTATTTATTAGATCTTAAGTGTTTCTCAAAGTAAAATTTTAATCTAGATCTAATAGAAGCATATTTCTTGTTAAAGTTTGAATTTTTTGCATATTTTTAAAGCTTGAACAAGTATTATGTTTTACTGATTTTAAAGGTTTACTTGGCTGATTTAAAAGCTTAGAATTTGCAGCTCTTTGAGTGTGGAAAGATCCTAAGGAGACAAGCCCTACAACTTGTCTCACTTAGTTCAATTTTTGCTTGTATACTTATTTTTTTGCCTTAGAATTTTTTGGGTGACCCAAATACACTCTTAAAGTGGTTTTGGGTATCATTCACTAACTTTAGCTTGCTGGTTTGCAGCAATTCAATAACAGGTAGGAGGAGATGTTGGCCAAATTTTGAAGATTCGGGCCATCCGGAGCACCTACAACCATATTTTCTTAAACCATATTTTTTCTTCTTCTTGTATTGTAAGCCACTGAGTCATTTTGCAAGACTGGGGCACTTCTAAATTGCATTGTAACATAGTATTAAACGAGAGCAAGTGGGCTAACCAATGCCCACACCCCATCCCCCCAGGGGGACACTGTGTCGACTCATTTTTCATGGCGTGCAATATTTAGCTTAGATTTGCTTTTTAGTACTTTAATAAAATCAACTAGGGCTAAAATTAACCTCGTTGGTCCGTTCCATTGGCGGGCCACGAGTTCACTCAGGACCTTGTTTCTTCATTTTTTACAATTTTCACTTTTTTAACTACAATTCAAAACACCCCCTAGCTTTCCTGAAGTAAGTTTTCAGGATAAGGGCTTGCCCGAGTACTGGCTCGAAAAGAGACTCTTGGGGCTTAAAAAAGTAAAATATTTGTTCAAAAAATACTTAAAATTTAACAAGGCTTTTCCTCGTATGCTCTGGGATCACTGCAGCTCAGTCTGAACATGTTGATCACACCAGAAAGGGAGTAAGTGACTAGTAATAGGATTAATACATCCCAATAAACCACCTATTTGCGAAAAATCCAGTGCAAACGCTTATTTGACTGTGGTGGACAAATTTCTCAAAAGATGCCGGAACCACTGGGTAGTGACCTCGGGAAACCGTTAGACTATACCCTCGTTTGGTATAGTGTTGAACACCTCCCAGAGACTCCGATCCAGCCCACATGTCTGAGTGAGAAGCCACCTGGTTAAATTCTGGACATATTCCCAGTACCTTGCGGTATATTGAAAATCCCCCAGCCATAATAAAAGGATTCATTACCACATTAATAATAAAATTAACCAAGAACAATTGCACAACATTGTTATTTTTCAAGCACGTTATTTCTGACTCCATTTATCAACACTGGTCTTGTTATTTACACTTTTATGATGATGTATGTTTATATTTTCAAAATGACAATGATGTTGATGAACAATGAATGATATTTTTTTTATATATTGCATTGCTCTTGGGTCAAAATTTTTTTAACTCCTAGATTAGTTGTTTTTGTCTTTCATAGATTAAACACCTTAGTTTCATTTTTACTTTTTAAGGTCCACCCCCCTTGGCTTCGCTAGGAGTAAGCCTAGACGGAGGAGTTGAGTTTCAGGTGACATCACTTGACTCTGGCTTGCCCCCAAGGCCACACCATCGGCTTGAAGATTTTTTCCGCGTTTTTCCAGGTGTGAAACTAGGCGGCAACAAGACGTAGTAAGAGGATTTATCTCCACTATCCAATAGAATTTGAGTAGGAACATTGCATTCTAGGTTCTAAGCTCCTTTAACCAAGCTGTGTTGAGCATGTGTTCAAGGGATAGGTAAACTGATCGTTAACAATGGTTTCAAAGCTTAGGAAGAAAGTCCTCTCCACTCTTGGAGCACAATCATCTGAAACATGAATAAACAACTTTCACAATACATATAAACGATGAAAGGATAATCTAAAGTAATAACCTAACTAAAAGCATTTTATTATGGAGAGAAAACATGATTTTCGACAAGGCCAAATTAACATCTAATAATACTACTTGTGAAGAATGCAAATTCAACCCTCAAGAGAACCTGTAAGCAATATGCCCTAAAGGCGTCTTCTTGGATTACAATGAAAGAAGTTGACTCTCTGAATCGTTCAGCCCAAAGCATCGCAGAACTCTGATTCTCAAGAATAGTAATGAAGGAGTTGTCTGTAAAATAACTATTCATCCACTGTCCAGTTCCCTGTTTTGGGAAGAGTATATCATTGATAAGGCCTGTTATCACACTATAGTAGCAGGGCTACTATCCTTGTTCAGCAGATATCTGCACATTCCAGAGCTTTCATTATTCCAGAGCATGGCTATATATTTTGGATCACTCATGATCAGAGCAGTATATTATTTAGACCTTGTGTCAAGGCTGAGCCTTGAGAGTTCAGATTTGATGATTGATGTGACCCTTTATCCCATACAGTTTCAGTTCAGTGCTTAGAGATGTATTACAGCAGTGTTTCAGATGATGCATGATGATTACTATTATGATGATGTTGTATGATCTATGGATATGTTATCACTGACTGTGGATTATTATCTTGTTGATTTAGTCATGATCACAGCATGTGCTTGGTATATTATTCCTGATGTGGCAAACTGTTTAAAATGAACTATGAATCATAAAATGGACAATTGCTTGCACATTTAGGTCATTTAACAAAACCCACTGGTTTTTCACCTTACATAGATATGGTCTTTCCCGACACCAGTTGTCTGCTAGTGTAGGCTCCATATTCACTTGACTCCATCCATACATGACCTTCCTATTTGACTTTAAACCTTGACCTGTCTCATTTGACTTTCTGATACCGAGGACTTCCCCATTTTTCTACCTCTGTGTTTGGACCGCATCCCTATATATTCAGTGTCTCGGCTCTAAGTTGGTGACACAACTTGCCTTTGGTGAGTTGGATTGTAGGCCTAAATCATTCTGGTTGGTTGTCCCGATGTTTGGCATTGGCTCGAACTCCCCCTAGTCACTTGAGATGTTGTTGGCTAAAACTGAAAGCTCATGTTCTACCTATGGAAACTTATAAATTCGCCCATGGAAACAAAAAAAAAGGGGCAAGAGCGATGAACAGCTAAAAATACTCCTCAAAGAGTATAAGAAAGGTCCAAAAAGCAATGGTTCTTAAAAGCTATATCTAAACAATTGCTGACCTTATAAATATTTGAAAAAACATGCCCTGGATGCAAGCTGCAACTAGTTGTGCTTCTCAGCACATCTGAAATCCGAAGAGTTATGTAGGCCAAAAAGGCCATGGAATAAAATTGAATGATCCTAATGAACCTGGATCAACTTGATGTAGACATGATGCCTAAGTTGAATAAGCACTCTCTGAACAACTTATCCATTTGTGAGACACAGCCATTCCCCGTGTTATTTTGTCCAGCACAGAGTTTGTAGCTTCCCCCCTTCTCTCAGTCCAAAGTATTTTTGAGTTAAGTTAGACAAGTCAACCCCTTGGCCCAACCTTGTTCCTAGCCTTCATCCTTCACTAGCAGTTTGACCATGTCCAATGGGTGAGTTTGTCATTTGAACTATTGTGCAAGTAATTTTTTTTTTAAATAACCAAGGAATGTGCTAACTTGATTAATGCCATTGAATGGAATTTATACTTTGAGCTTAGCTGTGAAAATGATTAGAGAAGCATGTCTTAGTCTACTGATGTGATTTATCCTTGGTTATATATATTATGGGGATCTGTGATGATGTGGGCCATGTATAGATGCCTATTGATGATGATTGATGGTCCCACATGCTTTATGATGATATCATATGATGGACATATGATGCAGATGATGATTGATCCAGTTCAGTAGGTTTTATATCTACTTCAGATCATCAGATTATACATTGTCCATATATGGTGGACCCTACAGCTGGCCCATTAGGGCAACCCATGGTGTATGAGTACACATTTCTAGTGGATTTGGGTCTTCTGGATCCAATGAGACACTTATCTTTCAGTTCTGGGCACTTCTGACAGTGATTGATGTAGTTTTACACTTGTTGACCAGATTTGGGGTTGATTTCCCAGCCTGAGCAGCAGGGGCCATGACTGGCTAGTTCACCTAGGGCGCTGATGATGGAGGGGGTGGTCCAGCCACTTGTTTTTACCATTTACCCCCCCTTCTGGAGAGCCTGGTGGGCTCAGATGGACAGCACAGGTGCCCTAGAAGGCAGTTTTGGCACTTTCACAGTTACCGAGGTAGTTAAAAAATGGGATAAAGTGGTCACTGAGGAAATCGATTTGGGCAATTGAGGCAAGGTTTTGGCATTTGGTCTTCACAGAGGTCTTCCAGGGTGGCATCACTATCGTCCAGTCAGTTTTCACCATGTGGGTATGCCCACATTGATCACAGGAGGTCATTTACTGTTTGACTGTCATGGATTCGGAGGACAGTTTTGGTCATTTATATTATCTTGGACATATTTTATTATTTTCTTATGCCTTGGGGATGAGCTAGTAAGGATTGATGCCTTCTAGCCCCAACATGTGCTTATGTTGTCATGTCCTAGTCATCATCAGGTGGATTTTGGCACCTATACTTCTCTAGTGGATGACGTCACCCCGTTTTTGTACCATTTAGTGGGGGCGCTATCATTATGTTGGGTGATCCATGTGATATATTGTTATGATTTATTGTTAGCCGTTGATTAGATCTTATGATCTTTTAATCTTAGCCACTCATGTAAAAATTGGTTAGGGTTGTACTCTCTCCCCATCCTATTTAAGGAGGGAGCCTCTCATTGTAAAAGTCATCTAGAGATTTTTGGCTCTTGGCTCTTGGAATAAAATTTCTATCTTTTGGAGTACATGCTTGGATTGGAGTGGATGTTGGTTGTTTCGATTGTAAATGCTTTTGTCCATTGCACTGGAGGATCTATTGTAGCTATCTTGCATATTTGCCATATCTTATTTACAGGTTAAGAGGGCGATTTTGGACAAGTGCGAATTGGTGGGAAGGCTTGCCCTTCAAGCTTGGAAGAAGTCGTTTTGGTTTGACAGGGAGTAGTTTTGCCTTTGTGTCAACTATTCTATGTTTCTCTCTCTCTCTTACTTGTATCTACCTTCAACATGTTAAATTGATTGATGCTTTGCTCCTTGGTTTTGACAGGTTAGAGGGAATCACATGTGGCTTGGGAAAATCAATTTGGCAAGAGGGCTTCAACAATTCTCCATTTGATCTTTGGTAAAGTAATCCTCGTTTCAATTAGCATTCATCTCTTCATCCAGGTATGCTCCAAGAGGTATGATCTTCTTCTTCCTTGAATCTTCCATAATTTCTAGATCATAAAAAAAAACTAATTGATTAAAACCCTTGTTTTTGGTATTTCTTAGATCTACTTAGATCTAGCCTTGCCTTTGAAAAGATATTGAAAACCCACCTCTATAGCATCCACCCCTAGTTGGATCTATAGTTTGGTGGTGATTGGCTTAGTATTGACACACTTTTCAAGGCAAAAATCCCTCTTTAACCCAAATCGCACTTCCTAGTGAGAGGCTTGTTTGGTTAGATCTAGCACATGGGTAGGTGAGATCCCACTTGATTTGCCATCTAGACACTTGATAACCTACCCCCAGATTCTTACTTTGGTGAATTCTACCTTGTGGACATTGTTCCATGTTTTAAGGGGTCAAAACCCCCTTTTGATTTTCTTGGCACCTCAAAACTCAGATCTACTAAGATCTAGCCCTTAGATTGACTTGATTTTTGGGACATACATAGATCGGGGTACTAGCTACTTGGATCTATAGTTTGGTGGCCATTGGACTTGATTTGGTCCACCAAACCCACCTTTTAACCCTCCTTGAACAAAGTCGCACTACCTGGGGAAGGTGAGTTTGTCCACTTTGAGGAAGTGGGTGTTTGGGATTTTTGGAGATTTGGAACGGCCATACCTTGAAACCTAGGTCTAGACTATCTTTTTGTGACGATCTGCCTTGGGGGTAGCATTCCTTGTTTCAAGGGATTGTGGTCCACTTAGGGTCATTTCTCGAAAACCTAGATCTAGCAAAATCCAACCATTAGATCTTATTTAGCCCATTGGACTTGGCTTCTAGGTGTCCCGATCTACACTTTGACATACTTTTTGACCCCATTAGCCCATTTAACAAGGCACTAGTCCTCCTCAAAGCAAGTCGCACTCCTTGGGATTTGTGTCAAACCCTAGATCTAGTACATGGGTACTTCTAGAATCAACTTAGATCTATAGATCTAGTCATCATCTAACCTCTAGTACCAACATTACACCTAGCTTCACCTTGTGGGCCCACTTAAAGTCATTTCACACATCCCAAGAAAACAAGACCCACTTGTGTGAACATATGGTACTACACCTAGTCATCATACCCAATCATGTGGCCTAAACCATACATAGGTTGAAACACTAACAATCTCTTACACCACCTTCAACCATACCTCAACTTCTAGGTCCACTTAGCCTTGCATTGGTTTCCGTAACTCTTCATTTACGTACCTTTAGAAACCTTTGTTTGGGTCCAATCAACTGTGATTGGTTATAGGGTCTCTCCCTAGGTCTTGTTACATCCTGACCTAAAGCGAAGAGTGCCTCGGTTGACGTGACTCCCACCTTGCATTGGGAACCGTGGCATCTCTTGGGTCACCTCTTTAGTTGCCTGTCTCCTCTACCGTCCCGGATGGGATACCACTAGGGGCAACTACAAGTTGCGTGATAACAAGGCCCTGGCTCACTTGATTTCTATTGGACGCATTAGTATTTATGGCCCATAAATGACGCATACTTGCATAGTTCATGCAATTTCCTCTTCTTAACAAGTCTGCTTCACATTCTAATTCTAATGACTTATCTTTTGACATCAATATTCACTTCTTGGATATAATATTATGTTCAAAAGCTAGAATGGAACTAAACGGCGTGATTAGGTTGCTTTTCTATTGAATTGTTTGGTAAAGCTGTACTATATCTTTTATAGGGGTGTTTTTCTTCTAAATTATTTACTTTTTTTTCTCTAAAATACAAATTTGATATGCATACCTTGAACCTTAATTCTTCACAATTGAAGTGGTTATGAAATAGTATGTTGTTACTTCCTTTGTTAAGGTTTCATTCCCTTTTGTATTTTGGGGGTTGCTCATCGTTGTAACTTTATGGAAGGGCTGTAATGTGAATGTTATGATTGGTCATTGGGGTAAAACCTTTATGGATCATCCTATGTTATTGTTTTGTTGAAGATTCCAACACATTTTGTAGGTTTGTGATTGGGGTAGTTCTTGTGATGGATCTTTTGGTGTTATTTCATTAATGAGTGAGTACTATTATCACACAACTTGTAGTTGTCCCTAAAGGCATCCCATCCAGGATGGTAGAGGTGTTGAACAACTAAAGAGGTGACCCAAGAGATGCCACGGTTCCCAATGCAAGTTGGGTGTCATGATAACTGAGGCACTCTTCACTTTAGATCAAGACTAATCAAGATCAAGGGGGAGACCCTAACCAATCAATGAAGACTAGCTAACCGAAAGGTTCCTAGGGAAATGTGTAAAGTAAATCAAGGAGACCAATGGTGAGTTAGATTAAGTGGACCCATGGGTTTCAGTGTGGTTGAAGAGGCTTAAGAGGTGACACGTGTTTCAACCAAAGAGTGACTAGGGCCACTTATGAGGCTCAATTAGATAGATCTAGTACCATGAAAGTTACACAAGTGGGGCCCACTCCTTAAAAAGTGGAAAATGGTTCAAATGGGGTCCACAAGGTCAAGTTAGGGGTAAAATGATACTAAGGGGTATGCAATGATGTAGATCTATGGATCTAAGATGCAAGAGGAAACACCCACATATGGGATCTAGCAAAAGACTACTAACCCAAGGAGTGCGAATTACCCAAGGGAGACTAGTGCCTTAATTTGAGGGGGGCAAATGGAGTCAAAATTCCACCAAATTGTAGATTGGGGTAGTTAAGACAAATATCAAGGTGGGTTTTAATTATTAAGTCCAAATGCTTGCTAGGTCTCCATAGATCTACGATTGAAAGTGCATCACCCAATGACCCAAGTGGGGTTCAACCCTCAAAATGAGGAATGGGGCCCACAAAGCAAAAATCAAAGAGGTGAAACACTAGGGGTAGGTTATCAAGGTTGATCTATCCAAATCAAGTTGGATCTCACCTACCCATGTCAAGGAACTAGCCAAACTAGCCTTCCTCAAGGAGTGCAAATTGCCTCAAGGAGGGCTATGTGCCTTGGGAAGTGGGTCAAATGGAGGCCAATCACCACCAAACTATAGATACGAATTCCCGTGGATGCTATAGAGGTGGGTTTTAAATGTTATCCCCAAAGCCAAGCTAGATCCAAGTAGATCTAGAAAAATGTAAAATGAGGGTTTGATGACCAATGAAGAAGAATGAATGGATCTAGGTACATACCTTGTAGAACATACCTCAATTGCTTGTGGCCACTTTGCAAATTGATAACATTCCCCCTATGTGTATATTCAAGAGTGAGATCTAGTGCTCCAAGCTAAAATGTCCTCCTCCAAGGATAGCCAAATCGTCCTCCTCCTACAAGACAAAATCAAGTTAGAAACAAGCCAAGTAAAAGAATTATGAAAATGATGAAGAGATGTAATAGAAAGCATCAACTATGTCACAAAGATACAATAATGATACTCCCTGTCACAAAGATCAACCCAAGAGAAGATATGTGGGTCCCCCCAACAATAGCCTCCTTCAAATCGTCCTCCTCCTCATCAATTCGGCCTCCCTGTAAAAAAAAACTAGTAGCCCACGATCCACAAATGATACATAGAGAAAATACTGTATATTCAACTTGCAAAAGAATCCATCAAGACAAGAGAAGTAGATCCACAAAATAGTATTCTATTCCAATCTTCAAGAGCTCCAAAGGTGCTTTTACAATAGGGGGGTCTCCTCCTTTTATAGGATAATAAAGACCAAAACCCTAAACCATAAAACCACTTTTTAAAACTAGTGGTTTAGATCAAAAGATATAACAATCTACTCAATGGCTAAGATGATCCAATACAATATATCACATGGATCACTCACTAAGTGATGACGTCATAGCCTAAAGTGACTCAATGAGGGTGACGCCATACATGGCGGTGGCTAAAAATACACGTGCCACATCAGCAAGATCTAGACAAGTCACTAAAAGCACATGGTGGGGCTAAGAGGCATTAATCCCCTTCACTAGCATGTCCCCATGGCACAATAATATAAAATAATGAGTCTATGACATGTCAAATATACAAATGATCAAATCCTGTCTCCAAAATCTGAGAGAGACATGTAGTAAAAGACCTCCTGTAACCACTGTGGACCCACTGATTGATGCCAACTGATCTGGAAGATGGGGGGTTCACCATGGATGACCTCAAAATAGACCGAGTGCCAACACCTCGCCTCAATTGCTGAAATCGAATTCCTTAGTGACCTTTTTATTCCATTTTTTAATGCTCTTGAAAACCCTAAAAGTGCCAGAAACTGCCTCTAGGGTGCCTGTGCTATCAAACTGAAGGCACCAGGCTATCTGGAAGGGGGGTACAATGGTAAAAATAAGTGGCTGGACCACCCCCTTCCTACACAACGCCCTAGGCAACGGATGGCCTCCAAGTCCTCTGCTAGACAGGCTGGATCAACATGCCCAAATTGGTCAACAAGTGGATAACTGCTAATATCATCATTAGAAGTGCCCAGAACTGAAAGATAAGTGTCTCAGTGGATCCAGAAGACCCAAAACTACTAGAAATGAGTACTGATACACCATGGGTTGACCTGTGGGGTCAACTGTAGGGTCCACCATACCCGAACAATGTAAAATATGATAATCTGGAAATAATAATAAAACTGATCAACTGCATCAACCATCATCTGAGGCATATGTCCATCATATGGAATCATCAGTAAGTGTATGTGGGACCATCAATCATCATCCATAAGCACAAGTGGTCCATCTCATCATGGATCCCAAGAATGACTATGGTCAAACTATGTTTGACTAGGTCAATATACAACCAAAGACTAGATTATAGCAACAGACTAAGGCATGTTCCTTTAATCATACTCACAACTTAACTTAAAGTACAAACATCATTTAGTGGTAGTTAATACATATATATATTCCAGTGTTATTTCTAATTTACTTGCACAAAGCTTTAAAGACAGACCCATTCAATGGACATGGCCTAACTGCTAGCAAAGGGTGGAAGCTAAGAAGAAAAGACTAGGCAAAAGGGGATGACTTGACCAACTTTTCTAAATGACACTTTGGACAAGGAAAAGGGAAGCTACACTCTGTGCTGGACAAAAATAACAAGGGGAAGGGTAGTGCCTCACAAATGGATAAGTTGTTTAGAGAGTGTTTATTCAACTTAGGCATCATGTCTACATCAAGCTGATCCAGGTTCATTAGGATCATTCATTTAATTTCAATGGCCTTTTTGGCTTATATGACCCCTCTGGGATTTTACATGTGCTAAGAAGCACAGCTAATCGCAGCTTGCGTCCGGGGCATATTTACATTCACAAGGTCAGCAAATAATAGATATAACTTTTGATTAACCATTGCCTTTTGGACCTTTTTATACCCTTCGTGGGGTATTTAAGCAGTTCATCGCTTTAGCCTTTATTCACGTGTGTTAAGAAACGCATTCTAGAATTTTAAGTTCACAGGCTTTGATAATACATTTCCAATACAAGTAGTACATGTGCTTTCAGTTTTAGCCAACAACAACTGAAGTGACTAGGGGGAGTTCTGCACAGTGCCAAACATCAGGACAATCGACCAGATTGATTTAGGCATACAATCCAACTCACCAAAGGCAAGTTCTGTCACCAACTCAGAGCCGAGACACAAAACAAACATGGATGCGGTCCAACACAGAGGTGGAAATGGGAAGTCCTCCATATCAAAAAGTCAAGAAGGAAAGTCAAGGTGAAAGCGAAATAAGGAAGGCGATGGATGAGCGGAGTCAAGTGAAAGTGGTGCCTAAACTAGCAGACAAAGATGAAAAGAAAGACCATGTTTATGTTCCTAGGAGGGTGATGAAGCCAATGGGTGTTGTTAGAAAACCTTAATGTGCAAGTAATACACCCAATTTTATATTTATAACATCATCCAAGATATTTCATTTTATTATTTTAGATAGTGTTGCCACATCATGAATCATGTACCAAGCCAATGCTATGAAGATGACTAAAACAACAAGATAATAATCTAGTACTAATAATCACAAGTCCATAGGTCCCATCATATCATAACAATCATCCACAAATAACTGAAACACTGCTGCAATAATACAACTCGGCACTGAACTGGAACTGTATGGAACAAAGGGTCACATCGGTCATCAAATCTAAGCTCTCAAGGCTTAGCCTTGGCACAAGGTCTAATCAATATCTGATACATATACTGCTCTGATCCATAAGTGATCTCAAATAAACATGCTCATCATAGCTGATCTCTGTAAAAGCAAAGCTCTGGAAAGTGCAGATATCTGCTCAACAAGAATAGTAGCCCAGCTACTATGGTGTGATAACATC
The DNA here is from genome assembly GCA_027924585.1 of Larix kaempferi. Taxonomy (NCBI): domain Eukaryota; kingdom Viridiplantae; phylum Streptophyta; class Pinopsida; order Pinales; family Pinaceae; genus Larix; species Larix kaempferi. Next base: position 10,549,917 of record BSBM01000087.1, read on the forward strand.
TGGCTCCAGTTGGGACAAGTGCTCTAAGGGAGAGAGCGCTTGAGAACCTCAGAATCTCTCGTCTCGAACTGCTCTGCATCAATCTTCAATCTAGCGACTCATCATCCTAGCTTTCAACTTTTATTTTTGCACTTGTATCTGCACTCATGGCCACTAGAATACCTCATGAAGCATGTATGGGAAAAATACAAAATAAATGTTGAGAATGAAATCTAGTCTATAGCAGAAACTGAAATGCATAAAGGAAATACTAAACTAACATTTTATTAATCTTACTGTGCAGTAGGAAGGAAAGCTTTTCAAGCAGGTATACTCAACTCGACTAACATAGAAGAACAACAAAAACTCAAGACTCAAGAAGAACTTAACCACTTCAAGTTTTATTAAATGCATGCAGGAGATGAGAAAATCTTAGGAAGGAGCACGACTCAACTCAAGCAAACAAATCAGCGAATGCACTCATAGGAAAAAAAAAATCGCAATACTCAGCACACAGAAAAAGCAGAAAGCACACAAATCCTACTGCTCAAATGAGCTTATTCAAAAATCTAGCTACTCTAAACAGGCAAGCCGAGATGTTAGGTAAAATCATAAATCCAGTGCAACCATTCATCAAACAGATTAATGATTCTTCTTTGATTTTGTTTAATAGAAAAAGGCAGGATTGGATTAGAAATTAAAGGATTTGATAACACAAATTCTTGACTTGTTCAAAAATTGAAATAGGATTTGAATGGTGCAAAATGAGATCATGCCAAGTAGAAGATTGACTGATGCAAACATCCTCCATCAAAGAATTTATAGGATCATAAAAGGCATTCAAGTGATTGTTTAAAATGGATGGAGGGAAAATATACGGCATGTGACTCAATTCTTTTTCACACAAATTATCCTCCTCATTCACTTCTCTCACATATTTAATTTGGTTTTCCTTGGGACTGATCAAATAAAAACCAAGTGGGGATAAATTAAAACTTAGAAGACGAAAAATCAAACTCAAACCCACTTGTTGCTCAAAAATAGAGAAAAGATGAAACTGATCTTTAAACACCTTTTCTAGCCACCAAGAATGATTGATAACTTGTCAACAAGCATTATCGTTCCAAAGTGACTGAAAAGAGAAATGAAGTGTTTTTTCTCCAATCATGTGATCATGCTTATACTTCCTATTGAAAACTTCAAAAGCAAAAGACCGACTACACCACCAACCCATAAAGGATTGAAAAAGTTGGGAAGGGAGGGTGGATTGAAAATATGCATAGTCTCCTAGATGGATAGAAAAATTTGGCCTTGGAATTTGACAAAAGGAAAGGCCTTTCAAAGTAACATTCTTTATTCTGGGAATGATTTCAAGCTTTTGATCAAGTCTAATATTTACAAACTGCGGACAAGATTCTAACTCTGAGAATTGGCTAAAGCTATCTTGACTAAGGATGGAAAAAGGAAAACTTAAAGACTCACTATAAGAAGTAGAACAAAGATTAGAGCATCTAGTGTGATTTATTAACTCACCCTCATCTTGAGATTTACCTTCTATTAATTCATCATTAAATTCATACGAGGATAAATGATCATATTGATTAGTGATAAAATTAACAAGTTCATTTAAAACACCCTGATTATTTGCACAATGAACATGTGAAATCACAACTAAATGATCTTGGTCAATATCCACACTTTCTTCTTCTTCAATAAGGTGATAAGGAATTGAATGATCACTAAAGGTAGAATGACTAATGAGTCTCTTTGAGGGAGGAACCTCAATAGTCTTGCAGTCTAAAAGCTCATCCTCAGAAATTTTCTCAGGATCAAGACTAGGGCTACCTAAAAATAAATTTGAAAACTTATGATTTATACAATGATTAGGGATTTGGCTTTCGATTGACTCAAAAGTGGAAGACTTATCCTCAAAAGAAATTGGGCAGGAGGGGTCATCTCCAGATGTTGACAATTCACTTGATATTTGATTATTAATTGATTCAATGATAGGATCGGAAAGGGGAAGGCTTTGATCTTGGATTTGAATTGAAGAATAAATATCATCGAATTCACTTCCCCATTCCTCTAAGAATTTATTTTCAAACATGTCATATCCAGAAATGCTATTGGTCTTTAAATTTAGGAACCAGAGCTCAACTCTTCCTTGGAAAGATGAGGCCAATAGTTTCATACGTACATCCTCATTGGTTATGAATAATTCCTTAATAACTTCTTTAAAGAGATTAAGGTGCCCTTTAGCAGACACTTCATAAATTCCATCGAATTTAGGCAACCTTTCACGGGCTTGATGAGGATACCCAACAATTTTTGAGAAGTCAAAGACTTTTAATCGATCGAAAGTCCTAGGCTGCTCAAAAGCAGCCATGGATGGCAATTACTAGAAAAATCAAGAACCTAAATACAAAATGATGCACCCCATGGGTTCTAGATATGATAGGATTGATCACCAGTGGAGTCGCCAGGCAGATTTTAATTCTTTTCTACCAAAAGATATGTTGTTAGGTGAGCGACAAATAGATGTCTGTTTAAATTAAGGATTGAAATGATAACCATCTAGATTATAAGACCGGATGTGATAAGATATGAATTACGCATGGATACTCACAAACAACTGAGGTAAGCGTCTACCTCCTCGGCAACGGCGCCAAAGATGTTGGCAAAGAGAACAAGAGTAGAGCGGGAAATATATGTCGAACCAAGGTAGGCCTCTACCTTCCCCGACAACGGCACCAAAGATGTTGGCAAAGAGAACATGAGTATATATATGGTAAGTGGATGAACATTGGAAACATATATTGGTTAGTTGGACCATGTAAGCTTTTCACACTTGAGAGCAAGCAATGAATGTCAAGTGGTGCTGACCATGTGAGTTTTGGCTGCTGGGAGGTTTGTTGATGGCCATACTCGACTCATTTGAGGGGAGTCCAATAAGTATTAATTAATAATTACCAAAATCCCATTAGTCTGAGTAGGTGCATTGCATGGTGGCCTCCTTTCAACAAGTTTTGTCTAGTGTTGTGTTTCAGGGACAGGGGGACCGATCCTTAACATCCAAAGTTTAATCCAAGATACGATGCAGTATGTGTTAACTGGATCTACATTCTTCCTTCCTTGTCCCAATTGTTGATTTTTTTGAGCAGCATCGAGAGCCATTCTCTGAGAGAATGGAGGCACCTGGTCAGTTACCAGGGTTGATCAACATTAAGTCTGGGACTGAGAACCATTCTCCGGAGAATGGGGGACCTGGTCAGGGACCAGGTGGTTGATCAACATATTTCAGTTTGGGACTGAGACTCAGCCTGGGGCTGAGAGCCATTCTTTAAGAATGGAGGCACTTGGTCAGTTACCAAGTTGTTGACTTCGGTCAACCTTCAGCCTGGGGCTGAAGAACCTGGTCGGGGAGCAAGACTTGGTCTGGGACCAGGACGTTGATTCAATCAACGCGAAGACCTAGATTGGATCTAGGCAAGTGTTGTACTCCTCTCTTTGATCAGTGGGCTATGGGACCCTCACAAGGGACTGGCCACCCCTTGATGAAGAACCTAGCACATGATCTTGGTGTAACTAATGAATATCTTCCTTTAACCCTAACTAATTTTAATTTTAATTTTTATAATTCCTAAACTTATGGATATGACCCTATTGATGCTGTATAAATGAAGGAGCACTCTCACTTGTAAAATATATCATATCATCAACTTCATATCTGATCCAAAGAAAGTCGTGGGGCATCTTTCTCTCTGAAAATTCGGCAGCAGCAGCAGAGACTGTTATTTTTCTTGTTTTATTTTATTTTTGGGCAGCCTAACCTGTTAGGGCTTCTTCCCTAGCAGCCCTAAGCTGACTGGAAAGGAACCGAGCCCTGTTAGGGCTGCTAAACCTTGGTTGCAGGTGTGTTTAGTGGAGAGGAGCAGGCCACAGGTCTGTTTAGTGGGAGGGGGAGAAGACCGAGCCTTGCTCTAGGTCTGTCCCTTAAATTCTGTCCTAATCAGGGCCCTTAATTTGGCAGTCCGAGTTTGTTTTCAGCAGCAGCCAGGAGGCCGCAGCCCTAACAGATTTCAGTCACTGTCAACCTCAGTCAACAGCAGTAATTTCTCAGTCAAGCCCAGGCTCAGAAAGGTCAAAGACAGTCAACAGAAGCTACAGAGTTCTTCTTTGGTCAAACATCATTTTATATCAGCAGTTGGCATGGGTAATGTTTGATGACAGTGGTTATCTTGTACAATTTTTGTATTTATGCCCTAGAGGCAAAATTGATGTAAAGGTCTATGTAAAATTCAGTCATCTCATATTAAGGAAGATATTCTTTGCTGGGGTTTTTATACCTTGAAAGGTTTTCCCCAGGGTAAATTTTGTGTTCTCATGGATGCCTGTTCTTCTTTCTTATGGTTCATGATCTACTGTTAATGATCTACTGCTGCTAAATCTCAGAATTAAATTTTTAAGTTTGCTATAATAAGCAAGAAGACTGTTACTGCTGTTAAATCTCAGATCTATGTTAAAATTTAACACCAATCCCATACTAAAGTTGTACATCTTTTAAGTTCACCTATCCACAATTATTGAAGCCAATCTGAGAAAGATTTAGAGAATATATTTCCAGATCCAGTTGGTTTAGTGTGTCTATTGCCTGACATTCCTGTAGCCATTCCAAACATCAGTTACTTTCTGGAATGAGTGTGAAATTCTGATAATGACATGGGTAGTTCCTATTATATAGAAAGGTGTCTTACTGTACATGTTCCTTTAATTCCCTGTGATTGTTGTGTTATACCTTGCTTTATATTTTCCATAATTGACAATGCTGTATGTCTTTTTTGCTTTACACATTAACTTGAGATTACTAGCAAAAACAATGGATTGCAAGTAACGGTACCTTTTTGTATGGCCAATTGGAGATGTAGCAAGCATTGGAAGCCTTGTATTGATACCCTTAGAAACCTGTATAGACTCATTTTTGTTAAATGAGAGCCATAGAGTGGGATCTAGGCAACTCAAGATAAAATGCACATGTAAATGGATAACCTAACCTGAAATGTAGCATGTTTATGATGTTCAATCTTTCAGCATATGCAATGATATAACCTAGCTAGAAGGAGCATCATGTGTGTTTTAGTGGGATTGTATAAGGAAACCACCTGGCCAATTTGTGACTGCTTTCATGCAATCATAATTTTCTCTAATGTAATATAAGATGCATCATTTATGGAAAATAAACAAAAAGGAAAATGTATTTATATAGTTGAAAGTCTTACTGGCTTTTGGACCTGATTTTGTTTTAAGATATATTACCAATGTGAAAAGGACTTACTTTCGTGTATTCCACCCAGAATATTAACTGAGAAAGAGATTGTAATACACACTGAGATGTTAGGTTTCTCTTTTTATTAGCAGTATGAGAAATCTTGCATTAAATCTGTGTGACAATGGTATCCAGTTATTGTGAGGAAAACATCTTTGGCTTTTGCTAGAGAGTTGAAGGTCATCTTGGTGCTTGTTCTACATCTTTTCTAAACTTTTCAATGTGCCCTCATTCTATGGACTTAATCATTATTCTTCAGCGTTGATCGTGCTAATTGATGCTATCATTACCTGGCCTTTTTTTTAATGTACTGTTTACCTGCTAGTTCAGGACTATCTTATACATTTTTGTTTTCAATTGAGTCCATATTCACAAAATTGATGCTTCTGTTTCATTGTAGGCAGGCTTGCGCCCAAACCAAGTGGACTACATAAATGCACATGCTACATCAACACCTTTAGGTGAAAGAACATGATTACTTGATAAAAAATAATGTATTACAATAAGATTTGTGAAATTCGGTTTGTCTCTGATATGATAGATTCTAGAAACCTGTTTAGTGTACTGCAGGTGACTGCGTGGAGGCAAAAGCAATAAAAACTTTGTTTGATGAACATGCATTATCTGGTGACCTGGTTCTGTCATCAACGAAGGTATTTGATTGCTTAATCAAAATTGTTCAGTTTGCTGGTCAGTGATTTCGATATAAGTGTCGCAATCAAAGATTCTAAATATCTGCATCTGATTGTCAGGGTGCAACCGGTCACTTGCTTGCGGCAGCAGGGGCTGTTGAAGCAATTTTCTCGGTTTTGGCTTTATATCACGTATGTAGAATATCTGTTTTCTTGGTAATGATGTTTTCTGTTTCATTAGATTATGCTTGCCCTGTTGTTTATCGTCTGCATTTGAGACCCTCGTTAGACAAGATGGGTTTAACTTTGCTTCATCTTAATCTTGTATGTAGGGTATAGCTCCTCTTACGTTGAATTTGGAGGAGCCAGATCCAGTTTTTCATGATAGATTCACTCCACTGGCTGCTTCTAAGAAGATGCCTATTCACTCTGTTCTGACAAACTCTTTTGGCTTTGGTGGAACAAACGCATCTTTGATGTTTACTAGCCCACCTTAGTGGTGACCACTCCTCTCCTTGTTCAAACCATTTCTTGAATAGTTTAGCTTGGATACTAATTATAAATTACAAATATAACACCAGCAAACAATTTCGTCCACCATTTGGCATTGTGTTGATCGTATTTGTTGGTCACCTTCTTGCACTTTTTGTTTCAAGGAGTGCTGGAGTGGACTGAGGAGGATGTAAGATTATATTTAAGATGGAGGTTAGCTTTCATGTAAGGTTATGGAAGAAGATATTGGTCTGCTAGACTGTTGTTTTAAGCTAATGTAAGAATGAAGATGAAAATAAAGCTGGAAAAATAATAAATTATGATAAGATTTAAGGGATTTGTCTACATTCAAACTCTCTTCTTTGAGTCTTGAGTCTATATTTTCTCAACTTCTCAGGCCTTTGACATGGGCTGCTTGATTGTTGAGTGTTTAATTGCATGCGATGAACTGAGATTTTAATTCTAGAGGAAAATAATGACTATTTTCTAAATCTTGAGTGATGGATGATGCTGGTTCCTTCTGAAAAGTCCAGGGGATTATTGAAATATTACTTATTAGTGAGATAAGTAAAGCATATAATATTTTAATATAATGGTTATGAAATATTGCCATTGTGTAAACATAGGATGTGAGATGTATAGCCTTTAAAACATTATTCTCTCTTTTGGAAGAATGATATAAAAACCTAAAATTGCTTGCAGATGGATATTATTATAGTTCTAAACCTTAAACCTAGCTATCTACAGCTGAAATGTAAAACTTCAAAGTTATAACCAAAAACATGTAAAGGGGCAGTGTTTCAACAATATTTGGGTAAATTTTAGTACTAAGAATAGGCAACAAGCATCTTGTTGTTGATGTGTAATGCTGGTTAATATATGGTGAACCACATTCATGAATTATGTCGGAAGTGAATGCTTCTTTAGAAGAGTAAGCATTTATAAGATTAGATTTCAAATGACTTGTAAATTCTCTTGGTTTAGATCTTTAAGAGAGCATTGAAATTATGTCGGGAATAATGCTTCTTTAGAATTAGAGTAAGCATTTGCCAGATTAGATTTGAAATGACTATTATTAAGTTTCTTGGTGTAGATGTCTAAGAGAGCAATGATGTACAATATAGGATGGTTAAATCATTCAGTTGATTAAATTATTATTTTTATTGTGGTTTAGAAGCTCCTACACGTTTATAGGGATTTTAAGGCACTCCTTGTGTAAGGTCACCGGTTTGATACTCCGTGGGTACGAGCCTTAAAAAAAAAGGTTTCATATATTCGGTCCATGTTAGATTTCAAATTATGTTGCATCAAGAGTGAATGAAACAAGATGTGGATTATATTAGGGACTGGGCACTATTCGGCTTATGTTCAAGATGGAAAGAAGATTGCCATTTAAATAATATCGTTTAGGATGAAGGTATTCATGATAGAAACAAAGATAATGGAGAAATGATGATTCCAAATTGAAATATTGAAATGATCCCCCGTTTCTATTTGGTTATATGGTATTTTGAATCTTTACTAGCCTTCTCTTAGAGTCATTAGTTTATAAACTGTTTTACCACGTGAAACTTGATTGTGAAACATTTTCTTTTCTATGATATCTTTTTACTACGGAAAATGGATTTGGCCATAAACCTTTTTGTTTGTCATTTTGTTGTTTAAATCCTTTGCTTTGTACTTTAAATGCCAAAATAAACCTTTAAATTATATATTTTTTCGGCTTTATATTTTGAGACAACTTTATGCAATTAAGGCATAAGTACTGGCCCTATATGGAGAGCAATGCTAATAAATTTGGTTGGGAGTGAATGCTTTTAATCAGTGGAGTGGAGGGAGGAGGCTGATGGTTTGGATGTGTATTCTTTAGGATTCTTAGACTAGGTGAGAGATAATATTATCAGAAACTATTTATGCCTATTATTTGCGTTTTGTCCATGGTTACATTTGAAACACAATTGTTAGACGTTTCTTCTATCATTTGTGTTCTCTCCCTTCTTGTGTTTCAAACAAAATTGTTGGAATTTTTTTTCTATCATTTGATATTACTTTTCAAACAAGATTCTTAGACGTTTTAATCAAGTTTTGAAATATCAATATAACAATATTGGGATAGAGACAACTAGGGGTTAGAATAGTCAAAAGCAGTGTTTTGCCGTGTCATTTTCACAACTTCTAAAGGAAACTTCAAAAGATTTTATCCTTGTAATGTTTCAAAGGATATCGTAGCATTGACATAATTTTTTGCATCTTTGGAAGGTGGTTCTAAAGAGTTGATTAATCATATCATAATATACTAGGGCATCCACAAAGAAGTCATATCCATATGAGAGCAATTAGTTGATGATGTTACAACATAAAAATAATAATATAGTTTCTTATCGTATAATGATACAACTATTGAATGTGACTCAATGTTAAATATACATTTATAGTAGAATTACTATTTATATAAACACTTTTTCCATAGCAAATGTTTGTTTGAATTGGGTCTTTGGAGTAAAACCTAAACTGTTTTTGGTTGGGTGATTACAACTCGGTTGAGCTAAGATATTTGGGGAGCAAATTTTGCCTATATGTCATTTTGCAAGTGGAAGCTTGCTGGGTGGAATATTATTATTAGGCATTGAATAAGAATTTTGCTACATTGAAGTCGTGTCTAAGATCCATGAAAACTGAATTAATTCGCCAATTTCAAGGTTTGTATGATTTTTGGACTTGCACTAACTTAGGAAAGGTGGTTGTCGTGGGATGATGTGCTCATAAGATTTTTATCCTATTTTGGAAAAATACTTGTTTGAATAGCTTAGAACTTAAATAAGAGCTCGTGTAAAGCTTCTTTGTTTAGGATGAAATATTGGTTTTGGGTTTTCATAAGCATTTTTTGAATAACACTTACTGTTGGACACACCGAGCACACTGAGAGGGGGGGGGGGGTGAACAGTGTGTGTAGCTTTTATTACTCTTTCAACTTTAACAACCATTGGCAGCTTTTCAAATATTATGCAGAGTACGTAATTATCATATTATCATTATATCATCATCAACATTATTAACAACTACATCTCATCATCACATATCATCATCACATAGGAAGCATTGCAAAACAAAGTACACAATATTTTTACGTGGAAACCCAAGTCCTGGGGGAAAAACCACGAAAGCCTTTATAATAATAATTTACCAGCAACAATTGGAAGGAGGCAACAACCCCTTTTGTTACAAAGACTTCAATTCTCCAGCTACAACTGGAAGGAGGCTACAACCCCCTGGTTTACAGGCTACAACCTGAAGGAACCCTTAGCTCCCTATATTTCCTTGCCCCGTCCTGCCACCCTGATATGAAGATAGTAACTGAAACTACTGAACCACAAACTTCACTGATCTTGCGGACCTGCTATCCAACACTTGTACCCAATCTGTACCATACTGCACAACCACTGTCACTGCTCATCAACTGACCACTGCTCATCAACTGTCCACTGACCACTGCACCACAACTGCTCCACACTACTCATCAACTGACCAATCAATCTATCTGCACCAATCAATCTGTTGTTCACATCATCCGACTCAGTCAATCTGAGTCTAACCAAGTGCACACCAAACCCTGAATCTGCTGCTAATAACCTCTGCACTCTTATCACTGCCAAATCATCCATGTATACCAACAAGTCATTTTACTGCCATACACTGCTCATGTACATCCTTGTACACCTCGTCATACACAGTCACTGAACAAATAATCCTTCTCTACTTCCACTGAACATAAGGCATGCATCGTCATGCATCATCATCATAGGTATGCATCATCGTCATAGGGTATGCATCATCATCATAAAATATGCATAATTGTCACTTCAGTGTGCACCGTGTATGCATCATCAGCATCAAGTATACATCATAATGCATAGGAGAGCATCATCACACTATGGTATGCATGTACATCATATTGTATAGGAGTGCATCAACTTCATAGAGTGTACATCATTATCACATGCATTATCATCATAAAGTGTATAATATCATAGCATAAAGGTATGAAACATCATCATCATATCCTCCATAATGACTTCAAATATATATACCAATATATAGGCTCACATACTAATATCAAAGATGAACTCTATCCATGAGAGACATGTGCCATTACAAGTGAAACCCAGAAGCATGAGCCATACCTTTTTGAAGATCATAAGGTCAAGAAACAATATACAAACCAAAACAAACTCTAGATCATGTCATCACATAGCCCTCGTAACAAGCTTTCCAACGAGCCAAGAATTTTGTAATTCTGATTCCGTATGAGAAAGTTATGCCAATTTTAGTAAAGATGCCCAAAAATTTCTCCTGCACAAAATTTCGCACTTTTCTCCAAGAGTTGCGAAATTCCAATTGATGAGCAAATGAAATGTTTGATATTCTATTTATATAGGTCATGGAGGAAAGTTATTACCTCAAACAGGGCCGACATGCAATTCAAAATTACAAATAATTAAATTTTCTTTTGTTTGGTCGGCTCACCCAAAAAGGTGGGGTACACCAACTTCAAAAATTCATATCTCTTCAACCATAAGGAGTTAGAAGATGCTCCACATATCAATGGAAATGGCTTGACGAGGACTATCTCCCTATGATGGGTTTATTTGTGAATTCTTGGTCTAATACCCTTAAATTATTCAATGTGTCCAGGACATCAAAGACCCCACACATGAGGGTACCAAAGACCATACCACTAACTACAAGAGTTTCAAAGTCTTCTTCAACATATCAAGGCACATCCATGGGATCTACCTCCATCTACATCCCAATAGCCATATAACCACAAATAGGACCATACATCACCATGGTTCAAGACCCAAGGCACCGCATGCAAGGGTTTCAAGGACTCTTTCAAGGATATCATATAATATTTAAACAAGATACTTTCCATGGACTTCAAGCCCATCACATAGGACTCCATCGCCAAGTGATGAGGGAATCATGACCAAGGATTCTATCATATCAAAGGCTCCAACAATCATGGGCTTACAAACCACCATATGTATGGATTCTAAGACCCAAATCATTTCCAAATGCACCATCAATGATCATATAGTGTCCAAGGGTCATCATGCCGCCATTTATGTGGGTGCCCTTTTCATGCATAATGACCATCTCCAAGGGTTTCATGACCCCAACAAGGGATACACGGGCATCAAGATCTTCATCAAGGGTTCCAAATCTTCATCAAGTCATTAATGACCACATCATCACCGTTAAGGGGACAAGGACCATTAAGCCATCAAATGTGGGTCCAAGGACTTCTTCAGGGCTTCTTCATCAAGCAAGGGGCTTCATAGGCTTCTTCAACCACCTCAACCACACCAGGAGACCTACAAGGGTCAAGATCCATCATGACATCACCTGTGGGGTTGCTAGACCTTCTCCTGGGGTACCATGAATAAACACAAATGACCACTGAAAGGTTCATTTGGACTCTTGCAACTTCTTCAACACTTTTGTAGCATACTGGGGCATAAGTTGTGGTACTGGGGAAACAAAGAAACAATTGGGGAAACGCAAAACATCTTTGGGGTACTTAAACACTCTACAGGGTGTTCAGGGATTTTGTCATTGTCCCAAGGGCTCCAAGGGCTTCAAACTTGGGCTTGGACAAGATCAAAAAGTCTCCTTAGACACTGACAATTACTTAACCCTCAGGGGCTCCTCAAGGGGCACCAAGACATGTTGGAATCAATGACTATACACTGTTGGCATCAATGACAACTTAATCAACACTTACAATAGCTTTCATTGTGATTTAACCATGAGTATTTTAAAAGGGCATGTATTAGGAGGGTAGGGGGAAGTGATCATACTATTTATTTTGCATAATAATTTATTGGTTTAAGGAGGTAGGAGTTCAATATATCTACATTAAATACATTGCGATTGAGATTGCAAAATGAAATTGGGATCATTTCATTTTTCAATGATCATTAACTTTTGACTTAATATCTTAAATGTCTCTTTTGCAATTGTGTGAAATGCCAAATTAAAATATGAAGATTAGCTCATACATATTTGCACTGAGAGTAGCGAGGTGCTTACAACCCAATATGGGGGTGATGTTGTAACGTGTAATGTTATGTAACATGCCGTTCCCATAAAAAAAGTAATAAAAATGAAAATGATGTCGGCTTAAACAAAAAAAAATTAAATTATGTTCATTTGATTTTAAACCTAGATATATCAAGAATCGAATCGAGAGGGATCAAATACCTTGAGGTGTAAATTTTTTAAGATGAAATTTTTTTCACCTCAAGAAAAATTAGATCCCTCTCGGTGCTTCATAGATCCGGTTTAAGATGGATCTATGTTGGTTATCAAACACTTTTGAGATCTCTATTGTATCAATTCTAGTTGGATAAACTTGTTCTCCAAGGCCACAAGTATGACATGTCCAAATTATGGATGAAATAATCAAAATTTGAACATTATAATAAATCCTAAACTAGTCACTCATAAAGAGTTTCTTCGAGGAAGATTGTCTTGTGCACACATTTCCAAATAAAAGCTCACAACATCAATCTAATTTTATTACTTTGTTTCCATAGGTTCATGTTTTCATAGATCAATCATTCCTTAATGCATGCAATTAGATGAGCTTGTTGCGTTGACAAGGAGGTAACTAAATATCTGTAGTGGAAATATTGTTTTTCTTGCATTTATATAAATATATCTAAGTCCATATAAAAATAAGTTCTATGTTTTCATTGGTTATGTTTGATGAAAATATTTTGATTTATTTCTTCAAATATATATTTGAGTTTTTGACATGTGTAGGTTAAAAATGTCAATTGTATTACATGCATATAGTTCAAGTATTGTTTAGAAGATCCCACATTTGAACCTAGATAGTTATCCACTTACAAATGCTATCTTTCCTTTTGGTTTCATACATTGAATTTGCAACTAGCGGTTACATTTATGATCGAAAGTAGATCACAAAATAATGATTGTCCTTTTTGGTACTTTATGTAGTGAATAGGCATAGTTGTGGACTTATATGTGTCGATTTTATCACAATATCTACTATGCAAGGTCAAACCATTATTTTTTCCTCTTGAAATTCATTTTGGGATTTAAAAAAGATGTAATTAGTGTAATCATTGGAGCAAATTTGAGGTCTAAAATGAGCCTCTTAAGGAAAATTAAAAATAATAGTTAAATAATAAAATAATATTTATGATTATTTTCTTTTCTTCGTATTTTGAACATATGTCCCTGTGGTTTTACTCAAATTTCAAGTAGGAGAACTCGTTGGATGTGCAATTAAATTCCACATCCATTGAGTTCTCCCGCTCAAAATTTGAGTAAAACCACATGGAGATAACTTGAATATACGAATTAAAAAATAGTTTTTTAATGACAAATATGCCAAGTCAACCATTATGGTTGACTCTTTTCTTGAAATTCTACTGATTCTTGAATTCCAACTCATCATTGGCTCTTTTTCTTATGAGGTGGCTCGTTTTCTTATGAGGCCCATTTTAGACCCCAAATTTGCTCTAATAAAATTGTGGCAGTGGTTAGTACACTTTGGGTGTGTTTCTCTTGAATTAGCATTTCTAGTGTGTAAAATTTCCAAACACAAAATGCAAACTCAATGATAACTGGAGGGGCTACCCATTATCACCTCAGTAACTCCCTCACTAGCTTTAGGTTGTCTCCTTTTCAACTGAAGGAGGTGTCCACATAAAGTTGCTAAAGCTATGGTGTTGAAACTCAAGGTGACACAAGGATAATAAGCCTTAACAAAATACAAATGTAGAATAACAAGATAAAAATGTGATGGAAAGATCGAGGGTTGGTGCCTATACCAACAAGGGAAAATTGAGTCAAGAGGTTAATCCAAGAGGGTTGATTTCTTCATATGTATCAAGGAAAAATTGACAACAATTAGCATATCAATTTAACCTAAACGCCTGGAAATTATCAAATAGAATTGCGGAAGGAAAGAGCAAATGAAGTCAGCTTTCAAGCTATCAAGATAATATTTCATTACAAGATCTAGTAATTAAGAATTTAACAATTTCAAACAAAATTTACCTACTTAATGAAATACAAGAACTATTGAGAGGTAATAATCTTTGCACTGGATTCACTTAAAGGGGAGCAAAGTTTTGCTCTTCACCTTGTCTTGAATACCATAACTTTTTATCCACAAGTATTGAAACTCTTAGAACAACAATATTAATTCATGAAATTCTCACATAAAATAGGATAAAACCCTTACACTCCAGATATGTTCCAAGAGAATATATCCATTAAGCTCCAAGGAGAGAAAAACTCCAAGAATCCAACCATGAAAATGGATGAGGAAAGTCTGCTCTAGAAAGAGCGTAGTTTAATTTTTTAACAATAAATAATAATTTTCTCTTAGATTCACAATTCTCTCAACAAACTTTCCAATAATAGCTAAAAGTGGTTAGATCCACTTGTTACAAGTAACTAACTCCATGAGAAACTTTCAACATTGAATAAACAATGTAATTTGTTACCAACCACTTCCAAATGGCTTAACGAAAGAGGGCGCAACTCTCCTTTGAGTGATTGGCCATGCAAACATCCTCAAGAGTTAGGGTGTTCTCCAACATGAGCGTTTATTAAAAATACTCTTTCGAAATCATGGAATTGCTCAAGCATCCAAGATGGGGTATTCTTTAAATCAAGTGGTCAAAATGTGGATAGGGTATCAAGGCGATAGTTTTGAAATTGCCTACTTTCTCAATAATTATTGGATTTTCTATTGTAACCACTTTTTAGAAATCCCACAACCATTGCATCTAATGTCATTGGTTTGGCATAATTCTGGGCACGTTGTCAAAAGACAATTGCTCCTGAAGCTAGGATGACCTCCAAAAATAGATCAATTAGTTGCTAGTCACTTTAAACTTTACATGGTGTGCAAATTTTTTGAACAACCCTATTCAAAGATGCATGTGGAACTCTTAGAGGAGCTCACCACCTATTGTTCTAAATGAATGTGTAAGTGGATGAATGAGTGTAAATGCATGGAGTGACATCGTCAAAATCCTAGGGTGCTTGCATAGCTAACCACTCAAACAACACACAATCTCAATAATCTTTTTAACACATGTAAATGTGGGACAATTCAAAAGAATAGGTTGGCATGTGTGACCAAGGCTAATATTATGCCCCAACGAATTTGTGAAGAGAAGTAACAACTAAATATTTTTTTAGTATATTGCCTCAATATGTATGCCAAAAGGGGATTACTACCCTCAAGATGTGTTCCCCATGACATAAAGTTGCATTCCCTAGTGATTAATTGAATTACAACTTTAAAAATGAGGTTTCAATGCCTAATTACAACAATAAGCCAATTAATGTAATGCTCAACCTAAGGTTTGAGTTTAATTAATCAATTAATGAAAATATACAAAACTAGTTTGATGTGTTCATGCTGGAAATGATGAAAAGTGGAAACGTGACAAAATGAAGGGTTAATATGAGATGGGACTTAGGGAAATATAATTAAAATGTGCCATGTGCCCTCTAGGAAAGGGAAGATGATGAAGTCTAAATGTAATATAGAATTTAGCTAGGAAAAAAGTGAAGATGTGATGAAATATGCAAATTACCTTAGATAAAATGATGGAAATGTGAATAATACTAGGAAAACACTAGAAAAATGCACTGCCATGCTATAGGACAATAATAAATAAGAACAAGACATCAACTAACCATGCAACCACCAAGTGAAAGTAGTGACTAAAACATAAAGAAATAATTAATGATTTCCCCAACATTGATCTAGCATGAAGAATTCCTACAAGGAACACGATGCATAATTGAAGCAACATCTATCAAACCACCTAAGATGATAATGGGAAAAAAGTACCGAGTCTCCTCCACCAAAGATTCCCATCAATTGCCAAGAAGGGAAATGCTCCATGAAGAAGTATACCCCCAAGTCAATCAAATGCTCCAAAGGTACCAGCTGCAAATCCCCATGAATGTGATAAAAATCACATGTTTTATCTTAATGCAATATGAGGGGTAATAGGTTGATTTCCAATAATCCAAAGAGCACTTCAATTGGAGTTTATATGGGAAATTTATGGCCTTCATGAGTTCAACTATGATTTCACCACCTTGGTGTCAAGGTGAAGCCATGTCAACATCTATAACTCACACATGTGGAGATAGACAAGCATATTTTTTCAACATTATTCTAGAGGGTAAAAAACCCTAACCTTAATTGGTAGTTGGGGAATGCAAAACCCTAACCCTAACCCTAAAAATGCTAAGAGCATGTTAAAAATCAAGCCACAAGGGAAGAAATATGTTTATTTTCTATTGTATTAATTTAACTAAGTGCAATGGCCATCTACTCCATAGTGAGAGACCATATTTCTTTGTATTATGCATTATAACTTTAAGAAGAAAGGAACACGTTACACTGTATATTTCTTGTTGGAATTTTCACCCTCATGGGTTTCTTTGGGGCACATGTGTTTAATGTTTTAATGGTGTGTTTTTTTACAGTAATATTTTTTATTCTCTTGATTATTTTAGTAAAGCAAGTGGTGTGCTTCTAATATTGTAGCTTGATCATACACAATAATTGTGCAGTAGAATATGAACTCATTGCATTTGCAATAGCATATTCATATCTATTATGATGTGTTATTTTGTGAAAAATCCACATCAATGTACATATCATAATAGTATTAGAGTGATTTTCTTTCAAGTTTATGCGGAATGGTTGTAGGATCCATAGATGGATGTAAGGAAGGAGAGGAAATAAACATCAAGCCCAAGCCATGGAGATGATTACAATTATATTCCAAAGGATGAATCAGAGGAGAGATTTTCAAAACTAGAAGAGCAAGTCTTTGAGATGTTTGGGGATATGGAAGTATTGATAGTAGTTCTAGAAAGCAAGTTTGAACCCTTTAGTGGCATCATTAGTTCTAATGAGGACATTAGTTCTAATGAAAAACTTGAAGATAAATAAGAGTCGGAGAAAGAAAAAGTGAGCACCAATAACACATCTTCCCCAACCTTTGTTTAAAGTAGAAGCCAAAGTAGACATTAGTCCCTATCAAGGTGAGGTCAATACCATGAAGTTGAATCATTGCTTGTAGCAGTTAAAGTCTACTTTAGTGTGTGTAACCTAGGAGAATAGCATAATATATTACCTACTTGACTGAAGTTAGAGGTGTATGCCAAAATGTGGTGGGAAAACTATACATAGGCACTTAGACTAGAAGGTGATCCACTAATAACTAGGCGGGAGATTTTTAAAGATCTCATCAAGTCCCAATTTTACATGATTGGTATAGAGAGGACCAAAGGATTTGTTGGCACTAGTACCTGTAGAAGAAAGGGAAAAGTGTGTAAGAGTACATTTTCAGAAAACAAGCCTTTTAGTTTGGACTATCTCTCAAGAACTTAGATGTAATCATCGAGTATTTGGGTGGTCGATGTTGTGATTTAATGAGGCAAGTGTTCTCTTTAAACCTAAGACCTTGCATAAAGCCTATGTGCAAGATTAATATCTAGATATGGACAAGATGAAGAGACAACCAAGTGTTCTAAGTAAAATTATTAGCGACACACTTCCAAATTGGGAAACACGAAG
The DNA here is from genome assembly GCA_027924585.1 of Larix kaempferi. NCBI lineage: Eukaryota > Viridiplantae > Streptophyta > Pinopsida > Pinales > Pinaceae > Larix > Larix kaempferi. Next base: position 10,567,999 of record BSBM01000087.1, read on the forward strand.
TGCAAATGAAAGGGAAAAATCACTGTTTCCATTGTATACCAATGCAAGTATCCATACTACCACTGTAACATAGATGGTCATACCAAGCAAAAAATTGAAAGCTACATCCTGAGTTGAATCCAAGCAATTGTAGCGAGGAGAATAAAAAGACTCATGTTAAGCATGGATTCGGGGAATGAATTGAGCACATATTAGATGTAGAAAAATAGATTACCTATCCTATGATGTAAAGGGAGGTAAACATGAACAAACTCCATCACAAGGAAAATAATGAGATCCAAATTATTCCATTATAAGATTTAGACCGAAAGGACTAAGGTGGAAACTTTATTCGACTATGGTTCACAAGTCAACCTCATAACAAAGAACTTAGTAAACAAGCTTGTATTTAAAGTCTATGATCATGCTTGTCCATACCCTCATAGTAAAGAACTTAGTAAACAAGTTTGGATTGAAAGTCTATGATCATCCTTGTCCATACTCAGATGAATGAACAAATATGTTGAATTAAGATTTTTTTTCACAATAACGTATAATTTATATTAAAAAACTAAACAACTATGCAATACAACAAATAAAGGTGGCTACGACCAAATGTCCAAAATGCAGACATATCTATCCATTTTCCTATAATGGTTATTACTCCTATTTCGATGTCCACACAAATGCTACGAATATTGATAGGAGTAACTTCCATGTCGCTTACTAGGATTGCTACCAAGATGAATGGCAAATAAATAATTCCAAATCTCAATAGTAGAATGAATTAACCCACATACATTTGTAGCCACCACCATCGTACAAAACTGATTTCCTGTCCATAGTTTTGGGAATGGTTGAATGGGGTGATTTCAGTGCATTAAATCACCATATGCTAATTTGAGGTGTTAAATAGACAATTTCCCTATTTAACTCACAAATTATTTTGGTAATTTTTCTTCCTTGATTGCTTGTTAATCAACAAACCTATTTTGTGCTTGAAGGATATGATCAAATTAGTTTCTCTTGAATATTTGGGTTTTAAAAAGGATTAATTCGATGAACTTACTTAGGTTAAGGATTTTCATGGGGGTTGAAGTTTACAATCCCCTATTTAACTCACAAATTCATCTACTAATTTGCTTCTCCTGATTGTTTGTTCATCAACAAACCTATTTTTTGTTTGAAGGATATGATAAAATTTGATCCTCTCAAAGTATCGAGTTTTAGGAAGGATTCATTATATGATCTTAGTCCAATTAAGGCTCTTTGACAATTTCTTAAGGTACAATGGTGTTTTGATTCATGGTGAGACCCCCCCCCCCTCCAACTGCCATTGCTCATCAAACCGCATTGTTCTTCAAAATTATAAGGCATTTATGTAAATCTAGAACAATCTTGTATAATGGGGGTGGAAGCTTTGCACAATCTCCCAATGGGTAAACCTGAGCTATCAAGGAGGATGCCTTTGTAGACTTTTTAGTTTCCCTCTTCTCATATATTTTTTCCTTGGAGCTTATTCCACCACTTTTGTCTACCTAAAATGAATCACCCCGATATCTTGGGTTCCAATAACAAATTCATGCGCTTAGGGTATTTTATAGCCAACTCACCTTTGTCATAAGGTGCTTGTATTTTATTCTAGTTGATTAGACTATATTTTTAGTATTTTCTTTTCTTCTTTGCCACACAAACAAAATGAATTCTTTATCTATTAATTGCATAATGGCAACTGGTGCAATGAGAGCTAAACTTAGATATATTGGAAGAGTTGGTAGAACAAACTTTATGAGGACTATCTAGCTTGATGGCTTGAGTGAGCTATTGTGTCCCCTAGTGGGTCGTTTCATTATTGACCATTTGAATGTTTGCATCCAATATGTTGTTCTAGTGTGGGTGAGTGCTATTGGTATTCCTAGACATTTGAAGGTCCAATTGGAGTGCAATGGGAATTCAATAAATCTAGCTATTTGTTGCAAAGTTTGATGAGCGAATTCCACCCATATATAGTACCTTTTTCCTTATTTACATTCTCCCTAGAAGCATTGAGATAGTGATCTATCATATTTTCGAATCTTTGACCTATGATGATTGGATCCTCTCCTAGTAATAATGTATCATTTGCAAATGGTGAGTTGTTGATTGCTTTGATGCCTCTTACTACTTTGATACCAGTAGATTCCCATTAATTCTTTGTTGTTCAAGCTTTCTTCCAAACGATTTTTTCATTAGACTATATAATATTGGAGAGAGTGGGAAACCCAGTCTCAATTCTTGAGAGCCATTAAAGGAGGTAGGTCACACATTCACTAGTGGGTTAATTCAGGGCATGCTTAAATTAAACAATATTGGACCAACCAATGAACTTCTCCTCAAATCCATTCCGTATTTTTTCAGCTAGAGTATATGGTTTCCTTAAAAAGTATAACATTGTCAGTGATTTCCTCTATTTTTCAAATCCTCCTTGCTCCCCCAAGATAAGAGTTGGGAGGAGATGACATAGTTCATTTGTTATGATTTTTGTCAAATATTGTGTGAAGAATTGCATAGAGATCTATGGCTAAATTATTGCTTCTTTTAAGCTTCCATTCCCTTGCAATTCTAGGATAATAGATTAATTTCTTTATTGATGGGATTTTTTTGACCGTGCCAAAGGAATTTTTTTTATCCTTCGATATGTCCTTTTCAAGATCTTCCTTGACATAAATTTCAACACATGCAAACATACAAGATATTAGTTTAGATTTGTCTATATACTTCCCTAGGGTGTTTCCTGTTAGATTTTGCAACTTTTAATCAATATTATCTAGGATCTTATCTGAAAGAATGGAAAGCACATCATAACACAATAGACACAAAGAATTTCCTTGAGGAAACCATAAAGGAGAAAACACCACAACTTCCTCAGAGATAGAATAGTCACCAATACAATATCACAAAGATGGAAAACCACAAAAATAGTCTTCTGCAACTCTCTCTCTTTCTCCTATGCGAACTTGTCTTCTCTCTCTCACTAATGCGAATTGAATGAGTGAGTGTTGTATCCAAATGAGAGAGCTCCACTCCCTATTTATAATTTATCTTTCACTTGACCTTTTCACTTACTAGGTCGGCCCCAATAAACCTAACTGGGATGACTCCTCTAGGAGACTCAATAATACAATTACATTTGACTCTTTAAGGGGTCTAATGCCCCGACTTACATGGGAGGATTTTACCTCAATGACCTAGGATGACTAAGCATCATAATGACATCCCCGAGCGGAGGAAAAACATATCCGACGGAGGTACAAATAAAATACAATAATAAATAACAATATAAAATACAATAGAATATATTCCGAAGTTACAATTACATCAACACTCCCTTTTAACTAGGAAGGTATTCTTTTGACACAGTCATCAAAAAATATGGACACAAGTCTTTGTCGCTGAATCATCATCAATGATGTAACATCATCATCAACACTGGATCATCATCATCCCTGCTGCTACAATCCTCATCAGTCGATCATTGATTGGTGACATCTCTTGATTCTACTCGTCATAGTAAGTTCTACAGAGCCAACCCTTTTTCATGATGGATGTAGGCCTATCCCTCATGTAGGTATTCATCATCTCTACGAGCAATACATAAAGTAGGTACAACCCATGACCAGTCATTACATTGCCTCTGCAAACACCTGCGTCTCCTACTGTCACCTCATCGTCTTCAGATCATCTCATCGTCACACTGAGCACATCCTAGATGCACATCACAATGTCTCTAGTATCGGAGTACTTTCCTACCACCATACGAGATCCCGTCTGCCAACATGCGAGGAATTTCCTACCAGCATGTGAGACACAACACTTACATCAACCAAGATGAGAGGAATTTCCTACCACCATTTGGGAAAGGCTCAACAATTACATCGATCGACATGGGAGGAATTTCCTACCACCATTCGGGAAAGTCTTGACACTTACATCAACGACCATGGGAGGAATTTCCTATCAACACGCCGAAAAATCACAACACTTACATCAATGGCCATGGGAGGACTTTCCTGCCACCATGCCAGAAAGGCTTCGACACTTACATCAATCGACATGGGAGGAATTTCCTACCACCATTCAGGAAAGGCTCCGACACTTACATCTACCAACATCAGAGGAATTTCCTACCACTATGTGAGAATGGCCCATGTGCATCTGTGTCTTTCGGACTCATTACTTCCTCTCGGAAGGAACCTCGGTCTGGAGAACACCAAGCTTCTCTTTGAAGTACTTGAACTTCACTCTAGCTAGCGGCTTGGTCAACACATCGGCTATCTGCTCATCTGTCGCAACATACTGGAGATTCACTAATCCTCTCTACACCATATCCCTGATATAGTGATACTTGATCTCAATGTGCTTCAACTTGTCATGGAACAACGGGTTCTCAGACAACTTCACACAACTCTGGTGGTCACAAAATATACAAGTCGCCTCTAAATGGAGATAAAAAAAATCAGAAAGTAGCTTCCTAAGCCATACTTCCTCACAACTAGCCGAAAAAGCTGCACAATACTCTGCTTCGGCTGTATTCAGTGCCACGCAGGACTGCCTCCTGCTAAACCAGGAGATCATACCGGATCCCATACTGAAGCAGCATCCCGAAGTGCTTTTCCTATCAGCGGCACTTCCTTCCCAATCCGAATCAACATAACCCTATAGGTTAATCTTCTGATTCGCGTCATACCTGAGCCCATAATCAACTGTACCCTTCATGTACCTCAATATATTTTTTTCAGCAACTAGGTGAACTTGTCTCAGATCCGTTAGGAACTGGCTCAATGTGTTCACAACAAAGGATATGTTTGGTCTTGTATTCATCTGGTACATCAATGAACCAACCATCTGATGATACATTGTGGCATCAAATGAATCTGATGAAGCATCACAAAGTAGCTTCAAGTTCAATGCCTTAGGTGTGGCGATTTCCTTGCTGTCCATCATTCTGAACCTCTTCAGAATCTCTACTGCATACTTCCCTTTTCCAAGGAAGATTACATCCTTACTCTGCCACACCTCCATCCCGAATAAATAGTGCATCATCCCCAGGTCCTTCATCTCGAAATCTGCGGCAAGTTTCCTCTTCGTATTTGCAATGAGCCCATCCTCTCCTGTTACAAACAGGTCATCTACATAAAGTAGTAGTATCACTGGATTTCCCACTTCAACCTTGTAGTAAAGGTTGGAATCTTCTTTATTCTTGGTAAATCCCAAGCTCATCAGGAAACTATCCATCCTTCCGTACCACATCCTGGGTTCCTGTTTCAATCCGTACAAGGCCTTCTTCAATTTGCACACATGAGTCTTCCTGTCATGTGTCTCAAATCCGAGTGGATGATCCACGTACACTTCCTCCTTAACTACACCATTCAAGAACGCTGTCTTGACATCCACAACACATATCACATATCACATATCGCATCACACATCAGAACACATAAAGACACCATGTTTAACGTGGAAACCCATCCTAGGAAAAACCATGGAAGCGCTTGTCTTTATTATGAGTTGCAACCAAATAAGCACTTCAGTTAAGACTTACATATTTCTTCATGACATACAAGGGATCTGCGCACACATCCTGGATACCAGCAACTCGGCTTCTCCAAAATAACTCTGACGGATATGGCATAATGCTTCATTACATACTGAATGATCCAAGAGGGAACTCTCCCTCGAATTTACTTCTTTTGCTATACCTTCTTGTAACCGGTGCAATACATAAATTGGCAGTGCGGATAAATTTGAGTCCACATAATCGGTTTGTGGGATCTACACAGTTGTGCTCGGTTCATCAAAACTTAGCACTCTTGGAAAAATTTTAACCACTCCCTCTGTCAAAGGGGTTGCAAGTGTCTAGTCCCAGCCTTCTTCTCCTTGTGCAAATTTGACCCATGGCGGTGTGACTTGCGATGTAGGTTAAGTGAATATCCTTTTAACTTCTTGGAACAATGTATCGAGGACGTCTGTAACATCACTAAATAGATGGATCATCCTATCTTCTTCTTTCTAGTGATTTTCCTCCACAACCTCTGTCATCCTATCGAACATGATGTTAATATCATCATATGTTAATGCTTGGGAATTCTCAAACCTTTGTGCTTTCTTCTTTTTCCTTCCTCCCTGTGTAGATGTTCCAGATTCCGCTTTTCTCCCAGACCCAGATCAATAGGGGTATGACTTGACTCTTCATCCTCTTGCTCATCACCCGCTACTCCAATGCACTGCGTATTTTGACTTGTTTGTTTCTGTTGGCCTGAGGTTCCCTCCTGTCGTTGTTCTTGCTGCGACGAATATGGCAAGATGTTTTCTGGTTCAATGGGTACTTGCCATTCCACCGACCATTCTTGTACCATAGCATCCATTTCCTTATGATTCAACTTGAACCCACTAACTAACCACTGTTGGTGTGGGTCTCTTCTTGCTTGCACATACATGTGGTGGGGCCCATCCTTGAACTTCGTCACACTACGATATTTTGTCACAACGACTTCATCGATGAGTGGTATCTGAACCACATAATAGCGCAATGATTCCAGCTACATGTATAAAGAGATATTGCTTTCTTGCTGACGACTCCTTATGTCAGAAAAAGACAAGTTCATATACCGCGAGCCTTGGCATGGGACGATTGGTTGCATACCCTGATAATTTGCTGGCTCTACCAACCCGAAAAATGAAATCAACAACAAAAACCATGAATATGTGAATAACAAGCCATTGTCCTGTGCATCCACACAATTCGCAAGAAACTCATTAAGTAGAAATGTGGCCCAATTCATTTGCACAACTTGGGCACACTGCTTTTCCGTAGCAATGAAAAAAGCAGTGACTTGGTTCAGTCGAACCTTACGTAGCATCTTAGTGGCTAACAAATTCGTAGCCAATCAAACAACCTCGTTGCTGATAGAGGCCACGTCGAAGTCTCTGTTTCTCTCCGAAAAGTTATACTTCTCCTTCATTCTGGTTGCAAGATCACAATCTCTTTCTTTCCCAACAAAATACTGCGACAGGTCCAACCCAGCCTTAGGAAGGCCCATAATCCTAGAAATTAGGTCTGTATCTATTGACACCTTGGTCTCCAACCATAGGAATCCTCCGTGATGACAAAGTAACAATTACTTTACACATGCATTCTCTTCCATAGTGCGACTGAAATGGGGAATATGCAATAATGGTAAAAGATCGGCTCTGGCCACCCCAGGATCCCATTGCTACAGTTCCAGTTCCATTGGAGTACCTTCAGTTGAAACAACAGCTCTCATGTAGTGTGTGTAGTTAAATTCCGGAAACTTGGTGACATCGTGGTTGCATATGACAGCTTCTGGATGTTTCTCAAAATATTACCTTGAACCATGACACCCTTCAGCACTGGCACGGTCTCCAACTGGTACTGCACATTCTTCGACAACTTTATTGGTTTCTCCCTCGAGTTTCGTGGTGGGATATACTCAGGTGACATAGATTCAGAGACCAACGCAGATGCTCCCGTATATTAGCGTGCCTTCGTTCTCGGCTGTAGATTCATATGGTTTGTATGATGTGTTTTCCTCGGCACATTGACAGGAATTTGTGGAGAAAGAACTTCCAGCTGGTCGGGACTAGCAAAAATAGAACCCGTCATCGAAACTTCCTTGGAAGACCCCCGAACCTCACTTCCAGCTGATAGATTGACTTGGATTATAGTAATTCTACACTTACTCTCCACTTGATATGCTAAGGCTCGTCTCTAGTTCGCTCACTATGACGCAATCGCTCAACTCACAATGAATAAAAACCAAGGGAGGGGCGACCTTTTTAAGTTTACTCCCGTGTGTGATCCGTCTGTCATTCCCAATGTGAATTGAATGTACTCAATCTTCCAATGATGATGGTGGCACTAACGGATCTATTCACACACTTAAGTCTTTTCAACAATTAATACAAAAATCCCAGTAGCGCCACCACTAAACCCGTCATAAAAGCAACAATAAATGCACAACAACTGCAACTTCAACTGGTGGACCATTCTAAAACTTCAACAAATCATACTGCGATAGATCACCAACTTCCTCTTATAACTGCGACACAAAAATAAGTTGGGGTTTTCGACTGACAAAAATAGCACTTCGACAGACCACCAACTCGATGCAACGAGAAGTTGGGGTTTCTGAATGACAAACAAATAAAACCTCGACAAAATGATCCTGACATAAGAACCTTGACATGCTAATAACTTGGGTTTTCCATGAACCTCCAACAGAATTGTACATCGACACAGACACTTCGACACAACTAACTAAGACACAAAATAAGCTTGGGGTTTCCAATTATTTTTTGGTTAGGATACTCGGCTCTCACTCAAGAGACCTGGGTTCAAGTCCCGGAAACATAACCATTTGTTGGCACACTTTTACTTCGACCAGGGTTCAAACATTCAACGAAATAACAACAAACACCACTACCAGAGATAACATCCCAAAAGGGAGTTCAATCCCTTTCGGCAACACCTACAGAGTAGATGAGGTCTCACCCGAAGTACCTATGGAGACTGCATCAACCAGATTTATACAGTACGAAAGGGGAATAGCTTGAGATGCGATACATTCATCATACAACCCAATAACATTGACTAATCTAGAACATCGACAAAATCAGAGCTTCAACACATTCATCACTTCGATATAACCCATGACATCGCCATAATGACATAACTTAAATTATATTCCGCATTCATATTACTTATAATCATCTTGATCATGCATTTATTTAAGCATTTAGAAAGAGGAAATAAACACATATCACATATCGCATCACACATCACAACACATAAAGACACCATGTTTAATGTGTAAACCCATCCTGGGAAAAACCACCAAAGTGCTTGTCTTTATTATGAGTCGTAGCCAAATAAGAACTTCAGTTAAGACTTATAGATTTCTTCATGACATACAAGGGATATGCGCACACATACTGTAGATTAGTGATTCAACTTCTCCAAAATAAATTCAATAGATATGGCATAATGCTTCATTACAGACTAAAAAATATGCTCTTACAACATCGACTTGACAGTAACAAAAACTAGTAACTCTCCATAACCAACTCGAACCAACCCAAAAATATTCCATTACTACATATTTATAGGGCGCACTTAGCCTACCCCCGCTCCCACTAACCCACTAACTTACTAACTTACTAACCAACTCATTATTACAATGTGGACCCTTTCTAACTAACTCACTCAACTTCTACCATTTGACTTATTTAACATAACTGTTTTTCCTGAATTCTTGGCCACTTTGTCGGAGTTGACCGCTTCGACGAACCACTTCCGTCTTGCCTTTGTTCACACGAAAACTGTTTTCACCAAAAATGGTACCTCCAAAACACTAGGCCCAACATCACCAATGCATAAAGGTAAATCTAGTATCTTTTTGGTAAGTGCTAACCAAGACAAGAGATTGATTAGCTCAACTATAAACTTTGTACTACTCTTCATGAGACAAAATTAAAAAGAATATTAATTGATATATCTAAAGGAATCTCTTGAGGGTTGTACCAAACATAATAAACAATATCTATAGAATCTTATAAAGGGGTACAAATAGTGTTTCAAGAGCCAAAAGGGATACCGCCTAAGTGGGAAATGAAAAATGATAAACAATTTTTGCATGAGTCTCCATTGCCAAACATAGAACTGTATAGGTACTATGTATTAGAAGAAACTCCACTAATTTTTTGAGTGGGAAAGTCATATGACGAAGTGCCTCACCTTGTGAGTCACCTATCATCATAGCAGCTCAGATGGATGGGACAAGTAGAAAGTGTATTGATGAGAGATATTTAAACAAGATTGTTGTTAAGAATCAACATCCTCTACCTAGATGACACACATCATACCAATTACTTCACCAAACTGGATCTCAAGTCAGGATACCACTAGGTGCAAGTTAAAGAAGAAGACACTTGGAAGATTACTTTCAAGAGAAATCAATGCTTGTGTGAGTGATTGGTAATGTCATTTAGTTTATGTAATCTGCTGACTACTTCGATGTGTTTGATAAATGACGTACCATTCCCTTATCCAGATTTATTTGTAACAATGTATTGGGACAATATTTTAATCTTTAGTTCTACTTGGGAAATGCACGCCGAATTTTATTCACATTTTAGAGACAATGAGGGAACACAAGTTGCTGGCGAACCTCAAGAGATGTGAGTTTCCCAATAATTTCTAGTGTACTTGGGATATATGATTGGTGGAGGAGAAATCAGGGTTTATCCTACAAAGATGGATGAAATCATCAAATGGATAGACCCTATCAACATTATCGAAGTGTAGAGTGTCTAGTTGTTGCAAAATTTCATATCTTCTTTTTTTAGCCATGGTTGCATAGCTTCATGCTATAGTGACAGATGGAAAGAGATTCTCGTAGGAAAAAACTTTGTATAAGTTATTTGAAGAAGTCAAAATCAAAATCAATAAATCTCCAATTTTGGAATTTCCTAGCTTGAGGAATCCTTTAAAAATAGAGACCAACACAAGTGCATATGCTATAGGGGGAGTTCTGATGCAAGGAGTTAAGACACTTTGTTTTCATTTTGATTTGTTTCATGGCATATTACTAAACTACCCTACCCATGACAAGGATCTCTATTCTTTAGTTCAAGAAGTTAATAAGTGAAATCATTATTTGATGGGAAAGGAGACAATCATCCACATTGATTACCAAAACTTACAATACTTGGAATCCCATAGTAAGTTACAACAAGAAAAACAATACAAATGGATGTGATTTTGCATTAGTTTCATCTAGTCATAAATTATAAGGAAAACACTAATAAGTTGGCAAACAAGTTGTCAAAACCACCAACACTTAAGATTAAAGCTTTGGAAAATCCTATGCACATGGAGACTTTCACCCATGATGCATACAAAAAGGAATACACAGAATATCGTGACTTCAAGGAGACATTTCAAAAATTGTAAGGCAAGTTCATGAAGAAGAAAGTGACACCAACACTGAATACAATCTCTAAGATGAGTTGCTCTACAATTTGGATAAGATGCATGTTCCCAAAGGTGGTAGAACATGACTTATAAGAGAGGCTCACATCTCTAAAGTTGTAGGTCATTTTAGTGTTGGAGAGATGATGGAAAACTTGTAAAGGTATGTGTACTAGCCCAAAATGAAAGAAGATGCAGTGAGGATTCATTAGAGGGTGCATACTTTGGTGTACCAAGAAATTTAGTAACATAAAGAAATATATATGGGCCATTTATAGTAACTAATTGGGCATGGGAAAGCATCTCCATGGAATTTGTGAGTGCATGGTTTTCCAAGAACTAGGCATGGACATGACTGCCTTTTTGTGGCATTGAAGAGTTATAGTAATATGCACATCCTCATGCCTTGTAAGAGGACCAGCAAGGGAAAAGTGGCAACAATATTATTCTTTGAAAAGGTGTGGTTGCACTTAGGGATACCAAGGGGCATCATCTCTGGCAAACATTGAAGATTTCTTAGTTCATTTTGGTATACACTATGGGGGAAGATAGATATCAAGTTGAAAATATCTACATCTTTCCATCGATAGACAAATGAGAAAATGGAACATTGAACATGACCTTACTGCCACTTTTGAGTGGTTACAATACGAAGATTGTAAGAACTTGAGATGAGAATTTGATATGCATTCACACTCTTATAAGAATGAAGTCCATACTTTCACTAGTAAGTCACCTTTTGAAAATTGTTTTGGGTATCTTCCACCTTCACCCTTAGATACTGTATATGGACATATTGGAGGAAAGAAGCAAGTATAAAATATAATACACAAACAATGGAAAATTACAAGGTCAAGCCCGATCAACACTAGTTGAGAAGAAATTCAAGGTAGGAGATTTGATCTAGTTGCATATGAACAGGGAGTGATTGTAGGAAACCATAATAAAATGAAGTTTCTAAGCTATGGGAAAGGTTGGCCACAATGATTACATATTCATTCTACCTCTCTATATGCACATCTACTTAGTGGTGAATGTGGAGAATCTAAAACTATAAGTCATCCATGCTTGATCAGGAACATTAGGGGCAAACATTACCTTCTATAGTGGTCTTAGCATCAAATGTGTAGGTGGAGTTATCATAAGATAAAATTTTGCATAAGGATACTAGAACATTTAGAAGGGGATAACAAAAACTATGCTAAATTAGGTTAAAAAGGAAACCTCTAGGTGATGCCATGTGGTAATACATGGAGAAATTCCAAGAAAAGTTTCTTACATCCTTCACTAAATATTTTGAGGGCCAAAATCATCCCAAAAAGTGGAAGGATGATACGAAATGGATCACCATACATTTTTTCATCAATTTTGGTATGTTATGGGGTGAATAATTATAGTCATGGCCTTATAGTAGCCATTTTTAGATTGATAATAAAATATGTTGAGTAGAAACAAATTTTGAAAATGTTGATTTGGGGTCAAAGTGCACTTTTGTTCTAAAAAAAGATTTAATTGATCTAGTAGATTTCCCACGGGATTAGGGGTTAGCACACATTGACATCTTTCCAATGATATTAAGTGAATCTCATTGAGATCTTGTATGAGGAAGCTATGACCCATTTGACAAATGGAGTACACTTTTTACTAATATATTTATATGTTCTTATTCTTTCTAGTTTTCTCCATATCGAAAATAGTGTTCTTTTATTATGATAACTTGATAATAATCAATCACTATATAATAAAGTATAACTTTATTGTAGTCACAATAACATATTTTGTAGAATAACCACAATTGTTTATAGATTGATTTATGAAGTTTGTTATAGATATGGATCAATGTAACATATAATATCAATTTCAAGGAGATGTTAATGTGTTTTCTTGATAAAATTGCCTTTAAATGAGAGCATATCAACCGAATATTCTTTATAGACATACTTGACCTTAATGGTTTGGGTGAGAACAAACTTTTGTTTCCTTCCCAAAGTACAAAGGCAATTTTTCTAACTCCCTCCAATATTTCAACTTAGATAATTTCCTTTGTTTGCACACCTAAGATTTTATTATTATTTTTGCTTACGATACTTATGGGATTGGATGACATCAATGTGAAAGGTAAACAAATTTCTCTTCCATGACATAATGATGATTTATATCTTGAGCACAATCAATTTAAAGAGAATCAAACAAATTATCATTATAGTAAATTTCAAAGGAAGAAAGGGAAATGATATAAATGGAAAAAAAAACATGTTATTGTTCGTGGCCTCTAAAAATAAGGCATGTGGCTAATTGGAAAAAATAGGTTATATAGTTGTATACCTTGGATCAATAGGTGTTGGTATACCATTAATAACACACTAACACACCATCTAAAAGGAGAAAATTTAGGAAAAAGGGAGAATGTGGATAATATTTAAATGGTAAGGAATAACGAAATAAATTGTGAAGATATGAATCCAGAATATGAGATTAATAATTCAATTCAATAAATATACATAACATTATGTCATGTTATAGTTTGTAAGAGTATGAGTAACAAACAATTTTTAATTTACACACACACACAAATAATTTTTTTGTACTAGGATAATCGACAAATGGGATGGGGTTGGTACTCGTGTGACACAGGATCTAGTGGTCCATTCCCGTCCGCTACCACTATACCCTGAGGTGAACTCACACAACCCACAAGCATGGGGCATGGGCAAGTCGGGTTTCGTGACCTCTATTGCAACATATCATCTCATTTTCAAGTGAATCAACAATCGAGCTACACCCTCGCAGGATTAATTTACATATTTAAAAAAATTGAATTAAATTATTATTTTTAAAAAGAATATTTATTTTATATTTAGATATATATCTACATCACATCTACATATGCTTGGAAAAAAACCTAAGAGAGACAATTTAACTTAGAATTAACTAGAATTTATGGAGTTTCTTATCCTAGTTACTTTGATGATTCTTATGATCGTTTGTTTTATTTGTTGAAACTTTGATAACTTAGCGACCCCTTTTTTGGTTAACTAAACTAATATCAGATCTTTTGCACTAGGTTCCACTTCACGAACATTTGGAAAAAATTACAAATCTTTGGAAGCATATCATTCATAATTTCTTCTTTTATAGCTTAGCAATGATGCGTTTAAAACATTTCCTTCGTAGCTAGTTGTATTCTTTCGTCTTCTCTTGACTAGTTGAAAACCACCACCATCAACTACGGGTGAAATATAGATTTCCACACTTTTGAGAGAAGTGTGATAATTTTTATTTCACCTGAACTAGTTTTTAGGTAGCTTAGATAAGCCACCATTAATTAGTGACGCCTCCCGTTACCAATTCTAAACTTAAATGTAATATTTTCTAAGTCTAAGAGTTGAGGTGAAAACATTCCTCCACATTTTAATATGAATTTATTTGATAAACCTTTAGCTAGGTCTAATTCACCATATTCTTGCACAAAGAAATCTTCATCTTAGAGCTTTGAGTGAAGTTAATGAATTTACACAAAGGCCTACCAATTTTTGGATGACCTAGTCTTCCTAGAAATGTAAGGGGAGTTTTGACAATCTAACCTATATTGGAATGAAGGATGAGACAATCATGGATGAGGGGTTTAATTTTGTGACCATAGATTGAGGAAGAGCCCAAATTTATCCCATAATGTTTGCCCATTTTGCATAACTTTCTTTTTATTTTCATTTTCTTCCAAAATAACCCACAATATCCCTTTGGAATTGGGTCTCACTAGAACCTTTTTTTCCAATTGGATGTAGTCCCATTGATAAGGGAAATGCAATTTGGATAGAAAAAATTGAAGTGAAACATCAAAATATATTCAATGGAAGATTTGATATTGTCACAAAACAATTTAGATGAAACTTGTAACATTGCCAAAGTTTTTCTACTATATTATGTATCCTACCTAGGAAAATTAATCGATGGTAAGTGATTTCACTATATCCTTTTCCTTTTATGAAGGAACCTTCCATGGATAATTAAGGTTCGTGTCTCCTAGAAAAATATTTCCTAACAAAGAACCTACAACTTGCTCTAAACAAGGGGAGGAGAGGTGAGAATTGCCTCCCTTAAACACTATATCTATGACATCATAACAGGGAATAAGGGAAGTCCACACCTTCCTTCGATGTAACATTGTCCTTCACATAATTTTTTTTTACTTTTTCCGGGCCATAACAACCTTGAATAAAAGTGGCATGGAAAGAACTAGGGATAGTAATTCTAAACAACAACCTTATAAAACTTGTAGCTTCTAAAAAATCCTTTATATGCTCAAGGAGATAATGACTCAAGAGAAACCCTAAAAATTCTTGGTGAGTTGCATATAAAGCACAAAACATATAAATAGAGATAGTACATGGATCAACCCTATCGAGACCTTAACAATCCCCAAGTATACTTACTTGGAGCCTAACTTTAAATTTGGTTCAAGGCATGGCAAGCAAATTTCGCTACCTCTTAGTCATGTTCTTTTAACTCAACTTGGCATCGATTTTTAGGTTTCTAATTGATTATCACGATTTGAGTCACATGCATCCTTAGATGGTTTTATTATTATTTTCTTTGCTTTGTCCATCATGTTTATTGCATTTATTGACTAAGAGTGCATTTTATTTTAAGGATTTGATGGGAGTTTTTTTCTGGTTAAAGGGGCATGTAGTTTGTCTCATTTTTAAAGCCTCTTTAGTCCATTTGCTGGCTTGCTTGGATGGGAGGAATAATCAACACGATTGCGAGGTATTTGGTTTAGTTTTTCTTTAAGAAGCATTGAACCTTGTTAAGCAATGAACCTTGTTTTGATTTCAAATATTTTAATTGTTCTTGTTTATCATTGACATTTCTTAGCTTATTGGGAAACCACAAAACAGTGAGTCAAATATGAGCAAGCCAATCCTCCTAACAAGGTTTGGATTTAAAAAAAACAGTTCATAAAACATTTTGGGCCTTGAACTAAATCAGTTCCATGATTCCCATAAGGAGAAAAATGTGAATAACTCAGAAATACGCATGCAAATCAACTCTCTCTTCCGAGGCCTAGTGATGAATATGCATAAAAGAGGTTTTTATCTCGTAACAAAACGATTAAGGATTTCATTAAAAAAAAAAAACTCTCGTTGAAACTTTAAGAGTAGGTGTTCATCTTGGAAGTACATATTATTACCTACAGCAAGTTGGAAAGCATAAACAAAAGTTATAGGTATGTGTGAAAGCTAGCTTTATTGTGCAGCCTCAAAGATATAATCTTTGTAACAGTGGGCACTTTTCTAAGATAAGATTATTTCAATTGCTCATGATGTTCATTGATTTTATCAACTTCTTGAAAGTTTTTATAACCAAGATTCTAGACGAGGTGACATAATTAAATTTGGGAAAGCATGGCCGGACTTTTGTTAAAAAATTATTTAATGCACATAGTTTTGATCATCCGTCAACTTGGCATTGAGATCCTCAGTGAGTCCAATGCAACTGTCGAGTCTTAGGGGTCTAAAAGTGAGGAAACAACTCCCCAAAAAATTGAGTTATTGTAGTTCGCTAGTTATGAAAGCCTGTGAAAGATCTGCATATAAGTTTGTTCTACCTCTAAAATTGAGTTTATATTACAAGAGTTGTGCATTGGCTGTGGTATGATGGTATCTATGTTACTAGAAATGTCCATTTGATGCTATTCAGATCATGAACCTACCCAGGATTTAGAAAAAGATATAACACATCAATCTGGTTCGAACACATTTTAGTTACATAGGTTACCTGTACCAAACATGATAGGCCTTGGGACTTGTTGGAACAAATGGTATAGGAAAGCCAACTACTCTGAAAAATGCTTGATGGAAAAAACTGAAGCCCAACCTTGGCAGGTTCGGTAACCCTCCTGATTGGTAGGAAATTCTTACACATTTAGGGGATCAGAGCTATAAAATCATTTCACACTTATTTTAGAAGGCTATAATCAAGGCTATAATAGGAAAACACTATTCAGCCTGCTGCAGGGCATTTAATGTGGTTGCAGTGGGCCTGTTGATCGTTGGAGATTCAACAGGCCCACTGCAACCGCATTAAATGGCCTGCAGCAGGCTGAATAGTGTTCGCCCAATTCACCCAATAATGTTGATCATATACCAAAAGCAGTGCTAGGGAAGGTTGGTCGGTTGGTCAGGTGCTTTCTCAAAAGGATGAACGAGATATGAAGTCCAAGCGTTGCACTGATCTTGAACTGAAGCAGGTTATTGATCAAAATGTTGACGAGTTAGTTATCTCAAGGATAATTCTAGCGGTTTGCTATTGCAGTAGTTGAGGTTCAACAAGCTGAGATATATATGTAACTTCGATGAACTCTCAAGTTATCTTGATGTAATGCAATGGCTTAAAGTTGCACTAGTAATCCGATCCTTGCTCAGGCCCAACAACTATGTTATTGTTCTCGAGCATGATCATAGTGTTCTTGATTATTTATCGAACTTCATTTGCTATCTGCACGGGAAACCCGGGGTCTATGGTGTAGTAACGCTTCCATATTTTTGGATGGTTTGGTGCCTACTGAGAATATTCGTTTTCGAGATGAATCACTCATGTTCAAGGTTGTAGAGATTCCTCAGGAAAGTGCAGATAAGATTTTGAAAACAAACGTACAGGTTATTATTATCAATGCACACGGGTTATATTATTATCAATGCGCCCAAGTAGATTAAAGTCAATGCACCTAGGTTATTTTAAAGGCAGTGCGCACATGACACCTAACCCTACACGCACAGGGTCTTATAAGCAGTGCAGACAAGACATTCAAACCAGTGCACACAAGAATATCTGAAGATCGACCCAACGTGCACATAGTTGTATTCATCCACGTGCACAGGAGAAAGGAGAAATCATGGACAGAAGGGAGGAGAAATCAAGAAGGGCGCAGTAGAAGATTCATTCCCACACGTCGCCGAGGGAAGACATCTTATCCCACACACTAAAGGCATCGATATCTCATTGGCTGAGAAAAGTTTGAGACAATGCACAAGCTAAAGAGAAAGACGACGCGCAGCGAGGTTAAGTTAAACCCACGAGGTGAGGATAAAAAATGCGAACAAGATAAGTCAATCCACGCGCAGAGGTGGGGATATGAGGAACGATGTGCACAATAAAAGAGGACCCGCGCACAGGTTAAACGAGTCCACACACGCAGAAAAAGAAGGAAACCCTATGCGCAGGGATGAAGAGAGAATGAACGACGCGCACAGTAAAAAAGATGCTACACGCAGGGATGAAGATGAATCAAAATTGGTTGCAGTTGCAGATGTGCAATTTCGATCATTGAAAGAAAATTCTCAATGACTTTGACTTATTTGATTTATGTTGGTTAAGAAAATTTCAAGTAAACAGGTTTCTTGCTATTTCATATGGTATGTGGTGGATTTGTGTGATGATATTTTTGTGTGCTTTGAAGAGCATAGACTGCCTCCCAGCATTAACGCTGAGTGAAAGAGATTTCACTCATTGAAGAAGTTAAAGCTTTTACTGGAGCAGATTCCTTAATGCTCTCGGACTTGGTAAGCCATTGGTGTTTCACGAAAAACTTCCCTATGCAAGGAACAACTACAGGCCGTCGTAGTCACTCTCCAGGTAACTATAAAGCTCGCCACTAATTGTGATAGCAGATGCAAAATAACCTTGACACATTGGCTACCAAAATCAACCTTAATCTTCATGACTGCAGTCTCTTGGTGAAAACTGGCGTATTAGGCAAGGCAACCATTCCTTTAACGCTTACCAGGTATGCATTCGGGGCAAGGCATGAAGCAATACGATGGAACATAAGGGAATTATTCGCTCACCTCCAAATTGGTCACATGGAATCGAAGGACAAAGCCCTGGATAGTCTCATAGAAATGATGAACGGAGACGAGAAAAACATCTTGGCTGTGCTCGGAAGCAGTGTCTCGACTCTAGCACAACTTTTAAGCACTAGTTCTCCACGGATTTATGAAACGACGGCAACATTCATATGCAGCCAGCTCGTTGAGGTCGAGAATTGCGACCAACTCTTGGTATCAGAAGGAGCTCTTCTGCCCTTGGTGATATTGCTGGAATCCAGAATCCCTTTGAAAGGCAACGCTACTGCGGAGATGGCCACTTGATCCGTGGTAGGTCACGACGGGATTCCAGCCCTAATTGAAATATGCTAAGTTGGTTCGCGTGTAACGCTGACGAGAACGGTGGGGGCCTTGAGAAATCTATCAATAGTGCCGGAGGTTATCAAGGGAAAAGGGGCACTTCGCAGTTAAAAAAAATTAACTTCCACTTTGTTTTTTTTTGCTAAGGACATAGACCTAGCAAATACTTTGTTTTAAATTTTCTTCCACTTTTTATAAAACACTTTACTTCATAAAATAAATGTGTGTGCAATTTACTTTTTACGCGTTTCTACTTCCCGATTCCACTTTCTATTGTGTAGTTGAACTACGACATTTACCACACCACAATGAAATACTTGAGAATCTTGATTTGATGAAATAGATGCCAGGCATGCATAAACCAACATTTTTGAGAATGAATACATAAAACTTAAGAACTTATATATTGCTACAGTAAAACAAGTAACTTTGCCGCACTTACAGAGAGATGAGTTTTACTTCAATCTTTTACATTCACAGAGCTTGGGCTCTTTATACACTTCACAGGTCTTTCACTTCTTCTCTTCTTCACTCTTACCTTTATCCCTTCATCTCTATCTAATATTCTGTGAATGATTTACATTTATAGAGTTTCATTATCACCGACTCAAGATTGCTTCACTTGGAAGCTATAGGGTTTCATTAAAGACTCTAATAAATTATACCTAAGAAAATTTGATTCTGCGGAATACAAATGCGGCTACTTAAATACTAACTTGCCGTGAGCCGGATTGGCTGCAAACCGACTGACTGTTTGACATTGTAGACTGAAAAAATGACCGACTTGGAGACTGACAGAACCGGCGCATATCAAATACGCTATCAGCTCATTAATTATGATATTTCCAACACTCCCCCTTAATTATCAGCGGATGGAGATCATTAAACAAAAGTAAAATATTACAAAATGTTTCAGGGTTGAAACATGCTCTGTTCATGACAGAGTTCACTATGCAGAACTTGTCATTCCCAAACAACTTCACATAAATTGGAATGGGTCCTTTGCCAATGGTTTTGTAAAATGTCTGCTACTTGATCTTCAGACCTGCAAAATTCTAAACAAATTTCCTTGTTGTTTATCAATTCTCTAATAAAATGATACCTTGTGTCGATGTGCTTGGCTCTCTTGTGAAACACATGATTCTTTGACAGTGCTATTGCTGAATTGTTGTCGCAGTAAATGACTGTGGGTTCTTGCTGGTTCTGTGACAGATCACTTAACATCCTCCGCATCCAAACTGCTTGACATGCACTGCTTGTAGCTGCAACATACTTTGCTTCTGCTGAAGAAAGAGTTACTATGGGCTGTTTTTTTGAATCCCATGATACAACACCTGTACCTACATGAAATGTATTCCCAGATGTTCTTTTTCTGTCATCTATGCTGCCTCCATTGTCACTGTCAGTGTATCCAATGAGTTTGAAATTTTCTGAGGTTGAATACAAAATACCGAAGTCTTTTGTTCCACTTACATACCTCAGAATTCTTTTACCTGCTTGCCAATGTGATTCTTTTGGTGACTCCATGAATCTTGAGATTAGGTTGACTCCATACATGATGTCTGGCCTTGTCGCTGTAAGATACATACGGCTATTAACAAGCCTTTTAAACAACGTAGGATCTACATTGGATCCATCATCATCCTTGCTCAATTTCAAACCTGTTATCACTGGTGTTGGAGCTGTCTTGCAGTTTAACATCTTAAATCTGTTTAAGACATCACTTGCATACTTTGATTGTGATATGACAATACCCTTTTCATTCTGCTGGACTTCAATGCCCAGAAAATACTTCATAAGCCCCAAATTAGTCATTTCAAATTCACTTTCCATGACTATTCTAAATTCTTCTATCCCAAAATCATCAGTAAATATTAAATCATATACATACAAGATGACAATTAGCTTATTACCTTGATGATTGATTTTTGTGTACAACGTTGGCTCACATTCACTTTTGTGAAATTCATTCTGAATGAAATTTGAGTCAATGCGACTGTACCAAACTTTGAGAGCTTGCTTCAACCTGTCAGGATATTCCTATACTCCATCCTAGTCCTACTAGCTTTTTAGTCATTTTCATTTTCAGTCTCTTAGGGTTTGCATGCATTCTAGGGTTTGCATGCATTTTGCACGCATCCCAGTCATCAGTCCCAACACCTAGCGCTTAGTTAGATAGCCCCCAGAGCTTCTTCCTGATCAGTTTCAGCCCTTCTAGTGCCTAGTGCACCCTCCTTTCACCTACTGCATGAGAGAGGTGCACTTCACCACCTACCAGTCCAGTTATGTTTAGTTAACAAGAGTTCTCTCCTTGATTTTAGGCTTGACTCACTCTTAACTGACCTTATCACTCCGATGGACCTCCAGTGTGACTAGATAACCTGTTCTGACTCCAGTTAGCTCCATGAGTGCCCTCCACTGAGCCTCCTTCACTACATTAGTGCTTCCATGTGCTAGTTACACCTACCACATTCAGTTAGACTCAGTTTGACTTTTGGTTGACTATTACTTGTACATTGATGACTTCATTGATGATGAGTTGGACTCCTAGTTATGACTTGATGACACTCCACTGATTATGGATCTGTCCATGCAGGCTAATTCGAATCACACCTAGTGTATTCAAATCCTGAGCATTGTATATTTACCTTTTTACTATTCAGATTAATGTAACATGTGTAATTATTCTTCCTCTATCTGAGCTCCTTTGGATCTATGTTCTTCTGCTCTATTCTTCTTCTGTCATTCCTAAATTCTTTCATTGTGAGGTTTACATCATCTCTTTGGATCTACTGTGAGCATTTTCACATGGTATCAGAGCCATTTGAGAGGATATTCTACCTCCATTCTTGAGAGTTTTTTGCAAGTATTTCGAAGTTCCAGCAGTTGTAGTAATAGATTCAGCTGTTTCATTTTAGCACTCGTTCCAGCAGTCAAGATGAGCAATTCGAATACTCCTTCTCCTTCTATAATTCTCACTCCCTTCAATTACTTCGAATGGAAGAGTAGGATGAAAGTACACTTGAAGTCGAGAGGGTTTTCTAGAATGGTTGATGAAAAAGATGCCATACCACATATAGTTGTAGAGAGAACCAAGCATCTAAATAAAATGGATGAAGCCTTTGGATTCATATGCCTTCATATGTTTGATGATTTACTGTTTCATGTTGAAGGATTGAAGTCTGCTAATGAGTTATGGAAAAAATTGGAGAGTCTGTTTGGAAAACAAGATGGGCTAAGAGGCCACATTCTCGAAAATGAATTGGTTTCCCTACAACCTAGCAATTTCGAGAGCATTCAAGAATTCTTCTCAAAATTTCACAATCTGATTTTACAATGCAAGCACTGTGGCATCACTAAAAGTGATGACTAATTGGTGCTTTCCATTTTGAGCAAACTTGGATTTCAATTTTCTGTCTTTGTATCTACCTTCCATTCTGGGTGAATGTCAATCCCTGGATGGAAGTTTCCCACCTTAGCAGTCTTTGCTGAAGCTCTCACTCAAGAAGAGGAAAAATTGATTCAAATGGGTGCCATCAAGGCCTCCAAAGATCTAGCTCTTATAGCTGGAGAAGAAAGTGGAGCAAATGCAAAAGGGAGGCAAAAAGACAAGGACAAGAAGGCTTCTAAATCCAAAAATGACAAACACAAGAGACCTAATTGCTCCTACTGCAAGAGAGGAAACCATCCTGAGAAAGCTTGCATGCACAAGAAAATAGACCTACTAACCAAGCTTCTTGAACAAAACAAAATTGTTGTTCCAAAAGAAGCAAAGATGTCTGATTCTGGAAGTGGATCTGATGATTGCCATGCATTGATGACTGGTTTTTCAAAGTCAAAAGCCCTCCTCATAGATTCTGGAGCCTCCAACCACATGGTTACCTCTGAAGAATCTTTTTTCTCTTTAGTTCTCAAAGATGGGCCTACTATTCACATGGGAGACAACTCTCAGATCTCTGCCAAAGGATTGGGTACAGTACATATGGAGCATGGTAAGTTCAAAAATATTTTATTTGTTCCTTCTCTAACAGCTAATTTGTTGTCAGTATATCAAATGACTCATACAGGATCACCAAAGCAAGTAACTTTTGGTCCAAACACAGTAGAGATTATAGAGATCTCCACTGGAAAGATTATAGCAAATGGGGTTGCTAATCATGCCTCCAAGGCATATGATTTCTCACACTTCATGCCCTTCTCTCTGATTATTCCTTCAGATTCTGATCAAGATCAGAGTGAATCCTCTTCTAATGAAGAAGAAGATCAAGATTTTGATGTTGAGATCATAGTTCAAGAAGATTCAGATCCAGAACCAACACATATTCTTAGTCCAGATTCGAGGTCAATATGGGATCACACAGTCCTTGCTACTACTGAGAACACAGTTGAGGATTCATTTGTTCACAGAACTACCAGACTTCAACATCATGCCAACCTTGCATTATTCCATCTACCTCTCCATGAGAGATGCAACATGATGATGGGGTTCTCTCTTCCATCACTTAGGAATACTCCTCATGTTCCATTCGCTCCAGTTGCAGAAAGAATTCCTGAGAGACTTGCTTCGTCCAATACATCCTCTACACAATGGAAGGCACATCATAAGACTAGATCCACATCTAGCACCTATTTTGGCATCCTACAGGGAATCAACTTGTCAAGTTTTTTGCAGAAGTTTTCACTAATGAAAGCTTCATTCTTTTCTGCTTAGTATGATGGTTCTATGAGTTATTTACTGTTCTTTTGAGGGGAGGTATTTTTTCCATGAGGTTTTCCCCATTTCCTCGGTTCATGGATAGTTCTTTATTTTATCATTATTTGATTGTATGGGTGACCTTTGGTCCTAGTTACCAGGGCCTGAGATGGATTAAGGGGGGGTGTTAGGATATTCCTATACTCCATCCTAGTCCTACTAGCTTTTCAGTCATTTTCATTTTCAATATATTAGGGTTTGCATGCACTTTTAGGGTTTGCATGCATTCTAGGGTTTGTATGCATTTTGCATGCATCCCAGTCATCAGTCCTAGCACCTAGCTCTCAGTTAGCTAGCCCCCGAAGCTTCTTCCCGATCAGTTTCAGCCCTTCTAGTTCCTAGTGCACCCTCCTTTCACCTACTGCATGAGAGAGGCGCACTTCTTCACCTACCAGTCTAGTTATGTTCAGTTAACAAGAGTTCTCTCCCTGATTTTAGGCTTGACTCACTCTTAACTGACCTTATCACTCCGATGGACCTCCAGTGTGACTAGATAACCTGTTCTGACTCCAGTTAGCTCCATGAGTGCCCTCCACTGAGCCTCCTTCACTACATTAGTGCTTCCATGTGCTAGTTACACCTACCACATGTGCCAGTTACACCTACCACATTCAGTTAGACTCAGTTTGACTTATGGTTGACTATTACTTGTGCATTGATGACTTCACTGATGATGAGTTGGACTCCTAGTTATGACTTGATGACACTCCACTGATTATGGATCTGTCCATGCAGGCTAATTCGAATCACACCTAGTGTATTCGAATCCTGAGCATTGTATATTTACCTTTTTACTATTCAGATTAATGTAACAAGTGTAATTATTCTGCCTCTATTTGAGCTCCTTTGGATCTATGTTCTACTGCTCTATTCTTCTTCTGTCATTCCTAAATTCTTTCATTGTGAGGTTTACATCATCTCTTTGGATCTATTGTGAGCATTTTCACACAAGCCATACAGTGCCTTTTTCAATATGTATAGTCTGTGTCCTTATACTGGAACTTCATAGCCTTGTGGCTGCTCAACATATACTTCTTCCTCCAAATAACCATTTGGAAATGCATACTTAACATCCATTTGATAAATAGGCCATTTCTTATGTGCTGCGATGGCCAAGATTGTTCTGATTGTGTCCATTCGAGCTACAGGTGAAAAGGTTTCATTGAAGTCTATGCCAGGTTGTTGAGTGAATCCCCTTGCTACCAATCTTTCCTTGTGCTTCTGCACATTTCCATCAGCATCTTGCTTGGTCTTATAAATCCATTTCACGCTTATCACATCCTTATCCTTAGGAACATCAACTAGTTCCCATGTTTGATTTTTCTCAATGCATTCTATTTCTTCATCCATGGCTTATGCCCAAAATTTATCTTCAACTGCTTCTTCAAATGTTAAAGGATTATTAAATTGAGAAAATAATGCAAAACATGAAAATGAATTAGGTGTACCAGCATCATATATCTCGCGCAGACTTCTTGTCTTTGATGGAGTTGTTGGTGTTGAACCGCGCGAGCTGCGCGAATTGCATGATGGAGTTTGCTGCGTACTTGGTGTGCTTGTCGGAGTAGCTTGAGCTGTGCCTTGTGTTGGAGTTGCTTGTGCTGGAGCATGTTGCGCAATCCTTGGAGTAGATGGAGTTGTGCAGTTCTAATTTACCTGCGGTGTCTCAACCATATCTTCTGCTCTGTCATCATGTTCAACATGTGACATGATTTTCACATTCTTCTCTATAGTTCCATCCCATGCTTCATTTTCCACAAACTGAACATCGCGTCCAATAATAAATTTTCTTGCAATGGGATCATACAACTTGTATGCTTTTGTGTCTTCAGAATATCCAATAAAAATGCAGTTCTGTCCTTTATTGTCTAATTTTATTCTCAGCTCATCTGGAACATGTGCGTATGCTACACAACCAAAATTTTTTAAATGCAAAACACTATGTTTCATACCTGTCCATGCTTCCTACGGAACTTTTTCCTTCACACTCTTTGTTGGACATCGATTCATGATGTATACCACAGTTGCCACTGCTTCAGCCCAATATTCATTTGATAGATGTGCGGCTGCCAACATGCTACGCGCCATCTCCATGATGGTTCTGTTTTTCCTCTATGTAATACCATTCTACTGCGGTGTATACTGTGTAGTGAATTGCTTCTGTATGCCATGATTTTTGCAAAAATTCAAGAAATCATTCGAAACATACTCACCACCTTTATCTGTTCTCAATATCTTGATGCCGTGTCCACTCTGCTTCTCCACAAGTGCCTTGAATTGCTGAAAACAACTAAACACACCAGATTTATGTTTTAGAAAGTAAAACCATTTTTTTCTTATGAAATCATCAATAAATGTGAGAAGATAAGTGCATCCTCCCATGGACGGTGTCTGCATAGGTCCACAAATGTCAGAGTGCACAATTTCAAGTGGTGTGTGAGCTTTGTATGACTTTCCAACTGGAAAATTCTCTTTATGCTGCTTTCCAAAAATATAGCCTTCACAAATTCTATCTGGCTTTTCAATCAATGTCAATCCTTTCACCATATCCTTTGTGTGAGTAGCTTCAACCCACCAAAATTCAGATGTCCAAATCTGAAATGCCATAGCCAGGATTCATCCTTCATTTCTGTTTGAAACACAACTTGCATTGCGTTGTCTTTTTCTTCCTCTGCGCAATGAATTTCTTCCTCTTTTCTTTCTGCTTTGAATGAAGATCCAAAATTTTCATTCTGATTTTGATGAACAACTTGAGTTGTTTTTCCTTTTATGATGGGTCTTATCCTCAAAGGAAACAAGCGATTGCTTGTCATCTGCACTTCAGCAATTAAATGATTGCTTGGGTATCTGTCCTTGATCACACAACACTTTCCTATCATATGGATTCTGTAACCTTTTTCCATCAGTTGTCCAGTGCTCATCAAATTATGATTCAAACCTTGAACATAATAAACATCAGACATATGTTTATGCTCTCCTTGTTTGGTTAGAATATCAACAGTACCCTTACCCAACACAGTGACTTGAAAATTATTTCCAAGTGTGACATCAATTTGAAGACTAGAAAATATATTTAAATTACCAGTCATGTGATTGCTACAGCCTGAGTCTAAATACCATATGTCATTTAGACTTTCTTGGACAACATTGCATTCCAGTGGTGATGCGCATGCTAAGAACAATGAGCTGTTCAGAGTGTTGTTGCTGCTTGACTGGGCTTCAACTTGCTTTCCTTGGTCATACGACTTCTTCCTGCATTCATATGCGAAGTGTCCATACTTCTTACAGTAATGAGATTGAATTTTTGATTTATCATACCTTTGTCCACTTGACTAATTGGTGGTCTGATTTTGACCTCTACCAATGACATGCGTAGGGCTACTGCTGTGACCTCCTCTGAAAGAACTTCTTCCTCTGCCTCTTCCACAACTTATGGATGACTGTGCTGTGAATGCACCTTCCAACGATGTATCTGAACCGCTGATTCTATGTTCATGATTGAGTAATGAGGCTTGCAACTCATCAATGGTAAATGTGGACAGATCTTTGTTTTCCTCCAAGGTTACAACCAAAGATTCAAATTTCTTTGGAAGAACTCTAAGAACTTTTTCAACAACTCTTTGATCAGTTAGAGTTTATCCATGAGATTTTATTTGATTAACTAGACCAATAACACAAGTATAGAATGATTCTATAGACTTTGTGTTTTTCATTGACAGAGATTCAAAATCTCTTCTAAGAATATGAAGTTTGGCAGTCTTTACCTTGTTAAAACCTTGATAGGAAGTTTCCAGTGTGTCCCACGCTTCCTTAGCTGACTGCGCTGCTGCTACTCTTGGGAGTATGTATTCACGTGTTGCTTGATGTATGTGGAACATCGCCTTTCCATCTTTCTTCCTCTGTTCCCTCAGAACATCCTTCTCAGCTTGTGTAAGATTGTTGTATGCTGCTGCATCTGCTGGTTTTGCATAGCCATTCTGGACTATTTCCTAAACATCTTAACCTCTAAACAAAGCCTTCATAGTTAGAGACCAACATTCATAATTTTTACTAGAAAATATTGGGGTTTGCAAATTACTCGAAGTGGAAGCCATTCCTAATCACTTTTCCCTTATGTAAATACAATTCTACTTTTCGTAAACCAGGCTCTGATACCAGATCAAGGGAAAAGGGGCACTGCTTAAAAAAAATTAACTGCGCAGATGATAAATGTTTTCTTTTCTTTCTTTTTCTAAGGACATGCGCTATACCTAGCAAATACTTTGTTTTAAATTATTTTCCACTTTTTATAAAACACTTTACTTCACAAAATAAATGCACGGATATGAGCTGCGCAATTCACCTTTTACTGCGTGTAGATTAACTACGCGTTTCTACTGCGCAGAGATTAACTGCGCGATTCCACTTTCTACTGTGCAGTTGAACTTTGCCCAAATGCACAAATATTAACTTCACGCAATACTTTACTTTGTATGAACTTGACTTTTTATGGAGTGCGCACTTCATACAAATTAATTTTGCACACTCTTTTAACTTTTACAAAGATTAACTGCGCGGTTAACTTTGTATACCTATCTAATTGCGCACAACCCAATCTTTAAACAAAATTTGTATAAAGATATTTCATGCTAAAACATAAGAACCGAAATATATGTCAAAGGTTACTGCGCATTAAACTAGGGCATTTACCACCGTGAAATACTTGAGAATCTTGATTTGATTTACAGACCGTAAATGTAAACAACATTCACACAGGTCAATATGAAATAGATGTGCGACATGCATAAACCAACATTCTTGAGAATGAATACATAAAACTTAAGAACTTATATATTGTTGCCGTAAAACATAGTAACTTTGCTGCACTTACAGAGAGATGAGTTTTACTTCAATATTTTACATTCACAGAGCTTGGGCTCTTCATACACTTCAGGGGTCTTTCACTTCTTCTCTTCTTCACTCTTACCTCTATCCCTTCATCTCTATCTAATATTCTGTGAATGATTTACATTTATAGAGTTTCATTATCACCGACTCAAGATCGCTTCACTTGGAAGCTATAGGGTTTCATTAAAGACTGTAATAAATTCTACCTAAGAAAATCTGATCCTACGGAATACAAATGCAGCTACTTAAATACTAACTTGCCGTGAGACAGATTGGCTGCAAAACGACTGACTGTATGACATTGCCGACTGAAAAAATGACCAAGTTGGAGTCTGACAGAGCCGGCGCATATCATATACGGTATCAACTCATTAATTATGATATTTCCAACAGGTTAGACATGGGTTGGCAGAAGACGACATTATTTCCATCATGATAAATTTGGTCAATTTCAACAACACTATCCTATCCAAATATACGTTTCTAGCTGTATACAACACTTGACATTGGGTCATGAAAGGATGTGTCAGATGGTCATCTCCAAGGGTGGAATTCAACACCTATTGAAGAACTTATACTACTCGTTGCCCCTGAGACCTGAGACCGTTGTTCGAGCTTTATGGGACCTGACAACATCTGTCCTCGCTGACTGTTTGATCTTTGTTGGGTCACTTCCTTATCTTGTGAATGTGCTGAGAAGTGGTTCATTGAAATTGGGGGCATAATAGGTTGTTGCGGCTACCATTTGCTGGATTTCAACGTCAACTGATCTTTTGATTTGGTGAGTGGGAGTGCAATTCCATAACGTTTGGCTGCCTGCCATTCATGTGGCTTTGTTTAATTGTCATCCCATCACCAATCAAAATGAAACTCATGCCCATTGAAATCGAGTGGAGCACTCTCACTATTCAATGGTGATCTCTGAGATGCATCAGAGCACTATTGAATAGTGCTCTGTGAGATGCATCGGAGTACTATTCAATAATGCTCCGATATATCTCATGGAGCACTATTCAATAGTGCTCTAATGCATTTGAGAGAGCACCATTGAATAGTAATAGTACTTCCTCTTGGCTACTGTGTAAATGACCAGGCGATAAGACTGGTGCAAATCACTAGAATTACATTTAATGTTAGAGGTACAACAATTCTATGTGGTGGTTTAAAAAAAGTTTAGATTAAAAAGTTAATTTTATTTATTTTTAAATTTGGATAAATAAAACTACTTCAACAAGGATTTATGTTTCATCATAAGTGTTTTAAACCAATAAAAAATAAAAAATATTATATTTTAAAAATTTATTTTATTTTCAAAATATTGAGTTTAAAATTAAAATTTTGAAAACTTTAAAAAGCAAAGCAAACACTTGTATTTGGAAAAACAAATTAATAGAGGTTAATACTAGTTGACTAATTAAAATATCCCTCCTTGGCAGGGACAAGCAGGGAATAAAAAAGAATGAAAAACCATATTTTTATAAACAAGGGAAAGGTATTAAGAGTAAAAAAACAAGGAGAAAGAAGGTCATGAAAGAACCAACAAAAAAAATGAATAGTAAATAATCATGTTTACCAGGAGTTTGAAAAAAAACATTATTTATTTTAGAGTTTAGGTCTCAAGAATGGTCACATCACAGAGCGTACTAGTTCATTTTCCCTGACAATTTCACTAGAAAACACATGTTTATACTCCTTGGTCCATGCACCGACTGATTTGGTTGATTCGAATATGGTTATTTTTTGTTTATAGGATTACTAGCGATAATAATTTTCCTATTTCTTATCTTATGCGGATTGTAGAAGACAATGATGGCTCCTTGGAAATAATTTGCAAGAAAGGAGAAAGTCATTTCACTTGTAACAAGAAGGATAGGAAGATCTCAAAGCAAAAGAGATTATTAGGCCTATATATGGCAACAAAAAATGCAACTTGGAACTTGACGGAAACCCTTAATGGGGAAAAGTTTACCAAATGTTTGGGGAGGAGGATTATCCAAAACACCTTCTAGGTACAGACAAGAAAGGCCCTGAATATGAGGTGTTCCATAACATCCAAAAATACCATCTTCACAAGATTGTGGGAAGACCAATAGGACCTGGATATGAGTTGTTCCATAACATTTGAAAATCCCATCTTAACAAGAGTTGACACAGGGTCTTTCGACAGGGGTTCACACTGTCGTCAACAACACCAACAACCCCTTATTCACTGGCCCGAAAAAGAGTTATCCTTCCTAGCAACACCTGCGAAGCAGGTGAGGTCTCACCCGAGGCAGATAAGGGTGCTGCAGGAACCAAGCTTCTGCAGTGGCGAGGAGGATATGTTCTGTCAGAACCCGTTAATTCTAAAAAAATTTAAAATTTTTTATTCGTAACAATAAATGTTAATTAAGTAGTATTTCTGATATTGTTTTAATTTAAACAACTAACATAAACTGTTTAAAGACTCTGTTTTATTAAAACTTTGATTTCGGTGATTGTAATTAATGATTGTTTTGTTGTGAACCGCAAGGGAAGAGCTAGTCGTAGTTGACTGGCTTACTTAGCTTACGAGCTAATGCATACGTCGTCTTTTGTTTCTCAGGTGCGCCAGTGAAGTAAGGATCACTGTATGTTAAACTTGGTGAGCATCAATACTCCCTATACTTCAAAACTTAATGATCGTCATGATATTTCTTATTCAGCTAGTATCGTCAAGTGTTTACGAAGATTTACATTGTCTCAGTTATAATTATGTTTTTATGATTATTATGCTATGTTACTGTTGTAACTAAAATGAAACATTTGTGATATCAGAATTTTTGCTGTAACAGTGTCTTTGCATCATGTGACCTGTTGTCAACTTAATACCGGTGACTACTGTTTTATTCATGCATTGATAATGCGAGTTGAGAAGGTGACGCCTCTAGCGTTGTTTCAATATGATCCTATGCGTTGAAGTCCAATGTCCACTTAGAGTTTAACTTATGTTACTTGACAGTGCCTTGATTTTTACTATCTTTACGATGTACACCTGTAGATGAAGCTCTATTTCAACATCTTAATAATAGAGGTTTATTTTTCATATTGTTACTGTTAACAATATAATTGATGGTAATTCTGATGATAGTATTTAATGGCAATATATTTATTGTCTTAAAGACTTGGTAACATTTCAAGTATTAAATGATGAGGCATTTTCCTTTGAAGGTTGACTACCTTGGTACTTATATGAACATAGAAATGTAATATGCCCATGGAATTAATCTATGGCTTGGTATTAATTTATATATATATTGATTGGGCAATAATCATAATATTCCATACATTGGCAAACTTTATATTCTATATAGTGTTATGGTTGTATTTATCATACTAGGCCATAGCGAAAACTCTAGGGTTGAAGTTGACCAACATCTCGTGTAAAGTGATATGCTAATGACATTAACCTATGCCCTGGTTTCATTGTATATGTGCATTAACTTGATTTTGTTATAGTCCTAATGTTTTTCCCTTACCATGGATAAGATTTCTAACTAAAATATGTTAAAGTATTATCCACCCTATTGAGTTATGGAATGATCCATATGTGATGTTGACTAACTCTTAGTTATATCATTGTAGTGATTATACATTCCCAATGCTTGAGATTCTCGACAATTCAATGGCAAGGCATGCACTATATGCCAAATGATTATATATCATTTGTTACCTTATACGTTTGACTTATGTATGACATGATTTGGAATCGGTGTATAATGATTTGGTTGGCAATGGAACTATAGGTTCTCGACCCATGCTACGTTGATTTATTTGTGTGCTACGTGGTTGCATCTCCTCCATGCGATGGGCGATATATAAGCTGCTATTGAAACCCTACAGGTTATTGTAGTTGCCTTCGGGCTCGGGTCCTAAGGATGAAACCCTTCCCTGTCTGAGTTTTGTAATGAAGGCACTGTAACAATGTGCAGAGTGTGATGGTTAAGGCCTTGAGGTTCCATTCGGCAATAGGGTATGTCCTCGGCTCTGGGGATAGCGTCTGCTATAGTTTTATTGCTTCGTGGTCTCGTTGCTCTTTATAAGTTTAAGTCCCAGCTATCTACAGTTCGTCACTGTGCTGGTGTGGGTATAAGATAGGGTTTCAGTTATGTCTTTTAGGTTATGAGAGGGTTGATGCCATTGGGCTTTGAGTTTGCTTCTCGTCTGATTCAGCTCCAGTTTGAGGTTTCTGTCTGCAAGGTTTGTCTGTCGTGGCCGTCATTGGAAGAGTTTGAGGGTGTTCCTTGCTCTTTCAACCGACGAGGGTGATGGGGTTTCAGTGTCTGCTCCCACCGGTGGCTTCCAGAATATCCACGGCTACAATGCTCAGGTAATAAATACCCTTATTTTCGCAATTTCTGTTTTGCAATCAGTGTAGATATACAATTATTTAAACTCTCGGCATAAGCAGTGTATTAACATCTTTCAGCATTGAATGTGCAGGTCACGCGGCTCTGAAGGTGTACAGGACTTGGTCACCCACGCAGGCTCCTCCGGGTAAGCCTGGTTATCCACGGCTGTCTCTTCCTTTGCTGGTTTTAGTGGTTAGGGTTGTGTTTCAGGGGCAACTCCTGTGTGTTGAGGTCATTATCGACCTGATGTTTGTAGGTGCGGTCATATGTATGAAGTTGTTTTGTTTGAAATGAATTGGGGTTTGGAACCCTGTTAAGTTATGGAAGGCCATTCACGGCCAAGACTTATGAGGCCAGGGTTTCGGTTGTTGTACTTTGTAATGGCTGAGCATGGGGTTTTTAACCTCGCCATATGATATTTATACTTAATATATATCCTGGGCCTGGTATGGTTGTGTTTATGTTTTGTTAAATTATTAGCATGTGTTTGGAATGTATGGATAGATGTAATCTTCAATGCGTACAATGGATGATAACTCTGTTTATAAATGAAACCATAAGTTATCTCTCTGCGTTTTTATTCTATTGGAAAAGTTAAAATTGAACATGGGAAAGTTTAACGACTGTGCCTGTAATAGTTATAATCATAGGATTGTTCTGGCGAATTGGGGGTTTTGTTCTGTGTTCAATGCATAAGTATGATATTGTTAACTCGGTGGTGACTGGGTACGAGTTGTAACAATTTATTTTGAATCTATATAATTATTAAATAAAACTATGAATAGAATAATATATACATAGAACTATGTGTTAAGATGCTGTAGGTTCTGTCTGTCATAAAAAGCATTCTTTTCAATTGTTTTTCAGTCTGTCAAAGGAATAATATAAGGCTACTGCCGTGTAGGGTTTGTGGACTACCTAAGGAAGAATATTTGTACTGAATAAATATTATTACTGTGTAAACTTAAGATGGTTTGTAACAGCCAATGATGGTTGCGTTCGTCGACTGTTTCTCTGTTGTATTAATATGTTTGATTTGTTTAAAAATACTTCTGTTATTTCTATTAAAGTGACATGACTACTGTGTTCTAAAACTAGATAGAAGAAAAATAATAATCTACAGTCATTTGTGTTTGTACTTGACTACTGTGTAAATGTTTAAGATTATGTGGAAGCTTGTAACAATGAAATATTGTTACAGTCACCTCTTTAGTTAATCGATAGCTGTCAAACATGTTCTGAGTATAAACAATATATTAAAATGAGTTTTGTTTATCTGTTAACTAAATATAAGAATGACCTAAAACTAAAGTTGACTGAAATATGCTATACATATATATATGCAGGTATATTACTGGAATATCTGTTGTTTAATATTTCTGTCTATTATTGAACCATTAACAGGAATTCTAGAATATGCCTAAACATGGTAATTGTTAACTATAACAGTAACAATTAGGTTCTGTATAAGATAAATACTCTATTTAAATAAAAATAGGAATCTCTATAACATCTGCGTTTCTGAAATTTATAACAAAAGGGAGTACAGAGACTGATTTACTGAAGTTGAATACAGTCAAAAACATAGTTGTACTAGTCTATCTCATATGAAAATAAATTAAATCAACAACAGGAAGAGTGACAGAACCTGTAGCTAAGGTAGACAATAACAGCAATGGGAGGCTGTTCCTCCCTACCAATTCCTGGAGAGTGCCCAAACAGCACTTCTCAGGACCCCCGAGCTTGCTCTGGTCTAACTGGCTGGAATCTAAGTACGGTCAATAATTCCCTCAGCCAAAATAGCTATACTGGAACCAAGTTACTGCAACTTCCTGCTCAAAACACTTCCTTACTATTTTCCCACTTCCTCAATGGGACTCCTGAATAGCATTCACCTGAATGTATTCTCCCTATAGAACAATTGCTGAACCCCCAGCTCAGTTCATTGAGTAGTATTTAAAAGATTGCCTAGGTCTTAGTTGGGCTAACTGTCATTAATGAGCCACCTGCTCAGATTCCACTTTCTTGGGGAATCATGACCCCAAAATATAGGGAAGTTGCCACCTGCAACTCAGGAAGTGTTTGAGGATGCTGCCACTTGTCTTTTGTCCTTCCACCTAATTCCATCCACCAGTTAGACCAGTAACCTCTTTTAACAGCTCTCCCATGCTGTTGTCTCCATAATTTATTTATTAATAATAATTATTCAAATTTTACATTCCATTTCTGGAGACTCTGCTGAGTCATCCCTTCCTACTTAGCATTTAATTTAACATAATGTTCTCAGGAATATTAAAAATAATTACATTATTTTAATAAAATTGGGGTATGTGACATACACACCCCCTTAAAATGTAACATCGTCCTCGATGTTACTTATTCTTCTTCTTCAGCTACCTGCTGGAATAGATGGGGATATGCTTCCCGCATCTTACTTTCCAGCTCCCAGGTAGATTCTTCAGGACTAAGGTGCTTCCATTGCACCTTCACTTGTCCAATTATCCGGTTCCGTAGAGTAATTTCCCTCCTCCCGAGGATACAATCCGGTTCTACCAGAACTTCCCCTTCTGGTTCTACCTGTACAATGTTCCAATCAATAACATGAGTAGCATCATGAATATACTTTTTCAAAACAGAGATATGAAAAACATTGTGTACTTTTAAATTTGGCGGTAATGCTAACTGATAAGCAACTTGACCAATTCTGGCTAAAATTTCAAATGGACCACAGTAACGTGGTGCTAATTTTGCACAACTTCCTAATCTTAGGGAGCTTTTCTTTGGTCTTACCTTGATGAACACATGTTCACCTACCTGGAACTCTTTAGGAGTTCTTTTCAAATCTGCTTGACTCTTTTGCCGATCCTGGGCAATCTTCAAGTTTTCCTGCACTTGTTTCACAATCTGTTCCATTTCTTTCAATAAATCAGGTC
Organism: Larix kaempferi; assembly: GCA_027924585.1. NCBI lineage: Eukaryota > Viridiplantae > Streptophyta > Pinopsida > Pinales > Pinaceae > Larix > Larix kaempferi. The sequence continues at coordinate 10,604,136 of BSBM01000087.1, forward strand.
CTAACACTAATCTATCTACTGGATTACTCCAGGAGATAGGAGTGTTGCATTTTCGTCCATACAAAACCTCAAAAGGACTAAACTTAGCTGATGATTGATAGCTGTTATTGTATGCAAATTCAGCTAAGTGTAAATAATCCTCCCACTTACCTGGTTGATCTTTAACATACATCCTTAGCAGATCTTCTAATATTTGATTAACTCTTTCCGTTTGTCCGTCAGTCTGAGGATGGAAAGAGGTGCTGAAATTTAAAGTGGTGTTTAATCCTTTGAACAAGGACCTCCAAAAATTTCCTGTAAATTTAGGATCCCTGTCTGATATAATAACCTTTGGAATACCGTGTAACCGAAAAATCTGTTTTAGAAAGATATCTGCTATGTTTGCAGCCTTGTATGTGGTTTTAACAGGAATAAAATGTGCTGATTTACTTAATTTGTCTATCACTACCATAATTGAATCATTCTGATGTTGGTTTTTGGGTAAACCCGTAATGAAATCCAGGCTAATTATTTCCCATTTCCAGCTAGGAATAGGTAAAGGTTGCAGCAATCCAGCTGGATGTTGATGTTCTGTTTTTACTTGTTGGCAGTCCAAACACTTCGCTAAATATTCAGTAGTTTCAGATTTCATGTTAGGCCAGAAATATTCTTTTCTCAACATAGTGATAGTCTTTTGATAGCCAGGGTGCCCGGAATAAGGGGTTTTATGTATTTCGTCTAAAATTAACAGCTTAACTGTAGGTGCATTAGGGATATACAGCCTGTCCTTAAACAGCAAAAATCCGTTTTCGTTTATACTATACCCTTTTATCAAACTTTCTGTGGGCTGTTCCTTGGCTGTAATTTGTAAATGTTGATAATTTTCATCTAATTTTATCCCTTCAGCCAGCTGTTTATTTAAATCAGAGGTATAAGTGCTGCTAGCTGATATAAAATTCAGTTTTGCATTCCTGCTCAAGGCATCAGCCACCTTATTTTCCTTCCCTTTTATGTGTTGGATTTCAAAATCGTACTCACTTAGGAATGCCAGCCATCTGGCTTGTCTTGCATTTAGATTTGGCTGGTCTAAAAGGTATTTCAGACCTTTATTATCTGTTAGTAAGGTAAATTTTCTGCCTATTAGGTGGTGTCGCCACATCTTTAAAGCATGAATTACAGCAGCTAATTCTAGGTCATAAGTGGCATAATTCTTTTCATGGATTTTCAGCTTCCTAGATTCGTAAGCAATGACATGTCCTTCTTGAGTCAGCACTCCGCCTAAACCATCATTACAAGCGTCGGTGCAAACTATGAAGTCTTTATTTGGGTCCGCTATTCTAAGAATAGGTGCAGTTGTCAATAAGGTCTTAAGTTTCTTGAAACTTTCTTCACATTTCGCATTCCAATCAAACTTCTTTCCTTTCTTCTGCAAAGAAGTGATTGGATTGGCTATTTTTGAAAAGCCTTCAATAAACCTCCGGTAGTAACCGGTAATTCCCATGAAAGATCTAACGTCCGTCACATCTTTAGGTACTGGCCATTCTTCAATCGCCCGAATCTTTTCGGGATCCACTGAAATCCCTTCCTTAGTGACTACATGTCCTAAGTACTGGATTTCATCTTTGAAGAAGTCACATTTGCTAAATTTCGCAAAAAGTTGTTGTTCTCTTAGTTCTTGTAAAACGATACGTAAGTGTTCCTTGTGCTCCTCCTCGCTCTTAGAATAGACTAAAATGTCGTCGATAAATACAACCACAAATTTATCTAAGTACTTGTGCATTATGTTGTTCATTAAGCACATGAAAACCGCTGGGGCATTAGTAAGTCCAAATGGCATTACGACAAATTCGTAATGTCCATACCTGGTTCTAAAGGCTGTTTTGAAAATGTCTTCTTCTTTAATTCTTACCTGATGATAACCCGATCTTAGATCAATCTTAGAGAATACCGTAGCGCCACGTAGTTGATCAAACAGATCATCAATACGAGGTAACGGATACCTGTTTTTGATCGTCATCTTGTTTAGTTGACGATAATCTATGCAAAGTCGCATAGTTCCGTCCTTCTTCTTAACGAAAATCACTGGTGCTCCCCAAGGGGATACACTGGGTCGGATATAATTCTTATCTATTAACTCCTTCAACTGAGTTTTCAACTCGTTAAGCTCCAAGATATTCATACGATACGGGGCTTTTGAACTGGGAACAGCACCTGGTACCAGCTCAATGGTAAAGTCAAGCTCTCTCTTGGGAGGCAATTCTGGAATTTCCTCAGGAAAAACGTCAATAAACTCATTGACGACAGGAATGTTCTCTACCGTTTTCTGGTTGTTTTCAAATTTATTTGTCTCGTCTGTAATAGTTACAGCATAGGTCTTGCATCCTTTCCTGACTGCTCTTTTAAGTTGTAATGCAGAAATTTGTCTAACTACTGTTTTCCTAGGAATACCCCTAACAGTTACAGGCTGTCCACTACTGTTTATACACCTAAAAGTTTTGTCAAAACAGTTTAAAACGACCCTATGTTGTTCCAACCAGTCCATTCCGATAAGTATGTCATATGAGCCAAGTGGTAAAACGTTCAGTTTAACTGTAGTTCTAAAATCAGTCATGTTTAAGATGCATTCTTTTACATAGCAGTTTACTTTCTTCTTAGCCCCAGTAGCTAATTGTACAGACCAAGAATTATCAAACCTTTCAACAGTCAAATTACATTTTTCTACCAGCTGAGGTGAAATATAACTAAGACTAGCACCGGGATCTATTAATATAGTTACTGGGGTTTTGTTAATCATACCTCCTACTTCCACCATGGAAGTTTGGTAGTCAGCCTGGCGGTTTTCCAACGCTGCATTAATTCGGGGCATAGTTCCTGCAAAATCTCCAACTGTCATTTCGTCTTGAACAGTATGAATATTGCTGACTTGTTTCTTTCTGTTTGGGCAGACTGAAGCATAATGTGGCCCATTACATTCCCAGCACTTGACAGGTTCTTTTCGCTCAAAATTTTTGATGTAGTTTCCATGGTTATTAGGAGTCTCTTTGCTGTTTTTGTAATTGTTTGAATGGCTGACAGCTCCATTTTTGTTTCCTTGGAAACTTTTACTATTAAAGTGGTTCCCGTTTTTGCCATTCTTGAAATTTTTATGGGGAACAAATTCCTTTTTCTTGTACTCGATCAGATTGCTGTTCTTTTTGGCTTTCCAACTGGCTATTCCTTCTTTCTTTTTATTCTGTTCGTAACAGAAGTTTGCCTTGCGCATAGCTTCTTCCAGTGTTTTGGGGTTGTCATATTCAATTCTGTCCTTGATATGATAAGGCAGGCAACTAAGAAACCGCTGTATTTTTGGTTTCTCTTCGACAAAATATGGTACATAACGCAACAGACTTAAAAATTTACTGTTTAAGTCCTTCATCGTCATAGATCCGAGTTTTAGTTCATAAAATTCTTTAGCCCTTTCTTCATAATACTGCTCGGACAGGAATTTCTTCTTGAAATACCTTTTAAAGGTACTCCAATTAACTTCTCTTTCTTTGATCCCTTTGACCCTTTTCAGGTCTTGCCACCATATGTCCGCCTTTCCCGAGAGGTTGTAGATGGCCATTCTTGCCTTTAGCTGATTTGAGTAGTTATAGATCTGAAAATATTTTCTCATCCCGGATAACCAAGATTCTGCCTCTTCTCCAGTTTCAGTTTCTCCATTGAAAGTTGGGGGCTTTATCTTCTTAAACTCCCCGGAAATCTCTTCATAAGGCCTGTACTTTTTCCTTCGGTTGTGCATCTCAGCTTCACTGCTGTCACTGCTAGTGTGATAACTGGGTTGTCCCTTTCTTTCTTCAGATGAGGAACTGCTATCAGATTTAGTTGGTTTTGTCCTTTTTGACCCTCTTGGATGATTAACTTCTTCTGAGTCAGCTGGTTTGCTCCTTCCGTCAGTTTGAAATTTTTCTATCAATAGCTGATTTAGCTGTTCCTGAGTCTTTAGAATTCTTTCATTATCCTTCTTAACCGTTTCCATTTCTGTCTTTAATCCTCTTATAGTCTGCATCAGCTCAGTGGTGTGAGCAATTTCTTCTTCTGCCTCTAGTTCTTTTGACATCTGTCTTGTCCCAGCATTGGGAGATTCCTCCTCAGCATATTCTCCCAGTTTTTCCATATCTGTCTGAAAAATTCAGAAAAGAGAATTTTTCTGTACTGTACATTAAACCGAAATATATGTTAGTATTTTATAAATAAAACAAAATCTTCTTTTATGATCGCTGTTTACGGAAGTTTAGTGGAGTCACATCCAGGCCTAGTGTCTGAACCTGGCTCTGATACCACATGTCAGAACCCGTTAATTCTAAAAAAATTTAAAATTTTTTATTCGTAACAATAAATGTTAATTAAGTAGTATTTCTGATATTGTTTTAATTTAAACAACTAACATAAACTGTTTAAAGACTCTGTTTTATTAAAACTTTGATTTCGGTGATTGTAATTAATGATTGTTTTGTTGTGAACCGCAAGGGAAGAGCTAGTCGTAGTTGACTGGCTTACTTAGCTTACGAGCTAATGCATACGTCGTCTTTTGTTTCTCAGGTGCGCCAGTGAAGTAAGGATCACTGTATGTTAAACTTGGTGAGCATCAATACTCCCTATACTTCAAAACTTAATGATCGTCATGATATTTCTTATTCAGCTAGTATCGTCAAGTGTTTACGAAGATTTACATTGTCTCAGTTATAATTATGTTTTTATGATTATTATGCTATGTTACTGTTGTAACTAAAATGAAACATTTGTGATATCAGAATTTTTGCTGTAACAGTGTCTTTGCATCATGTGACCTGTTGTCAACTTAATACCGGTGACTACTGTTTTATTCATGCATTGATAATGCGAGTTGAGAAGGTGACGCCTCTAGCGTTGTTTCAATATGATCCTATGCGTTGAAGTCCAATGTCCACTTAGAGTTTAACTTATGTTACTTGACAGTGCCTTGATTTTTACTATCTTTACGATGTACACCTGTAGATGAAGCTCTATTTCAACATCTTAATAATAGAGGTTTATTTTTCATATTGTTACTGTTAACAATATAATTGATGGTAATTCTGATGATAGTATTTAATGGCAATATATTTATTGTCTTAAAGACTTGGTAACATTTCAAGTATTAAATGATGAGGCATTTTCCTTTGAAGGTTGACTACCTTGGTACTTATATGAACATAGAAATGTAATATGCCCATGGAATTAATCTATGGCTTGGTATTAATTTATATATATATTGATTGGGCAATAATCATAATATTCCATACATTGGCAAACTTTATATTCTATATAGTGTTATGGTTGTATTTATCATACTAGGCCATAGCGAAAACTCTAGGGTTGAAGTTGACCAACATCTCGTGTAAAGTGATATGCTAATGACATTAACCTATGCCCTGGTTTCATTGTATATGTGCATTAACTTGATTTTGTTATAGTCCTAATGTTTTTCCCTTACCATGGATAAGATTTCTAACTAAAATATGTTAAAGTATTATCCACCCTATTGAGTTATGGAATGATCCATATGTGATGTTGACTAACTCTTAGTTATATCATTGTAGTGATTATACATTCCCAATGCTTGAGATTCTCGACAATTCAATGGCAAGGCATGCACTATATGCCAAATGATTATATATCATTTGTTACCTTATACGTTTGACTTATGTATGACATGATTTGGAATCGGTGTATAATGATTTGGTTGGCAATGGAACTATAGGTTCTCGACCCATGCTACGTTGATTTATTTGTGTGCTACGTGGTTGCATCTCCTCCATGCGATGGGCGATATATAAGCTGCTATTGAAACCCTACAGGTTATTGTAGTTTCCTTCGGGCTCGGGTCCTAAGGATGAAACCCTTCCCTGTCTGAGTTTTGTAATGAAGGCACTGTAACAATGTGCAGAGTGTGATGGTTAAGGCCTTGAGGTTCCATTCGGCAATAGGGTATGTCCTCGGCTCTGGGGATAGCGTCTGCTATAGTTTTATTGCTTCGTGGTCTCGTTGCTCTTTATAAGTTTAAGTCCCAGCTATCTACAGTTCGTCACTGTGCTGGTGTGGGTATAAGATAGGGTTTCAGTTATGTCTTTTAGGTTATGAGAGGGTTGATGCCATTGGGCTTTGAGTTTGCTTCTCGTCTGATTCAGCTCCAGTTTGAGGTTTCTGTCTGCAAGGTTTGTCTGTCGTGGCCGTCATTGGAAGAGTTTGAGGGTGTTCCTTGCTCTTTCAACCGACGAGGGTGATGGGGTTTCAGTGTCTGCTCCCACCGGTGGCTTCCAGAATATCCACGGCTACAATGCTCAGGTAATAAATACCCTTATTTTCGCAATTTCTGTTTTGCAATCAGTGTAGATATACAATTATTTAAACTCTCGGCATAAGCAGTGTATTAACATCTTTCAGCATTGAATGTGCAGGTCACGCGGCTCTGAAGGTGTACAGGACTTGGTCACCCACGCAGGCTCCTCCGGGTAAGCCTGGTTATCCACGGCTGTCTCTTCCTTTGCTGGTTTTAGTGGTTAGGGTTGTGTTTCAGGGGCAACTCCTGTGTGTTGAGGTCATTATTGACCTGATGTTTGTAGGTGCGGTCATATGTATGAAGTTGTTTTGTTTGAAATGAATTGGGGTTTGGAACCCTGTTAAGTTATGGAAGGCCATTCACGGCCAAGACTTATGAGGCCAGGGTTTCGGTTGTTGTACTTTGTAATGGCTGAGCATGGGGTTTTTAACCTCGCCATATGATATTTATACTTAATATATATCCTGGGCCTGGTATGGTTGTGTTTATGTTTTGTTAAATTATTAGCATGTGTTTGGAATGTATGGATAGATGTAATCTTCAATGCGTACAATGGATGATAACTCTGTTTATAAATGAAACCATAAGTTATCTCTCTGCGTTTTTATTCTATTGGAAAAGTTAAAATTGAACATGGGAAAGTTTAACGACTGTGCCTGTAATAGTTATAATCATAGGATTGTTCTGGCGAATTGGGGGTTTTGTTCTGTGTTCAATGCATAAGTATGATATTGTTAACTCGGTGGTGACTGGGTACGAGTTGTAACAATTTATTTTGAATCTATATAATTATTAAATAAAACTATGAATAGAATAATATATACATAGAACTATGTGTTAAGATGCTGTAGGTTCCGTCTGTCATAAAAAGCATTCTTTTCAATTGTTTTTCAGTCTGTCAAAGGAATAATATAAGGCTACTGCCGTGTAGGGTTTGTGGACTACCTAAGGAAGAATATTTGTACTGAATAAATATTATTACTGTGTAAACTTAAGATGGTTTGTAACAGCCAATGATGGTTGCGTTCGTCGACTGTTTCTCTGTTGTATTAATATGTTTGATTTGTTTAAAAATACTTCTGTTATTTCTATTAAAGTGACATGACTACTGTGTTCTAAAACTAGATAGAAGAAAAATAATAATCTACAGTCATTTGTGTTTGTACTTGACTACTGTGTAAATGTTTAAGATTATGTGGAAGCTTGTAACAATGAAATATTGTTACAGTCACCTCTTTAGTTAATCGATAGCTGTCAAACATGTTCTGAGTATAAACAATATATTAAAATGAGTTTTGTTTATCTGTTAACTAAATATAAGAATGACCTAAAACTAAAGTTGACTGAAATATGCTATACATATATATATGCAGGTATATTACTGGAATATCTGTTGTTTAATATTTCTGTCTATTATTGAACCATTAACAGGAATTCTAGAATATGCCTAAACATGGTAATTGTTAACTATAACAGTAACAATTAGGTTCTGTATAAGATAAATACTCTATTTAAATAAAAATAGGAATCTCTATAACATCTGCGTTTCTGAAATTTATAACAAAAGGGAGTACAGAGACTGATTTACTGAAGTTGAATACAGTCAAAAACATAGTTGTACTAGTCTATCTCATATGAAAATAAATTAAATCAACAACAGGAAGAGTGACAGAACCTGTAGCTAAGGTAGACAATAACAGCAATGGGAGGCTGTTCCTCCCTACCAATTCCTGGAGAGTGCCCAAACAGCACTTCTCAGGACCCCCGAGCTTGCTCTGGTCTAACTGGCTGGAATCTAAGTACGGTCAATAATTCCCTCAGCCAAAATAGCTATACTGGAACCAAGTTACTGCAACTTCCTGCTCAAAACACTTCCTTACTATTTTCCCACTTCCTCAATGGGACTCCTGAATAGCATTCACCTGAATGTATTCTCCCTATAGAACAATTGCTGAACCCCCAGCTCAGTTCATTGAGTAGTATTTAAAAGATTGCCTAGGTCTTAGTTGGGCTAACTGTCATTAATGAGCCACCTGCTCAGATTCCACTTTCTTGGGGAATCATGACCCCAAAATATAGGGAAGTTGCCACCTGCAACTCAGGAAGTGTTTGAGGATGCTGCCACTTGTCTTTTGTCCTTCCACCTAATTCCATCCACCAGTTAGACCAGTAACCTCTTTTAACAGCTCTCCCATGCTGTTGTCTCCATAATTTATTTATTAATAATAATTATTCAAATTTTACATTCCATTTCTGGAGACTCTGCTGAGTCATCCCTTCCTACTTAGCATTTAATTTAACATAATGTTCTCAGGAATATTAAAAATAATTACATTATTTTAATAAAATTGGGGTATGTGACATGTTCTTATACCTAGAAGTCACACTATCGTACAAACCAGAGATGACAATACCCACAACAGTCTATTAACCAACCATTCACATCTTATTCATATTATATATGTTTCAAAGCATATTCAACAACACATTCGCATCAACCACCAACAATGTAACGTACCCACCCTTGGACCCAATGCAAGGGAGGAAACATGATGCCATTCTATGGGGATTTTCATAAAACTTAGCCAATTGATTAGATTCACAGTCTTCAATTAAATGTGTGCAGATGCAAATCATTTAAACATGCACAACGGAATAAAACATATTCATACACACACTCTTCATATGCATTCAACATATCAATAACAGTCATTAATTTAAGCATTGCAGAGGCAAAACACATGGACAGAGAACACCTATCTTCATTGTGCAATTGTCCCAGACAACTAGCTACATCGTTGCAATGTTCCACCCAACCATAGGCTAGTTGTGTTCATCAATATCTCAACACAACTGCCACCCTCGAGCTGGGCATGATTCTTACAAGGAAAAGGGGACATTCAAGCTCATTCACAACCAATTCCTCAATTCAACTGAGCCAAGCCAGTCCATAGCTGGGTTTATCAGGATACAATTGAACTATGGATGCTTACACTCAAGCTCAAGCCAAAGCAATGGATTTAACAACAGGATGGCCATGGGTTTTTCCCAAATAGTTTCCAACCAAAAATGAATTGTGGGATGGGAAAAACATTCACAGGGAGGAAAACGATTTCTCTCCCAAGTATCTAAGAATTCAGCAACCCAAATGGTCTCTATGGAACCCAAATCGGATTCCTCATCTTCCCCACTGGTTTACAACACAAAAATGTCGTTCCTTCAACTGAGGGTCAAGGAAAACACCTAAAACATGGCAGGAAAACACCTAGGTAGCTCCCAACTCGTGAGGGAGAGCAACTGGTTGATGGATAATGGCTTGGGGAGAAATTCATGGCTATTTTATTGCCCAAGAAGCAAAACATGCTTTTCCATGCATGGTGGCTTGCCCATACCCGAATTTGGACAGCCATACCTCTCATTCCCCAAGGCATTAACTACCTAAACCAACTCTTGGGAGAAATCAATGATTGGGTACAAAAGTCAACATGGGTAGTTGAGGGTTTGATGGGTTCTCTCATTGATACTTGGCTCGACTTGATTGGCTCCAAGGGTTTGAATGTTTTCCCTCCCAATTCCTTGTAAAATCATGCCCCCATCTCTTGTTGCATTGCATAGCTAGTTGTGGGTATTTTATTAAAATGCATATTTACGTGATATTTGAAAATCCAATGTGCTTGGCTAACACGTAAGCCATATGCATCACTAAATCGATGGCAGGGCCTTTGCCTTGAGCTCCTCACCATGATTTTATAACAAAATTACATCATTTACATTTGAATGTAATGGGGTCAAAAATGGGGATGTTACAAACATGCATCCACATAAATCAATCGAAAGTATTTAAATAGCCCATTATCGCATTATGGCATAACAACAGAATTCATAACCGAACATCTTCATTGATTAACATCTGCGGAATAACTTCGCAGAGAATAGTCAAGTCATCATATCACAGCTATAACCGAACCCAAAAGATCATACTTATCTCCGAAACTTCGATGCCCTTAGGCTTACAATTCACTTCTATTTATATGCTTCTATCCTATTACAAAATGGTCCATTTGACCGACTTAGTAATTAAGTATTCTAAACTATTCTTGTGCTTCCTTGGACTTCATGATGATTCCTTCTTTCGCGGGATTTGGCTTTCATGCCTGTCGGCTTCCGCACTTCCTGCGGATCTATCCCGTGCCAACAACAAGATTGTGGGAAGACCAATAGTAATTCCATGCACATAAATAATCTCATGGCTAATAGAATATACTAATATCGAACATAGATTGATTGGAAACAATCAAGGGAAACCTATTACTTCTTTCTAGTCATCAATCCTCACAACCTACTATAAGATGAATGAACCTGATATTAGCATCATTGATGAGTGTGTCACTTGGTTCGCGAAGAATGAGAGCTATACTGAGATTATGAAGAGGTGGAGGATGTGACCAAAAGTTTTCAAATATAGGTCTCATAGACACATACCTAGTTGCAAATATCAAGCACCCATACTGCCACAAAACTACCCGAATCATAAGATCATATTGTGATAAAGATAGATGACAGGTAAAGGAGGTCTAGCTCCTGCTCCTGCTCATGCATCACACAATCATGAGCAGAGAAATTTTTATTTGAGTAGCTATTCTGTTAAATACCATGGGAGATTCTTTGTCAAGGGTGAAATATCACACTCTGGGGGTATCGATTGAATTTTTTATGTCCTACTTATTGAATGTCTTGTGTGTATGCAATAGTTTTTCTGGGTTGCAATGGAGTTTGTATTCAACTACATGAGGAGATATACACACAGATTTGTGTTTAGTTTGTTACTATAGTATATTTTTGATAAGATGGTTCCATGCATGCCAAAAGAAGAAATGAAGGTGGTAGGGATGTTGGGATACTGGTACCTTAGGAAGGAATCCACATACATCAGTGTGGTTGGAGCCACCAATCCCTTTATTTATTGCCAAATTTGATTCTAGATAAGTTGGTCCTTCAAGAAGTTGTTTACTAGTCCATGTTTATGCATCTGGAGCTTCTCTCGGCATGGAGAAGAAAGGTCCTTGGCCCCCTCTTCCATTATATGTTGGAGCTTAGGGTGTGAGTAGTGCAAAGGAAATCTAGGTGGAAGTAGAAATAATAGCAACATACCATTTTGGAGAGGAAAGGTTTCGACCACATGATACGCTTGGCATAGTAGCCAAACATGTTGCGGTAGTTTAGAATAGGCATCCCTATAAACATGATTTTTTTCAAGATCATGAATTTTATAGGAGAGCCAAGTCTTATGAGGAAGTCACTATAAAAAAATTTCCATCCCAAGTTACAACCAAGACGAAAGAAAGGATAGACAAAAATGACAGAGCGAGCAACAAAAGATAGGGAGTCCCCTTCTTGTAAATTTTTGTAAAATACTTTATGAAATCATAATGAGACGAAGCCTTTGTTGGCCAAGCTATTCATAGATGTATTTCAAGTGGGAGACTTCAATGGGTAGAACCTTTTTGTGTTAATTTGTTGAGTTTCATAATTGTTATGAAAATGTTTTTTCTATATTGTAAATTGTTATACTGTAGAAGTAGCATATCTTTCTTGGAATGGTTTGTCTCTACATGTGGGAATAGTACTTTGATTAGTTGTTCATTTTTAGACTGTCCTGGTGTGCATCTGGTTACTTATGTTTATGTTCTTATTCATTTATGTTGATGTTCTTGTTCATGCAATAATTCTTTATTCAAGATTAAAACATTGATATAATTGGTGTAATGTTTACATTTCTGATTTTGTTAGTTAGCATATGCATGACTTTGCATTTTGTATATTAGATTTGCAGCATTTCATTTATTTCGTTTCAAAAAAACCTTAATCAGTGGATCAGTCCACAACTGAGGAAACCTAAAAACCATAATGGATGTTGATCTATAATTGAGATGGGTTCCCTATTCCAATTGGTGTTAGGTCTAATTGGGACCTTTCACAAGGAGTAACCATTATTATTTTCATAGGGAAATTATTCCCTATCACACTTTTTTGTGCTAGAAGGAGGCCTTGAATGGTTGAAAGATACTAGTTTCAATCATGTCATTTTTGTATTGAAATTTCTAACAAAAAGCATTATCACAATGATATCTCTACCCAAAGTGAAGACATCATCCTATAATATATTTTTCAAGACACTACCACTAGTTTCAAGAATCCTATTTCTTTGGAACCAATTTAACCAAGAAGTGAATGAATTTCATCTTTTCACTTGAGCATATGCAAACATTATTGGTAGATTGGACACTACTCATTTACTTCCTATAAAGAGGAGAACCACCAAAAATATCATTCAAGCTCCTGGACAAATCTTAGTGGAATCAGTGGATGATTTTATTGACCTTGATTTAGATGAAATTCCTCCATCTATGAACGTGATTATCTTGAATCCCCCATAATACACCACTCACTCCTCAAGTTCCTTAAATCATGAATACAATTCTGAATGTGTTTCTTGAACTTGTGAATTTACCAAGAAATTTCTAAAAGAGAGATTAATTGAAATCAACCCAAAAATACCATATTGGAAAGCCAAGGTGCCCTGAATTTAATATGGTATCTCCATGACTTGTCAAAACGTACTAAACACATGCTGCAAAAATTTGATCTTGATAAATTGGATTCCCCTAAAGATCATATTAAGTTTTTTATATGTCTATCGAAGTAATGAATGTATAACATGAAGATGTGGCTTTCCAATTATTTCCATACAACTTCAAGAAAAAGGATTCCACATGGTACATAAACCTTTCGGTTAGATCCATATTTATTTGGGATGAGTTTGAAAAGGCTTGTTGGGATCTAATACCTTTTCAATGAGCATGCATAATGATTATAGTTAAACATATAATAAAATCACAAATGGAACAAATCATAATCACACATAGTACACATAAATTATCCTAGAAACCCCTCTACCAGGGAAAACCAGGAATCCAATGAGATTTACCACTCATCCATTAACAACACTCTTAAACCAGTGTTTTCAACAATGATTTATTAGGTCACTACAACTCAAGCATGAATTCACTACACTTGTAAACTACGAACACATTTTAGTTGGTACACTACAATACTTCTCATCTCTTGTGTGTCATTCTTACAAAGCCATTACCATTACATCATATTTATAGATGCAACGCATACACTAGCTCATGGTACCCAAGTTAGTTATGGATAAATGCTCATTAATAGTGTTCCATAATTTCCTAATTGAATGCAATTATTCTGTTACATTCGAATTGATTGATTCAACCATAGTTGACCTCCCATGGAGCTTCTTGTCATCCAAGTGTTCATTGAATCCATTTCCCACTTTGTGTTTGTCAAATTCCCCATCAACTAGTCATGATCATCAACCACACTTCTACCATATGTCGATTCCAATTGAATTGCTACCAATTGATCAAATCCGACCGTCGATTTAGATTCAAAGAATATAACACACCCAACATTCTCCCACTTGTTGTCTTCTTTGCATACATAGGATATTTCATTCCTTCAGTTCACTTAAGTAGGGATAACAAGCCCATTGATTCCCTACACAAAGTAAACTTTTCAGTTCTCATAGACTTGGTCAATGAGTCTGCACTGTTCTTCATAATGTCTACCTTTTCCAGCAACACTTTATGATTTTCCACCATGTCTCTAACAAAGTGATACTGCACATCACTATGATTTGTTTTTGAGGGGTATGTAGGGTCCTTTTCCAAGAATATTGCAAAATGACTGCCACTATCCAACTTAACATCTTGCTACTTAAATCCAACCTCTTAGCACAATCTTTGCAACCCAAACGCCTCTTCGCTTGCATGAATGGATACCATGTATTTAGCCTCAATACTTGACAATGCAATGAACGGCTCCCTCTTACTCATCCAACTAAATGCTCCATTAAATAACTTGAAAATATATCCCCTGGTCAACTGTCTACGGTTGAGATCCCCATCCCATTTGGAGTCGACAAAAACATGCACATATATTTTCTTGTCAGTTTGAGGTTTTCCTTGGTAGCATATTGCATGGTCCATTGTGCCAGAAAAATACTCGAAAAATATTTTCACTGCAGTCCCATGCTCCTTGACCGGTTTGCACTCCTGCATGTTGAAACATTTTCGAACTATCTCAACATATTTACTTTGAATTAACCATGGCATTCTATCAACTCAATCTCTCTTTATTTCGATTCGAAGAATGAAATGAGATGCACTGAGATCCTTAATGTCGAACTTGGAGTACAATTGTAGTTTCACCTCCTCTATTAGATCCATGCTATTTCCAACCAATAACATGTTGTCAACATACATGATTGCATATATGAAGTGATCACCAACTTTCTTTCCATACCCAACAAAGGGTAAACTATGGAAAAGGGCCATGGAAGAAGAAATGGAGTCCTTGAGGAAAAATAAAACATGGGATTTGGTTGCATAACCAAATGGAAGGAAACTTGTCAGTAGTCAATGGATATTTAAGAAAAACATGAATTCAGTATGACAGGTCGAGAATTACAAGGCTCAACTAGTAGAAAAAAGATATTCTCAAGTTGAGGGAGTTGAATTTGGTGAGGTTTTTTCACTTGTTGCAAATTTAACTTCTACATGGGTACTAATGTCTTTAGTTGTAGCATTTGATCTTGAGATAGAACATATGGACGTAAATACAACATTTCTTAATTGTGAAATTGAAGAAGAAGTTTATATGAAGCAACCTAAAGGATTCATAATGAAGGGAGAGAAGTAGGTAGTTTGCAAGCTCAAGAAGTCTCTCTATGTTCCAAATCAATCACCTAGGATATGGTTCCAAAAATTTGATATGTATATCCAACATATGAGGTTTGTGATAAGTTAGGATTATCACAAGCTTCCAAAGCTCAAAATTTTGTCCATTAAAATTTTCAATTTCTATCCTTGAACTGTCGACCATTCTTAACTAAAA
Source organism: Larix kaempferi (assembly GCA_027924585.1). Taxonomy (NCBI): domain Eukaryota; kingdom Viridiplantae; phylum Streptophyta; class Pinopsida; order Pinales; family Pinaceae; genus Larix; species Larix kaempferi. Next base: position 10,619,431 of record BSBM01000087.1, read on the forward strand.
ATTAGTCATTCTAGAACTCCCACTAAAACTGGTTATTCTACAGATCCGAGACTAATACAAACCATTAGCAACAAAGGAATCTACTTGAATCCAAATATAGATATGATACCAACTATTGGGTTTTAATACCTTTTATAATGGGCATGCATGATGATTATAGTTAAACATATAACATAATGATCAATGACACAAAACAAAATCACACATAGTACACATAAATTACCCTGTAAACCCCACTACTGGGGAAAAATAACAATCTAGTGAGAATTACCACTCATATTGTGAGGAACCTCCAAAAATTAAATGATAAAAATGCACGATATATTAGAAATAGCAGAACACAAAAGGGATTTTTTGATCGCAAGCCACTTTGAGGGGGCAACCTCCTTTAAGCAAGATGAATACAAATAACTCATGGATACCTTCATTGGCCTCTACATGTACTTATATACTAAGTCTAAGATAAACACCTATTAATCCCCATGAATGTGGGATAATACAATATACTCACGGGGTGACTTACAAAGAATATGCGTCCAACAACAATATACTAACAATGTGGGATAATACGATATACTCACGGGATGAATTACAAAGCATATGAGTCCAACAACAATATACTAACAAAGTAAAGAGAAGGGTTGAAACAAGTTCCTAACATCCCCTCCCTCTTAGAAAAAGCTTTGTCCTTAAATATTTAGGTGTGGAAATTGTTCCTGAATCTGAAGGAGTGGTTCCCATGTAGCATCCTCTCGTTGCATTTCGTGCCACTGAATTAATACCTCTGTGATGGATCGAGAGCAAAGCTGATGAGTGCACCTATTGAGGATGGCCTCCGACTCAAAAATGATGGATCCTTCATTATCCAGTTCTGGTAAAACAGTTTGTGCTCTGATGTTGGTTCCAAGAACTTTCTTTAGACAAGAGACATGAAATAATGGATGAATGCGAGAAGAAGGAGGAAATCCAATTTATAAGAAACGAACCCAATATTCTAAATAACCTTATATGTCCCATAGAAATTTGGAGGGAGCTTATGACGCCCTTTGAGTTTCAAGGAGGATTGCTTGTAAGGTTGTAGACGAAGAAAAAATATATCACCTGCTTGAAAAGTGCGCTCAGAACAGTGTTGATCAGCTTGTTGTTTCATTTGATATCTTGCCATGTGAAGATTTTCCTGCAAAATGCAAAGAATCCGATGGCGGGTTTGAAGAACCATGTCAAGTTCCTAAACTGGTGAACTGCTAGGGGTGTATGGAAGAAGCCATGGCGGTACCTGACCATATACTTCTTCATATGGAGTCATTTAAGATGCAGTGTGGTAGGAGGTATTGTACCACCATTTAGCGAGAGGGAGACACTTTTCCCACTAATGTTGTTGTTCAGAGGTGAAGAAATGAAGATAAGTTTCCAAAAATTTGTTGATAATTTCAGTCCGACCATCTATTTGTGGGTGATACCTTGAACTCATCTTCAGTTTGGTGCCAGTGTGGCGAAATAGTTCTTTCCGAAAATGACTGGTGAAAGTTGCATCGCAATCTGAGACAATGGAAGAAGGTATTCCATGGAGACGGAAGATCTGGTCCAAGAAAATCTGAGCAACTGAGGAGGCGGTATAGGGATGGATGAGGGAACAAAAATGAATATATTTGGATAGGCGATCAACCACAACCAAAATCACTGTCTTCCTTCCAAATTTAGGGATCCCTTCAATGAAATCCATAGAAATATCTATCCAAATCTGTGTAGGGATGGGAAAGGGTTCGAGCAACCTCAGAAGGAGTGTCGTTTCACCCTTGTTGCGCTGACAGGTATCAAATTCAACCACCATCTATTGAATTGTACTTTTCATTCCCTTCCAAAAGAAGTTACATTGTGCCCACTCATACGTTTTGAGGAACCCAGAGTTCCCTGCCGATGGAGAAGCATGGAGTTCATAGAAGAAAACCTCTTGAAGATCTGTGGTCTAGGGAAGCACCAGACGACCCTTGTATCTCAGGGAAGCATCATCCCAAGAGTAATGCGGTACAACAGAAGGGTTGTTGTCCAATTGTTGGATGATTTGAGATAATGAGGAGTCATTGACATAACCTTGCTGAATAGATTGCAACCAATTGGGAGTAGGCATAGAAATAGATGAAAGAGAAACTTGGTCATCAAATGTGCGATAAATAACATCCACCACAATATTGTACTTATTCTTCTTGTAATTTATCTCATAGTCATAACCCATGAGTTTGATAACCCATTTCTGTTGTGTTGGGGAGGAGACTTGTTGTTCCAGGAAATATTTCAGACTCTGGCGATCAGTCTTGATGCATAAATTATTCTCTAATAGGCATGGCCGCCACTTCTGTACTACATTCAAAATAGCTATCATTTCCTTCTCATATGTAGAGGCGACTAAATTCTTACCGGAAATGGCTTTGTTGGTGAACGCAATGGGATGTTCATCTTGAAGGAGAAAAAAACCAAGTCCATTGTCGCAAGCATCACTCTCAATAGTGAAGGGCTTGGAAAAATCGGGCATAGCTAGAACAAGTGTAGTACACATAGCTTGTTTTAGTTTGTCAAATGCACACTCAGTAGCTTGTGTCCATGTAAAAGCATACTTTTTCAGTAGAGCGATTAATGGAGCTGCAATATTCCCGTAATCCTTGACAAACTTATGGTAGTAGCCAGTCAATCCCAAAAAACCATGAAGGCTATTGAGTGTCTGAGGGTGCGGTCAATTTTTCATGGCATCTATTTTGGCAGGATCCACGTGAACCCCTTGTGATGAAATAATATTCCTGAGATACTCTACTTCCTCCTATCCAAAACACATTTAGACTTTTTTTCATGGAGATGATGATCAGAGAAAAGTTGCAGTACAAGATCCAGATGTTGGAGATGCTCAACCCATGTTTTACTATAGATTATGATATCATCAAAGTAGACCAGAATGAATTTCCGCACGTAGGGACGAAATATTTTATTCATCAATGCTTGGAATGTGGAAGGAGCATTAGTGAGGCCAAAGAGAATGACCAAAAACTCATAGTGGCCATCATGTGTGTGGAAAGCGGTTTTAGGGATATCATCCTCATGAACCCAAATTTGATGATACCCAGAACGAAGATCCAACTTGGAGAAAAAATGAGCACCATGAAGCTCATCAACAACAAGAATTGGAAACTTATCCTTGATAGTGAGGTGATTAAGTGCTTGGAATTCAATGCAGAGTCCCCATGACCCATCTTTTTTTTCAGACAAGAAGAACTAGTGAAGAAAAGGAACTGGTACTAGGGCGAATAATACCTTGCTTCAGTAAGTCCCGAACGAGCATCTCAATCTCTGTTTTTTGGTGAAATGGGTAGCGATAGGGCCTAATGTTGGGAGGAATGATTCCAGGAAGGATATAAATATGATGGTCCTATGGTATTGAAGGTGGAAATACCACTGGTTCGGCAAAGACACAGGCATATCTATCCAAAATTTGTTGTAGATCCAAAGGAGTAGTGGAGACCACTGATGGGTGCATCTGAATGGAATGGAGCTGAGTGATGACACCATGTGAATTATTCTTAAGAATATTTTCCATGCGATGTGAATTATTCTTAAGAATATTTTCCATGCGATGTGAATTGATGATGTTGAGATACCCTATTTGTAAGCCCGTCAATGTGTGTTTTTTCCATTGACTGAAAACTTCATCCAAAGTTCAACAAAATCCCATAAGATGGGGCCAAGTGTGCATAACCATTGAGCGCCCAAAACCACATCACATCCGCCTAAGGGAAAGGAAAACATGTAAGAGCGCAGGTTATAATCTCCAATAGAGATACACACATTGAGACACTTCCCTTTGCAATGTAAGGTTCCCCCATTGGCAATCATGACTTCAAAGTTGGAGCAAGGATGGACAAAAAAATCATCCTGTTTGGAGATCCGAGGGTCAATGAAGTTATGAGTGCTACCCGAATCAATAAGTAATGTAAGAGGGAGATTCTTGAAGTAACCCTTGAATCACATTGTTTGTGGGGTGGTGACTCCGGCTAAAGCATGAAGAGATATATCTGGGTGGTTGTCATGAGAAGGAGGGTAAACAGGAGGCTGCTGAATGTTGACCTGATCATCTATTGTATCTGGAGCTTCTTCACCAATTTCAACTGCAGGCGGAGAATCCACATCCAAGAGATAGAGATTTTTCTCAACACATCTATGTCCCCGAGTGAATTTATCATCACAATTATAACAAATCCATTTTTCTCTACATGCCTGTATTTCTGCTTCAGACAAATGCTTGATAGGAGTTTCTCTAGGAGTTGGCGTGATTGGAGGTCATTGGGAAACCATATTTCTGAATGAAACAAAAGTGCATTTAGAGCGTTGTTGGGTTGTGATCTTGTCCTACGCAAACTTAGACAACCCTAGGGCTTCCATCATTGTGCTGGGACAAAAATTTTTAACCTCAGATCGGATTGCATCCTTCAAACCACTAACAAAACAACTCCTATAGAATGCATCAGACAATCCTTCCGTGTGATTGGCCAGTTTCTCAAATTCTGTTTGATACTCTCTCACAGTGCCAATTTGGCGAAGTTTAGTGAGTGCTCCTGTAAAGTCATCAAAAGCACTAGGACCAAATCATTGCAAAATAAGTTGGCAAAAATATTTCCATGTTGGCTCTTCATGAGCCTTGATGTACCAATGGTACCATTGAAGGGCTTCATGTTCCAAATGAAAGGATTCAAGTGGAACTTTGTTGACATCAAAAGTATTATGCAGACTGAAATATTTTTCTTCCTGGCATATCCATCCAGTCAGATCATCACCATTGAAGCGAGGAAAATCAAGCTTCGACCCACAAAAATTGCTAGAAGAAGAGGACCCAGTGTCTATCGAAGACTCTGAATGTCGTCTATTTTTCATGGTTGAATGTTGAATATGGAGGACAATTTTTTTTTCATCGACATCTTGGAGTTTGGTTTTGAGGGCTGCAAGTTCTTCCTCCAAGTTTTTTGCTCCTGCGCGGGTGACAACCATAACCAAGATTTTTTATTTTGTTTTTATAAATGAGTAGAAAAAGAAAAAGAAAAACTTGTTTAGTAAAGGAAAATTTGGATTTGGGAAAAACCTTGATGGGTAATTGGGGTTTGACTAGGTTTTGGACACTTTCTAATGGATAGGGAAGAGAACCCAATGTCTATCGAAGACTCTGAATGTCGTCTATTTTTCATGGTTGAATGTTGAATATGGAGGACAATTTTTTTTTCATCGAGATCTTGGAGTTTGGTTTTGAGGGCTGCAAGTTCTTCCTCCAAGTTTTTTGCTCCTACGCGGGTGACAACCATAACCAAGATTTTTTATTTTGTTTTTATAAATGAGTAGAAAAAGAAAAAGAAAAACTTGTTTAGTAAAGGAAAATTTGGATTTGGGAAAAACCTTGATGGGTAATTGGGGTTTGACTAGGTTTTGGACACTTTCTAATGGATAGGGAAGCAGAAAATGGGGATTTCAGAAGCGGGGTGGAAGAATGGGAAAATTTTTCAAAGAGGGACAAAGAAGTAGAATTATGAAGTAAACACTGCGGAAAAATTTGAAGGAGATTGGGTGAAAATCGAAGAAGTTATGAAAAACCCTAAAAATAGACAGATGTGGTTTTTCTGGTTTTGGGAAGTGGAATTTGGGATAGGTTCCTCATGAAGGAAATATGCAGAATGGGAGTGCAGGGGTTCTAGTGAATTTTCAAGGGAAATGGAGCTAAATCAAAGAAGATATGACAAAAAACAAAAATTTGTATAATGTTTTTTTTCGGAATAGATCTACAATGGCTCGAAATTTATCTGCAATGGATCTGGACAGATGTAATATGCTATTGACCAGTCGACAATAGATATGGACCCTAGGTATGCTCGAATTCCTAAAGGTTCAGGGGATTAACTCGGTCACCAATGTTGTCTAACGGCTTGTGTATTGGGGTAGTACCCCTCACTCCATGGCTCAGGTAAAACTGATAACCGCTTTGCCACAAACGATAGCTCTTGGTTTACCTCGTGGTTGGGAACTAGTCAATCAGGTAGGGGTCGTTGCCCTTTTCGCTGGCAGGTCCTCTCAATGGGCCAAATACTTCGGGGTTCCTGTGGTACTACTCACAATGAGTTTTAGGTCTATGCCCACGTACTTCCCATAGTTAAGCGAATAGGGATTATTCCCAGGTCTGAACCTGCAATTGAAAGGAACAATACATATGCAAATAAAAAGAACTGTTGCAATAATCATAGCGCCTAGAAGCCAATGCGAAAAAAAATTGGCAGAAATTCCACCCAACGAGCCCAAGAAAGTGCTTTGATACCAGATGTGAGGAACCTCCAACAATTAAATGATAAAATGCATGATATATCAGAAATAACATAACACATAAGAGATTTATTAATTGCAGGCCACTTCGAGGGGGAAACCTCCTTTGAGAAATCTCAATACAAATAACTCGTGGATGCCTTCATTGGCCTCAACACATACTTATATACTAAGTCTAAGCTAAAAAACTATTACTCCCCATGAATGTGGGATAATACAATATACTCACGGGACGACTTACAAAGCATATGCGTCCAACAACAATATACTAACAATTTGGGATAATACGATATACTCACGAGATGACTTACAAAGCATATGCGTCCAACAACAATATACTAAAAAATTAAAGAGAAGGGTTGACATGGGTTCCTAACACAACTATTAGCAACACTCTTAAACTAGTGTTTACAACAACAATTGACTAGGTCACTACAACTTAAGCATGAATTCACTACACTTATAGAGTACCAACGCAGTTCATTTGATACACTATAGTACTTCTCATATATTGTGTGTCATTCTTACATAGCCTTTTCCATTACATCGTATTTATAGAAGAAACAAATACACTAGCTCGTGGTACCCAAGTTAGCTATGGATAAATGGTCATTAATAGTGGTCCATAACTTCCTCACTAAATGTAGTTATTCTATTAGACTCGACTTGACTGAGTCAACCAGACTGTACCTCCCATGATCCTCTCATTGTCCAAGTGTTCATCGAATCCATTTCTCTCTTTGTGCTTGTTGACTTCCTCATCGACCAGTCAACTATACTAGTTGGACCATCAACCAAACTTATACCATCTGTCAATTCTAGTCGACTTACTACTAGTCAACTATAGACTTCAACCGTTGATGTACGTGCAAAAAATATAACACACCCAACAAGTCTTTTGTTGTAAAATTCGTTAATGAATCAATGCCATCCATGCCCTTAAAAAATGATTTCCATTAAAATGGAAAAATGAGGAAAAATAAAATATTTTAATCAAGATTTTACTACTATCCTTGATAGATTCCCAACATATTCTCTTCCAGATGAAAATGTTGTAGTTGAATATTATGCTTATGACCTACAAAAATCAATTTCCATGTTTGTTAAGAGGGTTGGTAAATCTTCCTTGGATCAATTTTGAAGAAGCAAAAAACATAGAAAATAAAATTTTGAGCCTAGAAATAAATCCTAGGGTATAGGATGCTAAATTTACAACTCCCTCTAAGAAATTAATTAACTTACTCGAGCTGCTCTTGAAGATAGACATTAAAACACAAGACAAGTAACCTACTAGTGTTGATTATGTCATTAATCTTATTAACAAATTGTCAAATCAAGTTATCGATTTAAAAAAGAAGTAAGGTTTTATTTCATTTTTGAATTTATGATCCCCTTCATCCATGTTTTGCTTGATTTCCTTTTGGATTTGCATGATTTAATTCTAATACTTCTTGAATTTGTCCACATGGTTATTTAATTTTGAATTATTAACCATGTTTTTTTTTTCACTGATGGCTCATGGGTTTGGAGTAATCAAGGGTGATTATACCAATGTATGCTAGAGAAGGTACTTCTAAAAGAAGAGCCTTTGAACATTTTATCAGAAGCCTATCCCAAAACACCCAAAGCCTTTGAAGCGAACAAATTTTAATTTGAATGATTTGTAAACTACCATGGATATTCCACTAGAATAGTTCATCACAACAAATCTCACAACAAATGGTTGTTGTTATTATTCATACTTTTTCCCATTCCATAAGAATGAATATGTGCAGTTCCCCTGCATCCATTAGGAATTGAACCCATGAGTTTACCAATTATGATTTGGGCGCTTTAGCCATTCACCCTTATTTCTCATAAGTCTAACATGTGTTTTCAAGAGTAAATGAGAGAAAAAAGAAGAAACTCCAACATGAGCATTAATAAAATAGTTCTTTATTATTTGTGGACCTTCCCGCTTGAAAAAGAATGGGCCTGTCTTATTCGCAATTGAATAATAATAATAATAATAATAATACAAATAAATTATCTATAATTTTTCATTGTGAAATTCTCTAAATTCAAAATGCATGTGTTTTCCATCGTAGAAATGAACAAACCGACTATACATGAAATTTCTCAAAGAGGCTATGTAAATTAGATTCAGGGGTTATACTTAATTCCAACCTATTAGTTATGCAATTTTTATTTAATATTTAAGATTCATTATTGTTATCTTAATCTCACTTAGTTCTAAAATAAACTAAAAATGAAAGGAAAATAGGTAGAGAAAAATAACACATGTACACACATAACACAAGATATACCTTGGGAAAACCCACTATAGGGAAAAACCCAACCAAAATTGAGGACTATGCCTTGATATCTTCTTCTCTAATATGCAATGAAAATACAAAGAAAGTTGTATTCTCTATGGAGTTAACTACTTCCTCTATTATTCTCTAATATTCACTATCTAGCTCTTTCTCACCTATGGAACAATATGATAATATCAGACGAATGGAAATCCTTCTTCTTCTAGTGCTCTAGTATTTCACAATGTCCTCATAGCTATGTAGGGTTAGTTTTTAGGGTTTTTTTGGATGCCTTGAATCTCAATTAGGGATAGGGTTTTGGACCCTATAGAATTTCTTTGAAAGTCTACATGTGACTAGCTCTACATGTGCGGGAAGTGAGAGCTAGAATGGAATCCACTCGGTACCATGGATGTCACGTCTCCGATCCCCTTAGTGCCCTTCGGGGCAATGGGAGACCACTTGATACATTCTTTTTCCAAAAACCTCCATTTTCACACACAAACGCAATGGCTATCGATCCAGAATCCGTATTCCGTAATCCATAATCCGCATTGCGGGATTCGGGAATACGAAACTGCAAATTCTCAGCTCCGTCGAAATCATCTTTCTGAATTCCGCAATTTGTAATCCGCATTGCGGGATTCAAAAGGTCATGGAAACCACATCACCCTACCAGAATATTCCCCCCTTCCACAATTCACAATTTGCATTGCAGAACTCATGAATGCAGAAGTCCAAATCCACGACCGACAAAATACAATTCCGCAATCCGTAATCCCATTGCGGGATTCAGAACTGCGGAAGTACGAATTCATCATCCATATAATTTTCCCTTCTGACTTCTGCAATCCGCATTGCGGGTGTGTAAAGGAGGAAGTAGACCCATGCGAATCGTAAGTGGGTTCCTGACATCCGAAATATGAAATCCACATTGCGGATGTGGGAATGCAGAACCACCTCCTATGCACTTGAAAAATTCCCAGGTTGATAACTTCCTCATCCTTAATTGAAATTGGGCAAGTTTGGTACCATCGGAAAGATATTGGAGATATCTATCCACGGGTATAATTCCCCACTCTAATTGAGGATTATAACCTTGTCATTTCCCATAACCTCCTCCAGGTGCTTTTAACCTTCTTCAAGAACTCTTCCTTCCTTCTGCCATGACTTCCTTTATTCCCATGACCCATAGAGAGGTCATGAAGCACCACAGGGGTTTTCTAAATACTTCCCCATGTACAAGTGAATCCATACATTCCATCCACAAGGATAAGCAATGCATAACAAACACATATGGTGAACGAAACTAAGTCTAATCCATACATCTAACACATGAAAAATTAACAATGCATTATACTCATGCAATTTGCATGAAGCATCCGACATGAAATCAACCTTCTACTCAGGATTATACATAATCTACCTATCGATAAAATTCATATAAACATTCATTCAATAACTTGAACATAAACAAATAGGCATAACACATGAATATCATCATTTACACCACAAAAACACTTATCTTGAGTCTTGAAGCTACACCGAGTAACTGGCCAAGTGAGGACAAATTTCCACCCTACCTTAGGTATCTATCCAGCTTGTACTCTTTCAGCTGAGAGACCACCGCCAAGATGGTATGTGTATCCACTAAGGAGGGTTAATGAAATCTGTCACAGTCAAGGTCTCATCCCAATGCTAAGGTAATTTATAGTTGGGTTTGTTATCACTCCAAGAGTCTTTCCCTGATTGTTAAGGGAATGAGCCTGGTAACTTAAACAGATCAATAATGTATGGGAAATAGGATCAAGTCAGATAACTTAATATATTCACATCCACTCAGAACACATGCATTTGCTTGAAGATGAAAGGCTTTCTATTATACTGCTCAGAAGGTTTAAATCAAAGGTGTGGAAGTATGGAGAATAATTATTATGCTAACAGAAATATACCTACAACAGCATATGTGAATGGCTAGCTATGATAGGTAAAGTACTTATCATACTAGTAGAAACATACATGCAATTGCATATTTAAATGGTCAGACATAACAGGTAAGATACTTGCAACTCTAGTTCATCAATGCAAAGACAGGATGACAACCATCAGGCATTAGAAAAACATTAGAACATGAATGTAATATTCATAAACAAGCACAATGAAGAAAAGGAAATGAAAATCTGAACAAAGCACATTGAAAGAATCTTTTGTGTCAAGACGTACTCATGAAAATCTAAATGAAGTATGGTTACAAGTTCCTGAAGTTGAACCATAGTCTCTCAGACTGTCCCTCTCTTTATGCTCCTCTATTTGGTCCTTTATATAGAAAAATTACAAGCTTATCTAGATCTACAATAGATGGATCTCATAACCACTTCACCTATATTTAGTTACCCAACTCAAATTCGAATTTGTGAGGTGGCTGGAAAAAACGGAGTACAGAAATTTCTGGAAAATGATGCTCAAAGATTGACATATATCTCCCAAATCAACATAGATTTTAGAAACCTGAAAGAGGTTATTATTATTTGACATGTTAGGCACAAAATCCTCCGACCGTTTCTCAAAATGATCCTCCAGTCGCTCAGCATCATCATTTGACAATGATGACTCATCATTTGACAATGATGACTCATCATAGTAAAAATGCCACATTTCTGAAAATGCTGCCTCATCTTGCGGGGACTTTTGACTGCCGTCCCGAGCTCTAAATGCAGATCTGAAAGTACCGTTGGAAAGCTTAGGATCTCTAGTTGTCAATCAACTATTTCAGAGTGAAAACCGGCCTCTCCATGACTGAGAAAAATGAGTTTTCCCAAGGCAGTTTATTGCTCAACAAATATGCACTTCGGTGGCTAAAATAGCCCCGAATTTCACGTTTTAGCTATCGAAAGCTCTGCTTTCGGTGGCTAATGAACAGTTGAAATGTCTGCCTAAGCCACCGAAACCTGAGTTTTGATTTTTTTTGAAGAAAAAACAAAATCCAATGTTTTTCAAACTTTATTACATACCTAAAGCTCTAAAAAATGAGCCTTAATAAATTTAGAAATGTATTTTTTCAATGAATTCCTATCACCTAAAATAAACAAACTTGAATATGTTATAACATCTGGCTCCTACTCGGGGTTGGAATCCTCCCTGCGAGGTTCCAAGAACCACAACTCTGATGCCTTTCCTGGAAAAACAAAAATTCAGAACCAAATCCCTAGTGTTCCATTGGGCATGGAGTCATCTGTTCTGTGCAATTAATCTTCTGCAAACCTGTAGCTTGCCTGCTTATTCAACAACAAATAACTGAAAGAGTCTACTTGCTCATAGAGCGAGCTTATTTTCTTATCTACTCCTACTCTAACCAGATCTGCAATCGGGTTAGGTAAATGCTAACTTCCATAACAACCATCCAAACAAATTTAAAACTGAAGAAATCTCATATTTATCACTGATTAGCAGCTGATGTCTGAAATGTAACAACAGTGATAAGAACTCATTCAGGAGACCATACTTACCCATAAACAATGGAAAGCTAAGGAAATCTGAAATCTTCAGGTTCTCTGAAAAGTATAAGTCCATGAATGCTGCCATCGGATCCTTGAAAGGAAGATCAGAAACATGTTGGTCTTCAGGAAATAGCTTCTCATCCATGATTGTGCCTTTGTTAGAAGACTGATCACTTTCTAGTTCTCTTGAGATCAACTTGTGATCATTAAAAAGTACAATTTCCTCATTAAAATAGTGCTCAGAAGATGATGATAGAGCAATGTTTAAATGACAAGGACTATGATCAGCTAAGAACATGTAGTTGCCTATGCAATCATCGGTTACCTTAGATTCATTCTGGTATACAAACTGATCATAAACTTCAGACTCATACCTGTCTCTAGAATACTCAACAAATATTAAAGAATCTTGACCTGAATCTGAAATAAATTCACCTACTTGCTATTGTTCTAAATCTGCTTTATACTCCTTACCTTCCTACTCAAAATATGAAGTGTACTGATATTTATCTGGCTCAGGTAGATGATGGTTTTCAAAATCAACCTGCTCTGGGATTCTCCTTGAAGCACAAATGTTTTCCTCCACCTCTAAAGCATCTTCAAACAAAATGCTTAATGATGAAGATTTCCTTTCTAGCAGAAGAAGGTGTTGTGGGGAAAATGCACCTATAGTTTAGGGGAGAAACTACCAACTTACGGTGATAAAGATAGACTTACAAGCATTCTGCAAGTACAACAAATAACTGAAGAGATCAGGGTTTAGAGATGTAGGCACCTCATTCAGAAGGTTGATACTAGCTTTGCCTTCCTTGCTCTTCAATGCTTATCCAGTGTCGCAATGCCCAGACCTGCAAAATAACTTGATACCTTTCTCAAACACATTTGACTACATATATAAGATTGATATTCATGACAGAAGAAGACATCAAATAGTAATCAAATCTGAGACACACATGAAATAGGTCATATTTGGAAAGGAAAGAACGTCTGATCTTTATTAATGAAGAAAGCAAATACATAAAGTTATACCTTCTTTCAAGCTTGGCACTTCACGAAACCTAGATTCAAGGTCTCCTGCTTCTGTTCTCCAAGGATCCCAACCTTTAACGAGCAGTGTTAGGGTTTATCAGAAACTAAGCACAAGAGAGGGGGATGAAGGTCCCCATTCCTCCAGGATAACAATGTTATAGAATTGGTCCCCTCACATGGCCCTTCTACCCTCCTTATATAGTCAATGAAGGAGAGGAAAATAAGTTATAACTGAGTAGGAGGTTCTACAACCAACTTAACTTCCCAAATTTTTGAGATTTTGACTTGTACAAGAATGTATGCTACTATTTCACAGTGGAGTAGTGCCCAGGGCGCTACTATAGTGTTTTACAACTAGCGCTCATCACTTTTTAAATGTTGTACGCTACTCTATTGAAGAGGAGTAGCGCCCATGAGGGGTTGAGCGCTACTATTGTACACTAGAGTAGGGTACATGCACTAGTTTGTTAAGGTAGAGTAGCGCTCATGTGAAAAATGGCCAAAAACAGGCTTTTCTGCTCATTTTTAGGAGATGGTTTGGTTTGGAAAAATGTTCCTAAGGGTTGTAACCATCAAATGGGTCAGGAGTGAGGTAATTTCAACCATTTTTAGTGTCCCAAATGACTCCTCCATCCACAAATGTCCTGTTGTGTGACTGAAACTTGATCTCAAGAAATGTCGTCATGCGACCAAGGGAAGCAAGTGTCATCACGGACGGAGAGGTGTCATTTTAAGCTATAACAGATGCCCCCTAATGTATGAGGTCAGAGGGAGCATGGGAAACAATGGCCAAAATACATTATAAATAACAAAGAGTTGAATCATGGAGGAACCGGAGAAACCAAGAATGATAGGCTCAAATGAAGTACCTGAAAGCAAAGGCAATGTCAGACAAACTTATCCTTGGGGTAACTATCCATGTTCAAACAGTGGAACATGACCTCCAAGAGGATACAATAATGATCCAAAAAATGATGCATATATCATGGCCACTAGAATACAAGCATGGATCCATGAGGAACATAAGTGTAAACATAGCCACATAAATACAAGGTGGATCTATGTCAAAAATGGAGAAAATAGCCATAGAGAACAAGCTGGATCTATGTCTCATAAAGAGCCAAAAGAGTGTGGCTCAGCCTTGTGCAACTTGGGCGATAACATAAATGAGGTGATGCTATCGAGGATCCCAAGGTCTTCATCCAAAAAAAAACCCAAGGTACAAACCAATCCATGCAAATAAATGAGTTGATGTCGAACATGGGAGGTATCGTTTGATTACCGGTCATTGATGTATACCGTTAACAAACGCGAGGGTGTCCACCAATAATGAAAATGGAACCCAAGGTACCTAGTACATTCAAGCAAGTGCGAATAGATGGTCTTTCCGTCGAACACTTGAAGAATCCATCGGATAGGAGACGTTGATGTATTCCCATCTATCCAATAGCGAGGGAAACTGCCACTAATGACTACAATCCCCAAGGTACTAACCGAAACTCTAAAATTCATTCTCAGATCACAATGAGTTAAAGTCGATGGGAAGAAGTCTGTTGGAAGGGAGGCCTTAAGGCATCCTCCATCATCCAACACGAGGGACACTCAACAGGTATCAGCTGATTTGGAGTAGGACTGAACACATGATGAAACATACTAACAACAAGGAATGGCCGACTCATGAGGTCAAGGCAACTGCAGAATGGCCAACACAGGTTATATCCTTGAACAATGAACACGACACAAGAGTGACTTAGGCAACTTTGAACACAAAGAGACCATGATGCAAATCTGCAATGTAGGAGACATTAACAGATTCTCCATATGATTGGAAGACTAACCAAACGGAGGAGTAAGAAACTCTGAGATCAGGTTTACCCTAAGGCCAACACTAGAACCCAACTTGTTTGATAGACTCAAAACAGGTGCTTTGTTCAAGGAGATAGTTGATTTGCTGCCATCATATTGAAAGATATTTTAACATTCTTCCCTTCCCTTTCCTTTTTCATTTTTTAACGAGCTTGACAAAGAACTAAAGCATGCTCGATGGTATTTTCATATTTAAGGAGTCTGAACAACCTAGAAGAAAACTCCATACACCTATCTGTGGATTTTATATTGAGCTCGGATTGGTCTATGCTCGACGGTGTTTTCTTGCTTATAGAGTTGAAAAACTTAAACAATCCTCTATACACCTATCCGTGGATTTTATATCGAGCCCGGATTGGTCTGTGCTTGGCATTGTTTTATTGTTTACAGAGTTGAAAAACTTAAACAATCCTCTATCAACCATCTCGTGGATTTCACATCGAGCCCGAGTAGGTTAAGGCTCGCTTGGTGTTTTCACATTTCGAGAGTCTGAAAACCCTAAAGATGACTCCAAAGGTCCTTTTTCGTAAAGTTAGTCTCCTTCCTCGAAAAAGTGTAAAATAATGGAAGAAGAACTTTTCTAGCACATACCAGAGTATACCTAGAGCATACCTTTTGCGTAAATTATCCACCAAGGCTCGGAAAAGGGGTAATTTTATACCTAAGTGGATTGTTAGTTCAGTTAGTTTAACGAGCCTAAAAATACAACTATGCTTGGCAAACTTTTCCTATTTAAGGAGTCTGAAAAGGGCTTAAAAGAACTCCATAGGGATCTTTTCCATAAAATTTTAACGAGTTCGAAAAGTAAACTCATGACCTCCTTACTGTTTTTAATGAGCTCAAAGGAGATACAAAAAAATTCTCATAAATTCCTTACTGTTTTTAATGAGCTCGAAGTGAAGATGAAAGAAATTCTCATAGCCTCCTTACTATTTTTAACGAGCTCGAAGGAAAGGTGGAAGACTGCTTGTAACCTACTTACTGTTTTTAACGAGCTCAAAGTGAAGAAGAATGCTCAAAACCTACTTATTGTTTTTAACGAGCTCAAAGTAAAAGAAGAATGATCGAAACCTACTTACTGTTTTTAACGAGCTCGAAGTAAAAGAAGAATGCTTGAAACCTACTTACTGTTTTTAATGAGCTTGAAGTAAAAGAAGAATGCTCGAAATGGGAGGAGATGAGTGTCAGGGACATGTGAAAATAACTCCAAGCGCATGGAACAAAGCTATGCCTAATGCAAAGAACATGAGAAAGATAAGAACACTCAGGGTGTGTCTCCTCCAGGTAAAAGGTGTCAAATTATAAAGGCAAAATGATACAGGGCTTAGCGGAAATGAGATCAAAGATGGAGGCTTATACAACGAGCTAAAAGCGTGGAAGCCGACATCAGGATCATTAGCGCAAGCGGGATCATAACAAATGCATATGCAACTTGAACACAAATATGGGAGCCTTATCAGGGATGGCCAGAAATATATGAGGAGGAAAGATATGAGGCTTCTTCTCAAAGTCATGGTAAATCTAAAAAGGCTCCCAAGCCTATGAGAAAAACTCAGCATGGGCACCAGAATGGCATAAGGGTGTTGACTAGGGTGACCCATGTTAGGTAGGCTCTGCTGTCGGACTGGTGCACAATGCATAAAGAGATGGCTAACACACCAATATCCAACAGGTTCGACCCTATGGAGAATTCAGATGGCAAAAGGTTCAAATGCAACATAACAGTGGGGAAGCCTAAACCTATATGCCAGGTTTTGAATATACTTGACATGGTCGCACAAGGTGTCAAAAAGGACCAGTAAGCAAGTATAAATCCAGCTAAGAATCCTGTCTCCAAGAAACATCAGTACCAAGATCATATCTAAAACATATGTAAATAAAGACCCGATACAAGTCACTTTGGTAGAAATACTTTCAACTTCACTATCATCAACAACAGGCATAAACAAGGCAGATTTTTCAAATGAAGACTCTATGGTACCCAAACTCGAGGACTTACAATCAGTAAGATCAACTTCAGGATGAAGATCAAAGTTGAAGGACGTGATGGAATCTGCAGAAACAAATTCATCATCACAGGAGTTGAAAATTCTAGAAGCAGAATCAAACTCAGTAGGAACACCGATTTGCGGATCTATAGGAGAGTCCAAAGACGCAACAGTAGGAAGATCAGACTTTAATGTCAAACTAGGGCTGGACATAACTGCGACTGGATTAACATCCAAATGAATGGTAGACTGTACTATGGACTCTAGGAAAACTTCATTGGAAGGAAGTATATCATCCCAGATAGAACACATATCTAAACATTCAGATGGAGGTGTCACTTGGTCAAAAGCTGGGACTAAATCCCGAGAAGATAAGCATGAAATCAGAGACTTCTTCTCAGTAGCAGTTGAACTCAAGGAACAATATGACACATAAGCACCATGTGACATAGTAGTGCCTAATGACGAGGGATCTGACTGGTCTATGGTTGGGTAATAAGGAGGATCAATGAATGCAAGCTGGTCGATAGTGACGATGCTTTCATTTTGAGGAAAATGCATCACACAAAAGAGCGTAGACACCACAACATGCATAGCATAAATGTAATCACGCCCGAGGATCATATCAAATTCCATAGGGTCCTTTAAAACCATAAAATCAACTGCGACTGTTTTTCCACACAAGGTAACAGGTGCCTGACGGAGGAATCCGATTGGTTCACTAGGTCTTCTATCGAAGGTCAACGGCCAATTAACAGCTGGAATAACATTAGGGAAACCCAAATCTCTCCAAGCATAAGCGAACAAGATACTAACAGAAGCTCCTTCATCAACAATGCATCGGTCAACCGTATGCTTCCCGATATTAACCTTTATTTGGAAAGGTGTCGAAGAAGGAAGACGAGGCTCGGCTAGACTATTCAAATCAAAGGAAACGATCCTAGGGCTTGGTAGGGGTTCACATGGCACAGATGAAGTACCCCCTTTTTCAGGAACATCCAAACTGGTAATGCAGAAGACTTCTGTAATAGGTGCATCAATATTTGCAGGACTGATAGGATCGGTCGAATATTGCATCGATTTGATCACTTCACTCTTCGAAGGAAGAGTGGGGTCGACCAAAGATTGCATTGGTTCAACCACTTTATCAAACAAAGGTTGATCTGACTATAGGGAATCTATAGACAACTCAGGGACAGAGGTTCCTTTAGACATGGACCACACTCTTCGTGCCTCTAGAATGGCAGGGCATCGGTGAGTAAGGTGATCTCCCTTACAAAGTTTACAAGGGAACTTTGGTTTCCGTCCTATAGGTCGAGACTCCTTTACAACGTTGGTATTCTCAGCATGACTAGCATTGGCTGACAACTTGCCCCCAGCATGACTTGCTGTGGCTGGTTGCTCAGAAGCAGAATACTTTTGAACTAAGGACGACACTTTTTGCACTTCTGGAAGTACAGGGCACAAGTAAGTAAGGTGGTCTCCCTCACAAAACTTGCAAGGGAACTTACACTTCTGTTTTTTGGGTTTATCGACAACGTCAACTCCCTCAGCATGACTTGCAGTGGCTGATTTGGTGTCTCCAGTATGACTCATAAGAACTAGTGACTTGTCATTAATATGACTAGTAGTGATCAATGACGTGTCCTCAACATGACTGATAGTGGTTGAAGACAAACTTTCAGTATGATTTTCAGTGACTAAATGTTTTTTCCCAGCATGACCTCCAGAGGATGGGTAGGTGCCCCTTGCATGATTTGCAGAGGAAGGGTGCTTGCCCCCAGCATGATTTCCAGAGGCTGGGTTGCTTCCCCCTTCTTTTGGCATCTTCTTCCTATTCTTCCCCCGTCTATTCCTTTTAGACTGCTGGTTACTAGTATTGCTACTTTCGCCACATGAGGTAGAAGGAGGAGGAGAAGATGTTACTGGCAAAGAAGGCCCAAGATTCTGATGCTCTTGATTTGAGGTGCTTACAAAAGAAGCGTCAGGATCATGCAAGGCATTAGGAGTGGAGAACAACCAAACCGGCAGCCCTATGGTGAATCCAGGAAGATTCAGAGTAGCCATTAAGGGAGTGCTAATGTTTCCAATAAATGGAACAGCACAAGGATCCCTTGAAACAGGGGTACCTTGATTGACACTCGCCGGAATGCTAGACATAGTTTCCTGCTCAAATGAGCAAGAATTTCTCTAAGGCAAACTAAGACAAGTAGCACAAAGAGAAAACCACTAAAAAAGGTCCTAGGTAAATCAAACCAGGCAAACAGATTCCTTCCGAAGAAGAGTCTGGGATGATGAGGGCCCAAAATAGATCAACGAAGGATGAAGAACAGTTACCCGGGGTCCACAATACAATGACTAAGGGTGCAAGCGCTGGAATCACCCAAACACCCTCCCAAAGAACTGCAAGGGATTTCCTCCCACGTATATCCTAGGTACAGTAGATATAACCCTCCTCCTTCACTTGTGTATAAACCTATGGTCAGATACTAAGGATACCACCACACCAAAAACTCCTGGGGGAACAGTCTCTGGTCGAATCAGAAGGCGTGGGAAGGGTAACTGAGCCCGAAACTCAAAAGAGTCCCCAAACTCGATCCAATCCTGGTATATGCTTGAAATAGAAAGTAGGAGGAGTATTCCCAACAATCTGATCTCACAAGACCTACTGCATAGATCGCAGGCAAGCTTTGAATGAAGTGGGTTTACCTGTGATAGTCGAACTACAATTTTTGCGTAATGTGTGATCTTGGGTGATTTAAGGTGTTTTAAACCCAAGATCCTAACCAAGACTAGTTGGTGTAGTGTAACCTAGAAAAGAAAATGTTACTAGTACATTTTATTAGGGTTCATTTTAAAGGTTACATGCTTACTCAAAAAGGTAGTGGGTGTGTGAGAGTGGTTATAATAGAGATAGAGTACTGAAAATGAAATATTTATCACCAAACAAATCTTTTCTTTTCAATGCAAGTCTTAAAATTATGATCTAGAATGCATATGCAAATGCAATTTTTAATCTTTCGAATGCAAAAAAGGTAAAAATAAAGTCTAAATGTACAAAATTAAACTCAAAACCTAAGAATGCAGCTACTCAAACAAATAGGTATGCAAAAGAAAACTTGTTCTTTTGATGCAAAGCACTCTAAAATATTTTAAGCCACTTGCAAGGTACTTTATTCAGAAAATAAATCAAAATTCTTTATGCTTTTCAAAGGTAAGAAACAAAATTGAAACTAACCTACTATTAAAGCAAAGCAAAGAAACTTTTAGTTTTTCTTTATTGAAACAGTAAAAGCTACCAAATATGACTTTCAAATTCTTATTGATGTAAGCTTGCCAAACATTGGGGAAAGAGTACAAAAACTACTTTTAGACCCAAATGAAGCAAATGACCTATGAAGAAGTATGGTTTGGTAAAGTCAGGTCTGCACATAAACAATGCAAACAAGGTCTTGAACAACAGCCAACACACTTGAGCTTTCACTACAAAAGAAAACTTAAAAGCCTAAGGGAGGATAAAAAACCAATCTAAAAGAGAAATTTCACTCAAATAGATACAAACAGGGTCAAGTAGACTCAATAGGTTCCAATCCGGTGGAAATGGAGCAAGCAGGTTCAGTCCGACTCAAATTAGGGTACAAAACACCAAACTAGTCCACAACCCCCCAACTTGGGTCAACAAGCCCCAAAACTTTCCAAACAAGCCCAAATTGATCAAAAGAGGTTCAAATAATGAATGTAGGATTAGTAAAAGGATGGGATACCACTTACAGTGGTTTAACTCAGACCTAGGGTCATCGGGGACCCCAAAAAATGCAGCCACAGCCCCCAGATTTGGGTCCACAACGCAAAAACTCAAAAATTTCAAACCCAGATTGTGAGCGCTACTGTGTATGAGGAATACCAGTGCGCCTAGCATGGTGGGAGCGACTATGTGGAGGAAAACTAGCATATGGGCGCTATTGTGCTTCACAACAGTAGCGTACAGGTGGGAAAAGTTGAAAAAATGGGGTTAAAACCCCCCAACTTGGGTCCACCAGGGTCTGAAAGGGCTAGGAAGGGTTTGTAAGAGCCAAGGAGGGTCAAACATAGCCTACTAACTAATCCTAATCAATAAAATGAACAAAGACCATCAAACAAAACTAAAGAAATGACCTTGGATACCCCTAAGCAGTTAGGCTTTCCCCAGCGGAGTTGCCATTCTGTTGTGGGGAAAACGCACCTATAAGTTCAGGGGAGAAACTAACAACTTACGGTGATAAAGATAGACTTATAATCATTTTGAAAGTACAACAAATAAGTGAAGATATTAGGGTTTAGAGATGTAGGCACCTCATTCAGAAGGTTGATCCTAGCTTTGCCTTCCTTGATCTTCAATGCTTATCCAGTGTTGCAATGCCCAGACCTGCAAAATAACTTGATACCTTTCTCAAACACATTTGACTACATATATAAGATTGATATTCATGACAGAAGAAGACATCAAACTATAATCAAATAGTAATCAAATCTGAGACACACATGAAATAGGTCATATTTGTAAAGGAAAGAACGTCTGATCTTTATTAATGAATGAAAGCAAATACATAAAGTTATACCTTCTTTCAAGCTTGGCACTTCACGAAACCTAGATTCAAGGTCTCCGACTTCTGTTCTCCAAGGATCCTAGCCTCTAACCAGTAGTGCTAGGGTTTATCAAAAACTAAGCACAAGAGAGGGGGATGAAGGTCCCCATTCCTCCAGCATTACTGTTGATGTATATGTAACTTCAGAATGTATTTCATATATATTTATTGTACCCTTATTAGAGATGTGTTATTCCTCTATAAGGAAGTGTCGTCATGTGGATTGACAAGTGTCGCAAGTGTGTGTACTTACCGATGGGTTATTAGACCACCATGTGTGGGGTCGGCCCTAAAATATATATTATATTATGGATGTATCTAGATAGACAAGTCGGCCCCATAGTGTAACTGGGAAAACAGGTTAAGTATAAATAGAGATAAAGAGATCTCTATTTGGATCATTCGGAAAGTCACACTTCTCTCACTCAGAAAGTGGTGCACTAGTGAGGAGGAGGATCATCTGCTCTAGGAGACTATCTCAAGTGTATTTTGGTTGTACTTTGGTTAAGCCATTGCTCTCTCTATCTCTGAGGAAGTTGTGGGGTTTTTCACCTTAGGTTTTTCCCCACGGAAACTCTGTGTCTCTTGTCTCTGATGCTTTTGATTCTTGTGATGCTTGTCATGCTTATTGTGATTTTTATGCATTGATATACTGTATATGTTATTCTCTCAGTAAAGATCCAAGAGTATTGTGAATTAATGCTCAAAATTTAACATGGTATCAGAGCTAACCTGAGAAGAAGACATTTTGCAGTGACGAAAACTTGAGTTTCTTGTTTATTGGGTTTCTCTCCACAATTTTTGGAAACGCAGTATAGTAGATTGACTCTACTCATCAAGGAGAATCTATCTATCCAATCAGAATTCAATTCTGAGCATTTTCAGATTTGGCCCTAAAAATTAGGGTTTCCACAAAAATAGGAATTTCTGGAATTTGAAGACACAGCTGGAAGCTCCTTGCAAAAATCGAAGTTTAGAGCTTTGGATCGAGATTTTTGGCTGGGTAGATCTCCGGGAAACTCAAACCCTAATTCAGGGCTCTCCCTAGTGAACCCAGGAGGACAAAAAGACAAATCTAAAGGGTAAAGATTTGCTGATCTCAAATTCTGAATGCACCAGGATGATCAGCTCATCAAGGTGCATCTTTCTATCCTTTCAGAAATTTGAAATTCACATTTTGAATTTTTAGGGCTTTTTCCGACAGACCCTAATCCGGGACCAGATCGAGTTTTCAGCATTTCAAGTGGTAAGACCTAAATCTTTTCTATTTCCATTTGAAGTACTCTTTAAGATGTCTCACCACACCAAGCTTGAGGATAATGTTGAAGGGGCTGATAACTTCTGATCTTGAAAGTATAGGATTGGGTTAATCCTGGAAGAGAATGAGCTAGACTCATATATAAAAGAAGACATCCCTATCACAGAGGATGAAGAGGCCAAGGTATTGCATAAGAAGAACTTGGTCAAGGCAAAGAGAATCATTGCTGATTCTATTAAAGACCATCTCATACCCCATGTGTCTTCTCTAAAGACACCCAAGGAGATGTTTGACTCTTTGACCAAGCTATTTGAAGGGAAGAACATAAATCAGAAGATGACCGTGCGGAACCAATTGAAAGGAGTAAAGTTTCAGAATGGAGAAACCATTCAATCTTATTTTTCTAGGGTCTCCCAAATTAAGGAACAACTGGAAGCAGTAGATGAAATGGTGGAAAATGGTGAAGTTGTCATGACCACTCTGAATGGCCTACCTAGGTCATGGGACTCCTTCATTCAAGGAATATGTGCAAGAAAGAAGTTGGTATCCTTCAACAGATTGCAGGAAGAAGGCTTTCAAGAAGAAGCTAGACTTGTAGCTCGTGAGGAAAAGATGGGAGGTGAAGATCAAGCTCTTGCAGCTCACACCAAAAGAAGCAAGCCCAAGGAGGAGCACTCTCGCTACAAGAGATCCTATCAAAAGAATAAGAAGGATCTAAGATGCTTCACATGCAATGAGAAGGGTCACTTTGCTTTAGATTGTCCCAAGAAAAAAAGGGATAATAACAACAACTCCAGCAAGAAGAAGAAGGGCAGCAAAAGAAAGTTCCATGCTCATGCTGCCGAGGATGATGAACCTCCAAAGAAGAAGGCTAGGGCAGAAAGTGATGGTAGTGACGATGACTCATCAAGTGAAGAAGAGAATGTTCTAATATCTTCTCTCACAGGTACTATCTCCCATGGTTGTAATGATTGGTTGATTGATAGTGGGGCTTCCAAACACATGACTGGGTTTAAGGAATCTTTTGTGAATCTATCTGAACATGAATCACCCAATAAGGTGAAACTTGGGGATGATTATCAATACCCAATCAAAGGAAGTGGTGAAGCCTCCTACAACCTAGATTCTGGAAAATATTTGAAGATGAAAGAAGTCCTTTATGTACCTGGGATCAAGAAGAACTTACTCTCCATCTCTGCTTTGGATGCAAAAGGTATGAGGGTTTCATTTGTGGATGGCCAAGTCCTAATGTGGCCAAAGGGTAAAAAAATTGATGATGTAGTAGTGATTGGAGAGCAAGAGGGAGGTTTGTATAAATTGAAGGGTCAACCTGAACATGCCATGATACATGCATCCATGGAGCCAAGTGAACTTTGGCATAGAAGACTTGCTCATATGGACTATGGGGCACTTCCAATTGAAAGCAAGGATGTAGAAGGTCTTCCTGAAATCAAGACCAAACATGAAGGTGTTTGCAAAGGATGTGCAAAAGGTAAGAACATTAAGAAGGATTTCCCAAGCAGTGAAAGCAAAGCAAAAGATATCCTGGAAATCATCCACTCAGATGTATGTGGTCCTATGTCATCCAGTTCTCTTAGTGGTTATGTTTACTATGTCTCATTTATTGATGATTTCTCCAGGAAGACTTGGGTATAATTCTTGAAGAACAAAGATGAGGTGTTTGATAAGTTCAAGGAATTCAAAACCTTGATGGAGAATCAAACTAACAAGAAGATCAAAACATTCAGATCCGACAATGGTGGAGAATTCACCTCAGGTGACTTCAAGAAGCTTTGTAGTGATTCAGGGATTAAGAGGGAGTTGACTGCTCCTTATAATCCTCAACAGAATGGAGTTGCAGAAAGGAAGAATAGAACTATCATGGAAGCAGCAAGGGAAATGCCGCATGACTAGGATCTACCTATGCATCTATGGGCAGAAGCAACTAGAACAGCTGTATATGTGCAGAACAGAACACCCCACAAGATATTGGACAACAAGACACCAGAAGAGGTCTTTTCTGGTAAGAAACCTGAAGTAAGCCATCTCAGAATATTTGGTTGTCCAGTATACACTCATGTCCCAAAGGAAAAGAGGACTAAACTAGATCCTTCAGGAAAGAAGGGTATCTTTGTGGGTTACAGTGAAAGCTCGAAGGCTTACAGAATATACTTTCCAAGGTTCAAGAAGATTGATGTCAGTAGGGATATAACATTTGATGAAAACTCAGAATTCATCAAATCAAGGAAGGCACCTATCGAAGTTTATGAAGAACCTAAGGAAACTAGATTTCAAGACACTACCATGACTGAAGTAGTTCCAGAAGTTGTTCATGAGTTTGAAGATCCGCAAGAACCTGTAGATCCACCCCGTGAGGATAACTCTCACAAGAGGAAACCTGCATGGGCTAGAGAGCTCATTCAAGATGCAGAAAGATTTGGCATTCCAGAAGAAGAACACAGAGCAAAGAAGAGAACCAGATCACATACCAGCTATGTTGTTTTACTCTGTGACATTATGAACAAAGAGCCTTCCAGTTATGAAGAAGCAGCGGAAACGAAAGAATGGAAGGATGCCATGGTTGAGGAATACCAATCAATAATGAAGAATGATGTTTGGGATGTTTTCCCAAGACCTAAAGAGAAGTCTGTTGTGACTTCCAAATGGATCTACAAAATCAAGCATGTTGCAGATGGCAGTGTAGAGAAATACAAGGCAAGATTCGTAGCTCGTGGCTTCTCTCAGAAAGAGGGAATAGATTATGAAGAAACTTTTGCACCTGTAGCCAGGTATACTTCCATTAGAACAGTACTTGCCCTGGCTGCAGCAATGAAATGGAAAATATACCAGATGGATGTCAAGACTGCTTTCTTGAATAGTGTAGTTGAAGAGGAAGTATATGTGGAACAACCACTCGGTTTTGAAATACATGACAGGGAGTCATATGTGTGCAGATTGAAGAAATCCT
Organism: Larix kaempferi; assembly: GCA_027924585.1. Lineage (NCBI taxonomy): Eukaryota > Viridiplantae > Streptophyta > Pinopsida > Pinales > Pinaceae > Larix > Larix kaempferi. The sequence continues at coordinate 10,645,298 of BSBM01000087.1, forward strand.
TGTATGGCTTGAAGCAAGCTCCCAGAACTTGGTATGGTAGGATGGACAGTTTCCTATCTAGTTTGGGCTTTACCAAGAGTAAAGCGGATTCCAACCTTTACTACAAGGTTGAGGAAGGGAATCCTGTGATTCTACTCCTGTATGTGGATGACTTATTTGTAACAAGAGATGACATATTGATTGCAGATACTAAGAGGAAGCTTGCTGCCGAGTTCGATATGAAAGATTTTGGGAATGATGCATTATTTCCTAGGTATGGAGGTGTGACAGAGTGCAGGTGGGATCTTCCTTGGTCAAGGAAAGTAAACAGTAGATATCTTGAAGAGATTCGGGATGATGGATTGCAAGGCCATGGCCACAGCTATGGCATCGAATCTGAAGCTTCTATGTGATGCTTCATCTGAGCCGATTGATGTCTCTATGTATCGTCAGATGATTGGGTCCTTGATGTACCTGACAAACACAAGACCAGATATTTGCTTTGTGGTGAACACATTGGTTCAGTTCCTGACAGATCCGAGGAGTGTTCATCTGGTTGCTGTAAAGCATGTTCTGAGGTACCTAAAGGGTACAGTGGATTATGGGCTCAAGTATGAAGCGAATCAAAAGTTTAACCTGCAGGTTTATGTTGATTCAGATTGGGCTGGCAGTGCTGCAGATAGGAAGAGCACATCTGGGTGCTGCTTCAGTATGGGATCAGGTGTGATCTCTTGGTTTAGCAGGAAGCAGTCCTGCGTAGCACTGAGTACAGTTGAGGCAGAGTATGTTGCAGCCTGTTCAGCTAGTTGTGAGGCAGTATGGCTACAGAAGCTACTGTCTGAGTTATTTGATCTCCCGTTGGATGCTACTGGTATCTTCTGTGATAACCAGAGTTGTGTGAAGCTGCTCGAGAACCTAGTGTTTCATGACAGGTTGAAACACATAGAGATCAAATATCACTATATCAGGGATATGGTGCAGAGAGGAGCTGTGAAGCTCTTGTATGTTGTGACGGATGAGCAGATTGCAGATGTGCTGACGAAGCCACTAGCCAGGGTGAAGTTCGAGTACTTCAGAGAGAGGCTTGGTGTTCTTCAGATTGATGACACTTCGAGGAAGAAGTGATGGACACATTTGTTGAAGCCATTCCAAGCATGTTGGAAGGAGGATCCTTCACATGGCTGTGGATGTAAGCGCTGGATGATGAGCATCAGGATGATGAGCATCAGGATGATGTTCTGGTTTTTGCTTTGTATGATCAGTTGGATCATTTATATATATATGTATGCATCATGTTGGATGCTGGATATGATCAGTTGGATCATTTATATGTATATGTATGTATGCATCATGTTGGATGCTGGATATGATCAGTTGGATCATTTATATGTATGTATGCATCATGTTGGATGCTGGATATGATCAGTTGGATCATTTATATGTATGTACGCATCATGTTGTATGTTGGATATGATCAGTAGGATCATTTGTATGTATTTTGTATATGCATCATGTTGGATGCTTGGACCATGTATCTGTATATGTATTAGGTTGATACATTGTATGATCTGGTGGATCATGTATGGTGATATGTATCATGTATTTGTATTTGTATCAGGTGGATACACTGTATGATCAGGTGGATCATGTATGATGATATGTATCAGGTAGTTACTTGGTATGCATTGTATGATTAGGATGATCATGGATGATGAGCTTCAGGATGTTGCTCCAGATGACATGCAACAGGATGTTGCAGTGATGATGATCAGGATGATCATGTGTACATCAGGATGATGTATGGTGAGTATCAGGTTGATACTCTATGGCCGTGGATCAGGTTGTGCAGATGAGCATATAAGTTGGCCCTAGGAGATTCATAGATAGTCTTTCGAGGTTTTTCCTATGGCATGTAATCTGGCCTTGGGATATCTGGAAAATGCTCTTTCGAGGTTTTGCTCTGGGAGGACATATAATTTGGCCCTGGGAGATCTGCAGATAGTCTTTCGAGGTTTTGCCTATGGAATATAATCTGGCCATGGGATATCTGGCAGATGCTCTTTCGAGGTTTTGTCCTATGGCATATAATATGTCCCTGAGAGATCCGATAGGTTGGGATGTGTGCCCTTAATAAGTCCTGGGATGCTCTTGCGAGGTTTTTCCATGACCACATATAATCTATCCCTGGGAGATCCTATAGGTAGAGCTGTGTGCTCATAACATCCTGGGATGCTCTTGCGAGGTTTTGTGGTGACCACATATAATCTATCCCTGGGAGATCCTATAGGTAGAGCTGTGTGCTCATAACAGCCTGGGATGCTCTTGCAAGGTTTTGTGGTGAGGTCACATATAATATGGCCCTGGGAGATCCTATAGGTAGAATCGTGTGCTCGCAACAGCCTAGGATGCCCTTTCGAGGTTTTGTGACGCACGTAATAAGTGCTGAGAATTTCACAGTATGGCTAGTGATGATGAAGGCCTACAGGTGGTGGGCCTACATCCAGTATGAAAAAGGATTGGCTCTGTAGAACTTCCTATGACGAGTAGAGTCAGAGATTGGTTGAGATAGCAGCAGCAGTGACGATGATGATGACGATGCATCGATGACGATGATCTCGAGAAGAAGACTTGTCTAGCAGATCTGTGTCGAGAAATACCTTCCTAGTTAAGAGGGAGTGTTGATGTATATGTAACTTCTGAATGTATTTCATCTATGTATTTCATATATATTTATTGTACCCTTATTAGAGATGTGTTATTCCTCTATAAGGAAGTGCCATCATGTGGATTGACAAGTGTCGCAAGTGTGTGTACTTGCCGATGGGTTATTAGACCACCATGTGTGGGGTTGGCCCTAAAATATATATTATATTATGGATGTATCTAGATAGACAAGTAGGCCCCATAGTGTAACTAGGCAAACAGGTTAAGTATAAATAGAGATCAGGAGATCTCTATTTGGATCATTCAGAAAGTCACACTTCTCTCACTCAGAAAGTGGCGCACTAGTGAGGAGGAGGATCATCTGCTCTAGGAGACTATTTCAAGTGTATTTTGGTTGTACTTTGGTTGAGCCATTGCTCTCTCTATCTCTGAGGAAGTTGTGGGGTTTTTCACCTTAGGGTTTTCCCCATGGAAACTCTGTGTCTCTTGTCTCTCATGCTTTTGATTCTTGTGATGCTTGTCATGCTTATTGTGATTGTTATGCATTGATATACTATATATGTTATTCTCTCAGTAAAGATCCAAGAGTATTGTGAATTAATGCTCAAAATTTAACGATAACAATGTTATAGACTTGGTCCCCTCACATGGCCCTTCTACCCTCCTTATATAGTCTGTGAAGGAGAGGAAAATAAGTTATAACCAAGTAGGAGGTTCCCCAACCAACTTAACTTCCCAAAATTTTGAGATTTTGACTTGTACAGGAATGTATGCTACTATTTCACAATGGAGTAGCGCCCAGGGTGCTACTATAGTGTTTTACAACTAGCGCTCATCACTTTTTAAATGTTGTATGTTACTCCATTGAAGAGGAGCAGCGCCCATGCGGGGTTGAGCGCTACTATTGTACACTAGAGTAGGGTACATGCACTAGTTTGTTAAGGTAGAGTAGCACTCATGTGAAAAATGGCCAAAAATAGGCTTTTCTGCTAATTTTCAGGAGATGGTTTGGTTTGGAAAAATGTTCCTAAGGGTTGTAACCATCAAATGGGTTAGGAGTGAGGTAATTTCAACCATTTTTAGTGTCCCAAGTGACTCCTCCATCCACAAATGTCCTGTTGTGTGACTGAAACTTGATCTCAAGAAATGTCGTCATGCGACCAAGGGAAGCAAGTGTCGTCACGGACGAAGAGGTGTCATTTTAAGCTATAACAGAAGGGCAAGTTTTGAATGCAGTCCTATCACATAATATATCATTGAAACTGTCTTTATGGGTTTGATCAGTTGATGAGCTCTTCATAGGTTTTGAATCAGTTTTGATTTCTTCAAGGTTACATGGCTGATCATATTTAGAAGGAATTTGGATACATATGTCATTTTTATAAATGTGCTGAGGCACAAAGATTGATTCAATTTCTACAACAGAAGCAGGCTGCAAATCTTCTTCTAAAGATGGATTTATAAAAGATGGCTGGTAATATTCAAAATATACACAAGATAGGATAATTCTTTTAACATGTGCATAGGCTCCACTTGGAACTCTCCCTTGGGTTCCACCTGTATCACATGCCAATCAATTATGTGATTAGGATCATGTACATATTTCTTAAGCAAAGAGACATGGAAAAAATTATGAGCTGTCATGTTATCAGGCAATGAAATCCTATATGCAGCTGGTCCTATCCTATCAAGGAATTCAAATGGCCCACAAAATCTTGCTGCTAAATTGGAACAAATCCCCAACTTCAGGGAACTTCTCCTTGGTTTCACCCTTAAGTATATATGGTCCCCGATCTAAAATTCCTTATGCACTCTTTTCAAATTGGCATAAATCCTCTGCCAATCCTGAGATGCCTTCAAATTATACCCGATTTTAACAATTTCCTCTTCCATATCCTTGATTATTTATGGTCCAAGCACTACCATGTTTACTGGGTTTTCCCAATTCACTGGAGTTCTGCATCCTTTTCCATACAACACTTCAAAAGGACTCATATTCAATGATGCTTGATGTCCATTGTTGTATGCAAATTACACTAAGCGTAGGTAGTCTTCCCACTTGGATGGTTTGTCCATCACATACATCCTCAACATGTATTCAAGAATCTGATTCACCCTCTCAGTTTGACCATCTGTTTGAGGATGATATGCTGTATTGAAATTCAACTGAGTTCCCAATTCCTGAAATAATCCTTTCCAAAAATTGGAAGTGAATTTTGTATCACGATACGAAATTATTGCCTTGGTAAACCCATGTAATCTGAATATGTATCTCATGAAGATAATTGCAATGTTATTGGCTTTGTGAGTGGACTTGACTGGAATGAATGAGCTACCTTTTATAGCTTGTACACCACTACCATGATTGAATCATGCTTCTTCACTGTAATTGGAAAACTTATTATAAAATCCATAGAGATCACTTCCCACTTCCATTATGGAATGGGAAATGGCTACAACAATCTTGCTGGATGTTGATGCTATGCCTTGACTTGTTGGCACTTTTGACACCTAGTAATATACTCAACTATGTATTTCTTCATACCATGCCGAAAGTACTGCTTCCTTGCTGTTGTTATAGTTTTCTGATATCCTGGGTGTCTAGAATATGGCCTTTGATGTATCTCATCCATCACAAATTTCTTCAAATCTGTACTATTTGGAATGTACAGTCTAGTACCTTGATACATGAGAACATCACCTTCACCAATCTGATATCCTACACATGTGTCATCCACATTTCCTTGCTGCAATTTCTCCTTGATACTGTTGGGTATGTTATATCTCTTCACATGGTCGCTGCGTGTACAACACGATCCCTACGGCACTAGTGATTCGCCTGCGCCGAGCGCGTCTGGAGGGGGGGGTTTAGAGGGGGGGTAGCCCGACAGGGCCCACCCCCTTCGTTTCGGACCGTTAGGTTCCGAAACGACACGGAGCGCAAAATTTTTGGGTTGCTTTTTGCTTTTTCGCAATTTTTGACCCATTGTACTCTATCTAATCCCGGTAAAAGGGATTAGGGTTGTAACCTAATTTCGGGTAAACGAATTAGGGTTTTAGATGCTGCGGAATACCATTTATTGTATTGTACATGGTTAAATAAAACATATAATGAAAAAGGAGCTATGCGGCTCTAAGTTTTGCTGGTTTTTTCCCGGTTAAGGGTTTCCAGGTGAAAATATCTGTGTAATGTGTGTGCCATTGTGTATTTTCTGTTAATGATTAAGAATCGTATAAGTTTGTACTTCACTGTTAAGGTTTAAAACTTACAGATACGAAGGTAAGCTTCATCATTGTTTTGAGTTTCAAGAACCCTTGCCTTCAAATCTGATTTAAATATACTTATTGCTGCAGCATGAAATATCCTGCTAAGTGCATCTGCAACCTTATTCTCCTCACACTTGACATGATTAATCTCCATGTCAAATTCACAAAGAAAATCCATCCACCTAGTTTGCCTAGCATTCAGATTTGGTTGTTCAAACAAGTATTTTAAACTCATATGATCAGTTTTGAGCTCAAATGTTCTTCCCAAGAGATAATCTCTCCATCTCTTAAGGGCATGAACTATGGCTGCTAGCTCTAAGTCGCATGTGGCATAGTTCTTCTCGTATTCCTTCAACTTCCTTGACTCATAAAAAATTACAAACCCTTCTTGCACGAGTACTCCACCGAGCCCTTCAATGCAAGCATCTGTGCACACTACAAATTATTTATTTGGATCTACAATCTTCAAGACATGTGCACTGGTAAGTAATTCCTTTCACTGCTGGAAACTTCTTTCACACTTTTTAGACCATATAAATGTTAGGATATTCCTATACTCCATCCTAGTCCCACCAGTATTTTGATAATTTACATTTTCAGTCATGCATGCACCTTTAGGGTTTGCATGCATTCTAGGGTTTGCATGCATTTTTCATGCATCCCAGTCATCAGTCCAACACCTAGCCCTTAGTTAGACAGCCCCCAGGAGCTTCTCACTATTCAGTTTTAGCCCTCCAGTTTCTTAATGCGCCATTCTTCCTTGATTTTAGGGAGCAACTCGCCCTTCTTCACCTACCAGTCCAGTTGTCTTCAGTTTACACTCAGTTGCACTTAGTTACACTGATTTACACTGAGTTACACCTACCAGAGTTAGTTTGACTGATGGTTGACAGTTACTTGAGCATTGATGACTCCATTGATGATGATGAAGACTTCCAGTTGTGCTCCGATGATCATGAGGACACCTAGTTGTGCTCCGATGACACTCTATTGATCTTATGATCACTCTGAGAGGCTAATTCGAATTGCCACCTTAGGCATTCGAATCCTCTCTACCATTGTACTATTTATTTGTCCATATTGTGATTAATTAACTAGTGTGTGTGAAGTATTATTGCTTCTATCCGAGTTCTACTGTACCATATTATTCTGTTGCTCATTATACTATATTGTTCACTCTTCTTCTATTTTCCTGCTTAATCATAATTACTCTTGTGAGGTATACATCATTTCTTAGATCTGTTGTGAGGATTTTCACAATAAATTTGGTGTTCTTCCTCTGCAATGATGTGATTGGATGGGATATCTTGGAGAAGCCTTTAATAAAAATTATGTAGTACCCAACAAGGCCCATAAAAGACCTTACATCAACAACATTCTTTGGAGTAGGCCAATCCATCATGGCCTCAATATTCTCTGGATCCACTGCAATACCTTCCTTAGAAATGACATGATCCAAATACTGCACCTTCTTTTGATAAAATTCACACTTGCTTAGCTTGGCATACAACTGGTGTTCTCTAAGGACTTGCAACACCATCCTTAAATATCTTCATGCTCTTCTTCATTCCTTGAATATACAAGAATGTCATCCAAGAATACAATCACAAACTTGTCTACATATTTGCTGAAGAAACTATTCATGAGGCACATGAATGTAGCAGGTGCATTGGTAAGACCAAATGGCACCATAGTGAACTCATAATGGCCATATCTAGTTCTGAAAGCTGTCTTATGAATGTATTCTTCCTTTGTCCTCACTTGATGGTATCTAGACCTCAAGTCAATCTTGGAAAATACCTCAACTTTCTTCATCTGATCAAACAAGTCATCAATACTTGGAAATGGATAATTGTTCTTGATTGTTACCTTATTGAGATGCATGTAATCAATACACAACCTCAATGTCCCATCTTTGTTCTTGAAAAATAACACAGGTGCACCCCAAGGAGATACACTAGGTCTAATATATTCTTTCTCCATTAATTCTTCTAGCTGCATCTTCAATTCTACCAATTCTGGTGTGCTCATTTGTAATATCCCGATTTTGACCCCATTGCATTAAAATGTAAGTAATGTAATATTGTTATAAAATCGTGGTGAGGATATCAAGGCCAAGGTCACCATCGATTTATTGATGCATATGGTTTACGTGCTAGCCAGGCACAATGGAATTGCAAATATCATGTAAATATGTATTTTAATAAAATACCCACAACTAGCTATGCAATGCAAGAAGAGATGGGGGCATGATTTTACAAGGAATTGGGAGGGAAATATTCAAACCCTTGGAGCCAATCAAGACAAGCCAAGTGTTAATGAGAGAACCCATAAAACCCTCAACTACCCATGTTGACTTTTGTGCCACTCATTCATTTCTCCCAAGAATTGGTTGAAATAGTTAGTGCCTTGGGGAATGGAGAGGTATGGCTGTCCAAATTCAGGTATGGGAAAGCCACCCTTCATGGAAAAATGTGTTTGGATTCTTGGGAAAGAAAAGAGCCATGAATCGCTCCCCATGCCATTATCCATCAACTAGTTTGGCTCTCTCACGAGTTGGGAGCTAGTTGGGAATTTTTCTCCATCAAAATTATGTGTTTTCCTTCATTCTTAGTTGGGAGAAGGGCGTTTTTGTGTTGTATAACAGTGGGGAAGAAGGGGAATTGAATTGGGGTTCCATAGAGACCGTTTTGGCCGCTGAATGCTTAGATAGTTGGGGGAGAAATCATTTTCCTCCCTGTGATTGTTTTTCCCCATCCCACAATCTGTTTTTGGCTGGGAACGATTTGGGGGAAACCCATGGCCATCTTGTTTGTAAATCCCATTGTTAAACATGTGTATCCATTCCCAATGATTGTGCTTGCTGTGTGTAGATAGAGTATGTTGGGGTATGGGTTATGGGTATCCATTGCTTTAGCTTGAGCTTGAGTGCAAGCATTCAGAAATGAAGAGGGTTCAGATTTAACGTGATAAACCTAGATATGGATTGGATTGGCTTAGATGCAATGTTCACTTGGCTGTGTATGAGCTTGAGAATCCCCTTTTCCAGAATTCATGCCCTGCTCGGGGGTGGCAGTTGTGTTGAGATATTGATGAACACAACTGGCCTATGGTTGGATGGAACGTTACAGTGACATAACTAGTTGCTTGGGGCAACTTTACATCAAGATAAGTATATTCTTTGTGTTTATTTACTTCTGCAATGTATTAATTTGATGAATTTTATTACGTTGAATGCATATTAAATGTGTGTGGATGTTGTTTTGTTCCGCTTTGCATGTGTGCTTTGATTTGCATCTACACATATGAGTTTTATTTGTATGAATCTAATGAATGGGGCTGAGTTTATGTAAACCCCAGAAATTGGTATCATGTTCCTTTACTCGAATTGGGTCCACGGGAGGGGACGTGACATCATTTTATAGGGATCCTTGGAAATTGGTGCTTCCCTTGGAACAAGGTTAATGGAAAAGTCAATGTTTTTCTTGGGTGGCAGTCCTGGCACTTCATCTGGGAATACATCTTGGAATTCTTGCAACATCTGAAATTATTCTATTCTTGGTCCCTTATCCTCTAATGAGTCTGATATGTGGATTGCATACAATTGGAATCCCTTTCTATAAAAAAATTTTCAACTACAAAGCTGAAATCCGCCTCATTGAAACTTGCCTTGGAATTCCTCTAATCAGCCTAGGTATTCCTTCTTCATCAAGGAATTCAAGTACATTCTCATAGCATTCAATATTGGCTCTATGTATTTCCAACCAGTCCATACCTATTAGGGCATCATAGGAGCCTAATGGTAGAACATTTAAATTTTCTTTGGTCAGGAGCCCATTCAACTCTATGGGGCACTCCTTCACTACTTCAATCACCTTTCTCTTGGTACCTGTGGCTAATTGAACTAACCAAGGCTTACTATGCTTTACTTTACCAAGAGAACAACCTTCAACTATCTTAGGAGACACATAGCTATGAGTAGATCCTAGATCAATTAAAACAGAAATAGATTGCTTAGCAATCTTACCTTAAAATTCTACCACTGCTGATTGGTGGTCTGCTTGATGATCATCTAGTGATGCATAGATTCTATGTGTTTTCCTTGCCATATCTCCCACAGCAGCTATTCATTCAATGTTGTGCAAGTTCCTTGGATTTTCCTTCCGATGTGGGAAATATTTAAGCATATGATTTCCTTTGCATCCCCAACATTGGAGTGACCCCTTCAGTGTCTTTTCTGCTTCTACAACTGGTTTGAATTCTCTTCTTGCTTGCTGGTCCTGTGGAAATTTTATGGGTTGATTTCTGAATGGTGGTTTGAATCCAATTTTCTTTTGTTCAAATCTTCCCCTGGGATTTCCTTTCCATGCTTGATGCATCTCTGATTTACCTTTACCCTGATCATAGCAATGTCCTGCCATTCTAATGGCTTCATCCAAGCTTGGTGTATTTACAAAATCTATCCTATCTCTGTAATTATGTGGTAGAGTACCAATGAAACATTGTATTTTCACTCTTTCATCCTTGATGTAATCTACATACCTTAGCAACTCCAGAAACTTGTGGACATGTTCATCCATGGTATTGTGCACTAATATGAGTTCATTGAACTCTTTTCTTTTTCTATCATAATACCTTGTTGATAGGTATTTTTCCTTCAAGTACCTTTGGAATCTCTCCCAACTGATCCTTGTTTCACTGGTCTTCTTCACTTGCATGAGATGATCCCACCAGATTAAAGCCCTGCCATTTAAATTGTAGATGGAAACTCTATCTTTCTCATTCCCCGAGTAATAATGCATTCTGAATTACTTCTTCATTCCAATAATCCATGCCTCTGTTTCTTGATCTATCTTTCCTTCTTCCTCAAATGTGAGAGGTATTTCCTTCCTAAATTCCCCTTGTGGAACCCCTCTATACTTCCTTCTTCCTTCAAACCTGTTGGAAGTGTGCCTTGGGATTCTTTGGGAATCCCTGGATTCATCTAACCTGCTAGAAAGTGACCTTGAGGAATGTGTTCTGTGCTTCCTACTCATAGAACTCATTCTAGGGTTTGGAGTCCTATGCCTAGAATGACCTTGAGAGCGACTGCTTGCATTTCGTTCTTCTCAGCCCACATTTCTTGGGTTAGACCCAAGATTTACCCTCTGATGCATGTCAGTGAGGCTCTGCAAGATGTCGACATTGAGTTGGTGCTGCTCTTCCCGAGCCTCCATCATTTTCTCATTAAATCTCGCCATTGTTTCCACCAAGTTCTAAGGAGTTATCTGCTCCCTTCTTCCATTCGATTCTGTTTCAGTATGTGCTTCTTGCACATTCTCTACTAGAACATCTTCCTCATGCTCATAAGGATTTGAGGCATCATTTATAGTCACCATTCTCCTGCTTTCCTGTACGCTTCCTCTGTTGCTGTACGATTCAACTACTGTTGCTGCAATTACTGTGCATTATAGAGACATTATCAGACTTCATAAGAATGCATAAATAAAAACACAAACATCCATACAAATATGGAACGATTCATTGAACAACACAATGGAAATTTGTCAAAATGACGCCATGGGAACTTCCTTGTCTGTAGATTCCTTCACGGCTTGGCCTAAGCATCCCCAATACTGCAACTTGAGCGCTGATACCATTTTTCACATCCCTGATCCCCTCAGTGCCCTTCCAGGCGATGGGAGACCACTTGATAATTTTTTTTCTTCCAAAACCCTCCATTTTCACACACATCCACAATGGGTATCTATCCGCAATCCACAATTCGCATTGCAGGATTCGGGAATATGAAACTGCAAATTCTCAGCTCTGTCAAAATCATCTTTCTGAATTCCGCAATCCGCGATCCTCATTGAGGGATTCAGAAGGTCATGAACACCACATCACTCTACCAGAATATTTCCCGCTTCCGCAATCCGCAATCCGCATTGCGGAACTCGGGAATGTGAAAATCCAAATCCACGACCAAAAAATACCATTCTGCAATGCGCAATCCACATTATGGTATTCAGAACTGCGGAAATTGTTGATGTATTTGTAACTTCAGAAGATATTCACTTGTATATTGTATGCATTACATTTGTACTTTATTGTATCCCCAATGGAGATGTATTATTCCTCCGATTGGACGTGTCGTCATTTGTATTTGCAAGTGTCACAAGTTATATTGTAAGTGTCGTAACTTATATTTGATGGGTTATTAGACCACCTTAGAGGGGTCGGCCCAGTATGATTTAAAGGGTTATTAGTCCACCCTAGTGGGTTTGGCCCAGTGACAAGTGGTAATGGGTTATTAGACTCTCCTAAGGGAGGCCGGCCTAGTTAGAGTAAAAGGAAAGTAAAGGTAAAATATAAATAGAGAGGAGCACCTTTTTATTTATCCATTCATTCACTCACTCACTTCACATTAGTGAGAGAGAGGAGGAGTGCACACAAGTAGAGGAGGAGAAGATGCTAGGAGACTGTCTCTTGTTTTGGGGTTTGATATTTTTGATATTTGTATTGGTGCTCATTCTATCTCTGAGGAAGTTGCAGGGTTTTTCACCTTCTTGGTTTTCCCTGGTGAACTGCTTTGTGTCTCTTGTCTCTTATGTTTGATATGTTGTACATGTTGTTCTCTCAGTTAAGATCCTAGATCATATTGAATTAAATGATGAAAAACTAACATGGTATTAGAGCTAGCCTGAAGGAAGGAATTGTATGGCATTTATGACACTTGTTGCACTTGCAACAAATTGGAAGCTAGGGGTTGATATAGTAAAAACTAGTCATCATGGCACTTTCGCTATAAATCCATTTTGGTGAAGGTTCAGGATCTGAAAAATTTTATAGGACGAAGATGAAGTGTTCATGTAGCTTATGTTTGAAGATCAGCCTCAGATTCATTGTAATTTGCGAGATATGATTCATACACGTTAGGGTTTCTCCCTCTTCCAGAATGCATCCCTAAACAGGTGACCTAGGAACAGAGGTCATATCTAGGTCTAGGAAGCTCCAAATGAAATTACATAAAAAATTTCAGTTAGGGAACAAACTTTAGTTTCACAGGTCCAATTTTTAGAGGACGAAGTTGAAACAGTGACATGTGGCACTTCGTACACGTTCGCTATGCTGTTTCATCCCATAAACAGGTCATGTTGCGACACTTAGCATATCTCTCTCATGGAGAATCCATTGAAGCTAAGATATGTGGGGTTGGAAAACTGTCAAGTCATTCTACCATAGGCCAAAGTTTCAGACCCCAAGGAACCAAAATTTCAGAGATACATCAGAAACAATATGGCATATATTTCTGTCAAACCAGAATTGGATTCTGAGCATTTTCATTTTTGGCTTGTCACTGCTGCGGGAAATTAGGGCTTTTGATAGAAGTGTAATTTTGGAGTGATCTCAACATAGGATTTCTCTCCTTAGAAAAATCGAAATTTAGAGACAAAGATCGAATTTTTTGGTTGGGTAGAACCCCGAGATCTATCAAACCCTAGTTCGGGTTTTTTGACTAGAAAACCAGATTTTGACAGAAGTTGCAGATCCAAAATTCATAGGTCATTTTTGGAGGAACAATTTTTGGAGTTTTCAAAATTTGAGCACACCAAATTGCTCGCCTCAGTCAATTGCATCTCCTGGTCCAAACAGAAGTTTGAAATTCCAAGTTTGGATTTTTAGGGTTTCTCTGTCAAACTCTAGCCAGCTCTAGATCCAATTTCAGCAAATCAAAATGGATTGGGTTAATCCTAGAAGAGAATGAATTGGACACCTACATAAGTGAATAAGTTCTAGTTCCAGAGGGAGATGAGGCTAAGGCCTTACATAAGAAGACTACAAGCAATCTCGACAGGTATGAATTGAGGAGATACAGGTAGGTTTTTTTGAAATCTTTTCATGATTAAGTTTGTCTTCATGTTATTGAGGTTAGTACAATATTGATTAATTTTAGACTATCACCTTAGTAAAAGTATGAATGCATGTGAATGATAGAAGACATTCATTGATTAGGGTTATGACACTTATGATTGTACTAATGCACTATGGTCTTGTATGAGGATGATGTTGTCTGCTAACATGAAAGGTACATCAAGAAAGACAAATCAAGTTCTAGATCAAGAACATATAACCACGGTGACATGAAGACAAAGACTCATCCATAGCCATTGATCACATAGAAGCTCTACTTACTAGGTATGTATAATTTGGTTCTACAATGCTTAACTTATGAGATATGTAGGTTACTAGTGTTGGGTCATGGATTTGTCCCTATTTTCATTACTTATTTCATCCATCTTCTTCCTATTATCACCCATTTATCATTTCATTTTCCATCCATTTGCTGTAACTGCTCGAGAAATGCCATATTAATCTTATTGATGCTTTAGTGGTTAATCATGATTATTTTCCTTTATTTTTGATGAATTGAAGACTGTTATGCATAATTTTACTGATGATGGTTTATGGAGTGATTGTTCATATTAGCAGCTGTAGCAGCCATGGTTCAAGCCTCCAAAATTGGCTTGCTAGCACATGTCCACATGGATATTTCACAACATGGTTTCAGCTTATGATGAATTATGTGGATTTGTGATTTCAATTCGTCCCCAAGTCCAACATGGTAGCCTCTAGCTCATACTCAAACTGTTTTAGCCAGAAACGTGTTCCAGATAAGAACACAGTGATTCACGTCTCGATTTGTGGGCAGCTGGAGACGAATCTCGAAAATATGGGACATGGGTTTTGTGCACAACGGCCTCATTTACTGGATCCATGAGGAAATCACCAAAAAGAGCTACGGTTTGAGATATACAGATGGTTCTCTAAGCATGTAATTCCCATATTTTCTGTTGCGGCCAGTTTCAAAGTTATTAGCAGTTATGGCCGTGTTCCAGCTGTTGCAGATCACAAGCTGGGGTTCGGTTTCTCATTCTCTTGGGAGAATTTTATGTATAAATATGTAATCATTCTGATGTATTGGGGGGAGGAGAGAAAGCAATGTTATGCTGTAGAATTTGATCCAGACTCTATTGTAATGATTTCATTCTGATAATACATGTTGGCAGTTTCATAATCTAGAGTTGTAGACTTTCATTGTGGAGTTCCAGCTCTGCTTAGTGGAGGAAGGGTCCTTTTCCCTGAGCAGATGCTGATAGTGTTGATTTTTATTGTGTATATTTGTTTCTTATTTAGTTCATGCTTTTATTCATTAGATTTAGTTCATGCTTTTATTCATTAGAGTTAGTTCATGCTTTCATTCAATAGAATTATCATAGTTGTTTTCCTGATGAAATTCATTTTGATAGATCGTTGGCCAACATAGCACTTCTTTTAGATTCATGCAATTAGATTTTGATTCATAAGAATTGATTTTTTTCTAAGTTAGATTTACAGTTTGGTTTTATGAATTAGATTAGGGTTTGATTTACTTTCAAGAAGGTGTGATCTAGTTTACATAGAGTTTCGATTTCATACTGATAGATCAACAATGTTAGGTAGAAATTGTGCTTGCATAGATCTTGCACGATAGCTTTGAAATAAAAGACTTCCTCGGATTGATAATTTATGTTTGGGAGTTTCAGCTGTTTAATTAATTAGACAATTAATCCAACCAACATTTTGGCGCTGTTGCCGGGGAAGTTATCAATAGTGCAGAAGTACATCTAAAATTGTTTTTAGATGCATTGTTAAAGTAGGGAAAGTAGGTTGCATGATTCCTTTTTAGTTTATTGAATTTGCTTTGAGTGTGAATTTTCTCTTTTTTTTTCATTTAGTTTCATTTCATTTTTAATTTTTGGAGCTTAAATCTTATCATTCCCCTTAGTGGTGTTGTAAGCACCACCCATTATACTAACCCATTGACATGAACATTCGAAGGAGGAGCCTCCAGATAACACATGAAGAATCTAATGAAGAGATGGCAGGTAAAAAAGATGCAGAAGTTGTTACCTTCGAATTTCACATCAGAGATTCAGGTGGAGTGGCACCAACGAAAAGCATTCCCCCACATGTTCTACCAAATTTTCATGGTTTGGAAAATGAAGACCTTGATGTATTTTTATTTCAATTTGAAGTACTTTGTAGAGGATATGGTTATTTTTCTAATGATCAAAAGTTGAATGTGTTTCCCCTTACTCTAAAAGGAACAACCCTCCGATGGTTCATGAGCCTTGGTGGGAATTGTATACAAACTTGGGAAGACATGAAATATGTATTCTTGAAAAGGTACCAAGATTATTGCAGGGTCAATGAAGATATCTTCAAAATGACACAAGGAGAAGAAGAGAATTTGGAGGAATATGTTGAACGCTTTCAATGCAACCTTCAACGATCAAAACAAAGGCAACTAGGGAAAGAGACCTTAAAAACACTTCTACTCAAGGGAATCCAAAATGAATCTTTAGAAATCTTAAATCTGATGGGAACAGGTGATGTATTTCAGTTAGCATATGATGATATTTGGTACTCAATGCTTGAAATTTTTGGTATGTGTGTTTGTTCTATTTAAATTTACATCATTAAAAACATTCATACCTATTCCGGTCACATTTTGGGAATCAAATTTCATTTATTGGATTTTTGTGGCATTTTGGCTTGAAATATTTACTGAAACACAGCCGGGATAGTCCGTTTTGGGAGATAAAATGGGATTATTTTTAAAACCTATTTATATCCTAAGTAGACCTTTGAATCTAGTTTCCAAACAAATTGGAATTTTTCAATTTTGGCATCAAACAAAAACGTTATGGTCAAAATACTAACAGGGTGTCTAGCAGGCAGCTTAGGAACATAGCTGGGACAATCACTTTTTGGATGCCTTATTGGATATATCTTGAAAACCAGTTTCATTGATATATTCCCCTATGAATATAGTTTACAACACAATTTGAATCACTTAATTCCGATATCGTATGCAAATTTTATGACCAAAATACCGACTGCCTATCACAAATCAGCATTTTTAAAACTCGGTTTCCTAGACTGTTCATTGGCCTATTTGACCCATGTATTCTCATTGGATTCAAAACCTGTTTCTATTGGAGATACCTACATGAATATAATTTCATATCCAATTGGAATCACGTCAATCCGTTATCAAATGAAAAAGTTATTCCTAAAACCGTGACTGTTGGTCTAGTCCAGAATTCGAAAAACACCTTGTCATGTAGGTTGTTACTGAGCAAATTGGAATATCATCACATAGAATTTTTAAAACCTGTTTCTAATGGACATATAAATATGAATTTACTTTCATTTGGATTTTGAATCACTCAAATCGGACAAGGAATGAAGAAGTTATGATCATAATATTGTTGGTGAGTCTAGATGGTCATCGCTCTCTCGCAGGTATAAAGTGGATTTTTCTTCGTTCATTTTTTCCTTGGATTTGTTTTATAAGAAATTGCTTCTTGTTTTTTTTCATATTTGTTGGGTGAAGAGAGACCAATCACCTCTCTTCATCCATCATCTCACGTTTTATTGCAGGCAAGTGCTAGGTTTTTGCAGGTCCTTAGAAGAAGAAGGTCAATGCATGCACGAGTGACTCTTCAAGAATTTTTCTCAAATTTCAAATGGATTGAGCACATAAAAAAATGGAGAGATTAATGTGCAAACCATACAAATGTCAATGTTTCCGAAGTCAAGTCCCATTGCTACATGCCAAGAATCCTTTCATACCAATTGTTTCCAAAAGAAACCTCTCAAGAAGCCAATTGTCCTATGATATATTCATTCACCCTCTCCCTTTCAAAGCTCTAAAAATCCATTCATGTCGAAGTCCCATTTTCCATTGCTTATGTAGTCAACCTTCACCTTTTTATCTGCTATCACTACTACATCATGACTTCACATATACTTTCCACTCCCGAGTTTCATGTTGGTACTATTTTTCACTATGATTCTTCACAATCATTTTTGTACTCGTATTGGATGATGTGGAATTCATTAAGGTCCACCTTCCAATGGTCTTGTCCCATCGACTCCAACAAATCATTTGGAATTGAGATTAGAGTTGTATAGTTCCCTGGGATCTGCATGAATCAATGACAGATTTCGTTGTTGTTAATCATGGGGATTCATCAATGCCTCTTGATTGACAAATCTTGCAGGTGACTCGACTCCAGCACATCCATTCGTACCTATCAAGATGCACTAAGGTATTTTAGAGCTCACTGTCATCAAAGGTGAGTTACTTCACATTGGTTAATGGCATACATTAATGGCCGGTAATCCAATGATTTCTTTCCATGCTCGACTTCAACACATTCATTCGCATGGTAAGAATTGTGCCTCGGTTTGTAGCAGCTGAAGATTATGTGATCTAATGGTTTCAACAGTGATTTGCAGCATCATTTGTTTCAGTAGTTTTGCAATTCCTTTCCATTTTATTCCAGCAGTTAGCAATCTTACATGCATCTAGTAAAACACAGTTCGGATTAGATTCAACCTCATTCAGTTTCAGCTCTCATATACATCTCTCTCAGCATCATATCGACCTACATTGCTCCAGCATCAGTACATTCATGTCAACCAAGGCTTCCATGGAGGTAAAACTTGAGGTAAAATAGCATGAGTTTTTGATTTATTGAAGATTTAGGAATATGTCATGAAGAACCAACAAGCATTATCCATTTCCATTTTTTATATAGCATTTTCTGTCCATCCATTCCCATCCTTGCCTACTCAACTCTAACACTTCATCATTCCAATTCATGCACACCCAACATCTAAGTCCTTCCGAACATCCAAGTACGAAAAAATGGTCTACTGCTGCTACACAAGAACTAGCAGTAGGAATACCAAGCATTTGTGTTGCTCCACAAGAACCCACAGCTGAAGAAGATTATGCTACCATATAACAGAGAAAGAAGTATTGCTGACAGAGTAGCATACTACCACGATGATGAAAGAAAAACCAACATTTGAGGTATTTTTAAAGATCAATCATGTTGCTAATTCTTATTAATGCATGATTGTCCCACATTGATCTTCAAGATTGAATGTTGCTAGAAATAATTGGAGCAGTCATTTCAGAAGTTTTACAGTCATAAGGATTTGATGGGTTGTGAAGTTCATAGACATTTCAAGAAAGAATGATTACAATGCCTTGCCCTCCCATATGAATAGCGTGGTTTTTTTTTATGTCTGCACATTATTTTCCTGCTTGCTGGTACACATCATTGTTTGAAAGTGGTTTATGTGCTCATAAGATTTACTAGGGTAGCATGATAAGGGTTCTCTTGGGTAGTAGCATGGTAATTTTGTGGCAGCCTCAGTTGCAAGTATGAAAAGTTTTTATGGCTGTTTACACCAATGCTAATGAAAGACAATCTGTATTAAAAAGAAAATGCAGCCTATAGATGGAGAAGATTTCTGATTACAGTGATTTCATTAGCTTCTTTCACATAGTTCAACATGATGCATCTCTCATTGTTATGAATTACAAGGTTTTCCTAAAAATAGATTCCAGTAAAGGTTTATTGGAGGCCACATTACATATGGCACATGTGAGTAGGTTCAAAGATGGTTTACTCATAACTCATATGGGCATGATTGATCTTGGCATGTGGCATGATAGGATGCAACATTTTGATTTTATTTTGAGTGCTTGGAGAAAGCCAAATTAAAAAGAAAAACTCAGAAAAATTTCAATATGTTTTGAGAGCACTTTGTGCTCATTGTTTCATGAAGATGAGGTCGAATCCAGCAATACTCAAGTATATTCCTTAACAACATTGTGATGGAAGCAACATACAAGAAAAATAATTCTCCACATGAAGATTGAGCATTAGAAAATGGCTGAAAAACTCATTAGAATTTCCAAATTTTGTCTTGGGGCAGCCATGTCTTTGTTGGATGGTAAAATTGGAATTTTGATACCATGAGCTGATTTGAATCATATTTGATGCTGCCATAAAATTTATATGCTTGATTTTTGTTGATGGAGAGCCATATAGATCTGATCTTCGTATTTTTGTAGCAACATCTTCAACAAATCAACATTATCTTGTACATTCAAAGCAGGGGGATGGAGGAGTCTAATGCATACATTGTTGCAAAAAATTATTATGGTACATAAATGGCTGTTATAGTTGTTTGTTTGACTGTCATGGTTGGAGTGTAAGTTCACTGATGCTTGGATTAATTATTTGAGAAACATCTTGTCCTCATAATGGTTTATTTCAGCTTTCTTTATCAACCTACACACATGAGCCATACTCTCATATGAACTAAGGATTTTAAGGGCACCCTGGGATTGTAAGTATAATTGATCAAGCATCTTATACTCAGCAAACAAATATGCATTATGTTCTCTCCCATGGAGAAATGAATCAGTTGCTAAAGATGAAAAGGTTTGTGGAAATTAATTGGTTTAACCGTTGTATGCTGCATGTATTGGTTTATATCCTCTAAGGTATTTGAGAATGACATCATATTAAGTTTCAGGGAGATGGCTATTTTCCAACTAAGCTAATAACTCTTACTTTCCATGAGGACATGGAAATTATTCAGTTTGGGGGAGGAGTTATTATGTTTGCTAGTTTGCTCTCACATTTGGCATTCATATTTGTTTTTCTCATATATATAAAGTGCAGAAATTGAAGTAAGCACATCTTCCAAACCATGTAGTGGATTTTCATAAAATTTGGACAGGAAGTGCATAATATCAAGATGAACAAACCTGGTAAGTTTCAGCCCCATCTAGTGCATGGTTTTCGAGAAAATGGCCATCATCACCTATAGCCATTTTGCCTATATCTCGAGATCCGTGCATCAAATGAATTTGAGCTTTGGGTATCATAAGCATTATGTTAGGAGGAAGATACTCACCAATTTTCAGAAAAAAATACTTCACGGATTGAGAAAAAATGGCCATCATCACCTACAACGAATTTGCATTTTTCTCGAAATCTATGTTGTGGGTATCTTTGATTTTCGGTGTGGAGATGCATTGGACTTGTAGTAACTTGCTTGCAAAATTTCAGCCAAACCCAGTTTGTATTTTGGGAGATATTAGTTCAAGAAGTTTGCTGCAAGACCAGCTGTGACTCCGCCAATTTTGTCTATTTCCCTATTCTGGCAGTTGTGACTTCGCCAAATTCTCTGCTAAATGGCTGGGACTCCGCTAAATTCTTCGCTAAACTTTTCGCCAAATTTTGCAGCTGTGACTCCTCCACTTTTGACCATTTTCGCCTTTTTCGCATAACTATGACTCCGCCACTTTTTGGCCATTTCCACCAATTTTCGCAGCTGTGACTCCACTATTTTTCATCCCATTTCGCCTTTTTCGCACAGCTGTGACTCCGCCAAATTCTCCGCTAAATGGCTGGGACTCCGCTAAATTCTTCACTAAACTTTCTGCCAAATTTTGCAGCTGTGACTCCTCCACTTTTGACCATTTTTGCCTTTTTTGCATAGCTGTGACTCCGCCACTTTTTGGCCATTTCCGCCAATTTTCGCAGTTGTGACTCCGCTATTTTTCATCCATTTCGCCTTTTTCGCACAGCTGTGACTCCGCCATATTTGTGCTATCTACAACTGTTACTCTGCCAGATTTTCCCATTTTCAGCAGCTATTACTCCACCGATTAAACTTGCCAAATTTTTGGCTGCAACTCTTCTGCCTATGGTCACTATGCATGGTAAAATGAAAGCAACAGTTGAATGAGTCTTCTAGTTTGGATGCTACACAAGTTTTGGGTTGCATGAGGACATGCAACAAGTTCAGTTTGGGGGAGATGTTGGGTCATGGATTTGTCCCTATTTTCATTACTTATTTCATCCATCTTCTTCCTATTATCACTCATTTATTATTCCATTTTCCATCCATTTGCTGTAACTGCTCGAGAAATGCCATATTAATCTTATTGATGCTTTAGTGGTTAATCATGATTATTTTCCTTTATTTTTGATGAATTGAAGACTCTTATGCATAATTTTATTGATGATGGTTTATGGAGTGATTGTTCATATTAGCAGCTGTAGCAGCCATGGTTCAAGCCTCCAAAGTTGGCTTGCTAGCACACGTCCACATGGGTATTTCACAACATGGTTTCAACTTATGACTAATTATGTGGATTTGTGATTTCAATTCATGCCCAAGTCCAACATGGTAGCCTCCAGCTCATACTCAAACTGTTTCAGCCAGAAACGTGTGCCAAATAAGAACACAGTGATTTGCATCTCGATTTGCGGGTAGCTGGAGACGAATCTAAAAAATCTAGGACATGGGTTTTGTGCGCAACGACCTCATTTACTTGAATTGCGAGGAAATCACCAAAAAGAGCTACGGTTTGAGCTATACAGCGGGTTCTCTAAGCATGTAATTCCCAGATTTTTTGTTGCGACCGGTTTCAAAGTTATTAGCAGTTACGGCCGTGTTCCAACTGTTACAGATCACAAGTTGGGGTTCGGTTTCTCATTCTCTTGGGAGAATTTTATGTATAAATATGTAATCATTCTGATGTATTGGGGGGAGGAGAGAAAGCAATGTTATGCTGCGGAATTTGATCCAGACTCTATTGTAATGATTTCATTCTGATAATACATACTGGCAGTTTCATAATCTAGAGTTGTAGACTTTCATTGTGGAGTTCCAGCTCTGCTCAGTGGAGGAAGGGCCCTCTTCCCTGAGCAGATGCTGATAGTGTTAATTTTTATTGTGTAGATTTGTTTCTTATTTAGTTCATGATTTTATTCATTAGATTTAGTTCATGCTTTTATTCATTAGAGTTCGTTCATGCTTTCATTCAATAGAATTATCATAGTTGTTTTCCTGATTAAATTCATTTTGATAGATCATTGGCCAACATAGCACTTCTTTTAGATTCATGCAATTAGATTTTGATTCATAAGAATTGATTTTGTTCTAAGTTAGATTTACAGTTTGGTTTTATGAATTAGATTAGGGTTTGATTTACTTTCAAGAAGGTGTGATCTAGTTTACATAGAGTTTTGATTTCATACTGATAGATCAACAGTGTCAGGTAGAAATTGTGCTTGCATAGATCTTGCATGATAACTTTGAAATAAAAGACTTCCTCGGGTTGATAATTTATGTTTGGGAGTTTCAGCTGTTTAATTAATAAGACAATTAATCCAACCAACATTTTGGTGCCGTTGCCGGGGAAGCTATCAATAGTGCAAAAGTACATCTGACATTGTTTTTAGATGCATTGTTAAAGTAGGGCATGTAGGTTGCATGATTCCTTTTCAGTTTATTGAATTTGCTTTGAGTGTGATTTTTTTTTTTTTTTCATTTAGTTTCATTTAATTTTTAATTTTTGGAGCTTAAATCTTATCATTCCCCTTAGTGGTGTTGTAAGCACCACCCATTATACTAACCGATTGACAGGAACATTCGAAGGAGGAGGCTCTAGATAACACACGAAGAATCTAATGAAGAGATGGCAGGTAAAAAAGATGTAGAAGTTGTTACCTTCGAATTTCCCATCAGAGATTCAGGTGGAGAGGCACCAATGAAAAGCATTCCCCTACATGTTCTACCAAATTTACACGGTTTGGAAAATGAAGACCCCGATGTATTTTGATTTCAATTTGAAGTACTTTGTAGAGGATATGGTTATTGTTCTAATGATCAAAAGTTGAATGTGTTTCCCCTTACTCTAAAAGGAACAGCCCTCCGATGGTTCATGAGCCTCGGTGGGAATTGTATACAAAATTGGGAAGACATGAAATATGTATTCTTGAAAAGGTACCAAGATTATTGCAGGCTCAATGAAGATATCTTCAAAATGACACAAGGAGAGGAAGAGAATTTGGAGGAATATGTTGAACACTTTCAATACAACCTTCAATGATCAAAACAAAGGCAACTGGGGAAAGAGACCTTAAAAACACTTCTACTCAAGGGAATCCAAAATGAATCTTTAGAAATATTAAATCTGATGGGAACAGGTGATGTATTTCAGTTAGCATATGATGATATTTGTGAGTTATGTAGAAGGTATTCAAGGGGAAAATTCAAGACTGGTAAGAATTCTAGTAATCCTTCTTTTCAATCTTTGAACTTTGCTGCAAGAACAAGAGTTTTACGAGCTGAAATCAGTAATTTATTTGAAAATTCTAATGCTGATATCAATGGTTCACTAAATTCACAATTGGGTGTTTTGCAGGTTAAGGAAAAGCATGAGGAATTTGAAGAAATAGTTTGCCCTCGGCACCATAAGAAACATCTTGCAATAGATTGTCCTTTGGATAGTCTCACAATTTGTGGCATTTGTGGCTTGTGGATTCTCCCAGAAAGAAGGGATAGATTACGAAGAAAATTTTGCACCTGTAGCCAGATACACTTCCATCAGAACAGTACTTGCTCTGGATGCAGTGATGAAGTGGAAGATACATCAGATAGATGTCAAGACGACTTTCTTGAATGGTGTAGTCAAAGAAAAAGTGTATGTGGATAGCCACTCAGTTTTGAGACACATGACAGGGAGTCATATGTGTGCAGATTGATGAAAGCCTTGTACGGTTTGAAACAAGCACCCAGGACTTGGTACGACAGGATTGACAACTTCCTGTCCAGTTTGGGCTTTACCAAGAGTAAATCGGATTCCAACCTTTACTACATGGTTGAGGAAGGAAATCCAGTGATACTTCTACTATATGTAGATGACCTGCTTGTGACAGGTGAGGATGGGTTGATTGCTGATACAAAGAGGAAGCTTGCTACGGAGTTCGAGATGAAGGAATTGGGAATGATGCACTATTTTCAGGCATGGAGGTGTGGCAGAGTGCAAATGGAATCTTCCTTGGACAAGGGAAGTATGCAGTAGAGATCCTGAAGTGGTTCGGGATGATGGACTACAAGGCCATGGCCACACCTATGGCATCGAACCTGAAGCTATTGAGTGATGCTTCATCAGAGTCAGTTGACTCCATGATGTATCATTAGATGATTGGGTCCTTGATGTACCCGACGAACATGAGACAAGATATTTGTTTTTCTATGAACACCTTGAGCTAGTTCCTGACGGATCCTAGACATGTTCACTTGATTGTTGTAAAGCATATTATGAGGTACCGGAAGGGTACAATTGATTATGGGCTCAAGTATGATGTTAATCAAAAGTTTAACATCGAGGGTTATATTGATTCAGATTGGGCAGGCAGTGCTGTAGATAGGAAGAGAAATTCGGCGTGTTGCTTTAGTATGGGATCAGGTGTGATCTCTTGGTTTAGCAGGAAGCAATCCTGCGTAGCACTGAGTATAGCCGAAGCTTGTTGGACTAGTTGTGAGGAAGTATGGCTAAGGAAGCTACTGTCTGATTTGTTTGATCTTCAGTTGGATGCTACTTGTATATTCTGTGACAACTAGAGTTGTGTGAAGTTGTCTGAGAACCCAGTGTTCCATGACAAGTTGAAGCATATCGAGATCAAATATCACTATATCAGGGATATGGTGTAGAGAGGAGCAGTGAAGCTTCTGTATGTTGCGACAGATGAGCAGACAGCAGATGTGTTGACCAAACCACTAGCCAGGGTGAAGTTCGAGTACTTCAGAGAGAGGCTTGGTGTTCTTCAGATTGAAGATAATTCTAGGAGGAAGTAACGGTACACAGTTGCTGGAGCCATTCCAAGCATGGTGGTAGGAGGATCCTTCCCATGGCTGTGGCTATAAGTGTTGTGTGATGAGCATCATGACGATGCTCCAGATGATGTTCTATATAATGATGATCAGGATGATTATGTGATGATGATGTGCATCAGGATGATGCACTGTATGATGATGATCAATATGATCATGAGCATCAGGATGATGCTTCGTGCGAGGTTTATCAGGTTGATCATGAGTATCAGGATGATACTCTGAGGCCATGGATATGTGGCAGGTTGTGCAGTAGCATGTAATAGTTCCCTGGGAGATCCGATAGGTTGAGCAGTAAGCTCGTAATCAGTCCTGGGATGCTCTTTCAAGGTTTTGCGAGGTAGGCATGTAATCAATCCTGGAGATCCGATAGGTTGTGCTAGTCACGTAAAAGTCCTGGGATGCTCTTTAGAGATATTGCAGGTTGCAAGATGCTCTTTTAAGGTTTTTCCTGTTCACATGTAATCAGTCCTGGAGATCCGATAGGTTGTACTAGTCAGGTAAAAGTCCTGGGATGCTCTTTAGAGATCTTGCAGGTCGCAAGATGCTCTTTTAAGGTTTTGTGGAGATCACACGTAATCAGTCCTGGAGATACAATAGGTTGTGCTAGTCACGTAAAAGTCCTGGGATGCTCTTTAGAGATCTTGTAGGTCGTAAGATGCTCTTTTAAGGTTTTGTGAAGGCTGCATGTAATCATTCATGGGAGATCTTTCCAGTTGTGCTAGGCACATAAAGGATCCTGAGATGCTCTTGTCAGGTTTTGTAGAGGCACATAATCAGTCCTGAGATTCCACCTCTGTCAGGCTGCTCGTAGAGATGATGAAGACCTACAGGAGGCTAGGCTTACATCTAGCTGTTACAACGTAATTTTCCACCTTGTGAGCATCAGCATTCTTTGGCCTGCAGGATCCATTTTATTGACTCAGATCCACTTTATATCCTTCAGACACTATTTTTCCCTATTTTTTCCCTTGTACGCTTGCTGCATCATTACAGTGGGCATACCCACGAGTTGCATCACTATAGCCCGCGGGTAGCATGTAAAATAGTAAAAATCACTAGTTTATTACCTTTTACTCCGAAAAAGCGGTCATTGGGTGACCTTTGACCCTCCATCTTCCCAAGAAACGCCTCGATGTGTTCTTTCACTTACCTTTGAGAGGACTATATATTGAGCACATATGGCTTATGGATGGGGGAGGAGAAAGAAGAGCAAGAGAACTCTAGTGGATTTTTTCCCTATCTTGAGTCTACACTCATTGATCCTTGTAGTTGTGAACCCTTATGTTCACCTTCCAAACTCCTATCATACTTTGAGTTTTCCATTCCATGGAGGATTGAAGTGGTGGAGGCACAAGTGGATTGACCCAAATCTTGGTTCAGATTGGTTTCCGACAAGAGGTCATATCACATTGTACTTCTTCTTGTTTATTAATAGAAATACTCGTATTTTCATCCATTATTGTAGTGAATGTTGTTTGTTCTACATTGGGTTGCATTTACTTATAATATCATGGACCATTTCTATTGATGATGTTAATGTCGTTTATATATTATATGCACTTGTTGTATATTGGCTGTCAAGACTAATTTGCAGATTCAAGTGCACAGATTGAAATCTCCAACGGGGATCTACATCAAATGTTTGGATCAAGGTTGGTTATATTCTTCATTATCTTAGCATTGTCATTTATATAGCATAACATTGAGAATTGAGTTAATTTCTGGTAGTCAGCTGTCTGTAGTGGTATACCCCAATCCATAGTGATTTTTCTCCAATACAGCAGCATGAAAATGGGCTGGCTCTGTAGAACTTCCTATGACGAGAAGAATTGAGATATAGCACCAGTGATCGAGATGACGAGTATAGAAGCAGTGATGATGATGCTCCATGATCCAATGACGATGATCCATCCCAAAATTGAAGACTTGTGCCTATATGTATTGATGACCTGTGTCAAGAGAATACCTTCCTAGTTAAGAAGGAGTGTTGATGTATTTGTATCTTCGGAATATATTCACTTGTATATTGTATGCATTACATTTGTACTTTATTGTATCCCCAACGGAGATGTATTATTTCTCTGATTGGAAGTGTCATCATTTGTATTTGCAAGTGTCGCAAGTGATATTTTAAGTGTCATAACTTATATTTGATGGGTTATTATACCACCTTAGAGGGGTCGAAACAGTATGAGTTAAAGGGTTATTAGACCACCCTAGTGGGGTCGGCCCAGTGACAAGTGGTAATGGGTTATTATACTCTCCTAAGGGAGGTCGGCCCAGTTAGAGTAAAAGGCAAGTAAAGCTTAAGTATATCCCTTCATTTACTCACTCACTTCTCATTAGTGAGAGAGAGGAGGAGTGCACACAAGTGGAGGAGGAGAAGCTGCTAGGAGACTATCTCTTGTTTTGGGGTTTGATCTTTGTGATCTTTGTGATCTTTGTATTGGTGCTCATTCTATCTCTGAGGAAGTTGCGGGGTTTTTCACCTTCTAGGTTTTCCCTGGTGAAATGCTTTGTGTTTCTTGTCTCTTATGTTTAACATGCTGTACATATTGTTCTCTCAGTTAAGATCCTAGATCATATTGAATTAAATGATGAAAAACTAACAGAACCATCCATTTTCACACACATACACAATGGCTATCGATTTGCAATCCGCATTCCACAATCCACAATTCCCATTGTAGGATTCAGGAATACGAAACTGCAAATTCTTAGCTTTGTCAAAATCATCTTTTCGACTTCCGTAATCTGCAATCCTCATTGCGGGGTTCGGAAGGTTGGGGCCACCACATCTCCCTACTGGAATATTCCCCCCTTTCGCAATCTGCAATCCGCATTGTAGAACTCGGGAATGCAGAATTCCAAATCCACGACCGACAAAACACCATTCTGCAATCTGCAATTTGCATTGTAGTATTCGGAACTGCGGAAGTTTGAATTCATCGTCCAAAGAATTTTCCCTTCCGAATTCCACAATCTGCATTGCGGGTGTGGAAAGGCGGAATTCCATGCATGCGAATACAAAATGGGTTCCCGACATCCAAAATCCGTAATCCGCATTGCGGATGCTGGAATGCAGAACCACCTCCTACGCACTTGCAAACTTCCCAGGCTGATAACTTCCTCATCCTCAAGCCAAATTGGGAAAGTTTGGTACAATCAGAAAGCTCTTGGAGACCTCTATCCACGGGTATAATTCCCCACTCCATATGAGGATTATAGCCTTGTTATTTAACAACTGAAAAAATTTCCCATAACATCCTCTAGTTTCTTTTAACCTTCTTCAATAACTCTGCCTTCCTTCTGCCATGATTTCCTTTCTTCCCATGATCCATAGAGAGGTCATGAAGCACCACAGGGGATTTCTAAATCCTTTCCCATGTACATGTGAAGACATACAGTCCATCTGTAAGGATAAGAAATGCATAACAAACACATATGGTGAATGAAACTAAGTCTAATCCATACATCTAACACATGAAAAATTAACAATGCATTAAACTCATGCAATCACCATGAAGCATCCATCATGAAATCAGCCTTCTACTCAAGCTTATACACAATATACCTATCGATAAAATTCATATAAACAATCATTAAATAAATTGAACACAAAAAAATAGGCATAACACATGAATATCAACATTTACACCACATAAACACTTATATTGAGTCTTGAAGCTGCACTAAGCAACTGGAAAAGTGAGGACAAATTTCCACCCAACCTTATGTCTCTGTCCAGCTTGTACTCTTTCGGCTGAGAGACCACCCCCGATTTGGGTTGTGTATCCACTAAGGAGGGCTAATGAAATCTCTCACAGTCAAGGTCTCATCCCAATGCGAAGCCAATCTGCAGTTGGGTTTATCAAGCATACATGGGAAAAAGGGAGTATGTGCTAAGCCAGTGAGCTCAACCATAGAGCTGCAGGCATATCAACACTCAACAGACATGGAACCCACATACTTACCTCACCCAACACAAGGAAGACCCCCCTTATCTGTTGCACAGTTCCTCAGGGCCCCTTCCCTTCTAGTTCTATACAAGGTGGGCATAGAAAGGTCCAACTTCTACTTCTACGAGATTACAACCTT
Source organism: Larix kaempferi (assembly GCA_027924585.1). Lineage (NCBI taxonomy): Eukaryota > Viridiplantae > Streptophyta > Pinopsida > Pinales > Pinaceae > Larix > Larix kaempferi. Next base: position 10,674,899 of record BSBM01000087.1, read on the forward strand.
CACTGGTTTTATCAATCAATCCAACCCTAATTTTTCCTTCTACCTCTGTTAACCAAGCTTGACTCTTCATAGGGTTGCGGACTAAGCTTTGTCCCGCGACTCGACTCTCTGCAAACCAATCCCAGTCTTCTCATGGCTTCACCGAGCTTTTAATTCTCTGTAATTCATCTTAGGGTTTGATTACATGGATTTCCCAAACAGATGAATCTTACACGCAGGGTTTCTATGGGCATTTTGTTATATTTTTCATCATTTAATTCAATAGATCTAGGATCTTAACTGAAAGAACAACATGTACAACATATCAAGCATAAGAGACAGGAGACACAAAACATTTCACAGGGGAAAACCAAGAAGGTGAAAAACCCCACAACTTCCTCAGAGATAGAATAAGCATCAATACAAGGATCACAATGATCAAACCCAATAGATAGATATATTCAACAGCATACTCCTCCTCCACTTGTGTACACTCCTCCTCTCTGTCACTAATGCGAAGTGAGTGAATGAGAGAATTTGTCAAATGAGAGAGTCACACTCTCTATTTATACTTTTACTTTCACTTGACCTTTACTCAACTAGGTCAGCCCCAAATTAACCACTTAACATAATACTGACTGGTACAACCCCACTAGGGTGGTCTAATAATCGTTTAACCCACATGAATCATATAGGGCCGACCCCATCAAGGTGGTCTAATAACCCATCAAGTATAAGTTACGACACTTACAATATAACTTGGGACACTTGCAAGTACAACTGACGACACTTCCAATTGGAGGAATAATACATCTACGTTGGGGATACAATAAGGTACAAATGTAATACATACAATATACAAGTGAATATCTTCCAAAGTTACAAATACATCAACACATTTGGCTCTGTCATTTCGGCTTACACATAAATTGTTATTTTTCCTTTTTCTCTTCTCGACTGGGTTCTGCAATGCATGACGATGGAATGCATGCATGAATGAGGTTTCTTGGTCAACCATCGGATAGGAAATCAGGGTTTACAAATTCCCAGGTGGTTAAGTGTCTTATGGGACAAGTAAACATAGGCCATACCCTACCATACAGATTGCAGGGCTGCTCCATACTCCATCGACTTCATGAGCCGATTTGTCAGCCATCTTCTGTAACATAATTAAATGTCAGCATGGGGAGTCAAGTGGGTTCATAAATGGACAAGTGGCATCATGGGTTCCCATCCCATAACCCCCACACTTCTCCCTAGTGGATACACATGATCCCATCTGATTGGTTACCTCCTTAGCTAGTTTTCTTGGGTATTTCATTGCAATATTTAATAATTACATCATTTACAATATATCATGGCTTAACAACCCATGAATAATCAGAACTGTCAAATACTTGACTATGCAAATAAACCTAAGCATCCACTAGTGGGGCCTTGTCCTTGAGCTCCACACTAGGGAAAACACACACATTGTGTTTATACAATATTTACATTGAATCCAGTAAAACCCTAAGGTTCAAAATGGGGACATTACAATGGCGATCAACATGATAATTCAACTTCAACGGGGTATGAACTATGTTCATAAAATTTTAACACCCAATAAAATATTTAATCCCTCAAATGGGCCTTAGAAAGTTATGGACCCCAAATATGCAAACCTAAAATGAGACTTACAAGCCAATTCATCTAATCTTTCCAACTAGAAAGCACCAAAATAGATAAATAATTATATATTGATCCATTTCAATTCATACCTCTCCATTTTGGGATGCTTTTGGTCCCCAAAATATTTTTCTAAATGAGGTGAGGAATTTTTTCCTCTACCTTCTCCATGGAGTACCATTTAGCATTTCCTAGAAGTTGTCCTTTCAACCCAATCTAACAAAGTTCATACTGTCCTCTATAGTTGTTCTATATTTCTTATGAAAAACTATATATTCTGCTAACTTTCCCTAAGATTCCGGTGCTAAGTCCTCTATAAAAGGTAAGATTTGCTCAGGTTCCTAGCTCAACATGGACTATTCAAAGAGTTTCAGACTTTCCACATTCATTACTGAGTAAATGCACATATATGGGGGTAGAATTAGTTTGTAGGAATTATATCCTACCTTCTACAACACTTCAAAAAGACCATACCATAGTTCCTTGATCTTCTTACCGGGACCTTGTAGTCTTTCTTTATTCAAGTGAAACCGAACTCTTTCTCCCACCTTGAATTTTTTCTCAACCATGTGTTGGTCATGTCTTTCCTTATAATTTTGATGTGAATTATTCAGTGTCTCATGTAGTTGAAAATGGATTTTCTTGATCTTATCAATTTATTTTTGAATTATTAATGCTTTACATGTGGTGTCTCCTCCCACTCCCTCCTTTTGTCCATATATAACATTTAGAGGTGAAGGTGGCATATATCCAAAACAAGTTTCAATATTAAAGTTACCAATGGAAGTGTGGAATACTCTGTTATAAGAGTGGTGAATGTACATCAAATTCCCATCCCAAGTCTTTGGATGGTTCTTATTATAACCCCTCAAAAGTTGAACCAATGTCCTGTTTGACACTTTTTTTTACCCGTTTGTTAGTTCCCATCTTCTCCCAAATTGTAGTCCCGAAAGGAACTGAGAAATATGGTATCTATATATACAATGAGGCTTATTGGTATCCCAAAGTGCACCCAAAATTTTTCAAAGAATAATTTTTTTGCTTCTTTTCCTTTGATGGTATTTGTACAAGCCATGAGAGTGCACATATGACTAAACCTATCAACTACCACAAATAGATATTCATTTCCCTTATTGGTTCTTGGTAGAACACCCACAAAATCCATGGAGATTATATATATGGTCTAGTAGGTACAAGTAATGGATGGTATAGACCTTGCTTCCAATTACTGGGCTTGCTTGTACAATAGAATATACCTCCTCAATAAATTGAGCTACATCTCTTGCTTATTTTGACCTAGTCAAGAGCACAATTCATTACAACCTTGGTCATTCTCTTTCGTATCAAAATAAATAAATTTCACAAAAATAAGGCATGTATATTATATTCAAACTTGTAAAAAGTAGAACAAAAAATTAAAGATTAAAGGAATGCAACAACAAAGGAAGGAATGAAACATCAAAGGAATAGAAGAATCTATGTATCTTCCTTGTCCACCACATACATCTTGATCTAGGAAACAATAATTAATACAACAGTATTGCATGAGGACATGCAATGAATTGAGTGTATGTGAGGATATGTTAGAAGGTATTGAACCTTGGTTTTAATATGATTTACATTTCCAGATATCCCATTTGTGCCTATTTTATCCTCACTCCTTTATAACCTATATCACTACATTTATCCACTTCATAAGGTTTACACTTCACACAAACTTCATGAGCTATTGAATTATTTATTTGCAATGATTCCCAATGTTTTGATGAATATTAAAATGGAATATTTTATTTCCTATATGTTACCAAAATATACCAAAATAACAATAAGTTTTTTATTCCATTTTCTGAAGAGTACTTTCCCATCCCAGAGCTTGAAGAAGACCACCTGATGGAAAAAGAAGGCCTCCTTTACTGTAGCAAACATTCTAGTAGTAGATGTTCTTGTAGAATATATCTTTTCACCTATGTTCTATTATTTGAATGTTTCAACCTCTTCAAAATAAATGCTCAACTATGAAAAATTCTAGAAGAGAAGTCCAAGTTTCAAGGTTCCAAGCATGGCTTAGAAATTCTTATTCCAGTGATTAGATCAGACTCTCCCAGTAGCGGAAGTATTTCATGATTCGACATTCTTTCAAGAAACAATAACAACAGTCTTTGGGGCATCCTCCAATACATGAGTTTCAATATGCATTTCTACAATTGAGCCCGAGTAGAGTTAAATATGGGGTAATTGAGAAAAGAAACATTCTAGATCCAATATCAACTTCAGATTACCATGTCAACAGTATACCTAGATCCATATCCTGTACTAGTTATCAATCTAAGGAATCCATTAGGACAACCTTTCTAGAGACCCAACATGTACATTTCCAACAAATTCTGATCATTAATTCATACATAAGTCGGTATAGGTAAAGTGAGGTAAAACAATTTTTTCAATTTGATTTGTTTTATCAAAAGATGGGGAAACTTAGGAAGCAACAATTTAATATTTGTTTTTCCAAATCCTTGTGATTCCTATATGATTCCTTTATGTTTCCATATTCATCCTCAATTCATATGATAACCCGCGTCGATTTACTATGATTTCTTTTTTCAAATTGATATTTTTAAAACTATAATTCGAGATACCTTGTCATATCATCTCTCGAGTAAATCAATATACTATGTCATGAATTATGGTTCAAATTTAGAAACCATTACACTCTGTCATGATTATTGGACCATGGATCATTCAATGATTTGAAAATTTTGTGTGAGGTCATATCTCAATGTAATTCAGAAGCCACTTGTACTCATAATCCCTATCTAATCACTATATCCATTCTTTACTTGTTCTTATGCTTTAAGTTGTTGTCTCATCCTCAATTAACAATGTGATAGAAGGGAAAATAGAGAACTTGAAATGTTCATTGATCCATGTGCAATATATATGGGTGTAAAGGTAATTCATCATGAACCTGCTGGTGATGAAATTTTAGAAGCTTATCATGAATTTCAAAATATTTTTGAGAAAGCAGGGTGGTTAAACTCTTTTTGAAAATTTTAGGGATATGATGATGAAATTACAAAGGAATTTGCTCAAATTTTTATAGGTCTAGGGCTCAAATTGATGATCTGACATTGAATGTTTCTAAAGCCACTATTTCCAAAACCATTGACTTATCCCAAGAAGGAAAGTGTTGGTTTAAAAAGAAACACATAGATGACAAGGTATGGCTATCCTTCTTGAAGGAATCAATGGAAATCCAAATTGGGGCATTGGGGTAGCACAAACATGGATAAAAACTTCCTGGAAAGAAGTTTTTTTTTCATCAAAAAAATATATCACACATGAGGGTTGGTATGGACTTACTGTTTTATACCAGATCAAATCTTTATTGCACTGCCAAGCATAGAAGGCCATAAATTTACTTATTTGTTATGGAAAGGTATTCATAAAATGGTTTCTTATGTTCAAATAAACCCTACGAAAATTGAGAGTAGCATATATCATCACTACCTTATTAATATCGTTGTCATTCAAGAACTCATAGATAGAAATGAAGAATGAGATCATTTTCTCATCTGAAATAAGCTTAAAAATAAATCCTGTAGCCAACATTTGTGATAAGGATGGTATTAGTTCCAAAATCAATAAGGATTTGACCTCAGAAAATGTGTTGGGTTAAAAATAAAAAGGGGGCTCCAAACTTAGAAGGGAAAATGACTAGTTAGAACATGAAAATGATCTATTAAAGAAGTAAGCTATAAAATGGTACCAACAATGTCAGAAGATTAAATTGCATAACATAAGGTTGTGCATTTAGGTTATGATGCAGGAAAACAAGGCACAAAAACACACAACATCTACCTCTAACCTTGATATTTTGATTAAGGAAGTTGAAAATGCTTGAAGTGTAATGCCCCATTTTAAACCCCATTGTGTAATGCTGTAAATATTTAAATATTGATGAAATGGCTACAAGCCGGATATGAACTATATAGTGTGACCATATTATGTAATTATGTACATTTTTAATTTAATATAAAAATACATGACTATTGTAGACTAAGAGGATGAAGAAGAGACACGGGGCTATAATTCCACAAGAGGGAGAGTGAGAAGGGGGTTAACGGGGAGATGACCCTAGTGATTTTATCATTTAAGTCACTATCCTTATTATTCCTTCTTTATATTTATTTTGATAAAAGCCTATTTAATTAAAGTGCATTATCCTTAACCTAATTTAATTATCCTAAACCTTGTGATTAGTGGGGGGAAAAGGTGAACTCCCCATGAGTGTCATTTATCCATCTCTCCTTAGCTTTGCATTCCACTCAGATAGTTCTCAACATGCATATAAATTATTTAGAACTAGTTCATTCTGCCATGATTCTACTATAATTCAACCATAATTAGTTGTTAGCTCTAAACTACCAGCACTGGTATGATAGTCTAGATCTAGCACCTGTGTTATAGCCTGGACCCGTACCCGATAATGAAAAAGTTACTTGGAGTCTTGGCATAGAGAGTTCCTGGTTTGACTATGTTGGAGCCCTGTAAGGGAATTGGGGTAAAATTCTCAAGGGACTATTAACTCAGAGAAGGGAAACCCAGAGACTATTAACTTAGAGAAGGGAGCCCCATTCTTTGGGTTGTGCAAGTTAATGGGGGAGGGGTGCTAGTGGATTGGGATAGATGTAGTAGGGAAAATTAACACCTTCTTGTGTATTAATAGCTCCATCTCGAGGGTGGCCTATGTTACAGACATAGTTCGTATAACATATTTCCTACGACTGGGAGGAACATTCTTGCTTGCTATGTAGTTAGTTGGGTTATATTTTTAGATATATTTCCATATGCATATGAAATTTTTGGTATTTATATATGTTATGTTATATAATTATTTACAATTATTTAACAATTTAAATGCAATAAATTAGTGGAATTGTGTGAATGCATTCATGTAGAAATTGCATGTAACATTTTTGTATATATTAAATTAATTCTAGATGATCATTTATTTAATTCCATTGTAATTGCACCAAAGTAGCGAGGTTCTCTACAACTGAGAATGGGGGAGATGTTTTCACGTAACATAATATAACGTTATGTAATGTTACCAAAATACAAAGTAATTAAAATAATCATGTCGGCTCATAAAATAAAAAATTAAAACCAAATAAAAAATAATTAAAAAAATCCACATCAGCTCATAAAATCAAAAAATAAAACCAACATATATCCATATTAAATCCATATCTATCAAGCACCAAGAGGATCAAATTTCTTGAGGAGTAAATTTTTTTGGACATGTACAAAATTTAAGATAAAAAAAATTTACACCTCAAAAAATTGGATCCCTCCCAGTGCTTTGATAGATCTAGGTTTAAGATGGATATATGTTGGTTTACGATTAACTCAATGGAAAAAAAAATGAGTTTTAGAGGAAATTTTGGGTAGTATTTTGAGTATCCCATCTCCCCAATTTCATTGTGAGGTCATCGGATACGTGACATGAAGAAATTTTTTCGTGATCACAAATTTTTCTTCAAAAGTTTGATAGCCAATAGTCTACTACATATATGCATAGCTCAACCATATAGTTGCATAAGGGGCATGCAACATCTTCTGCATGTGGGGATGTTGGGTCTCTATTTTGAATCCTTTTCTCATTGTTAATTACCATGTTTTTCCTATCTATTCATCCTTTCATTCCATTACTATTACATGTTTTTTCCTAATTACCTATGATGTCACCTCTCTAGAGCAATTCAAGATATTAAGTTGTTTGTATTCTCAATTTCCCTATTTTTGATCAACAAATTAGCTTGAAAACTTTTATATCTATTGCTTGCTACAAGAATCATTGTTCTTGTAACTAACACTTCAATCTTGCCACATAATTGATGATTAGGGTATAAACACTACATCAAATGAAGATTCACCACTTGGAGATCGTGCATGATTTCTATGAGATGGATCTATTTTCATTAGACATTGACAAAGATAAAATGAAAAGCAGTTGGATCATGGTCAATGCCAAGGTAAAATGCACCAAGTTTGGCATAGGATATATTCTAGATCGCGAAATTTCATAACATTTATGTATGAAATTGGTTATCGGTTATCGATTCCTTATTTGTATCCAAGAATACACCATGATGTATATTCCCTATTTCAATTATAGTATTAATTTGGTTGCATGTGATTAGAGAGGATATGAAGACATGGAATTAATTGCTATCCTATTAAGAACTTGATTCCTCATATTGTATCCCTTAATATCGTGGGTGTGGAATGGTAGAAGGGGAACTATTGGTACTATGCACTTTTCTTTGGTTGGAATGGAATGCTTATTTCTTTGCATTTGATGTGGTGATTGATTGAGTAATTAAGTAAGTGTTGATGGATTTCTTCTGAGTAAAGGAGGCCCCTTTCACTCAAAATTAATTCCATCATTATATTCATTGTATAGTTTGTTGTTTTGATTAATAGTTATTATTTAATTCCTTCATGGAATTTATTTCCTGTAATATGAGGTTGATTGTTTTATCCAGAGTGGAGTGTTATCTGATCTGATGTGTGTCATAATTTTATTTATGTTCCTTTAGGATTTGCGATATTCTCAAATTAAAAAATTGAGTTACTATCTAGATCTACTCATCATTAAATGAATCATAATACATCTAATTGTTACAAGAACATTTTGATTATAAACATAATGAAAGATTGTAATAATTAGTGGGAATAACTGTAGACTCAATAAATCTTGAGTAGCTAGATGTAATTTGAATGTACTGTATTTATATGCTATATTTTCTTTCATTGCTCTTTAATTTCTATTTGAAGCAAGTTATCAGAATTCCATATCTTGGTGTGGTGTGGCTCACTACCAGAATCTTAATAAATTGTTTTTACAATAATTCTCACAACATGAAAGTTGTGGAACTTGGAACAACAAATCCAAGATTTTCGGGTTTGATTTATTTTATTTAATGCTTTGTGAAGCTACTTGAGTCATTTGATTTATTGAGAAAAATATATAAAAAGAACATTACATGAATATTCCTGACGAGAATAAAATACTATGACTGGAATGAACAATACTGTAACTCCAATATTTCATCTTGATTCCTAAAATTGATTTACTAAGCAAGCTTCCTTTTGAATTCATTAGAATTAGTTTAGCATTTTTTAGAGTTAGATGCCCAATCCTACATATACATTTATTACATCTCATAAGTCCATGAACACCAGATTGATAATTTAATGTCTAGAATTTATACACATAAATTGACTAACACATACCCCAATAGTTGGAATACCATGGAAATTGTGTGCCTGGTAATATATGGGAAAATTCCAATTCTATAGGGGTGGTCTCTTTGGAATCTCTACATATTGAGCTAGGAGGCCCTTGAGCAGTAGGTTATTCTCTTCTTGGCTAAGGGGGTGGAATTTACCCTCAAAATAATATTTTTCTATTTTTTGCAGGCATATCCAACATTTGATGAATTGATTCCCTGGTTATAGGGCATATGACTATGGTTTGGTTTGAGGTCATAATCACCTTCTTTTCCAGTGTGTGATTTTGAGCTCACCAGGTGACAAGTTTAGGGAAAGCATATGCTTGATGTATTGCAGCTAGGGGAGAAATATATTTCCATAGGTTTAGGAAATCATGGGGGTCCTTGAATCTAGTATGTGCTTCAGACATGAATTTGTATAGGTTCGGAGTTTAAAGGGTAGGGTAAAATAGGTCACCCTAGGTATCCGTTAGGTGTTCATCATTTGGGTGTGTATTTTTTCCACTTTTAGACACATTTGGGTTCTAGATAGTGGCCATATTTAGGTGTAAAAGGACAATTTAATAGAATAATAAGCAATGTATATAGAATTATATGTTTTTGGTCGGTCGACTTCAAATTTTAGGCTTTACATGTCTTCATATATCACATGTAGCTCTACTTGAACAATGGTTGTTTTATATGCTTAGGCGATTAATTTAAAATTTTTAAATTGTTGCGCATTAAAGGACGAGATGCATGGCCCCTTATTATTGGCCTTCTGATAGTGACATGGATATCGTTTAATTATGGGTTGTTGGCCTGTGTCCATGCCTTGATCCTTTAGTGGTCCATGTGATGCTTAGTTGTCATGCCATTATGTCTAGATATTGCCTTGTTGTTTGATAGTTTCAATCTCATGAGGAAAGTGGTTTTATAAACCTTCCTTTGGGATCCTCAATGCATAATCACTCTCCACATCAGCTTAGTGGTATAAAATTTTAACATATTATACAAATTGATGAGAACTCTTCATATTTTTTGTTTTTTCTATAGGTTGCATTTAGTGGCTATTTTTACCCCCAAATCGAAAAGTGGTGATACTTGTAGCACCCTTTTTTTTCGGGACTAAAATTACAACTTTTTGGAAACCCCAACCGACGTTGATGCAATCGAAACCCTAAATCAACCCCTGAGCCAAAAAGTGGTCTTACCGGTAGCAACTTTTTTTTTTCAGATCTAAAATTACAATTTTTTGAAAACTCCGGTCGATGTCGGTGCAATCAAAACACAAAATTAACCCTCTAATCGAAAATTCAAGCTACTAGTGGCACTCATTTTTCCATCAGGTTACAATTGCATTCATTTCGAAACTATATATATATATATAATCTTTTAAATAAATTAAAAAATAAGAGATCCCAAATTTAATTAAAATTTTTTTTCTCTAGAAAATAAAAAAAATTAGATGAATGTGAATAAAAAATTTAAAAAGGAAAAAGACATTAAAAAAATTAAAATGTCTAAACTTTTTTAAATAAATATGAAATTTACCCCCCCAAAAAAAATTTAAAAAAATTAAAAAGAAAAGAAATATGAAAAATACAAACAAAAAATTAAAAAAAGACAAAAACATAAATAAGAATTAAAAAAACAAATAAAAAACTAAAAAGCTAAAAAAATACAAAATACAAAATAAAACAAAAAAATACAATATTAAAAAAACATTTAAAAAACAATAGCAAAAGATAATTAGATGAAGATGATAGTTAACGTCCATTGAGATCAACTTTGGTCTATTGGACCTTAAGAAATTACTTTCTTTGTTGTAACAAATTATTACTATGCTTAAAAAGCTTAAAATAAGCATATCGACGTCACCATAGTTTTGAAAACTTAGAATATTAGATAGGTTAGTATTATTATAAAGATTGGGAAATTGCAATCTAATGTGGTTGTCTCATGAAGATGGAAAATCCTATCCTCCCATGGTGTTTTAGGAATTGTCTAGCGCCCTGTTTCACTACGAATCTCATGAGAGTTCATTCTTATTTTGGCTATATTAGTTTTTTTCTTCAAGCTAGTTAAAATAAAGGGATACTTTTGGTCTACTAGATTAGGGTTAATGACCTCCTTTTAGTATCTTAGCTTCCTTTAAACTGCAAAATCCTTTTCTCCCCACATTTTCTCTCTAAAATTAGATGTAATATTATTGTTAATTTTATTGATATTTTGCAAAGTGGCATTTTCTTCTATCCCCCAATGATTAAACCAAGCCATGTTATCTTTATAACAACCTTTATTCAGCCATAGGTGGTCCTGACTAGATTTTAAAGCAATTTTAGAGAGACTCTGGTCTCCCATGTTATTTATCTTGTACTTGTACATCAAGTACCTTGTAATAGCGATGCTCTCTATGGGGGGAAGGCCTTCTTGTATAAGGAGAATAGGATTAGGCGTATTGCTTTTGATTATGAGGTTATAAGTTATAAAATGCTTCTATATTTGCTCGATCTTTCTCTAGGATTATCCAGAGATGCTCCACCCCCAAACTTCACAGCCAAACAAGATAAAGGGAGTGATAACATTTTTAAAGAGGAACTTATTTTATCCCACTAAATAAAAACAATTATAAAAAAACAAAAAAAAATAATTAAATTAAAATAAAAACATAAATATTTTTTTTATTAAAAATAATTTTAAAAACATTTTTTTAAATTAATTAAAAAAATAAAATAAAAAACTATAAAAAATAAAAAAATGTAACCCCATGTACCCCCTTCCCTCTCCCCCCCACAACCCCTCACATCCATCCCTTCACTCCCCCATGCCCTCCCTCTCTCCCCTACCCCCCCTCCCCTCACTTCTACACCTATCCCCTTCCCCTCCCCATTCTCCATGTTACCCCATCCCCTCCCCTTGGTGTGACCCCCTCTCCCTCCTACCCTCCATCCCCTCTTCCCTCCTCTGCTTTGCTCAATTGTTGAATCGAGTCTCCATGGGGGTGAGGGAATGGGAGGGTGGAGGGTGCGGAGGGGAGTGGGAAAAGGGGTCATTACGAAGGGAAGGGGAGGGGAGGGGGAGTGGGGGTAGAGGGGAAAGGGGAGGAGGTGTGGGAGAGGGGAGGGGAGGGGAGGGGAGGTATGGGTGAGAAAGGTGCGGGAATAGGAGGGGGGGCGTAGGGGATGTAAGGGAGGGATGGGTGGGGGGGTTTGAAGGAAGGGGGTGCGTGGGGGTTAGGTTTTTATTTTTATCTTTTTAATTTATTATTATTATTATTATTTTAATTGTTTTTTAAAATATATATTTTAATTTTTTTTAGTTTTATTAAATGTTCTTAATTTGTCAAATCTCGCTAGATCATTCAATTAAGGTGCGGGTCTCACGAGCTACTTGGGAGGAGACACCCAAAATCTAACTAGTTGAGGGTTGGTGCGGCCCAGGCCGAGTGTGATCCTTGGGTGAATTTGACAGCTTAGATGCCCTTGGGTCATGGTTACTTAGACCAAATGCCACTCTCACAAGTCAGGGAGATTCTAGAAAAAAAAAAGCTTTTACTTTTTTTTTAAACTGTTGTTTTTTGGTATTTTTTTTAATTTCTTATAATTTTGTAGTTTTTTTTAAATTTTGTATTTTTTAAAAGTTTTGTTTTGTTTTTTACCTTTTATTTTATTTATTTTTTAAAAATGGTTTATGTTTTTTAACATTTTTTAAATATTTGTTTTTTTTGTTTTTAAAAATTTAAAAATATTTGTGTTTTTTTTTCAAATTTACTAACAAAAATTGCAAATTTTATTTTTTTTAAATGTTTTTTTTTCAAATTCATTTTTTTAAATTTTTCGGAGAAAATTATATTTTGAATTAAAATTAGATTCTCTCTCTCTCTCTTTAAAATTTATTTAGAAGAAGAAAACATTAAATATCACCATGCATGATTTCAAAATGAATGCAATTGTATCCCGATGATAGAAAGGGGTGCCACCGATAGCGCCACTTTTCGATTCGATTTGAATTAGGATTTTGATTGCACCAACACTGGTTGAGGTTTTAAAGAAGTCGTAATTTCAGCTCCTTGAAAAGGTTGTTGGTGAAAATATATGCTGTCTAATTCAACATTTAATTGTCGACCCGGGAAGGTAGCTTATGAGGTCCAAACACTATATGTGTAGGATTGAAGGCTTGAACTAATCTAATCTAAAGGTGGAATTGACAAGTTCTAGGGAAGTTAACAAGCTATAAAAATAGAGGTAAAGTATTGACTGCAAATCCAAATACAAGCTCTGTTGATGTATGTGTAACTTCAGAATGTATTTCACCCATGTATATTGTATTCCTATAGAGATGTTATTATTCCTCTATATGGAAGTGTTTGTATTCCTATAGAGATGTTATTATTCCTCTATACGGAAGTGTCGTCATTTATATTTTAAGTGCCGTAACTTATACTTGATGGGTTATTAGACCACCTTGTTGGGGTTGGCCCTGTATAAGTCATGTGGGTCGAAGGGATATTAGACCACCCTATTGGGGGTCGGCCATGTGGGTCAAAGGGTTATTAGACCACCCTATTGGGTGTCGTCCCAGTCAGTATTATGTTATGTAGTTAAGTTAAGGCCGACCTAGTAAAGGTTATTAGGCAAGTCAAGTCATGTATAAATAGAGTGCGGGAGGCACACTATTTGATCATTCTATTCTCACACACACTCTTTGGAGAGTGGTGCACTTGTGGAGGAGGAGAAGCTGCTGCTAGGAGATATTTATCTCTTATGCTTGGGTTGTATCATTACTCTATCTATCTTTGAGGAAGTTATTGGGGTTTTTCACCTTTATGGTTTTCCCCAAGTAAACTCTATGTCTCTTGTGTGCTTGCATTATTGTGTCCATGATTGATATGCTGTAGATATGCTATACATGTTGTTCTCTTAGTTAAGATCCTAGATCATATTGAAGTAAATTATGAAAAACTAACATGGTGTCAGAGCTAGCCTGAAAGAAGGCATGGTATGGCATATATGACACTTGTTGCACTTACGATGCTAGGGTTTGATATAGCAAAAACAAGTCATCGTAGAACTTTCGCTATAAATCCATTTTGGCGAAGTTTCCAAATCTATAACTTTTACAGGTTGACGATCAGATCCCCATGTACCTTGTGTCCAAAGGAAAACTTCTAATTCGTTGTACTTTGTGTTTTATGATTTGTACAATATAGGGTTTCTGCCTCTTCCAGATCTTAGTCATAAATAGGTGACCTAGGAAAAAAGGTCATAACTTGGGCTAGGAAGCTCAAAATGAAATTTAGTAAAAAGTGATAGGTAGTTCATAGACTGTACTTTCTCAAGTAACTTTTTCAGAGGCCGAAATTGAACCAGTGACACTTGGCATGCCGTACAAGTTTGCTCTCCTGTTTTATCCCATAAACAGATCATATTGCGACACTTGGCATAAATCTCTCTCAGAGAATCCAATTGAGGTCAGACCTATGGGGTTGGAAAGATGAGAGGTCGGGATACCACAGGTAGAAGTTTGAGAGCTTGTGGATCAGAAATTTTGGAGTTACACCAGAAACAATCAGGTACATATTTCTGTCAAAAAATAATTATTTTTGAGCACCTTCATTCATGTCTTCGGGAATTTAGGGTTTCGGAGAAAGATGGAATTTTTGTAATCAGAGACCACGGCTGAATGCTACTCATCAAAATCGAATTTTAGAGACCAAGATCAGAATTTTTGGTTGGACAGAAGGTCGAGCTTGATCAGACCCTAGTTCGGGACTTTGATCAGAAAAGTTGAAAATTAGGGCTCCTGCAAAAATGGGAAGTTTTGAAATCTGTGACCATGACTGGAAGCTCCTCAGAAAAATAGAAGCTTAGAGCTTTGGATAGAAACTTTTGATTGGGAAGAAGGGTGGGATTTATCAAACCCTAGTTTGGGGTCATGTCTAGTGAATCCAAAAGTTTCAAAGGAAAAATTGAGGGGTGAAACTTTGCAGTTTTCAAATTCTGAATATACCGGCTTGGTCAGCTCATCAAGGCGCATCTCTCTATCCTTTCAGAAGTTTGAAATTCAAAGTTTGAATTTTTAGGGTTTCTCAGACAAACCCTAATCCAGCTCCAGATCCAGTTCCTGCAAATCAAGTGGATTGGGTTAATCCTAGAAGAGAATGGATTGGTCACCTGCATAAGTGAAGAAGTTCCTGTTTCAGAGGGAGATGAGGCTGAGGCCTTACATAAGAAGATTACAAGCAATCTCGATAGGCATGACTCATTCAGGTATGTTTCGAATTTTGTTCATAATTAAGTTTTTGATATGTTTGTCTTCATATTATTAGGGTTAGTACAATCTTGGTTAATTTTAGACTTGTCGTATCACCTTAATAAAATTATGAATGCAAGATAGAATATATTCATTGATTAGGGTTTTTCACACTTATGATTGTAATAATGCATTGTGATGTTGTATGAGGTTGATGTTGTCCACTAACATGAAAGGTACATCAAGAAAGACAAATCATGTTCTAGTTCAAGAACATATGACCATGGTGACATGAAGACAAAGGTTCATCCATTGCCATGGATCACATAGAAGATCTACTTACGAGGTATGTATAACTTGGTTAACCTATGAGATATGCAGGTTACTAGCACAAGTCACTTAAGAGAACAAGAAGACATCATGTGGGTATGTTAAACAATAACCAACTAACATATTAATCCAGGTATGTTTTTCCTATATCAAGTTATAATCCTACCTTGTGTAAAGTATACATGGCATGATTGATAATGATTATTCATAGGTTTGAATAATCATGGGTGTATGCATATTATGTTTCTTAACCAGAAGAGTCATGAAAGTATAGGTTTGAGTAATCACGGGTGTAGACATATTATGTTTCTTACTTTAATTTATGATATGACTAATTATAAGAGTCCTTGAATACTAATGCTTATTATTTCTGTTTGAAATGATCATGACTATACATGCTTAAGATTATTGTGTTTTGATAGTATTGAGAATATACCAATAAATGTATGATTATGTATGAGATCTCGAGGATATCACAATAATGATACTTGTAAGAATGCATAGTGATCGAGGATGGATATAAGTTCAAGGATAGGTAATCCAGGAAGTAAAGATCAAGAGGGAGCACACTCCAGTGGTTTCTGCAAGGATGCAGATATTCAGAGGGAGTTGACCACTTCTCACAATCCACATCAGAATGGAGTTGCAAAAAGGAAGCAAAGATTGAGAGGGAGTCAACACAACAAACAAACAAAGATAAGTATTTGAATTATCATTTCTTCCATAATACTGTTCAATGATGTATATACTGATGTCCCTAGAATTAGGTTGTGTATTATGCATATTAGAATAATTGCATTGATGAACAATATACTACGAATATGCATGTGATGGGTAAGTGGCCTATGGCATTGTACAACATTCCATTGCTACTTATCTAGAATGAAACCTCTTTGCCGACATGTTGGGAGTAGTGCAACCTCTTAACAATGTTCTGGTAGAGATTGGAAGGCATCTAGAAAGTTACAGGATATGGATGAATGTTGTATTGAAGCATTGGCTAAAATAATTGCATGACTGTATGGCATATTTCTTTATGTAAGAATTTGTTCTGAAAAAACTATGAGAAGTTTCTAATCATGCAATTTAACTTGTTTTGTAGGAAAGATCGTATACGAGCACCTACAAAAGAAGGACTACAACATTTGTTTCAGCAACAAAGTTATATACTGAAGATATTGAATATATTGAAGTTCCCAGGATTCGGGAAGAATGCCATGATCAAGGAGTACCAGTCGATCATGAAGAATGATGTTTGGGATGCAGTCCCAAGACCTGAAGGGAAGTCTGCTGTGACTTCCAAATGGATCTCTACAATCAAGCATGCTGTAGATGGTAGCATGGAGAAATACAAAATGAGGTTTGTAGCTCATGGATTCTCCCAGAAAAAGGGATTGAGTATGAAGAGACTTCTACACCTATAGCCAGGCACACTTCCATCAGATCAGTACTTGCTCTCGTTGCAGTGATGAAATGGAAGATACACCAGATGGATTTCAAGACAACTTTCTTGAATGGTGTAGTTGAAGAGGAAGTGTATGTGGAGCAGCCACTTGGTTTTGAGACACATGACGGGAAGTCATATATGTGCAGAACTTGGTATGGTAGGATAGATAACTTTCTATCCAGTTTGGGCTTTACCAAGAGTAAAGCGGATTCCAACCTTTACTACAAGGTTGAGGAAGGAAATCCAGTGATACTACTATTGTATGTGGATGACCTATTTGTAACAGGCGAGGATAGATTGATTTCCGACACAAAGATGAATCTTGCTGCCAAGTTCGAGTTGAAGGACTTGGAGATGATGCACTATTTTCTAGGCATGGAAGTGTGGCAGAGTGCAGATGGGATCTTCCTTAGACAAGGGAAGTATGCAGTAGAGATCCTGAAGAGGTTCGGGATGATGGACTACAAGGCCATGGCCACACCTATGGCATCGAACCTGAAGCTTCTGTGTGATGCTTCATCTGATCCGGTTGATGTCACTATGTATCATCAGATGATTAGGTCCTTGATGTACCTGACGAACACGAGACCAGATATTTGATTTGTGGTGAACACATTGAGCCAGTTCTTGATGGATATGAGGAGTGTTCACCCGGTTGTTGTAAAGCATATTCTGAGGTACCTGAAGGGTACAATTGATTATGGACTCAAGTATGATGCGAATCAAAATTTTAACCTACAGGGTTATGTTGATTCAGATTGGGTAGGCAGTGCTGCAAATAGGAAGAGCACTTCTGGGTGCTGCTTCAGTATGGGAACAGGTGTGATCTCTTGGTTTAGCAGGAAGCAGTCCTGCGTAGCATTGAGTACAGTTGAAGCAGAGTATGTTGTAGCTTGTTTAGCTAGTTGTGAGGCAGTATGGCTTCAGAAGCTACTGTCTGAGTTATTTGATCTCCCGTTGGAGGCTACTGGTATCTTTTGTGACAACCAGAGTTGTGTGAAGCTGTCTGAGAATTCGATGTTCCACGACAGGTTGAAACACATTGAGATCAAATATCACTATATCAGGGATATGGTGCAGAGAGGAGTAGTGAAGCTCCTGTATGTTGCAACAGATGAGCAGGTTGCAGATGTGTTGACGAAGCAACTAGCCAAAGTGAAGTTCGAGTGCTTCAGAGAGAGGCTTGGTGTTCTTTAGATTGATGACACTTCAAGGAAGAAGTGATGGAGACATTTGCTGAAGCCATTTCAAGCATGGTGGAAGTAGGATCCTTCACATGGCTATGGATGTAAGCGCTGGATGATGAGCATCAGGATGATGTTCTAGTTTCTGCTTGATATGATCAGTTGGATCATTTATGTATGTATGCATCATGTTGGATGTTGGATATGATCAGTTGGATCATTTATGAATGTATGCATCGTGTTGGATGTTGGATATGACCAGTTGGATCATTTATGTATATATGCATCATGTTGGATGCTTGGACCATGTATCTGTATATGTATCAGGTGGATACGATTGTATGATCAGGTAGATCATGTATGTTGATATATATCAGGTGGATACATTGTATGATCAGGTGGATCATGTATGTTGATATATGATCAGGTGGATCATGTATGATGATATGTATTAGGTAGATACTTAGTATGCATTAGGTGGATTCATTATATGATCAAGATGATCATGGATGACGAGCTTCAGGATGTTGCTCCAGATGACATGCATCAGGACAATGTAGTGATGATGATCATATGTGATGACATGTATCAGGTGGATACATTACATAATTAGTTGGATTATGTGTGATGAGTTCCGAAGACACAGATGCACATGAGCTTTTCGGACATGGTTGTAGATGTGTTCTCCCATGGTCGCGATGTAATTGCTGGGATTTTTCGACATGGTGGCAGATGTGTTCTCCCATGGTCGTGATGTAATTGCCAGAGCCATTCGAGCATGGTTGTAGATGTGTTCTCTCATGGCTGCGATATAAGTGTTGGGGCCATTCGAGCATGGTTGTAGATGTGTTCTCCCATGGCTGCAATATAAGTGTTGGGGCCATTCGAGCATGGTTGTAGATGTGTTCTCCCATGGATGTGATATAAGTGCTGGGCCATTTGAGCATGGTTGTATATGTGTTCTCCCATGGCTGCAATATAAGTGATGTGCCATTCCGACATGGTGGTAGGTTGGTCCTCCCATGGTCGTTGATGTAAGTGTTGTGAGCCTTTCACGGATGGTGGTAGGTTGGTACTCCCATGCCGGTGAGTGTAAGTGCTGTGTGTGTCCATCTAGGTTGTGCTTCGTGATACTCTGTGGCCATGGAAAGGTTGTGCAGTAGCATGTAAAAGGTCCTGGGAGATCCGATAGGTTGAGCTGTGTGCTCGTAATCAGTCCTGGGATGCTCTTTCGAGGTTTTGTTGACTCACGTAATAAGTCTTGAGGATTCCATAGTATGTCCAGTGATGATGAAGACCTACAGGTGGTGGGCCTACATCCAGTATGAAAAAGGACTGGCTCTGTAGAACTTCCTATGATGAGTAGATTCAGAGATTGATTGATATAGCAACATCAATGATGATGACGATGATTCAAGGATGATGATTCGCTGATGATGATCCAGAGAAGAAGACTTGTGCTAGCAGATCTGTGTCGAGAAATACCTTCCTAGTTAAGAGGGAGTGTTGATGTATATGTAACTTCGGAATGTATTTCACCCATGTATATTGTATTCCTATAGAGATGTTATTATTCCTCTATACGGAAGTGTTTGTATTCCTATGTTATGTGGTTAAGTTAAGGCCGACCTAGTAAAGGTTATTAGGCAAGTCAATTCATGTATAAATAGAGTGCAGGAGGCACTCTATTTGATCATTCTATTCTCAGACACACTCTTTGGAGAGTGGCACACTTGTGGAGGAGGAGAAGATGCTGCTAGGAGATGTCTATCTCTTATGCTTGGGTTGTATCATTGCTCTATCTATCTCTGAGGAAGTTATTGGGGTTTTTCACCTTTATGGTTTTCCCCAAGTAAACTCTGTGTCTCTTGTGTGCTTGCATTATTGTGTCCATGATTGATATGCTGTACATGTTGTTCTCTCAGTTAAGATCCTAGATTAGATTGAAATAAATTATGAAAAAACTAACAAGCTGAAAATGAAAACTAAAGGTAGACTAAAGAGGTAAAAAGAACTAAAATGGAAACAAGGTTTAAACAAACTCTATGGTAACACTATGTAATTCGAGGTAAGGTTCTAACTACAAATTCAAGCACTGGCTAGCTACAGAAAGTAAATGCAAACAAAAAATCTAAGAAATTAAACTCTAGTTGTTCATAAAAACATAACAGAAAATATTAAAGTCCGGATGGCAGTCCGAATGACAGTCCGGATGACAAAAATGATACAAACTATGAAAATAAACAGGCTAAATGATTTTAATACCAGCTGGGTTTATGCATACTACTCTATGGTGCAAGCATGACAGTAAATGAACTATTTGAATTAAAATAACAAGAAGAAACTATAGTAATTTTCATTCAAAGGAGAAAATCAATTTCTATTGCATAGTAAAACATAGTTAAAAGGTAAATAAATCCAACTACAACTACAATAAAATTAAGTTAAGTGTAAATGCATTTCATCATGACTTATAACATAAATAATTAATCTATGTGTTAATATGAAACCAAATATGAAATGCTAAAGGTGGATTCAAATCCCAAACTAGCTACAGAACATAATAAAGTAATGGAAAATTAACCTAACCCCTAACTAATTATTTATGCACAAAACGTAATACCGGAAATTCTGGAAAATACTGAAAATTATGTCTAAATACGAATGGAAGGCTGAAAGACAGTCTGAATGAAGGTGCGAACGGAATGCTGAAAAAGAGTCTGAATTAAGGTGTGAATAGAATGCTGAAAAACAGTCTAAATGTAGGTACGAATGGTCGGCCGTATGAATTCTAAAGATGCAATATTACATGAAAACAAAAGAAAATTGATTTTTATAAACAACGGAATAATTACAACTATTGAACACCTCAAAATCTATCTATTCTATGATCTAAGTAAACCAAAGACTTAACAATTTGAGAATTAAAATACAATTATGTTATACGAATTTAAAATGCAAACTAGTTTTGAGCAAAGCAAAGCTTGCTCTATTATGAAAGAAAACTAACTATGAGCATTCGAAATGAAAGTCTATTTAACTAAACTAAAACTTATTGTTCTATGTAAAAGAAACTACTTAATTGCATTTAGCTTGAAAACTAATTCCTATTACAAATTAACCAAATGAAATAGACAATGCAATTCTTTCTACTTAATGAAAGCTACAACAATAAAAACTAATTCTTTCTAATTGATGACAGGTACAACAATAAAAACCAATTCTTGGATCCAAGGTGCAAGGAAATAAAAATTAATCTAAAGGCATAAACAATAAATTGAATTCAAACCCTACTCTATGCCAAAAGCAACTACACTACTTGCATGAAATAAACTAAAATGCTATAGTGAAAAGTAAATCAAAGACTACTATGCGAGAAAAACTAATCACTATTGTATGAATTGAATTGAGATGCTATCTATGTAATTCAGTAAACTGTATCTACAAAATACACAAAACACTATCTATGAAAGGCATGCAATAGAGATCTCATTTCCTACGTAGCAGATTACAATGAGCTCATATAATATAACACATCATGCATGAATAGAATTAAAAAAAAACGTTTGCACAACAATACATTATAAGCATATATGAAATGAAATGAATGTTTGTATACAGTGAGAACAAAGCACACGATACTTAGATGAAAGGAAGAAAACATAAACACATAACAAAACCTTCTACTTCCGAGGGGCCCTCTCAAGAGCAGAGGTTGCAGATCTACGAGCTAACCAGTCACAAAAGAAAATGAAATTGGGATGGAACAGAGCAGAACTTCCATTATAAAAATTCAGATCAAACTACATAATTTCTCATCCCTATGGGGCTCTATTTATACATAAAAATCCCAGTGGGGAAGGATAGAGTCGAATCCCCCAAATTCCTGAGGTGTTACAACTAATTACTAAATTTAGAAAACGACCAACCACGTTTTCTAGGAAAGTTGGTTTCAGAGAACCACAAATGGCTCCCAAATGGCTTTGAATTTTGGCAAAAGTCCTCATCACAACCTAAATGGGTCTATTCCGCACAAAACCCATATGCCAAAATTTTCAATTTCGCCTCCGTTTGCCCACAGATCTAACCCGAAATTTTGCTGTCTATTAAAAAACGTTTTTGATAGAAAATGAATGAAGGTCCGAATGAGTGTCTGAATGACCTGTAACGGAAATTAGTTAATAAACCCGGTTTCTGAGTGGAATTTCTGCTCGTTTGTTGCATGAGTCGATTGTTGGTTGGGTTTGTTGGCTTCAAGTTGTGGTTGCATTTTATTGGCTGGGTTGGAAATATCTTAATCCTCTTTGTGCGCTTCATTCCATCGCGTGAATCTGGGCGAATTATACTTTTATATCCTGCACAAAATGTTTACATTATATTAACCTACAACAATTAAAAAAAGAAACGTATATCAAATATGAAGTCACTTTAAATTAAATCATAGTGGAGTAATATGAGGTGGCTTGCTTTTAAAAAAAAACTAATCTAAATTTCCATAATCAACGTGTTTCATGTCTTTAATTTAAGCGGCATAAAGAGTGGATTTTCGTTATATATTAAAGAATTACCATGTCATGAAAATAACAATTTTAGTTAAAATAACTTTGGTTATTATTTTCAAATTTAAAACAATTTTTGTTAAAATGAAATTAAAATAGTTTTAACTTCTTTCAATTTAAATTTGTTTAAATGTGAATTAGTGAACCAACTCATCATTACTTCATGTTTTATGCATATGCAGGTATTCACAAGATCAATGAGAGGATAGACCAAACCAGTAACCCAATATTGAAACATGCCATCAAACCAGTGTGAAATTTAGGACTTGGAAGAAGGGCTGAATGAAAGGTAAGATGGAGTACCGAACGTCTATCATTTGCGCAATATTGTATTTAATGCATTTAAAAAAAACATATTAGGCTCACTTTTCATTTACGAGATTTAATTAATAAAACAAAGTAAAAGTTAACCTTATTGAACATAAATGTATTAAATCATGGTAGATAAGATGAGAAATTAATGTAAATAACATCATTATAAAAGACAATTCCGGAGCCCAACACTCCCCCAAATCAAAGGTATGGCACGTCTGTGTGCCATGAATGAATTGGAAGTGGTCTTTCATTTATTCAAAAACTCTATTTGATCATTGATAGTTTATAGGCAATCTTTAGCAAAACTAAGCCAACTTTATTAATGCATGAAAAACTAGAACTTAGAATTTTTTTTATTAATGTTATGTTATGAGAAGACCAAAACAACTTCATATTATTTAAGATTTCGCCAACTAGTAATAATTCATAATTATGAAGACCATATAAATTGAGACTCTCTCTCCCCCATACCAAAGGTATGGCATGTCCGTGTGCCATGAATGAATTGAGACCGGGTTGTGTTCTCATGTCAACACTTTGGATCAACAACACTCAATAGGTAATATCATACTAAGTCAAATTCTTCAATACATGCAAATTCATCAGTTTATGCTCACAAAGACCACATATAGCTTATGATAGGGGATTTTCCTCATGTCTCCCAAAATAGAAAACATGAGGGTATAGATAGTCTGTAAATCCTATAGGATACTAGTCATCCCTACTACTTCTCAAAGGTTTATTGTTATTCAAGTAATTATGGACAACGTTTGCATTTGAGTTCATTAGGCTCCTAAGTCTATGGGTCCCACTTCTAGGATAGTGACATCCTAGGTATAGTATGAATTAGGCAACAGGGTCTTAAGTGCAACTTACAAACATTCTCAAATGATAAATAGATGAAGTTCATTTACTATAACTTAACCATATATACTCCTTTCTAGCTAAACTCACAAATAGTTCCATACATTGAGGCATAGAAGAACCATATACTTTGCATAAATTATCCTCTCTAGGTAGCTTCCCCTCTTTCAGCCAGGCCTGTTCAGTACCCCGTCGGGCTTACCTAGTCATACCATATGCCGATACCCGCTACCAGTAAGCCTGTTCAGTACTCCGGTGGGTCAACCTCTTAAACCTGTTTTGCATTAAAGGCTCTTGTCCCAGTATTTCCACTCCTTATAGATTTTTGACAGTTAAATTTGCCTATGAAGGAGTGAATGGGGGAGCATATCTGAAAACCATGCTACATGATGGGATGGTATATGGGTTGGAGGATAATTTATTTAAAACTTTTTTTGAACCAAATAAATATATTTCTCCCAATATATTGGATATTGCAAGTGAGCTAACCAAATCAAAGACATAGATGGTTGAGTTTATTAATGTGAAGTGGATGGATCCATAAGATAATGAATGAAAGGTGTCTCTAGTCCCAAAGATCGCCTCTTTCATATAGAGTTATAGTAGTGTTCCCCACAAACTAGGAATTTCATTCACCCTTATGCTACTGTGTAGTAGAGATGCTTAAATAACAAGCCCTAATAATGAAGCTAGGATGTACGAGTGACCTCTAGGTTTTAGATAGACCTTAATTTATGACAAATTCCCATGATGTTTAAAGTTGGTCTTGAGTAACTGGTATAATAAGAAATATGCATGTATGAAAATGAATAATGATGTAAGATTGTTTTGGTTTAGTCATTAACATGATCTTATTCTTAGTTCTTTTATTTTAAAGGAAAACAGAAAGTGAAGTTGTATGAGTATCTAAAGCTAACTAACCACATACAAATTTTTATTGATATACATACTATCATATGCTATCTAAAAGAAAGAAAAACTCTTTATTCAAGTGTAAGAACTTTTCCAATGTAATTATGTGCGAAGCAAAATGAAAAACATACCTATATCCACATATGAAAAAGTTAAAGCAGTGATTACCTGGATGTGGAGAATCAACCGACTTACTTGCTTTTTCAACATAAGGTGTCGGAAGGAATGGTATTGTGGCCTCATTACCTCTTGGGACCATCTTTCGATGTAATCTTGATACTCACCTTCCTTCCTCATGCCATGTAGATCCTCTTCCTCTGAATGTTCAATTACTTGGGTACATGAAATATCTATTGATAGATATGTGGAGAACTCTTCAATTTCAAGTCTCTCTCCATCAAATGTAATCTCCAAGTTTCCATTTTCCTTGGTAGATTGGCAAGGAGAGTCGGTTTGTAGTTCATGGAGCTGTGGTTCTTCTATTATTCCTGGAGAGGTAGATAAATTCTTGAGTTCTGTCAAGATATGTTCTTCTTGAGGAGAATAAATTGAGATCCCAGCTGCTGCTAGGATTTGAGAGAGTTATCTCATACTAATAATCACCTTTGATTCCATGTCATTGGTTGGTAGGTTCTACCTCACACATGGGTTAGTGTCTAGGGTTCTTACAACACCAGTATTTTTTTTTTAAATGTGTTTTTAAAATACTTTCTACTACTAAAACAAAGTTGCGAACTAAACAAACCACACTTTTATGAAATAAAGCACCTACATGAAATTAACTTGTGGAAAACACACTCAAACGTACATAAAGGAAATCACACTTGTGCGGAAAGGAACAACAAGGCTTTGGGGCACCCCACTAGAGTGGATGCGCAGGTTCTTACCTCTTGTCTTACCGTTCTCCCCTCCCCCTTGTTGTGTAATGTAAAAGCAACTTATCTACCTAGAATCCAACCCCTTTAGCACCTCCCCGACGACGGCGCCAAAATGTTGGTGAAAATATATGCTATCTAATTCAACATTTAATTGTCAACCCAGGAAGGTAGCTTATGAGGTGCAAACACTATATGTGCAGGATTGAAGGCTTGAGCTAATATAAGATAAAGGTGGAATCAACAACTTCTAGGGCAGTTAACAAGCTATACAAATAGAGGTAAAGTATTGACTGCAAATCCAAATACAAGCTGTAAATGAAAACTAAAGGAAGACTAAAGAGGTAAAAAGAACTAAAATGGAAACAAGGTTTAAACAAACTCTATGGTAACACTATGTAATTCGAAGTAAGGTTCTAACTACAAATTCAAGCACTGGCTAGCTACAGGAAGTAAATGCAAACAAAAAATCTAACAAATTAAACTCTAGTTGTTCATAAAAACATAACAGAAAATATTAAAGTCCGGATGGAAGTCCGGATGACACTCCGAATGACAATCCAGATGACAAAAATGATACAAACTATGAAAATAAGCAGGCTAAATGATTTTAATACCAGTTAGGTTTATGCATACTACTCTATGGTGCAAGCATGACACTAAATGAACTATCTAAATTAAAATAACAAGAAGCAACTACACTAAATTGCATTCAAAGGAGAAAACCATTTTCTATTGCGTAGTAAAACAGAGTTAAAAGGTAAATAAATCCAACTATAGCTACAATAAAATGAAGTTAAGTTTAAATGAATTTCATCATGACTTATAACAGAAATAATTAATCTATGTGTTAATATGAAACCAAATATGAAATGTTAAAGGTGGATTCGAATCCCAAACTAGCTACAGAACATAATAAAGTACTAGAAAATTAATCTAAACCCTAACTAATTATTTCTGCACAAAACGTAATACTGGAAATTCTGGAAAATACTGAAAATTCTATCTAAATACGAATGGAAGGCTGAAAGACAGTTTGAATGAAGGTGCGAACGGAATGCTGAAAAACAATCTTGATTAAGGCGTGAACAAAATGCTGAAAAACAGTCTAAATATAGGTACGAATGGCTGACCGTATGAATTTTGAAGATGCAATATTACATGAAAACAAAAGAAAATTGATTTTTATAAACAGCAGAATAATTACAACTATTGAACAACTCAAAATCTATCTATTCTATGATCTAAGTAAACCAAAGACTTAACAATTTGAGAATTAAAATACAATTATGTTATACGAATTTAAATTGCAAACTAGTTTTGAGCAAAGCGAAGCTTGCTCTATTATGAAAGAAAACTAACTATGAGCATTCAAAATGAAAGTCTATTTAACTAAACTAAAACTTACTGTTCTATGTAAAATAAACTACTTAATTGCATTTAGCTTGATAACTAACTCCTCTTACAAATTAACCAAACGAAATAGACAATGCAATTCTTTCTACTTAATGAAAGCTACAACAATAAAAACTAATTCTTTCTAATTGATGACAGGTACATCAATAAAAACTAATTCTTGGATCCAAGGTGCAAAGAAATAAAAAATAATCTAAAGGCATAAACAATAAACTGAATTCGAACCCTACCCTATGCTGAAAGCAACTACACTACTTGCATGAAATAAACTAAAATGCTATAGTGAAAAGTAAATCAAAGACTACTGTGCGAGAAAAACTAATCACTATTGTACGAATTGAATTGAGATGCTATCTATGTAATTCAGTAAATTCTATCTTCAAAATACACAAAACACTATCTATGAAAGGCATGCAATAGAGATCTCTTTTCCTACCTAGCAGATTACAATGAGCTCATATAATATAACACATAACATGCATGAACATAATCAAAAAAACGTTTGCACAACAATACATTATAAGCATATATGAAATGAAAGGATTGTTTGTATATAGTGAGAAAAAAGCACATGATACTTATCTGAAAGGAAGAAAACATAAACACATAACAAAACCTTCTACTTCCAAGGGGCCCTCTCAGGAGCAGAGGTTGCAGATCTACGAGCTAACTAGTCACAGAAGAAAACAAAATTAGGATGGAACAGAGCAGAACTTCCATTATAAAAACTCAGAGCAAATTACATAATTTCTTAGCCCTATGGGGCTCTATTTATACATAAAAATTCTAGTGGAGAAGGAAAGAGTCGAATCCCCCAAATTCCTGAGCTATTACAACTAATTTCTAAATTTAGAAAACGGCCAACCACGTTTTCTAGGAAAGTTGGTTTCAGAGAACCACGAACTGCTCCCAAATGGCTTTGAATTTTGGAAAAATTCCACTTGATGACCTAAAAGAGCCTATTTCGCACAAAACCCATGTGCCAGAATTTTCAATTTCGCCTTTGTTTGCCTGCAGATCCAGACCGAAATTTTGTTGTTTGTTAAAACACGTTTTTGACAGAAATTGAATGAAGGTCTGAATGGGCGTTTGAATGAGCGTCCAGATGACCTGTAACGGAAACTTGTTAATAAATCCAGTTTCAGAGCGGAATTTCTGCTGGGTTGTTGCATGAGTCAATTGTCGGCTGGGTTGGAAGTTTCTTAATCCCCTTTGTGCGCTTCATTCCATCACGTGAATCTGGGCGAATTTATCTTTTACATCCTGCACAAAACGTTTACATTATATTAACCTACAACAATTAAAAAAAGAAACGTATATCAAATATGAAGTCACTTTAAATTAAATCATAGTGGATTAATATGAGGTGGCTTGCTTTAAAAAAAAACTAATCTAAATTTCCATAAGCAGCGTGTTTCATGTCTTTAATTTAAGTGGCATAAAGAGTGGATTTTCGTTATATATTAAAGAATTACCATGTCATGAAAATAACAATTTTAGTTAAAATAACTTTGGTTATTAGTTTCAAATTTAAAATATTTTTTGTTAAAATGAAATTAAAAT
Organism: Larix kaempferi; assembly: GCA_027924585.1. Classification (NCBI taxonomy): domain Eukaryota; kingdom Viridiplantae; phylum Streptophyta; class Pinopsida; order Pinales; family Pinaceae; genus Larix; species Larix kaempferi. The sequence continues at coordinate 10,703,543 of BSBM01000087.1, forward strand.
AGTTTTATCTTCTTTCATTTTTAAATTTGTTTAAATTTGAATTAGTGAACCAACTCATCATTACTTCATCGTTTATGCATATGTAGATATTCATAGGATCAATGAGAGGATAGACCAAACCAATAACCCAATATTGAAACATGCCATCAAACCAGTGTGAAACTTAGGACTTGGAAGAAGCGCTGAATGAAAGGTCAGATGGAGTACTGAACGTCTATCATTTGCGAAATATTGCATTTAATGCATTTAAAAATAACATATTAGGCTCACTTTTCATTTACGATATTTAATTAATAAAACAAAGTAAAAGATAATCTCATTTAACATAAATGTATTAAATCATGGTAGATAAGACGAGAAATTAATGTAAATAACATCATTATTAAAGGCAATTCCGGAGCCCAACAAAGGTGCTACTAGTAGTTCCACCTTTTGATTCGAGGGTTGATTTAGGGTTTTGATTGCACCGTCATTGGTCAGGGTTTCCAAAAAGTCATAATTTTATCCTTAAAAAAATGGTGCTATTGGCAGCACCACTTTTCAATTTGGGGTTTGTTTTTAATCTTTTTGATGCAAAAATATTAATTTTATGGAAAGAGTTCTCGTTTTGAGTTTAAAATTCTTATCAAGTTGTATAATGTGTTTTTTAGTCATGTGGGTATTTGATTATATATTGTGCAACTTCACAAGCTTGAAATATGAATAACCATTAATATTGGGTTCCTCTGATCAATCATGCTTCCTATTGGTCTTCACCCCTTTCGCTTAGCCCTTTGGTTATCAGTCCTTGATCACATGATCCATTGAGTTGAGCACTTAGGTGCTAGCTTATGTTAGAGAAAATAAATCTCTACCTAGCTACCTAGACCTTGACATGATGAATCTAGTGGGACAAACCCCATCCAAATTGATCACATGTGTCAACCCCGAGTTGGATTCCTAGATTTGGGGGCACATTCCTTGATTTAGGTGATATTCCCCGATTTGAGGAACTGTTCCCTAATTTTAGGAGTGATTGAGCCTTGAAATGGTTGAGGACTAGATGCGCTCCACTAATCTAGGTCCTAACTGACCTTAACTATCCCTAACAAACCCTAATCGCCCTATTTCAGTGATTTTAAGGATTTGCATGCACATATAGCCAGTTGCTTGTACATCACTTAGTCAGAATTGCCTTGTTATATTTTGTTCACCTCCATTTATTACAGTTAATGAAATACATCTTTTTTTCTTCATATATGTTTCTAGTTTATGTAATGATATATGATAAATCATTTTTACATGATTAGTAGTTTGTTGATTTGATTTTCACTAAAGGGGGAGGGCAAGAGTTTTTTTTTAATGTTTTAAGTTTTTAATTTATCATATTTTAAATATTTTAAATTTTAAGTTTTTCAAATATTTAGATTTTTTAATTTAATTATATATATAATTATTATTTGTTTTTTATTTTGAAAATTTATTTATTTAATTTTTATATTTGTTTTTAATTGTTTAATTTTTTTTAATTTCAAATTTATTTCAAAAAATCAAGCATTTAAATTTTTAAATGTCTTTTTTTTTCTTTCAAATTTATCTTTTTTTTAGAGAAAATTAGATGTATATATATTTTAATTAAAATTGGGCTCTCTCATCTTTTTTAAGTGATTTAAATTTTTTTTTTTTTTCTTATGCCATGTATAGTTTCGAAATGCATGCAATATTATCCCGATGAAAGATAGGGGTGCCATTGGTAGCACCACCTTTCGATTCAGAGCTTGATTTTGGGTTTTGACTGCACCAACATAGGATGGGGTCTCCAAAAGTCATAATTTTAGCTCCAAAAAACATTAGTGCTACTAGTAGCACCACTTTTCGATTTGGGGGTTGATTTAGGATTTTGATTGCACAGACATTGGTAGGGGTTTCCAAAAAGTCATAATTTTAGCCTCGAAAAAAACATACTATTGGTAGCACCACTTGTCGAATTAGTTTTTTTATATGTTTTTGACGCAAAAATATGAGTTTTTATGGAAATAGTTCTCAGTTTGAGTATAATGTTCTCGTTAAATTGTATAATGTGTTATGAATCATAACATACTCTATGATTGGCCTCTTGCCTATATTTACCTATGGAATAATAAGAAGGGGTCTCTTCCTCCTTGTCTCCTAGCCTTGTGGGAGAGGTTTGTCCTTGCTTGACCGTTGGGAGTAGATGATAAAGTAGGGGCTAAGTGTAGGAACCCTCATCTTGCATTCTCTAGTTAGTTTTTGCATTGCATTGACTTACATTCTTAGTTAATATTTCAAGTTATTCATTTTTCAGTTGCATATACAATGAATAGTACCTCTTAAGTTTGTATGAACTCTCGGGTCAATAATTTAAGTAATGAGCCAAGAGATTCAATGTTTATGGATGCAATTCTTTGGCTCATCACATGGCATGACAACTTACATTTTCTCTAATTGAGACCAACTACCTTCACAAGCAACTTTTGGTAGAAGTTATTTAAAATTAATGGTACCCAATTGAAACTCAACATGGCTTATCACCCATAAATAGATGGCCAAACTAAAGCAATGAATAAGTGTTTAGAAACTCATTTGATGATTATTTTTTTGAATAAGTTGTACCAATGGTCACAATGGATTCCTTTGGCATAATGGTGGTATAATACCACTTAACATGGAGCTACCAAAATGACCCCATATGAAGTAGTATATGGCTAAGCACCCTTGTCCATGGTTTCCTATTTACCATGCACTTCCTAGGTCCATGTAGTAGATAGGACACTTCACACTAGAGAATCTATTCTCTACACACTTAAGGACAATTTTACTATGGATCAAAATAGAATGAAAAAAATAGGCATATTAACATTGCTCAAATCATATGTTTTTAGAAGGGAAATAGTTGTTTCTTTGAATTTATCTTCATAAAGAAACATCAGTAAAAAATAACCTCCACCAGAAACTCATCCCGAATTTATATGAATCTTACAAGATCATACAATTCATTTGAAAGGTTCCCTGCAAGCTAGATGTATTGGATCACTCAAAGATTCACTCAGTATTTCATGTATCTTACCTAAAAATGTGGTGGGATCCAATTATAATGTTAAGAAAAAGTTACTAGAAATTGATGAGGAATACTCCATTTGTATCCAGTTGGAAGAATTATTTGATACAAGGGAATTTCAATTGGGCATATAGTCAATGAAGTTTTGATCTAGTGGAATATATGCAGCTAGAAGATGCCACCTAGGAATCATATGGGATTTTGCAACAAACTCCTGACCTTCAACCTTGAGGACAACACTTCCATTGAAGGGGGAGTGTGTGTTAGGATTCTACGTTAACACCCCTTGCTTTTGGTTACATAGGATTTTATCAAGTAATCTATAAATCCATTTCCTTGTAATATGGCCAAGTAATTAGTAGTGGAAAATTAATTAATGTAGGAGTCCCTATGTTAATTAAGGCCTACTAGGTAGTTGGTACTCATTAATTATGAGTAGTTAGGGTTTTGGCTATTGAATAGCCAATTTAAAGAGCTAGGAGGACTTATACATATATATATATATATATTTTAAGAATTATTGTATTTGGATCTATTCTCAAGTGAAATGTCACCCAAACTTAAGAAGAAAGTGAATGTTGCTTTCTGAATTGATTCTCATAATACAAGGGTTATTTATACAACATCTCTCTTCTCTACCATCTTGTGGTTGGTTATTATGAACTATAATTTCTAGTCCCTTGAACCATAAATATATGTATATTTGGTTCTTTTATAAATTTTAGGGTTAAATACCACCACAGTTTAAATTTTTTTTCTATCAAGAAATCCGAATGAAAATTTAGATAAATTGGTTCCATTTATAAATGGAAGACTTGAAATCTGTTCATTTGGACTTGTTATTTTCAAAGACCTAAATATTCTTGCGATGTATGAAATATCTTCTTTACATATGTCATATGTGGTTACCCTAACCATGTACTAGGTTTATAACATATTAGAAGAGGACGTTATCCCATTTTGACATAGCTACTCAAATAATATATATGAATAAGATTTTGAGTAGATGTTGGATTACATATGATCATTTTTCCATATGAAAATGCCCTTAATTATTTTTCAAGAGAATATCATTATTAAAATTTAGAAATTGATTTCACCAATTTGGGATTTCAATCTAATTGAAATTTTGGAGGTGCTTCTCCCTTCTACTGAAGTCATTCTCAAAGTGATGGCATATATGGATAATACTTGGAAATAATTCAATCATAAATAACATTTTATTCTTTAAAAAATGTTGAATGTGTTAAATACTTATGATATTGAGTCTAAATATTTTATCACGGGAGTTGATGTAGATTGATTTTAAAATCCCAATCCAACACTAAACGTGTTGGAGGAAAGGAATGGTTAACAATCTAATTTTTTCTCACCTACCTTGCCATGAGTTCTATCACTATTATACATCACAATTGGATGTATTCATCCAATATCCATCTTATTTATATCCATATGACCTTATTAATGTGACCCAAAATCAAAATAAAAGTAAAAAAATTGACCATATCAAACACATCGCAATTTCTTCCTTGAAATTTGTGACCGGGTCACTCATTTTCCCTCAAAATCCTTGATTTGATTCAAAAATTCAAATTTTGGTTACATATTATTATTGCACACTTTTAAATAGAAAGTAGTGGCTGAAAGTGGACAAACCTAACCATTAAGGTAAAAAATAGCTATTGATTTGGTCCTCCAAACCCTAAATACCCCATTAAACCGTTAATGAAATGGGGATTATTCACATTGGAACCAAATCTTAGTTGTTTCCACAATATTTACTATAAATAAAACCCTCATGGTCACCATTTCATATATTATACATCCATAGTATTGTTATGCTACCGAAATTCCACTAGAAACCAAGAAAGCACCATTCTTTCTCTTTTCCTTTCACAATTGTAAGAGTAACCCTATAGTCACTTGAATGGATAATTGGATGAAAATGACATCAAAGAATCCCCCCTTGGATAATATATAGAGGTCTCATACCATCCACAATCATTACCAAGTTGATACTATGTACTCTTATTCTTGTATTAATAAAAATATACCATTTTTTTATATGTTTGTAATACATTTTATGACTAGTTTTATCGTATTTGTTTCATGCATGGTTGAAGATATGTTTCATTTAGTTTATTTTTTTGCATCTCTTTGATCTACTACTAGAGACTACACAATGCTCTAGTAGTTTATTTTAGAATATGTGGGTTAGAGATTGAAGACTAGATTTGGTGATTCCGTTGGAGACGAATCCTTTTATTCATCCTTGGGTGTGTTAAAACCATTTTTCCCACATCATCCATGGGTGACTAGGGCAATTTTTATGCTATGTTTCTTGTTGTCTATTTTTATATTTTTGCTAATATGTAACCTTGGTGAAAACCCTCAATGTTTCTCTATAATTACGAGTTGATTTTTATTTTTTCTAACATTTGGATTCATGTTGTGCCTTTAACCAAAAAACGTGTGATCGTAGTCACAGATTTCCCTCCTAAAATCATGACCCTGTGTAAAAACATGATTTTTTCAACAGAGCGAGTGGAACCCTATTTTGCATCCTTTCAGCTTGGTTTGGGTTTTTGTTTTGGGCTATTATTCACTTTCACTTTTCTATTGTGGCCTAAAGTTTTCTATATTGGTTGAATTGTGACTCCTTTAAATGTTGTAGGTGGAGAAATTCCTTTAAAATATGAGTATATACTACCTTTATGGTTCTATTTTGGATTCCCTTTCAACCTCTTTTCTGTTTAAGAAAACTTTTTTCCTTCTGAATTGAGCATTTAGTTGGTTTCCTTAATTTTCTTAAAGCTTCTTTGTGTCATTGGTTGAGAGCCTTCTTTTCTCTTCTTTGCAAGTTTGTTTTAGTTTAGACATCTTTTCCTTTTTTTCCAAGAGAAAGTGATTGAGAAAATGAATTCTCTTTGATTCCTTAGTATTAATCGTAAGTACTTATTTAATTCACTTTGCTTGTTTTTTCTTGAGATTGTTGTTTTATTGCAAATTTAGAAGTGGTTCATTTCGTATAAAAGAAAGTAATGGATTTTATTTTAACAATGAGCATCGTTTTTTTCTAGAATCGGTCATCATCTATCTTTCTTTTCACTATTTTTCTTTCCAATAATTTACAATTTCATTTTCTTATTGTACACACCACTTGTTCACTCACCTCCACATATTTATTACAAATATGACTTAGCTCATGGCCCCAAGTGGAGCGTAAAAATAAATTCAAATCTAAATTCATTAAATTGACTCACTTGAGTTCCAAAAATAATATTTTAGTTAGCTTACAACTTTGGGGATATGTATACAAATAATTACCCTTAGCCTTCTTACATATGAGACAGAGGGGTTGTCCTTTTAGGTAACGAAAATCCTTTAGTAATGGAAAATTTTGAGGCATGTTTACTAGTAGGTTTGTTTCAAGGTAATACATCCCAAGGATAGGACAGTAGGTCTAATTGGGACACATTTCCCTTTTAGTTTTGAAGATCCCTTTGATTGTGGATATGATCCAAAGATACAAAAAACATACTCAACATGTTTGTGAAGAAGGTAACATAGTATCCTTTCTATTAGGAATATTACGCATAGGTGGATCTATTATGTGGGAGAGCACCTAAGGTATATAGTAGTAGGAAGAATGGAGTTTCTCCTAGTTTCCTTCTCTAGAACTATCTCATTCACACCTTTGCTCACTTGCTTGGGGGAATTGAGTTCCCATCAATTTAAGTGTTTAGAAATCCTTGTTATGATTTCTACTTCCTTGTCAGTGGTGGGTGTCACTACCATTTATTGAGGAATATTTGAGAGTGTTTTTATTTTCACATCATTTATTTTTTATAGTTCTCATTTTAGGATTAGTGATTATTTTCTATTTCTAGGGTGTTCGTTTCTTTCACATTTACTCTTTACTTATTTAGATCACTTATTGCACCCACTTCACACATATTATTTGATTAAGCATTCATTTTAGAGTTAGTGTTATTGATTTATGAATTCCCCTCATTAGTATTATTTTGACCTTTTATTTATGTCAATGTTATTTTCTATGCCACCATTTCTCGTCCAAAGTATTCTCATAGACTTTTAGGATGTTCCCCTCTATATGAGATTTATGATTGGGCCACTAGCCCACTTCAATGTGTGAGTACCAAACAACACTCCTCCCCTTATAGTTACCCTTTAGAATAATCATAGTTAGGCTCCTCACAACCTCAATAGACACCTTTCCCTAACACTACTATCTAATTTAGGAATAAACTTACAATATGTTTGGTTCTGCCCCTCCTTTCCCTCCTCCCCCCTTTAAGGAAATTCACTTGGTAGAAACACCAACCAGATTGTTGGTGGGAACAATTCCTTTACCATACATACTATGAACCTCTAATTCATAGATAATATAAACCTCCATGACTTGGATATACTAACTAATCAACCCATTAGACATTAATCCATGTGGACTTAAATGGACACCAAGTTTCCTTCGGACATCCCAAAATTCAAAGCTAAATATAGTGAGGATCCCCAAAACCATATAATATCCTTCCATTTATGGTGCTCCTATAACAACATTGTTGATGGTTCCATTAATTTATTCTTATTCCAAAGTAACCTTACTAGAGTTAATACTAAGTGGTATATTGAGAAACCATCCATGATACATCCTAATTTTCTATCCCTAGATTTCATTTTTATGACCTTGTTCAAGTTATCTGTTTACTATGACAATGACATAGAGATCCTTTTGTCACGTTTCCATACATCATTCACCCATATCATAAACACAATCCATGAGTGGAGAATATGAAGGATTCTTTATGAGAATAATATTGATGACCAAATATTCTTAGATTGGTTCCTGAAATATTTACTCCCTACCATAGCTAAAACTGTTTCTTAAAAAATGAAGAGGAATCCATTTTGAAGGATCATAAGTATGTCACTATTTATTATCAATTTGGTTACTTATAAACTCTCATCCATGATGCTTCCCAAGATGAATCTACATGCTAATATCAACTGAGGTAATCCCATTCCATGGATGGTGTGATTGGTTCCATGGCATCCAACCCAAACCCATGCATTTAATTGCCTCTCACTATAAGAAAATATTCATATGGTAATCCTCCGAGTGTTGAGTGCTCCAAATTAGGAAAACCTTTGACATCCTATTATCCTCTACATGCTTCATGATCATCCTATCATGTAGGAATGAGTATGTATTACTCAAATCCTCTCCACAAACCCCATGTTCATGGCCCCTCACGTAGTGCTATTATGTGTGGTAGAGTTGAAACTAGATATGCGGCTCCGCTGACCATTGACCCTTATTACCCATTCCCTATCCCTCCTTTAGGATCTCCAATATAGCCACACCCTCAATATACCCATTTTCCTCATGAGAAGGTTATGCTTAGTAGAACATGACTGTTACATTTCCCCAATAAACAACATGCACAACTAAACACTAATAAGAAGAAGAACAAGGGAAGGAATAAAGGAAACAACTAGAATCGTAAGGGTGGAGGCCAACTCCCTATCCCTCTTGGTAATATTGGAGGTAGTCCAAACCCTAAAAATCAAGATCCTAAGGAACATACAAAGTAGTGTAAGAATCCCCTATTATGTGCTAATAATCCATGCTCATTTTGTGGAGTTTATAGACTATATTCTCACCATTTTTTGCATGTTGGAAAATATGGCTAGTTGTGGAATGAGGGAAATAAAAATAAAGCAAACAACACTTCTCAATGTACAATTACAATTCTAACTAACCATTCAATTACAATTAAGGTCCTAGCCTACCTATAAGGACAATACTAATATAGCAATAGAAAAGTAATGTCACAATATATAAGGCTTAACACCTTACATCTACTGTACCACAATCTAAACCCTCCCTCAAAGATACCTAAGATTACTTTGCATCATACTACCCATAATCCCAACGCTAGAGCCACTTAGTAAATATAGAATTATGGACGACTTGGTCTAGCCCCTTGGAGCCATTTCTACATTGGAAGTTCTCCAACATTGTCATGTGCAACAAACGACTCTCTTTTCAACATTAGGTGCGATTGAAACTTTTGATGCTCATATCATGACCTTCAGTTTAAATCAAGGTGAACCTCACATGCTTCTTTGGTATCCTTCTAGGTTCCCATCACTATTAAAAATTTGATTATTCATTGCTGCATCATTGATGAAGCTACTTCTACTTGTGTCATGTCCAACCATGTTTGGAAGAAGCTTGGTTTCCTTAATTTGGCCTCATCCCTTATGAAGTTTTATGTGTATGATGGTAGAAATTTCCAACCACAAGGTCTTTTAAAAAATGTTCCCGTTCAACTCATCGGTAAGATAGCCTTGATTGATATTGAGGTTGTAGATGCTCAATTAGGTTACAATCTCCTCCTTGGTTGTAGATACATGTATTCTATGAAAGTGGCCACCTCCATAGTGTTTAGACTCCACAATTTTCCCTCATGATGGAAAAATAATCATACTTGATCAACTTAACTATTATGATCCCAAGGAGATGTCTTGTTTTGACCATGTCTTACTAGCAATTGAGGGTAGTCTTTATATGCCTTCATTCACTGGCATTGGTCCTAAAATTTCAATAATGCCTTTCTCTTTGGAACCATTTTAGGACCTCCCACTCTCACCACCCTAGAGGATGTCTTAGAGTTATGTACAATCACTTTCGATAAATATCCCACTCAACTGTGTTCTCCCTCTAGTATTGTACCCTTGAAAAGACATATGTGGGAAGGATTTCCTATTCATCTAGTATTGTTCCTCTCTCCTCCACCTAGGATTGTCATAACCCCCATGATTTAAACTATTAAAATATTAGGGTTGATATTAGGTCTCTCTATTTTGTGCCTTACACAACCAAACCCACAACCCACCCCCCCCCTCAAGTTGTGCTCACTCTGGTCCAACTGGTTGGTACTTATCATGCCCCACCAATTGTGGTTATGAAGGAACCTACTATCTCCACTCAATCTTATTCCTAAAAGAAATCTAGGGGGAAAACAAAAATGTGGTAGTTCCACATACCCTAGACATGGCCATGAATCTCCCTTCTACTACATATACTAGGTCCCCTATGCCTATTTCAATTTGCGATGCCCTTAGTCATGCCACCCATCAATGTCTAGAGTTTCATGTTTTTCATAGGAATATACATTCTCATAATGAGAAGACTTGTGAGAACACAACAATTTTTAACATTACTCTTCCTGATGCTACAAAGCAATGAAATAAGGCATTATGTACTAAACACCTATGTGCATTGTGTGGCATATATGTGTTACAACGTAATTTTCCACCCTATGAGCATCAACACTCTTTGGCCTTTAGGATCCATTTCACTGACTCAAATTCACTTTATGTCCTTCAGAAAAACTTTTTCCCTATTTTTCTTCCTATATGCAAGCTATTCCACTTTAGCGAGCGTACATGCGAGCTGTTCCACTTTAGCGAGCGTACATGCGAGCTATTCCACTATAGCCTGCGGGTGCCAAGTAAAATGGTAAAATTCATTAGAAAATTACTTTTCACTCCCAAAAAGTGGTCTTAGGGTGACCTTTGGCCCTCCATTTTCCCCGAAATGCCTCGATGTGTCTTTTCACTTACCTTTGGAAGGCTATATATTGAGCTCTTATGGCATATGGAAGGGAGGAAAAGAGAGAGCAAGATAACTCTAGTGGATTTTTGCCGTGACTTGAGTCTACACTCATTGATCCTTGTTGTTGTGAACTACTTATGTTCACCTACCAAACTCCTATCCTAGTTTGAGTTTTCCATTACATGGAGGATTGAAGTGGTGGAGGCACAAGTAGAGAGACCCAGTTCTTGGTTCAGATTGGTTGCCGGCAAGAGGTCGTATATTGTACTTCTTTTTATTCATTAATGGAAATACTCATTTTATCGTCTAATTGATATTGTGAATATTGTTAAATTACATTGGATTATATTTGCTTATGATATCATGGATCATGCTATTGATTATGCTAATGTATTTCACATATTATATGCACTTACTTGTACTTGTTGTTGAGACTAATTTGCAGGTTCAAGTGTAGAAGTTGAAAGCTCAACGGGGATCTACATTGAACATCCGGTTAAAGGTTGGTCTTTTCTCCATTATATTAGCATTGTCATTTATATAGAATTGCATTGGGAATTGAGTCATTTTCTGGTAGTTAGGTGTCTATTGTGGTCTACCCCAAGTCATAGGAAATTTTCTCTGTAACAGAAATGGAGAATCCACTAGGGAAAACATCCATTTTTGGGGATTTTTAGGCTTTAGTCCTTGTTTAGAGTTGCTGTGTGTTGAGCTTCCGTGCCTTTGGTTGGATGTTTGGTAACACCATAAAAAACCATCTTTTTCTAGGTCATTAGACTCTTTATTTGCTCATTTTCCTTTCCCTGTACACGGGTCAAGTTGGTTTAGCCCGCGTCTACCCGCATCTGTATGCACTATAGCTCACGTCTACCCATAGTTATTCCTTCGATAGTAGCATACAACTCCGAGATTGATTGGTTTATGTAATTGGATTGTTGCTGGGTTGGTATTGAGCGTTCCTGAGTCTTAGTTAGCCTTATTCCTGACTATTCCATGCCCTGTTAGTGACCAGAAACTCTTCTCTCTCTCTCTCTCTCTCTCTCTCTCTCTCTCTCTCTCTCTCTCTCTCTATTTTGAGCCTTGTTGGTTTATCACCTTTTTTTATTTTCTATCTCATTACATTGGCTGAATCTCACTGTTTGGGAATTGCTGGGTTGTCTTAGTGATCTGCACTGCATTTCTTTAAATGAATAGGTAGATTTCTCTTGCATTTTTCATTCCATTATATTGAAAAATACAAAACATAGTTTTGCATTTTCCTTTTCATTATAAGAGAAAATACAAATTTTTTTACTTTCTGTACTACATTTTTCATTTGAGTGCTTGTGCTTTCATCTAGGATCTGCTTGTGCATTGGAAATTTAAAAGAATTGCATTTTAATTTGAACCATTGGATTGATTTTCATTCTAGTGGCATTGTTTGTATTGGATAGGTGAGTCTAGAGTTTGACGATTGTGCATAATATTTTGTCATATACATCATTAGTTTCATGACCCCATCCTTTGAGTAATCACAACCACCTAAACTTAACGCTTAATCTTAAATTTGATTAGAACGATTTTTATTTTATAGGGTACACCAACTAGTATAGGTTTAGAGTCTTGGATTAGATCATTGTGAGATAACAATCCAAGACTACTAGACGAAACATTATGTGTCTAACCAGGGAGTGGTGAAATCCATGGTATACATTAGTGTTCTCAGGAAGCTCTACTTAGACCAGAGTTAAGCACGAGGTCACGAGAGGTTGGTTGCGGAGATAGCCCTCCAATACTCACTAAACGTGGGAGATATTTCCAGGATTTGTTCGTATCTGGGGATTCTTGAGGGATATGTACCTCTTGAGTTTCGAGATTAGCTACCCTACCCATACGATGGATCCCACCTGCGATTGTCCCCCTAAGCATTGGTTATATTGCGGTGACCATAGTTGCCTTACCTAGGTATCGCATAGGGTGCTTGCAGTGGTTATACTGTATGTATCCTGAGTCAGATAGGGGTTGGACAACATAGTTGTTGTTGTATAGGGACTTGACCCTGTGCACGCAGTGAAGCTTGGGAACCTTTATAAATGATTCTATTACCTCTTGCTATAGTTTGGGAGTCTCAGCCTCTCCTAGGCGAGACATACCAGCTGTAGTGTCGGGAGCTCCTTGGGCCAGTCTTGTTTGTGTACATTTGGCTATAGTTTCTTAGGTGTGTGCTCTTTGATTCTTTGATTGTTAGTTTGGCCGATAGGGGACACTTTGATTTATTGATCTTTCAGAGATATCATGGCGTGAGGTCCTACTCTCTATCGATCTCGTCGGTTGGCTGGTTTACCGACTGAAAAAGTTACACGTCATGTTGAGCGAGGATGCCGGAAGGATCCCTCCGAATCCTCGGATTCTTTTCACACGATTCGTGCCAACATTTACACTGGTTTTGGCATGGAAGAATTCCTTATGACTCCGTCGGGTAGAGTCGAAGATGCCTCTCATCCTCCTACTCCTAGAGAGGATTAGGGAGGTGATCCATTGATACCAGAGACTTGACCTCTTCTTTTTGGATCCACTCCACCCGAGGACGACCCGTTCGATCCTTCGAATCCACATAATTTCCTACGCAGAATGTTGAACTTGCATGTTAACACAAGCACTGTGACCACTACGAACGCTACCCCATTCTCTTTTGGTATTCCTGAGTACAACACAGTTGATCCATCCACTATGTTTGGTAGTCATGCTATCACTGGTCACGGTGTTGGAAACACTGCACCCACTGGGGGAAATACCCTCGTCGGGGGAACCACATTTCCTACTCACACACACAATACGAGGACTGGTAATATCCCTCCTAACAATTCAAATGTTGGAGGAAGTCCGCCTCCTAGGACTACCCACCCTAATAGGAACACTGTTCGCAATACGACTCGCCATCCATAGTTCAATACACATGCCTCTACCCATCAAAATAGGATCATGTTTGCTAATGTTAATAATCCTCCTAATAATGGGGGTGGACACATACCGTATGCTTTTACGACACTCCTGCTACTAGTAATGCTAATTTAGGAGGTGGGAATATACCTTATACTCATGGTCACAACACCACCGCTCCTGCTACTAGTAATGCCAAGGTTTGGGTTGGGAATATACCTCATGGTCACCACACGACTGCTCACGCTACTAATAATGATTATGTAGGGGGTGGGAACATACCTTATAACCATGGTCATTACAACACGGTTCCCGCTACGAGTAATACTTATATGCCCCATAATTATGGTGGAAACCCTTACTATAATACAGTCGGTGCTAGCCCTCATTACAACCCACCTCAATACGGTGCTTATAATGCATATATACCTGCTTACCCTCACACAGGTTAGGTTGGAGGAGGTTATCATCCTTATGGCCAAGGTCCTGGTTATGGTCCATCTTATCCTTCAGGTCCGTATAATAGACCTTTTATGGGAGCTTATAATCAATATTTTCAACCACAGCTCCCGTTCCTTGCTCAATTGAATCTTCTGGATCTTTCAAAGCTCAGGAATGATCCGGTGTGTCACGATCCTAATTGGCCTTCGGTCCCTACCAAGCTCCCTTCGGACATTCCCAAGTTTGAGGGAAAGGGTGGTGAGGATCCGGGTGATCACGTCACAACTTTTCACCTTTGGTGCTCATCCAACTTGTTAAACCACGATTCTGTTCATTTGAGACTATTTCAACGCACCCTCAGAGGGGCAGCCGCGAAGTGGTATGTTCAGTTTCCTAGGGGCACGTATAGGGGTTTCAATGAGATAGCCTTGGTTTTATTGGATAATTTCTAGCTGCTGGTTCACTACGATACTGGCACCGAACTCTTGTCTACCTTCTGCCAGAATAAGGCCACACACAGATGACCACGTTCAAGAGTGGCGTCGATGGAAGAGGTTAGTGAAAGCCAACATTCCTGCAGAGTTTCTGTTGGAATGGTTTCTCAATTCTTTTCTTCCATATATTGCTAAGGATGTTTCGATGTCCGGCATTGTGACTGAGGAACAAGCTATCTTAAAAGTCCAGTAGCTAGATTTACTATATTCTCAGTATGGCATTTTGTACGATATTATTCCTGATGCACCGTGGACACGACATGAGCCCAAGTCAGTTCTCGGACCACATGCCGATGGCATTGTTGGATCTGCAAGTACTAGACCTGTAGATTTGGTTGCTAATCAAATGCAAAATTTGTCACTAAACCAGTCTACTCTTGGACAGGTTCACACCTTGTACACTTCCACCCCATCATCTGATGTACATGTTGTGCAATCGACGAACCCATCGGGTAACCAGCATCCTAGTGGTAAGAAGAAGGGGAGAAACAACCATAAGGGTGGAAACAATGGGAACAATGGTAGTAATCGTAATACCCCTCAGAAAGAGAACTCCAACCCTCCTCGGGATGACGAAAATGCTGGTGAGGACCATAAACCTAGGCATAAAGTGAAATTTTCTTGCAAGCTTTGTGGGGAAGATCATCTTACTCACTTGTGTCCTTGGATTGAGGAAGCATCGAAGCATCTGGCACAGAGCCCAGCTATGTTAAAGGATCCCCTTCCACATCATCAGAACATGACTTCGTATGCTCCCGCTATTAGTTACGGACCTAATGAGACTGAAACGTATTCCTCCAATACTAGTGTCTATGGATGCATGAATATGGTCCAATCAGAGGTTAGTGTTGCTACTTGTCAACCCGATTATGGCGCACCACAACCGAATATGGGGAATGAGCCTCCTCCTCCTCCTGACACTTCCTTGCATATTGAGAAGCCCTCTACTATGTCGTGGATACCGAAAGGTGTTCTCAAGCGCTCTATGCATAATCCCAATGCTCGAGCCGCTTAGAACTACTCTATTGTAGAAGATTTGGGTCAAACTCTGTGTGCCATGTCGGCTCTTGAAGTTTTACAAGCGTGTCCTTCTCAAAGGCATGCCCTTTTGAATGCTTTAGAAGTTCAGGATGGGGGAAGTCCTAACGTTATCAAGTTTGATACCAATGACATTCAACCTCACTTCCCTTACCATGTGGCTTTTCAAATCCATGTGGAGTGCCTTCAGAATTTCGTCAGGAGAACGGTGGTTTGCGAAGGCGCTTATGCGTCAGTAATGTCTCTATCTTGTTGGAAATCTCTTGGCTCTCCTCCCTTATCCAAGTCTATGACCATGCTCACTGCATTTGACGTTCGGCCATTTAAGCCACATGGGATTATCCCTTCCCTTGTTGTCCTCTTGGGAGGGAAACCCGTGCCTATTGAAGTCAAGTTGGTTGATGCACCCATCGAATACAACCTTCTCCTGGGTAGGAATTGGATGTACGCTATGAAATTAGTCACGTCCACTATGTTCAGAGTTATTTTCTTTCCTCATGAATGCAATATTATGACAGTTGAATAACTGGATTTCGTTAGTTCTTATTTCACAACATCCATGGGATCAGTGGTCCCCCAAGTTACAGATTCTCAACCTGTAACTGGGAACATGGGTGTTGGATTGAAGCCCTTATTGATGGGATATTATGATTTCCCTTCACCCATTACTTTTATTGGAACCATTTCCGATAATGCATCTCGTCCATTGAATAATGTACCATCTCGGACTTCATATTTTGATGATCCATGGACCTTACCGTCCATGAGTTCCACGTCTAGAGACATTGCGCATGTTGGAATGGCTATGCCACTGTCTATTGCTGAGCTTTCATATCATGATATTCAACAAGTCACTGCAGAGTTATATCTCCCCTCTTCATGGACAGAGGAGGAAGATCCCATTATGCTGCCGGAATGGGAAGTCGACTCATCTTGTTCACACGATTGTCTTGACAGTACTTTACCTTCGGATGAAGCTATTGTTGAGGCCATGTGTGGTAGTGAGATACCTTTGGAAGACATGCATCATCGCTCTCATTTTCTTCCCAACCCTAATCTTATGGAACAAGACCAGTTTAGGATGACTCTCGCTGAGATTGTTGGTCACCCTATGGCTCCTTGGGGTTCACATGGGATTTACGCGAAGGGGAACGTGGCTAATATTTCCCTGACTATACCGATCAACATATCTCGTACTCCCAGAAAGATTCAGAACGTTTACTTCGGTGACGATTGCTCCTCTGAAGAGGTTTGCATTTACACCAAATTATTTAAGGAACTTTGGGAAGCTTTCGCTTGGTCATATGAGGAGATGCTAGGAATAGACCCCATCATTGTCGAACATGAGATTAGAACATATCCCAATGCTAAACCAGTTTGACAATGCCTTCATGCTGTGAACCCTAGAAAGGAAGCTGCGATCAAGGCAGAGGTGGAGAAACTGCTTAAGGCTAGTTTTATCTACCTTGTTCCCCTTACCGAATGGGTGTCAAACCCCGTTCCTGTGGATAAGAAGTAGAGAACTATCCGTGTATGCACTGATTTTAGAGACCTGAATCGTGCCTGTCCGAAAGACAATTTCCCCACTCCATTCATAGATCAGATCTTGGATGCTTGTGCGGGAAGCGAAGTTTTTTCGTTTATGGATGGCTTTTTGGGATATAACCAGATTCAGATTAAACTCGAGGACCAACATAAGGCTTATTTCATTTGTCCTTGGGGTACATTTGCATACCGGAAAATTCCCTTCGGCCTTAAAAACGCCGGAGCTACGTTTCAGCATGCTATGACCTACGCATTTCACAACCTTAAACGTATAATGGAGGTTTTCTTGGATGATCTTGCTGGCCATTCTCGCAAGAGAGTGGACCAACCCAAGCACCTTTGTTTGATTCTTGAACGATGTATACGCTACAAGATTCGGTTGAATCCCAATAAATGCATCTTTGCTGTGAGGACAGGTCGCCTCCTAGGTTTCATAGTTTTGAAAGAGGGTATCAGAGTCGATCCTCTTAAAGTTGAGGCAATACTTCGGTTGCCTCCTCCGTGCAGCTTGTTTCAACTTCAGAGACTCCAAGTGAGATCTACTTTTCTACGTCACTTTGTAGTGAATTATGCTAGTCTTACCAAAGGTTTCGCGCACTTGTTGAAGAAAGACACACCGTTTATCTGGGATGAGGGAGCCCAACAATCTTTCAATGCCCTTAAGAAAGCTTTGGTATCAGCTCCTTTGCTTAGTCCACCCAACTTTGAAAGAGATTTTATACTTTATGTGGCTGTGTCTCAAGAGACAATTGGCATGGTATTTGTTCAGGTTGATGATGTGCTCGTGGAGCATGTGATCTATTACCTTAGTCAAAATCTAGTAGACACTGAGCTGAGATATACTCATGTGGAAAAGTTGGTGCTTGCGACTGTTCATGCAGTCCAGTGGTTACAACACTATATCATGCTTAGGAAAACCACAGTTATAGCACATATCAATCCATTTCAGTTCATTCTATCGCAACGTCTTATAGGGGGGAAGTACAATAAATGGATTGTGATCCTTCAAGAGTTTGATCTTGATAAAGTCAGTGAAATCATTGGTTTTTGCTGAGCTCATGTCAAACCTTCCGTGACTTGAATATTCCTTTGTGGATGAGAATTTATTTATTATCTCATCTGAGGACCCTTGGTATGGGGATATTATTGTATATCTTCAAACTTTGAAGTTTCCTTCGCACTATTCGCGAGACGAACGACGGTGTGTGAAACACCATGCTAAATATTATACCATCGTCGACGACACTTTGTATCATCAAGGGAAGGATTCTATCCTCCGTCGTTGTTTGAATCACGAAGAAGTGGAGTGTGTGCTTAATGATTTCCATGCTAGGGCATGTGGCGATCACTTATCCAGGCTTGCAACATCCCAACGCATTATGCGAGCTGGTTACTTTTGGCCTTCGATCTTTAAGGATTGTAGTAACGCTGTGAAGAGATGTCACCCTTTCCAGGTGTTTTCTCAAAATATACACTCGCATCCAGTGCCCCTTCATCCGGTCGTCACCGTCGGTCCCTTCACCAAGTGGGGGGTGGATTTCATGGATTGCAAACTAGCTTCGGATGGGGGGCATCACCATATCATAGTGGTCATGGACTACTTTTCCAAATGGCCTGATGCCATGCCTACCGTAAAAGCCGATGGTGCTATAGCAGCCCATTTCGTATTCAATAAGATTATTAGTTGGTTCGGTATTTCGAAAGAGATTGTCACTGACCATGGCAGTCACTTTCAGAAAAAATGATGGAGGATTTGTCACTCAAGCTTGGGTTTCATCAAGAACACTCATATTTTTACTACCCCCAAGAGAATGGTCAAGTTGAAGCAGTCAATAAGTCTTTGAAGACCATTCTCCAACGTACCATCCAACATAGCAAGAACAACTGGCATATTATGTTATATCCTGCTTTATGGGCATATCGAATAGCAGTCAAGACTACCATCGGGTTCTCACAGTTTCACCTGGTACACGGTGTGGAGTCGATTTTACCGATTGAATGTGAAATACCTTCGTTAAAGCTAGCCATAGAGCTCCTCCCTGATACATCGGGTATTTAGCAACGTTTAATCCACCTTGAGTATCTTGACGAGCAGCATCAAGATGATGTTGTGGCTATAGATGCCAATAAACATCGTATCAAGGTTCAGTACGATAGGTATGTCCGTCCTTGGCAATATTCTGAAGGTGACTTGGTCCTTTTACATGACCAAGCTAAAGAACCCCTGGGGGCATGCAAGTTTAACTCCATGTGGCATGGTCCTTACATTGTGAGGTGTGTCCTGGAAAAAGGATCCTACGAATTGGAATATTATGAAGGGAACATCTTGAAGGATCCTAGAAATGGGCTCTACCTCAAGCGGTATTACGCTTGAACTTCTAGTTCAAGCTAATACTTTTGTATACTATTGTATAGTTGCTTCTGTACATAGTTTAGATTTATTTTGGTTTTTTGGGTCTGTTGATTCGCTTCCGTTTGATTGATAGATTTCAGTGGAATATCCTACGTTCTTAGGGTTTGCAGATGGTGCTAGCCGTCATACATAATAGCTTGCTTCTGTTGCCTCGGTTATTTATTCGCTTGGCCACCTAGTTGTGTCTTTGGGGGGTGCTTGTCTCGATCCTACATCTAACAATGTGGCTGAGTACAGTGCTATAGTTGAGCTACTTCAGGATGCTATTTCAGATGGTATCCAATTTTTAGAAGTCCGCCTGGATTCACAACTGGTTGTGTCTCAGTTGAATGGTCAATACCGTGTGAGGGATCCTACTTTATTACGGATATTCTTACGGGTAAGACTCTTGGAACGACATTTTGTTTCCATTACATACATTCATGTTCTGAGAAGTTTTAATCATGTATCTGATGCATATGCTAACTATGTCCTAGATTGGAATTTATCACATTCATAATGAAGCACAAAAATAAACACACATTCGTACATTTTTACATACACATATAGTATAACTGGAGAACCATAGTTTTTTATAAATAACATGTCCAAAATAGTAGTGTCATAATACAAAACTGGAGCTCGTAGATCTCAAAAATATACATATCGATACAAAAAATATGGGACTCTGATATGTCTAAGCCCCACAAGGAGGCCTAGCTGCCTCGGAAGGATGTGTTTGATAGTAATAGTGTACTGCGTTGGCTATCCGCTGCAGTAGTCGCACCTAGGGCCTCGGTACTCCAACAACATGGCGTTGCATGTCCTCTGGTAGCTGCGCCACCTCAATCATAGGTACCATGATGGTCATACGGGACAGGTTGACCCGCACGGTCTCTAATGTGCACTTTTCTACAACGCCAACTACCTCTCCACCCCTACCCCGTCGATGATGTCTCGGGAAACCATCCGGTCTTCACGGACCCAGATATGCGAGCAAACAGTAGAATGTTAATCGGTGATACTACCCCCAAAAATATTTTTGCATTTTCATATATAATAAAAAATCCCAAAAAATTTAATACACAAAAACTTAAAAAGAGTCACTTACCGATGTCTCCAAACACTTCCCCTAGAGGAAGCGGCATGTCACAATCACCACGGAATTCTATCCCTGCATAGGGGTAGTCGTCTATGGCTATGACCTGTCGGTCCCACCAGTGGAAGAACTCAACTGAGTACGGTGATGCCTCTCGGCCACCACCCTGTCCTGTCAAGACCTCTGCCCACCAGGTTAGGGCTGGGTCACGGAGACCATGAGGAGGGACTTCAACCCTCGGATTGAGCCTTGGAACCCTCTCAAAGAAGAAGCTTCATAGTATACTGTCGTATCCAAAGTTTTTTGCATCTCCATGTTTGCACTCCGTTAACTGGGTCTTCATGGACCCCACTAACGTTGTGCACCAGTCATATACCATGGGCTGCATGCACTGAGAGGCATAGAACATCACCGGCCTTGAAGCTTGGTGCATAGATACCGAACTTGTAATCCGCACAAGGGTAGCCACTATAATCTTCATGCTCAGATTGACTATGGATCCAATGGGAACTTGACTCCCCACCTTCCGAGTGTTGGGAAGACAGTACCGCTCTATGTAGTTGGGAATGGTGATCCCACCACTCATAGTACGAGATCGAAGACTTTCCACTTCACCTCGATGGGATAATCCAGTAATAAAGTAAATGTCATCTACCTCCAAGGAGAGTATTTGACCGTCCAGGTTGAATTTTTGTGCATCTACATCCTAGTAGTCTATCAAGCGACGGAGCAATAGGTTTTGGGCCCTCAAACCCCCTATGCTCCAAAATTTGAAAAGCCCACATGCTTGTAATGTTTGTTGTGCAGGAAAATCATTGCGGATGGCCTAATCCACAAGGTCATGCTCCCTTTCTCTCCATTCTTGAACCATACTAGAGGAAGAGAAACCAACAATTTAGTCCTTTTCATTTAAAAAAACCAACCTTATGGCCATACCCGCGGGCTAATTAACTCACAGAGGTGGGTACCCACGGTCAACGCATGTGTTGACCATGGGTACTAGGCCCTACCTGCAACCCGTATGCTTATAGCCCGCGGGTAACATCGTAACCAAATAGGGCTTCCCCATTAAAAATTTTTAACCACTCAAAATTGAAATAAAAACTATTAAATGAAAGAGGAGGATGAGATAGCTTACCTGCTCCAGACGGCTTGACGAACAGATGCCTGTCAGGGATCAAATTTGAAGGGCCGGTCTTAATTTAATTTTGAAGGGTATATATTCATACTGCCCTTCTATAATGAAGGGCTTTAGAAAAAATTACATTTCAATTGGCATATATAAATTAACTTCGAGTTTCATAAAAAAATGTGCCATATAAAATATTACATTTTCAATCAATTTATTTAACTAAAAAAAATTATAAATCTACCTTACAATTCACACATAAAATAGATTTTTTTATTGAATAGAAATTCACACATAAACATTCAAACACTGAATTCAACACGTTCAAAAAAATAGAAAAAAAAATTGACACATAAAATACTGACTTCAACACATTAAAAAAATAGAAAATAAAAATTGTAAATGAGATAAGAATCTACCTTGAATCCATCCATTCATCCATCCATCAACAAATCATCCGGAATGTAATAAAAAATATTAACACCAAGTGCAGTGCCATTGGATTCTCATCAGGCCATTTTTAATCCATTTCCTCTCAGGTAGTCATTTGTAGTTCCTGCTTACATTTATCCATCATAGATTTAGGAGGATAACAATATGATTTAGTCCGCATACTCTCTTGGAAAAGAGAAAATGATTCCAGAAAATGCACAGACAAAACCCTTTCAAAATACCCATCTCAAAATCCCAGAAATAAACAAAGCCTCACAGAATTCAATTCGAATTGAGCCATCTTGAAAAACAATAACACTACATATGAGGTTCATCGGGACCCTTCATTCGCTGCATGGAATTTATAAAGGATATACTTATGAAATCATGGACATTTTTATACATCAGATACACGAATCCACTTATTTTACTCTGGGAAATAAGAATGGGTTCGCCCAACCAATATCAACTTCTGTCGATGTGGTGCGATTTTCATTAGAAGTGTGAAATTACATCTCTATTTACTCACTGATATTTTTATATGAGATAGGATAGACACTGCAGCTTAATAATAGAATCCTACTTTTCTGAAAACATAAATTCTTCTTTTCCTCTCAAAAATAGCGCCCTATTTACCAAATTAGCAATAACATGCCTCAAGGAAACAGGGTAATCAACTCAACTTGCCTTCTTAGTTAGGTCAAAACAAAAGGATGAACCGGCTTGGGGAACACGTGCACTTGCCTTCTTAGTTAGGTCAAAACAAAAGGATGAACCGGCCTGGGGAACATGTGCCTTTTATTTATGCACATTTTACCTTTGAAAAAGCTTCAGAGGTTAAAGACTGTGTACGTTAAGGGAGCTAAAAACCCTCATTTCCACTATTGGACAACAATTTCAAGCGTCAGATTTCCATCCAGCATCACCTTATAGTCTCTTCCAGCAAATTGCAAGGGTTCATGTAGGCACTGCGTGTGGATATAATTGTTTCCATTCTCATACAAAGCACACAACCCAGAAAACCAAACGACCTTCCAAATTTTGCATTAAATGACCTAAAAGTGATGGATCACAAATAAATATCCAGCAAGTATGTTCGTCAAAATTTGCAGAAACAAAGGAAAAGTGTTTATTTATCTACTGGGCTCCAATCATAGGGAGGTTTTTAGAAAAAAATTGAAAATTGTTTATTTTCATAGATTCACACAGCATTGTGAAAACTGTGTGGAGGAGCCCTGTCAATCTGCCTCATTAATGGCTTTGGAACCATAACAAAAAAATTCACAATAATGAAATCACATCGATACTTAATAACAACTAGAAAAAAAACAAGAGCCAGAGCCCAACTTAATGTTGAAGAGAGCACCCGAGTAAAGCAAACTGTAATGTTAAAGCCTTTCCATCAAACTTTATATCTCTGCTACATCGAGAGAGAAATGAATTCAGTCTCGTTTCTCAGCTCTTGGAGTTTCATCATGTTCTTTAGTGGTCTGAGTGGATTCAACTATCTCTGTGTTGGGCACCACAGTTGATCAGTAAAAGGACAGGAGGTGCAAATTTATGGTTTCCCAGAAAGATATATAACCCCATTCCCATACCCAAGAGACCTCGCCCCTCATTACCACCGGTACATGCCAGCCAAGAGGACATCAGGCCCAGGATGGAGGGATCGATTCACGACTGGTTCAGGATTCACCCTAGGCAGATTGCTCAAGACAGAAAATACTAACAAAACATACAGCTTAAGGTAAGTTTAATTTGCTCAAGATAAAAAAGAGTTGATTGTTTCAGGAAAACATGCAGAACCGAAATAGAGGGGTGTAAAAATAGCCAGTGCATAAACATAATAATAAAAATAGACACAACAAAAATATGGAGAGTACACTGTACGCCTATCACAAATGCAAAAACCGCTCCAATATTCACCATTATTATTATTATTAATTTATTCATAAACACCCACTTAAAGCAAAGTCGGTGAGCGAAACTTTGGTGTGTGGAGGACTTCTTGTACTATTATCCCTCGACACCATAATGGCTATATGTTTTAGCAAAACTGATGGGAGAGCCCATCCTATCTAACAGTTCCCTCCCTTAAATTCCAACAACTTGTAGCAACCCAAAATTAATGGTTGATGGGCAGCTTGTAAGACTGCCCTTTTAATGAAAATTTAATTCGAGGCTGCAATTTTTTTTTAAAATGTCAAAATTAGAAATTAACATTTTTTTTACGTCCATTTTTTTAGCTGCACTTCTGGGACGTGCTAAGACTCCTTTGACGGTCTGTGACGGCTTCAAACTTGAACCCTGATGCCCATAGCTCCCAGAATCAACAACTGAAATCCAAGGTGAAAACTAACCAAAAAATCCAAATTGGGTAAAAAGTGAAAATGAATTGTAAATTGTAATTTTTTTATTACTATTTATAGTTTTGGAAAGGGCCACTTTTTTATAGTTTTCACTGTTTTAAGCTGTTTTGGACTAATGTAATGTCTTGGAGTAACATTTTTTGACCAGGTTTCTTCGACGAGAGTTGTTTTTTATTGTTTCGCGCCTACCGCAGGTATATTTCACACCTGGCATATAGGTTAGATTTCATTTTCACATGCATTATGCATTGGACCTTTTGACCATTTTAATTAGCCCTAGGTGTGACCCCGATTCTTAACCGACACGAAGCTTTCATGCTGTTATAGAAGTGTCGTTATTTTGTGGTAGGACCTTTCCGAACATGGGTACCCTAGTTAGAACCCCCTTTGCATTATGGTGCCCATGTCATTGTTTGTCCTTAAGATCGGGCGTCCTTCGTAGTGTCTTTTCACTTACCTTTGGAAGGCTATATATTGAGCTCTTATGGAATATGGAAGGGAGAAGAAGAGAGAGCAAGATAACTCTAGTGGATTTTTTCCATGACTTGAGTCTACACTCATTGATCCTTGTTATTGTGAACTCCTTATGTTCACCTACCAAACTCCTATCCTAGTTTGAGTTTGCCTTTACATGGAGGATTGAAGTGGTGGAGGAACAAGTGGAGAGACCCAGTTCTTGGTTCAGATTGGTTGCCGACAAGAGGTTGTATATTGTACTTCTTGTTATTCATTAATGGAAATACTCATTTTCTCGTCCAATTGATGTTGTGAATATTGTTAAATTACATTGGGTTATATTTTCTTAAGATATCATGGTTCATGCTATTGATTATGCTAATGTCTTTCACATATTATATGCACTTGCTTGTACTTGTTGTTGAGACTAATTTGCAGGTTCAAGTGTAGAAGTTGAAAGCTCAAAGGGGATCTACATTGAACATCCGGTTAAAGGTTTGTCTTTTATCCATTATCTTAGCATTGTCATTTATATAGCATTGCATTGGGAATTGAGTCATTTTCTGGTAGTCAGCTGTCTATTGTGGTTTGCCCCAAGCCATAGGAAGTTTTCTCCGTAACAATATGGTCACTATTCCCACTATTCTACATATATCCAAATTTTTTGTACCACCTTGGATGATATTTGACATAGGTCCCTCAAATATCAGGTCACCAACATCAAATAAATTCCTCCACCTGACCAATACCATGTGAGGATGACCTTTATTTATTACATATCTTCATTAGGTGAGTCATCCTCTTCAACCACTCCCATTTCTACACCACCCTTGGTGGCATTGGACACACTAGAAATTTCAGTCCCTATCTTTTGAAGTGATAAGGAAATTCTTGAAGCAGTAAAAAATCCTTAGTTCATGTGAGATGATATGCACCATCATGCATATTTCCTTCCATAGGAATCACCTTTGGATGGTGAGTTTTCAAATTAGTTCTCCATTGAATCAAAATATTTACTCCTCCAAGTTAGCATTGGTTCTCATCATCATCTCTATGATAGGGGTAAGGATCAACCACCTCGACCTTGGTCTTCTTGGTTACATAGCCATATTTGTGTGATTGAGAACTTCTTTGGGAATCCTCTATTTCCCCCCTCTTTTAATGCATGTAATTTAGTCCTTACTTCTATGTTATATGTTGCATGCACATTTGGTTTTATTTCCATATTCACTTTTAGGCTTTGGTATTCTTTCCATGTGTGTAGGTACAAGCTATTCTACGATCCCATTATCTCTACATGTGACCTCTCATTACATGTATATTTATTTCAACTGGAATATATGTACTAATTCCCTTTGCAAACATCTGATGCCTTAAACTCATTTGATCCCATTTTTCCAATGAACCCCCCACTTTTTGGGTAAGTATCCTTTCCTAACTGCCATTGCATATACCCTTTCTTGGGAGTGGATCCTTACTAATACAATTACTATTGATTAGTACCTCCAATATCGTTGGGTATCCATGCTATTTTTACCCCCTTTGGAATTAGAGTCCATCTAGTTTGTGACCCTAAATTTACCCTCATATGATTATTCATCTTCACTCATTATCCTAAACCCGAGACTCCAACATTTCAATATTTTTTTCTTTCATTTTACATTTCACAAGTCCATTGCTTCATCTATATTGTAAAAGTTACATTATTTTTCCACCATTCATCGTCCCTAAAGGAGATTACCATTAGTTCCCTCTCCATAGTCTCTTCCATTTTATATCACATGTTTCAGTGATTCACTTGGTTGTATACTGGACACTTATCTCACTAAATTTCTCTATTCTCTTAATACTCATGTGCTTGGGAAACTATTTAACTAGTTCTCCTTAGAACTAATGCAGATCATATATGATCTCTTATGAAAACATCCTTGGTTTCCTTTGTTGAAATAATTATGTGATGTGTCACCCATGGAACCCTTATAATGTTAACCCACCACATTGTTTACCTTTGTATCCTTGGATACCATCTATGAGTGTCCCAATTTTAGTCATGTCCCCCGGTTATCTTTTGTGTCCCACCCTTGGTATTATCACAAGTTCCACATATGATAATAGGTCAACCATTCGCTTATGATCTAAATAAAGGATCTTGATTCCATCACCCAATTACCATCTATCCCCATTTGATGTTTAAGTCCCCATTCTCTTCATATCCTATTTTCATACCTTGCTTTGTTTACAAAGAGATATCATTGATTTGTTTTCAACAGGTCTCTCTATTGACTTCAAGACCTGTATCCTAGAGGATATACCTAGAGGCATTATGTTCCTTGGCCCCATAACAATGATTTATGGGTTACCTTGGACCAAATGAGAGGAGACCTCATTTCCCCTTATAATTTTTAGTTCTCACATTCTCAACTCCATCTCATTATCGCACCATTGATAATTGTACAATGTGGTGGATCTTTTTCCTAGTTTGGTTGAAGAACCCAAACATTCATGACTCCCTCTAGTTCCTGATTCTATTATGGAAGCTCTTTAGTTATACACTTCTTGTGATGTCCTGGCTACATTTACAACAATGATCTAATTCTAGTCATAGTTCCATGGACTTATTTGCATTAGCATTTTAGTAGTTTTAATCACTTGTGAGAGGTTGCCTCATTTTTACTCCTTCTATATATTGGGAACCTACAATTTTCATAGGGATTCAATAACTATGATCTATCATTCCATTGGGATGCCATTATTCCTACTCATGTGCTTCATACTACCTATGGTTGGAACATATTTTTGTACTTGGATTGGTTCCCTCTTTGACCTTCATGATGTATTCTACCAAACAATTATTCATGTATATTGATCATACCCTATTGGTATTCATCCCAAATTGTATTGATACATTGCTATGATCATGAGAATGCATGCCTAATTTATATTTAATATTATATGCACCTCACCTCTTTGATTAATTATCTACAAATATGGGCCTCTATATCCTTCTTGGGGGGGGATATTTATCTTGAATAGCCCTTGTTTATTGTCCCAGTGCTCATGATTCCCTATGGATAGAAAGGAAAAATTATGATGTATTTTATCCATACAATGAACTCTTGACCTCACACGTCATGAGGTAATATGTTTAGAACCTAATTTTGCTCACCTACCTTTTCATGAGTTTCGTAACCATTATACATCACAATTGGTAGTATTATTCCCATATCCATCTCATTCATATCCATATGACCTCAACAATGTGGTATAAAACTGAAATAAAAGTAAAAAAAAAATGACCATATCAAATAGATTACAGCTCCTTCCTTGAAATCCATGACTAGGTTTCTCCTTTTCCCTTGAAAATCATGAACTGATTGAAAAATTCAAATTTTGGTTACAAACCATTAAGGTTGAAAATAACTATTGATTGTCTTCCAAACCCTAACTCATCCACTAAATCATCATTGAAATGGGGTTTATTCACATTGGAACCAGATCTCAATTGTGTCCACCATATTTCCTATAAATACATATGTCATGGCCACCATTTCATATATCATACATCCACAATATTGTTGTGTCCAAAATTCCACCCAAAATCAAGACTTAGAACCATTATTTTCCTTTTTCTTTCACTGTTATAGGATTAACCCTATAGTCATTGGGTTCGAGACTTGAACGGAAAGCACATTGAAGAACCCCCCCTTGGATCATCTTCAGAGGTTCCCTACCATCCACAAATACTACCAAGGTTCTTCTATGTAGTCCTAGTATTTGTACTTATAAAAGTACACCCTTTATATGTTTGCAATACATTTTCTAGCTAGCTTTGTGGTATTTGTTGCATGCATGATTGAAGATGTGTTTAATTTATTTTAGTTTATTTTCATCTCTTTGATCTATTAATAGATATTACACAATCAACGAGTAGGTTCCTTTACCACATGTGAATGATAAATCACACACAATAAGAATATGGAAAATAATTCAAAGACTACGCCAATCAAAATTTCATAAAAACTATGTATTGTGGAAAATATTTTTTGGGGATGATTATTATCTTACAGAAATAACATCCTATATAACGTTATTCAAAGAATTCTATGGTTTGTTTCCATATTCATATGAAGAGATTCCCAACGTTCATCCTAAAATAGTTGAGAACATAATCCATACACATTGTGATACAAAACAAGTAAGATAAAAACTAATAATAATGCATTGTGTCTAGAATTTTGTATCAAGCATGAGATAAAGGAATTCTTGAAGGAAAATTTTATTTATCATGTCTGTTATACTACTTCAATGTCTAACCCAATTCCTAATAATGGATAAAAGAAAGGGATTATTAGGCTTCGCATTATTTTCATGATTTGAATAAGGTGTGCCCTATGGATAACCATCTAACACTTTTATAGACTAGAGTATTGATGCTTCATTGGAAATGAAATCCTATAATTCATGGATGAATTATGAGGTATAACCAAATATGAATTTAGAAGGGAGATCAACATATACATACTTCTTTTAAAACACCTTGGGGTAATTTTGCTTGGCGGTTAATGGATTTCAGTCTTAAAAATGATGGAGGCACTTTTTAAATATTGGACATATCTCACATGTTGCATGAATTAATCGAGATATTGTGGGCTTATATATATTATTTGATTATAGAGTCAAAGAAAAAGGTAGTTAATTTAATAAAATTGAATAATATGTTTGAGTTATGTTATTAGTATAATATTTGAATGAATTCAAACAAATATGTTTTTTTTGTGTCACAAGAGGGTGATTATTGGGTTTCACTATTTACAAGTAGAGCATTATGATTGATCCACTCAAAGTGAAGAAATCACCAAAATGAATCCCCGATGAAAATTTTAACAATTTCCACTTTTACAAGAAGAAGCAAACTTTTTGAAGAGGTTTGTTCTTAAATAAATATAATTTAATAAAGGTTACATGCATTTTATTGGAAGGGTGTGCAATTCATATGGGATTACCAAGATCAAAGGTCATTTGATGTGCTCGATGCATTTGGCATCCCCCCTCATAAGTCCACTTGAATTTGAAATGGATTTCATCCTATGATTTACCACATCTAAATCCTTGCTTGGGATGGTTATAGTTTAGGAGGATGAGAACCTTTAAGAAGATGTAATTTATGTCTTAAGAAAAACTCTTGTTGAAATAGAATTACATTACAATCTAGATGAAAATATGCCTTAAGTAGGTATGTAAGCAATAAATACACTTAATTCTATATCCTACTTCATTGCATACTGGTGATGACATATTTGAACCCTATGCAACACATCTTGACGTAGTATGTCATGAATGGGAAAAACTCAAACAAATACTCTATGAATTTGACTAAGATCAATTTTCCAAATCAAGATTGAAGAAGGCCTTGTCTATCATAGAGCTAAGAGTGGAGTTCTTAAATGGTCACAAGAAATTCCCTATTAATAATTAATAGGGAGTTTATCATCTATTCCTCATTTTTTATGATAACCCTTGGTACATGTATGTTTTGATATATTTTTAGACCCAAATTTGTTGGTCTCATCTCTAGAGGGATAAGAAATCCACATATGGAATCAACTTAATTTATATATTTTATCATCAAAGACACTTTATATTGATAGGGTATCAATGATTCATGTGGTCTTACATAAATGCATGACCCACAAGGAGGGTGAGAAAGTTACTAATGATTTCCACAATGGAACATGTGGTAGTCGCATGTATGGGTTGGGGAATTTTAAAAAAAATAATGCATGCATGATAATTTTCATGTAATTTTTTTGTGATTGTGTTCACCCCATGATAAAATGTGAATATTACTAGATATACACATCAAAGGTCCATGCACTCCCAGTTGGGTGGTTGAATTTCTTTTCAATTAAGAGAAACAATCACTTTACCAAACATTGAATTATCAACCGTCGATCATATTTGTTTGGAGGTTATCATGCAAAATTTACGAAGGATGCAATTTATGTTTAGT
Organism: Larix kaempferi; assembly: GCA_027924585.1. NCBI lineage: Eukaryota > Viridiplantae > Streptophyta > Pinopsida > Pinales > Pinaceae > Larix > Larix kaempferi. Next base: position 10,734,570 of record BSBM01000087.1, read on the forward strand.
ACCGGTCTAAATAACATGTGATTGAAGTATGAATTTGAGTAAAAACCAAATATTACAGCAATCTTCTATACTAGTGAATATCATATCAGTAATTAGAAATGCAGTGTAAGTGTTTGACTATTAATAAAAGAACATCACACTTGGATAACCTTTTTCTTACAACAATTACCTATACTACCAAGACAGAACATGTTCTGAGGAGTGTTTTCTACCTCCTTGAACATAGTGTTGCGTAATGAACTCACCAACTAAAGAAACAACAATCCCATATGCACACTCTTGGAGATCAAAGAACTAGAAATTGCATTTATCAAAGTAATAGCTTCGAAACAAAATCCAATTTGTTTTTCTTCTCATTTCCCTCTCATAGAGAGTGAATTTTTTTTTATAAACTTATTGGATTGTATTGATCTCTAACAAATATTCTAAGAATAGTCTTGAGAATCTATGATTCTCAAGCTATTTAAAATATCAACTAAAGAAGAATAAGATTACAACATCCATCTCACAATAATACATGGTTTCATTTTATTATGGTAGGTCCACCTTAGCTATTGCAACCGAATATGTACTCCACGACAAATAAGTCTTCAGTCATTTCCACAAATTACTCCATATTTGTTCATGGAAAAAATCAGTGTGCTTGATATGGCCAATAAGATCCACTTGTAAATAAAATATTTGCTCCCTTCAAATTCAAAATAAAACAAGGGATAAGAGATTTTCCATGTCCATATTCAAAATTATAGTGTAATGACATGAAAGCAATAGTGGCACCATGACATATCAGGAGTAGCAACACTTCAAGAATCTAGGAGAAGTAGCACTTCATGATTCTAGGAATAGTAGCACTTCATGAAGCCAAAAATAACACCACTAGAAACATGTGTATGTCATAATAGCCTGGAGTAACAACTTGACAAACCACTTCATGAGTAAGTGCAAAAAGGCTTATTTCTCTTAAACATTCTAGCATAATTCAATAAAACAATGTGAAATGTGGTAAAAGCACACCTTGGAAAAAATAAATGATTATAGACAATGGAAGGCTTGGAAATGGTAATAATGAATGCCAAAAAGTGGTTAAAAAGAGTTAAAATATAAGCACAAAAGATATCACTTATGGTTCCCAACATCCCTCCCCAACTAAAGGTGTTGTGTGTCCTCATGCAACTACTGGGATCAATCAGAACCAAAATCACCATATGAGTATTTTTGGCGAAGGATGATAAGAATATGGTCAAAGTGACCCTACCCCCTAGCTAGGAAATAATCTACACCATATTCAATTTCATGGAAACAACAAGCTTCCAGTCTAGGTTCCAATATGTAGTTAAACTGATATTTTGGTGAAGGAAACCGTATCAAAGGGTACTAAAATATTAGGTTGATCCACCTGGATCCACATTTTATGATACATATGATATATATTTCTATTTGCTAAAATTCTGTTCTCATATTAGAAGGACTAAATGAGTCCTATCTTCTCATTTAATTAGTGGCACTATCCCACCCGGGTTTTCAAGTTACCAAAGCATCATCCTTCACAGAATCAACATGCCTAACACAATGGGATATTTCTTCTTCTTGTTTTGCAGTAATGATATCAACATGTCAAGTGGATGTGAGCAATTTATAATGCAATTGAAGGAAAATTTGAGGGTTGTGGATTTCACCTCTTATCCACAGTTTACAATCTTGTTGATTTCACTTAACAGTGAACTAAGCATCACCCAAAAAATGGTTTTGATTCCATTATTTTTCATGGTATAAAATAATTTCATGCTGAAACAATTCACATATCATATTTCTTTCTTCATTCATTGCTTCTGCACTATGCCTCAAAGCATGATTGTTTAGAATTTACATTATGGGGTCTACCTGTGGCAATTTCCTTAAGACGGAATAGTAAATTCCTTTTTTATAGAAAAATAGAGTAAACATGGGATCGTTCTCTACAGTTAAGGATGGATTTGGAAAGAGAGGCCATGTACTATTTTTATTTCTTCAAACTCTTTACTCAGGCCTCTTCGAAAACCTTTTTCTTTCCTTCAAATTTTCACGGATCCCACTTAGAATTGATGCACAAACAATTGTTCATCCCAATGATATCTTAAGATATGAATAGCCTACCTACATTCTTCTAGAGGAACCAATCCATGGCCATAAGATTCACTTGTGGATCACCATTTTGAAAGCTAATTCCTCAACCAAAGGTATTCATCAAATCATGTAAGATTTTTTATGTATTACTATTGACTGAACAACAATCTTAAAATATTATATTTGAGTTTATTTGGCTTGCATAGACGGTTTCTTTGTCTGAATTCCAATGTTATATATAGAGGATACCTCTATCTAATCCTATTTATCCTGAATGATGAATCCATTGGTCTGAACTCCAACATTAGTATACTTAGTTTCTAGATAAGTTGTGGGCATGACTTCTTCACAATGAATCAGGCCTTCCTCTTCTTGAGTAGTAGTGTTGTTTGTTGTATTAGGCCCAATATCAGGGATAGACTATGACATAGTAACCATGTGAGGGAATTCAAGAGTATTAGAAACACATGTTGATGCTCCTTGTTCCCACCCGATAATAGGTGACTAAGTACACTTCTCACCATATTGGTAAATAATGTATAGCCCTTTTTGTGATTGATATTCTTGTATTTTTTCCTCAATATTAATTTTTAACTACATCTTTAAATCATGATTTTCCATTCTTAATTCACAATTTTTTTTTGACGAGTATATAATAAGAGCATTTCATATTTGGTCTACCTAGGGTGGTGTAGGAGGATCTCCATCTTCTATGCTTGGTAGGTTCCCTCAAGACTATCTCCTCAGCAAGTTCTTATGGAGAAGTGAATTTTGTTACCATGGTGACCACTTTGTCTCTTGGATATTATGGAGTAGCAGGTATTCCTTCTTCTGAAATTAGTTTTGGACCTTGGTTCTTTTATGGTAGCATCGGTACATGTTGGTAGATTCATTGCATATTCTTTGACATAGGAGCATGTACTTATTTTCCTTGACATTTCCATAGTAGGTCTGATTCTCCTTTTACTCATTGAATAAACTATCTCACTTAATAGGGAATATTTAATGATTTCTACATCATTTCACATGGATAGAAAACAAGGGATAATGCCTCCTCATTCTTCCCCTCTATATTCATCGATTATTTCCCTTGTTCTTATCCCCTAGATAATGTATATCCATATTGTGCCTCAACTTCCTCTTCTATCCTTTTTTATGCCATTCCTTGAGTTGGTTTCTCTAGAAAACCTTCCCGTGTTTATCCCTAACTCATCAGGGCATGGATCACCAAAATTTTATTCAGTTTGTGATGAGTAACATAGGCCACATGATTCTTGGTATCCTTAATAGTCTTTTCCACGTGTTATAATGTTTTCAAAAGTAAATAAGGAATATTGATAAAATTTTGATGACAAAGGTGAGTAATTAGTTTGAGGTGATACTTGAAAATGGTTTCTTTTATACCTTCACAGGTGATGTAATTCTACACAAAGTATGCAACATATTTCCATGGTTTAGGTAGACACTTCTGATCAAACCCCTTCCCTTTATTGACTATGGTTTCATCTTCCCATAGAAAGTCTTGTTTGGCTATTGGGAGCGTTGTTTTCCATCCAAACCATATTTTCCAACCTGTGGAAGCCCTATAATTGTATCTAATAATTCCTCTATTACTTTAATGTGGAACCCCCAAAATTTAGTCTAGGTATTCTAAAGATTCTGAGAAATTTACAAAGCTATCTCTATATCAAACCCCTTCAATTTCTTAAGGTATGTCACCCATATTGGATCCTGAAAAATCTAGTATACCCTTTCATTTTTTAGCAATGGTTCTCTAGTCTCTTATTCATGTCTAATAATGGATGCCCCTATGAAATTTTTTATAGTGGAAGTTGATTATCATAGTCACAATAAATGACATTCAACACTTTTTCAAGTTGGTAGGAAAGGTGGCCATTTCCTTTTCCAACTTAGGAATGAGAGTGACAAGACAACATAGTGTACATGGGAAAAATGGAATTAATTTCAATAGTTAACTCACCTTTATTGTGACAACATAATAAGGAATATGGAGGTGGTTATTATGATAGGGTAATAATCCCCCCCCCCAAATAATAAAAGGAATAGTAATCCTTGATCAATTTAATGTGGAGCATGAGGAGTGGATAGGTAAGTTTCCCAACAATCATGTCATTTAATGAAAGATGCTAGATGTGGAGGAAATAGTTCCTTACTACAATTACAAACATGTCATCAAAATGATTTGCGATTTGTATGGTTTTGGTAGGTTTGTTGGAGAGATATGATGTGGTAGACGATGCTTGGAGAACAATGATGTTTGGAGTTGCAACACGCTAGGATTAGAGAGACGATGGTTTCTATAGAGTTGAAGAAATTTTGGAACATCCGAAGTTGCAGAAGTTGATTTGTAGTAGTGTTTTGGCTAGGAAGAATGCCTATAGTTGTGGTAGAGTTGCACTAAGAGGGTATTAGCAATCAAATAGAGTCCAGTGGTGTGGTATCCCATGAAGTTCTCCAAACCAATAAATGAATTTAGACCTACAAAATAGATGCTAAATTTGCATTCCAGAAAATATAAGGATGAGGTATTTCTTTCTTTTAAAGGAATGCCAGTATTAAGTGCCAACAAGCTGGTTTCAGATAATACTTGTCCGACTGAAACCCAAGTGGTTTTGGCATAGAAAATTTCTTTTAATTCAATTGGTGAGATCATTTCATTGATGCTGATGTCAATGATTTATTCATCGCATCAACACTCTCAGGATCTTCACAACACCATCAAGTTTGTATATTCCCCATTAATTCCTCCTTTGATAATGACTTCTTGTAGAGCCTCAAGTTGTGTCCATTGGCCATCACAGGAGTTCTTTCCTCATAAATGGCGTGCAGTTGTTGTCTCCTTCATTTTTGGAAAGGACCATATTTGTGGAAGACCGCACGGAAAATAGGGAGGAGGTTGTAGAAAGAGTTAGTGGGTACAACCATATCGGGTCCACCCCCATGAATATATAAAGAGAAAAATTCAAGAGAGAATAAGAATGATCTCTAGACCCTTAGTAGATGATGAATTTTGGGTTATGTATTTGGTTCACGGTATTTTGGGTTTTGCTTATGTACCTAGATCTAAAATGGGTCATTCCGTAGATTAGAGATTAAGGATGTAGAGGCACTTGCATGTATTGTATCATATATCCATGAATGAATATAAATGATAAGATTATTGGGATCCTTTAATTTTTTGTGCATACGATGAATGATGGTATTTGTTCTTTGCTTTATACCTATTGCATAAATTTTTTATAAGTATATTTAAGTATGCATGATGAATGTATGTTGCGGGATGGTGAATGAGCAGAATGTTTCCCAGTATATCCCTACAATTAACCATCCTCATCATAAATAGGTTTATGTTGTGATTTGGGTGATAATTTCTCCTTTGGGAAATTGAATATGCCAGCACACTAGATTAAAACGGACCCCTTTGTTGGCCCCTGTGTATGAACCCAATTCTCAAATTTGCACCAACACATGGTTCATTTCTAGGAATTGGTTTCTAACAGGACACCATTAACTACATGGATGCACTAGTATTGAAAATAAGCATTTAAGATTGGTGGGAAAAGATGTTTGAAGAATTTGTAATACAGGAAGATGATTTGAGAAGGTGGGATCAACTGAAACTTATGGAATACATCCTTTATGTAGGATTGATACTTGATTGGTATGAAGTCTTTTAGGTTGATATCCCGGTAAGACTATTCAAATGCTTAAAAAGACTTATTCGAGCACTAGAACATTATAACTGAAAACGAAGAACAATGCAATGGACTTGAAGAGACCTAGTAGCATTACATTGACTGGATACTCAACTAACTAGGGATATTAACTTCTAGGTAGAAAGCACTTTGAATTGATATATTATGGAATTTGTAGCTGAAAACGACCACTCTATATATATGGATAAAGAAGAGCTCAAGAAGGGATAAACATGAAAGTTATTAAAGGAAGTTTCATTGTGGATCAAGACATGGATGGTTGAGTTTAGATTATTGCCATTGAACTTGACTAGAAAGGAGGGGTAAAACCCTCATGCCACCTGGGGAGTGGTCAAGGTGATGCTACAAAGTTGTAGAAAGTAGGTACTACATGCAATGGAGGGGATATATTAATGATACCAGAGCTAAGCATGTAGCTAGAATATTCGAAATATGTGAAAATTGGCGAAAAACACAAATGAGAAAATAAAAGAAAAGAGGTGTGCAACTAGAAGAGGACTTGTAGAATGAAGAAAGTAGAGAAGAGAGTGAAAATGATTTGAGGAAGGTTAACTGAAGAGAGGAACTATCCAGTTGATGGTTGAGAGAAACAGGATTAGAAGTGCAGGATGGCCCAACAAGAAGGAGATGGGGATACTTTCTAAGTGAGGAAAGATGTTGTGAAATTCAATTACCAAATAGATATTGTCAAATCGGTCACCTGAGCCAGCCCTTCAAGAAGTCATGGAACATTTAGAATTATCGGGTCCTAGGGAAAACAACACAACCCTAGAAAGTGACCCCCCATTGATGTGGAAGGATATCCTAGAAGTAATGAAAACAACACACCTTCGAATACCCCTAGGAACACTTGAAAAATTTGGTAATCCCTTCTAATAATCTCATTTTACAGTTACCTTGGTGTAATCAGAAAATTGGTAGCTCTAGTAGTTTACAAACTAATATAGTAGTAATAGCTTTCAAAATAATAGCAATAACACCATGGCTTACCCTGAACCCCAAGGATTTGTGTTGATAGGATCTCCAGTCACTAGAATCGATAGAGTACACTGGTACAGGTAGGATTGGATATGAAATTCTTAGATTTTTGGGGATGAGGAAATGAAGCAAATGTGGAACAAAAATGGTTTCTATAAGAATCCATTTTGAACTCCATATGGACACCTCCTGCATCAAAGATGATTGAATTTCAGACTACATTGCATGGAAGAATTTTACAATGGTATATGAAGTTGATCAAATGAAGGGAATATTATTTGAAGTTTGTGTTTATGGATTTTTACCTATTTTAAGTTCTTGAGTAAGTGTATGATTGGTCTCATAAAGAGAATAGAAAGAGGGAATCACTTTTTTTTGTTCTTTTCATCCTTTTTCTTGCATTGTAGGTAGTAGTTTGTAATTGCATTTTCCATTCTAGTGGCTTGTTGAGTGAATGATTTACGGTTCTTAGAAAATGAAAAAAGGAGTGTTTTGATTTTGTGTTGATACTGTAAAAATTGTTCATTGAAATTGAATTCGATGGAAGAATGAATGTGATGAAATTTGGTTGAATATTCTTAGTAGTCCTAATCATTTTGAGTTTTTAGAACACCATTTTTTCACATACCATTTCCTTATCAAAATATAAATTCATTATATCAATCTAATTAAAAGGAACTAGGATGATTTTTCGTTGATATTACACCAACATTAGTCTAGGTTTTAGGGCCTTGGTATTAGGTTTGGAGAGTCAATTCTCCAAGGCTACTAAAATGAAACTATAATCTCACTAATTGAGTGAAAAAACCCATTAGTATCAAGAGGCATTTGTTTAGAAAGTGCACCTCAAACGTGAGTCAAGTACGAGTTCAAGTTGTGTAGGTGGTTGAGATTATCCCCTCATTGATTACTTAGTGGGATATGCGTGTATGGAATATTTAGGGGAAGTGGAAATTCTTTGGGGTGCAACATCTCTCTCTGCATTTTTAGTTCTAGGACTTGGTCCTACTTTCCTTTCCCATACACATACAACTAACCTACCATTGTTATGCCCAACTATTAATTACGAAGTGGTGGCCCCTTATTTGATTGCCCTAGGTTTCGCTTAGGTGGATACAAGTGGGAAGTACTCGTGGTACCTTATACAAATGCATAACATCTACCTCATTTCCCTTGGAGGGTGCCCATATTTGCGAGGGTACTTGCAACTTGGGTGATTATTGCATGAGGGTTACCATAACTATATTTCGCACCTTTGTTGGTTGGAATTGGGACCTAATAATCCTAGGATGAACTTGATAAGGCCCGCCTCAACTCTTAATTGATTTTTATCCAAGTCCTATCTACCATGGACTTGTCTTCACGAGAGCGGTATTTCTTATGGAAATATTTAGGAATTATTTGTTGAGTGTTTTTTTTTTGAACATTATATTATAGACTTCCTTCGTCTTCATAATGTTTGAGTCAAGTTGGTGGACCAAAATATCCATAGGTCCAAAAGGACTAGAGGTATCTTGCCAAAGAGGTGAATTTTCCTTCTAGAGGGAACACAATGAATAAACTCGACTCTCCCCTTGGGGGCTTGACGAAGAAAATCATGATATTTCAAACAATCCCATAGGGGAAGATAAGGGGGAAATGGTTATTAACCTAATTTTTCTCAATTACTTTGTCATGAGAATTATCATCCTTATACATCAGTTTGGCATACTTAGACCTAATTTCCATCACATCCATCACCATGTGACCCCAATAATACTAGCAAAAGAAGAGCCAAATATTAATTTTGACCACTAAATTCACTACACAATAATTTCCTACTTTTTTGCATGTGACACATGCTAAATCTCCAAAAACTATGTTGTGTTCTCAAAACATAAAAATATTTTTCTTTTTGTCTCATTGATGTGAAGAACAAGTCTTTTAAAAATGATCAATCTGTTATTCTTGAAATATCCTTTTATCTAGAATTCAATACTTATCCTCATTCCATGAATTCCCTAATACAATGAGATTATTCACATTGAATCTATTTATAAGAGTGGTCCACATATTTTCCTATAAATAAAGCCGTTGAGGTCACTTATCATACCACTCCATTACAAAGTTATGCTACCAAATTACCCTTAGAGAGAAAAATCACTTTTTCCTCTTTTTTCTACCATACAAGAAAACCCTTCTTACCACCTAATGACACAAGGATGAAAATGATCCTCCCTTGAGGTAGTTGTGGAGCCTATCCTACTTCAACAACTATTTCAAGGTGTTACTTAAATATCCTATTTCCCATTTTCAAATAATATAATTTCTATTCTTTGTTATATATTATGTATGGAATGGCATGTGTTTACATTTTTTTCTTTACATGAGATATGGTAGAGGATTATTTGATTCATGAGTCTTTGAGTTAAGTTCTATATTATCTTCTATTTAATGGAAATAAACTTTTTAAGTAGGTATCTTTTGGTACATATTGGCGGTACAATACTAACACTATGCTACATAAATGATGGAAGAGTATGTATCCTACCACATTAAAGCACATGTATAAACTTGTGCCAGATGTACATGCCAAACAATTACATCATTATGGATTCCTTGCAATTATGTTTACCAAATATTTGTCAATTATAATTATATACATAATCAATGAAATTTTAAAAAAAAATCACACCAACCTCATCCAAGAAACTATAATGTATAAGAAACTCTATTAGACATAATAAGTATGCTTGCAATGAGAGCATGTATGAGGAAAAATAAACTAGAACCAAAATGGTTAGCCTAGTTAGATTTTGGTACTTTTCTAGAATCATCGGCATGGCTTGATGGCCCTACGCCTAGTAGTATGATATAATATATAGATGGATTCTAACAAGATGCTATGACAACTACATTATGTTGAAGTATACTATGCGTCAAGATGGATATCATAGTACTAGTTGCACAAATCTTGTCCCCAAGTGGGGCAGGGGAAGCGGAGGGGAGGGGGATAATTGAATGGGGAAGGGAGGGAGGGAGTAGGTGTACACCTAGGAAGGCATGGATATCTAAATGGGTTATTCTTACCTCTTTATTTATCCTAATAAAATCGAATTCTAACCATATAGAATTCACCAATGTCAAAATAATTGACATTCCAAACCAAAATAAACTTGGCCCACAAATTATGTACAAAATGCAATGGAAGGTCTTTTTATTATTGCAAGGAGATTTATCAAATACCATGAACAACCTATCCATCTAGTTGTCTTTTAATGGATGGAATGTGCACTAGTCCATGCAAATATGCTTCAGTTGGTTCTAGGGTCAACAAATAGTTGGACAATGTATTCTTTGGTAATATGAATATATTTCACATATTCCTTGCTCTTGATAGCCTTATACTCAAATATTTCGTATAATTAGTCACATGTATGGAAAACGGAAGCCACAATGGATGTAGTTGGGGATTAGGGTTAGGTTCAAATCAAGGTTTTATTCTATCCTAGAAGAATAAATACATTTTAATAATAAGATAATAATTTTACAAAGTATGAAATTTGGATAATTTAACAAATACAAATAGGACAAAACATTTGACATAAAACCTACCTTGATATGAAAACATATTTTTGGAAAAACTTAATTCTAAAGGGTGAAAATCCTAAAGTGTTTCATGTTGCCACACACTTAGATTGTATAAGAATTGGTTTAACTATAGTTCTTTCAATGCACATAGGTCACTACCTATGATTTTCTCAAGTGCCATTTGGTTAGCAAGAAATTCCCATGCTAAGTTTCTCATGTCTCATGTAGGACTAATGAGGCACAAACAATGCAGGAGAGTGAAATGCAAACAATCTTTCATTGGAGAAGAAGGAATGTAGGCGATATTGGAAGAAAACACTGGTGCTTCCACTTCATGTAATTAGGTTTCAGTTTTTTAGTTTATCCTATCTACTTTAAGAATGATGTTTTGAGTGCTTTTTGATGAGAAAATAGAAAAGCTTTGTGAGGACATAGTATATCTTTTGTGGATGTACTATGAGACTATCTTAGTTAAGGAAACTTTTTTCTTTGAAAGTAATGAGTATAATTTGGTAGATGTTATCTTTAGTTTGGATAAAGAGAGATAAATATAAGTATTCAATGCTTTTTTGAAATACAATTTTTTTATTAAAATGAAAGTTTTTTTTCTTTTTCTTCTTAAGATAGAAAATAATTAAGTTCATACACATAATAATTTTGGTAGTGCAATGTGTTAAAATTAGCATATTTAAATCTATTTTGGTTTCAACTCTATAAATAGAGAGAGATTAAATGTGTCAAAGATACAAGATACAAGTCAAGTTTTGCTTCTCAAAAAGGTTTTCACCTACACATATTTAATCACTCTCATGTCAAGATTGAATTAAAGTAAAGATAACTAAGGTTTTGAAATAACATTCAAACCATCACATACATAATTTACCAATTCCTTCTACATTACCATGATCTGTTTATAGTATAAGATTGTTGAACAATTCACTAAAATGATTATATATTTTTATATATTCAAATTTTATTTTATTTTTATATCTTTAAATATTATTTAATAATTTAAATTATTTATAGCTTTTTAGAAGATGAAAAAATATATAATTTATCAAATTACTTTAAAAAATAACCATCATCTCCTCTAAAAACAAATAAAAAACACTTTTAAATTTTATTTATATTTATATTTAATTTATAATTATTGTTTAAATATAATATATAATATATTATTATTTTTAATAGAAATAAAATTTATTTTAACTATAAGTATTTTATATTATTTTATTTTAATAAAAACGTGAAGAAAGATTTGGCATTTTATACTATTTTATTACAACCTAATATAAAGAAAAGACACCACACATCCGAATTATTTTATTTTCAAAAGGCACTCCAAAGCTAGAAGCTTATTATTTAATTATTAAGAAATTCAAAGAGAAAAAGTATACTAACTGTAAAGGTAGATATCAAGAATATGGTTAATAACTATTAAGAAGGCTATTAATAATAATGTAATATATCAGAATAAAAGAACTAATTGAAAAAAACCTTCGTAGGTGCACTAAAATTATAGTAGCATAATTAGATAGTATTGATATTTCAGGTATCAAGGTATTAAAATTTGAAACAAAATTAAATTGATTGAATATTTAAATACAATTTAATTTATATTTTTTTATTAAAATAATTATTAATAACTAGTTGTTGATTAAAAAATATTATTTATAAGCAGTTTACTTCCATATTTTATTTTTACTAGATTTTTTTATTTTTTCCATATCTAATACTAATAGTATTAGTATTCATATTCGTACTCCAATAATACTACTATAAGTAAAACCATATCATATACCAAAATAAAGGAACTAAGTGTCAAAAACCCTACTAGGTGCAGTAAAACCGTTGCAGGTGAAACAAAAAAAAACCATCAGGTCCAATAAAAATGGTTTTGAACATCTGCGGAGGAGAATTTAAGTGAAAAACCGTCGCAAGTTGTAAACCATGTTGAAGATTTGTGCAATAAAAACGGTTTCAAACATTCCAGGAGGAGGATTGCAGTGGAATCAAGTCAACATATGGATTATTACTCGCTGCACTGTATCATTCTTCCCGATCAAAAGGCGTATAGGCTATTCTATTTGATCTACATAGCAGTGAATTGTTGAGAACCAGTGATGTAAGGTTGGACGAAGGATTCCCTTATCCACCAAACCTGCAAGTAGTCGCTTTGGGATGGTAAAAAGAAACGGAAAAAGACAAATTGAGCTTGAATATGATTCAGACGAAGAACTGCTGGGCTTGAACACTTATCTGAAGAAGGAAGTAGAAGGTAAATCTATTCATAGTATGAGGAGGCCAGTGCCTCTAAGAAAAGCCCATAGGTGAAGAAAGTTGCAAAGTAGAGGAGTTTCGAGCCAGTACAGGAGCCCAGAATACACACAGACACAACATCTGAAGAATTTTTACTGTACTGAGTTAAAATCAGCCATAAACATTTTCAGGAAGCAAGAGGCGAACATAAATGGTATTTGGCAACAGAAAAAGAGATTCAATTAATTTAAAGGAAGAAACACACAGTAAACCCTAGTATGCAAAGTGGATTTTCCAAACAAACAACGAACTAAACACAACTTTGGATAAAAAGTAGACACGACTACTGCTTCCTTAGGGTTTTGCTAAGAAAAAGTGCATGAATTGCCGTGAGATTTTCGCACAGATTCCGAAATTGGACACAATCCCGGGTGTGCTGGCTTTAATACCTGAGTGATTAGTCCACCAGATTCAGGTAAAAAGTGCATATCTTGATGGATATTTTAAAAATGAGGTTTACATGCAGTGGGGAGGAATATCGAACCGCAAGTTGAAAAAAAAATTATATAGGTTGAAGCAGGGCATTTATATACGAGGCCGGCACTGATACATTTATGCATTAGTACATATTTCAAGAACAATAGATTCTTCAGAACCCAATACCATATTCCAAATTTATATGTATGAGTTTCACATGTCGATTGACATTGTCTCTGTAAACTTTCAAGTTTAAGATATAATTATAAGTCGGGACTCTAATATGGCAGAGTTTAGGTTAGGGTTATGGAGGTATGGGAATATGAACGATTTTTCTTTGATTTATGAAAAGGGTTTAGGCTTATGGCTTATGGATTATGCATCAATCAAGTCCACATCAATCAAATCAATTCCTAAGGTTTAAATAAAACACAAAACGAATTTTGAAATAAATGGGACTTTTTAAACTGGAGTATTGGAGTATATGAGAAATAATAAGCTTATTCAAGAGTGAAGTAATATATTGGGTGTGTGGATGTAGAAGCAAAACCCACAACTAGTTATAGATTCAATCTTGGATCTCCAACATTTTAATGGAGTTGGAGTTAATGCATTGTAATTATATAAAAGAGTTTAACTGTATTGTATTTATGGACGAGGAGGAGGGTTTTACTATAAAATTACTTTTTATTGAGTTATAAAGTTATTAGCATAATATATTAATGTTAATATGGAATGAATTTTTATTTTATACATATATCTTGTGTTCTTGAGTATGTAAAATTGGGTTGATAGCAAAAGTCTCTAAGATTGGGTTGAGGATGATATAAAACTTTTTTAAGTTTTGGAATAATTTTGTAAAGGTGGTTCTGTTTTGTTTTGGGTATAGTGTACATAAATACTTTGATTGGGTCATAAATATCAAATATAGTTATTTTCTTTGTGTGTATATATACAATTGTATTAGTTTATAATTAAAAATATTATTTTTATAGTTTAGTGTGGAGAAATAGTGTTATATAGATAAAATTAACATTGAATTCTAAAATATTATAATACTTGTAAAAAAATAAAAATAATAGTAAAAATATTTTATAAATGAAAACAAAAATAACAATATCTTTATATATGAAAAAAAAATGCTATATAATAACATAAAATAAAAGATATATATATATATATATATATATATATATGAAAAAATAAGTTAATTAAAAAATAATTACAATTTATTGTTATATATATCATAGATTTTGTGGTTCTTAAGTTTTTAGTTTTAATTATTCTAAATCTATTTTAAATAATTAAAAAATTGAACTTGAAAAGATTTATGTTTCTATCATAATTAGTAAATACTTAAGTTAAATTTAAGATGAATTTAAGTGAAAAAAAATTTAATATTATATTTAATTAAGTTTCCCCAAATTAAGATTTTACTGAATTTTAAACATTTTTAATTATAAAAAAAACTTATATCAACATCTCTGATATTTAAAAAAAATAACCAAAACTATATTTAAGATATCACACCTAATAATAAATATTTTCAAAAATATATTTCAAAATAGTATTAAAATATTATTAATTAAAGATGAAAATTACAAATGAATTGATGAATTAAACATCAATGAATTTACTTTATAAAATTTAAATATATAAACTAATTTAAAAAAAATAAAAAAATTATTCTATATTTTTCACTTATATATATATATACGTAAATAAATCTTTATTTACATTTTCATATTTAAAAAAAATTCTACAAATTTTCACAAATTTAATTCCCTTTATTCCAAAAGTAATAACTCCAAATTTAATAAATGTAAACTAACAATCATTCAATATAAGAATAGACCATATAAATAAAAAACTATATAACAATAGACCAAATAAATAAAAAACTAACTTCAAATTTGAAATAAAAACCATCAACAGACATGACTTTCGCTCAATACTAGCTATGAATGGCCATAGCTATAGCTCTGTTTGAGAAGACATACCTGATACTTTCGTTTTCTGTAAGCATGACACCAAAGGAACCTATATGGGCAAGCGATAGGAAACCTGATAACTCGCTGGGTAAATGCAGGACTTTGACATTGCAGAGATCTGTCCTTAACCCTTTAAATGATCCGGATGGATGACCAAATGGTGAAAACTATTGGGGATCAATTTTACTTACTATTATATTGATTATAGTGATACTTCCTGAGCTGCAACTTCTAGCGATACTTCCTGAGTTGCAAGTTGCAGAAAACCCATGCAAAGTGCTTTCTGAACAACAAACAAGGTTATGGCTGACTAGCATAGATAGATTCATACCATGGATAAAATTAAAATGAGGTGCATTTAAAACATTTGGATGCAAATGGATCGATGCTAATTAGGTCAACTTCTAGCGATACTTCCTTAGTTGCAAGTTGCAGAAAACCCATGCAAAGTGCTTTCTGAACAACAAACAAAGTTATGGCTGACTAGCATAGATAGATTCATACCATGGATAAAATTAAAATGAGGTGCATTTAAAACATTTGGATGCAAATGGATCTATGCTAATTAGGTCATGTCTTGGACATTGACAGTTGAATGTCCAATGTATGCACACATCTCTTCTCGTCCACCTCGCTTCTTGTTTGCTACTACACTATGCACCATATAGATTCAGCTTTTCAGCTCTAATTTTGAAAGTTCCATATAGATTCAGCTTTTCAGCTCTAATTTTGAAAGTTAAGTTCCAGATTGAGCATTGAGCAGTGCAAGCCTTAGAGCTGCAAAATTCCAATGGCCGAAGACAACTATTGGTCCAGGAAAACTATGCGCCATTCATGGAAATTACAGCACCGAGAATCCTTCAGTCACAGTCGACCATCTCGGCGATAAAACAAAAAAGCATCCGTATAAGTGCAAGTTTCGGTTCTAATGAAGACAGATATATTAATACTACGTCAAACTTAAATTAGGGTATACATGGTCAAACCCTAATGTGTTTGTCAAACATTGTTTATTATCCTTTCACTGTCGATCAATCCTGTGTAAATACTCTAACCTACACCGGATGTACGAGTAGTTTATAAAGAAGCCAATAAACGATTTTTTATAAAGGTTCCTCAAAACACAGAGAGAAATGTACGTTGCACGGTACTCCAGACATCGGGCTCCAAATAAAATGAAGCTAAGATGCTAAGAGCGTGAAGCCGGACATCGCATTCAAACCAGACCAGGCTTTAATGAATAATTGTACTTTATTAATTCCCATCCAGCATAAAAGCATGGCATATATCGAACAAATCATCCTATTAACAGTTAAAGCAAAATATTTTAGCAAGCACAGGAAATTTTAACAAATCACTGAACAGGAAGGAAATTTTAACAAATCACTGAACATCCATGATAAGCTTGTTAATTAATATGACCCACAAAGATATGAAGACTATCTAACCAGGACAACTGAGTGCCAAGCTGAGACGATAGAGCAGTGATCTATTATGTAACAGCAAGGGAGAGAGACTAGTGGAAACAGAAATCAAAACCCTAATACAACAAATAGCATGTATGAAGAAGTTATTGATCACACATCCTTATCTGGGATGTTTACAGCTTGGGAGTGGAGGAGGTCCCTTAACAGAAAGCAATAAAAATACTTACATCCATATACCATTAGTTATGGACTGAACCTACCCAACAGAACAAAACTGATCTTAAAGCTTGTTCAATATACAAGGTCACCAACAGCAAGAAGATTGATGTCCAACATCTTATGAATTCTAGTTAGAAGATTAAAATAGAAAGAAAGGCGAAAAAATCAGCAGACTTCGATTATTACCAGCTTGATCAGATCACTTTATAATATTTAGAAGGGACGGCGACCATGGCCGCCTGTGGCTGCTAGGTCTGTCGGCGCTGGTGCCTTGCCATGCATAGGCATAGGTATAGGCATAGGCAGGGGCATCTTGTAGGTCATAACCAGCGGGCGGTTGTGGGCAGGATTATATGCCGGATGTTGCTCTGCCTGAGGTTGATCTGCTTGGAGCTGCTTGCTCATGGACAGCTTCTCGCCCTCCACTTCTCTGTACTTGTCCAGATAAATCTTGAGGGGCTCAGCATAGATTTCGAATCCAAGAGTGGTCATGGCCCATAGTATGTCATCTCCGTTGATGGTCTTGCGCTTTTCCTTGTGACACTTGTCGGATGCCTCTCCGGTGACAAAGCTTATGAACTCGGAGACGCATTCTTGCATGATTTCCTTGGCTTCCTTGGAGATCTTGGCGTTGGTTGGGAGGGTTTTCTTCATGATTCGTCCCACATTGGCTATGGGAAGAAGCCGATCTTGCTCTCGTATAACTGATTGTGAGGAAGATGACCCGTTGTTAGTATTGTTGTGGACGCCGGTAGACTCTATGTCAGAATGAGGACTGCTCTCATCTCCACTGTGGTCTCCCATTTTACACCACGCTTCCTAAATTTCCTCGCTAAGCAATACACTACAAGCCAATCCTATCCTTCCCCCACACATCCATACTCCCATTTAAGGGCAAAGGAGAAATGCTCTTTGTGGGGGACAACTAGGCCGGAAAGGG
The DNA here is from genome assembly GCA_027924585.1 of Larix kaempferi. Classification (NCBI taxonomy): domain Eukaryota; kingdom Viridiplantae; phylum Streptophyta; class Pinopsida; order Pinales; family Pinaceae; genus Larix; species Larix kaempferi. The sequence continues at coordinate 10,752,271 of BSBM01000087.1, forward strand.
AAAGAAAATGTGCTCCTATATCTATGTCGACCTTACACTCCTTCAGATCAATCCATCTGTCAACATGATAACCTATAAAGGCTATTCTTTTAATTTGGAGAGGCTATTCTCTTCATTTCTGCCTTCATTTTTTTAATGCCAGTTGCCCCGCTATCTCGCTATCACAGGGACAAAGGGCATACCAATCTTCCTCCATGTATGTCCAGCTCTTTTGGCTGCCAAGGGTTAATATTGTTTTAGAGAGAGAGTATATTTATTTTTGGTTTGTAAAGGTTAATTGTTTTGGTAAATATATATATATTAGTTGGACTGGTACTCTTGTGATACTATTCAATCTCATTACTTATTACTATATTTTTTGGGGATTCTAATAGGTGATCTTTCACTTACAACCAATTACAACTTCCCATACCACTTAAACAATTGATTACAACTTCTCATCTTTATCACTTGAAATGCTCCAAAAACATAGTTATATATAATTTTTAATAAATAATAAATAATATATATTTTTTCTACTATATTTAATATATATTTTTGTAATTTTACATATTATAATTTTATAATTTTTTTCAAACATCATTAATCATGTACTATATATAAAAAATTTCTTAGTTTATATTTAATATTTTTTTTATTCTCTTTAGTTGATAAAAGTCTATAAAGTTAAACAAGAGTATGATATCAAATAATATTATAGACTATTTTATTCTGCCAATATAATTTTATGCTTTAGCTTCATTCCATATTAATATTATAGACTATTTTATTCTAGTAATATAATTTTATGCTTTAGTTTCATTTCACATATTTTTTTTTACTATACATGAAATTATAAGTTATTTTATTATAATTATATAAATTTAAATTTGAGTTTTAATTATTAATATTATTATTATAATTATTATTGTTGGTGGTTTATTCTAAATTTTGTTTTATAAATTAGTATTAGTATTTTAATATATATATATATATATATATATATATATATATATAATTAATTTTCAAAAATATTTTTCACATTTATTTTAAAAAATTATTTTACTTTTAAAATTTGTTTTCTATTTTTTTTTACAATTATTTACCTTATAATTATCAAATTTGTATATAATATAAATTTATTAAGTTTTTTTTATGATGATAATGGTGATAGTGGTTGACTTCCACTCACATCAATTTCTGTTTATAGAATTTTAAAAAGAAAGAAAAGAATTAATTGATTTATTGTAAAATTTCATTTTATGCTTAAAAAAAACTTAGAAAAAACATTCCTATTATAAAGATATACATTATAACAAAAATTATAACATTTCCAAGAAAAAAAAACAAAAATTATAACACTACAATTTAAGATTATAATAACAATTATAATCTTATAATAAATAAGAAATTTATTTTTATTAATCATAATACATTTTATACATATTAAAATTAAAAGTAATATCTATAACTTTTAATATACAATTAGGAATTTGTTCTCATTATGTTTGTCATTTATATCTTAACAATATTATAAAATTTATAATCTTATAAGAAATATAAAATATAATTTTGTTATTTATATTTTATATTTGTTAAAATTAAATATTATATATATAATATTTTCCCATATAATTAAAAAAATTTATTTTTAATATTTATATAATTTTAATATATAATTAAATATTTTTATTTCTAATATTTATAATGTATATAAGTATTTTCTTTATATAATTTAAATATATATTTAATATTTTTATTAATAATATATATAAAAAGTTTTTGATGTGAAAAATATTCATCATTTACTCATTTTACTTTATTAATAAATGAGTTTTTATTTGAAATAACAATTCATAAACATTAAAAGTTAATTAATAAAAATAAGTAATGTCAGAAGTGGTTGACACCCTTTCATAATAAAATATATTTGATTCTCTTTTTAGTCAAAGTATGTATTTGGCTTTAGATATGAAGATATGTAATATATTTGATTCCTCTTTTTAAATTAGAGTATGGGCTTTAGATATGAAGATATATATGTTTAAATTTTTAAATTACATACCCAAAAGTTATTAAAATTATTTATAAAAAATTAAAATATTAATTATATAATTTGTTTATTATATTAAAAATTGATTTAAAAATAAAAAATATAATTTTATTAATTAATTATTTTAACTTAATTATGCTACACTACTTTTACAAACTTTATGTAGAAAAATTCCCAAACTATTAAAAACAAGTGTATTACAAAGTTTTAGGTACTCTACCTAGTTTAATACATTTATTAACTTTATCTTTTTTTTAAAAGATTTTTTTTACCATTTTTTTAATAATATTATAAATTAATATTAAAAAAAATAGTATGGTGTAAATTATGTATAAAAGTTGAAATTTTATTTAGTTTTTTAAGTTTTAATTAATTATTTAATTAAAAATTCTAAAAATTATGATAATTTCAAATCTAAATTTTCAATTTTACCAATAAAAAAAATATTTACAATGAATTTGAATTTATATAATTTAATCATGTTGAAAATGTTGAAATGAATTTGAATTCATATAATTTAATAATATACTAAATACTAAAATCTTGTTGAATCTTAATATATATCATTAATTTAAATATTTAAGATATACATTTTATTTACTAAATTCAAATAAATTAAAATTTAATAAATATTAATATCATACTATTTTAAATATTTTTTACTTTTTTAAAACCAAGTCACTGTTAAAACAAGCATGTCAAATTTAATTAGCTTGTTATTCACAATACACCAAATTTCATTTAACATATATAATACAAAAATATAGAGACATCAACATCAACTTGTAATCATGAAAATCAAAATCATAATCCATAATTAATCGTAATAATTTTTTATTTTTATTTTTTTTATAAGAAATATAAAAAATAGATTTGTATGAATCATTAAAATTTGAGGTTGCTCATTTCTTTTGGTGGCAAAGTAAGATCAGGTTTTTTCAAAAAAATGTTCTCTAATTTTATTTCAATCACATTTTTAGGGAATATAATAGGAAAGCATAATTTTGATCAAATATTGCTATTAAGTTTGAAGGTGTTCTCATATTTAGGAATTTGAGAAAAATGTTATTATTTTCAACGGGTATTTGTAGGTTCTTAAAGGAAATGTTGAAGTGGCAGTGTTAATAGTTTGTTTTCTCTTATTCTTTTAGACTCTCTTTGTTTGCTAATTAATACAAAAGTGTTCCTTGTTGTTGGGAGTCTTTATATGGGTCTCTTGAATCCCCTTTGTATGGTTTTTGCATGACTCTTCCTTTAGTGTGGGGTGCATGTTGTCATCTATTTTAATACATCCTCCTATTTATGGCTTGGTTCTTTTGTAAAGTTTGATTGCTTTTTTAACAACAAGTGTATGTTTTTTTGGGGGAAGTTGTATGGAAATCATTTTTATAATTACTAGAATCTCCTTATCAACCTTTAAATTTTAAACTTACTAGAAAAAATTTCATAAATTGTTTGTTATAATTATCTTTTAGAACTTTATTTACTTCAGAGGTCAATATTGAAAACTTTGCATGTTGTGGTTAGGGTAGAACTTACATGAATAGCTAGATTATCTAATTTTTTATTTCTATTTTAAGGTATATTTAGCCTACACTCTTTTTTCTTTATTTATATTGGATAAAGAAATAAGAAAAGCTACAAATGCCTCCAACTCATGGACATAGTTTACAAAATTGAATATCATCACTTTTAAGTTTTCATAATTATATTATATTTTCCAAATATAAATTAACTTGTATTCTCATTTTTTAAAATATAAAAGATTTAATAAAAACATCTTATTATTTTTAACTATGAGGAAAGCATTTTTTTAACAAATTGTTATATTGTTATAAATTGTTATATTGATTGAAATGATATTGACATCAATATTAATCATAAAAATTGGTTTATTTTCAATTGGATGAGGTGATGAAAAATAACAATATAAAATTATAGTATGTATTATATTAAATTGACAAAAGATTATAATAAAAATTTGTGTTTAAGGATTTTTAAATTTATTAGAAAATAAATAAAAATAAAAAGATATATATATATATGTAAATTAACATTGTTATAAATTTAAAATTCAAATTATTAATAATAATAAATAACAAAAATTTAAGACAATCCAAACATAAATAATATGTTAATTATTCCTTATATGTGTTAACGAGCGAATCATATATTCTCGGTTCAAGTTTTAAAATGCAATATCTGAAGATACCTTAAAATCTCTCCATCACCATCCTTATAACTCACTTAAAAAACATTGTACAAGAAACATTGAGTTTTCTATGATGGTTTCTCATTATCTAAAAATATTGGAGCACATGTATAAGGAATGTTGGTTAACTTAATTTAATTAAGGCAATGATGGTTAACTTATAATTTGGGGGAATTCTTTCCCGTTTCATGTCACAAATGGCTTAATATCTTCTCATTTATGTTGGACACTTTCACCTATAAAGATCTTTATTTTTAAAAGTGCGAGGTGATTAGAGGGGAGCCAACCAAGCATGTTTATAACATGCAGCTCGTTCCGTGATGCAGTTCCTTATCACGATGTTATATAGATCGTTCCCTGATATACAATTAAGGCCTCCTATACTTAGGTAGCTCCAATAATCGAGGTATAAAGGGTGTGGAATAATTTACAAGCGCTAATGAATTTTTTTAAAAATAGTTTTTGAGGTTTTTCTTAACATGTTTCGTTCTTAATGTGAGTAAGAGTAATAGTAAATAAATAATTTTAATATTTACTTTAATTTAGGCTAATAAATTAGCTTTTTCTTATTCTCACTCTCCTTGTAATATCATAGTTTTTCTTTAAAGTTAGTTGTAATACTATCTTTTTAGCCTTGGGTGACTTTACCATTATTTGAAGCTATGATAAAAAGCCTCTCAATGTTCATGTTTATCAACTTATACTTGCCCAATAATACCTTATCCTACCTTGTCATAGAATTACTCTCCATAAATGGGAAACCAACCTTTAAGGAAGGATAAGGTAGGGCATATTGTCCTTAATTATGAGAATATTTATTATATAAAACTTCAAGTTTTTCATAACCTTCTTCAAGTCTTCCTAGAAATAATATAACTATAAACTTCACAAACATATATAATCATTGGAATAACAAGTGTGTGAAAGAGAAACTTCCATGACACACACATACACAAACAAACAAATAAACTAACTAGGATATAAAAAATAAACTAATTAAAACCAAAGATTGATCTCTCTCTCTCTCTCTCTCTCACACACACACACACACACACACACAAAATTTTTATTTTATTTTTGTAGCTTATGGCTTGTGGACTTGAGTCATCCCTAATAACACCAAAATATAGCTCAATGAAGAGTTAAAGGAATTCATATTGTCTCAGAATGGACTCTAAGATGGTTCTAGGGATTCGTAATGTTATATATGTCCAAGAGTGAAAAGAAGATTCCAAAGTAAATAAAACAACAAACAAATTATATTCAGGTTTTAAAATTGGAACTATTAGTAATGAAATTTAATTAAAATTTTAAGTTTATATTTTTTTCCAAGGAATAATCTCATGGAAAACCCTTTGAGTACTTCTCCATGATTATGGAACCTAATCCCATTGGGATCAGGAGATTTGGACACGTGGCCTCCCCAATTTTTGGGGGAGATATCTCACTTCTAACTCATGACTGCTTGAGCTAACCCCCGGGACTAAGAAGTTTAAAGTTTATATAGATAAATAGATACATAGATACATAGATAGATAACCTTTATGGACTTGATTAAATTTGATCCTATAATTTATGGCCTCTCCATTGATGAATTGTTGCATTTGATAAATGGTTTAGTCAATTGAGATAACTAATAAGAAATTGATATCTACACAACAAGAACTAGAGAAACAATCCATAATACAAGATCAACATTGGTCCAAGATACAAAAGAAATCACAAATGAAGCTATACCTTATACAAAGAATAGATAAGATATGAGAAATTATCAAAAAATTGGAGAAGAGCAACTCAAATTTCTTTGTCTATTAATCAATCCAAGAGGCCTTTTTATAAGCTTACAAAGTATCCAATTCCAAAACCTTAAACTAGGTGTGCACGTAAGTCAAGACTAGAAAATAATATTATATGAGAATGCAACTAGATGACTAAAAGTTGGGCACTAACTATAATTGAAAATGCTTATGCACACAAATCAAAGTTGAATGGAATGCCTTTAACTAATTACTCATCACTAATAATAAACAATGCATAATTTGTTTACAAGGGTGCACCCCAAGGAAGTTGTATTGCTCTTTGGGGTTAATGGCATAGTTGGAAAAGAGTTCCTTCTTCATGGGGCATTGTTCTTAGAGAACACATTGCTATTCCTGATCAATTATTCCTCATCTGAGTGGAAAGAGTGTTTAGTTTATTTAGCAATGGTATCAAGGCTGGTGAAGAAAGCTACAATATCTAAGTTAATTACTACTATGAGAAGTGGCTCTAGTGTGTGGAAATGAACTATCATTTTGAAAAATGATGTACCTAGAATGTGAAAACTCTATTATGATGAGATAGATAGTCGTCGATATGATGAAAATATTTTCTATGAAAGTGTAAGCAATTGAATAGTTGCTGATGAGATACCAAAAATTTAATGTGTGTACTTTAAGGAGTCACGAGGGAGATTTTGTTACATAGAAATATAGAATGGGATATGTCGAGGGGAGATGTCATGTGTGTTCCTCATGAGTGGTAATATAAAGAAGTGTGTATAATGCACTATAGGGGTTGCACAATGTATAATAGAATGCCAAATAAATGATGCATTAACTGCTATGTAAAGAGTGGCAAATTATACTCTAAAGTGTTGCTCTAATAGAAAAAAAATGATGCAAGTGCAAGATGTAACAAGATGCAAGTGACATAAATGGTTGAGGGACATAGAAAATTTTAAGGATTCATAATTTTCTAAAAGTGTAGAAACCTTGGTGAATATTACTAATTTTTAAATTTGCAACATAAAATGTTTGGCAAAATATTTATGAAAATATTCAAATTTCTAAGGACTTTATCTATTTTTTGGACACTTTTGGTGATTTTTAGAGTTAAAAAATTATCCATCAGAATTTGGGCGAATCATTTTAGAAAAAAAATGAATTTGAGGAATCGTTTTTTGGGAAAAGAACATAAAAAATAGCCCATGTGCTAAATTTCAACCCTAAAATTTTCCCTGCTGGGCAGAATTGGAAAGCACCATATGTGTATCACTACTAGGCATATATAACAGAAATAGCTGTGTCTTGTTGTCCGTAAAGGACCATAGGTTTATTTGATACATTAACATTGATGGGCGTGTAACATTGAAGAAGGGCTCATCCATGAAAAAAAATGTTTGGCAATTCTTCAAAAGATGCCTTGTCTGGAACCCACCAACTTGCATTGTTTGATGAATAACTTATGTGTTCCCACTATATTGTTGGGTAGGTCCATGTGTCAATTTATGAGAGGTACATTAGAAAATATGGTGGAAAATGACAAGAAATGTGATGGAATGGCGACCTAGAGAGGTCACTGAAGGTTAGGCATTGTTGAGAAGAGGAGATTTCCATTGTAGAGAGGATTTTTGTTCTACAAGTTTGGTAGACTAATAATGATCCAAATATGGAATTATAATTGAGAAGCACACCATGTGGAGGTTCTCATGTTATTAAAGGGTGCAACTCTCTAGTGTTTTGACTACTGAAGATGAAGGTAAAGATCCCTAAGAGTGTGTTCTACTGGTTCTAGTGTAATTTGAATTGTGTTTTTGTCATCATAGTTGTTAAGAGTAGTAGAGGATTAAGGGACCAAGGAATTGTTAAAGGGAATGAAAAGAGATAGGATTAAGTGTTCTAGAGGTTGACATGTAAAGGGAATATAGGGAATAGGGTAATATGGAGAGAGCTACATGGTTATAAGGGTAATGATCAAGGGAGATGAACTTGTGCAGACTGACCTATTGGGATGCTGTGGGGTGAGGAAGGGGAATGGTAATAGAGGTTAGTGGAACGGTTTTTCCAAATTTCACTAGTTGGTAGGTGTTATTTCTAGCATTGTATACGGGGTTGCATTATTATTGATAGGTAATACCAAGGATTAAATTTGAGCAATCAAGGGTAGATATATATAATAGTCTAGTATATCTTAGAAAGGGCCAATGGAAAAAAATAACCAAATATATTTGGTTTACTAGTAGATTAGGGTTGTCTTATTGAACCCACCTAAAGAGATAAGTTCAAGGGTGAGGGGTGGTAGGAAGCTTGAAATGGTTGATGAATTTCTAAGATCTACCATATTTTTTTGGCTTCCATTGTTCATAATTACAATGGTGAATTGGACTTTGAGTTGGAAATTGTGGATGAAAAATATCATGGTCAATTGAGTTGGGTTTGGTTATCAAGAGTTGCGATTCATAGATTATGGTTAGGTTTGGTAAAGAGATGGACTCAACATAAAGGAAGAAGGGGTTGTGATGAAGTCATTGTCTTCATTAGAAAATAGGGCATTGGATTGTTCTTGGAATTGTAAGAAGTGACATCACGTAGCACCATGAGTTGGGGTCTTGTGGTAGTGGCATCATTATTGTTGATGTGAAGTATTGGGATGAGGGTTGGGAGTAATAGCTGAAGTATGTGATTTAGATAGTTGAGGGTTGGGGAGTTGAAGGAGTTAGGGTATCAAAAAGAGGTGGTATTAGAATTTGGGTTAGAGTTAGGAGTTTGAAAGGGTTGAAATTGAGGTTTTCAATTGTATTTATATTTAATGGAAAGGTTGTGGATGAATTTTTGGTTAGGTTTAGTGCTCTCAACCACAGCTACTTAGTTACAAAAATAGTAAGAAAATCATAATTAAATTTAAGCATGACTACATATTAAGGATCTTTCATATGAAGCTAGAGGAAAAAAATGGTGAAGACTTCAATGAACCATTGGATAGCCTGATTTCCATGGGGCTTGACATAAATACAACCATTTTTATATGAGGTTAGATAAGCAACATGGTGGATAAAAAACCTTATCAAGGTTGGGCACAAGGAATCCCATGTGGTAATGCTGTGGAGGTATTGCTATTGACCCATTCATCATTTAGCTCCAATATACATTGGGAGATTCTTATTAAGACTGCCACTAAGCTCAAGTATTTATTTTAGGTGATTGAACTTGCAATAAGAAGATGTTCTTTGATCATGGTTGGACATGTTTGGAAATATGATATAAGATTACATCTCCAAGAATCAAGGAGAACTTTATGCATTTGGCCAGAATGCTTAGGTAATGATATTCTAGTGTCCATCTGTAAAATGGAGGTGGAAGGCCTAGGTCACATTTTGAGGGATTTAGTGAGGGAATTCGCCAATTCTCAGACAACACCATGTAGATTGGGTTATCTGTCCTTAGAGGACTAATTTCTATGAGGATCTATAGATAAAAAGAAATACGTACATACAAGTTATACCCTAGGATTTGGTTAGGGTTTGGTAGATCTATAGAGAAACCAAGGTTGATGATGGTGATTAAATCCTAGGAAATATGGTGCAATCCTAGGAAGAGGAAGTGATGATGAAGGGGATCTAATGAAGAACCTAGTAGAGGTGGTGCAAACCTTGAGAGAGAGGAATTGGGTAGAGGTTCATCTTTAGAAAATCCCAATCAAGGGTGACATGGGATAAAAAATAGCCTAAACCCTATCAAGGGTGAGGAAAGATAGGAATTCCCAATCAAGGGTGCACGTGGAAATCCCATTCAAGTTTGTGGAAACAAAATAGAGACACTGGGGTGAGAGGGTGGCCTAAACAAAACCTACTAGAGTTATTATAGATCTAGGAAAAAAATGAGTTTTGTTACAAAACTCTTCTAAGAAAGTAGGGTGGGACGGTGGAAATGAAATAACCCTAACTTACCAAGACCATATTGCTATAATAAAAATTATAAGAATATGATATTTCAAAAATAAGAACTAGAGAAAGAATCTACAATACAATCTTGACATTGACCCAAGAAATGAAGTGAATCAGAAGATGAAATTGTAGTTGATCCAAAAGAATAGATAAAAATGAAAAACTTAGAAATTGAAGAAGAGACACTCAACTTTCTATGTCTATTAATGCATCCGGGAGGAATCTTTATAGGCTTACAAAATCGCTATGTCAGAAAACCTAATTTACGTGGGTGCATCACTTATGACTAGAAGACACTATCGTATGAGAATGTAGCTAGATTATTAAAAGATGAGCATTAACTAGATATTTAATAATGCTTGTGCATGCAACTCAATATTGAAGGAAATGCCTCCAACCAATCGCCCAACACTAATAATAAACAATGCATAATCTATCTAGAAAAGTGCACCCTCAAGAGAATTCTACTACTCTTTACTCTTTGGTGTCAATGGCTAAACTAACAATGTGATCTTCTCCTTATGACACACTCATACTCCTTATCCATAAACCCCATACATGTGCACATACATATCCATATACATATATACACACTAAATAAACTATCTTAAATGATAATGTTGTGTGTATAGTTTAGAAATCCTATGGGTGAGCACCACAAGCTCAAGTAACTTCCTATATAAATGAATATGAGGAATCACATTTTCCCTCTATAAGAAGTGGATATTTTTATTATTGTAAGTTTTGACTTGTGGACTGAGTCGTAAGCTTTGTGATAAAAATAATGGCTCATGAGAAGTGGAAATTTTTATTATTGTAAGTTTTGACTTGTGGACTGAGTCATAAGCTTTGTGATAAAATTGATGGCTCAAAGAAGAGTCAAATGACTTCATATAGACTTAAAATGGACTCTAAGTTGGTTCTAAGGTTTAGGTCTAAGAGTGAATTGAAAACACTAGAGAAAAGAAAACAACAAATAATTTTTATGATTTATGTTTTTTCAGTTCTTTTTCTTCATTGATACACTAATAGTAATGAATATTGCAATTAGTTTGAGTTTTAAATATTAATTCGGTGGGTGACTTAACTACAAACCAAAATAAACAAGTACAAACAATTGGTAATTATGAGACATAGTTTAGATAGATGATTTAACTTTTTGTTTTTAAATAGAAACTAAGCTAGTAATGGTTTTATATTAAAAATGATGGAAAATCATCTGATAAATTATAGAGAGAAATTTTACCCAACAATTGCAAGAAGAACATAAAAGTCTTTAAAACCCAAAATTCTCCATCTACTATAAAAAAAACCTCTAGAACTTACATAATGTATGCTACTATAAATACTCAAATACTATCTTAACAGAAGAAAAAAATTGAAATGCATAACATATAAGAAAAAAGTAAGGAATCTAACAAAAACATGAACATCCTTAATCATGACTTGAAGATTCCAATTTCATGGCATCAATGACGAGTTGGATGATTGAATCCTCCTCCATATCCTTCAGAACTGGATATTCTTTCTGGTTCTAGCTTCCTTGATTCAAACTCAACAATTTGTCCATGTATTCCCTTAACCATTTAATTTGACCTCCCTCCTCTCGGAGGTTGCCCTCAATGTCATTGAAATATGGTTGTCCACAATGGAAATGTGATAATAAATCTACCTCTAAGTGTCCACCATACCTTCAAATCTCTCATGTAGTGTCCTCATCATTTGCTTGAGGTTGTAAATGTCCATATGAACCTCATAGAAAGTGTCTCTCCAAGATGACATCGTTTCATCTATAGCCTCAATTGTTCATCAAGGGTTAATCGACCCAGATTGAGGATTGTAGATAACACGTCTTTCAATGCATCCCAAATCCACAAACCAAAAAAAAATGGCCCAAAAAATCCACTCACGGTAAAGTATAGAGGTCCGACCAAACCCAAAATCAACATAGACACAAAGTCCCTCATCTTTTGAGTTGGTTATCGGTAATGCTGAGAGGAAGCTACAAACCTAGCTTTGAAATGAATGAGAGACCCTCCCTAAATTGGATTCCACCAAGCTAACATCTACACTCGCCTCCACAGAACCCACTTCAATCATAACCAGGGTAGAGCATAAGGCAAGCAACATACAAGACTCGGGGCATAAGCTGTCACATAACATAATCCCATAGTCATCTTGAGGGGCAATAATCATTGCCATAATACCATGGGTACAAGTAGGTGAAGGTATGTGAGAGCTAAAGGCATGGCATGGGGGGTCATTTAAGGAAGGAAAAGACGTGAGGCATAAATCGGGGGCCAAGTGTCTAGTTCTAAGGTTGAGTTTTCCACCTCGATATGATATGTGTAGGTAGCTCGTACCCATGGAAAAAATGCTAGGGGATCCACTTCCTATATGGTTGACCCCCTTTTTGGACACATATTCCCTTATCCATGGTGGCCCCAACGTTGGCCAAACCATCCGCAACCTCATTGTTATTTCTTTGAACATTAGTGAGACTCAAGCCTTTGATCTCTTTGAAAAAATAAATGGTTCATCATTGTAAACGTCCTTGATTTGCTTCCTAATAAGCTAGATTTTTTCAAACAAAACATATAACCAACAAACTTTTTTTCTTAAAATAATTACTTTGAACAATTAAGAATAACTAAATGTTCCACTCTTTATAATAAAGTATACCATTCAACTTGATTGTTGGTAATAAATCCTAATACTAATGTAAAAATTGTCATTGTTATTGGATATTTAGAATTCTTTCTTACAAAGAGACTTCAATAAATTTTCTTACATCTTACGACTTGGGAATACGATTTTTATACATCTTACGACTTGGGAATACTATTTTCATCATTCCTTTTCATAGGCAAGTTATTTGAGCTAAGGGTGCTCTCCCATAAAAGTTGCAGTAAAAACATTTTAAATATACATAAAGTGAACTCTTAGAATATAAAGGTTACACATGAACATACCACTAAGTTGAATGGCGAGCCTATATATTTCGTCATCATAACACCACGTGTCGAGTCACTGATAAATATGATTTTTTTAATGATTATGTTTAATATTTTTCAGAATTATTACGGATCACTGGTGAAGTGTCCAATCTTTTATTTTCAAATTTTCCATCAAGGACTTTGGAATCCACTACAATCTCTTTCCATTAGAATCATCCTATAAAATAATAGTACGGTGGACCTGGAATGCCTCGCTAGGTTATGGGGATTCCTATAATCAATAATTTAAAATTATTTTTGTCCCAACTTTTTGAATCAACTAGAAAACTGCATATTAAAATAAAGATGTGGTATATAACTTTTATATTACAAAATATTAAATTGAAATGTATTAAAAATAGATTTAAATGTAAATGAAGAAAGAAGTAAGAATATTTTTATATAAATATTAAGATGGATATTAATTATATTTTAATGTTCAGATTTATACTTGTACTTAAGTTACTAAAAAATGAAGTCACCGAATATTGATAACTATGATTATTATATTCCTTTTTTTAAATTTATATATATATATATATATATATTTTCATATATAAAGGTATTTGTAATTGTATTAAGTTAAAATTGATCTCAAATCAATTGCCATGACATTATTATTATTTATTAATAACTATAAGAACTATTATTACTACTATTATTTAATATAAATATTTTATATACTCTCTTTAAAATGAACATATAAACATTACTCACACATACATGAGATAGAACTTAATTTTGTTAATTAACCAATGTACTTTACAAATTGAGAATTATATACTTAAAAAAAAAATGTAATGCTATATACACTCACACTCACCAGTGAGTGTTAAGAAATTTCTTATCCATGGATCGAAGGGTAGATGGACTTTGAGACTTTCCTTTTGATCTGCATAGCCTTCCGTATATTAGGGATTCAATGTCCAAATCACACTAAGTACTCATCATTTTATCTTTGTTTGTTTATAGAGATTTCTTTGCAACCTTAAAGGTATATTGAGGAAGAAAGTATATCGGTATTTGAAAGTATATTGAAGAAGTATATCGGTATTTTGAGGTTGCATCGCCTTACGATTCTTAGAGATTCAATGCCAAAATCATACAAAATATCCATTTATTTGTTTACTGAGGGAGATTTCTTTGAAATCTTAAAGATTTATTGAAGAAGAAAGTGTATTGATATGTGAAGATATATTGATACAATTCTTAGGGATTCAATGCCAAAATCATACAAACTATCCCTTTGTTTGTTTGTTTGTTGAGGGAGATTTCTTTGAAATCTTAATGATTTATTGAAGAAGAAAGTGTAATGGTATGTGAAGATATATTGATATTTTGAGGTAATGTAATTTGTAAGTATTTTCATTAAGTATATATTTTTTATAATATTTAAATTATGACTTTATAATAAGTAATGAGAATAATACTATGATAATATTAATATGTGTTTTTTGTTTCATTATCATGGGTTTTATCATTGAATCCCTTGGAGCCAATCGATGACAAAATGTGACAAACTCTCCTACATACAATAAATTATATCATTTCTTACTAGATTCATATTACCAATATATTAATTTTCATTAATGATTCGTCAACTTTAATCATTAGGAAAGAACATAAGAATTATATTTAATATATTCCTAATAATAACTATTTATTTATTTATTAAGAAATACCTCATATATTTATAACGACACTAATTCCATGAATTTGAGCACACATATGTGGGAATCTAGTTACAAATTTTAATACTATCTCATGATGTATAGAAGGAATACCTACAAATAGTTGCTTACATCATATATGTATGGAGTTTAGTATCACAGTGAATCTGAATAGAAATGTTAATATCATATGTATGCTTTCTATAACTTTGATTTCACAAAGAAATAACAAGTTTCTACATTTTTCATCTGGAAAAGTTGCTGACATCATATACTATAGGGTTTGTTCTCTTAATTATTTTTACATATTATTTCATTATTTTGTTTTAATTTATTAAATTTTAGATTTAATTAAAACATTTTAAAGGTTTGTTCTCTTAATTATTTTTACATATTATTTCATTATTTTATTTTAATTTATTAAATTTTAGAATTAATTAAAACATTTTTAAGTAGGGAAGATCACACTCCATCACACAACCCCTTAAACTAGACTCCAACCTATGTAAAAATATCATATATACATAACATTTATATTTATAGAATATATACTTGATTATAATTAACCTTTGAATGTTAACTACTAATATATATTCATTTTAGCCCATATTCATTAAGTATGTAGAATATTGTAAAACATGAAGTGCATGCTTTAAGATTTTTTTTTCATTTTAAATGTATAATAGATGCACCAATAAAATGGATTTATGATAATTAAATTATATTTATATTTTAAAAATATATAATAAATAGATAAATAATATTTAGAATTTATTTTTATTTTTTGATGATAATGATGATGACATCATTGTTACTGTTTATTGAGATGGACTTTGGTTTATTAGATTTGAATAAACATAGTAAGGAATTAATTGGTTTGTTATAGAATTTTATTTCCATGTTTCGAAAAGATTGGAGATAAGCTTTTCTAAATCTCCATAGTTTTGATGAGTTAATAGGCTAGGAAGGTAGATATTGTTACAAATATTTTGAAATTGAGATATAATGTGGGAATATGCACTTACACGAGAAAGTGATTTTCATCCTCCACCTTCTTAGAATCACACAAATGACAAATTATTTTATCCAATAATGTATTAGGAATTGTCCACTACATTATTTCACTATGGAGCTCAAGAAAATTTGTTCTTAATTTATAAATGTTGATTTTATTCTTTATGCTAACCATAAGAGAACCATACTTTCGATACTTTAAATTAGGTCTAATGACCTCTTTATAGAATCTTAATTTCCTCTTATCCTCTAATTATTTATCACGCCATAATTTATCTTTAAATTTAGATGTAATATTATAAAAATAGTATTTAATGGTATTAATACTCTATAGAGTATACTCCTACATTTTCCAATGATTTAGCCAAGACATGGAATCTTTATGCAAACCCCACTTAAGTGGATTTTGTTGGAGTTTGAAGCAACATTAAAGAGCCTCTTATCTTTTGTGTTAGTTTTTTTGTGCTTGTACACTAGGTACCTATTCATAGTCATACTCTCAATGGGGTAAATACCAACTTCTACGAGGAGGATAGGATTGAGTGTATTTCCTTTAATTTTAGGATGATAAAATATAAACATCTTCATTTTTCCTTGATCTTCATCCATGATTCTATATAGGTGTTGTAGCCTCAAACTTCACATCCATATAATATAATTTAAGAGTGATGAGAGTTTGAAACATGAGTTTCTTATTTTACCATAACCAAAAGTGCACTAATTTGCAATTGTTTTCAATACCAAAATAAACTTTGCACCCCCATTGATCCTTTTTTGAATGATATAGTTCCAATTTATCTTGAGATGAAGAACCACTCCAAGATATTTGCATGAGTAACTTCCTCTAAGTTCTTATTGTTTTGATACAAAAAATTAACGTAAGTGATATTTTTTAATTTGATTATCACAACTTTTTTTTCTTCTATATTTTACCATCATAGTTGTGTTAGAACATAAATCTTTGAGAATTCTTAATTGATTATCGAGACCGCATGGATACATTGCCATAATAACAATACCATCAGTGTAGCAAATTAGGATGATGATTATTATAGCTAAATTAGTATTAGCACTTGACCTACTTCTTGAAAACACACCTCTAACTTGTAAATGCAAATGCCAAAAGTGTTAGGTGATAAGGGACAACCTTACTTAAATCATATTTTACAATTCATTTATTTTAATAAACCATTATTGTTCCTTAACTTAGCAATAGCATTCTCATACAACCTTATTACCATGTATCTCTCAACTTAAAAGGAATATTCAACTCTTCTAATTTATTCCAAAGGCTATTTCTAGACACCTTGTTAAAACTTTTCCAAAAGTCAACAGAGACATAGAAAATTGGCTTTACTTTGAATACATCTAAAATGCATTTTAGAATTGTTTCTATAACACAAATACCTCTCCATTATAACATTCTTTTGCAATTATACTAAACATAACTAACAATTTATTTAATAAATAACAACTTCTAAAATTATCTTGACTTTTAACCTTCTTTTCCTTACATTATAAACATATATTGACTTTTAACCTTCTTTTCCTTACATTATAAACATATACTAATATTCTTTTGTAAAAATTTCATATAAATAAACTTAAAAATCACTAATCATAATGATAATATATAATTCTATTTTTTTTTTATCCCATTACTAAATTAAAAAAAAACAAATCCATCATATTAAATTTTATTTAACAATTAATTATATATATATAATTCATCTAGCACCTTACTTCTCCCACAAGTAAAATACGTTGTGGAACACTATGCATATCATAATATCGACCAAAATGCCCTATTGAAGGGAACGCATGCCTAACTCTCGACAAAATACCCTATGGAAGGCTATGTATGTTATTTTTAAATCCACGTGGAAGATGAGTGGGGCATGTTGAATATTGTGCCATAGATATGTTCCCTATTGAGTGGTCCATACTCTTATCGATAAACTTCATGAAGAGACTTGCAATTTAAATAATTTGAGATTTGAGTTTAAATAACTTTAGGAAGCGAATCATGATGGGAATTGTTTATATATATATCCTTTCATCAGTAATGTACTTTTTCACAGCTACCAATGATAAATTTCCTGGAATATAGCTAAAAGGCATGCTTCATGCAACATATATCATAGTTTAAAGAGAAAAATGCTATGCAAAGTGTTGGCCTATATATAGCACTAATAATCCATATCATAAAAGTTAGCCTAGAAGGTTGTTACACTATTATTAAAGGGCTCAATGATAATTTGTATCTCCGACATTTATATTTAGCACATATAAAACTTATTGTTAAGTTAAAGTTTTAAATGATAATGTACTTATTGTTTAATAGCGTTTTTTATTACTATATATACTCAGGAAAAAATTACTCATCTTTAATTTTTTATAATAAATCTGGTTTAATGGAATAATTGTAAGCAAATAATGTTTTATATTAATATAATAATTAATTTATTGTAATGTGAATATGTTTTTTTCTTTTTAATATAAAAATGGGTAGTTTTTTTATAATACTCATTTTATATTTATTATTAAAAATATTTAAATTAATTGTTTAAAATTTTTATACTTTTCAAAATGGTATTTATTATATATATATTTTTAAATTAATATTTGAAAAATAATTATAATCTAACAAAAGAAATACTTTAACAATATATCCATTCATTATCTATTCTATATTTTGTAAACCATTTTTACCATATAAATATTTATGATATAATAATTATAGTATTAATATAAATATATAAATTAATAAATTAAATATAATTTTATAAAATATAAAAATAAATATCTATGATATATGATATAATAATTATAGTATTAGTATAAATATATAAATTAATAAATATAATTATAATTTTATAAAAAAAAAATCAGATGAAAAAAGTAAAAAAAATTATTATTAAAATTAGATTTACATATTTAATCAAATAATTAATTAAATTAGAGCTTAGATATATATTTTAGATAAAAATGTTATATAATAATAATATTAATAAAACTTAAGTAGATAATTTAATAAATATAAATATTTTAAAAAACAGAGGATATATGGAGAAGTTGCACTTTTAATTAAAGAGGTGGGAATAGAATTGTTAAAACAAATTTGAATTTATGGATAGTAAAAAGAATATTCTTTTTAGCTAATAATTTTGTATATAAAAAGAATAAAAAATGTTTATGATATTTTGAATTTAATTTTCAAAAATATAATTATAATAATACTATTTAAAAATAAATAAGATTTAAAATTTATGACAAAATATTAATTACATTAATTTTTTAAAAACATTTAAAATTATTTTAAATTTATATTTAAAAAAAAAATTATTAATTAAAAAAAAAATTATTTATTAAAAAAATAATTATTTTATATATAAATATAATATATTAAAATAAATTTATTAATTAAGAAAATAATTATTCTATATATAAATATAATATATTAAAATAATTTTCTATAGATTAAAATTATTAAAAGTTATAACTTGAAGAATTTTATGATGATGATAGTTAACATTCACTTAGATCAATCCTTTTTTGTTGAACTTTAAGAAAGAAAAGTAAGGAACTACTTGGTTTGCTTTAGAGTTTTATTTATGTGCTCAAAACCTTTAGAGATGATTTCTCCCAAATTACTATAATTTTGATGAGATAGAAGGGAGGATCGCATTGTAACAAAAGTTTTAAAGCTAAGATCTTATGTGGGTTTACACAAGGAAATTTAAGATGAAGTGTTTTTTATTCTCAACACTTGTAGTCTCACAAAGATGATAGATCCTTTTAGACCACAGAGTTTTAGAAAAGGTCCAATGCCCTATTTCACTGTGCATCCCATGAGAGTCATTCTTATTTTAGCTATGTGGATCTTCTTCTTTATGCTAATTATAATAGAGAGATAGTTTTGATCTTCAAGGTTATGGTTAATGACCTCCTCCTAATATATTAATTTTTTTTTATCCTCTAAATTTTCGTCGCACCACAAATTCTCTTTGAACTTCAAGTAATAATATTTTTAATATCATCTATATTTTGCAAAGTGACATTTTCATCAATCCCCACATATTTATCCAAGACATGGCATATTTATGTTAACCTCACTTGAGCCTTAGTTGGTTTTGCCTAGAATTTAAAAAAATATCGGAAGTCTATAGTCTCACAAGTTATTTAATTTTTTCTTGTACATTAGGCACCTAGTCATAGCTATGCTCTCAATGGGAAAAAGACCCACTTCAATGAGGAGAATATGATATTGTGTATTTCTTTTAATTTTAAGATTGTAAATTATAAAATGCTTATGGATTTGGTCAATCCTTCTCCGAGGTTCTCTAGATAGGTTGCGTCTTCAAACTTCACACCCATACAAGATAGCCAGAGTGACGAGAGTTTCAAAGAGGAATTCCTTTTTATCCCACATCATAAGGTTTTCCGACATACAACTGTTTGCAAGACCAAAATAAGCTTTCCACCCTCAATTAATCATTTTCTCGATGTTGTAGTTCCAGTTAAGCCTGTGATAGATATCAATCCCAAGATATTTGTAGGAATTCACTTCCTCCAAGTTTCTATTATCATACAAAAAATGAACTTAAGTGACATTATTATATTTTATCAACATGG
Source organism: Larix kaempferi (assembly GCA_027924585.1). Classification (NCBI taxonomy): domain Eukaryota; kingdom Viridiplantae; phylum Streptophyta; class Pinopsida; order Pinales; family Pinaceae; genus Larix; species Larix kaempferi. The sequence continues at coordinate 10,772,534 of BSBM01000087.1, forward strand.
TTTTTTAGTATTGATGGTCATGCCCATGCCACAGCATAAATACTTGAGAATTCTTAATTTCTTATCAATATTAGAGGGGTCCATCTTTCTAGAAGAACAATATCATTAGCATAAATAAGAAGGATGATGACAATGCCTGCTAATGGTGTGCTAGTGCAACCTGCCTCTACTAAACAAACTTATAACATATTGATGTAAATACCTAAAAAGGTATGGGAGAGGGGAAAACCTTGATTAACTCCTATGTTACAATTAATATCTTTCAATTGATCCTTAGTGTTCTTAAACTTGGAAATGAAATTATCGTACAACCTTATTATAGTGGCTATGAACTTGAAAGGAACCTTTAATTCTTCTAATCTTTTCCACAAGTTATTTATAGGAATTGTACCGAAATTATTTCCTAAAGTTCACTAAGAAGCAAAGGAGTTTGAGGTTATTCTTGTGACATTCCTCCGCAATGATCTTAAGAGTAATGAAGTGGTCTATGATGTAATGATTCTTTCTAAAGCCAGTTTTCCATTTATCCCTTTTACTTTGACTTTCTAGCTATATGTTGATCTTGTTTTCCAAAACAATACCATAAAACATGCCTAAGAAATGGCTAATCATAATAGTCCTATAATTCGAAGAGTTATTTTTATTTCCACTTTAAAAAATGAGCAAAATAAAGCTCTGAATCTAAGGTTTAAATTTTAAAGAAGCCTTACTTACATTTATAAACTTATTGAAAAAATATATAAATTAATTAATAATTTATTTATATTATTTTGAATTTCTATTTTTATATTTAAATATATTTTAAATTATTGTGAACTAAATGTGAGATAATTTTTTTAAATAAAAAAAATATAATATTTATTTATAATTTTTTTGAAAAAATAAATAAAACAATTTGCTCTCTCTTATTTTCCTTTAACTATAAGGTATAATCACTTATAAACAATAAATGAATTTAGTCACGAATAATAATATGTTTCAATGCATGGAATATTGTCAACAAATAATAATATGTTTCAATACATGGAAAATGAATTTAGTCACGAATAATAATATGTTTCAATGCATGGAATATTGTCAACAAATAATAATATGTTTCAATACATGGAATATTGTATGTTTAACATTACTTTTTGGAAAATCTTGAAGATATTTTACATGTATTTAATTATAACTTGTTTTGAATAGTGTGAGGGTTGTTCACTAAAATTTATTTAAACATAAATTTAATTTTTAAATATAATTAAAAATACATTATTTAAATTTTAATTAATGTAATATGTGAAATAAATTAAAATAAAAAAGTTATCCAATGGAATCTAAATATATTTTTTGAAATAATAAAATAATAAAGATAGGTTCTTTATATGGAAATTGTAATATATATTACATAATTTTCTAGGATTATTTCTAAAGCCATAAGACACTATGGTCTTCTATAGTATTTCACAATATGCTTCCATGTTTATTTTATGTTATTATATTCTCCACACTCTTGTTCATATTATAGAACATTCATGATGATTATACAAGTATATAGTGGATTCTCACATATTACTAATTCATCAATCTAAGCTATGGTGAGTCATATGGTTGTCACTTAAACATGTGATGAATACTTGGAGCGTTATTTTATCAAGGTTGTTATTTTAGGTACATGATAGTTCATTGGAGATAGGTTAGTGAGAATAGCATTCTTGTTTTAAATAAGGAAATTTTATGGAATCTTTATCCAAGACTATGTCAAAAAAAACATTACTTAGTCCACCCAAAACAAAATTAATGGGATCTATGAAATATCCCAAATAATAATACCTCCAATAAGAGTATGCATTTAATAAATTCATATGGTGCGTGTGTATATCACTTTTGGATCAATCTCTTCATTTGGGAGTATTTTTCCCTTTGAACGCTTTAAATTTGAAAGAGAGGAGGAAACGTTACTTTAACATCATCCTTGGAGTGCCATTTGGCCTTGGATAGTAATTGAACCTTTAAACCTTCTTTCCAAAGTTCTTTTTAACCCATATTTAATCATTTTTTTTATCTTCCTTTCAAAACTTGTGTTCTATGTTCTTTGATATTTTCGCATGTGCATTTGGTACCAAATATTCAATCAAAGGTAAGACCTATCCCTCTTCATCTTCATAGAGAATGGATGAATATTAGAGTTTTATGATCTCTATATTATACTACATTCTCCTATAGGTTTAAAGGCCCATATGTTAGGTCTTTGAGTTTCTTCCAGTTCTTGTGATCTTTCTTTATAAAGGTGTAATAAAACTATGTCTCCTACTTGAAAATTCATTTCCATATCATGTTCATAATGTATGATCTTGTACTTTTTTTGAGACTTTGTTGTAAGTGTATTTTCATCATTTTATATATGAACATTTGTTCCGTTAATGCACCTCGTGAGGCTATTTCCCTATGCCAGGTTGATTACTATGACATGGTGATAAATGTTCAAGTTAAATTTAAAAAAAGACTTACATTAGAAATGTTGACGACTTTGTCTCATCTTGTAATTTTTTTAAACTTAATTATTTTCTCTTGAAGTCGTAAGTGTATCTTCCTTATCCTATATATGAACATATATTTCTTTAATACACCACTTACTGGTATTTCCCGATGTTAAGATATTTGTACAAAACATCCAATGGTAATGATAGAAAATATTAAATATAAATTTCAAAAAGAAACTTATGGGTGGAAACATGGACAACTCTATTAAAATAATATTTGATGTAAATCCAATTTGCATCCAATGTCCTTAGATGCTTCTGATTATAACCTCTCCAAAGATAAACCAAAGTCATATTCACTACCTTTATCTTCCCATGAGTCTATGGATGAAATGAAATGGACCTTTTCAACTTAATAACCAACTTCTTCCACAATGAAATCCACAATGATATCTAAAATTCATTAAAAAATCTTATATCTATTATAAATAATTCTCCATAAAATCCCAAAGTACAGCTAAACCACTTTAATGAATAAAATGACAACTTCTTGTCCTTTCATGGTCTTCTTATAAGCCATCAAAAAATAAATATCGTTGATTATATATACTACCACACATGGGAAGTCATACCCTCTTATTGTCCTCTACATTCCATTTTATAGTCCATGGATATACTTTCCAATGGTAGATTGCAATTTGATCACTATATGAAATTCTTATGGAAATACCACCCATTTATAGTTTTTTTAATTGGATATTACTTTAATTTGATAAGTATTATAGAGGTTGGTAATTAGTAGGGATAATGATATCATTATTTAATGGATAGTTTTTATATTTATTTATTTTTTAAGAAAAGAAATAAAAATATTCCTTGGGACATATAAGGTAATTCAATATTACACATTGAAAAAAATTTAAATAATAAAGTAATTCAATATTACATATTGAAAAAAATTTAAATGATAGAATATTAATCTTCCCCTTGCATTAATACCATTCCTATAACATATCCATTAGCATCAATTTGTTTGTGCTTGGAAATACTTGATCACGTTAGGTAGTGTTAAGGTAGGAGCTTTATTAGTATTCCATGTCATTGATGCAAAGGATTTTTTTGTTGGTTATTAATCCATTGAAAACTCTTACTATTAGTTGTTGTAGCATGAAGTGGTATTGCCATATATGAAAATCATGCTATAAACTTTCTTAAATATTGGGTATCTCATAAAAAAATATGAATTTCTTTGAAGTTAGTAGGAGTGGGGCATTTAATGATGGATTGTATTTTTTCAAGATAAATATTCAATTCATGTCCTCTACCAACCACATGCCCCAAGGAAACCAAATCCTATTGATAAAATTTCACTTCTTTATATCTCCTAACAATAGATGTTTCCTTAATGTATTTAACAATTGCTTTCAATGTATAATGTGCTACTCCCAAGTATAAATAAAGTTTAAAATTCCCTCTAAATAATTAATCATAAATGAATATATGAATGGGCATAGCACATCATTCATTAAGAACATATAATTAGAAAAAACATATTGTCCCCACTTTCATTAAATTTGAAATATAATTCAAAATGTAGACTAAAAGATGTGAATTTCAAATTGGAAAGTGTCAATATTAGCCTTTTCAAAATTGAAAAATTGGATTATGAAAGTGACAATATTGCTTTTCAAAAGTGTGGTTTTATTTTGATTCCAAAAGTGTCTGTTTTTATTATGAAATTGAGAATATCGATTCCAAAAATGCAAATTTTCATTCCAAAAGTGCGAATTTTTATTCCAAAAGTGTGAATTTTGATTCCAAAATGTCAATTACAATTCTAAGGTTGTAAATTTCAATTTCAAAAGTCTCAGTTTTATTTCTTCATCCCATAAATATTTCTCATATGGACAATGTACAAATAAATGGTTTAATTTTTGTACACATTATACATCATGCAGGCCCATGCTAACCTCCTTTTTTATTATCATCCAATTAAGGATTTTATTATAAATCCTAACATTTGAGAGGACATCATAACTTTTATATTTTTTCAGACCACAATTTGTTATCCCCTACTTCCTCTTCCTTTTTTTTTTCTTCTTATCCTAATTTGGTTGTGTAAAACCTCAATCTTTTGTTCTTTGACTAGGAACCAACAAATCGTGATTATAAAAGTGTGAATATTCCAAACATTTTATTTTTGTATATTAATGCATAATATGACTATGAAAAACATTTCTAAATATATTAACACTGAATAGATGCAACAAATAATTTAAAACAAGTGAGGATAACAATGATTGCATTGTAAGTGTTATACTTTTTCAATGAAATTTAGGGTAATACACAAAAGGGATCCATGTAAATAAAAGACAAAATCTACGAGAAAACACTTTTTAACAACTTTCTCATCTTAATTACAAACACTGTAGCTTGTTTATTGTGGAAATTTATTCACACTAACCCACATTCCAAGCAAGGATAAAAGAGGAAAATTGATCTCCAATAATTTTCTTAAATAAATAGTAATTAATTAAAATAATTAAAGTTACTACATAGAAATCAAATAAAAAGTATGCACTATTAAATAAAATATTCAAAAGATGAAGGATGACTCTAATATAATATTAAGGAATACCAAAAATATGAAAGCACAAATTGGAGAAAAAACATAATGTGTAAACAATGAGCCTTATTACTACTTATATTCCACACATTAAACATACTTATAAATACAAAAATGATAATTGAAATATTCTCTTGGCTATGAACCCTTCAACATCTATCTTTATCTATAAATAAAAGGGAAATCCAAGCTACTAGGTATTTGATTGTTTAACAATATTTGCTAATAAAAAAAAATGAACTTACTCATGCTTCAAAACAACAATTATGTTTCTTTTCCCATTATGTATTCACTCAAATATTGCCATTCATATCTTGAAAATCATTATTGGAAACTAAATTCAGATTTAACAAAAAAAATTATTTTTGATGGATCATTTCTTTCATAATGTTAATTTTTCATTAATAATATGTTTTCATGTAATTTGCTAAAATATTTAAAGCTCAAAATATGTATCTAATGAGATACATATTCGAAATTAATTTGACTATTTCAATATTAAATATAGAAATGAAATTTGTAGGGATGGATCCACCTTCCACTCGAAAAAATCAATGCAAAAGACAAATGATGTAATATTGATGTCTTTTGACCTAGCTTTAATAGTTGGATCAACCTTGGGAGCTTTTAAAACACAAAAATAAAATTGTTTCAATAAACATAAGTTGAAAAACCATATCCTATTACAAACATAGCATAATTTAAATAAATTTGCATTTAATAATTATGGCCTAGTGAAAAAATGATCTACCAAGAAAATAACAAAAAAAATTAAAAATGAAAAAAAACTAGTAAAAATGTAGGAATTCAAATTTGACATGATTGAATTTATTCTTATAAGTAATTGAAACAGAAAATATAAATTTTAAAATAAACTTGACACTATGTTCATATCAATCTAATGTTACCAATTTTTGTTGATTTTTATTTTAGCATAATTATCTTTGACAAAAAAAAATGTTAATGCAATAAGGTTCTCAATAGTGACAAAAAAAAAAAATAACGATCCTTAAAAAAGAAGTTTGTTAAAGGAAAAGAACCTTGTTTTTTTGTTAGGAAAAGAACTTTCTTTTTTTGTTTATTTTTACTTTAACATAATTATCTTTGACAAAAAATGCTAATGCAATAAGGTTCTCAATAGTGATAAAAAAATGACCATCCTTACAAAAAGAAGCTTGTTAAACGAAAAGAACCTTGTTTTGTAGTTTAATTTTTATAGGAATTTTTTACTTTTTAATTCTTTGTTATGATTTTAAGTTTCTAGTCCTCCATTCAAGTGAATGATAATTTCTATGTTTTAAATGACTTAATTAGGGGTGAAAAAATGAAGATGGGTGTCTATTTTGGGGGGTCTCGTGAGAAAATAATTCTGTTTTTTTCATGTCTTCCAACTTCGGGCGAACAAAAGTGATATTTTTATTTAAAATTTCACTTTGCCGTAAAAAGAAAACTTTTGTAGAATTATGTTATCTTTCTACTCATAATTTTTTCAATTTTTTTTATTAAGATTTGATATGTCGATTTCGCAAATGTTTGACAGTGTGTTTTTATAAAATGAAAAGACTACAAAAGAGTTATGATTTGTTGCACCACTAAAATCGTTGTTAGACTTGTGTTTTGCAAAAACTGAAAATGCTACGACAATCTACACACAATGTACTAACGGCTGACTATAAGTTTGCATCCAATGGACCTCTATACTAATTATTATATTTTTTTAAAGTCGATCCATGGGGAAACTCAGTCGATTTTCAACAACCTTTTTGTTGCACCACTTTTCTCTCAATCCGCTATAAAATCAAAAAATCTACGACCACCCTTTTGAAGTAGACACGTCAATGAATCGACCCACATTTTCTTCGATTTTTTTGGTGTTGTATTTACAAAGTTATGGATTTTTTTTTTCGCTGTTTTTTTAAAGAGCTGAATCATAACTCGACACATGTTACAAATATAAAACTTAAAAAATATCAGTTCTTATCTATATACAACAAAATTTATACCCTCGTAAAGTAGATTCAATGATGAATCTACTGGTATGAAGTCCGACATTCGTTTTGTTGTGTAAGAGGTGGTTTTCTCCTTCCGAAAATGGAGAAACCTGAAAATTTTGCAGAGATCTGAATCGGTCATGTTTCAGAGATTATTCGGCCGAAATAATTATTCGGTCGAATAATTATTCGGCCGAATAACTGTTTTCCGTAACGGCGCCGTAACTTATGGCGAAGGTTATTCGGCCGAATAACTAAACGGAAAAAAAATTACATCGGCCGGAAAAATAAAAATAAAAATTTATACTCATATAAATAAACGTAAAGTTAATTCATTATTTTCGCATGTTTGAACTTCGTATTTTTTTGTCAAACTAATTTCGGAAGGAGGAGATAATTTTTGCAAAAGGAGGTTTTTACAAGGTATGTTTCTTCTTCTTCTTTACAAAAGGCACATTGAAGGAGTTTTTTTTTCTAAGGCATATTTGCAAGGAGTTTTTCCAAACTATCTCTTTTCTTATTGCATTTTTACAAAGAAGACATTTTTTGCAAAATGAGGTTTTTACAAGCTATGTTTCTTCTTCTTCTTTACAAAAGGCACATTGAAGGAGTTTTTTTTTCTAAGGCATATTTGCAAGGAGTTTTTTTAAACTATCTCTTTTCTTATTGCATTTTTACAAAGAAGACATTTTTTGCAAAAGGAGGTTTTTACAAGCTATGTCTTCTTCTTTTTTACAAAAGGCACATTGAAGGAGTTTTTCCAACATATCTCTTTTTTATTGCATTTTTACAAAGAAGACATTTTTTGCAAAAGGAGGTTTTTACAAGGTATGTTTCTTCTTTTTTCCAAAAGCACATTGAAGAAATTTTTTTTCTAAGGCATATTTGCAAGAAGTTTTTTCCAAATATTTATTTTCTTGTTGTATAGTTGCAAAGAAAACATTTTTTTGAAAAAGAGATTTTTACAAAGTATATTTCTTCTTCTTTTTTCCAAAAGACACATTGAAAGTGTTTTTTTTAAGGGATATTTGCAAGGAGTTTTTTCAAAATATTTCTTTTCTTAGACATGTTTGCAAGGAGGTTCTTTGCAAGGATGTTTTTTTTTCAAAGTAGCTTTGCACTTTTTATTTAATTGAAAGAGGTTTTTTCAAATAGTTGTTTTGCTAAGGTATTTTGCAAATGATTTTTTTCCAAAGTAGTTTTGCACTTCTTATTTATTTGAAAGGAGTTTTTTCAAATAGTTATCTTATTTTGCAAAGGATTTTTTACAAGTTAATTTTGTACTTCTTATTTCTTTGAAATTGAGATTTTTTCAAAGAGTTGTTTCTTTACAATGATTTTTTCCCAGATATATTTATAAATAAGTTTTTATTGAAAGTATTTTTTTCTAGTGGTTTTTTTCGTAGATATTTTTTCAAAAAAGTATTCTTGGAATGAATTTTACAACAAAGATTTATTTACAAGGTGTTTTATTTTCTTCCTTGGCACAAGGTGTTTTTATTATTTTCCAAAGAAGATTTTTGTTCAGAGAATTTTTTCAAAGGAAAGTTAATTCCAAAGAAATCTTCTTCAAAAGACTCTTACAAAATTTTTAAAAGGTAAAGTAAATTTCAGTTCATGTTTTTATAAATTCCGTAAATGTTTTTAATGTTCGGATATCCATCATCTATTTCGGGATACATATCTATTTCAGGATCATCTATTTCGGGATACATATCTACTTCAGGATCTTGCATGATCTATTTCAGGATATGCAGTCCAGTCACCAGTTTGATGCCTCCAGCACCTTATCCACCTTCTTCTAGCACCCGGGAGCCACTTTCCACAGAGTTTTAGCCCTCCTAAGCTGAAAGGCGCCCTCTTCTCACCTACTGACTGAGAAGGGCGCACTTGTTCACCTACCACTGCAGATTCACTCCAGTTACATTCAGTTAGCTCCGATTCTGATTGATTTCACTCCGATTTCACTCCTGACTGACTGTTTCACCTCCGATTGACCTCCAGTTCGATTAGGTGACTTGCTCTGACTCCAGTTAGCCTCCCATGCGCCCCCACTGAGCCTCCAGATCCTATATCAGTGCTACACACTTCAGTTACATTTATTATGATCAGTTAGACTCAGCTTGACACCTGGATGACTGTTTGTTGTGATTGATGAGCAACACCGATGATTGATGAGGACTCCTAGATTGAGTCAAGCTACTCCATTTCAGTGATTCGAATGGCCTACTTAGTCAATTCGAATTGCCATTGACAGATAATTGGATTGTATTGTAATCTATTGTAATTCATTCACCCTTTCTGGGATAGAGAGCACTGCTGCATGTTTTGCACAGTTTTGCACCATATCTTCTTATTCATCTATTGTGACTGAGTTATTTTGTTCATTAGATCTGCTGTGACTAACTTTACATGGTATCAGAGCCATTGCAGGGACAAGATCTCTTTTCTACAGGTGTTTATACAAGAAGATTTGACTGAATTGCTAAAAATTGCAAAAAGTTTGGCATGAGATATCTCAAGGGCATTCGCTCATGTGCATGCAAAGCTTGAAAATTATTCCAATACCACTCCAGAAGCTTGAGTTACCACATAATTCCTGGATTTGATACATTGGACCCATTCAACATTGCTTGAAATCCAATCCCAGGTGTGATGCAACTCTCAAAGGGTGGATTGTTCGACCTTATTGTGATTGTTCTTATGTGATTTGCAGGTTAATTATCTCCTCCAAGTGCACTCGCTACATTCTGCATGCAAGCTTCCCTACAGCATTTCCATTCGCTATAGTTTGCAAGCAAGCTTCTTCTTCATCATTTGACTCGCTCCTAGCAATGGAATACTCTTCTTCAAAGCCTATCCTCACCCCATTCAATTATTTTGATTGGAAAGATGATATGGAGATCATATTACGTTCAAAAGGATACTACCGAGTCACTCTTGGTCTTGAATTGGAGCCAAACAATGTGGCAGAAAGAACCAAACACTACAATAAGCTTGATGAAGCTTACGGTCTTCTTTGTCTCTCCATCTCCAAAGATCTTCACTTCCATCTCAGCGGATTGAAGACTCCAAAGGCCATATGGGAGCAACTTGAGACACTATTCGGCAAGCAGGATGAGCTTAGGGCTTTTCAATTAGAGAATGAATTGATTGGCCTTAATCCTGAAAATTTCGAGACCATCAATGAATTCTTCACAAAATTCAAGAACTTGAACTTGCAATTGAAGAACAGTGGTGTTATCAAAGAGGATAAGCAGTTGATCCTCTCCATTCTAAGCAAGCTTGGGAAAGATTATTCGGTATTTGTCTCCACTTTCAATTCCGGTCGGCTAACTACCCCGAATTGGAAGATGCCTACCTTGAATGCCTTCATTGAGTCCGTTACGAAAGAGCATGACAAGTTGATTCAAATGGGGTCCATAAGCTCCAAAGATTCAGCCCTATTTGTTCAAGGACCCAAGATCTCGAATGGTAAAGGAAAGCTAAAGAAGGAGAAGCCCAAATTCGAGCCTCACAAGCAAAAAGACAAAGGCAAGCAAATGGATGCACCATCCAGTTCGAAATCCAAGCAAAAAGGGCAAAGAAGGTAACCAAAAATCTAAATGTACTTATTGTAACCGTGGCTTTCATCCCGAAAGTTCATGTATGAAGAAGACTATAGATCAAATGGCCCTCCTTTTGGAAAAGAACAACATAACCCTTCCTGACGGTGCAAGGAAGAAGGATCGGAATGACGATCATGAAAGAGGACAAGCACTCATGGCAACGGTTTCGAAGCCCACTCTCTTGATAGATTCGGGTGCATCAAATCATATGGCTGCAAATATTGATTCTTTTTCCTCATTCGATCCAAACAGCTCCATCCCCATCCATTTGGGAGATGACTCAAAAATTTCTTCAAAGGGCAAAGGTACGATTCATGTAGATCATGGATGCTTTCAGAATGTTCTCTATGTGCCTTCCTTAGCTTCGAATCTCCTTTCTGTTTATCAAATGACACATACTGGTGATCCAAAGAAAGTCACATTCAGCCCTAATACAGTTGAAATTTCTGATATCAAAAGTGGAAGACTAGTTGCGGTTGGAAAGGCAAACCACACTGCTAAATGTTATGAGTTTTCGCACTTTATTCCGCTTGCAAAGCCCACTGCTCTTCGCACACATGGTAATGAGGTTAGTAGGCTTTGGCATGAAAGATTTGGACATCTAAATTATAAGTATTTGCTGCTGCTATCAAATAAATCCATGGTTGATGGGCTGCCACAACTCCGTTCCTCGAAGGGAATATGCTCCGGTTGCATTATTGGGAAGCACCCCGAGCACAGATTCGACCGCGGCAAGGCTAGCAGAGCCTCTACTATTTTGGGATTGATCCATTCTGATATCAGCGGTCCGCTGCCCCATATGTCATTAAATGGTTCAAGGTATGTTTTGACATTTATTGATGATTATTCTCGCTTTACATGGGTATTCTTTCTCAAAAACAAGTCAGAAGTACTTGGAAAATTCAAGGATTTTAAGGCTTCTGTTGAGACCACCACTGAGAGCAAGATCAAAGCTCTTAGATCTGATAATGGTGGGGAATATATCAAGTCCGAGTTGCTGCAACTTTGTGCCCAAAGCGGAATCAAGATCCAACATACAGTTCCCTACACACCCCAGCAGAACGGTGTAGCGGAAAGGAAAAACCGGTCACTGAAAGAGATGGCTACATGCATGATTGAATCAAAAGGTTTGGCTGCAAATCTTTGGGCTGAAGCAATCAATGTTGCTGCATATATACAGAACCGAGTTCCACATTCATCCGTGAAAGGTATGACTCCTTTCGAAGCATTCTTTGGTCACAAACCGGATGTGTCAAATTTGAGAGTTTTTGGCTCTACTGCATGGGCTAGAATTCCTTCTGAGAAGAGACGAGCTTTGGATCCACAAAGTATCGAGTGCATATTGATAGGATATGGGGAAGAATCAAAAGCATATAAACTCATGGATATCAGATCTAAAAAGATATTCATAGAGCGCAGTGTGCAGTTTGAAGAACCGCTTCAAGAATTGCAACTAGTTGAGGAGAAAACTGCCGATTCACCGCCTTCACCAGAAGAAGATTCGAGCAGCGATAATGAAGGTATGAGTTCTGATATTTCTGATATTGTAGAAGCATATGATGATCATGACATATCAGGTTCGGAATCCGACCATTCAGATCCCCCTCAGTTACCAAAGTGGGCCCAAAATACTCTACAATCTGCTGGTTCTAGTCTTGGAAATCCTGCTGATCCGAGACGAACAAGAGGAGACTTTCAAAGGGCAGGTATGGCTCTTTCTATTGCTGATCCATTTCTTCCTGAGATTTGTTATTTGATGGCTGGTTCAGATCCCCAATCATATTATTCAGCCCATCGAGATCCGAGATGGAAAGATGCCATGGATGAAGAGTACAGTTCTCTTCAAAAGAACAATACATGGGAGCTAGTTTCTCTTCCACCTGGAAGAAAATTAGTGAAGTGTAAATGGGTCTACCGTACTAAAGTTGCTGCTGATGGCACTATCAGCAAATATAAAGCAAGGTTGGTGGCAAAAGGTTTTTCCCAAGTCCAAGGAGTGGACTACACAGAGACCTTTGCACCGGTTGCAAAGATGGATTCCATCCGCCTTGTTTTAGCTATTGCCGCATCCAAGCACTGGGAGGTGCATCACATGGATGTGAAGAGTGAATTTTTACATGGAGACCTTGCTGAAGAGGTCTATATGCAGCAGCCAGAGGGTTATACATCAGATCCATCATTGGTTTGCAGATTGAAGAAGTCTTTGTACGGGTTAAAACAGGCCCCAAGAGCTTGGTACGCAAAGATGGACTCCTTCCTTCTTTCTCAGAATTTCCAAAGATGCAAATCTGATCCGAATGTCTATCTTCAGCGAGTTAAAGGTAATTTGTTGGTTATTGTACTTTATGTTGATGATCTGCTTATTACTGGTAGCACACTTACTTCAATAAACAAGCTAAAAACTGCCTTAAATCTAGCCTTTGACATGAGCGATTTGGGCTTGCTGAGTCACTTTTTGGGCTTGGAGATAGCTCAAAATTTTGATGGGATCACTATATCTCAGCAAAAATATGCTTCCGACCTGTTATTGAAGTTTAATATGGCTGAATGTAAGGCAGCCCCGTTCCCATTCCTCTCAGGAATCAGTCTTGAGGAGGGAGATTCCACACCGCTTGCAGATTGCAGTATGTATCGACAGTTGATTGGTTCACTACTTTATTTGACACACTCTAGGCCTGACATCTCATATGCCGTGAGTGCCGTGTCAAGATATATGCAGCAGCCACATGAGCTTCATTGGCGAGCAGCCAAGCGGATCTTGCAGTATGTGCAAGGTACGAGACAGTTTGGCATACATTATGCTGCAGATTCTGAGCTAGATTTCATTGGTTTTACTGATTCAGATTGGGCAGGTGATAGCATTGATCGGAAGTCCACTTCCGGTTATGTTTTCATGATTGGTCATGGTGCTATTTGCTGGTCCAGCAAAAAGCAAGCAGCCATTGCACTTTCTTCAGCAGAGGCAGAGTATCGAGGGGCAGTCAATGCCTGCATTCAGGCAGTTTGGTTGCAGGGTATTCTTTCCGAGTTTGGTTTTGGTGGCACTACTTCGACTGTCCTATTTTGTGACAATCAAAGTGCTATCAAGATATCCACAGATCCAGTTCAGCGGCAGAGGACCAAGCACATTGAGATTCATATGCATTACATTCGACAGTTGGTGCATGACCGCACCATCATTCTGCAATATTGCCCTACCGATGAGCAAATTGCAGACATCTTCACCAAGAGCTTCACTGAGAAGAAGTTCTCTTACCTCCGTTCACTGTTGGGGGTGAGTTCCATCATGGTGGAGACAGATTGATTCATTATTATGCTTTAGACTTGAGGGGGGGATTTCTTCCCACTGGGTTTTCCCTCTTTCCTCACTTAGTTTATTTTTCAGCATTTTTTGGATTATTGTATTGGGGTGACCTTTGGTCTTAGTTACCAGGGCCCCACATTATTTTAGTTGGCACATCATAGTCTAGCTTGAGGGGGGGTGTTCGGATATCCATCATCTATTTCGGGATACATATCTATTTCAGGATCATCTATTTCGGGATACATATCTACTTCAGGATCTTGCATGATCTATTTCAGGATATGCAGTCCAGTCACCAGTTTGATGCCTCCAGCACCTTATCCACCTTCTTCTAGCACCCGGGAGCCACTTTCCACAGAGTTTTAGCCCTCCTAAGCTGAAAGGCGCCCTCTTCTCACCTACTGACTGAGAAGGGCGCACTTGTTCACCTACCACTGCAGATTCACTCCAGTTACATTCAGTTAGCTCCGATTCTGATTGATTTCACTCCGATTTCACTCCTGACTGACTGTTTCACCTCCGATTGACCTCCAGTTCGATTAGGTGACTTGCTCTGACTCCAGTTAGCCTCCCATGCGCCCCCACTGAGCCTCCAGATCCTATATCAGTGCTACACACTTCAGTTACATTTATTATGATCAGTTAGACTCAGCTTGACACCTGGATGACTGTTTGTTGTGATTGATGAGCAACACCGATGATTGATGAGGACTCCTAGATTGAGTCAAGCTACTCCATTTCAGTGATTCGAATGGCCTACTTAGTCAATTCGAATTGCCATTGACAGATAATTGGATTGTATTGTAATCTATTGTAATTCATTCACCCTTTCTGGGATAGAGAGCACTGCTGCATGTTTTGCACAGTTTTGCACCATATCTTCTTATTCATCTGTTGTGACTGAGTTATTTTGTTCATTAGATCTGCTGTGACTAACTTTACATTTAAATCTTAATTTATTTGTTTTTACTATAAAGTAACATGATTCTTTAATTTATCGTCTATAGATTAAACAACCATGGGCAATAAGAGAAATCGTAAAAGAAAAGCTGATCGTAAACGTGATGATGATGATAATAGAGAGAAACAAAAACTCAGATATATTGCCAAAAAACAAAGGGTTGCTGAAACGGAAGAGAGAACTATTGAAGATATAAATACAGATTTACATGACAATGTTGAAGAAATAGAAATTGAAAATAGAGTACAAGAAGAACAAATTGAAGTTGAAAAGAACATTGTAGAAGATGTAAATAGTGATTTACATGCTAATGTCGATGAAATCAATATTGAAGATCAAGTTCAAAATCCAGAAATTGAACCTGGTATGTATATATCATATATTTTCCAAATTCATTTTTTTATAATGAATTTTATTTTTTGATATATGTTAAATTAAATTTAACTTGATGTATAGGTACTTTTACTATTGATGATGAAATGTTAGAAGACATTGATTGCGACAAATATGGAGAAAAACTACCAATACATGTTGCACGATATCGTGCTACAAAATTTTATGATGAAGTTCTCAAAGATTACTCAATAGCAGGACAATCACAAATTTTGAGATGTTTATTAGTGTCCAAGAAATTAGAAGGTGCTACATCGTTATTGGGTATTCACAAAGTAACAAAAGAGTCGAAATTGAAACAAAATGTGATGGAAAATATAGGCGATGCAATAAAAAAATTTGGAAAATCCAGGAAGAAAGATATCAGTGCTGCACGTAAAGCAATTCATACAGCAATTCTTTCAGCTAGTACTAAACAAAAGCGTTTGACAACAGAACTAGCAAAAGCAGTTGGAACATCAAGAAAAACATTATACAAACATAGCAAATTCAGAATGCAAATAGATGAAAATAGTGAACTTGCTTGTTGGGCAATTATTTGTAGACAACCTTACAAAGATAGATTAGGAGCAGGGGTTAAAGATATTGTACGAGAATATTGGTTGGAACATGCTCGAGTTTCAACAAATGCAAGAGATGTGATACGCAAAAGAATATCACGAAATGTATATGAAAGCCAACCAAAACATATAATGGACATGACACAAGTACAATTGTTCAATAAATTCAAGGAAGATCATCGTGGAATTAATATATCAATCACTACATTTGTGCAACAAAAACCATGGTATGTTCGACCTATAACTATACGTGATACATGTTGTTGCTGTTATCATGTGCAATTTCAGTTATATTATGACACGTTTCTTGAATTTGGTAAAATGTTTTGGACAAATTCACCACCTCCGCCGACGATACGTGAATTCATATCTCAAATTTTATGTGAGAGAAATCACGATGAAGTATTTTATTCAAAGAAATGTGTCAATGGAAAACATTGTCATCATTGTGGAAATTTGGTGTTATTCCACAATAAATACCCTATCGATAATGATCAATCGTTGTCAAATGTAAATGTTGATTGGAAGAAATACGAATACATCAACTATAATACAAGTTCTAGTGATTCACGTTCCAAAAGAATTGATTTGCTAGAAGACAAGATATGCGTCATAGATTTTCTCAAAAAATTTGAAAACGAAATTTATAAATACACCCAGCATTCACATAGAGCACGATGGCAAGATCTTCAATTCAAACAGTCTCGTGAAATTTTTCCACCCGGAACAATTTTGTCGGTGGTTGATTTTGCTGAAAACTATACATTTGCTGCACAAAAAGAAATACAAAGTGAATACTATCACTCTGACCAAGTTTCGATATTTTTCCATGTTGTATATAGACATTCTCAACAGGATATCGATGGCATTGAAAGCACATGTGACAATCGAGATGTGATTAAAGAATATCACTTCTATATCAACGATGATCGTACACACGACACACATTTTGTCCAACATTGTATAGAAAATATTTTCTATGACTCACTGAAAAAACGCGAAGTCAAATTCAAAGAGCATTGGATATGGTATGATGGATGTGCGGGTCAATTTAAATCTTCACGATCATTTTTTTGGTTATTTCGACTTCATAAAGCGCTGAACATTAAACATCGCTGGAATTTCTTTGAAACTGGGCATGGAAAAGGTGAGCATGATGGTGCAGGAGCATGCGTGAAAAGAGCACTTCGAAGATGGCAAATGAACTATTCTTCAGCACGGTTTCATTCAGCTGCAGAGGTTGTCCAATGGTGTCAATTAAATCTAAGCCATGATTATAATCAACAATCAAAAGACGTGCGCAGGTATGTCCACTATTTTTTTAATTTATATTATTTCTTAAAATTTAAAAAAATGTATATACTAACATTTAAGTACACATGTACACTATTTATTGTGTAGGTTTTTTTGGCTTGTTGGGGTCCAAGATATAAATAGATCAACACCATATGACGCTAGCACCATACATGGAACTAGAGATCTTCACTCTATTCAAACAAAATCATTTCACAACGTGTTTGCATTTGACAGTAGAAAGCAATCATGCTTTTGTCATATTTGCATTGAAAATGTCGAGTCTACAGAAATTTGTGAAAACATAACAAACAACTACATAAAAGCTTGGAGACACACAGAGATTAATCCAAAAGGAAAAATGCCACTGGCAAGTGTTGAAGAATTAGAATCAGAAGAAATAGCAATATCGTCTGATGGCGATAGAATTTCAGATCTCGTAAGAGAAGGTAATAAACTTGTTTTTGACTTTTTAATCAATTGTTCATTCTAATCCTTCGCCATAAGTAGTCAATTCAATTCATTTAAATACGCTAACACCAATCATAACTTGCACAGGAGATGTTTTCGCTGTGATTGCACCTGTAGACAACAACGAAAATGTCAAATATTATTTGATGCGATGCACTAAAGGAAAAATGAAGTTATTGGAGGACTACAACGACAACGGATTTACATACGAAAGAGGATCCATCATTTTAAAAGGCTACTTTTTTCAGCAGACGCATATGACTAAAAATTATGTCTACTTTCAAGATTATGAGCCGGATGTTATATGTTGTCAATATAGTCATTTAGTATGTGCATCTCGAATAAAATTGATACAAGTTCCATCAAAAAAACAGTTAAAAACCAAAAAATGGAAACTATCCATATGTGACCATGAACGGATAGTTGAAGATGGCATTCCATTGCGATGTTTTTAACTACATATAAAAAATAAATTGATCTATATTTTTGTCCATGTCAATTGTTGTGTGCAATATATTTTTTGTCCAATTATCAAAATTGTTGTGCACAGTATATTTTTTCATTGAGATTTTATGAATATTTTCTTGAATGACAACAAACATAAGAGCTTAAATGGTTGTACTTTAACATGCTTAAAAATGAATTCAAATATAATTTGAAAATTCAAAAGTACTTTATTCGGGTCCCCATATGTCTATTAGACCACTAAGGGATGAGATAACGGATGTGACTATCCCCACTCCGCCCCGAATTTTTACTTTTGGAACTAATTGATGTAAACAAAAAATCACAAAAAAAACCTATTAAATTTTGTATTCTTTTAATCCATCGAACATGTTTCTTTACGTACTTCACCATAAATATGCTCTTAAAATTGTCACCAAATTCTCCGTCCCAAATCTTTAATTTAAAATATCGCTCAAGTGCAAATTCACATAACTGAAATCATGGCAAATGGAGACAACGATCATTTGATTTTTAATCACAAGCAAGGATTCCAGGATTGTGAAGCTTATGCTAAATTAGAGAAATGATTATTTACAACAAATCAATGAAAATTCATCAAATTGTTGTTTAAAATCATTGCTCTAATTTAACACAAACTTCACAATCCTGGAATCTTCGCTTATGATTAAAAAACAAAAAACCGTTACCCCCATTTGCCATGATTTCAGCCGCATCAAATGTACCTGAACATTGTAAATAAAAATTAAATTAATTAAAAATCCATTATATCAAAATTTGAACTTAACATATATTTGCTTTAAAACTTCCTAATCCATCCATATTTTCTATCAAAACTTATATTTAACATTCATAATCTTCCTAACATTTCTAAATTTCATAACATAAACCTAAACTTCCCATTTCATCCAATATTTTTATCAAAACTTCCCATTTCATAACATTCCTAAACTTTCTATTTCTTCCATATTTCTATCGACTTTCTAACATTCCTAAAACTTCATAACATCCTTGAAAATAACATTCAAACTTACTTAAATTTCATTTTTAAACTTTATATTTCATCCATGTATTTTCATCAAAACTTCAAGCATTTCTTGAACTTCCTAGTTCATCTCTAAAGTTTGAATGTAATCACTTTTAAACTTCCTGATTCATCGATGTGTATAAAAACTTCTAACATTTCTAAGCATTCTAATATTCAAAGTCAATATTTTTATCAAAACTTCTATCATTCTCTAAAACTTTATATAACATTCCTAAACTTCCTATTTTTTCCATATTTCTATCGACTTTCTAACATTCCTAAAACTTCATAACATCCTTGAAGATAACATTCAAACTTACTTAAATTTCATTTTTAAACTTTATATTTCATCCATGTATTTTCATCAAAACTTCAAACATTCTTGAACTTCCTAACATCTCTAAAGTTTAATGTAATCACTTTTAATCTTCCTGATTCATCGATATGTACAAAAACTTCTAACATTTCTAAGCATTCTAACATTCAAAGACAATATTTTTATCAAAACTTCTATCATTCTCTAAAACTTTATATAACATTCTTAAACGTTCTATTTCTTCCATATTATAATAGACTTCTAACATTCCTAAAACTTCATAACATCCTTGAAAATAACATTCAACCTTACTTAAATTTCATTTTTAAACTTTATATTTCATCCATATTTTCATTAAAACTTCAAACATTCTTGAACTTCCTAACATCTCTAAAGTTTGAATGTAATCACTTTTAAACTTCCTGATTCATCGATATGTATAAAAACTAACATTTCTAAGCATTCATTCATGTCGAACAATTATAACTTCCTCATTTATAAACTCTAAACCTATATGTGAACATCCACTTTTAAAAAATTCCTAAATAACATTTTTTAAACTTCAATCAAAACTTCCTCATTTATGAACTTTAAACCTATGTTTATCCATTTTTAAACTTCCTAAATAACATTTCTTAAACTTAATAATATTCAAGAATGTCATGTTTCTTAACATTCAGTTTTACATATATTCATTCATTCAAACATTCATTCAAACATGCAAATACATATTTTAAACTAAATTTAACACCAAATATGTCAAATAAACAAAAATAAACTTAGAAATCATTTAAAAACCATGATTCACGAAATATGTAAGTTCAAAATTTATATGTATATAATCTCCAAAAAAATAATCATGAACATGCAAATTCAATGTACATCCATATATGTATATATCTAGTCCAAAAATAAACCTCCTCAACATGTCCAAGACAAATGTTTCCAATCTAAATGCATATCAACAACAAAAAATAGTGGACACCATGAACTATAAAATTAAAATGTATGTGCTATCCTCCACTCGGGCCTCCCCCTCCTCCACTCAAGCCTCCCCCTGGACTCAACCCTCCCTGCAACATGTGTAAAAAAAAATTATGTTCATATCATTTAAATTACTTAAACTATAATAAAAAAATTAAAATATTAAACTAATATATCAAAATACAATTCAAATATTAACAATATTACATCAAATTCTCCAAATGCTTGTCCACCACCATCCTCCAAAGGACTTTTTCCTTTGCCTCCAAAAGATTTGAGAGACCCAAGCTGCAATCCATATATAAAATCACTTTATGAATCTCATAAATCTAAATCCACAAAAATTAAAATATTAAAACAGTAAACAAAATTAAAGCAAAATTAAAAAAATCAATGAAATTACCTCTCTACCAATATCTGCATCATTAAGCAAAGAACCTATATCTCCACCCTAAAATTTAAATTGTATTAATAAATAAAACATATAATACAAACTAAAAAAATTACTATACCAATTAAAACTTAAAACTAAAACAAAAAATTTAAAAAACATTAGCTCACAATAGATGGTAAATCATTTATAAAGTTGCTATCTAAATAAACCTGCATGGATGAGTCAAATTAACAATAAAATACATAGTTAAATTATCATTCAAAAAATAATAATTTATATATATATATATCAAATTCAAACATAAGTATAAATATGTTGATAATAAATATGTACCTCTCTCCCTACATTTTCGCTAGTTGAAATGTGAAAAGAATGTTCGTTCATCATTCTTGAAAACTGCAACCAATTTAAACATTTACATAATGTACCTATGATAATGTAACAAAAAAAATAAAATCAAGATAAATAAAATATTTAATTCAAATCAAATCATATCATGTAGTCAACGAACCTCTCCCAAACTCGATGTGTCGTTGGATATAACATTTGCTGCTAAGTCACGACAACTCTTTGCATATGCCCTGAGATCTTCAATGCTCATTCCATCTATTTCATCATCAGTTTTATAAACAAACTTTTGACGAATAGCAGAACGAGCCCTTTCTCTAACCAACCCCACATCTACTCCCACTAATACTGATGATAGCCCATCACCAACAAAATTCCTTGCTGTCGTCCCAAGTTGAGATGTGGGCTCCATCTCTGATTTTAATGCCACCAACCTAGGTGGACGAGATATCTGGGGCGGAGGTCTAAGAGTTGCAGGATCTCTATGTGCACCCTCTCGATCATATATTCGACCCTTCCCAACTCCATAAAATTTTGAATGAACATCAGTATAATCTGGCTTCATATTTAAAAAAAACTCAGCATAAAAAAATCTAGCAAAATACTGAGAAACCTCATCGTTCCATGGAAAACGACCATAGGCAGCAAGAAACCGATCATAAAGTAAGTGTGCCAGATGAGGATGTTTGAAATATTGCACTTTCAACATTTCTTTTTTCAAACCTTCTTTGAAATTAAACATTGATTTGGCCTGCTCTCTTGTCACTCTTTCTTTCACAACATCCCATTTGTCTGGACCCATCACTTGATCCCTTCGTCTTCGCATCAAATCTACAAAACCATCTGTAGTCGGCCCAAGATTCTCATATGCTTGAATGAAGTTTTGCAATGATCCCAAGACAATCTCCAAACTTTGTTTACTCTCCGGAGGAAGATCCATAGTAGACAAATCATTTTGCAACTTTTCATAGTGAGATCTACATCTTTCAAGAGTCATTTGATGATTACCACCTTCCCATGGAAGCTCCCGAGGTAGATCAGATGGATATGTCGTAATGGGTGTAAAACCCTCAGTTAATTCAACATATTGTGTCCTAGCTCTACCATCATCACCTCGTGCCGAATGGTGAGCCTCTTGAGAATCTTGCTCTGCACCGTCATCCGTCTCCCTTGTTTGCCCTGTCTCCCTCCCTATAGAATTAGGAGCATCTTCCGAACCATGCTCTGCTTCAAATGACAAAGTCTAGTTTAAACACAACTACAAATTTTGCACTCACAAAAAAACAATTTGCATATATAAATGTTCAAAGATTGATATTCATATGTACCAATAGAGGGTCGAGATCGACGTTCTCCCATAGAAGATACAGGGGAATCATTTGTACCCCTTCCACCTTGTCGGTGTGAACTATACAATAAATTAAAGTCCCGAGGAGAGGTTGACAACCTCCGATTATCACTCGTACCACCTACGCCAAAAGATTGTGAAGATCTCCTACGCTTTCGCCTTAAAGAATCCTCTCTTTCCATTTGATATATAATGCCTACACCTAAAGACGAATCAACTAATTACATATTCAAATCCTACAAGTTAATTCTATGAACTCTAAAAACCAACTACTTAATAGACTAAGTTATTTAACAAGTACCTAGATTTACCTAATTTATCATCTAACAATTTTCAAAAAAAATATAGCTAATATTGTTAGATGATGAATTAATGTACCAATCTTTTAGGTGTTTTTGATGTTTAAAATGAATGGAACCAATATAGTTAAGTACTAAATAATGGGTTTTTTTTTTTATGTGTATGAGTTCATGAATCTCTTTTACCTTCTTCATACATAACTTAATACCTAAAACATAAATCATGAATCTATTTAACCTTTTTAATAAATAACTTAATACCTAAAACATAAATCATGAATCTCTTTTACCTTTTTAATACATAACTTAATACCTAAAGCATAAATCATGAATCTCTCTCACCTTCTTAATACATAACTTAATATCTGAAACATAAATTAAGTCTTGAAAATATTTTCATTATTGACAATAAAATAAAAATTGACAATTCATGTTTTATGTTTTCAAAATTTGCCATTTCTGATAATCGTTTTCAGTTTCTTAAACTACAAATTTAAACCAGAAATTTTATTACTCTAGACATAAATTATATCTACAAATAATCTCATTGTTCCATAGAACAAAAAAAAAATTACTGTTCAAGTATTATGATTGAGTTAAATGTCATGTTTCTCAAATTGGCCTCGTTTGACAATGATCTTTAATTTCAATCTAATAATGGTAACAATTCTTGGTATTATGTTCTCCAAGTCAGCCATGTTGCAAACAAAAGAAAACACAATACCAATTTACCACCTTTACTAGAATAAAACTCGAACCATTCTGACATAACGTCACCTAGTATTTTATAAAACTTACTATAGTACATTTAGATTAAAGCCTATTCATGTCTATAGTTCCCTTTTACATAAAATCCATTTAAATTATTGTTTTATCAAAAATAGACTGTGTATCTAAGCTAAACTAAAACATGTTGACAGAGTTCATGAACTCTGTCAACTAAGACATATTGACAGAGTTCATGAACTCTGTCAACTAAGACATGTTGACAGAGTTCATGAACTCTGTCAACATGTTTTAGTTGACAGAGTTCATGTCATCATTGTTAAATTACATAAGACTTACTATAATACTTATAAATTAAAATCTATTCATGTCTTTAGTTCCCTTGTACCTCAAGTCCATTTACATTGTTGTTTTATCAAAAATAGAGTTTAACTATCTGAAATTTGTTTGTATCTGAACTATCTATTGCCAAAGTTGGTAATATAATTAATATCTTAATCTCTGCACTTTGTCAACTTAGACGAGTCGACAGATTTCATGAACTCTGTCAACTTAGACGAGTCGACAGAGTTCTTAAGTAAAACAAGCCTACATACAACTTAGAAATGTTCTTTCCAATTAAAATTACTGTTAATTTCTTTTCTAAACACAGCCAAATACAACAATTTAAAAAAATACTCAAAAAATTTCTTTATATTTAAATTTAAATACTCCTATTCATATTTTAATTTAAGACATTCTGGACATTGAATTCGACCAACTCCAAGAACTCAATCAACTGTACATAGTCCATGGACTCCGTCCAACTGGGCAGAGTCCATGGACTCTGTCCAACTGGGCAGAGTCCATGGACTCTGCCCAGTTGGACAGAGTCCATGGACTCTATCCTGTTGCAGCCCATGGCCTCTGCCCAGTTGGACAGAGTGCAATATACAGAGAATATGGGAATTACAAAACGATCGAAAACAATTTATATAAACGGGAATTAGAAAGATTTATCCACCTTACCTCTAAAACGCAGCCAAAACAAATGAGCGCGACCTGAAATCTTGCCGAGGACAGCGCAGATAAAATTTCTTCCACCCGAAACAGAGCAGCCGTAGCAGACGAACTGGGAGACCTGCGTAAAATCAATAACATTTTAGCAACAAAAAATAGCGATAACACCCTTCAATAAAATACACATTTACAAAACAGAAAAACGATACCTTCTACCTCTGCAAACGCCGTGTCGATCTGTCACCACCCGCAACTTCTCGACGACGTTCGACCACGCGCTGTGAAGCCCTACAAGCACAAATCTGCTACAGATGTTACCGTGTTGAACAAACGAAACGATATTACATACCAGCAGCAAGCAGCAAACGATATTACTTACGTGCAGGTGGCGATATCAGACGCTTTCTGACGGACGGACAGGAGAGGCAAAACAACGACGAACGGGTGACTTACACGCAGGCTTACAGGTCGACAACACACGCCGTCGACCAATAGGGTGGCTAACGGGCGACAGGGCAGCGGGGTGACGGAGCAGACGGGCCACTACTAACACAACAGGGGTCCACGAGATCCCACGAAAATGACGGGAGAGGGGCCGGGACCGAGCTTTTATGCCGAATAATTGTTCGGCCGAACACTTGTTCGGCCGAATAATTGTTCGGCCGAACAATTATTAGGCCGAACAATTATTCGGCCGAACAAGTGTTCGGCCGAACAATTATTTCCACCGCCGTGAGTTTGCTCCGTCCGGCTAGCCCATGGCACATATTCCGAGGCCTCCGTTATGTTTAACGGTGGCCCGTTAAAGATTATTCGGCCGAACAAATACGATATTATTCGGCCGAATAACGTTAATTGTTCGGCCGAATAACTATAATTATTCGGCCGAATAATTAACGTTATTCGACCGAATAACATACGCTAGAGTTCTTACCCCGCCGATTCTCACCAAAGTGTTACCCACCTTCGCGTTTCCACCCTTAGGTTAAATAATTTAAGAAACTTAAAAATGTAGGGTTTAAATATATTTATGAGAGGTAAAGATTTATCCATTAATAAATCTTTGCATGTATAGTTTGATTTTTTTTGTTACACAACTCACTTTAATTTCAAAGGGGCCAATACTAAGACACTCAAAGAAATATGTTTCAAACATATTATAGGAAACATTTATTAGTTATTTATTGATTGAAGGTAAAGTATTATAGAATGAACTTAAATCATAATTCATGTTCTTAAATATATGAGTAGCCTCTTCTCCAAGAACATCCTAAAAAATATCGAACACTTTTTTGGGAGTGAATAATCTTCTTCTTTATAATGTTCATGTCAAAACCTCTCAACATCACCACCACAAAGTTTTCAAGAATTATTCCCTTAAAATCCATGCTCTCTTTAAGATATATCAACAATAAAATGTATAACTAAAAAATTATCAACAACCACAATTTACTAACAAATATACAACATATACAAACCAAATTTTAGATTTTATTTCTTACAATTTACCATATAATATAAAATCTTAAAAAAACTAACTATACTTTTCTATATATCACATAAAGATAAACAAAATCTATTTTTTTTCTAACCAACTAACCTTAACATTAATACAATATGTAAATCACGCTGAATATCTATCTCTATATATATTAAACTACAAATTGTTGTTGTAAGATAGCTTGGGTTACACCTACCTAAAAGTATTGATACAAAAATGTTCTAAAGTGTTAGTGTAGTTATATAACATTAATAATCCATTTCATAAAAGACTTAGAAGGTTGTTATCCTAAAATTTTGTAAAGTGTTTTTTTTTTGTAACTAGGGGAATCAACAACTGGATACTGGGCTAGTACTCGCGTGACACGGGGTCCAGGGATCCAATCCCACTACCACTATACCCCTAGGTGCCCCACAACAACCCGCAAGCATGGGAGACGGGTAAGCCTGGGTGTAATTTTAACTTGTGACCTTTGTTTACAGCATGTGACTTCATATCAAGCAAATTGCCAATGAGCCACACCCGTACGGGCAAAGTGTTAGTTTATATATAACTGTAAAAATTCAAAGACTTAGAAAGTTGTAAAGTGTTGGTTTATATATAACTGTAATAATTCATATCATAAAAGATATAAGTTTGTTATGGTAAAGGATTCATTAATACTTTATATTTTCAAAATTTAGATTTAGCACATAAAATTTTTATTGGTGTGTCATATATATATATATAACACTTTAGTCATATGAAGTGGTGTTTTTTAATTAACGTATGCTGTTTGGTTGTATTGTGAGTATGTGTTATTCATTTTTTTTTCTTTTTATGTTAAAATTGGAATTTTGTGTCAAAAATATTTCTTACTATATAAGATATTTCAAAAAAATCTATATGTTTATCTATTTAACCAACATAAATCTATGTTAACTCTCAAATATACCATGATCTCAAATATACCATGAGATCAAAAGTATCAAATCCAGTAGAAAAGTATCAACTCTTTTGATACTTAAACTTTTTCTCAAATTTTAAATTAAAAAATATTTTCACTTGGTAGATCTAAAATTAACATGAATCTTGCTCAAAATTATTTTATTAAAGTATTCTAATGCTTCTAAGATTTTAGGTTTTTATTTATATTTAAAGCACTTTTCTTTTAAATATAATTTATGAACATTATATCCAAATATATACATAGGAGTATAATGCACCAAATTATTCTCTATTATTTTTATTAAAACTTATATTACTCAACATATAAAAATAAATAATCTATTTATTATTGAATTGTAAAATTACTCTCTCTCTATATTTTCAACATGCTTTGGAGACCTGATAAGTTTTATTCACCTCCCACTTGAACTATTAAAAAACACCCTTTTAACACAATAATATATATAATAATTAGATTTTAAATAAATAAAAGTTAATAATAAAAATAATTATTTCATCATAAATGTCTATATTCTTAAAAATATATTTATATAACTAAATTATATTATATTTTAAATAAATATTAATATTTATTTAGAGAAATAATCTGGTCCAATAATATTTATGTAAATAATTAAAAAATTAAAAGGTACGATGAGATGGAGAAGGTATACTTTTAAAGGATTATTTTTAAAAATAATTATTAAGAAGGTACGATGAGATGGAGATGTATACTTTTTAATAAAGAGTTGGGAATAGAGTTGTTAAATGAAAGTTTAAAGTTGAATTTATGATGATGCATACTTTAAATTTATAGCATTTCATTTTTATTATTCTTAAATATAATTATAAGAACCTCGATCATATCTTATTTATCTAAAGATTATATATAATATTTTAAACTTAATTTTTAAATAAGATAAAGATAATTATTCTAAATTTAACATATGAAAATTGGTTAAAAAACATAATAGCATTTCATTATTATTATTTTTAAATATAATTATAAGAACCTCGACCATATCGTATTTATCTAAATATTATATATAATATTTTAAACTTAATATTAAAATAAAATAAAGCTAATTGTTCTAAATATAACATATGAAAATTGGTTAAAAAACATAATTATATATAATATTTTAAACTTAAATTTAGAATAAAAGAAAGCTAATTATTCTAAATATAACATATGAAAATTGGTTAAAAAACGTAATTAGAAGCATTATATAATGTTATGATTATATTATATAATTATAAATTTAAATTTAAAGTTTCATTGTTTTTATTTTTAAAAGAGAAAATAAAAATTAGCTCTCTAATTGCAAGACTATTATGATTATCTTTTTAGCCAAGTTATATGGCTAGAAAGTCACATAAAAAGATTAAAAGGCCAAGCATGATTTATGAGGAAATGTCTTCATACAAATATCTTTGTTAGGAATCTGTGTCAACCGTTCACTTTACTTTGTCAGTATATTGTTGTTGGACGCATATGCTTTGTAAGTCATCCCGTAGTATTATATGTCCCATGGTATTGATCCTTAGTTTGTATTAGCCCATAGTATTATCTGTTCCATGGTATTGATCCATAATATTAGATGCATATGCTTTGTAAGTTGTCCCGTAGTATTATATGTTCCATGGTATTGATCCATAGTATTGGTGCATAGACTTAGTATATAAGTATGCCTTGAGGCCAATGAAGGCATCCTGAAGTTATTTGTATTGAGCTTGCTCAAAGGAGGTTGCCCCCTCAAAGTGTCCCACGATCAATAAACATATTCCGTGTTCTAATATATCATGCATTTTATCAATTAATTATTTTAGGTTCCTCACATCTAGTAATTGAGCACTTTCTTGGGCTCGTTGGGTGGAATTTCTGCCAATTTTTTTTTCACATCTGTATTTGTTCCTCTCAATTGCAGGTTCGGATCTGGGAATAATCCCTATTCGCTTAACTGTGGGAAGTACTTGGGAAGAAGCCCTAAAACTCATTGTGAATAGTACCACAGGAACCCCGAAGTAGCTGGCCCCTTGAGAGGACCTGCCAGTGAAAAGGGAAACGACCCCTACCTGATTAACTAGTTCCCACCCATGAGGTAAACCAAGAGCTGTCATTTTTGGAAAAGTGGTTATTAGTTTTACCTGAGCCGTGGAGTGAGGGGTACTGCCCCAATGCAAGCCTTTATACAACATTGGTGGTCGAGTGAATCCCTTGAACCTTTAGGAAGCCGCACATACCAATGGTCCATATCTATTTCTAGCTGATAAATCCCAGATTACATCTATCCAGAACTGTTTCCGATCACTTCCATGCAGTTGCATATCCAATCCAAAAAAAAAAAATGTTTTTCACTATATCTTATTTGTTTTAACTTCGTTTCCATTGAAACTTCACTGACACCCCTGCAATCCCATTTTGCATATTTCATTCTTGAGGACCCTATCCCAAATTCCACTTCCTAAAGCCAGAAAGCCCACATTTGTCTATTTTTAGGGTTTGCCATAACTTCTTCGATTTTCACCCAATCGCCTTCAAATATTGCCACAGTGTTCATTTCCTATTTATTCTTCTTTGTCCCTCTTTTACAAATTTTCCCATTATTTCACCCCGATTCTGAAATCCTCATTTTCTTCTTCCCTATCCATTAGAAAGTGTCCAAAACCTAGTCAAACCCCAATTACCCATCGGAGTTTTTCCCAAATCCGAATTTCCCTTTACTAAAGAAGCTTCTGTTTTTTTTTCTACCCATTGCCTCCCCCCCCCCAAAAAAAACCAAAAAACTCCTGGTTATGGTTGTCACCCACGCAGGAGCAAAAATCATGGAGGAAGAACTTGTAGCCCTCAAAACCAAACTCCAAGATCTGGATGAAAATTTTCTCAGCCTCCATCTTCAACATTCAGCCATGAACAATAAACGACAGCCAAAGTCTTCTACAGACACTGGGTTCTTTTCTTCCAACAATTTTCGTGGGTCGAAGCTTGATTTTCCTCGCTTCAATGGTAATGATCTGACTGGATAGATATACTGGGAAGAACAATATTTTAGTCTGCATAATACTTTTGATGTCCACAAAGTTCCACTTGCATCCTTCCATTTGGAATAGGAAGCCCTTCAATGATACCGTTAGTACATCAAGGCTCATGACGAGCCAAAATGGACAGAATTTTGCCAACTCCTTTTGCAACAATTTGGTCCTAGTGCTTTTGATGACTTCATAGGATCACTCACTAAACCTCACCAAATTGGCACTGTGAGAGAGTATCAGATAGAATTTGAGAAACTAGCCAATCACACAGAACGATTGTCTGATGAATTCTACAGGAGATGTTTTATCAGTGGTCTCAAGGATGAAATCCACTCAGATGTTAAAATGTTCTGTCCCAACATAATGATGGAATTCTTAGGGTTGCATAAGTTGGCGGAGGACAAGATCACAACCTAACAACGATCCAAATCATCTTTTTTTCCATTCATAAATAT
Organism: Larix kaempferi; assembly: GCA_027924585.1. Taxonomy (NCBI): domain Eukaryota; kingdom Viridiplantae; phylum Streptophyta; class Pinopsida; order Pinales; family Pinaceae; genus Larix; species Larix kaempferi. The sequence goes on from BSBM01000087.1 coordinate 10,803,028, forward strand.
GGTTTCCTAACAACCTCCCATCACGCTAGCTCCTCAACCAACTCCTATCAAGCATTTGTCTGAAACAGAGATGCGTGCACATAGAGAAAAATGGATTTGCTATAATTATGATGAGAAATTCACTTGGAGACATAGATGTGTTGAGCAACAACTCTATCTCTTGGATTTGGATTCTCTGCCTGCCTCTCAAATTGGTGAAGAAGCTCTAGATACAATAGATGATCAGGTCGACATTCAGCATCCGCCTGTTGACCCTCCATCTCCGGACAAATACCCAAATATATCTCTCCATGCTTTAGCCGGATTCACCACCCCATAAACAATGTGGGTTAGGGGTTACTTCAAGAAACTTCCTCTCACAATACTCATTGATTATGGTAGCACTCATAAGTTCATTGACCCTCGGATCGCCAAACAGGCTAATTTTTTTTTCCATCGTTGCTCCAACTTTGAAGTTGTTGGGTGTATTTACTGTCTTAAGGAATCACCAAATATTTAATTATCGACCAGGGTTGGTAATCTTAGAGTTGTGGCATAGTATATGCTGAGGTAGAATAGTACCTAGGACATCGGCTCGGCCGACCTTAGAAATGTATAATAATGAAAAGATCGAAAGATCTTTCAAAATGGAAAACCGAGTCAAACTTAAAAAATACAACACCGAACTGATTAAACCTAACTTAACCAATAGATCGGAATCATATCAATCTATACTAATCTATTCTATGGATAATAACTGAAAAGATAAAACAACAATACTATTCTAAGAAGCAAGACTTAATGCCAATTTCATTAAACTTGGACTTATTCTAGTCCAAGTCACTTTGAAGACGGGTCAAAAATAGCCTTTTTAAACCCCAAAATCAAGCAAAATCTGGTTCCAAAAGTGCCAAATCCAGGTTCCAAAAGTTCCAAAACTAGTTCCAAAAATGCCAAACCCGGTTCTGAAAGTGCCAAAACCGGTTTGAAAGTGCCAAATCAAGGTTCCAAAAGTGCCAAAACTGGTTCCAAAAGTGCAAAAACCAGTTCCAAAAGTGCCAAAACTGATTCCGAAAGTGCCAAAACCAATTCCGAAAGTGCCAAATAAAGGTTCCAAACGTGACAAAACCTGTTCCTAAAGAGCCAAACCCGTTTCCAAAAGTGCCAAATCCAAGTTCGAAAACCATACTTTTTCTTTTGATATTGCCACTTTTGAAATTGGTTTTTGGTGTGTTCCGATATGATAATTATGACGGTCATTTGAAGTTGTAAAAAATATACAAATTATCAAATGAATCGGTGTCTAAATAATATGACGGTCATTTCTTGTTGAATTTCATTAACAAACACCCCATTTTGAATGAGGCTCGAGATAAATGAATGAAGGGTGAACCGATCCTTCTTCTGCCCACTATTATTTTCATAATAGTTCTAGACTGCAAGAAGGGTGGTTCAATCCTTCATGTGTTGACCATTCTGGATACAGGTGAACTATCTGATATTGGTGTTCTCAATTATCTACTAAAAGAAGGGGCGATTGATCCTTCTTGTCAGCAGTTGGAAGTCCGGAGAAATATTGTTTAGATTTTATAGCTTAGGCAATGTCCCTTCCCTACCATATATTGCGGAAGTTGGTAGTGGGGAATTGTCGTCCCAACCTTCGAAGATTAAATATTTTTTCATTTCTCTTTTAAATGAAGGGTTAGCCAACCCTTCTTGTGGTTAGTATGTTTGCAGTCTTCACCGTTCAGGATATACATGAATTGATAGCCTATACTTCATAGGTTGAATATTTGCACAATTCCCTCATAAATGAAGGGGCAGTCGACCCTTCTTCTGACCAATATTATTTTCATACTAGTTATAGACTGCAAGAAGGGTTGTCCAATCCTTCTTGTGTTCACCAGTTTGGATACAGGTGAATTGATGGATATTCGTGTTCGCAATTATCTTCTAAACAAAGGGTCAGCCGACCCTGTTAGGAACCCATGTCAACCCTTCTCTTTACTTTGTTAGTATATTGTTGTTGGACGCATATGCTTTGTAAGTCGTCCCGTAGTAATTGTTGATCCATAGTTTGTGTTATTGTTGTTGGGCGCATATGCTTTGTAAGCCGCCCGTAGTATTTGTTGATCCATAGTTTGTATTGGCCCATGGTTTTGACCCATAGTATTGGTGCCTAGATTTATTATATAAGTGTGTGTTGAGGTCAATGAAGGCACCGTGAAGTTATTTGTATTGAGCTTGCTCAAAGGAGGTTTCCCCCTCAAAGTGGCCCGTGATCAATAAAAATATTCTGTGATCCAATATATTGTGCATTTTATCAATTATTTGTTGCAGGTTCCTCACATATGCTATCAGAGCACTTTCTTAGGCTCGTTGGGTGAAATTTCTGCTAAATTCTTTTTTCGCATCTGTTGCAGGTTCAGATCTGGGAATAATCTCTATCTGCTTAACTATGGGAAGTACTTGGGCATAAGCCCTAAAACTCATTGTGAGGAGTACCACAGGAACCCCGAAGTAGCTGGCCCATTGAAAGGACTTGCCAGTGAAAAGGGAAACAACCCCTACCTAATTGACTAGTTTCCACCCGTGAGGTAAACTAAGAGCTGTTGTTTGTGGCAAAGCAGTTATCAGTTTTACCTAAGCCATGGAGTGAGGGGTACTGCCCAAATACGCAAGCTGTTGGACAACATTGGTGGTTGAGTGAATCCCCTGAACTGTTAGGAAGCCAAGCATACCTGGGGTCCATATCTATTTTCAGCTACAAAATTGCATATTTCCTCTATCCAGAACTGTTGTCGGTCAGTTCCGTGCCGTTGCAGATCCATTTGTTGCCGATCAGTTCCGCACCATTGCAAATCCCTCTATTTTCGATCACTTCCACGCCATTACAGATCTATCTGTTTCCGATCCCTTCCGCACCGTTACAGATCCATTGCTGAAAAATAATAATAATAATAATAATAATAATTAATTAATTTTTCACCATATCTCCCTTGTTTTCACTCCGTTTCCCTTGAAACTTTTCGGACACCCCTGTAATCCCATTCTGCATATTTCTTTCCTGAGGACGCTATCCTAAATTCCACTTCCCAAAGCCAGAAATCTCACATTTGTCTATTTTTAGGGTTTCCCATAACTTCTTCGATTTTCACCCAATCACCTTCAAATTTTACCATAGAGTTCATTTCCTAATTCTTCTTCTTTGTCCCTCTCTGCCAAATTTTCTCATTCTTTCACCCCGTTTATGAAATCCTCCTTTTCTGCCTCCCTGTCCATTCGACAATGTATAAAACCTAGTAAAACCCAAATTACCCTTCAAATTTTTTCCCACATCCATATTTTCATTTACTGAAACAATTTCTGTTTTTGTTTTTCTACACACTCCCCCCCCCCCGCAAAAAAAAAAAAAACTCCTGGTTATGGTTTTCACCCGCATAGGAGCAAAAACCATGGGGGAAGCACTTGCAGACATCCAAGCCAAACTCCAGGATTTGGATGAAAAATTTATCGGCCTCCATCTTGAGCATTCAGCCATGAACAAAAAAAGCCAATCCGAGTCTTCATCAGACAATGGGTTCTCTTCTTCTAGCAATTTTCGTGGTGCGAAGCTTGATTTTCCTTGATTCAATGGTACTGATCCGACTGGATGGATCTATCGTGCAGAACAATATTTCATTCTGCATAATATTTTTGATGTCAACAAAGTTCCACTTGCATCCTTTTATTTGGAACATGAAGCTCTTCAATGGTACCGTTGGTACATCAAGGCTCATGAAGAGCCAAAATGGCCAGATTTTTGCCAGCTCCTTTTGCAACGATTTGGTCCTAGTTCTTTTGATGACTTCACAGGATCCCTCACTAAACTTCGCCAAATTGGCACTGTGAGAGAGTATCAAACCGAATTTGAGAAACTAGCTAACCACACTGAAGGATTTCCTGATGACTTCTACCAGAGTTGTTTTATCAATGGTTTAAAGGATGCAAACCGCTCTAAGGTCAAAATGTTCCGTCCCAACACAATGATGGAAGCACTGGGGTTGGATAAGTTGGAAGAAGACAAGATTGCAGCCCAACAACGCTCCAAATCCACTTTTTTTCCCTTCCGAAATATGGGTTCTCAGTGACCTCCCATCCTGCCAGCTCCTCGATCAACTCCTATCAAGCATTTGTCTGAAATAGAGATGGAGGCATGCAGAGAAAAAGGGATTTGTTATAATTGTGATGAGAAATTCACTCGGGGACATAGATGTGTTCAACAAAAGCTCTATCTCTTGGATGTGGATTCTTCGCCTACCTTTGGAATTGGTGAAGAATCTCCCGATACAACCGGTTGACATTCAAGAGCCGCCTATTGACCCCCCGTCTCAGGATGACCAGCTAGAGATATCTCTCCATGCTTTAGCTGGAATCACCACCCCCTAAACAATGCGGGTCGGGGGTTACTTCAAGAAGCTTCCTCTTACAATACTTATTGATTCCGGAAGCACTCATAATTTCATTGACCCTCAGATCGCCAAACAGGCTGATTGTTTTGTCCATCCTTACTCCAACTTTGAAGTCATGGTTGGCAATGGGGGCACCTTACATTGCAAAGGGAAGTGTCGTAATGTGCATATCTCTATGGGAGATTATAACCTGCACTCTGACATGTTTTCCTTGACCTTAGGCAGATGTGATGTGGTTTTGGGCGCTCAATGGCTATGCACACTTGGCCCCATCTTATGGGATTTTGCTGAACTTTGGATGTAGTTCTCTCCCAATGGACAAAAACACACATTGAAAGGCTTACAACCAGGGTCTCTCAACATCATCAGTTCACATCGCATGGAAAAAATCCTTAAGAATAATTCACATGGTGTCATCATTCAAATCCATTCCATTCAGATGCAACCATCAATGGTCTCCACTACTCCTTTGGATCTACAACAAATTCTGGATCGATATACAAGTGTATTTGCTGAACCAGTGGGATTGACACCTTAAAGGCCAGAGGACCATCATATTTAGCTCCTTTCTGGAAGTGTTCCTCCCCACATCACGCTCATCGCTACCCATTTCACCAAAAAATAGAGATTGAAATACTCGTTCGGGACTTACTGAAGCAAGATATTATTCGCCCAAGCACTAGTTCCTTTTCTTCACCAGTTCTTCTTGTGCACAAAAAAGATGGGTCATGGTGCCTCTGCATTGACTTCTGAGCACTTAATCACCTCACCATCAAGGATAAGTTTCCAATTCCTGTTGTTAATGAGCTTCTTGATGAGCTTCATGGTGCTAAATTTTTCACCAAGTTGGATCTTTGTTCTGGTTATCATCAAATTCGGGTTCATGAGGATGATATCCCTAAAACAACTTTCTGCACACATGATGGCCACTATGAGTTTCTAGTCATGCCCTTTGGCCTCACAAATACTCGTTCCACATTCCAGGCCTTGATGAATAAAATATTCCAGCCCTACTTGCAGAAATTCATTTTGGTATTCTTTTATGATATCCTCATCTACAGTAAAACATGGGATGAACATCTCCAACATCTGGATCTTGTAATGCAACTTTTCTCTGACCATCATCTCCACGCTAAACAGTCTAAATGTGTTTTTGGATAGAAGGAAGTTGAGTATCTTGGGCACATTATCTCAGCACAAGGGGTTTGCGTGGATCCTTCCAAAATCGCTGCCATGAACAATTGGCCACCTCCTAAGACACTCAAGAGCCTTCATGGTTTTTTGGGTTTGACTGAATACTACTGCAAGTTTGTCAAGGATTATGGGAAGATTGCAGCTCCATTAACTGCTCTATTGAAAAATGATGCTTTTACATGGACACATGCTACTGAGTGTGTATTTGAAAAACTAAAACAAGCTATGTGTACTACACCTGTTCTAGCTATGCCAAATTTTTCCAAGCCCTTCACTATTGAGAATGATGCTTGCTGTAATGGACTTGGTGTTGTTCTCCTTCAAGATGAACGCCCCATTGCGTTCACCAGCAAAGCCCTTTCAGGTAAGAATTTAGCTGCCTCTACATATGAGAAGGAAATGATGGCTATTTTGCATGCAGTACAGAAGTGGTGACCCTACCTATTAGGGAATCATTTCTACATCAAGACTGATCATTAGAGTCTGAAATATTTCCTGGAACAATGTGTATCCTCCCCATGTTAGGAACCTATGTCAACCCTTCTCTTTACTATGTTAGTATATTGTTGTTGGACGCATATGCTTTGTAAGTCGTCCCGTAGTATTTGTTGATCCGTAGTTTATATTAGCCCATAGTATTGACCCATAGTATTGGACGCATATGCTTTGTAAGTCGTCCCGTAGTATTATATGTCCCATGGTTTTGACTCATAGTATTGGGCATAGAATTAGTATATAAGTGTGTGTTGAGGTCATTGAAGGCACCATGAAGTTAATTGTATTGAGCTTGCTCAAAGGAGGTTGCCCCCTCGAAGTGGCCCGTGATCAATATAAAAGCGATTCTGTTCTATTATTTCTGATATATTGTGTATTTGCATTAATTAATTATTGCAGGTACATCACATCTGGTATCAGAGCACTTTCCTTGGCACAAGTGGGAATTTTTTTTCTTTTTTTGGGCGGCGACTTTCAAATAAATTTATGAAACTTTTTTCACAAAATCAGAAGAAACTGATTGCATATCTGAATTCCTCTTTCAAAAATACGCAGTTTCAAAAAAAAAATCATCTCATTTGGAGTTCTAAAAGTGGAGATATCGTGGATTTAAAATCAGCAATTTTTCAGAATTTCGGTGACGGCCACGGAAATTGCGGCGAGAAGATCTTTTGACCGAGTGCCCAGATTTCTATTCCGCTTTCAAGGGAAGAAGCAAAGTGGTTGTTCCAGTTCCGGAAACATGCTATAATAGCGATTCTGAGCAATATAGATCCGGTTTTTGAACATTGGGTGGAATTTCTGCCCAAATTTTTTCTGTTGCAGGTTCGGATCTGGGAATAATCCCTATCCGCTTAACTGTGGGAAGTACTTGGGCATAAGCCCTAAAAATCATTGTGAGGAGTACCACAGGAACCCCGAAGTAGCTGGCCCATTGAGAGGACCTGCCAGTGAAAAGGGCAACGACCCCTACCTGATTGACTAGTTCCCACCCGTGAGGTAAACCAAGAGCTGTCGTTTGTGGCAAAGCGGTTATCAGTTTTACCTGAGCCGTGGAGTGAGGGGTACTGCCCCAATACACAAGCCGTCAGACAGCATTGGTGGCCGAGTGAAACCCCTGAACTGTTAGGAAGCCGCACATACCTGGGGTCCATATCTACTTTCCGCTGAACTATTGTCGATCACTGCTGTGCCGTTTCAGATCCATTTTGTAAGCAGTTCCAGATCCAGCCGTTCGGCGTTGTTCCAGATTCCTTCCGAGCCGTAGCCGCTCCAGTCTGTAAAAAAAAAAAAAAAAAAAAAAACCGCTCCAGTCTGCATATTTCATTCCTGAGGACCATATCCTCAATTCCCCTTCCTACAGCCCGAAATCTCACATTTGTCTATTTTTAGGGTTTGCCATAACTTCCTCAGATTTCACCCAATCACCTTCAAATTTTACCACAGAGTTCCTTTCTGAATTCTGCTTCTTTGTTTCCCTCTGCCAAATTTCCCATTTTTTCACCCCGCTTCTGAAATCCTCATTTTTGCTTCCCTGTCTATCCAACAGTGTCCAAAACCTAGTTAAACCCCAATTACCCTTCTGATTTTTTCCCAAATCCAAATTTTCCCTTACTGAAGTAGTTCCTGTTTTTTGTTTTCCTACCCAATCAACCAAAAAAAAAAAAATCCTGGTTATGGTTGTCACCCGTGCAGGAGCAACAACCATGGATGAAGCACTTGCAGCCATCCAAGCCAAACTCCAGGATCTGGATGAAAAATTTCTCAGCCTCCATCTTCAGCATTCAGCCATGAACAATACCAGACAGCCAGAATCTTTTGCAGCCACTGGGTTCTCTTCTTCTAGCAATTTTCATGGGCCGAAGCTTGATTTTCCTCGCTTCAATGGTACTGATCCGACTGGATGGATATACCGGGCAGAACAATATTTCAGTCTGCATAATACTTTTGATGTTCAGAAAGTTCCACTTGCATCCTTTCATTTGGAACAGGAAGCCCTTCAATGGTACCGTTGGTACATCAAAGCTCATCCCGAGCCAAACTGGACAGATTTTTGCCACCTCATTTTGCCGCGATTTGGTCCTAGTGCTTTTGACGACTTCACAGGAGCACTCACTAAACTTCACCAAACTGGCACAGTGAGAGAGTATCAGACGGAATTTGAGAAACTAGCCAATCACACAGAAGGATTGTCTGATGAATTCTACAGGAGTTGTTTTATCAGTGGTCTCAAGGATGAAATCCGCTCAGAGGTCAAAATGTTTTGTCCCAACACAATGATGGAAGTCCTAGGGTTGGCTAAGCTGGCCGAGGACAAGATCGCAGCTCAACAACGCTCCAAACCCACGTTTGTTCCCTTCAGAAATATGGGTTCCCAATGACCTTCTTTCACGCCTACTCCTCAACCAACTCCTATCAAGCATTTGTCTGAAATAGAAATGCAGGCACGCCGAGAAAAATGGCTTTGCTATAATTGTGATGAGAAATTCACTCGGGGACATAGATGTGTTCAACAAAAGCTCTATCTCTTGGATGTGGATTGTCTGCCTGCCTTAGAACTTGGTGAAGAAGCTACAGATACAGTAGATGATCAGGTCGACATTCAACACCTGCCTGTTGACACCCCATCTCAGGACGACCCACCCGAGATCTCTCTCCATGCTGTAATCGGAGTCACCACCCCACAAACAATGCAAGTCAGGGGATACTTCAAGAAGCTCCCTCTTACCATCCTCATTGATTCTGGTAGCACTCATAACTTCATTGACCCTCGGATTGCCAAACAGGCTGATTGTTTTGTCCATCCTTGCTCCAACTTTGAAGTCATGGTTTCCAATGGGGGTACCTTACCTTGCAAGGGGAAGTGTCACAATGTGCGTATCTCTATGAAAGATTATAACCTACGCTCTGACATGTTTGCCTTATCCTTAGGCGGATGTGATGTGGTTTTGGGCGTTCAATGGTTACGCACACTTGACCCCATCTTATGGGATTTTGCGGAACTTTGGATGCAGTTCAAAGTCAAGGGGGCACAACACAAATTTATGGGCTTACAACCAGGGTCTCTCTGCATCATCAGTTCACATCGCTTGGAAAAAATCCTTAAGAAGAATTCACATGGTGTCATCGCTCAGCTCAATTCCATTCAGATGCACCCATCAACAGTCTCTACTACTTCCTTGGATAGATATGCAGGTATCTTTGCTGAACCAATGCGCTTGCTGCCTTCCAGAGACCTTTCCGGTAAGAATGTAGCCACATCTACCTCTCAGCAGGAAATGATGGCTATTTTGCATGCTGTACAGAAGTGGCAGCCATACCTATTAGGGAATTATTTCTGCATCAAGACTGATCTCCCGAGTCTGGAAATTTTTTTGGAACAATGGGTCTCCTCCTCAACACACCTACAATGGGTTATCCAACTCATGGGTTGTCCCTATGTGATCACTTACAAGAAGGGTAAGGAAAATATGGTGGAAGATGCTCCTTCTCGCACAATTGATGACCCAGTTTCTCTTACAGCTCTTTCTCTGCTTGTTCCAAATTGGTTGCAATATGTTCAACAGGGCTATCTCTTCTATGAACTCCATGCTTCTTGATCAACAGGGCACTCTGGGTTCTGCAAAATGTATGACCGGGAACAATGTAACTTCTTTTGGTCGGGACTAAAAATGACAATTCAACAGATGGTGGCTAACGATGATACTTTCCAAGTCAACAAGGGGGAAATGACACTCCTTTCGGGATTGCTCAAACCCGTGGCCATCCCTACACAACTTTGGCCAACTATTTCTATGGATTTCCTAGCAGCGCTCTGGTGGTACAATACCACATCTCAAAGGACACCATATGAAGCAGGCTATGGAAAAACACCGCCTGTTCTTCTTCCATACACCCTTAGCAGCTCTCCAGTTCAGGAAATTGACTCGGTTCTTCGACACCGTGATCATATTTTTCTCATTCTGCAGGAAAATCTTCACATGGCCAGAATTCGTCTGAAACAACAAGCTGAGCAGCACCGTTCTGAGCGCATTTTCCACGCAGCTGACAGGGTTCTTCTTCATCTACAGCCTTCCAAGCAATCCTCCTTGACACTCCAAAGGCGTCAGTGGCCCGAACTGCAAACCGAGGATGCTACTGAGGAACCACTCCTTCAGATTCTGTAGCAATTTCTCCAACCAAAGCTTTGAGGACAAAGCTTTTTCTAAGGGAGAGGGGATGTTAGGAACCTATGTCAACCCTTCTCTTTACTATGTTAGTATATTGTTGTTGGACGCATATGCTTTGTAAGTCGTCCCGTAGTATTTGTTGATCCGTAGTTTATATTAGCCCATAGTATTGACCCATAGTATTGGACGCATATGCTTTGTAAGTCGTCCCGTAGTATTATATGTCCCATGGTTTTGACTCATAGTATTGGGCATAGAATTAGTATATAAGTGTGTGTTGAGGTCATTGAAGGCACCGTGAAGTTAATTGTATTGAGCTTGCTCAAAGGAGGTTGCCCCCTCGAAGTGGCCCGTGATCAATATAAAAGGGATTCTGTTCTATTATTTCTGATATCTTGTGTATTTGCATTAATTAATTATTGCAGGTACATCACACCCCAGCACAACATAAATGGGTTAGCAAACTCATGGGTTATGACTATGAGATCACTTACAAGAAGGGTAAGGACAATATTGTGATGGGTGCTCTTTCTCGCACATTTGATGAACAAGGTTCTCTTTCAGCTATTTCTATGCCCGTTCCAAATTGGTTGCAATCTGTTCAACAGGGATATGACAATGAATCTTCATTATCTCAAATCATCCAATGCTTGGATAACAACCCTTCTACTGTACCACATTACTCTTGGGATGGTGCTTCCCTAAGATACAAGGGTTGTCTAGTGCTTCCCCAGAGCACATATATTTAACGGGTTGTCTTCTATGAACTCCATGCTTATCCATCAGTAGGGCACTCTGGGTTCCTCAAAACTTATTAACGGGCACGGCATAACTTCTTTTGGCAGCGCATGAAAAGGAAAATTCAACAGATGGTGGCTGAATGTGATACCTGCCAGCGCAATAAGGGTGAAACGACACTCCTTCCGGGATTGCTTGAACCCTTTCCCATACCTACCCAGATTTGGAGAGATATTTCTATGGATTTCATTGAGGGGCTCCTTAAATCTGGAGGGAAGACAATGATTTCTAGTTGTGGTTGATTGCCTCTCTAAATATAGTCATTTTTGTGCTCTCAGCCATCCCTATACAGCCTCCTCAGTCGCTCAAATTTTCTTGGACCAAATCTTTCGTCTTCGTGGAATCCCTTCTTCCATTGTCTCGGATCGTAATGCGACTTTCACCAGTCATTTTTGGACAGAACTATTTCGCCATACTGGCACCAAACTGAAGATGAGTTTAGCGTATCACCCACAAATAGATGGTCAGACTTAAATGATCAATAAATGCTTGGAAACTTATCTTCATTGCTTCACCTTTGAACAACAACGTCAGTGGGAAAAGTGGCTCCCTCTCGCTGAATGGTGGTACAATACCTCTTACCAAACTGCCTCTAAAATGACTCCATATGAAGCAGTTTATGGTTAGGAACCGCTAGTTATTCTTCCATACACCCTTTGCAGTTCTCCAGTTCAGGAAGTTGACATGGTCCTTCGAAACTGCAATCAGATTCTTCACACTTTGCGGGAAGATCTTCACATGGCAAGAAATCGCATGAAGCAACAGGCTGATCAACACCATTCTGAGTGCACTTTTAAAGCAGGTGATATGGTTTTTGTTCATCTCCAGCCTTACAAGAATTCCTCCCTAAAACTCAAAGGGCGTCATAAGCTCGCTCCAAATTTCTATGGGCCATATAGGATTCTTTAGAAGATTGGGTCCATTGCTTATAAATTGGAACTTCCTCCTTCCGACATTCATCTAGTATTTCATGTCTCTTGTCTAAAGAAAGTTCTTGACACCAACATCAGAGGAAAAACTATTTTACCAGAACTGGATAATGAAGGATCCATCCTTTTGGAGCTAGAGGCCGCCCTCAATAAGCGCACTTGTCAGCTTCGCTCTCTCTCTATCACAAAGGTATTAATTCAGTAGAATAGCATGCAACCAGAGGATGGTACATGGGAACCACTCCTTCAAATTCAACGACAATTTCCACATCTAAAGCTTTGAGGACAAAGATTTTTCTAAGGGGGAGGGGATGTTAGGAACCCATGTCAACCCTTCTCTTTACTTTGTTAGTATATTGTTGTTGGACGCATATGCTTTGTAATTCGTCCCATAGTAATTGTTGATCCATAGTTTGTGTTATTGTTGTTGGATGCATATGCTTTGTAAGCCGCCCGTAGTATTTGTTAATCCATAGTTTGTATTGGACCATGGTTTTGAACCAGAGTATTGGCGCCTATATTTAGTATATAAGTGTGTGTTGAGGCCAATGAAGGCACCGTGAAGTTATTTGTATTGAGCTTTCTCAAAGGAGGTTTCCCCCTCGAAGTGGCCTGTCATCAATAAAAATATTATGTGATCCAATATATTGTGCATTTGATCAATTATTTGTTGCAGGTTCCTCATATACCCTTCTTGTGATTTGTATTTTTCCAGTCTTGACCATTCTAGTTATACATGAATTGATCTCTATTTTGGCAGGCCAAAATCTCACATGTGTGAGCCTCGAAGAGAGAAATGACACCATAGGAAGTGATGACATGGCATGTATGATGACATGGAATGTGTGATGATGCTGGAAAGACACATGATGGTGTTTTGGTGCTATCATTAAGTAAGTGTCTCAATCTGACATCATTCTGGAAAAGTATGACAAGTTTGTGAAACTTTGGAAATTGACAAAGTATGGAAAAAGTAGAAAAAAATGCTCTAAGAGAATTCCTGCCATAATTCATGGTTTGAGAAAAATGCATGCACCATCATATCATGCTATAGATTGTTGAAGTGGATATCTAGTCATGGTCTTAGTTTTCCTTTATCATATCAGAGGAGAAAGTTATAAGTCTGCCAAAATAGGGTTTCAGGATCAACCTTGGAGAAAATCTTGGAAATGACCAAGTGTTGGAAAACTGGTTCAGGTGGCCTTGGGAAAATGCCCGCCATACCTAATGGGAGAATGATAAAAGGGCATTTAGATCAATGTCTATTCGATTAAGGGCGGTTAGATCAACGGTCCATAATATTTCAGCACCGCCAACATGACCGACGTAATGGAGGTCTGAGCGGTTGCGAAATACCATACCGCTATACGCGTGTCGTCTCCACATCATTATGCAATCAGAGAAAGTGGTAAGGAAAACCATCATCCCACGTTGCGAAACCACCTTCGGTGGTGTATAAAAGAGAAGGGCACGTAAAAAATTGACTTTTGTGTTACGAATGGCGGAGGATTGGAACATGTATGTGCTACTCGAAAGCGACAAAGCATAGTTTATTCATCTTGTCCGTGCCAGGTAAGTAACTAGAATTGTTTACATAATGGAAGGAAGTAGTGAAACCATCTGTCAGAATGTTGAAACTATGAGGATAGGAGAAACCCTAGTGGACAAAGATAGTGACATTTGTGACCCCATAATGGTTAAATTCTCAGTTTCAGAAATCAAAAGCAAGTTGGAGGGTTTATACAAACAAAATTTGGATGTGCACAATGTTTATAAGTCTCGTTTTATCCATTTCTGTCTCGAACAACCTTCACAGTTTCCGGCATTCGTTTTGTGGTGTGCAGTAAATTATTTTCAGAGTCAAAAAATCATTATGAATTCATCACGAAAGAAAATTCTTTGTCGTGTAAATGCGTCTACCATTAGGAAAGCTCTAGAAGTACACCTGTTTTCCTCCCACCACCAGGAAGATTTTGCCAAAGAATCCCTAGTTAGCCAGTACAAAGACTCATCCCCTGATACCAAACAAACCTTCATGACCAGTTGTCTGAAACCTAGCCTTGCCATTGATAACACCCCCTATCCACTTGACATTAATTTCTTTAATGAATATTCACAGTTAGTTTTGTCACTCATTTCACAGTTTTTAGGGTTTGATGATGATTCCATGGTCACAGAGGTCCAGTTAAGTTTGATTTTTAGATTAAGTGTTGCTAAACCAAAAATGGATTACAGTCAAGTACCCTACCTTAAATTTGATGAATTCTTGGCTCAGAACATCTACTCTCAGTTAGTGAATTTCCACACTTCGATACATTTCAGATTCCAGACACACCTAATGAAAATGCTCCTGTTTAGCAGTCGAAAAGATTTACATTTCCCACAATCTGTGTTTTTAGAAACAGTGGAAGACAATATGTTTAATTTTATGAATTTTATTTTATCAGAAGTATACAGATTGATGTTTGGAGAAAATTTTCCTAGAGTATTATCAGAGATGAAGACCCTGATGCAATTAAGACCAAAAAAAACAATTGGAAACTGGTTTTTAGGGAAGCAATATACAATAATCAGACTTTATGGATTTGTTAGGGAGCCCTATATTCTACCAGCCTTTTTTCTTTGGAGTTTATCAAACAAAAATTGACAGTAGAAATGACCATTTTCTACATTTCAAGAAAGCTATAGATCTAAAGTTCCCTTTAAAAATTGGTCCTTTTATCATCAAGAACAAGAATGCTCTCCCTTTTGTACAAAAACATTTAGAAGCACTGAGTTTTAGGAAAGCAACAACTATTAATTATGATCCTTGTCATGTTATTTCTAACAGAAGGCAAGAGAACAAAAATAAATCCTTTGATCACTAAGAGGTTGAAGGATTGGCAAAGATGGAAAATTTACTACAATATGAATCATACACAGAAGTTTCGGGGAGTTCACACTCTAATCCTTCTACCTTGGATAAAGTTTCAGCTGATTTGGTACTTGAGATGGTACCTACCCCAGGAAAGGTTGAAGCAACAAGTAAAAGAAGTTTTTATGAAAGTACTGATATGCAGGTGGAGGAAGAAAGAGAAGCCAAAAGATTAAAATCAAGCCAGCAAGATGAAGTAGTTGTATCTGACAAAGAAAAGGGAATGAAGAAAGAAAAATACCAAGGGCCAGGAATTAAAGTACAGGAATACGAATTTGACGAGACAAGAGCTGCAGGTGATTCTAGCAAATTTCATTTAAGAGATGAAATATGTGTAAAATATGGCAAAGACAGAAAAATAGCAGCAAAAGCAATGCATAAGTTGTTTCCAGAAGTTAAGAATGTTGTTGATTCAGAAATTACTATGATGACTAGAAGAGATCTAGACAAAAATACTTTGAATTTGGCCATATCATCTGATGATAAGGTCACATAAATGAAATTGAATTTGCAGAATATAACAATCCCTGATAAAATTCACCTACACAAACATATTGGAGAGGTGATTTATGTTGATATGATGAAAGCTACTTTAACAGTGGAAAAACTATAGAAAACAGTGAACAGGCTGCAAATCTAAGTGAGGCAAGAGAAAACAAAGAACAAAGCTCATCAGCTGCAAATAAAAAGATTACAAGATGACCTAGTGAAGAGCAATGATGAACCAAATAGAGGGGAGGTAATTAAAAAGATTTTAGCTGAGAAAGAAAAGAATATCCAATTACTTCAGCAAAAGGTTAGAATTCCAGCAACTCGGATAATTCAAGCCTCTGAATTAACTGTGTTAGAACAAGAAAAAGAAACTTTGTCTCGAGAATTGGATGACTGTCTTACTAAATTGCTCAAGTTTGAGGAAAAAGAGGAAAGTTGGGAGAAAGGTAGATTGAGTCTTAAGACTGAAATTGAAGATCTAAAGGCCAAATTAGCAAATACAGCACAAGCAAAGCAAGAAACAGATCAAGGCAACAAAGAAGCAAGCACAAATGATATAGTTCAAGCTATGTCCCAAGTTAGATTGAAAGAGGTGGAGATCATAGAACTAAAAGAAGAAAAACAAAGACTAAAAGAGGAAAATCTAAAAAAGGAAAATGAAATAAAAGAGTTGACAAAAAACAATAAATATTTGGTAGGAAGAAATCAAAGGATGATAGGCCATGTGATAGGAAAAATAGAATTGCAAGGTGCAAAGTGTTTGATTTGGGATTCAATCATTGATGAGGCTGCAAAATTGAATCCTTATTTAGATTTTATGAAGACAAAGGAAGCCATAGCAAATGATAGCTTACAAAGATGTAAAGCAATGAGGGAAGTTTTAGATAAGATACCAAAAGATACAGCCCAGGGTACCATAAGTTTCTTAAATACTCTGACAGAAGGTGATCTGAAAGCAATGGCTATCCAAAATAGGGTAACAGTCATAAATTGGGATAGGAGAGTACTTTACAAACATTCTCACATTGAGAATGTTCAGGCTAGTGCAGAACATATAAAGGAACAGGTTGAAGCGTTCAAAAAGGGATTCGAAAAGGTAATACAAAAGGGGCTGCCTTCTTTTTGGGATGAAAATAATGAATTAATTTCCTAGGACAATTATAAGGAGTTACTATATAAAATTGAGAGGAACCATGATAAATTTCAAGGTTTGACTCATGTTCTAACAGGGAAAATTCTACTGAAGAAACTCTCCCTTGACTTTGAAATTCTAAACCAGCTGGCCATGATAGCTGAAAAGATTCCTCCAACTTCCATTGCAAAGTAGATAGAGATGAAAGTTCTGGTCGAGGAGATGACTAGTTATGAGGTACCTTCTACAGAGCAATGGAAGATAGTGGAGAGATATGGGAAAATGAAGTACACCTTGCATGCTTGAAGACTACTATTCAAGAAAGAAGCCCTGTCAACAGCTGCAACCAATAGAAAGATATCAAATGTTATATTCTGAGAAATTTTGGAAATTGTATAAATTTTGACAGAAATGGAATGTAATAGTTAGTTTATAATTTTCTATTTTTAGCTATGAAGCAGTTGGGGTTTTACCTCGAGAGGTTTTACAATGTATAAAAGACAATTTTTGGCAATGTAGTAAGTGTTGGAACCCATGAAGAGATATTCGTTTTGTATTGAACCCTTCAATTTTGAATAAAGATGGTCGGGCAGAGTTCATGCATATTTTCAAGACTAAAGATTCCGGTGTTATTTTATTGAAAGGATTAGATTTTCTTTTGGCAAATCTAGTAAGGGTTGGAAATCATGAAGATATACTCGATTTGTATTGAGCCCTTCAAATCTAAAATAATATTCCCGAACAGAGTTGATGCATATTTTCAAGAGTAAAGATTCATGTGTTATTTTAGTCAAAGGATTAAAAAGAATGTGACTGTCCTGTCAATGATGAGCTACATAAAAAATTAAATTATGACGATAATGACTGCGCGGTGATTGCAAAATGTGAAACAATATGAATCAAGGAAAGAAAGAGACTGGTGCATAACCTGCATATAAATCATATGAATGATAAGTGAACTAGGAAAAAAGGTCACAACTTGGGCTAGGAAGCTCCAAATGAAATTATGTAAAAAATGACAGTAAGAGAACGGATTGTAGTTTCACAAGTCATCTTTTCAGAGGCTGAAGTGGAAATAGTGACACGTGGCATGCTGTACAAGTTCGCTATACTATTTCATCCCATAAATAGGTCACGTTGTGACATTTGGCATCTCTCTCTCTCAGAGAACCCATTTGAGGTCAGACCTGTGGGGTTGGAAAGAAGACAGGTCAGGCTACCACAGGTTGAAGTTTCAGACCCTTTGGATTTGTAATTTCAGAGATACACCAGAAACAATAAGAAACATATTTCTGTTAAATATAATTGGATTCTGAGCATTCTCATTTTTGGCTTATCACTACTATGGGAAATTAGGGCTTTTAACAGTAGTGGAATTTTGGAGTGGTCTCAGCATAGGATTTATCTCTTTAGAAAAATAAAAATTTAGAGACCAAGATCAAATTTTTTGGTTGGGTAGAACCCCGAGCATCATCAAACCCTAGTTCGGGATTTTGATGAGAAAGGTGGAAAATTAGGGTTTTTGCAAAAGTTGGAATTTTTGAAATCTATGACCACGACTGGAATATCCTCATAAAAATCGAAGCTTAGGGTACAAGATCAAACTTTTTGGTTGGGCAGAAGACCGAGCTTTATCAAACCCTAGTTTGGGATCCTATCTAGAAGATCCGAAAGTTTCAAAGGCAATTTTGAAGGGTCAAATTTTGCAGTTTTCAAAATTGAAGTATACCACCTTGATCAACTCAACAAGGCACATCTTTCCATCCATTCAGAAGTTTGAAATTCAAAAGTTGGATTTTTAGGGTTTCTCTAACAAACCTTAATCTAGCTCCAGATCCAGTTTCAACAAATCAAAGTGGATTGGGTTAATCCTAGAAGAGAATGAATTGGACACCTACATAAGTTAAGAAGTTCCAGTTCCAGAGGGAGATGAGGCTAAGGCCTTACATAAAAATGCTACAAGCAATCTTGATAGGTATGACTTGAGGAGATACATATATGTTTTTGAAATCTGTTCATGATTAAGGTTATGATATATTTGTCTTCATACTATTGAGGTTAGTACAATATTGATTAATTTTAGACTTGTCTTATCACCCTAGTAAAAGTATGAATGCATGTGAATGATAGAAGACATTCATTGATTAGGGTTATGACACTTATGATTGTACTAATGCACTATGGTATTGTATGAGGATGATGTCGTCCACTAACATGAAAGGTACAAATCAAGTTCTAGATCAAGAACATATGACCATGGTGACATGAAGACAAAGACTCATGGATAACATAGAAGCTCTACTTACGAGGTATGTATAATTTGGTTCTACAATGGTTAACTTATGAGTTATGCAGGTTACTCGCACAAGTCATTAAAGAGAACAAGAAGACATTATTTGGGTATGTTAGACATAACTAACAAACATGATAACCAGTATGTTTTTCCTATATCAAGTTAGAATCCTATCTTGTGTTAGGATCTTATACTTTTGTATGAATGATAATGAAGGTTAGAAGTTTAAGTAAATCAATGGTTTATGCATATTATGTTTCTTACTTTGATAGATGATATGACTAACCAAAAGAGTCCTATGGTCAAATAAGAATATGCATGAGTAAAAGAAGTCTTCCTTGATACCTTGAATACTAACGCTTATTACCTATGTATGAAATGATCATGACCATAAATATTTAATATTATTTAGAATCACAATGCTTTGATAGTATTGAGATTATACTAATGAATGTATGACTATGTATGAGATCTTGAGGATGACACAATGATGACACTAGTGCACACTTAAGCATGCAAAATGGTCCAGGATGGATATAAGTTCAAAGATAGATAATCCAAGAAGCAAAGATCAAGAGGTAGCACACTCTAGTTGTTACTGCAAGGAAGCAAAGATCAAGAGGGAGCTCAGTCTAGTAGTTCTTGCAAGGAAGGAAAGACTGAGAGGGAGTCCACCCAACAACCAAACAAAGATACGTATTTAAATTGTCATTTCTTGTATATATGATTGTGTTCATTCATGTACATACTTATGTTCCTAGATTTAGGATGTATATTATGAATTTTAGAAAAGGTTGCATTAATGAACAAGATACTACTAATATAGTAATGGGTAAGTGGCCTATGGTACTGTACAACATTCCATTGCTACTTATCTAGAATGGAACCTCTTTGCTGACATTTTGGGAGTTGTGCACACTCTTAACAATGTTCTGGTAGAGATGGAAGGCATCTAGAAAGTTACAGGATATGGATAAATGTTGTATTGAAGCATTGGCTAAGATAATTGCATGACTATATGACATATATTCTTATGTGTAAGATTTTGTTCTGAAAACTATGAGAAGTTTCTAATCATGTAATTGAATTTGACTTGTAGGAAAGATCGTGTACAATCACCTACAAAACAAGGACAACAACATTTGTTCCGACAACGAATTTCAAGAAAACTATCTATTGAAGATATTGAAGAATCTGAAGTTCCCAGGATCCAGGATGCAGTAATAGAAGATGCCATGGTCGAGGAATACCAATCGATCATGAAGAATGATGTTTGGGATGTGTTCCCAAGACCAAAAGGGAAGTCTTTTGTGACTTCCAAATGGATCTATAAGATCAAGCATGCTATAGATGGCAGTATAGAGAAATACAAGGCAAGATTTGTAGCTCGTGGTTTCTCCCAGAAAGAGGGGATAGATTATGAAGAGGCCTTTTCTCCTGTATCCAGATATACTTCCATTAGAACAGTACTTGCCCTGGTTGCAGTGATGAAGTGGAACATACACCAAATGGATGTCAAGACATCTTTCTTGAATGGTGTAGTCGAAGAGGAAGTGTATGTGGAGCAGCCGCTTGGTTTTGAGACACATGGTAGGTAGTCATATGTGTGCAGATTGAAGAAAGTCTTGTATGGCTTGAAGCAAGCTCCTAGGACATGGTACAGAAGGATAGAGAGCTTCCTATCTAATTTGGGATTTACCAAGAGTAAAGAAGATTCCAACCTTTACAACAAGGTTGAGGAAGGCAATCCAGTGTTACTCCTAGTGTATGTGGATGACCTATTTGTGATAGGTGAGGATAGATTGATTTCCAACACAAAGAGGAAGCTTACTGCCGAGTTCGAGATGAAAGACCGTGGCATGATGCATTACTTTTTAGATATGGAGGTGTGGCAGAGTGCAGATGGAATCTTCCTTGGACAAGGGAAGTATGCAGTAGAGATCCTGAAGTAGTTCAGGATGATGTACTACAAGGCCATTGCCACACCTATGGCATCAAACCTGAAGCTATTGAGTGATGCTTCATCAGAGTCAGTTGATGCCACGATGTATCGTGAGATGATTGGGTCCTTGATGTACCTGACGAACACGAGACCAGATATTTGCTTTACAGTGAACACATTGAGCCAGTTCCTGATGGATCCTAGACATGTTCACCTGATTGATGTGTAGCATATTCTGAGGTACCTAAAGGGTACATTTGATTATGGGCTCAAGTATGATGCAAATAAAATTTTTAACCTGGAGGGTTATGTTGATTCAGATTGGGCAGGCAATGCTGCAGATAGGAAGAGCACTTCAGGGTGCTACTTTAGTATGGGATCAGGTGTGATCTCCTAGTTTAGTAGGAAGCAGTCCTGCGTAGCACTGAGTACAGCCGAAGTAGAGTATGTTGCAGCTTGTTCGGCTAGTTGTGAGGGAGTATGGCTTAGGAAGCTAATGTCTAAGTTATTTGATCTCCCATTGGATTCTACCTATATCTTCTGTGACAAACATAGTTGTGTGAAGTTGTTTGAGAAACTGGTGTTCCATGATAGGTCAAAGCACATCGAGATCAAATATCACTATATCAGGGATATGGTGCAGAGAGGAGCAATGAAGCTCCTGTATGTTGCGATGAATGAGCAAATTGCAGATGTGTTGACCAAACCACTAGACAAAGTGAATTTTGAGTACTTCAGAGAGAAGCTTGGTGTTCTTCAGATAGAAGATACTTCGAGGAAGAAGTGATGGGACACATTTGCTGAATCCATTCCAAGCATGGTGGTAGGAGGATCCTTCCCATGGTTGTGGATGTAAGCGTTGTGTGATGAACATCAGGATGATGCTCCAGATGATGCTCTGTATGATATGCATAAGTTGGATGCATTGTATGATCAGTTTGATCATGTGTGATGAGCATCAGGTTGATGCTACAGATGATGTACATCAGGATGATGTATTGTATACTGATCAGGATGATCATGTGTGATGAGCATCAGGTCGATGCTCTAGATGATGTACATTAAGATGATGTAATTTATGATGATCAAGACGATCATGTGTGATGAGCATCAGGTCGATGCTCTCGATGATGTACATCAAGATGATGTACTGTATGATAATCAAGACAATCATGCATGATGAGCATCAGGTCGATGCTCCAGATGATGTGCATCAGGATGGTGCACTGTATGATGATCAGTATGATCATGAGTATTAGGTTGATACTCCATGGCCGTGGACAGGTTGTGCAGGTAGCATATAAAAGATCCTAGGAGATCCGATAGGTTGAGTTGTGTGCTCGTAAAAGTCCTGGGATGCTCTTTCGAGGTTTTTCTACAGTTCCGCATAGAAAATATCCTGGAGATCCAGACAGGTTAAGCTGTGTGCTAGTAAAATATCATGGGATTCTCTATAGATATCTTGCAGGTTGCAAGATTCTCTTTAAAGGTTTTGCGAAAGTTCACATAGAAAAGATCCTGAAGATCCAGACAGGTTAAGCTATGTGCTAGTAAAAGATCCTGGGATGCTCTATAGAGATCTTGTAGGTTGCAAGATGCTCTTTAAAGGTTTTGTGAAGGTCACATGTAAAAGATCCTGGGAGATCTGATAGGTTTAGTAGTGTGCTCATAAAAGTCCTGGGATGCTCTTTCGAGGTTGTGTTGACGCATGTAATTAGTTCTGGGATCCACAGTATTGACATAGATGATGAATACCTATAAGAGGCTAGGCCTACATCCAACATGAAAAAGGGTTGGCTCCATGGAAATTCCTATGACGAGAAGAATTATGAGATAGCCCAGTAATCGAGATGACGAGTACAACAGCAGTGACAATGATGCTTCGTGATCCAGTGACAATGATCCAGCTCCAGAATTGAAGACTTGTGCATATATGTATTGATGACTTGTGTCAAGAGAATACCTTCCTAGTTAAGAGGGAGTGTTGATGTATTTGTAACTTCGGAAGATATTCACTTGTATATTGTATGTATTACATTTGTACTTTATTGTATCCCCAACGGAGATGTATTATTCCTCCGATTGGAAGTGTCGTCATTTGTATTTGTAAGCGTCGCAAGTTATATTGTAAGTGTCATAACTTATAATTGATAGGTTATTGGACCACCAGTGTGGGGTCGGCCCTAGTTAGGTCATGTGGTTGGGTTATTAGACTTCCTTAGGAAGTCGGCCCTGTTGGTTTATTGGCAGGTCAAGTCAATGTATAAATAGAGGGGTGCCTCTCTCACATTCTCTCATTCACTCACTTCGCATTAGTGAGAGAGAGGAGGAGTGCGCACTAGTGGGGGAGGAGTAGCTGCTACAGTCATCTATCTCTTGGGTTTGATCTTTGTGATCTTTCTATTGGTGCTTATTCTATCTTTGAGGAAGTTACAGGGTTTTTCACCTTCTTGGTTTTCCCCGATGAAATGTTTTTGTGTCTCTTGTCTCGTGTATCTTATGCTTGATATGCTGTACATGTTGTTTTTTCAGTTAAGATCCTAGATCTATTGAATTAAATGATGAAAAACTAACAAAAACTGCTCTGACAGAATGCCTGCCATAATTCATGGTTTGAGAAAAATGCATGCACCATCATATCATGCTATAGCTTGTTGAAGTGGCTATCTAGTTATACATGATTGCGGATTGTGGGAAGTGTTTGAATAATGGATTTGTGACATGCGTTTCCGCAACCCACAACCCACAATGTGAATTGCAGATTGCGGAAACACAGGTTTGTTTTTATTTCGAGTTGTAGTTTGCAACCCGCAATTGCGGATTGCAGATTGCACGAATGTTGTATATATTTCAAAAAAATAAACCCCTGCAACACATCTTCCGCATTACATAGATTAGATCTCAACCATCGATTTTTCTTAATCTTATGGTCTATATTTAACCCGACGAAATTAATAAATATGTTGGTTTTTTTTCTATTTCCTTTTATTATTTTTCATCTTCGAAAATTACCTGCTTTGTGGATTTTACTACGAGTTTTTACCAGGGGTCATTTTCGCCATTTTTTACAGCTTCAATGAAGGGTCGATTGACCATTCTTGTCCTTAGTATTTTTCCAGTCTTCACCATTCTAAATATATATGAATTGACATCCTATCCTTTGTATGTTGAATATCTGTACAATTCCCTCATAAATGAAGGGGCGGCTGACCCTTCTTCTGCCCAATATTATTTTCATACTAGTTCTAGGATACCAGAAGGGTCGTCTGATCCTTCTTGTGTTCACTAGTCTAGATATAGGTGATTTGATGGATATTGGCATTCACAATTATCTACTAAATGAAGGGTCAGCCAACCCTTCTTGTGATTTATATTTTTCCAGTCTTGACCATTCTGGTTATACATGAATTGATCTCTGTTTTGGCAGGCCAAAATCTCACACGTGTGAGCCTCAAAGAGAGAAATGACACCATAGGAAGTGATGATATGGAATGTGTGAGTGTTGCAATCTGACATCATGCTAGAAAAGTATGACAAGTTTGTGAAACTTTGGAAATTAACAAAGTATGGAAAAAGTAGTCAAAACTGCTCCGAGACAATGCCTGCCATAATTCATGGTTTGAGAAAAATGCACGCCCCATCATATCATGCTATAGCTTGTTAAAGTGACTATCTAGTTATATATGATTGTGGATGTGGGAACTATTTGAATAATAGATTTGCGACATGCATTTCTGCAACCCGCAATGTGGATTGCGGAAACTTAGGTTTGTTTTTATTTCGAGTTGTAGTCCTGCAACCCGCAATTGCGGATTGCAGGAACATTGTATATGTTTCCAAAAAATTAAAACCATGAAACTCGTCTTCCACATTCCACAGATTAGATATCAGCCGTCGATTTGTCTTAATCTTACGTCACAGATTTTACCCGACGGAATTAATAAATATGTTGATTTTGTTTCTATTTGCTTTTATTATTTTTCATCTTCGAAAATTACCTACTGTGTGGATTTTACTGCGAGTTTTTACCAAAGGTCATTTTCTCCATTTTTTCCAGCTTAAATGAAGGGTCGGCCAACCCTTCTTGTTCTTAGTATTTTTTCAGTCTTCACCATTCAGGATGTACATAAATTGACAGCCTATACTTCGTAGGTTGAATATTGCACAATTCCCTCCTAAATGAAGGGGTGGCCGACCCTTCTTTTGCCCACTATTATTTTCATACTAGTTCTAGACTACCAGAAGCTTGACGGAGATCGACGGTTATAGAAGCTTGATAGAGATCAAAGGCCACAAGTGTTGTTCGCTAAAGTGAGATAGGATGGTTTAAGCGTGGGAGGAGTGTTGCTAGACCGCGAGCAAGTTGGAAATTAGATCGACATGAAAAAGGACAGATCTACGGATGACAAGTACTTCGGTGATTTGAGATGCACGGGCATATGGAATTTTTAGATTTGTGAATTTTTGGTAGGGACCGCATGTTTCAACGGTGCAGATCTGGTGGGGAAAGGCATCAATGGCAGAGGTTTAG
Organism: Larix kaempferi; assembly: GCA_027924585.1. NCBI lineage: Eukaryota > Viridiplantae > Streptophyta > Pinopsida > Pinales > Pinaceae > Larix > Larix kaempferi. The sequence continues at coordinate 10,828,347 of BSBM01000087.1, forward strand.
TTCACAGATTGAACATTCACGGAGTATTGGCACGTTCCAAATTCATGATCCTTAGTAAAGGCCACACCTTTGGACGGTAAGGATGCAGACAGGGTCCAGATCGACAATTGATAATAACTACGCAGATATAAGGTGAAAGGAAGGCAGCGTTTGAGAGATTGAAGACTGTGGAAGGACGTGGGGCTAAGCATGGAAGAAAATCAAGGGTACGAGATCGATCATGCAAGATGGACAGCTCAAAGAAACTCCTTTATCGCTAGAGGTGCAAGAATGATAGGAAAGGATAGAAAATATAAAAAATGGAATGCACAGGGATCTGAGTACTATCTGATTCGGTTTCTCCCTTGCCCCCTTGGTGGAAGTCAAGGGGGGAAAGTTAATTTAGATAGACTCAAATAGAATCTAGCATCTTGTTGAGTGCACATTCTATCTAGGACCAAGTCCAACAAAACTGATACAATAACTTAACAACTAGCTCAAAGAAAACTTCAAAGAATCAAGTAAGAGAGCTACAATGCAAAGTCACATGACACACATGGAACAAAGTTATAATCATTTTGAATCTTTGATATATAAGCAAATCTAGGGGTTTAAGCTTGCTCCAATGCATGCAAGAAAAATTCCCACTTCCAAAGGTATATTCTGCCTCCATGAGATCAAATGAACTAAGACTTAAAATTGGACGAAAGTATATGTAGGCCACCCAATAATTTGAAAATATTTATGGTATTAAAAATAGAATTTACATGCATTGAATAGATGGCAACCTTAATTTACCTGCTGTGTGGATTTTACTGCAAGTTTTTACCAGGGGTCATTTTTTGCCATTTTTTCCAGATTACATGAATGGTTGGCTGACCCTTCTTGTGATTAGTATTTTTGCAGTCTTCACCATTCATGATATACATGAATTGACAGCCTATATTTTGTAGGTTGAATATTTGCACAAATCCATCATGAATGAAGGGGTGGCCGACCCTTCTTCTGCCCATTATTATTTTTATACTAGTTCTAGACTACCAGAAGGGTCGTCCAATCCTTCTTGTGTTCACCAGTCTAGATAGAGGTGAATTGTTGGATATTGTTGTTCACAATTATCTACTAAATGAAGGATCGGTCGACCCTTCTTGTTATTTGTCTTTTTCTGGTCTTGACCATTCTGGTCATACATGAATTGATCTCTATTTTGTAAGGCCAAAATATCACATGTGTGAGCCTCAAAGAGAGATCTGACATCATAGGAAGTGATGCCACTTTTTTTTGTTTTTATTTGGAGTTGTGGTCCTGAAACCTGCAATTGCAAATTGCGGATTGTAGGAATGTTGTATATATTTCTGAAAAATTAAACCCTTGCAACTTGTCTTTCGCATTCCCCAGATTAGATCTAAGCCGTCAATTTGTCTTAATCTTACGACCCAGATGTAACCCGACGGAATTAATAAATATGTTGATTTTGTTTCTGTTTTCTTTTATCATTTTTCATTTTCGAAAATTGCCTGCTGTGTGTATTTTACTGCCAGTTTTTACCAGGGGTCCTTTTCGCCATTTGTACGGATTTTACTACGATTTTTTACCAGGGGACAGTTTCGCGAGTTTTTACTAGGGGTCATTTTCGCGACTTTTTACCAGGGGTCGTTTTCGGGACTTTTTACTAGGGGTCATTTTCGCCATTTTTTCCAGCTTGCACAGGTTGGCTTCGTGTCACTTTCTTATTCAATTGTTCAATTCTTTTTTCTATTTTGAGTTTTTTTTTTAAATTACTGTTTATTTATGCATCATATTTCTCCAATTTTTCAAACATCTCTTGCAACACTCATTGCAAAACTCCTCGGAAAGATATTTTGAACAAAGAACCAAACTTCGGCATCCTTATCGACACCAGCGATAAGGTTTCTGAGTTATACCAAATCGATTGGTCCAAAATTTACTCCATCTTTGACAATGATGACCTAACTAATATTCAGAGTGACCACCCCGCCTATGAAAATATTAGGGATTCACAACTCCACGCTATATCTTCTAGACCTACTATCCTTCCCTACACTGATGCATTTAAGTGGATTATAGACCATGCTAACCCTAAAGACCGCTCTTTTAATGATAGCGCAGAGTCTCAATTGGCTACTTTTCACCTCGAGGTTTTTACTAGAGCTTATGCCCTAAAACCAACTGTTCAACCCCTCAATGTTGCATTCCTTGAGTCGTCAAAGAGTAGGTACAATTTCAATGAAATGCTGAAGTCTTGGATGCATAGACTGACAAATTTCATGCCCAAGGATGATAATTTATACCCAATTTCCTGGTTCAAAGAGCCTTATTTTCTTCTGGCAACCATGCTCTATAGAATTTATGGTCTCCCTAATTGTTTAGTATTCAAAGCAAAATGGGCTCCTATCACCCATGATGTCCTAACAATGGGGCAGTCATTCCCTTGGGATTCAATTTTATCAGCAGATTTAAAGACAACCATTGAGAAATATCAGAAAACAACAGCTACAAGGAAGCCATACTTCTTTTTCTCTACATTTGTAATTGATGTTTTCTATACAAATTTTTAGTATCCTACCATGGGTTGGAGTTGGACTAAGTCCTCACCCCCTGTTCATATTTATTGTTCTACCTTATGGGAAAGCAATTTTGTTCCCTTGCTCTATGACATCTACAACCATTTCTTTGGTGCAATTTACCAATAGATTTTCAGGGAAGATGCCCCTTCCTTTTCTCCTAATGCCAGAACTCTCATCCATATATTGGGTGATTGGTATGTGGGAGAATCCTTTTCTTACATTAGAGTCTAGGGAAGCAGTACTGTACATTTGCTACCAAGAGTTGTCCCTGATAGACTGTTACTTGAGGAGATATCTTATCAGATTGTTACATATGGTGTCGACCTTAATATAGTTGGTCCCAAAAGGAAGGGATGGGATAAGCTCCATTTAAACTTCAGGCCTTTGGTTATCCCAACTTCAACTTGGGCTGCAACACTGGGAGACAAGATTGTTTCTTTGAAATTGGGATTTGCTCCCAAATGAACTCATGACCCCAAAGGATTTCTGGAGGCTCATTTCAAACAGGTGCATATGAAGATTGGTTATACACATCAACACCTCCTTGATGACTCTATTTACCAAGGAGTTAATATTTTCTCTGAAGTCCCACTAAGGGAAAAGAACAAAGAAGAATAGAGCCATATCTTTCAGTATCAGCGGGAGCTTAAAACCAAGGTTTTGAGCCATGGAAGCATGGAACTCAAGCCTGATGAGAAAATGAGAGAAGATAGGGAAGAAAAGGAATCTCACAAATCCAGTGCTCCATTGATGCTAACCTACCCGGATGGAGACAAAGGAAAAGGCCTTATTGAGGATACTCCGAAGTTGAAAACTGCTGCAGAATTAAAGATGTGGATGCATACATATCGGAAATTCAAGCAAAAATTAGCACAGATGAGTTTGGTGCTGGATACGCAAGTGGTTGCAGTACCCAAACCCACTACTGATATTCAAGTGGCTGCTACAACCAACCTAATTAGTGATGTTCAAGTGATTGATGTGAGTAAACCAGCTAAAAGACAAAAAATTCAAACTTCTACCTTTGAGATTCCTACTCTTACTATTGAAGACAGTGATGTGGAAGATGAAACACTTCCTTCTGTGACTATGGTGTAGGAAGAAACTGAAATTTCTCAGGAAATCATAGATTTTTTGGATTCCATAGTCATGGATGATCTTGTCCCAGATCAACAGTCTCTTGAAACCACTCCTGCTGTTGATACCACAACTTCAACACTCTTACTTTCATCCATTCAAGCTCTTTCCACTTTATCTTATGGGGTAACACTACCATCCACCATATATCAATTATTTCATGCAATAACTTCCATTACTGTTCCATCTCCAACCCTGCTAGTTCCACTTTCCATTCCACCATCAATAGTTGTAGAGATCCATTATTCAACTGTCTCTTTGAAACCACCACCATCTATTTCATCACCACCAGCCAATGATGTCCAAATCCTGGTTGTTCCGTCTTCACCATTAGTTGTCAGTGCATCTTTTTCACTTCCCAAAGTTTTTACTTCAATCCCTACTCCAACCTCTTTACCCTCAGTCCCTGAAGTTATCCCTTCTCCACTAACCACCTCTCAGATTACTATGACAATACCTAATACCATTGTTACTCGGACAACCCCAATAATTGCAACAGGACATGTGGCTACATATTCCACTGAATTAGTATCTACTTATGGGGAAGATATTGTAAACTCCCTTGGAGATTATTTCTATAGCAAAAAGGCTAAGGCAGTGGCGAAGAAGGGTAACAAAAGAGGCAGAGATCAGGATGTGTTGCAGGGCCCCTTTCCTAATCAAATCATTTGTGCCAAGAAATCAAATGACATACAATAAGAAGCACTGGATACTACTGCTGCCATGGGTGCCTTTGCAGGTGCCAATTTTGATTCAGTAATCACACTGAATAAAAAAATTGATGTCAAGAAGGAGGAGCTCAAGAAACTTCAAGAGCAGCTGGTTAAGGCCTATGAAGAACATGAAGTTGACATTCGTGAACTAAGAAAATCATTTGAAAATAAGATTGAATACCTTCAAGAACATAATGCTTCTTTTCAAGTCCAATTGCAAGATATCGAAGCTTTGGACACTGCTAATGCTGAAAAGATAGCTGTGCTTGAACAACAACTAAAGGATGCAATTGCAAGTGCAACCTCCTCTGCGTTTTCTAGGTTTTCACAACAAGAGTTCAAGGACCTAGCCAATCAAGTCAACCTGGAGAATCATCAGCTTCTAGCTAAGCTATTTACTACCTTAGGTGAAATCCATGAGACTTACATTGTCTTTGACAAAATGGCTGTCACCTTGGGCCAGCAAGTAGAGGAAACAAAATAGGCTTCTAAAGCTGTAGAAGACATCATGGATTGGCAGAAGTATATTGAAGATAAGCCAGCTGATATCCCTGAGTTGGACAACCTCAAATTCAGAAGGATCCGAACTGTTATGTGAGCTTGGGATAATGTTATTGACATGGTACAAGATACTATTAACCAGGCTCAAGCCCTTTGCAGATGAAGATGGCATTCCTCAGGAAATATCATGGAGATATTGGTATTCCCTGCAATTGGGCTCATCGAGGGGGGGAATCTGCCAAAATTGATGATAGAACAGGTCGAAGCCCATTGTGATCAAGTCAAGGAGAAAATCCTGTAGATTGAGCATATCCAAATTGAAGATGTGGATTGGTTGATTAAGAAACTTGTTTCCTTGGATACCAAGATCTATATGTTTATCCGCACATGGCATAAAATAGCCAAAAGTGAAGTTGAAGGATTCATGTGTGATGCCCAGCTGGGGCTAGAATCTCCTCATTATCCAGATATAGATGAATTGATAGAAGTTTGGGACAAGTGGGAAGATTTCCTCACTAAATAGAATATTCTGATTTTGTAATCCTTGTTTAAGAGGAATTTATCCTTTGTATTATTTTTGTATATTATTATTTAAGGGGTAGATCTCTCTTAGGCAAGGGATGATCATTTTTGGGGTAGAAATCGACAAAACAAGACTGGAGATGCTTTGTTTTATGCTAAGCTTCTAATTTCTTATAGACTTTCATTAATACAGTAAAGTTATTCTCTTGCATCATCTTTTGTTCATTGATCAAATTTATTTGATAAATATTGATTTCTACTTCAGGTTATTATCTATGCTGTTTAATCCTTTGCAAATATTATTTCATGCAGAGATTGTTAATCTAGATTTTTCCTTATGTTAGATTTCTGTATGCATTATGTTTTAATTGAATTTCTTCAACTAAAATATTTATAGATTTCTGCAAATGATTTACAGTAAATTATAATCTAATTGTTAATTTTTCAATTGACATATTTGTTATAGGTTAATCTTGAATGAGTTTAAACACTTAATATTGCATTCAGTTAATTTTAATTGATTGATTGTAACTTAAGCAAATAAGGAATTGATCTTCTTCACATTTCTGTTAAGTGGATTAATGTACTTATTTATTTTCACATCAAGTTAAATCTGCATTTAAACAAGACACCTTTTAGAGTAGGTCTAACTTAGCTTAAATTTTCCTTCCTAGGTAGATTTGTTTTAGACAGAACACACTTTGTTTTCCTTCATTGGAAGACAGATCCTTTTAGGATCAAAAACACAAGTGCCAGCGGAGTCCTTTGTATCCGTGGGAGATAACCATCCCAAACAGCTCGAGGATAGGGTAATACTTGCACAGGATTATCTGAAGCCTCTGACTGGGTTTTCTCTCTCTGTTGAGAGATTTGGAACCCATTCCAGCACATACACACTCGAAGCCTCAACAAATGGCACTAGAAGGAGGGCTTGAAGTAAAATATGCCTAAACAGAATACCCATAAACCTCCTCCAGCAAGAACATCATCGGTTGTTACTCATAGCCAATCACAAGCATCTACCTCTGAACAACAAATAGTCCCACAACCGACTGTAATTCCTGGTACACCTGCACCTCAATAGGAAAATAAAAGGGATGTCCTTATCATATCACCTACTAGAGGACCCCTTTCACTTGAACAAATACTGAAAATTTTGAATGATAGTGTTTCTAGAGTACAACGAAGAATTATTAACCTACAAAGTAGAGGACTAGCAGCAATTCAACAGAACACCATTTCACAGACTGATAACCAAGAACACCATGTCACAACCTCATTGATGGATGGATTCCTCCTGTATGTTCTTAGAATGATAGGAATAAGCCTACTTAAGGAGCTGTTAATTAGATGCTTAATAACTTAACTTAGCAAATTAACTCAATATGATGATAATGATTGTTATGTAATTGCAGAATTTGAAACAATATGAATCAAGTAAAGAAATTTACTGATGCAGAACCTGCATATAAATCATATGAATGATAAATCAAGCACACAGATTGACATGTTTTATGATTTAACAATACAATTTAAACAGAGGTACTAGATGTATGTATGAAAAACCAAAATGAATCGAGGAAACTTTATACACAACAAAAGAAAGGAAAAGACAAACTAACTGAAATTCTTTTAAGATTGTAAAACATTACAATTCTCTAAGTACAAAGTTTCTCCAGTTCTCTCTATTAAATTTTGAGCATTAATTCACAATACTCTAGGATCTTCACTGATAGAATAACATATACAGTATATTAATGCATAACAATCACAATAAGCATGACAAGAATCAAAAGCATGAGAGACAAGAGACACAGAGTTTCCATGGGGAAAACCCTAAGGTGAAAAACCCCACAACTTCCTCAGAGATAGAGAGAGCAATGGCTCAACCAAAGTACAACCAAAATACACTGAGATAGTCTCCTAGTAGCAGATGATCCTCCTCCTCACTAGTGCGCCACTTTCTAAGTGAGAGAGATATGACTTTCCGAATGATCTAAATAGAGATCACCTGATCTCTATTTATACTAACCTGTTTTCCCAGTGACCTTATGGGGCCGACTTGTCTAGCAAGGCACATCCACATTATAATATATATATTTTAGGGCCGACCCCACACATGGTGGTCTAATAACCCATCGGCAAGTACACACACTTGCGACACTTGTCAATCCACATGACGACACTTCCTTATAGAGGAATAACACATCTCTAATAAGGGTACAATAAATATATATGAAATACATAGATGAAATACATTCCGAAGTTACATATATATCAACACTTCCCCTTAACTAGGAAGGTATTTCTCGACACAGATCTAATAGAAAAGTCTTCTTCTTGGGATCATCGTCATCATCATCATCACTGCTGCTTCTATCTCAACCAATCTCTAACTCTACTTGTCATAGGAAGTTCTATAGAGCCAGTCCTTTTTCATACTGGATGTAGGCCCACCACCTACAGGTCTTCGTCATCACTGGCCATACTATGGAATCCTTAGGACTTATTACGTGTGTCACAAAACCTAGAAAGAGCATCCGAGGCTGTTACGAGCACATGGATCTACCTATAGGATCTCCCAGGGCCATATTATATGTGACTTCACCACAAAACCTCGCAAGAGCATGCCAGGCTGTTACGAGCACACAAATCTACCTATAGGATCTCCCAGGGACAGATTATATGTGGTCACCACAAAACCTCGCAAGAGCATCCCAGGATGTTACGAGCACACAGCTCTACCTATAGGATCTCCCAGGGACAGATTATATGTGGTCATGGAAAAACCTCGCAAGAGCATCCCATGACTTATTATGGGCACACAGCCCAACCTATCGGATCTCCCAGGGACATATTATATGCCATAGGACAAAACCTCGAAAGAGCATCTGCTAGATATCCTAGGGCTAGATTATATGCCATAGGAAAAACCTCGAAAGACTATCTGCAGATCTCCCAGGGCCAAATTATATGTCCTCCCAGAGAAAAACCTCGAAAGAGAATTTGCAAGATATCCCAGGGCCAAATTATATGCCATAGGAAAAACCTCGAATGACTATCTGCAAATCTCCCAGGGCCAAATTATATGCTCATCTGCACAACTTGATCCACGGCCATAGAGTATCCACTTGATACTCACCATACATCATCCTGATGTACACATGATCATCCTGATCATCATCATTGCAACATCCTGCTGCATGTCATCTAGAGCAACATCCTGAAGCTCGTCATCCATGATCATCCTGATCATACAATGCATCTACTTGATGCATACCAAGTATCTACCTGATACATATCATCATACATTATCCACCTGATACATATATAGATACATGGTCCAAGCATCCAACATGGTGCATATACAAATGATCCTACTGATCATATCCAGCATCCAACATGATGCATACATACATATAAATGATCCAACTGATCATATCCAGCATCCAACATGATGCATACATACATATAAATGATCCAACTGATCATATCCAGCATCCAACATGATGCATACATACATATAAATGATCCAACTGATCATACAAAGCAGAATCTAGAACATCATTCTGATGCTCATCATCCAGCGCTTACATCCACAGCCATGTGAAGGATCCTCCTTCCAACATGCTTGGAATGGCTTCAGCAAATGTGTCCATCACTTCTTCCTTGAAGTGTCATCAATCTGAAGAATGCCAAGCCTCTCCCTGAAGTACTCGAACTTCACCCTGGCTAGTGGCTTCGTCAACACATCTGCATTTTGCTCGTCCGTCGCAATGTACAGGAGCTTTATAGCTCCTCTTTGCACCATATCCCTGATATAGTGATATTTGATCTCTATGTGTTTCGACCTGTCATGAAACACTGGGTTCTCGGACAGCTTCACACAACTCTGGTTATCACAGAAGATACCAGTAGCATCCAACGGGATATCAAATAACTCAGACAGTAGCTTCCGTAGTCATACTGCCTCACAACTAGCTGAACAGGCTGCAACATACTCTGCCTCAGCTGTACTTAGTGCTACGCAGGACTGCTTCCTTCTAAACCAAGAGATCACACCTGATCCCATATTGAAGTAGCACCCAAATGTGCTCTTCCTATCTGCAGCACTGCTAGCCCAATCTGAATCAACATAACCTTGCAGGTTAAAATTTTGATTCGCTTCATACTTGAGCCCATAATGCACTGTACCCTTTAGGTAGCTCAGAACATGCTTTACAGCAACCAGGTGAACACTCCTCGGATCTGTGAGGAACTGACTCAATGTATTCACAGCAAAGCAAATGTCTGGTCTCGTGTTCGTTAGGTACATCAAGGACCCAATCATCTGAAGATACATAGAGACATCAACCGGATCAGATGAAGCATCACATAGAAGCTTCAGATTCGATTCCATAGGTGTGGCCATGGCCTTGCAATCCATCATCCCGAATCTCTTTAGGATATCTACTATGTACTTCCCTTGACCAAGGAAGATCCCACCTGCACTCTACCACACCTCCATACCTAGTAAATAGTGCATCATTCCCAAATATTTCATATCGAACTTAGCAGCAAGCTTTCTCTTAGTATCTGCAATCAGTCTGTCATCTCCTGTTACAAATAAGTCATCCACATACAAGAGTAGAACCACAGGATTCCCTTCCTCAACCTTGTAGTAGAGGTTGGAATCCTCTTTACTCTTGGTAAAGCCCAAACTAGATAGGAGACTGTCCATCCTACCATACCAGGTTCTGGGAGCTTGTTTCAAGCCATACAAGGCTTTCTTCAATCTGCACACATATGACTCCCTGTCATGTATTTCAAAACTGAGTGGCTGCTCCACATATACTTCCTCTTCAACTACACCATTCAAGAAGGCAATCTTGAAATCCATCTAGTGTATTTTTCATTTCATTGCTGCAGCCAGTGCAAGTACTGTTCTGATGGAAGTATACCTGGCTACAGGTGCAAAAGTTTCTTCATAATCTATTCCCTCTTTCTGAGAGAAGCCACGAGCTACGAATCTTGCCTTGTATTTCTCTACACTGCCATCTGCAGCATGCTTGATTTTGTAAATCCATTTGGAAGTCACAATAGACTTCTTTTTAGGTCTTGGGACAACATCCCAAACATCATTCTTCATTATTGATTGGTATTCCTCAACCATGACATCCTTCCATTCTTTCTTTTTCGCTGCTTCTTCATAACTGGAAGGCTCTTTGTTCATAATGTCACAGAGTAAAGCAACATAGCTGGTATGTGATCTGGTTCTCTTCTTTGCTCTGTGTTCTTCTTCTGGAATGCCAAATCTTTCGGCATCTTGAATGAGCTCTCTAGCCCATGCAGGTTTCCTCTTGTGAGAGTTATCCTCACGAGGTGGATCTACAGGTTCTTGTGGATCTTCAAACTCACGAACAACTTCTGGAACTACTTCAGTCATGGTAGTCTCTTGAAATCTAGTTTCCTTAGGTTCTTCATAAACTTCGATAGGTTTCTTCCTTGATTTGATGAATGCTGAGTTTTCATCAAATGTTACATCCCTGCTGACATCAATCTTCTTGAACCCTGGAAAGTATATTCTGTAAGCCTTTGAGCTTTCACTGTAACCCATAAATATACCCTTCTTTCCTGAAGGATCTAATTTAGTCCTCTTTTCCTTTGGGACATGAGTGTATATTGGACAACCAAATATTCTGAGATGGCTGACTTCAGGTTTCTTACCAGAAAAGACCTCTTCTGGTGTCTTGTTGTCCAATATCTTGTGGGGTGTTCTGTTATGCACATATACAACTGTTCTAGCTGCTTCTGCCCATAGATGCATAGGTATATCCTGGTCATGCAACATTGCCCTTGTTGCTTCCATGATAGTTCTGTTCTTCCTTTCTGCAACTCCATTCTATTGAGGATTATAAGGAGCAGTCAACTCCCTCTTAATCCCTGAATTACTACAAAGCTTCTTGAAGTCACCTAAGGTGAATTCTCCACCATTGTTGGATCTGAATGTTTTGACCTTCTTGTCAGTTTGATTCTCCATCAAAGTTTTGAATTCCTTGAACTTATCAAACACCTCATCTTTGTTCTTCAAGAAGTGTACCCAAGTTTTCCTGGAGAAGTCATCCATAAATGAGACATAGTAAACATACCCACTAAGAGAATTGGATGACATAGGACCACATACATTTGAGTGGATGATTTCCAGGATATCTTTGGCCTTGATTTCACTGCTTGCGAAAGCCTTCTTAATGTTCTTACCTTTTTCACATCCTTTGCAAACACCTTCATGTTTGGTCTTGATTTGAGGAAGACCTTCTACAGCCTTGCTTGCAATTGGAAGTGCCCTATAGTGCATATGAGCAAGTCTTCTATGCCAAAGTTCAATTGGCTCCATGTCATGTCCCAAATTTGGTATTGGGTCACAATGGCCTAATCACATTGGCCCTATTCATTAGAGTTTGTCAAATTGATGCTAAAGGTCAAATAATTGCCAAGGAGGAAAATTACTAGTTTCCTAGGTTTGGGGTGGAAGCTTTGGGATTTGGAATAATGGGGATAATAAATGATGTTTGAACATTAGAATGAAATAAATATTTAATAAAGGATCTAAATAAATATATACAAGTGAAAATCAAAGTGGCATTTCATCATGAAGACACATGGAGGAAGTGGGACCCACATATGGCTAGATTTCCCCACTACACTTGGCATCATTCTCTCACCAATTCGAATTCAAGGTGAATGGTAACATACTTGGGGGAGTCCAAAAGGTATTATTCATTACATGACTCATCCAAGGTCGAAATATAGAGGAAGAGTAACTCACATGGAAGAGGAAGAGGCAATTTGGAGCTAGTGTTGGGCTAGATTCCCTAGCTCTATCAAAACAATGATGAAGATGCTATGACACCTATGACACAAATCAGACCTAAAGGATGAAATATGACATATATGACATGTAAGAGTAAAAATAGACTCCAAGAGGGAGCTCAAGGGTGTTAGGGAAGCTAATATGCTTCCACATATGATTTGGTGGAAGTGGGAGACTAGGAATTGTTGTACAAGTTGCGTTCTTTGGAATCTCTTCCCAACTTGAGTTGGCATGAGTCTCTTGGAAGGAATTCAACCCATGGAGGACATTAGAAGTTTATCAATTTCAATAACAAAGAATGAAACCAAATTTTGATCATTTGTAGAATTTGCAATTGCATTTGTGAAGAGGGAGAGCTAGTGGATGACTAGTTTCTTGCCTTAGCCAATTTCGAGGGTGAAAGATTCCCATCCAAGTTGGTAATTGGAAAGGCCATTCAGACCTTTCATTTGGAGATTTAATGGAGTATTTATTTTCAGGTGTATGCTACAGGGCAGCTCATGGTTTCTTCTATTGCAGCTCACTCCTTCAACCATTTCCAGTTTTGATGGCATATTCTTGATCCTTGAGGGAGGACATTTTTGGTGAGCTATTGTACTCTTTGGGGAAGCTTTTAATGCCCCATTTATTTTTTAATATGAATTAAATAATCTATTCTTCATCTCCAAAAAATTTCAGGTCGAAATTCCAAGTAGAAATGTATAAATCTCATTTTTAATGGAAGAACAATGCCATTTCCCCACTACCTTGTTGTGAGCCAATGTATTGATGATGATTTCGAATGAATGGATGATTCTATGATATATTTGTGACCAATATACTGCCATGGATTTCTTATACAAGTTTCATGTACTTTAATTGACCATTTGAAGCATTTTTACTTAGTTTAGTTGTATTGGGAGGTGAAATAGTGCCATTTCCCCAAGGGTCGAATTGGGGATTTTTGCAGTTGAATGGGAGAGGGTGAGAACAGTTGTAATAATCCATTAATGGTGCATATGATACTTTAATGAAACAATTAACACATTAAATACCTCTTTTCATAAATTTGAGTGGGTTTGGAGGCATTTGGGAAGCCATTTTCAGTACTTACCCCAGGGGGATTTGAATCCCAAATTACTAGTAAAATTGCATAATTGGTCCAGAATATTAAGAGAGTTTGCAGAGGTCTTTTGGTGGACATATGTAATACCTAAAAATCATATTCAAGTTCTAATATCATTCATACACCTTCCTTGAATATTTGAAGGCATTTGGTGTCAATTTGAGACCTAGAGACCAATACTAGTCAAAGGAAAATCACTAGTAAAGTTACCTACATTGATTAGAATTGAAAGAGGATTTGCAGAAGTATTTTAAAGGTCCAAAGGCATCCCTGAAACACATATTTATGTTCTAATATCATTCATATATCTTCTCAAAATATTTGGGATCATTTGGGGCAAATTTGGGACCTAGATATCAAAACTAGTCAAAGGTCGAACTAGGGAAAAAAAAGTGGAAAATTGCAATTTTAATAAAATTCCTAATAAGGGACATTACAATCCATGGATTCATGTACCATGGCATGTTCAGGTTGTCCCTTCAATTTATACAATCCTCCCTCTTTCTCTCCAATCACTACTGCATCATCTATGGTCTTTCCCTTTGGCCACATTAGGAATTGGCCATCCACAAATGCAACCCTCATACCTTTTGCATCCAATGTAGAGATGGAGAGTAAGTTCTTCTTGAGCCTAGGTACATAAAGAACTTCTTTCATCTTCAAATATTTTCTAGAATCTAGGTTGTAGGAGGCTTCACCACTTCCTTTGATTGGGTATTGATAATCATCCCCAAGTTTCACCTTATGGGGTGATTCATGTTCAGATAAATTCACAAAAGATTCCTTAAACCCAGTCATGTGTTTGGAAGCCCCACTATCAATCAACCAATCATTACAACGATGGGAGATAGAACCTATGAGAGTAGATATTAGAACATACTCTTCTTCACTTGATGAGTCATCATCACTATCATCATTTTATGCCCTAGCCTTCTTCTTTGGAGGTTTATCATCCTCGGCAGCATGAACATGGAACTTTCTTTTGCTGCCCTTCTTCTTCTTGCTGGAGTTGTTGTTATTATCCCTTTTGTTCTTGGGACAATCTGAAGCAAACTGACCCTTCTCATTGCATGTGAAGCATCTTAGATCCTTCTTATTCTTTTGATAGGATCTCTTGTAGTGAGAGTGCTCCTTCTTGGGCTTTCTTCTTTTGGTGTGAGCTGCAAGAGATTGATCTTCACCTCCCATATTTTCCTCATGAGCTACAAGTCTAGCTTCTTCTTAAGAACATTCTTCCCGCAATCTGTTCAAGGATACCAACTTCTTTCTTGCACAGATTCCTTGAATAAAGGAGTCCCATGACCTAGGTAGGGCATTCAGAGTGGTCATGACAATTTCACCATTCTCCACCATTTCATCTACTGCTTCCAGTTGTTCCTTAATCTGGGAGACCCTAGAAAAATAAGATTGAATGGTTTCTCCATTCTGAAACTTTACTCGTTTCAATTGGTTCCGCAGGGTCATCTTCCGATTTATGTTCTTCCCTTCAAATAGCTTGGTCAAAGAGTCAAACATCTCCTTGGGTGTCTTTAGAGAAGACACACGGGGTATGAGATGGTCTTTAATAGAATTAGCAATGATTCTCTTTGCCTTGACCAAGTTCTTCTTATGCAATACCTTGGCCTCTTCATCCTCTGGGATAGGGATGTCTTCTTTTATATATGAGTCCAACTCATTCTCTTCCAGGATTAACCCAATCCTATATTTCCAAGCTCGGAAGTTATCAGCCCCTTCAAGCTTATCCTCAAGCTTGGTGTGGTGAGACATCTTAAAGAGTACTTCAAATGGAAATAGAAAATATTTAGGTCTTACCACTTGAAATGCTGAAAACTAGATCTCGTCCCGGATTAGGGTTTGTCGAAAAAACCCTAAAAATTCAAAATGTGAATTTCAAATTTCTGAAAGGATAGAAAGATGCGCTTTGATGAGCTGATCAGCCTGGTGCATTCAGAATTTGACATCAACAAAGTTTTACCCTTCAGATTTTCTTTTTTCTCCTCCCGGGTTCACTTGGAGAGCCTTGAATTAGGGTTTGAGTTTCCCGGAGATCTACCCATCCAAAAATCTCAATCCAAAGCTCTAAAATTCGATTTTTGCAAGAAGCTTCCAGCTGTGTCTTCAGATTCCAGAAATTCCTATTTTTGTGGAAACCCTAAGTTTTAGGGCCAAATCTGAAAATGCTCAGAATTGAATTCTGATTGGACAGATAGATTCGCCTTGATGAGTAGAGTCAATCTACTATACTACGTTTCCAAAATCTATGGAGAGAAACCCAATAAACAAGAAACTCAAGTTTTCGTCACTACAAAATGTCTTCTTCTCAGGTTAGCTCTGATACCATGTTAAATTTTGAGCATTAATTCACAATACTCTAGGATCTTCACTGAGAGAATAACATATACAGTATATCAATGCATAACAATCACAATAAGCATGACAAGCATCACAAGAATCAAAAGCATGAAAGACAAGAGACATAGAGTTTCCATGGGGAAAACCCTAAGGTGAAAAACCCCACAACTTCCTCAGAGATAGAGAGAGCAATGGATCAACCAAAGTACAACCAAAATACACTGAGACAGTCTCCTAGTAGCAGATGATCCTCCTCCTCACTAGTGCGCCACTTTCTAAGTGAGAGAGATATGACTTTCCAAATGATCTAAATAGAGATCACCTGATCTGTATTTATACTAACCTGATTTCTCAGTGACCTTATGGGGACGGCTTGTCTAGCTAGTCACATCCACATTATAATATATATATTTCAGGGCCGACCCCACACATGGTGGTCTAATAACCCATCGGAAAGTACACACACTTGTGACACTTGTCAATCCACATGACGACACTTCCTTATAGAGGAATAACACATCTCTAATAAGGGTACAATAAATATATATGAAATACATAGATGAAATACATTCTAAAGTTACATATACATCAACACTCTCCTTCGATGGTTCCCCCATTCATCTGATTTTCCAAGGGTAGATTTCCACTTGCCCTTTTGGAAGGCTACTTTTTACACATACAATACTTAATCTTGAAATTTTAAAACAGATTTTAGCAATTTCAAACTCTGATTTTGCATTTTTAGAAACCAAACTCAACACTTTACAAGAATTATAATCACAATGAAATTGAAAATAATACTTTGTTGATGTTTCGATGTCCCGTGGTCGTCGCAATCCGGGTTTCTGTTTTCTATGTACTGCGTGTAACAAAACGCCATTGAAATAAAAAATAATCAATGATTTACTAGAAACAAATCTTCTAGTACTATCTGCAAACAAAAAACACACACACACAACTCAGTCAATAAAATATTATGGTTCAATGTTTCTAAGTATATTGCTTTCATGTTCAAGAATTTTTGAAACACATTACCAGATACATGGTACAATGTCCATAAATAATATGAGAACTGTGCAATAAAACTTACATCAATTAAATGCAAGAGTTGTAAAAAATATAAAAATCACTAAATGAATTTTTTTTGTATAATATAATGGTCATTTCAAATTCAATGTGTTTAACAAACGCCCCATTTTTTAACGAGGCTCGAGATAATTCAACAAACAACACAACATTGTTTTTATAGTTATATTTCTCTCTTGTGAACAGTCAAATTTCCAACTAGTTGGCATTTTCAAGCAGTTTTCCTTGTAATTGTCTGTTGATTGATATTGCCCTTCATCTATAAAGTACATGTCTGTTTGTTTATATATATCTCCATATTGGATAAGTACATCCTTGAACAACTTTTTGTATATTTTTTGTACTTCACCAACATTATAGTATGCAGGCATTGAGTGATTATAAATAGTACTAAGTTTACATTGCTCTTGACCCCAAATAAATACAAATTCTTCATTTTTCAACCATTCAAATACACCAAGGAAATTTTTAATTTCCATGTTGTCGAGCGAGGAAAACCACAGAGCAACATCGAAATGCTCTCTGGAAACACTGATAATTTCGGGGCTGAACATGCATGTATAATAACTATATAAATTATGGACAAAATGAGGTTGACATTTTGAAGAATATCCAATGTTGGATAACATCTGAAATCCAAAGAGCAATCCCTCTACTCCCAGGACCAACAGTTTCTTTTGCGGTGATATCCTGACTGCATACAAGAACAATGACTATATATATAACAACAACAACAACACTTTGTTCATGAAGTTAATGATCACAACCATGCAATTGTACATGAAGATGTTGATTTCCAAAGAAAAATACAAAAATCACCCAAAATTTCACAGTTTCAATTGATTTAATAAAAACATCACACTGAACTAATAATATGTTACATTCAAATGAAAATAGCAACGTCTTTGGAAAAAACAGAAAACACATTGAATGATTTAAAATACGCAATGATAGATTACATCTATAAATAGGCAATGATAGGTTACATTTGATGGTGTAGCTAGGGTTTTCACCCTAGCTTGTGCAAATGAGCACCTACTAAGGAGAAGGGACTCCTTAGTAGCAGTTTAGAAAATACAGTAAATAAAAGACAGTACATAAAACAGTAACTACTCTAAGCATGTGTATAAAATAACAGAAAGATAATAAAAATAGTTTTTTTGTATTGATTATACCTCCAATGTGAAGGTTGATGGAGCCTTTGCAGTAGTCCAAGAGGGTTTCTCCAAGCTCCAGTGTTGTTCCTTTCTCTTTCTCCAAAGGGTTTTGGAAATGGGCCAAAGGGGCACTCAAATGTGAAAGTAGCTCAAGGGTGAGCTAGGGTTTCAGGAGTGATTTTGGCAGAGTAAGGGTGTGGTTGACTGCGGATATGAAATGAGGGGCCTCCATCACTTATTTCTAGGTTTTTAGTGGTGGAGTGTTGGCCCATGGTTTTGGGCACCATATGGTTTAGGTCAGCTGTATAGGGTTTTTGCTTCCTTTTTCCCTCTTTTTCCTCTTTTTTGTATTTTTTATTCCCTTTTTAGAGGGTTTTTGCTATTTTGGAGGAATTTTGGATTATTTTGGGGGAAAAAGGGGTTTTTTGGCCTTTTGGAGGCTTTTTAATGGGTTTTTAAGGTTTTGGAGGCAAATATGGTAGAAAATATGGACAAATGAGTTATGTAATGGGGTAGATGAGGTAGTGAGCACTTTTTGGGTGTTAACATATTGTCCCCTGATGTGTGAGGGAAGGAGCTCATCGTATGGCCGATAGACATCATAAGTCTTTTATGGTTTTCCTAGGATGTGGAGAAGAGAAGAAATGAACTAGAGCCCGGAACAATGGTCCCGAACAAACTGCAAAAACTGAAAGTACATGACCTCAATAATGAATGAGGAATAATCTGAACATATGGACAAGGTGGGCATTCCCATGCTTGTATCAAGATATAGAAAAACAATAATAATGGGGTCCAAAATATGGGGACCTGAAATATACATGGCCTCAAATAATGAATGAGGAAGAATCTCAATATATGGACGAGGCGGGCATACCCATGCTTGTATCAAGATACATAAAAAATAACTGTGAGGCCCAAAAAAGGGGGACCTGTAAAATACATAGAGAACCACTGTGTACATCATAAGGGTCCAGAGGGGACACAAATATGGGACATGCTGCTGGGATGACCATGTCTGAGCTGAAGAATTGATACACTGGAATAACAACAGTGCTGCTGAGTGTGGTACCAGAGGAATTGATGAGCTGCTGGATCATAGTGATGGGGAGTCATACCCTCAATGGTACACTGAACTGGAACTGAACTGGGTACGCAAGGAAGCATATAACTGGATGGCTTCCAAATACAATCGCCAATGCAACCCATACATCCACGGGAAAATATAACTGGGTGTTCCAAAGTGACTCACCAATGTTCTAGAGTCGGGGGAAATCTGGGGTCTTCGACCAATAACTGAAGGGATATAAACCCTGCGCGATTCTCAATGATGCGATCAAGATGTTGAAGTCAAGCATGTGAGAAACAACCACTCGGAGAGGCAATGATGAATCCTCGCAAAGTGGTCCGTAGGCACTCACCACAGATGGTGACTGGTCCAAGGCGTAGGGACCTCTGGGTCTATCCTCTGGAATAGAGGGGCTGTCATCGACAGAGGGAGACCTGCAACTAGCAAGGCAATGATGTTTCCTTGATATGAGCGCGAGGTGGAGAACTGAAGTGTGAGAGTACTGCTGGTAGGACTGTCATACTGTGGGGGATAACTGGGAAAGTAGAGTGGGTGGACTCAAACTTCCTTTGTTCAGAGTATGATGGCGGGGATGACCGGGCAGCATATGAAACTGACTGGTGGGAAAGGGATCATAGCTGTGATGGATCAAGGATAGTGACTGGGATGAGGGATGCTCAAGTTGGTGTAAAATGGTAGGGGACTGCAGAATACTTTGAACAAAGGTGACCTGATTGTGGGTGCTGCCGAGATGATCGATCATAGTGCCAAGATGCATGGGGGATTTCTTCATGGGTTAAGGAACTAGAAGAAGTGTGTTTAAAATGGTACTGTTGTGTGGATTTATACGAGCCTAGGACAGTTCATGCTCGTGATTGCTTTCAATTTTAAGGACTCTGAAAGCGATAAGAAGACTCTAAAATAATGGAATGGTACCATCGTGTGGATTTGTACGAGCTCATGACGGTGCATGCTCGTGGTTTCGTTCAATTTTAGAGAGTCTGAAAAGCAATTAAGAAGACTCCAGGGGGTGCTTTTTCGTGTGTTACTATCCAAGGCCCGAAGAAGCATAAAAGGATGCAATGAAGAACTCTTCTAGCCGGTGTGACTGGAGTATTCCTTTTTCGCAATTAGTCTACCAGGTCCAGAAAAGGGTTAAACTTATACCAGATAGACGCCCTTTCAGATACTTTAACGAGCATGAAATGACGCAAGATTTCTCGGAGATCTTTTCATTGTTTTAGGAGTTAGAAAAGAGCTTAACAGAAACTCCCTAAGTGCCTTTTTCGTAAAGGACTTGTCCGGCCCAAAAAAGGGATAAAATTATACCGGACAAAAGGAATGGCCAGGAAAGGAGAAAGTGCTCAATCAAGGAATATTGATGATGACCAAGAACGAGGGAGGGGGGAACATTGGTGGGCCTCCTTGCGGGATAATGAATGGTGGCAAAATAATGAAATAATTGCAGTATGAAAGGAGTGAATGGCTCATGTAAAAATGTGGAACAATCCAATGGCGGCCAATGTGGTGCGCAAACCGATGCAACAAGGTGTCGAAACACAATGGTGAAATTGTACCTGGTGAGAGTGAGAAATGATCTCAAGCATCATCATGAGCTCAAAAAACTGGATCTAGCGGTGTAAAAAGTGTCAAAAATGGATAATGGCCAATGTGGCACGCAAACCGAGGCGACAGGGGGCATTTTGGAAAAAATACTAAAAAAATCTAGGGCTGAGAACGAGAAATGATCTCAAGCATTATCACAGGCTCAGAAAAATGAATTCGATGATATAAAATATATGAAAAATAGAGAGAAGCCAAAGTGGCACGCAAACCAAGGCGACTCGTGGTGTCTAAAAAGGCTCAAAAAATGATGTGGAAAAAATAAGAAAACAAGTTGACCATCATGATGGTCTCGTCGTGTTGATTCTAGTGGTGGAAATGGTTCGAAAAATGGACTCTGAATGGGTTCAGAATGGTCAAAATAAGAAAACGTCAATGTACTATAAATAGTAAGTAGGTTCAACATGACAAGTGTCATTTGGACTTGTTGACTTTGACTAGTGATCAGAGTGGACCAGAGCTGAGTTGGTGTTTCTGGATGATCCGACCAGCCATTTTCAGATCCGGCAGTTATAGGTATTCCGATAAACTCATACCTGCATTTTCATTGGGTTCGGGGGGGGGGGGGGGGGTAGTGGGTCCCAGGGTATTTTTTGTATGGTCCACGTTGGGTGGACCGCGGGTTTGTGGGGTGGAAATGCAGTCGGGGACCATGGGTTCCACGGATGATCATGCGGACGGGGACCGCGAGTTCTGGATCAGAATACGTGGTCCTGTACCGCGAGTTTCAAGGATGGACTTATGGTTCGGGACAGCGAGCTCGGCTCCTACAAGCGCGGTCCCGTACCACGAATGTAGCCTTGACAGCCGCGGTCTGAAACTGCAGCAAGGGGCCCTAAAGCCATGATTTGGATTGAGCTTTTAGGGTTTCCCCGGGGGGGAAGGGTGACTTCTTTGACATGAGTTTGACGAGTTCACCTTGTGTGATTGACAAGATGCCGTTGGTGCTTTGGCGAGAGCAGGATGTCCTGGATGACATAGTGGATGTCATCCAAAGTGATCGGCATGTGCGGTCTACATTGGGGTTGTGCAAGCTGCTGAAGTTTGCACAAGTGCCTATGATGCATTTAGCAGCGCTACTGCTGAACCGGTTAGTGAAATTTTGGGAGCCATTCATGCATTCAGGGTGTAGGGAGAGAGGGTGGACATCACCCTCGTAGATGTGTACTTCTTGACGGGGTTTCCCTGTCTGGGTAGGGTGGCTGATACGTAGCCACGAGTATCCACAGATGTGGATATCGAGGATATGTTGGAGCGGTACTGCTGTCCGGAACTAGGGTGCAAAGGAATGCACTCCGAGTGGTGGAACTGCGGGAGCCAGCAGTACAGGAGATCGTGGCATGCGTGGTTTGGGTTTTGGGGTCCTAGTCACCTGAGAAGGTGTCAAGGGGCCAGATGCAGTTGGTGGAGTGGGTGCTGGATGGTGTATACTATGCCTGGGGTCAGATGTTCCTCACTTGTGTTCAACGGCAGCTGACATCGGTGAAGGAATCTGGCAAGGGATTCTGTTATGGATAATTTCTGTGTGCCTTCTTCATGGAGAGGGTACCTACACTACGACCGTGGGTGCTGATCAGGGCAGTAGGGCCTATGGAGCTGTGCATGGTGCGATGGGGAGAGATGATGCGCCGATGGGGTGGTGGTGAGGTTGGAAAGTACTTCACCCAGGAGCTCTACCTACAGTGGTTGCATATGCCGCTGACACTGGATGATTATCCATATAGAGATATGGACTACACTGGGGATCTGAAGGCACCATGGCCGCCAGGGCAGGAATGGGGACCAGATGGTATGTATTGATTGGCTTGTTGATGTCATATTTTGTGTATGATAGGTTTGAGATATTGATATGCTGTTACTGACTGATGTATGATCTGCAGATGTTCGCCCGAGACCACCACCAGGACATGTAGCTTGCAGGGGGCATGTGGCGATACCAACCTTGCTAGGCCGAGGGGAGGTACGTCGATGGGATGCGGAGGGGACCCTGGAGTCCATACGGATGCTTCTCGATCGATTGCTGGTTGGAGTGACAGATGATGGGTGGCGGGTCATGGATCTGGAGGTGATTCAGGACTGTCTAAGGGCACCACGAGAGTTCCGATCAATCGCGAGCCGGGTGGCCATTTTGGCGGATAGGGGTCAGGCACAAGAGCTTGCAGGGGATGAGGATCTGCTGGAGGAGTGGGGTGAGGACTCGGAGTCAGCAAATGTGGGCAGTGACGGAGGGTATGACTCTCAGTAGGGAGTGCAGGGGACTCCCCCCGATTTTGTAGCTACAGCATGTATTCTATGAGGCTTAGTGATGCATAGATATTTTTTGTATAGCTGAGTACGGGGGTACTCAGGACATGTGTAGCACATTGAAGTTTATTTTTTGATATATATATATATGCACATGGATGCACCTTTTTGAGATGATGATTTAGTGTATGCACGTGGATGCGCTTATGGTTTGTTATATGTTTGTACTACACGTGGGTGCAAGTAGTGTAGGATGATGGGCATGTGGATGCCCCTTGTGTATTTTATGTTATGTATTGCACATGGATGCAACATTATGTATGTAGGATAGGCACATGGATTCCCTTGTATAGTAATGTGTTTATGTTATTTTCACATGGATGCAAATGTTTATGTGAAGATAGGCATGTGGATGCCCCTTGAAGTCTTTTTGGATTTTTATATATTTTGATGAGATTATATGGGATGATGATGCATGATGGAGGTTTTATATGGTGTGATTGATATGCCAATCTAGGATGTTGTTATCCATTTGATCTACGACACTATTCTGAGCTCTTGGGACATGGGTGAATGTTATGGATTCAAATTGTCGGCTGAGTTGTTTTGTGCGCAGGAATTTTCTAAAGAGGCAGGGATCATGCACCTGCTAGCAGTTGTTGAGCTGGGAGACAAGTAGTTGGGAGTCGAAGAACACATGAAGGTGACGTATGCCCATCTGAAGGGCAGTGGTTAGGATACCGGTCACAGCATCATACTCTACCTGGTTATTGGTAGCAGCGCCTATACATATTCCATCAAGGTGAATCAATTCATGTGAAGGGGAATATAAAACCCATGCTGTAGATGCCAGGTTTGGAGGCCAGCAGCTTGCTCCATTAGCGAAGCCAATGTAATGAGGTGGACGATGGTCCATCTATGATCATGCAAAAAATGATGAATGTAAGGTTGCAGTAAAAAAGGTGAAAAACAAAAAGAAAGTAAACTGTACAATACGGACCAATGGGGCCGCGGGTTTGTTTAAGGGTAAAAACTTTTAAGATACAACCCATTACGGGGGTTGCGCAAAGGATGACCTTCTGATTTAGTTAAAATGTATGCCCGATTTTCGAGGAAGGTCAGCATGATGTAAGGGCCTTTCCACATGGATTCAAACTTTCCTTTACCAGTCTTGTCATGGGCTTGGTCATAGGAGAGGACGAGGTCCCCATTGTGGAAAGTTCGAGGGTGAACATGTTTGTCGTAACCAGCTATGGAGCAGTTCTTGGCGGCTTTAATGGTCTGGAGGGTGGCACTATGGTCTTCATAAGCTTGTTCTAGTGATAGCAGACGTTGCTCGAGTGGGGAGGTGTCTGGAAGAATCTCGACGGCGATGTGTAAGGAAGATATCTGACACTCGATGGGGAGGACAGACTCTACACCATGAACTAGATGAAATGGGGTAAAACTGGTGGCAGTCTTGGTTAATGTACGGTAAGCCCATAATGCAGGGAACAGCATGTGATGCCAATTGGACTTATGCTGGTCAATAGTACGTTGGAGGATGGTTTTTAAAATTTTGTTAATGGCCTCTACTTGGCCACTCCCTTGGGGGTAGTAAGCAGAGGAATACTGATGTTTAAACTTTAGTAGGGTGGATAAATCGTGCCAAATGGAATCTTCGAAGTGTGAACCATGGTTTGAGACCAACTGTTTGGGGACCCCAAATCGAGTGATAACATGGTTAAAAAAGAAATGGGCAGCGGTGTCAGCTTTACAATTGAAGGTGGGTATGGCTTCAGCCCATTTGGTGAAGTAGTCGATGGCGACAATGATGTACTTATGGGAATTGGTGGATGAGGGTTTAAATTCCATGAAGTAGATGGCCCACTTACAAAAGGGGCCAATGGTGACGACTAGGTGTAACGGAGCGAGTGGTGTCCGAGCCTTAGGGGCAAAAAGTTGGCAATTATGGCAATGTTTGACCACTGTGATGCAGTCGGTAAAGAGTGTGGGCCAGAAGTATCCGACGCGGATGACCTTTTGGGTGGTGTCCATTCCATAGAAATGTCCACCGCAGGCACCACTACGAAATTCATTGAGGACTTGTTGGGCTTCCTCATGAGTAAGACAACGACGGAGAATCGTGTCAACCCTCACCGGTAAAGGACATCGCCTAAGAGGAGATATCAAGAGACCTGGTGATGGATACGATGGCGTCCATCACGATTTATGTTGGGTCGAAACTTATGTGTGCGAAGGTATAACAAAATATCACCATACCATGGGTCATCAGACGAGATGATGAACAAGTGATTGTCGGGTAACTCATCGGAGATTTGTGGGGACGACAAAAGGGATGGGAGATCGGTGATGAGCTGGGCAAGCGCGAGGGATTTAGTGCTCTTAAGGGTTCTGAATGTGAGGTCATATTCTTGAAGGATGATGACCCATTTAGCAACGTGACCTTGCAGGAGGCGCCGGTTCAAGAGATAGACCATGGGGTTGGATTTAGCGACAACTGTGGTTTGACTGAGTAAAATGTAATGTCACAATTTTTGGACAAAAAAGACCACAGCAAGGGCTAGTCTTTCCTCATACGGGTAATGTAGGGGTGGTCCAGACAAGGTCTGGCTAACGTAATAGATGACATGCTCCTGGCGAGCAGCGTCTTCTTGAACAAGGACTCCAGACACGGCATAATCGGATGCCGAGACGTACAGGATGATGTCTTGAGAGAAATCCGGGGGGAGATCAAAGGGGCTTGTGTGAGAGATTTCTTAAGGGCTTCGAATGCAGCTTCTGCTTGCTCAACCTAAATGAAGGGTATGTGGGTATGAAGCAGGTGTAAGAAACCATGAACGGTGGTGGCATAATCAGGAACGAAGCGACGGAGGAAATTAGATCGCCCCTGCAGACTCTGGAGCTGTCGGAGTGTGCGAGGATAGGGAAGGTCTATGATGGCTTGGACTTTCAGGGGATCAACAACAAATCCTTTCTGGGAAACAATGAAACCCAACAACGGGCCTGCCGGAACGCAAAAGACACACTTGTGTGGGTTCAAGCGGATTTGATATTTGCGACAACGCAGAAAGACTTGCCGGAGGTCGTTAAGGTGGTCTAATCGTTTCCAGGAACGAGCTGTAAGATCGTCAAGATAGACTAGCAAGATATGGACCAAGTCATGAAAACAATAGGTCATGGCCTGCTGGAAGGTGGCACCGGCATTTTTGAGGCCGAAAGGCATGATGCGATAGGCAAAGGTTCCCCAGGGGGTGGTAAAGGCAGTCTTGTACTGATCCTCCTTGTGGATCTGAATCTAGTTGTATCCAGAAAAATTGTCCATGAAAGATAGGACTTCATGCCCCGCACATGCATCAATGAGTTGGTCAGTAAATGGCGTGGGGAAGTTGTCTTTGGGACAAGCTCGGTTTAAATTGTGGAATTCAGTACATACTCTGATGGTGACTTGTTTCTTGTTAATAGGCACGAGGTTAGAAACCCAAGTGGTATATGCAATAGGATAAATGAATCCTGCTTTACGAAGTTTCTCAATCTCTTCTTTAATAGTGGGGAGCTTTGAGGGATGAATGGGTCGCGGTTTCTGGAGAACGGGGGGTATGTTTGGCCATGTGTCAATGTGGAGTTCTATAATAGCGGGGTCGAGACCTGGAATTTCGGTATAGGACCAGGAAAAGACATCACGAAACTCTTGGAAATTTTTTTTGTACTCTCCGATCTCATATTCACTACAGGAGGCTCCTGAAGTGATGAGTTCGGGGGCACCTCCTGGGGCAGAGATATCAATTTGGATTGTGGGTGAGATGTTCGCCATCTTACCTTCCTCAAAGGCATCAGGAGCGGGAATGGGATCCTTAAACCAGTTGAATTTGGTGGGAAGGAAATATTTGGACTCAACCACAAATTGGGTGGCTGTGGTGGAGGAGGACTCTTCTGGGAGGAACTAGGAACGATGGTGCATGTCTTCCTAGGGATAATCCGGGGCAGTGAGAGCCTCTAGAATCTCCTCATCATTGCGGAAACTTTGATTTGTCAAATCGTTCGACGAGGGAGTGTTAGTCGAAGAGAGCATATAGATGGTGTTAATATTTCCAGATGAGGGTGATACTGGGGGGTGGATCTCCTCAATTGTGGGGGGTGTTGTCTCAAGGTCCAAACTATTCATCTCATAGAGAGCTGCTCTGTAATCTGGGAGATCTTGACAGTGATGTGAGCAATGGCCATAAATACCGCATATTGCACAAGGGTAGTTGGTATGAAGTGATTTATCATGAGGCTTAGGGGTTGTATCGAGTTGGACAACTAGGATTTTGGGGTCGTCGTCAAGCATTTGCATGTGTTCCTGTAATGCAGGTAATTGTGGACATTGATGAGTCAGATGGCCTAACTCATCACACAATGAGCATTTGGGAGGAGCACGAAACACGGGAGGGGGGGGGGGGGGGGGGTTTAACTATTTTGGGAGGGGCTACAACAGTGTATGGTTGTGGGCCTCTGCCCCCAGTGTGCTTGATAAGAGGGGGGGATTCGTAGATGACGAAGGGGTAGTAACACCGGGAGGTGGTTGACTAGTAGTGGAAATGGGTTGCACCGGTTGTAGGATGAAATCTGGTGTCGACGGGGGAACGGGAGGCAAAATATACCACATGGGTAATCCTAAGGTTAACCCGGGGAGGCTGAGAGTAGCCATAACCGGGGCGCTTACTACTCCCGAGGGAGGGAATAGGAAGGGGATTGTGTAGATGAGTGTAACACCAATATGATTAGGTACTAATGGTGGTTTGGGTAACAAGGGTGCTTGGTTGTTGGGTGTTTTTGTATTGTGGGAAAGGGTACATAGGTCAGATACTTCGGTCGCGGGTGACGGGGGTGGAATGGATTGGAATGTTGAGGTCATCGGCGTATCTGCGTAAACTTCAGGCCCCACAGAGGAAAAACAAGGTAGTTGTACCACAAACAGGTTGTTCAACCATGGGGAGAACATTTTCGGGTGCAGCGGGGGCATTGGGATCGTAATAGGTGAGTTGATCGACCTTGACCACACGTCCATCATGGGGGAACATCATGGTACGAAAAATGGATGAGGCAATCGCCCACATGGCATACATGTAGCTACGGCCAAGTAAGAGGTTATAATCAATTTGGGCGATGATGACCTCTATGTCATAGAGCACTATTTTTCCAGCCAACTAGACAGGGACATTAGCTAAGAGACCTTGGGGTTGAGCCGAACGGCCGTCATAGGCTCGCAATGCAGTGGTGGACTGCTGGAGAGTAGGGGATCCCAGCTTCTGCCAAACGAATGTGGACATAACGCATGTAGAGGCACCTTCATCGATAATACACCGATGGATGACAAGATTCCGAATGGAAACAGAAACTTGGAACGCTAAAGTGGAAGGCAGGCATGGTTCTGATTGGTCCAAATTGAAGGCCATCAGTCGTGAATCATTTGGGTCAATAGCACCAATGGCAGAGAGCAAAGTCTTGCGCTATGAAGGATAGCTTTTTAAGTCATCTAACGCAGACATGGCTATGGGAGACTCACTTAGTCATCTACAATGTTGTAATTAGATGCAGCACAAGCATTGGGATTATTGTTGATGTGACAAAGTGGGAAGTGAGGTGCTTTGGAGGCGCCATCTAGTGGAGCTGGAGGTATACGTAACGTCTGATCAGTGGGATGAGTGTTAGTGTTTTTATCGGTGGGAGGGGCTTCAGGGGTGGAGCTATATTGGTTTCGACGGGTTTGGAGGTTGACATCAACGGATGACATCATTAACAAGTGGTGGGTACCTGAGTCTATCATGGGTTGATCAGGAGCGACATAAGTGATTTGCTATTGTGGTGGCGCGTTTCCTTGAGGGGGAGATAATGGCTGAGTGTTCACTATGCCTTGGGTTGGTAAAGGGTTTTGTAACACCAAGGGTTGATGTTGAGGTGGTGGGGGGTTGGGAGGCGCCTAAGGAACCGTGTGCCCTTGGCGATGGGCATCATCGGTCCAGAGTTGTCGAGCTCACTCCAAATGTGGGAAAGCATGTGTGTAGTGGCCATAGACCCCGCAAATAGAACAAGGATGGTTTGTTCGCAAATTAGTATTTTTGGCTTGTTTGGGCGACCGATGAGGGTTCTGGTTGGCAGGTGCCGCGTTATTGTTGTTTGGGGGATTGGGAGGTTGACCACCTTGGTCTGGAGGGGGGTTGTTCCCACGGTTACGACCTTTGCCATGATTTTGTTGGCCTTGTTGGCACTGGTTATTTTGGTTCTGTTGCGGATTCTGTTGGGCGTACACTTGCCCTTGGGCAGCAGGTGGGTTCTGGGGTTGTGCAGGTGTGGGAGAAGGCTGCGGTGGATAATAAGTAGGTGGAGGTGACCCAGGTGCTGAACCTTATGGGGGTTGCTGATATGTTTGTGGAACGGATTGGGGGTTTGTCGTCGGGACTGCCTATGGCGGGTAATAAGCATGTTGGGATTGAGAGGACATAGGAGCTGGTGAAGCCTCGGGGTGGTAATATGGATGAGGTGTGACTGGTGCATAAGTGGGGGCAGCATGGCCAAAGCACTGAGGTGGACATGAGGGTCCGTGGGAATGATGGTGATGTGACATGGGAGAATACGAATTGGTTGCTCCGGACTGAGATGTGGCCCGCGAAAGGTCGGGGCCATGGCTAGGATGTGCTATGGAAAAGGGTTGGTTATGTGAGGCTATACGGCCAATGATGCCATCTGCGGCATGGGATGCCCCCGGTGCATCGTGTCGGGAGGAATCGCCGTGAGGGGCGTCAGGTATGATGGAATACAGATAACCCGACTGGGTGTAAATAATGTCAAATTGCTGGGCTTTGAGGATGGCCTCTTCTTCGGACTGGGGTCGTTTGGATGCCACATCCTTGGCAATGAAAGGAAGGAGAGATTTTAGAAACCAATCTAAGAAGATACGGTCCTCTAACTTGATTTTGCAGAGGTTGTGGCGTCGACGCCACTCATGAATGTGGTCAGTGATGTGGGTAGTCATGTTCTGTCTACAAGATAGTAGGATTTCAACTCCCGCGTCATAGCAGATAGGTAACTGAAAGAAATGTAGGAAAGTCGAGGCAAGGGAAGTAAAGGTGGCATGGGTCCCATGGGGCTGCTCGATGTACCACTTAGCTGCAGAGCCAGTGAGGGTGCACTGTAACAAACAGAGGTGGACAAAGTCGTCCACTATGGAGTTGGAGGAACACCATAGATGGAAGGACATAATATGGTTCTAGGGGTCCTCACCTGCCTTGCCCTCAAACTTAGGGATGTCGGAGGGGAGCTTGGTGGGCATGTGAGGCCACGCAGGGTCGTGTATGATGGGATCATTAGTCAATCTAGCTAGGTCAGGAAGGTTGAGACTAGCCATGAATGGAAAATTAGTAGAAGGATGTGACATACTAGTGGTTGTGACCATGTTGGGGCTAATGCCCCCAAGTGGGGGGGCTAGGTTTGGGATGTTTCCCCCAAGTGGGGGGGCTAGGTTTGGGATGTTGCCCCCAAGTGGGGGGGCTAGGTTTGGGATGTTGCCCCCAAGTGGGGGGGCTAGGTTTGGGATGTTGCCCCCAAGTGGAGGAAAAAAAGTGGTGTGGGACGGTCCTGCACTGCCAAGGGTAGTGTGAGTCATTGATGGAATGGGGATAGGTATACAAGCTACTGGAATGGGTACAGTGATCAGAATGGTAGATGTGGGCCCCATCGAGGGCATACCCAAAGCAGGTGTGGTAGCTGGTGTGGTGGTGGATGCTCCACCAATGGTCCCTACAAAGAAAAGGTTGGAAGTCATGCCAGCCATGGGGCTGGTTGGTGCAGTGTAAGTGGGGTTCTAGGCCTCTGCCTCAGAATCAGAGGTAAAATAAGGGGTGTCTAGATCGGGTGATGGAGTTCTATGCTATTGACGAGTGGAGTCAAGTGACAAAGCCCGAGATCTATGATGAGTGGTATCAAGTTATGAATATCCACGTCTATGACGAGTAATGTCAAGTGAACCGTGCTATGGGGGCTCACCCCAAAGGCGCTGAAAATGTCTCGGGGACTCAATGGTGACAGATGGTATCTGGGGGTTGTGTTGAGAGAAAAATAGCTCAAAAACCCTAATGCAACTGAGTGTGGAGAAGGAGAGCGCAAAAAATATGGCACTCAGGCCAACAACCAACTCAAAACACTTACTATAACAGCTGTGCTACAATAAGTGGAGTATCAACATAAATGGTTAGAATACCAACAAACAGTAAGTTTCCTAGAAAATAAAAATAGTGGACTCGCTAGACCAAAAGGAGGTCAGGGAGCATGCAAACACCTAGCTGAATAGTATTCTGACTCAACTAGACATATCCTCTGCAAGGTGATGAAATCCAAGTTAGACAATATGGATAGTGGATCCAAGTGGCTAAAGATATCCCCCTACCGAGATGGACACCGGGTAGTCAATCCTAGAAGAAAAGCAACTAATATACCCTGTTCATGACATGCTCGGTTGTTGATGTATATGTAACTTCGGAATGTATTTCATCTATGTATTTCATATATATTTATTGTACCCTTATTAGAAATGTGTTATTCCTCTATAAGGAAGTGTCGTCATGTGGATTGAAAAGTGTCGCAAGTGTGTGTACTTGCTGATGGGTTATTAGACCACCATGTGTGGGGTCAACCCTAAAATATATATATTATAATTTGGATGTACCTAGCAAGACAAGTTGGCCCCATAAGGTCACTGGGAAAACAGGTTAGTATAAATAGAGATCAGGTGATCTCTATTTAGATCATTCGGAAAAGTGTATCTCTCTCACTCAGAAAGTGGCGCACTAGTGAGGAGGAGGATCATCTACTACTAGGAGACTATCTCAGTGTATTTTGGTTGTACTTTGGTTGAGCCATTGCTCTCTCTATTTCTGAGGAAGTTGTGGGGTTTTTCACCTTAGGGTTTTCCCCATGGAAACTCTGTGTCTCTTGTCTTTCATGCTTTTGATTCTTGTGATGCTTGTCATGCTTATTGTGATTGTTATGCATTGATATACTGTATATGTTATTCTCTCAATGAAGATCCTAGAGTATTGTGAATTAAAACTCAAAATTTAACATGGTATCAGAGCTAACCTGAGAAGAAGACATTTTGCAGTGATGTAAACTTGAGTTTCTTGTTTATTTGGTTTCTCTTCAGAAATTTTGGAAAAGCAGTATAGTAGATTGACTCTACTCATCAAGGCGCATCTATCTATCCAATCAGAATTCAATTCTGAGCATTTTCAAATTTGGCCCTAAAAATTAGGGTTTCCACAAAATAGAAATTTCTGAAATCTGAAGACATAGCTGGAAGTGCCTTGCAAAAATCGAAGTTTAGAGCTTTGGATCAATAATCTTGGTTGGTTAGATCTCCGGGAAACTCAAACCCTAATTCAGGGCTCTCCCTAGTGAACCTGGGAGGACAAAAAGGAAAATCTGAAGGGTAAAACTTTGCTGATCTCAAATTCTGAATGCACCAGGCTGATCAGCTCATCAAAGCGCATCTTTCTATCGTTTCAGAAAATTGAAATTCACATTTTGAATTTTTAGGGTTTTTTCGACAAAACCTAATCCGAGACCAGATCCAGTTTTCAGCATTTCAAGTGGTAAGACCTAAATCTTTTCTATTTCCATTTGAAGTACTCTTCAAGATGTCTCACCACACCAAGCTTGAGGATAAGCTTGAAGGGGATGATAACTTCCGAGCTTGGAAGTATAGGATTGGGTTAATCCTGGAAGAGAATGAGTTGGACTCATATATAAAAGAAGACATCCCTATCCCAGAGGATGAAGAGGCCAAGGTATTGCATAAGAAGAGCTTGGTCAAGGAAAAGAGAATCATTGCTGATTCTATCAAAGACCATCTCATACCCCATGTTTCTTCTCTAAAGACACCCAAGGAGATGTTTGACTCTTTGACCAAGCTATTTGAATGGAAGAACATAAATCGGAAGATGACTCTGCGGAATCAATTGAAAGGGGCCAAGATGTTGAATGGAGAAACCATTCAATCTTACTTATCCAAGGTCTCTCAGATCAAGGAGCAACTTGAAGCTGTGGATGAAGTAGTGGACAATGGTGAAGTTGTTATGACCACTCTGAATGGCCTACCTAGGTCATGGGACTCCTTTATTCAAGGTGCAAGAAAGAAATTAATCTCTTTCAGTAAAATATGGGAGGAATGCTCTCAAGAAGAAGCTAGACTTGTAGCTCATGAGGAAAAGATGGGAGGTGAATATCAAGCTCTCGCAACTCACACCAAAAGAAGCAAGCCCAAGAAGGAGCACTCCAGCTACAAAAGATCCTATCAAAAGAATAAGAAGGATCTAAGATGCTTCACATGCAATGAGAAGGTTCACTTTGCTTCAGATTCTCCAAAGAACAAAAGGGATAATAACAACAACTTCAGCAAGAAGAAGAAGGGCAGCAAAAGAAAGCTCCATGCTCATGCTGCCGAGGATGATGAACCTCAAAAGAAGAAGGCTAGGGCAGAAAGTGATGATGACTCATCAAGTGAAGAAGAGTATGTTCTAATCTCTGCTCTCATAGGTACTATCTCCCATGGTTGTAATGATTGGTTGATTGATAGTGGGGCTTCCAAACACATGACTGAGTTTAAGGAATCTTTTGTGAATC
The DNA here is from genome assembly GCA_027924585.1 of Larix kaempferi. Taxonomy (NCBI): domain Eukaryota; kingdom Viridiplantae; phylum Streptophyta; class Pinopsida; order Pinales; family Pinaceae; genus Larix; species Larix kaempferi. Next base: position 10,861,932 of record BSBM01000087.1, read on the forward strand.
TATCTGAACATGAATCATCCCATAAGGTGAAACTTGGAGATGATTACCCAATCAAAGGAAGTGGTGAAGCCTCCTACAGCCTATATTTTGGAAAATATTTGAAGATGAAAGAAGTCCTTTATGTACCTGGGCTCAAGAAGAACTCACTCTCCATCTCTGCATTGGATGCAAAAGGTATGACGGTTGCATTTGTGGATGGTGAATTCCTAATGTGGCCAAAGGGAAAGACCATAGATGATGCAGTAGTGATTGGAGACCAAGAGGGAGGATTGTATAAATTGAAGGGACAACCTGAACATGCCATGGTACATGAATCCATGGAGCCAAGTGAACTTTGGCATAGAAGACTTGTTCATATGCACTATAGGGCACTTCCAATTGCAAGAAAAGCTGTAGAAGGTCTTCCTGAAATCAAGACCAAACATGAAGGTGTTTGCAAAGGATGTGCAAAAGGTAAGAACATTAAGAAGGCTTTCCCAAGCAGTTAAAGCAAGGCCAAATATATCCTGGAAATCATCCACTCAGATGTATGTGGTCCTATGTCATCTAGTTCTCTTAGTGGGTATGTTTACTATGTATCATTTATTGATGACTTCTCCAGGAAAAATTGGGTATACTTCTTGAAGAACAAAGATGAGGTGTTTGATAAGTTCAAGGAATTCAAAACTTTGATGGAGAATCAAACTTACAAGAAGATCAAAACATTCAGATCAGACAATGGTGGAGAATTCACCTTAGGTGACTTCAAGAAGCTTTGTAGTGATTCAGGGATTAAGAGGGAGTTGAATACTCCTTATAATCCTCAACAAAATGGAATTGCAGAAATGAAGAACATAACTATCATGGAAGCAGCAAGGGAAATGCTGCATGACCAGGATATACCTATACATCTATGGGCAGAAGCAGCTAGAACAACTATATATGTGCAAAACAGAACACCCCACAAGATATTGGACATCAAGATACCATAAGAGGTCCTTTCTGGTAAGAAACCTGAAGTCAGCCATCTCAAAATATTTGGTTGTCCAGTATACACTCATGTCCCAAAGGAAAAGAGGACTAAACTATATCCTTCACGAAAGAAGGATATCTTTGTGGGTTACAGTGAAAGTTCGAAGGCTTACAGATTATACTTTCCAGGGTTCAAGAAGATTGATGTCAGCAAGGATAAATATAAGTTCAAGGACATGTAACACACTCCAGTAGCTCCTACAAGGATGCATATTTTTAGAGGGAGTTGACCATCTTCCTACATTCCACAACAGAAAGGTGTAGAAGAAGCTACTTCAGTAGCTCCTGCCAGGAAGCAAAGACTCAGAGGGATTCCACCCAACAAACAAACAAAGATAAGTATTTCAATTATCATTTCTTGCCTATTTTGTTTAAATAATATTACGCTTATGTTCCTAGACTTAGGAGATGTATTGTGCATATTAGAATGATTGCATTAATGAACCGTATACTACTAATATGCATGTGATGGGTAAGTGGCCTATGGCACTGTACAAAATTCCAGTGCTACTTATCTAGAATGAAACCTCTTTGCTGACATGTTGGGAGTAGTGCAAACTCTTAACAATGTTTTGGTAGAGACTGGAAGGCATCTAGAAAGTTGTGGAACATGGATAAATGTTGTATTGAAGCATTGGCTAAGATAATTGCATGATTGCATGACATATTTCTTTATGTGTAAAGAATTTGTTCTGAAAATTATGAGATGTTTCTAATCATGCAATTTAACTTGTTTTGTAGGAAAGACCGTATATCTTCACCTACAAAAGAAGGACTACAACATTTGTTCTAGCATCAAAGATATCTATTGAAGATATTGAAGTTTCTAGGATCTGGGATGAAGAAATGGAATGCCATGATCCGTCGATCATGAAGAAGATGTTTGGGGTGTAGTCCCAAGACCTGACAGGTAGTCACATGTGTGCAGATTGAAGAAAGCCTTGTATGGCTTGTAGCAAGCTCCCAAAACTTGGTGTGATACAAAGAGGAAGCTCGCTGCTAAATTCAATATGAAAGATTTGGGAATGATGCATTATTTCCTAGGTATGGAGGTGTGGCAGAGTGCAGGTGGGATCTTCCTTGGTTAAGGGAAGTACACAGTAGATATCCTGAAGAGATTTAGGATGATGGATTGCAAGGCCATGGCCACACCTATGGCATCAAATCTGAAGCTTCTATGTGATGCTTCATCTGAGCCGGTTGATGTCTCTATGTATCGTCAGATGATTGGGTCCTTGATTTACTAGACGAACACGAGACTGTATATTTGCTTTGCTGTGAACACATTGAGCCAGTTCCTGACGGATCCGAGGAGTGTTCACCTAGTTGTAGTAAAGAATGTTCTGAGGTACTTGAAGGGTACAATGGATTATGGGCTCAAGTATGAAGCGAATCAAAATTTTAACCTGCAAGGTTATGTTGATTCAGATTGGGCTGGCAGTGCTGCAGATAGGAAGAGCACATCTGGGTGCTGCTTCAGTATGGGATCAGATGTGATCTCTTGGTTTAGCAGGAAGCAGTCCTGCGTAGCACTGAGTACAGCTGAGGCAGAGTATGTTGCAGCCTGTTCAGCTAGTTGTGAGGAAGTATGGCTATGGAAGCTACTGTCTGAGTTATTTGATCTCCTGTTGGATGCTACTGGTATCTTCTGTGATAACCATAGTTGTGTGAAGCTGTCTGAGAACCCAATGTTTCATGACAGGTCGAAACACATAGAGATCAAATATCACTATATCAGGGATATGGTGTAGAGAGGAGCTGTGAAGCTCCTGTATGTTGCGACAGACGAGCAGATTGCAGATGTGCTGACGAAGCCACTAGCCAGGGTGAAGTTCGAGTACTTCAGAGAGAGGCTTGCCATTCTTCAGATTGAGGACACTTCGAGGAAGAAGTGATGGACACATTTGTTGAAGCCATTCCAAGCATGTTGGAAGGAGGATCCTTCACATGGCTGTGGATGTAAGCGCTTGATGATGAGCATCAGGATGATGTTATGGTTTCTGCTTTGTATGATCAGTTGGATCATTTTTATATGTATGTATGCATCATGTTGGATGCTGGATATGATCAGTTGGATCATTTATATGTATATGTATGTACGCATCATGTTGGATGCTGGATATGATCAATTGGATCATTTATATGTATGTACGCATCATGTTGGATGCTGGATATGATCAGTAGGATCATTTGTATGTATTTTTTATATGCATCATGTTGGATGCTTGGACCATGTATCTGTATATGTATCAGGTGGATACATTGTATGATCAGGTGGATCATGTATGGTGATATGTATCATGTATTTGTATTTATATCAGGTGGATACATTGTATGATCAGGTGGATCATGTATGATGATATGTATCAGGTAGATACTTGGTATGCATAAGGTAGATGCATTGTATGATCAGGATGATCATGGATGACGAGCTTCAGGATGTTGCTCCAGATGACATGTAGTAGGATGTTGCAGTGATGATGATCAGGATGTTGCTCCATATGACATGTAGTAGGATGTTGCAGTGATGATGATCAGGATGATCATGTGTACATCAGGATGATGTATGTTGAGTATCAGGTGGATACTCTATGGCCGTGGATCAGGTTGTGCAGATGAGCATGTAATTTGGCCCTGGGAGATTTCCAGATAGTCTTTCGAGGTTTTGCCTATGGCATATAATTTGGCCCTGGGATATCTGGCAAATGCTCTTTCGAGGTTTTGCTCTGGGAGGACATATAATTTGGCCCTGGGAGATCTGCAGATAGTCTTTTGAGGTTTTTCCTATGGCATATAATCTGGCCCTGGGATATCTGGTAGATGCTCTTTCGAGGTTTTGTCCTATGGCATATAATATGTCCATGGGATATCCGATAGGTTGGGCTGTGTGCCTGTAATAAGTCCTGGGATTCTCTTGCGAGGTTTTTCCATAACCACATATAATCTGTCCCTGGGAGATCGTATAGGTAGAGTTGTGTGCTCGTAACAGCCTGGGATGCTCTTGCGAGGTTTTTTGGTGAGGTCACATATAATATGGCCATGAGAGATCCTATAGGTAGAGCCGTGTGCTCATAACATCCTAGGATGCTCTTTCGAGGTTTTGTGACGCATGTAATAAGTCTTGAGGATTCCATAGTATGGCCAGTGATGATGAAGACTTGCAGGTGGTGGGCCTACATCCAGTATGAAAGAGGACTGGCTCTGTAGAACTTCCTATGACGAGTAGAGTCAGAGTTTGGTTGAGATAGCAGCAGCAGTGACGATGATGATGACGATGATCCTGAGAAGAAGACTTGTCTAGCAGATCTGTGTCGAGAAATACTTTCCTAGTTAAGAGGGATTGTTGATGTATATGTAACTTCGGAATGTATTTCATCTATGTATTTGATATATATTTATTGTACCCTTATTAGAGATGTGTTATTTCTCTATAAGGAAGTGTCATCATGTGGATTGACAAGTGTCACAAGTGTGTGTACTTGCCGATGGGTTATTACACCACCATGTGTGGGGTCAGCCCTGAAATATAGATATTATAATGTGGATGTACCTAGCTAGACAAGTCGGCCCCATAAGGTCACTGGGAAAACAGGTTAGTATAAATAGAGATCAGGTGATCTCTATTTAGATCATTTGGAAAAGTGTATCTTTCTCACTTAGAAAGTGGCGCACTAGTGAGGAGGAGGATCATGTGCTACTAGGAGACTATCTCAATGTATTTTGGTTGTACTTTGGTTGAGTCATTGCTCTCTCTATCTCTAAGGAAGTTGTGGGGTTTTTCACCTTAGGGTTTTTCCCATGGAAACTCTGTGTCTCTTGTCTCTCATGCTTTTGATTCTTGTGATGCTTGTCATGCTTATTGTGATTGTTATGCATTGATATACTGTATATGTTATTCTCTCAGTGAAGATCCTAGAGTATTGTGAATTAAAAATCAAAATTTAACATCGGTTGGGTGAATCCGCCATTTGGTTCTATCGCCATTATATCCCCATATGGGTGATGCACCGAGAACTGCGAAAGGTATCCTTTGGTTACTGAACGGATTGCGGTATTCCAATCAGGATTCTGAAACCAGTCTGGCGACTTCAACCCTCCTAGGGGAGAGGCCTTCCCGATAAATTGGTTTTAAACTGTGTCAAAAAATACTAGGGGATTTTGGTTCCCTAATGGACAACAGCTATGTCTCAAGTGTAAGAAACTGAGGGGTGTTATTTGGATGCCTATCCCCCCGGTCCTACCTAACTACAAGATTCTTATGTGTTCCCCAAGTGGAGTTAGAATGTTGGTTGTGTTAAGTAGTATTTTAGGGCTCACTTGAATTAGGTGACAGAGTGTGTGCGTGTGAGATGATGAACCCAAGTACAAGTGCCACAGCATGGGCAACTTTCTAACTAAAAATATCAATGCAGAAATTAAACTTTAAAATGCAAAATTTTCTCTTTTCAATTAAAATGCTAAAATTTAAAAAATGTTCTGTAAATGGAACATAAATAATACTGTAGAAAAAAGGATGTAGGGAAGTATGGCTGTAGATATGACAAATGGCTGTACAGGTGCAGAAAATATTGCAACAAAGTGCTGTGTTCAAAACAGTGAAAAAGTGTAGAAAATAGACCGCGGGTCTGTGGCAAATCTGAGCAGTCGGACCGCAGAAAACAGGTCAACAGGCGTGGACAGGTTGCAGGAACTTGACTGAAAGACGCAGGCGGACCATGGGAAAAGGGCTGAAAGTCGCAAGAGGATAGCAGGTAAATGGCTGAAAGCCACAGGAGGGACGTAGGAAATAGGCCGAAAGACACAAGCGGATTGCAGGAAAATGGCTGAAAGTCGCAGGCGGGATGCGGGAAAAAGGTCGAAAGATGCAGGAAGATTGTAGGAAAATGGCTGAAAGCCGGAGGCGGGATGCGGAAAAAAGGCTGAAAGATGCAGGCGGATTGCAGAAAAATGGCTGAAAGCCACATACGGGACGTGGGAAAAAGGCTGAAAGACGCAGGTGGATTGCAGGAAAATGGCTGAAAGCCGCAAACAGGACGCAAGAAAAAAGACCGAAAGATGCAGTCGGGTAGCAGAAAAAGGGTTGCAAGCCACAGGCAGGACGCGGTAAAAAGGACGAAATGCGCAGGAGGGTAGCAGAAAAAGGGCTGCAAGCCGCAAACAACCCGTGGGAAAATGGGTTAACAGCCACGGTCAGACCGCAACGAAATAGGCTGATAGCCGTGGTCCGATTGTAGGTAACATACTGAAAACCGCCATAGATCACTGGAAACAGTCTGAGAGCCACGGTCAGATCACAAGTAAAAGTCTGAAAAATGCGGTCGGAACGCAACTGCGGAGGTGAAAAGATGCGGTTTACGGTGGCCGAAAGGGACAGCCAAAAGGAAAAAACAGAAAAATATTGTAGAAAATTAAAAACGTTTAAAACTTTAAAACTATAACCAAAAATTCAAAGGAACACAAGGGGAGTCGCCAAAACTGTAGCTAGGGTTTTCACCCTAGCTTGTGCAAATAAGCACCTACTAAGGAGAAGGGACTCCTTAGTAGCAGTTCAAAAAATACAGTAAATAAAAGACAGTACATAAAACAGTAACTACTCTAAGCATGTGCATAAAATAACAGAAAGATAATAAAAATGGTTTTTTTGTATTGATTATACCTCCAATGTGAAGGTTGATGGAGCCTTTGCAGCAGTCTAAGAGGGTTGCTCCAAGCTCCAGTGTTGTTCCTTTCTCTTTCTCCAAAGGGTTTTGGAAATGGGCCAAAGGGGCACTCAAATGTGAAAGTAGCTCAAGGGTGAGCTAGGGTTTCAGGAGTGATTTTGGCAGAGTAAGGGTGTGGTTGATTGTGGATATGAAATGAGGGGTCTCCATCACCTATTTATAGGTTTTTAGTGTTGGAGTGCTGGCCCATGGTTTTGGGAACCATATGGTTTAGGTCAGCTGTATAGGGTTTTTGCTTCCTTTTTCCCTCTTTTTCCTCTTTTTTGTATTTTTTATTCTCTTTTTAGAGGGTTTTTGCTATTTTGGAGGAATTTTGGATTATTTTTGGGGAAAAGGGGTTTTTTTGGCATTTTGGAGGCTTTTTAATGGTTTTTTGGCCTTTTGGAGGCTTTTCAATTGGTTCTTAAGGTTTTGGAGGCAAATATGGTAGGAAATATGGACAAATGAGTCATGTAATGGGGTAGATGAGGTAGTGAGCACTTTTTGGATGTTAACAGATGGTTGCCACTCAACTAGGATTCAACTAGGAGAAGGCAATGAAGGTTCTGATATCAGTTGATTTATGCATTTTACTAAAATGCTTCCAAAATCCATTTATGAATTCAGTATCTGTCCTAAGGGACGATTGAATAAAGGGCTTACTCAAAATATAGTTTTGAAATGGAAGTGCTTTCTCACCATCACCCTCCAAAACAATCATTGATGTATTAATTTCCGAAGTTTTCATTGGGAACTCTGTCCACACACTCTCCATATTTTTTTGTGTATTTCCTTCTTGATCGTAGGTACATCTCTCTCGAAACCAAATAAATAAATAAAATTGCTCATATGATTTATCTTTACCGCCTGCCACCAAACATTTTGTAAGCAGTGGATTCCCCTCATTGACACTACATTTAGACGACCAAATCCCAACATTGGATTTTGAAAGAAGTAAATCCAAAAATTCAATGGCATATGATTGTGACTCATATGAAGTTCTTTTATGTTTACATTCAAATTCACCATTAGTAATCTCTTCCCTCTGTTGGCTTGGTTTTGCAACCAAGCTTTGTGCAATGGGGACCTATCAACAATGTGATAGCAGTTTCAATATTGAAAGCAAAAACAATTATAAATTAAATTTAAACAAACATGTGCATATAACAAATAAATTTAAAAACGATTCAAGAACAAGAAATAAAAGAATAGATGTTTTGTATTAAGATTACTCAAATGGTGAGGATTTGTGTTGAGCAACTTCTAAGGTGAGTAGCTCCAAGCTCCAAAGGTCTCTTCTCTAAGATGCTGAAAATGGCCAAAAGTCTCATGAGAGATTTTGACAGCGTGAGGATAGGATGATGGATGGATGGAAAGTGAGGAGCCCCTACCACCTTTTTATAGTTTTTGGTGGTAGGGAAGACCATTATGGTTTTGAGGAAACCAATGATATTGACCAACATGGTTTAGGTACCTTTTCCCTCCTTTTTCCTTTTTTGAATATTTTTATTACGTTTTTAATATTTTTGGGAATTCTGGACCCTTTTTGAGGGTTTTTTATGCTTTTTGAGGAAAAATATTCATTTTGAGGGGAAAAGGGGGTGTATTATTGTCTTGTGGTGACCTTTTGATGGCTTTAGAGGCTCAAATGGTGGAAAAGTGGAAAAATGGGTCATGTGAATAAGGAAATGAGATAGTGAGTACTTTTTGGGTGTTAATAGATTGCCCCCTGATGTCTGAGGGAAAGAGCTCATCGTATGGCCGATAGACATCATAGTTCTTTTCTCTTTTTCCTGGGGTTTGGGAAAGAGAAGAGACCAGTTGGAGACTGGATCCACAACCCTTGGAAGCTACAAAACAAACAATATTACATGGCCTCAATATGAATGAGGAATAATATCTAATGATGGACGAGGCGGGCATACCCATGCTCATATCAAGACATATACATAACAATTAGTCCCAAGAAGGGGGACCTGAATAATAAATAATAAATCTGCTGGTACATCATAATGGTCCAAAGGGAACACTATTTTGGGATGTACTCACAATCATAACATGACTGGTCTCAATAACTAATACACTGGAATAAAGCGGAAACCATTCTAAACAAGGTCTTAGAAGGGTTGATGAACTGCTGAATCTGAAGGTGTCCAACATCTGTAGGGACTCAATGACTCTGAGTCAACTCTAAGGAGTATATGTAACTGTATACTTGAGGGAGTATAAAACTAGGGTACATCTGAATATTGTCGCCATGCGCAACCCGGATATCTATAGGAAAAATGTAACTGGTTGTTTCCATGAGTAGACTCTCAAATGTGGAAGAGTCTGGTGGTATCCGGGGTCTTCAACAAATAACTGAAAGGACCAATACCTTATGCGAGTCTCAACGATGCGATCAAAGTGTTGAAGTCGAGCATGTGAGAAACAACCATTTGGAGAGGCACTAAGGACTCTTCTTGAAATGATTTATAGGCACTAATCATAAATGGTGATGATTCCAAGACACAGGGACCTCTAGATCTATCCTCTGGAATAAATTTGGTTGTCGTTGACAGAGGGAGACTAGTAACTAACAAGGAAATGATGTTTCCTTAATAGGAGCACGAGGTGTAGAACTGAAGTGTGGTAGTACTAATGGTAGGACTAACATACTTGTGGGGATGGGAAATAACTGGGGTCATAGAGTGGGTAGACTCAAACTTCGTTTATTCAGAGCATGATGACATGGTTGACCTGGCAGCGTAGGGAACTGATTTGTAGGTGTGGGGATCATAGCTTTTAGGAACTGAAGGGTATGTATTGACTCTGGGGGATCAAGCTGATGGGTGCTGTTGAGGGATTCTCAGGGTGACATACTGCAGAATACTCTGAACAAAGGTGACCAAAATGGGGAAGCTGCCATATGAGTAGACGTGATCTGTTGTGGTGCCGAGAAGCACCATTGGGTCCTTCTTTGTAGTTTTAGTGAGCTCCAAGAAGGGATAAAAGTGTGCTCTGAAATGGTACTGTCCTGTGGATTTTGTGAGCCCAGGACTGTTCGTGCTCATGGGTGCTTTCATTTTTAAGGAGTCTGAAAACGATAAGAAGACTCTGCAGTGGTTGTGAGTACCATCCTGTGGGTTTTTACGAGCCCAGGATGGTGATTGCTCATGGTCGCTTTCATGTTTAGAGAGTCTGAAAGCGGTAAGTGGACTCCACTGGTGTTCTTTTTCGTACGTTAGTCTCCAAGGCCCGAAAAAGCATAAAATGATGCAAATGGAGAACTCTTCTAGCCGATGTGACTAGACTATTCATTTTTTGTAATTAGTCTACAAGGTCTGGAAAAGAGGTAAAATTATACCAGGTAGATTCCTTTTCAGATACGTTTAGTGAGCATGAAAGGAAGCAAGGTTTCTCGGTGATCTTTTCATTATTTTAGGAGTCAGAAAAGAGCTTAACAGAAACTCCCTAAGTGCCTTTTTCATAAAAGGGATTGCTCGGCCCGAAAAAGGGGTAAAACTATACCGAACAAAAAGGGATTGATGAGAGCGAAAAAAGGTCTCAAGCATCGTCATGAGTGCAGAATACTGAATCTGGTGACATAAAGATTGTTAAAAAGGGGCAACGGCCAATGTGGCACGCAAATCGAGGTGATGAGTGGAATTTTGAAAAAATGCCCAAAAAGTATGGGGTGAGAGAGAGAAATGATCTAAAGTATCATCACGAGCGCGAAAAACTGAATCCGACAATATCAAACTTGTCAAAAACGGGCGACGGTCGATGTGGCACGCAAACCGAGGCGACGAGGGGGCATGGGAAAAATGCCCAAAAAATCTGGAGGTGAGAGCGAGAAATGATCTCAAGCATCATCACGAGCATGGAAAATTGAATCTAGTGATATAAGAATCGTAAAAAATGGAGAACGACCGATGTGGCATGCAAACCGAGGCAACGAGGGGGCATGGGAAAAATGCCCAAAAAATATGGGTGTGAGAGCGAGAAATGATCTCAAGCATCATCGCGAGCGTGAAAAACTGAATCTGACGATATTAGACTCGTCAAAAATGGAGAACGGCCGATGTGGCACGTAAATCGAGGCAATGAGGGCATGAAAAAATGGACCTGGTGAAAACAGGAAAAGGAAAGGACTATCATTGCTGTGCTGATTCCAATGGTACCAACGGTTTGAGGAACGGATGTCGTATGATACTGCAATGGTTGTTTGAAAAATGGTCAAATCTCTATAAATAGGGTGTGGGGCCCATATGACGTGTCATTATTACGTGTGAGTTTGGCACAGCAATCAGAGCTCTTTCTTGATTTCCGGGAGATTCGATCGTTGGTTTTCGATTCCGCGAGTTTCAAGTAACCCTATTCGCCTTAGCCTTTTTAATTATGTCTTTTTTGGTTAGCGATGGGCCCCTGAAGGCCACGAAATTCCATGTTGGCCTTCCAACGTGGAATACCACTGGTTTCGTGTCCTTTTCTGCGATGAACATCGTGGGTTTGGGGCTGACAGTCGCGATGTTCATCGCGGCTGTCGGGCTGAGTCGCGATGTTCATCGCGACTATGGGGTTGATAGTCTTGATGTTCATCGCGACTGTGTGGTCAATACCCATGATGTTCATCGCGGGTTCTTGGATGAAAGCCGCGATGATCATCGCGACTTTTGATGGAAAAGCCGTGATGGAATTTTTTGAAATTTTTTTCTAGTTCTAAAAAATTTTCTTTGTTTTTTGGCAGGATGTTGAGGAGACCATTGGTGTCATGGCGAGAGCGGGAGATGGAGGAGGACTTGATGATTCGGATTCAGACCGATCAGGGGGTCCGACAAGCTCTGGCTATGAGTGGGCTCCTGAATTTTGCTCAGATTCCACCGATGCATTCAGTATCACCACTACTGAACAAATTGGTGAGTCTTTGGGTCCCAGTAGAGGGTGCGTTCATTGTTGGGGGTGAGAGGTTAGAGATCACCCTTACTGATGTATACTTTCTTACCGGGTTGCCTTGCTTAGGGGAGGTAGGGGATCTTCTGCCAAGGATCCCGGCCGGTTTGGATATCAAGGATCTCCTGGAGACCTTCTGTGTTGCTGGGGATATTGTGCAGAACAGTGCTTTGAGCCTGAGATCTTTGCGGGAGTGGGACATGCGGGCTGTTGGGGCTTGTGTTCTGTGGGTGTTGGGTGCCGCAGTGACACATCATTTGTCGGGGGGACAAATGATGATGGTGGATTTTGTGCTGAGGGGGACCTACTACGCGTTGGGTCAAATGTTTTTGGCTGGTGTCTGGAGAGATCTGGACAAGGTCATTCGGGAGGGGGGAGAGTTCTGCTATGCCTCCTTCCTATGTTGTTTCTTCTTTGAGCGAGTACCGACTTTGCAGCCACGGGTGCCGGTTCGAGACGGGTTGTTGAGCGAGCCGCGCATGGTGCGGTGGGGGCAGATGATGCCCCACGGTGGTGGTGGTATCTGTGGGTTTTTTTCACAGGATATGTATGAGTAGTGGGAGCAGATCCCCCTGCTGATTGATGACTATCCATATGCCGGTATGGATTATCGAGGAGATCCGGATATGCCTCGAGCCCAGGGACAGGCCTAGGGTTTACATGGTATGTTTTTGTGTTTTGTTCTCTACTATATCATGTGTTTTAGATGTTTTTGTTATGATTATAGTTAGATATTTATATGATGGTTCACTTGCGTGATTGTGCAAGTGTTGGTCCTGTACCACCGGCCGACCATGTGGTTCGTAGGGGATGGGCGATGGTGGTCGTTCCACCTCCTGTAGCGGTACCGCCTCCTCATGCTCGAGGAGTTGGCCTTGCGATCGAGGAGCTGGGCCTCGAGATGATGCTGTGGAGGGTGTCCGAGAGACACTAGACATGATCCTGGTAGGATTGACAGAGGATGGGTGGAGGGATTTGGATCGATACGTCGTCGAGCGTTGTTTCGATGCACCTCGTGAGTGGCGCTCGATCCTGCTCAGAGCAACATTGTTGGTGCTGAGTGGAGGGATGGGGCTCGACATGATCCAGTAGGGCCAGTGGAGGGGAGGATTTGGGTGCGAGATGATCCAGCAGGGCCAGTGGAGAGGAGAGTTCGGGCTCGGCATGATCCGGCAGGGCCAGCGGAGGTGGCGCCAGAGGATCCTAGAGACCATGATGACTAAATGATCTTGTATCTGCCCCCAAATGCTGATGAGCATATGGAGAAGTACCTTTTTCTACAGATTATGTATTTTTGTATATTGGGTGCTGAGGGCACCTATGACATGTTTGACTATATTATGATGTATATATATATATATGTTTTGGTCTATAGTTGTGTATGCACATGGATGTATTTATTGTCTATTTGTTTGCCCGTGGAGGCATGTTTGATTTTCTGTATGCCCGTGGAGGCACATGCTATGCACGTGGATGCAACATTTTAATTTTTTGTATATGCCCATGGAGGCACATGTTATGCACGTGGATGCATTTTTGTTTATGCCCATGGAGGTACATTTTATATTTACTACATGGTTTGATTGGTGTGCCAGTCAAGAATGTTGTTGGCCATATGGTCCGCTACACTGTTGAGATTCCTTGGGACATGTGTGAATGAAATGGATTCAAACTGTCGAACCATTTGTTTAGTGCGCAAGAATTTTCTGAAAAGACAGGGATTGCGTACCTGGTAATCATTGTTGAGCTGGGAAACAAGGAGTTGTGAGTCCAAGAAAATGTTAAGGTGACTTATGCTCATTTGGAGAGCTGCGGCCAAGAGATCGATCATGTCATCGTATTCAGATTGGTTGTTGGTGGCAGCACCTATGCACACTCCGTCGATGTGGATCAACTCATGTGAAGGGGAATATATTACCCAAGCTGCAGAGGCCAGATTGGGGGACCAATGGCTTGCACCATCAGCGAAACCGATGTAGCAGAGTGGAACAGGATCCATCTGTGGTCATGCAGAAAAAAACAAATTTTAAGGTTTTTGTATTTTTGTAAAAAACAAAATAAGACTGTACAATTATGGATGGTGGTGTCCATCAAATTTTCTATGGGTAAAATCGTTTAAGGTACAACCTGTTGGGTGGGTTGCGTAGGGGGTTTCCTTCTGAATCAGTCAAAATGTATGCCCCATGTCCAAGGAAGGTTTGTATAATAGGGGAAATGTTGGACATGTTCCCCTCTTCGAAGGCATCTGGTGCTGGGATGGGGTCTTTGAACCAATCAACCTTAGTTGGTAGAAAATATTTTGATTCGACTGATAGTTGGTTTTCTGCGGTGGATGTAGACTCCTTAGGGAGGAAGTATGAGCGATGATGCATATCATCCCAAGGGTAGTCCGGTGCAGTGAGTGTTTCTAGAATTTGCTCATCAGTACGAAAGTAATCAGACCATAAATCAATGGGTTTTGGTTTGTATGTGGATGAAATCATATAGATGGTATTGATTTCTTCTGAAGAAGATGATTTCGGATGGTAGATCTCCTCAATGAGGGGAGGAGATATCTCTAAGTTGGCATTGTTCATCTCGTATAAGGCTGCTCTATAATATGCGAGATCAGGGCAGTGGTGTGAATAATGGCCATAAATGCCGCATATCGCACAAGGGTGGTTAGTGCGGAGCGTTTTGTCGTGAGGTTGAGGAGGTGGCTCAAGTCTTTACCACTGGAATTCTGATGTCATCATCCAACATATTCATGTGTTCTTGGAGTGCAGGTAATTGTGGACATTGATGAGTGGCATGGCCTATGTCGTCACACAACGAGCACTTAGGGGGAATGCGAATAGTTGGGGGGTTTTTAGCTACCTTGGGGGTTGCTAGGGGGGTGTGAGTTATGGGTCCAGTGTTATAAGTTGGTGGGCCTCTGCCCCCTATGTTTCGTAATGGAGGTGGGGCATTCCTGGACATTGATGCCGTAGTCACTATTGTAAGTGATTTTTGGACCCTAAAGACAACCACTATGTCTCAAATGTAAATAATTGAGAGGTGTTATTGTACACCTATCCTCTCAATTCTACCTAACTACAAGATTCTTTTAAGTGCTCCCCAAGTGGGGTTAAAAGCTTGTTGAGTTAAGGTAAATTTTAAGTCTCATTTTAAATTATGTGGCAGAGTGGGTGCAAGTGTGGTATTTAAACTGAAATTGATTTTCCTCGCTTGGGTGATTGATTACAAATGAAAGAAAAGATGCTTCCAGTTTTGCAAAAAATAAAGGCGTTTTTGAAATGTAAATGCTTGAAAAAACTATTCAAAAATAATGGATCTTTGAAATAATTTGAAGGAAAGCAAATAACATAAATATTTCAAGAAATAAATGGATCTCTTAAAAATTGCTTGGGAAAAGTATTGAGCAAAGTTTGGAGTCATTTTCTATGGCTTTCTTGCAAAATAGAAAACCTTCCATTTCTAATGTCAATAAAATTTTTGTATGGGAACCTACACAGAAATATTTCTTGTCATTATATACTTCGGAATAATTTTTTTTTATCAATTTAAGTAAAAAATATTCTTTGTCTTTTACCTATCAATGGCAGGCCAACATTTGACTGGTGAGCAACATCACTGGAGACACTGCATTTTGACACCAAACCCTCTCCAGTTTCAATATTGTCGAATCACTCTTCTGGCTCTTTATTATCCGGCAAGCTCTCGCCTTCTTCATTATTGTCGAAGAACTCTTCTGGTTCATTATTGTCCAAAATCCCTCCTGGTCCATTATTCTCCAATATGATTTGCTGGCCAATATCCAGGGACATCATCGATGCTAGCTCTGGTTGTGGATGATCCACATGTTGACCTAGAAATTTGCAGGTATACATTTTATATAATTTTTTGCAAGTATTCAAGGTCACTATCCCCTTTCATAATTTAGTTAATTTAACCACGATCTTTGAAAAATAAATTTTTACCTTCTTGTCCTGTTTGTGCTTTTGTTTGGTAGTTCTTTGTAGATTCTATATCAAATTCACTTTCGTCATCAGATAGTATAATTTGATTGGACGATACCTGGGTGTGCTCTTTATTTGAAGCTGTAGTAGAATACAAATTTGAAGAAGTTATTGAACATAACTGATCGAGAAAAGTAAAATAAAATCAAAGACATCTGAAAATGTTAATAGAAATACCTTGTTTTAGAAAAGTAAAATAAAATCAAGGACATCTCAAAAAGTTAATAGAAATACCTTGTTTTACACCCAATTCATGATAGAAACTGTTCATAAACATCTCTTGTTGTATTGTCTCCACAATAGAAATAACTATTCTTTCTGGAGCCCTCATCAATGAATGAAGAAGCCTACCTCCTATGTACAACGAAAGAACTGTGCCTTGAGAAGAGACCTGTCTAGAAACTATGTGATCCCATAATTCCCATGTCCTTTCTTTTGCAGACACATGGCTTCTAGCACTATCGTTGTTAACCTTGGGAAAAGGTAAATCAACCATCGGTATGCCCTCATCCTTCCAATCCATATCAATTTCATAAGTAGATAAAATATCCTTATCCGTTCCAATGCTCCAACACTATATAATAGAGAATCCGATAAACGAGTCCCTGGAGAATTCTCTATAAAGTCCCTTTGTAGGAGTCGGTGTAACATTTTTTTTTGATTTCTTGCTGAAAATTGTGAAATCTTTAGAAATCATACAAGAGTTTTCCATATCAGCTAAAAAAATACAAGTACATGCCTCTTGATTTGTTTCTAAGTAGTACAAAAATGAAAGCATGTCGTGTTCTGTTCATGGACTATCACAATTAGACATATCCACAACAACAAATTCACAGCTGACTGTCGCACCAAAAAATGGAATTAATTTGAGTGTGTTGACCAAAGATTCAAGATAACAACATTGACAAGCAAACTGTGAACTATTTTTGGCATCGCCAATGGACATACCCATCCTCTCTTTATCGATATACAGATTCAATATTTCATGAGCATCAATTGGTATTTTGGTACCATTATCCACTTCATATTCATTCTTTCTCTTTTTACTCAGAGATTTTACTTTCCAGAGCATAAAATACTGCATAGTTGCTGGAGATGGTTTGGTGCAATTTTATATATTTCAATGACGTTATGGTCTATGACAATCTATGATTGATCACTGTGAACAACATTAACTTTGATATATTCAAAAATCGAATGCCTGGTTGACCTCTCGTCCTTGATTCGTTTGCAATATTGATTTAAAGTTTATGCGAAAACATTTTTATTTACTGATGTGCTCATCCAACCCGATCTGTTGATTATATTGTCTGCCACAGCGGTCAATTCATCTTCATCAAGATCACACAATGGTCTAAACAAATTAGAGCCATAACTCTTTATTTTATTTTGAACAAAATCTTCCTGATTGATGCTCTTGGGCGAGCATAGCAAGGAGCCACTTTTGTAAAGCTTCAATACAGACTTCCATTTGCTCCAAAGTCGATTCGATGTCAAAAGAAGAGTTAGCTTATCTTTAATGCTCTCCTTATTTTGAACTTGAAAGATATCCATACATTCAGATTGGAAAGACTGCAAACATATAAAATTGAATATTCCAGTTAATTTTCTAATTTCATAACATAGGAAGCAATCTTAAGACTTTGATTGATAAGAAGAAAAATTTTATACCTGCCAAGCATCACTTGGAACGTTTCCCTTTCCAGGGCGGGATGGGCTACCATGGGATATCCAATTCTCCCTTGTTTTTTCAACTTGAGAAATGAATGGAGTCTCTAAAAATTCCTTGTTTGACAAATTTTTTGTTTGCATAATTTGCTGATGATGTGCTGAGGAACATCGCTATGTAGAAGACGGGCTGTTCGATGCTGATACCTTGAATGGAGCTATTTATATCAATCATCTGCAATGATTATTTTCTGCACATAGATAGTATGTTGCCCATCCAATATATAAAATTTACTATCGGCAAATTAATTTCTTCTTCATTTCCAGGAAGAAAGGGCAATGTAATCTCCTTATCGAAAGGAAATAGAATGGCATATCTCAATGTTGTTGTAAATGTATGGAGAAGAGATACAACCATCTTTTCCATGACCTCCTCATCAACCTTTCGATATTGTAAGTGTGGAGGCGCAACAACACATCTTGTTACGTCAATGGAAAAAACGTTCTCATTGAACAAAAAGAATTTGATCTGTTCTTGTTGAACTTCTTTTGAACTTTCAAAGATCTTAGTCACTTTCTGCATCATCGCTCTAGAAGGACTTCCTTTGAGTTGTTTGAAGGAATATTTGTCCACATCTTTTACAATAAATTGGAGAAATTCTCTTCTGTTGTACTTAAGAATCCTTTCATGGCACACCTTTATTGGCTTCTTACTAATATTCATGTAATGCAATACAGAGGAAGTTTTCGCAGCCTGCATTCTTTTCCTCCATACCGACAAAATTCCTTTCTTCAAGGATGACACGGTATCAATTCCGAAATGATTAGAAACATCATACGAGGGAAAAACCCACCCTTGCTTCGCATAGGAAATCGGATCTAGATCAGGACCACTTTTCATTAGATCTGGTCGATAATTAAAAACCATAAGATTAAGTTGTACAAGGAAACAATTTTCACCATTAACCGCTTCAACTTGAACTCGCAATTGTTCATCAGATTCAACGGGATCTGCATATGTCAATATTCTAGCTCTAGTATGAGCTCCATCCTCATTCAAGCAAAATATATATAAATCTGGGTACAAATTATCTGGTTCTTCCATCTCAACATACCATCCATTTCTGAATGGCTGAAGGCAGTAGTGATATGTTATCAATTCAAAGAGAGGGATTTCCTAGTAGTTACCAAGGCTCAACAACGCATCCATGCTTTATCTGCAAAACAGTCAATATTAAGTAGTCAATATAAGAATGCATATAGTGTGTATAATTATAAATTAGTGTTTTAATATTAGATGTATACTTGCAAATGTTCATGCTAATGATCGATGGTTAAGGAACGACCCCTCATTTTCAAAATCAATTGATTGATTAAGAACAAATCTACTAGCATTATCCATGAGAGATTGAATGCACATTTTATAGAGTCGTTTGAGATAAGGATCGATCATAGAACAAGTGATCATCATAGAAGGGGCGGTTGATCCTTCTTGTTTATGTGTTTGAGTTAATCACATGTTTTGTATTCAAGTTTATGTGAGTTTTTGTACTTAATTTATATGTATGTGAATGGTAATTGCACATTGATTAATTGGAATACAAGTGCGTGATTGTGAATATGAAACACATAGTTTGATGAATTCATGGCTAACTGGTGAATACAGTAGAGATTGAGCATAGTTCTGTATACTGCGATAGCTGCCAAGAGCGAATACATCTAGTTTTCTATCCCATTAGTTAGTTGATGTTAAATAGAACGATATGCGAAGATTGTAACGACATCTCTATATTGCCATGGTTAAGATAATCTTGATTATGTAACCCCTGTATTCACTTTGGCTTAGACTTCAACCTGTTTACAAGGTGATGCCGAAGAGGCCAGTGAAAGGGGTTTTGTTGTGTATACATTTATCTCATGAATGAAGGGTCGACCGACCCTTATTGTCCTCAGTCTTCTTTTAGTGTTCACCATTCTTCATATACATGAATTGACACTCTCGCCTTCGGAGGTTGAATATTTTGACAAAAGTATATGTAGGACACCCGATAATTTGAAAATATTTATGGTATTAAAAATGGAATTTACATGCATTGAATAGATGGAAACCTTAATTAAGCTTAGACAATTACTAGACAACAAGCTCTACAAATCATACAGAGATAACAAAAAAAACTTATTAAAGAGTATTGATTGGATTGTTTCTTATCTCTTCTTTTCCACCAGACCAAAGCATTTTGACTGTAACTAAATGGCTACCTTGGCTTTGTTAAAAATTCCCATGTAATGAAGGGGCGACCGACCCTTCTTCTACCAAGCAGGGTTGGAATTTCATTTCATCTTTTCCCTTCAAGTTAAATTTTTTTGACGTTTTGAACTTTAATCTTCCTCGTCACTTAACATTTTGTTGAAAAAATTACTCTTCAACAAAACTACTTTCGGTTAAATTTTTTTCTCAAAACGCAGCCAAAAGCCATTCTCCACACATGGGATCTCTTGTCCAACATTTAGAGCCTATTTCACGCCTACAGTGTACTACTTGGCTTCAATAGTGGTCCCACACAACTTTGTAATGCAGGTCAGGACATGGAAAGATACATGGATAGATCAAGATGACTTAAAACTATAAACAATTATTTCTTTGCGAGGATATTTTTCTCTCTGGCCTCCGAATATCACTATTTTGGCACTTTTTAATTGTTATCAAAGAGAGATTTCTTTTACGGAAAACTAAAACAAATCAGGAAAAAACATAAAAAAGATTTTATTCAATTTCAGTATAGTTGCAGTTACAAGATTATTCTTAGCTTGACTGTATTTGTGAATATAACTATTTTGACACTTTTTAATTGTTATAAAAGAGAGATTTTTTTACTGAAAACTAAAACAAATCAAGTAGCATAAAAAGGATTTTATTCGATTTCAGTATAGTTGTAGTTAAAAAATTATTCTCAGCTTACTGTATTTGTAAGCCACTGCAAAAGATACTCAAATGATTTAATTTAATACCATTTAGACTAAATAATTGACTGACCTCCCTGTCGATCCAAACGTTTTGGTGTAGAGTGTCAAAGCTCGAGTACTGACCTTTGAGGGCACATCCATACAAATGCATAGGCTATATGAGTTTACATCCTCGCCTTCACTCACCTGCAACATATCATGCCATTCCCTGGATGCATGGTCATGATCAACACATCAAGTATGGTACCTATTGCTAAGAGGCTCATGTCGATTCACTCACCCACCCATTTCCATTTGAGAATTTAACCACATTACTTATAAAGCTAATTACCTCGGCCTTCCACTAGGTCATGGAGATTCCAATCAATATGACTCAGTTTTAGCTTTATCTGAGATTGCTTACTCAATATTATGGGATCCTCTTCTACCACGAGCTACCTCCCAACAAATTCAACCTGCTGACTGCACTCAACTACATAGACTCTTAAAAAAAATCAGTCCTGACTTTCTCTCTAACATCCATTTTTTTTAGTAGAATCCCCCACGTGTTTGCTTACCGATATTTAAATCGATTTCGAATGCCCTTTCTTTCTCTAAGGAAGCAACCATGGTCACTTCTTAGAGATTTGCCGTAAAATTCCTCTTGGGAGTGGCGAACACAAAAAGACATCTACTGAGTATATTTCAGGGGCTTGTAAGTTTAGATATCCATCACAGGGGAGCGAGTCTCCACAATATTCAGGCGAAGGCACTAGTAAATGATTCACCAAAATTCCAATGACAACCCTAACCAAACACTTGCGTGCGATGAGGTGGGTGCCCTCTTGAATTATTGATCTCTACATAGTAACATCATGGCTGGCCACACCAGAAAAAATGGGAAGAAGAGCTTCCAAACAAGGAGAGCACATGCTCAACCACACTATGATTCTTTGCAAAGGCGGCTCCTTCAACCGCATCCACCATCACCCCTTTCTTTTCCAAAACAAGCTCATCAGGTAGCGGTGGATAGCGTTGCTGAGAGATGGGTCTTCAAAAATGTAACGCCCCATATTTTGACTAGGCGTGTTTATGAGTTAGACACCTTTCACTTTATTTGCTTATTATCTGTTGGACTCAACTAGATAGAGTGAACTATATTTTCGGCATGTTAGATGTGATGATATGTTGCTACTATGTTTAGGATGTTACTATGCCCATGATGATACTACGATTATGATGTTATGATGTTACCATCCTCATGATGTTTTTAGGTTTATGTGGTTACTATGTTGTAGTTATCATGAGATTCTTTTATTTCATCATGACAGTGTATGTTTAATAATCGTCCTGGATGAAATGTGATATATATGATGTGGTAATTATGCTGTGATCGATTTAATGATTTTATGTGATGAAATAAATGATGTTGACAATATGGATCAGACGATGATAGAATGGAAATATTGTTATAAATGTATGGCTGCAATGTACTAATCCGCAGGACATCGGGGCTATGTAATAGACGGATACTTGATATGAAGTATGGTATAGTACCTATTTTGTAGAGAGCCTTGTTTACCAAAGTTGATGATATGATGACACAAACCAATAATCTCGAGAGCAGCAATGTATGATTTGATAAGGGTGTAGACTCAGTATGTTGAGAGGGATGGATGTATTTCCCACCCTATGTTTCTATGATACCCGGGGTCGTGGGAGGGCCGTGCTGAGACACGCTCCCCAAGTTGTTGTAATGACGATGGTCGGATGCTTGCTAGGAGAGGCTAGGTCCGCTAGTTAGCCGATGCTAGCACTCTCAGGTTCTATGTGGTTGGGCCAGTATAGCTGGCACCCACTTTTGTACTAGCAGAGGAAGGATAGGGAGGATGCAGACGCAGGTTAGGATGGGAGGATATTTTAGTTAGTACTGTTGAGGGTTGGGTATTCCTTGATCTTGAGTTAGTGGTAGCAAGTACATTTCCTTGTACTTGATTGATTGAATTGATGTAATCATAAAAATAATGAAATGAAATCTTAAAAACTCATAAATATAACCGATGATGTTTTAGTAATGTTATGATAAATGTAATATACTTGTTCTATTTGCATGAAGTATTATTAGTATTAGTTAGCTGTTAAGCATAGGAAATATGATGTATGTTTATAGTACTTGTCAGACCTGTGCATACACTGGCCATGCATGCACATTTTGTACATGTGTGATAGTATCGGTTTACAACATACTTATCAGTATTTAACAATGTTATAAGTTGTCATAGATAACTCAGTTAAGGTTTGGGTAAACGACATGAGTATTAGATGATCGATTTGTTTATGTATAAAATAAGTTAATTAATCTTATATGTAAACATTGTAATGAGCAATTAAAATAATTGCCGCCAATTGTAATTCTCATCAAGTGAAGGTATCGGAAATATGAAGTATAGCAGATAAACGTTAATGATGGAAGCGTGTATTATCTAATTGTTAATATTGATTAATTAAACCCTTAAGAGTACTTTGTTTATCAATGAAAGTATGTTAGATTAGTGCTAAGGTACTTATTATTAATTAAGTATGTTAGATTAGTGCTAAGGTACTTAAATAACCATTAATATTTTATTATTATTATTATTATTATTATGATTATTTAATATTATTATTATGATTATTTAACAAATGTTAATAATGATAATGTGCCATTATTGGAATGAAAGAAATCATAAGTGGGTAAGTGAACATGTTTGAATTATTAAATTAATTAATTTATTGTTATGAAACGAGAAAGGAGTATTATTAAATTATTAAATGAGGAAGGTTAAGATAAAACTCAATTAAATATTATATTCATAAATTACTGTCATGTCACAAAACCGATCTGAGATTGGATTTTTATATATATTTATAATTAAAACAAACTACCACTTCAAATTTGAAAGGGTCAACATGATAGTATTTAATTATTATTTATTCAACATATTAAATGGAGGATAAGACTAATATTGAATCCACCGCCTCATGAATGTCTTAAATTGAATATTTCGAGAATCATTAAATAATGTACATTCAACCCCTCAAATCCAACCTAACTAGTCTTAATACCATTGAACTGCTCGAGAAAAGAAGTACTATAAAATAACATTTATTTATGAATTGGATTGTAAAACAAGCAATCAATTTAATGTTTTGGGGACTCGAGGGTTTTTATGGAGGGTGGTGGAGTAAACAGGAAGGCAAGTGGAGGAGGAAAATGGATCTATAAAGCAATGGTTTCACGGAGATGAGAGGGGGGGTTTTTTGGTTTTCTTTTGGGAGAGGTACACTTAGTATTTTAGTATTTTGATGAAAAGGAGGAATGCCGAGGAGGGGGAGAACTCGAAGCTTTGAGGAGGTGGGAAACTCAAAGATTGAGGTGGGGTTAACTCAGAGAAAAATTACTATTGAACTATGGAAAGGTACTAAGGAAAGTTGCTGTCGGGATTATTGGTTTGTGGGCTCGGGGGCTAGGAAACCCGTCGGTTTCCTAAGGCCAGCACGATAAGAGCTGGTTGGCAGGGTGGTTCATCCATTTTGGTATAAAGGCTTGGAATGGAAAGTCTGTGGGAGCAAAAATCTTGGACGGGAAAGGCTACAGGAGCAAGGGGAAATCTACAGCCTACATTGGTCCAGGTATTCTACTGGTAGTTAGAAAAATGATTTATATTTCAATATACTGAGTATTATGCAAGAAATTACAATTATATGTATGTTGTTAAAATTACTATATGTAGGTGCATTGTATGCTACTAGACATTTCCTAATCACTAAAATTATGCAGAAAATTAGCATAATGAAAGCATAATGATACTTATTTATTATTGAAATAAATATGAAAGAAAAAAAACTCCGTAGGAGCTGGTTACAAAACTATCATCAAAATCTAGAATTTCGGTGCCCTTCCGGATAGAGGGGCATTGCATTTGGTATCAGAGCCACTGGCTCAAAAACTCGGACCTCAAGAGGCCTTTACACATCTAACTATCCTAAATTTTACTATGTCTAAGCTTACATAATGACATGGAACTTAGCACAAAACCTTGTCTCCAAAATTGAACACCAACAATCCAAAACTCAGTTACAGATTACCCGCAAAATACACAGTTACAGATTACCTGCAAAATACACAAACATAAATTACATTAGTAAGCTAAAGGAAATATATATATATATATATATATTCTTTCCATTATGCAAATTAATAGGAAAAATATATATATATATTCTTTCCATTATGCAAATTAATAATGATGTGAAAATTTTCTTTTATCTTATTTCGGAATTATCAAGTGCATATATATATTATCAAATAAAAGAAGATACGATAATTTTATGCGTATATAGGAAATTTTAATCTTCAAACCATAGGAATACATATCTATATATATTTGGCACGACAAGGAAAAAAAAAAAAAACAGAGAGGTGTTTTCCTCAATACAAAATATGAAAAAGAATCACCAAATACCTGTAAAAATATTACACTGTAAAAGGAGCATAGTCTGTATGGACTGTTGTTTTCCATAGATTGGCTGGCTGTACTAATTCCCAACTTCAAATAGCCTAAATATGACACAGTCAAATGTACACTATTTACAACTTTCAGTGATTTCTTCCCCACATTGTCTGGTTGTTGTTTCTGAGCGCTAAATTTCTCCATAAATCTGTCTTTAAAAGTTTCAATGCCTATTGATAAAAAACATAGAGTTTTTTTTTTGGAGCGTTAATAACTATCCAAAGTCAAGCTCGAGACTCCACGTCACATCAAATACCCTTTAATTAATCTGTAAGATTTCATATTCCAATCACAAACTATACAAATTACAAAGTTAAAGCAGATATGAGGCGAGTATCTAGGTGTTCTGTGATATAAGTGTGTAGTTTCAAAAATGATGGTCTGGGCTTTGACAGCGAAGCAGGTATTAGGA
Organism: Larix kaempferi; assembly: GCA_027924585.1. Lineage (NCBI taxonomy): Eukaryota > Viridiplantae > Streptophyta > Pinopsida > Pinales > Pinaceae > Larix > Larix kaempferi. The sequence goes on from BSBM01000087.1 coordinate 10,887,148, forward strand.
AAATTATTGTAGCAAACCTGTTCTCTATGGACTATATTACTTATCCGGATTACCAGTAAGCAGTAGTAGCAGGATTTTCTGTTGTTTATACTTGAAATTCTCTTCTACCTCACAGCCTACACCACCGAAGAGAAGTGCGTGTGATTTTGGGAGAATTGCTTGCAAGCATCGATGGATCTCTTTAGTTTCTGGCACTTTCATTTGAAGCAACACATTATCTTTTATTCTATATATTTGCTAGACATTTAGCCCAACTTGCTAAGCTATTCCAAGTGGTCTCGATTTACTGTATTGTGGATTCACACAACCTGTAGTAATTCACGAGTTGATTTTAGTATTATCCCTCTCAGAGTGTTATAATAACAAGGGCGCCCTCTCCTATTTTAAGTACGACTTCATCCAGGGAAGAGAGGATCTAGAGGGCCTCCTTCATCTTATCCTTTACGCCTTGGGCTAGCTATGGAACCCCTTTATTCACTTGTTGAACCCTAAATTCAAATATTTAATGCTAAACCCTAATCTTCTAGATCTCTTTCTATGAGATTTAAAAAGAAAAAATGGCATATTTGATGCACTTCAAGACGGATGTTCTAAACACTAAAATAGCTGCAGAACTTGGAAAGCATAAGAAACAAGAAAGAAGCTGGGAAATAATCTTGGAGTTGGTTTGGCAACGATAGGTAGAGGTTGCAAGTCCCAATCATTCTCCATAGAGGGATGATATACTTGACAATGCAGGTATGTTTCCCAGGTCACACTAATGGGCCATAGGAAACATTCACCCAAGTGTCTGGCTCACCAAGCTACAACTAACAAGGAGCTAGTAACCCATGCACTACGCATCAGGGAGTGATGCGCAGAGCCAACAGCTCACAGAGGCGGCCACTCGGCTAACAATATATATGAGAAAAAAAAAAGGGCTAAATGATTGAATCAACTCTTCTACCTACCAACTTCTAGTTTAGAGAAACTGTAACAGCAAAAGAAAAGCATTTACATATATTGCTTAAAGCAATCGATCTTACAACCAAAATTTCAGGATGGAAATACTTTATTTAGGGTTTGGAAGGCAAAATGTGACTGATGGGTTTTAATGAAAACTATTTAAATAAGGTTAAATAAAAAAAAGAGACAAAAAAAGGGGCGGCCTGGTAAACAATCTTGGATTTAAGTTGGTTCGGCAACGATAGGTAGAGGCTGCAGGTCCCAATCACTATCCATAGAATGATGAAATAGTTGACAATGCAGGTAGGTTTCACTCATCTCAATCCCAATCAGCCATAGACTACCAGTTCCTCCGTACAAAGCTCTATAATTATTGATTTGTACCACTTAAAACATCAAATTTGATAGGAAAAATGCACCAGAAGGGGTAAATGTAACTGTAAAACGTGTCTATAGGGATTATCATTTGTGAAGTCATGTGGGCTTTGAAGTCCCAGCTTACCAATACCAAAGCCCAATGCATAAGCGTTAAGTCAAATATGAAAGCAACTCTCACTCTTTCATGGTTAGTTGACAGATATTTAGTCCAGATAGGTAAGTGGCCTTCAGAAGAGCCTTTGCGTATTGAACTTGCAGATTGCATGTTAGTTTGGTTTGGGCTCAGTCTGCACTAGTCTTGCTGCTGGCTACTTAGAGACTACTACTATTGGGCTCCTGGGATTGATTGGAGAGTGAACCCGAACTACTAAGGTCGCCAAGGAAAGACCCACAAGGAACCAAAATCTTGCACAACACGTTGAGATCTAGCGTGAAGGAAAGCACCATCATGTCACAAACGTAGTGCTCCAGACAAAAATTCACAAACCACCTGCAATTAATAAATTTCCAGATAAGTTACGGTGAAAATGCCATACCTGGAAAATGTCTCGGAAAATGCCATAAGCTTAATACCGCTTGCTCGAAGGCCTGAAGGTTGTAAAGACTCTTATAAATCCTTGGAAATTCGACTAAAAGGTGGGGGGCTGCACTTGGTTCTCTTTTCGCAGAAACCCTAGTCAGTAATAGCGTTCTTTTATTCTGTCACGCTGTTCTCCCAAAAGGGTTGGTCAAATAACTAATATTTAATTGATAACTATTCAGAAGGATTTTTACTACTCCACTATTGCAAAAATGGAAAATTTGTTTTGGCTTTATGTTCACCGCGTTTTTTTATTATTATTATTATTTTGTTTTAACATTTATGAGATTAAGTAAATATTTAAAATTACTTTTAGAACGTTGTTTGGGCTGCGATCTCTGAGTTGGGCTGCGCCCCTCTCAAAAGAAAAAAGGAAAAAAAAATGGGGTTGCTCTCACTCAGCTGCACGAATTTCTTTTTTGGAAAAAGCCTTAGTATGATGCCGATCGGTATCAGAAACCATGGATGTAGAAACCCTGGCTGTAAAGTCTAATGCAAAAATCAGAAAAATGATTACCATTAAGCTATAAACAAGGGGACAAATCCAATTTCAAATAAGGAAGTCACACCCGAATTTCAATATCAACCGAACTTCACACCCATTTCCAAGTATCACTTGATTTTAGTCAAACTATGTCCTCTAAATGCCCACAAGCATCATGGAAACCCTAGCATGAACATGTACAAAGAGCCCACAAGTGATGTGCTGTACTCAATGCGTTTGGCTGTATTCAACGCGTGCTGTGTTTAAGGGAAATCAGTTGGCTGAGCATCAAATCCTATGATAGCCATAACCATCTACAACTAATAGCAAGAATAGAAGCCTCTATGCAAGCAGTTGTAGAATAATTGTAACTATCTTTGTAGTAAACATCAAAATGTTTTTTTTAAATAACCAACAAACTACGCGTACCTAGCTTAATGCCAGACAAATTACATTATTAACTTGGACACAAAACAAAACAAAAACAAACAATAACGCAACTCAACCCTTAGCTCGAGTGCATCAAGAGGTGGATGGGCAATGTTAGGTCATTGTTGTGCTTATGAAATATATGTAGAAATATATATATATATATATATATATATACATAAAAATAAAAATAAAATAGATCTACACACCAGAGCGCCAAGAGGAGAACATTTTGCGAGTGGGGATGTACGAAAATGAGAATTTGGTGGAGAGTCGTGAATCAGAAGAGATAGTGGAGTCTGGCGTTTGAACTTAATAAATAGTGAGGCTTGCAGTCATCTTTCCGATTTAAAATTTAGCTACTTGAACCCAACAAAGACACAGAGCCAAGCTTGCCATGATTGTTGTCAAGAGGCAGAGAACTACGGACCTCACGGAACAAAAAAAAAACTCTCTCCTTCGCGCACGGTGATGAGGAGGGCTGATTAAAAGAGGTAGACCGCCCTCCACCCAAGCTCCAGAGGAAAAACACCTGGTGGCATGCGAGTCGATGCATGGCAGACATGCATGTTGCCTCTTTGTGGGCTCCCTTAGGTGAATGGAGGGAAGGAAAGGTGAGTAGCATGGTTGTCACGTGGAGGGGCAGCGGGGGATGGCTGACAGTGGTAGCTGGCTACGCGTGGGGATACGGGGAGAGATAGGTGGAGAGGCGATAAAATAAAATTAAAATATAATAATAATTTGCAAATTGTGATAAACGAGTGGGTTGTAACATAGATTTTCATATTATCATTATTTTTTTTAAATTACTTTGATTTCATTTAACTTTGATTTTATTTAAATTGGATTTTAAATTATATATATTTTGACAATCTATATAAACTACATAGGTTGATTATATATATATCATTTTATAAATCATATAAAACTTGTATAAAAATAAAATAAAATGATATCAATTCTATTTTGTTTCTTAATTAAAATTAAAATTAAATTTTTAAATAGAGTTAACTATAAAAGATTTATGAATTGACACTAAAGAATGGGTGTTGCTCGAATGTAAAAGTTAACATTAAGGGTTGACACTTAATGTTCATAATGTCAATATAGATTAGATTAATTAGATTAAGGGTTGGCATTAAAAGTGAACTAAAATGTAAGTATTCATTCTTAACCATAACTTTAAGTATTAAGACCCCAAAATGGCTTCTGTTGAGACTTCGAACTATAGTCGAAGGGGCGAGATGAACACAGAATCTCACAAGCAAGACACCGATGAGACCAACACGACGAAATGAACACTAGGACACTGAAAAGTTTACATGACGAAACAATTTAATAAAAATGACCATAGGGTTAACACGACAATCCTAACAAACTATTCCTTACACGTAAGTATAAACAAATGCATAACTAAATTTCATGTTTGCTTATGTTCGAGTGTTGCAATGATACAATGCGGTAAGGAATGGATATGCTATAACCCATAACTTATGTATAATGAATGAGTTACATTACGCCTTAAAACACCTTCATTTATGAGAAGACGTTAAAAGTCTAGTTGTATTGGAAAACACCATAGTGTGAGCTGACATAGTTGAATCTAGGCATCAAATTGGTAAGTAAATATATGTGCACAAGTGTTGGATATTGATGCTTGATAGTACTAATTAATCAGTATGATGTATTCTATGCATCACATTATGTGCAATTAATCGTGTTTCAACATAGTAAGTGGAAAGAATTGAAGGAACTAGGTATGTGCGAGAAAAGGGTAGGGGTTATATGTCGCTAGTCTTGCTTATGTTAAATTGTCATGATGGGGAAAAATATTATTGAGAAACAACTAGGATTTAATAATTGCAAAATGAACAAGCAATAAAATATAAAAGTAGGTAAATTATTGAGGGACTAATGAAGTTACCGTGAATGAACGTGCGTTGAAACCTCAACAAGGTTAAGTGAAATAATAATACAAGTAAATGGGGTAGTAATGGAGGCAAAATAGGAATCGATGTGCACCTCAATGAATAAAGTTACATTGTTTAAACCCCTAACAGATACTATCAGTGAACTTAAGCATTTTGATAAGATATAGTTACTAAAAACATTCTAATAAATGATAGTTCTCCTAATTTAATATTTGTTACAATACTTATGGTTATCAAGGATGCAGATTGATTATTAACACTAAGGTAATAATAATGTTTGACCTTAGGATGAAATAACAGGGATCTTCATCTCCTAGGAGAGGTATGCAAATCTTAAAGATCCTTGTAGTTGCTTGTTGAATAATTAAAGATTATGAACTCTCATCTCTCCATTTTAAAAACATCGATTATTCTATGCTAAGTTAGATCAAGATACGCCTATGATGAGGACTTGGTTGTGTGACGAATAAACTGATCAAGATGAGGTAAATTAAGGACATGGTTATAGGTTCATAGTATGATGTTAAGGTGGGTAGCACCTGATTATAACCTTTAATAATTCTAAATATAATATTGAGATTCTACAAGAAGTATTAATCTAAATGTCTCATTAATTATTAGAATACATATTAGGGTATTAAAGATATAGAACCATAAGATAATATCAGCATAGTTGGTCAAGTCAAAGCTAAGTAGGACAAGTATGGCCAACACCTGCTAATTGCAAGAATGAAGAGGTTAGGCATCAAGATTTTCTTTGCATTATTATGACCATAACTTCGGGACGAAGTTTCCTGAAGGGTGGGTGTATGTAATGCCCCATATTTTGACTAGGCATGTTTATGAGTTAGACACCTTTCACTTTATTTGTTTATTATCTGTTGTACTCAACTATACAGAGTGAACTATATTTTCGGCATGTTAGACGTGATGATATGTTGCTACTATGTTTAGGATGTTACTATGCCCATGCTGATACTACGATTATGATGTTATGATGTTACCATCCTCATGATGTTATTAGGTTTATGTGGTTACTATGTTGTAGTTATCATGACATTCTTTTAATTCATCATGATAGTGTATGTTTAATAATCGTTCTGGATGAAATTTGATATATATGATGTGGTAATTATGCTGTGATCGATTTAATGATTTTATGTGATGAAATAAATGATGTTGACAATATGGATCAGACGATGATAGAATGGAAATATTGTTATAAAATTATGGCTGCAAAGTACTAATCCGCAGGACACCGGGGCTATGTAATAGCCGGATACTTGATATGAAGTATGGTATAGTACCTATTTTGCAGAGAGCCTTGTTTACCAAAGTTGATGATACGATGACACAAACCAATAATCTCGAGAGCAGCAAAGTATGATTTGATAAGGGTGTAGACCCAGTATGTTGAGAGGGATGGATGTATTTCCCACCCTATGTTTCTATGATACCCGGGGTCGTGGGAGGGCCATGCCGAGACACGCTCCCCAAGTTGTTGTGATGACGATGGTCGGATGCCTGCTAGGAGAGGCTAGGTCCGCTAGTTAGCCGATGCTAGCACTCTCAGGTTCTATGTGGTTGGGCTAGTATAGCTGGCACCCACTTTTGTACTATTGAGGAAGGATAGGGAGGATGCAAACGTAGGTTAGGATGGGAGGATATTTTAGTTAGTACTGTTGAGGGTTGGGTATTCCTTGATCTTGAGTTAGTGGTAGTAGGTACATTTCCTTGTACTTGATTGATTGAACTGATGTAATCATAAAAATAATGAAATGAAATCTTAAAAACTCATAAAGATAACCGATGATGTTTTAGTAATGTTATGATAAATGTAATATACTTGTTCTATTTGCATGAAGTATTATTAGTATTAGTTAGCTGTTAAGCATAGGAAATATGATGTATGTTTATAGTACTTGTCAGACCTGTGCATACACTGACCATGCATGCACATTTTGTACATGTGCGATAGTATCGGTTTACGACATACTTATCAGTATTTAACAATGTTATAAGTTGTCATAGATAACTCAATTAAGGTTTGGGTAAACGACATGAGTAATAGATAATCGATTTGTTTATGTATAAAATAAGTTAATTAATCTTATATGTAAACATTGTAATGAACAATTAAAATAATTGCCGCCAATTGTAATTCTCATCAAGTGAAGGTATCGGAAATATGAAGTATAGCAAATAAACATTAATGCCGGAAGCCTGTATTATCTAATTGTTAATATTGATTAATTAAACCCTTAAGAGTACTTCGTTTATCAATGAAAGTATGTTAGATTAGTGCTAAGGTACTTATTATTAATTAAGTATATTAGATTAGTGCTAAGGTACTTAAATCACCATTAATATTTATTATTATTATTATTATTATGATTATTTAATATTATTATTATGATTATTTAACAAATGTTAATAATGATAATGTGCCCTTATTGGAATGAAAGAAATCATAAGTGGGTAAGTGAACATGTTTGAATTATTAAATTAATAAATTTATTGTTATGAAACGAGAAAGGAGTATTATTAAATTATTAAATGAGGAAGGTTAAGATAAAACTCAATTAAATATTATATTCATAAATTACTGTCATGTCACAAAACCGATCTGAGATTGGATTTTTATATATATTTATAATTAAAACAAACTACCACTTCAAATTTGAAAGGGTCAACATGATAGTATTTAATTATTATTTATTCAACATATTAAATGGAGGATAAGACTAATATTGAATCCACCACCTCATGAATGTCTTAAATTGAATATTTCGAGAATCATTAAATAATGTACATTCAACCCATAAAATCCAACCTAACTAGTCTTAATACCATTGAACTGCTCGAGAAAAGAAATACTATAAAATAACATTTATTTATGAATTGGATTGTAAAAGAAGCAATCAATTTAATGTTTTGGGGACTCGAGGGTTTTTATGGAGGGTGGTGGAGTAAACAAGAAGGCAAGTGGAGGAGGAAAATGGATCTATAAAGCAATGGTTTCACGGAGATGAGAGGGGGGGGGTTTGGTTTTCTTTTGGGAGAGGTACACTTAGTATTTTAGTATTTTGATGAAAAGGAGGAATGCCGAGGAGGGGGAGAACTCGAAGCTTTGAGGAGGTGGGAAACTCAAAGAATGAGGTGGGGTTAACTCAGACAAAAATTACTATTGAACTATGGAAAGGTACTAAGGAAAGTTGTTGTCGGGATTATTGGTTTGTGGGATCGGGGGCTAGGAAACCCATCGGTTTACTAGGGCCAGCACGATAAGAGCTGGTTGGCAGGGTGGTTCATCCATTTTGGTATAAAGGCTTGGAACGGAAAGTCTGCGGGAGCAAAAAGCTTGGACGGGAAAGGCTACAGGAGCAAGGGGACAATCTACAACCTACATCGGTCCAGGTATTCTACTGGTAGTTAGAAAAATGATTTATATTTCAAAATACTGAGTATTATGCAAGAAATTACAATTATATGTATGTTGTTAAAATTACTATATGTAGGTGCACTGTATGCTACTAGACATTTCCTAATCACTAAAATTATGCAGAAAATTAGCATAATGATACTTATTTATTATTGAAATAAATAAGAAAGAAAAACAACTTCGTAGGAGTTGGTTACAAAACTGTCATCAAAATCTAGAACTTCGGTGCCCTTCCGGATAGAGGGGCATTGCAAAAAACACGAGAGTGAGATATCAAAATGGTGGTGGCTACATGCTTCACTCAATTCCCAACATGTAATTAGCTCAGAGGATTTTTCTGGTATGAATCTGGACCATGCAAGGAAAGGAACCCCCTAATGGCGATAAATTAAATCTCCCCTGGTTTTAGTTCTGTTATCTGCTGCATAAAAAAACACACTTGGACGCTGTCGGCACTGTGTAGATGAAAGTGACTGTGACTGTAAATATGTAGCAGTAGAGGAAATCGAGTGGAGATTCGCATTTAGTGTGAAGCGACTAGTTGGGATAGTACGAACTACGAAGGGTTCACGTCAAAGCAAAAGGGGTCCATCCCAGTTACCATTACCAACTTATTATCACGTTACCTCTATGTTATTAACACCTTGCTAACCACAACTAGCCACATTTTATAAAAAAATTGAACGTCAAAAATACGTTATTGCTAGTTACTTACTCGTTGAACTCGATGGCTTGGAAAAATTTATGGCGGTAAATAACAAGAAAAATTCCCATCAAATTCCAATACTGCTACCAGGTATTCTTTTCATAATAGTTCTAGACTGCAAGAAGGGTCGGCCAATCCTTCTTGTGTTTAACATCCTGGATACAGCTGAACTCCTGGATATAGGTGTCCACAATTTTATAGTAAACAAAGGGGCGGCCGATCCTTCTTGTCGGAGGTCAAAAGTCAGGATAAATATTATTTATATGTTATAACTTAGCCAATCTCCATTCCCCACTATTTACTGCGGAAGTCAAGAGTTGGGAATTGTTGTCCCATCCCGCAATCTGCATTGCGAGTTGTGGGATAGCTGAATTGATGGAACGTTTTAAGAAATATAGGTATCCACAATTCACAATATATTTGCATCTTCGGAAAAGGCGATGAAATCCTCATGCGGGGTGCAAGAAGGGTTGGACGATCTTTATTGTGCCGAGTATTATGTTCAAAGTAGTTCTAGGGTGCAATAAGGGTCGTTCAATCCTTCTTGTGTTCACCATTCTGGATACAGGTGAATTGTAACATATAGGTGTCTACAGTTCTCTACTAAATGAAGGGGCAGCCGATTCTTCTTGTCGCAAGTCGGCATAAATATTGTTGATATGTTATAACTTATCCAATACACTAATCCCAACTATTCATTGCGGAAGTTGGAAGTCTGGAATCGTTGTCCCAACCTAGGTGGGTTGAATATTTTTACAATTCACTCATAAATGAAGGGTGGGCCGACCTTTCTTCTGCCGAGTATTCTATTCAAAATAGTTCTAGACTGCCAGAAGGGTTGGTCGATCCTTCTTGTGTTCACCATTCTGGATATAGGCGAATGGTTGGATATAATTGTTGACAATTTTATAATAAACAAAGGGACGGACGATCCTTCTTGTCAGAGGTCAGAAGCCGAGATAAATATTGTTTATATGTTATAACTTAGCCAATATCCATTCTACAATGAATTCTGCATTAATTTGGAAGAAAGAACATTGACAATATTTAAATGTGTGGATCAAATCATATAAAATGAATTCTAACTCAGACATTACAGTCAACTATGAGGCAAAGCGATAAGATCGTGTAACACAAAATACATTCACAAAAGAGAAATTAAAAGAATGAAGAAAGTAACAACATATGAATCTCTGTTTCGGATATACTTGTACTTCTGTTATTCATTAAGGTCTTCAAAAAATATTATGTCACTGTATTTTTTTCTCTCGGATCCAACCCCTATTACTTTGTAAAATCAAAATTATACAAAATGTTCTTTGAATTCTTCGCTAAAAAAAGAAATTTCAAAGAAATCTACCAATGGGACATCCAAATCTATTCTCAAATATTTATTCCTGACATAACCTATGTTTTGGTTTCCCAAATCTTTCAACAATTTTCCATTGCTCTTGAGTTGGGATTTCATAATCCATCATTTCTTTCACCATCACCTCCAATTCTATGCATTCTGTGTAACATACATCTGGAAAACCCTTCTTAATCATTACAAATTGTTCAAGTATTTGAAAATCATCAGTCAATTTATCAATTATTGTCTTTCTAGTTAATCCTTTGACCATGACATATGATCATAATTTATCCTTTCAACGTCTTGGAAATCCATAATCTTCAGTAATTTTTCTACTACAGAGAGGGCTTCCTTATTCTTAATGATAAATGGACCAAATTTAAGAGGGAATTTCACATCCAATGCTTTTTTGAAAGCATATAAATGTTCTTCTTCGTAATGCAACCTTTGTCTAATAAATTCCAAGGCAAAAACCCTCACTGTTAAAAAGGCTGGCAACAGATATGGTGCTCCAGTAAAACCATACACCCTAATTATAGTATGTTCTGTATACAAGAACCAATCACCTGTTTGGACTTGTGGTGTAGGTTGCAAAGTTTCTTTCATTTCTTCTAACACTCAGGGCATTTCAGCATTAAAAATAATTCTGTAAGCTTCTTCCATGCTTTTATGGGTGAACTCAAACACATTGACCCGTGTAGGAATGTCATGAGAAAAGATGGTACAAAGAAACTTGGATTCCAAAATTTTTGAACACACCAACAACTTCATAAGATATGATTGATATCTGAAATGCTTCAACTGGTTGAATTTCACCAACTAGACATGAATCGCTTCAGCAAGGATTTCATCAAAATTAAAACAACACACCGGACTCAACTGTGACTCTGGTGAAATTACTTGGAGAGGGAAACCTAACATAACTTCTGTGATTGACTTATCACTATCTAGACCTAAAATTTGACTCAACAAGGATAGAACTAACTGGGTATCTCGTTGAAAGACATCAATACTCAAAGGGAATGATAGGTTTTCATGCGACTGACCATCTTTCAAGACTTGTAATAAAAACTTGTCTTTTTTTGTAGGACTACAATTTCTATAAAACTTTGCCAAATTTTCTTCATTAAACGACTCAGGGCTTTTGGGAAATGTTTCAGGTAAACGTATAACCTCACAGATAGTCTGCGCATTTACTCGGCATAGAATTTTGGTCATTTTTACATTGATGATTACCCTTTCTCCTTGCAAATAATTCACCACACACCAACAAACAAATTCGGGGAAGTGTAGGGTTTGTTTGACACAAAAATAGTACAGAAAAAAACCAAAAACATTAAATACATCCTTTTCCTACGACTTAAACTGTGAAATACTACACATAGACAAAACAAGGTCGAAAATATCCCCCTGTCAAATACAAGCTTCTCGTTTTCATCTAAACTTTCATTGAAGGGAAGAATGTATTGGCTTTTCTCCATTTGGGACACAAAATCTAAACACTGAGAGTTTCGAGCTACCTGTGAAGTGAGCTTCTTGCATGATTTTATAGTTGACAAAGACAACGCTGTGTTTCCCGCGGGTTCTTTTCCTCCCGGAAATAAGCGACAAAAACATTTTTTAAAATTTTGAACAAACCTTTTATAGAACATATGATTAGGTGGTTTCAGAACTTGCAATGAGTAGTTTAAATTTAACCACTTTTTGTAGCGGACTCCACCAACGCTTGCCACGTGGTAAGTGGTTTTATTTTTGCTCCACCTTCTCCAAGTTTAACCACCGTGCACTTTCTAGCGTGGCAAGCCATTTCCACCGTCGATTTGCTTCTCGGTGAGTCTGCATCATTGCCACGTTGCTACACATTTGCAACTTTTGGTGTGAGTCGTCCATTTTTTTAGCGCCTTTTCCACCTCTACCCTTGGAGTGAAAGACCTTATGTAGAGACCTTAGAATAGTGACAATATTTGCAATGTTCCTCTCTATAAACATTAATAAGCAATGTTATATTAATGTTAAATAAACCAAGAATCCATATAGAATAAATTTAAAAAACATAAAGACAAAAATGCTAACAATATGAAGAAATCACTTGTTTGATCAATTATACCAATTATAGACATTGTTTGTAGATGGGTTTGTAGAATATCTAGTGTAACATGGGAAGGAGTCAATAAAGAAGAGGGAGAGATGACCATAAGAGATAAGAGAAGTCTAAACAACAAGATCAATCTTCCAAGATGGCATTGAGATGAAACATTAAATTAGGAAAAGAAGGAGAGATCACATATCGTAGCAATAACATCTAAGGTTGGTGTTGTTTTTTTACACAATCCATTTCATATTAGCTGCATAATTCTATTGTCAATGTAGTGTCCCTTTTTAATAAATTTGTTAAAATTGGAAAATTGCAATTTTTGGCCAATTCGACCCTTAGACAATTAATGACTCGAATGCTTCCAAATGGCTCCAAATGATTCTGATTTGGGTCTGAAGGTGTTTGAAAGGTATTCGGACATAAAAAGTGACAAAATTTGCATTGTTCCTCTCTACATCTTTTAATAAGCAATGTCTAACCGAGATAAACCAAGAACCCATATAGAGGAAATTGTCGAAACATAAAAAATACCTAACAATTTGAAAAATATTCATAACCATTGAGGTGTAATATGACACATTTATGCAGCTATTACAGGCTTGGAAACTTCCAAAATACTTCATCCACTTGCATTTACAATTCGAGAATGAAAGGCATAATTACTAGGAAAATCTATGTTGAAGCCCCCAAGGGTAGATGGCTCCAAAAGACTCTTTTAAAGGATTTCGAATTGGGTCTGAAGGTATATGAAGGGTATTAAGACATAAAAAGGAACCTCATCGGTGATTGTATACTAGTATCAGAATACTTCTGCAACATCCATCTAACTTCAGGAGAAGTTGCGGAATTTTACTAGTCAAATCGAGGTTCAAAACCCCCAAGGGTAGGGGACAAAGATGGATTCCCAAATGTTGTAAGAGATTCCCAAATTTCAGAATAGAGACATGGTACTGATAAAGGACTTAAATGATATCCCCAATGCATCATCAATTAGTTTCTATGCGCTTCATCAACTACCATAAATCAGATGTTTGTATACATGTCTTCACATAAGTCTAGGGGGAAATGCTAGTAAACTTCACCACTAGTTATGAAATTCGAGATTTAGGTTCCAAGGACTTGTGCAATGTTAATGAATCAAACTTCTTAATGACATTAATGACACTCCATACATCAACAAAATCACAAATATTGACTTATACAATTCGAAATAATGTCTCTTCAATCTCTGGCAACAAGATATAGGGAAAATGGCACCGTTTATGCATTGTTTGGTATTTTTACATAGTTTCACTTGGTATTTCGACTTGAGATTATTTCGAGCATTAAATACAGAGTATATCTATCAGAATACAAATAAATGGATATTCTTGGACCATCACAAAAGCTACTCTCCTTCTTTGTTCTTGCAACTTTTATAAACTTCTCAAGTCCTCCATGGGTACATCTCGGGACTAATGACATTGTCTCTGAAAAACCTGTCTTGGCATCAACCAAATATGATGAAGCATCATTTAATAGCTTCAAGTTCAATTCCATAGGTGTGGCCATGTCCTTGCATTCCATCATCCCGAACCGCTTCAGTATCTCTACTGCATACTTCTTTGTCCAAGGAAGATTGTATCTGCACTTTGCCACACCTCCATGCCTAGAAATTAGTGCATCGTACTCAAGTCCCTTATCTCAAAATCGATAGCAAGCTTCCTCTTCATTTCAGAAATCAACCCATCCTCACCCGTCACAACCAAGTCATCCACATACAGTAGGAGTTTCACTGGTCCAGGATTTCCTTCCTCAACCTTCTAGTGAAGGTTGGAATCCGCTTTACTCTTGGTAAAGCCTAAACTAGTCAGGAAACTGTCAATTCTGCCATACCATGTCTTGGGTGCCTATTTCGAATCGTACAAAGATTTATTCAGTTTACACACATGATTCTCCATGTCATGTGTTTCAAACCCGAGTGGTTGATCCACATACACTCCCTCTTCCACTACACCGTTCAATAATGCAGTCCACATATCCCATAACTTTCTAGATGCCTTCCATCTCTACCAGAACTAATTGTTAAGAGTGCGCACTAATCCAACATGTCAACAAAGAGGTTTCATTCTAGATAAGTAGAAATGGAATGTTGTACAGTACCATAGACCACTTAGTACCCATTACTTGCATATAAGTTAAGTATCTTGTTCATAATTTAATGCAATTTTTTTCTAACATGCATAATATACATCCTAAATCTAGGAACATAAGTATGTATATGAGTGAACAACATTATTTAAGTAATCATATATTATACAATAAATAATATTAATTCAAATACTTATCTTTGTTTGGTTGTTGGGTGGACTCCCTCTCAATCTTTGATTCCTTGCAGGAACTACTAGAGTCTCTAATAGAGTGTTCTTCTTCTTGTGGGAGCTGCTTTTGTTCCTAGGACAATCTCCTTCTTGTGATGAGGATGCTCCGTGTTGTTGTAATTCTTCTTGGTATGTGCTGTGAGAGCCTGGTCTTCACTACCCATGTTTTCATTTTCAAGCTACAATTCCAGCTTCTTCCTGTGAGCATTCCTCCCACAGCCTACTGAATGTGATGAGCTTATTCCTAGCACAAATTCATTGGATGAAGGAATCCTATGACCTAGGAGGACCATTCAAGTTGGTCATCTCTATTTCTCCATTATCTATATATTCTTAAATAGCTTCAAGTTGTTATTTTATCTGAGAGACCTTTGTAAAGTGAGACTGCATGGTCTCTGCGTTTTGTATCTTGACATTCTTTAATTGATTCCTCAGAGTCATCTTCTGATTTGTGTTCTTTCCTTCAAAAATATTGGTCAAGGAGTCAAACATCTCTTTGGGTTTCTTTAGGGATGACACATGTGGTATGAGATGGTCCTTGATAGAATCTGCAATGATCCTCGTGGCCTTGACTAAGTTCTTCTTATGTAAGGCCTTAGCCTCATCTCCCTTTGGGAATGGAACCTCTTCACTTATGTAGGACCGTATCCAATTCATTCTCTTCTAGGATTAACCCAATCCTATACTTCCATGTTTGGAAGTTATCAACCCCTTCAAGCTTATCCTCAAGCTTGGTGTGGTGAGACATCTTAATGAGAAACTCAAATGAAAATAAAACATTTAGATCTTACCACTAGATTTGGAGCTGGCTAGGGTTTGATAGAGAAACCATAAAAATCCAAACTTGAAATTTCAAACTTCTGACTGGACATGGAGATGCAAATGACTGAGGCGAACAAGCTAGTGTGCTCATATTTTGAAAACAGCTCAACAAATTGGTACTAAGGCAAGTAGAGTAAACACTCCACTAGCATGGACAAGGTACAAGCTCTCCAAATTGTAAAGATGCAAATAAAAATGATCAAAATATACTCTCCTTCTTTGTTCTCGTGAGTTTTATAAACTTCTCAAGTCCTCCATGGGTCGAATTCCATCCAAAGGATTCATTCCAACTCAATTTGGGAAGAGATTCCAATGTGTGCTACTTGTTCAACAATTCCTAGTCTCCTTATTCCCTCATTTCAAATGGGTGTCTCTTTGTCTGCCCTAACTCCCTTGTGAACCTTCTTGGAGGCTATTTTTATCCCTAACATGTCATATATTTCAGATGTCAGCATTCAGGTCTAATTTGTGTCATAGGTGTCATAGCATATTCATCATTGTTTTCATACTAGAGGCTAGGGAATCTAGCCCAAGTGTCACAATTCTTCTAACATGCCTCTTCCTCTTCCATGGGACTTATTCTTCCACTCCAATTCGACCTTACATGACTCATGCCATGAATAATACCTCTTAAAATACCCCAAGTGTGTTACCCTTCATCTTGAACTCGAATTGGTGAGATAATCATGCCAAGTGTAGTGGGGAATCTTGCCACAAATAGGTCCCACAACCTCTTAATATGTGTCCTCATGGTCCAATGCACAATGGCCTCTCCAATTCCCAATTAGAATGGGAATCTTTCACCCTCGAAATTGGTACTAAGGCAAGTAGAGTAAACACTCCATAAGCATGGACAAGCTATGCTCTCCAAAATGATGCAAAATGAGAAATGATAAAAAACCACTCTCCAATGGCATAGATATTATTGGTGATTGTATTGGAATATTCCATGGTAATGATATTGGCATGAGATCTCTCTAAGGTTTGGGAATGTACTATGAGGTCTATGATGTAAGGGTTTAAAGGTGAAAATAGATGAAGTCTATTGGTGATTATTTCTGGGTTTTGATTACACTCTTTGGAGGCATATTGTTCTTCTTATTCATATTAGGGTGGCAAGATCGAGCAAGGATAGGAGATTAAAGTCTCCTTTGGGTTGGTGCTCATGATCTCAGGGAGTTGGGGATTCCATCCAGTTGGTGCTAGTAAAACTATTGAGTTGGACTTTACTGAGGTCTGGAGTCTTATCTATAGGTTGGAAATTATAAAAACCAAGGGGTTGTAGCCTCATTCTAGATGGAGCTAGTAAATTGAGGAGTTGGAGCTTCCTTAGGTTTCGAGCCTCCTTCCAGTTGGTGCAATTAAATCATGGAGTCAATTCCTTTGAGAGAGTTTGATAGCTGGATTGAAGATCTCTAGAGCACATGGACGAACATGAAAGTCTCTATTCCGCAGATGGGGTTCAACTGTTCTATGGATCAAATTTTGATCTGATTGGATTATAAGAATGAGACTCCATTTAAATGCACCAGGTTTTGATATCTGGAAATCTGTTCTAAATGCTTACATTGCTCTAAAAAGACTACAAAAAAATGCATCCATGAAGTATATAACAAATAATAATGCAATGGAAATGGATATCGTATTGCATGGAATACATGATCATGTGAAAGATAAATTTGTAAGGTGTTCATCATGTGGGACAGGGTACAAAATCTCCGCAGAAAGGGACCCCATTCTTAGCATTATTTTTGTCCCGAGTACCTAAAAAGATCGGGTAAATAGTTCATGAGCTTTGGAGTCCAAAGAAGGCTTAAAAAGTATAAGGGAAGTAATATTACCTTAGGGGGCCTACAAACTTATGCCAATAGGCCCAAGTGCTTAAAATATTAAGTAGAGGCACTAGAGCATCAACTACACAACACGTTAGTCGATGATGAGGGCCCTATGCGGTAGGTGTTGGTTCATCCAAAAATATTAAGATGTGGGGGGGGGAATCAATATTTCCTTTTTCAACCCTTTTATATAAAATTAGTATTAAGCACAAGTTAAATAATCATTCACAATGTGAATAAGATAGTTAAAAATTTGAACACATCGATACAAAATTGTTCTACAAGCACCAACTTGATGGAGAACTTAATCCCATGAATTATTCTGCCACTATAGAGAGGATAATCCTACACCCCTGGTTTTCTACCTGCTAAATAGACAAGGATGCCCCACCACCCTAAATCTCTACCCACGACTTGAAGGAGGCAACGATTCCCTTAGAAGGCCTGAACCTGCCCCAAGAAGCACCCAACAAACCTCTAATTTATGATCTTGCTTCGGTTTTTCAGATCTTGCTTCTGATATGCAATTACCAAAAATTCATAGACACATATGGTCCTCTTCATACATTTGGCTTGTATGGTTATATATATTTTCAAACAACTTTATTATTTGAGAACTTTAATAAGGAAAATCATGCCTCTTCATAAAAAAAATATTGGATCCTTATAATGGCATTGATTCATCATTGATCTTCATAGTCTTTCAATCTTGTTTTAATTAGTAAGGAATTACTAATTATGAACCCTTGCCTTCAATATGTCCCAGCAGCTAAATCAAAGGGTAACGTCTTTGACCCTTACTATCCTATAATGTGCTATAACAGTCTTTCAATTACTTTGATATTTAATTTCAACAGCACTGTAGATCTACTGTGATTCGTGTTCTATTTTTTTTTTATCTACTGCGATCCGTGTGCTGCTTTTTTTTATCTGTCTTTCAATTGCTTTGATCTTTGCAATTTATGAATGCATCTGATTTGTTGGTTCATATTTTTCTTAACTCACTATTTGGATGTTATTATGTATTAGGTAAATTTATTCTAATGTTTATGGATTGATTCATTGTAATTTTTTGCATAATTAATAAAATTCAGTCGGTTTCTCTTGGCCATCTTTTTTGGATAATTTGTCAAATTTCTATGAACTATGTTTTATGTTGCCAATTTTAAGAATGCATCGATCTGTAGGTTGGATTTCTATTAATATACGATTCATGTGTTATTATGTGTTAAATGAATTTCTTCGTTTAACTCATTTTATATATTTCTGCAACTGATAAACATCCACACATTTATATTGATGCTAAGTGGAAAAGCGCTCTTACATAGCCAGTTGCATTGGATAAATATAAGTAATCTTATGTTGTGATTGTGTAATTGAAAGGTGTTTTCCACTGTGCATGTGCAGGTTGACGTGGATAATCCATGTGGGAAGGAAGTCTGGCGCAGAGGAGACACGTGGGTAGGATACCCGATGTGGAGGAGTTGCATGGGCAGAAGGTGTGATGTGGAGCAACCACATCGTATCCACATGTGCCAGCGACCGTGAAGGATGGGCGAAGGTGGTTTCGCAAATGGACGATGGCGGTTTTCCTTACCGCCCTTCCAACTTGCAAAATCATGTGGTGCTTCCACGTGGAGAGCGGTTTTAGATTCCGCAAGCACCCATCCCTCTATGCTAGTGCGCATGTTGGGGATGCAGAACGGATGTGGGACCCTTTATCTTTCCCCGCCCGATTGATCTTTTCCTCCATTTAAAATGTTTTGTACGTTGGCATGGAGTGAGGATTGTATCACTTGTGTGAATAATCTCATCATGTTTATGATGGATTTTGTTTTATGTCTCACGACATACAGATGATATCACGCCACACTGTGATAATTAATGTCACGTTTATGATGGATTGTGTTTATGTGTCACGACGTACAGATGATATCATGCCAAACTGTGATAATTAATGTCACCATCTTTTATGCATTCATACTGTGTTGATATCCCGCCACAATGCTCTAGCCGCACACTGCCTACATTGAAACTCTATATTTTCCAGTTTACTAGCTCTGGAGATCTGTTTTCTCTGTGTTTGCTAGTTTGGAGCTATGTTTTCTCTCAGGACATAGGTTTGATTTTGATGAGGTGGAACTGAGAAGAGTGTTGGGTGGGTAGAGCAGTAAGATTGGTTTGAAGAATCGACTGCTAGTTTTTCAATTGGTAGGTATTTATATTATTCAAACCATAAATCTAAATCTATAACAGAGCATGCTTATTCAGCCTCCGGGATAAAAAACTATATCTTCCATGGTTGTCAGAAATCAATGCAATGACAGTTTCAAGTTCATAGTAATTTAAAGTCGCTGAACATTTTAGATTCTTCATATTTCCTTCCACCCTTGTTTGTCTTCTTCAGATTTCCAGAATTTATTTCCTTCAATTCTGGGTAGTTATCTTCTTACAGTCCATTCATACGAATTCACATCGTTATATTTGCAAAATCGTGCGTTACTCATTATTGGGATAAATTAACGGAATTAATAGGTTCAATGTCGATTGCCGCCAACTTGCATACGTTTTCTGTGTGATGATGTAGCTTATTATTTTCATATATTCCATATTGTTTTCTGCAAATCCTCTAGAATTTGGCTAGGTTTGTTGGAAAAAGATAATGACAAATGAACTCGGAAAATTGAAACATGTTTTTTCTTTTTAATATAATTTTGCAGTTAATATTCATTATAGTATACTAATCTATGTAAACATTATACTTTATTTGAAATATTTGAAATTGATAATTTATGTCTTAATTTATATAATATTGATTACATTTCTTTTATAACTATATATAATTTAAGTATTTAATTTAATTGAATGAAATTAAGCAATCAAATAGCTTTAAACAAATTTATTAACGTATAATTGTTTGCCAATACACTATCTTGGCTAGAAAAGTCCCATATTGTATTGGGTAGTTGGATGTGGTGTATGACTCAAATTTTTGGATGCAATCAGAACACATGTGAGTCTTGCATACGATACCAAGGCACTTAGTTGAAGAGATAAAGCTGATAAAAATGTTCTTAAAATTAAGGGAATTCTAGCAGAAAATTGGTGAAAATTGGTGAATGCCCTTGTTTGTCTTAATTTGTAGGTTGATAATGAAGAGAAGAAAACAATCCATTAATATTGGGCATTGGTCATAAATGAATCCAATATCAATTTGAGCAGAAAATTGGTGAATAGCACAAACATATGAATTCTGATTTAATATTACTTTCATCCAAGCATGAAGAATAACACAATGAAAAATATTTACTGGAAATAATAATTAACAGAGAAAGGAAGGAAATTAAAAGATTGTCATTACTGGAAATAACAATTAACAGAGAAAGGAAGTAAATTTACAGACTATCATTAATGAATATTTTTGTCATCAGTGGTACAATTATATTCAAAACATTCCAAGAAACACATGCATGCCTTCCCAGGCACACCATAATGCTAATTAAAATTTAAGAAGGATACCGTGTTGGAAAAGGAATTTAACAGTGACGACAATGCAGATAGTGATGCCATTAGTTGGAATGATTCTGACTGCAATTAACTAGACATAAACATTCTTTCCTTTTTTTCTTTAAAAAAAAAAATAGAAACAATATACTTGGTTTTCTCTTCCCGAGAATGACGTGAATGATATAGCAGATTCTACTTCGCCGACTGTAGCACATATCAATTCTAGAATAATCAAAGCCACGTGGCACAATCTGAGCATTCCATGTTGCATAATCTAGTTTGTTGTCAAGCCGAAATTTTGTCAAAGAAAGCAAGGTCTCTCTTTCGTCAGGTTGTTCCATTTCGGGGTGTTGCAGGTAGATGCTGAGGAGAAAGAGCGTCTGCTCCTTCCCCTAGGGATGAGTTTTTCAAAGTGGCTAAAGTAGATATCAGCACTTTAAACACATATTTCATAGGAAAATTGCTTTGCACATTTTGTTGGAAAGTGGAAATATGCACAGAGAAAGATCGACTGCTCTTTCTCCAAGTTCTATTTTTACAATTCCCTCGTGAAAGAAGGTGTTGAAGATCCTTCTTCTTCCCAATATTCTTTTTGTTATAGCTTGAGACTGCAAGAAGGGTCGTTCAATCCTTCTTCATCTTCACCATTCTGGATATTGTTCATTTCTAGATAAAGGTTTTCACAATTATCTACTAAACGAAGGAGTGGACGGCCCTTCTTCCGGTGTTCACCATTTTAGATATAGATGAATTGACGTCCTATCCTTAGTAGGTTGAATAATTTTACAATTCCCTCATAAATGAAGGGGCGACCGACCCTTCTTCTGCCTAGTATTGTATTCATAATAGTTCTCGAATGCAAGAAGGGTCGGTAGTTCCTTCTTTCTTTTGCCATTTTGTATATAGGTGAATTGTTGGATATAGTTGTTCACAATTATCTCCTAAATGAAGGGGAGGTCGATCCTTCTCTTCATAAAATGGAAGTCGGGACAAACATTTTTATATTTTAGAACTTAGATGATGTCCGGGTCCCTACTATTTACAGTGGAAGTCAGAAGTCGGGAATTGTTGACATAGCCTTCCTAGATTAAATATATTTAAATTTATATCGTAAATGAAGGGTCGGCCGACCCTTGTTCTTCTCAGTATTCTTCCCTTGTTCACAATTTTGGAAATAAATGTATTGATGTCCTAGCATTCGTAGGTTGAACATTTTTAATATTCCGTCATAAATGAACGAGCGGGAGATGCTTCTTCTACCTAGTATTCTTTTGGTAATATTTCTAGCCTGTAAGAAGGGTCATTCGATCCTTCTTGTGTCCTCTTCTTATTCAAGAAGGGGTGGCCGATCCTTCCATTCAAAAAATTGGAAGTCTGGACAAACATATTTTTATATATTATAACTTATGTTATATCTTTGTTTAAAATAAATATGATTTTTAATGTCCTCCTGTTATTTATATTTCATAAAACGCTTATGAACTGGATTTTTGTTCTGAACAATGTGTCCTGTTATTTTATATTTCAGATATCATTTATGAAATGGATTTTGGTACTCAACAATGTGTGGACCTTCTTTTGAATGGATTGAAAGTTATTGAGGGAATCTCTTTTTCATAAAGAAAAGTTTTGCATAATATCATCATTAATGTCGGATGTACCATTGTAAATGTTACAAAGACTTTAAATGCAAGTATTCCATTTCCCTATCCATCCGAATGTGCAAATACATTGTCAGAGGTTGTTGGTGGTTATATTCAATGGCCTGTATCTGAGATCGTTAACTAGATTGGGTCCGCTCTTCGCGAGAATGAGGTGAATGATATACCAACTTCTACTTCGACAAGTGTAGCACATATCATAACAATTGAGAATGAGGTGAATGGTATACCAGCTTCTACTTTGACGAGTGTAGCACATATCATAACAACTGAGAATAGATCTTCTTTTATTAGGATAAAATTCAAGTTGTTACATAAGTGTTCAGAAAGCAAGGATTGCATTTCCATAGGTTTGGTAACAAATGTGAGTGGAACTGATTTTGTTGGGGGAAAATTTTTGGGTGACTTTTCCTTTGGTGTTCTGGTGGATGAAGTGGTGTTTTCTTATATGGAATGTTTTCCAAGGTTGAGCAGTGGAAGTTTTGTTGTATGGCCGATTAAAAGAATCATTGATTTTAATACAGAAACATTTCTTTTTGTTGCAAGCAATTTCAACAATAATCAATCTGAATCTACTTTGAAAGTATTAAGAGAAAGTCACAATGTCAGGTTTGTGGGACGGAAGTTAATTTGATACATCAATGTTCTTTAAAGCCACAGTATGTTTCTCGAGGAATAGTGTCAGCTATTTTTGAGGGAGACATTGTACAATTCAAAGCACTAGATGCTGGTGAGTTTGGTATTTTAGTTCATAAAATCTTCTGCAATTGCGATGATTGTAGTGTATTTGAAGGCTCCCTTATAAGATGGCATGCAAACCATTTGCTTGACCTCCATGATGTTCCTTTGGATGTTATACTAAAAAATAAATTAGATGAAGATATGGTCAACTTTTGGAATGTGTTTGAAGAATGTCCTTTACAGATGGTCCTTCTAGGTACTCCCCATTGTGAATATACAGATGTTAAAGGTAATGGAAGAAGGCCATACAATTCTGTAAAGCAGCAAGTTGGGACTAAAATTTCTGACAGAAATTCAAGATTGGTACCTTACAGGCCTGTAATAAATCAGGGTGCATTCCTTTCAAAAATTGGCACCGAACATTGTTGCTCAAATTTTTGTATATAAAAAATTCCACTTCAATCAATAATTGAATGTCAGAATAAATTTGATAGTATGACTGAAAATTCAAAAAGATAGTATGTTATAAATTGTATGGGATCAAATGCTCCTCTGGCCAAAGAAGGAGATGACAGAAAAAGAAGCTTGTTTACAATGAGATTAGACACAAGAGACGTCTGTCAAAATGCACGGTATAAATGCCATGGGATATAAAAGAGCACTTTCTTCAATTATAAAAGAATGTTCTTGAATGGTGATGTGAGAGTTGTGCATGGTAATAGTGGCTTGGAAAAATCTAGGGCGAACACTACTGCACCGGTAGCTACTATTAATAAAATTGTAGTAGATAATTCAGACAAATCTCTACATCTTACACGATTAATCAGTGGAGATGGAACAAGGACAACCTTGAAATTATTCCCCGTGAATATGTCCCATGGTTTGCTGCGACAAATGGATAATGTTGAAATCAAAAGAATCGGTTTTCCTCCAACATCACAATCCTCCTTTAGCAAGGTGATGAGAGAATATTTTCCAGATGTTAAAATTTCTAAATCAAACTCCTTTGCAAGGTGTAATGAGTGCATTACAATACAGTATAGGCTTAAGGGGACCACTGATCCAGCTGAGGTGGAAACGTTGCGAGCAAACCAAGAATCGCATAATAAATATATCGCAAGTTGTCGCCAGCTCTATTATTCACACAGGTCGGATTCACATAACAATCCGACGACTTATCTCAGTATTGTTCATGACAAAATGGATAAGTCAAAGAATTCCATTCCAAGGATGGGTAAGAAGTAAAAAGATTTTAGTAATGTTATGAATCTTCCCATATCATTGACTGAACTGTTGACTCATGAGCACAAGACTGGGGGTTTTGGTCATTTCAGCCTCTCATTTTTAGAGATGGGATCGAATTTCA
Organism: Larix kaempferi; assembly: GCA_027924585.1. Classification (NCBI taxonomy): domain Eukaryota; kingdom Viridiplantae; phylum Streptophyta; class Pinopsida; order Pinales; family Pinaceae; genus Larix; species Larix kaempferi. The sequence goes on from BSBM01000087.1 coordinate 10,911,721, forward strand.
CTATGACATCCCTGGCTAAATGCTTGAAGTGTCTTGAAGATCCAATGGGTGATAAATATGGTGATTTTCAGTACAAAGGCGAAACATCTAAGCACCAATTGCATGATGCTCTTTTGCAATCATACTCTTATGAAAAGTGTTCGACATACAAACCAGATGTAATGCAAGATGATGTGATGTGTGTTGATGGTACTAATCAATGCATGCCAAATATAAAACTACCACCCATATTGTTGTTGCAAATGGATAACCGTTCAAGCGATAACAAAAACTACTTTGTATTTTCATTTTTATCTCTTTTAACAACAAGGAGAGTGTTCGAGACAGTTGAAGTTGGATTCCTCCCAGTCAGACATACCCATGAAGACATAGATCGAACTTATGGTAGGTTATCAACAAAGATAATGCACAAGGATATATTTTCACTCCCGGAAATTATGGATACGTATAGGACATGTGAAGATCAAAATTCCTTTGTTCCTTATCTAATTGATGAACTTTACGATTTTAAGAGTTTTGTGAAACCCCACCTTTTGGATGGAAATGCCAAAATCATCGGTATCAAAAGATGCCAGCTTTTTAAATTTCAGCTCATAGATGACATTCCAGTCATGCAATGGAAGGCATCACTTTGGGATGAAGCTTGCTCATATCCTATTCATCTCTGGTGGTCATTGCTAGATGGTAGCGTAGACTTGCCAGTGGGACAACCTAGGTTATTAAATCTGCAATCAAAAAGTCCTTCAGAGATTGACGAAATAAAAAAGGGAATAGAAACATATATTTCATTCTAGAATCAAGGGATTGAGAAGGGAGGTGAACAATTTTGGCGTCCCAAGTTAAATTATTGGGAGGTTGTACTTAAAGCTTTGGACAGTCCCTTCGGGAGTGTTGATCAGTCATCAACTAAATTTGGGCCATCGACAAGCCATGATATTCGTAGTAGTGAACCTACAAGTTCTGAACAGGAAATTATGGAAGCCTATTTGAAGTAAAATGTTCCTTCTTGTAGTGCCCCTAGACTTGTGTAGACATTGAGGGCACCTGCTGGGTGACTCGGCTGATTGAAACATTCATTAAATAACCTTTTGACCTTATTTTTTTGAGTATGTGTATCTGAACTGTTAAGGTAAATGAATAATTGCATATGTTAAACGATTAGCTATGACTATGGAAAATTATGTTGATGGATAATGCTTAACGACTAGCTGTATGGTGATTATGTATTTGGCGACGAAATGTATATTTGATAAAGATGAATGAGCAGTTTGAATAAATCATAAATGTTTAACAAAGCTAGAGTTAGAAACCAGATGATGATTGTTGAGAACAGTGCTACTAATAATTTGTTGCGAGAAGTGTGTGTAGAAACAAGTGAGACAGTTCACCAACGGACACACAAAGGAACATGGAGGGTCGTAGAGTACGGGTAAATCACACACAGGGGAAGCGACGACGATGTCAACTTCCGACAAGAATACCACGCATGAGCAGATAAGCATTGATCCGCTTGCTCAAGAGGAATGCGTGAGGACGTACGAGGTGGGCCACGACGGAGCTGGTCACGTACGAGTTGAGGGGCGCGCAGTGAGAACGGACTCACTCCTCAGCGCCATTAGTCCCTAGATAGCATGTAGACGGAGGATGGATGGTAACGATTCCTAAAATCCCTACAAGAGTTCCCGCAAGTCAAAACGGAAAGATGGTGGCAGAAGGGCCCGACGATGCGGTACCCTGTCGAGAATGGAAAGAATGGATGCAAGGACCCAACGATGCGGTACCATGCCAAGGAATGGAAACCATGGATGACTGGACCCGATGGAGTGGTGCCATGTCAAGGAATTAAAATTAAGGAACTAGGAGCCCAACGGTGCGGCACCGTGATCCTAGTGAGTTTGATTGTTAAATTTAACTGCATAAAAACTTATGAGAATAACTCTAGATCATTACTTAGCAAATGCATAAAAATAATTTAGGCATTTGCACATGAATAGTTATTTTTGTTGAGCATTTAAAATAATAGAAATCATTATTTAGGAGCAAAATAGAATCCTAAGATTAGACACCTAGTCAACTAAAAGCTAGGAGTTAATTAAAATATCTGGGGGACAAACTGGAGCAAACTTAGGGGTGTTGGTGCACTTCCTAGAGAAAATGACACTTGGATGGGTGAGTGTTTTAATTAAATAATTAATTAAAAATATTTAATTATGCATGAAGCGACATGTGTCGCATGAGATTTTCCTTTATAAGGAAGACTTGGGGAATGGGTAAAGGGCCCATAATTTGGACGATTGTCGTAATTTTCGAATACCTCAAAGACTTGCTGCTATCTAAGGGTTTGGCTTAGAAATCCTGGTGGGAAGGGAAGCCCAAGCTGAATTTCTGAACTACTTGTGTGAGCTCTACGACCCAAAGCTCGGGGGAGGCCATGCGACTGAAAGCATGAGCCTATGGTTGGGTGGCGAAGCTAACGGTTGCTTCGCCTACGGTTAAACGAGCTTTGCTAGAGGGATCCTACGGAAGATGCAGACAACAATGGACCAGCTGGATCGGGTTGACAGGTTAAGGTTTGCTTATTTTTGTTAAGTTATTCACTCTTTTATTTTATTTTTCCAATAACTATAATGGCTAATTTGTTTGTATGAAGTTTTTTTTAAGTTTCAGGTTCAGTTCAAGGGGACCCTAAAGGAGGGGCTCTACATTTGGTATCAGAGCCGATCGAGCCTTGAGGGCACCGGACTCATATTATTTAGGGGTCTTTGGTAAATCGTGAAAATTGGAGTGGACCAACGGCAAATTTATCAAGAGCTTCGTCAACGGCTGGAATGACTCCTTTGACAGGTTCTGCTCTTTAAAAGTTAGTAATTTTTATTGTTGATTCATTCAGAAATAAAGATTTATGCTTAGCAAAAATTGGAATGTATGATTTCTACTGATTAGCTATGAGTATGAGTTATATATTAGTTGAAAAAGAAAAAGGCGATATGTATTACTGATTAAGAAATTTTAGTGTATTAGTCTTTATTCTGGAGATATAGATGTGAAATGGTTATGCATTCTGAACTAAAATTTTGAACCCGTGCGTCTGTGTTTTACTTCGAGTAACAGAAAGATTTATTTAACACCAGAACTCTACCTGGACGGCTAGAGATTTATTACGATCTACGATTAATTGTTTTACAATCCCTACATTTAAAATGCTGAGTTACTGTGTTTCATATCTGTTTTAGTTTTAAATTATATTAAAAAAAAAAAAAAAAAAAGGTTCGAACAGATCGCCCATATCTTACCCCAAGACCCTTTTGGCATCAACAACGCCGAAGGGTATCTCTTAATCTCTGTTAAGATCGTACGGAGAGATCGTTGGTTACTTCATACCAGTTCCTCGTAGCTTTAATAATATAGAGGATACCCCTAGATTTCTGTTTAAACCCCATTCTTCTTTGTTTAACCATGTTTATGTTGACGGATCACTTTAGATCCTGGATTTAAGTCTGCAAACAGTATTGTTGAGACCTCTGCATCGTTAGCAGATCGTATAAAAATTTTCGTGGCCCTCAGATCTGCTCAACGCACTTCTTGATCTCTGCGTAGATTGCTCGTAAGTAAGTTTTAACCCTGTAGAAAATTGTTGGACTGTTAACTGCCAGTTTATTGAAGTTAAGCTTGGTATGAATGGACGCTCACCGAACTAAGGGAGATAAATGAAGAGCTCTGTGTAAACTCGATGTCAATAAATTATTAACCCGATCGCACTACTGTTCACACCTCTATTAGTCTTCCCTTGACTTCTGATCTTTGTATAAAATTACAGTAAGATGAATGATATATGCAGTCTAAGATAGATGCTCACCGAATTGGGGAGTCAGCATGAGCCATAGACATATCTCGGGAACCATAGCATACGCGTAATGCCACCAGATTGCTGATGGTCAGGACAAATCACATCTCTGTGATCTGGCGTGCTTAGTGCTGATTCACTTAGCGTCCATCTGGTTGTAGGCCCATGTAGTGCCGATCCCGATTCTGATCTACTATTAAAAACTTGAACTGATGCAAGATTTATAATGAGCACTGGGGAAAACTGTTAGTAAAGGTGCCTGCGAAAATGAGATTTGTAAATGATGGGAAATGCCACATTCCCTACTTGTAAAAGATCTTATCCTGCAGATTATTGGTGAAAATCTGTTTCGGGGGCATCATACCGAGCCAGGGAATTTGCAGGATCTCGAAAACACAAATTTTGCAAAAGCCGTAAAAGGTATAAATTTTACAGATCCTTTCATTCTCAGCCATTAAAGGATTAAACATCTGCAAACCTTTAAGGTTGCATTCATTGTTCTGAAACCTTTTTGCTTGTACTGTTAATTAACTACTTGTTAATGAAATGAGCATCCTAAGAATTGATCCATTTCTGCCCCGCCTGGGCATGTATAAAAACTACATAATGGCAGGAAGTTGCATTTGTTGCTGTGAACCCTTTGGCATCTTAGTTTCAATCGAACGCATGTTAATAAATTGTGCATCTCTGCATCGGTGTGGGACATGTACAGAAAGAGCATCGTGATGCTCGACACCTGTAGTCATTCAATCCAAATCTCTGTCTCTAAGTTACAAACGAATCCCTAAATTTGGGGCATTGCCCAAATCGATGGCGGTTAACTCTAGACCACTAGCTCAGATGCCAATTAATCTCAATCAAATCTATGATTTGGCTTTCTGCCCCGATCGCTGGTCAAAATGCTTCCCACCTGTCAATGCTTTGAGTATTCCTACGCCTTCTGGAAGAGAGATCCGTCCTGAAGCTTTCCCACAGTTGATTGACTTATAAGTTACCCTTACTCCTGCGTTTTTCTTTCCTCTTCAATATGGCACCTTCAGATACCTTGATGGATGGTGTCGGCTCTGTGGTAAACTCTATATGTCGATTTTATTTATTCTTTAACATTTCCAGAACGACAAGTGTGAAGGATTTTCCAATGGTATGCATAGATATTGTAAGATCGCCCAGATCGTATCCAAATCGAATGTTATTAAACATTGAGATCAAATTTCTTGCCTATCTGTGTGTCATCATTTAACACTCTGTGTATTATTATTTAAGACTCTGTTTTCGAATTTATGTATATCAATTTCAAACTCCAATGAAAGAATACTGTGCGTTATCATTCAAGTACTCTGTGTTTATTTATTTAAAGACTTTGTATTGAAATATGAGTTTTTAAATTCTTTATGACAAAATGCCCAGATCTAATGGATGGTACCCTATGCGTTATCACACAATCTCATAAGATTGTTATTCAAAAGATTCCAAATCTCAGTATTTAATTCAATCCACCCAAACCGTTCAGGTCCAACAGAAATTATTCTGTGCATTAGCTCTTAGTAACTCGGTGTAAGTTATTTTAAATCTCTGTATCGATTTCTTGCTCAACGTTTCCAGAAAATTAATATTATGAATTGAAATCTTTGACTAGCATGAATGGATCTAGAGCCAATGCAATAATCTATGTTTATTGTTGATTAAAAACCCAGATCGGATCGATCCTTGCTTGTTTTATTTTTATCAGTATTCGAATCCCTTAAAAGAAAAATTAGATCAGATCGGATCGGTTCCGGCGTGTTCTGTATTTCCTTTTTATATTCAATTTATTGAGAGATCCAGATTGGATCGATCTCGACATCCTCAATATCCAAATCTTTTGGTTAAAACTCGATCTATGGTTTGTTACCAATCGATATTCTGTGTGATGGGCACTCGTAGCCAGCTGATGGCAAAGAACGAGGCAGACATATGTCAGGTGTTTCTTAATTCTGAGTTTGTCTTTATCTCTTTTGATTCGAATTCTATGAGCTTGCTCGCTGTAGGTGTAACCCACAGTAATCTTATTCGAAGGAATGTTGATTAAGACTTATTACATGAGCTATCAGTTATGGCGCATTTAGAGTTTTAGTTGAATCACTCCTGTGCATAGTGATTGCTCTTATTTGAGTGTGTCTATTTTGAATGCTTACTGGCATTTCCAAAATTCTATTACGAATTATAAATTGACCTTAAAACTCTCTGCATTAAGTGTCAAACTATGAGGCTTCCTTTTTATCAAATCTTTTTTTTCTTTTATCGTAATCTCTACCAGAACAGATGACATTCAACTCTAGATTCCGTTTGCTGGTCTTCTGTATTGGAGTTCTATAATGCCTTCCGATCTCACGCAAGGATTCCAAATTCAAGTCGTTTCCAGATTTCATAAAACTGATTGCAACTTCACATTTAAAGATCTGTGTGTGTCTCTTTCGAAGTTGAATGGCGTTTTTAGAAATTGTGATGCCAATTATTGAAAAGACGGTTAGTATTAGTCAAGACATTATAATGGTTTATATTGGTATTAGATATTATAGATGGAAATTTGGGATACCATATATGGAAAAGGTGGTTGGTAATAGTCAAAATATTATAATTGCTTATATTATAAATATGCATATGTGTGCTCAAATTGAATTAGAAAATTATGATTGAAAATTAGTAATGCCGTAGATTGAAACGATGGTTAGTATTTAGTTAATCTTGATTATACAATTTCTCATTATAATCATATTAGATTATACGTACCTTGCCCCCATAGGAGTGGCAAGTTTTAAACATTACACCTTGGAAGATTTATATACATTGTTTTCAAATGAATAAATAAGGAGACGCGTCATTAAAAATATACATATTATACATATTGTATACACTTTAAGAAAAAGGGGACTTACGGATGTATCTTTCACTAATAGGATTATGAAAGTTGTATTACCTATAGTGTGTCCAAGAATTAACATGTTATATTCTAAAGTCCTAGTAAAACTCCATATAGATATATCCTTGATAGGATTTACCTAGTTAGAAATGAAAGAGTTGTTAAAAATAAAAATGAAAACACTAGAACGACAATCCCTACATACTTTGGCGAATATTTCTATATGTTAAGGGTAATTGATTCTTTGTGTCTTTAAAATGGATAACATTGGAGTTTTCTTGCAAATGGATCATTTCGTAGGTGGCTTATAAACTTAGGAACGTAGCCACGGTGAGAAAACTAGTGAATGAGCCCAAATGGGGAAAGTCCACCGAAGGGACCAAACGAAGACGATTTTAGTAAAATGATGTATGGAGATGATCGACACAATGAACTGAATGCAATAAAGCTAACCACAAGACATGGTAAAACCTTGATGAAAAGTGGAATAACCCTAGATATGGAACTCGACGAGGAAAAGAAAACACTTAGCGTGACTTGATGAGTTTTTCGAAGTGGTCATATGACAACAAAACGATGAAATGAGGTAAGGATGTGATAAGCTCATTGACTTGGACACGATGCTACTAACGAAGGGACTAAGAGTTAAATTTGAATATGTTCGACTAAGTCACTAAATTTCGACGACTCGAATCCTAACTTATTGAGAACCAACATTATTAATACATTTAGAGGTATTTTGGAAGTAGTCTTATGGAATTTTGTTTTGGGACTATTTGAGGGTCTCTCCTAATTTGTTAAAACCATGATTATATCTTACTAAATATTTTATGATGTTTACCTTCTTGACTGGAAGGGAAGATAACCTAATAGATTTGAAACCTTGCTTGGATTAGTTATCTTGATAAATTATTGGGTGTCTATTGACGCAACGCAGCTTGTTGGAAATTTGAACTTCGTAGACCCTCGTGAACGAATAAGAGATATAGGAAATCCTGTTGGGACTGACAATTATGGAATGTGTTATCGGATTGATATGGCGAAGTTATGATTAAGTTCATGAGGGTGTATTGTAACCCTACTAGATGATATAAGAACTAATTATTAGAACCACTTGTGCTTATGGCCATGATTATTGGAGAAAACTAAAATTCTTGGGAATGGCCAGCGTCGACAAACGTACATGAAGTGAGAAGCTTCATGGGACTTGCGGGATATTGCAGAAGGTTTGTCGAAGGGTTCTCGAGAATTGCAGGACCGATCACTGAATTGCAGAAGAAGGATAGGCCATTTATTTGGACAGATAAATGTGCCAAAGCATTTGCAAAACTAAAAGAGTTATTGACTACGACACCGGTTCTGAAAGTGCCTGACATGGAGGAAGATTTCTTGGTATGCACTGATGCATCCAAGGATGGAGTCGGATGTGTGCTAATGAAGGGAGGGAGAGCGATTGCCTACTCCTCTCGGAGACTCAGACCACATGAGGAAAACTATGCGACACACAACATGGAATTGACTGCAGTAATGCATGCTCTACGCTTATGGCGACACTACCTAGTAGGAAGGAAATTTGAACTTAAGACGGATCACCATGGATTGTAGTATATCTTTACTCAGAGTGATCTAAATGCTAGATAGAGGAGATGGTCCGAACAATTGAGTGAGTATGACTTTGACATTACCTAGGTAGCAGATGCACTTAGCCGTAGACCCCGCATCTTCTCCGTGATCCCAATGCAAACCAACTTGAGAGAGAAGGTACTCGAATTACAACAGGAAGACAACTGGTACAATGAGGTAAGGGCCGAGCTAGAACAGGAACATATGGAACTACCCAAGTATAAGGGTTATTCATTGGAAAATGATGGGTTGTTGAGATACAACAACCGTATTTATGTACTAGAAAACAATGAGTTCAGGAACCTAGTTCTAGAAGAAGCTCACTGAGATATTTATAGAGCACATCCTAGCGTGAAGAAGATGTAGGCAGACTTTTATCCTCTATTCTTCTGGCATGGCATGAAGAGAGATGTGGTAAACTTTGTTGTTAGATGCATGGAGTGTCAGCTAGTCAAAGCTGAGCATAGACATCCCGCCGGACTACTCTAGCCTCATGCCATTCCCGAATCAAAATGGGAGATCATCTCCATGGATTTTATTGCAAGATTACCTTTGACCCGCAAGAGGCAGGATACCATCTTTGTGGTAGCAGACACTCTCACGGAGAGTGCACATTTTATACCCATCAAGAACACTTAGCAGGCCCTAGAGATTGCTAGAGTGTTCGTTGATGAGATGGTACGACTGCACGGAGTGCCGAGGAAGATAATATCTGATCGGGGATCAGTATTCACTGGTAGATTTTGGACGAGCTTCCAAGAAGCTATGGGAACACGACTCAACTTCAGCACTGCTTACCATCCGGAGACTGACTGGCAGACTGAGAGAGTGAACCAGATACTAGAGGATTGTAATGCCCCTAGAATGAATGTGGACCTTAAGGGAACCTGACAAGTGACCCGGCTGAACAAATTTGATATGATGGTCTCTTGAGCCTTGTTATGTCTTAATGATTGTGGAAAACCTGAAGATGTGAATGACAACAATAATTGATAAATGAATTAAGGAATTAAATTCTATGTGTGGAGAGGGATAATTGATTGATTACATCTTGATTTATGATTAGCCCTGATTGATCAAGTCAAAGTGCAGTAGGACAATTACAGTCCTAGCTCTGCGACTTGGGAGGACGCAACTGAGATGCGTCGTAGCTTTCCATATTTTTTATTCTGAACTTCGGGACGAAGTTCTAATTAAGTAGGGGTGTATGTAGTGCCCCTAGACTTGTGTAGACATTGAGGGCACCTGCTGGGTGACCCGGCTGATTGAAACATTCATTAAATAACCTTTTGACCTTATTTTTTTGAGTATGTGTATCTGAACTGTTAAGGTAAATGAATAATTGCATATGTTAAACGATTAGCTATGACTATGGAAAATTATGTTGATGGATAATGCTTAACGACTAGCTGTATGGTGATTATGTATTTGGCGACGAAATGTATATTTGATAAAGATGAATGAGCAGTTTGAATAAATCATAAATGTTTAACAAAGCTAGAGTTAGAAACCAGATGATGATTGTTGAGAACAGTGCTACTAATAATTTGTTGCGAGAAGTGTGTGTAGAAACAAGTGAGACGGTTCACCAACGGACACACAAAGGAACATGGAGGGTCGTAGAGTACGGGTAAATCACACACAGGGGAAGCGACGACGATGTCAACTTCCGACAAGAATACCACGCATGAGCAGATAAGCATTGATCCGCTTGCTCAAGAGGAATGCGTGAGGACATACGAGGTGGGCCACGACGGAGCTGGTCACGTACGAGTTGAGGGGCGCGCAGTGAGAACGGACTCACTCCTCAGCGCCATTAGTCCCTAGATAGCATGTAGATGGAGGATGGATGGTAACGATTCCTAAAATCCCTACAAGAGTTCCCGCAAGTCAAAACGGAAAGATGGTGGCAGAAGGGCCCGACGATGCGGTACCCTGTCGAGAATGGAAAGAATGGATGCAAGGACCCAACGATGCGGTACCATGCCAAGGAATGGAAACCATGGATGACTGGACCCGATGGAGTGGTGCCATGTCAAGGAATTAAAATTAAGGAACTAGGAGCCCAACGGTGCGGCACCGTGATCCTAGTGAGTTTGATTGTTAAATTTAACTGCATAAAAACTTATGAGAATAACTCTAGATCATTACTTAGCAAATGCATAAAAATAATTTAGGCATTTGCACATGAATAGTTATTTTTGTTGAGCATTTAAAATAATAGAAATCATTATTTAGGAGCAAAATAGAATCCTAAGATTAGACACCTAGTCAACTAAAAGCTAGGAGTTAATTAAAATATCTGGGGGACAAACTGGAGCAAACTTAGGGGTGTTGGTGCACTTCCTAGAGAAAATGACACTTGGATGGGTGAGTGTTTTAATTAAATAATTAATTAAAAATATTTAATTATGCATGAAGCGACATGTGTCGCATGAGATTTTCCTTTATAAGGAAGACTTGGGGAATGGGTAAAGGGCCCATAATTTGGACGATTGTCGTAATTTTCGAATACCTCAAAGACTTGCTGCTATCTAAGGGTTTGGCTTAGAAATCCTGGTGGGAAGGGAAGCCCAAGCTGAATTTCTGAACTACTTGTGTGAGCTCTACGACCCAAAGCTCGGGGGAGGCCATGCGACTGAAAGCATGAGCCTATGGTTGGGTGGCGAAGCTAACGGTTGCTTCGCCTACGGTTAAACGAGCTTTGCTAGAGGGATCCTATGGAAGACGCAGACAACAATGGACCAGCTGGATCGGGTTGACAGGTTAAGGTTTGCTTATTTTTGTTAAGTTATTCACTCTTTTATTTTATTTTTCCAATAACTATAATGGCTAATTTGTTTGTATGAAGTTTTTTTTAAGTTTCAGGTTCAGTTCAAGGGGACCCTAAAGGAGGGGCTCTACACTTCTTTGCAGAATTTCTATGTTGGACCACAATGCAACAAGACTAGAGATGAATTCATTCCAAGAGTGGATGTTGTAAAGGGCCAAATGGTCATTGTGCAATCACCAGAGCTAGATTGTGCAATCTGGTTGGGTAAGGTGATTGGTGATATTTATCAGGAGTTAGATGCTAGTACTGTTGGGTCTTACAAAGTAGAGGTGCAATGTTGGAAGCCAATAGGAGCATCAAAGGATCTGAAGGTTTTGTACAAAAAATGCTTAGATAGAAAGCAACAATGGGTTGTTGGCGCATAAGAAAATATGACAATCGACATAAATAGCATCATATGGGCATGGTCACCAAGGCAAGGATGGGCCGGAGAAAAAATTAGCATAAACGAGAAGTGTTGGAATATTCTCCCCATCACTTTTGTTTTTTGCATGCTTGCATGCAAATATGCATGCTGCATGCAACTTCATGCATCCAGTCATCATCATGGTGATCTCCCCAGTACCTAGAGCTTGATTCTAACTCTTCTTTGCCTGCATGCAAAACTGCATGCCGCATGAATTTGCATGCCTCTACATGCATCCAGTCATCATCATGGTGGACCTCCCAGCTCCTGGAGCTTGATTCTAGCTCTCCACAGCCTGTCTACAGCCCCCAAGGGGCCTCCCACCTACCAAAGGCTCCCTTATCCAGTCTCTTGCATGACTAATGTGCCTTTCTCACCTACCACATCAAGTTAAGCACCTTTCTCACCTACCAGTCAGTTATCACTCAGTCTTCCCTTGATTTAAGGCTAGATTAACTCCCCCACTGACTGTTTCACTCCGATAGACGTCCAGTGAGACTAGTCTTTCCATTCTGACTCTAGTTAGCTCCTCATGCGCCCTCCACTGAGCCTCCTTCATTTAGTTCATGCCTACCTTACTCAGTTAGAATCCTCATGCGCCCTCCATTGAGCCACCTTCATTCAGTTAGTTCCTACTTCACTTAGTTAGACTCAATTGACTGACTGTGAAGAACCTGCAATATTTAATTAATGAAAACACACAACATAGCAGAAATAACATAACTCAGAATCACTTTTATATTGATCGTAGGCCACTTCGAGGGGGTAACCTCCTTTGAGCAAGCTCAATACAAATAACTTCACGATACCTTCATTGGTCTCAACACCAACTTATATACTAAGTCTAGGCACCAATACCATGGGTTAAAACCATGTGTCAATACAAACCATGGGACAATACACACTATGGATCAACAATTACTACGAGACGACTTACAAAGCATATGCGTCCAACAACAATAATACAAACTATGGATCAACAAATAATACAAACGACTTATGAATCATATGCGTCCAACAATAATATACTAACAAAGTAAATAGAAGGGTTGACATGGGTTCCTAACATCCCCTCTCTCTTAGAAAAATCTTTGTCCTCAAAGCTTTACATGTAAAAAATTACGCAAAATCTAAAGGAGTGGTTCCCCTGTAGCATCCTCGAGTTGTATTCCAGGCTGCTGACGCCTTTTGAGTTTCAGGGAGGGTTGCTTGGAAGGACGTAGATGAAGAAGAACCATATTAGTTGTATGAAAAGTGCACTCAGAACGGTGTTGATCGGCTTGTTGTTGCAGTCGAATTCTTTCCATGTAAAGATTGTCGTACAGAATGAGAAGAATTTGATCGCGGTTTCAAAGAATCGAGTCAATTTCCTGAACTGGGGAGCTGCTGAGGGTGTATGGAAGAAGAACTGGCAGTGCCTATCCATAAACTGCTTTATATGGTGTCCTTTTAGATGTGGTATTGCACCATTCGAGCACTGCTAGGAAATCCATAGAAATACTTGTCCAAATATGTGTAGGGATGAGAAAGGGTTCGAGCAGTCTGGAAAGGAGTGTCGGTTCACCCTTGTTGACTTGGAAAGTATCACAGTCAATCCCCATTTGTTGAATTGTCAGTTTCAGTCCCTACCAAAAGAAGTTACATTGTTCCCGGTGATACATTTTGAGGAACCCAGAGTGCCATACCGATGAAGAAGCATGGAGTTCATAGAAGAGATAGCCCTATTGAACAGATTGCAACCAATTTGGAACAAGCATGGAAATAGCTGTAAGAGGAACTGGGTCATCAAGTGTGTGAGCAGGAGCATCTGCCACCATATTGTCCTTACCCTTCTTGTAAGTGATCACATAGGCATAACCTATGAGTTGGATAACCCATTTCAGGTGTGCTGGGGAGGAAACCGGTTGTTCCATGAAATTTTCCAGACTTTGGAGATCAGTCTTAATGCAGAAATGATTCCCTAATAAGTATGGCTACCACTTCCGTACTACATGCAAAATAGCCAGCATTTCCTGTTGAGATGTAGATGTGGCTAAAGTATTACCAGAAAGGTCTCTTGAAGGTGAAAATCCCACTGGTCGAGCAAAGACACCTGCATATCTATCCAAGGAAGTAGGGGAGACCGTTGATGCGTGCATCTGAATGGAATGGAGTTGAGCGATGACACCATGTGAATTCTTCTTAAGGATTTTTTCCAGGCGATGTGAACTGATGATGAGGAGAGACCCTTGTTGTAAGCCTAAAAATTTGTGTTGTTTCCCATTGACTGAAAACTGCATCCAAAGTTCAGCAAAATCCCATAAGATGGGGCCAAGTGTGCATAACCATTGAAGGACCAAAACCACATCACATTCGCCTAGGAACAAGGCAAACATGTTAGAGCGCAAGTTATAATCTTCCAGAGAGATACGCACATTGTGACACTTCCCCTTGGAATGTAAGGTGCCCCCATTGGCAACCATGACTTCAAAGTTGGAGCAAGGATGGACAAAACAATCAGCTTGTTTGGCGATCCGAGGGTCAATGAAGTTATGAGTGCTACCATAATCAATGAGTATTGTAAGAGGAAGCTTCTTGAAGTAACTCCTGACCCGCATTGTTTGGGGGGTGGTGATGCCGGATAAAACATGGATAGATATCTCTGGTTGGTCATCCTGAGATGGGGGGTCAATAGGCGGATCCTGAATGTCGACCTGATCATTCATTGTATCTGGAGCTTCTTCACCAATTTTAGAGGCAAGCGGAGAATCCATATCCATAAGATAGAGCTTTTGTTGAACACATCTATGTCCCCGAGCTAATTTCTCATTACAATTATAACAAATCCCTTTTTCTCTGCGTGCCTGCATCTCTGTTTCAAACAAATGCTTGATAGGAGTTGGTCGAGGAGTTGGCGGGATGGGAGGTCGTTGAGAACCCATATTTTGGAAGGGAACAAAAGTGGGTTTGGAGTGTTGTTGGGCTGCAATCTTGTCTTCTTCGAACTTAGCCAACCCCAGGGATTCCATCATTGTGTTGGGACAGAACATTTTGACCTCTGAGTGGATTTCATCCTTAAGACCACTGATAAAACAAATCCTATAGAATTCATCAGACAATCCTTCTATGTGATTGGCTAGTTTCTCAAATTCTGTCTGATACTCTCTTACAGTGCCAATTTGACGAAGTTTAGTAAGTGCTCCGGTGAAGTCATCAAAAGCACTAGGACCAAATCGTTGCAAAAGGAGTTGGCAAAAATCTATACATTTTGGTTCGTCATGAGCCTTGATGTACCAATGGTACCATTGAAGGGTTCATGTTCCAAATGAAAGGATGCAAGTGGAACCTTTTGGACATCAAAAGTATTATGCAGACTGAAATATTGTTCTGCATGATAGATCCATCCAGTCGGATCAGTACCATTGAAGCGAGGAAATTCAAGCTTCATACCACAGAAATTGCGGAAGAAGAGAACCCATTGTCTAATGAAGACTCGGACTATCGTTTGTTGTTCATGGTTGAATGCTCAAGATGGAGGCTGGGAAAGTTTTCATCTAGATCCTGGAGTTTTGCTTGGATGGACACAAGTGCTTCTTCCATGGTTTATGCTCCTGTGCGGGCGACAACCATAACCAGGAGTTTTTTGTTTTGTTTTGTTTTTTTTTTTTTTGAGTGGGTAGAAAAACAAAAATAGAAACGATTTCAGTAAAGGAAAATCTGGATTGGGGAAAAAATTGAAAGGGTAATTTAGGTTTGACTAGGTTTTGGACACTATCGAATGGACAGGGAAGCAAAAAATGAGGATTTCAGAAGCCGGGTGAAAGAATGAGAAAATTTGGCAGAGAGGGACAAAGAAGCAGAATTAGGAAAGGAACTCAAAGGTAAAATTTGAAGGCGATTGGGTGAAATCCGAAGAAGTTACGGCAAACCCTAAAAATAGACAAATGCGGGATTTTGAGCTTTGGGAAGTGGAATTTGGGATAGGGTCCTCAAGAAAGAAATATGCAAAATGGGATTACAGGGGTTTCAGGGAAGTTTCAAGTGAAATAGAGTGAAAACAAGGGAGATATGGCCAAAAAATAGTTTTTTTTTTTCAAGAATGGATCTGCAACAATGCGGAAGGGATAAAAAACAGATAGATCTGCAACAGCATGGAAGTGATCGGCCACAGATGGATCTGAAACGACGCTGAATGGATAAAAATACTAGCTGAATCTGAAACGACTGGATTTGGAATGACGATCATAATGGATCTGAATTGGTTGGAGCTAAAATGGCTCATAATGGATCTAAAACGGCGTGGAAGTGATCGACAACAGTTCAGCTAAAAATAGATATGGACCCCAGGTATGTGCGGCTTCCTAGCATTTCAGGGGTTTCACTCAACCACCAATGATGTCTGACAGCTTGCGTATTGGGGCAGTACCCCTCACTCCACGGCTCAGGTAAAATTGATAACCGCTTTCCCACAAACGACAGCTCTTGGTTTACCTCATGGGTGGGAACTAGTCAATCAGGTAGGGGTTGTTTCCCTTTTCGTTGGCAGGTCCTCTCAATGGGCCAGCTACTTCGGGGTTCTTGTGGTACTCCTCACAATGAGTTTTAGGGCTTATGCCCAAGTACTTCCCACAGTTAAGCGGATAGGGATTATTCCCCGATCTGAAGCTGCGACAGATGCGAAAAAAAAAATTTGGCAAAAATTTCACCTAGCGAGCCCAAGAAAGTGCTTTGATACCAGATGTGAAGAACCTGCAATATTTAATTAATGAAAACACACAAGGTAATAGAAATAACATAACTCAGAACCACTTTTATATTGATTGTAGGCCACTTCGAGGGGGAAACCTCCCTTCAGAAAGCTCAATACAAATAACTTCATGGTACCTTCATTGGTCTCAACACCAATTGAAATACTAAGTATAAGCGCCAATACCATGGGTTAATACCATGTGTCAATACAAACCATGGGACAATACAAAATATGGATCAATAATTACTACGGGACGACTTACAAAGCATATGCATCCAACAACAATAATACAAACTATGGATCAACAAATACTATGCGATGACTTACAAAGCGTATGCATCCAACAACAATATACTAACAAAGTAAATAGAAGGGTTGCCATGGGTTCCTAACACTAAATGTTACCTCCACTATCATTCAAGCCACACTTTGAGTTAGGAATTTGAATTCCCTACTTGGCCTATTCGAATCCTATATTATGCACCTTATTGTTCTATTGTACTTATTCACTTACATTCTTATTCATTGTATAATACTGAGATTATATTCTATTCTACTGTGTTTATGAGTAATCATTGAGTGTCTCCTTCTCTTCTTCTTTGCAACATATTTGTGAGTCTGATTGTGAGTTTCTAAAACTTTCAGATCCTTGCATATTATTACATGGTATTTGAGCAGGAAGCAGCTATTCGAATTGCAGCAGTTGCAACATTTCTTTGAGCAACTATCTTTCACTTGTGCACCAGAAGCCTCTGAGTTTCCAGAACAAATCCTGGTGCTATTACTTGATTTCATTAGAGAAATCCATTGAAGTATAGTCTGGTGTGAAGGACTTAGTCCACATGCCAAGTGTCCTTAAGGTAGTGTTCAGTCGAAGTGTAGCATTCTCCATCAGCACATCTTTTATTGTTTTGCAGGTTTATTCACCTGTTCAGAATCTTCTTCAACTATTCGAATTTCTTTATTCAGATGGATCTAAAGCTTACATCTTCCAACTATGTTGAGTGGAAAGTCAAAATGCCTCTCTTCATGAGATCCAAGAGGTTCTCCAGAATACTCAACAGAACGATGGTAGAACCAACCAGTGCAGTTGAAAAGTCCAAGTACTTGGATCAGCGTGATGAAGCAATTGGTCTCCTCCTTCTCTCAATTTCTGATGAATTGCACTTTCATGTCTTCGATATTACATCTCCTAAAGAGGTGTGGGACAAGATTGAATCTCTCTTTGGGACAAATGATGATATGGTAGCACACAAATTGGAGAATGAGCTCATATGTTTGAGTCCTAGCAGCTTCGATTCTATCAATTCCTTTCTCACCAAGTTCAAAATATTGATATCACAATTGAAAAGGTATGAGATAGTGAAGGAAGATAAGCAGCTTATACTTGCGATTCTCTCAAAGTTGGGGGCAAATTTCTCATTTTTTGTCTCTACTTTCCAGTCAGCTAGGTTGTCCATTCCAAGATGGAAGTTTCCCTCATTTGATGATTTCACACAATCTCTTACCAAAGAGGAAGAGAAGTTGATTTCAATGGGAATGATCATACCCAAATTGGATTGATCCCTTACAGTTGTAGAGAGAGCGAATGATATAGGAAATCCAAATATTCTTGGTGATACAAGGCCTACACACTAGTCAACTAGAGTTTCGTACTCTAAGAAGGCCAAACATCCTCAAAATGGAAAGATAGAGTGCACATACTGTCATAGAGGGCCTCATCTTGAGAGTGCTTGCATGCAGAAGACTATAGATTTGATGGCAAAGTTACTTGAAGAGAACAACCTTCCTATACCAGCATGTGCAAGGAAGAAAGATTCTGGATCTCCCAAATCCAAAGGAAAGGAAAGATGTAATGCTTTCACAGCATCTGCATCAACTAGTCCTTCTCTTATCATAGATTTGGGAGCACCCTGTCATATGGTTTCCTCCAAGGAACCTTTCTCTAGTCTTGAAAGCTTCAGTGGTCCTTCCATCAGAATGAGCAATAATTTACAAATATCTTCTCAAGGTATCGGAACAATTGATCTTGACTCTGGAAATTTTCTGATGTGGTTTATGTTCTTTATCTTGCACCCAATATCCTCTTAGTTTGTCAGATGACTCATACTGAAGAGCCAAAAAGAGTGATCTTTACTGCATATGAAGTCAAGGTACAAAGCATGGTTTCAGGGGAAATTATTGCCAAAGGAGTTGCAAATCATAAGTCCAAACTCTATGATTTTTCTCACTTCATTCCTCTCTCAAAAGGTATTGATACACCAACAAAGATTGACAAAAAGAGGAATCTTGAGGAAGTACAAATGCATGAAACAATTCCTGTTACAGAATGGACCACCTTTGATCTAAATGAAGATCCATCATCATCTAGTTCTTGTTCATCTATTGATTACAGTTATGATGTCTCCAAGGAGGACTACTCGCATATTCTAGAGCAGTTTTATGACATCAGCAGTTTTGATTATACTCCTTTGTCAAGAGATGATGAGCATGAGTAAGTTTTACTTGCTCATGATTATTCAGGTTTAGAGTTTGCACATGGTGAGCATGAGTAAGTTTCACTTGTTCCAGATTCAGAGGGAATGCTAGACCCAAATCCACAAGAACCTGAATGTCTAACAACTAAGGATGACGATGATAGAATGCTAGATCCAGATCGACAAGCACATGAAGGTCTAGCAACTGATGATGAAGATGAGCAAATGGGAGATCCAGATCCACAAGAACCTGAAGATCTCTCACCTGATATTCCTCCTCTTCCTCGATGGGTATCCGCTACACTCCGATCTGCTGGTGATTTGGTTGGCGATCCACATGAACATAGAAGAACTAGATCAGATTTTGAACCAGATCATATTTTCAGCATGAAAGGTTTCATCCTTCTCACATTATTGATCCATTGCAGATCGATCTATCCTTCTTAAAAAAAAAAGGACACCTGCCTCCTTAGGGGTAAGTCATGATATGCTACTTTAGCACCTTCAGTCTATTTTGAGGGAGGGATTTCTTCCCACTGGGTTTTCCCTCTTTCCTCATTTAGTTTATTTAGATTGATTGTACGGAGTGACCTTTGGTCTTAGTAACCAGGGCCTTATCTTGCCGTTTTACAGGGTGACCTTCGGTCTTAGTCACCAGGGCCCTATTCTTCAGTTATTTCCTCATAGTATAGCTTGCGAGGGGGTGTTGGAATATTCTCCCCATCACTTTTGTGTTTTGCATGCTTGCATGCAAATCTGTATGTTGCATGCAACTGCATGCATCCAATCATCATCATGGTGATCTCCCCAGTACCTAGAGCTTGATTCTAGCTCTTCTTTGCTTGCATGCAAAACTACATGCTGCATGCATTTGCATTCCTTTGCATGCATCCAGTCATCATCATTGTGGACCTCCTAGCTCCTGGATCTTGGTTCTAGCTCTCCACAGCTTGTCTACAGCCCCCAGGGGGCCTCCCACCTACCAAAGGCGCCCTTCTCTAGTCTCTTGCATGACTAGTGTGCCTTTCTCTCCTACCACAGCCAGTTAGGCGCCTTTCTCACCTACCAGTCAGTTATCACTCAGTCTTTCCTTGATTTAAGGCTAGATTGACTCCCCCACTAACTGTTTCACTTCGATAGACCTACAGTGAGACTAGTATGGCCATTATGACTCCAGTTAGCTCCTCATGTGCCCTCCACAGAGGCTCCTTCATTCAATTCATGCCTACCTCACTCAGTTAGACTCCTCATGCTCCCTCCACTGAGCATCCTTCATTCAGTTAGTTCCTACTTCACTCAGTTAGACTCAGTTGACTGACTGTTACCTCTAATGACTGATACATTGACTGGATGATGACTCCACTATCATTCAAGCCACACTATGAGCTAGGAATTCGAATGCCCTACTTGGCCTATTCAAATCCTATATTATGCACCTTATTGTTCTATTGTACTTATTCACTTACATTCTTATTTATTGTATAATACTGAGATTATATTCTATTCTACTGTGTTTATGAGTGATCATTGAGTGTCTCCCTCTCTTCTTATTTGCAACATATTTGTGAGTTTGATTGTGAGTTGCTACAACTATCAGATCCTTGCATATTATTACAAGAAGGGCCTTGCAGCAGTCAGGGCACAATGAGAAAATATGGTTTCTAAATAGTAGACAAAATTGGTTTCTAAATTTCTCTATGTGGCAGTTTTAGGCAACAAAATTGTTGTGTTTCTAAATTTCCACCTTGTCAACAAAAACTTGTATTTTTTCATTTTTATTAAAGTTTTATAAAAGGAAAGGCCATTGGGATTGATAATGTATGGTTATCTATTCAAAAATTGGATTTGTGATCACTGCTGTCATTTGCACACTAACTGTCGTTAAGTGTTGTAATTGACACCGTAATTACTAGTTAATTGTGCTTAAGAATAATTGTCCTCAGAGTAATTATACTCAAAGTGCCAAATTCAGCGGTGCTCATACTAGGCAAAAATATTCTATACGAGCAAATATTATAATTAAACTATATTTCTAATAGTTAATGTGCCAAATCAAATATGCCACGTGTCACAATATGATTGTTCCATGTGTCACCCTGGGATACTAGATATCGATATTTAAACAACCAAATTTATATACATTTTGCTTCAAAGACTTTGCTAGCAAGTCGAAATATTCTCAGAGAAATAGCGGCCACTCTTTCCCAAAGGTGTTCTATTGTTATGATTCCCTCGTATATTAAAGGTCAGCCGACCCTTCTTATTCACAATATTCTTTTCGTAATAGTTTGACAGTGCAAGAAGGGTCGGTTGATCCTTCTTGTCTTCTCTATTATGAATATAGCGGAATTATTGGATAAGGGTTTTCACAATTAACTATGAAAAGAAGGGGCGGCCGATCCTTCTTGTCGGAAAACAGAAGTCAGGAGAAACTATTTTTATATGTTAAAACTTCCAAGGTGTTCTATTTATAAAATTTCCTCGAAATTGAAAGGTTGGCCAACCCTTCGTATTACCAATATTATTTTCATAATAGTTTGACACTACAATAAGGGTCGGTCGACTGTTCTTATTCCAAATATTCTTTTCATACTCGTTCAACACTGCAAGAAGGGTCGGTCATTCCTTCTTGTATTCTCCATTATTGATATCGATGAATTGCTGGATAAATGTTTTCACAGTTAACTACAGAAAGAAGGGTTGGCCGATCCTTTTTGTCGGAAAACAGAAATATGGACAAACCATTTTTATATGTTATAACTTAGTTGATTAACTGGCTATTCGCACAATGCGTGAATATTTTAGACATTGGACTTTTCACTTTAACATTTTTAACATTTAAAAATGAAAATTGCACTTTTCACTTTAAAATTTTTAACATTTAAAAATGAAAATTGCACTTTTCAAATAAAAAATTGCATTTTTTATTTGAAATTCACACTTTTCAAATCAATTTTTTGTTATTATTATTTGAAATTCACGCTTTTAAGGTTCATAAGTAGTCAATAAACACACTATTCAAATAGAAAAACACACTTTTCAAAGCCAATATTGCCACTTTTAGAACTTGATTTTGCACATTAGAAAGGTTGATATTGACACTTTCAAAGTCAGATAGATGTTGACATTTTCCTTTGAAATTTTCTTACATTTTGAGTGTTTTTGTGAGTTGAGGAAAGCACTGAATTTTTCCAAAAGTCAGGTTCTTTCCGCAACCCACAATTTGCAATCCGCAATGCGGATTGCGGAATCTTGGTTTTTGGTTTTGAAACATTTTCTTTCCTCAACCCGCAATCCGCAATGCGGATTGTGGATACAGAAATATTCTTCAATAATTGTGGTCTTCTGCATCCGCAACCCACAACCCGCAATTGCGGGTTGAGGATGCAGAAGACCAACCCCGCAACCCTTCTTTTCCTTCCCGCATGTTTACATTTTAATCGTCGATTTGTCTTGATCTTGCAGATAAGATTACACTGGGTGATTTGAATGAAGTTTAGCTTTCTTATTCAGCTTGTCGGTGTTAGCACTAGCTTTGTCCTGGATGAAAGTGGGAGGTTCAATTTCTAAAAATAATGGAGAAAACCTCGGTGGTATGAGAAAAATATAATCATCTGGGTAGGTATTCACGACCTTAATGGTGAAATGATCAAATCCCAAGCCCGAAACATTGCAAGGAGATTTACATTGCAGAGGTCTTCCTCCAGTTACATATCTGCGCAAATAAACGGTCTAGATCGGCGGTGGTGAATATCTATAGTCATGAGCACGCTTCGTGAAAAAAGGGTGAGGTATTTTAGACGGAGGTGGGAGGTTTAGCCCACAAGCATCTTAAGGAGAAATCAATGGCCAATGGAGCAGATCGACGATCGAGAATTACTTTTTCAATATGACATGCACAGAGCAAACAAATTTCTGGATCAACAAACTTTTGGTAGATGTTCGAGGGTTTGGACGGCTCAGATCTGACGAGGCTGAGATCTATAGCCGAGGTTTTGTCCGTGCATCTAACTTACACAAAACATCAATGCAAGCCAAATCTGTGAAGTTGGTAAAGTAGCATTGTTTGACGGCCAAGATTCATGCAAGATCTAGATCAACGGTGGGCGACTTCCCATGGTTTTAACTGGCAGAAAAGGTGAGATGTGGTGGGATTCGATACCACCAGGGATCATAGAGATAGAATGCAGCGGTGATCCACGACCCAGAATGGATTAGGAAAATAGATGGCCAAGGAATATTCCATGCCGCAGGAGACGCAGGGGTGATAGCAAAGGAGAAAATGGTTGATTTGAGTGATAGAGAACCTCCTGGTTTTGAGATTCAAAGAATAGAAGGGTCAGCCGACCTTTCTTAGAAGGGTCGGCTGAAATGCAGGGGTGCCAACCTTCAACCAACCAGGCAAATTCTCTACTCTACACTAAACTATTTAATGGTTGATTTGAGTGATAGAGAACCCCCTGGTTTTGAGATTCAGAGCATAGAAGGGTCGACCGACCTTTCTTAGAAGGGTTGGCTGACCCTTTTTACAATTCCCTCGTAATCGTACATGTATCACTCCAATCGATTGATTGAAAATCCAACGGCCAACATGCCTACTGCCAGCGCATTAAATGGCCTACAGCATGCTGAATAATATTCACCGTAAATGATGGATTGTATCACTCGTGTGAATAATCTCATCAACGTTCAGTCCACATTATGTTTATGTCTTGTCACCAACAAAGTCTTTGAACGTTTTAGATTCTCCTTATCCTTGAATCAGATAATCTCCTTTGTAGGAGTAATAAAAGACTAAACTTTTATTGGAGCTTTGACTTGTAGACATAGAAGCAGTAGACTCATCCCCTACAACCGCAAAAATTAGCAGTCATTATTCCCCAAACATGTAATCTTTGCATCGGATTATTCCATCATTCTGTTTGAATATCAAGCAATACTGAGAGGGAGGGTGAATCAGTATTTTCACTATTGTTAAATTTTATCACAATTAAAGAAACCAAATCACAAGGTTAGTTACAACATATAAAAAATGTTTATCCCGATGGCCCTAGTGGTAAATGATGGCGGTGATCTTGGTGTTTGTGACATAGTTTCGACTAAAGCATGATGTGATTATTTTATTCACACACGTTATACAACCCATCATTCACCATTAGCACCATCAGGATAACTGCCATTTCAGAATTTTATCGTATAAACCATCGCCATGTCAGCATACATTCCTTTCACCATCAGGATAACCGCCATTTCATAATTCCATCATATAAACCATCGCCATGCCATCATACATTCCTTGCTCAAGGCATCTATTGGAGTGATACATGTACAATTACTCTAGCAAAATATACAGTCGGTACAGATGATATCTATGACCACCATCCCACCATACTGTAACATCCAAGTCAATTCACCAATTCACTATATAAAGACTAAATCATACCCGGTATTACAGCCAAATGAAATCTTCGGGAAGTCATGGCACTCTTCTTTACCGCCTCTATTCTGTTTCCTTTGTTGTTTTATCAGAAATACTTGAGTATTATGGTCGTTCTCTTCATGATATATGAGCACTTCGAGCACTGTCGAAGCACTGGTAATCTTTCCAGTGCCTGATCCTTAAAACTACTATTAGTGAATTTCCATTTCCTGATTGTGTTGTGGTTAAACCCGCATTAGTAACCTTGCTATACTCAATGTGCCAAATCAAATATGCCACATGTCACCCTAGGATACTAGATATCAACATTTTAACAGCAAACTTTATAGACATTTTTCTTTAAAGACTTTGCTAGCAAGTATAAATATTCTCAGACAAAGAGTGGCCACTCTTTCTCCAAGGTGTTCTATTGTTACAATTCCCTCCTAAATGAAGGGTTGGCCGACCCTTCTTATTCCTAATATTATTTTCATAATAGTTCGATACTGCAAGAAGGGTCGGCCAATCCTTCTTGTATTATCCATTATGGATATAGCTGAATTGATGGATAAAGGTTTTGACAATTAACTATGAAAATAAGGGGCAGCCGATCCTTCTTTTCGTAAAACGGAAGTCAGGACAAACCATTTTTAGATGATATAACTTACAAGGTGTTCTATTTTTAAAATTCCCTCGTAATTGAAGGGTCGATCGACCCTTCTTATTTCCCATATTATTTTCATAATAGTTCGACACTGCAAGAAGGGTCGGTCGACCCTTCTTATTACCAATATTCTTTTCATAATATTTCAACACTCCAAGAAGGGTTGGTCGATCCTTTTTGTGTTCTCCATTATGGATATAGCGGAATTTTTGGATAAACGTTTTCACAATTAACTATGAAAAGAAGGTGTGGTCGATCCTTCTTATCGGAAAACAGAAGTTGAGACAAACTATTTTTATATGTTATAACTACCAAAGTGTTCTCTTTTTTTAATTCCCTTGAAATTGAAGGGTCCACTGACCATTCTTATTCTCAATATTATTTTCATAATAGTTCAACACTGCAAGAAGGGTTAGTCGATCCTTCTTGTGTTCTCCATTATGGATATAGCCGAATTGCTGGATAAATGTTTTCAGAATTAACTACGAAAATAATGACTGAATATTTTAGACACTGATTTTTTCACCTTAAAATTTTGAACATTTACAAATGAAAATTGAAATTTTCAAATAAAAAATTGCATTATTTGATTTGGAATTCACTTTTGAAATCAGAAATTGCATTTTTTATTTTAAATTCATACTTTTGAAATGAAAATTTTCATTTTTTGATTTGAAATTCACACTTTTAAAATCAAAATTTGCATTTTTTAATTTAAAATTCACACTTTTCAAATCAAAATTGCATTTTTTGATTTGAAATTCGAACATTTTGAATTGATATTCGAACATTTTGAATTGATATTCGAACATTTTGAATTGAAATTCATAGTTTTATAACAAAAAAATGCAATTTTAAGGTTCATAATTAGTCAAAAAACACACTTTTTGAATAGAAAAATGCACTTTTCAAAGCCAATATTGCCACTTTCAGAACCTGTTTTTGCACTTTAGAAAGGTTGATATTGACACTTTCAAAGCCTAAATTCACACTTTCTTAGTCACAGCAAATTTGTCAAGTCTAACTCATTTTTTTGATTGTATCGCACTGTCAAGCAAGTACTACAAAATCGATTTTCAATTGTATGAGATGGCCTTTTACATGGATTTTGAGTCATTCGATCTGTACAAAGGCATTACAAATGTGTGGGCTTCTGTGAAAATATCTGAAAATCTGTTGTGCAAATTTTGAACATTTACAAATGAAAACTGCAATTTTCAAATAAAAAATTTCATTTTTTGATTTGAAATTCACATTCAAATTAGAAATTGCACTTTTTCATGTCAAGTTCAAGCTCACAATAATTTAAAGTCATTGGACGTTTTAGATTCTCCTTGTCAGTCGATGAACTTTGGCGGCATCTTTTATATTAGCCACGAATGACACCCCTATCAACCATCATGACAGTACTATTCAGATGGATGCAGGGGTCATCCAGATGGTAATGTAAGTTATAGAATATTTATGGGCATTTTCTTAAATGGTGCTTTACCATTATCATGTGACGGTAATGTAATTCATTTTATGGTATGATAATACTTAAGCCGCAAGGGAGAAGAGTGGGGGTCAATATCGTAGAGAGGGATGTGAATTATATGTAATGAAATTAGTTTTATGTAAATCAAAAGAATTATAATTGTCTATTTTCATATGGGTCTTGAAAATACTTGCACTCATATGGATGCACATAATGAAAATAGTGGTGATTCCCACATGTTATGCAAGTCCTACATTTTATAACAATTGTGTATAGAAGTTTTACAACCAAAAGGTTTCTATTTATATATTTTCATTATGTGCAACCTTATATGTTATGCAAGTCCTATGTTTTAATAGAATTATGTATATATGTTTTACAACTTCACCATGTGAAACCATATATGTTATGCAAGTCCTATGTTTTAAAAGAATTATGTATATATGTTTTGGAACTTCACTATGTG
The DNA here is from genome assembly GCA_027924585.1 of Larix kaempferi. Classification (NCBI taxonomy): domain Eukaryota; kingdom Viridiplantae; phylum Streptophyta; class Pinopsida; order Pinales; family Pinaceae; genus Larix; species Larix kaempferi. Next base: position 10,938,558 of record BSBM01000087.1, read on the forward strand.
AAACCATAACAAGTCCTATGTTTTAAAAGAATTATTTATATGTGTTTTTCTACACAAAAAAGAAAAGAGTTTGTTTATATTTTTTTATGTGCAACCATATATGTTATGCAAGTCCTATGTTTTAAAAGAATTATGTATACATGTTATGCTACCAAAAGGATTCTATTTATATTGTTTCATTATGTGCAACCATCATGGCTCGTTTGAAGGGACGGTAGTGGAGGATGACATGGGAAAAGGGTCAACCAAACGCCCTGTAACGTCATGCCTCCAATAAATTACGCCCTCAATCATTGTGCTGATGCCGGTTTACACAATTCATTTCCATCATTGCTCCATCGAGGAAGTTGGCTTCCTTATCCATAACTACCTTGGTGCTGAAGGTAGTAATTCTCCTTGTCAGTCATTAAATGTTGGGGGCATCTTTTATATCAGCCACAGATGACACCCCTATCAACCATTGTGACAATACTATTCGGATGGATGCAGGCACGTTTGAAGGGATGGTAGTGGAGGATGACACAGGGTAGGGGTCATCTAGACGCCCTATAACGTCATGCCTCCAATAAATTACACCCTCAATCATTATGCTGATGGCCTTTTACATGGATTTTGAGTCATTTGATCTCTACAAAGCCATTAATGGAAATCCTCTCGTATTGTTAGTTTTTCAGAATTTAATTCAATCTGATTTAAGATCTTAACTAAGAGAACAACATGCACAACATATCTACAGTATATCAATCATGGACACAATAATGCAAGCACACAAGAGACACAAAGTTTACTTGGGGAAAACCATAAAGGTGAAAAAACCCAATAAATTCCTCAGAGATAGATAGAGCAATGATACAACCCAAGCATAAGAGATATACATCTCCTAGTAGCAGCTTCTCCTCCTCCACAAGTGCACCACTCTTCAAAGAGTGTGTGTGAGAATAAAATGATCAAATAGAGTGCCTCTTCCACTCTATTTATACATGACTTGACTTTCCTAATAACCTTTACTAGGTAGGCCTTAACTTAACCACATAACATAATGCTGACTGGGATGACACCCAATAGGGTGGTCCAATAACCCTTTGACCCACATGGACGACCCCCAATAGGGTGGTCTAATAACCCTTTGACCCACATGACTTATACAGGGCTGACCCCAACAAGGTGGTCTAATAACCCATCAAGTATAAGTTATGATACTTACAATATAAATGACGACACTTTCATATAGAGGAATAATAATACCTCTATAGGAATACAAACACTTCCGTATAGAGGAATAATAACATCTCTATAGGAGCACAATATACATAGATGAAATACATGGGTGAAATACATTCCGAATTTACATATACATCAACACTCCCTCTTAACTAGGAAGGTATTTCTCGAAACAAATCCACTAGCACAAGTCTTCTTCTCTGGATCATCATCAGCGAATCATCATCCTCGAATCATCATCATTGTCACTGCTGCTGCTATCTCAATCAATCTCTGAATCTACTCGTCATAGGAATTTCTACAGAGCCAGTCCTTTTTCATATTGGATGTAGGCCTACCATCTGCAGGTCTTCATCATCACTAGCCATACTGTGGAATCCTCAGGACTTATTACGTGCATCACAAAACCTGGATACAACATCCCAGGCTGTTATGAGCACACAGCTCTACCTGTCGGATCTCCCAGGAGCACATTACATGTGACTGTCACAAAACCTCAAAAGAGTCTCTTGACTAGCAAGAACCCTAAAGAGCATCTGAGGCCTTTTTCATCTTGTCTAGATCTCCACAACTTATTACATGTGACCCCCACCACAAAACCTTAAAAGACTGTCTTGTCAGGTAAGAACCCTAAAGAGCATTTGAGGCCTTTTTCATCCTGTCCATATCTCTAGGACTTATTACATGTGGTCATGGCAATGCCTCAAAAGAGCATCTGAGGCCTTTTTCATCCTGTCCAGATCTCCCAGGTCTATTTACATGCCATAGGAAAAAACCTCGAAAGAGCATTTTCCAGATCTCCCAGGGAGCTATTATATGCCAGCGGAAAAACCTAGCAAGAGAATCTGCAAAACTCCCAGGGCGCTATTATATGTCCTCCCAAAGAAAAACCTTGAAAAAGCATTAGCCAGATGTCCCAAGGAGCTATTATATTCCAGCGGCAAAACCTAGCAAGAGAATATGCAAACCTCCCAGGGCGCTATTATATGCTTATCTGCACAACCTGTCCACGACCACAGAGTATCAACTTGATACTCACCATACATCATCTTGATGTACACATGATCATCCTGATCATCATCATTGCATTGTCCTGATGCATGTCATCTGGAGCAACATCCTGAAGCTCATCATCCATGATCATCCTGATCATACAATGCATCCACTTGATGCATACACAGTTCTGCTTGATACATATCATCATACATGATCTACCTAATCATAGAATGTATCCATCTGATACATATAAAAATACATACACATGATCCAACTGATCATATCCAGCATCCAACATGATGCATACATACATAAATGATCCAACTGATCATATCCAACATCCAACATGATGCATACATACATAATTGATCCAATTGATCATATCCAGCATCAAACATGATGCATATACATATACAGAGTAGTAACTAGAGCATCGTCATGATGCTCATCATCCAGCACTTACATCCACAGCCATGTGAAGGATCCTCCTTACAACATGCTTGGAATGGCTTCAGCAAATGTCTCCATCACTTCTTCCTTGAAGTGTCATCGATCTGAAGAACACCAAGCCTCTCTTTGAAGTACTTGAACTTCACTCTAGCTAGTGGCTTCGTCAGTACATGTGAAATCTGCTCATCCATCGCAACATACAGAAGCTTCACTGCTCCTCTCTGCACCATATCCCTGATATAGTGATATTTGATCTCTATGTGTTTCGACCTGTCGTGGAACACCGGGTTCTCATACAACTTCACACAACTCTGGTTGTCACAAAAGATACCAGTAGCCTCCAGCGGGAGATCAAATAACTCAAACAGTAGCTTCCTAAGCCATACTGCCTCACAACTAGCCGAACAAGATGCAACATACTCTGCTTCAGCCGTACTCAGTGCTGCGTAGGACTACTTCCTGCTAAACCAGGAGATCACACCTGATCCCATACTAAAGTAGCACCTAGAAGTGATCTTCCTATCTGCAGCATTGCTTGCCCAATCTGAATCAACATAACTGTGCAGGTTAAACTTTTGATTCACATCATACTTGAGCCCATAATCAATTGTACCCTTTAGGTACCTCAGAATATGCTTTACAGCAACTAGGTGAACGCTCCTCGGATCCGTCAGAAACTGGCTCAATGTGTTCACCGCAAAGTAAATATTTGGTCTCGTGTTCGTCAGGTACATCAAGGACCCAATCATCTGATGATACACAGTGACATCAACCGGATCAGATGAAGCATCACATAGAAGCTTCATGTTTGATGCCATAGGTGTGGCCATGGCGTTGCAGCCCATCATCCCAAACCTCTTCAGGATCTCTACTGTATACTTCCCTTGTCCAAGGAAGATTCCATATACACTCTGCCACACCTCCATGCCTAGAAAGTAGTGCATCATACCCAAGTTCTTCAATATATATCTTTGTTGTTGGAACAAATGTTGTATTCCTTCTTTTGTAGGTGATGGTATACGATCTTTCCTACAAAACAAGTTAAATTGCATGATTAGAAACATCTCATAGTTTTCAGAACAAATTCTTACACATAAAGAAATATGTCATACAGTCATGCAATTATTTTAGCCAATGCTTCAATAAAACATTTATCCATATCCCGTAACTTTCTAGATGCCTTCCAATCTCTACGAGAACATTGTTAAGAGTGTGCACAACTCCCAACATGTCAGCAAAGAAGTTTCATTCTAGATTAGTAGAAATGGAATGTTGTACAGTGCCATAGGCCACTTACCCATCACATGCATATTAGTAGTATACTGTTCATTAATGCAATTATTCTAATATGCATAATACACAACCTAAGTCTAGGAACATAAGCATATACATCATTGAACAACATTATTTAAACAAACAAATATGTAAGAAATGACAATTCAAATACTTATCTATGTTTGGTTGTTGGGTGGACCCCCTCTGAATCTTTGCAACTCCATCTTGATGTGGATTGTGAGAAGTGGTCGACTCCCTCTGAATATCTGCATCCTTGTAGAAACTACTGGAGTGTGCTCCCTCTTGATATTTGCTTCCTGGATTACCTGTCCTTGAACTTATATCCATCCTCAATCACTATGCATGCTTACAAGTATCATTATAGTGATATCCTCGATATCTCATACATAATCATACATTAGTATATTCTCAATACTATCAAAACACAATAATATTAAGCATGTGTAGTCATGATCATTTCAAACATAAATAATAAGCATTAGTATTCAAGGACTCTTATGGTTAGTCATATCATAATTTAAAGTAAGAAACATAATATGAATACACCCATGATTATTCAAACCTATGAATAATCATTATCAATCATGCCATGTATACTTATATAAGAGATCCTATCACAAGGTAGGATTCTAACTTGATATAGGAAAAACATACATGGATTAGTATGTTAGCTAGTTATGTCTAACATACCCACATGATGTCTTCTTGTTCTCTTCAATGACTTGTGCTAGTAACCTGCATATCTCATAAGTTAACCATTATAGAACCAAGTTATACATACCTCGTAAATAGATCTTGTAAGTGATCCATGACAATGGATGAATCTTGGTCTTCATGTCACCATGATCATATGTTCTTGAACTAGAACATGATTTGTCTTTCTTGGTGTACCTTTCATGTTAGCGGACAACATAAACCTCATACACCACCATAATGCATTAGTACAATCATAAGTGTCAACACCCTAATCAATGAATATCTTCTATCATGCATTCATAATTTTATTAAGTAGATACGACAAGTCTAAATTTAATCAAGATTGTACTAATTGTAATAATATGAAGACAAACATACAATAAACTTAATGATGAACAAATATCGAAACATACCTGGATAAGTCATACCTGTCGAGATTGCTTGTAATCTTCTTATGAAAGGCCTTAGCCTCATCTCCCTCTGAAACAAGAACTTCTTCACTTATGCAGGTGACCAATCCATTCTCTTCTAGGATTAACCCAATCCACTTGATTTGCAAGAACTAGATCTGGAGCTGGATTAGGGTTTGTTAGAGAAACCCTAAAAATTCAAAATTTGAATTTCAAACTTCTGAAATGATAGAAAGATGCAATTTTCTGAGCTGGTCAAGCTGGTATACTCAAAATTTGAAAACTGCAAAGTTTCACCCCTCAAAATTGCCTTTTAGTTTTTCGGATTCACTTGGGAGGACCCTGAATTAGGGTTTGAGTTTCCTGGAGCTTCACCCAACCAAAAAGTTTGACTTAAATCTCTAAGCTTCTATTTTTCTGAGGAGCTTCCAGTTGTGGTCACAGATTTCCAAAATTCCAACTTTTGCAGAAGCCCTAATTTTCCATCTTTCCAATCAAAGTCCCGAACTGGGGTTTGATCAAGCCCAGCCTTCTTCCCAACCAAAAAATATGATCTTGGTCTCTAAATTTCAATTTTTATGAGTAGCATCCATCCATGGTGTTCGATTACAAAAATTCCAACTTTCTCCGAAACCCTAAATTCCCGAAGCCATGAATGAAGGTGCTCAAAAATCATTCTGTTTTGACATAAATATGCACCTGATTGTTTCTAGTGTAACTCTGAACTTTCCAATCCATAGGGTCTGAAAATTCTACCTGTGGTAGCCCAACTTGTTATCTTTCCAACCCCATAGTTCTGACCTCAATTGGATTCTTTGAGAGAGAGTTATTCCAAGTGTCGCAACATGACCTATTTATGGGATAAAACAAGAGAGCGAACTTGTACGGTGTGACATGTGTCACTAGTTCAGTTTCGTCCTCTGAAAAAGTTATCAGAGAAAGTACAGTCTGTGCACTACCTGTCAATTTTTACGAAATTTCATTTGGAGCTTCCTAGCCCAAGTTATGACCTTTTTGTTAAGATTCAATATGCTAAGACAGAAAATAGCAGCATTACATTCCATTTCACAATAATAGCATATACAGGATCACTGAAGAAACAACAAGCATAGCATAAACACAAGAGACACAGATTTATCCTGGGAAACCCTCATGGGGTAGAAAACCCAGCAAAGCTTCCTCAATATAGATGACCAGCAAATACAAAAGATGTAACCCTGAGCATAAGCTCCTCCTTCTCCATAGCAGACCTCTATCTCATAAGTGCGCCACTCTCAAGTGAGTGAGTGTGTGTTAAATGAGGAACAAACCTCCTCTATTTATACACTACTCTGACTTGTCTTTTACACAAATCATGTAGGCTCGTATTTAACCATTGGGTTAAATACCCCATTACAACTGACGAGGCCAACCCCTCTAGGGTGGTCTAATAACCCTTTGACCCACATAACACATACAGGGCCGACCCCCACTAGGGAAGTCTAATAACCCAAGTTATCACATTCCGATGGAGGAATAAACATCTCTGGATATACAATAAGATCTTCACGGAGGAATGAATCATCTCCGGAATAATAATGTACAAATATAATATTCTTTGAAGTTACAATATCTCAACACTCCCCCTTGACGAGAAGGATATTATAACAGCATCTACACGAGCAAGGAGTCATCAACGTCATAAATGATACATCTATAAATCATTGGAAGCTTTCTCAACATCATCAGTAACTCAAGCAGTTACTGGAACATCTTCAATACTGGAACATCAACATCTTCAGTACTAAGTCTTTATCTTCTGCAACACTTGAACAGTTACAACAATATCATCATCTGGATCCTCACGATCATCAGCATCGTCATCACACGATCATCAGCATTATCATCATACGATCATCACGATCAAGAGCATCGACATCTAGATCATCACGATCAGCAGCATTGTCAATACAATTAGCCATACTAATACAAGTATACACATCATCAATACAAGTATCCACACTAATACAAGTATATCATCAATACAAGTATCCACACCAATACAAGTATACACATCATCAATACAAGTATCCACACTAATACAAGTATATCATCAATACAAGTATCCACACCAATACAAGTATACACATCATCAATACAAGTATCCACACCAATACAAGTATACAGATTATCAATACAAGTATCCATACCAATACAAGTATATCATCAATACAAGTATCCACACCAATACAAGTATACACATCGTCAATACAAGTATCCACACCAATACAAGTATACACATCATCAATACAAGTATCCACACCAATACAAGTATTCACACCAATACAAGTATACACATCATCAATACAAGTATCCACACCAATACAAGTATCCACAATAACAACATACTCTGCAAACCACATGATTCATTTAAGACACCATAACATGTCTAGGGACGATACAGTCCACTCGTCAACTTAGACAAAATCTAAGGACCACTTTCTCGGAGACATATGTCTACGGATCAATTCAGGGACCAAATTCCAGGGATGATACAATCCCCTCTCGTCCACTAGGGACCACTTCTCGGAGACATCTATCTACGGGTCAATTGAGGGACCGAAGTCTGGGGATGATACAATCCCCATCACGTACATTTTGAACTAGTGGTTCCGGGATGATGCAATCCCCATCACTCACATTTTGAACTAGTGGTTCCAGGATGATGCAATCCCCATCACGTACATTTTGAACTAGTGGTTCCAGGATGATGCAATCCCCATCACATACATTTTGAACTAGTGGTTCCGAGATGATGTAATCCCCATCACGTACATTTTGAACTAGTGGTTCCGGGATGATGCAATTCCCATCACGTACATTTTGAACTAGTGGTTCCGGGATGATGCAATCCCCATTAGTCCACTAAGGACTTAATTCATGGAGACCATACATCTACGGATCAATTCAAGGGACCAAAGTCCGGGGATGATACAATCCCCACCTGTCCACTAAGGACTTCATTCTCGGAGACCATACGTCTACTGATCAATTCAAGGGACCAAAGTTCGGGGATGATACAATCTCCACCTGTATCCTTATCAATATAGATATCATTAAAACATGTATCCTCATCGGTACATCAACAAAACATGTATCCTCATTGATACATCAACAACACATGTATCCTCATCGATACATCAACAAAACATGTATCCTCATCGATACATCAACAACACATGTATCCTCATCGATACATATATCATCAAAGTAAAAGCAAGAAAAAAAATATTCTAAGTATAAGAGTCCTAAGTCTAAATGATCTAAGTATCCAAGTGTAGTAAACAGGTATCCACATCATCGACCTTGCTGTCGATGAGGCAATCTCATCATCAGTGACCACATCACTCCTCCTTTCGAGGAGGGTCCTTCCAAGCTTGTCTCGGAAATACTCAAACTTTTCTTGAGGTAGAGGTTTGGTTAGTCTGTTGGTAACTTGTTCACTTGAGGTAAAGGTTTGGTTAGTACATCAGTAACCTATTACAAAATCATATCTTGTTAGATCCCTATGTTCTTTGACTTATCATGGAACACTGGATTCTTTGTCATCTTGATACAACTCTATTTGTCACATAGGATCATAGTTGGTTCTATCTCTAAGTCAAACAATCCTGAAGCCAAACTTCTTCACAACTAGCAGAGCAAGCAGCCATATATTCCGCTTGTGCTAAGAACCACACTAGACTGCTTCCAGCTAAACCACAAGATCATGGCTGATCCCAGACAATAACATCCTCTCGATGTGCTCTTCCTGTCTGATACTCTTTCTACCCAATCAACATCTGAGTAGACATCTGAAGTCATGATCTCCAAGATAGCATAGATCAAAGTCTATTTTATCCTTTAGGTGCCTCATCACATGCTTTGCAACTATCAGGTGAACACATCTAGTTTCCACTAGATACTGACTCAAGGTGTTCACAGCAAAGCATATATCTAACCTAGTATATGTTAGATACATCAATGACCCAATAATTTGACTATATAGATTTATATCCACTAACTCTGATGAGTCATCCCCTAACAGCTTCAAGTTGGAATCCATAAGAGTGGCCATTGCAACACCTCAAGTCCTTTTAATATTTCTCGACATAATTTCCCTGGTTGAGAAAGATTCCTTCTGATCCTTGCCATACTTCTAGACCTAGGAAGTAATGCATCAATATGAGATCTTTCATTTTTCATTTCTACAGCCATCTATCTGTGCCATCTCTCGTCAGATGGGTCTACTGATATAAGCCTCAACATCATTCAAACTCTGTGGTGAGTTCCTTCTTGCATCTAGTTCATCTGTGTATAGAAACCATATTCAACCTTGTAGCAAAGGTTGTGATCCACATCACCCATGATGATCATTAAGCTCATCAATTGACTATTGATCATACAGAACCTGATTCACACTTCTTCTTTAATTACACCATTAAGAGAATGGTCTTATCTAGCCACTTGGAGCAAACATCCCGTCATGATTCTCTTCTTCTTTCTAAGAGAATCTTCTAGACATGAGCCTTTTATATTTTGTTTGATTTGTAAATCTTCTTGTTGAACATCCATCACTTGTTCGGTGTTCATCATTCTTCATGATCTTTCCTACAAATCAAAATTAAGTACATGATTAGTAATGCTTCATAATCATGAAATCATGTTGACATGATAACCTATATGCATACAGATATCATTTACATAGTTATGCAACTATCTTGACCAATACTTTGGCACAACACTTTTCCATATCTTGTATGCATTCAGTGGCTATCTAGATGCCTTCCATCTCTACCAGAACATACTATCGAGAGTGTGCACATCTCTCAACATGTCAGCAAAGAGGTTTCATTCTAGACAAGCAACAATGGAATGTTTGTCCAACTTACCAATCATATGCATATTAGTAGTATACTGTTTCAATGCTCTATGAATGTTTACACTCAGCAAATATGCATACAACCTATTACAGACAATATCATTTACTATTTCAAATAACAACTTAAATACTTATCTTTTATGTTTGTGTGGTTGCCTCCCGCTTGATCTTCTATATGTCTTTTGAACTTCTATTCATTCTGTACCACTGTGCATGCTCAAGTGTCATCCTCATGATCTCATACAAAAATATACATTCATTAGTATATTTCAATGTTATCAAAACATTATAGTTCTAAATAATCTTGAATATGTATAGTCATGATTATAGATAATATTCAAGGTTTCAGGGGAGTCTTCTTTTACTCATACATATTCTTGTTTGATCTGGTTAGTTAAATCATCAACCAAGATAAGAGACATAATATGCATAAACCCTTGATTACTAACTTTATGAATAGGCATAACCAATCATATTAGGTATACTTATATAAGGGATCCTAACACAAGGTAAGATTCTAACATGACATAGGATAACATACTTGGATTAGTATACCTGCTTAGTTATGTCTAACATACTTAATCAATATCTTCTTTGTTCTCTTCAATGATTTAGATATACTATGGTGGAACTTGCATATCTCATTAGAACAAAGTCATACATACCTTGTAAGTAGAACTTCTATGTGATCAAAGATTGTGGATGAGACTTTGTCTTCATGTTATCATGGTCATGGAACTTGATTTGTCTTTTGTGATGTACCTGTATCTTGTTAGCAGACAACATCAACCTCATACAATACCACAGTGCATTAGTACAATCATATAGCCCTAAAAAATGAGTGTCTTCTATCATTCACATGCATTCATACTGTTACTATGGTGATAAGACAATTCTAATCATTAATCGAGATTGTACTGACCTGAATAATATGAGGACAAACATATTATGAACTTAATCAAGAATCAGATTTCAAGACATACATGTATCTCCTTAAGTCATACCTGTCGAGACTTCTTGTAGTCTTCTTATGTAAGGCCTTAGCCTCAACTCCCCCTGAAACTTGATCTAGAGCTTGATTAGGGTTCGCTAGAGAAACCCTAAAAATTCAATCTTTGACTTTCACACTTCTGAATGGATGGAAGGATGTGTCTTGCTGAGCTGATCAAACTAGCACACTTCAATTTTGAAATCTCCAAAATTTGACCCCCCAAAATTGCCTTCGAAACTTCTGGATCTTCTGGACAGGATCACGAACTAGGGTTTGATGAAGCCCACCCTTCTTCCCAATCAAAAGTTTTGATCCAAGGCTCCAAACTCTTATTTTTCTGAAGAGCTTCCAGCCATGGTTACAGACTTCAAAAATTCCAACTTTTGTTGAAGCCCTAATTTTCCATCTTTCCGATCAAAATCCCGAACTGGGGTTTGATCAAGCCCAGTCTTCTACCCTGCCAAAAAATTCGATCTTGGACTCTAAATTTTGATTTTCCTAAGTAGCATTCAGCCATGGATTCCGATTCCAAAAATTATAACTTTCTCCGAAACCCTAAATTCCGGAAGCCATGAATGAACGTGCTCCAAAAATAATTTTGTTTTGACAGAAATATGTACCTGATTGTTTCTGCTGTAACTCTGAACCTTTTGCTCCACAAGGTCTGAAAACGTTTTCTATGGTAGCCTGACCTGTCATCTTTCCATCCCGACAGGTTTGACCTCAATTGGATTTTCTGAGAAATAGTTATGCCAAGTGTCGTAACGTGACCTATTTATGGGATAAAACAGAAGAGCGAATGTGTACGGCGTGCCACGTGTCACTGGTTCAGCTTCGGCCTCTGAAAACATTTCGTGAGATATTACAGTCTGTTTACTACCTATCACTTTTTACAAGATTTCATTTGGAGCTTCCTAGACCAAGTTATGACCTTTTTTCCTAGGTCATCTGATTTTGACTGAGATCTGGAAGAGGCAGAAACCCTAACTTGTACTGATCATAACTCACAAAGTACAACGAAACTGAGGGTTCCCTTTGGACACAAGGTACCTGGGGATGTTATCTACGACCTGTCAACTTTTCAGATCCTGAAACTTTGCATAAATGGATTTATAGCGAAAGTTCCACTATCACGGGTTTTTGCTATGTAAAACCCAAACCTTCAAATTGTTGCAAGTGAAGCAAGTGTCGTAACTGCCATACATTGCCTTCCTTCAGGTTAGCTATGATACCATGTTAAGATTCAATATGCTAAGATAGAAAATAGCAGCATTACATTCCATTTCACAATAATAGCATATACAGGATCACTGAAGAAACAACAAGCACAACATAAACACAAGAGACACAGATTTATCCTGGGAAACCCTCATGGGGTAGAAAACCCAGCAAAGCTTCCTCAATATAGATGACCAGCAAATACAAAATATGTAACCCTGAGCATAATCTCCTCCTTCTCCATAGCATACCTCTCTCTCATAAGTGTGCCACTCTCAAGTGAGTGAGTGTGTGTTAAATGAGGAACACACCTCCTCTATTTATACACTACTCCGACTTATCTTTTACACAAATCATGTAGGCTCGTATTTAACCATTGGGTTAAATACCCCATTACAACTGACTAGGCCGACTCCTCTAGGGTGGTCTAATAACCCTTTGACCCACATAACACATACAGGGCCGACCCCCACTAGGGAAGTCTAATAACCCAAGTTATCACATTCCGACGGAGGAATAAACATCTCCGGATATACAATAAGATCTTCACGGAGGAATGAATCATCTCCGGAATAATAATGTACAAATATAATATTCTTTGAAGTTACAATATATCAACACTTTTTTCCTAGGTCACCTCTTTATGACTCAGATCTAAAAGAGGCAGAAACCCTAGATTGTACAGATCATAAAACACAAAGTACAACTAATTAGAAATTTTCCTTTGGACACAAGGTACATGGGGATCTTGTATTCGACTTGTAAAATTTTCAGATCCGAAAACTTTGCCAAAATGGATTTATAGCAAAAGTGCTACCATGACTGGTTTTTTCTATATCAAGCCCTAGCATTGCAAGTGCAACAAGTGTCATACATGCCATACCATGCCTTGTTTTAGGCTAGCTCTGATACCATGTTAGTTTTTCAGAATTTACTTCAATCTGATCTAGGATCTTAACTGAGAGAACAACATGTACATCATATCTACAACATATCAACCATGGACACAATAATGAAAGCACACAAGAGACATAGAGTTTACTTGGGGAAAACCATAAAGGTGAAAAACCCCAATAACTTCCTCAAAGATAGATAGAGCAATGATACAACCAAAGCATAAGAGATAGACATCTCCTAGTAGCAACTTCTCCTCCTCCACAAGTGCGCCACTCTTCAAAGAGTGTGTGTGAGAATAGAATGATCAAATAGAGTGCCTCCCGCACTCTATTTATACATGACTTGACTTGCCTAATAACCTTTACTAGGTCGGCCTTAACTTAACCACATAAAATAATGCTGACTGGGTCGACACCCAATAGGGTGGTCTAATAACCCTTTGACCCACATGGCTGACCCCCAATATGGTGGTCTAATAACCCTTCGACCCACATGACTTATACAGGGCCGACCTCAATAAGGTGGTCTAATAACCCATCAAGTATAAGTTACGACACTTACAATATAAATGACGACACTTCTGTATAGAGGAATAATAACATCTCTATAGGAATAAAAACACTTCCGTATAGAGGAATATAAACATCTCTATAGGAGTACAATATACATAGATGAAATACATGGGTCAAATACATTCTGAAATTACATATACATCAACACGTATGTGTGGGATTTTGTGAAAATATCTGCGAGTCAAGTCAGCTCTCCGCCCTACTATCCATAGAAATTCCTATAAATATTCTCAATGGACTCAAGAGATCTGCAATTTAAGGTTGTCTAAGCTTATGGGTAGATTTCTGGTGGTTCAATTTTTTGAATCGGTATATCATGGCTCCCCGTAGTTGCAGGGTATCCAGCAGGGGTGGAGGGTCTTCACGACTAGGGGGGAGAAAGTCGCTCTCTGGGAGAAGGCTCATCTCAAAAGTGGACCATGGACTAGGAAGAGTCTGCCCCGCAGAGATTCAATTGGGGGGCTCAGTATCTAGCAGAGACACTTGCTCCGATAGAGGTGCAGATAGAACACCGTGAAGTAACCCTTCTTTGTGAATACGAAGCCCTCTTGGGCCAAAAATTAATCGCCAACTCCTTTTGGGTGGTCAGGATCTTGTTGGCTCACGATATTCAAGCGAGGAAGCAGTTGTATCATGGCCTATGTGAAGCCATCCAAATTATAAAAGGCGGCCAACAAACTAATTCGGTTGGTGTTCACTTGGTCATGTCTTCTCTGGAATATTATATGGATACCTCGAGGGACTTCCCTCGTGAAGAACTAGTTTCCCCACGGGGGGAGAACCCTGCTCCCTGATTGATCTTGGAGGCCTGCATTTGTGTGGGTCTTGGTGGTCAACGTCCGCGCTGGTGGCTCGTGGTTGTTTGATGGTATGAGCTATTTTTTGGTTTTCCTGTGGATTTTTCCATGTCTTGGGAAGTTCAGTCTCAGTGCAGACTCTGGATGTTAGCATGGTTTTTTTATGGGCACTGCTCGGTCAGAGCCCTCTTCCTTTTTTGTTAAGGTTTTCCTTGCTCTTTTGATCATGTTGGGGTCTTCTGAGTCTCGGGGCCTCTTAGTTCTTTCCGTGGTTAGCTGTCTATCAGCCATGATATCTTCAGTCTATTGTAGTCTCATTTTTTATCTATAGTTTCCTCTGCTTCATGGGATATTTATCCTGGTTGTATGCTCATCATTTTGAACTTTTCTTGCTTTTTGACCATACTCTGTATGGCACGAGCTGTTGGGTGCTCGTTTGTAATTGTATTCTATACCATTATTTTGTTTTTTGTAATAGATTGGACATATGCTTGAAACAAAAAGATCATCTCCTTTGCAGGAGTAATAAAAGACTAAAATTTTATTGGAGCTTCGACTTGTACACATAGAAGCAGTAGACTCATCGCTTGCAATCAAAAAAATAATCAGTCATTATTCCTCAAACATGTAATCTTTGCATTAGACTGTTCCATCATTCTGTTGGAATATCAAGTCGAAGCTTGCAAATTAATTGTAAATATAATTTTGCAATATTAGAAAGAGTTGGTGTTTTTCCCAATTGGGCTTCCACTATAAAATTGTGTCTTCCATTTTGATTCTTTCCAACTTGCTAGATGCACCAACACCCAATTTTTCAAATTTTTCGGCTACAACTAAATTTTTTTTCTTTCTTTCTTTTTAAATAGAAACATTTTACGTTTTAAAGAGAAACATTCTTTATTTTTATTTATTTTTAATAGAAACATTTTACTTTTTCTTTTTTCTTTTTTTAAATAGAAACATTTTACTTTTTTATTGCAATTGGGTAGATACAAAATCAGTGACAATTATATTCAACACTGATTCCATGTATAATTTCAAAAACAACCAATACATGCATGCCTTCCCAGACACACCATAATGCTAATTAAAATTTAAGCAGGATACTATGTTAGAAAATAAATTTAACAGTGACGACAATGCAAATAGTGATGCTATTAGTTGGAATAACTCTAACTGCGATTAACTAAACATAAACATTTTTTTTTAAAATAGAATCAATATACTTTTGGGTCTGCTCAAAGTTCCAAGTCAAATATTCCATGTGTCACAATATGATCATTCCACGTGTCACCCTAGGATACTAGATATCAACATTTTAACAACATAATTTATAGAATTTTCTCTTTAAAGACTTTGCTGGAAAGTGGAAATATTCTCAGAGAAAGAGCGACCACTCTTTATCCAAGGTTTTCTATTGTTACAATTCCCTCCTAAATGAAGGGTCGGCCGAGCCTTCCTATTCCCAATATTCGTTTCATAATAGTTTGACACTGCAACAAGGGTCGGTCGATCCTTCTTGTATTCTCCATTATGTCTATAACTGAATTATTGGATAAATATTTTCACAATTCACTACGAAAAGAAGGGGTGACCGATCCTTCTTGTTGTAAAACAAAAGATGTAACAAAACATTTTTATATAATATAACTTCCAAGGTGTTCTATTTTTACAATTACCTCGTAATTGAAGGGTCGGTCGACCCTTATTATTCCCAATATTATTTTCATAATAGTTCGACATTGCAAGAAGGGTCGGTCGACCCTTTGTATTCCCAATATTATTTTCATAATATTTCGACACTGCAATAAGGGTCGGTCGATCCTTCTTGGCTGTCGGGACAAACAATTTTTATATGTTCTAACTTTTCACCTTAAAATGCTAAGTCTTTAAGGTTGATAGTAAGGCTTTCTGTTCAATCTCCAAGCTTGATAGTAGACATGGAAATTTTTCTATATGGCAATTTTTGTCTCAGAAGTGCAATGTGAAAAGAAGACGGATGTAATCTTTTTTACCAGTATATAATACAAAGTTTCTCTTTTTTTGCTTAAAAAAACAATCCTTTCAATAAAAATGAAAACTAATGCCACTGTCAGGAATCAAATTTGAAGGGATGAACTTAATTTCAGGTTGAAGGTTATATATTCATATCGCCCTTCTAACATGAAGGGATTTAATTAAAAGAAGATAATAAATGCTTCGATTAAAATCAAAAGGAAAGAATGCTTCGATAATAAGGGCTTTCATTCTTTTTATCATATTTCATTCTATTTAAAGAAAAAAGAAAAAAGAAATAATGCTTCGATTTAAAAAAAAGGAAAGAATGTCTCTATTTTTAAAAAAAAATGTTCTATTAAAAAAAAACAAAATAGGAATGATTCTATTTAAAAAAAATAGAATAGTTTTTGTATAATGCTACTATAATGATACTATTGTAAATATGTAAAGTTACTTATTTACAATTACTTCCAAAAGTAAACTTCAGTTCGACGACCATTATGGACAACCAAGGAGAAAGAGGAGAATATAACCTATGGTGGTCACAGAGTCTCTCGTGCTCATAATACGATTGGTGGATTAAACAATTGGAGCTGTTGGTAGATCGAAGTTTTATTTCAAACTTTGAGCAGATCCCTTGATTCGTTTCCTTGTTTGACCTCTTTTCTCAGTACAATGGCGGCACTTGCTAACAGAATGATGTTCCAAAGTTACAGTGTGGAAGACTTCAAAAAACACATGCTAAAGGTTTATAAGGCAGTCTGCTTGGGCATCAAAGTGCACAGAGAGTCATCCAACCACATGAGGTATATCTCTTAGCCATTAACTTGTCATGACTCCAGAATTGATGATTTGTAATGCAATTTGTTTGAACTTATGGGGACAGTGGATTTTATAAAAGATGAAATTTTGAAGATGGTCAGGATGTCACAGTGCAGCCACTGCCACGAATCCCCCTCTGTGGACATGATAATTGCTGACCAAATGTTTGTTAAGTGGTAGAATTTTTTGTAGAAGAGATCCCTACTTGGATGAGTTTTTACATCAATTTTGGAATTTTTTAAATTTACAGAGCCATACTGGGAAAGCTATTTATGCTCCCAGGATCTCCTTTTTGTAATGAATGGCTATGCACAGCCTTTTGAATAAATCCATCTGAATGCTTCAATATAATTATAGAGAAATATGGTCAAATGATGAATATATCTTTATGAATATAACTCATTGTATTTTACATATTAAGAACAAAAGTATTTTAGAACCTGTTTTTGCACTTTAGAAAGGTTGATATTCACACTTTCAAAGTCTAAATTCACGATTTCAAAGTCTAAATCCCTTTGAGGGGAATTAAAATATTCAAATTTTATGTGCTTTCTTTTCAAACAGTTCTCAGAATTTTATGTGTTCTCTTTTCAAACATACATATTCTAGAATTAAATAATAGATAAATCACAACATTACAATTAACAGAATATAAAATAATATTGCACTACATTTAAGAAACCAAATCACAAGCTTAGTTAGAAGATCTAAAAAATGTTTGTCCTGAATCCCGATGGCGCTAATGGTAAATGATGGTGGTTATGTTGGTGTTTGTGACAAGACATAATTTAGACTAAAGCATGATGTGATTATTTTCTTCACACACGTGATAAAAACCATCGTTCACCATTAGCACCATTAGGATAACCGCCATTTCATAATTTCATCGTGTAACCATCGCCATGTCAGCATAAATTCCTTTCTCAAGGCATCGATTGGAGTGATACATGTACAATTACTACAGTCGGTATAGATCATATCTATACTCCAGCAAAATATATAGTCGATACAGATCATATCTATGACCACCGTCCCTCCATAATTATCCTTCCCCATCCGTAACATCTAAGTCAATTCACCAATTCATTATATAAAGACTAAATCATACCCAGTATCGCAACCGAATTAAATCTTCGGGAAGTCATGGTACTCTTGTTTACTGCCTCTGTTCCATTTCCTTTGTTGTTTTATCAGAAATACAAAGGAAGTCATGGAGTCTTATGGTTGCTCTCTTCGTGATATATGAGCATTTCGATAGTAGTTCCCTGACAAATCCTCACCACAGCATGATATATGGGCATTTTGAGCACTGTCGAAGCCCCAAGGCTAGGATTTGTGTCTAATGTGGCTCATAGCTTCTAGTTGAAGCTCCTAGTTGAAGCAACAATAAAGTATAGCTTCTAGTTGAAGCCAAAATAAAGTTTGTAAATTCTCTGTAGTAGAAGAGTATGCTTTTGTGAGCTCAAGCTCGTAGTACGGAAATGTATTAAGAGCCCAAGCTCTGTAAAAGGTGAAAGATCGAAGTAAATTTCATCTATGTGTAATGCGACGAAGTTGCACTGTTTTAACTCGGAATAACTTCTACTGATTTTTATGTCTAATTAGTAAGAAATTTTTTAATATAAATCCTGTAGTAGAAGAGTCTTTGTTTGTGAGCTCAAGCTCATATTCATGAAATGTATTAAGAGGCCAAGCTCTGTAAAATTTGAAAGATCAAAGTAAATTCAATTGCCAGGAATAAATTCTATTGATTTTTATGTCTTAATAATAAATCTATAACAAACATTTAAATCTAGTTTTTCAATTGCCAGGGATTTATATTTTTCAATATCTCATCAGCTAGGCGCATGAAACCATTTGGGTTTGATGGTCAATTAGAACATGAAAAATAGGCACAAAACATCAAAACACGGTCTTTGTCTTCGATACCTTTGGTTTTGGAGGATTTAGGTATCAATATTTCCAATCCATAGGTCTCAACGAGTGCAAGTATCTAGATCAACGTGAATGACCAAGATAATAGGGTGTACCGGTAGCTAGAGAGGTAGTGATAGTGCGAGAGCAAAAATGCTACTATAATTATTCACTTCCTCTTGCAGTTTGCCCAAGCATATTTAAAACATAGTGTTTAATAGAGAATAAAACGTAACATGGATTCAGTGTTGCTCAGAGGAGAAAATATTCTATATGAGCCAATATTATAATTAAACTATATTTCTAATACTCAATGTGCCAAATCAAATATGCCACATGTCACAATATGATCATTCCACGTGTCACCCTGAGATACTAGATATCAACATTTAAACAACAAAATTTAGATGTTTTGCTTCAAAGAGTTTGTTGGCAAGTGGAAATATTATGAGAGAAAGAGCAGTCGCTCTTTCTCCAAGGTGTTCTATTGTTACATTCCCTTGTAAATGAAGGGTGGCTGACCCTTCTTATTCCTAATATTCTTTTCATAATAGTTTGATACTGCAAGAAGGGTCGGTCGCTCCTTCTTGTGTTCTCTATTATGGATATAGCTGAATCGTTGGATAAGGGTTTTCACAATTAACTACAAAAAGAAGGGGCGGCTGATCCTTCTTGTTGAAAAACGGAAGTCGGGAGAAACTATTTTTATATGTGAAAACTTCCATGGTGTTCTATTTTTAAAATTAAGTCGTAATTGAAAGGTCGTCCGACCCTTCGTATTCCCAATATTATTTTCATAATAGTTTGACACCACAAGCAGGGTCCGTCGACCCTTCTTGTGTTCTCCATTATGAATATATATGAATTGTTGGATAAATTTTTTCGCAATTAACTATGAAAAGAAGGGGCGGTCAATCCTTCTTGTCGGAAAACAGAAGTCGGGACAAACCATTTTTCTATGTTATAATTTGGCCAATTGACTGGTTATTCAAACAATGAGTGAATATTTTAGACATTGGACTTTTCACCTTAACATTTTGAACATTTAAAAATGAAAATTGCAATTTTCAAATAAAAAATTGCATTTTTTATTTGAAATTCACACTTTTCAAATCATAAATTGCATTTTTTTATTTTAAATTCACACTTTTCAAATGAAAATTTTCATTTTTTTTAATTTGAAATTTGCACTTTTGAAATCAAAATTTGCATTTTTTATTTGAAATTCACACATTTCAATCAAAATTTTCATTTTTTGATTTGAAATTCACACTTTTTGAATTGAAATTCATAGTTTTATAACAAAAAACTGCAATTTTAAGGTTCATAAGTAGTAAAAAAACACACTATTCAAATACAAAAACACACTTTTCAAAGCCAATATTGCCACTTTCAGAACCTGTTTTTGCACTTTAGAAAGGTTGATATTGACACTTTCAAGGCCCAAATTCACACTTTCTTAGTCCAAAAATTGCCTAATATGTCCAAATTTAATGAAATTGGCATTACTTAATAAAAAATAGAACTACTCTTATGAAATTCAAAACTACTGATTAATGATTCAAACTCTAACCTAGAAATTAGAAAGTAACAACTATAAATGAGGTTAGAAACCTATCTATGAAATGATTCAATAGACAACTAACCATGGAAACAAGAAAACTATATTATCTTAAAGCAAAATTACAAACTACTTATAAATTCAATAGTTAACTATTCATGCATTCAACAAATACTCAAAACTAAACTAAACTACCTAATGCCATTCTCCTTGGGGATTCTGAGGAAGTTTATCAAATGTAATAGGAACGGGAGAGAATGTATCAAAATGACTTTCAAACATGACAAGGAAACAAAATGGAAGCAAATCTAATTTAACTTCTACAAAGATATACAAACTAAAGAGTGCCAATTACAACTAACTTTAAACATTGTAATCTATTATTTATCCATAAGCAAATGACATGGAACAAATGTAATCTAGAAGCAAGTAGAAAACTTAATAAAGATATTTACTTGAAAATGAATTTGATCTAGAAGCAAGTACAAAACTTGATAAAGATATTTTATTTCTGAATCAAATCCTATTCCATGAACATCTTCATTAACTATGTGAATGAGACAAGCAAATCCTATGTTTGAATGAAGAAACTATCAAGACTAATGTACTTTGGAGAATGAAATGACTAAGTTTAATCCTAAATCAATCTTAACAAACATGAAGTAAACTAAACTAAGAATGAAATTGATAAATTCTAGAATAGTAAAATATTAATAAATCAGATATAAGAGACATAATTTGAAAAAAAACTAAAACGAAGTTAAGAAAATGGAAAGAGAATTAAAAATGGATATGAAACTTAATTCAAACTCTATGTAGTTCAGAACAAGGTCCTAATTACATATATGAATGCTAATAAATTACAAGAAAGATTACAATTCGAAAACCTAAGAAACTGAATTCTAAACGAGTATAAAAACAACGCAGAAAATATTAAAGTCTGGATGACAGTCCAGATGACAAAAACGATAGAAACTAAGGAAAAAACCAGACTAAATGATCTTAATGCGAGCTGGTTGATGCATATGAACCTACAGTGAAAGGAAAGCATTAAATAGACTGTTTAAAGTTGAAATAACAAGAAGCAACCTATACTAATCATTTTCTAAAGAAATGAACTATTTCTATGGCATAATAAAACAAGCTTGAGATATAAATGAAACTAATCTATAGCTACAAGAAAAATTAGCAGAACTGTATCTAATTACGAACTAAACTCTAAAACATTAACTAGTTAACTCTATCTAATTGCAAATGAAAAGAATAAAATCAAACTAAGAAGACTTATGCATGACCGGTCACTTTAACTTCTAAGAATGTAAATTAAATTAGCAATAAGATATAAATTACTGGAAATAAAGAAATGACATATAGAAGAAACCAAGTTAAATGCATATATTGAAAAATAAACTATTTACTTGCAGGAAAGAAATGCAGAGTATACACAAAAACCTCTGGTTGTTGAGATGTTGTTCTCAACAATCAGGGATTGAAGCTAACTCAAATTATACACCAACAACAGAACATCAACAACTAAAATTAGGAACTTCCATTAATTGAAAATATTACAGAGCGTTTCTACTGAATGTTTCTATGCATAAAAATTATTGCTCGTTTCTCCACAGGAGGAGTCTTTATATAAGTTTTTACAACAAGAGAGAAGGTCGACCCTTTCAGTGATCGACCTCTCTAAAAATAGAGGTATTAATGGCTACAAAATGGCTGCATGACGGTTCACGATAACGCACAGGCCGTCTGCCTAATTCCACAGGCGTTGATTCTCCTTGACGTGAGGAGCTGTGCATTGGTTCCTTTCAATGTGGGAAGAGGATGCATTGTCGAGCCAGGCAGACAGGAGGACATATTTTCTAGAATGGAGGCTCATGAACCATGAGGGACACGTCCCCAATAGAACCCACATCATAGTTTTTGTATCTAATGCCCCGAAATATTCAAACCAACGATTCTACGGGTGTGATGGAGGGATGAACGACAATTCAAATGCAGCTAGGAAACCTCAGCATGAACGCGCGTCTGAATGAAGGTCTGAATGATGACCACAACCTGTAGAACGAAATCTATATGCCATGCAGGTCAAGAAATGTCAAATAAACGTTAATAAACCATAATACGATGACAATTATTTATGATTCATATGATATTCAAATAAATGCATACCAAGGTTTGATTGACAATCTAAATGGCAAGAAGTATAGATTAATATGCCAAAAATGGCAAAAATAGTGCCACCAGAGCACATTTAATGACAAAAACTCATGACAAAAATGGACATCAACATTCCCCCAAACTGAAGATATGCCAGGTCCCACTGAGCACACCGAGAGGAATTCAAGAAGAAGATGAGTTGCAGTAGCAACTACCTTCGACTTGGAAGAGGAAGTGGATTTAGCCCTAAAATTCTTGAGTTGATCCTTCAAGGCATCATGATTCAACCAGAGAGAAATGTTGGAAGTTGTTTTGGCGTCGTGTAAATCTTCAACGCTTTTTACTTGTACCTGTAATTATTTGTTCTCTTCACGAAGCCCAGAGATTATCTCAATGTACTTCTCATTCTGGCTTTTTAACTGTGCTATGTGTTGGGTTAATTTGTCCACAGTCTCATGGAGTGGAGTAGATGCTTCTGCAAAATACTAAGGATATTTTTGAGGGCTCTGTCCCTTTAGAAATTTTTCAGGATTAGCAGATGTAGTGTGTTCCTCGGGAGCCTTATCTTCAATGTGTGCAGGGGCAGGTTCAAAGATGGGATCTTCAAGCAAATGGGAAGATATATTGCCTAACGCAAGAAGGGGTGATTCAAGTACAGGATTGTCTGTCTGGTCATCAAGACCGTCTGAATGCATTGGCTGAATGACGGACTGATCGATAGACTGGATGATGCTCTGGTCGACTGACTGGTCACGATTGGCCTTTCTTGACTTTGTGGGTATTGGTGAAAATAATGGGGGTTTCATGGTCACATGTCCTCGTGGACAGGCTCAGGAGAGGATGAATGAACAAGGTGCATTTCTCCTGATGCACCCTCACTAAATCATACAGACTTGGTGTCCCTTTTTGCTTGCGCAGGGGTTTGAACAGGCTCATTTGCACGAGTTTGAAATTGGTGACGCTTGTGAGAGGCAGAGACTTTGACAAGGGGCTTCTTGACCAGATGGGGGTTTAGTGTTTCAAACACAAAGCTATCCCATGTTTTCCCTTTCTCCTTCAACTAATGGATAATCAGGATTTTTATGAGACAGTGATGGTCAAAACTGCCAGCAGGGTTAACTACATTTTTCCTAACCTGGCTAGACATCTTTTCTAGGATATTTAGAAAATAAAATGGAAAATTTAGGACCTGGTTATTAACGAAATGTGCCAATAATTGGAAATGGCAGGATTTGAAAATGGTGAACTTACCTTCACCGGTGATCAGCCGGATAATGACAGTCAAGGGCTCGAGAAATTCTAGCTTAACCCACTCCCGACGGAACCGTTTTGTGCCTACAACGTGTTGGTATTCAGCTTTGAGAGCAAATTCGTGAGTTGTCCGCAGAAGAAAAAGGTGTTTGTGCCAATGGGCACCCTCCCTGGGAAGTTTTGTGGCCAACGCATTAGACTCCTCTTTTATAGGAAAGGTAAGATGGCCAACCTTAGTTGTTTTGCCATCGAATCCTTTGGAAAATAGAAGTGAAATATCATCATCATAGCCATCGAGAAGATGAAGGAATGGACTCCAGCCCGCTCAAAGAAACACTTCACGACATGCCTTGAATTTAGGAATGCGGAGCAAATCCTGGTAGCTTCCAGGCTCGTAGCGGACCGACATTGTTAAGCAAAGGTCGAGGGATGCAAATGGATACATGGGAAGCAAGAAATTGTAAGAGATGCGGCTTGATAGACTCATGAGAGATGCGGGCAAGTAGAATGAAGCAAAATTCATGCAGGCATTGGTTTAAATCGTGATCCATTCGAACGGTTAAATGATCATGAAGCAGAGATTTAGCATGCTCGAACGATCATGCTATCATGCAAAAATCTTGAATCGTGTGCCATCATGAAAATGCATGCATTGGTGAATTCGTATGGTTATGATATATTCAACCATGTCCAAAGTAAACTTTGGATAGGTTGAATGTAATGTTCAGCATGATATATTAAGCATAAGTAGCATAAAATAACATGATGAATTTTAATTAATACAATGACAGATCGCATGCATATAACTTAATGAAGAGTTAAAACCATATGATAGCCATAAAATGATTCTGAAAATCACAATCATGCATGATTAACTGATTTGTTTGATGAAGTCAAAATGATCAAAGGAATGAGATAGAGTACATAAATGTCATTTGATTGATCCCTGGTATGGTTAGTCAATTAGATTTTACCAGCAAAATTAAGAAATTAGATCCCTTAGCATACTAAATCATGTTGTTATATGCTATGGTTTCATTCGGTACTTCATTCGGCACTTCAGTCAGATCGTCGTTCATTTGCCTCATTTGTCACTTCATTCGGATCGTCATTCAACCCTTCATTTGATACTTCATATGGACCTTCTGTACAAAACATGCTTTATTGGATGTGAGTACTGTTGATTATGCAGAGAATTTTTTATGGGGCTGCCAGCACACGAAAGGATGATGTAAGCCTGTTTTTCTAAAACTTTAGTCACACTCCTCATTATTTATCATGGATCAGAACAATCTTCTGCTACTTGCATTGTCCAGAAAGCACCTATCATTTTGTCAGATATAAATGAAATTTTTATAAATAATCAGAAAGTAAAGATAGTTTTGAACCTCCCCCAAACCAAAAATATGGCGTGTCCTCAAGCCATCAAAGAAAAATTGATTTAATATTCAAATATTTGCAATTAATAGTTTATCCAATAGATCTAAAATGTTGTTATTATTTTTCGTAAGAAAAAAAAAATACAAACTAATAAATGGAGACGATTCAGATATGTGCATTCATAAAAAAAAATAACAGTGCTTAGGAAGACCATATGAATAATGATAGTACAATTGATGCGAAAAATGCCACAGGAAAACTAGTAATCCATGACTCATTTTAAAGATCTCTTGTCATCCAAACAATATAGATAAAGTTCACCCTGAAGTTTGTGAGATTTCTATAGTTATGGGTCCCATTTCTAGGATAATCATATCCTAGGTATTGTTTAAATTAGATGACAGTGTCCAAGTCCAACTTACAGCCATTCTCTAATGACAGTATAAATAATTTGTCCTAAACATGTATTTGTATACTCAGTTTTTTTTTAGATGAGCCATGTGCATAGTGATGCATTAACCAAACCTCTTTTACCCGATATTTCCCCGCTGCTCGCAGGCCTGTTCAGTACCCCGGCGGGTTTATCTTGGTACCATGCAAGCATAGACCCACTTCTAGCGAGCCTGTTCAGTACCCCAACGAGTTTACTTGCATTTATCGAGCTTCCTTGTTTAATATTTTACTTAGCATGGACCCACTTCTAGCGAGCCTATTCAGTACCCTAGCGGGTTTGTTTCGTATAATGATTTTTAGTATGAGGAAGCCGGCTGGCACCAGAGTGTGCTAAGCTTGCTAAACACATAATTCAAATTTTAGAGCAAACCTTATGATTAACTTTATTTATAATGGCTTGGATTATAGATCTTGTCAAAAGATAATAACCTAAAACTGTTCTTTGACCTCTCAGTCTATCTTCTTCATAAAAGATCAATAATTTTCCCCACAAGTAGAAAATATCACTCACTCTTGGGCTACCTTTTTAAAGAATGCTTAAGAGACAAGTTTTGATAATGAGTCTAGGATGAACTAGTAGTCCATAGGTGTAAGATAGAACTTTTGAAAATCATGATGATTAAAGTAGGTCTTAAGCAACTATTCTAAGGATAAATCAGAAATGTGCATGTCTGAATGAAATACCATATATAAAAGCATACAAATGAAAATTAATAAAAAAGAATCATAGAAGAAAGTGGTTAGAAATTATATAAATAATAATTTAACTTTTCACTATAAATTTTCAATTTTCAACAATAATTGAAAGAGAAGGAGTTAGGATGCATTATGAGTTTTTTTAAAGCACTTCCCTTTTCAGATAATATTTCATGAGCTAATTATAGAGATAAAGTTCTTGTAATCACACTACAAAACCACTTGTTAGATGATTCAAATTTATTCACAACAAAAACATATGTACAAAGAAAAGTCATATGAAATTTATCAAAATTAGGGAAAGGAAAACAGTCTTTCTATTTTAATTGACAACATTCCATAATTTGATTATAAGAATGAATTTCATGTATCAATGCAATCAGTTGTTAGAAATGACCCTTATTCATTAAAATATATATATATATATATATATATATATATATATATATATATATATATATATTTACATATATCCAAATGAAGATAACCCAAAATAATTCAAGAACCAGGAGAAGGAGGAATGAATTCCATTTCAACCAACTCCATCTCCTTCTGTTGTAAGGAATTCTGCACAAAACCTTATTTAGATATTGGTTGATGATAAAGTCTAAGTCTATGTCCATTTACAACAAAGGAAATTTGTGAATCATAAATGGTCTTAATCTTAACAGATCCACTATTAAAAGTTGTAACAATTTCATATGGACCCATCCAACGACTAGTTAATTTACCTTCAAAGTTTTTGTACCTTGAATCAAAAAGTAATGCCCAGTCTCTAGTTTTGAATTTTTTTTGTTTAATGTATTTATCATGCCACTTTTTGCATTGGTTTTGTGTTATAATTGTACACTGAATAACATCTTGTCTAATTCATTTATCTGCAGGATTCGTTGTCTTTGTGCTTCTTCTAGATCCATCCCTAATTGTGCATCCATACGAAAGGTTTTGAGTTGAAATTCAATGGGTAGAATAACTTGTTTACCATAAACAAGTTCATAAGGTGTGTGGCCAGTGGTATTCCTCCAAGTTATTCTATAAGCCCACAAGGCTTCTGGAATCCTATCTTCCGAGTCTTTGTGGTGTAACTAGATAGTCTTAGTCAAGATGGCTTCTAATACTTTGTTGGTAGACTCTACCTGACCATTGGCTTGCGGGTGATATGGTGAGTTTGTACAATGACTAATACCATATTTTTCAGTAATCTCTTTCATCAACTTGGAGGTAAACTGAGATCCTTGATCGGTCACAATTTCCCTAGGTACACCGAATCGGGTAAATATTTCTTCATATATGAACTCTACCACAGATTTATCTGTGTCTCGGAGTAAGGCTTTAGCTTCCACCCACTTGGTGGCATAGTCTGTGTAGAATAGGATGTACTTCTTCTTGCGAGACATAGGGGAAATTGGCCCAACGAAATCTAGAGCTCGTTTTTCAAAAGGCTCAATCATAACCTGGGGTTGTAAGGGGATCTCATCGGATGGCGTAGGTCTACCCATTCTTTGGCAACTGTCACATCCCTTGACATACTTGGAAACATCTTTAAAAATTCTTGGCCAATAATATCCAGAGTGCAACACTTTGTAAGCTGTTCTCTTATCAGAAAAATGCCCACGACAAGGTCCACCGTGACATGCATGGAGGATATCTACCATCTCATCCTCTCATTAACATCGTCGTCTAATAATAAGATCAGGACTAGTATGGAAAAGATCATTTTCCACCCAAGAATAATTAGAACTTTGAACTATAATCCTACGTTTCTCGGGTGGGGAGAGATGGTTTGGTAGCTTTCCAGTTGCTAAATAATTGGCTATCTCTGCAAACCAAGGGGTTCGAACAGACACAGTGAACATACATTCATATTGAAAGCTATCATCGATGGGACTGGCATTATCATCAAATTGAATTAGAGAGAGAAAATATGCTACCACATTCTCTTAAACGGGACGATCAACAATAGTGATGTTAAATTCTTGTAACAAAAGAAGCCACCAAGTCACCCTGCCATCGATGATTGGTTTTTTCATTAAAAATCTAAGGGCGGAGTGCTCTGTGTGTACGAAAACTTCATATCTTGTTATATAATGACAAAACTTGTTGATGGCAGAGACTACTGCTAGAAACTCTTTTTCAGTAACAGTGTATTTTGATTATGTAGGAGTCAAATTTTTATTAGCAAAGTAGATGTCATGTGATGTTTGTCCCTCTTTTTGACATAAGACTGCTCCTATATCTATGTCGGAAGCATCAGTGGATATATGGAAGGGAAGGGACAAATTGGGGCCCCTAAGTATTGGTGCCACGTATAGCTTTGCCTTCAAAGTTTCAAAGGCATGTTGACAAGGTTTAGTCCATTGAAAATATGTATCTTTCATGAGTAACTTAAACATAGGTGTGGCTATCTTAGTGAAGTTTTCAGTAAAACGTCTATAATAGCCTGCATGGCCAAGAAAGCTTCTTACCTCCTTCAGAGTTTCTGGAGGAGGAAGATTAACAATTATGTCTATTTTGGCAGGATCCACCTTGATACCTTGAAGAGAGATATGATGTCCCAGAACTATGCCCTCGGTTAGTAACATCTTACATTTTTCATGACTAAGGGCTAAGTTCATTTCTTGGCACCGAATAAGAACTGTTTCGAGGTTATCAAGGGCTTCTTGGAAGGTATTACCATAAACTATAGAATCATCCATATAGACTTTTACATAGTCATGTATAAGGTGAGCAAAGATTCCTAAAACTGCACGCTGGAAAGTGGCAGGTGCATTACATAGGCCAAATGGAAACACTCGATAGGCATATGTCCCCCAAGAACAAGTAAAGGTTGTCTTATCTTGATCCTCGGGTGCTATTTATATTTGGTTGTATCCGCTATACCCATCAAGGAAAGAAAAGTATTGTTTCCTTGACAAGGTATCTAACACCTAGTCAATGAAAGGTAAAGGGAAGTTGTCCTTAAGAGTGGCCTTGTTCAATTCTCAAAAGTCAACATAGATATGCCATTTCCCTGTAAATTTATTTGGAACTACCGCCAGAGGAGACACCCATTTACTGTTAGAAATTGGGTAGATGAAACCAACGTTAAGGAGTTTTTGTAATTCATCTTTGACTATATCCTTTAGGGTTGGATTCATTCTTCTCTAGGGCTTCCTGACAGGAGGTATGTTTGAATCTTTGTAAATGTGGTGAATACAGGTATCTGGGTGTATACCCTTCATATCGGTGTATTCCCATGCAAATGCTCCAGTTTGACTCTTGAGAATTTTTCATAATTGTTTTTTCTAACTCTCATCTAAACCTACATTTATATGTAGAAATTTTTTGGAACTAACCTCACAAGGTATGGTATAGGATCCTAGATGTTCTTCGATTACAAAGACACAGGGTGTACCTGTAAATGTTGAGAGGATCATGTTTTCTTGGAATTCGTCTCCAAATATTTGGTCAAGTTGGGAAAAAGACTGAGAAAAGTCTATACATGTTGTGGAAGAGATAAATTGGTTCAACACATTCTCGGTATTTTGTTCTTGATGTTCCCAGGAGAAATTACTAACAAGGGAAATTTCTTCCAAGTTCTCATCCCCAAAAGGACAATCTAACAAAAACAGATTTTTAGTTACTGGCTATGCTAGTGGGTATAAACCTAGTTTTCTTGTAGACAACCCATCAGAGATAATCATCTCTCCATCCCTACAGCCTATAAATGCATTAGAAGTGGCTAACCAAGGTCTTCCCAGAATAATGGGGTGACCTTTAGAAGATTCCTTTGATTCTATGACCATAAAGTCCACGGGATATTCCCATGGAGCCACTGATACAATGATATCATCTAAGATCCCAGCAGGCTACACCATAGTGCGAACTGCTAATTATAGCATTGTTGGGGTAGGGTGGAGGAACTGTCTTAAATGGAGAGTTTCTAAAACTATGGTAGTCATCAGGCTAATAGAAGCTCCTAGATCAATAAGTGTATTTCCTGTGGCAGTGTTATTGATGATAACAGTCACCACAGGACTTCCTGGATTTGTATACTTTGGAATTCTACATTGGTTTGCTATGTAATCTGACATTTCACCTATGACAAGAATCGTCAGAGGGTCTTTTTTCTTTTTACCTGGTCTTTTAATACAGATTTCCTTTATCACTTTACTATAGATTGGTATATCTTTAATGGATTGTAACAAAGGTATCTTCATACAAATATTTTTCAATTCGTTGATGATATCATACTATGGATAAGTTACAAGTTTTTCTATTACTAGACACTCCGGATATGGGGGTTCTTTTTCTCTTGGAATCACTTCTTCATGAGGATGGTTGTGTGTTGAAGTGTAGCATACCCTTTTTGCTGAAAAACATTTTATGTTGGAAACATTATGTTAATTCTTATTGTAAATTTTTATATTGGACAAGTGTCCAAGGATGACTGTAATTGCACAATATTTTATTATTTAATAAATTAAATAAGAGAAAAACACCTAAGGGGACTATTGAAAGAGTGTTTACTGACCCACTAGGTGGAATGGAATCTGGGGTAGAAGGAAATGGACAAGTGGCAGCATCATGATGCAACTAACTAGTTGTTGGTATGGGACAACTCCCTTGAAATGTGGTCATAGTGCCCCGGAAGGTGGGACTGGAGCTTGAGGCTCATTTATTCAAAACTGACCACTAAAGACCTAGGCAGTCTATATAAGAGCCATCAAATTATGAACTGAGGTTCATCACTTTTCCTGACGAGGAAATTTACCTTGGGGTTTTGCTGTGCTTACACCCAACAGATTCGATGAGCGGATATGCTGAGTTTGTTTGATCATGGTGTAAGTCTGGCTATTATACTACTGATTGAAAAAGTTATATTGTTGAGTGCAGAAGGCATATTTTGAGTGCAGAAGTTATACTACTGAGTGCAAAAGTTATATTACTGAGTGCCTTGCTTCTACACAGATTCCATCTACTTAGTGGTTCAATAAGCAAGCTCGAGGGTCCAAAGGAAGCAAGTAGTTTTGGCTGTTTCTTCTGGAAAAAGGTTGGGAGGAATAGGCCTCCTTGGGTGTTTGTCGGCCCTATCTTCATTTGCAGGTTCTACTTGTCTTTTCTAATTCTAAGTAGTTAAAGTTTCTATTTGCAATCATTGATTTACTATTTGCAAGGATATTATTAAACAAATGAATTTATTTTAGTTTATGATCTAATTAGGATTCTGTATAGTAATGATTATGTAAGATGAATTGAATAAAATATTTCTCTACATTTTCCCCATGCTAATGGTTCTGAATCATACTCTAGTACAGAGAAGAGGTTAAGGTAGATAAATTGATAGGCATATTGCCAGATGAATGAGAAGATCAATATTGTTATATTTTATTAGTTTTTCCTACCATTAATATTTTGTATTAAATAATATAATTCTATGTCTTTCTTTTATCATTCTTTTCATCAGTTAAGTGTTTTAAAGTTCACTGTATTTCTTTCACTTTTCTGTATTAAAAATAACAACTGCAAAAACATTTATTTCCTAAGTATACAATACTGTTATCCATTACTGCTAACAAGTATATACATCATGAAAACAAACAGTTTTTATATCCAAGTATTGAAATTATCTTTCTATTAAATAGTATTTAGGAAACCATAACAGCTGCAAATTTAATAGCATCAACAAACATTACATTACATTCTATTCTGACAGTCATAGATTTAAATTAGGGTTTATTTCTTTCCCTATTTCTCTTTTTAAATCTTGCAACAGTTTCTATTTTATTCTGTACAATAATTTTTTTGAATGATAAATAAAATTACTAAACTTTTATTTTCATAGTATCTAACAAATCTAATGGAGAAAGCAAAAGCTGGTTAACTTGTACCATTATCTGAACTTCATAAAAATATTTTAAGAGCATCTCGGCATTATCATGAGACTACATTATCATGTTTAAATTGAAAACCATACAGAGTAAAACCATACAAATAGCTCACTGTAGACATCTACATTGAGAAGCTAAACATTGTTATCATAATAGAAGAAGATTTCTGAGAACAACACATTAGAGTTTGATCATTTTAAACACAGGGTTAAACTTTCAAATTCCAAACTCTTCTTAAAACACATTAGTTGCAAAAACGATGAGATTCATTGCATACAAACTGAAGCAATGCTCTTGAACTCAAACACATATATCATAGCATAGAAAACACAGTTCTTTATTATCAAAGACACAGTATTTTTCAATTAAATAAGCTTCACTTTCTTTACACAAAATAGAGCAACGCTCACAATATCATCCACACAAACGCAGGTCGAATGAAAACATAAACCCTTTCATTACTGAGAACAGTGGAAGGGTAAAACCCTCTCATGAGTATTTTATTTTATGGATTATAAAATGGAAAATAAATAATTACTACCGAAAACAACGAACGAAAGGGTTGAGAGTTTGATCCTCCCCAAAACTATCAAAACAATTCACAAATACTTCGACGAAGGTCACCCCTCAAAACCCAAGAAAACACAAAGTCTCGTCAAAGAACACAATGAAGGTCTACTAGTCATCTAACCAGAGTAACGAGTAACCACTGAAGCTTACCAGTCTATTTATAGTTGCTAGCTACCAAAACCTAAGCTGAGAAGCCATCAACGAAGGTACCTACCATTTGAACACGAGTGTGGTTAAAACAAGTGTTTTACAGAAGTCATTATAGGTGAAATAATAACAAATGAAACTCTCAAAAATAGAATGGAAGAGACAGGGTTTGAACCAATAACCATTACCTTTTTAAGTTATCACTGGAACAGAACGCCAAGATAATGCAAACTATGACCATTACTCCACCACCGAATGGAAAGAAGGATGAAAAAAAACCCTGGAAAACTACCATTGGATAGACATGGAAAGCTGAGTATCGAATCAACTACCACAAAGCATTGGTCACTCACCCTGGAACTTTTATTACAAACTGCTACTGTAAAACACCATGAGTGTATCGGCCCTTAAGCTAACATTAGGTCATGGTTTCGAACCATAGGCACTCCACAAAAACCTACTAATGAAACCCTGAATGTTCTCGGCCTGTCGGCCTCTCCTCAGATCCACTACAACGAATGCCAAGGAAACATTAACTCCATAGAACATAGTGGAGGTTACGGTTAGACCCCAAAACCAAAACCCTTGCTAGATCAATGGTGGAGATCACCGAAGGGTTTTCATGTAAACCCAAGCAACAACCATATTAAATGACACCATCATTACCATAGCCACTGAGGAAGATGGCTCGGTTAACATTCGAACCAAGTCACTTACAGCTCGTCACAACACTTGAACTATCACCACACCATCACATGCCTAGTACCACTATGATGTCCACGGAGACATTCCACTACCTCGACAATTGGGAGTATTAATTGCAAAGGGAAGCCCAAGTGCCTGCCAGCACGATACCTTCATAGTGTTAATATCAACCATTCATACAATGTATTGAGTTGTTGATCAAACCCACCATTTGGTTATGTAATAACACCTTGTGGTAAGTCAAGGTGGTGTCAGATTCATTTGCTAGGAAACAATAATGTCATATAGGGTCAAGTAAATGCACACACACAATACCATATAGTTATTGTTCATAGCATTTTGTATAAGATTTGACATATATATATATTTTAATATAGTATAAAAAGTAAATATAAACTTGTATATAGTTCATAGGTTAGCATTGACTATGATATGAATTGCAATGATTCCTAGGTTAGAATTTAATCAAATCTTGCATGTAGTTCTTAGTCTCTAGAAATTATATAAAGAGTTACATACCGATATTGCATTTTAATTACACGTAGCCATCACTTATAGAAATTAGCTATTCTCATAATTTGCATCAATAGAAACTCACTATAACAGTACATAGAGTCAAACTATGATATCTAGATCCTATTCATTGTTTGAACAAATAAATAAATGGTTAATATAGGGATTATGAATAGTACAAATGATATACTTTTGTTTTACAAACTAGGCTAACTGAAGTTCTCACCAATAACATATTCAACATTGTGTCTCTTAAATCATTCAGACTTCAGAGACACGGAAACTGGTTAGAAACTCTTCGGTCACATGTCGTAAACACTAAAAGCTCTTACCTATAATCTGGGAAAAAAAACAATTGAAATGTTTTAGCTTGATTGCTAAGTAAGCCTTGGGGAATCTGTAGGACCCCTTCATCATCAAACAAAAGAACAATAGTTAAACACATATAAAATTATATCATTGGATAAATGACGAAATAATTGTGAAAGTACAATTGAGTGAGTTTAACATCAAAAGAAGATACTAGTTATCTTGTCGTAAACATTACACTGTTGACTAACACTGCATTTAGTACAACAAGACGACATTTAAACATTTATTATATTTCTGCACAGTTAAATTACGCATTAAAAGCTATATCGAAAAATTTTAAATTTTTGTAAATTTTGGGATGTTACATGTGGTATCAGAGCACGAGTTCAAACTCTAGGCTTGAAATAGGATCATACGCGCAAACAGAAAATAAAAATCAGAAAGTTTATGTTACTAACTTTTATTTTAATTTTATTTTTGCATAGAAAGATTTGTTATTAAATTGCAAGTATGGACATACCGGAGGAATCAGCAGAGGATAGATCTCCTCGTAATGAGCATAATAACAATAATAATAAAGAAGGAATATATGTTGATTAAATAACCAATCTTCAGAACTTCTTCGTACTGTAAAAGATTTAAAATCTGAGATAAGAACTGTTAAGGAAGAGAATGAACATATTATGAAGTCACAAGAAGAGTTAAATCATATTCTACTGGAGAAATACCATAATAAGGAAAGAGGAAGGAAATCAGAAGTAAAATCTGATTCTGGTGCAATGTCTCACAAGCATAAGAGTAAGAAAGTTAAAAATGGTAAAAATATTAGTTACTCTTCATCTGAATCTGATCAAAGTAATTATACTTCTATTCATGACAGCAGTGATAGTGATAACTGTTCTAAGAAGAGGAAACATAAGCATCATGAATAAATTACTAGAGAGTTTAAAAATATTAAGCCACCAACTTTTAATGGGGAAACTGAAAAAGGGGAAATAGCTGAAGCATGGTTGTCTGGAATGAAGAAGTACTTTAATATTTACGATTACTCTTCTCAGTTAAAAGCCAAGATGGCTATTTACAATCTAATAGGAAAGGCAGATATCTGGTGGCAGGACCTTAAAAGAATTAAGAGCATAAAGGAAAGAGATGTAACCTGGAATATGTTTAAAAAGTTATTTAAGAAAAAGTTCTTGTGAGAACAGTACTATGAAGATAAATCAAAAGAGTTTTATGATCTAAAATTGGGTACTATGAACATGAAGGAGTTGTGCAGCAAGTTCCTTAGCATACTGAGGTATGTACCTTACATGGTCGAAGAGAAGCCTAAGGTGCAAAGGTTTCTAAGTTGTCTACCTTTCAACATAAAAGACAGGATTGAGTATGATAATCCTTTCACTCTGGAGGAGGCTACGAAAAAAGCAAATTTCTGTTTTGACCAAAACAGAAAAAGAGAAGGAACAACTGGCTAGAAAAGTAATAAGTCTAATCATTTCGAGCATAAAAAGAAGAGCTTTAATCATAATTCTGGAAGTTTTAAGAAAAATTTTAATAACGTAAATTTTTCAAGTAATAATAATTATAGGAGTAATGCACCATGGAATTTTACTACTACAAGAAATGTACCTAATAACAATAACAACACTAGGTATGCTGAACAGAAAGGACCTTTGAAGTGTTTTGATTGCTGTGGACCACATAAGAAAGAAGATTGCCCACAAAACAAAAAGACAGTCAACAACATTCATAGCATACAAGCGGAGCCAAAAGTTGGTGATGTGGCAAGAGAAATGCCAAGAATAAATGCAGCACTGGAAAATCGGCAAGCAGACCATCAAACGTCCATGGTCAAAATTGATGGTATGCTACAAAACCGATCTATTTCTATTTTGATAGATCCAAGTGCAAGTCTGAGTTATATTTCACCTGAATTTGTGAAAAATTGTAAGTTAAGAATAGAAAAGTTTGATAATTCTTGGTTAGTTCATCCAGCAACAGGCACTAAAAGAAAGGTTACAGACTTTGTTAAAAGATGTGATGTATTTTTGAATCAGCTAAAAACCCAAGTTAATCTGAATGTTTTACCCTT
This sequence comes from Larix kaempferi, assembly GCA_027924585.1. Classification (NCBI taxonomy): domain Eukaryota; kingdom Viridiplantae; phylum Streptophyta; class Pinopsida; order Pinales; family Pinaceae; genus Larix; species Larix kaempferi. Next base: position 10,975,449 of record BSBM01000087.1, read on the forward strand.
AGATTCATATGACTTGTTGATTGGCATGGATTGGCTTGAACAACATAGAGTAGTGCTTAATTGTTATGAGAAATCATTTACTTGTCTGAATAATGAAGGTAAAATTGAAACAGTAAAAGGAATTCATAGGAAGATTTCCGTAAGACAAATTTCAGCGTTACAAGTTAAGAGAGATGCTAGAGAGGGATGTAAAATGTTTGATGTTAATGTTATTAATGACGAATGTTCATCTAAAGAAGACAAGTTAAAACTGGACAATATTCCCATCCTTAGGGACTTTTCTGACGTATTCCCAGAAGAAATTCCAGGATTACATTCGAAAAGGGAACTTGATTTCACTATTGAGTTAGTACCAGGTGTGGTACCAAACTCAAAGGATCCCTACAGGATGAATATTTCGGAGCTAAATGAGTTAAAATCTTAGCTAAAGGAATTAATAAATAAAAACTACATAAGGCCATGTATGTCTCCATGGGGAGCACCAGTAATTTTCGTTAAAAAGAAGGATGGTACCATGCAACTGTGTATCGATTACCATCAGCTTAATAAAATGACAATTAAGAATCGATATCCCTTGCCCCACATAGATGATCTATTTGATCAAGTATGCGGAGCAGAGATATTCACTAAAATTGATTTAAGGTTCGGATATCATCAGGTTAGAATAAAAGATGAAGACATATTCAAAACTGCATTCAGTACACGATATGGACACTACGAGTTTGTAGTTCTGCCTTTTGGGCTAACCAACGCACCGGCAGTGTTCATGTGTTTAATGAACAATGTTCTGCATAAATATTTGGATAAGTTTGTAGTTGTGTTCATTGATGATATTTTGATTTACTCAAAAACTAAAGAAGAGCATGACGAACATTTAAGAATAATTCCGCAAGTTTTAAGAGAACATCAGCTTTACGCTAAGTTCAGTAAATGTGATTTTTATAAAGATAAAATACAGTACTTAGGTCACATAATTTCTAAAGACGGAATTTCTGTCGACCCTGATAAGATAAAAGCAATTAATGAGTAGCCTGTCCCTAAAGATGTAACTAATGTTCGGTCATTTATGGGGATAATAGGTTACTACATAAAGTTTATTGAAGGGTTCTCACGAATTGCAAATCCCATCACTTCTTTTCAGAAGAAAGAGAATAAATTCGTATGGGATCAAAAGTGTCAAGAAAGCTTTAATAAGTTAAAAGAATTATTAACCACTGCACCAATTTTAAAAATTGTTGATCCTAACAAAGACTTCGTTGTATGCACTGACGCGTGCAACAATGGACTTGGTGGGTTATTAACTCAAGAAGGTCATGCTATTGCTTTTGAGTCTAGAAAGTTAAAAATCCATGAAAATAATTATGCAACTTATGATCTTGAGTTGGAAACCATGATACATGCACTAAAAATGTGGCGCCATCACTTGATTGGAAGAAAATTCATACTAATGACAAATAATAAGGGTTTAAAGTATTTGTTGGATCAAACAAAATCTTAATGCAAGGCAAGCTAGATGGCTAGCTTTCCTTAGTGAGTATGATTTCGAGATTCAACACATTAAAGAGAAAGAAAACAAAGTTGTTGATGCATTAAGCAAAAATCCTAGATTAAGCTTTATGGAAGCAATTAGCACGTTTAAGACAGATTTGGAAAATCAAATTGAAGAAGAAATTAAATAAGATGAAAATGATCAAAAATTGCTTGGTAAAGTTGTTGAAAATGTATCTGAAATTTAATAACAGATTACAACATTAATAAAAAAGGCATAATGACTTATAAAAATAGAATTTATGTACCAAATGTGTCAAAGGTTAAGCTGTTAATTTGGGATGAAGTTCATAAGAGTCATTATTCAGGGCATCCATGTTATCAAAAAATGATAACTATGTTAAGGAAGGATTATTTTTGGCCCAACATGAAGAATGAAGTGGCTGAATACATAGCTAGATGTTTTCAAATGTTAGACCATTACCGTTGAACATCAACATCCAGCTGGACTATTGCAGCCATCGCCAATTCCAGAATGGAAATGGGAGATTATAAGTATTTATTTTATTACAGGTTTGCCTAAAAACCAGAAACAGAATGACTCCATAATGGTGGTTGTGGACAAGTTAAGTAAGGCTGCTCATTTTATTCCTGTTAAAACCACTTTTAAAGCTTCTAACATTGCAGATGTATTTATGAAGCAAATCTTTCGCTTGCACGGAATTCCAAAGGTGATTATTTCTAACTAGGACTCTAAGTTCACTGGAAATTTTTGGACAACACTGTTTAAAAGTTTAAATACTAAACTAAATTTCAGCACTTCTTTCCACCCACAAACTAATGGTCAAACAGAAAGGGTAAACCAGATTTTAAAAGACATGCTAAGAATGTATGTCAAATATTAGCCATCTAAGTGGGGAGATTATCTACATTTAGCATAATTTGCATACAATAACCATTATCAAGCATCTGCTAAGTTTATTCCATTTGAGATTTTGTATGAAAGAAAATTTTGTACTCCTATTTCTTGGGATAACCCTGTAGACAGATTAATGCTAGGACCAGATTTATTGAAAGAAATGGAGCTAACCGTGAAACAGGTTCAAGGTAACTTAAAGGTTGCCCAAGATCGGCAAAAACGTTATGCAAATTTGAAACGCACTAAAAATGAATTTTAGGTTGGAGACCATGTTTTTATAAAGGTAAAACCCAAGAAAAGTTCTTTGAAGCTTGGGAGTTGTGCTAAACTAGCACCAAGGTACTGTGGACCATTCGAAATCCTGTCAAGGATTGGAGTTGTTTCCTATCAATTGGCTTTGCAATCTAATTTAAAAATCCACAATGTTTTTCACATTTATTTTTTAAAGAAGTATGTGCACGATGCTACTCATGTGCTGAATTGGAATGACATTTAGGTGGAGCTCGAAGGAGATTTTCAGGTGGAATCAGACTGTATTCTCGATAGGAGGGAAATTATGCTTCAGAAACGTACCATAGGGCAGGTAAAGGTGCAATGGAAGCACCTTATCCCTGATGAAGCTACTTGGGAACTGAAAAGTAAAATGCGGGCAGCATATCCAATTCTGTTTCAAGAAGGATCGGATGATGAATAAGCAACATCGAGGACGATGTTGAGCTTAAGTGGGGGTGTTTGTAACATACCCTTTTTGTTGAAAAACATTTTATGTTGGAAACATTATGTTAACTTTTATTGTAAAGTCTTATATTGGACAAGTGTCCAAGGATGACTGTAATTGCATAATATTTTATTATTTCATAAATTAAATAGGAGACAAACACCTAAGGGGACTGTTGAAAGAGTGTTTACTGACCCACTATGTGGAATGTAATCTGGGGTAGAAGGAAATGGATAAGTGGCAGCATCATGATGCAACTAACTAGCTGTTGGTATGGGACAACTTCCTTGAAATGTGGTCATAGTGCCCTGGAAGGTGGGACTGGAGTTTGAGGCTCATTTATTCAAAACTGACCACTAAAGACCTAGGCAGTCTATATAAGAGCCATCAAATTATGAACTGAGGTTCATCACTTTTCCTGATGAGGAAATTTACCTTGGGGTTTTGCTATGCTTGCACCCAAGAGATTCGATGAGGGGATATGTTGAGTTTGTTTGATCATGGTGTAAGTATGCCTATTATACTATCGAGTGCAAAAGTTCTATTGCTGAGTTTAGAAGGCATATTTTGAGTGCAGAAGTTATACTACTGAGTGCAAAAGTTATATTACTGAGTGCCTTGCTTCTACACAGATTCCATCTACTTAGTGGTTCAGAAAGCAAGCTCGGGGGTCCAAAGGAAGCAAGTACAACTAGTTTTGGCTACTTCTTTTGGAAAAGGTTGGGAGGAACAGACCTCCTTAGGTGTTTGTCGGCCCTATCTTCATTTACAGGTTCTACTTGTCTTTTCTAATTCTAAGTAGTTAAAGTTTCTATTTGCAATTATTGATTTACTGTTTGCAAGGATATTACTAAACAAATGCATTTATTTTAGTTTATGATCTAATTAGGATTCTGTATAGTAATGATTATGCAAGATGAATTGAATAAAATATTTCTCTGCATTTTTCCCCATGCTAATGGTTCTGCATCGTACTCTAGTACAGAGAAGAGATTAAGGTAAATAAATTGATAGGCAAATTGCCAAATGAATGAGAAGATCAATATTGTTATATTTCATTAGTTTTTCCTACCATTAATATTCTGTATGAAATAATATAATTCTATGTCTTTCTTTTATCATTCTTTTCATCAGTTAAGTGTTTTAAAGTTCACTGTATTTCTTTCACCAGTCTGTATTGAAAATAAAAGCTGCAAAAACATTTATTTCCTAAGTATACAGTACTGTTATCCATTACTGCTAACAAGTATATACATCATGAAAACAAACAGTTTTCTTATCCAAGTATTGAAATTATCTTTCTGTTACACAATATTTAGGAAATCATAACATCTGCAAATTTAATAGCATCAACAAGCATTACATTACATTCTTTTCTAACAGTCATAGATTTAAATTAGGGTTTTATTTCTTTCCATGTTTCTCTTTTCAAATCTTGCAAACGTTTCTATTTTATTCTGTACAATAATTTATTTCAATGATAAATACAATTACTAAACTTTTATTTTCATAGTATCTAACAAATCTAATGGAGAAATCAAAAGCTCGTTAACTTGTACCATTATCCGAACTTCATAAACATATTTTAAGAGCATCTCAGCATCATCATGAGACTACATTATCACGTTTAAATTGAAAACCATACACAATAAAACCATACAATAGCTCACTGTAGACATCTACGTTCAGAAGCTAAACATTGTTATCATAATAGCAGAACATTTTCGATAACAACACATTAGGGTTTGATCATTTTAAACACAGGGTTAAACTCTCAAATTCCAATCTCTTGTTAAAACACAATAGTTGCAAAAACGACAAGTTTCATTGCATACAAACTGGAGCAATGCTCTCGAACTCAAACACATATATCATAGCATAGAAAACACAGTTCTTTATTATCAAAGACACAGTAGTTTTCAATTAAATAAGCTTCTCTTTCTTTACACAAAATAGAGCAATGCTCATAATATCATCCACACAAATGCAGGTTGAATGAAAATAAACCCTTTCATTACCGAGAACAGTGGAAGGGTAAAACCCTCTCCTGAGTATTTTCTTTTACGGATTATACAATGGAAAATAAATAATTACTACTGAAAACAACGAATGAAAGGGTCGAGGGTTTCATCCTCCCCAAAACTGTCAAAACAATTCACAAATACTTCGACGAATGTCACCCCTCATAACCCAAGAAAACACAAAGTCTCGACAAAGAACACAATGAAGGTCCACTAGTCATCTAACCGAAGTAACGAGTAACCAACGAAGCTTACCAATCTATTTACAGTTTCCAGCTACGAAAACCTAAGCTAAGAAGCCATCGACGAAGGTACCTTCCATTTGAACACTAGTGTGGTTAAAACAAGTGTTTGACAGAAGTCATTACAGGTGAAATAATAACAACTAAAACTCTCAAAAATAGAATGGAAGACACAGGGTTTGAACCAAGAAAAATTACCTTTTTAAGTTATCACCGGAACAGAACGCCAAGACAGTGCAAACTATAACCATTACTCCACCACCGAATCCAAAGAAGGATGAAAAACAACTCTGGAAAACTACCACTGGACAAACATGGAAAGCTGAGTATCAAATCAACTACCACTAAGCATCGGTCTCTCACCCTGGAACTTTTATTACAAACTTCTACTGTAAAACACTGTGAGTGTATCATCCCTTAAGCTAACAGCAGGTCATGGTTTCGAACCATAGGCACTCCACAAAAACCTGCTAACGAAACCCTGAAAGCTCTCGGCCTGTCGGCCTCTCCTGTGAGCCACTACACTGAATTCCAAGGAAACATTAACTCCGTAGAACATAGCGGAGATTAGGGTTAGATCCCAGAACCAAAACCCTTGCTATATCAACGGTGGAGATCACCGAAGGGTTTTCACGTAAACCCAAGCAACAACCATATTAAATGACAACATCATTACCATAGCCACCAAGGAAGACAACTCGGTTAACATTCGAACCAAATCACTTATATCTTGTCGTGACGCTTGAACTATCACCACTCCATCACGTTCCTAGTACCACGATGATGTCCACTGGGACATTCCACTACCTCGACAGTTGGGAGTTTTAAATGCAAAGGGAAGCCCACGTGCTTGCTACCACGATACCTTCATAGTGTTAATGTCAACCATTCATACAATGTATCGAGTTGTTGATCAAATGCACCATTTGGTTATGTAATAACACCTTGCGGCAAGTCAAGGTGGTGTCGGATTCATTTGCTAGGAAACCATAATGTCATATAGGGTCACGTAAATGCACACACACAATACCTTATAGTTATTGTTCATAGCATTTTGTATAATATTTGACATATATATATTTTAATATGGTATAAAAATTAAATAGAAACTTGTATATAGTTCATAGGTTAGCATTGACTATGATATGAATTGCAATGATTCCTAGGTTAGAATTTAATCAAATCTCGAATGTAGTTCTTAGGCTCTAGAAATTATATAAAGAGTTGCACACCAATATTGCATTTTAATTACACTTAGCCATCACTTATAGACATTGGCTATTCTCATAATTTGCATCAATAGAAACTCACGATAATAGTACATAGAGTTAAACTATGATATCTGGATCCTATTCATTGTTTGAACAAATAAATAAAAGGTTAATAAATGGATTACGAATAGTACAAATGATATACTTCTGTTTTACAAACTAGGCTAACTGAAGTTCTCACCAATAGCATATTTTACATTATGTCTCTTAAATCATTAAGACTTCAGAGACACAGAAACTGGTTAGAAACTCTTCGGTCACATGTCGTAAATAGTAAAAGCTCTTACTTATAATCTATGAAAAAGGATGATTCAAATGTTTTTGCACGAATGCTAACTAAGGCTCGGGGCATCCGTATGACCCCTTCATCATCAAACAGAAGAACAATAGTTAAACACATATAAACTTATATCATTGGATCAACGACGAAAGAATTGTGAAAGTACAGTTGAGTGAGTTTAACATCAAAAGAAGATATTAGTTATCTTGTCGTAAACATTACACATTTGACTAACACCGCATTTAGTACAGCAAGATGACATTTAAATATTTATTATATTTCCAGACAGTTAGATTACGCATTAAAATCTATATCGAAAATTTTTAAATTTTTGTAAATTTTGGGATGTTACATGAAGCTTGGGGAATAACCACATATTCAAGAATGGCATCATTCAAAATTTCATTATGTATGTCTTATTCTTCATTTTCTTCTTGGATAACAACTGATGATTTGGGCTGATCTTGCAAAACTCTTATAGACCGCAGTTGAATCTTATGCACTGGTGTGGTCGAAATGGCATATGATGGAAGAGGTAGCAACCCAATGCTGCTAAGAGCTTGAGTTGGCTTGTTTTTAGGATTTGGTATTGGTTGTGCAAGTAATATTGTGGGTCTTGGAGGATTCATATTCTGGAAATGGTGAGGTTGATTTGTGATAGGGGGTAGTGAAGGAGGCACAAATCCATGAAAGAGTTGATGGATATTAGGTGGATAAGGATAGTTAGTGTAAAATTAGTCACGGCAGATCTAATGAACAAGTAAATCAATCACAACAGATGAACATAGAAAATATGGTGCAAAACTGTGCAAAACATGCAATAGTGCTCAATATCCCAATAAGGGTGAATGAATTACAATAGAATACAATATCTGTCAATGAGCAATTCGAATTGACTAAGTAGGCCATTCGAATCACTAAATGGAGTAGCTTGACTCTATCTAGGAGTCCTCATCAATCATCGGTGGTGCTCATCAATCACAACAACCAGTCATCCAGGTGTCAAACTGAGTCTAACTGAGTGTAATAAATGTAACTGAAGTGTGTAGCACTGATATAGGATCTAGAGGCTCAGTGGGGGCGCATGGGAGGCTAACTGAAGTCAGAACAAGTCACCTAATCAAACTGGAGGTCAAACGGAAGTGATACAGTCAGTCGGGAGTGAAACTAGCCTCAAATCAGGGAGAATCGGAGCTAACTGAATGTAACTGGAGTGAATCTGCAGTGGTAGGTGAGCAAGTGCGCCCTTCTCTGGCAGTAGGTGAGAAGAGGGCGCCTTTCAGCTTGGGAGGGCTAAAACTCTGTGGTAAGTGGCTCCCGGGTGCTAGAAGAAGGTGGATAAGGTGCTGGAGGCATCAAACTGGTGACTGGGATGCATGCCTGTGCATGCAAGATCCTGAAATAGATCATATCCTGAAATAGATGATCCTGAAATAGATCATATCCTGAAATAGATCATGCAAGATCCTGAAATAGATGATGTATCCCGAAATAGATGATGGATATCCGAACACCCCCCCTCAAGCTAGACTATGATGTGCCAACTAAAATAATGTGGGGCCCTAGTAACTAAGACCAAAGGTCACCCCAATACAATAATCCAAAAAATGCTGAAAATAAACTAAGTGAGGAAAGAGGGAAAACCCCGTGGGAAGAAATCCCCCCCTCAAGCTAAAGCATAATAATGAATCAATCTGTCTCCACCATGATGGAACTCACCCCCAACAGTGAACAGAGGTAAGAGAACTTCTTCTTAGTGAAGCTCTTGGTGAAGATGTCTGCAATTTGCTCATCAGTAGGGCAATATTGCAGAATGATGGTGCGGTCATGCACCAACTGTCGAATGTAATGCATATGAATATCAATGTGTTTGGTCCTCTGCCGCTGAACTGGATCTGTGGAGATCTTGATAGCACTTTGATTGTCACAAAATAGGACAGTCGAAGTAGTGCCACCAAAACCAAACTCGGAAAGAATACCCTGCAACCAAACTGCCTGAATGCAGGCATTGACTGCCCCTCGATACTCTGCCTCTGCTGAAGAAAGTGCAATGGCTGCTTGCTTTTTGCTGGACCAGCAAATAGCACCATGACCAATCATGAAAACATAACCGGAAGTGGACTTCCGATCAATGCTATCACCTGCCCAATCTGAATCAGTAAAACCAATGAAATCTAGCTCAGAATCTGCAGCATAATGTATGCCAAACTGTCTCGTACCTTGCACATACTGCAAGATCCGCTTGGCTGCTCGCCAATGAAGCTCATGTGGCTGCTGCATATATCTTGACACTGCACTCACGGCATATGAGATATCAGGCCGTGAATGTGTCAAATAAAGTAGTGAACCAATCAACTGTCGATACATACTGCAATCTGCAAGCGGTGTGGAATCTCCCTCCTCAAGACTGATTCCTGACAGGAATGGGAACGGGGCTGCCTTACATTCAGCCATATTAAACTTCAATAACAGGTCGGAAGCATATTTTTGCTGAGATATAGTGATCCCATCGAAATTTTGAGCTATCTCCAAGCCCAAAAAGTGACTCAGCAAGCCCAAATCGCTCATGTCAAAAGCTAGATTTAAGCCAGATTTTAGCTTGTTTATTGAAGTAAGTGTGCTACCAGTAATAAGCAGATCATCAACATAAAGTACAATAACCAACAAATTACCTTTAACTCGCTGAAGATAGACATTCGGATCAGATTTGCATCTTTGAAAATTCTGAGAAAGAAGGAAGGAGTCCATCTTTGCGTACCAAGCTCTTGGGGCCTGTTTTAACCCGTACAAAGACTTCTTCAATCTACAAACCAATGATGGATCTGATGTATAACCCTCTGGCTGCTGCATATAGACCTCTTCAGCAAGGTCTCCATGTAAAAATGCACTCTTCACATCCATGTGATGCACCTCCCAGTGCTTGGATGCGGCAATAGCTAAAACAAGGCGGATGGAATCCATCTTTGCAACCGGTGCAAAGGTCTCTATGTAGTCCACTCCTTGGACTTGGGAAAAACCTTTTGCCACCAACCTTGCTTTATATTTGCTGATAGTGCCATCAGCAGCAACTTTAGTACGGTAGACCCATTTACACTTCACTAATTTTCTTCCAGGTGGAAGAGAAACTAGCTCCCATGTATTGTTCTTTTGAAGAGAACTGTACTCTTCATCCATGGCATCTTTCCATCTCGGATCTCGATGGGCTGAATAGTATGATTGGGGATCTGAACCAGCCATCAAATAACAAATCTCAGGAAGAAATGGATCAGCAATAGAAAGAGCCATACCTGCCCTTTGAAAGTCTCCTCTTGTTCGTCTCGGATCAGCAGGATTTCCAAGACTAGAACTAGCAGATTGTAGAGTGTTTTGGTTCTTTCTGCTACATTGTTTGGCTCCAATTCAAGACCAAGAGTGACTCGGTAGTAACCTTTTGAACGTAATATGATCTCCATATCATCTTTCCAATCAAAATAATTGAATGGGGTGAGGATAGGCTTTGAAGAAGAGTATTCCATTTCAAGGATTGAGTCAACTGTTGAAGAGGAAGCTTGCATGCAGACTAGAGCGAATGGAATTGCTGTAAAAAGGCTTGCATGCAGAAGGTAGCGAATGCAATTGGAGGAGACAATAAAACTGCAAATCACATCAAAACAACCACAATAAGGTCGAACAATCCACCCTTTGAGAGTTGCATCACACCTGGGATTGGATTTCAAGCAATGTTCAATAGGTCCAATGTATCAAATCCAGGAATTATGTGGTAACTCAAGCTTCTGGAGTGGTATTGGAGTATTTTTCAAGCTTTGCATGCACAGGAGCGAATGCCCTTGAGATATCTCATGCCAAACTTTTTGCAATTTTTAGCAATTCAGTCAAATCTTCTTGTATAAACACCTGTAGAAAAGAGATCTTGTCCCTGCAATGGCTCTGATACCATGTAAAATTAGTCACAGCAGATCTAATGAACAAGTAAATCAATCACAACAGATGAACATAGAAAATATGGTGCAAAACTGTGCAAAACATGCAACAGTGCTCAATATCCCAATAAGGGTGAATGAATTACAATAGAATACAATATCTGTCAATGAGCAATTCGAATTGACTAAGTAGGCCATTCGAATCACTAAATGGAGTAGCTTGACTCTATCTAGGAGTCCTCATCAATCATCGGTGGTGCTCATCAATCACAACAACCAGTCATCCAGGTGTCAAACTGAGTCTAACTGAGTGTAATAAATGTAACTGAAGTGTGTAGCACTGATATAGGATCTGGAGGCTCAGTGGGGGCGCATGGGAGGCTAACTGAAGTCAGAACAAGTCACCTAATCAAACTAGAGGTCAAACGGAAGTGATACAGTCAGTCGGGAGTGAAACTAGCCTGAAATCAGGGAGAATCGGAGCTAACTGAATGTAACTGGAATGAATCTGCAGTGGTAGGTGAGCAAGTGCGCCCTTCTCTGGCAGTAGGTGAGAAGAGGGTGCCTTTCAGCTTGGGAGGGCTAAAACTCTATGGTAAGTGGCTCCCAGGTGCTAGAAGAAGGTGGATAAGGTGCTGGAGGCATCAAACTGGTGACTGGGATGCATGCCTGTGCATGCAAGATCCTGAAATAGATCATATCCTGAAATAGATGATCCTGAAATAGATCATATCCTGAAATAGATCATGCAAGATCCTGAAATAGATGATGTATCCCGAAATAGATGATGGATATCCGAACAGTTAGGCATAGGAGGAGGTGGTTGAGCATAAGATTGTCCTCTCCATCCATGTGGCCATTGTTGTTGTTGAGCATTCTGAGGAGGGTACTGCAGTGGCCAATTTTTCCAACCTGACGTGTTCCATTGTTGAGGGGGATGATAAGGATGGTAATAGGGTGGAAATTGTGATGATGGATCCTGATATGATGGTTGATCTCTAGGTTTCCAAGGGCTCCTAGAGTTTTCACCAATATTTCCACTCTTATATACAACTTGCAACCTAGGAAATGATGGACAGTTATCAGTTGGATGTTCTTATGTACAAAGGTGACAAAATGAAACATTATTCAATGGACATTCCCATTGGGGATGTTTAGTTCTATACCTAGGAAAAAGAAGACTCATTGCTGCACACTCTTCATCCTGTCTCTTTTTAGCTTGTAATGCATCTAATTGAGAACCTATGACTCCTAAGATATCTGTTTTGAAATTTTCCAATAGGTTTCCCAACTCTACCCTTGTAACTCCACCAGGACTAGATGTATTTCCCTTCAGGTTCCTACTATAAGATTCTCGAAAGTGTCTTCCACTTTTCCCTCTGCTCTTAGAGTAATTCATACATAGCTCACGAATCCGTGCAAAAGACTTATGAGAGATGTCTCCTGTTTCCATGAGATTAAGGTTTTCTAAGAATTCTTCTGATATTCCCTTAAGGAAGACTGTTCTTACTGCAACTTCCTGAAGATCACTATATATGGATTTATGTAACACATAGTTAAATCTTTCGAGATAGTCTTCTGGGCTCTCATCTTCAAGTTTTTGTATTTTGAAAATATCATTGCGAGAGTCCTTAGGTTTACAGTAATCCTGATATTTCCATAGAAATGCACTCTTCATGTCTTCCCAAGTTCTAATACTGGATTCTCCTAACCCCATAAACCATCAAAGAGGAGAATCTTTTAATGTGGCAGGAACAAGTTTTAGATTTTGGCCATCTTGTAGGTAGTTATAGCTCCTACAAAAAATGTCAAATTCAAATAAGAATGTATCAGGATCCTCACTACTCTTCCCATAAAAGGTCGGTAGTGAGGAGGGAGGGATGTTTTTCATGGTTACATCTTGTGCAGTGTCTATGATAGGGAACCCAAAAGTACCTTCAGTTCTAACTTCTCCCTCTTCTTCCTCCTGTCGGACATGATCTTCATTTTCATCCTCCATGAAGACTTGATTGCCAAAGAGAGAATACCTAGGTTTTTCCTTTCTTGGTGAATATGGGATCTCCCAATGCTCTGTTTCAGGGAGGATATTCCTCTTTTAGGAGAATAATTACCAGCTACGTGGGAGTCCATTTTTTAAGGTCCTATCGTTGTTGTCTCAATCTGTGAAACAACTATGTTCACAGAATTTTCAAAAAGAGCGTCTACTTGTGTAAGATCAATGAAGTCTACCAAGTTTGGACCACCTACTATTTAAAATGTAGTGTCTTTGGGTTTTTGATCTAATGGAGCGTTGAGAGGTTCTGAAGTTTTATCCCTTTCAGTTTCCTCTTGTCTAAGTTCAATCTCAATATGATCTTGATGTTCTTCTAGTGGAATTTCTTTATGAACATACTTTTCTGATGTCTCTATGGTTTCCCCTAAATGATTTCCAGAAAGGATTTCCTTAGCTTTCCAAGTAGGACTATCCCCTGTAGGTGTCTTCTGATACCTTTCTGTGGAGTTAGTAGTTGGGGTGGCACGCCCCCCGTATAGGTTAGTAGGAATCTTAGTAGGAAGGCTATTTTTAATGTATCTACCTTTTGAGTCTCTAGACCTATTCATGAAAACAAAACTATAACCGAAACAAATTCTAATTGCATCACTACTATTGATGGGTTTTGGGGATGCCCGTTATAACAGATGTGCAGGTTCTTACCTCTCATCTTACCGCTCACCCACCACTAGGCTATTTTTATGTTTCAAAGAGGAAAATTCAATCTATCACTAAGTTTTTAAGAGAGAATTCTACCTATCTACAACTCCTTTGCAATGACTCTGAAATGTTGGGTGTATTTACTGTCTTAAGGAATCACCAAAATATTTAATTATCGACCAGGGTTGGTAATCTTAGAGTTGTTGAACTGTAACACTCCGTTTTAACATTTCTACCTGAACTACTATTATATGTTGTATTTGTTTGATTGTGAGACCTTGTTGGTTTGATGACACTATGGACATATGGTTCTATCATTTTGTCGATATATATATGTGTGTGTGTGATGATAGTATTATGATCGGTATTCATGTTTAGATATGTATCATGTGTTAATTATGTCAAATATATGGAAATTATTGAATGATGGGTATGTGGATACCGTTATAGTTATAAGTTGAAATAATGAATGTTATGCCAGGTGCATGGCGAATGAATGAGTTTATTGTTGTTATGTTATGATGAAATATATGTGTACATATCAAGGATTTATGCACGACATTCTATATTGTACGTTGAGGACCGACTTACAGGTTGAAACGGCTAAGTGATAGCTGGATCCTACGAGGTGGGAGGACCTCGGGGACATGACTTAAAAAGATAAAATGGTATGCAAGTGATGCATTATTTACTTTCACATGTTTATTATGTGGTTTATGATGATGTATATTATGACATGGGTGGGGTAGGGTTTCAGGAAACTCAACCACCCAGATTGGTTATACGATGACAGACCGAGTACAAGTGCAACACTGTTGTTATGTCGAGTAGACATAGTCCCTTGTTCCATTAGGGGGGGGTGGAGGCTTTACCCACCGTTTATCCCCGAAACCTTGAGTCATGGGAGGGTTGTGCTATGGCGTGCTCCCCAAGGTGTGTGATGATGACTGGTGGTTTCCTGCTGGGGAAGCTTGGTCGAGGTAGTGGACACTTCCACTTACAGGTTCTAGCTGGAACCGGTCATGACTTGACATTTCAGGGTAGTCCAATAGAGGACAAGATAGGATGTGGAAGTTAGTAATGATGTACGTAGATAGGTGTAGCGTGAAGTAGGGTTGAAAACAAGATCTAACTGTAGGTGTGTAAAACCCTTGATTAGTATGTGTCGTAAATCAGTGATGTATGAATTTTCGTAACTTGGATTTCAGTAAGCTAATGGATTGTACCTTGCAAACTATGTTAAAACATGTGTCAGTAAATAGAACCCTAGCAAGCTCGCATAATGTTGCAGAGCCAAAGTTCTGTGAAAATGGGGTAAAATGGCGGATAGACTTGGGGAATGAACATATTTAGGGCTTTCCCTCTTTAGCATGGCGGTGGCTGCATGGAGAGGCCACGTGGCCTTCATTTACACCCTTCTTTTGCATCGCGGTGGATAGAGTGAAGAGGCCGGGGGTGTAAAGTGTAGGGTTAGGTTATGGTGACTTTATTTTATATTTATTTTATTTATTTTATTTTTTGTTATATAAATAAATATTTTGTATTATTATTATATATTTTGTTATATAAATAAATACAAAATAAAATGGAATAAAATAAAAATTTAAAAAAAAATATATATATATATATATATATGCATATATATATAGTAATGTCAATTGATTTATTAATGCCAATTACTAATTAATAATTATTTTAAATTAATTAAGTTAAGTTAATTATTAATGTAATAAGTACAATGTATATTAATTATTTAAAATGTACTTTAAGGTGAGTTAAGATAAATATGGCCAATATCATTATAAATTTAAATTTATTAAATTAATTAATTAATTGATGTAATGTTAAATGGTAAACATGATGTTACATTTAATGTTAAATAAAGATGACGGGGAATAAATATTTAATAATAAATTTAAATTTAATACATAATCATTAGATAAATGGTAAGTTGGCATTAACACTAATTACCTTATCTTTTCTTGAGATGTTCTTTGTCGAGACTTCGACGTAAGGTCGAAGGGGCAAGACGGACCCAGAATCTCGAAAACAAGACACCATGTTGACCAACATGAAGAGATGATCGTTAGGACACTAATTCTACCCCATGACCTGATTGTTTGATAAACACGACTCTAGACTTAAAACGTAGGTTATGCTATTATTAAATTATTAATTATTAACGAGAACGAGGCAATAAACCCTAATTGAATATCTTGAAGAGTTGATGGCGACTCGATGAGGATTGTGTGGAATCCAATACCTAAACCTACGTAGAACTACTGCAGTATATCTAGTACTGGGTGGCCTCAAGATGCCCTGATCGAAACGTTCTGAACTATAGCTCTTAGAGTAAAACCGCTCGTAAATTAGTCATGGTACACTTTTGAATTAACTGTTGAGTTTGATGGTAATTAGTCATGGTACACTTTTGAATTAACTTTTGAGGTTGATGGTAATTAGTCATGATGTCATCATAAGCTAATTATCCTATTATTCCATGTTACAGGGATAAACATGGTAAGAACGCGAGCAGGTCGGGGGCGAGGTCTGGCGAAGGCATTACCTGAGCCGAATGTGCCAACACCATTGCCAGAGACAATCCTTATACTGCGCTCGCTGGAAGCTATAAACGAAACACTCAGGGGACTAGCACAAAGAGGAAGTGCTACCTCGGAGGTAGAGGTGGATGCCCCTCCACTAAGGGAGGAAGTTCCTATGGTAGAAGTGAATACAGTACCAAGAACTTCGTATCAGGATATCAAAAGGGAGCTTCAGAAGATAAGGCTTCTAGAATTTTCGGGGGGTCGATCAGGGATACGAGCAGAGTCGTGGTTGGAAGAGATGACCAGTTGCTTGACCTTGCAGGAGTACACCTCCACGTCCAAGTCCAAATTGGCCATATTTCAACTAAAGGGGGTTTCTTTGAACTGGTGGGGAAACCAAGAAAGGAAGCTACACCTTACACCAGACACGGTTCCATGGGAACTGTTTGTGGGAAAATTCAAAGGGAAGTACCTACCCGCATCCTACCAGGAAGAACAAGCAGGGGCTCTTCATGCTTTGGTACAAAGGCATCTATCTGTGGAGGATTATGAAGAGAGGTTCATGGAATTAGTGAAGTATGTCCCTTACTTGGACAATGACGAACTCCAGGTTGAGGGCTTCGTGTATGGGCTCAATACCAAGATCAGGGCTCAGGTACGGATGTGGAAACCAACTTCGGTAGCCGAAGCAGTAGAATGTGCTCGTTACACTAAGGAGATGTTGGGTGCAAAGCCTATCAGTTCATTCAACTCTCAGCAGTCAGGGTTTGTGGGGAAGGCCCCTCGAAGCTACCCTCGGGGAGGATATGCGAGGCCACCTCCCTACGGGAACAGGAGCACACCAAGAGTCACAGCAGTAGACAGATCAGTGGCAACTAGGGCGGTGCCCCAGTCAACCAGAGGAACTCACCAAGGTGTGAGGAATTTTCGAGGATCAGCCAGTAGAGGAAGGGGTCCTAGGGGGAGGAACCCCTCTCAGAGGTCTGAACAGGTTATCTCGCCCACTCCATTACAGGTTGCTTGTTGGGGATGTAGAGGTCCACATCACCAGCGTGACTGTCCCAAATTACGATCCAGTACAGTGCATCGAGAAGGAAAAGCTCCAATGGGGAGTGGGGGTAGTAGGCATCAGATCTCGGCTGCAGTAAACAACCATCAGGCAGAGCACCAATCCACTATGGTGGAATCACCAGGTACGGTCAATAATGTCAAGCTTAGAATATTGTTTGATCCTGGTGCTACTGATAGTTTCATTTCTCCATATGCATTAAACAAATGTGGGTTGGCAGCCTATGAGCATGATGATTTTAGCTTAGTTGAAATGGCTTCAGGGGTAAACCAAGCAGTAGGACCTAGTGTCGATAAGTGTGTAGTGGATCTTGGGGTGTGTGTTAAACAAGTCAAAGTGTACGTCACCACCCTCAGAACTTATGATCTCATCATAGGTATGAATTGGCTTGAGGAACATCGAGCTTTCTTGGACTATTATGGAAAGAAAGTTCTTTGCATTAATGACAACAGAGAGGCCATCAAGATCCAGGGTATCAAACAGAAGGTGCCCCTACGTTTCATATCAACGATGAACGTAAAGCGATGTATGCGACAAGGATGCCAGTTGTACATTGTTGAAGCGGTAAACAGTGAGAAGGGACCCTCCTTTGAAGACTATCGAGTGTTAGCCGAGTTCAGTGATGTATTCCCAAAGGAATTACCTGGGTTACCTCCTAAGAGGGAACTTGATTTTACCATTGAGGTAAAACCCGGTTCAGATCCAACATCGAAGACACCTTACAGGATGACGGCCCCAGAACTTTGTGAGTTGCAAATGCAATTGAAGGAACTGCTAGATCTAGGGTTCATCAGACCAAGTATTTCACCGTGGGGTGTGCCAGTAATCTTTGTGAAGAAGAAGGATGGTTCCTTGTGTCTTTGCATAGATTACCGATATTTGAATAGAGCCACCATGAAGAATAGGTACCTGATACCTCGAATTGATGACCTCTTTGATCAAATGAAAGGGGCGACAGTCTTCTCAAAGATCGACTTACGATTAGGTTACCACTAGCTACGGATTAAGGAAGGTGATATACCTAAGACTGCTTTTCGAACAAGGTTTGGGCACTATGAGTTTGTGGTGGTACCCTTCGGTTTGAGCAATGCCCCAGCCGTATTCATGAGTCTCATGAATAGCGTGTTTCGAAAATACTTAGATCAGTTTGTGCAAGTCTTCTTGGACGACATCCTCATCTACTCCAAGAATGAATAGGAGCACGAGGAACACTTGTGAATAGTTTTTTCATGCTTAAGGGAGCATCAGTTGTATGGTAAGTTGTCCAAATGTTCGTTCTATCAGAAGGAGATCCATTACCTAGGGCATATAATTTTCGGTGAGGGAATTTCTGTTGACCCTGAAAAGGTGAAGGCCATAATGGATTGGCTTGTGCCAAAGAATGCAGATGGGGTTAGCCGGGTATTATAGAAGGTTTGTTGAGGGTTTATCAAAAATCGCGATACCCATAAATACCCTACAGCGTAAGGGAACTAGGTACAAATGGACAGATGAATGCGATGCCGCATTCGCTGAGCTGAAAAGACTATTGACGAGTGCACCAATTCTACGAGTTTCAGATATGGAGAAGGAATTCAAAGTTTTCACCGATGCTTCAAGGCAAGGTTTGGGTGCAGTGTTGATGCAGGAAGGTGGGGTAATAGTTTATGTGTCGAGAAAGCTAAAAACACATGAAGAGAATTACCCTACTCATGACCTAGAGTTAGCTGCAGTGATGTTAGCTTTGAAGCTTTGGAGACATTACCTTGTTGGATGAAGCTTTGAACTCAAGTCTGATCACCAAAGCTTAAGGTCTATCTTCACTCAGAGAGACCTAAATGCTAGGCAAAGGCGATGGAGTGAATTCATGAGCAAGTATGATTTTGGGATTTCCTACATCAAGGGGAAGGAGAATGTGGTAGCGGATGCCTTAAGCAGAAAACCAAGACTTTTCTCTCTTATACCTTTGAAGGTAGATTTGAGGGAAATAATTTTAGGGCAGCTACTCGGGGATAGTTGGTACTTAAAGGTCACAGCGGCACTCCAGAATGGGAAACCGGTGGGACCAAATTTTGAATGCTATGAGTTGGAAGCCGATGGTTTGTTACGGTATCAAGGAAGGATGTATATCCCTGAGGAGGGAGATATTAGAGAGACTATCCTTAAGGAAGCCCACATAGCAATGTATTGTGCACACCCGGGTGTAAAGAAGATGTATGCAGACATGAAGCAACTCTTCTTTTGGGCAGGGATGAAAAGCGACGTGGTCAAATTTGTTGCTAGGTGCCTTGAGTGTCAGTAGGTAAAAGTTGATCATCACCACCCAGCAGGACTGTTACAGCCACATGACATTCCTATGTCGAAGTTGGAGGTTATCTCCATGGACTTTGTGGTGGGATTGCCTCTTACCTCTCATAGGCATGATGCCATTATGGTCATCGTTGACAAACTGACCAAAACTGCTCACTTCATTCCAGTTAAGGAGACCTATGATGTCACAGATGTAACACGTGTGTTCATAAATGAAGTTGTTCATCTCCATGGGTTTCCCAAGAAGCTTATATCGGATAGAGATTCCAAGTTTACATCAAGGTTTTGGAAGAGTTTGCAGTCAGCGTTGGGTACTCAGTTGAACCTAAGCATTGCTTACCATCCAGAGACAGATGGGAAAACAGAAAGAGTGAATCAGGTGATGGAGGACATGCTTAGAATGTATGTCATGGATCAACAAACTCATTGGGAAAAGAACTTACCTTTGGTAGAGTTTGCTTACAACAACAGTTACCATAGCTCAATTAAGATGCCTCCATATGAAGCTTTATATGGAAGGCCATGCAGGACACCATTGAGTTGGGAAAGGTTAGAGGATTGAGTAATTATAGGACCTGAGTTGATTCAGGAGACGGAAGAGCAGGTTGTTCAGATTAGACATCAGTTAAAGGAAGCACAAGATAGACAGAAGAGCTATGCCGATGCGCATAGGGTTGACCAAAGCTATAAGGTTGGCGATTCAGTGTTCGTCCACATCAGGCCTAACAAAAGTACCATCAGGTTTGGGAAAGGGACAAAGTTGTCGCCACGATTTATAGGACCCTTTGAAATTTTAGAAAAGGTTGGACCCGTCGCGTATCGTCTTGCGCTGCCACCCCATTTGCACAAAACTCATAATGTTTTTCATGTATCTGTTTTACAACATTACATAGCTAATGAGTCACATAAAATAAATTGGAAGGAACTGCAGGTTTCGGACGAGGGAACCATTAGGGTTGAACCATTACTTATATTGGACAGCAGGGTTAAATAGTTAAGGCACCGTTTGGTGGACCAAGTGAAGGTCCAGTGGGACTAATATAGCCCAGGTTCTGCTACTTGGGAGGACATAGAGACTATGCGTCATGATTATCCCATGTTATTTTGATCATAACTTCCGGACGAAGTATCCTGAAGAGTGGGTGTATGTAACACCCCGTTTTGACATTTCTACCTGAACTACTATTATATGTTGTATTTGTTTGATTGTGAGACCTCTTCGGTTTGACGACACTGTGGACATATGGTTCTATCATTTTGCCGATATATATATGTGTGTGTGTGATGATAGTATTATGATCGGTATTCATGTTTAGATATGTATCATGTGTTAATTATGTCAAATATATGGAAATTATTGAATGATGGGTATGTGGATACCGTTATAGTTATAAGTTGAAATAATGAATGTTATGCCAGGTGCATGGTGAATGAATGAGCTTATTGTTGTTATGTTATGATGAAATATATGTGTACATATCAAGGATTTATGCACGACATTCTATATTGTATGTTGAGGACTGACTTACAGGTTGAAACGGCTAAGTGATAGCTGGATCCTACGAGGTGGGAGGACCTCGGGGACATGACTTCAAAAGATAAAATGGTATGCAAGTGATGCATTATTACTTTCACATGTTTATTATGTGGTTTATGATAATGTATATTATGACATGGGTGGGGTAGGGTTTCAGGAAACTCAGCCACCCAGATTTGTTATACGATGACAGACCGAGTACAAGTGCAACACTGTTGTTATGTCGAGTAGACATAGTCCCTTATTCCATTGGGGGGGGTGGAGGCTTTACCCACCGTTTATCCCCGAAATCTTGAGTCATGGGAGGGTTGTGCTATGGCGTGCTCCCCAAGGTGTGTGATGATGACTGGTGGTTTCCTGCTGGGGAAGCTTGGTCGAGGTAGTGGACACTTCCACTTACGGGTTCTAGCTGGAACCGGTCATGACTTGACATTTCAGGGTAGTCCAGTAGAGGACAGGATAGGATGTGGAAGTTAGTAATGATGTACATAGATAGGTGTAGCGTGAAGTAGGGTTGAAAACAAGATCTAACTGTAGGTGTGTAAAACCCTTGCTTAGTATGTGTCATAAATCAGTGATGTATGAATTTTCGTAACTTGGATTTCAGTAAGCTAATGGATTGTACCTTGCAAACTATGTTAAAACATGTGTCAATAAATAATAAGTTCCTTGACTATGATTGATGTATGAATTTTCGTAACTTGGATTTCAGTAAGCTAATGGATTGTACCTTGCAAACTATGTTAAAACATGTGTCAATAAATAATAAGTTCCTTGACTATGATTGATGTATGTGAATTATTACTGTTAGTGTACTTACGCGAGGTATGTAAGCATTAGCTACGCTTACATAACTCGCCTGCATATTTATAAATTGTGTGAAATATTGTTGAATAATAGTTTTAGTTATTGTCGATTAACAGTTAATTATTGTTGACCAGTGTTAATGATGTCGATTAAAGTTAATAGTGATGATTCCTGTAAATAATATAAATTAACGATTAAATAATGTCGATTAACGTTAACAATGATGATTAGGGTTAATAATGTTGACTGATGATTAGTTATTGTCCATTAATGATTGATTAATGTTGATTAATAAACAAGTTACAGTTAGCTTAAGTAAGTAAATAATGCAATCAGTTAGTAATGTTTAATTGAATGTTAGTGAGTTGATTAGTAAAAAAAAAATATACCAAGGGTTAAATGTTAAAAGGGTTTGTACTGTTAGTAAGGATAATAGTAAACTTGGAAGGGTAATACCAATTAAGTATCGAATGATGATAATTAATTAATTGAAATATAGGGATAAGGTTTAATTTATATATATTACTAATTTATTATAATTATGTCGTAGTTGTTTATAACCATGATGTAAATTACGAACAATGCCATATACCATTATTTAACAAGTTATAAAAATGTGTTTGGATTAATTAATTAAAATATTAATTAAATGGTCAAATATTGAAATATGAGTAAGGAAATGTTTAAAATTATTATATGAAATAAAAGGATTAAATTTAATTGAATTGGAAGTTATGGTTGAGAAGTGACCCCAACCAACACATTTTAATATTAATTTAAATTATTAATAAGAGTCCAAGTTGATGGCTCGAAGACTTACATGGTAGATGGAAGGGGGTGGAAACATTTATGTTATTGATAGGGGTAGTAATGAGGGATAGATTCGGCAGGAACAAAGGGGATAATATGGAGAAGGGAGGAAGGAGAGGGGGCATCTTTCACTTGGGAGTTTGGAGAGAAGAATTGGGAGAGCAGAATTTGGAGAGCAGAATTGAAAAGAGGGTTCTTGTTGGAGATTGTTTTTGGGAAGGGATACAACAGCTTGGGCTTGTACTCGGTTTGGGATCAGGGGTCCAAAGGGGCACCTTTGGAGCTGGGTGGTCAGCGAGACCTCGCCAATTGGCAGGGTGGCAAGACTGTTTTGGGCTGGTTGAGTTTTAGAACTTTGGGGAAGGATTTTGACTGCAGGGAAAAGCAAGGAGAAATAGCAAACGGGGATAGCAACAAGGATAGCTATCCATAGGTATTTTCCAGCAGGTATGTTGATCATTTCTACCTTATCAAATTCAGTTTTAAGATTAATTAAAAATGATTATATGTTGTTATTATAATCTGCTACCCCCGCACAACAGAACTGGTAAATTATGTGCTTATATGTTTGCTGCTGAGAATGAAAACCTGTAATTGATGTTAGAACAATAACTAGTAAATACATACACTATTTTGAAACTGTAAATACTGTTTTCACAGCCAATAGGAACAGTAGAAACTAGAAAACATAAATTTAAAACAAAACGTAAACAATAGAAGACAGATTTTTTTTGAAAGTTGTAAAACAAACAAAGGACCCAGGTTAGGGTCCCTACAGGCATAGTATATGCTGAGATAGAATGGTACCTAGGACATTGGCTCGGCCAACCTCAGAAATGGCTAATAATGAAAAGATCGAAAGATCTTTCAAAATGAAAAACCGAGTCAAACTTCAAAAATACAACACTGAACTTATTAAACCTAACTTAACCAATATATCAGAATAGTATCAATCTATACTACTCTATTCTATGGATAATAACTGAAAAGATAAAACAACAATACTATAAATGATTTTAGAAACCTATCTATAAAATGATTCAATTGACAACTAACCATGGAAACACAAAAACTATATTATCTTAAAGAAAAATTACAAACTACTTATAAATTCAATAGTTAACTATTCTTGCATTCAACAAATACTCAAAACTAAACTAAGCTACCTAATTCCATTCTCCTTGGGGATTCTAAGAAAGTGTATCAAATGTAATAGGAATGGGAGAGAATGTATCAAAATGACTTTCAAACGTGACAAGGAACAAAACGGAAACAAATCTAGTTTAACTTCTAAAAAGAGATGCAAACTAAAGAGTGTCCAATTACAAATAACTTTAAACATTGTAATCTATTCTTTATCCATAAGCAAATGATATGGAGCAAATGTAATCTAGAAGCAAGTAGAAAACTTAATAAAGATATTTACTTGAAAATGAATCTGATCTAGTAGCAAGTAGAAAACTTGATAAAGATATTTTATTTCTGAATCAAATCCTATTCTGTGAACATCTTCATTAATATGTGAATGAGAAAAGCAAATCCTATGTTTAAACGAAGAAACTATCAAGACTAATGAACTTTGGAGAATGAAATTACTGAGTTTAATCCTAAATAAATATTAACAAACATGAAGTAAACTAAACTAAGAATGAAATTGATAAATTCTAGAACAATAAAATATTAATAAATTAGACATAAGAGACATAATTTGAAAAGTAACTGAAAAGAAGTTAAGAAAATAGAATGAGAATTAAAAATGGATATGAAACTTAATTGAAACTCTATGTGGTTCAGAACAATGTTCTAATTACATATATGAATGCTAATAAATTACAAGAAAGATTACAGTTCGAAAACCTAAGAAACTGAATTCTAAACAAGCATAAAAACAACGCAAAAAATATTAAAGTCCGTATAACAATCTGGATGACAGAAAATGATAGAAACTAAGGAAAGAAGTAGACTAAATTATCTTAACACCATCTGGTTGATGCATATGAACCTATAGTGCAAGGAAAGCAGTAAATAGATTGTTTAAAGCTGAAATAACAAAAAGCAACCTATACTAATCATTATCTAAAGAAATGAACTATTTCTATGGCATAATAAAACAAGGTTGAGATATAAATGAAACTAATCTACAACTACAGGAAAAATTAGCAGAACTGTATCTAATTACGAACTAAACTCTGAAACATTAACTAGTTAACTCTATCTAATTGCAAATGAAAAGACTAAAAGCAAACTAAGAAGACTTATGCATGACCGATCACTTTAACTTCTAAGAATGTAAATTAAATTAGTAGCAAGATATAAATTACAAGAAATAAAGAAATGAGATATAAAGGAAACCAAGTTAAATGCATATACTGAAAAATAAACTATTTACTTGCAGGAAAGAAATACAGAATATACACAAAAACCTCTGGTTGTTGAGCGGCCCTTCTCAGCAAGCAGGGATTGAAGCTAACTCAAATTATTCACCTACAACAAAACATCAACAGCTAAAATCAGGAAATTCCATTAACTGAAAAGTTTACACAGCGTTTCTACTCAGCGTTTCTATGCATAAAAATTACTGCTCGTTTCTCCACAGGAGGCATCTTTATATAAGCTTTTACAACAAGAGAGAAGGTCAACCCTTTCAGTGGTTGATCTCTCTAAAAATAGAGGTCTTAATGGATACAAAACGGCTGCATGATGGTTCACGACAGCGCACAGGTCGTCTTCCTGATTCCACGGGCGTTGATTCTCATTGACGCGGGCAACTGTGTGTTGCTTCCTTTCAACATGGGCATAGGATGCGTTGTTGAGCCATGTGGATAGGAGTACGGATCTTCTATAATAAAGTCTCACAAACCATGAGGGACACGTCCCCAACAGAACCCACATCATCGTTTTTGTCTTTAATGCCCCGAAATATTCCAACCAACAATTCCGTTGGTGTGAATGGAGGGATGAATGACAGTTCTAATGAAGCTGGGCATCCTCAGTGTGAACGCGCATCTGAATGAAGGTCCAAATGATGACCACAACCTGTAGAACGAAATCTATATGCCACGTAGGTTAAGAAATGTCAAATAAACATTAATAAACCATAATACGATGATAATTATTTATGATTTGTATGATATTCAAATAAATGCATACTTGGGTTTGATTGACGGTCTGAATGGAAAGAAGTATAGATTAATATGCCAAAAATGACAAAACTAGTGCCACCAGAGAACGTTTAATGACAAAAAATGATGACAAAAATGGACATCACCATAAGTCATGATTGCCAATGGGGGCACGTTACCTTGCAAAGGGAAGTGTTGCAATGTGTGTATCTCTATGGAATATTATAACCTACGCTCTGACATGTTGGCCTTGTTTTTAGGAGGATGTGATGTGGTTTGGGGTGCTCAACCAATGGGATTTCCGCCTTCAAGAGACCTCTCCGATCATAATTTATCTGCCTCTACATCTAAGAAGGAAATGATGGCTATTTTGCATGCAATACAGAAGTGGAAACCATACCTATTAGGGAATTATTTCTGCATCAAGACAAATCACTAGAGTCTGAAACATTTCTTGGAACAACGGGTATCCTTTTCATCACAACTGAAATGGGTTAGAAAACTCATGGGTTATGCCTATGAGATCACTTACAAGAAGGGTAAGGAGAATCTGGTGGCAGATGTTGTTTCTTGCACATTTTATGACCAAGTTTCTCTTTCATCTATTTCTATGCCTATTCCAAATTTGTTGCAATTTGTTCAACAGGGCTATGTCTTCTATGAACTCCATGCTTCTCCATCAACAATGCACTCTGGGTTTCTCAAAACATATGAGCGGGCACAATGTAACTTCTTTTGTCAAGGAATTAAAAGGACAATTCAACATATGGTGGTTGTATATGATACTTTCCAGGTCAACAAGGGTGAAACGACACTCCTTCCACGATTGATCGAACCTTTTCCCATCCCTATACACGGGTTTGGATAGATATTTCTATGGATTTCATTGAAGGGATCCGGTGGTCCAATACTGCATCTAAAATGAATCCATATGAAGCAATCTATGGTCAGACACCGCTTGTTTTTCTTCCATACACCCTCAGCAGTTCACCAGTTCAATAAATTGACTCGGTTCTTCGAAATCGCAATCAGATTCTTCGCATTTTGTAGGACAATATTCACATGGAAAGAATTCGAATGCGACAACAAACCGATCAACACTGTTCTGAGTTCACTTTTCAAGCAGGTGATATGGTTTTTCTTTAGCACTCCTCCCTGAAACTCAATGGGCATCATAAGCTCGCTCCAAATTTCTATGGGACCTATAAGGCTATTCAGACTATTCGATACCTTGCATATATATTGGAACTTCCTCCTTCTTCCTGCATTTATCCAATATTTCATGGCTCTTGTTTGATGAAAGTTCTTGGCACCAACATCAGAGGACAAACTATTTTACTAGAGTTGGATAATGAAGGATCCATCCTTTTGGAGCTGGAGGCCATCCTCAATAGGCACACTGGACAAATTCCCTCTCGATCACATGGGTATTAATTAAGTGGCATGGAATGAAACTAGACAATGCTACATGGAAATTACTACTTCAAATTCAACATCAATTTCCACATCTAAAGATTTGAGGACAAATATTTTTCTAACGGGGAGGGGATGTTAGGAACTTGTGTCAATCCTTCTCTTTACTTTGTTAGTATATTTTTGTTGGACGCATATGCTTTGTAAGTCGTCCCGTGGTATTATATGTTCCATGGTATTGATCCTTAGTTTGTATTAGCCCATAGTATTATCTATTCCATGGTATTGATCCACAGTATTGGACACATATGCTTTGTAAGTCGTCCCGTAGTATTATATGTTCCATGGTATTGATCCATAGTATTGACGCATACAATTAGTATATAAGTATGTGTTGAGGCTGATGAAGGCACCGTGAAGTTATTTGTATTGAGCTTGCTCAAAGGAGATTTCCCCCTCGAAGTGGCCCATGATCAATAAAAATATTCCATGTTCTAATATATCATGCATTTTATCAATTAATTATTGCAGGTTCCTCACAATCTCATCACACGCTTAATTATAACCATATTGTTGAGAATATGATTAATTGAGGGTGGAAATCTTATTATGGACTTCAAAATAGTTGTAAATCAATAAACCATTGGATTTGGAATAAGAAGAAACTTATCTTTAAGCATATCGTCTATTATCCCATATGGACATGAAGTTTGGGGTTGTAACATATGTAGAGAATTATGGAGAAGCATAGAGCAAATTTAAAAGAGTTTTATAACATATAATCTCAAAATTAAATGCAGTACAACCTATCTTATCATCCTCATAGAAGCAAATATATCTTCCATTGAGAGCATACCTATGGATAGGTACCTAATGTACAAGAACACGATAAAAAACATGGGAGACAAGAGGCTCCCAGATATTTCTTCAAACTAGTTAAAACCACCTGTGGATTAAGAGAGGTTGGCATAACTAAACAATTGGGGGGTAAGGTAGATTACATGTGAACTTGAGGGAAATTTTTGGTACAATAAACAACTAGAGGATACGAGAAAATTAAGATACTATATGAAGGTGATCAACCCTAATGTATAAGAACAAAAGTATCTTTGTGTTTTAACCTAGAGTAAATAAGAAAATTAATATTGCTAAAATAAAAACAAACTCTCATAGGATCCATAATGAAACAAAGTGCTAGACAATTCCTAAAACGTCATGGAACAAAATAATTTGTCATCTTTGTGACACTGAGAGGGTTGAAGATGAAAATAATTCTCTTAGAATGGCCTACATACACCAACATTAAATCACAATTTCAAAATATTTGGTACAAAACTAACATTCATATCCTTGTAATGCATCACAACTATGGTGATTTTTGAAATCTTTTTTTAAAGCTTTTCGAATACATAAATAAAATTATAAAGAAAACAAGGTGTTTCAAAAAGTCCACTAGACTAAATTTGGTCTCAATGGATGTATAAGCACCATCACCTTCACCACCACCACCACCATTACCATCATCACAATATTTGAAAATTAATATAAATTTATTTTATATTAAAAAATTATTTATATTATACATCAATTAATAACATATGTTTCATCTTTGTAACACTAAAAATGTTGAATATAAAAAAAACTTTCTTTTTAAATGTCATAAGTATACTTACACTAAATTACAATTTCAAAATATTTATTACAATATCAAACTTCCTAATCTTTTAACTCATTAAAATCGATATTTAAAAATGCTTTTGTTAAAGATTTTTAATTTTAATTTTTATAAAGAAAACGAAGTGATTCCTTGTTTTTATAAAGTTCCAATGAATAAAAGTTGATCTCAATGAACATTAATAACCACCACTATCATCAACATTTTAATTATATATTTTTATATGTAATTATAAATTATTGTTATTGTTATTTTAAATTAAAAAATCATATAACTAATTAATATGATTCAATCTACTTACACACAATGTTTATATATATATATATATATATATATAATCCATGCATCTTATTAGTCACCTCCTACCTTTAGTAGGGACCATTGGTAATAGATTTGCATCAATTTGTTCCCTTTTAACAATTAATAACCTTCTTGTATATCAATTCTTTCAAATTTTTGCAGTTTTCCATAGTACAACTTATGATGAATTTTAGATTTTGCAACGTGTCCCCATGTTATAGTTTGCGATCATATTGGCAAGTTTTTTCTAAAATTTTCCTCTTTTCTTCCTCTTTTTTTTCACATTTTCACTTCTCTTTGTTTCTTCTATTTTTTTACTTTGATCGCTTTTTGCATTAACACCACTTCACCACCAACAACCTTTAACTTCACCGCCACTGCCCCTTCACTAGTTCTAACTTATCTATACTATCTACTTTAGAGAATTGCTTGTAATTATCACCAACATCTTCGACCTTCACATCCAATATGAGATATGCATCGATGCCATCCAAGAAATATATGAGAGGGAACTCATATACCTCGTAGTTGAGGAAGAATATGGGAGGATCCATAGCCACAAAGAAGTATGAGTCGATGTGCCCTTGTAAGTTTGTAGGGAAGGTCACCTTTCATTTGCTCTAAAGGCATAAAGAGGGTGGTGTGGGATGCTCCAATTTCTTGATATATATGATGAAGGATCCTTTCTTTCCATGTCCTAAGAGTCATGAAGCCCTTGTTTCCCTTGAAGGTGAGGGAGATCTAGATTGTAAACTAGATGATTATACATTCCCTTCTTCGAATTAACTAGATGGTGTTGTAGTATTCTGTACATGCCTTCAACTAGAGGCCTCGTAATTGGATTGAATCTCATTCTTGAGTATCTATCTCATTTCTCTTTGTACATTTGTAATGTTCATGTAATTATCAAACTGATCTAGTTATAAGTGAATGAAAATATGGCAAACTTCACATAAAACATTGAATATAAACATAATTGTATTGTCAAGTATATATTGGCTCTGTATGTTTTATTATTGTGATATACATTCTAAGAGTGCTTTCTTTATGTCTTTTTTGTTTTTTGTAATGATATCTGCAAAGCTCTAGTAAGGCCTTGTCGTCTTGGAGGGATCACATAGGATTTTGCAACCCATCACAATGAGCCTCAATAATGCATCCTCTTGAATTATTAATTTCTTTAAGAATGAAGCAGAGTACACACGAATACTTAGTTATATTTTCCTAGTTGTAAAATCAAAGTCTTCTTAATATTTCCATGAATTTTATACTTCCATTTCATTGAATTAGAGTAGAATCTCTAAAGGTACATCAAACTCTTCTTAGCCTTCCCAAGAAATATATACTTCTATTTCATTCCATTATAGTATAAGCTCAAAAAGATTAAAAATAATAGAAATAAATAACATTCATAGCATTATAAGGGAATCTAGAAGTTATTTAGTATAATTTACGATTACCATTTATGGCATGTAGGTGATCCATGGCTAATTTTATTTTCTAAACCCTCATGTTCAAGTGATTCTCGATGAATCTAGGCTAATTATTTACATAACCAATCCTAATATTATCTGATTCACCATTACTTTTGTCTTGCAGTATCCAATTCACTAACCCTCGCATTATTTTTTTGAATTTAAGTGTCATAAATATGAAACAAGAACAAGACTCGAACAATTGTTTTTATTGATCCAAACCCCATTTTATCTGAAAAAATGAAAAATCAAAATACTTCTAGGATTCAAACAATCAAATCTTGATTCATAGCGATGCACGTTGAATCCATTTCTTCGTTCCCATTGAGTTTCAAAAGAGTTTACAATATTCCAATTAAGCATAGACTAACCTATAAACCTTTAAAGTTTCACTTGTTGTTTGTATCCAAATCAAATATATTTTTCTTGAGATCTTGTATAATGCTTGAAACATAAGGTCCAAGTGAGATGGGAGTAGGTAGAAGTCATAGTAGTTAGTTTGATATCAATGGTTTTAATTTGGAGCTCAATATATATGTTGAAACACAATGACAAGAAGGAGTTATAGATGACGCTTGTTGATGTTTTGATAGACCACATTTTTCATATCAAATTTTTATAGACTACACTTGTTAATGTTTGAAATTAGTTTTAAATCAATTCATTTGATTAGGTAATGAAGAATGATATGAATTGTGGTCCATGAATATAATTTTTCTTGATTGTCCCTCCAAATAGATCACAATGGTTTCCACTGTAGTCAATATATTGAAGACAAGTTATTTGTAATCTCCTACACTTGTATAAGATATGCTCAACATGGTAGTGAAATATACTCAATTTGAATTTGTTGAGTCTATATGATGCACAACCATAAAACTTGCTTCCTATTATATTTATTATATACTTACATTTCTATAATTCAATAATACATATGTCTATCATAGTTGCAGGAACATATAAATAGTGCAAATATTAGAGTCTCATGCCTCGTAAGAGGACTGTTGTGAAAAAATTATTACAACACATTGATAATGCAAGTGTCTACTTTATCTAGGGGATGAAATTGATGTTCATGTGAATTTAAACAAATTTTTCGTCACAGAAATATACTGTAAATGTTGGATCATTAACACTTCTGATATTTCATTGGATTCACTCACTTGCTATTTCTATTCAATTGAGTGCTCAATTTGAGAGAATAAGAAGGCCAAAGAGTAGTAACTCTTTGGGATCCATGACCCATAAAATACCATGGATATTCCACTAGAACAATTCATCACAACAAAATTTACAAATTAATTCATTGTGTTAGCTTAATTCCATGGAATGATAAATAAATTGGAAATGAAAGGAAAATAACTATAGAAAAATAGTACATATCACAAATGATACAATATATACAATGGGAAAACACACTATGGGAAAAAACCTATCCATAAGTGAGGATTATTCCTTTCTCTTTTCTTCTCCAAAATGCAATGCAAGTACAAAGAAAGTGGTAGTCACTTTGGAGCTACCTCTAACATTGTGACCTGCTCAGCTACTACATGGTCTCTTACTTCCTCTATTATGCTAGATAATATATACTAGCTTACTATTGCTCAGTTATGTAACAATACAATAACATCACTATGTTAATATTTAATATGCTAAGACATAAAATAGCAGCATTACATTCCATTTCACAATAATAGCATATACAGGATCACTGAAGAAACAACAAGCATAGCATAAACACAAGAGACAGAGATTTATCCTGGGAAACCCTCATGGGGTAGAAAACCCAGCAAAGCTTCCTCAATATAGATGACCAGCAATATACAAAGATGAAACCCTGAGACATGATCTCCTCCTCCACAATAGCAGACCTCTCCTCCACAAGTGCGCTATCCTCAAGTGTGTGAGTGTATATAATGAGGAACACACCTCCTCTATTTATACACTACACTGACATGTATTTTACACAGGTACACGTAGGCTCGTATTTAACCAATGGGTTAAATACCCCACTACAACTTACTGGGCCGACCCCTCTAGGGTGGTCTAATAACCCTTTGACCCACATAACACATACAGGGCCGACCCCCACTAGGGAAGTCTAATAACCCGAGTTACCACATTCCGACGGAGGAATAAACATCTCCGGATATACAATAAGATCTTCACGGAGGAATGAAACATCTCCGGAATAATAAAGTACAAATATAATATTCTTTGAAGTTACAATATCTCAACACTCCCCCTTAACGAGAAGGATATTATAACAACATCTGCACGAGCAAGGAGTCATCAACATCATACATGATACATCTATAAATCATTGGAAGCTTTCTCAACATCATTAGTAACTCAAGCAGTTACTGGAACATCTTCAATACTGGAACATCGACATCTTCAGTATTGAGTCTTTATCTTCTGTAGCACTTGAACAGCTACAACAATATCATCATCTGGATCCTCACGATACACGATCATCAGCATCATCATCTCACGATCATCAGCATCGTCATCACACGATCATCAGCATCGTCATCACACGATCATCAGCATCGTCATCTCACGATTATCAACATCGTCATCACACGATCATCAACATTGTCATCACACGATCATCAGCATCGTCATCTTACGATCATCAGCATCGTCATCACACGATCATCAGCATCGTCATCACACGATCATCAGTACAAGTATTCATGCCAATACAAGTAACCACATCATCAATACAAATATCCTTACCGATACAAGTAACCACATCATCAATACAAGTATCCATACCGATACAAGTAATCACATCATCAATACAAGTATCCTACCGATACAAGTAACCACATCATCAATACAAGTATCCATACTGATACAAGTAACCACATCATCAATACAAGTATCCATACCGATACAAGTGAGCACATCATCAATACAAGTATCCTACCGATACAAGTAACCACATCATCAATACAAGTATCCTACCGATACAAGTAACCACATCATCAATACAAGTATCCTACCGATACAAGTAACCACATCATCAATACAAGTATCCTACCGATACAAGTAACCACATCATCAATACAAGTATCCTACCGATACAAGTAACCACATCATCAATACAAGTATCCTACCGATGCAAGTAACCACATCATCAATACAAGTATCATACCGATACAAGTAACCACATCATCAATAAAATCACTTTCTCGGAGACCATTCATCTATGGATCAATTCAGGGACCGAAGTCCGGGGATGATGCAATCCCCATCACGTACATTTTGAACTATCAGTTCCGGGATGATGCAATCCCCATCACGTACATTTTGAACTGTCAGTTCCGGGATGATGCAATCCCCATCACGTACATTTTGAACTATAAGTTCCGGGATGATGCAATCCCCATCACGTACATTTTGAACTATCAGTTCCGGGATGATGCAATCCCCATCACGTACATTTTGAACTATCAGTTCCGGGATGATGCAATCCCCATCACGTACATTTTGAACTATCAGTTTCGGGATGATGCAATCCCCATCACGTACATTTTGAACTATCAGTTCCGGGATGATGCAATCCCCATCACGTACATTTTGAACTGTCAGTTCCGGGATGATGCAATCCCCATCACGTACATTTTGAACTATCAGTTCCGGGATGATGCAATCCCCATCACGTACATTTTGAACTATCAGTTCCGGGATGATGCAATCCCCATCACGTACATTTTGAACTATCAGTTCCGGGATGATGCAATCCCCATCACGTACAGTTTGAACTATCAGTTTCGGGATGATGCAATCCCCATCACGTACATTTTGAACTATCAGTTCCGGGATGATGCAATCCCCATCACGTACATTTTGAACTGTCAGTTCCAGGATGATGCAATCCCCATCACGTACATTTTGAACTATCAGTTCTGGGATGATGCAATCCCCATCACGTACATTTTGAACTTAGCAGTTCCGGGATGATGCAATCCCCATCACTTTATTCTCGGAGACCTCACGTCTATGGCTCTCTTTAGGACTGAAAGTCCAAGGATGATCCAATCCCCTCAACTGTCCTCTAAGGACTTCATTCTCAGAGACCTCACGTCTACGGCTCTCTTTAGGACTGAAAGTCCAGGGATGATCCAATCCCCTCAACTGTCCTCTAAGGACTTCATTCTTGGAGACCTCACATCTACGGCTCACTTTAGGACTGAAAGTCCAGGGATGATCCAATCCCCTCAACTGTCCTCTAAGGACTTCATTCTCGGAGACCTCACGTCTATGGCTCTCTTTAGGACTGAAAGTCTAGGGATGATCCAATCCCCTCAACTTTCCTCTAAGGACTTCATTCTCGGAGACCTCACGTCTACGGCTCTCTTTAGGACTGAAAGTCCAAGGATGATCCAATCCCTACCTGTCCACTAAGGACTTCATTTTCGGAGACCATACGTCTACGGCTCTCTTTAGGACTGAAAGTCCAGGGATGATCCAATCCCTACCTGTCCACTAAGGACTTCATTTTCGGAGACCATACGTCTACGGCTCTCTTTAGAACATGTGTTCAAGGATGATACAATCCCCACATGTATTCTCATCAATACAAGTACAAGTATCCTCAACCATACAAGTACATTAATCAATACATGTGTCATCAAAAGTATGTATTCTTACTAATACATCTAACATCAAAAGCATGTAAAAGTAAAACTAAGTATTCTAAGTATAAGAGTCCTAAATCTAAATATTTCTAAGTATCTAGGTGTAGAGAACAGGTTACCTCAACATCGACCTTGTTGTATGATGAGACAATCTCATCATCAGTGACTATACTACTCCCCCTTTCGAGGAGGGTCCTTTTGAACTACACCAAGCTTGTCTCGGAAGTATTCAAATTTCACTCAAGACAAAGGTTTGGTTAGTACATTGGTAACCTGTTACAAATTCAAACTTTATAGTTCCTTCCTGCGTCAAATCTTGTTAGATTCCTATTTTCTTTGACTTATCATGGAACACTAGATTCTATGTCATCTTGATACAACTCTATTTGTCACATAGGATCACAGTTGGTTCTATCTCTAAGTCAAACAATCCTGAAGCCAAACTTCTTCACAACTAGTAGAGCAAGCAGCCACATATTTCGCTTGTGCTGAGAGCCACACTAGACTGCTTCCAGCTAAACCACGAGATCATGGCTAATCCCAGACAATAACATCCTCTCGATTTGTTCTTCCTGTCTGATACACTTTCTTCCCAATCAGCATCTGAGTAGCCATCTGAAGTCATGATCTCCAAGATAGCATAGATCAAAGTCTATCGTATCCTTTATGTGCCTCATCACATGCTTTGCAACTTTCGGGTGAACACATCTAGTTTCCACTAGATACTGACTCAAGGTGTTCACAACAAAGCATATATCTAACCTGATATATGTTAGATACATCAATGACCCAATAATTTGACTGTACAGAGTTATATCCACTAACTCTGATGAGTCATCTCCTAACAGTTTCAAGTTGGAATCCATAAGAGTGGCCATTCCATCATATCAAGTCTTCTCAATATTTCTCAGCATACTTTCTCTGGTTGAGAAAGATTCCTACTGAGCCTTTCCATACTTCCAGACCTAGGAAGTAATACATTAATCTAAGATCTTTCATTTTTCTTTTGTACAGTCTTCTATCTGTGCCATCTCTCATCAGATGGGTCTACTGATATGAGCCTCAACATCATTCCAACTCTGTGGTGAGTTCCTTCTTGCATCCATGTCATATGTGTATAGAAGCCATATTCAACCTTGTGGCAAAGGTTGAGATCCACATCACCCATGGTGATCATTAAGCTCATCAATTGATTATCGATCCTGGGAACCCATATAAAACCTGATTCACACTTCTTCTTTAATTACACCATTAAGAGAATGGTCTTATCTTAGCCACTTGGAGCAAACATCTCATCATGATTCTCTTCCTTTTTCTAAGAGAATCTTCTAGCCATGAGCCTTCTATATTTTGTTTGATTTGTAAATCTTCTTGTTGAACATCCATTGCTTGTTCAGTGTTCATCATTCATCATGATTTTTCCTACAAATCAAAATTAGGTACATGATTAGTAATACTTCATAATCATCAAATCATATTGACATGATAACCTATTATGCATACAGATATCATTTACATAGTTATGCAACTATTTTGACCAATACTTTGGCACAACACTTTCCCATATCCTGTATGCATACAGTGGCTATCTAGATGCCTTCCATCTCTACCAGAACATACTATCGAGAGTGTGCACAACTCTCAGCATGTCAGAAAAGAGGTTTCATTCTAGACAAGCAACAATGGAATGTTTGTCCAACTTACCAATCATATGCATATTAGTAGTATACTGTTCAATGTTCTATAAATATTTACACTCACCATGATATATTATAGGAATACAAATATGCATACAACCTATTACAGGCAATATCATTTACTATTTCAAATAACAACTCAAATACTTATCTTTTATGTTTGTGTGGTTGCCTCCCTCTTGATCTTCTGTATGTCTTTTGAACTTCTATTCATTCTGTACCACTGTGCATGTTCAAGTGTCATCCTCATGATCTCATACACAAACATACACCCATTAGTATGTTCTAAATGTTATCAAAACATTATAGTTCTAAATAATCTTGAAAATGTATGGTCATGATTATAGTTAATAAACATTAGTATTCAATATTTCAGGGAAGTCTTCTTTTACTCATGCATATCATCAATCAAGATAAAAGACATAATATGCATAATCCCTTGATTACTAACTTTATGAATAAGCATAACCAATCATACCAAGTATACTTAAGGGATCCTAACACAAGGTAAGATTAATGGGAAACATACCTGGATTAGTATACCTACTTAGTTATGTACAACATACCTAAACAATCTCTTCAATGATTTAGAGATCCTGAGCTAGAACCTGCATGTCTCATAGGTTAAGCATAATATAAAAAAGTCATACATACCTCGTAAGTAGAACAAAGATTATGGATGAGTCTTTGTCTTCATGTTTTCATGGTCATGGAACCTGATTTGTCTTTTGTGATGTACCTGTATCTTGTTAGCAGACAACATCAACCTCACACAACATCATAATGCATTAGTACAATCATATAGCCCTAATCAATGAATGTCTTTGATCATTCACATGCATTCATACTGTTACTAGGGTGATAAGACAATTCTAACATTAATCAAGATTGTACTAATAAATAATATGAAGACAAACACATCATGAACTTAATCAAGAATTAGATTTCAAGACATACCTGAGCCTCCTTAAGTCATACCTGTCGAGACTTCTTGTAGTCTTCTTATGTAAGGCCTTAGCCTCAACTCCCCCTGAAACTGGATCTGGAGCTTGATTAGGGTTTGCTAGAGAAACCCTAAATATTCAACCTTTGACTTTCATACTTCTAAATGGATGAAAGAATATGTCTTGCTGAGCTGATCAAACTGGCATACTTCAATTTTGGAATCTCCAAAATTTGACCCCTCAAAATTGCCTTTGAAACTTCTGGATCTTCTGGACAGGATCCCGAACTAGGGTTTGATGAAGCCCACCCTTCTGCCCAAACAAAAGGTTCGATCCAAGGCTCTAAACTCTTATTTTTCTTAGGAGCTTCCAGCCGTGGTTACAGACTTCAAAAATTCCAACTTTTGCTGAAGCCCTAATTTTCCATCTTTCCGATCAAAATCCCGAACTGGGGTTTGATCAAGCCCGGTCTTCCACCCAACCAAAAAATTCAATCTTGGTCTCTAAATTTCGATTTTCCTGATTAGCATTCAGCCGTGGACTCCGATTCCAAAAGTTCTAACTTTCTCTGAAACCCTAAATTCCGGAAGCCATGAATAAAGGTGCTCCAAAAATAATTATGTTTTGACAGAAATATGCACCTGATTGTTTCTGCTATAAATCTGAAATTTTTGCTCCACAGGGTCCGAAACCCTTTTTCTGCAGTAGCCTGACCTGTCATCTTTCCATCCTGACAGGTCTTACCTCAATTGGGATTTCTGAGAGAGAGTTATGCCAACTGTCGCAACATGACCTGTTTATGGGATAAAACAGGAGAGCGAAATTGTACGGCATGCCACGTGTCACTGTTTGAACTTCGGCCTCTGAAAACTTTGTTTTGAGATAGCTCGACCTGTCATCTTTCCATCCTGACAGGTCTGACCTCAATTGGACTCTCTGAGAGAGATTTATGCCAAGTGTCGCAACGTGACCTGTTTATGGGATAAAACAGGAGAGCGAACTTGTACGGCG
The DNA here is from genome assembly GCA_027924585.1 of Larix kaempferi. Taxonomy (NCBI): domain Eukaryota; kingdom Viridiplantae; phylum Streptophyta; class Pinopsida; order Pinales; family Pinaceae; genus Larix; species Larix kaempferi. The sequence continues at coordinate 11,014,344 of BSBM01000087.1, forward strand.
TGCCACGTGTCACTGGTTCACCTTCGGCCTCTGAAAATGTTTTATGAGATAGTACAATCTGTGTACTACCTGTCAATTTTTACGAAATTTCATTTGGAGCTTCCTAGCCCAAGTTATGACCTTTTTGCCAAGGTCACCTGATTTTGACTGAGTTCTGGAAGAGGCAGAAACCCAAACTTGTACTGATCATAACTCATAAAGTACAACGAATCTGAGGGTTCCCTTTGGACACAAGGTACCTGGGGAGGTTATCTTCGACCTGTAAACTTTTCAGACCCTGAAACTTCGCAGAAATGGATTTATAGCGAAATTTCCACGATGACTGGTTTTTGCTATGTAAAACCCTAACCTTCAAATTGTCGTAAGTAAAGCAAGTGTCGTAAGTGCCATACCTTGTCTTCCTTCAGGTTAGCTCTGATACCATGTTAATATTTAATATGCTAAGACATAAAATAGCAGCATTACATTCCATTTCACAATAATAGCATATACAGGATCACTGAAGAAACAACAAGCATAGCATAAACACAAGAGACAGAGATTTATCCTGGGAAACCCTCATGGGGTAGAAAACCCAGCAAAGCTTCCTCAATATAGATGACCAGCAATATACAAAGATGAAACCCTGAGACATGATCTCCTCCTCCACAATAGCAGACCTCTCCTCCACAAGTGCGCTATCCTCAAGTGTGTGAGTGTATATAATGAGGAACACACCTCCTCTATTTATACACTACACTGACATGTATTTTACACAGGTACACGTAGGCTCGTATTTAACCAATGGGTTAAATACCCCACTACAACTTACTGGGCCGACCCCTCTAGGGTGGTCTAATAACCCTTTGACCCACATAACACATACAGGGCCGACCCCCACTAGGGAAGTCTAATAACCCGAGTTACCACATTCCGACGGAGGAATAAACATCTCCGGATATACAATAAGATCTTCACGGAGGAATGAAACATCTCCGGAATAATAAAGTACAAATATAATATTCTTTGAAGTTACAATATCTCAACACACTAGAAATGGAACCCCTTCTCTTCCTAATGGCCTAATACTTAACATATCTCAATCGTCATATAGGTTTAGTTTTAGGGCTTATACATGCCTCAAATCATAATTAGGGTTAGGGTTTTATACCCTATAGAATGTTTATTGCAAGTCTAGATGTGATTATATCCACATTTTTTGGTAATGGGAGCCAGCATGGAATTCACTTGGTACCGTGGTGGTGAAGTGGATAAGTTAACTTGCGGGAGGCATAAATTCCTCACGTGGACTTAGATTGAGGTGATTTTTTCACCAGTGGAAAGGTATTAGAGTGTAGAAAAACATTAAGCATTTGAGAGATATGCTCACAAAATTTTGACCCCAAAATATAACATTTAAGCGCTCGCACGTGCCTTAGAAGGTTTGGGACCCCAAAAATGCAAAGTAAGGCCTACCCCTAAAACAGGCCCTACAAGCCAATTCATCCAATCATTCCACCTAGAAAGCACCAAAATAGATGAAAACTATATATTGATCCAATTTGGGAGGATTTTGGTCCTCAAAATATTTTACTAAATGAGGTGAGGAAAATTTTCATCTACCTTTCCCTAGACTACCATTTACCCTTTCTTGGAATTTGTCCTTTCAACCTAGTTTGCTAAAGGTCATACTATTGTATTGTAGAAAAAATAAGTCTTCTTCCAAATATACTTGAGAATAAGGAGATAAGCCGTCTATGGTAGGTAGGACCTCCTCCTCCTCCCGATCTAACATGGAAGGCTCATAGAGTTTCAAATTTTCCACATTAACTATTAAGTAAATGTGCATGTATTGGGGTACATTGAGTCTATAGTAATTATATCCCACCTTCTAAAATACCTAAAAGGGCCTTAGAATAAAGCCTTTATATTCTTACAAATATTCTATAATATTTACTTGTTCATCTATAACCAAATTATATCACCAACTTTGGACAATTTGTCAACCCTGTGTTGCTCATGTCTAGCCTTGTACTTTTCCTGTGACCTCTTCAAAGTCTCTTGTACTTGCAAATGGATTTTCTTAATCTTATCAATGAATTTTTCATATCTTAATTCTTCACCTATGTTGTCTTCCCTCAATCCCCCTTGATTTCCATATACAACATCTAGAGGTGACAATGGGAGTCACTGGGAGATATCCAAAACAAGTTTCAAAAGGGGACCTACGATTGGAAGTGTGGAATTCTCTATTATAAGAGTGTTGAATACATATCATATTTTCATCCCTAGTCTTCGGATGCTTCCGATTGTAACCCCTCAAAAGATGCACCAAATCCTTATTGACTACTTATGTCTGTGGATGAAGTGTTGTATATTTATTCAACTTAGTTACCAATTTCTCCAAAGTGTAGTCCAAAATGCATTAAGAAATATGTTATCCCTATCTAAGATGATGTTCCTTAGTATCCCAAAGTGCACCTAGGCCTTCTCAAAGAACATGTGTGGTTCTTCTTTTCCTTTGATGGTATTTTTACAATGAATAATAATGCACATCTTTTTGAATCTATCAACTACCAAAAATAAATAGTCATGTCCCTTCCTATTGGTTGGTAATCCACCCAGAAAACCCATGGAAATGATTTATGAAGGTCAAGTGGGTATAGGTATAGGATTGTATATACCTTGCATTTTATTACTAGGATTGCTCATACAAAAGATTGTGCATCCTCTAATATACCATGATTTGTCTTATTACATTATGGGACAATACACATGCCTTTGTAAGTTAGAGATTGTCTTCCCAACACTAAAATTCCTTGAAACTTTGGAGGTATTCACCTCTTCGATAAGCTACAATGTTTCAAATTTAGTAATGCAAATCTTGTCTAGCTTGTAGAGTAGCCCATTTTGGATCTGATATCCAACCTTACTATCAGCTTCTTTTGCATGAAATTGGTCATGTAGTTGATGAAACACATCCTTGAAGTGCTCATATCTGTGCACCTCTCTTTGTATACATCATGGGTAAAAGGTTTCATGTGCATAAGAGTCCCAAAAGTTGCAATGTTGGATGTGAGTGTCATTGAAATCATGTATAGCAACTTATTAGTGTTTCCCTTCTTATACTTGATGACTAGATTAGATTGTTCCAAAAACACTGTCCACTTGTAATGCTTCATTTGTTGTAGCTTATTTTGGTCTTGTAAATATTATAGTGGCTGGTGATGTGTGTGGATAATTGTTTCCTTTCCCATTAGATAGTGCTTCTACTTCTTAAAAACTTGAACTTGGGAATAGATTTCCTTATAATATATAAGGTAGTTCAAGACTCCTCCATGAAACATTTCAAAATGATAGCATAATTACATACCTTCTTGAATAAAACTTTCTCCCATGGAATACCAACTTGCATCTATATCTACTTTGAAAGGATTCTATAAGTTAGGCAATGCGAGAACTTGTGCTTGTCAAATATTTTATCTTAGATCGTTGAAATATTTTTTTTACTCTTTCCACACATGAAGCTCTTGTTTATCATTGTTATCGCATGGAGTAGTTCAACTACTACTGAAAATGAAGTGATAAATTTATATATGTATTGTGATCCCCAAAAAAATATCTTAAAGTCAATGACATTAGTAGGTACTTTCCATTTATAGCATCCTTCATCTTTTCAGGGTCTATCTTGAGTTCCCCTCCATTGATCATACACCCTAAATACACTAATGACTATTGCAAAAACTCACATTTATTGAGATTATCCTACAATTGATATGATTTTAGAGTCTTTAACACTTGCATGAGATATGAAATGTGCTACTACTAGGTAGAGATATTAAAAAAAATCATCCAAATACACTATAAGAAATTAATCTATACATGAGTGCAAAACATCTTTCATCAGTCTCATAAATGTAGATGGCGATCCAATAAATAAAAAGGCATGACCAACAATTTATACAAACATTGATTTGTATTAAAGGAAACATTCAAGGTGTATTCCTCCTTAACACATAATTGGTGGTATCTATACATGAGTGCAAAACATCTTTCATCAGTCTCATAAATGTAAATGGCGATCCAATAAATAAAAAGGCATGACCAACAATTTATACAAACATTGCTTTGTATTAAAGGAAACATTCAAGGTGTATTCCTCCTTAACACATAATTGGTGGTATCTTGATTTGAGATCCAACTTGGTGAAGTACTTGGTATGCTCCAATAAGTCCAAAAAATCATTAACTAGGTAGAGGGTATCAATTCTTAAGTGTAATATTGTTCAAATATATGTAGTCGATACACATCTGTAAAGTTCCATCCTTCTTAGCTCAGATGATGATAGGTGACCCACAATATGAGGTGATTTGTCGAATCACCCCTTGCTCCATCAATTTCCACAACTGCTTCTTCACTTCATTTGCTTCTGGAACAAAATTTCTATACAACCCAATATTTTGTAATGGGGAGTCATGAAACAATTATGTCTCATGCTCTACTTCCCTCTTAGGTGGTATCCCTTTATGCTCTTGAAAATAATCCTCTATATTCTTGTAGAAACTCCTCCAATTGAATTATTTTCTCTATGGTACATATCTCGAGGGATTCCTTTACTCTTATTGATTCATCACTTGACTGATTACCTCATAAGGAAAGAAAAACATATTTCTTACTTGCGTTATTCAAATTTTTGACTTGTTTGGCACTTACCAGTGATATATTTTATTTTCCTTTATGTGCACTAATGATGAATGAATTCCCATCCTTGATAAGGAGGTACTGTTTTTCTCTCCCATGAAGTTTGCATCCCTCATATACATATAGTGTCTTCCACACACTACACTACACACGTCCAGGTGTACTACATCTCTCTCCACTTCATGAATAAAATCTACACTTATAGAAAATTTGATCTTACAAGGTTTTATGAACTTGATCTATGTATCCTTGTTTATCCATTCCAATGGATAAGGACTAGGATGATCATGAACCTCAAACACAAGCTTGTTGAACAAAATGAATCATATAAGATTGTCCTATGAACTAGATTTGAATAAAGTGTATACCTTGGTTTTCTTGATATGGAAGAGTTTTGTTATCTCCTTCTCTTCCTTGTGCCGAAGATTAATTAGATTCACCTACTTCTGCACTATAGTGTAGATAATATTCTCATCCACATTTGAGTTTCTCTCTACCTAATTGCTCCAATATATGGATAGAAGGATCTTATTATTGGAATCCTTCTTGTGGTTATTAGGGTTAAACTCTAGATGTCTTTTCCAATGCTTTTCTTCAAGGTCATCGATGCTAGATTCATTACAGTGTTTTTTTAGATCCTTGCATTGATGCATTGTGGCTATGTCCTTCTTATCTTTTCCTTTCCACTTATTCTTCCCCTCGGAAATGTCTTGGTTCTCTTTATGTTTGGAACCACTTGTCTATCCTTTATTTTGTCCTATATTATCTAGGTCTTGTGCTTGTACATAGACCCCATTAATTGTTTTGAGATTGAAGAGCATCACTTTATTTTGTAAATAACTATGTAAACCCACCAAAGAGTTGAGGAGAACATTTGGAGTCTCACGTGAGATACCCAACATAATAGCCATGTTCTTGAATTCAATAGTGCACTCTTACACATTCTTCCCTTTCCTTTTCCTATAGAAATTCCAGTAGATCCATTGGTCCACTACATACTTGATAGGTTATAGTTAGAACTTTAAAATGGTTTTGAAATCCTCCAATTTAGTTAATGGTAGATCACCCTTCAAACCAAATTCCTCTATGTGGATTTCCCACCAGATTAATGCATGGCCCTTTAATATCAATTGATCAAATGAAATATTATTCTCATCATCTATGTTGTGGATACTAAAATAGACCTCTAATTGTTGCAACCAATGATTCAACTTTAAATGATTGACCTCACCTTAGTAAGGAATTATATCCACTTTTGGTTCCACCTTAAATAAAATTTGGAAAGGGGTAATGGAACTTGAACTTTCCTACTATTTATTGGGATCTTTCCTTGGTTCCTTTTCTTGGTCTCCTTTGTATCCTAATTTCCCCTCTAATCCTATCTCTAAGTTAGAGTCTCCAAAATCACCAAAAGGTCCAAAATTGCTCTCCAGAGCTACCATGAGGATTGACATATTGCGTGAGATATCAATGAATTGTATTTCCATCTTTGTAAATTGTTATTCATATTCACCCCCCAATTCTTCACTGAATTCATAACCATGGATAGTGTTATTAGCTAAAATGGCACTTCTCCATCCATGACTGCATTGCTTTGTTGATCACACAAAAGGACATTATGGATGGAAGAGCCTACTTGATTATAGATTCTTTGTCCTTAGACTTTGCAATGTTCTCCTAAACAAACTATTATTTGTGATCAATTATGAGAAATAACCGCAACTCTACCTCCAGTCATCTCGTGGGTCACTCGCGATAGTCTATATAATGAAACCACAAGTATCATCCTAGAAGTTGGATTGCCGAGTTTCTAGACACAATATTCCTGAGTTGTTTGCTAGTTGTAAAGAATGACAGTTGCGGGTATCTTTAAATCACGATAAAAAATATTTAAATATGATTAGAGATTAGTTAAGGGAAGTTATTCTAACTACCCTAACCTCCCCAACCAACTTACCTTTCGAGTCTATCATCCCAACCTTGCTATAAATACAAGGGGAGGTCCTTGAGAAGAGAAAACCAATTTGATGCTAGTGTTATGTTGGAGAAAATTCTACTGAAGGAGGAGGACTAGGAACCCAGTGCTAGGTTTCAACGGTGCTAGTTGTAAAGCAAGTTTGGTTGATTACCTTTAACGCTTTAATACATAAAGTTCCTTTCCCATATATACTTGTTTATGTTAATGAATGTATGCTTCGAATATTTCTTGTTTATTAATTAGTTTCATATAAAACATTTCGTTCTTATTTATGTCATAAGATTTGAGGAAGGTATATGTTATTGCAGGTGATCTCTATGGAACAGTGGAGCAAGAGTCTGAAGTTTGGGAGCTTGGATCAACCATCATTTGTTCAAGAATCTAATCCCAATTTCATGTCTTAGTTCTTTACATTTAAAAGAATATTTTATTTCTCTATATTTGTGTTGTCCTATCTCTGTAACTAGTTAAAATGTACGTTAGTGATCTCTGTAATTCCCAGTCATAGATTTTTACCGCACAACAGAATTGGAGACTCTACTGGGGAATATTGTTTCTTGCTTTGGGAGTCTTTTTGGTTGATTTTATTCAGTCTGTTTATGTCTGTCAATATTTGATAAATTTTATAGGATCCCTGTACCTTTCTTGGTCACTCACACTTGATCTTTTTGGATTTTCTTTCGATTTTTTATTTTTTTTCAAGACATACTTGTGACTGTGCCATATTGACAGTCACAGATTTTTCCCTCCACCCGCGAGTTGTCTACTTGGAGACCCACGGGTACCCACGAGCTGTGTTTACATATAGTCATGGTTTTCTCTTGATTTTTTCACTTTAGGGTTAGGGTTTCACTTTTTGGTTTCTTCTTGGTGATTGAAAGATTTATCTGCTATTCTTTTGACTTTTTATACTTGTTTGAGAGTTTGTAATGAGATTTTAGAACATTTTGAAGATTTCTTTCTTTAGTTTTTGTTGGTTTGCTTGTTTGAATCACCTATCTCCTTTCAAGTCCACCTTTGTTTGGTTGACACTTTAATCTTTTCACTTTGATGACTGATTTCTAGAAAGTATGATATCTTCTTTGATCGTATGCTTTTTCAGTCAAGTCAGTTATATTTAGTGTCTCTTTGCCAAAACTGAGTTACTTTTTGCTTTTCATAAGAACTTAGTGGTTTTTTTGTCTTTGGAAATCTTAAGAGGGATATTTTTCTGAGTTTAATAGGTCTGCGTGTAGTCATATTTACTTGCATAATTTATTGTCTTTGTATTATCATATTTATTCTCCATTTTCTTTTTGTTAAAGAGGAAATTTTAACAAGCAAGTACTTTAGTTAAGCAAAGACATTTTCTTTTTTAGTTTTAGTTGTATATGTTATTTATTCAAAAAGAAAAACATTAAGATTTTTTACCTTTTAGGTTTACTTTCCAAGTATTTATTTTTTTGAAAGATAAATGAAAATGAAATTGTAAAAAGAAAGTCGCATGTTATATACTTTATTTATTTTTGTTTCTAGTTGTAACCACCTTTGCACGCAAACCACTCCCTTTTGAGTAAGTAAATCCCTTAAAGAATTTTTTAAATTAAAAATCATTAGTAACGCTTATTTTTAGGGTACACAAACCAACTAGATTAGGCTAGGATCTTGGATTAGATCACTTTAAACTATCCAAGATCATTTTAAACTCAAAATCGTAGTAAGACTATCTTTAGGTAAATCCACCCTTGTAAAAGGTGTGTCGAGAAGCTCCACTCAAACCAAATTTAAGCACGAGGTCGTGTGAGGTTGAATAGTTGGGGATACCCCCTTTCTTTTCAATCGAACATCTACTAGAGTTGATACATGTATAAGGATCCATTAGTACCTTGTGTGATTTTGGATTTCGGGCTTAGTTACCCTGCTCATGCGTGTTGGTTCGACCTGCGACTATCCCCCTAGAATCTTTTTGCATCGATGGTGGCCTTAGTATCTTGACCACTAGGATTCTTCACAAGTGATGGTGGAAGGATATTTCCATTGTACCTTGGACAGACGTGGGAGGAAATCCCTTGCAGTTTTTTGGGAGGGCGGTTGGTGATTCAAACGCTTACACCTGAAGAATCTGTATTGTGGACCCCGGTTAACTATTTTTCATTACTCTACTGGTTTGTTCTAGGCCATAATCATCCCAAACTTTCCTTTGAGAGATTATCCGTTTGTTTGGTCTTGGTCACTTTAGGATTTTTTATAGTGGTGTGCTCTATTCTTATTGTTTTTCTAGCGGCCCCTAGGTTTAATACTTAGAATATTTTTGTTGCAAGTGTGTAGAACCAACCTCTTCATAGGTCAATAAGGTTAGAAAACCTTCCTCCACTCACAGTGGAGCTTCCATCGACACCTCGGTGACCCAGAACTGATTCTCGTGGTTCTTTTGAATTCACTGGTACAACTAAAACCCCTATAGAATCCCAAATCATTACACAAACTGCACCGGTCTCACAAAGCTTTGATATTGAATATTTTCCAACTGAATATTTTGCAAGACACTACAATCCTCCATTAACTGGACCGAACAATCTTTTCTTAGAACAATTTGTTTATGTAGGCGACCCTGAATTAAGTGTATATAGATTCACACCTAGACCTAATATGGATAACTTAGGAGATGTGTCGGGAGTTCCACAGACTCCCACATCAGCTATTAGGATTCAAGGTTTGTCCCCTCCACATGTTACTACCCCGATACCAAGCTCGTTGTATATGCATTTTGCTCTAAGTACTTATTTAAGCTTCAATGTTGGACCATCAGGAACATCCAATACTTAGTTCAGACTGAATGATACTCCTTTTGGATCCACCGTTGGATCATCTAATATTCCTTTTTCAGAGATACCCATGGTTTCATTTACATCATCTCCTTTTATTCAACAATTTCAAGTCAATCCCACCTTAGCTCTGTTTAATCAAGAATTTCCTTGGCATGGAGGGCATATTTCCCCTTTCGCACCGTTTGTGGGCTCAATGACTACCCCTTCCATTGTACCTATAGAGACTTTCAATCCCTTTACAATATTTAATGTACAATCAACAAATGTGCAAACCTCAAATGTGCCTGTAGGGAGTGCTCCTTTTTCACTTTTTGGTGGAGGAGATAGCAATACTTATACTCCATTTGGAAGTACTTACACTCAGCCACAATGAAATGGGACTCAAAGAAGTAATCGCTTATTGTACAGATGGACCAATTTTAAAAATACTTTTTCACCACAACTAATGGATGGGGGCAACCCAAATCAACCTTATGGGAGTTATGGCTTCGAAAGTTCTCCTTACCAAATTCCACAAAACCCAATTCCATAGGCTAGGCATCGTTTACCTTTCCTCGAAACTTTGAATTTTCTAGATCTTTCAAAATTGATGAATGACCCTCCACGACATAATCCTGCTTGGCCTCCGGTCCCAACCAAACTCCCTTCAAACATTCCAATGTTTGAAGGCAAGATCGGTGAAGACCCAGGGGACCATGTCATGACATTTCATTTGTGGCGCTCTTCGAACTCGCCCAATGATGACTCGATTCATTTGAGGCTATTTCAAAGGACCTTGACTAGTGTTGCATCCAAATGGTATATCGAGTTACCAACAGCAACTTATAACAATTTTTGTGATTTGGCGACAGTATTCTTGAACCATTTCCAACTTCTTGTTCGGTATGATGTCTGTAAAGATATTCTCTCTAATTTTAGATAGAACAATGTGTTGAGACCTCGGGTGTGCAGGGTGTGCAAAGTGTTGGAATGGGTTCCTAAGCTCTCAATAGAGGGGGAAAACCCAGACTGAAAGGATTCAAAAGGCCCTATGTAAGGATAGTTCTATCTCGAGCCTGTTTGGTATAGTGATCTCCCACGGATATTCGGCCTCTGCAGGAACTCTATGAGTTGGTGAGTTTTGATCCAAAGGATCAGTTTTCTAACAAAGAAAAGAAAGCGTAAGAAGTATGTAAACACAAATCTACTTAAAAGAATATAAACTAGGTTAGATCTATCCTAAGGAAGTTTTTTGAGATCGGTTCAGATCAGCTTGATATGTAAATAGGTAAGAACAGTAATCAATTAAACATAAATGTGAAAGAGATCAATGACTTAACTGCTCAAGTTACAATTACTTAATAGAAATTAACTAATGGCAAATTGAGGATTGTATGCATTCAAGATTTGACCTATAACTGATATGTTAATTGAAAATTTATCAATTATATTTTCACTATAAAAACCATTTGCAGAAATCGATAAAAGTTTTAATTGAATAAACTCTCTTAAAACATCATGAACACACATGGGTGGAAACGCGAAGGTGGGTAACACTTTGGTGAGAATCGGTGGGGTAAGAACTCTAGCGTATGTTATTCGGCCGAATAACGTTAATTATTCGGCCGAATAATTATAGTTATTCGGCCGAACAATTAACGTTATTCGGCCGAATAATATAGTATTTGTTCGGCCGAATAATCTTTAACGGGCCACCGTTAAACATAACGGAGGCCTCGGAATATGTGCCATGGGCTAGCCGGACAGAGCAAACTCACGGCGGTGGAAATAATTGTTCAGCCGAACACTTGTTCGGCCGAATAATTGTTCGGCCGAATAATTGTTCGGCCGAACAATTATTCGGGCCGAACAAGTGTTCGGCCGAACAAGTGTTCGGGCCGAACAATTATTCGGCATAAAAGCTCGGTCCCGGCCCCTCTCCCGTCACTTTCGTGGGATCTCGTGGACCCCTGTTGTGTTAGTAGTGGCCCGTCTGCTCCGTCACCCCGCTGCCCTGTCGCCCGTTAGCCACCCTATTGGTCGACGGCGTGTGTTGTCGACCTGTAAGCCTGCGTGTAACTCACCCGTTCGTCGTTGTTTCGCCTCTCCTGTCCGTTCGTCAGAAAGCGTCTGATATCGCCACCTACACGTAAGTAATATCGTTTGCTGCTTGTTGCTGGTATGTAATATCGTTTCATTTGTTCAACACGGTAACATCTGTAGCAGATTTGGGCTTGTAGGGCTTCACAGCGCGTGGTCGAACGTCGTCGAGAAGTAGCGGGTGGTGACAGATCGACACGGCGTTTGCAGAGGTAGAAGGTATCGTTTTTCTGTTTTGTAAATGTGTATTTTATTGAAGGGTGTTATTGCTATTTTTTGTTGCTAAAATGTTATTGATTTTACGCAGGTCTCCCAGTTCATCTGCTACGGCTGCTCTGTTTCGGGTGGAAGAAATTTTATCTGCGCTGTCCTCGGCAAGATTTCAGGTCGCGCTCATTTGTTTTGGCTGCGTTTTAGAGGTAAGGTGGATAAATCTTTCTAATTCCCGTTTATATAAATTGTTTTCGATCGTTTTGTAATTCCCATATTCTCTGTATATTGCACTCTGTCCAACTGGGCAGAGGCCATGGGCTGCAACAGGACAGAGTCCATGGACTCTGTCCAACTGGGCAGAGTCCATGGACTCTGCCCAGTTGGACAGAGTCCATGGACTCTGCCCAGTTGGACAGAGTCTATGGACTCTGCCCAGTAGGACGAAGTCCATGGACTATGTACAGTTGATTGAGTTCTTGGAGTTGGTCGAATTGAATGTCCAGAATGTCTTAAATTAAAATATGAAGAGGAGTATTTAAATTTAAATATAAAGAAATTTTTTGAGTATTTTTTTAAATTGTTGTATTTGGCTGTGTTTAGAAAAGAAATTAACAGTAATTTTAATTGGAAAGAACATTTCTAAGTTGTATGTAGGCTTGTTTTACTTAAGAACTCTGTCGACTCGTCTAAGTTGACAGAGTTCATGAACTCTGTCGACTCGTCTAAGTTGACAGAGTTCATGAACTCTGTCGACTCGTCTAAGTTGACAAAGTGCAGAGATTAAGATATTAATTATATTACCAACTTTGGCAATAGATAGTTCAGATACAAACAAATTTCAGATAGTTAAACTCTATTTTTGATAAAACAACAATGTAAATGGACTTGAGGTACAAGGGAACTAAAGACATGAATAGATTTTAATTTATAAGTATTATAGTAAGTCTTATGTAATTTAACAATGATGACATGAACTCTGTCAACTAAAACATGTTGACAGAGTTCATGAACTCTGTCAACATGTCTTAGTTGACAGAGTTCATGAACTCTGTCAACATGTTTTAGTTTAGCTTAGATACACAGTCTATTTTTTATAAAACAATAATTTAAATGGATTTTATGTAAAAGGGAACTATAGACATGAATAGGCTTTAATATAAATGTACTATAGTAAGTTTTATAAAATACTAGGTGACGTTATGTCAGAATGGTTCGAGTTTTATTCAAGTAAAGGTGGTAAATTGGTATTGTGTTTTCTTTTGTTTGCAACATGGCTGACTTGGAGAACATAATACCAAGAATTGTTACCATTATTAGATTGAAATTAAAGATCATTGTCAAACGAGGCCAATTTGAGAAACATGACATTTAACTCAATCATAATACTTGAACAGTAATTTTTTTTTTGTTCTATGGAACAATGAGATTATTTGTAGATATAATTTATGTCTAGAGTAATAAAATTTCTGGTTTAAATTTGTAGTTTAAGAAACTGAAAACGATTATCAGAAATGGCAAATTTTGAAAACATAAAACATGAATTGTCAATTTTTATTTTATTGTCAATAATGAAAATATTTTCAAGACTTAATTTATGTTTCAGATATTAAGTTATGTATTAACAAGGTGAGAGAGATTCATGATTTATGCTTTAGGTATTAAGTTATGTATTAAAAAGGTAAAAGAGATTCATGATTTATGTTTTAGGTATTAAGTTATGTATTAAAAAGGTTAAATAGATTCATGATTTATGTTTTACGTATTAAGTTATGTATGAAGAAGGTAAAAGAGATTCATGAACTCATACACATAAAAAAAAAAACCATTATTTAGTACTTAACTATATTGGTTCCATTCATTTTAAACATCAAAAACACCTAAAAGATTGGTACATTAATTCATCATCTAACAATATTAGCTATATTTTTTTTGAAAATTGTTAGATGATAAATTAGGTAAATCTAGGTACTTGTTAAATAACTTAGTCTATTAAGTAGTTGGTTTTTAGAGTTCATAGAATTAACTTGTAGGATTTGAATATGTAATTAGTTGATTCGTCTTTAGGTGTAGGCATTATATATCAAATGGAAAGAGAGGATTCTTTAAGGCGAAAGCGTAGGAGGTCTTCACAATCTTCTGGCGTAGGTGGTACGAGTGATAATCGGAGGTTGTCAACCTCTCCTCGGGACTCTAATTTATTGTATAGTTCACACCGACAAGGTGGAAGGGGTACAAATGATTCCCCTGTATCTTCTATGGGAGAACGTCGATCTCGACCCTCTATTGGTACATATGAATATCAATCTTTGAACATTTATATATGCAAATTGTTTTTTTGTGAGTGCAAAATTTGTAGTTGTGTTTAAACTAGACTTTGTCATTTGAAGCAGAGCATGGTTCGGAAGATGCTCCTAATTCTATAGGGAGGGAGACAGGGCAAACAAGGGAGACGGATGACGGTGCAGAGCAAGATTCTCAAGAGGCTCACCATTCGGCACGAGGTGATGATGGTAGAGCTAGGACACAATATGTTGAATTAACTGAGGGTTGTACACCCATTACGACATATCCATCTGATCTACCTCGGGAGCTTCCATGGGAAGGTGGTAATCATCAAATGACTCTTGAAAGATGTAGATCTCACTATGAAAAGTTGCAAAATGATTTGTCTACTATGGATCTTCCTCCGGAGAGTAAACAAAGTTTGGAGATTGTCTTGGGATCATTGCAAAACTTCATTCAAGCATATGAGAATCTTGGGCCGACTACAGATGGTTTTGTAGATTTGATGCGAAGACGAAGGGATCAAGTGATGGGTCCAGACAAATGGGATGTTGTGAAAGAAAGAGTGACAAGAGAGCAGGCCAAATCAATGTTTAATTTCAAAGAAGGTTTGAAAAAAGAAATGTTGAAAGTGCAATATTTCAAACATCCTCATCTGGCACACTTACTTTATGATCGGTTTCTTGCTGCCTATGGTCGTTTTCCATGGAACGATGAGGTTTCTCAGTATTTTGCTAGATTTTTTTATGCTGAGTTTTTTTTAAATATGAAGCCAGATTATACTGATGTTCATTCAAAATTTTATGGAGTTGGGAAGGGTCGAATATATGATCGAGAGGGTGCACATAGAGATCCTGCAACTCTTAGACCTCCGCCCCAGATATCTCGTCCACCTAGGTTGGTGGCATTAAAATCAGAGATGGAGCCCACATCTCAACTTGGGACGACAGCAAGGAATTTTGTTGGTGATGGGCTATCATCAGTATTAGTGGGAGTAGATGTGGGGTTGGTTAGAGAAAGGGCTCGTTCTGCTATTCGTCAAAAGTTTGTTTATAAAACTGATGATGAAATAGATGGAATGAGCATTGAAGATCTCAGGGCATATCCAAAGATTTGTCGTGACTTAGCAGCAAATGTTATATCCAACGACACATCGAGTTTGGGAGAGGTTCGTTGACTACATGATATGATTTGATTTGAATTAAATATTTTATTTATCTTGATTTTATTTTTTTTGTTACATTATCATAGGTACATTATGTAAATGTTTAAATTGGTTGCAGTTTTCAAGAATGATGAACGAACATTCTTTTCACATTTCAACTAGCGAAAATGTAGGGAGAGAGGTACATATTTATTATCAACATATTTGTACTTATGTTTGAATTTGATATATATATATATATAAATTATTATTTTTTGAATGATAATTTAACTATGTATTTTATTGTTAATTTGACTCATCCATGCAGGTTTCTTTAGATACCAACTTTATAAATGATTTACCATCTATTGTGAGCTAATGTTTTTTAAATTTTTTGTTTTAGTTTTAAGTTTTAATTGGTATAGTAATTTTTTTGGTTTGTGTTATATGTTTTATTTATTAATACAATTTAAATTTTAGGGTGGAGATATAGGTTCTTTGCTTAATGATGCAGATATTGGTAGAGAGGTAATTTCATTGATTTTTTTAATTTTGCTTTAATTTTGTTTACTGTTTTAATATTTTAATTTTTGTGGATTTAGATTTATGAGATTCATAAATTGATGTTATATATGGATTGCAGCTTGGGTCTCTCAAATCTTTTCGAGGCAAAGGAAAAAGTCCTTTGGAGGATGGTGGTGGACAAGCATTTTGAGAATTTGATGTAATATTGTTAATATTTGAATTGTATTTTGATATATTAGTTTAATATTTTAATTTTTTTATTATAGTTTAAGTAATTTAAATGATATGAACATAAATTTTTTTTACACATGTTGCAGGGAGGGTTGAGTCCAGGGGGAGGCTTGAGTGGAGGAGGGGGAGGCCCGAGTGGAGGATAGCACATACATTTTAATTTTATAGTTCATGGTGTCCACTATTTTTTGTTGTTGATATGCATTTAGATTGGAAACATTTGTCTTGGACATGTTGAGGAGGTTTATTTTTGGACTAGATATATACATATATGGATGTACATTGAATTTGCATATTCATGATTATTTTTTTGGAGATTATATACATATAAATTTTGAACTTACATATTTCGTGAATCATGGTTTTTAAATGATTTCTAAGTTTATTTTTGTTTATTTGACATATTTGGTGTTAAATTTAGTTTAAAATATGTATTTGCATGTTTGAATGAATGAATATATGTAAAACTGAATGTTAAGAAACATGACATTCTTGAATATTATTAAGTTTAAGAAATGTTATTTAGGAAGTTTAAAAATGGATAAACATAGGTTTAAAGTTCATAAATGAGGAAGTTTTGATTGAAGTTTAAAAAATGTTATTTAGGAATTTTTTAAAAGTGGATGTTCACATATAGGTTTAGAGTTTATAAATGAGGAAGTTATAATTGTTCGACATGAATGAATGCTTAGAAATGTTAGTTTTTATACATATCGATGAATCAGGAAGTTTAAAAGTGATTACATTCAAACTTTAGAGATGTTAGGAAGTTCAAGAATGTTTGAAGTTTTAATGAAAATATGGATGAAATATAAAGTTTAAAAATAAAATTTAAGTAAGGTTGAATGTTATTTTCAAGGATGTTATGAAGTTTTAGGAATGTTAGAAGTCTATTATAATATGGAAGAAATAGAAAGTTTAAGAATGTTATATAAAGTTTTAGAGAATGATAGAAGTTTTGATAAAAATATTGTCTTTGAATGTTAGAATGCTTAGAAATGTTAGAAGTTTTTGTACATATCGATGAATCAGGAAGATTAAAAGTGATTACATTAAACTTTAGAGATGTTAGGAAGTTCAAGAATGTTTGAAGTTTTGATGAAAATACATGGATGAAATATAAAGTTTAAAAATGAAATTTAAGTAAGTTTGAATGTTATCTTCAAGGATGTTATGAAGTTTTAGGAATGTTAGAAAGTCGATAGAAATATGGAAAAAATAGGAAGTTTAGGAATGTTATATAAAGTTTTAGAGAATGATAGAAGTTTTGATAAAAATATTGACTTTGAATATTAGAATGCTTAGAAATGTTAGAAGTTTTTATACACATCGATGAATCAGGAAGTTTAAAAGTGATTACATTCAAACTTTAGAGATGAACTAGGAAGTTCAAGAAATGCTTGAAGTTTTGATGAAAATACATGGATGAAATATAAAGTTTAAAAATGAAATTTAAGTAAGTTTGAATGTTATTTTCAAGGATGTTATGAAGTTTTAGGAATGTTAGAAAGTCGATAGAAATATGGAAGAAATAGAAAGTTTAGGAATGTTATGAAATGGGAAGTTTTGATAAAAATATTGGATGAAATGGGAAGTTTAGGTTTATGTTATGAAATTTAGAAATGTTAGGAAGATTATGAATGTTAAATATAAGTTTTGATAGAAAATATGGATGGATTAGGAAGTTTTAAAGCAAATATATGTTAAGTTCAAATTTTGATATAATGGATTTTTAATTAATTTAATTTTTATTTACAATGTTCAGGTACATTTGATGCGGCTGAAATCATGGCAAATGGGGGTAACGGTTTTTTGTTTTTTAATCATAAGCGAAGATTCCAGGATTGTGAAGTTTGTGTTAAATTAGAGCAATGATTTTAAACAACAATTTGATGAATTTTCATTGATTTGTTGTAAATAATCATTTCTCTAATTTAGCATAAGCTTCACAATCCTGGAATCCTTGCTTGTGATTAAAAATCAAATGATCGTTGTCTCCATTTGCCATGATTTCAGTTATGTGAATTTGCACTTGAGCGATATTTTAAATTAAAGATTTGGGACGGAGAATTTGGTGACAATATTAAGAGCATATTTATGGTGAAGTACGTAAATAAACATGTTCGATGGATTAAAAGAATACAAAATTTAATAGGTTTTTTTTGTGATTTTTTGTTTACATCAATTAGTTCCAAAAGTAAAAATTCGGGGCGGAGTGGGGATAGTCACATCCGTTATCTCATCCCTTAGTGGTCTAATAGACATATGGGGACCCGAATAAAGTACTTTTGAATTTTCAAATTATATTTGAATTCATTTTTAAGCATGTTAAAGTACAACCATTTAAGCTCTTATGTTTGTTGTCATTCAAGAAAATATTCATAAAATCTCAATGAAAAAATATACTGTGCACAACAATTTTGATAATTGGACAAAAAATATATTGCACACAACAATTGACATGGACAAAAATATAGATCAATTTATTTTTGATATGTAGTTAAAAACATCGCAATGGAATGCCATCTTCAACTATCCGTTCATGGTCACATATGGATAGTTTCCATTTTTTGGTTTTTAACTGTTTTTTTGATGGAACTTGTATCAATTTTATTCGACATGCACATACTAAATGACTATATTGACAACATATAACATCGGGCTCATAATCTTGAAAGTAGACATAATTTTTAGTCATATGCGTCTGCTGAAAAAAGTAGCCTTTTAAAATGATGGATCCTCTTTGTAACATCCCTCATTTTCGATGCCTATTGTTAATATGCTAAAGAAGTTAGAGCTAATCCTAATTATTTATTAATACCTATACTTTTGGATAATACCTTTATATAAGAGAGGACTAAGAGTATGCTTATCTTTTAGAGCTAATCCTAAGTATTTATTAATACCTATACTTTTGGATAGTACCTTTATATAAGAGAAGACTAAGAGTATGCTTATCCTTTTGAGAGTGAATACTCACACTTCAATTACCATATATTAGGTATGTATTCATATATTAACGTACTTGGGTAAGCTTGACTTTAAGTGATGTAACTAACTAATAAATATAAATAATACATAAATAAAAGAAAGTACATATATCGATATATATGGGTAGAGATGACAAGAGTCGTAGTCATACCTATCTACCACGAGTTAAGTGGGTGATTAACATATATATATATATATACGAATATAAATGAAAAGGAAAAACATAGCGAACGCTATGAACAATGAATGAACATGTTAATACGTGTTTAAGCACACAATCTCTTTTGCGGGAGTACTCTGAGGGACGTGTCTCCTTATTGGAGCAGTGGAGTGTGCCAAGGCTCCACCTACCTCGTGCGACTGGGAGCTGTAACTTGTTTAACGCCATTTGTCATCAGGAAAAAAAAATTTCGAGATAAAGCCAGATCCTATATTTTCGAATGAGGAGGCAGAACTTTGGGGGAAGGGGGAGCTGGGGTTGTGCAGACCTAGATCGGGAAGGAGGTGTGGAGTCTGGATCGCCTATGACTTGAGCAAATGACCCCTGTTCACATTACCTACTTCCTGCTTGCACTTCACGATTTAACTCTGTATTCAGGGTGTACTGTGATCATTGTGCCTGGTAAGCGAACTCAACAAAAACTCTGTGTTTAGATCTTCGCGTGTGAGCCAAACCTCCTTGCATATTCTGTTGATTTTACGGTTTAAATTCATATATGATATGTGGTTGGCATCGAGGTCCCTGTCGAAACCTCAGATTGATATGCTGCCTGGGAAAAATCAGTTTAAGGTTTGAAAGATCTTGGTTAGCGTAATTACCTTAACTCATAGTTCATAGTTCAAGATCTCGGTGATACCTGGATATCTATGCTTATTCCTTGGATGGCATGAATGCCTTTAGACTTCAAAATTTTCCTTATCTCTGCTGGTACGTTAGATTCCCATTTGGAGGCCCGATCCATTATTGAAACTCTGTATTTTTAATTGTGAAATCGATGTCCATTTTCACCTCTGCTAGAACGTTAGATCCACATTAGAGGCACGATTCCATTATTGAAAACTTTGTATTTTTAAATTGAGCCTCTTGATTCGGTTGGAATTCTTCTTGGATCTCTGCTAATTGTTGAGCTAGATCGAAACTTGGTAGTTTTCCGTTGTTTCCTTAATGCTGAAGGATCTTGTATGATCTCTGACCTTTGCGTATTGATCTCTGTATTAAAAACTTATGCACTCTGTGTAGTTAGATAACTAGATTGGAAAACTTAAATACTTGAAAACATAGGATCTCTGTTCTAGATCCCTGGAAGCCCTCGTATGCAATTGCTTCTGTTTTCCTGTGGATTTATGTTCTTCCTACTGCAGTGTTGAAACGCCTTGGAACCTCTGCGTTTCGAATCTGTGTGTCTTGAATTAACCACTGTAGGAATTGAGTTTGTGATCGGATTGTATCTATATTGGTTATGGAAAGAACCCTGAATCTGTTAGCATCCCTTTTATCAATTGCGTCCTTTATGCATTATGCTAGGAAAGAAATGCATATATAATGTATTTTTTAACATTGGTTAGAATACTCTGTTTTATGTAATATTCGTTGTTCTTTTCTCACAAGTTTTCAACGAATGGAAAGAATTTCCTGACTATATATATATATGGGGACATGGTAAGTATTGTTCGAATTATAGATAATGGTCAACGGAGTTATACGTGGTATTTTATTTATTTAATATTAGATCTTATAACAATCGTGATATATTATAGGAGTTACATAGGTTAAATGGGAAAGGATTGCACCCTCGACAAGTAGACCAGTATGAATGTACATTGGAAGCAAATGATTTTACAAAATGCGTATGCAATAGAAACTTGAAAAGAGACACACACATATATATTTATTGAAGCATTGAGGCTGAGACTTTTGTATAAAATTTTATGGAAAAATGTTGTAGCATATATATATATATATATATATATATATTGGAAATTACCTTTAGATTGTATCTTTATACTGCAATTGTTCTTACAATTATATATCTAGTACTTTATAGGATGTAGTAAAAGAGAATTCGTGCCTACATGTTTATAGAAAGGAGAATTATACACTTTATAAACATATGTAAAAGGTTATACATCTTAGTTAGAGAATTCTTTTACATATATGAGTACCTTGGAGAACAAGCGTGGAAATTATGTACTTCAATGTCATACATCTTAGTTTATATATGGAAGGGGTTATACATCTTACTGAGATGTAGATTCTTGACTATATTTATAGATTTAGTTATGCTAATTATAAGGGATCTATGTCGTTGTTTTATTGTAGAGTTGGATACCTAGAAGAAAACTAGGGTTAAGTTATTCTTTTACGAGAGAATAGATCTCTGCATTAGTGTCGAATGTTTTGGAAGTACTCTCTAGGAGAGAGGCCTTGAGAAGTGGAAATTGATTCAGTACAATCGTCGTGTTGTAAAGGTAAACCCTTGTATGATTAATATAAGATGCCACATCCTTTGGTGGATTCAAAAAGATCTATGCGATAGAGGCTTGATAGGAAAGGAAGGAATCTTGTTACAGCAGCTAGGATGCTTATTGTAATCTTATCATTCTTTTTGGCCTAATAATAAAAGATACACACACCTTTTGTGGACTAGCCCGTGTATGGGTGAACCACGTTATATTTTTGTCTCTTGTGGCTTCTATGATGTTTCTCAATGTGTCTTATGTATGAGTACTTGTTTCTGCCTTAAAAATGTTATGATTACTTGATGTATACGAGCACATACAAGGTTGGTTGTTGATAAAATGTTTCGCTATGATTATAATGGTGTTATTACCATTGTTTTATTGAAAGAGGTATTTGTTCTAGTGGGTGAACCACGTATATATGGTCTCAATCTTATGTGTACCTGATGCGTTACAATCTCCTTGATAAATTTGATGGCTTATCTTTTATGTCTTATATGAGTATATGATTTGATGAAGAATAATGCATGGTTATTTCGTGATCATTTGGTTAACTTATATAGTCATGTGTTTTAAAATAAAGAAATTTTTCGAGACATACACCAAATTGTAATTTAGCTATCTGGGTATGTCACATATGGTATCAGAGCATTAGGTTACAACACTAGGGCCTAATGAGCTCAACATGCGATAAGTGAGTATGAAGGTTGTTAAGTTTCTAATCAATTGTTTTCATTTCATTTTGGATGCATGAATTGTACTGGAGGAGGGAAAATGAATCTCCGAGCTCGACTTCAAGTTTCTTCCGCCAGAGCACAGGTTGCAAACACTCGGGCTTATTTGGGCTCAGTCGGGGAAAACATATATTAGTTAGACGAACTGGCGACACCAGACGCAATAGAAAATTTCATTTCAACGGATCGACAACAGGTAGCTTACAAGTTGTCATTAAATTGCAAGTAAGTATGTTTCATTTGGTGAAAGCATTATAATGGCGCAACATTGTTTGTAGGTAAGGATAGTATATGTTTCATTATGGAGATGAACAATCTGTTATTGGTAAATATTAACTGATGAATATATCCTCCTATTTTACAAATTAGAATCATTGGACGACGAGAAAATAGTCTTTAGCATAATAATGGTTATGGTTTTGTGGAATGAGTCTTCGTATATTGAAAGTCATCCTAGTTGGGAATGTGCTAAAATGAGGAACTCTTCTAAATCTGTTGATTTGGAAATTCGTCTTAAATACTTACTACCTTCTCTACCTTTATTGTTATTCTTAGTTGTGGATATCTTTCAGTTCCAGTAAACACGTCATATGGGAGAATAGTGTTGATACATTTTGTTAATTGTTTCTGACTAATCGAATTCTATTGATCCATTCGTCAGGATTTCCGAATATGAGATTCATATAGATAAAATAAGCAATTTATAAAGTAATTATATATGCTAATATTTGACTAAAGAAGATGGTCTAAGGTTTTGAGTATGTTAGGAACTGTCAAGTTCCTTTCATATATAAAGCCGAACATTGCTTATGGAAGGTTAGTTCGGCTGTATGTATTTTACCAGAATTTCCTAGTTATGTCAACATCATGAATTTATCATTCAAAGTGGCGTTATATATATTATATGTGGTGTCAAAATGATTATTTTAGTTAAGAGATAAAACTATAGTTAATCATGTTGCTCACATAATGAATGCATAGATGTAATTAATGGTGAGTATGTGTTATTGTATGAATAAAAGTATTGGAAAACTAGAACCGCCACGGAATGGTAATACATGACACTTTAAATTCTCTGATGCCTTTATAATGACTGTTTTAAATCCGCATTAGGAGTTAAGGAAAAACTTTTAATATCATGGAAGTTCCATGATAGATCAGAAGTAATATTTAATAGTAATTGTTGTATAAGCTTTTATGAAACAAGTAAAGGTGATGATTGATATATGGTTTATGCATGATTGCTCTTATGAGTTAATTACAATTTTTCTTTTTCGACTAACACATTTAATGTTGTGGTTGAGCGGTATGTTATATCCTCACACATCACTACAACAGTCAAGAGGTAGAAATGGGATATATAGATGCATGTGATATTTAGTGTAATACTAATATGTGATGATACAGGTAAACTGGTACCTCGACATATGAGGATCTTATAATAAGAAGATATGCGGCCACCCTTACAAAGGTATATGGTTATCATTATAAGGTATGCAAGTATGTTTTAGAAAATTGGTGATTTCTATGTGATGTTGGAAGTTGTATAACTAAAATAGGAAGTGTGTTCGAAATGGTGGAGGATAACCTTTGAGGTTAAAAAAATCATCATGTCCACGGGTCATCATAGGAAGAATATTATTTCATGTTCAAACAATTATGTAATCCTATTAAGTAAGTTAGATATGCTTGGAAGGAGAAAATGTTTACTTCAGATGATCAAGTATGGATATTATAGTATGAAGAATGAATTATTTTCTTATTTACAAATATTTGATTTTGTTATATAAAGTTACTAACAATTGAATTTGGCAGATGGCCAAAACTCGGTGGAACTTGTCGAAAGACAAAAGCGTAATATATTATGCATAGTACAATAAAGGGGTGAGGATGAAAGATCCACATTGCAGCTTTTACTATTTTAATTATTGTTGAATAAAGCACTAGACCAAATTGGTCAGAGAAATTGTATGGTTATAAAATGTAATATGACGAAATAATTGATGAATTCGAATGGGATTTTCCTAGACTCAAGCGAGGAGGCTTGAGGGGAATAGATTCCTGGACTCAAGCGAGAAGGCTTGAGGGGAATTATGCGAGAGTGCGTTAAGGGCACTGAAACACTCCCGAGAAATCAGGGAGTTGACAACCGCTAGGATCCTTGAAGGAATCAACAAGCGGTAAAGACCTAGGCAAACTATAAGAGAATGCATATGCGTGAGGCAGGACGCTGCTTAGTATGCATGAGAGGAAGTATTGCTGTGTGAGCACTGAGGTGTTAGGCAAGAAATTCCAAAAGGATTGCTGTGTGAGCACTGAGGTGTTAGGCAAGAATTTCTGAAAGGATTGCTGTGTGAGCACTTGGGTGTTAGGCAAGAACTTCTCGGATCAAGTGAAGGACAAGTTTTGATAAAGTTAATAATCTGCATTCTTGGAAACACAGGATTTATGTGTACTTATGATAATAAAAGCACGAACAAAGACTATAATATATTCCATAAAATTGCAAATGATGTGTTGTAAATAGAAAGGGCCCATTATTATGTTTCTAAATTTGATTATGGAAATAATTATGGTTTCACGGTTTCTTCTTCCTGTTGTTGTATTTGAAAACATAGGTGTAAATGATCGCAACTAGCGAAAATTCATTCCGAAGAAGGACAAATGGAAATGACAAAGCAAGCAAGGGATGACTCCAAAGAAAAGATAAACTGCTGAAAAGTATGAACACCGAGGACGGTGTTATCTTTAAGGGGTGGAGTGTGTAACATCCCTCATTTTCGATGCCTATTGTTATTATGCTAAAGAAGTTAGAGCTAATCCTAAGTATTTATTAATACCTATACTTTTGGATAATACCTTTATATAAGAGAGGACTAACAGTATGCTTATCTTTTAGAGCTAATCCTAAGTATTTATTAATACCTATACTTTTGGATAGTACCTTTATATAAGAGAAGACTAAGAGTATGCTTATCCTTTTGAGAGTGAATACTCACACTTCAATTACCATATATTAGGTATGTATTCATATATTAACGTACTTGGGTAAGCTTGACTTTAAGTGATGTAACTAACTAATAAATATAAATAATACATAAATAAAAGAAAGTACATATATCGATATATATGGGTAGAGATGACAAGAGTCTTAGTCATACCTATCTACCACGAGTTAAGTGGGTGATTAACATATATATATATATATATATACGAATATAAATGAAAAGGAAAAACATAGCGAACGCTATGAACAATGAATGAACATGTTAATACGTGTTTAAGCACACAATCTCTTTTGCGGGAGTACTCTGAGGGACGTGTCTCCTTATTGGAGTAGTGGAGTGCGCCAAGGCTCCACCTACCTCGTGCGACTGGGAGCTGTAACTCGTTTAACGCCATTTGTCATCAGGAAAAAAAAAATTCGGGATAAAGCCAGATCCTATATTTTCGAATGAGGAGGCAGAACTTTGGGGGAAGGGGGAGCTGGGGTTGTGCAGACCTAGATCGGGAAGGAGGTGTGGAGTCTGAATCGCCTACGACTTGAGCAAATGACCCCTGTTCACATTACCTACTTCCTGCTTGCACTTCACGATTTAACTCTGTATTCAGGGTGTACTGTGATCATTGTGCCTGGTAAGCGAACTCAACAAAAACTCTGTGTTTAGATCTTCGCGTGTGAGCCAAACCTCCTTGCATATTCTGTTGATTTTACGGTTTAAATTCATATATGATATGTGGTTGGCATCGAGGTCCCTGTCGAAACCTCAGATTGATATGCTGCCTGGGAAAAATCAGTTTAAGGTTTGAAAGATCTTGGTTAGCATAATTACCTTAACTCATAGTTCATAGTTCAAGATCTCGGTGATACCTGGATATCTATGCTTATTCCTTGGATGGCATGAATGCCTTTAGACTTCAAAATTTTCCTTATCTCTGCTGGTACGTTAGATTCCCATTTGGAGGCCCGATCCATTATTGAAACTCTGTATTTTTAATTGTGAAATCGATGTTCATTTTCACCTCTGCTGGAACGTTAGATCCACATTAGAGGCACGATTCCATTATTGAAAACTTTGTATTTTTAAATTGAGCCTCTTGATTCGGTTGGAATTCTTCTTGGATCTCTGCTAATTGTTGAGCTAGATCGAAACTTGGTAGTTTTCCGTTGTTTCCTTAATGCTGAAGGATCTTGTATGATCTCTGACCTTTGCGTATTGATCTCTGTATTAAAAACTTATGCACTCTGTGTAGTTAGATAACTAGATTGGAAAACTTAAATACTTGAAAACGTAGGATCTCTGTTCTAGATCCCTGGAAGCCCTCGTATGCAATTGCTTCTGTTTTCCTGTGGATTTATGTTCTTCCTACTGCAGTGTTGAAACGCCTTGGAACCTCTGCGTTTCGAATCTGTGTGTCTTGAATTAACCACTGTAGGAATTGAGTTTGTGATCGGATTGTATCTATATTGGTTATGGAAAGAACCCTGAATCTGTTAGCATCCCTTTTATCAATTGCGTCCTTTATGCATTATGCTAGGAAAGAAATGCATATATAATGTATTTTTTAACATTGGTTAGAATACTCTGTTTTATGTAATATTCGTTGTTCTTTTCTCACAAGTTTTCAACGAATGGAAAGAATTTCCTGACTATATATATATATGGGGACATGGTAAGTATTGTTCGAATTATAGATAATGGTCAACGGAGTTATACGTGGTATTTTATTTATTTAATATTAGATCTTATAACAATCGTGATATATTATAGGAGTTACATAGGTTAAATGGGAAAGGATTGCGCCCTCGACAAGTAGACCAGTATGAATGTACATTGGAAGCAAATGCTTTTACAAAATGCGTATGCAATAGAAACTTGAAAAGAGACACACACATATATATTTATTGAAGCATTGAGGCTGAGACTTTTGTATAAAATTTTATGGAAAAATGTTGTAGCATATATATATATATATATATATATATATTGGAAATTACCTTTATATTGTATCTTTATACTGCAATTGTTCTTACAATTATATATCTAGTACTTTATAGGATGTAGTAAAAGAGAATTCGTGCCTACATGTTTATAGAAAGGAGAATTATACACTTTATAAACATATGTAAAAGGTTATACATCTTAGTTAGAGAATTCTTTTACATATATGAGTACCTTGGAGAACAAGCGTGGAAATTATGTACTTCAATGTCATACATCTTAGTTTATATATGGAAGGGGTTATACATCTTACTGAGATGTAGATTCTTGACTATATTTATAGTATTAGTTATGCTAATTATAAGGGATCTATGTCGTTGTTTTATTGTAGAGTTGGATACCTAGAAGAAAACTAGGGTTAAGTTATTCTTTTACGAGAGAATAGATCTCTGCATTAGTGTCGAATGTTTTGGAAGTACTCTCTAGGAGAGAGGCCTTGAGAAGTGGAAATTGATTCAGTACAATCGTCGTGTTGTAAAGGTAAACCCTTGTATGATTAATATAAGATGCCGCATCCTTTGGTGGATTCAAAAAGCTCTATGCGATAGAGGCTTGATAGGAAAGGAAGGAATCTTGTTACAGCAGCTAGGATGCTTATTGTAATCTTATCATTCTTTTTGGACTAATAATAAAAGATACACACACCTTTTGTGGACTAGCCCGTGTATGGGTGAACCACGTTATATTTTTGTCTCTTGTGGCTTCTATGATGTTTCTCAATGTGTCTTATGTATGAGTACTTGTTTCTGCCTTAAAAATGTTATGACTACTTGATGTATACGAGCACATACAAGGTTGGTTGTTGATAAAATGTTTCGCTATGATTATGATGATGTTATTACCATTGTTTTATTGAAAGAGGTATTTGTTCTAGTGGGTGAACCACGTATATATGGTCTCAATCTTATGTGTACCTGATGCGTTACAATCTCCTTGATAAATTTGATGGCTTATCTTTTATGTCTTATATGAGTATATGATTTGATGAAGAATAATGCATGGTTATTTCGTGATCATTTGGTTAACTTATATAGTCATGTGTTTTAAAATAAAGAAATTTTTTGAGACATACACCAAATTGTAATTTAGCTATCTGGGTATGTCACACTCTTTCGTATGTAAATCCGTTGTCGTTGTAGTCCTCCAATAACTTCATTTTTCCTTCAGTGCATCGCATCAAATAATATTTGACATTTTCGTTGTTGTCTACAGGTGCAATCACAGCGAAAACATCTCCTGTGCAAGTTATGATTGGTGTTAGCGTATTTAAATGAATTGAATTGACTACTTATGGCGAAGGATTAGAATGAACAATTGATTAAAAAGTCAAAAACAAGTTTATTACCTTCTCTTACGAGATCTGAAATTCTATCGCCATCAGACGATATTGCTATTTCTTCTGATTCTAATTCTTCAACACTTGCCAGTGGCATTTTTCCTTTTGGATTAATCTCTGTGTGTCTCCAAGCTTTTACGTAGTTGTTTGTTATGTTTTCACAAATTTCTGTAGACTCGACATTTTCAATGCAAATATGACAAAAGCATGATTGCTTTCTACTGTCAAATGCAAACACGTTGTGAAATGATTTTGTTTGAACAGATTGAAGATCTCTAGTTCCATGTATGGTGCTAGCGTCATATGGTGTTGATCTATTTATATCTTGGACCCCAACAAGCCAAAAAAACCTACACAATAAATAGTGTACATGTGTACTTAAATGTTAGTATATACATTTTTTTAAATTTTAAGAAATAATATAAATTAAAAAAATAGTGGACATACCTGCGCACGTCTTTTGATTGTTGATTATAATCATGGCTTAGATTTAATTGACACCATTGGACAACCTCTGCAGCTGAATGAAACCGTGCTGAAGAATAGTTCATTTGCCATCTTCGAAGTGCTCTTTTCACACATGCTCCTGCACCATCATGCTCACCTTTTCCATGCCCAGTTTCAAAGAAATTCCAGTGATGTTTAATGTTCAGTGCTTTATGAAGTCGACATAACCAAAAAAATGATCGCGAAGATTTAAATTGACCCGCACATCCATCAGACCATATCCAATGCTCTTTGAATTTGACTTCGCGTTTTTTCAGTGAGTCATAGAAAATATTTTCTATACAATGTTGGACAAAATGTGTGTCGTGTGTACGATCATCACTGATATAGAAGTGATATTCTTTAATCACATCTCGATTGTCACATGTGCTTTCAATGCCATCGATATCCTGTTGAGAATGTCTATATACAACATGGACAAATATCGAAACTTGGTCAGAGTGATAGTATTCACTCTGTATTTCTTTTTGTGCAGCAAATGTATAGTTTTCAGCAAAATCAACCACCGACAAAATTGTTCCGGGTGGAAAAATTTCACGAGACTGTTTGAATTGAAGATCTTGCCATCGTGCTCTATGTGAATGCTGGGTGTATTTATAAATTTCGTTTTCAAATTTTTTGAGAAAATCTGTGACGCATATCTTTTCTTCTAGCAAATCAATTCTTTTGGAACGTGAATCACTAGAACTTGTATTATAGTTGATGTATTCGTATCTCTTCCAATCAACATTTACATTTGACAACGATTGATCATTATCGATAGGGTATTTATTGTGGAATAACACCAAATTTCCACAATGATGACAATGTTTTCCATTGACACATTTCTTTGAATAAAATACTTCATCGTGATTTCTCTCACATAAAATTTGAGATATGAATTCACGTATCGTCGGCAGAGGTGGTGAATTTGTCCAAAACATTTTACCAAATTCAAGAAACGTGTCATAATATAACTGAAATTGCACATGATAACGGCAACAACATGTATCACGTAGAGTTATAGGTCGAACATACCATGGTTTTTGTTGCACAAATGTAGTGATTGATATATTAATTCCACGATGATCTTCCTTGAATTTATTGAACAATTGTACTTGTGTCATGTCCATTATATGTTTTGGTTGGCTTTCATATACATTTCGTGATATTCTTTTGCGTATCACATCTCTTGCATTTGGTGAAACTCGAGCATGTTCCAACCAATATTCTCGTACAATATCTTTAACCCCTGCTCCTAATCTATCTTTGTAAGGTTGTCTACAAATAATTGCCCAACAAGCAAGTTCATTATTTTCATCTATTTGCATTCTGAATTTGCTATGTTTGTATAATGTTTTTCTTGATGTTCCAACTGCTTTTGCTAGTTCTGTTGTCAAACGCTTTTGTTTAGTACTAGCTGAAAGAATTGCTGTATGAATTGCTTTACGTGCAGCACTGATATCTTTCTTCCTGGATTTTCCAAATTTTTTTATTGCATCGCCTATATTTTCCATCACATTTTGTTTCAATTTCGACTCTTTTGTTACTTTGTGAATACCCAATAACGATGTAGCACCTTCTAATTTCTTGGACACTAATAAACATCTCAAAATTTGTGCTTGTCCTGCTATTGAGTAATCTTTGAGAACTTCATCATAAAATTTTGTAGCACGATATCGTGCAACATGTATTGGTAATTTTTCTCCATATTTGTCGCAATCAATGTCTTCTAACATTTCATCATCAATAGTAAAAGTACCTATACATCAAGTTAAATTTAATTCAACATATATCAAAAAATAAAATTCATTATAAAAAAATGAATTTGGAAAATATATGATATATACATATCAGGTTCAATTTCTGGATTTTGAACTTGATCTTCAATACTGATTTCATCGACATTAGAATGTAAATCACTATTTACATCTTCTACAATGTTCTTTTCAACTTCAATTTGTTCTTCTTGTACTCTATTTTCAATTTCTATTTCTTCAACATTGTCATGTAAATCTGTATTTATATCTTCAATAGTTCTCTCTTCCGTTTCAGCAACCCTTTGTTTTTTGGCAATATATCTGAGTTTTTGTTTCTCTCTATTATCATCATCATCACGTTTACGATCAGCTTTTCTTTTACGATTTCTCTTATTGCCCATGGTTGTTTAATCTATAGACGATAAATTAAAGAATCATGTTACTTTATAGTAAAAACAAATAAATTAAGATTTAAAAACATTTACGGAATTTATAAAAACATGAACTGAAATTTACTTTACCTTTTAAAAATTTTGTAAGAGTCTTTTGAAAAAGATTTCTTTGGAATTAACTTTCCTTTGAAAAAATTCTCTGAACAAAAATCTTCTTTGGAAAATAATAAAAACACCTTGTGCCAAGGAAGAAAATAAAACACCTTGTAAATAAATCTTTGTTGTAAAATTCATTCCAAGAATACTTTTTTGAAAAAATATCTACGAAAAAAACCACTAGAAAAAAATACTTTCAATAAAAACTTATTTATAAATATATCTGGGAAAAAATCATTGTAAAGAAACAACTCTTTGAAAAAAACCCAATTTCAAAGAAATAAGAAGTACAAAATTACCTTGTAAAAAATCCTTTGCAAAATAAGATAACTATTTGAAAAAACTCCTTTCAAATAAATAAGAAGTGCAAAACTACTTTGGAAAAAAATCATTTGCAAAATACCTTAGCAAAACAACTATTTGAAAAAACCTCTTTCAATTAAATAAAAAGTGCAAAGCTACTTTGAAAAAAAAACATCCTTGCAAAGAACCTCCTTGCAAACATGTCTAAGAAAAGAAATATTTTGAAAAAACTCCTTGCAAATATCCCTTAAAAAAAACACTTTCAATGTGTCTTTTGGAAAAAAGAAGAAGAAACATACTTTGTAAAAATCTCTTTTTCAAAAAAATGTTTTCTTTGCAACTATACAACAAGAAAATAAATATTTGGAAAAAACTTCTTGCAAATATGCCTTAGAAAAAAAATTTCTTCAATGTGCCTTTGGAAAAAAGAAGAAACATACCTTGTAATAACCTCCTTTTGCAAAAAATGTCTTCTTTGTAAAAATGCAATAAAAAAGAGATATGTTGGAAAAACTCCTTCAATGTGCCTTTTGTAAAAAAGAAGAAGACATAGCTTGTAAAAACCTCCTTTTGCAAAAAATGTCTTCTTTGTAAAAATGCAATAAGAAAAGAGATAGTTTGGAAAAACTCCTTGCAAATATGCCTTAGAAAAAAAAACTCCTTCAATGTGCCTTTTGTAAAGAAGAAGAAGAAACATAGCTTGTAAAAACCTCATTTTGCAAAAAATGTCTTCTTTGTAAAAATGCAATAAGAAAAGAGATAGTTTGGAAAAACTCCTTGCAAATATGCCTTAGAAAAAAAAACTCCTTCAATGTGCCTTTTGTAAAGAAGAAGAAGAAACATACCTTGTAAAAACCTCATTTTGCAAAAATTATCTCCTCATTCCGAAATTAGTTTGACAAAAAAATGCGAAGTTCAAACATGCGAAAATAATGAATTAACTTTACGTTTATTTATATGAGTATAAATTTTTATTTTTATTTTTCCGGCCGACGTAATTTTTTTTCCGTTTAGTTATTCGGCTGAATAACCTTCGCCATAAGTTACGGCGCCGTTACGGAAAATAGTTATTCGGCCGAATAATTATTCGGCCGAATAATTATTCGGCCGAATAATTATTTCGGCCGAATAATCTCTGAAACATGACCGATTCAGATCTCTGCAAAATTTTGAGGTTTCTCCATTTTCGGAAGGAGAAAACCACCTCTTACACAACAAAACGAATGTCGGACTTCATACCAGTAGATTCATCATTGAATCTACTTTACGAGGGTATAAATTTTGTTGTATATAGATAAGAACTGATATTTTTTAAGTTTTATATTTGTAACATGTGTCGAGTTATGATTCAGCTCTTTTAAAAAATAGCGAAAAGAAAAATCCATAACTTTGTAAATACAACACCAAAAAAATCGAAGAAAATGTGGGTCGATTCATTGACGTGTCTACTTCAAAAGGGTGGTCGTAGATTTTTTGATTTTATAGCGGATTGAGAGAAAAGTGGTGCAACAAAAAGGTTGTTGAAAATCGACTGAGTTTCCCCATGGATCGACTTTAAAAAAATATAATAATTAGTATAGAGGTCCATTGGATGCAAACTTATAGTCAGCCGTTAGTACATTGTGTGTAGATTGTCGTAGCATTTTCAGTTTTTGCAAAACACAAGTCTAACAACGATTTTAGTGGTGCAACAAATCATAACTCTTTTGTAGTCTTTTCATTTTATAAGAACACACTGTCAAACATTTGCGAAATCGACATATCAAATCTTAATAAAAAAAATTGAAAAAATTATGAGTAGAAATCTAACATAATTCTACAAAAGTTTTCTTTTTACGGCAAAATGAAATTTTAAATAAAAATATCACTTTTGTTCGCCCGAAGTTGGAAGACATGAAAAAAACAGAATTATTTTCTCACGAGACCCCCCAAAATAGACACCCATCTTCATTTTTTCACCCACATATCATTAGAAAAGAAAAAACTGAACTATATATCATGGTTCTTTATAAATTGCAAAAAGATTGAAACAGTATTAGATAAGAAATTCAGAGTAAAATCACATTCATCCAATAAACTTGACAAATAAACAAAACTAGATCTAAAAATTAACTTTACTGAATTTAATGACAGACTCTAAGAAATTACAAGCTTGTATCAAAACAAGGCATCTCCAGTCTCTCCTGCATATTTTGTCCTCCAAATTCCATCCTCCCCCTCTGCGAAACGTAATCTCATTTAAATAAGAGTTACAAAATAATAATACAAAGAGTAAATTTCCACAAATCGAGATTACAAAATCAAAGCTAAACTAATGGCCTAGAAAAGCTTGCCATTTGTCGCAAACCCCTAACAACTCATCCACATTCGGATAGTTAGCTGACTCAAGCCCTAGCTAGGAATTACATTCGAATGTTTCCATCTCATTCTTAGCTAACTTATGCCAAATACGGATGTAAATGTGGATTTTTCCTTCCAAGGTGACTGGAATCCTAATTAATTAATCCACATCATCAATTTTGACTTCCTCAAGGCACTGAATTATCTCCTTGGCCTCCTCGCATCTGTGTTCAACTTTCTCAACCATCAACTTGGGAGGGAAAGCATCTTCAATGAGCTCCAAAGTTGAGAACTGTAGTAATTCCAAAATGTTATCTGCTGCATACAATCGCTTGTTGCATGTGGCCTATGCTTTCTTAAGGATGTCTTCAACCAACTCATTAAGCTCAAGCCAAGTGTTCAATGCGCCTCTAATCTTCTTAAACTGAAAACTATTGAGAATAGGGATGCTTTCTGGTATGTCCTTGATATACCTCTGCCACTCACCAATGTTTTGACTTTCCTGAGAAGCTTGCATCCTTTTGGCTTTCTGCCCTTCAAGGACACTAGACATATTACCAAAAGTGATATAGGTTTCCCTAATCTCATCTAGGGTGTTAAATAGCTTCTCCAACAACTTATGATGCTTTTCATTGACCTGGAGGGCCAAATCCTTAAATTCATGGGATGACAATTTAAAGAAAGCAGAAGAGGTTGCACTTGCAGTTACATCCTCACATTGCTTTTGTAGTAAGGCTAACTTCTGTGTATTTTAAGAATTCTTAGTTTGTACATTACGATGTTCAGCCTAGAGAGAAGTATTGATCCGCTCCAAATCTTCTAACCTCTCTCCCCATATCTTCTTCAGTCACTAATACTGGAGGATTGGGTCCATCATCAACATCACTATCAATGAGATCAACAGTAGGGACCTATGATGTAGGGATATGGAATTTTTGTATTTTAGCTGGGTTGACCTCAACTATTATCAAATCATCATCTACCTATATAGCTGCAATAGTCACTTGAACATCTACAATAAGCTTAGGAGGTTCAATTGTTTGAGTGTCCAATACTGAAGTCAACTTTGCTAAATCTTGCTAGAAATGATGAGAGGTTTGCAACAAGGATTTGACTTGTTTAGTCGTTTTCACCTGAGGAGGATTCTCCTATTGTTAACACATGATGAGCTGTTGGATCCCATTCAGCTTTGAATACTGAACAGTTGGGAAGGCCAAAGATCCTATAGAGCATGGCTTCCAGTAAAGAGGAAGGCTCCCTAAACCAAATAATCAAGTAGAGGTTATCAGCCTTCGACCCAAAACTGCTAGGTTTGATCATCCATGGTTTCATCATTTCATCAAAATTGTACCTAGTTTTAGAGGATGTTATGAATTCAGGGCTAAGGGTTTGTGCAGCCATCTTAAGAGAAAAATCCCTGATAAAGACTTCAGGATGAAAGTTTGTCAATTGCGACCCGGTACTGTCATTGAATGACCGGTCTTTAGGGTTAGCATTTTCCACAATCCATTTAACTAGTTCTGTGTAAGGTAGGACAACGGGCCGAGAAGCAATGGCATGGATTTGAGAAGCCCTACTCTTCTCATATGCAGGTTGGTCTTCCTTGATGTTAGAAAGATCATCATTATTAAA
Organism: Larix kaempferi; assembly: GCA_027924585.1. NCBI lineage: Eukaryota > Viridiplantae > Streptophyta > Pinopsida > Pinales > Pinaceae > Larix > Larix kaempferi. The sequence continues at coordinate 11,049,877 of BSBM01000087.1, forward strand.
AATTGAATATATCTTGGCCTAGTCCATTTGGTATGTTTCAGTAACCCTCTCACTGGTATCTGAGAAGATACAAAAATTTGGGTCCTTAGTCAGCGAATCCCTGTTGACTGTCTTAGACTGAGTGTTCCGTGACATCTTGGCAAAGCTTGAAATTTCTGATAAATAAATCAAAACTAAACCATAAACAGGAAAACCATAAACAACAAATGCAAAAACGACAACAAACAAACCTAAAAATAACTCAAAAACTCGTGAGAATGACCCTGGTAATAAATTCACAGTAAAATCACGTAGCAGCGTAAATTCCGACAGTGAAAATGATAAAGAAAAATAGGAAAATTCATGTATTTATCAATTTCTGGTCAGATCAAATCCAGACCGTGGGATTAAAAGAAAAGAATGGCTGAGATTATCCCCTACGTGATGTGGGATCGGGTCCATAAGTTTTATTTTCAAACTTTATTCAAAATTACCGCAATCCGCAATTTGCGGGTTCACAAATTGCAAAACAACGAACAAATGTGTTTTTGAAATTAGCAACCCGAAATTATAGGTTTCGGGTTTCAGAAACGAAAAAAACGTTTAAAATTAAAATAACGCTTCCCGTAATCCGAAATCTAGAATTTGCAGGTTTCGGGTTTTGGGTTGCGGAATCAAAATTTTTGAAAATATTAACACAGTCTTTCCGCAACCCGCAATTTTGGGTTGTGGGTTTTGGGTTGACGAAATTCCAAAAGAAAGAATAAATAATTCCCACAATCCGCAATTGCGGGTTTCGGGATTTCAAAATTTCGGGTTTCAGATTTGCAGGAAGAAAATGACACTTGGAAAAAAAAATGAAAGCTTTCCGCAAGGCAAGAAAATCAACCCAAAAACTTAGAAATTTTCAAAGGAAAAATGATTACTCTACAAACCATAAGCAAAGGTATGAGATCATATAAACGAAATTTAAGAGAAATCTCATTTGGATAAGAAGCTTACCCAAATACCTTTGTATTTACAAAAATTCGGGGCTCACATGATCAAATGAAGCATAGGATCTGTTGTAACTACAACAAATGGTGACTAGTTGGGAAGAACCAGTTATCTGTGCAGACAAAACCTCAGTCAAGGAAAGTATGTCAGCCAACTGATTTACAACCTGAAATTTTAGAAAATGCTTGTAAAAGGACAATCAATAAGCAGAACTAAGCATAAGATCGATATACTCCCATCCGTGATCAATTTAAAGATAATGCAAATCTGATAAGGAGATTTAAGAAATGACATGAACCTTTTGCCAATATGTAATCATAGGAAGACAGATTTTGATGAATCTGGGAACAAGCTTCGTAGCAATCTGGATATCAAAATCATAAATCACCTTGACTTATTAAATGCTTTATTTACATACAGATACATTATTACCAATCTATTCATTTTCTTTCTTTTTTTCTTTTTTTTTAGAACAAACATAAAATATGTGGATAAGACCTTGTTGACATAAGACCACTGCCCTGACTTGGTGATCATATTTTGGCAATGCCATTCACAAACTTGACCTAGAAGCTGAACAAGCTAGCTTAGTACTGAGACTCCTTGTCTTCCACTTGTAACACTGAAAGGAACTATCATGACTTGGTGACCACATGATGATAATTTGAGTCCAAAATCAAACCCATGATCATGGCAGGGATGGCTTGTGATAAGACCCCTCTGTCCTTACATGCAACACTATCTTATAAAGAAAAAGTAAAACATAAATTTTATTAGGGTGTGAATTATAGGACACCACCATGGCTTGGTGACCATATGATAGTGGCGTTACTCACTGATTCTTTGCAGATCATGAATGGACCGACCTGTGATAGGATCTTCTACTTTTCAATAAACTGAAAGTCATCATCCACGTTTGGTGGCTTGGTGTGAAGATGTCATTCCACTTACATCTATGAACCTACTGGACTGACTTGTAATAAGACCCCCCATCCTGTAATCCACAATTATTGAATAATATCATTTTCAAGGTGACTGTGATAAGATCCAGAGCAAATAAAGGTTGACCAGGTTATAGATATATGTTGTGCTACACTAATGAAACATAAGACAAGAAATCCAGTCGCTTTCAAAAACCTCAATTAAAAAAATAAAGCATATATAAGATAATGACCAAGGTGGAAAGGTAACAATCAAAGTTCTGCAATTAATAACTGTCTTATCTTTGCAAAACAAATTTTGGCCTAGGTTGAGAAAAGTTGTGATTGATAGAGCATTGGAAAACTTCAGTTCATACCATTCTCGAGACAAGCTGACCATCAACCATTACCAAATGTGTGGAGTTTATTAAAATAAAAACCAACAAAATTAAATCAATCAAAACAAAGAAAAATGCAAAGCACACCAAACCTATGTACAAAGTGCATCAGGTAGTTCAAACAAAATACGTTTTTAGCAGAGAAACATTCACTAGATAGGTGTCAATGACCCCTTCCAATCTCTATAATTGAACAGTACTAGGACCAATATTTTATGCAATAATAAAAGGTCCTAGCCAAAGGCGCAGAAACTTGGTATAATCATTTTTATCCTTATGCTGCTTATCCCATCTCAATACCAAATCTCCTACTAACAATTCTCTGTCAAAAGAGGATTTCTCATCGAACCATCTCTTAACCATCTGTTGGTGATAATATAGTTTATTTTTAGCCATTTCCCTATTGATGTGCCATAATTTGTTCCTAGACTATAGAGGGACAAGCCAGCACCATCTCAACAATCTCAAGATAAAAATGAAATAGGTTTTTCTTGGTTTAGGGTTCAATGGTTTGAAATATTTAAGTTCAAGAAACTAAAAAGGAAATCAAACTTAACAAGTTAATAAATCATGTCATCCATTAAGGAACTGAAATCATAAATCTTAAAAAAGAAGACATAAACCATCACATTCATAATCACACATTCTGGTTTTTATCTACAACACATAAGCATTCATTGAATTAAAAACCTTAAGACAAAAATGAATTCATGTGTTAAATGACCAAACTGATCCTAAATAAAAACTCAATCAAATAGTATAAAATGGCTTATATCACATATGTATTAATCTCAGTCTTTAGAACTTACATGAGAGTCTTGAAAGCTTCAATATCATCATTGTATATAGCTTCTTGAAAACCAAAAATTCCAACCCCCCTCTACCTCAATGCATGTCCTCCTTTTATCATTAAAAATATGTAGTAGTTCCATAACTACTTCTTTAGTTCAAGTTTCGAAATATTCAGCAGTTACACTTAGTGGTTATTAAAGACTAATTAACCAAAACTAACAAAATCGGATTCTGGGGAAAATGGCGAATTTCTAGAAAAAAGTGTCTCAAATAAGTCTCCATATCTCTTGATTCATGATACCTATTAAAAAACTGAGAGAGGTTTTTTTGAATGACTCTGTTGTGGACAAAAACATCTCCTGGTTTTTGAAAATTCCTCTCCAATTGATCGGAAAGCATGCCAAAAAGTTGTGACTAAAACAATAAAATATTAAATATTTTAAACCCTAATAGGCCACAAAGATGAATTTGACTCTTTCAAATGATGACATCTGTTGCAAAAATGGGAGAGTTTTTTTTAAATGAGTCTGTTGTGCACAAAAACCTCTTTTGGTTTTCCAAAATACGCTTTCATCACTTCGTAATCTGCACTTAATTATAATGACTAAAACAGAGGAAAAATAGACATTTTGGTCTCATTTCCTTGAACATCATCAACATTAAAATCTGGAATGTGGAATATCTTCTATTTAACACTTATGGCAGGAGTTATTAGGTCTGAGCTCCCTTCCTAAAAAATGCCACTATGCATTCCTTCCTTTGAACTAGCAGCTTCTTCCATGTCTTTATGAGTAACGGCTTGCTCTATATTATTTTCTGAAGTATGGCTTCGTTGCTTTTCACACATATCTTTTTGCTCTGCATTTCCAGAATTTTCATGCTCCTGTATATCAACAACTTGCAATTCATCTTGCATTTCCTTCTCACCTGCATCTCTTTTGAATTTCTTCATAAAAATGGACTGCTTGCTACGTATGTGCTTCTTTTCCTGTTCATCTTGCTTAATCACATCGTACTCTGCAAATTCGCTATCTTATTCTCATGTAACTGAATTGAGTGAGAGATTCTTCAACCTTCACGTGTCTCCAACTTTGAAACTCAAAATCTCCAATTCTGAGGTCATGGCATTTCAGACCCTGATTTCTTACAATGATGAAACGTAATAGAGATTATAACTATTATCATTCTTCAACATGTCTTTTAGCATCTTAATTCATCATCACTCAGCATCTCAAGTCATCATAACTCATAACGAGTCACCATTCAACATAAATAACCACGATCTTTCATCATATCGGATTCCTGTAGCGCATTAGGGGTCTGTTTTGCACTTGGCACTGCAAGAATCTTTTAACATAGCTAATTTAACAAATACACTTTGGATAAAAATTAGATCTTGGTTAGAAGCTTTATAATAAGGTTAAATAGGTATAATTGAATACATTGAGAGAATTATCATATTGCATAAGCCATTTAAAGATTTTAGACTAAAAAATAAAAACAATCAAAAATTAATAAAAATTGAAAAGATAATCAAAATCATGGATAAATAAAAGGAAAATAAAATTGAAACAATTCTAAAATAAACACATAAAAATGAGAACAATTTCAGCATTTACATCTGGCTCCTACTGTGGGATGAAAGCCTCCTTGTGAGGTTTCAAGAACTTGTAGACCTTGTGCCTTATTCATTGGGTGATGGAGTCATTTGTATCTCGTTCCCAGTCTACCAGTCACCGCTAACCAAAGGCTGCAACTTGTTTTTTCAATCAAAATCTAAACCTAAGTCATTTACCAAATCTCTGCAACTTTCTCAAACTCTGAACACATACCTCTGAGATGACAAAATACTGCTACAAGCCAAAATACTGAAAAGAATCTACATGCTCATATGGCAAGCTTATTCTGATGTTTACTCCTAAACCATACTTGCTGAAAACACGTTGCACATTGAGAACTGATCCATGATTACACTCTACAAACTGAAACTAAATACTTGCATGGCAAGCTTATTTATATATGGCTCCTAATCTAACCAACTCATTTCTTTGATTAAGTAATATCAGACTGCCAATGTAAAAATTTCAACAATTGTCTCATACACTGAATTTCTTCCATGTCATTAATTAGAAAAAATAAAATTGTATACCATGGCAAATCATTATAACATGGAAATTGATACTTATAGCCTATAAATATCAACTTTGATTTGAGAAAGTCCTCTAAATACGTTGCTACTGAATCATAGAAATCATAAACAAATATCTCTTTTGTAACCCCTTCTTCATTGAGAAACTCAAAATAATTATTTATGGGATCATCATGAAAGAATACCTTAGAAAAAATATTATCTTCCTTCTGAAGCTTTGAGAATGAAACAAGAAAAAACTGAGCATTGCTCCCACTGTCTCTGAAATTTTAAATTGAAATTTGCTCCTGATGAAAATTCTCAATGTTTTCTTCAAATCTTGATTTATAGCAGTCATATACTGGTTCTATATTAGTAGCATCAATGCACGCTGATATACAAATCTGCTCTTCCATATCACACTCTACTTCTGAGTCACAATTGTCATATAGAGGGCTTGATTTTTTATGGATCATAAATTCCTTGACCTCAAGAAACTGTTGATCAAGACTTCCAGGAAAATGGTGAGTTTCTTTTTCTTGACCTTCAAAATTAGTTTCTTTATAATCATTAAATAGAGGCGGGCTGATATATAATGTTGTGTGGTCTAATGAAAATTCATGTTCTTCTAAATTGCATGGAGATTGATCATACTTAGGTTTATTTGCTGAGATTTCTGGAAATTTTTCAACACCTTCAAGAGAAAGACAAGCCCTATGTTCAATTAAGACTTCAGTCTGATTAACATACAAGGAAAGCATTTTTCTTTCTTGATATTCCTCATGAATATGATCATAACTTCCATCTTCTTTAGTTACTTTTGAAAAAACAGTCTCCTCATGCTCTGTCCAAGATTCTTCGTTACAAGCATGATCTTGATCATAAGAATGATCTTCAAAATTATTTAAAACAACAGTTTCTTCAACAAAAGGTTGATCTTCACAAGGATTTTCAATAACAAACATTGCATGATAATGATTTATTGAATCTTGAAAACTGTCAAATACCTCCTGAAATTCATTATTTTGAACCATTTCTTCATAAATTTCATCGGTAAGGCTATCCTGATCATTATTGCTAAGAGATTTCTTAGATTCAAATTGCTCACAACAGTCCTCTAAAAGGATATCAACAGGATAAATCATCTTCCAATGTGAATGAAAGACAACATGAAAATATTTTAATGAAGAGATGCTAGAGATGGGAAGAGACCTGTACCACTGTCTGGCTTCTCCTTCCAATGAGTACATAAACATTTTCAACAATACATCCGCATGATGAATATTGAGCTTGTCCATGTATTGATGAAAATCAATCAAGTGTTGTGCCGGATGGTCATGATCATCTCCTCTAAATCTTGGAAGGAAGTCTCCCCATTCATCCATAGTGGGCACATCATTTGGAAATCCTGGAATATCAACAAACAAAAAAAGGAGCAAACCTCTGTGCCAACATAGCAACAAGATTCTTGACATTCTGAAGGTGTGAAGTTGCTTCTAAATTTTTCAAACATGGAGTCGCCAACAAATCCTTCCCCTGTGGAGTCACCTGGCGAAAAACCTGTAGTCTGAAAGAATTTATGATCCTGTTCACCTCAAAACTAGAACAATAAAAATACCTCGAGGAAGATATGCTTCACTTCTATCCCCGACAATGGCGCCAAAGATGTTAGTGCCAAAATGTGTTCCTATACTACAAAGGGACAAGCCAGCACCATCTTAACAATCTCAAGATAAAAATGAAATAGGTTTTTCTTGGTTTAGGGTTCAATGGTTTGAAAGTTTTAGTTTCAAGAAAGTAAAAAGGAAATCAAAATTTAACAAGTTACTAAATCATGTCATCCATTAAAGAACTGAAATCATAAATCTTAAAAAAGGACATAAACCATCCCATTCATAATCACACATTCTGGTTTTTATCTACAACACATAAGCATTCACTCAATAAAAAACCTTACAACAAAAATGAATTGATGTGTTAAATGAACAAACTGATCAGAAATAAAAACTCAATCAAACAATATAAAATGGCTTATATCACATATGTATTAACCTCAGTCTTCAGGACTTATATGAGAGTCTTGCAAGCTTCAATATCATCACTGTATATAGCTTCTTGAAAACCAAAAATTACAACCCCCCTCTACCTCAATGCATGTACTCCTTTTATCATTACAAAGATGTAGTAGTTCCATAACTACTTCCTTAGGTCAAGTTTTGAAATATCTAGCAGTTACACTTACTGGTTATTAAAGACTAATTAACCAAAACTAACAAAATCGGATTCTGGGGAAAATGGCGAATTTCTGGAAAAAATGGTCTCAAATATGCCTCGATATCTCTCGCTTCATGACACCTGTTAGAACAATGAGAGGGGGTTTTTTAAATGAATCTGTTGTGGAAAAAAACCTCTCATGGTCTTTTCAAATGCCTCTTCAATGGATTGGAAAGCGTGCCGAACATTTGTGACTAAAACAGTAAAATATTAAATATTTTAAACCATAAAAAATAGGCCAGAAAGATGAATTTGAATCTTTCAAATGATTATAGCTGTTACAAAACTGAGAGAGGTTTTTTTAAATGAGTCTGTTTTGGACAAAAACCTCTTTTGGTTTTCCAAAATTCCCTTTCATCACTTCATAATTTGCACTTATTATAATGACTAAAACAGAGGAAAAATAGACATTTTGGTCTCATTTCCTTAAACATCATCAACACTAAAATATGGAATGTGGAATATCTTCTCTTTCACACTTAAGGCAGGAGTAATTAGGGTTGATATCCCTTCCTCAAAAACGCCACTATGCATTCCTTCCTTTGAACTGGCAGCTTCTTCCATGTCTTTATGAGTAACGGCTTGCTCTGTATTATTTTCTGAAGTATGGCTTTGTTGCTTTTCACAAATATCCTTTTGCTCTGCGTTTCCAAAATTTTCACACTCCTGTATATCAACAACTTGCAAGTCATCTTGCATTTCCTTCTCACCTGCATTTCTTTTGAATTTCTTCATAAAATTGGACTACTTGCTATGTGTGTGCTTCTTTTCTTGTTCATCTTGCTTAATCACATTGTACTCTGCACATTCACTATCCTATTCTCCTGTTATTGAATTGAGGGAGAGATTCTTCAACCTTCATGTGTCTCCAACATTGAAACTTGAAATCTCCAATTCTGAGGTCATGGCATTTCAAACCCTGATTTCTTACAATGATGAAACGTAATAGAGCTTATAACTATTATCATTCTTCAACATGTCTTTTAGCATCTTAATTCATCATCACTCAGCATCTCAAGTCATCATAACTCATAACGAGTCACCATTTAGCATAAATAACCACAATCTTTCATCATATTGGATTCCTGTAGCGCATTAGGGGTCTGTTTTTCACTTTGCGCTGCAAGAATCTTTTAACATAGCCAATTTAACAAATACACTTTGGATAAAGATTAGATCTTGGTTAGAAGATTTATAATAAGGCTAACAGGTATAATTGAAGACTTTGAGAGAAATATCATATTGCATAAGCCATTTAAAGATTTCAGACTTAAAAAAAAACAATAAAAAATTAATAAAAGTTGAAAAGATAATCAAAATCATGGATAAATAAAAGGAAAATAAAGTTGAAACAATTCTAAAAGAAACACATAAAAATGAGAACAATTTCAGCATTAACATCTATCTTCCTCCAACTTAAGCAAGGTATCAATTCTCTGTTGAAGAGGGGAGGAATCATATTCCTGGATGGATTTAGCCAACCATAATGAGGGAATGGTAAGGTTAGATGGTAGAATGGCTTCCTTGCCAGAGAATAGATAATAGGGAGAGTTTCCAATAGCTGCCTTTGGGGTAATTCGATATTCCCAAAGAGCATTATAAAGTTGTGTGTGCCAATGTTTGTGATGAGAGGATATTGTCTTCTTCAAAACATTAATTAGGTTCTTGTTAGAAGATTCAGCAAGCCCATTACCCTGTGGATAATAATTGGCAGAAAATTTTAGTTTGATCCCTCTTTCAAGGGCATACTGTGTCAAATCAATTGAGGAAAAGTAGGATGCATTATCAAAGATAAGATACTCTGGAGCACCAAACCTTGTAATTATATGGCTATCAAGTAAAGAAATTACTTGGTTTGTGTTACACTGCCTGAGGGGGATTGCCTCTACCCATCCGGTAAAGTAGTTAGCTACTATAAGGATATACCTATGTTGAATGGAGGAGGTGGGATTAATTGGTCCAACAAAATCCAGTCCCCATTGCTGAAATGGAAACTGAATTGTTACCGGCTACAGAGGAAAAGAAGGTTTTTTTAATTTCCCTGCACACTTTTGACATGGTTCACACCTACTAACATGGTCATAGGAATCCTTAAATAGAGTAGGCCAATAATATCCATCCTGTAATATCCCTCTAAGATTTATACAATGTATAATGTAAATTATTTATGAGGCCCTGGTGAGGAGCTCAAGGCCAAGGCCCCACCAGTGGACCTTGAGAAAAACATCGTTAATTATTTTTCCTAAGTTATAAATTAAGAGAAGATGCAACGGTGCAACTAAACGTCGACAACTAAATTATTGCGGAAAGGTAAAGTCGAGGGAATCCTTCATAATCTAAACATCAAGGCCAAGGCCCCACCAGTAAAAATATTGTAAGTTGGGATTTATTGCCCAAAGGGTAATTGTAAACATAAAAGGTTAAGGACAGTAACGTGGATGAACGACCGACAACTGAATCCACCAGAAGGGTAAGTGGTTTACGTGTTAAGCTAAGGTCATTAGTGTCATCGACATAGATCAAGGAAGTAGTTACTCATCACAAATCTTCTGGTGTCTCATAGGACGTATCCTCGAGTATGAAGATAGGTCTTCTTATAGGACTCTCTCTCTCTCTATATATATAGATCAAATGTTCTTATAATAAGATATATAAGAAAATACCTTTATAAGTTTATATATATCTATATATATATAGGTTATGAATATCTATATATATATATATAGATATATATATATATGGGTCCATAAGGGAGAGCCTTAGTAATTACTTTTCGAGTCAAAGTGTGTGAAATGAACAAGTATGAAGTATGAACTATATACGAAGATATTGTTGGCACTTGGATATTTCTCTAAATATTAAAACACTTGTCATTTAACAAAGGTTATTTCTTATATACTACATATATAAGATAGCTATGTATAATTAAGATTACCTCACTATGTTATGATTAGGATATTACACTTTGGGTACAATTTATGGAGAGGCATAAATTGCTTTATAAACTCTTTTGTAATCCTTTTATTCACGGCTTTAAGAAGTTGCATCTTCCTTGTTTTGTTAACCAAACCCCAACTCGATTAAGTGGTGGGATGACTCAGCAAGAGTCGACTGATAGGTAGACTAGGAAAGATTCTGAAAATCCAAATGGCGCTCCTTTGAAAGATCAGTCTTACACATGTCACTGGTTAGGTATAGTTTTCTCCAAGTGGAGGCATGTGCCTCTGGTTTACGTTTTTATTTATTGAGCAGCGTGATGGAGAAAAGGGGAAAAAAATCGCAGATGGTAGATCGGAGGATTGTAAGATGGAACCCTGTTGAGAGCTTCCTCGAGGGGGAACCCTGTCTCTATCTCGGTGATTGTGATCTCTGGATTATGACAGAGGGTGTGCTGGAGAGGAGCATATAATATTATTCGGCATTGCTAGCGATCTATGTCTTGATGCTCACGGGGAATCTCAGGTTTGAATATCATTTCTGTCAGTTTGCATAATATAGAATCGTATATTTTCTTAGATCTATGCAAACGCATTTGATCCGTGGAATACGCAGCATTATAATTTTTGTATAGTGCAAATAATTTGTGAGTTTCCTGCTTGAGATGTTATTTTATATTTTTCACTTCTGAAATAGAGTTTACCTCTGTGGAGAAACGTATCGGAGTTCTGAGTTTTGATCTCTGTCTGATTTGCTGATTGACAACTCTGTGATCTATAGTTCGGCTAGATCGCCATACCTTAAACTCTATTCTCCTGTATCTATTGGATCTATTGCGAAATACACGCATATATATATATACATATCCTATGTCAGTATACTCTGTTTTAAAAAAAAGAGGTCTTGGCACAGAAGATGCTCGATAGAGCCTTGAATATGGTAATGGGAAGAGGAAGGATCCAGAGAGCTCGATCCCGCATCTTCAGTAGTTATCGAGTTAACGCTTGTGGTTGTGATCTGTGCGGGAATAGGACGGCCCTCTATAGAGCCCGATCCTAGTTGTGTAAATGATTTTTTTTCTTTGCTTGTTATTTTGGGTTTTCAAAAGAGGGCGATCCCTCTCTAAATGGAGAATCGACCCACCTCCAATTGTTTTGACTATTGCAAATAGTTGTTGGGCGATCTCCTGTGGGAGGATCGACCCTTGTGATCCTTAATTTTGGTTCTACATAGGCTAGGGATTTTTCTCCATAATCGACCCGAGGCCTGTTGTTTTTAACTTGAATGCTTGCTAATCGAATGGTTGTTGGGCGATTCCTTTTTATTATTTGTTGTATCTATCCTTGCAACACAAGGTTCCGTCTGACTATGGTATGTTCGGATTTGTTTATTCCCCACGGTGGTTGCATTTACTTAGCCTTGCCTCAATGCAATTATCTGAATGAGTTCTCTTGGGGAGTAATAACATTTTACTTCTATTAATAGAACTTTATGAAGGTCGAACTCTCCATTTTACCTTTCTCGACAAGCAAACTCTGTGTACTTTAGCAATCTCTGCCAGAAAGATGGATTAATTTCTATTTCTGGTTTTCCTTAAGCTGGTATCGTCTTTCTCTCTTAATTTATATATCTATGTACTTAATAGGTGATAGAGTTAGTATCAATGGATATTTCTAATATAAAACAGGATCTCGACATAAAAACATCTTGAATTTTATTTTAGGAAACCTTTAACCGATCTCATAAGGTATAGTTTTTATATACTCTGTTTCAGATCGAGAGGTCGTTGTATATAAACAATGACAGATCTCGGTATTGATAGATCCCTACTTTTTACACTTATTTCTGCGTTATAAGTAGAGATCTATCATTGTCTAAGAGAGTCGAACTTTTGGGTAGAGTTGCTCATGTGTGTTAGTTGAGTTAAGGGAACACATATTTATACATATTAGTGACGCTTACTGATTGTGTTTGTTTTTCTGAGTTTAATTATATAAGTAGATTTTCTTCACAGTATTGAGTTATTATCTGGTTGTACTGATAAAAAGTTAAATACGTGGCAGTCCTGAGTTGAGTATGGACTGGAAAGATTAGATTCAAGGTCAAGCTCTAGATCAAGAAAGTTGTTATATTTCTATAGTAATCGAGATGTTGGAAGGAAGGGTTTAGCCCAACATTTAGTACATTGGATATTTCTTTGTTTAAGATATTAAGCCTAATATCTCTTTAAAGTATGTGAATACATTGAATATCTTTTTATGGTAAATATGTTGATTTAAAGGTATATTAAGATATACGATGTAATCCTTTGTTTAAGATATTAAACCTAATATCTCTTTAAAGTATGTGAATACATTGAATATCTTTTATGGTAGTATGTTGGTTTAAAGGAATATTAAGATATAAGATGAAATCCTTTGGTTAAGATATTAAACATAGAACCTCTTTAAAGTATGTGAATACATTGGATATTTCTTTGGTTAAGATATTAAACCTAATATCTCTTTAAAGTATGTTCAGTATTTTGGACATGATATAGTATTAGTAATACCCCCAAAGTAAGATAGTAGAATGTTTGATAAAGTACTCTATGGGATAGAGACTTGAAGGAAGGAGAAGAAATCTGGTTGCAACAACCAAAGTACTCATTCATTGAGAAGCTTGGAAAAAGCTGGAAGATGATTAAAGCAACCATTGGGTTGTAGTTGTAAATTATCCTTTGATGAATAATAAAAGCGACACACACACCTTTGTGGACTAGCCCGAGTTCGGGTGAACCACGTTATATCTTGGTCTCGTTATTTCCATGGCTTTTATATGCGTATGATCCCTTTTGATGGTTGCATGATTTTCTTCTCAAAGGTGCTATCTTATAATTGATGATTATAACACAATGATCAAATGCATCTTGACCAGGGGTATTTCGTTTTAATGTTGTTAAATGATAATTCATGTTAATGTTGTTAAAATGATATTTCATGTTCATGTTGTTAAAATGATATTTCATGTTGATGTGATGTGACGACCACATTGTTATGGACAATTACGGATGCAGTTAACCTTTACATGGTAAGAACTTCATGAGCATGTTTTCAAGTAAAAATGAGGCGTGATGAGTATTTCAATTTAACTAATCTCCAATTATCAGGAAATGTGTTCAGAGTCTTGGTCCTTACAGGAATGAATTGTATTTTGAAGTTTCATTAATCTTATGCAAATTTTTTTTAAATCACTACTTTACTAACATACCAAATTGTGGAGATGTTACATATGGTATCAGAGCATTAGGTTACAACACTAGGGCCTAATGAGTTCAACATGCGATAAGTGAGTATGAAGGTTGTTAAATTTACTAATTAATTGTTTTCGTGTCATTTTGGATGCATGAATTGTACTTGAGTGGGAGAATGAATCTCCGAGCTCGACTTCAAGTTTCTTCCGCCAGAGCGCAGGTTGCAAATACTCGGGCTTATTTTGGGCTCAGTCGGGGAAAACATATACTAGTTAGTCGAACTGGCGACACCAAACGCAATAGAAAATTTCATTTCAACGGATCGACAACAGGTAGCGTACAAGTTGTCATTAAATTGCAAGTAAGTATGTTTCATTTGGTGAAAGCATTATAATGGCGCAACATTTTTGTAAGTAAGGATAGTATATGTTTCATTATGGATATGAACAATCTGTTATTGGTAAATATAACTGATGAATATATCCTCCTATTTTACAAATTAGAATTCATGGGACGACGAGAAAATAGTCTTTAGCATGATAATGGTTATGGTTTTGTGGAATGAATCTTCGTATATTGAAAGTCATCCTAGTTGGGAATGTGCTAAACTGAAGAACTCTTCTAAATCTGTTGATTTGGAAATTCGTCTTAAATACTTACTACCTTCTCTACCTTTATTGTTATTCTTAGGAGTGGATATCTTTCAGTTTCACTAAACGCGCCATATGGGAGAATAGTGTTGATACATTTTGTTAATTATTTCTGACTAATCAAATTCTATTGATCCATTCGTCAGGAATTCCGAATATGAGATTCATATAGATAAAATAAGCAACTTATATATGTTAAGTCGTTTATAAAGTAATTATATATGCTAATAATTGACTAAAGAAGATGGTCTAAGGTTTTGATTATGTTAGGAACTGTCAAGTTCCTTTCATATATAAAGCCGAACATTGCTTGTGGAAGGTTAGTTCGGCTGTATGTATGTATGTATGTATGTTACCAGAATTTCCTAGTTATGTCAACATCATAAATTTATCATTCAAAGTGGCATTATATATATATTATATGTGGTGTCAAAATGGTTATAGTTAATCATGTTGCTAACATAATAAATGCACAGATGTAATTAATGGTGAGTACGTGTTATTGTATGAATAAAAGTATTGGAAAACTAGAACCGCCACGGAATGGTAATACATGACACTTTAAATTTTCTGATGTCTTTATAATGACCGTTTTTAAATCCGCATTAGGAGTTAAGGAAAAACTGTAATATCATGATAGATCAGAAGTAATATTTAATAGTAATTGATGTATAAGCTTTTATGAAACAAGTAAAGGTGATGATTGACATAGGTTTTATACATGATTGCCCTTATGAGTTAATTACAGCTTTTCTTTTTCGACTAACACAGTTAATGTTGTGGTTGAGCGGAATGTTATATCCACACACAGCACTACAACAGTCAAGAGGTAGAAATGGGATATATAGATGCATGTGATATTTAGTGTAATACTAATATGTGATGATACAGGTAAACTGGTACCTCGACATATGAGGATCTTATAATAAGAAGATATGCGGCCACCCCTACAAGGTATATGGTTATCATTATAAGGTATGCAAGTATGTTTTAGAAAATTGGTGATTTCTATGTGATGTTGGTATATACAAAGAAGTTGTATAATTAAAATAGGAAGTGTGTTCAAAATAGTGGAGGATAACATTCGAGGTTAAGAAATCATCATGTCCATGGGTCATCATAGGAAGAATATTATTTCGTGTTCAAGGAATTATGTAATCCTATTAAGTAAGTTAGATATGCTTGGAAGGAGAAAAACGTTTACTTCAGATGATCAAGAACGAATGATTTTCTTATTTACAAATATCTGATTTTGTTATATAAAGTGTTACTAACAATTGAATTTGGAAGATGGCCAAAACTCGGTGGAACTTGTCGAAAGACAAAAGCGTAATATATTATGCATGGTACAATAAAGGGGTGAGGATGAAAGATCCACATTACAGTTTTTATTATTGTTAATTATTGTTGAATAAAGCACTAGACCAAATTGGTCAGGGAAATTGTATGGTTATAAAATGTAATATGACGAAATAATTGATGAATTTGAATGAGATTTTCCTAGACTCAAGCAAGGAGGCTTGAGGGGAATAGATTCATGGACTCAAGCGAGAAGGCTTGAGGGGAATTATGCGAGAGTGCGTTAAAGGCACTGAAACACTCCCGAGAAATCAAGGAGTTGACATCCGCTAGGATTCTTGAAGGAATCAACAAGCGGTAAAGACCTAGGCAAACTATACGAGAATGCATATGCGGGAGGCAGGACGCTGCTTAGTATGCATGAGAGAAAGTATTGCTGCGTGAGCACTGTGGTGTTAGGCAAGAAATCTGCGAAATAATTGCTGTGTGAGCACTGAAGTGTTAGGCAAGAATTTCGAAAGAATTGTTGTGTGAGCACTCGGGTGTTAGACAAGAATTTCTGGATCAAATGATTGATGTATTGATTAAATTAAATAGTATACAATTCTTAGAGAACTGGATGTAAGTGTGTTTATGATAATAAAAGCACAAACAAAGAATAAAGATATTCCATGAATTGCAAATGATATGCTGCAATAAAATATTTATGAGTTTGATTATGGAATTGATGATAAGTTTTTACGGTTCTTGAATTCTGGTTGTGTAGTGAAAAATGCAGACGTGAGCGAGAGGAACTTGGAATAGAGTCATGAAAGTAAGGAGGACAAACAGAAATGACAAAACAAGCAAGGGTTGACTACAAAGGAGAGAACAAACGGCTGAAAAGAATGAACACCAAGGACGGTGTTATTTTTAAGGGGAGGAGGATGTAATATCCCTCTAAGATTTATACAATGTATAATGTAAATTATTTATGAGGCCCTGGTGAGGAGCTCAAGGCCAAGGCCCCACCAGTGGACCTTGAGAAAAACATCGTTAATTATTTTTCCTAAGTTATAAATTAAGAGAAGATGCAACGGTGCAACTAAACGTCGACAACTAAATTATTGCGGAAAGGTAAAGTCGAGGGAATCCTTCATAATCTAAACATCAAGGCCAAGGCCCCACCAGTAAAAATATTGTAAGTTGGGATTTATTGCCCAAAGGGTAATTGTAAACATAAAAGGTTAAGGACAGTAACGTGGATGAACGACCGACAACTGAATCCACCAGAAGGGTAAGTGGTTTACGTGTTAAGCTAAGGTCATTAGTGTCATCGACATAGATCAAGGAAGTAGTTACTCATCACAAATATTCTGGTGTCTCATAGGACGTATCCTCGAGTATGAAGATAGGTCTTCTTATAGGACTCTCTCTCTATATATATATATAGATCAAATGTTCTTATAATAAGATATATAAGAAAATACCTTTATAAGTTTATATATATCTATATATATATAGGTTATGAATATCTATATATATATATATAGATATATATATATATGGGTCCATAAGGGAGAGCCTTAGTAATTACTTTTCGAGTCAAAGTGTGTGAAATGAACAAGTATGAAGTATGAACTATATACGAAGATATTGTTGGCACTTGGATATTTCTCTAAATATTAAAACACTTGTCATTTAACAAAGGTTATTTCTTATATACTACATATATAAGATAGCTATGTATAATTAAGATTACCTCACTATGTTATGATTAGGATATTACACTTTGGGTACAATTTATGGAGAGGCATAAATTGCTTTATAAACTCTTTTGTAATCCTTTTATTCACGGCTTTAAGAAGTTGCATCTTCCTTGTTTTGTTAACCAAACCCCAACTCGATTAAGTGGTGGGATGACTCAGCAAGAGTCGACTGATAGGTAGACTAGGAAAGATTCTGAAAATCCAAATGGCGCTCCTTTGAAAGATCAGTCTTACACATGTCACTGGTTAGGTATAGTTTTCTCCAAGTGGAGGCATGTGCCTCTGGTTTACGTTTTTATTTATTGAGCAGCGTGATGGAGAAAAGGGGAAAAAAATCGCAGATGGTAGATCGGAGGATTGTAAGATGGAACCCTGTTGAGAGCTTCCTCGAGGGGGAACCATGTCTCTATCTCGGTGATTGTGATCTCTGGATTATGACAGAGGGTGTGCTGGAGAGGAGCATATAATATTATTCGGCATTGCTAGCGATCTATGTCTTGATGCTCACGGGGAATCTCAGGTTTGAATATCATTTCTGTCAGTTTGCATAATATAGAATCGTATATTTTCTTAGATCTCTGCAAACGCATTTGATCCGTGGAATACGCAGCATTATAATTTTTGTATAGTGCAAATAATTTGTGAGTTTCCTGCTTGAGATGTTATTTTATATTTTTCACTTCTGAAATAGAGTTTACCTCTGTGGAGAAACGTATTGGAGTTCTGAGTTTTGATCTCTGTCTGATTTGCTGATTGACAACTCTGTGATCTATAGTTCGGCTAGATCGCCATACCTTAAACTCTATTCTCTTGTATCTATTGGATCTATTGCGAAATACACGCATATATATATATATACATATCCTATGTCAGTATACTCTGTTTTAAAAAAAAGAGGTCTTGGCACAGAAGATGCTCGATAGAGCCTTGAATATGGTAATGGGAAGAGGAAGGATCCAGAGAGCTCGATCCCGCATCTTCAATAGTTATCGAGTTAACGCTTGTGGTTGTGATCTGTGCGGGAATAGGACGGCCCTCTATAGAGCCCGATCCCAGTTGTGTAAATGATTTTTTTTCTTTGCTTGTTATTTTGGGTTTTCAAAAGAGGGCAATCCCTCTCTAAATGGAGAATCGACCCACCTCCAATTGTTTTGACTATTGCAAATAGTTGTTGGGCGATCTCCTGTGGGAGGATCGACCCTTGTGATCCTTAATTTTGGTTCTACATAGGCTAGGGATTTTTCTCCATAATCGACCCGAGGCCTGTTGTTTTTAACTTGAATGCTTGCTAATCGAATGGCTGTTGGGCGATTCCTTTTTATTATTTGTTGTATCTATCCTTGCAACACAAGGTTCCGTTTGACTGTGGTATGTTCGGATTTGTTTATTCCCCACGGTGGTTGCATTTACTTAGCCTTGCCTCAATGCGATTATCTGAATGAGTTCTCTTGGGGAGTAATAACATTTTACTTCTATTAATAGAACTTTATGAAGGTCGAACTCTCCATTTTACCTTTCTCGACAAGCAAACTCTGTGTACTTTAGCAATCTCTGCCAGAAAGATGGATTAATTTCTATTTCTGGTTTTCCTTAAGCTGGTATCGTCTTTCTCTCTTAATTTATATATCTATGTACTTAATAGGTGATAGAGTTAGTATCAATGGATATTTCTAATATAAAACAGGATCTCGACATAAAAACATCTTGAATTTTATTTTAGGAAACCTTTAACCGATCTCATAAGGTATAGTTTTTATATACTCTGTTTCAGATCGAGAGGTCGTTGTATATAAACAATGACAGATCTCGGTATTGATAGATCCCTACTTTTTACACTTATTTCTGCGTTATAAGTAGAGATCTATCATTGTCTAAGAGAGTCAAACTTTTGGGTAGAGTTGCTCATGTGTGTTAGTTGAGTTAAGGGAACACATATTTATACATATTAGTGACGCTTACTGATTGTGTTTGTTTTTCTGAGTTTAATTATATAAGTAGATTTTCTTCACAGTATTGAGTTATTATCTGGTTGTACTGATAAAAAGTTAAATACGTGGCAGTCCTGAGTTGAGTATGGACTGGAAAGATTAGATTCAAGGTCAAGCTCTAGATCAAGAAAGTTGTTATATTTCTATAGTAATCGAGATGTTGGAAGGAAGGGATTAGCCCAACATTTAGTACATTGGATATTTCTTTGTTTAAGATATTAAGCCTAATATCTCTTTAAAGTATGTGAATACATTGAATATCTTTTTATGGTAAATATGTTGATTTAAAGGTATATTAAGATATAAGATGTAATCCTTTGTTTAAGATATTAAACCTAATATCTCTTTAAAGTATGTGAATACATTGAATATCTTTTATGGTAGTATGTTGGTTTAAAGGAATATTAAGATATAAGATGAAATCCTTTGTTTAAGATATTAAACATAGAACCTCTTTAAAGTATGTGAATACATTGGATATTTCTTTGGTTAAGATATTAAACCTAATATCTCTTTAAAGTATGTTCAGTATTTTGGACATGATATAGTATTAGTAATACCCCCAAAGTAAGATAGTAGAATGTTTGATAAAGTACTCTATGGGATAGAGACTTGAAGGAAGGAGAAGAAATCTGGTTGCAACAACCAAAGTACTCATTCATTGAGAAGCTTGGAAAAAGCTGGAAGATGATTAAAGAAACCATTGGGTTGTAGTTGTAAATTATCCTTTGATGAATAATAAAAGCGACACACACACCTTTGTGGACTAGCCCGAGTTCGGGTGAACCACGTTATATCTTGGTCTCGTTATTTCCATGGCTTTTATATGCGTATGATCCCTTTTGATGGTTGCATGATTTTCTTCTCAAAGGTGCTATCTTATAATTGATGATTATAACACAATGATCAAATGCATCTTGACCAGGGGTATTTCGTTTTAATGTTGTTAAATGATAATTCATGTTAATGTTGTTAAAATGATATTTCATGTTCATGTTGTTAAAATGATATTTCATGTTCATGTTGTTAAAATGATATTTCATGTTGATGTGATGTGACGATCACATTGTTATGGACAATTACGGATGCAGTTAACCTTTACACGGTAAGAACTTCATGAGCATGTTTTCAAGTAAAAATGAGGCGTGATGAGTATTTCAATTTAACTAATCTCCAATTATCAGGAAATGTGTTCAGAGTCTTGGTCCTTACAGGAATGAATTGTATTTTGAAGTTTCATTAATCTTATGCAAAAAAATTTTAAATCACTACTTTACTAACATACCAAATTGTGGAGATGTTACACATCCCTAGGGAGCTTGTGTGCTATGGTTTCACCTGAAAAATGGCCTCCAACAGGTCCTGCATGAAATTGAAAAAGAATGTCATCAGTCTCATTTTCTCCAAATACCTAAGGAAAACTCCATCATATTTTTTTCTAAACAGAACTCCATTAATAAATTGATAAGGAGCAGACTCTAATCTCAAAGCTCTGTGTTTCTTGAAGTCAAGGGTTTCAGGAGCAAACCCATGGTTTAGAAAAAACATGATATGATCATACCAGTCAGATGTTGGAGTATCTATGGCATTAACAAAACCTGTAGGAACATCTTCTTCCTAGTCCCACTCAGTTTGTTGTTGAACAGGATCATTCGATTGGGAAGTAAGAAGGCACAAACCTTGCCCTTTTACAATTTCCGTTGGCAAGATTTCTAGGTAATATTCCTGCAAAGCTGTCATCCAATGGAATCTTTTCTCACCTAGTTCTTTCTGGACCAGTACATTTCTGATGGAAGTGTATGGCATAATCATTTTCATTCGATATTTCAATAAGTAGGGCATGTAATGCTTCACAGAATTATAAACTGCATAAGCCTACTTATCAATTTGGGAGTAGTTAAGCTCTACTCCCTTAAACGTTGAGCTCATGAATGAAATTGGAATCTCAGTATCACTGTCATGCTTCTGTGTCAAAACAACTGCATAAGCAACATTAGTAGCGAAAGTATATAGAATAAAATCCTTGTTGAAATATGGGGACATTAGAGCAGGAGCTTCTGCAATGGCCCTCTGAATTTCAACGAATGCATCTTTCTGTTCCTACGACCAACTAAACTCTACATATTTTTTAGCTAACTGCTACAAATGTTTAACAATCTGTGCAAAATTGGGAACAAACCTACTTACAAAATTGATCTTACCGAGGAATGATTGCATTGCTTTGCAGGAACAACGAAAACCGATCTTTGAAATAACATCAGTGCGTTTAGGATCAATTATCATACCTTCCTTGGAAATAATGAAACCCAAGAGCTTACCTTCTGTTACTGCAAATATGGACTTCTTGGGGTTCACAGAAATTCCGTACTTCCCGTAGTGTTCAAAAAATTATTTCAAAGCAGATAAATGTTCATGTCGTTTCTTCGAATAGATAGTGATGTCATATAGATATAATACAACAAAATTATGCATCAAACCTCTGAAATCTATATCCATAGCTCTCTGAAATGTGGCTCCTGCATTTATCATTCCGAAGGGCATTCACCTGTAGGCGAAGGTACCCAAGGAGGTTCTGAAGGTTGTTTTCAGTTGGTCATCGGGGGAAACCATGACTTGGTTGTATTCTGAAAAACCATCCAGGAGAGAGAACATCTCTAACCCAGCTACCTTTTGTAGAATATGTTCCATGGGAGGAACAAGGTAGTTATCCTTTTTGGAAGCTCTGTTCAAATTCCTAAAATCGACACAAAGTCTGATTTCCCCATTCTTTTTCAGAACAGGTACTAAATTTGCTATCCATTATGTGTGTCTGACAGGGAATATGATTCGAGCTGTCAGTAATTTTTGAAGTTCTTTCTTTACAAAGGGTTCCAAACTAGGATGCATTTTCCTAAGTTTTTGTTGGTAAGGTTTCACTTCTGGATTCATCGGTATGTTATGATGCATAATGCTAGTATCAAAAGTTTTCAGTTTGTCATAGGTCCATGCAAAAACATCCTTGTATTCTTTACATAGTCTGATGAAAACTCTTCTTTCTTCAACAAAGCAGTCAACTACAAGGTTAATAAATGGGGGATATTTTTCAGTACCAAGGTTGACTGGCTCATAGTTCAATGATGAACTGTGTGTCTTACAGTTGGTCTTGTGTTTAAACTTATCTTGCAAATCATAGAACTTTTCTAGGTTGATCACTGATTTGGGAACAATGTTGGAGGGATCAGTGAAATATTTTTCATGCTCAGCTTCATCTATCACCATATCTTGAAAGGTATCTTGAGCTGAGAGAAGTCTAGGATCTGTTGATCATCATCAAACACTTTCCAGCTTGTTACATTATCAGGGATGGAAGGCCTGTACATAAGTTCTATTGAAAAGGTATCAGGTGACAAGCCATCTGGTGAAATCATCCTAGATGTAGTATTTGCTAAGAGATTAGCATCAAAGTTTTGTGACCTAGGGACAGAATTGATGTTGAATGTAGTGAAATAATTGGTGAGTTCTCTTACCATCTTTTGATAATTAGTTAAACAAAGAGATAGACAATGTACCTTGTTTCTTACCCGTTTAACTATAATTTCAGAATCACAAAAACATTCTATCACTTGTGCACCCATATCAATAGCCTTTTTGAGTCCCTGCACTAGGGACTCATATTCAGCTACATTATTTGTACATTCAAATTCAAGTCTACAAGTAATCATGGTTTTAGTCCCTTTTGGGTCAATAAGGACACAACCTGCACTAGCTCCATCCTTGGATCTAGAGCCATCAAAGAATAAAGTCCATGCAATAGGATCAATCCTAAAATTTGTATTAACATTATACACATTATGTACAATAGTTCCAGGGAATGGTACAGTAGTAAAATTGGAAAACTGAGATTCATTTTGCACATTCTCTGGTGAAGAATCAGCGGGCAAATCCCCCAAAAGGGTATCAAATGTAAAATATTCAATATATGAGTTGAAATGACAAGCAGGCTCACTTGAATCATTAAGATCAATGACTATCTACTTCATAAATGGTTCCCTATTGATCTTAATCTTATTTGGTTATCCATTGTAGCGTAACCATAGGTGAGACCAATCAGTGGCAAAGTATCCATTGAGCTTCTCTGACCAATATCTGCTCAACCACATTCCATAGGCTTCAGGGATGTCAGCTACAACAATATCAATGGTCTAGTGAATCTGAGGATCAGCAAATAATGTCAACAACACATTTCTCAATCTCCTCACTACTCTTACTTTAGATATGTCAAACAGGACAATCTGAGCAATATAGGGTTCCCAAGTGGCATTGAGTTTCCTGCAGACAGACAGGGGCATCACATTGGAAGAGGCACCCGAATCTATCATGCAATTGTGTACATTTATGTTGAAGATTTCAAATGTAAGCAAGAAAGGAGGTGTCCTGTTGCTTCCATATTTTTTGTCTTCTGGTTTAGTAAAAGAGTCTAAGTTATTGTTTTGTGAATCTCTTGGTTGTTTGATTATCATACTTTTGGGTAAAGAATCCCTCATAGAAGGGATTTTCAAAAGTTCAAACAAAGAGATATTTGCTTTAACTCTTTTCAAATCTTTAGCCAAACTGTATTCCAATTCAGGAATAATTGTATCCTTTTGAGGAACACTTTTGCTTTTGTTGGGAGGTGTTGTTGAAGATGAAGGTTCCTGACCAGGTTGTGGTCTTGACCTAGTATTGTAAGGATGTTGAACATTAAACACTATCTCAGGTTCTTCTTCTTCATCATTCATTGGTAATTCATAGAAATAGATAATAGTATTAATCTGTGGATCCTCTTCTTCATCTCCTTCAGGTAAATGTGGATCTTGGTTTGTTTGATCATCAGAAGGTTCAGGGACATTTTTTGATTCAGTGGCTAAGGCTTTGAAAATGGAATAGATCTCTTCAGAAGTCAATCCTTCATTAGGATTAGGAGGTGGTGGATTTGGGGGAGGTTGTTAAGGTCTCCTGAAAGGTGGCCTTACAAAACCTCTGTTATTAATTTGATTCTCATTATTATTCTTTTTTAGATCAATCATCTCATTTGACATTTTCTGGATAAAATTCTTAATATCAGTCATTTCAAAGGGGTCTTTGTTTTGGGTAGTGAGCTTGGGAGAATTATCAGTTTTCTTCCTGGATGTAGAAGGTTGATCTTCTATAGCATCAGGATTATCTTTCAGACAATAGATATCCTTTACAACTTGAATGGCTTCAGCATAAGCTTCAAACAAGTTTTCTTTGTGTGCCCTTTTGACCCACATTGCAATAGGTATAGATAGGCCTTTTTCATAATAGGAAACCAAAAGTTGTTCTGCAAGAAGAACAACAGCATCATGTATTCTATTCCTTAGATAAAAAAATATCTGATTGTAATCTTTAAACCTTTCTTTACCTTTCATTTTCATGGAAGATAAGTCCAAAACTGAATCCTGTGGTGTTTTATCATCCCCAAACTTCTCAATAAACAATTTTTCAAACTCATCCCATGAAGTTATAGTTCTAGCTTCTAGGGAAAAATACCATGTGGATGCCTTCCCTTCAAATGTGTAAGGGAAGAGTACGCAAACCACATCTTCATGAACAACACTCCTAAGTCTAATGGCCTACATAAAAGTTTTAACATGATCTAATGCAGGTGACTTAGCATTAGGGTTGAACTTAGAAAGCCACTTCTTAGGGTTTTTAGGCAATTTGTGTTGATCCTCAAGTATGAATATCGCATCTTGGTCAAGCCAAGGTCTGTTCTTTCCTTCCCTAGCCATAGGTTGTTCTTCTTCTTCTTCAGATGAAGAGCTAGAAGAATGATCACTTTCAGATGAGGAGGATGATGATGAAGGAGGAGAGGGTGGTGGTCCACCTGAAGCACTAGTGTGTGAGACTTGCTCGGTTTCACTGAATAGTAAATCAAGATCAAATTCAGGGAATTGTTGTTGGTTTGATGAATTATTTTGCTCAGTATTCTGCTCAACTGAATTTTGATTATCTTGAATATTTGCATGTGGATTAATATTTTCTTGGTGAATTGATGATAATCCTTGATTTCTTTCTACATAGATCCTCTGCTGTAACATGGCAGCACTATCATTAGAAATTTTGAGTATCTGTTCAAGTGTGATAGGTCCCCTTGTGGGTGATACAATAATAATATCTCATGTTCTAAGATCTCGGTGGGTTGTAGAGATGACAGGGGTAGTATTAGGATGTTGCACCAGTTGCTCAACAGAAGTAGATGCTTGCGTTTGTCTATGGGTGACAATCGATATTCTTCTTGGAGGAGGTTTACTGGTACTTTGTTTAGGCATATTTTGTTTCATGCCCTCCTTCTAGCGCCATTTGTTGAGACCTCGGGTGTGCAGGGTCTGCAAAGTGCTGGAATGGGTTCCTAAATTCTCAACAGAGGGGGAAAACCCAGACTGAAAGGCTTCAAAAGGCCCTACACAAGGACAGTTCTATCCCTAGCCTATTTGGTATAGTTATCTCCCATGTATATACGGCCTCTGCTAGCACTCTATGAGTTGGTGATTTTTTATCCAAAGGATCCGTTTTCTAACAAAGAAAACAAAGTGTAAGAAGTTTGTAAACACAAATCTACTTAGAAGAATCTAAACTAGGTTAGATCTATGTTAAGGAAGTGTTTTGAGATCGGTGTTGATCAAGTTGATACGTAAATAGGTAAGAACATTCATCAATTAAACAGAAATGTGAAAGAGATCAATGACTTAATTGCTCAAGTTACAATTACTTAATAAAAATTAACTAATGGCAAATTGAGGGTTGTATGCATTCAAGATTTGACCTATAATTGATATGTTAAATGAAAAATTAACATCAATTATATTTTCATTGTAAAAACCATTTGCAGAAATTGATAAAAGTTTTGATTGAATAAACTCTCTTAAAACTTCATGAACACACAGATCATTAGCAAAGAAAAACCTGAACTATATATCACTGTTCTTTATAAATTGCAAAAAGATTGAAACAGTATTAGATAAGCCATTCGGAGTAAAATCACATTCATCAAATAAACTTGACAAATAAACAAAAGTAGATCTGAAAATTAACTTTATTGTATTTAATGACAGTCTGTAAGAAATTACAAGCTTGTATTGTTGTTGTATTTGTAACTTCGGAATGTATTTCATATATGTATATTGTATTCCTATAGAGATGTTATTATTCCTCTATACGGAAGTGTTTGTATTCCTATAGAGATTTTATTATTCCTCTATACAGAAGTGTCATCATTTATATTGTAAGTGTCGTAACTTATACTTGATGGGTTTCTTAACACCAAAATTGACTCCCTAGGTTGTGGAGAGGGTAATATTGGGTAACCACTAATCAGTCTGTGGTTTGCATCTCTGACCTAACACAAACAGAGAGGGCTCTCTCTTTAACTCACAGAAAGCTGGAAATCATCAAGATTGTCAGTAATGAAGAAACAGACCAACATTCAACATTTAAGATATTCAATGAATAACGGGTGCAGAAGATCAGATTTATGCTGGAGCAAATTGTTTGAAACCTTGGTAAGAGAATCAGGAGGAGAACTACATGGAAATGGAGTCAAAAGATGAATCATGAACACATAACAGTGTAGTTGCATAAGACATCTACACAGAGGCAAGGTAGCCACCCACGCACATCCAAAGAGCTTTAAGGGGTGAAATAGAAGAAGAATGAACAGTCCATCAGCATAGGGCATCTAACAAGGATGAATCCTATGCCAACTTTAGCAGAAACTAGTGGTGAAATGCTTGAAATGAAAGGAACAGGGCATTATTTGAATGAATCATATTCCAATGCTACCCTTATTTAAGCATGAGAGAAATTTAACATAATGAATTACAAAGAAAGATGAACAAATTAACAAGGAAAAGGAAAGAAAGACTGCAAGAAAGATGACATAGGAATTCTCTGCAAATTAACCTAGCCTCAAACACTCCTGATATATTTAACAATAAAATCTCAGAAACAGAGCTGAGCTCTCCTAGGCTTCAGCCCAATGATTCACTCACCCTTAGGTCTTATATTACAATGTATATATAGTTGTCCATGAGACTCATAGTCGACCTAATCCTAACAGAAAATGGTTACAATGTTTGGTGACAGATCAATACAACTCTGCCACCTATCTTTTCAAAACAGAAAAAATGAAACAAAAACCTAACTGCCTTTTACATCTGGAAGCAATTTTCAGTAAATGACAAAATTTATTGAAAAAATAAAAGATTGAAGATATTCCAAGGGTCCTCTAGGTGGCTGTCCCTCTAACTGTCGAATCTCTCATTTCTGCCCACTTCTGAATGCCAAGAATCTTTCAATATAGTCTTTGGTGCAGCCTGATTTCGGAAGGAAGAAACTGAAATGGATAAAATCCTATATTGCTTTGTTTCAGACAAAATTGCAGTCTCTTCCACACTTAGGACAGACTCAAGCAGCATGTATATGTAGCCAACATGGCCCCAAAATCCATCCATGTGAAAAAAGTGCTTGCAATCAGCTACTCAAATTTTTTGACTCTGCTGCACACCTTAGTCGCATATTTGGAGATTGAACATATCACTATTCCCGTCAAGAGCCTTGAATATTAGAGACAATTTTTCATTCCATGAAAAAAGCTTGAGAGGATTTGGGACTTCGCTCTTCGATATCTTGCTTGAGAGTTACGAATTGTTTATCTTGGTTAGGCTCTTCTGTTGCTTCTAAACAATTGTACTCTACACGTCGACCATTGATGCCCCAATCTTTTATGGGTCCTAGAACATGCAGTCAACCCCTTGAAGAGATTTGCCACCGAAGTCTATTGTTATTTGGAAGATTTGAAACTAGTAAATGCCTGGATGCTGCGTAGCAGGTGTAGCTGGACGCCCAATGCTAACTTTCTCATACTTCCACAACGACTCAACTGAAGATGCCAGCAAATGCTTCCACAACCATGGCTTAGGTCAGAATCACCTCGACAAACTCAGCGCCTTCGTCTTTTTTGGAAATTTTGATTTGTTCTTAAATAATCATTCCTGTTGTGGCTTTTGACACCACGAAGTCTTCATCTTGGCCTTGGCTACATGAGAATGGTTGGTGAAGAACAATACTAGGAAGAAAAACAACTCCCTCTGCTCACTCAGACTTCCCCATGTCACTGCAAACATCCCGGCTTCTGCACAATCGGCGTTAGGGTTTTCAAGGAAATGGGCAATTCTGTCAAAGAACAACGAGTTGCCAAAAAGTGGGGCCATTTCTCCTTTATTTCGACTTGGCTTACTTCCATCTTTCTCCTAGCTCGAACTGTATAAAACCAAAATTTTCAAGCCTCCTCGTAGTATCCTCTGAGAGGGATTTCACCCAAACGCGTGCAGCGATAGCAACAAGCTATTCTCCATCTCCGACCCTATTTCTGTCAATACAAATCGTGGTAGCTGATAGGTCTCCGCTTGAACATGAGAACGACTGAGCTCTTGGGGTCGAAACTCCTTCCTTTGACTGCATCTTAAAGAACGGCCTTTGAATGTAGCTCTTTGGTTATAGAGGCCTGGCCTTAGAATAACGCTTCCCTCCATCTTCACGGTTTTCAGAAGCTTCAGAAGGAAGAAACGTAGGCCATGGAGACCATGCATAAGCAAATCAGGCTACGGGCATTATAGAACTGTAAATGGTTGCGAAACTCTGAGCAGTGGAACGTGGGATTCTTTAATTTGGAAACAATAGAGCCATCTCCAGCAGATGGACCACCAAAATTTGCCGTGTCACAAAGAGTGTCCACCTTCACTATCTCATGCAGCCAACTCGTCTTCTCTGGTGGAAACGACTGGCTCAAAAACCTTTGCTGAGACTCTGATAAGCTTTGATGGTACTGACCACCTCATTCCTTCGTATCCACCTTTACCTTCTCGCCTCTTACAAAAACTACCCAACCTTCTGGCAGGGACCCTATCGCAGTAGATACAAGGCGTTTTCTTCACAAATTCTACGTTTAGGGTTTGTGAGTTTGATACTTTAGGTCAGAAAATAAGTCTCAAAAAGAGAGGAGACGACCTTTTCCTTTTATAATATTGCCAAACAACTTTAATTTCCACCGGTGGTATCGCATGGGCTCAAAGCAGTTTTCAATACCATTTCATGCATATGCGAGGGACCATTAGCTTGACATGTGGGATAGTGATCTCTTCCATCGCACCGGTCTTGTCTCCCATTCAATGAGTACCTTGACAATGCGACGTTGACGTGGATCTTGGCAAATTCTATCTGACCTGCTAATTTTCTGAATGCCTCGTCATGTGTACCGAACAACAGGCCTGATCCAACGCTATTACAAATGGGCGATTTGGAAGACGGGCAAATTCTGCACCCGTGGATTTGCCACGACTTACTGCCATGACGCCACCTTTTGCTCGATGGCTCAAATTGAAGAATACAATGCTTGCTTTTCAACGTTTTTACATATACATTTTTGTTCTTCTCGTTTATCCCACATGCAAAGCATAATCGGCTTTCTGATCCTTTATATACCCTCTAGCTTACATTACATATCAAGTAACAAAGAGAGGAGTCTTTGGTTTTGCGCGCTTGGGGTGTGGAGACTATGTAGGGTCCCCTTGGCTCGGCTCTTGGTCAGTTGACAAGCCCTCGGTGTTGGGCGTAAATACATTTTTGCTCTACTTTTAATTGAAGCTTGGGCTCAAACCAAAACCACGAAACTTAGGATATATAAAGTTAATCCCTTCTTTATAAACAATTAAAAAGCCCTCTTCATAACCTTTTGACTCAATTAAAAAGCCCTCTTCATAACCTTTTGACTTAGGTTAATTTGATAAGAAACCTTTTCTTCATAACCCCTTTTACCTTGGCCAAAATTATCAATAAACAATTAAAAAGCCCTCTTCATAACCTTTTGACTTAGGTTAATTTGATAAGAAACCTTTTCTTCATAACCCCTTTTACCTTGGCCAAAATTATCAAAGCATTTTCTTCATAACCTTTTGACCTTGGCCAAAATTATCAAAGCATTTTCTTCATAACCTTTTGACTTTGGCCAAAAGTTATAAAAATTAAAACCTTTCACAAAACCTTTCACAATGCTTTTTTCCATAGAAATCAAAACCTCCATTTAGCATAAACCCCTAATTAAAATCCTTTTGCTTTAATTCTTAGACTTTGGCTATATTATCATTTAGACTATAGAACTCAAAAGTTCTTCCCTCATAACTCTTTTCACCTAGCTTGATTCATGAAAGTAAAACCCTTAGTGCCTCCTCTTTTATAAAAAGTCTTTCCTCATTTGTCTTAGGTTTAAAGAACTCTCTTGGCCCCTCAAAAAAGACTTAGCTCATAAATATTTTAGGACCATTTTTCTTTTGCGATCACGGTGTCTACAACCGAAGACAAATGTTTCCTTCTCGGCCAAGCTTTGAAACCTCCCTCCATGAAAAGATGTTTTTATTTAGCACCGCCAATGTTGCCGAAAGATGATTAATGTCGTCAAAAGACAATTAATCACAAAAATGTTTGGGGTGCTAACAGGGTTATTAGACCACCTTGTTTGGGTCATCCCTGTATAAGTCATGTGACTTAAAGGGTTATTAGACCACCCTATTGGGGTTCGGCCCTGTCAGCATTATGTTATGTGGTTAAGTTAAGGCCGACCTAGTAAAGGTTATTAGGCAAGTCAAGTCAAGTATAAATAGAGTGCGGGAGGCACTCTATTTGATCATTCACTTTCTCACTCACACACTCATTGGAGAGTGGCGCACTAGTGGAGGAGGAGAAGCTGCTACTAGGAGGACTATCTCTTGTACTTGGGTTGTATCATTTCTCTCTCTATCTCTGAGGAATTTGTTCGGTTTTTCACCTTCTTGGTTTTCCCCAGTGAAACTCTGTGTCTCTTGTGTGCTTGCATTATTGTGTCCATGTTTGATATGCTGTAGAGATGTTGTACATGTTATTCTCTTAGTTAACATCCTAGATCATATTGGAATTTCTGAAAAACTAACATGGTATCAGAGCTAGCCAGAAAAAAGGCATGGTATGGCATTTATGACACTTGTTGCACTTGCGAAGCTAGGGCTTGATATAGAAAAAAATAGTCATCGTAGAAATTTCACTATAACTTCATTTCGGCAATTTTCAGTATCTAAAAATATTACAGGTCGAAGATAATATCCCCATGTACCTTGTGTCCAAAGGAGAGCCTCTAATTCGTTCTACTTTCATATTTATGATCTGTACAATATAGGGTTTCTTCATCTTCCAGATCTCAGTCATAAACAGGTGACCTAGGAAAAAAGGTCACAACTTGGGCTCGGAAGCTCCAAATGAAATTTTGTAAAAAGTGACAGGTAGGGCACGGACTTTACGTTCACAGGTACTATTTTCAGATGCCAAAATTGAACCAGTGACATGTGGCACTCCGTACAAGTTCGCTCTCTTGTTTTATCCCATAAACACGTCACGTTGCCATACTTGGCATAAATATCTCTCAGAGAATCCATTTAAGGTCTGACCTATGGTCTTGGAAAGATAATAGGTCAAGCTACCACAGGAAGAATTTGCAGACCCTGTAGATCTGAAATTTCAGAGTTACACCAGAAACAATCAAGTGCATATTTCTGTCAAAACAAAATTGGATTTTGAGCACCTTCATTCATGGCTCCGGGAATCTAGGGTTTTGGAGAATGTTGGAATTTTTGTATCGGAGACCATGGTTGGATGCTCCTCATCAAAATCGAAATTTAGAGACCAAGATCGAATTTTTGGGTTGGGCAGAAAGTCGGGCTTGATCAAACCCTAGTTCACGACTTTGATCGGAAAAGTGAAAAATTAGGGCTTCTACAAAAATGAGAATTTTTGAAATCTGTGACCATAGCTGGAATCTCCGTGGAAAAATCAAATTTTAGAGATTTGGATCAAACTATTTGGTTGGGTGAAGCTCCGGGAAACTCAAGCCCTAATTCAAGGTCCTCCCTTGTGAATCCGAAAGATTGAAAAGCAATTTTGAGGGGTGAAACTTTGCAGTTTTCAAATTCTGAGTATACCAGGTTGATTAGCTCATCAAGGCACATCTTTCTATTCTTTCAAAAGTTTGAAATTCAAAGTTTGAATTTTTAGGGTTTCCCTGACAAACCCTAATCCAACTCGAGATCCAGTTTCTGCAAATCAAGTGGATTGGGTTAATCTTAGAAGAGAATGGATTGGTCACCTGCATAAGTGAATAAGTTTCTGTTTCAGAGGGAGATGAGGCTAAGGCCTTACATAAGAAGATTACAAGCAATCTCAATAGGTATGACTTATCAAGGTATGTTTCGAGATCTGTTCATGGTATGTTTGTCTTCAATAAGATTAGTACAATCTTGATTAATTTTAGACTTGTCGTATCACCTTAATAAAAATATGAATGCATGATAGAAGATATTCATTGATTAGGGTTTTGACACTTATGATTGTACTAATGCATTGTGGTGTTGTATGAGGTGGATGTTGTCTGCTAACATGAAAGGTACATCAAGAAAGACAAATCATGTTCTAGTTCAGAACATATGACCATTGTGACATGAAGACAAAGATTCATCCATTGTCATGGATCAAATAGAATATCTACTTACGAGGTATGTATAACTTGGTTCTATAATGGTTAACCTATGAGATATGCAGGTTACTAGCACAAGTCATTGAAGAGAACAAGAAGACATTATGTGGGTATGTTAGACATAACGAGCTAGCATGCTAATCCAAGTATGTTTTTCCTATATCAAGTTAGAATCCTACCTTGTGTTAGGATCTCTTATATAAGTATACATGGCATGATTGATAATGATTATTTATGAAGTTAGAAATTTAAGTAATCTAGGGTTTACGCATATTATGTCTCTTACCTTGATTGATGATATGACTAACCAGAAGAGTTCTATGGTCAAATATGAATATGCATGAGTAAGAGAAGTCTTCCCTAAAACATTGAATGCTAATACTTATTATCTTTGTTTGAAATGATCATGACTATACATGTTTAAGATTATTGTGTTTTGATAGTATTGAGATTATACTAATAAATGTATGATTATGTGTGAGATCTCAAGGGTAACACAATGATGATACTAGTAAGCATGGATAGTGATCGAGGATGGATATAAGTTCAAGGACAGGTAATCCAGGAAGCAAAGATCAAGAGGGAGCACACTCTAGTAGTTCCTGCAAGGAAGAAAATATTGAGAGGGAGTCAACCCAACAAACAAACAAATATAAGTATTTGAATTGTCATTTCTTGCATACTTGTTTGTTTAAATAATACCGTTCAATGATATATATACTTATGTTCCTAGACTTAGGTTGTGTATTATGCATATTAGAATAATTACATTAATGAACAATATACTACTAATATGCATGTGATGGCTAAGTGGCCTATGGCACTGTACAACATTCCATTGCTACTTATCTAGAATGAAACCTCTTTGCTGACATGTTGGGAGTTGTGCACACTCTTAATAATGTTCTAGTAGAGATTGGAAGGCATCTAGAAAGTTACGGGATATGGATAAATGTTGTATTGAAGCATTGGCTAACATAATTGCATGACTGAATGACATATTTATTTATGTGTAAGAATTTGTTCTGAAAACTATGAGATGTTTCTAATCATGCAATTTAACTTGTTTTGTAGGAAAGATCGTATACCTTCACCTACAAAAGAAGGACTACAACATTTGTTCAACAACAAAGTTATCTATTGAAGATATTGAAGATATTGAAGTTCCCGGGATTCAGGAAGAATGCCATGATCGAGGAGTACTAGCTGATCATGAAGACTGATGTTTGGGATGCAGTACCAAGACCGAAAGGGAAGTCTGTTGTGACTTCCAAGTGGATCTATAAGATCAAGCATGCTGCAAATGGTAGCATAGAGAAATACATAGCGAGGTTTGTAGCTCGTGGCTTCTCCTAGAAAGAGGGAATAGACTATGAAGAGACTTTTACTCTTGTATCCACATACACTTCCATTAGATCAGTTCTTGCTCTAGCTGTAGTGATGAAATGGAAGATACACCAAATGGATGTCAAGACAGCTTTCTGGAATGTTGTATTCAAGGAGGAAGTGTATGTGGTGCAGCCACTTGGTTTTGAGACACATGACATGAAGTCATATGTGTGCAGGTTGAAGAAATCCTTGTATGGCTTGAATCAAGCTCCTAGGACTTGGTATAGTAGGATAGATAGCTTTCTATCCAGTTTGAGATTTACCAAGAGTGAAGCAGATTCCAACCTTTACTACAAGGTTGAGGAAGGCAATCCTGTGATACTACTTTTTTATGTGGATGACCTATTTGTTACAGGTGAGGATGGATTGATTTCCGATACCAAGAGGAAGCTTTTTGTTGAGTTCAAGATGAAGGACTTGGGGATGATGCACTATTTTCCAGGCATGGAGGTGTGGCAGAGTGCAGATGGGATCTTCCTTGGACAAGGGAAGTATGTAGTAGAGATCCTGAAGAGGTTCAGGATGATGGACTGCGAGGCCGTGGCCACATCTATGGCATCGAACCTGAAGCTTCTATGTGATGCTTCATCTGATCCGGTTGATGTGATGGTGTATCGTCAAATGATTTGGTCCTTGATGTGCCTGACAAACACGAGACCAGACATTTGATTTGCGGTGAACACATTGAGCCAATTCCTGACGGATCCCATAGGTGTTCACCTGATTACTGTAAAGCATATTTTGAGGTACCTAAAGGGTACAATTGATTATGGGCTCAAGTATGATGCGAATCAAAAGTTTAACCTGCAAGGTTATGTTGATTCAGATTGAGAAGGAAGTGTTGCAGATAGGAAGAGCACTTATGGGTGTTGTTTCAGTATGGGATCAGGTATGATCTCTTGGTTTATTAGGAAGCAGTACTGCGTAGCACTGAGTATAGATGAAGCAGAGAATGTTGCATCTTGTTCGGCTAGTTGTGAGGCAGTGTGGCTTCGAAAGCTACTGTCTGAGTTATTTGATCTCCTGTTGGAGGCTACTGGTATCTTTTGTGACAACTAGAGTTGTATGAAGCTCTCTGAGAACCTGGTGTTCCACGACAGGTCAAAGCACATTGAGATCAAATATCACTATATCAGGGATATGGTGCATAGAGGAGCAATGAAGCTCCTGTATGTTGTGACAGATGAGTAGGTTGCAGATGTGTTGACGAAACCACTAGCCAGAGTGAAGTTTGAGTACTTTAGAGAGAGGCTTGGTGTTCTTCAGATTGATGACACTTTGAGGAAGAAGTGATGGACACATTTGTTGGAGCCATTTAAAGCATGGTGAGAGGAGGATCTTTCCCATGGTTGTGGATGTAAACGTTGTGTGATGAGCATCAGGATGATGCTCCAGTTACTGCTCTGTATGCATCTGTTGGATGTTGGATATGATCAGTTGGATCATTTATTTGTATATGCATCATGTTGGATGTTGGATATGATCAGTTGGATCATGTATTTGTATATGCATCATGCTGGATGCTGGATATGATTAGTTGGATCATGTATTTGTATATGCATCATGTTGGATGCTGGATATGATCATTTGGATCATGCATTTGTATATGCATCATGTTGGATGCTTGATATGATCAGGTGGATCATGTATTTATGTATGTATCAGGTGGATACATTGTAATGTCAGGTGGATCATGTATTTGTGTATGTATCAAGTAGATACATTGTATGATTAGGTGGATCGTGTATTTGTGTATGAATCAGATGGATGCATTGTACGATCAGGATGATCATGGATGACGAGCTTCAGGATGTTTCTCTAGATGACATGCATCAGGATGATGCTATGATGATAATCAGGATGATCATGGATGACGAGCTTCAG
Organism: Larix kaempferi; assembly: GCA_027924585.1. Lineage (NCBI taxonomy): Eukaryota > Viridiplantae > Streptophyta > Pinopsida > Pinales > Pinaceae > Larix > Larix kaempferi. Next base: position 11,086,085 of record BSBM01000087.1, read on the forward strand.
GATGTTGCTCCAGATGATATGAATCAGGATGATATTATGATGATGATCAGGTTGATCATGTGATGATGTACATTAGGATGATGTATGGTGAGTGTCAGATTGATACTCTGTGGTTGTGGACAGGTTGTGCAACGGTAGCATGTAATACATCCTAGAGATCTAGATAGGTTGTGTTAGTCATGCAAAAGGTCTCATATGCTCTTTAGAGATCTTGCTTGGAAAGACACTCTTTTAAGGTTTTGCTAGACCACATGTAATACGTCCTGAAGATGTAGACAGGTTGTGCTAGTCATGTAAAAGGCCTCAGATGCTCTTTAGAGATCTTGCTTGGAAAGACACTCTTTTAAGGTTTTGTGGGGACCACATGTAATAAGTCCTAGAGATCTGGACAGGTTGTGCTAGTCACGTAAAAGGCCTCAGATGGTCTTTAGAGATCTTGCTTGGCAAGACACTCTTTTAACGTTTTGTGGTAGGGGTCACATGTAATAATTCTTGGAGATCCGGACAGGTTTTGCTAGACATGTAGAAGGCCTCGGATGCTCTTTAGAGATCTTGCTGGGCAAGACACTCTTTTAAGGTTTTGTGACAGTCACATGTAAAATATCCTGGGAGATACGATAGGTTGAGTTGTGTGCTCGTAAAATGCGTGGGATGCTCTTTTGAGGTTTTGTTGACACATGTAATTAGTCCTAAGGATTCCACAGTATGGCTAGTGATGATGAATACCTACAAGTGGTGGGCCTACATCCAGTATGAAAAAGGACTGACTCTGTAGAACTTCCTATGACAAGCAGTTCAGAGATTGATTGAGATAGCAGTAGCAGTGACAATGACGATGATCCAGTGACGATGATCCAGAGAAGAAGACTTGTGCTAGAAGACCTATGTCGAGAAATACCTTCCTAGTTAAGAGGGAGTGTTGATGTATTTTTAACTTCGGAATGTATTTCATATATGTTTATTGTATTCCTATAGAGATGTTATAATTCCTCTATACGGAAGTGTTTGTATTCCTATAGAGATGTTATTATTCCTCTATACGAAAGTTTCATCATCTATATTCTAAGTGTTGTAACTTATACTTGATGGGTTATTAGACCACCTTGTTGGGGTCGGCCCTATATAAGTCATGTTGCTTAAAGGGTTATTAGACCACCCTATTGGTGGTCGGCCCTATCAGCATTATGTTATGTGGTTAAGTTAAGGCCGACCTAGTAAAGGTTATTAGGCAAGTCAATTCAAGTATAAATAGAGTGCAGGAGGCACTCTATTTGATCATTCACTTTCTATGTCACACACTCATTGGAGAGTGGCGCACTAGTGGAGGAGGAGAAGCTGCTACTAGGAGGACTATCTGTTGTACTTGGGTTGTATCATTGCTCTATCTATCTCTTAGGAAGTTACAGGGTTTTTTACCTTCTTGGTTTTCCCCGGTGAAACTCTGTGTCTCTTGTGTGCTTGCATTATTGTGTCCATGTTTGATATGTTGTACATGTTATTCTCTCAGTTAACGTCCTAGATCAGATTGGAATTTCTGAAAAACTAACATGTATCAAAATAGGGCATCTCCAGTCTCTCCTACAGATTTTGTCCTCCAAATTCCATCCTGCCCCTCTACGAGAGATCATCTCCTTTAAATAAGAGTTACAAAATAATAATACAAAGAGTAAATTCCCACAAACCAGTATTACCAAATCAAAACTAAACTAATGTCCTAGAAAATATTTTCATTTGTCCCAAATCCCTAACAAGTCATCCACATTCAGATAGTTAGCTGAATGAAGCCCCAGTTGGGAATTACATTTGAATGTTTCCCTCTCATTCTTAGCTAACTTATGCCAAATACGGATGTAAATGTGTATTTTTCCTTCCAAGGTGACTGGCCTCCTAATTAATTGATCCACATCATCAATTTTGACTTCCTCGAGGTGTTGAATTATCTCCTTGGCCTCCTCGCATCTACATTTGACTTGCTCAACCATCAACTTGGGCGGGCAAGCATCTTCAATGAGCTCCAAAGCTAAGAACTGTAGTAATTCCAAAATGTTATCTGTTGCATACCATTGCCTGCTGCACATGGCCTGTGCTTTCTTAAGGATGTCTTCAACCAAATCATTAAGCTCAATCCAAGTGTTCAATGTGCCTTTGATATTCTTAACTGAAACTATTGAGAATAGGGATGTTTTCTTGTATGTCCTTGATATAACTCTGCCACTCACCAATGTTTTGACTTTCCTTAGAAGCTTGCATCCTTTTGGCTTTCTTCCCTTCAAGGACACTAGACATCTTACCAAAAGTGATATAGGTTTCCCTAATCTCCTCTAGTGTGTTAAATAGATTCTCCAACAACTTATGATGTTCTTCATTGACCTGGAGGGCCAAATCCTTAAATTCCTGGGATGGAAATTTAAAGAAAGTAGAAGAGGTTGCACTTGAAGTTGCATCGTCACATTGCTTTTGCAGTAATCCTATCTTCTATGTATTTGCAGAATTCTAAGTTTGTACATTATGAAGTTCATCCTGGAGAGAAGTATTGTTCTGCTCCAAATATTCTAACCTGTCTCCCCATATCCTCCTAAGATCAACAACATAAATTTCATGTTCCCTGCTCCTCTTCTGTCCCCTCTTTACTACTACTTTATTTTCCTTACTGTAAAAATAATGCCCAAGAGGGACTACAACATCATCTTCATACTCAGTTATTATTTTTGAAGTAATTGAAATGACATTCTCTGTTGAAATCAATGAAGATGTTTGAGTGAGAATTGGATTGGGTATAGGTATGGTAACTTGAGGAGTATTCAAAGGAGTAGAGATAATCAGAGGAACTGATGGGACAGGGGTTGGAGAAGGGATTGAAGTGAAGGCTTGAGAAAGTGAGACATGATCATCTGTAGCAGGTGATGATGAAGAAATAAATTTGGATGGCTCATCAGTGGTGGATGATGATAAAGTAGGTATGGGTACTTGCTGAGGGACAGTCGAAGACTGAACCTCTACAAAAATAGATGAGGGAATGGAAAAAGGGACAGAGTTATATGAAAATGGGGTGGCTCTGGAAGTCAGAGTATGAAAAAGTTGTGATATAGAAAATGGTGGGATAACTCCTGGGGACAAAGAAGTAAGATCATGAATAAATGACAGTAGTAACCTTCAACACCTGTTGATCTGAAAAGGAGTCATCCATCTCGATAGTATCTAGCAAATCTGTAACTACTTGTGAATCTTCAGTTACCTGTTCAGTCACTTTCTCAATCACTTCTTGAGTTACTCCTTCAGTCACTTCTTGAGTCAATTCGTCAGTCACTGATACTGGAGGATTGGGTCCATCATCAACATCACTGTCAATGAGATCAATAGTAGGGACCTGTGATGTAGGGATTTGGATTTTCTGTCTTTTAGCTGGGTGACCTCAGCTATTATCAAATCATCAACTACCTGTATAGTTGCAGCAGTCACTTGAACATCCACAGTAAGCTTAGAAGGTTCAACTGTTTGAGTGTCCAATACTGAAGTCAACTTTGCTAACTCTTGCTAGAAATGATGAGAGGTCTGCAACAAGGCTTTGACTTGTTCATTTGTTTTCACCTTAAGGAGGATTCTCCTATTGTTAACACATGATGAGCTATTGGATCCCATTCAGCTTTGAAGAATGAACAGTTGGGAAGGCCAAAGAGTAAGCAGAGCATGACTGCCAATAAATAGTAAGGATCCCTAAACCAAATAATCGGGTAGAGGTTATCAGCCTTCAGCACAAAACTGCTAGGTTTGATCATCCATGATTTCATCATTTCATCAAAATTGTACCTAGTTTTAGAGGATGTTATGAATTCAGGGCTAAGGGTTTGTGCAGTCGGCTTAAGAGAAAAATCGCTGATAAAGACTTCAGGAAAAAAGGTTGTCAATTGCGACCCGATACTGTCATTGAATAACTGGTCTTTAGGGTTAGCATTTTCCACAATCCATTTAACTAGGTCTGTGTAAGGTAGGAAAGCGGGTCGGGAAGCAATGGAATGGATTTGAGAAGCCCTAATCTTCTCATATGCAGGTCAGTCTTCCTTGATGTCAGAAAGATCATCATTATAAAAAATTGAATATATCTTGGCCGAGTCCATTTGGTATGTTTTAGTAACCCTCTCATTGGTATCTGAGAAGATACCAAAATTAGGGTCCTTAGTCAGTGAATCCCTATGGACTGCCTTAGATCGAGTGTTCCGTGACATCTTGGAAAAGCTTGGAATTTCTGGTAAATAAATAAACAAAATAAAACTAAACAATAAACAGGAAACCGTAAGCAGCAAATGCAAAAACGAAAAACAAACCAACCTGAAAATAACTAAAAACTTGTGAGAATGACCCTGGTAAGAAATTCACAGTAAAATCCACGTAGCAGCATACATTTCGATAGTGAAAATGATAAAGAAAAATAGGAAAAATCATGTATTTATCAATTTCTGGTCGGATCATATCTGGACCGTGGGATTAAAAGAAAAGAGCGACTGACATTACCACCTACGGGATGCGGGATTGGGTCCACAAGTTTTATTTTCAAATTTTATTCAAAATTCCCGCAATCCACAATCTGCAATTTGTGGGTTGTGGGTTCACAAATTGCAAAACAACGAACAAACGTGTTTCCGAAATCCGCAACCCGAAATTGCAGGTTTCGAGTTTCGGAAACAAAAACAACGTTTAAAATTAAAATAACGCTTCCCGCATTCCGAAATCCTGAATTTGTGGGTTTTGGGTTTCAGAAATGTAGAATGTGATTTATTGACATAATGACTTCCCGCATTCCGAAATCCAAAATTTGCGGGTTTCAGGTTGCGGAATCGAAATTTCTGAAAAAATATTAACACAGTCTTTATGCAACCCACAATTTTGGGTAATGGGTTTCAGGTTGACGAAAATCCAAAAGAAAGAACAAACAATTCCCGCAATATGCAATTGCGGGTTTCAGGATTTGCGGGAAGAAAATGACACTTTGAAAAAAAAATGAAAGTTTTCCACAAGGCAAGAAAATCAACCCAAAAACTCAAAAAATTTCAAAGGAAAAATGATTACTGTACAAACCATAAGCAAAGGTATGAGATCATACCAACGAAATTTAAGAGAAATGTCATTTGGATAAGAAGCTTACCCAAATACCTTTGTATTTACAAAAATTCGGGGCTCCCATGATCAAATGAAGCATGGGATTTGTTGTACCTACAACACAATGCCACTCATTTATCTGATCATATTCAGGAGTGGAGAAGATGGAAACGACTCATTAAGGCTGAGATTCCCCCTGAATTCCTATTGGAGTGGTTCTTGAAATCATTATTACCTTACATCTCTAAAGATGTGTCAACTTCTGGAGTTACTTCTAAGGAAGAAGCTATTCTAAGGACCCAACAGCTTGACCTGGTTTATTGACATTCTAGGATCCTTTATGAAATCATACCCGATGCACCTAGGTCAAAATCTGATCTTGGAAATCAAAAACATGGACCACATGTTGATGGAATTGTGGGTTCAGCTGACACATCCACGTTAGAAGATTTGCAGAAACAAGTTCATGCACTATCTATAAATTATTTGAATGTGGAAGCAACTAATGTTGCATCCTCCCTGACACAAAATGAAACTGTATAGAATTTGCAGTCAAATCAAAAGGGTTCTCAGCAACCCAACAATAAAAAAAAGGGCAAGAAAGGGGAGGGAAACCAACAAAAGCCCAAAACTACTGAAAATGCCGACGAGGAAAAAAGAGAAAAGAATAAGGTGAAGTTTCCTTGCAAAATTTGTAAGGATGATCACCTCACTCATCAATGTCCTCTCATAGATGAATCCCAAAAGTTGTTAAGTGAAAAGAATCCCTACGTTCTGAAGGATCCTTTTCCCAAAGGACAAGTTTCAACTTATGGTAGCTCTAATACTGGGTCACTCGTTGTACCACACAGGCTGATCAATATTACATTAATATGATTAAATCTCATGCTTTCTTGCAAACGAGATCCCAGAATTACACCCTGGGTACACAGCAGAAAGATAAAGAGATCCCTGAGTCATCCGTTCCTCTTCATATAGAGAGACCTACAAATCCTATGCCGAAGATACCGAAAGGTTTCTACAAATAGGAAACACACAACCCTAATGAAACGGATGCTCCAAAATACTCAGTTGTGGAGGACCTATCCCAAACACTGTGTGCTATGTCTTCTCTAGAATTTTTTCAAAGTTTCCCATTGCATCAGAATGCACTTCTAGCAGAAATAGGCAGTATTGATTCTTTAAGTATGTTATCTATTTTTGACATGTCAAATGTAAAACCCCGGTTTCCCTACCACGTGTCCTTCCAGATCGAAGTAGTCCATGGTGTTAAAAACTTTGGACAAACAATAGTGGATGAAGGCACATCAACGTGCGTAATGTCTATCTCTTGTTGGAAAGCCCTAGGCTCTCCGGAGTTAGTCCATTCAACTACATTACTTACTACTTTTTATGGGAGGTATTTCTGTTTGCGTGGAATCTTACCCTCATTTGAGATCCATCTTGCAGTTAAAGTAGTGTCAGTAGAAGTAGAATTTGTAGATGTTTCTCTCGATTACAATTTGTTGTTGGGAAGGATCTAGGCGTATGCAATTCAAGCTATTCCTTCATCCATTTTTTGGGTGCTTATGTTCCCCCATGATGGAAAATATTGTCACCATTCGTGAATTAGCTTATTCTAGGAAAAAAAATACAACTTCTTCAGATTCTAATATTTCTTTGATTGATCAAACCCGTCCGCCCAATGAGAGATTAGGGGTAGGTATGTACTCATCCTTGATGGAAAATTTTGACTTCCATTCTCCTATCAATTATATTGGTTTCATGAGTAATGTTAATATGTTATCCAAGGATATCTTCACTTTTTCTCAAACAATTGATCCTTGGATCCTTCCTACTATGGATGAACCAAACGTGCCCCTATCTGTCGCAGAAGTGACTTATCAAGCATCACAAAATGCTGGGATAGATCATATCTTGAATCCTTTGGTCTCTATGGAGTCAGATATTGATTATGCACCTGCATGGGAAATTGACTCCACCCATTCATTCGATTGTTTAGACACTGTTTTCCCATCATATGAGGCTATTCTTGAAGCCATGGTAGGTCTAGATCATCCTTGGGAATATATGCATCATCGATCCTATATCCTTCTAAATATGAACAAAGTCAAGAATGGAGAGTTTTCAATGAGACCTGGTGGAAATGTCGACTGGTCCATTAACCCTTTAGCGAAAGAGGAAATTTTAGCTGAAGGTAATATGGAAAATAATTCAACAACTATCCCAATCAATATTTCCATTAAACCTAACGTCGTGGAAAATATTTTCATTGAAGGAATGTAATATCCTTGGGAATATTATACAAAGATATTAACTCAACTCCCAAAAAGTTTCATAAATTTTACTAGTAAAAATTTCTGTCAATTCCTTCGAACAGTGCAGGAGGTAAGTGAGGGGTACTGAGGTAAGGAATGACGATGGTGGGATGAATATTTAATTCTAAAAAATGTATGAGGTTAGGTGCAGAAACAGTAAATCAGATCAGAGTGAGAGTCCTAATCACAAATCACTGGGGCAATTTATGTTTCGAGCATTAGCCAGGCTGAAGTCTAATCCAAAGCTTCCCGGGCACACCAACATATGCTTACTAGAATGGGTGGATTCCTGAGAGTTAATGATAGAGTTTATATCGTTCAAATGAGGGCTGGTTATGTTCAGGAACATATTTTTTCAGAATTGGGACAATTTGGAAAGAATTGGGGTTTTTGGGCTCTCCCGGGATTGCTGAGCTAGTATTTTTCTTAACTTTCCAATAAGGGTTTAAAGGCTTCTAAAATATGATTTTTTGAATTGATATGGATACTAGACTGATTTAAGGACCAGATCCAACTGACAGAATGTAAAAATATTTCTTAGAATGGAAATGACAGTGAAATTGGTAGAACTAGTCTAGAATTGACATCAATCTAGCCAGTCTTGCATTTTAACTTCACAAACTGCTTTCAGAAACCAAAAAATATATTCTAATATTAATTTAGACTCTGATATAACATGTTCCACACATAGAACTTGAAATATGACTTTCATAATAGTTCTTCTTTCATGAATTGCTTGCTTCTTAAATGACAATGCCTCATAAGATAATCTTCGATTACAATCAGTGAGAGAATAGAGAAGAGAAGGAAGTAGTTACTGTGGATCTATTATGGAATTGAATATCAGTCCATCTACATATTAGATGGCTTATCTTTCTTCACTTTGAGTAGCTGAACATCAAATGGGCGCCATCATCAACTAGCTCTCTTCTTCAGTGGAATCACCTCCAAATCTAGTTGTGGGAGTAGTAGAAGTAGAAGAGGAGTGGAGAATGGTTCTGATATTTGATATATAGAATTTAGAAGCCACTAATATCTGCAAATATCATATTCTGGAGTGCACTAGAGGTCCTGGGCACACCTCTCCATAACTATCTTCATCCACTAGTGTTCCTTCATTGAATCTAGCTGCAAATCTTCTCCAATGGTAGTCTCTTCTTCAATTTGACATTAAATGTCCATGGCTGAACTGTAATAAATGTTACTGGCTGTAATATTGATTGCTAGACCTGCATAACACTCATAGGACACTCACAAGGCCTTGGGGAACATCACCCAAGAGGAATAGTTGAGGCACAACACTCAACATATGAGTAGCTCAGAGCTCTCATTCACAAATTGCAAAATGATCAAAAGTTCTTGAATGAAGTTGGAAACCTTCTTAAATAGAATTCCTATTGACCTGTTGAGCAAGTTACTTATCTTGGTGACCCATGAGAATAGGTCACCCATGAGTGGACATACTTTCGTTGCTTTTCTTTGACTTTCCTTCTCTTTTCCTCTTTTTCGGACTTTCCTTCTTTTCTGAACTTTCCTGCTTTTCAGACTTTCCTGCTTTCTGGATTTATGCTACTTTTCCTTAAATATTCCTCTTTTCTCATTTTTGGCAACATTTTTGGACTCTAGTGCTTACTTGACTTCTACTCCAAGTAATTCCTTGATTTTCTGAGTCTCATCACTTAGGCAAGTTTGGCTCACTTAATAATTCGAATTTCCTGGCCAAGTCATCAACCACTTGGCACATTTATTAGAAATAATTATTTAAATGAAAATAATACCACTCAGAAATAATTTAACATAGCAATTAATTAATTATCCAGTAATTAATTAATTAATAAGGTGTAATGCCTCAAAATTTCCCCAATTAATTAATAAATCACCTTAGCACTTGAATTGGGGGTTAATAACTTCATGGGGGCACCTCCTTATCCATTTAATTCCTCAAATTCACCCTTAGGAATCTTACTTCATCCATCCATTAATTATTTAATTAATGCCTAGCTGACTTAGGCTAAAATCATCCCCATGGACCATAGGAAATATTGGGAACATGACAGTCCTCCCTTCCCAAGATTGCTTGTCCTCAAGCAATGTCAGGATTCCACCAAGCTTATGTTGCACCAAATTTGATTATAATTGTCCCCCATCCATTGAACAATTTGTAAATTACTTGGGCCTTTAGGAAAAATGTCTATGTAAAACAAACTGTCCTATAATTTATATCTGCCATTAGCCAACAAATGAATAGAATTTTAACCTTGTTACGATAACTGATTAGAATTCCAGGGTCCCATTGTTTCTCCTCCAAGGAGCAGAATTCTCCTGTCATATTTGGAAATCTGTCAGTCAAGTGTATTCCAGGATCCCAAAGTATCAACTCCATTTTCCCCATCCTCAGAATAATTTTAAAGAATCTGTCATCAAACATGTGCCTTTTCATCCAGGGAATAACTGCTAGGGTATTGCTTCCAACCAAACCAAGTGGGGAGCAGAATGTCTCTTCCAGTGAAAAAATCCAATGGCTCAACTCTCTACCATTGGACAAAAATTTCAAGCATCCTTCCCAGCATGTGGATTCCCTCTACATAGGCCAACCTCTGCAAGTAAAATGTTTCGTTAATTTAACTTGGCAACTTTCTTGCTTAGCTGCCTTCCCTTGACCATAAGCATAAAAAAAATTAGGAAGTTTCATGGTTGTCTGGTAATCTTTCACCCAATCCATATGTGAATGAGTGACATCAAATGGATGCAAAATATACTTTTTTTTTTTCTGCTCACAATTCAAGAAAATGTCAGTTATAATAAGAAATTTATTGCAGAAACAAGTGAACTTTTTACCTTCCAGATTTTATTTTCTAGTAAGACCTCTATCCATCCATCTGGTGGGTGAATCAGAGATCCTGCTTGTTGATTCACATGAGCTTAAATCAGCCATCTCTACTGCAATAAGATCTATCTCCCATAGGAGCAGATCATGGTCCACCTGTGGTACATGTGGCATCAACAAGAAAAAATTCTTCACCCACTGTTCATTCCCCATTGTTATTGTTGAATCCAGGACATGAGGGGAAGTGTTGTGGGGAAAATGCACCTATAGTTCAGGGGAGAAACTAGCAACTTACGGTGATAAAGATAGACTTACAAGCATTCTGCAAGTACAACAAATAAGTGAAGAGATTAGGGTTTAGAGATGTAGGAACCTTATTCAGAAGGTTGATCCTAGCTTTGCCTCCCTCGCTCTTCAATGCTTATCCAGTGTCGTAATGCCCAGACTTGCAAAAAATCTTGATACCTTTTTCAAACACATTTGACTACATATATAAGACTGATATCCATGACATAACAAGACATCAAACTATAGTTAAACAACAATCAAATCTGAGACACATTAATAGGTCATATTTGGAAAGAGAAGAACGTCTGATCTTTATTGATGAACGAAAGCAAGTACATAAAGTTATACCTTCTTTCAAGCTTGGCACTTCACGAAACCTAGATTCAAGATCTCCTACTTCTGTTCTCCAAGGATCCCAACCTCTAAGCAACTGTATTAGAGTTTATCAAAACTGAGGCACAAGAGAGGGGGATGAGGGTCTCCATTCCTCCAGCATAAGAATGTTCTAAGCTTGGCCCCTTCACATGGCCCTTCTACCCTCCTTATATAGTCAGTGAGGAAGAGGAAAAGAAGTTATAACCGCTCAGAAGGTTTCCCAACCAACTTAACTTACTCAAATTTCGAGATTTTGACCAAAACAGGGGTGTACGCTACTATTTCACAGTGGAGTAGCACTCAAGAGGGTTGAGCACTACTATTGTACACTAGAGTAGGGTACACACGCTACTATCATGCCTATGTACCAGTGCTCATGTTAAAAATGGCCAAAAATAGGCTTTTCTGCTCATTTTCAGGAGATGGTTTAGTCTAGAAAAATGTTCCTAAGGGTCATATACATCAAATGGGTCAAGAATGAGGTAATTTAAATCATTTTTAGTGTCCCAAATGACTCCTCCATCCACAAATTTCCTGTTGTGTGACTGAAACTTGATCTCAAGAATTGTCGTCATGCGACCAAGGGAAGCAAGTGTCATCACAGACAGAGAGGTGTCATTTCAAGCTATAACAGATGCCCCCTAATGTATGAGGTTAGAGGGAGTGCGAGAAATGATGGCCGAAATACATTATAAATAACAAAGAGTTGAATCATGGAGGAACGGAGAAACCAAGAATCATAGGCTCAAATGAAGTACCTGAAATCAAAGGTAATGTCAGACAAACTCATCCTTGGGGTAACTGTCCATGTTCAAATGGTGGAACATGACCTCCAAGAGGATACAATAATTATCCAAATACTGATGCATATATCATGGCCACTAGAATACAAGCGTGGATCCATGAGGAACATAAGTGTAAACATAGCCACATAAATACAAGGTGGATCTATCCCAAAATTGGAGAACATAGCCATAGAGAACAAGCTGGATCTATGTCTCATCAAGAGCCAAAAAGAGTGGTGCTCAGTCTTGCGCAACTTGGGTGATAACATAAATAAGGTGATGCTATCAAGGGTCCCAAGGTCTTCATCCAAAAACAACCCAAGGTATAAACCTATCCATGCAAATAAATGAGTTGATGTCGAACATGGGAGGTATCGTTTGATTACCGGTCATTGATGTATACCGTTAACAAATGCAAGGGTGTCCACCAATAATGAAAATGGAACCCAAGGTATCTAGTACATTCAAGCAAGTGTGAATAAATGGTCTTACCATCGAACACTTGAAGAATCCATCGGATAGGAGACATTGAGGTATTCCCATCTATCCAATAGCAAGGGAAACTGCCACTAATGACTACAATCCCCAAGGTACTAATCGAAACTCTAAACTTCATTCCCAGAGCACAATGAGTTGAAGTCGATGGGAAGAAGTCCATTGGAAGGGAGGCCTTAATGCATCCTCCATCATCCAACACGAGGGACACTCAACAGGTATGAGCTAATTTGGAGTAGGACTAAACACATGATGAAACATACTGACACTAAGGAATGGCTGACACATGAGGTCAAGGCAACTGCAGAATGGCCGACACAGGTTATATCCTTGAACAGTGAGCATGACACAAGAGTGACTTAGGCATATTTTAACACAAAGAGACCATGATACAAATATGCAATGTAGGAGACATTAATAGATTCTCCATATGATTGGAAGACTAACCAAACAAAGGAGTAAGAACTCTGAGATCAGTTTTACCTTAAGGCCAACACTAGAACCCAATTTGTTTGATAGACTCAAAATAGGTGCTTTGTTCAAGGAGATAGTTGACTTGCTACCATCATATTGAAAGATATTTTAACATTCTTCCCTTCCCTTTCCTTTTTCATTTTTTAATGAGCTTGACAAAAAACTAAAGCATGCTCGACGGTATTTTCATATTTAACGAGTCTGAAAAAACCTAGAAGAAAACTCCATACACCTATCCGTGGATTTTATATCGAGCCCGGATTGGTATGTGCTCGACGGTGTTTTCTTGCTTATAGATTTGAAAAACTTAAATAGTCCTCTATACACCTATTCGTGGATTTTATATCGAGCCCAGATTGGTCTGTGCTCGGTGGTGTTTTCTTGTTTATAGAGTTGAAAAACTTAAACAGTCCTCTATACACCTACTCTTGGATTTTAATATCGAGCCCAAGTAGGTTAATGCTCGCCTGGTGTTTTCATATTTCGAGAGTCTGAAAACCCTAAAGACAACTCCAAAGGTCCTTTTTCGTAAAGTTAGTCTCCTTCCCCGAAAAAATGTAAAATAATGGAAGAAGAACTCTTCTAGCGCATACAAGAGTATACCTAGAGTATACATTTTCCGTAAATTATCCACCAAGGCCCGGAAAAGGGGTAATTATATACCTAAGTGGATGACAGTTCAGTTATTTTAACGAGGCCGAAAAGACAATTATGCTCGGCAAAATTTTCCTATTTAAGGAGTCTGAAAAGGGCTTAAAAGAACTCCATAGGGATCTTTTCCGTAAAGGTTTATTGAGTCTGAAAAAGTAAACTCATGACCTCCTTACTATTTTTAATGAGCTCAAAGGAGATATGAAAATGTTCATAACTTTCTTATTGTTTTTAAGGAGCTTGAAGTGAAGATGAAAGAAATGCTCATAGCCTCCTTACTATTTTTAACGAGCTCAAAGGGAAGGGGGAAGACTGCTCATAACCTACTTACTGTTTTTAATGAGCTCGAAGTAAAGGTAGAAGAATGCTCGTAACCTACTTACTGTTTTTAACGAGCTTGAAGTAAAAGAAGAATGCTTGAAATGGGAGGATACAAGTGTCAGGGACATGTGAAACTAGCTCCAAGCGCATGGAACAAAGATATGCTTAATGCAAGAAACATGAGCAAGATAAGGACACTCGGGGTGTGTTTCCTCTAGGTAAAAGGTGTCAAAATGCGAAGGAAAAATGATACAGGGCTTAGCAGAAATGAGATCAGAGATGGAGGCTTATATAATGAGCTAAAAGCGTGAAAGCTGGCATCGAGCTCATTAGCGCAAGTGGGATCATAACAGATGCATATGAAACTTGAACACAAAGATGGGAGCCTTATCAGAGATGGCCATAAATATATGAGGAAGAAAGATATGAGGCTTCTTCTCCAAGTCATGGTAAATCTAAAAAGGCTCCCGAGCCTATGAGAAAAACTCAGCATGGGCACCAAAATGGCATAAGGGTGCTGACTAGGGTGACCCATGTTAGGTAGGCTCTGCTATCAGACTGGTGCGCAATGCATAAAGAGATGGCTAACACACCAATATCCAACAAGTTAGACCCTATGGCAAATTCAGATGGCAAAAGGTTCAAATGCAACATAACAGCGGGGAAGCCTAAACCTATATGCAAGGTTCCAAATATACCTGACAAGGTCGCACAAGGTGTCAAAAGAGACCAATAAGCAAGTATAAATCCAACTAAGAATCATGTCTCCAAGAAACATTAGTACCAGGATCATATCTAAAACATATGTAAGGAAAGACCCGATACAAGTCACTGTGGTAGAAATACTTTCAACTTCACTATCATCAACAACAGGCATAAACAAGGCATAGTTTTCAAATGAAGACTCTATGGTACCCAATCCCGAGCACTTACAATCAACAAGATCAACTTTACGATGAAGATCAAAGTTGAAGGACATGATGGAATCTATAGAAACAAATTCATCATCACGGGAGTTGAAAATTCTAGAAGTAGAATCAAACTCAGTAGGAACACCGATTTGCGGATGTATAGGAGAGTCCAAAGACTCAAAAGTAGGAAGATATGACTTTAAGGTCAAACCGGGGCTAGACATGACTACGACTGGATCAACATCCGAATGAATGGCAGACTGTACTATAGACTCTAGGAAAGCTTCATCGGAAAGAAGCATATCATCCTAGATAGAATACATATCTAAACATTCAGATGGAGGTGTTACTTGGTCAAAAGCTGGGACCAAGTCCCAAGAAGGTAAGCATGAACTTAGAAAATTCTTCTCAGTAGCAGTTGAACTCAAGGAACAATATGCCACAACATTCCCATGTGACATAGTAGTGCTTAATGACGAGGGATCTGACTGGTCTACAGTTGGGTAATAATGAGGATAAACGAATGCAATCTGGTCAATGGTGACAATGTTTTCGTTATGAGGGAAATGCATCACACGAAAGAGCGTAGACATCACAGCATGCTTAGCATAAACGTAATCACACCCGAGGATCATATCAAAGTCAATAGGGTCCTTTAAAACCATAAAATCAACTAAGACTGTTTTTCCACCCAAGGTAACGGTGCCTGATGGAGGAATCCGATCGGTTCACTAAGTATTCTATCGAAGGTCAATGGCCAATTAACAACTGGAATAACATTAGGGAAACCCAAATCTTTCCAAGCATAAGCGGATAAGATACTAACAGAAGCACCTTCATCAACAATGCATCGATCAACCATATGGTTCTCGATATCAACCTTTATCTGGAAAGGTGTCGAAGAAGAAAGACGAGGCTCGACTAGACTATTCCAATCAAAGGAAATGATCCTTGGGCTTGGTAGGGGTTCACATGGCACAGATGAAGTACCCCCTTTTTCAGGAACATCCAAACTGGTAATGCAAAAGACTTCAGTAGTAGGTGCATCAATCTCTAAAGGACTGATGGGATCGGTCGAATATTGCATCGATTCGATCACTTCACTCTCTGAAGGAAGAGTGTGGCCGACCAAAGATTGCATTGGTTTAACCACTTTATCAACCAAAGGTTGATCTGACTACAGGGAATCTATAGACAACTCAGGAATAGAGGTTCCTTCAGACATGGACCACACTCTTCGTGCATCTGGAATCGCAGGGCATCGGTGAGTAAGGTGAACTCCATTACAAAGTTTACAAGGTAACTTTGGTTTCCATCCTATAGGTCGAGACTCCTTTACAACGTCAGTACTCTCAGTATGACTAGCATTGGCTGACAGCTTGCCCCCAGCATGACTTGCAGTGGCTGGTTGCTCAGAAGCAGAAGACTTTTGAACTAAGAAACACACTGTTTGCACTTCTGGAAGTACAGGCACAAATAAGTAAGGTGATCTCCCTCGCAAAACTTACAAGGGAACTTAAGCTTTTGTTTGTTGGGTTTGTCGACAATGTCAACTCCCTCAGCATGACTTCCAGTGGTTGAACTGGTGTCTCCAGTATGACTCACAGGAACTGGTGACTTGTCATTAATATGACTAGCAGTGATCAATGACGTGGCCTCAACATGACTGACAGTGGTTGAAGACAAACTTTCATTATGATTTTCAGTGACTAAAATTTTTCTCCCAGCATGACCTCCAGAGGCTGGGTAGGTGCCCCCTACATGATTTACAGAGGAAGGGTGCTTGCCCCCATGTTTTGGCATCTTCTTCCTATTCTTCCCCCATCTATTCCTTTTAGACTGCTAGTTACTAGTATTGCTACTTTCGCCACATGAGGTAGAAGGAGGAGGAGAAGATGTTACTGGCACAAAAGGTACAGGGTTCTGATGCTCTTGATTTGAGGTGCTTACAAAATAAGCGTTCGGAGCATGCAAGGAATTCAGAGTGGAGAACAACCAAACCGGAAGCCCTATAGTGAATCCAGGAAGATTTAGAGTAGCCATTAAGGGAGTGCCAATGTTTCCAATGAATGGAACAGCACAAGGATCCCCCGGAACAGGGGTACCTTGATTGGCACTCGTTGGAACGCTAGACATAGTTTCCTACTCAAATGAACAAGAAGTTCTTTAACAAAAACTAAAACAAGTAGCACAAAGAGCACACCACTAAAAAAGGTCCTAGGTAAATCGAACCAGGAAAACAGATGCCTTCCGGAGAAGAGTCTGGGATGATGAGGGCCCATAACAGATCAACGAAGGATGAAGAATAGTTACCCGGCGTCCACAATACAATGACTAAGGGCGCAAGCACTGTAATCACCCAACCGCCCTCCCAAAGACCTGTAAGAGATTTCCTCCCACGTCTGTCCTAGGTACAGTAGATATACCCTCCACTGTCACCTGTGTATGAACCTATCGTCAGATACTAAGGATACCACCACACCGAAAACTCCTGGGGGAACAATCTCTGGTCAAATTAGAAGGCGTGGGTAGGGTAACTGAGCCCGAAACTCAAAAGAGTCACCAAATGTGATCCAATCCTGGTATATGCTCGAAATAGAAAGTATGAGGAATATTCCCAACAATCTAATCTCACAAGACCTACTGCATAGATCCCAGGCAAGATTTGAATGAAGTGGGTTTACTTGTGATAGTCTAACTACGATTTTTGTGTAATGTGTGATCTTGGGTGGTTTAAGGTGTTTTAAACCCAAGATCCTAACCAAGACTAGTTGGTGTAGTGTAACCTAGAAAAGAAACTGTTACTAGTACATTTTATTAGGGTTCATTTTAAAGGTTACTTGCTTACTCAAAAAGGTAGTGGGTGTGTGAGAGTGGTTATAATAGAGATAGAGTACTGAAAATGAAATATTTACCACCAAACAAATCTTTTCTTTTCAATGCAAGTCTTAAAATTATGATCTAGAATGCATATGCAAATGCAATTTTTAATATTTCGAATGCAAAAAAGGTAAAAATAAAGTCTAAATGTACAAAATTAAACTCAAAACCTAAGAATGCAGCTACTCAAGCAAATAGATATGCAAAAGAAAACTTGTTCTTTTTGATGCAAATCACTTTAAAATCTTTTAAGCCACTTGCAAGGTACTCTATTCAGAAAATAAATCAAAATTCTTTATGCTTTCAAAGGTAAGAAACAAAACTGAAACTAACCTACTATCAAAGCAAAGCAAAGAAACTTTCAGGTTCTCTTTATTGAAACAGTAAAAGCTACCAAATATGACTTTCAAAGTCTTATTGATGTAAGCATGCCAACCATTAGGAAAAGAGTACAAAAACTACTTTTAGACCCAAATGAAGCAAATGAATAATGACTAAGTATGGCTTGGTTAATTCAGGTCTGTACATAAACAATGCAAACAAGGTCTTGAACAACAGCCAAAACACTTGAGCTTTCAATACAAAAGAAAACTTAAAAGCATAAGGGAGGATAAAAAACAAATCTAAAAGAGAAATTTCACTCAAATAGATACAAACAGAGTCAAGAAGACTCAAGAGGTTTCAAATCCAATGGAAATGGGGTAATCAGGCTCAGTCAGACACAAATTAGGGTACAAAACACCAAACGGGTCCACAACCCCCCAACTTGGGTCAACAAGCCCCAAAACTTTCCAAACAAGCCCAAATTGATCAAAAGAGGTTCAAATCATGAATGTAGGATCAGGTCAAGGATGGAATACCACTTACAATGGTTTAACTCATACCTAGGGTCACCGGGGACCTTAAAAAATGCAGCCACAACCCCCAGATTTAGGTCCACAACCCAAAAACTCAAAAATTTCAAACCCATATTTTGAGTGCTACTGTGTATGAGGCATACTAGCGCCCATAGCAGGATGGGCGCTATTATTCTGAGGAAATGTAGCATATGGGCATTATTGTGTTGTACAAACAGTAGCGTACAGGTGGAAAAAGTTGGAAAAATGGGGTTAAAACCCCCACACCTAGGTCCATAAGAGTTTGCAAGGGCTGGGAAGGGTCTGTAAGATCCAAGGAGGGTCAAACAGAACCTACTAACTGATCCTAATCAAGAAAATGAACAAAGACCATCAAACAAGTATGAAGAAATGACCTTGGATACCCCTAAGCAGTTAGGCATTCCTCAGCGGAGTCGCCATTCTGTTGTTGGGAAAATGCACCTATAGTTCAAGGGAGAAACTACCAACTTACGGTGATAAAGATAGACTTACAATAATTTTGCAAGTACAACAAATAAGTGAAGAGATTAGGGTTTAGAAAAGTAGGAACCTTATTCAGAACGTTGATCCTAGCTTTGCCTCTCTCGCTCTAAGATAAACCTTCTGAATAAAATCTAGGATCAACCTTCTGAATACCTGCAAAACAACTTGATACCTTATTCAGAAGGTTGAACCTCCAAAACAACTTGATACCTTTCTCAAACACATTTGACTACATATATAAGACTGATATCCATGACATAACAAGACATCAAACTATAATTAAACAGTAATAAAATATGAGACACATTAACAGGTCATATTTGGAAAGAGAAGAATGCCTGATCTTTATTGATGAATGAAAGCAAGTACATAAAGTTATACCTTCCTTCAAGCTTGGCACTTCAGGAAACCTAGATTCAAGGTCTCCTGCTTCTGTTCTCCAAGGATCCCAACCTCTAAGCAACTGTGCTAGGGTTTATCAAAACTGAGGCACAAGAGAGGGGGATGAGGGTCTCCATTCCTCTAGCATAACAATGTTCTGAGCTTGGTCCCTTCACATGGCCCTTCTACCCTCCTTATATAGTTAGTGAGGAAGAGGAAAAGAAGTTATAACCGCTCAGGAGGTTTCCCAACCAACTTAACTTACTCAAATTTCGAGATTTTGACCAAAACAAGGGTGTACGCTACTATTTCATAGTGGAGTAGCGCTCAAGAGGGTTGAATGCTACTATTGTACACTAGAGTAGGGTACACATGCTACTATCATGCCTGTGTACTAGCGCTCATGTTAAAAAATGGCCAAAAATAGGCTTTTCTGCTCATTTTCAGGAGATGGTTTGGTCTAGAAAAAATGTTCCTAAGGGTCATATACATCAAATGGGTCAATAATGAGGTAATTCAAACCATTTTTAGTGTCCCAAATGACTCCTCCATCCACAAATGTCCTATTGTGTGACTGAAACTTGATCTCAAGAAGTGTCATCATGCGACCAAGGGAAGCAAGTGTCGTGACAGACGGAGAGGTGACATTTCAAGCTATAACAGGAAGGACCGTGAACCTTCTTTGTATGTTTGCAACCTTCAATAATCAGAATTATGGCTGCAGCTTCATCCTTATTGGTTGGCCCAAATTGGGTGCTCTCATCCCACTTTTCCATGGGAGAGTGAGTGTTTCCAAGGAATAGCTCAATTTCCCTTAGGAAATGATCAAGTGCTTGGTTTTCATCAAACTATTCTGCACACTCCTCAAGCACATTTAAAGATAAATGATCCTCATGATCCACCATCTCATGAGGTTCCTCCTTATGATCATGAATGCTTTAACCCCAATGAAATTGACTGAATGGTGTGTAGGAGGGTAGGGAGGATCTTTGCAACTTTTCATGAAGCAGCAACATCTCTGTCTTGGATTCTTGGAGGGCACTTTGAGTGCTTCTCAAAGAATCTTGGGTGGCCATCAATTGATCATTGAGCTTATAGTTCTCTTTCTCATATCTGCAAATGCTTTCTTCATCATTCCATGATGCATCCCGCAACAATTCAACAAGCTCAAACATGTAATCTTTATCTAAAAGCAACTGTGAGAAATTACCTTTGATTATGGACATTGCTTTCTGGATATTCTCCATGGCTACAAAGAGATATTGATCTTCCCTTAAAGCAGCTTGCCAACACAACCTCGACACTGAAGAATGAGTGTCATGGAGAATTTTCAGGGCCTCTTGGATCTTATGTTCATCCATCTTCAATGAACCTCCAAGAAGATGAGGTTCTTGCAAATGTTCCTCCCCTTCATTTTCCATCACTAGATTGATTTTATGCAGTGCACTCAAAGTTTGGAAATCTGATCCATATATTGCTGCTGCAATATATTCATCTCTTAGGTCCTCGAAAACATAATTTGGGATGCAAATTAATTGCGCATTCCTCCTAGGTATACCGGAAAGATCTTTTCTCAAAGTTCCATCCTTCTCATTGCATTTCTTTTTTACATCAGAATTCCGAACCTCATCACTAGGGAGCTCAACCACTCTGAACTTTTTACTAGAAGTGGCTGCCATATCAGATTGAAATAATGACACATAAAAATCAGAATTTAATAACTCACCAAGAGTCATGTTATCCTCCTTATGAGGTGTAGTGTTGGTGGTTTGGTCTTCCATCAATTTGTCATTTTTAGTTTCTGTTGTTGCCAGAACTTCTTCTTTCCCCATGGATATTGCACCCACAACACGTTCATCAATGGGAATCTCCATGTCCCCCGCATATATGTGAGAGTACACATATTTATATGCTTCCTCACACTTAAAACATTCCTTAGTATATTCTCTTTTGTCCATGTAGGCATCCTGCAAACACCCTTCTAGTGATTCAGCTTGGTCACTACATTCACCCTTATCACCCTGGATATAAAACTCAACATCCAGGGAATCCCTTATGCAGTAATTGTCTTTTGAAGTGGATGCAACATCATCATGACACAATTTAGTACAAAAATATGAAAGTGGTCCATTCCTTTGCATCATGCTTCTCTCTTCGATGGGTGGGGTTATGGTGCCTTGTTCTACCACTGATTCTACTAGTTCACATCTAACTGATGTGTGGTCAATTTATACTACCTTGTGAAGCTCATGTGTTTTCTTTGGATTTGATTTATGTTCTACTTTTAGATCTGATCCGAAATATGGTTCAACACCCCTAATAGTACCAATCTCATCCGAGATGATCTTGAGATTCTCATCATAGAATCTTGCAGTAGATTCTTCTTCCATTTTGTCAACAATCTCATGATTGGGTTTTGCGTCTTGTTTCTCCTTGGTTGTCTTAGGATGAAGATTCTTGGAGGATCTTCTTGAAGAGGATCCAAAAATTCTTATGAAGTCACATGCATCCAATAAAGTTTTCATATCTTTCATTAACTCTTCCATAGGAGGTTGACCTTTGACTATGGAACATGCAAATTTGTCCTAAATAGGGCTATCAAAATAACCATAGTCTCTTATCCCCATCATGATCTCATAGGAGATGCTTGTGGAAGGTACTTCTTGGGAATTCTCTTCATCATATTGTCTGTAGTATTCTTCATACTGCTCATCATAATTATCATACTCTTCATAAAGATAATCTTCATCCTCATACAACTCAAAGTCTGAATCTTCCATGACATGAAACTAATTCCACAACTACAATTTGAAAATAGTGTTGAACTACTTTTCCACTGCGATTAACTTTCCACAGGTTGAGCCACGAAAATTTCTCTGATACCATTGTAATATCCTTGGGAATATTATACCAAGATATTAACTCAACTCCCAAAAAATTTCATAAATTTTACTAGTAAAAATTTCTGTCAATTCCTTCGAACAGTGCAGGAGGTAAGTGAGGGGTACTTAGGTAAGGAATGAGGATGGTGGGATGAATATTTAATTCTGGAAAATGTATGAGGTTAGGTGCAGCAACAGAAAATCATATCAGAGTGACTGTCCTAAGCACAAAGCACTAGGGCCATTTATGTTTCGAGCATCAACCAGGCTGAAGTCTAATCCAAAGCTTCCTGGGCACACTAGCATATGCTTACTAGACTGGGTGGGTTCCTGAGAGTTAATGATAGAGGCTATGTCAGTAAAATGAGGGCTGGTTATGTTTAAGAAGGTATTTTTGTAGAATTGGGAGAGTTTGGGAAGAATTGGGGTTTTTAAGCTCTCCCAGGATTGCTAAGCTAGTATTTTCTTAAATTTCCAATAAGGGTAAAAAGGCTTCCAAAATCTGATTTTTTGGACTGATATGGATACTAGACTTATTTAAGGACCATCTCCAACTGAAATAATGTAAAAATATTTCTTAGAATGAAAATGGTAGTGAAATTGGTAGAACTAGTCTAGAATTGACATCAATCTAGCTAGTCTTGCATTTTAACTTCACAAACTACTTTAAGAAACCAAAAAATCTGTTCTGATATTAATTTAGACTCTGATGTAACATGTTCCACACATATAACTCGAAATATGACTTTCAGAACAGTTCTTATTTCATTAATTGCTTGCTTCTTAAATGACAATGCCTCACAGGCTAATGTTCGATTACAATCAGTGAGAGAATAGAGAAGAGAAGGAAGTAGTTACTGTGGATCTGTTATGGTGTGAAAATCTGATCACATCCAAGAACTAATCAGTAAATTTCACTCTCTCATATGAAAAATCTCACACAACTAGTTAGAGACACAAAACTTATGCAGAAGAGTAGATTTCTGTATTAACTTCTCATGAATAGAATTACATCAGCCAACATATGAATGTAATAGGCTGTCATTAAATAAATTTACAGAAGAAAATCGAATGGCTAAATATTCCAAACAAAGTTCCTAATCATCAGACTTGCTAAATATGCCCATCCCCCCTAGGTGGCAAGTTGACTTTCCAAATTAGCCCAAAAGCTCACGAATTCTCTAATTAGTGTGATGAAGGTGAAATATGGCAAAAAAAAATGCCAAATATGAGATTTGAGTGAAAATAACATTGAGGAAACTTTTTGGTGTAAAAAACACTTTCCTAGGTTGACTAGCTTTTCCCTATGGAGGAAAAAGCAGTAAAAAGCAACAGTTTCTTCACAAGTGCGCCATTCTTCCTTAAACTTATCTAGAAATATTTAGGAAGGAACCCAAGTGGCCTATGTAGCTCGTAGATCACACCTTGTATGTATTATTATCCTCTCATGTTTCCATGTGGCCCACACAAGGCAATTTCCTAGTCTATTACATTGATTTAACCATAATAGATTAATTAATGTATCTAATGTAAATAATGACATGATAGGAAGACTTAAATATTCCAACACCTCCTCATAAGTCTGACTTGAATGATCGAAATATGAGAAAATTAAATACAAAGGGCCTAGTAGCAAGACTTGGTCACCCCGTACAAAATACTGCCGGTCCACAAAACAAGGATAGAAGGAAAACCTCATGGGAAAACCTTCCCTCAAAACATGGCCATATCAAAATTGAAAGGTTGCTGATCAACCCTTCACTCCACCACATGTTCAACCATCCCAAGCAGTGATCTAAGATAGCTGAATGTATTCTCTATGAAAGCCTTGGTGAAGATATCTGTAGTTTGCTCACCTGTGGGGCAATACTGCAAGTCTATGATCTAATCATGCACTAGACCTCTGATGTAGTGCATATGAATCTCTATATGCTTGGTCCTTTTCCTCTGTACTATATCACATGAAACTCTATGGCACTCTAGTTGTCACAATAAATGACAGTGGGAGTACTGAAGGAAATCTCAAACTCAGACAAAATCCCTTGCAACCAAACACACTGTGCAACAGCATTTACTGCTCCTCTGTACTCTGCCTCCACTGGAGATAGTGCTATGGAATTCTGTTTCTTGCTGGACCAGCAAACAGGGCCACCTCCAAGCATGAATACAAATCCTGATGTGGATTTCCTGTCAAGGCTATCACTATCCCAATCAGAATCTGTGAAACCCAAGAGATCTAAGCTCGAATCTGCCACATAGTCAATCCCATCACTCTTTGTGCCGTGCACATAATGAAGGATTCTTTTTGCAGCCCTCCAATGTAACTCATGTGGCTGCTCCATATATCTATATGCCACACTCTTAGCATATGCAAGATCTGGTCGAGTGTGTGTCAAGTAGAGCAAGCTGTCAATCAACTGTCTGTATAGAGTACTGTCAAAAAGCGGTGTAGATTATGCTTCTTCCATTATAACTCCAGAAAGGAATGGAGTCTTAGAAGGCTTTCAATCAGCCATCTTAAACTTCTTTAACAGATCAAAAGCATACTTTGATTGGCATACCTTGGTTCATTCTTTTGTTTGAGAAATC
Source organism: Larix kaempferi (assembly GCA_027924585.1). NCBI lineage: Eukaryota > Viridiplantae > Streptophyta > Pinopsida > Pinales > Pinaceae > Larix > Larix kaempferi. The sequence goes on from BSBM01000087.1 coordinate 11,110,717, forward strand.
TCAAGCCCCAAAAATTGCTTAAGAATTCCCAAGCCACTCATGGAGAATGCTTGGTGCATTGCGGTCTTTAGTGATGCTATTTGTTCAGTGCTATTACCTGTGATCAGCAAATCATCTACATACAACACTATTAAGATAACAAAACTATCAACAAACTTCATATAGACATTTGGGTCAGATTTACACCGAACATAGGATTGTGACAGCAGAAAACTGTCCATCTTTGCATACCAAGCCCTGGGGGCTTGCTTGAGTCCATACAAAGATTTTTTCAACTTGCAAAAAAGGTTTGGATATGATGTGTACCCATATGGATGCTGCATATATATTTCTTCTTCAAGCTCTACATGGAGGAAAGCACTTTTCACATCCATGTGATGTACTTCCCACCACTTAGAAGCTGCCACTGCCAAAACTAGTCTAATGGTGTCTTTCTGAGCTACCAGTGCAAATGTTTCATTATAATCAAGTCCTTAGACTTGAGAATACCCCTTTTCTACCAGCCTTGCTTTGTACTTAATGGTTGTACCATCCGCTGCATATTTAGTCTTATAAATCCATTTGCATCTTACCAACTTTCTGCCTATGGGGAGCTTGACTAGCTCCCAAGTTTCATTCTTCTGCAATGACTGAAACTCCTCATCCATAGCAATCTTCCATCTAGGATAATGTGAGGCATCCTCATATGTTTTTGGATCAGAATCTATCATCATATAGAATTTCTCAGAAAGACAAGGATCATTCACATTGAGAGGAGTCTCAAACTATGATCTAGTCCTTCTTTGGTCTTGAGGATTGCCTGCTAGTTCACCTACTGCTTGCAAAGTTTTTGCAGCCCACTTAGGCCTTGTAGGGGAGTTAGCATCTACAATAAATTGATCCTCATCATCAGAAATATAAGAATTGAAAATATCAAGAACATCACTTTGTTCGGATATCCACATCATCACTTTCAGGACCTTGCATGCAATTAGGGTTTGCATGCAAATTCTAGGGTTTGGATGCATCCTAGTCACTAGGTTGATGCCTCTAGCACCTTAGCCACCTTATTCTAGCACCCGGGATCTTCTTACATTATACTTTCATCCCTCCTAGTTAGGAAGGAACCCACTTCTCACCTACTGCCAGAGAAGGGAGCACTTCTTCACCTACCACTTCAGTTACACTCAGTTAGCTCTGATTCTCCTTGATTTGAGGCTAGTTTCACTCCTCACTGACTGTTTCACTCCGATGGACCTCCAGATTGACTAAATGACTTGTTCTGACTTCAGTTAAGCCTCCCATGCGCCCTCCACTAAGCCTCCTTCCCTTTATCAATGCTACACACTTCAGTTACACATGTTACACTCAGTTAGACTCGGATTGACACCTGGATGACTGGTTCTTGTGCATTGATGACCACCACTAATAGATGATGAGGAATCCTATTTGGAGTCAAGCTACTCCATTCAGTGATTCGAATGGCCTACTTAGTCAATTCGAATTGCTCACTCACATTGTCATATTATTGTATTGTAATTATTCACCCTTATTGGGATATTGAGCACTGTGCATGTTTTACACAGTTTAACACCATATTTTCTATGTTCATCTGTTGTGATTGATTTACTTGATCATTAGATCTACTATGAATAATTTTACATGGTATTAGAGCCATTGCAAGGACAAGATCTCTTTTCTACAGGTGTTCTACAAGGAGATTTGACTGAATTTGCTCAAAATTACAAAAAGTTTAGCATGAAAGATCTCAAGAGCATTCGCTCTTGTGCATGCAAAGCTTAAATATACTTCCAATACCACTCTAGAATATTGAGTTTCCACATAAATCCTGGACTTGACACATTGAACCCATTCAACATTGCTTGATCTCCAATCCCAGGTGTGATGCAACTCTAAAAGGGTGGATTGTTCAACCTTACAGTGATTGTTTTCATTGTGATTTGCAGGTTATTGTCTCCTTCAATTGCATTTGCTACCTTGCTTTGCCAAGTCTTTTTACATCAAAGTGCACTTGCTCCTAGCAATGGAATACTCTTCTTCAAAGCCTATCCTCACCCCTTTCAATTATTTTGATTGGAAAGAAGATATGTAGATCATGTTACATTCAAAAGGATATTATAGAGTCACCATTGGCCTCGAATTGGAGCCAAGCACATTGTCAGAAAGAAACAAACACTACAACAAGCTTGATGAAGCTTATGGTCTTCTTTGTATCTCCATCTCCAAAGATCTTCACTTCCATCGTAGCGGATTGAAGACTCCAAAATCTATATGGGAGCAATTTGAAACATTATTTGGCAAGCAGGACGAGCTTAGGGATTTTCAATTAGAGAATGAATTGATTGCTCTTAGTCCTGAGAATTTCGAGACCATCAATGTGTTTTTCACAAAATTCAAGCACTTGACATTGCAGTTGAAGAACAGTGGAGTTATCAAAGAGGATAAGCAATTGATCCTCTCTATTCTCACCAAGCTTATTAAATACTATTCAGTATTTGTCTCTACTTCCAATTTCGGTCGGCTAACTACCCCGAATTGGAAGATGCCTACCTTGAATGCCTTCATTGAGTCCATCACAAAAGAGCATGATAAGTTGATTCTAATGGGGTGCATAAACTCCAAAGATTCATCCCTATTTGTTCAAGGACCCAAGAATTCGAATGGTAAAGGAAAACAAAAGAAAGAGAAGTCCAAATTCGAACCTCACAAGCAAAGAGAGAAAGGCAAGCAGATGGATGCACCATCCAGTTTGAAGTTCAAGCAAAAGGGTAAAGAGGGTAAGGAAAAATCTAAATGTACTTATTGCAACCATGGCTTTCATCCCAAAATTTCATGCATGAAGAAGACTATAGATAAAATGGCCCTCCTTTTGGAAAATAATAACATAACTCTTCCTGACAGTGCAAGGAAGAAGCATAGGAATGATGATCATGAAAGAGGACAAGCACTCATGGCAACTGTTTCGAAGCCCACTACTCTTTTGATAGATTCGGGTGCATTGAATCATATGGCTGCAAATATTGATTATTTTTCTTCATTCGATCCAAAAAGCTCTATCCCCATCCATTTGGGAGATGACTCAAAAATTTCTTCAAAGGGCAAAGGTACAATCCATGTTGATCATGGAAGCTTTCAGATTGTTCTCTATGTGCATTACTTGGCTTCAAATATTCTTTTTGTGTATCAAATGACACACACTGGTGAACCAAAGCAAGTTACATTCAGCCCAAATACAGTTGAAATTTCTGATATCAAAAGTGAAAGACTTATTGCAGTCGGAAAGGCGAACCACACTACAAAATGCTATGAGTTTTCACACTTTATTCCACTTGCAAAGTCCACTGCTCTTCACACACATCGTAATGAGGTTAGTAGGCTTTGGCATGAGAGATTTGGACATTTTAATTATAAGTATTTGCTGCTATTATCAAATAAATGCATGGTAGATGGTCTTCCACAACTCCGTTCCTCGAAGGGAATATGCACCTGTTGCATTATTGGGAAGCACCTCGAGAACAGGTTCGACCGCGGCAAAGCTAGCAGAGCTTCTACAGTTTTGGGGCTGATACCTTTTGATATTAGTGGTCCGCTGCCCAATATTTCATTAAATGGATCAAGGTATGTTTTGACATTTATTGACGATTTTTCCCGCTTTACATGGATATTTTTTCTCAAAAACATGTCAGAAGTGCTTGGAAAATTCAAGGATTTTAAGGCTTCTGTTGAGACCGCCACTGAGAGCAAGATCAAAGCTCTTAGATTTGATAATGGTGGAGAATATATCAAGGACGAGTTGCTGCAACTTTGTGCCCAAAGCGGAATTCATATCCAACATACAGTTCCCTACACACCCCAGCAGAACGGTGTAGCTGAAAGGAAAAATCGGTCATTGAGAGATGGCTACTAGCATGATTGAATCAAAATGTTTGGCTGCAAATATTTGGGATGAAATAATCAATGTTGCTACATACATTTAGAACAGAGTTCCACATTCCTCTATGAAATGTATGACTCCTTTCGAAGCATTCTTTGGTCACAAACCGGATGTGTCAAATTTGAGAGTTTTTGGCTCTACTGCATGGGCTAGAATTCCTTCGAAGAAGAGACAAGCTTTGGATCCACAAAGTATTGAGTGCATACTGATAGGATATGGGGAAGAATAAAAAGCATATAAACTCATGGATATTAGATCCAAAAAGATATTCATAGAGCATAGTGTGCAATTTGAAGAACCACTTGAAGAATTGCAACTAATCGAGGAACAAATTGTCGTTTCACTGCCTTCATCAGAAGAAGATTCGAGCAGCGATAATGAAGGTATTGGTTCTGATATTTCTGATATTTTAGCAACACATGATGATCATGACATATCAGGTTTGGAATCCGACCATTATGATCCTCCTCAGTTACCAAAGTGGGCCCAAAACACTCTTCAATCTGTTGGTTCGAACATTGGAAATCATGTTGATCCAAGACGAACAAGAGCAGACTTTCAAAGAGAAGGTATGGCTCTTTCTATTTATGATCCATTATTTCCTGAGATTTTTTATTTGATGACTGGTTCAGATCCCACAACATACTATCATTCCCACCGAGATCCGAGATGGAAAAGTGCCATGGATGAAGAGTATAGTTCTCTTCAAAAGAACAATACATGGGAGCTACTTTCTCTTCCACCTGGAAGAAAATTAGTCAAATATAAATGGGTCTACCGCAAAAAAGTTGCTACTGATGGATCTATCAGAAAATACAAAGCAAGGCTGGTGGCAAAAGGTTTCTCCCAAGTCCAAGGAGTGGACTACACTGAGACCTTTGCACTAGTTGCAAAGATGGATTCCATCCGCCTTGTTTTGGCAATTTCCGTATCCAAGCATTGGGAAGTGTACCACATGGATGTGAAGAGTGCTTTTCTACATGGATACCTTGCTGAAGAGGTATATATGCAGCATCTAGAAGGCTACACATCAAATCCATCATTAGTTTGCAGATTGAAGAAATCTTTGTATGGGTTAAAATAGGCCCCAAGAGCTTGGTATGCAAAGATGGACTCCTTCCTTCTTTCTCAGAATTTCAAAAGATGCAAATCTGATCCGAATATGTATCTTCAGCAAGTTAAAGATAATTTTTTGGTTATTGTACTTTATGTTGATGATCTTCTCATCACTGGTAGCACTCTTGAATAAACAAGCTAAAAACTACCTTAAATCTAGCTTTTGACATGAGCTATTTGGGCTTGCTAAGTCACTTTTTGGGCTTGGAGATAGCTCAAAATTTTGATGGGGTCATTATATCTCAGCAAAAATATGCTTCCGACCTATTATTGAAGTTTAATATGGCTGGATGTAAGGCAACCCCATTCCCATTCCTCTCAAGAATCAGTCTTGAGGAGGGAAATTCTACACCGCTTGCAGATTGCAATATGTATCGACAGTTGATTGGTTCACTACTTTATTTGACACACTCAAGGCCTGATATTTCATACTTTATGAGTGCCGTGTTAAGGTATATGCAGCAGCCCCATGATCTTCATTGGCGAGCAGCTAAGCGGATCTTGCAGTATGTGCAAGGTACGAAACATTTTGGCATACATTATGCTGTAGATTTTGAGCCTGATTTCATTGGTTTTACTGATTCAGATTGGGCAAGTGATAGCATTGATCAGAATTCCACTTCTGGTTATGTTTTCATGATTGGTCATGGCCCTATTTGCTAGTCCAGCAAAAAGCAGGCAGCCATTGCACTTTCTTCAGCAGAGGCATAGTATCGAGGGGCAGTCAATGCCTGCATTAAGGCAGTTTGGTTGCAGGGTATTCTTTCTGAGTTTGGTTTTGGTGGGACAACTTTGACTGTCCTCTTTTGTGACAATCAAAGTGCTATCAAGATCTCCATAGATCCAGTTCAGCGGCAGAGGACCAAACACATTGAGATTCACATGCACTGCATTCGACAGTTGGTGCATGATCGCACCATCATACTGCAATATTGCCCTACTGATGAGAAAATTGCAGACATCTTCACCAAGAGCTTCACTGAGAAGAAGTTCTCTTACCTCTGTTCACTGTTGGGGGTGAGTTCCATCATGGTGGAGACAGATTGATCCATTATTATGTTTTAGCTTGAGGGGGGGCTTTCTTCCCACTGGGTTTTCCCTCTTTCCTCACTTAACTTATTTTCAACATTTTGTTTTGGATTATTGTATTGGGGTGACCTTTGGTCTTAGTAACCAGGGGCCTACATTATTTTTTGCACATCATAGTCTGTCTTGAGGGGGGGTGTTCGGATATCCACATCATCACTTTCAGGACCTTGCATGCATCTAGGGTTTGCATGCAAATTCTAGGGTTTGCATGCATTTTGCATGCATCCCAGTCACCAAGTTGATGCCTCTAGCACCTTAGCCACCTTATTTTAGCACCTGGGAGCTTCTTACATCAGACTTTCAACCCTCCTAGTCAGGAAGGCACCCACTTCTCACCTACTGCCAAAGAAGGGCACACTTCTTCACCTACCACTTCAGTTACACTTAGTTAGCTCCGATTCTCCTTGATTTGAGGCTAGTTTCACTCCTGACTGACTATTTCACTCCAATGGACCTCCAGATTGACTAGATGACTTGTTCTGACTTCAATTAAGCCTCCCATGTGCCCTCCACTGAGCCTCCTTCCCTATATCAGTGCTACACACTTCAGTTACACATGTTACACTTAGTTAGACTCAGATTGACACCTGGATGACTGGTTCTTGTGCATTGATGACCACCACTGATTGATGATGAGGAATCCTAGTTGGATTCAAGCTACTCCATTCAGTGATTCAAATGGCCTACTTAGTCAATTCGAATTGCTCACTCACATTGTCAGATTATTGTATTGTAATTATTCACCCTTATTGGGATATTGAGCACTGTGCATGTTTTACATAGTTTTACACCATATTTTCTATGTTCATCTGTTGTGATTGATTTACTTGTTCATTATATCTGCTGTGACTAATTCTACACACTTACTTCTTCTTTAGTCGGTGATGAAGATGAATCTCCAATTTCTGCGCTCTGAGAGGGCTCTTCCTCAAACTGCACACTTCTTTCGATGAATGGTTTATGAGTGGTCATGTTCGGCAACTTAGAAGCTTTGGAGTCCTCTGAATATCCAACAAACAAGCATGGTTGGATTTGGGGCTGCATAGCCCTCCTCTTCTCAATTAGAATTCTAGCCCAAGCTTTTGAGCCAAAAATCCTGAAATGAGAGATGTCAGGTTTTTGTCCTGTCCAAGCTTCAAAGGGAGTGACACCTTTGAGTGCTTTGTGTGGCACACTAATCTGAATATAAGTGGCACAATTTATTTCCTCATCCCATAGCTCAGGAGACAAATCTTTTGCCTCAAGCATGCATGTGGTCATCTCCTTAAGAGATCTATTTTTCCTCCTAGGAACCCCATTTTGCCGAGGTGTATATGGAACTGTATGTTGCATTTGTATGCCCAATGAAGCACAAAATTGTTGAAACTCTGATTTCACATACTCACCACCATTATCAGACATTAACTCTTTAATATGGCTACCAGACTGATTCTCAACTGAGGCTTTGAATAACTTGAATAACCCAAAAACTTCTGATTTAAGCTTGATGAAATAAATCCAACAATACCTGCTGAAATCATCTATGATTGTGAGAATATATTTTGCTAAATTCAATGACTCATGAGGAAATTGAACTGATATATCAGTGTGTATAAGTTCGAATGGTGCAGTGGCTCTCTTCGTGGTAGATCTCCCATACTTGTGCTCAGGATGTTTTCCTAGGATGCAAGGTTGATAGACACCTTTGGAAAATTTGATATTGGGCAGCCCTATAACCACTTCTTTCTCATGAAGTTGGGAAATGTATTTGTAGTTTAGGTGGCCAAATATTTCATGCCATATCTTGTTGGACTCATTGGCATGGGTTAATAGAGAAGAAGGTGAGGAGTTTGGCACAAAATGAGAAAACCTTAAATTCTAGAGCAATGATTAGCAGTACCAAATGCAATAATTTTTCCTGTTGAAATTTCTGCTATCTCACCATCATTGGGGGTAAAGGTTACTCTCTTGGGAAGCCCTGTATGGGTCATATGATAGACTGACAGTAGGTTTTGCACCAAGTCTAGGGACATATAAAACATTATTAAATGACCCAAACTTGAGATCTATGCTACCTTTGCCTTTGCTAGAAGTTTCAGAATTGTCTCCCAATACAATGTTCGGACCACTAGAAGAGTCAAGTGAAGTAAAATACTTACTTGCAAACACCATGTGTCTTGAAGCACCGGAATCAATGATGAATAATGAAGATTGGGAAGTGCTGGCCATCAATGCATGAAATCTCTCTTTCTGATCGGAATTTTATCCTCCATCCTTCCTCCTTGCGCTCTCTGGGAGAGGGATATTGGATTTCTCCAATAGTTGAGTTAATTGGTCGATGGTCTTCTTCATGCAAGAGATTTCAGGATGAAATCCCTTGCTGCAATAATTGCACTTTCTCCTCTCATTCTTTTTGTTCGGATTCTTCTTGAAGTTTGATGACTCCATTAAAATTATGCTTGTCTTTCCGCTCACCGGTGGGCTTCTTGAACTTGCCTTTCTTCTTGCCTTTCGAATTCTTTGAGTCTCCAACATTTAGACAGTGGTCTTTGGATGGACTTTTAATGGCTCCCATTAAGACCATCTTGTCTTGTTCTTGAGTTAATGACTCCATAAATTCTGAAAATGATGGGCTCTTCCAATTTTTAATTTCTTTCCAGGTGGAATGGAAGGTAGAGACAAAAATTGAATAGTCGGGGCCAAGCTTGGAGAGAATGGACAAAAGTAATTGCTCATCTTTTTTGTTTATACCACATTGCTTCAGCTGCAATACAAGAGACTTGAATTTGGAGAAGAAGTGTTGTAGATTATCAAAATTTTGCGGATTCAAAGAGACTAGCTCGTTATCCAATTGGTGGCCTCTCAATTCATCGGTTTTACCGAATAGTTCTTGAAGTTTCAACCATACTTCATTGGGTGAAGTGAGGCCACCAAGATGAAATAAGAGTTCTCTGGATGTAGTGAGACATAACAGCCCATAGGATCCATCCCTTTGATTATGCCATTTCGATTTCTCCACTGCTGAGGTTGGCTTAGCTTTAGCAGCCATGGTCACCCTGTATTGCCCTTTGCTCCTCAGTAGAATCTCCATCTGTGCTTTCCAATCAAATTAATTGAAAGGAATGAGGATGATCTACTATGTATGATCCATTGCTACAACTGATATAAACTTTTGGACTGATTTTAGAACACTTCTAGATTCCAAAATGCGCCCTGTAGTGAATAGAATTCACCCGGTGAATTGATCAACGCACCCTTCCTGAGACTGTTGGATCCTACAAGACAAACAATAGATGAAAGGAATAGCATGATGGCTATGATAGCATGTAAAATTTTTATCACATCCAAAAAATAATCAGGAAATTACACTCTCTCATATGAAAAATCTCACACAACTAGTCAGAGACACAAAAATTATGCACAAGAGTAGATTTCTGTATTAACTTCTTATGAATAGAATTACATCAGCCAACATATGAATGTAATATGATGTCATTAAATAACTTTACTGCATAAAAATGAATGGCTAAATATGCCAAACAAAGCTCCTAATCATCAGATTTGCTAAATATGCCCATCCCCCCTAGGTGGCAAGTTGACTTTCCAAATCAGCCCAAAAGCTCACGAATTTTCTAATTAGTGTGCTGAAGGTGAAGTATGGAAAAACAAAATTCCAAATACGAGATTTTGAGTGAAAATAACATTAAGGAAATTTTTTGGTGTAAAAAACACTTTCCTAGGTTGACTAGCTTTTCCCTATGGAGGAAAAAGCAGTAAAAAGCAACAGTTTCTTCACAAGTGCGCCTTTCTTCGTTAAACTTATCCAGAAATATTTAGGAAGGTTCCCAAGTGGCCTAGGTAGATTGTATATCACACCTTGGATGTATTATTATCCTCTCATATTTCCTTGTAGCCCACACAAGGCAATTTCCTAGTCTATTACATTGATTTAACCATAAATATAGATTAATTAATGTATCTAATGTAAATAATGACATGGTAGGGAGACTTAAAATATTCCAACATATGGAAGTGAATATCATTCCATCTACATATTAGATGGCTGATCTTTCTACACTCTAAGTGGTTGAACTTCAAATGGGCGCCATCATCAACTAGCTCTCTTCTTCAGTGGAATCACTTCCAAATCTAGCTGTGGGAGTAGTAGAAGTAGAAGAGGAGTGGAGAATGGTTTTGATATTTAATATCTGGAATTTAGAAGCCACTAATATCTGCAAATATCATCTTCTGTAGTGCATTGGAGGTCTTGGGCACACCCCTCCATAACTATCTTCATCCACTAGTGTTCCTTCACTGAATCTAGCTACATATCTTCTCCAATGGTAGCCTCTTCTTCAATCTAACATTAAATCTCCATCGCTGAACTGTACTGAATGTTACTGGCTGTAATATTGCTTTCTAGACTTTCATAACACTTATAGGACACTCACAAGGCCTTGGGGAACATCACCCAAGAGGAATAGTTGAGGCACAACACTCAACATATGAGTAGCTCAGAGCTCTCATTCACAAATTGCAAAATGATAAAACGTTCTTGAATGAAGTTGGAAACCTTCTTAAATAGAATTCCTATTGACCTATTGAGAAATTTACTTAGCTTGGTGACCCGTGAGAGTAGGTCACCCATGAGTGGAAATACTTTCGTTGCTTTGCTTTGGCTTTCCTTCTTTTTTCCTCTTTTTTCTGACTTTCCTTATTTTCTGAACTTTCCTGGTTTTCATACTTTCCTGCTTTCTAGATTTATGCTGCTTTTCCTGAAATATTCCTCTTTTCTCATTTTTGGCAACATTTTTGGACTCTAGTGCTTACTTGGATTCTACTCCAAGTAATTCCTTGATTTTCTGAGTTTCATCACTTAGGAATGTTTGGCTCACTTACTAATTCAAATTTCCTGGCCAAGTCATCAACCACTTGGCACATTTATTAGCAATAATTATTTAAATTAAAATAATACCACTCAGAAATAATTTAACTTAGCAATTAATTAATTGTCCAGTAATTAATTAATTAATAAGGTGTAATGCCTCAAAATTTCCCCAATTAATTAATTTATCAATTAATTAATAAATCACCTTAGCACTTGAATTGGGGTTTAATAACTTCATGGGGGGCCCTCCTTATCCATTTAATTCCTCATATTCACCCTTAGGAATCTTCCTTCATCCATCCATTAATTATTTAATTAATGCCTAGGTGACTTAGGCTAAAATCATCCCCATGGACCATAGGAAAAATTGGGAACATGACACACAAATTGTTCTCCACAAGAGATCACTTTGTATACTAACTTATTTAAATAATTCCTCAATATTTTCTCCTGGTCATATGATATGCCAGGCATCGATTCATCCACTGTTGAACACATTATTATGGCATACCCGAATGTCAAACCAGTTCAGAAAAAGCTTCGTCGAGTCAATCCTAGGAAGGTTGTGCCCATCAAGGCTAAGGTTGAAAATATCCTCAATGTCGGTTTCATTTATCCTATCGACATGATGGATTGGGTGTCAAATCCCATTCTGGTTGATAAAAAGCAAGGTACCATACATGCATGCACAGATTTTAGGGATCTTAACAAAGCATGTCCAAAAGACAACTATGCCACACCATTTATTGATCAAATTATCGATGCGTGTGCAGGCCATGAAATGTTTTCTTTCATGGATGGTTTTTTAGGATATAATCAGATTCAGACCAAACCTGAAGACCAACATAAAATGGATTTTATATGTCCATGGGGTACTTTTACCTATAGGAAAATTCCATTTGGATTGAAGAATGCTAGGGATACTTTCCAGTGAGGCATGGAATTATCTTTCCATGATATCAAACATGTGATTGAGCCTTATTTGGATGATTTACCTGCACGATCTCGAAAGAGAAGAGATCATCATGCACACTTACGGGTCGTTTTTGAACGATGTAGATACTACAAGATTCAGTTAAATCCTAACAACTATGTATTTTGCGTCGAGTCTGGACGTTTACTTGGTTACATCGTGTCTAATCGTGGGTTTATGGTCGATCCTTTGAAAGTTAAGGCTATTGTAAAATTGCCTCCTCCTCGTACTATCCGAGAACTTCAGAGTTTACAGGGTATGTCAAACTTTCTTATACATTTTATTATCAACTATGCTAATATCACTAAAGGTTTCATGCGATTTCTTAAACAGGATACCCATTTTTTCTAGGGTGAGGCTGCACAAAACGCGCTTGAGGCTTTGAAAAATGCACTCTTGTCAACCCCCTTGTTGATCCCACTAGATTATACTCAATATTTTATTCTTTATCTGGCTGAATCTATCACTACCATTGGCATAGTCTTGGTTCAGGAAGATGACTAACTCCAAGAGCATGTCATTTATTATCTTTCTTGCACACTTTTCACTCCTGAACTCAAGTATTCTCACATTGATAAGTTGGCATTAGTTGTCATGTATGTCGTTCAGAGGCTATGTCACTACATCCTATTACGAACTACCACAGTCATCACGGAGGTCAATCCTGTTCAATATGTATTAACCCGACGAATAATTTGATCTTACTTTCCAATATGATAAGTCAAAAAAGTATTTGGTGTTCATGGAACTTATTGCTGAGTTTCCTAGTGATGTACCATGTCATGAATAAGATCCATCATTTCCTGATGAAAAAAACTTCCTCATTATCACCTCTAATCCATGGTATGGATACATTTTAATATATATCTAGACTTTGAAGTGTCCACCAACTTTATCTAGGGAAGAACGAAGAAATCTTAGGCATCATGCCAATAACTACCTCATTATTTTTGTTACATTATATAGACGGGGGCTAGATTCGATATTATGCCGTTGTTTGACCTTGGATGAAGCTGAGTCAGTATGGAATGATGCTCATAGTGGATCCTGTGGGGTTCATATTTCTGGGTTGGAAACAACTTAGAAGATACTGCGTGTTGGGTATTTTTGGCCCACCATTTTTAAATATTGTGTGGAAGCCATGAAACATTGTCATCTGTGTCAGTTTTTTCACAAATAAAATGCGAGCACATCCAACTCCTCTTCACCCTGTTATTACAGTGGGTACCTTCACCAAATGGGGGATTGATTATATGACTTGTAATCTAGTTTCTTCTAGAGGACATCAACATATCATCGTTGCAGTCAACTACTTTACGAAGTGGGCCGATGCAATGCCTACTGTGAAAGCGGATGGAGAAACCACAACATATTTCATCATCAATTAGATCATTTCCAGGTTCAGAATACCTAGAGAGATCATCACTGATCATGGATGAAATTTACATAACTATATGATGACTAATTTGACCACCATGCTAGGTTTTAGACAAGATCATTCGTCTCTGTTTTATCCGCAAGCCAATTGACAAGTTGAAGTAGTCAATAAAACTTTGAAAAATATTCTTCAACGGACTGTTAATGTCAGTCGGTCAAATTGGAACATCATGTTGTATCCATATCTTTGGGAATATCATTCCAATATCATGACTGCTACTAGTTTTTCACCATTCCAACTTGTTCATGGGGTGGAAGAAGTTACACCGACTGAATGCGAGATTCCATCTTTGAAGTTGGCTATTCAATTATTACCCGAAACTTCTGCTTTGGAAGAATGATTGCTTCACTTAGAAAATTTGGATGAACATTTTCATGATGCGCTTACTGCAAATGAAGCTCACAAGAATCGAGTTAAACACCAATATGATAAGTCTATCAAACCTAGGGTTTTATCTAAAGCAGACCTTGTTTTGGTTTATGATCAGGACAAGGATCCCTTGGGGGTAGGCAAGTTTAAATCTATGTCGCTCGATCCTTATATCATTTCTAAAATTTTAATTAAAGGTTCATACGAATTGATGGATTATGATGGTTTTAAGCTTCATGAGCCTAGAAATGGGATCTACTTGAAGAAGTATTACACCTAGGCCTATATGCTTTTTCATGTACTATAAATGTACAATTTTGTAGAGTTAGTTCTTTTAGATTTGCTTATGTGTCTTCTAGATTGTGTTTTCAGATGACAACCAAGTGTTTTCTAGGATTCACTAATGGTGCAAGTCATCACACTTGTAACTTGGATTCAGCTGCTTGGGTAATTTATTCCCCCATAGGCCAACTTGTTTCCTCGAGGTTCTTGTTTGGGCCCTATCACGAACAATATAGCTGAGTACAGTGCAATCATTGAAATTCTTCAGGATTCTATTCACCATGGTATTTTGTGTTTAGAGGTAAGACTTGACTCACAGTTAGTTGTGCTTCAGTTAGCGAGTGAGTATAGTGTTAGAGATCCTAGTTTGCTACGCCAGTTTTTGTGATTTAGATTACTTGAGCGATATTTTAATTGTATGTCATATCAACACATATCAAGGAATCATAATACATTAGCTGTTGCATATGCAAATTACATACTTGATTGGAATTTGTACCATACACAATAATATTAACCATTCACACACATAGAGACAAACATGTACATAAACCGGTACTGTATATATATATAAGGTCCAAAACTTAATATGATTTTGAGTCACTCTCTATCTCAATGTCATAATATACAAAAATGGGCATAAAAATCCTCAAAAATAATATGTCACTCTCCCTATGGAGAGGAAGGAGCCTCAACTAGCTCTGCTACAGTCTCTCTATAACAAATGACTAGCCTGGCTACTTTCCTAAGTAACTGGATCCATGCTGGGGGAAATCCTACTACATGTTCTTGCATCTGGAGTTGCATCCACTCTATCTTGTATGTAGGTATATCATGAGTCAACTAAATCATGTTCCCCTCAATGCTCCTCAACATAGTGTCTACAGCACCTGGCTCGGTTGGTTGTGTGTATACTCTAGGATGCCCAGCAGGCCTCGTTGGCCCCACATATGCACAGGTTATATATTTTTAGTACTCATACTCATTATAAAAATTATATATAAAAAAACGTAAAAATTAAATAATGTTTCAAAATCAAAAACACAATTTGGTACCTATCTCTCCCTAGGATGCCCCTGGAGGTGTAATAATATGCAAGGATCTGACAGCTGTAGCAACTCACAATCAAACTCACAAATATGTTGCAAAGAAGAAGAGAAGGAGACACTCAATGATCACTCATAAACATAGTAAAATAGAATATAATCTCAGTATTATACAATGAATAAGAATGTAAGTGAATGAGTACAATAGAACAGTAAGGAGCATAATATAGGATTCGAATAGGCCAAGTAGGGCATTCGAATTCCTAACTCAGAGTGTGGCTTGAATGATAGTGGAGTCATCATCCAGTCAATGTATCAGTCATCAGAGGTAACAGTCGGTCAACTGAGTCTAACTGAGTGAAGTAGGCATTAACTGAATGAAGGAGGCTCAGTGGAGAGTACATGAGGAGTCTAACTGAGTGAGGTAGGCATGAACTGAATGAAGGAAGCTCAATGGAGGGTGCATGAGGAGATAAATGGAGTCAAAATGGACAGACTAGTCTCACTGGAGGTCTATCGGAGTGAAACAATCAGTGGGGCAGTTAATCTAGCCTTAAATCAAGGAAAGACTGAGTGATAACTGACTGGTAGGTGAGAAAGGCACCTAACTGGCTGTGGTAGCTGAGAAAGGCACTCTATTCATGCAAGAGACTAGACAAGGGCACTCCTTTGGTAGGTGGGAGGCCCCCTGGGGGCTGTAGATAGGTCGCGGAGAGCTAGAGCCAAGCTCAAAGAGCTGGGAGGTCCACCATGATGATGACTGGATGCATGTAGAGGCATGCAAATGCATGCAGTATGCAGTTTTTCATGCGGGAAAGGAAGAGCTAGAATTAAGCTCTAGGTATTGGGAAGATCACCATGATGATGACCAGATGCATGCAGTTGCATGCAACATGCAGATTTGCATGCAAGCATGCAAATGCATGCAGCATGTAGATTTTCATGCAAGCATGCAAAACAAAAAAATGATGGGGAGAATATTACAACACGCCCCCGCAAGCTATACTATGAGGAAATAAATGAAGAATAGGGCCCTGGTTACTGAGACCAAAAGTCACCATGTAAAATAGCAAGATAGGGCCCTAGTTACTAAGACCAATAGTCACCTTGTAAAATAGCAAGATAGGGCCCTGGTTACTAAGACCAAATGTCACCCTGTACAATCAATCTAAATAAACTAAGTGAGAAAAGAGGGAAAATCCAGTGGGAAGAAATCCCTCCCTCAAAATAGACTGAAGGTGCTAAAGTAGCATATCATGACTTACCCCTGAAGGAGGCAAGTGTCCTTCTTTTCCGAAGAAGGATCGAAAATGGATTAGCAATGTGAGAAGGATGAAACCTTCCATTCTGAAAATTTGATCTGCCTCTTTTATGATCATGTGAATCACCAACCAAATCACTGGTAGATCGAAGTGTAGTGGATTCCCATCGAGGAAGAGGAGGAATATTAGGTGAGAGATCTTCAGGTTCTTGTGGATTTGGATATCCCATTCACTCATCTTCATCATCAGTTTTTAGACCTTCAGGTTCTTGTGGATATGGATCTAACATTCTCCCATCTTCATCTTCAAATTATGAATCTGAAATATCATGTGAAGATGTATCTACAGCTGGCTCATCATCATATCCAAACTCTGAATATGAAATCTCATGTGATGATGCATCTCTCTCTTGATCATCAATCAAAAAAGTAGGTATCTTCTTTTTGGGAAGAAGTGGATCATGCTGCAAAAACATAATATGAATATCATCACAAAGCATGTGATTCGAACCAACTAAGGCAGAATCAGAACAATGAATGTGCAGATAGTTCTTTGATATCTTCTTTGAACCAACATAGGTGTGATTGTCACCAAAGAAACTATGACATGATGATGGTGAATCTTGAACAATATCACTAGAGCATGCAATAGTGATGGTGGCCCATGAACCAATATGTGCTAGATCTTCAAGTTCTTGTGGATCTGGATCTAGCATTCTCTCAAAAAGAGTTATCTTCCTCTTGGGAAGAAATATATCATGCTGTAAAAACATGTGCTTGAGATCTCCAATAATGGATGTAGGAAAATCAAGTCCAAGACTTGGAGGATGGTTTCTTATGATCTCCTTTGAACTAACAGGGGTGAAATCAAAACCAAAATCCCAAAGAGGTGCATGAGTCATGAACCCAAGCAAATGATAGAGTCTTCCATTGTGAGTGAAACTCTGAAAACATGTGCCAATGACCAAATAGGAATCCAAAGAAAGCATATGATAAGGGAGAGCGAATGCATTACCTTCCAAGTCTGTTTTATTCAAAATACCCAGTAGATCACCATCTTTCACATCAATAGGTGCATCAACTGCATTAAAGTGTATGTAGTTCTTTGATATCTCCTTTGAACCAGCAGGGGTGAGATAAGAACCAAATGAACCATATAATGGTGATGGCTTGAACTTCAAATCAGATCCAAGAATTTGGGAATGGTTTTTCATGAACTTTTGTGAACCAATAGTGGTGAGATCAATCTTCTTTGAACCAACAGTGGTGAGATCAAAACCAAAATCAAAAAGATATGCTTGAGACTTGAATCCAAGTGAATGGTAGAGTCTTCTATCTTTGGTGAAGTTCTGAAAGCACGTGGCAATGACCAAGTAGGAGTCCATAAAAAGATTTTGATCAAGGAGGGCGAATGTTTTGCCTCCCAAATCTTCCAAGATGCTCAATAGATCATTATATCGCACATCAGCAAGCTCACGGGAAGTAGATATCTCTTCAAATTCTAGAGTAGTAGCTGATATAGTTTGCTCAGAAATTATATACGAAGATGGAAAAACTGAAACCATATGTTCAACTTCTTCTTGAACAACTTCATCATGGGAGATGAAGGAGGTCGAATCATGAAAAGAGAGATCACTGTAGTAAGTCTCACTGGGATTGCTTTCCACATGGATAACATCAACCTCTTCCTCCTGACTTCCAAATAATCTATCCAATCTAGACCATAGATTACTTGGATGTTCATCGAGATCGATGTAGTATTCAATATTGGAAAACATAGAAAGACATATGTTTCCTGAGGCTCTTTCACTAGTATCAATCAAATCTTCTTTTTCTTCATCGGAAGAAAAATCTCTCTTAATACTAGTACACACATCAAAAAGACCATGTCTCTTCAAATATGATGCCATTTTTGGCTTCCACCCATCATATTTGAATGGAGTGAGAGAAGGTAATCCTTCTGGATACATAGAAGATGTTGTTCAATTCGAATCTACTGATACAACTGAAGAAAACTTAGAAACCTGCAAAACATGAAAGTGCTAATGGAGAATGCTACACTTCGACTGAACACTACCTTAAGTAAAGATAGCTGCTCAAAGAAATGTTGATGTTGAAATATTGTAACCTCAAAGAATATTATATTTGTATCCTATTATTCCAAAGATGTTACATTCCTCCGACGGGACTTTATTATGTATACGGAGATGTTTATTCCTTTGATGGATTGATCCAGATTTATGCAGGAACAAAATAAGATAGCATATACAGAATCATATACAGAGATATATTGCAAATAACACAGTGATACAGTAAACACACATTCTATTAAATAGCGGAAATAGAACAGACTGTAAAATACAATAGCTGGAATGGTGGTAGCTATCTCTGAGAAGAAATGTGGCCGCTATGCTCATTCGTGCCAAGCCGAATACAAAGAGAGGCCAAAAGGGCCTATTTATCATAAGCATGAGGGAAAGAATCCCAAGCATCCAAAAACATAACCCTAGAAGATCAACCGTCATAATGTTTGCGGCACCAAGGTGGTTAGTTGAACAGTCAACTTCTCGGGGTCATAACTTTTGCATACGATCTCCGTTCGAGGCGCTCGGTAGCCCATTGGAAAGGGCTATCCAAAATTTACAACTTTCGAATAGGGCTTAATGCATGACAATGGAAACTATTCCCCCCCCCTAATCGCCAAAAAACATCATTTAGGGCCTCAAAACGGCTCCGGAAGTTCAGGACCCAAAAAACTACTAAAAATAGTAATTTACCAAAATTGCCAGAAGACTGTTTTAAGCCAATTGGAAGAGGTGGGTCGCCACCGATATCCACCTAGATCAATCCTCCCTCCTTAGGAAGAAATGGTCTCCATTGCCTCAAATCCCTTGTCTATCGAACTGTGTGTTGAGTTGAGCTCCTGGTGCAACTTTTGCTGAAGCGGAAAGGTTGTCTTTCTTTGAAATCTTCAGATGGTTGTAATTGTTATTGTTGGATGTGTTGGAGCTGTCCAACAGTTTTGGTTGTTGTGGTATCCTTGGTCTCCACTGGTGTGGATGGATTTTTTTTTGGAGGAGCACCTTGAATGCGTGGCCTTGCACTGCAGAGGCACTCAAATAGGCGATGTTGCACTGAATTTGTGTTCTTCTTGTTTCTGCTGAGTAGAGGGATAATGTGTACAGGTTGTGGATGTGTCTGCGATCTGATGTTCTCCTTTAGTGGCAATTGAAAGTAGGGGAAATCTGCTAGTGTGGGAGATTATCTTCCTTCCCTGCTTGGTTGGGGTAGGTGCAACTATCTCTAGTATCCAGTAGAGTTCTCCTCCCAAACTGACAATGACACTACGAGGTCCTGATTCATATATAGCATGACACTTCCACATGTATGGTTGTCCTAAAAGAACATCACATACTTCAAGTGGGGCCACATCACACAATACCTCATCTTTGAAGGGCTTGATGCTGTATGATAGGCGACATTGGTGACTAACGTGGATCCGTCGTCCTTGGATTAGCCATCCAATGGTGTATGGTTGTGGGTGTGGTGTTATTGGTAGCTCTAGTCTCTTGATGAGTTTTGTTGACATCAGGTTCTTCTGGATGTCACTATCCACAACAAAGTGTATGGGAATTCTCTTTACCCACATTTGTGAGTGAAAAAGGTGCTCGTCTGCCTCCGACTCTTCAGGTTCCTTTGGTTGAATCTGTGTGGTGGAAACAATGGCACTGGGTTCTGCATTAATGATCTGCTTCCCTTTCCGCATGACTATGAAATTAGGTTCTGAGTCAGAATCAGATCTAGGATCTGATTTTGAAGCTTTGATCTGAGCCACTAATGACTGTTTTGAGCGACATTCATTAGTGTTGTGCCAGGGGATTTTGTGGAACTCGCACCACTTCCCCGTGTCCTTTGTCTTTTCATTACCCTTCTTCGCTTGTGGTTGGGACTGGTTGTCCTTTCCCTGCCCCGTGTTCTGCAAGCCAGAGTTTCCCTTGCCCTGCTTCTGCGCAGGTCCAATATCACGCTTGTTCTTTTGCTGAAATTTCTACTCAATTTTTACAGCATATCGATAGGCGGATCCGAGTGAAGAGATTTCCAGGAAATCCATCTCTGTTCGTATGTACTGGTGTAGGCCACTGCAATATTTCAGTACTAAGTGCCACTCGCAGTCCTTGATACCTAGCTTTGTGCGCAAGGTATGAAATTTGTTGGTGTACTCCAACACCGTTTGGTCCCTTTCTTGGTGCAAAATGGTACATTTTGTGTACTGGTCATCATAGTTTCCAACAAGGTAATATTGTTCCTTGACGACATCTATAAAAGAGGCCCAAGTGGGATTGGAATATTCAAACAATCCACACTCGTCTGATGAGTTTTGCTGACAATAAGTTTCCCACCAATTTTTGACATGGGGGACGGCCTTGAGGAGTGCAAAGACGATCTTTTCCCTATTGGAAAAATTGTGGATAGGGAAATACCTTTCTAGTAGATTCAACCATTTATCTAGGGCATCGGCATCGATTTGGCCTTCAAATAAAGGGATATCAAAATTAACTTGTACCTTGAAGGGAGTCGTATCTCCGAAATGGTTGCTTGTTGAGGGTGCATTTACCACTGTTGTCATGCGTCGAAGGATCTGGGCGAAATTATCCATCATCTCGTTCCTCTATCGTGTGAGGGATTCCTCAAGCAACAACTTGATAGGATCTATTGCTCCGTCATCTCTCTTTTCTTCCTCCATTGGAGGCCATTTGGGGTGGCGAGAGTGGTCTTCCCCAAGTGAAACTAGTTCAAGACCCAACTCTTTGTATCCTGACCTCGTCGGGGACATGCACCAAGAAACAATCAAAGAGCAGACCGCTCTTATACCACTAATCTAGATTTATGTAGGAATGAAATAAGATAGCATATACAGAATCATATATAGATATATATTGCAAAGAACACAGTGATACAGTAAACACACATTCTATTAAATAGCGGAAACAGAACAGACTATAAAATACAATAGCTGGAATGGTGGTAGCTATCTCTGAGAAGAGATGTGGCCACTATGATCATTCATGCCAAGATGAATACAAAGAGAGGCTAAAAGGGTCTATTTATCATAAGCATGAGGGAAAGAATCCCAAGCATCCAAAAACCTAATCCTAGAAGATGAACTGTCATAAAGTTTGTGGCCCCAAGGTGGTTAGTTGAACAGTGAACTTCTCGGGGTCATAACTTTTGCATACAATCTCCGTTTGGGGCGCTTGGTAGCCCGTTGGAAAGGGCTATCTGAGATTTACAAGTTTTGGCTATGGCCAAATGCATGAGTAGGCTATATTATTGGCCCCCCAAATCGCCAAAAAAATTCGTTTAGGGCCTCAAAAAGGCTTTGGAAGTTCAGGACCCAAAAAACTGCTAAAAATAGTAATTTACCAAAATCGCCAGAAGACTGTTTTGAGACAATTGGAAGAGGTGGGCCGCCACTGATATCCACCTGGATCAATCCTCCCTCCTTAGGAATAAATGCTCTCCATTGCGTCAAATCACTTATCTGTCGAACTGTGTGTTGAGTTGAGCTCCTAGTGCAGCGTTTCCTGAAGCACAAAGGTTGTCTTTCTTTGAAATATTCAGAGGGTTGTAATTGTTGTTGTTGGATGTGATAGATCTATTCAATAGTTTTGGTTGTTGTGGTATCCTTGGTTTGCACTAGTGTGGATGGCTTCTTTTTGGAGGAGCACATGGAATGCGTGGCCTTTCACTACAGAGGCACTCGAATAGGCGATGCTGCACTGAATTTGTGTTCTTCTTGTTTCTGCTGAGTAGACAGATAATGTGCAGAGGTTGTGGATGTCTCTGCGATTTCATGTTCACCTTTAGTGGCAATTGCAAGTAGGGAAAATTTCCCAGTGTGGGAGATTATCTTCCTTCTCTGCTTGGTTCGGGTAGGTGAAACTATCTCTGGTATCCGGTAGAGTTGTCCTCCCAAAGTGACAATGACACTGCGAGGTCGTGATTCATATATAGCATGACACTTCCACACGTATGTTTGTCCTTAAAGAACATCACATACTTCAAGTGGGGCCACATCACACAATACCTCATCTTTGAAGGGCTTGATGTCGTATGGTAGGCAACATTGGTGACTGACGCGGATCCCTCGTCCTTGGATTAGCCATCCAATGGTGTATGGTTGTGGGTGTGGTGTTATTGGTAGCTCCAGTCTCTAAATGACTTCTACTGAGATCAAGTTCTTTTGGCTGCTGCTGTCCACAACAAAGTGTAGGGGATTTCCCTTCACCCACATCTGTGAGTGGAAAAGGCTCTCCTCTGCCTCTGACTCTTCAAGTTCCTCTGGTTGAACTTGTGTGGTGCCAACAATGGCACTGGGTTCTGCATCAATGATCTACTTCCCTTTCCGCAGGGCTATGAAATTAGGTTCTGAGTCAGTATCGGAAATAGGATCTGATTCCGAAGCTTTGATATGAGCCACCAATGACTATTTTGAGCAACATTCATCAGTGTTGTGCCAGGGGATTTTGTGGAAATCGCACCACTTCCTGGTGTCCTTCTTTGTCTTTTCGTTACCCTTCTTCGCTTGTGGTTGGGACTGGTTGACCTTTCCCTGCCTTGTGTTCTACGAGCCAGAGTTTCCCTTGCCCTTCTTCTATGCAGGTCCAAAGTCACGCTTGTTCTTTTGCTGAAATTTTTGCTCAATTTTGACAGCATATCGATAGGTGGATCCGAGTGAAGATATTTCCAGGAAATCCATCTCTATTCATATGTACCGGTGTAGGCCACTGTGATATTTCAGTACTAGGTGTCACTCGGAGTCCTTGATTCCTAGCTTTGTGCGCAAGGTATGAAATTTTTTGGTGTATTCCAACACCGTTTGGTCCCTCTCTTGGTGTAGAATGTTCCATTTTGTGTACTGGTCATCATAGTTTCCAACAGGGTAATATTGTTCCTTGACGACATCTATAAAAGAGGCCCAAGTGGGATTGGAATATTCAGACAATCCAGAATCGTCTGATGATTTTTACTCACAATAAGTTTCCCTTCAATTTTTGACATGGGGGATGGCCTTGAGGAGTGCAAAGATGATCTTTTCTCTATCGGAAAAGTTGTGGATAGAGAAATACCCTTCTAGTAGATTCAACCATTTATCTAGGGCATCGACATCGATTTGGCCTTCAAATAAAGGGATATCAAAATTAATTTGTACCTTGAAGGGAGTCGTATCTCCGAAATGAGTGCTCGTTGAGGGTGCATTTACCATTGTTGGCATGCGTCGAAGGATCTGGGTGAAATTATCCATCATCTAGTTCCTCTATCACGCGAGGGATTCCTCGAGCAACAACTTGATACGATCTACTGCTTCGTCGTCTCTCTTTTCTTCCTCCATGGGAGGCCCTTTGGGGCAGCGAGAGTGGTATTCGCCAAGTGAAACTAGTTCGAGACCCAACTCTCTTTATCCTGACCTCGTCAAGGACATGCACTGGGAAACAATCAAAGAGAAGACCGCTCTAATACCACTAATCCGGATTTATGCAGGAACGAAATAAGATAGCATATCCAGAATCATATACAGAGATATATTGAAAAGAACACAGTGATACATTAAACACACATTCTATTAAATAGCGGAAATAGAACAGATTGTAAAATACAATAGCTGGAATGGTGGTAGCTGTCTCTAAGAGGAGATGTGGGTGCTATGCAAATTCATGCCAAGATGAATACAAAGAAAGGCAGCAAGGGCATATTTATCATAATCATGAGGGAAATAATCCCAAGCATCCAAAAACCTAACCCTAGAAGATGAACCATGATAAATTTTGCGCCCCCAAGGTGGTTAGTTGAACAATCAACTTGTCGGGGTCATAACTTTTGCATACGATCTCTGTTCGAGGTGTTGGGTAGCCCGTTGGAAAGGGCTATTTGATATTTACAACTTTTGATTGGGTCCAAATGCATGTTGAGGGCAGGCTTTTGGCCCTCCAAATCACAAAAAAATGTCGTTTAGGGCCTCAAAATGGCTTTGGAAATTCAGGACCCAAAAAACTGCTATAAATAGTAATTTACCAAAATTGAGAGAAGACTGTTTTCAGCCAATTGGAAGAGGTGGGCCGCCACCGATATCCACTTGGATCAATCCTCCCTCCTTAGGAAGCAATGGTCTCTGTTGCGTTAAATCCCTTATCTGTCGAGCTGTGTGTTGAGTAGAGCTCCTGGTGCAGCGTTTGCTGAAGCGGAAAGGTTGTCTTTCTTTGAAATCTTCAGAGGGTTGTAATTGTTGTTGTTGGATGTGCTGGAGCTATTCAATAGTTTTGGTTGTTGTGGTATCCTTGGCTTGCACTGGTGTGGATGGATTCTTTTTGGAGGAGCACCTTGAATGCGTGGCCTTGCACTATAGAGGCACTCGAATAGGCGATGTTGCATTGAATTTGTGTTCTTCTTGTTTCTGATGAGTAGAGGGATAATGTGTAGAGGTTGTGGATGTCTCTATGATCTGATGTGCACCTTTAGTGGCAACTGCGAGTAGGGAAAATTTCCCAGTGTGGGAGATTATTTTCCTTCCTTGGTTGGTTGGGGTAGGTGCAACTCTCTCTGGTATCCGGTAGAGTTGTCCTCCCAAAGTGACAATGACACTGCGAGGTTGTAATTCATATACAGCATGACACTTCCACATGTATGGTTATCCTAAAAGAACATCACATACCTCAAGTGGGGCCACATCACACAATACCTCATCTTTGAATGGATTGATGCCGTATGGTAGGCAACATTGGTGACTGACGCGGATACCTCATCCTTGGCTTAGCCATCCAATGGTGTATGGTCGTGGGTGTGGTGTTATTGGTAGCTCTAGTCTCTTGATGACTTTTGTTGACATTAGGTTCTTCTGGCTGCTGCTATCCACAACAAAGTGTAGGGAAATTCCCTTCACCCACATATGTGAGTGGAAAAGGTGCTGCTCTGCCTCCGACTCTTCAGGTTCCTCTGGTTGAATTTGTGTGGTGGCAACAACAACATTGGCTTATGCATCAATGATCTGCTTCCCTTTCTGCACGGCTATGAAATTAGGTTCTAAGTCAGAATAAAAAATACGATCTGATTCCAAAGCTTTGATCTCAGCCACCAATGACTATTTTGAGAAACATTCATTAGTGTTGTGCCAAGGTCTTTTGTGGAACTCGCACCACTTCCCGGTGTCCTTCTTTGTCTTTTCGTTACCCTTCTTCGCTTGTGGTTGGGACTGGTTGTCCTTTCCCTGTCCCGTGTTCTGCGAGCCAGAGTTTCCCTTGCCCTGCTTCTGCACAGGTCCAAAGTCACGCTTGTTCTTTTGCTAAAATTTCTACTCAATTTTTACAGCATATCGATAGGCAGAGATCCAAGTGAAGAGATTTCTAGGAAAGCCATCTCTGTTCGTATGTACCGGTGTATCCCACTACGATATTTCTGTACTAGGTGCCACTAGGAGTCCTTGAAAACTAGCTGTGTGCACAACATATAAAATTTGTTGGTGTACTCTGACACCGTTTGGTCCCTCTCTTGGTGCAAAATGGCCTATTTTGTATACTGGTCATCATAGTTTCCAACAGGGTAATATTGTTCCTTGACGACATCTATAAAAGAGGCCCAAGTGGGATTGGAATATTCAAACAATCCAGACTCGTCTGATGATTTTTACTCACAATAAGTTTCCCACCAATTTTTGACATGGGGGACGGCCTTGAGGAGTGCAAAGACAATCTTTTCCCCGTCGAAAAAATTGTGGATAGAGAAATACCCTTCTAGTAGATTCAACCATTTATCTAGGGCATCGACATCAATTTGGCCTTCAAATAAAGGGATATCAAAATTAACTTATACCTTGAAGGGAGTCATATCTCCAAAATGGATACTCGTTGATGGTGCATTTACCACTGTTGGCATGCATCGAAGGATCTGGATGAAATTATCCATCATCTCATTCCTCTGTCGTGTGAGGGCTTCCTCGAGTAACAACTTGATAGGATCTACTAATCCGTTGTCTCTCTTTTCTTCCTCCATGGGAAGCTGTTTGGGGCAGCGACAGTGGTCTTCCCCATGTGAAACCAGTTCGAGACCCAACTCTCTATATCGTAACCCCGTCGGGGACATGCATCGAGAAACAATCAAAGAGCAGACCGCTCTGATACCACTGATCCGGATTTATGCAGGAATTAAATAAGATAGCATATACAGAATCATATACAGAGAAATATTGCAAAGAACACAGTGATACAGTAAACACACATTCCATTAAATGGCGTAAATAGAACAGACTATAAAATACAATAGTTAGAATGGTGGTAGCTATATCTGAGAAGAGATGTGGCCGCTATGCTCATTCATGCCAAGATGAATACAAAGAGAGGCTGAAAGGGCCTATTTATCATAAACATGAGGGAAAGAATCCCGAGAATCCAAAAACCTAACCCGAGAAGATGAACCGTCATAAAGTTTGCGGCCCCAAGGTGGTTAGTTGAACAGTCCAGTTCCCGGGGTCATAATTTTTGCATACGATCTCCGTTTGGGGTGATCGGTAGTCCATTGGAAAGGGCTATCCGATATTTACAAATTTCAAATGGGGGATAAAGAATGCTAAGGGCATCCATTTGGCCCCCCAAAATGGCCACAAAACGTCGTTTAGGGCCTCAAAACTGCTTCGGAAGTTAAGGACCCGAAAAACTGCTAAAAATAGTAATTTACCAAAATCGCCACAAGACTATTTTGAGCCAATTGGAAGAGGTGGACCACCACTGATATCCACCTGGATCAATCCTCCCTCCTTAGGAAGAAATGGTCTCCATTGTGCCAAATCCGTTATCTGTCGAACTATGTGTTGAATTGAGCTCATGGTGCAGCTTTTGCTGAAGCAAAAAGTTTGTCTTTCTTTGAAATCTTCAGAGGGTTGTAATTGTTGTTGTTGGATGTGCTGGAGCTATTCAACAGTTTTAGTTGTTGTGGTATCCTTGGTATGCACTAGTTTGGATGGCTTCTTTTTGGAGGAGCACCTTGAATGCATGGCCTTGCACTACAAAGGCACTCGAATAGGCGATGCTGCACAGAATTTGTGTTCTTCTTGTTTTTGCTGAGTAGAGGGATAATGTGCAGAGGTTGTGGATGTCTCTACGATCTGATGTTCACCTTTAGTGGCAGTTGTGAGTAGGGAAAATTTCCTAGTGTGGGAGATTATCTTCCTTCCCTGCTTGGTTGGGGTAGGTGAAACTATCTTTGGTATCCGGTAGAGTTGTCCTCCCAAAGTGACAACGAAACTGCGAGGTCGTGATTCATATATAGCATGACGCTTCCACATGTATGGTTGTCCTAAAAGAACATCACATACTTCAAGTGGGGCCACATCACACAATACCACATATTTTAAGGGCTTGATGACATATGGTAGGTGACATTGGTGATTGACGCAGTTCCCTCGTCCTTGGCTTAGCCATCCAATGGTATATGGTTTTGGTTGTGGTGTTATTGGTAGCTCCAGTCTCTTGATGACTTCTGCTGAGATCAGGTTCTTCTGGCTGTCGCTGTCCATAACAAAGTGTAGGGGAATTCCCTTAACCCACATCTGTGAGTGGAAAATGTGCTCCTCTGTCTTTGACTCTTCAGGTTCCTCTGGTTGAATCTGTGTGGTGGCCACAACGGCACTGGGTTCTGCATCAATGATCTGCTTCCCTTTCCACACGGCTGTGAAATTAGGTTCTGAGTCAGAATCAGAACTAGGATCTTATTCCGAAGCTTTGATCTCAACCACCAATGACTGTTTTGAGCAACATTCATCAGTGTTGTGCCAGGGGATTTTGTGGAACTCGCACCACTTCCCAGTGTCCTTCTTTGTCTTTACGTTACACTTCTTTGATTGTGGTCGAGGCTGGTTGTCCTTTCCCTGCCCCGTGTTCTATGAGCCAGAGTTTCCCTTTCCCTGCTTTTGCATAGGTCCAAAGTCATGCTTGTTCTTTTGCGGAAGTTTCTGCTCAATTTTGACATCATATCGATAGGCGGATCCGAGTGAAGATATTTCAAGGAAATCCATCTCTGTTCGTATGTACCGGTGTATGCCACTACAATATTTCTGTATTAGGTGCTGCTCGAAGTCCTTGATACCTAGCTTTGTGCGCAAGGTATGAAATTTGTTGGTGTACTTCGACATCGTTTGGCCCCTCTCTTGGTGTAGAATGGTCCATTTTATGTACTGGTCATCATAGTTTCCAACAAGGTGATATTGTTCCTTGACGGCATCTATAAAAGAGTCCCAAGTGGGATTGGAATATTCAAACAATCCAGACTCGTGTGATGATTTTTACTCACAATAACTTTCCAACAAATTTTTGACATGGGGGACAGCCTTGAGGAGTGCAAAGACGATCTTTTCTTTGTCGGATAAATTGTGGACAAAGAAATACACTTCTAGTAGATTCAACCATTTATCTAGGGCATCGGAATTGGTTTGGCCTTCAAATAAAGGCATATCAAAATTAACCTGTACCTTGAAGGGAGTCATATCTCTGAAATGGATGCTCGTTGAGGGTGCATTTACCACTGTTGGCATGCGTCGAAAGATCTGGGCGAAATTGTCCATCATCTCATTCGTCAAGCAACAACTTCATAGGATCTACTGCTCTTTCATCTCTCTTTTCTTCCTCCATGGGAGGCTGTTTGGGGTGGCAAGAGTGGTCTTCCCCAAGCGAAACTAGTTCGAGACCGAACTATCTGTATCCTGACCTCGTCGGGGACATGCATCGAGAAACAATCAAAGAGCAGACTGCTTTGATACCACTGATCCGGATTTATGCAGGAACGAAATAAGATAACATATACAGAATCATATATAGAGATATATTGCAAAGAACACAATGATACAGTAAACACACATTCTATTAAATAGCGAAAATAAAACAGACTATAAAATACAATAGCTGGAATGGTGGTAGCTATCTCTGAGAAGAGATGTGGCCACTATGCTCATTCGTTCCAAGATGAATACAAAGAGAGGTCGAAAGGGCCTATTTATCATAAGCATGAGGGAAAGAATCCCAAGCATCCAAAAACCTAACCCTAGAAGATGAACTGTCATAAAGTTTGTGGCCCCAAGGTGGTTAGTTGAACAGTCAACTTCCCGGGGTCATAACTTTTGCATACGATCTCCGTTCGAGGCGCTTGGTAGTCCATTGGAAAGGGCTATCTGAGATTTACAACTTTCAACTCGGGCCAATTGCATGCCAAGTGCATCCATATGGCCCCCCAAATCACCAAAACATGTCGTTTAGGGCCTTAAAACAGCTTCAGAAGTTCAAGACCCGAAAAACTGCTAAAAGTAGTAATTTACCAAAATCGCCAGAAGACTGTTTTGGGCCAATTGGAAGAGGTGGGCCACCACCAATATCCACCTGGATCAATCCTCCCTCCTTAGGAAGCAATGGTCTCCATTACATCAAATCTCTTATCTGTCGAACTATGTGTTGAGTTGAGCACCTGGTGCAGTGTTTGCTGAAGCGAAAAGGTTGTCTTTCTTTGAAATATTTAGAGGGTTGTAATTGTTGTTGTTGGATGTGCTGGAGTTGTTCAACAGTTTTGGTTGTTGTGGTATCCTTGTTCTGCACTGGTTTGGATGGCTTCTTTTTGGAGGATCACCTTGAATGCGTGTCCTTGCACTACAAAGGCACTTGAATAGGTGATGCTGCACTTAATTTGTCTTCTTCTTGTATCTGCTGAGTAGAGGGATAATGTGCAGAGGTTGTAGATGTCTCTGCAATCTGATGTTCACCTTTAGTGGTAATTGCGAGTAGGGAAAATTTCCCAGTGTGGGAGATTATCTTCCTTCCCTACTTGGTTGGGGTAGGTGCAACTATCTCTGGTATCCGGTAGAGTTGTCCTCCCAAAGTGTTAATGACACTGCGATGCCGTGATTCATATACATCATGATGCTTCCACATGTATGGTTGTCCTAAAAGAACATCACATACTTCAAGTGGGCCCACATCACACAGTACCTCATCTTTGAAGGGCTTGATGCCATATGGTAGGTAACATTCGTGACTAACGTGGATTCCTCATCCTTGGCTTAGCCATCCAATGGTGTATGGTTGTGGGTGTGGTGTTATTGGTAGCTCCAGTCTCTTGATGAATTCTGCTGAGATCAGGTTCTTCTAGCTGTCGTTGTCCACAACAAAGTGTAGGGGAATTCCCTTTACCCACATCTGTGAGTGGAAAAGGTGCTCCTCTGCCTCTGACTCTTCAGGTTCCTCTAGTTGAATCTGTGTGGTGGCAACAACGGCACTAGGTTCTGCATCAATGATTTTCTTCCCTTTCCGCACGGCTGTGAAATTAGGTTCTGAGTCAGAATCGGAACGAGGATTTGATTCCGAAGCTTTGATCTCAACCACCAATGACTATTTTGAGCGACATTCATTAGTGTTGTGCCAGGGGCTTTTGTGGAACTTACACCACTTTTGGGTGTCCTTCTTTTCCTTTTCGTTACCCTTCTTCACTTGTTGTTGGGACTAGTTGTCCTTTACCTACCCCGTGTTCTGCGAGCCAGAGTTTCCCTTGCCCTGCTTCTGCGCAGGTCCAAAGTCACGCTTGTTCTTTTGCTGAAATGTTTGCTCAATTTTGGCAGCATATCGATAGGCAGATCCGATTGAAGAGATTTCCAGGAAATCCATCTCTATTTGTATGTACCAGTGTAGGCCACTGCAATATTTCAGTACTAGGTTCCGCTCGGAGTCCTTGATACCTAGCTTTGTGCGCAAGGTATGAAATTTGTTGGTGTACTACGACACCGTTTGGTCCCTCTCTTGGTGCAGAATGGTCCATTTTGTGTACTGGTCATCATAGTTTCTATTGTTCGATAAATTCACCCTATATTTATAATGTCCCCAGCTTGGCCCCATGGCATTAACATTATAAATGATGTAATCTTGTTATGAAATCATGGTTAGGAGCTCAAGGACAAGGCCCCGCCATCGATTTCATGATGCGTATGGGTTGCATGCTAGCAATGCACATTGGAAATTCAAATATCATGTAATATGAATTTTAATAAAAATACCCACAACAGCTATGCAATGCAACAAAGAGATGGGGGCATGATTTCACAAGGGATTGGGGGGGGGGGGGGACATTCAAACCCTTGAGCCACTAGAGTCAAGCCAAGTGTCAATGAGAGAACCCATCAAACCCTCAACTACCCATGTTGACTTTTGTACCCAACCATTGATTTCTCCCAAGAGTTGGTTGGGGTAGTTATTACCTTGGGAATGGGGAGGTATGGCTGTCCAAGATCGGGTATGGGCAAGCCACCCTTCATGGAAAAATGTGTTGGTCTCCTTGGGAAAGATAGAGCCACGAAATTGCTCCCTAAGCCATTATTCACCATGGCCTTGCTCTCTCACGCAGCTCTAGCTGCCTGGGCGTTTTCCTCCCTCGGTTTTATGTGTTTCCCTTCATCTTTTAGCTGGGAAGGGGTGTTTTTGGTGTTGGTTACCAGTGGGGGAAGAGAGAAGAACGTTTTTGGGTCTTCCTGGAGGTCGTTTAGGCCATTGGATATGATCTTAACCAATGGAGAGAAATGAGTTTTGCTCCCTGGGGTTGAAATTGAAATTCCACATTTTCGTTTGGGTGAACCACGATTTGGGAGAACCAATGTGGACCCTGTTTTGTGAACACCTCTGTTGTAAATGTGTAACCCTATCAATAATCGTTTTGCTGTGAGAAGAAAGAGTATGCTGGGGTATGGGTAATGGGTAATCCATTGTTCTGGCTTGAGCTTGAGAATGAGCATCCATTGTTCCCTTTCCCTGTGAGAATCATGCCCAGTTCGGGGGTGGCCTTCGGACGGACTCGGTATAAGCTGTCGAAGAGCCTATGGCTGGGTGGAACGTTGCAGCGACATAGCTAGTTGCTTGGGCAGTTGCAAAAATGAAGATAAGTGTTTTGATGTCTATGTATTTACTTCTACATTGTTTTAATTAATTGATGACTGATATTGATATACTGAGTGCCTATGAAGATATGTGTGTGGATGAATTTGTTCCCGCTGTGCATATTTGTTTGATTTACATCTGCACACTTTGTTTTTTCACTGTATGCCTCTAATGAATGGACTGAGCTTTATGAAAAGCCCCATAGATTGGTAGCATGTTCCCTGCCTTGCATTGGTTCCAAGGGTGGGTACATTACAATACTAAGGAAAGGGACACTATCAACTTAGGGGGAGACAGGTAAACACAATGATTACACTACATAAACATCTATAAATTGAAATAGATCAAAGATATTGAAGACATACCTTATTACTAATGTTTGATCCTAGCTTTGCTTGATCTCACGCTCAATCTTCAACTTGATATTTTACTTCAATAGACCTGTAACATAAATATACCTTTCTCAGCGTATCTTGACTAATATAAAGATGATGAAATTGAAATACAATTCAAACATCAAGAACAATCAAGCATTTAACCAAATAAATACACAATCCATTAGGCATTATATTTGGGACAGGAAGGAATGTTTCAACCTTTATTGTCAAAAGCATATAATGATTACAAGTTATACCTGATCAATGCAACATGCTTGTGCAACTAGATTCTGGGCTCCTGCTCTTCTCTGACTTGAAATATTCCACCATGACAACCCTTCATACAAATTTCTCTTCTTGTGAATGAGAGTCACCACAATGTCTAACCCCTCTCCTCAATCCTCCTTGTATTTATAGGAAAAGGAAGGCAGTTTAGATTGAGAGGTGGTTGTAATGGAAGTTGGGGAAGTTGCAGAGCCAACTATAACTAATCCTTATTCATCAAATTAATATATTTTTGATCATATTTTAAGGTGTGCACGATTTTTTCACAGTGGAGTAGCACACATTATGCAACTTCAGTGTTTAACAACTAGCGTTTGCAACTTTTTTGAGGGTGTGCACTAGTTTACTAAAGTGGAGTAGCGCACAGCAGGAGATGTGTGCTATTATTGAGCCTGTGGAGTAGGGCATGAGTGCTAGTTTCCTGAAGTAGAGTAGCGCACAGCTCAAAACATGAGGTTTTTCAGGGTTTTGCTAGCTTGCAGAAGGGTAAGTCAAGTCAAGGTATCATCTAAGGTCATCATGCTCTTCAATCCAAGTTGTCCTTTTGTGTGATCGACAAATCAAGGTGATCAGGGACAGAGAAGTGCAAATTTGACCAATAACAGATGCCCCCTAATGTGTTAGGTAAGAGGGAAACGATGGCTGAAATACATTATAATTCCAAGTCAGAGGAGGAGCAAGAAACCGCAGAACAGAGTCACAGAAACACCTGAAACACAGATCAAGGTTAGTGAGCAATTACAATCTTGACATCATATAGATGTATAGTGTGATACAACATGATCTCCGATACATAACGAGGAGATGTATATAAATCATGGCCACTTGAAATACAAGCATGGATCCATGTAAAACTGAGAGATCATAGCCATAACAACAAACTGGATCTATGTCTCATGGAGAGCTGAATATAAGTCAGGCTCATTCTTGCACATCTTGGGAGATAACATAATGAGGTGATTTCATCAACATCCCAAGGTCTTCATCCAGAACAACCCAAGGTACAAACCCTAACCATGTGAATAGATGAGCTGATAGTCGAACATGGGGGGTATCGTTTGATTACCACTCCTTGATGTATATCGTTAACAAACGCGAGGGCTTCCACCGATAATCATGATAGGGCCCAAGGTACCTAGTACGATTCAACAAGTGTGAATAAGTGGAATTGGATTCGAACACTTGAGGATCCTGTCAAATAAGAGACATTGATATATTCTCATCATTCAACAGTGAGGAAAATTGCCACTAGTGACTGCAATCTCCAAGGTACTAATCGAAACTCTAAACTTCAATCCCAGAGCAAAATGAGTTGATGTCGATGGGAAGAGTTCTGTTGGAAGGGAGGCCTTGAGGCATCCTAATACTCAACTGGTATGAGTTGATATGGAGTAATATATGTAACAAGACTGACACTAGGATGGCCGACACATGAGGTCAAGGTAAACTGCAGAGTGGCCGACATGGGTTATATCCTTGAACAGTAAGCATGACACAAAGTGACTTAGGCAGTTTTCAACATAATGGGGAAAATGATATAAACCTATAATGTAGGAGACATTAGCAGGCCCTCCATATGGTTGGAAGAAAAACCAACCAGGGGATTAAACAACTCGGAGATCAGGTTCACCCTAACGTCAAAAACTAAACCCAACTGACATGATAGACTCAAGTAGGTGCTGTGTTCAAGGATAGGACTGACTGAACTGCCTTTGAAACTGAAGATATGATACATCCTTCTTATCCCTTATTCTTTTCAGATAAAAGAATACCTTTCTTGTTATTTTAATGAGTCCAAGAAATAATGAAAACTCAGTAGATCCAACCATGTAAAAATTTTACTGAGCCCATGGGAGGAAGACTCAGGACCTTCTTCATTGTTTACAGAGTTCGAAGAAGAGATAGAAGATTACTCTATATTACTGAGCTCTAGATTTTAGTATCGAGACGAGATCCGTTCTTGCTCGTCGGTGTTTTCAATTTTAAGGAGTCTGAAAAACTTAAACAATAACTCCATACACCTACTCGTGGATTTTAATATCGAGCCCAAGTAAGTTAATGCTTGCCGGTGTTTTCCTATTTATAGAGTCTGCAAAAATTAAACAATCCTCTTTTTACCCTCTCGTGTATTTCACATCGAGCCCGAGTAGGTGAATGCTCGCTTGGTGTTTTCATGTTTAGAGAGCCTGAAAAAACCTTAAGAAGGCTCTGAAAGGTCCTTTTTCGTAAAGTTAGTCTCCTCCCCCGAAAAAGTGTAAAACAATGGAAGAAGAACTCTTCTAGTGTATACAAGAGTATACCTAGAGTATACCTTTTTCATAAATGATCCACCAAGGCTCGGAAAAGGGGTAATTCTATACCTAAGTGGATGAGCCTTCAGTTCCTTTAACAAGCTTGAAGAGGACAAGTTTGCTCAGCAATCTTGTTTAGGTTTCAATAGTCCAAACAAAAGCTTAAAATGACTTAAATGACAGCTTCTCGGATGATGACTCATGATCTTCCAAAATTAGGACTTCAACAAACATGTTAGTAATCGCGACAAAAAATCTTAAATGATATTGAATTTTAACCATGAGCTAGTTGAAAAGGTCTATCATCAAGAAATTTAGTCTTAAAGGATTGATAGTACAAAATTTTAGTGAAAATTTGAGAACCATTGGTTGAAATTTACCTTAGTACCATATGTAGCTATTCATTGATTAAATAGCACAATTTGATAGAATTTGAAACTATAGAGATTTTACCAAAGTGGGTAAAAATTTAAAATCAAACTCATAAAAGTAATTTCAAATTAAAAACTCAAATTTAATTTTGACATTGTAGGGCAAAAATTGGGAGCAAACCCTTGGATTTCAATCCTTCGTGGCGATCAACTCAAGCAACCAATTGACATTTTGCCTCCACCATGTAAGTTAATTTCATCTTAACTTGCATTTCCATAGTTTATTTGTCAATTTTTGAGCTCAAAATCAACTTTAAGGCCATGCTCAAAGCGTGCAAAGCGTGTGTACTACTCTGTAATAGGAAAAGTAGCGCATACTAGAGGTATGCGATACTATTGCTTATGCACAGTAGCGCCCATGCGTGACTGTGTGGAAGTAGAGTAGCGCACACCCCTGAAGATGAAGAAAAAAGTGTCGAGACTCTAAAAATTGACCTTTTTGTGGCAGGATGGTACTTGTTTGGAGGGAGAGAGAACATGAGGATATGGATAGGGTGGCAATGCAAGACCCGGCCACTCTCCATGCACTCTGAAGATGTTGTTTGTTAAAGTTTTACTGAACCGTGAACATGAGGGCACTCAATCGATTCCTTCAAAGACTCGTTCAATACTGGGATGTAGATGTCAACGCATTTGATATCTGGGGACAAACCCTGGACCTTACTGTCGACGACATATACTTCATTACTAGACTCTCTAGGAGGGGAGATGCAGTAAGTTTGAAAGGATCTTCTCGCAATTTGGGTGCCATGTTGGTTTAAGAATTATTGAATGCATACTGTGTGGCGGGAGTTGAGAAATCAGGAAGTCAAATCCTAATTTCTACCATTGAAAACCTCCCTCTAAAGGTTATTGTGAGTATGTTAAACTGAATATTGAGAAGTGCCACACAACACTTAGCCTCGAGGTAGTCCATGCATATCAGTGTCAGATGCTTGCAAGGTCATGTGTACGATTGGTGCACTAGTTTATTGGCAAATATGAAGTTTCAACTCACAGGTTGTAAGTCATGAAGAACTTTGGATACGGCAGTATTTTATGTACCTTCTTCTTTGAAAGGGTACCTGCTTTTAGCTTGGGCATGTTTCTACCTCCAGCCAATCCTCGTGAGCCGAAATTGGGCTGTTGGGGTGACATTTTTCTCCGCCAAGGTGGTGGTGAAATTCACTTTTGCTATCATACTGATGATTTCTGGGGGTGGTGGGAGAGATAGGTGCTGGCATTTGAGCAGTTTCCATATGCTGGATTAGACTTCTGCCACGATCCAGAGCTGGTACTTCCTCTAGGTGGTGCCTGGGGAGATATTGGTAAGTTTTTGTTTTGAGAATTATTTAAATTTTTCAAATTTTCAATTATATGATTTTTATGATGAGTTTTGAAGTACTAAACAAGTGTCAAATGCAGATATTGGACCTGTTCGTCCTAAGGGACATCCTACTATCTTCGTGAGGCCAGCAAATGTGGGTGTAGCAGATGCTATGTTAGGGACCATAGAGCGGAAAGTGAGTCGGTTGACTCATGAGGTTCCTGCATGCCGCATGGAGCAGATACCTACTGATATGCAGGAAGATGTAGTTGGGGTGCCCCCAGCATGGCTTAGGGTACTGTGGAAGATAGCTAGGTTGGTCATATGTTATTGGGAGGCAATAGATGCTGATGAGGCCCCTCCTTCTCCATAGGAGATGGATATTTTATGTATATTTTTGAGGCCACCGAGCCCAGTTTTGTACTTTATGACATGACTTGTGATAGACTTGTGATCCAAAAGTCATATTATATTTTTTGATACAGTATCGGATATATATACAGTATAGGTTATGTACATGTGTGTGTGTTTAACTTTATGTGTGAAATGCTATTTATGGAAATGTATGATACAAATGCCAATCTAAAACATAATTTGCAAATGAATCATCTAATGCATTTAAATTTCTTGGAATGTGTTGATATATAATGGAATGAAACTATCTTTCCAATAATCTAACTCGCAAAAACTGTCGTAGCAAAACAGGATCTCTAATCTGGTAAACACCCGTTAACTGAAATACAACTAGTTGTGAATCAAGTCCTACCTCCAAATGTGAAATTCCATGAATAAGGGCATATCAGAGAAGTTCTATAACCTCACTGTACTCAGCTACATTGTTCGTAGTGGGACCCAAACAAACCCCCCCCAAATAGAACAGTTGGCCAGCCGATGAGTAAATGTCCCAAGCTGCTGAAGCCAACTGTCGGGTGTGGTGATTGGTGTCATCTTCAAATCCTAAGAAATGTTCCGTCGACATCTGATACATGAAATGAAGACACACATAAGGTTAACTAACAAGCACAAGCAAAAACTAGCTCTACAAAATATACAGCTATGTTACAAGAAAAATCACAAATGCCTAAGCGTAGTACTTCTTCAGGTAGAGCCCATTTCTAGGCTCAGGCAGCTTATTACCCTCGTAGTCTACTAGCTCGTAAGCACCCTTCTTTAGTACTTTAGAAATTATGTAAGGCCCAAGCCACATGGACTTGAACTTGCTAGGTCCTAGATGTTCCTTGTCCTGATCCCAAAGTAGAACAAGATCTCCTTCAAGGAACACCCTAGGTCTGACAGACTTGTCATATTGTCCTTTGACTTGTTTCTTATGAACTTCGTTTGTTGTGAGCGCATCGCGGCGCTGCTCATCTAGATGCTCTAAATGCAACAAACGTTCTTCCAATGCTGAAGTATTTGGTAGTAATTGAACAGCCAGTTTTAACGAAGGAATCTCGCATTCAATCGAAACGACTGCTTCTATCCCATGCACAAGCTGGAAGGGAGAGAACCTGGTAGCAGTCTTTACATTCACTTAGTAAGCCCAAATAGCAGGGTATAGCATGATGTGCCAGTTCTTCCGATTGGCATTAATAGTTCTTTGCAGAATTACCTTTAAAGTTTTGTTAACTGCTTCGACTTGTCATTCACCTGTGGATAATATGAAGACGAATGTTCTTGCCGAAAACCTAACATTGTGTACAGATCGGTCATCATGCTATTCTAAAAATGACTGTCATGATCAGTCACAATTTCTTTGGGTATGCCAAACCTTGCAATAATATGATTGAATACAAAATAAGCGGCAGTTTCTCCATTTGCCTTGACAGTAGGCATTGCCTCGGCCCACTTAGTGAAGTAGTAGATGGTAACGATGATATAATGATGTCCTCCAGCTGAAACTGGATTGCAAGTCATAAAATCAACCCCCCATTTTGTGAAGGGACCTGCTATAATCATAGGCTGAAGAGGAGCTGGATGTGCTCTCATTTTCCTGGTGAAAAACTGACACGAACGGTAGCATTTAATAGCTTCCACACAATATTTAAAGATTGTGGGCCAAAAATACCCGTCACGCAGTATTTTTTGGGTTGTTGCCAACCCAGAAATATGAACCCCATAGGCTCCACTATGGGCATCATTCAATACTGATTCTGCTTCTTCTAAAGTCAAACAACGTCGTAAGATGGAATCTATTCCACGTCTATACAAAGTATCTAAGATGATGAGATAGTTTTTTGCATGACTTTTCAGTTTGCGTCGTTCTTCTCTAGAAAAAGTGGTAGGACACCTCAAAGTCTGGAGATATACTAAAATATCCCCATACCATGGGTCAGAGGAGGCAATAAGGAAGATATGTTTATCCGGGAATGATGAATTTTCGTTGATATGCTCTAAGTCACTCGGAAACTCTGAGATTAACTCAACAAACACTAGTGATTTCTTCGACTTAGTCGATTGGAAGACCAAATCGAACTCTTGTAAGATTACAATCCATTTATTATACATCCCACCGATGATGCATCGAGTGAGAAAATTATTGAAAAGGATTGACTTCTACTATCACAGTAGTTGTTCATAAAAGGATGTAGTGATGAAGCCTCTATACCGCATAGACCGCAGCTAGTGCTAACTTCTCAATATGCAAATATTTAATCTCAGGAACTATCAATGCACGCAAGAGATAGTAAACGACATGCTCTTGGAGCGTGTCATCCTCCTGAACTAGAACTATGCCAATTGTGAAAATAGATGCTGCTAGATATAAGAGAAAATCCTTTGCATAATCAGGCGAGCTTAACAAGGGGGTTGAAAGTAGTGCCTTTTTCAAGGCCTCAAACGATACTTGAGCAGCCTCATCCCACACGAAGTAGGTATCTTGTTTAAATAGTCTCATAAAACCTTTTGTGATCTTAGCATATTTTATGATAAAGCGTCGCAAGAAGTTAGACATGCCTTGCAGACTTTGAAGTTGTCGCAAGGTGCGAGGAGGAGGCAGATTTACAATCGCCTCAACTTTTAATGGGTCGACCATTATACCATAAATGGATACAATAAAACCCAGTAAACGTCCCGATTCGACGCAGAATATGCACTTGTTAGGATTCAGTCAAATCTTATATTGTCTGCATCATTCAAACACAAGTCTCAAATGAACTGGATGATCCCGTCTCTTTCGAGATCGCACCGGGAGTTCATCCAAGTAAGGTTCAACTATGTTTTTGATATCATGAAAAGCGAAATTCATAGCTCACTGGAATGTAGCTCCAACATTCTTTAAGCCAAACAGCATCTTCCAATAAGCAAAGGTTCCCCACGGGAAAATGAAAGTTGTTTTGTGTTGATCTTTGGGTTTGATTTGGATTTGATTATATCCCAAAAATCCATCCATGAAAGAAAACATCTCGTGTCCCACACATGCATCTATGATCTGGTCGATAAATGGTGTGGGATAGCTATCTTTCGGACAAGCTGTATTCAAGTCTCGAAGTCGGTACAAACTCGGATGGTACCTTGCTTTTTATCAACTGGAACAGGGTTTGAAACCCATTCCGTCATGTCAATTAGGTAGATAAATCCGGTTCTAAGCAATTTTTCAACTTCTACCCTAATGGCTGCTGCTTTTCAAGGATTCACAGGACGGAGCTTGTCTCATGGGTTTGTCATTAGGGTATGTTGTGATGACATGCTCAACGATGGCTCGATCGATGCCTGGCATCTCCTCGTAAGACCAGGAAAAAATGTCGCAGAATTCTTTAAAAAGCTTGGTATACAGAGCGATCTCTTCTGGAGAACAGTCTGCTCCAATAAAATGTTTTCCACGACCCTAGGTTCAGTGGAAATGTTAATCGGGATGGTTCTCGATATATTAGCCATATTCCCTTTAGCATAAACAGCTCTTGAAGTAGAAGGAAAAGATGACAAGTCAACAAATCCACCGGGTCTCATAGAGAATTCTCCTCTCTCTATCCTATATAGATTTGGAAGCAGGTAAGACTTGTGATGCATATGTTCCCATGGATGGGCCAGGCCCATCATGGCTTCCAAAATGGCTTCATCATATAGTAAGACTGTGTCTAAACAGTCGAAAGAGTGGATAGAATCCACTGACCATGTAGGAGCATAGTCCATATCCGACTCAGTAGAGACTGGCGGAGTCACGATATGTTCCGTTGCAGTGTGTTGTGCTTCTATGTAGGCTACTTCTGCAATGGTTAAAGGAACTGATGGTTCTGATACAGTAGGAAGGATCCACGGATCAGTCCTTAAACAAATCGTGAAAGTTTCGGTGGACGTACCTAGATCAAAACGCATAAAAAGAACAGGAGAGGGTAGGTCAAAAGTGCATATTAATGACCCGTAAAGCCCTGCTCCTAAACTCTCGCTTACTGGGGCAGATTGATCAACTAAAAGAATAGTGGAATCCGATGAAGTCTGGTTGTTTTGTCAAGAGAATGAATGTTGATCGACAGTGACGATCTTGCCTTTGTGGGGGAACATAACAACTCAGAAAACCGCCAATGAAATGGATCGTAGGGAATATGGCCAACTCCTGCCTAACAACATATTGTAATCAAGCGGAGCATCCAGAACTTCAATCTCTACAGCAACTGTCTTACCGGCAAGTGTAATTTCAAACGATGCTAGAAATCTGTGTGGATGGAAAGTCCTGCTGTTGACACTCAATAAAATTTTTGGTTAATTATCTTCTGACGACATTGATGGCGCAAAAATAGATTAGTTTGCATAAGGGAGGTTTCGAACTTGGTCAAGAAAAACATCTTTGTCCTCGGGCGTACAAAAGAAGGAAAAACTTTATCTTTTCACGAAAAACCTAAGGCCAAAAATCACGAAGAAAGAGGTTTGATATTCTAAAGACAAAAGCTAAGTATGGAGAAGGATTTTCACAATATAGGCATAGTTGGAGGTTTCATGAAGAGGAAAAGCTTCAATATTATATTTTCTAAAAGTTAAAGCTTTTTGAAGGTTTTCGATATTTTAATTTTTAACCCAAAAAATAAATTTTTTGAAGTAAAGAGACTTTATAAAAAAAAAGGGTTTGTTGTATTCTTTATATTGGGTCAAAATTTCGAATAAAAATTGGAGCAAAATATATGCGCGCCCAACACCGAGGGCTCATCACAGGACCGAGTGCCAAGCCTTGAGGGTCCTACATATCTCATATCCTCCATCATCCACGAGCCTCCCATTTCTTTGTTACTTGTAATATGTTAGAGGCAATGGGGTATTTAAAACATGAAGAAAAATTATCTTTATTACATGTGGGATAAAGGTCGGGACTGAAAACATGTATAAAATGTATTTGGCGTGCCCAGGTTTTTCTTCGAAGTGTAAAAGCTATGTAGAGGAGAGGTTGTTGCGACTGTGTGTATTATTGCAATCAAAGGAAGAGAAATTTGCAAATCCTCCACCAATTTTTGTTAACTTCGTCGTGGCAATCCAACATATATTTGACCGTGATATCGTTCACTCACTAAATGATGACAGGCTGCGTTTTCAAATCCGTGATTCCCATGCTGACACGTAGCGAGATCAAATGGAGAAGTTTCAAAATAGATGAACGGTCCACATGACACCGCATTTACAAAATGCTCAGTGTATAAGAGATGAAGCCGGTGCGGGGAGAAGACCACCATCCAACGTGTCCCTTTCTGATGCATCCGCATTTGTGAAACGTTGTATTGCAAACCACTCAACGCCCGTGCGATACCATCCATTGAAAATGCTATAAAAAGGAGGTGGTCCCATTTTCAACATTTGTTTCTTCTTTTTGACCGGAACGTCGAAGCTTTCTAAACCCTAAAGCATGCAGAAAGTTTTCAAAAGGTCCCGGAGGTCGTCGAGTTTGGTAATTCTTGCCAGTCGCAGCCAGGCTACAAGATTTAACATGGGATGTGTATCTTTCTGCACTTCATTAGCTGCTTCTGGTAGTTTTAGTGGCATATCAACTCCGGTTTTTGGAAGAGCACCTTTGGGCAACCCGCTCAGCAGAATATAATGGTTACAATATCTCAACCTGTAACAAATTCATTTGGAAGTCTTCCGGCGATACCTCAGATGTCTATTGGCTGAAGCTTGTCACTCAAAGGATAGCTCCAAAATATCATTGCTCAGCGATAATGAAGAAGAAAATACCATTCGTCTAGAAGGTATGCGGAAGCTCGTAGAGGTCGCATGCATATGCTCAGGTGATATTGCTACGATTCTCTGTAGCAGAAGATCGACAGAGATGTTTTCTTTTCCCCACGATGTGATGGTCATATAACCTGTTCTCAAACGATACATTCAGTGATCGTTCGCAACATTGGGGGTATCTTTCCATGGCGCCCATTTTAGAGTTTTCTGTCAAGTGCCATCAGCAAGTGGAATATTGTCGTTTGGGTGAAAACCCTCTCGGATGCGGACTCAAGGGCCTCGCTCCATTCAGATCTAGGTATTGTTTTCTATTTGGAGAATGCATAAATCAGATGACATTTTAGGGGTTGTAATGAGACGTATTTCATGCTCTGAACACTGGAGGCTGTATCCATAGTTTACTTTCTGGTGAAGCTCCTCTTTCATACAACGATTCATCAACGTTTGATTTGGAGCACCAATTGGACAGGGATATTGTCTCGCTGAAACTTGTGCTAGGGAAACTTTTTCTGACATTGATGACACGACCGATGGCCATGTTGGTCCTTCATTTCCCTATTCCGATGTTGAATTGATTGATAGAGGGATGCGCTGGTTTCATACTAGGGACATAAGGAGGTTTCGTCCTGATGGCTGCGTTGAAATTATTGACCATAAAAATGACATAGTTCAGCTTCAACATCGAGGATATGTTTCTTTGGAAAAGGTGGAAGTAGCTTTGGCAGCGAG
This sequence comes from Larix kaempferi, assembly GCA_027924585.1. Taxonomy (NCBI): domain Eukaryota; kingdom Viridiplantae; phylum Streptophyta; class Pinopsida; order Pinales; family Pinaceae; genus Larix; species Larix kaempferi. Next base: position 11,154,614 of record BSBM01000087.1, read on the forward strand.
CCATTATCAGGGCAATGTCAGGATGCACGCAGGTCCATTCCACGGTTATTGTGTGGCTCTTGTTGTTCCATTCCATCAAGCTCTTAAAAGTTGGGCTCAGAAAGAAGGAATCATTTTCAAGAATTTTGCAGACCTGTGTCAAAAAAGTGAAGAAATTAAAAAGATTGGAGTTCAATTTTAGAGGTTGCCAAGAACGCAGGGCTTGATAAATTTAGAAATTCCTTCAAAAGATCAAAGTTGTTTCCTGATCCATGGACGCCAGAAACTAGTCTTGCAACAACAGCATTTAAGTTGAAGCGAGAAATTATGAAGAAAACCTTGGCTAATGAAGCTAAAAAACTGATGATTAAGTTGAAATTCTTGATATACCAGCTTAAGACTTTCATGGTTCATAATGGTGTATCGACTCTTTTCAAAATGGATTTTGCTGCTTATAAGGAGTGCTACTTGAGGCAAATGAAGATCCAGGGCATATCGTATGCAAAGACAAAGGAAACATAGTTTATATTGAGGATATTGTCGAGGGTTCGGAGAACAGCTTAGCAGGTCAAAGATGAAGTGGATGAGAACAAGGGAATGGTTTTGTACAGGTGTCAAAGGAGTAGAATACCCCCAAAAGCCCAGAAATTCCAAAAAGAGTATCAACAGGTGGCAAGATAATAAATATCAGTTAAAGAAGTGAAAAATTAAAGGGAACTGGCAGCCATCTTCTAACTTCCGAAGACATGACAAAACAAACATTCCATATTTTTTTTGTCATATTATTGTTTAAAAAACTAATTCTTGTAAAGTAGTAATTAGTTATTTGATTGTTGTTTTAGTATCAGTGGTTTATTTTACGGTTAGGGTTTGCTTAGAGGGCAAATTTTTTGTATAAAGTATGCATTTTACAATGTAAAGAGGGTTCGAATTTTCAGAGAGGAAGGACCCATTTCGGGTGTTTGAAGTATTTTACAGAAATTAATAAAGATCTTAGAAGTTGAGCATATTTTCATTGAAGATTCATGTGTTGTTTCGAAATTACAGTCTGTGTTTTTCTTTTCTTTACATGTGCATGTCAATTCCCTTTGTCATTCTTGTCGTTATGTCTTTCCTTCTGTATTTAGGTGAACGTACTGAAAATAAATTGAGATTCATGTCATATGCCTTGATTTATCCGCATCTGAGTACCCATTTATTTCTCCAAAGTTAACAGCGGATTCATCTAAAAATCGATGCCTGTTGTTAGTGGACTGTCATTATTTCTTTCCTTGTCACCTGCAAAATTTTATTGACTGTAATCAAACAGCTATCTTGCCTTTGCATGAAACACTTGTTGGCTGCTGATCTATTATTTTTCTGATTCTTGACTCCATTGCCCAAGGGTATCTTTTTCCTGTTGATCTAACCACATTATTTAAAGCCTACAAAGTTTTTATTATTATTTTACAAATTGGCCCTTGAGTTTCATTGTCGAACTGCTGTCGTGGTGACATTGGATGGCAGATTTGCTGAGAGAGCCCTCTTTGGCTGAAGGAGGCCAACTTTCAGTCTAAAGATTGGTTTGAAATAGGTTACCTCGGGGTTTCTTTGATACAACCCAAGGAAAATCCGAGTGTTAACATTTTGGCGCCGTTGCCGGGGAACGAGGGTTTCATTTTCCCTGGGTATGAACGACAAAGTTTTCATTTTTGACTGTTGATGGTGAACAATGGTCAAACATCAGTAAGGTTGTACATCTTTCACCTGGCGACTCCATCTTCAAGAAACCAAATTTCAGTGACTCCATTGGCGGCATGATCCAGAATCAAGCTTTTAAAGAGAACCGACAGACTCCACTGGGAAATGAGCTCATTGTGAAGACATGGAAAGGCATGATGAAAAGATAAGGTACTCAAGTTTCAGTTTTCTCCAAGACATATTATCCTTTCTTGTAAATCTTTTCCTGTCTTTTCCTAAGCTTGGCAAAAGAATTTCTCATTGTTTGCTATATTCGAAAAAAGACCATAGATTTACTCCTGTATACCCTTCTTTAGAAACTGAAAATGTGTCTTCATTCTGTACATATGATTTTGATCAAGATCTTTTACTTGAACCACATGACAGTAAGGATCAGCCTTATAAACCTCATAATACTAAAGCTGATAATACATCCTCTTTACATAGTTCAGTTTCTTCCAATATCCAAAACCGATATAGGCCACTTCACCTACCTCATGTTCTCCATGATTATCCTCCTAAATACCATAAATACCTTCCTAAATTCGATGGAGAAATCAAAGGCCTTACTGCTGAGAAACATATTCAAGGTTTTGAAAATTTTCTGGATCTGTTCGAAGTGGATCAGGATGATGTTTGTATGAGGATTTTTGCCCAAACTTTCCAGGGAGATGTGAAGAAATGGTTTCGCCATTTACAGCCAGAGTCTATAGACACATGGCAGGGGTTTTCTGATGTCTTCTTGAAGTTTTGGGGTAAGAGGAGGTCATGGGACCTAGTCCTTTCAGAATTTTACTCTATGAGGGTGGAGGAAGGGGAATCCTTATCCAGTTTCAACAGGAGGTTTGCTAGCACCTATTATGATATGCCGAAAGAAATTCAGCCCCTAGAGAATGCTACCAAGTTACATTATGTATCTATTTTTCATTCTGATTTCTCTTTTCTTCTCTTGGAAAGAAATCCCTCCAGTTTACGACATATGTTCGTTGATGCTTTAGAAGTTGAAGATAATCTTAGAATGTCCAGGAAATTATCGAGCAAAGAAAATGATGAGAGGATTGAAGAAGAATGTGGGTTCGAAGAGAAGTATGGACAAGGAGAAATGGATTGGCATTCCAGTTTTTCTCGTGACAAACAAAGAGATGATCAGCTGGGTGATGTGACAGAAAAAGGTAACTCTGACTTGTTTTATGTCAATTACAATCAGCCGGCTGAAATTTCTGTTAATGATGGTTTCAAAGAAAATTTCAGTCCACCTAAGTTTGATAAGTATGAAGAATATTGTTTGAATATGGCTCCGGCTGAAAACTTTATAAGTCCCAGGGCAGTTAGTGAAGAAAATTTGATCACTATCCATGATCAAACATCTGAAAATCAAAATGCTGAAAGTGATTATCTACCCCTCTGTTATGCTTCATTCGAACTGATAAAACAAAAAATTAAGGCTTCTAATAAAAAATAGAAATCTATGATGGAGAGCTCCATAAACTTTTTTGAAAGTGGAATTAAAGAAGAAGAAGAACAAGTCTGTCATCATGCCCAAAAAGCTGGAGTTTGCCATAAGGTAGAAAAGTGCCAAACAGAAAACCAGGTCTCCATTTTGCATTCAGAAATTTTGTATCAAGAAGAGTCTGTTGCACTTGATGTCATTGAAGAATTTAATGATGGTTCTGCTGTTTTTGATGAAGAAGGGAAAGTTTTAAATTCTGAATTTTCGAAAGAAATTGATGATGGCCTTTGTAACTTTTCACCCGAGCCGGATAAGAATTTTCTCCAGTATTGTCAGTGGTCTTCTGATTCAGAAGAAGGTCAGATAAGCTTTTCTCCATGTGACACTATTTCAGAAGCTGTGGGTCTAGAGGATTCTGTCTTATTTGATTCACTTAAAAAACAATACATCGGTACTTCTCTTGGAATACAAGAAACAGAACAGGCCTCAGATAATGCTGCTGATTTTTCCTTAAACAAGAAAGGTGGACGTCTCCATAGTATTTCCAAAATTTCTCCTCTATCTGAAGATGAAATAGATCAACTCCTGAAAGGTCATATTACAGCTCCAGTAATGTCGGATCTGCATTGTTCACACAGTCCAGGGTATGTAAGTGAGACTTCTTCCATTTTCAAGCATATAAATCTAAATTTAAACATTGACAGTTATGACGATCCTTTGAAGGAACCTATTTATGATGATGATTCTCCACCAAGGGATCAGCTGTTAGACACCATTTATTTCCATCAAGAAGATAGGGTTGACATGATTAATGATCTTGAAGGATGTTTGTTGTTTGAAGATGTTTTGGATAATGATGTGGATAAGTATAAAGATGGGATAGATGACATACAAAAAAGGGAACCGGAGATGCTCATGCTTGAGGAAGATGCAGTCAACACTCAGGTATTAGAATATCACGCTCCCCAATTCACTTTCATCAATCCACAATTGAATAGTTGTGCGGATGAACTGGAAAGAGATATTTCCATTCTTGTTGAATCTCAAGACGAGATAATATTTCAAACTTTTGAAGATCCTTATGCTAATTTACTACGGTCTGAGGGGAAAATGAATTTTCTAACATTTGTGGGACATGAACTCATTATTAGAGAATGTTTGGAATGGTTTGTTTTCTGTCTTTCTTACTCACTCAAAAGGAATGCAAGCCATAGTCGAGCAGATGGTCAGTTATTAGATTGGCTTCATTGGCACTTTTGTGTCATTTGATTCAACAATCACAATTCAGCAGAGTAGGGTAGGTAGGAGGAATAAGTTTGCCTGGCAAACATTTTTTCAGTATGTACAACGTTGTTTTCAGTTTGATTCCAGCATGTATGTTTCAGTGTTCAGCAGTTATTGGTTTTCAGCTACAGTTTTTGGATGGAGGACTGGTTACAGGATGCAGGATACAGGATACAGGTTACAGGTTGCAGTTTTCAGGATTGGGAGCCGCCCAATGGTTAGGCACATGGTCTACGGTGTTCTTTGCTGCCTCGCTGGGAGGACGGAATCCCCAGTAGGAGCCAGTTGTTGACACTCAATAAAATTTTTGGTTAATTATCTTTTGACGACATTGATGGTGCAAAAATAGATTAGTTTGCATAAGGGAGGTTTCGAACTTGGTCAAGAAAAACATCTTTGTCCTCGGGCATACAAAAGAAGGAAAAACTTTATCTTTTCACGAAAAACCTAAGGCCAAAAATCACGAAGAAAGAGGTTTGATATTCTAAAGACAAAAGCTAAGTATGGAGAAGGATTTTCACAATATAGGCATAGTTGGAGGTTTCATGAAGAGGAAAAGCTTCAATATTATATTTTCTAAAAGTTAAAGCTTTTTGAAGGTTTTCGATATTTTAATTTTTAACCCAAAAAATAAATTTTTTGAAGTAAAGAGACTTTATAAAAAAAAAGGGTTTGTTGTATTCTTTATATTGGGTCAAAATTTTGAATAAAAATTGGAGCAAAATATATGCGCGCCCAACACCGAGGGCTCATCACAGGACCGAGTGCCAAGCCTTGAGGGTCCTACATATCTCATATCCTCCATCATCCACGAGCCTCCCATTTCTTTGTTACTTGTAATATGTTAGAGGCAATGGGGTATTTAAAACATGAAGAAAATTTATCTTTATTACATGTGGGATAAAGGTCGGGACTGAAAACATGTATAAAATGTATTTGGCGTGCCCAGGTTTTTCTTCGAAGTGTAAAAGCTATGTAGAGGAGAGGTTGTTGCGACTGTGTGTATTATTGCAATCAAAGGAAGAGAAATTTGCAAATCCTCCACCAATTTTTGTTAACTTCGTCGTGGCAATCCAACATATATTTGACCGTGATATCGTTCACTCACTAAATGATGACAGGCTGCGTTTTCAAATCCGTGATTCCCATGCTGACACGTAGCGAGATCAAATGGAGAAGTTTCAAAATAGATCAACGGTCCACATGACACCGCATTTACAAAATGCTCAGTGTATAAGAGATGAAGCCGGTGCGGGGAGAAGACCACCATCCAACGTGTCCCTTTCTGATGCATCCGCATTTGTGAAACGTTGTATTGCAAACCACTCAACGCCCGTGCGATACCATCCATTGAAAATGCTATAAAAAGGAGGTGGTCCCATTTTCAACATTTGTTTCTTCTTTTTGACCGGAACGTCGAAGCTTTCTAAACCCTAAAGCATGCAGAAAGTTTTCAAAAGGTCCCGGAGGTCGTCAAGTTTGGTAATTCTTTCCAGTCGCAGCCAGGCTACAAGATTTAACATGGGATGTGTATCTTTCTGCACTTCATTAGCTGCTTCTGGTAGTTTTAGTGGCATATCAACTCCGGTTTTTGGAAGAGCACCTTTGGGCAACCCGCTCAGCAGAATATAATGGTTACAATATCTCAACCTGTAACAAATTCATTTGGAAGTCTTCCGGCGATACCTCAGATGTCTATTGGCTGAAGCTTGTCACTCAAAGGATAGCTCCAAAATATCATTGCTCAGCGATAATGAAGAAGAAAATACCATTCGTCCAGAAGGTATGCGGAAGCTCGTAGAGGTCGCATGCATATGCTCAGGTGATATTGCTACGATTCTCTGTAGCAGAAGATCGACATAGATGTTTTCTTTTCCCCACGATGTGATGGTCATATAACCTGTTCTCAAACGATACATTCAGTGATCGTTCCGAACATTGGGGGTATCTTTCCATGGCGCCCATTTTAGAGTTTTCTGTCAAGTGCCATCAGTAAGTGGAATATTGTCGTTTGGGTGAAAACCCTCTCGGATGAGGACTGAAGGGCCTCGCTCCATCCAGATCTAGGTATTGTTTTCTATTTGGAGAATGCATAAATCAGATGACATTTTAGGGGTTGTAATGAGACGTATTTCATGCTCTGAACACTGGAGGCCGTATCCATAGTTTACTTTCTGGTGAAGCTCCTCTTTCATACAACGATTCATCAACGTTTGCTTTGGAGCACCAATTGGACAAGGATATTGTCTCGCTGAAACTTGTGCTAGTGAAACTTTTTCTGACATTGATGACACGACCGATGGCCATGTTGGTCCTTCATTTCCCTATTCCGATGTTGAATTGATTGATAGAGGGATACGCTGGTTTCATACTAGGGACATAAGGAGGTTTCGTCCTGATGGCTGCGTTGAAATTATTGACCATAAAAATGACATAGTTCAGCTTCAACATCGAGGATATGTTTCTTTGGAAAATGTGGAAGTAGCTTTGGCAGCGAGCCATTATCAGGGCAATGTCAGGATGCACGCAGGTCCATTCCACGGTTATTGTGTGGCTCTTGTTGTTCCATTCCATCAAGCTCTTGAAAGTTGGGCTCAGAAAGAAGGAATCATTTTCAAGAATTTTGCAGACCTGTGTCAGAAAAGTGAAGAAATTAAAAAGATTGGAGTTCAATTTTAGAGGTTAGCAAGAACGCAGGGCTTGATAAATTTAAAAATTCCTTCAAAAGATCAAAGTTGTTTCCTGATCCATGGACGCCAGAAACTAGTCTTGCAATAGCACCATTTAAGTTGAAGCGAGAAATTATGAAGAAAACCTTGGCTAATGAAGCTAAAAAACTGATGATTAAGTTGAAATTCTTGATATACCAGCTTAAGACTTTCATGGTTCATAATGGTCTATCGACTCTTTTCAAAATGGATTTTGCTACTTATAAGGAGTGCTACTTGAGGCAAATGAAGATCCAGGGCATATCGTATGCAAAGACAAAGGAAACATAGTTTATATTGAGGATATTGTTGAGGGTTCGGAGAACAGCTCAGCAGGTCAAAGATGAAGTGGACGAGAACAAGGGAATGGTTTTGTACAGGTGTCAAAGGAGTAGAATACCCCCAAAAGCCCAGAAATTCCAAAAAGAGTATCAACAGGTGGCAAGATAATAAATATCAGTTAAAGAAGTGAAAAATTAAAGGGAACTGGCAGCCATCTTCTAACTTCCGAAGACATGACAAAACAAACATTCCATATTTTTTTTGCCATATTACTGTTTAAAAAACTAATTCTTGTAAAGTAGTAATTAGTTATTTGATTGTTGTTTTAGTATCAGTGGTTTATTTTATGGTTAGGGTTTGCTTAGAGGGAAAATTTTTTGTATAAAGTATGCATTTTACAATGTAAAGAGGGTTCGAATTTTCAGAGAGGAAGGACCCATTTCGGGTGTTTGAAGTATTTTACAGAAATTAATAAAGATCTTAGAAGTTGAGCATATTTTCATCGAAGATTCATGTGTTGTTTCGAAATTACAGTCTGTGTTTTTCTTTTCTTTACATGTGCATGTCAATTCCCTTTGTCATTCTTGCTGTTATGTCTTTCCTTCTGTATTTAGGTGAACGTACTGAAAATAAATTGAGATTCATGTCATATGCCTCGATTTATCCGCATCTGAGTACCCATTTATTTCTCCAAAGTTAACAGCGGATTCATCTGAAAATCGATGCCTGTTGTTAGTGGACTGTCATTATTTCTTTCCTTGTCACCTGCAAAATTTTATTGACTATAATCAAACAGCTATCTTGCCTTTGCATGAAACACTTGTTGGCTGCTGATCTATTATTTTTCTGATTCTTGACTCCATTGCCCAAGGGTATCTTTTTCTTGTTGATCTAACCACATTATTTAAAGCCTACAAAGTTTTTATTATTATTTTACAAATTGGCCCTTGAGTTTCATTGTCGAACTGCTGTCGTGGTGACATTGGATGGCAGATTTGCTGAGAGAGCCCTCTTTGGCTGAAGGAGGCCAACTTTCAGTCTAAAGATTGGTTTGAAATAGGTTACCTCGGGGTTTCTTTGATACAGCCCAAGGAAGTGTTAGAGGGGGCTAACTCGGGAGAGCTTAAAGCTTTCCAGCAAGAAATTGACATCATGCACGTTGACGCACCCTCATCTACGACAGCCTGTCTAATGGTCATAGGACCATGGACCACTTCTATCTGTAGGGAAACATGGTATGGAAACTGATATTTGATATTAGACATATCAAAGCGTGCAGTCATGTTGGATGATTCCATACTTCCAATTGCTGCCAGAAGTGCGTTTCGTTGTAACGGACAACTTTGCAAAACTTCTAAGGTGGACATAGCACAAGGGGTTTGGGATAGATCTTCAACCACATTGTAGTTGGAAGCAGCCCGAGCGTTGGGATTGTGCGAGGCCCGTTTCAAGACACCTTTCGGGATCTTGGGCAACAAATCCACTGGAATGTGGAGAGGAATGGAAGATTCAGGAATCTCTTTATCCTTGTACTGCACATCCAGGGTATAATTTCTTGCTCATGTTTGTAAAAGTGCATCCGCACTAACCATATTAATAAAAATTTGATCAACTGAAGCATGAGTAGTGCCCCCAGCTTTGGAGGTGCTAGAAGCTGAACCTTGCCCCTTAGGAAATGGATCTTTAAGTACGACAGGTTTCTTTTCTTGAAGCAACTTCTGGGATTCTTCGAGTAGAGGGCATTGGTGAGTGAGGTGATCCTACTTGAAAAGCTTACAAGGGAACTTAACCTTATTCTTTTATTTGTTACCCTTATCGGCATTCTCTTTGTTCTTGGGCTTTTTCTAGTTCCCCTCTCCTTTCTTGCCCTTCTTTTTGTTGTTGGGCTGCTGAGCGCCCTTTTGATTGTTCCGAACCTTGTTCACAAATTCATAAGTAGAAGCAGAGGTTGTGATGGAGGTTACTTCTGCAGTCGATTGTTTGACGGGTAAGGCATGAACCTTCTTAGTCAATTCTTTGAAAGCTGCAGAATCTATTGAACCCACTATGCCGTCAGCATGTGGTCCAGGTTTAGGTCTTCCAAGATCAATGTTTGATCGTGGTGCGTCTGGTATAATCTCATAAAGTAGCCCAGACGGTGCATAAACAAGGTCTAGTTGCTGGGTTCGTAAAAAGGCTTCTTCCTCTGAGGACACTCTAGAAGTAGCTTCTTCCTTAGAAATGTAAGGAAGGAGTGATTTCAGATACCACTCGAGAAGAAATTCTAGAAGTATATTGGCTTTAATGAGCCTCTTCCATCTTCGCCACTCCTGAATATGATGAGATAAGTGAGTGGCTTTATTGTGTCTAAATGTAGACAAAAGATCTGTTCTGGCATCGTACCGAATAGGAAGCTGGAAGTTGTTCAGAAAAACAGTCGTGAGATCCCAAAAATTAAAAAATGTAGCTGTAGGTAACTCAATGTACCATTTGCTTGCAGCACTGGTTAAGGTTCTTTGGAAAAGTCTCAACCTAACAGAATCTTCGTTCAACGAGTTCGAAGAACACCATAAATGGAAAGTGGTGACATGATTACCAAGGTCTTCACCGGTTTTTCGTTCGAATTTCGGAATGTCTGAAGGTAGCTTAGTAGGAACTGGTGGCCACGTCGCGTTATGGTACAACGGATCATTCGTTAACTTGGAAATATATGGCAAATTTAGAGTTTCCAGAAACGGTAAATGAGGTCTATAAGATGACATTTGATAAGCTGGGGTCATAAAGGGGAAACCACCCATAGTCTTGCCCGTGAACTGCTGGTTGGGATTGCACCCATCCATCTACTTGTAGGAGTTGCCCCCAGCCACCTGCTGTTGTGTGAAAGTGTTGTTGAAATCCCCCCATCCAAATGAAAGTGGGTTAGTACTCTGAACGTTTTTCCACTGAGGCTGGGTGTTATCCCTGCCATATTGTTGATTAAGGATGCTACCCACTCCTCCCAAAAATAGAGAAAAAGGGGTGTTTCCCACAGGTACATTATTTTGATTCATGTTGTAACCTGCAAAGGTGTTAAAACCAGGGGTAGTCGAGGTGGACGGCGCAGTCATGGTACTCATGACAGGCATAGTTGTAGAGGTGTTTGGCCCTACATTGGGTGTAGAAATCCAAGTACCGGGAATATGGTATCACTATTGAGTTGCAAGAGGTGGAACAAGATTCACTGTACTACCAGGTCCAAAAGTGGGTGTAGAGGTGGATGCCAAAGTTGTTGAACTCGGCATGCCTAAGGTACCAGCATTAAAGTTGAAGGATGGAGTCGAAACAGAAGTTGGTTGCACCGAACTCGGTGTAGTAGTGGGAGGAGGATTTACAGTATTTGTATTCATACCTATTGTGGGAGTCTGCGGAACTCCCTGTTCGCCTCTTGTATTAGTCATAATATGCCCAGGTGTGAAGAAATATGCACTATAATCAGGTTGCTGGAAACCAACGGGTATCAGAAGCGGAACGTTAAAATTAGTCAGAGGATTAAAAGGAGTATTAAACTCACCAAAAGTGAGATATTCAATCTCGACTGTATTAAAAGCTTGTTGATCTGGAGTCCTGGGTTGTGGTTTTTCAGGAACCTCTATTTCACTAATAGTTTCAAACGGACCACTGAAGTCTGTCCTCTGTCTTCTGGGTGGTGGTAGTGGTTCCATTCTAAGTGGGAGAAGGTTTTGCAAACTTCGAGACCTATGAAGTTGTTGGTCTTCCACGATTATATATAAAAATAAAACTAAGAAAAAACCTAGTGGCCACTAAGACTACGGGGAAAAAAACATTCCACTAAAAAAAATCCTAAGTATGCAAACTATGCAAACAAGATGCCTTCCGGAGAAGAGTATGGGATGATGAGGGCCCATAACAGATCAACAAAGGAAGAAGAACAGTTACCCGGGGTCCACAATACAATGACTAAGGGTTCAAGCGCTGGAATCACCCAACCGCCCTCCCAAAGACCTGCAAGGCATTTCCTCCCACGTCTATCCTAGGCACAACAGCTATAATCCCGTGTTGTCACCTGTGTATGATCCTATAGGTTTGATACTAAGACTATCATACGAAATATCCTGGGGGGACAGTCGTCATCCTGATCAAAACACGTGGGCAGGGTAGCAAAGCCCGAAGTCCAGATGGACCCCTGTACGCGAATCGACCTTGGTTTATGGTTGAATGGAAAGTGAGGGGATATCCTCAACAAATCCGATCTTCCACCGCCTCGTGCTTAGCTCTGGTTTTAGTAGAGTTTCCCAGGAATATTTGATATAGATGGGTTTACCTATATGACAGTTGCACTACGATTTTTGAGTAATGAAACAAGCTTCGAGCAGTTTAAGGTGTTTTAAGCTTGAAACTCTAGCCTAGACTAGTTGGTGTCATGTATCCCTAAAAAGAAAATCGTTTCTAATTGATTTTATGAAAATTGTTTTTAAGGTTACTTTTTTACCCAATGGGGCAGTGCATTGTGTGATGTGGTTGCAACAAAAATTAAAATGCATGAAATGAAACAACTTTCAACAACAAAAAGACTTTTTATTTTTCATTTTATATTCTTTCCAAAATGAAGAGTAAGCAAACCTAATAAAATCTTTCTTTTTGTTTTCTTTTCAAATTCTGAACAAAGTAAACTATGCTAATCTGCAAAGATTATAAGCCTCACTACTCTAAGCTACCAAACTTATTTTGCTTTTTCTGTTATATATGAACGAAAAAGAACTTGAAAGCGGAAGCAAGCAAGACGTACAAAAGATATGCAAGTATGGCAAAATGGCTCTAAAGTTCACAACAATCGAATCAATGATCCGACAAAGACTTGTCCTACAAGTTTTTTAAAGGAAAAAGCTCTTGAACTTGGAAGCAAAGTGGGGAGAAAACAAGGATGAAAGATGCTTATAACCGGAAATCAAACTTACAAGAATTTTCCAAAGCACCAAACCCTAAACAAGAAATCCAAGCCAAGAAGTAGGTAGGAAAGCGAACTAAAGACAGCCTTACTAACACAAAGGCTCAAAGGTGAAGCAAACTAAAGTACTTCAAACTCACTTGATACTTGAAATAATAGCGAGGTTAAGAAATGTCGGGACTCAAAAAGCTTTGGAAGACACCCCAAAGACTCCAAAATGGGTCAAAACCCTAAATCAAACGATGAGACACCCAAAGAGCATACAAGTGTTGCAAGAAACAACAAATACTAAACACAAAGGTTTGTATACCTACAACACACTACAAGGGTATGGATGAGTAGCTATGTTCACTAAGGAACAATGCACAGTCTCCAAAAAGAGTCATAGATGAACAAGCCACTTCAAAAGTAATCAAGTGACCAAGAGATGACCTAAGGGACTCAAAAGAGGCTAAAGATACTCAAAGACAGATTACAGACCTCAAAGACCAGTTAAGAAGGCCAATAACAAAGTTAGAAACCAAATCAAAACAGGTGGAAAACCAAACCTTACATCAAACAGAGAGCTACAAGAATGTGCTCTACTGTGCAGTAGGCAAACTAGCGTACTCTGGAAGGTGTGTGCTACTGTGCAGTAGATAAAATAGCGCACAAACTCAGGTATGCGCTACCGTAGGTACAATAGAGTACCGCACATTTCAGGAAAGGTCAAAAATCAAGCTTTGCAGAGGTGTAAAAGGCTGAGTCAGACAAAATACAGTAGGTAGGGATGACCTACAAGGCCCCTCAAAGGATTAAAGGGATCAAAAAGTACTGGAAAGACAACAAAATGGGTTTCTGAGAGTAGAAAAACAATCGGCTCCGCAGTGGAGTCGCCAGTTTGTTGTTCGGGAAATTAACTCTATAGTGAGGAAAGGGACACTATCAACTTAGGGGGAGATAGGTAAACACAATGATTACACTACAGAAACATCTATAAATGGAAATAGATTAAAGATCTTGAAGACATACCTTATTACTGACTTTTGATCCTAGCTTTGCTCGATCTCGCGCTCAATCTTCAACTTGATCTTCCACTTCAATAGGACCTGTAACATAAAGATACCTTCCTCAGCATATCTTGACTGACATAAAGATGATGAAATTGAAATACAATTCAAACATCAAGAACAATCAACCATTTAACCAAATAAATACACAATCCATTAGGCATTATATTTTGGATAGGAAGGAATGTTTCAATCTTTATTGTCAAAAGCATATAATGATTACAAGTTATACCTGATCAATGCAGCATGCTTGTGCAACCAGATTCTGGGCTCCTGCTCTTCTCTGACTTGAAATCTTCCAGCATGACAACCCTTCATACAAATATCTCTTCTTGTGAATGAGAGTCACCACAATGTCTAACCCCTCTCCTCAATCCTCCTTGTATTTATAGGACAAGGAAGGCAGTTTAGATCAAGAGGTGGTTGTAATGGAAGTTGGGGAAGTTGCAGAACCAACTGCAACTAATCCCAAGTCATCAAATTAATATTTTTTTTATCATATTTTAAGTTGTGCGCGAGTTTTTCACAGTGGAGTAGCGCACAGTATGCAACTTCGGTGTTTAACACCAATGTTTGCAACTTTTTTGAGGGTGTGCGCTAGTTAATGAAGTGGAGTAGCGCACAGCAGGAGTTGTGCGCTACTATTGAGCCTATGGAGTAGGGCATGAGCGCTAGTTTGCTGAAGTAGAGTAGTGCACAACTCAAAACATGAGTTTTTTTAGGGTTTTTCTAGCTTGCAGAAGGGTAAGTAAGGTCAACGTATCATCCAAGGTCATCATTCTCTTCAATCCAAGTTGTCCTTTTGTGTGATCGACAACTCAAGGTGATCACGAACGGAGAAGTGCATATTTGACCTATAACAGTTTCCAACAGGGTAATATTGTTCCTTGACGACATCTATAAAAGAGGCCCAAGTGGGATTGGAATATTCAAACATCCAGACTCGTATGATGAGTTTTGCTCACAATAAGTTTCCCACCAATTTTTGACATGGGGGACGGCCTTGAGGAGTGCAAAGACGATATTTTCCCTATCGAAAAAATTGTGGACAGAGAAATACCCTTCTAGTAGATTCAACCATTTACCTAGGGAATCGACATCGATTTGGCCTTCAAATAAATGGATATAAAAATTAACTTATACCTTGAAGGGAATCATATCTCCAAAATGGTTGCTCGTTGAGGGTGCATTTACCACTATTGGCATGCGACGAAGGATCTAGGCGAAATTATCCATCATCTCGTTCCTTTGTTGCGCGAGGGATTCCTTGAGCAAAAACTTGATAGGATCTACTGCTCCATTGTCTCTCTTTTCTTCCTCCATGGGAGGCCATTTGGGGTGGCGAGAGTGGTCTTCCCCAAGTGAAACTAGTTTGAGACCGAACTATCTGTATCCTGACCTCGCCGGGGACATGCACCGAGAAATAATCAAAGAGTAGACCGCTCTGATACAACTGATCTAGATTTATGCAGGAACGAAATAAGATAGCATATACATAATCATATACAGAGATATATTGCAAATAACACAGTGAGACAGTAAACACACATTTTATTAAATAGAGGAAATAGAACAGACTGTAAAATACAATAGCTGGAATGGTGGTAGCTATCTCTGAAAAGAGATGTGGCCGCTATGCTCATTCGAGCCAAGATGAATACAAAGAGAGGCCAAAAGGGCCTATTTATCATAAGCCTAAGGGAAAGAATCCCAAGCATCCAAAAACCTAACACTAGAAGATGAACCGTCATAAAGTTTACGGCCCCAAGGTAGTTAGTTGAACAGTCAATTTCTGAGGGTCATAACTTTTGCATACGATCTCTGTTCGGGGTGCTCCGTAGCCTGTTGGAAAGGGCTATCGATTGGCCCCCAAAATCACCAAAATATGTCGTTTAGGGCCTCAAAATGGCTCCGGAAGTTCAAGACCCGAAAAAGTTCTAAAAATTACCAAAATCGCCAGAAGTTTGTTTTCAGCCAGTTGGAAGAGGTGAGCCGCCACCGATATCCATCTAGATCATGGATTGTGGTAACTAGGGTTATCATATCCCCCATGTGGGGTTGGCCCTGAGTTAGTTTATTAGGGGTTATTAGACTCTCTTAGGAGAGGTCGGCCCCATTAGGGTAAAAGTCAGTTCAGAGATGAGTATAAGTAGAGGAGGATGTTCCTCACTTATCTCATTCAATCATCCACTTGGGAGTAGCGCACAAGTGAGAGAGAGGTCTGTATAGGAGGAGAAGGAGCTCTAGTGTTGGACTACATCTTGTATTTGGTTGATTATCTATATTGAGGAAAGCTTTGTTGGGTTTTCTACCCCATGAGGGTTTCCTAGGGTAAATCTTTGTCTATCTTGTGATTGTGTTTCTTTTAGTGATCTTGCTAGTGAAATTAGGCTAAAATTAACATGGTATCAGAGCTAGCCTGAATAGGACATCTTTCACAAGGTGAAAATACCTCTCTATCCTCCTTTGTTGAAAATTAGGGTTTTTGCAAAAGTTAGAATTTTTGGATTTTGATTGCATGGCTAGATAGCCCTCCTCAAAATCTATGTTTTGAGCCTTGGATCAAGATTTTTGGTTGGGTAGAACTCCGAGAAAGTCAAACCCTAGTTTGACCAAAAGTGCGAAAAACCAGAAAAGTTGCACACTTGTGCATCAGTGAACTAGAAAAGCTGCGAACTTGTGCAACAGAAAACCAGAAAAGAGAAGACCAGAAAACTAGAAATTCTATTGCAGATCCGGAAGGTGAAAAGTTGAAGTTTCCAGAAGCAGAACACACCAGCATTTTCAACTCAATCAAGCACATCTCCTAGTAAGTGTTATTCTATCTCTTGAGAAACTTCAATCTCTTTGACCCTTGGATAAGATGGCTCCAAGCACTAAGCTTGAAGACAAGCTAGAGGGTATAGAAAATTTTTGGGCATGGAAATAAAGAATTGGTCTCATTCTTGAAGAGAATGATCTTACCCAATATATCAAGGATGAGGTTGCAGAACCTGAATAAGATGAATCCAAAGAGAAGCATATGAAGGATTTGATTAGGGAAAAGAGAATCATTGTTGATTCTATTAAAGACCACTTGATTCCCCAAGTGGCATCCAAGAAGACTCCAAAGGAAATGTAGGATTCCCTTTCCAGATTGTATGAAGGAAAGAACATCAATAGGAAGATGAACCTGAGAGATCAATTAAAGAGCACCAAGATGAATAAAGGAGAATCTGTTCAAGACTATTTCTCAAGGGTTTCCCAGTTCAAGGAACAACTAGATGCTATTGGAGATACCCTTGATGAAGATGAACTAATCATGACTGCTCTAAATGGTCTCACTAGAGCTTGGGAATCTTTCATCCAAACTATGTGTGCCAGAAAAGAAAGTATGAAGTTTGATGTGGTTTGGGAGGATTGCATTCAAGAAGAAGCTAGGGTTTCCAACAGAGAATCCTTGCTCAAAGAAGATGACCAAGCCTTGGCCACCCACACCAAGAGAAGAAGGAATCAATCCCACTTCAAGAAGAATAGTTCCAAGGAGTCTAGACCTCCACAAAGATTTCAAAAGAAAAGAGGAACTAATCAAAGAAGAGATTACTCCTCATTTCAATGTTTTACTTGTCACAAAATAGGACACATTTCTAAGGATTGTCCTCTAAAGAAGAAAAAGGGTTTTCACCACAAAATACATCAACCTCATCTAGCAAAAGATGATAGTGAAGAAGAAGAGGAGGAAAGGCCTCAAAAGAAAATATCTAAAGTAGAAGAAGAAGAAGATGCAGAAGAATATGTTCTATTCTCTACACTCTCTGGGGCAGTAACACCTAGAGAAGATACATGGCTCATTGATAGTGGTGCTTCAAAGCACATGACAGGTCAAAATAAGACTCTTTCAAAACTTGAAGAGAAGACCTCTCCGCAGAAGGTATCCCTTGGAGATGACTATCAATATCTTATCAAGGGAATTGGTGAAGCAAGCTACAAGCTTGATTCTGGAAACCCATTGAAGATGAAGGAGATCTTATATGTACTGGGTTTGAAGAAGAACTTACTCTCTATCTCAGTTTTGGATAAGAAAGGCTATAGGGTTACATTCATAGATGGGAAAGTACTAATGTGGCCCAAAGGAAAATCAATTGAGGATGCAATTGTTATTGGTGAAGAGGAAGGAGGTCTATACAAACTCAAGGGCCATCCAGAAGCTGCCCTTGTACATGAAGCCACTAGCCCAAATGAGCTATGGCATAAGAGGCTTGCTCACATTAACTACAAAGCATTACCTCATGTGAGCAAGGTAGTTATAGGAATTCCAGACATAAAAATTGATCATGACGGCACATGCAAAGGATGTGCAAAAGGAAATAATATCAAGAACCCATTTCCAAAGAGTGAAACAAAGACTAAGAGTACCTTGGAATTAATTCATTCAGATGTTTGTGGACCAATGCCCTCCACATCTTTGAGTGGATATGAATACTATCTTACATTTATTGATGACTGTTCAAGAAATACTTGGATATACTTTCTAAAAGGAAAGAATGAAGTCTTTGGAAAGTTCAAGGAGTTCAAAGCCTTGATACAAAATCATTCAGAAAAGAAGATCAAAATACTCAGGACAGATAATGGCGAAGAATATACTTCAAAGGATTTTGAAGACTTTTGTAAAGAAGCTGGAATCAAGAGGGAACTAACCACACCCTACAATCCTCAACAAAATGGTGTTGCGGAAAGAAAGAATAGAACTATTATGGAAGCAATAAAGACTATGATACATGATCAAGACCTACCTATGTAGCTATGGGCTGAAGCAGCTAGGACAACAGTCTATGTGCAGAATAGACTATCTCATAGTGCTCTTGATTTCAAAACTCCAGAAGAAGTGTTCACAGGAAAGAGACCTGAGGTAAGTCACCTCAATATATTTGGATGCCCAGTATACATTCACATTCCAAAATAAAAGAGGACCAAGCTAGATCCCTCTGGAAAGAAGGGAATATTTGTTGGATATTGTGAAGCATCCAAAGCATTCAGAATTTACATCCCAAGTTTCCATCATATGGAAATAAGTAGGGATGTGACATTTGATGAAGAAGCAGCTCTCAAGAGATCTAGAAAGTGCCAGTATGAAGAAGTATATGAAGAAGATGCACCTTCCAGAAATGCAGAGGATATACCCAACCCTGAAGTTGTAACACCAGAAGACCATGACATGTTAGAACCATAAGAACCCCCTATTACAAACATATCAAGAAAGAGAAAGCCAACATGGGAAAGAGACATTATTCTAGGAGCAGAAAAGTATGGAGCTCCTGAAGGATCCACCAGAGTGAGCAAGAAACCAAAGTCATTTTCCAACTATATGGCTTTGATGTGTGATCTAGTAGATCAAGAACCCACTAGTTATGAAGAATCATCTCATAAGAAAGAGCGGGTAGAGGCAATGACTGAGGAGTACCAGTCAATAATGAAGAATGATGTTTGGGATGTAGTTCCCAAACCTAAAGACAAAAGTGTGGTATCCTCCAAATGGATATACAAAGTAAAGCATGCTGCAGATGGTAGCATTGAAAAATATAAGGCAAGGTTTGTGGTCAGAGGATTCTCTCAGAAAGAGGGATTTGACTATGAAGAAAAATTTGCACCAGTTGCAAGGTACACTTCCATTAGAACCATCATGGCACTTACATCCATGATGAAGTGGAAATTACATTAGATGGATGTAAATACAGCCTTCCTGAATGGTGTGATTGAGGAAGAAGTGTACATAGAACAACCACAAGGATTTGAGGTGGAAGATGGAAGAACCCATGTGTGCAAAATGAAAAAAGGATTTGTATGGGTTGAAGCAAGCTCCCAGAGCTTGGTACGGAAGAATTGATAGTTTCTTGACAAGCTTGGGATTTACCAAAAGTAAAGCTGATCCCAATCTTTATCTCAAGGTTATGGATGATGAACCTGTCATATTGTTGCTATATGTGGATGATCTATTTCTGACTGGAAATGAGAAACAAATTATCGATTGCAAGAAGAAGCTCTCTTCAGCATTTGAGATGAAAGATCTCATATTGATGCACTGCTTCCTAGTTCTGGAAGCATGGCAAGGCTCAGAAGGAAGCTTTCTCAACCAAGGTAAGTATGCTGTGGAAATCTTGAAAATATTCGATATGTTGGAATGCAAAGCCATGGCCACTCCCATGGATTCCAACTTGAAGTTGTTAGTTGATGACTCTTCAGAGTTAGTGGATGTAACTCTGTACATACAGATTATTGGGTCATTAATGTATTTGACAAATACCAGGCCAGATATATGCTTTGCGGTGAACACCCTGAGTCAGTATCTAGTGGAACCTAGACGAGTTCACCTGATAGCTGCAAAGCATGTGATGAGGTACTTAAAGGGTACAATAGATTTTGGTCTATGTTATCTTGGAGATCATGACTTCAGATTGTATGGCTACACAAATGTTGATTGGGAAGGAAGTGTATTAGACAGGAAGAGTACATCAGGTGGATGTTATTGTCTGGGATCTGCCATGATCTTGTGGTTTAGCAAGAAGCAGTCTAGTGTGGCTCTCTGTACTATTGAAGCGGAATATATAGCTGCTTGCTCTGCTAGTTGTGAATCAGTATGGCTTCGGAAGTTGTTATCAGGACTGTTTGACTTAGAGATGGACCCTACTGTGATACTGTGTGACAACCATAGTTGTATCAAGATGTTATAGGTCAAATCTGCACTTCTCCATCCGTGATCACCTTGAGCTGTTGATCACACAAAAGGACAACTTGGATTGAAGAGAATGATAACCTCATATGAGACTTTGACCTAATTCCCCTTCCTGCAAGCTGACAAAACCCTAAAAAATATCATATTTTGGCATGGGCGGTACTCTTCTTAAGAAAACCAATGCATATGCCCTACTCTGTAAGCTATATAGTAGCGCACACCTCCTGGTATGCACTACTCTACTTCAGTAAACTAGCGCACAACATCAAAAAGTGGAAAATGCTAGTTGTTAAACACTGTAGTCATGCACTGTGCACTACTCCACTATGAAATAGTCACGCACATCTTAAAATATGATAAAAAAATATATTAATTTGACGAATAGGGATTAGTTGCAGTTGGTTTCCCAACTTCCCCAACTTCCCCTTCAACCACCTCTCAAGCTGAACTACCTACCTTGTCATATAAATACAAGGAGGATTGAAGAGAGGGGTTAGACACAAGAGTGCCATAGAGAGACTCTTCTTATATGAGAAGCTTGTATTGAAGGTGATTATGCTGGAGAAACTTTGAAGTTAGAGAGGAGCAGGAGCCTAGGATCAGGTTGCATGAGCATGTTGCAAAGTCAGGTATACTTTGTATCATTAATATGTTTTTGACAATAAAAGGTTGAAACATCTTTCTCATCCCAAATCAAATGCTTAATGGACTATGTATTTGTTTGGATCATGTTGGTTAATGCTTGATGTTTGAATTACTTTTCAATTCCATCATTATTATATTGGCCAAGATACGCTGAGAAAGGTCTTTGTATTGCAGGTTTATCGGATGAGAGATCGAGTGGAGGACCAAGCGCAAGGTTGGACAAAAGCTAGGATCAAACTTCGTTCATAAGGTATGTCCTCAAGGTCTCTGATCTATTTCCCTTTATAAACACTTCTGTAATGCAATTAGTATGTTTACCTGTCACCCCCTTAAGTTGATAGTATCTATTTCCTCACTATAGGGTAGTATTTCTCGCCAACACAAGATGACAGAGAATCCAGTATTCCATTATAAGTCAAAGCACATAGAGATCCAGTATTTCTATATATGGGATATGGTGCAGAAAGGAGCTATCAAGCTCGAGTATGTGGGCACTGATGAACAAGTTGCTGATATATTAACCAAACCACTGTCTCGAGTAAAGTTTGAGTATTTCTAAGACAAGCTTGGTGTTGTTCAAAAGGACCCTCCTCAAAAGGGGGAGTGATATGGTCGATGATGATATTTGGATATTGGTATCAATGTGGATACCTATATCGATGATGAGATTTCCTATATTTACGGTAATCTCAATAATGAGGATACCTATATTGATGAGGGTACTGTATCGATGATGTGGAGACTTGTATCGATGATAAGGATACATGTGTTGGTGATGAGGTTACCTGTTCCAACGATGTGGTTGATGATGAGGTTACCTGTTCCGACGATGAGGTCGATGTAGTGGTACTTAGACTTTGTCTAAGAGGACTATTGGGATTGCATCATCCTTGGATTCATGTCCTAAAGTGATATGGATTGATCATCTCGTAAGTGGATCAGGATTGCATCGTCCTTGGACTCATGTCCTAAAGTGATAAGGACTAATCATCCTGTAAGTTGATTCAAGATTGCATCGTCCCTAGACATGGTGAGATGTCTTAAAGTGATAAGGACTAATCATCCTGTAAGCTGATTCGGGATTGCATCGTACCTAGACATGGTGAGATGTCTTAAAGTGATAAGGACTAATTATTGTGTAAGCTAATTTGGGATTGCATCATCCCTAGACATGGTGAGATGTCTTAAAGTGATAAGGACTAATCATCCTGTAAGCTCATTCGGGATTGCATCGTCGCTAGACATGGTGAGATGTCTTAAAGTGATAAGGACTAATAATCCTATAAGATGATTCGGGATTGCATCGTCCCTAGACATGGTGAGATGTCTTAAAGTGATAAGGATTGATCATCCTGTAAGTTGATATGGATTGCATCGTCCATAGACATGAGAGATGTCTTAAATTGAGAGGGATTGATCATCCCGTAAGCGGATCAGGATTGTATCATCCTTGGACCTATGTCCTAAAGTGAGAGGGATTGATCATCACATAAATATGATCTTATGCATTGCAAAGTATGCTGCCATGTTGATGCTATTGATCGAGAGGATCCAGATGATCTACATGACGATGCTGGTGATCGTGATGTTCTAGATGACGATGTTGATGATCGTGATGTTCTAGATGATGATGATGCTGATCGTGATGTTCTAGATGACGATGTTGTCGATCGTGATGTTCTAGATGACGATGCTAATGATCATGATGTTCTAGATGAAGATGCTGCTGATCGTGATGTTCTAGATGATGATGCTGCTGATCGTGATGTTCTAGATGACGATGCTACTGATCGTGATGTTCTAGATGATGATGTTGGTAATCGTGATGTTCTAGATGATGATGTTGCTGATCGTGATGTTCTAGATGATGATGCTGCTGATCGTGATGGTCTAGATGACGATGTTGTTGATTGTGATGGTCTAGATGATGATGTTCTTGATCGAGAGATCCAAATGATGATGTTGATCAGTAGATCCAAACGATGAGGCTATTGATCGGGTGATCCAGATGATGATGTTGATCAATAGATCCAGACGATGAGGCTGTTGATTGGGTGATCCAAATGATGATGTTGATCAGTAGATCCAGATGATGAGGCTGTTGATTGGGTGATCCTGATGATGATGTTGATCAGTAGATCTAGACGATGAGGCTGTTGATCGGATGATCCAGATGATGATGATGTTGTAGCTGATCAAGTGTTGCAGAAGATGAAGACTCAATACTGACGATGCTGATGTTCCAGTATTGATTATATTCCAGTAACTGAATGAGTTACTGATGATGATGTATAATGAAAGCTTCCAATGATTTATAGTTGTATCATGTATCATGTAGTCGATGAATCCTTGCTCCTGTAGATGTTGTTATAATATCCTTCTCATTAAGGGGGAGTGTTGAAATATTGTAACCTCAAAGAATATTATATTTGTATCATATTATTTCGGAGATGTTACATTCCTCCGACAGGACTTTATTATGTATCTGGAGATGTTTATTCCTCCAATGGATTGTGGTAACTAGGGTTATTAGATCCCCCATGTGGGGTTGGCCCTGAGTTAGTTTATTAGGGGCTATTAGAATCTCTTAGGAGAGGTCGGCCCCATTACGGTAAAATTCAGTTCGGAGATGAGTATAAGTAGAGGAGGATGTTCCTCACTTATCTCATTCAATCATCCACTTGGGAGTAGCGCACAAGTGAGAGAGAGGTCTGCATAGGAGGAGAAGGAGCTCTAATCTTGGACCACATCTTGTATTTGGTTGTTTATCTATATTGAGGAAAGCTTTGCTGGGTTTTCTACCCCATGAGGGTTTCCTAGGGTAAATATGTTAAAATTCAATATGCTAAGACAGAAAATAGCAGCATTACATTCTATTTCACAATAATAGCATATACAGGATCACTGAAGAAACAACAATCATAGCATAAACACAAGAGACACAGATTTATCCTGGGAAACCCTCATGGGGTAGAAAACCCAGCAAAGCTTTCCTCAATAAGATGATAAACCAAAATACAAGATGTGCTCCCTCCTTCTAATCCTCCTTAGCAAATCTCCCAGACAAGTGCTCCTCTTTTCAAGTGTGTGAGTGTGTCAAATGAGGAACACACCTCCTCTATTTATACAATACTCTGACATATATTTTACACAAGTACATGTAGGCTCGTATTTAACCATTAGGTTAAATACCCTATTATAACTGACTGGGCCGACCCCCACATGGTGGGTCTAATAACCCTAGTTTCCACAACTCCTCGGAGGAATAAACATCTCCGGATACATAATAGAATCACCTCGGAGGGATGGAACATCTCCGAAATAAATAATGTACAAATATAATATTCTTAGAAGTTACAATATTCAACAAAATCTTTGTCTATCTTCTGATTGTGTTTATTTCAGTGATCTTGCTAGTGAAATTAGGCTAAACTTAACAGTTGCAATCATTGTTGCTGCAATTCGAATAGCTGCTTCTCGCTTTGATACCATGTAATAATATGCAAGGATTTGACAGCTGTAGAACCTCACAATCAAACTCACAAATATGTTGCAAAGAAGAAGAGAAGGAGACACTCAATGATCACTCATAAACATAGTAGTATTATACAATGAATAAGAATGTAAGTGAATGAGTACAATAGAACAATAAGTAGCATAATATAGGATTCGAATAGGCCAAGTAGGGCATTCGAATTCCTAACTCAGAGTGTGGCTTGAATGATAGTGGAGTCATCATCCAGTCAATGGATCAGTCATCAATGGTAACAGTTAGTTAACTGAGTCTAACTAAGTGAAGTAGGCACTAACTAAATGAAGGAGGCTTAGTGGAGAGCGCATGAGGAGTCTAATTGAGTGAGGTAGGCATGAACTGAATGAAGGAGGCTCAGTGGAGTGCATATGAAGAGCTAACTGGAGTTAGAATGGACAGACTAGTCTCAATGGAGGTCTATTGGAGTGAAACAATTAGTGGGGGAGTCAATCTAGCCTTAAATCAAGAAAAGACTGAGTGATAACTAACTTGCAGGTGAGAAAGGCGCCTAACTAGCTGTGGTAGGTGAGAAAGGCGCACTAGTCATGCAAGATACTCGAGAAGGGCGCCTTTGGTAAGTGGGAGGCCCCATGGGGGATGTAGACAGGTTGTGAGAGCTAGAACCAAGCTCCAGAAGCTGGGAGGTCCACCATGATGATGACTGGATGCATGTAGAGGCATACAAATGCATGCAGCATGCAGTTTTGCATGCAGGAAAAGAAGAGCTAGAATCAATCTCTAGGTACTGGGAAGATCACCATGATGATGACCGGATGCATGAAGTTGCTTGCAAATGCATGCAGCATTTAGATTTGCATGCAAGCATGAAAAACACAAAAATGATGGGGAGAATATTCCAACAGGAGGCAGCATGAGCTCGGGATCACCTCAAAAATCCATGCCCACATAAGGAAACTGCTCTAGTGCTAGTACTTGGAGGCTCCACCACCCTAGATAATCTTCTCCAGAGTATGACAAGATTGTTTCCCTGCCACCCCAACATAGGAAGATATCACCCCACCGAGTCATCAGTGGCTCGTGGGGGTTCAACGCTGGTAGGGCCATCCCCAAACTAAGTGCAGGGACTCTCTCGAAGAAAAAGATGCATAATATACTACCGTATCCAAAATTCATTTTCTTCCCCGTCTTGCATTCTGTTAGCTGGTGTTTCATCTTCACCAGTAATCTTGAGCACTAGTCGAAGATAACATTGCGTAGACATTCTACACCTATCTGCATATAGTTCTGTGAGGCAAAGTGTTGCGATGCACTTCCCCTGATCCTATTAATTGTACTCAGGATCAATTTTAATGGGAAACTTGCAATTTTCCCAATTGGAACTTGGCTCCCACTTTTTTCAGTGCCAGCTATGCAATAGGTGTTGATGTAATCCTGAGTGGACAACACCAGATCCTCTAAATTCCCCTTTGAGGTTCACCACCTCACCTTATCGAAATAGTCTGGTTATGAAGTATATGTCATCAATGCTGATATCCAATGTCTCCCCTTAGAGACTAAACATGCCATGACCGACATCCCAATATCCCACGAGCATTTGCAGGAGGTGCGTTTGCGCATGCATGTTTGTAGTAGGAAATTTATTTAAGAGCCCACACCTCCTTAACGCATTCAAAGTAAGAGGATCCCCCATTGCATTCCTGTCCATTGCCTCGTAATGCCTCTCTCTCCAAGTTAAAACTATCCTACATCACCCATTTCCATTCCATGCATTAGTTTGTATATTTTTCTTTTGAAGTGTGGTACCCGTGGGTTCACCTTTTCAATAGAGGCGGGTACGTGTGAGTCTCCTTATAGTAAACTTGCACACTTTTTATGTTCCTGTGACTTTTACTCAGCTAGACTCGTGGGTATAAAACCCTAGTTTTAAAAACTTCTTAAAAACCCCAAAAAAATCATTATAAACTTAGAGTGATGGATCAAATTGATAGAGCAGGCAGAGATAGCTTACCTGCAAGTAACAAATTTTGATTTCGCTTCCTAGATTGACCGCAATCGGTGATTGAAGTAAGAGGGTTTTTCTCCTTTTCTCCAATGGTAAAATGGTTTTGTGAGTTATGTTTCTAATTTGACACTATTTATACAAATTATTTTCAAATTTTTACCACCTTTATATAGTTTCAAATTCTTTTTTAATTTTATTTAATCCTTATTGACTTGTTGAGTTGTTTTTTATTAGGTAAACCTTTAAAAGGTGCTTTTCTCACTATCAGTTACAAAAGGTACTTTATACGAAGGTTTGTTTTCTTTTGACATGTCAGTTTAGCTCAACATTTCAGATCTATTTTTTCATTTTATGTCATTTTGAAAACTCCTTTGTTCACTTTGAACTACCATTTTTTGTTATCCATTGGCATTGATTCTATCTACAGTCCGTCCTTCATTTGATATATCAAGGAACTTATACATTGTACATCATTTTTACTTAATATTAAGTTTCTTGTTCCGATAAAGTTTTTTCACGTTCTTGTTAGAATTTTTAAAAATTAACAAGATTACCGAGCATACTTTTCTTGTTCAGACTCGTTAAAGGAATTGAACAGATATCCACTTAGGTATAGGTTTACCCCTTTTCCGGATCTTTGTGGATTAACTATGAAAAAGATATACTTTAGTATTTTTTACTAGAAGAGTCCCCTCTCGCATACGTTTACACTTTTTTGGACGAAGAGGCTAACTTTACGAAAAAGTACACTTTGGAGTCTTCTTTAGGATTTTCAGATTCTTGAAATATGAAAACACCAGTGAGCATCTACCAACTTGGGCTCGATGTAAAATCCACGAGTAGGTATATGGATTTTTTGTTTAAGTTTTTCAATCTCCTTAAAATTGAAAATACCAACGAGCACGAATAGATCCAGGCTCGATATTAAAATCCATGGATTGATACCTTATCGAGTATTAATCTATATTTTCTTCAAACTCGTTAAAACATGGAGAAATTCATGAGTTTTCCTCCTATGGACTCGTTAAATACACATGGTTGGATCAATGTCAAGCTTTCTTTTTCTCTTCTTCGAGCTTGTTTTCAAAAATGAAGATGGATTATTGAGTTTACTTTCTTGGATTCATTAAAATTTTACAAGAGACAATATCGAGCTTTATTTTCAACCTTTTCATGCTCGTTAAACTAAGAAACGCCATTTTTAAAAAGAGAGGGAAAGGAATTTTATGTTGTTCATTCATTCATTGGAAGTTAGTCTTAACCGTCCTTGAACATAACACTTTCATAAGTCACTGGGTTTTAGTTTTTTCTTTAGGATTTAACTTGATTCCATATTTGTGTCCTCCACCGATTGGTTACTCTTCCAATCATATGGAGAGTTTGTTATGTCTCCTATATAGAAAAATTATATCATGTTTCTTGTGTCAATCCACAACTACCTGATTTACTTTGTTGCTCATTGTTCAAAGATTTCCCATGTGTCAACCTTTCTGCAGTTCATCTTCACTCATCATGTCAGCCATCCCTTATATCAGTTTTGTTTCAACTCAATATTTCAAGTGTTCCTCATGTGAGATGATGAAGGATAACTTAATGCCTTAGTTTTCACATGTCTCTTCCCTTCGACTTCAACACATTTTTCTCTAGGAAGAAGACTTAGATTTTCCCATTTAGTACCTTGATATTTGTAGTCATCAGTGGCATATTCTCTAGCTATTGAGTTATGGGAATACATCAATTTCCCTTACTCGAAATATTCTTCAAGTATTCGACATCAAGACCTCTTATTCACACTTGTAAGGATGTACTAGGTACCTTGGACCCTATTTTCATTATTGGTGGGTGTCCTCACATTTGTTAATGGTTATCAACATTGACTGGTAATCAAACGAAATCCTCCATGTTTGACTTCAACTCCTTTTATTTGCATGGTTTTGGGTTTGTACTATCAATGGTTGGTTTGAATACCTTCAGTTTATGATACAGTTCATTTCTTATCACCCAAGTTACACAAGACCAAGCTCTTTTTGATTCACTCATCATGAGACATAGATCCAGTTTATTGCTATGGATATGATATCCTTTTGATATGGATCCACATTTGTATTTCAATGCCCATGCTATATACATCATTTCAGTTATGTATTGGAGACCATGTTCTAACATTCTGAACATCTCCTAATATCAAGAATGTAATTGCTCGCTAACCTTGTTTCTGTTTCAGGTACTGTTTGCAACCTTGTTCCTATGGTTCCTAAGCTCCTCCACTTCCTTGTTTGTAATTTATTTCGGCCATCGTCTTTCCCTCTGACCTCATACATTAGGGGGAATTTGTTATCATCTAAAATGGCACTTCTCCATCCGTGACTACATTGATTTGTTAGTCACACAAAAGGACATTATGGATGGAAGATCCTAATTGATTACAGATGCTTTGGCCTTAGACGTTGCAATGATCTCCTAAACAAACTATTATTTGTGATCAATTCTGAGACATAACCGCGACTCTACCTTTAGTCATCTCGTGGGTCACTCACGATAGTCTATATAGTGAACCCACGGGTATCATCCTATAAGTTGCATTCGCAAGTTGCTAGACATAATACTCGTGAGTTATTTGCTGGTTGTAAAGAGTGACAATCGCGGGTATCTCTAAATCACGATAAAAAATATTTAAACATGATTAGGGATTAGTTAAGGGTAGTTATTCTAACCACCCTAACCTCCCCAACCAATTTCCCTTTTTATTCTATCCTCCCATCCTTGCTATAAATACAAGGGGAGGGCCTTGAGAAGAGAGAACCAATTTTATGCTAGTGTTATGTTGGAGAAAATTCTACTGAAGGAGGAGGAGCAGAAACCTAGGGCTAGGTTTCAACGGTGCGAGTTGCCGGGAAGGTTTGGATGAATACCTTTAATGCTTTAATACATAAAGTTCATTTCCTATAAATACTTGTTTATGTTAATGAATGTATGTTTTGAATATTTCTTGTTTATTATACATGAGTTTCATATAAAACATTTCATTCTTATTTATGTTATAAGATTTGAGGAAGGTATATGTTATTGCAGGTGATCTCTGTGGAGTAGTGGAGCAGGAGTCTGAAGTTTGGGATCTTGGATCAACCATCAGTTGTTCAAGTATCTGATCCCAATTTCATGTCTTAGTTCTTTACATTTAAACAAATGTTTGCTTGTTGTATGTTTTTGTTGTCTTATCTCTATAACTAGTTAAAATGTACGTTGGTGATCTCTGTAATTCCTAGTCATAGGATTTTACTGCACAATAGATAGGGTTTGAAGACTTGATCTTTGCTTTGTTAATTCCTAGATCATGCAATTTCCCACAAATACAAAAATAAAACTACCTTGATACCATTATTATTTGTAAATTGTTGTGGACATTCCACTCGAACAGTTCATCACAACTAATCTTACAACTTATTTCATTATTTTAGATTAATTCCATCGAATTATAAAGAAACTCGGATTGAAAAGAAAATAATTAGATAAAAATAATACATCCACACAAATAACACATTATATACACTAGGAAAACCCACTATGGATAAAAACCCATCCATAATTGAGCACTATGCCTTGCTCTTTTCTTCTCCAAAATGCAATGCAAATAGAAAGAAAGTGGTACTCATTGTGAATTTAACTCTAACATTGGAGAATTACATCTCACACTCGAAATCTATGTAAATATTATGTTGGGAAAAAATAATAAAATTGTCCAAGAAACATGTGTAAAGAGCAATAAATTGTCTATGATTCCACCATAGGGGAAGATGAAAGGGGGCCTCTGGGATATTCAATCCCCTATTGATAAGTGTTAACCTTCGAACTCATACACTTCCTTCCATGTGTCTTAAATGAGCCAATTACATCCTTTTGACTATTTTATCCAATCATTGAATGTTTTAGTACTGAGTTTTAGTTGAGGTCTTAAGAGCTTCCAAAGGGTATAAACTGTTAAATTATATCTGTAATAAGCATGCAAGAGCTTAAAATCAAATCTACTAGATAACCTAAGCGCTTAAAATAATGAAACATAGAAAAATCAACATGATTGTGAGTTGAAAAATGAGGCTAAACAAAGGAAAGCAGTTGAGCGCGGGGCATTGTCAGATCTAAAGCCATCCAACAACTAATATCAATAACACATGAATAAGGTGTATGCAGGATAGTGATCGACAGTGAGTTAATCAAGGAAAAGGTGGGAAGATCGACGGTCAAGGTGAATACCATGCCCAAAAGTGCATGCCCTTTAATTCACTCCTCACGAGCAGTTGTATCGAAATCGTTAGGGACACATGGAGCATTTTTATTGGTAACGGGTCGTGAAGGCCCTTTTCAAAACCACTAAGCCTGTGAGCCATTACTGCTCATAAGAAACCAGGGCAATTTCCACCAAAAATATAAATCCACCAAGGCTACCACACACGCCGAAAAAGTGACCAAGTGATAGCCACGTTGACCAATTCCAAGAAGACACGTGTCAGGTGGGGTCCATTGGCCTCATCCGACGTCATCAAGGGAACCAAACCAAGTTTCAACAACTGTTCAAATTTCATATGTGTTAAAACAATAAAAAGGTATTTTTCAAAATTGAAATGTTATTATGCTAAAACTGAGGAAATGCTACAGTCTCCAACATCTAGTGCACTAACTGTAATATCCCAAGATTGGACTACTTTTATTTTGTGTTGAGCATAAGCTCTTGAGAACATGGACTACTCTTATTTTGTGTTGAGCATAATATCTGGATCACATGGACTATTTTTATTTTTTTGTCGAGCATCAGCTCTGGAACACATGGAATTCTTTTATTTGGTGTTGAACACAAGCTCTGGAGCACCTAGAATTTTATCATTGTCTCTAGATATGAATTTGGGGAGACCTAGCAGAGTGTTGAGCATAAGCTTTGGGAGATAACTAGAACTATTATAAATTAATATTGAGCATAAGCTTTGGAAAAAAAATGGAACTATTGGATGAGTGATGAGAAACAATATTTGAGGCACTTCAACTCATTGTGTTAACTGATGTTGAGTTGGAGGCTCTAGATCATCAGTTATTAGTTTTACTATTGATAAACAAAAATATTACTTATCTTCTTTTATTCTTTCTAAACTGTCTGGGACTACCACTCAAAGAGGGATAGAGCATGCAAGAAATTAGAATTAACAAGTAGTTGATAACCAAAGATCAACTAGATGTTAGGATAAAGAAATCCTATATTATTTAATTAAACTACGAGAGTATAAATATCTATTATGATTATTTAATTTAAAGATAAAAGAAACTGTGAGAGTTTAAAAGTAGATCAAGTTATTAATAAAATATAAAATAAGAATGTGAGAGTTTTAAAATAAAACAAATGGTTAAATAAAGATAAAACAAACTTTTAGTCTATCTAGTAACTGAACTCACTCATCTAAACCTAAAAACTAGGAGCCTTATTTTCATTGAAAACTTATAAATAGGTGGATATTGCAAGGGGCAATGGTCCCAAGATCATTGGAGGATCCAATTCATAAATATTGGAGTACTATAATTTTCAAGATAGATTTTTTGGATTACTAAGAAAGATAACAATTTTCCCCAGGACTTTTAGTCTCTTGGCATGCTCGGTTCGGGTCGGGGTGATATATTGAATGAACGAGGAATGGCTTAAGATCTATGGTTGGGAGGAACGTGGCAGTTCCTAAGTTAGCCGGAAAACGGAAAAATGACTAATAAGTATTTTTATAGTTATTATTAATTCAAAGTTTATTTTTATAAATATAATCCGATCCTTCTTATATTCTAACTCTATTCATGTAAGCTTCTTATTGATAGGAAATCTACATGATGTGGTTTTTATTAGTAAATATGTTGATTCTATTCATTAAAAAATTGATTTAGAAACTAATGGATAGATCTATTTTTGTTGAATTAAATTCTAATAAATCTTATATTTCCAAGTTCGAAATACAATCCTATTTTATATGCTGCAATAATTGTTTTAAATTCTGAATATGGTCAATAGTAGAATTATTTAATCATAATACATGTATTTTACATCTTATTATTTTCATCATTATTCAATATTATAAATTACTTGTCATATCATAAAATTTTTAGCCTCGGGAGAAACCTCTCATTATTCCTAAATAGGGAGAGGATCCTAGATCAGGATCCCCGAACCAAGTCCCTAAGCCAAAGATAGGTTATTTAATATATATTTATAAATTATATATATTAAATAAACCAAGTATTCATTTTATTACAAATCATGTTATATAAAATAAATCATATTATCATAACCAAAAATCCATTATGAAAAACCATGAAATATTGTATGTAACAAATAGAGAGAAAGCGCTCCTATTATCCATGCAAAAATCATATAAACGTTAAAATTTTTAAATGTAAACCACAATGCATAAAGCACTTTCGTACTGAAACTTAAGACACACACAACAAAGGATCATGATTTCGTGATTGCCTGTCAAACACAGAGTTGACCTATGTAAATACTTAATATATATGCTATATATATTTGCATTGAATCACGAACCTCAGTCATCAACCAAAGGTTTATGCTCTCGGCATGAGATCTGGACATAATGACTTATGGAAATCATAAGAAAACAACGAGTTCACATTACAACACTCAGTCACGTTTTAAGAACTGGAGTCCACAGCGTGATGCTTTAATCATTGAGAGGGATCGAATCCCTTTAAACAAAACCAACACATAGAATGGAGTGAAAGCTTCATTACCAAGCGCGGCTCTCTCTTAAACAAGCAAAAAATTTTACAACGAACTCATGAGAAGGGATTGAATCGCGTAATCACTAAGACCTGCAAATGATCAACCCAATTTTCTCATACAATTTCACTTACACAGAAATTCATACGCATAAGTGAAAACATCATACTTCATTTCACAGTCAACAATTTAAATATGAAGGAAGATGCCTGGGAAAGAGAGCCAAGATTCCATTCTTTCAACATAGTCACGATTTTAATTAGAGTTAAAAACATAGATAAATCCATGATACAGTACAGGATGAAGGCAAGAACACTTTCTCCTTTAAAGCAGGTTAATATAGTCATACAAAGTACAACGACATCATATAGAATTTCTTGAAAGGATAAGAGATTTATTTTAACCTCAAATATGGTCTGGAACAATAGTCAATATTACACCTCAATATTTGAGTTATAATCCTCGATGGGGAATGGTTTACGATACAAATCGAAACAGGGTAAACCCTACAATTTGAAACCATGATTCACAAAACTCCTTGTCTCTCCATTAAAAGCACATCCAGGTCAGTGATGAGAACACCAAATGAATAACAATTCACAAAAAAAGACCGAAACCTCTTCAAAGTTGTTTCTCCACAGAGTAAAACGAATCCATAGGGATCCATGAGCTTACCCGGAGAGCAGTAATCATTTTATGAATGCAAGTGTGGCATCCACAGTCCCTTCTTTACCTGCATATAAACCTCTCAACGCCAAACAGAGACCAATGGTTAATATGGTCATATAAAACAAAAACACAAAGCTATATTAAAGAACAAAACCCATCTTGGAGCGAAGCAATACCTGATTATGAGCATGAGTTTCGCTATCACAACAACGCCTCTTGCAAAGGATCACGAATTTGAACCTGAGGCAGAGCCAAGCTATGTGCAACGTTTTCAGAAATGGCATAGAAAGGAATCCCTTGGCTTCCCTCTCCCACAACAAATTTGAATACGCAAAAGAAATTTCTTGAAGGAACATCAATGATGAAACCCTAGCTCAATACAAGGCATAAATGATATGCCAGCATGGAGATTCACCATTCGCTCCATGAATTCCCATCACATGGGATGTCGTAAATGACAACTTACCTCCACTTTTAGGCGCTTTATCATATAGTCTCAAAGATAAAAATTTATGGAATGAATAATTAAAACACCTTCTCTATATGTAATACTTTGCATGACAAGCGTAGAACTTGGTATTTCCATAATGTTTGATGAATAAGTTTTATATATAAGTTACCTTCGTTATACATAGGAATCACACGACCAATGCTAAGGCTTGGTCTTCTCATAAGTTTTGTTGGTAAGTTTAATACATGGCATTTCTTTTGATAAGTTATGTTCTTGATTAAGGTTTAGGACATGGTATAAGAAAGTTCGTAGGCCTTTAAGCATAGTATAGGTAATCTAGTACCTGCAAGAAGAACATAATTAATAATGTTAACTTGGGATTGCTAAGTAAAAAACTTAGGCTTCTACGTATCATAATTCCATCTATAGAGAAAACAACAAACAATAAATAAAACTATAACATAAGCCAACAAAGTCAAATAGAGTTCATAACGAGTTTACAATCATCCTTGAAATAAACAGTCTTTACTATTATTATGACATAGACCAAGTTTAAAAGACTAGATCACACAATCACGAATAATTAACATAAGTAAGACAATCGTTCTTCTTTAAAAGATATGACAAAACATCAATGGATAACACTCATATTTAGATCATTCAAAGACAATGAGATGAAATTCTAGTGAAATATGACATTTTAAACCATGCCTTGATGATAAAAGAACAAACAGAGTCGGATTGCAAACAAGTAATTCTACTATCTCACTTCTCACTGCTGAAGCTAGTTTGAATAATCATGTGCTTTTACACCATATTAGACCCTTATAATTTTTTCTAGGGTTTATTTGAGGGACATTACAAGTGGTATGAGATCCGAGATTCAAATACTCGAGACCTTTGAGCTTATTAATTAAACCACTTCAAATTTTAAAATTTAGTGAACTAATAAAATCTTGTTTGCTGCATGTTGCCTAATTTGTTTTCAGAACTGGAAAAAATCATGAATGCTAAAAGAAACAACAGTGAGCACGGGAACATGGATTCACCACATCGAGAATATTGAAAATAGTGTAGAGCTTGCAAGATGAATTTTAAGGTTTTAAATATGATAACCTAAATTAAAGATGGGAACAACATGAAGTAAATGAAGCACTGCTACAAAAATTGACAGGGGAAATACCCCAAATACAAACAACTCACCCAACAAATAAATCTATGGATGAATATCACCATAAAAGAAGAACTAGAAGTCTGAAATTTAAGGAGCAAGAAGGACATTCAGAGTCATCGAATACCATGGATGACAATAATGGAAGTTCTTCCAATGACTATTCACTATCTCCTCATAGAAATAAATGCAAGCATGATGATAGCTTGCAAGGAGAATTTAGGAAGATCAAATCCCCAACTTATGAAGGAGAGATGGATTCAGGAGAGAAAGCTGAGGAATGGCCTCTAGGAATGACCAAGTACTTTTGGGTACATGACTATTCCAACAATATGAAAGATCGATTGGCCATCTATAATTAGGCTGGAATAGCCACTAGATGGTGGCAAGATATGAAACACACTAAGAAATAGAGGGAGAATAATCTCAGGTGGAGTACCTTTACGATATTGTTTTAAGAAAAGTATATATTTGAAAGGTTTTTTTTATAAGAAAATAAAATAATTTCATGAGTTGAAAATGGGTTCCTTAAACATGGATGCTTTTATCAACAAATTCTTAGAATTGTTACATTATGTTCCTTATGTTAAGGATGAAAAGGTAAATATACAACATTTCTTGGGATGTCTTCCTCCCAGTTTCTCAAACAAGATTGAATTTGATGCTCCCAAGACATTTGATACAGCCTTACACAAGGAAAGACTTTGTTACGAGAATAGCCAATCTAGAACTGAAAACATGAACATGAATAAAGAAAAGCATAGAGCATTTTCCGATCACAGGAGGAAGGGGTTTAGGCCACCTCCTTACCGGAAATAAAGCAACAACTTTCCCGCTAACAGAGATTTTAACAAGTTTGGGACACAATCAAATGTGGTAGAACAAAGTGTCAATAAAATGACAATGGATAGAGGAGTTACAATAGCCCGACTTCTAGTTAAATGCTCAGGATTTCAAGGATCCCACTACTACAGAGACTTCCCAAATAATACAAATGGATTCCTGAACAACTTACAAGAAGAAGAAACCATGGAAGATATGGCAAGAACACCCAGGATTTGTGCTTCTATAGAAGGAAGACACACAAACAGTCAATCTACCATGGTCGAGATAGAAGGTAAAATCTCAAACACTCCTAATTCAATTTTAATTGATCCAGAAGCTTGTTGAAGTTATGTTTCCCACAAAATTGTTTAAATTTGTAAATTGAACAAAGAGAAGCATAGTAAGCCATGGATGCCGCAGTTAGAAACAGGTACAAAAAGGAAGACTTCTGAACTTGTTAAGAGTTGCAATATTGACATGAACGACTTCCAGACAGAAGCAAACTTAAATATTCTACCTTTAGGATCATATGACTTACTGATAGGCATGGATTGGCTAGAACAACACCATGTCATGCTTGATTGCTTCAATAAATCTTGCATGTGCATGGATAGTCAAGGAAATCAAAGAAAGTTACAAGGGATACCTAAGAAGGTCTCTGTGAGACATATATTATCCTTACAAGATAAAAAAGGTCTCTGTGAGACATATATTATCCTTACAAGATAAAAAGTGTGCAAGGAAGGGCTGCAAACGTTATGTAGTTAACATTCACAACTTGGAAAAAGAGAAGGAACAAAAAATTGAAGAATTTCTTGTTCTAGTATATTTTAAAGATATATTCCCATAAGAAATGTAATGAAATGATACGTTTTCATGTATGTGTATGAATTTTTGTGTAAGTGAAATTATATGAGAAAACTAGGTTGATGATTTACAAGTCCTAGTGATTATGGGATTCGATCCCTTCTCATGACTTCATTGTATTTTCATTTGCTTTTCTGAGAGAGAGCCACTCTCGGAAACAAAGCTTTCGCTCCATCCTATGCATTGGTTTTGTTTAAAGGTATTTGATCCCTCCCAATGTTTAAAGCATGATCATGTGGACTCCAGTCCTTAAAACATGACTGAGTGTTGTAATGTGAATGAGTTTTTTTCCTACGAATTCCATAAGTCATTATGTCCATATCCCATGCCGAGAGCATCAACCTTCGGTTAATGATTGAAGTCCGTGATTCAGTGTAAATATATATAGCATATATATTAAGCGTTTACAAAGGTCAACTCTGTGTTGGACAGGCAGTCATGAAATCGTGAGCCTTTGTTGTGTTTGTCTTAGCTTTCAGCATGAAAGTGCTTTATGCATTGTGTTTGAATTTTAAAAGGTTTAATGTTTATATGAGTTTTGCATGGATGATAGGAGTGCTTGATCTCTATTTTTTACATACAATATGTCATGGTTTTTCATAATGGAGTTTTGGTTTATAATATGATTTATTTTTTATAACATGATTTGTAATATAATTAATATTTGGTTTATTTCATATATATAATTTATAAATATATATTAAATAACCTATATAGCGTTTAGGGACTTGGTCCCGATATTCGGATCTAGGATCCTCTCCCTATTTAGGAATAATGCGAGGTTTCTCCCTGGGCTAAACAGCCTATGACATGACAAGTAATTTATAATTTGGAATTAAAAACAATACTGAATAATGTTGAAAATAATAAGATTTAAAACCCATGCATCATGACTAAATAATTCTTCCATTGACCATATTCATAATTTAAAACAATTATTGCAGCATATAAAATAGGATTGTATTTCAAACTTGGAAATATAAGATTTATCATAATTTAATTCAATAGATAGAGATCTATCCATTAGTTTCTAAATCAATTTTTTAATGAATAGAATCAACATATTTACTAATAAAAATCACATCATGTATATTTCCTATCAATAAGAAGCTTACATGAGAAAATTTAGAATATAAGAAGGA
This sequence comes from Larix kaempferi, assembly GCA_027924585.1. NCBI lineage: Eukaryota > Viridiplantae > Streptophyta > Pinopsida > Pinales > Pinaceae > Larix > Larix kaempferi. The sequence continues at coordinate 11,192,746 of BSBM01000087.1, forward strand.
TTGGATCAAATCTATAAAAATAAACTTTGAATTAATAATAACAATATCAAATCACTTATGAGTCATTTTTCCTCTTTCCGACTGAATTAAGAATTGCCATGTTCCTCCCAACTGTAGATCTCGAACTATTCCAGGTTCATTCAATAGAGCACCCCAAAGCCGAACCATGCATGCCAAGTGACTAAACGGCCTAGGGAATTTTTTATTATCTTTCTTACTTAATCCAAACACTCAACTTGGAAAATTCTAGTACTCCAATATTTATGAATTGGATCCTCCAATGATCTTTGGACCATTTCCCCTTACAATGTCCTCCTATTTATAAGTTTTCAATGAGGAGAAGGATCCTAGGGTTTTAGTTTTAGATCACTCAATTCAGTTACTAGATAGACTGAATGCTTGTTTTTATCTTTATTTAACCATTTGTTTTATTTTAAAACTCTCACAGTTTTATTTTAAAACTCTCATAGAATTATTTTATATTTTATTAATAAATTGATCTCTTTTTAAACTCTCACACTTTCTTTTATATTTAAATTAAAAAATCATAATATATATTTAAAATCTCATAGTTTAATTAAATAATATAGGATTTCTCTATCCTAACATCTAGTTGATCTTTATTTATCAACTACTTGGTCATTCTAATCTCTTGCAAGCTCGATCCCTCTTTGAGTAGCAGTCCCAGTCAGTTTTGAAAGAATAAAAGAAGATAATTCATATTTTTGTTTATCAATAGAAAAAATGATAACTCATGCTCTATAGCCTCCATCTCATCATCAGTTAACACAAGGAGTTGAAGTGCCTTGTATCTTGTTGCTCATCGCTCACTCATCCAATAGTTCTAGTTTTTTTCAATGGCTTATGCTCAATACTATGCTAGGTGTCCTCAAAGCCACACCTAGAGACAATGATCAAAGTTCAGGTGCTCCAAATATTATTCTCAACACAAAATAAAAATAGTCTGTGTGCTCCAAAGCTTATGCTAAAAAAAATAAAAAAAAATTCATGTGCTCTAGAGATTATGTTCAACACAAAATCAAAGTAATGCATGTGCTCCATATCTTATGCTCAACAAAAAATAAAAGTAGTCCAATCTTGGGATATTACATCCCTCCCCGCTTAGAATAGCACCATCCTAATTTTAGGGACTTTAAATGAAACCATGAAATAAGTAGGGGTAAGCCTCTTTGATCACAGTTTCTTTTTCCCATGTGGCCTCATCAGGCCTGAAATGCTTCCATTGCACTTTCAACTGGACAACAGTTCGCTTCCTGAGTTGTACCTCTATCTTGTATAGGATATGAAGGGGTTCTAGTAGAAATCACCCTTTGGGTTTTACTTGTAACAATGACCAATCAATCACATGCTTAGTATCCTAAACATATTTCTTTAGTAAGGATGCATGGAAAACATTGTGAACTTGCACATGAGAAGGTAGTGCTAGTTCATAGGCCACCAGGACTTTCTTGGCCAATATTTAAAAAGGCCCACAAAATATAGTATCTAGCTTTCTACATCTCCCTAAGCTCAATGAGATTATTTTTTCTTTTACTTTTAATTAAACATGTTCGTCGATCTAGTATTCCTTATCTTTTGTTTTTCTATCAGCATAGCTTTTCTGTCGATCTTGTGCTTATTTTAGATTCTATTGTACCTTGGTAACCAACTGTTCCAAATATTTTAACAAATCTGGCCCCAACATGAGCCGGTCCACCAGGCTATCCCAAGTCACTGGTGTTCTACACTTTCTTCCATAGAGTACTTCAAAAGGATTCATCTTGGAGGAGGTTTGATAACCATTGTTATATTCAAACTCTGCAAGCTATAAGTAGTCTTCCCACTTCGTGGGATTATTCATCACATACATTCTAAGAATATCCTCTAGTATCGATGTAGTAGTTAATAATTGTTTTCGTTTCTAAAATATTTCTTCACATTTAGTTTTCCATAAGAATTTTGTTTTGGTGATAATTTGTAGGAGGATCTAGCAACTGAAACAAACCTCACAATCAAACTCACTCAAGAAGTGCAGAGAAGAAGAGAAGAAAGCACTCAATAATCACTCATGAACACAGAAAATAGAGAATGACAGTATCATACATCAGTTGTGAGCTGACACTATGAATAATGAATACAGTACAATAATTGTCAATAGAATTTGAATTAACTAAGGAGTTCATTAGAATCATGCTCAGAGTCTAGCTTGGAAAACATTGGAGACATCATCCAATCAGTAGTATCAGCCATAAATGGTCAAAGGTCAGTCAAATGAGTCTAACTAAGTCTAACAGAACCATCTAGATATGAATCAGGGGATGGAGACTCCAAGGAGGGAGCATGAGGTTGTCACAAGATCAAGTGGCACTCCACAACTAGCTAACTAAGATCTATAGGAAGTTAGCATGAGCAATCAATGGAAGAACTGCTCAATAAATGCTCTAATGGACTGTCAGACACCTGCTAGGTGAGATAAGGCACTCTAACTAAATGATAACTTCTAGTAGGTAATAAAAGGCACACATGTCATGCAAGAGAGTCAAATAGGGCGCATTAGGTAGGTAGGAGGGCTATTGGGGGATGAAGACGGGCTCTAGGGAGCTGAAATTAGGGTCTAGGTGCTGGGGAGACCACCAAAATGATGATTGGATGCATGCAGTTGCATGCATGATGATTGGATGCATGCAAAATGCATGCAAACATGTAAACCTGAAAAATTATGGTGAGAATATTCCAAACCCCCCTGCAAGCTATAGTATGAGGTGATAATTGAAAACTAAAAAATAGGGCCCTAGTGACTGAGACCAAAGGTCACCCCATACAACAATCTAAATAATAAATTAGGAAAGAGGGAAAACCTAGTGGGAAGAAATCCATCCCTTAAAATAGACTGAAGGTTGCTAATGTAGCATGTCATCACTCACCCCAAGAAGAGATCTAAGGTAAGTGAGCCTCTTCACCGTGAAGGTCATGGTGAAGATATCTACAATCTGATCTTCCGTCGGAAGGTAGAGTACTGAGATGATCTGATCATGCACTAATCCTCTAATGTAATGCATGTGTATCTCAATATGTTTGGTTCTCTGTCCCGGAACCGGATCTATGGAGATTCTGATGGCACTATAATTGTCACAATAAATGACAGGTGGAGTACTGAATTGAATACCAAACTCTGATAAGAGGCCCCGCAACCAAATGCACTGTGTGGCTACATTTACTGCACCTCTGTATTAAGCCTCTGCTGAAGAAAGAGCTAAAGTAGTATGGTTTTTTCTGGACCAACATATAGGTCCAGATCCAATCATGAAGACAAAACAAGATGTATACTTCCAATCTGAGCTATCTCCAGCCCAATCAGAGTCAGTATATACAACTAGGTTCAAAGGACACCCAACTGAATAGTGAATACCATGAGTCTTGGTACCTTGCACAAAGTGCAATATCCTCTTTGATGCCTTCTAGTGAAGCTTATGAGGCTCCTGCATGTATCTATAGATAGCACTAACTGCATAGGATAGATCAAGCTGAGTGTGTGTAAGAAAAAATAGGCTACCAATCAATTGCCGATACAAGGTATTGTTTACCAAAGGTGTAGAAGATCCATCCTCAAGGCTAATCCCTGAAATAAATGGGAATGCAACTGGTTTGCATTCGCTCAAATGGAACCTATCAAGCATATCTGAAGCATACTTGGATTGAGAAACTTTGATTCTTGAATCACTCTGAGTGACTTCGAGACCAAAAAATTGCTTCAGCAATCCCATATCTGACATGCAGAAGGAGTTGTGCAAAGCAGTTTTTATAGATCTAATACATGAAAGATTGCTCCCTATAATAAAAAAATCATCAACATAATGTACAATGAGAAGTAAGGAGTTACCATCATGTCTCATGTAGACATTTGAATCTGATTTGTATCTCTGAAAATCTTGTGAGAGCAAGAAGGAATCCATCTTGGCACACCAAGCTCGGGGAGCTTTCTTAAGCCCATAAAACGACTTCCTCACTATGCAAACAAGTGAAGGATAATCAATATACCCCTTAGGTTGCTTCATGTATATCTCCTCCTCTAGATCTCCATGAAGGAAAGCACTCTTGACATCCATATGATGCACTCCCCAGTGCTTGGATGCAGTAAGAGAAAGAACAAGATGGATGGAATCCATTTGAGCAACAGGAGCGAATGTCTCAGAATAGTCAATCCCATGAACTTGGGAAAAAACTCTTGCAACCAATCTAGCCTTGTACTTGCTAGAGACTCCATATGAATCCATCTTAGTTCTATAGATCCACTTGCATTGAACAAGTTTCCTTCCTATTGGTAGAGAAACAAGCTCCCAAGTCTCATTTCTTTGAAGAGATTGATACTTTTCTTCCATAGCAGCTACCCATCTTGGATCTTGCGAGGCTTCAAAGCATGTATTTGGATCAGATCCTATCATATGAAATCATCTCTTAGCTAGAAATGGATTTGAGGGAGAGAGTGCAGTTCTTATATCATGAATATCATATCTATCTTTGACAAGATCAATGGTGGTGACAGGAGTAGTGGTGGCCCATGTAACAATAGGAGATGAAAATTTAGGTGCTATATCTTCAGGTTCTTGTGGATTTGGATCTAGCATTTGCACTTCTTCAAGAGTCCTCTTTTTCTCAATCTTATTTGGTGGATCCTTTCCTTTCAAGCAACCTTTGCAGGTGCCATGAGAAAACTTGTCATTTGGAAGACCTTCAACCACATTTTGAGCTTGCATTTCTTGCAAATGCTTGTAGTTAAGATGTCCAAATATCTCATGCCACAATCTGCTTTCTTCATTGGCATGGATAGGGAGAGAAGTTGGTTTTGAGAGAGGTAAGAAGTGGGAAAACTCATAGAATTTTGAAGTGTGATTTGCAACTCCCTTTGCAATGATTTTCCCTGAAACCATGTGTTGTATCTCGACTTCATTTGGAGAAAATATCACTCTTTTGGGCTCTCCAATATGAGTCATTTGGTACACTGAAATTAAATTTTCTATGAGAGAAGGAACATAAAGCACATCAGAAAAGTAGCCATGGTCAAGATTGATTCTTCCAATCCCCTGAGAGGAGACTTCCGAATCATTCCCCAACTTGATGGAAGGGCCAACTGAGCATTCCAAGTTGGAGAAGAGATATTTGGAGGAAGACATATGTCTTGAAGCTCTTGAATCTATGATGAATGAGAATTTTGTTGATGCACTTTCCATGAGGGCATGGAATCTCTCTTTGTCCTCAGATCTAGAAGGTTCAGTACTAGTATCTTTCTTCCTTGCACATGTAGGTACAAGGAGATTGTTCTTATCAAGTAACTGAGCCATCAAGTCTATAGTCTTCTTCATACAAGAACTCTCAGGATGAAATCCTCAATGACAATATGTGCACTTGGATCTCTCTTTCTGAGATTTCTTATTCTTCCTTGAATTCGAAGCCCCATATGACTGATATGGAACATCTTTTGGATTTGTATCATTTGCTCTCTTTTCAGAAATTTTTTGCTTTCCTTTTGCATTCAATATTTCGGCCTTAGCAGCTGTAAGGACCGAATCCAACTTTGCTTTTATCATTCCCATAGAGATTAACTTCTCCTCCTCTTATGTGAGAGATTGCATTAAGTCATCAAGTGTAGGGAACTTCCATTTTGGAATGGACATCTTAGCTGATTGAAATGTGGAGACAAAAACTGAGAAGTTTGGCCCCAATTTGGAGAGAATGGAAAGAACGATTTGTTTGTCTTCTTTCACTATCTCATATCTCTTCAACTGAGAAATCAAGATTTTGAACTAGGTTAAGAAGGAATTGATGGATTTGAAGCTTTTAGGACTCAATGGGATGAGTTCATTTTCCAATTTATGACCTTTCATATAATCTTTCTGTCTAAAGAGGGATTCGAGCTTGTCCCAAACCTCTTTTGGAGATGTTAGATCAATGACATGGAAGTGAAGATCTTCAAAATTGAGAGAATAAGTTAGCCTACTACTTCATCAAGCCTATCCAAGTACTTGGATTTCTCTATTGCATTGAGTGGTTTGACCATAGTTCCATTTAGTATCCTAGTGAAGCTCTTGGACCTCATGAAGAGAGACATCTTGGATTTCCATTCAACATAGTTGGAAGAATTGAGTTTTAGATCCATCTGAGCAGTGAAGGTCGAATTGAAGAGGAATTTGAATGGGTGAATAAACCTGCAAAACAAGAAGAGTTTTGTTGATGGATATTTTCTACACTTCGAATAAACACTGCCTTAGGACACTGAGCACATATGACTAAGTCCTTCACACCTGGCTAGACCTCACTCGATTGCTCCAATGAATTCAAGGTAATGGCACCAGGATTTGTTCTGGAATCTCAGAGGCTTCTGGTGCTCAAGTGAAAGACAACTGCTCAAAGAAATGTTGTGATTGCTGCAATGGCTACAATTTGATTAGTTGTTGCAAGCTCTGATACCATGTGATAATCTGTAGTAGGATCTAGCAACTGAAACAAACATCACAATCAAAATCACTCAAGAAGTGTAGAGAAGAAGAGAAGAAATCACTCAATAATCACTCATGAACACAGAAAATGGAGAATTGCAATATCAGACATCAGATGTGAGATAGAAATTTGAATAATGAATATAATAAAATAATTGTCAATAGAATTCGAATTAACCAAGGAGGTCATTCGAATCATGCTCAATGTCTAGCTTGGACAACATTGGAGACATCGTCCAATAGTAGTATCAGTCATAAATGGTCAAAGGTCAGTCGAATGAGTCTAACTGAGTCTAACAGAACCATCTAGGCATGAATCAGGGGATGGAAACTCCAACGAGGGTGCATGATCATGTCAGAAGATCAAGTGGCACTCAAGAACTAGCTAACTAGGAGCTACATGCAGTTAGCATGAGCAATCAGTGGAAGAACTGCTCAATCAATGCTCTAACTGACTGTCAGACACTTGGTAGGTGAGATAAGGCACTCTAACTAAATGATAACTCCTGGTAGGTGAGAAAAGGCGCACATGTCATGCAGGAGATTCAAATAGGGCGCATCGGGTAGGTAGGAGGGCTACTGGGGGCTGAAGACAAGCTCTAGGGAGATTAAATTGGGATCTAGGTGCTGGGGGGACCACCAAAATGATGACTGGATGCATGCAATTGCATGCAAATGCATGCATGATGATTGGATGCATGCAAAATGCATGCAGACATGCAAATCTGAAAAATGATGGTGAGAATATTCCAACAGTTTCCTTCTTCTGCAAAGATGTCATGGGACAAGCGATCCGGGAGAATTTTTCAATGAACTTCCTATAATATCTTGCTAAACCCAAGAACAATCTTATGTATGTGACACAAGTAGGTGTAGGCCATTCCTTAATAGATTTGATCTTTTCTGGATCTACTACACTAAATTTCTCTGAAATGATGTGGCCTAGATATTGTATTTGAGGTTTATAGAAGTCACACTTACTGAATTTAGCATATAGCGGATGTTCTCGAAGGACTTGCAATACAATATTGAGATGTTCGTCATGTTCTTCCTCACTTTTAGAATAGATTAGTATGACGTCTATGAATAATAGTACACATTTATCCAATTACTTATTGAAAATGTTGTCCATCATGCACATAAAATTTGTTGGTACATTAGTTAGCCCAAAGGGCATTACCAAAAACTCGTAGTGACCATATTGGGCCCTAAAGGCAGTCTCATTTATTTCTTTGCCTCAAATCCTTACCTGATGGTATCCGGATTGTAATTCAATATTAGAAAAGATTATTTATCCTCCAACCTGATCAAATAGGTCATGTATCTTGGGGAGTGGATATATGTTCTTCAATATAGTTAACTTGTTTAGTTGTCGGTAGTCAATGCACATATGAGTTGTACCATCTTTCTTCTTCACAAAAAGTATAGGTGCTCCCCACGGGAACACACTGGTTATGATGTATCCTTTCTCTATAAGTTCTTGCACTTGCAGTTTTAGTTCCACTAACTCATGGGTACTTATGAATTAGGTGGATTTTGAAACTAGTACGGATCATGGTACTAGTTCTATGTAAAAGTCTAGATCAATTTTTGGCGGTAACCCTAGGAATGGAAGGTCGAAACAAAGAATGAGTAGTCAGGGCCAAGTTTGGAGAGAATGGCCAAGACTAATTACTCATCCTTTTTGTCAATACCACATTGCTTCAGCCACAACACAAGTGATTTGAATTTGGAGAATAAATCCTGGAGGTTATCGAAATTCTGTGGACTCAATGAAACTAGTTCATTATCTAGTTGGTGGCCTCTTAATTTATCGGTCTTTTCGAATCATTCTTGAAGATTTAGCCAAAATTCATTGGGAGATGTAAGACCATCGAGATGGAATATAAGATCCCTCGATGTAGTGAGACACAACAACCCATAAGCTTCATCTCTTCGATTATGCCACTTTGATTTCTCAACTACTGAGCTTGGCTAAGCTTCAGTTGCCATAGTCACCCTGTAGAGGCCTTTGCTCCTCAGTATGATCTCCATCTACGCCTTCCAGTCAAAATAATTGAATGGAGTCAGGATTATCTGATGTGACTGATCCATGGAAGCTCTGAAATTAATTTTGGAGTGATTTGGGTGTGCCCAAAGCTTGTTTGTTGCGCCTTCTGGATGATAGAATGCGCCCTATCGATGAATTACTACGCCCTCCTTAAGACTGGTTGGATCCTACAAGAAAATAGAAGGAGAAAGGAATAGCTTGATAAATCTGATACCATGTGAAATTAATTTCACACCAAGATCTGATCACAAAATTATACACTCTCACAAAGATCTCACACAACTAGTCAAGAACACGAAAAATTACTCAGAATAATACAAATTGTATTAACTCTCATGAATAAAATACAGCAGCCAAACTTGGGAAAGTAATAGGATGTTAATATATAACATGAAAACAAATATTCCAATGGCTAAATATGCCATTTGGATCATCATAAAATCATACTTACTAAAACTATGCAAATCCCCCCTATGTGGAAAGTGTGTTCTCCAAGTCACTCCAAAGGCTCATCAATTTATGAATTAGTGACTTGAAGGTGATGTGTGATGGAAAAAAATGCTAAATCCTAAAAATGGAAAGAAGAAACATCATAGAATATGTGTGGTCCTAAAATCAAGTTTCCCTAGTTGACTAGCTTTTCCCCCTTAGGCAAAAAGCAATAAAAAGCAGTAAAAATCACTGAGCACATTTTTCACCTGCATCTTATCCAGGATATTTAGGAATGCGACTAAGTGGATTTAGAAACTCGTGGTACACACTAAGAAGTCTTTTGGTCCCCCAAAAGATGCCTTGTGGTCAACACAATGGTTGAAATGGCAATTATCTAGTCTAATACATAGGAATTAATCATAAAATGATTAATTAATGCTACCAATGTATTAAATGACATAGATAAGAGGATTTAAATATTGAAACAGCCACATGAATCATTATAAATGTTAGAAAATCTACCTTTTCATGTGTAAATGTTGAGGAGGATCTAGAGGAATACTTCTCTTTAATTTTCCCTTTTGCTAACATAAACTTTGAGATTGGGCACAAATACCTGTGGCTACATTTAAAACCAAACAAGTACAAGACTGAATATTGGACGTGGATAATTATAAAAATAGAAAAAAGACTCAAGACATGGAGCCATAAGTGGCTTTCAAAATCAAGAAGATTAGTATTAGTTAAGTCCGTGCTAGAGGTGATTCCAATGTACTAGATTTCCTTGGAATGGATCCCAAAATGAATGTTGGAAAAAGTCAGGAAGATTTGTTTCTCATTTCTATGGAGAGTTTAGAATAAATCATTTTCCTGGGAAAGATGTGACAGATTGGTGCTTCCAAAGGCTACAAATGGCTAGGGATTAAAAAATATATTCCTCTTCTCCAAATCCTTGGAAGCTAAAAGTATTTGGAGATTGATATCCTCTCAGTCACTATGGAAAAATGTCATCATTTAGAAGTACATTACTCTAGATTCCAAGGTTTAGTGGATTCATAAGACTAATAAAAAACAGAGTGTCATCTCAAACATTTGGAAGGCATCTTTGAATGCATTCGACCTCATTGGAAATTATTTGTTGTGGAAGATTGGGAATGGTCAGAATTGTAGGTTGGGTATTGATCCATGGATTGGGAGTGAGGGGATTCACCTCCTTTCTTAGGACCTAATACTATCGCTAATAGATTTTGGATTTTACTAGCTTTTCGACGTTGCAAACCCAAATAAATCTTCTTTATGGAACCAAGCTTGACTCACTATAGACCAACCTGAGTTAGAAGGTGAAATGGCCAGGAATGGTAAAATTATATAATGCCCTTGACTAAGAGACATATTTGGATATCGGGGAGAGAAGATGAATTGATATGGTGTAACGCCCCATATTTTGACAAGGTGTGTTCATCAGTCACACACCTTGCACTTTATTTTCTTATTATCTATTGGACTCAACTAGACTCTGTGAACTATATTTTCGGCATGTTAAACCTAATTATATGTTGCTACTATGTGTATGATGCTACTATACTTATGCTGATACTATTCTTATGATGTTATGATGTTACCATTCTCATGATGTTATTGTGTTTATGCGGTTACGATGTTATAGTTATCATGAGATTGCTTTCTTTCATAATGATAGTGTATGTTTAATATTCGTCCTTGATGAAATGTGATATATATGATGTGGTACGTGGATACCAACCCATGATGTGATCGATTTAATAATTTTGTCCGATGAAATGAAATGATGTTGATAATATGGACCAGCTAATGATTGAATGGAAATATTTGTTATTGATATATGTCTGCAAAATACTAATCTACGGGACACAAGGGCTATGTGGTATCCAGATATATGATATCATATGACGAATAAGAAAACCAACGGGATGATACGATGACACAAACTGATAGTCCCAGTAACAACACAATATGATTTTGACATGGTATAGACCTAGTATGTTGAGAGGGATGGAGGCATTTCCCACGCTATTTTTTATGATACCTAAGGTTGTGGGAGGGTTGTGTTGAGTCAAGCTCCCCTAGACATGTGATGATGACAGTTAGATGCCTGCTAGGAGAGGTTCGGTTCGCTGTTTAAATGATGCTACCACTCTCAGTCTCTATATGTGGCCAGGTCAATGAAGCCGATACCACATCCTTACTAGTAGAGGAAGGATAGGGAGGATGCAAAAGTAGGATATGATGGGAGGATGTGTTAGCTATTATTGTTGGGAATTAGGAGTTTTATCACACTATGTAGTGGTAGTAGGTACCCCTCCCTTGAAAATAATTTATTAATTGATTACTGAGAACTTATGTATAATGATGATTAAACCTTGATTGTTAAACCATTAAACAACTCAAATGTCAAATTGATTATGTTAAGTATCTATGATTATTACATCTACATTGTTATTGTTAAATACTAGATACACATAGGAAGGATATATGCTTACTTATAGTACATATGTGATCTGTGCATACACTCGCCACCCATGCAGACCTTGCATATATAATAAGTATCATTATACAATTGCTTACGAGGTTAAATAATTGTGTAAGTTGTTGTGAAGTAGTAAGTTTATTAAACCTTGATAATGGAATTTAAGATATGTGTTAAACGAGTCATTTAGAATTCCTTAAGATAGTATGTGAGCACTATAATAAATGATTTATTAAGTATTGTCAATTGAAATTAATATTATAAATTGTTGTAAATATGCATGAACATTGTTCCATATTCGACATTAAAAAATTGTACTGTTTAATTATTAATTATGATTGGTTAAACCCTTACGGGTACTTTGTCTATAAGTATAGAGGTAATAGGTTGATAATCATATGCTTAGGAAGAAAACAAATAATTAGTGTTAATTAACATTCATTAATTTATTATTATTATTATTATTGTTATTATTATATTTATTATTATTGTTAGCATTATTATTAATAATTCGATTAAATAATAATTATTATTAATTACATCATGAGTATTATTGTTGTAAAAGTATTATCCTACCAGAGTTCATTATGTTAGTTAAATTAATACATCCAGATTAATCTTGTTGTGTCCTTTGGATAGTAGAACATTAATGAGTTTAAAAACAAAAATGAAATTTAAGTATAAATTGAATAATATAATATTATTCTTATATGAGCATTTAAAAACAAATCTATAAATTCTTGTCGAATATGATTGTGTCGAGTAATCAGGACATTGGAGTCCTCCTCATGTCCAATCACACTTATTTGTTAATATTATAACCTAAAAGCATTTAAGACATAAGTGGGTAAATTGAACCAACCAATAAAGATAAACCATCGTTGCACAACCCGAAGGGTCAACATAAATCACTGAGGAGCTATTCTTTTATTCAATCGAAATTAATTATTAAATTTTGAGACAGACAATCCAACCCACTTCCTCGAAATGGATCCTAAAGTGAACACTTCGAGAGAAAATTAAATATTGTACAGTCAATAGATTAAACCAAATTAATTAACTATGACAACATTTAACTACTCAAATACAATATATATATATATATATTTTAATGTGATTTAAAATCTAAAATAGATAAGAGATATTAAATGTTTTGGGAGTGGGGGGATATGAGATAGGGGTGGTGGAGTAAGGATGAAGGAAGGAGAAGGGGATAACGTATATAGATAAGACATGAGGGAGTATTTGGGGGTTCGAAAAGTTGGGATCTTAATTTGTTTTTTGTAAAATTTTGAATGGAGAGGAAGGTGAATGCTGGAAACACTCCAGGAGGAAAAGGAAAACTATTGTTGCATAGAGGAAGCGGAAAACTCTTATTGGGAATTCAAAACAAGGAAAGCTGCTATTGGGATTATCGGTTTGTGGGATTGGGGGCTATGAAGTCTGTCGATTTCCTAGGTCCAGCACAATCATAGTTGGTCGGAAGGGTGGATTATTTAGTCAGTTTCTAAGTACTAAGGAGGATGATATTTGAAAAAGTTCAATAGGACCTAAGGAAACTTGCGAAAGCTGTGGGAACTGAGGAATCTACTACACCCTTTTGGATACAGGTATTCCACTTAGTAAATTTTACAAATGATATTTTCTAAATTATGTGAAATATCAAATTTTTTAAATGACTAGCTATTGTAATGGAATCTCTAAGTTTATATGCATTTTTATGATTGTCATTAATACAAATATATATGTATATGCTGCAAAAACCTCTATTTTATTCAATAAACTCTAACTGAGCCAAATTACATAAAATTTTAGGAATAGATTGAGTTTGTGCCCTCTCCTTCAAGAGGAGCATGACATTTGGGATGTCAATGATCATGGATATTACACTCCTAAATTAGGTTATCTACAACTCATTTCCACTATGACCAATAGAGATCTCAAATGGCAGTGGAGGAGACTTTGGAAATTAAAATGCCCTGCAAAAAAAAAAATATTCATGTGGTGTATACTAGAAAACAAGCTTCCAACATGGGATGTGCTGCAAAAGAAACGTTTTGAGGGCCTAGGTTGATTTCCCTCATGTTAGAATGATTCAGAAACTGCTTTACACCTCTTTGTGAAATGATCCTTAACAAAAAAGGTTTGGCAAGATTGCAACTCTATCATTGGTAAGCAGTTCCAATGGCAAGGTGATAATAATGAGGACATATTTCAAGGATGGTTAGAAAACCAAGATTTTTCTCAAGCCAAATATTTCCCCTAATTATTTGCTAGGGAATTTCATTGTATTGAAACCAGGCCATATTTCAAGAAAAAGACTCCATACCAAACATTGTAGCTACAAAAGGTCTTGGAATATTATCTTACTTTCCACTCGAAAAAGAAGGGGCAACGATACGGATAATCATTGAAGAAACAATTAATAAACAAATTCCATGGGGATTTTGTGATGGTGTATCACAAGGATTTCCTCCTTCCTATGGAGGGGAAAGCACCCTACAAATTTTTGAATCCACCTCTTTCAAACTGAAGGCCCATTTAGGTCCTAGAACCAATAATTATGCAGAATTATTGTCACTAAAACTTCTCCTCCTTTTTTTAGGTGGAAAAAGAATGTAGAGAAATCCAAATTTTTGGTTATTTGAGCTTGGTTATCAATTGGGTAAATGGAATACAGCGGTTCCACAACATCCATTTGGATCCTCTTCTTGCAGCTATTTTCAATGTAAAATCTGGCTTCTCATTATTTTTGTGCAAACATGTCTACAGGGAAAAGAACAGAGAAGCTGATGATATTTCTATGGAAGGACTTAAAATGGTTGTAGGCCAATGGAACATCCAAAACTCAACAATGAAGGATATTTTTCTTTCTACCGCAGGCCTTTTATCGACTGGACTGCTCAAGCTGTTGGTTGAACACGTGAATATAGCATTAACAATTTTCTCTAGTTAGAGTTTAAAGGATTTTTATCGGCTTATATATTGATCGATCTTATGAAGAATTTATAATATGTTTTTTACCTTCGGAATGATGTAGTCAACTTTACTATGTTTTTTTGCTAAGTCTATAAATGTCCATACAAGCAGGACATTATCAGGATGTGAATTGAAGCATTTTCTAGTTCAATATCGATCAGTCGGGTATATGTTCAGGTATCTTTAATGAGTCTTTTATGTACTTCAATCAACTCATGCATGGAGAGTGGTGATTCTACAAATCACACTTTTTGGATACAATATGCCACTGGCATATATTCAACAATATAATTTTGTTTTTTCTAAATAAAATTATTGATTATTTCTTTGGAAAAAATATGTTTATTTAATTTTAAATTTTATATTAAAAAATCAAAATCAAAATCAAAATACATTCATATTAAACAATAATCTATTGATAAATCCATATTTAAGATGGATTCATCACTCAGATGCAGGTGTACAGTGAAGGATACGTGGTTGTACGAGGCATTGGGACACATGGAAGCTCCTCAACCACACTTCTTGCTTCATAGTTAAATGATGTGGATCTTTCATGCATTCGAGCAGAGCAATACGTGTGGGATATTTGGGAAAGGTTTGGAATGTTAGCGAATGTACCCGAAGAGATATCATCTGCAGAGGAATATGGTGGAAACTTAGTTTAATCATCGCATGATGGGATTTCATGTGTGGTAGTTGTCATGGAAAAGATATTAAACTATGATAATGTGATGATTGTGATAGGAAATGATGAAACAAACCTATTCCTCCCAATTATTTTTTTCATGGGTTTGGAGGGGATCTTCCCCATTCTTCATGGCTACAGCTTGGTGTGAGTTGCTCTCTCACTAGTGTGTTAGAAGGTGGTTGATGTGGATAATCTATGGGATAGTGGTGGTATCCTTTAAATCTACTAGCGCAATGAAAGGCCAAAAACTGACAGAGGAAAGGGAAAGGCTTGAAGGGGCTCCCATATGCTCAGAATTGACAGATAAGTGGCTGAATCCAAACAAGATTCATTTCAAGAGGTGAGAAAAGAATTTTTGGATTGCCTTGGTTGGGTTAAAGCAAAAATTGATGCCAAGCAAGAGTCTTTGATTGATGTTGAGGAACAACTTGACTAGATGACTAAGATCATCGATGTTGATTTGTCACGGAATTGGGAAACCAAGCATGGAAAACTGACAATTATGTACTAACAAACCAAAATGTTGCTTGGTAAAGCTTTGATGGACACCTAGAGGAGTTCCTTAGAGAAAAGCAGGTGTGGGGCTAGTTTGGAAGAATGGAAAAAAAATCAGATCATCTACATAGAATCTAGCTCTAGCATGATTGTGTCTACAATCAAGGAATTAGTGAGTTGCATCAACTGACAATAGGCCAAGCCTTCAAGACCAAATTTCCATAATTCTAGCGGATGTATTCAACTTTTGAGGAAAGGGTTCATGTGGTTACAATTTTAGATGATGTCTAGCTTTTAATGTTTTAGTGGTTTTCTTATGGTTCTAGTATGGAAGTTGTTTTGGTTTTCCTCAAGGCTTTTAGACTGTAGTTTATTAGGTTGTCCTTTAGTTTTTCTATTGATTACTTTTAAGACTCAGTTATTGTTTCTTTGCTAAGACTGTTTGATGGGTTCTCAAGGCTAGCTTCATTCTCCATTGGGTGGGATAGTCTAAGGACACATGCTGCTTGAAGACATTTGCAATTTTTGCAAAGTAATATAATGTAAATAGAATTAAAAAAAATACAAGTTTAAAATCATTGCCCTCCAATATGACCAAGAATACATCAATGTTTTCTTCATGTTATAGTTTAAATTAGTTTAAACTTATTTGAATTTGTTTTTATTAGGCAATAACAAAATGAAGATGAAAATTTTGGAGTTGCAAATCCAACGTTAAATTGAAATTAAAATAATTGAAATTGTATACATTTATTTAGAAATTTTTTATATTTTAAATTTGAAGTTAAAATAAATTTACAAAAGTGAAATTGAATATACAAAGTATAAATTAAATTTTTATGTCGTAGGCATTTTTACACCGATAGGTGTTTATATCTTAGAATTTGAAGTTGATTACTATCTATGATTTTACTAGATTGAAGGAGGATGGGACAAGTGTATTGTCTAGATTGATTTTATGATCATCATTCAAAATTGCAAATAAACAATTATAAAAAAATTATAAAAATAACTGGTAACTGATGCATGGATAAGGCATAGACCAGCGATGATTACAACTAAACATGGAGAACAAGTAACATATAACTTGTTCATGAAACTTAACTTGTGACATGTCGATGTTAACCGACCACAAGTTAAGTGATTATGCTAGTTCATATGAGGGTAGGTTTCTGAAACACTCTTTCAGATTCGTCGTCCCTCTAACAAATAAAAACTACCACATGTTTCTAAAATGGTCAATTAATACTTGGTCGTAGTTTCAAAATTCGTTAATCAATACTTGGCCACGGTCAACGGAGAAGGAGAATTGCAGAGAACCCATTTATATCTTCTGTAGCTTTACTGACGCAAGCCGCCTTATGGAAATAAGGTTCTTGCTTAAAAATACACATGACACAAACAACAATGCTCACAAAAACAAGGTGTAGAACAATATGCCTGGGTTGGCTTATATTACTTCTCTGAAATCGGTTACAATATAAAATAACTGTAAGCAAATAACTAACTACAATCAGTCTCAGCCGTTACAAATTAGAAGTAAATGTGGTGTGTTCTCCCTGTGTGTCGACCTCACCCTCTTCTGGTTGACCTCGAAACTCTGAGCTATGGTTCGATCTCAACACTCTGCACTTGGCCAGTGTGACTCTTCACAACTCTCTCGACTCTGCGCTCTGCTCTCCTTTTTTTTCTTCGTCTCCTAGACTAAAGACCTTTCTTCCTCTTCTCTTTGCGGGTGCTGTTTCCAATATTATTACAATCCCGAGACACACGTTCCATCCATTCGTCGATCCTGTCCAAATCCTACGAATCTGCACTGTCAGCTTCTATCTATGCTGCACAGCCTCTATCCATGATGTCCACTATCATGTCCTTCACCAACTTACAATAACTGCAATAACTTCTTCAGCAACCCCGAATGACTACTGGTACAGTCAATTGACTTTTGATCCTTCTGACCCTGCTACAGCAGTCAGTCACATCTCAACTGTCTTGTCGATTCATTCCTTTCCCAAATATACTTGACTTCGCCAAACCCTGTCGTGTCGTAGTTCGACCACTTGTCAACTACTCGACCCCTTACGTCGCTCTTCACCTGTCGACCATCTTTTGTTGGTCCTCGACCTCTCGCAACATCTGCTGATCCTTCAGTCGGCCACACCCCAATTGCTTCTGCTCGACTTGTTGACTTCGACAAGTCAACCTAATCCCTGCACCAATGGTCATCGGCACTCCCGCTGGTCGGCTCCCTTCGGTCGATCAACTTCGACGGATCTGCCTAGGTCTCGATGCTCCTGCATTATTCTCCCCAAGTGAAAAAGAATTCAACTGCTCCGTCAGTCTCCTGAACTCCTCTTCAGAAATCCATGTCGCTTCCTGCAACTCCTCATTCATCCATCGCACCAAGTATTCCTTCATGCGCGATCTACGGGTATGCCCTACCTCGCGTTCATCGATTACTTCTGTGATCCTTTCTTTATGCTGGTCTGGAATCTGTTCTGTCCAGTCAATACTAGTTCCTTCCCCCTTACTGTTTCTTAACCCTTCTTCAAATTTATATAGGTTTGAGACATTGAACGTTGCTGAAATGTTCAAGTCTTTCGGCAATTCCAACACATAGGTATTGTCTGAAATCTTCTTCAGAATCTTGCATGGTCCTATCTTCTTCAACTTTAAGTTGTTGTATGTTCTTTTCGGAAATCGCTCCTTCCGCAAATATGCATAGACTAAGTCCCCTTCTTTGAATGACAATAGCCTCTTCCTCCGGTCGGCTCTCAACTTGTAGGCCGCGTTAGTCTTCTCAATGCGCTTTCGCACATTTTCATGAACTTCATGCATATGTTATGTGAATGATTTTGCATCTGCGCTCTTCCTAGTTTCTGTCGGCAATTCAACCAAATATGCCACTACATGTGGGCTTCTCCCTTGAACAATCTGGAATGGGCTCAATCCTATCGATCGATTCATAGAATTGTTGTATGCAAACTCTGCCTGTGCCAGCATATTTTCCCACCACTTGGGTCTGTCGGCTGCTAAACATCTCAGAAGGTTTCCCAAACTTCTATTTACAACCTTGGTTTGTCCATCTTTCTGCGGATGATATGCCGAACTAAAATCTAACTTTGTGTTGAGTTTTTTCCATAGGGTCCTCCAGAAATTCCCCATGAACTTCGCATCCCTATCCGATGTGATACTCTTTGGAAACCCATGCAACCTGACTATTTCCCTAAAGAATATTATAGCGATTCCTGTGGCATCACTTGTTTTCTTACATGGTATGAAATGTGCCATCTTCGAAAATCTGTCGACTACAACAAATATTGAGTCGTTCCCCTGCTATGTCTTTGGTAATCCTAACACAAAATCCATGCTAAGATGCTCCCATGGGTTCTGTGGTACTGGCAATGGTGTATACAACCCCGTGTTCTGACTCCTTCCCTTTGCCAACTGGAAAACTTGACATTATCGAACCCATTTTCTGACATCTGTCGACATCCTTGGCCAAAAATACTTTTCGTCGATCAGTGCTTTGGTCTTGTCAATCCCAAAGTGCCCTGCTAACCTGCCATTATGAAATTCTTGGATTAGGTTCTCTCTCACTCATCCTCTGGGAATACACAGCTGACTTCCCCTGAACAGGTAATCTTCTTGAATGAAATAACTCAAATATGGAGTTTCGTCGATGCTCCAAGGCTCACGACATGCCTTCCATGCCTTCACAAAATCTTCATCGGTCTCATACTCTGTCTTTATCGACTCTATTCCTGTTTCCTGAATAGTCATCGTGCTCAACATTGCAACTCTCCTGCTCAATGTGTCGAAAACTTTGTTCGACTTGCCCGACCTATGTCGCAACACGAACGTATATCTCTTGAGCAACTCCACCCACTTCATGTGTCTTTGGTCCAGCTTCAACTGAGTATTCAGATACCTCAGTGCTTGGTGATCTGTGTATAACACAAATTCCTATGGCAACAAATAATGCCTCCATTTCTTCAATTCTTGTATGATAGCATAAAATTCTTGGTCATAGACTGAATACTTTTGCTTTGTTCCATTCAGGTTTTCACTGAAGAATGCAATTGGTCAGCCTTCGTGGCTCGACACTGCTCCAATTGCGGTTCCACTTGGATCACAATCGACCTGGAAAAATTTGTAAAAGTCTGGGAGCGCCAACACTGGGCTCTTAGTGACCTTTTCCTTCAATTTGTCGAAAGCTTCTTGGGCCTTATCTGTCCACTTGAACTCACCCTTTCACATGCATTCTGTCAATGGTGCACAAATCCGACTAAATCCCTGAATGAGCTTCCATTAGAAACTAGCAAGTCTATGGAAACTTCTCACTGCAGTCATACTCGTCAGTTCGGGCCAATCTACTATTGCCTTCACCTTCTCGGGGTCCATCTCCAACCCTTTACCTGAAATTACAAATCCCAAGTACACCAATTCCTTCTTCATGAAGAAACACTTTTGCAGGTCAATCATCAACTTCCCTTTGTGCAATTTCTGCAATACTCGTCGAACGTGCTCCAAATGTTCTGACTTGGTACAACTGAAAATCCGAATGTCATCTAAATAGACTATGACAAACTTTCCCAAGAATGGTTTCAGTACCTCATTCATCAGTCTCATGAATGTACTGGGTGTATTAGTCAATCCGAATAACATGACTAACCACTCATATAACCCTTCTCTTGTCTTGAATGTTGTCTTCCATTCATCTCCTTCTCTGACCCTAATCTGGTGATATCCACTCTTCAAGTCTAATTTCGTGAAGTATGTTGCTCCACTCAGGAAATCCATCAAGTCATCCATCCTTGGAAACGGAAATCGATACTTGATCGTGATCCTGTTGATGGCTCTAGAATCAGTACACATTCTCCATTTCCCACCCTTCTTGGGTGTCAATATTGCTGGTACGGCATATGGGCTCAAACTTTCTCGGATCAATCCCCTGTCCAACAACTCTTGGACCTATCAGTTGAGCTCCTGTCCCTCTGCTGGACTCATCCTATATGGTGCTTTGTTTAGCAGACTCAACCCTAGAATCAAGTCGATCTGATGGGATATACTCCTGGTTGGCGAATCCCATTGATTTCTCATCATCCATTATGTCCTGAAACTCTTCGAACAACTCCTTGAATTCGACCGGAATGCTCTCTCGATTGGTCGTTCCTTCGACATATGGTCCTTTTGGAATGATTGCAAAACATCCCGACTATTTTTCCTCCTCTGCGAGGAATTCCTTGGTGGTGCTCATCAACACTCGCTTTTCCCAAAGATTGCTCTCATCGTCTTTACTATCGGCTGGCTCTCCTCGCCTCAGCTTAAGAGTCCTTTTTACACCATTCTTCCACACTGTGACTATGTTAGCTTGACCATCGTAGATCATCTTACGATCATATTTCCATGGTCTCCCAAACAACATATGGCATGAATCCATGGGAACTACATCACATAGCACACTGTCCTCCAGTCCTTCAACTTTGAAGTTGATCAGGCATTGTTTGGTCACCTTGACATGATGTCCTTTTTGCAACCATGAGATCTTATAAGGGTATGGGTGTTCACGACACTTCAACTCGATCTTGTCGATGAATTCTGTTGACACAAGATTCTCTGTACTTCCACCATCAACTATGGTCTTGCAATGCCATTCTCTGATCCACACCTTCATTCGAAAGATAGAATTCCATTGTGCTGGTTCCATCAGATTGCACTGATCTTCCTGGATCAAGGCTCTCTGAACTATCAAATTCCGATTCTTCTTTTTCTCACCTCCACTGCTATCTGATGTCGATTCTTCCCTCTCGTCGACTTGCTCCTCCTTTCGACATCTGGGTTTCGACTCTTTTGCAACATGTAGGTTTTCTGGGCACTCATATGCCTTGTGAGCCATTCCTCAACATTTGTAACAGATTATAGCTGGTATGTTAAATCCTTTCTTGTCAAATGGACCACTTCGACCATATGCACCTCGACAGTGGTTCTCATGACCATCGCATCGGTTCTATTGCGCTCTTTCCTTTGTCGATGTCCCTTCTATGCATCGACTATCTTTGACACCTTCTTTCTTGTAGCTGCTACCTTGACTTTTCATGGAGACAGTCTTTCCACCTTGACTAGTCATCTTGCTTCTGGTCATTGCGGATTTTCTTGCCAGTTTTTCTTCTGCCTTAAGAGCGAACTAATAGGATTCTCTGCCTGTTTTGAATCTCGACATGCTGAGTTCATCCTAAACAGCATATTTCAAGCTGTTTACATATCTAGCGACAGCATCTTCTCCTTCATCAATCTGTCCTGACCGAATCAACAATCAGTAGAACTCCTCCGTGTAATCCTTCACGGTCATCTCTTTTTGTCGAAAGTTTTGTAGCTTTCGGAACAAGGAAACCACATAGTCATTTGGAAAGAACTTCCCCTTCAACTTGGCAACCATCCTATCCTAAGATTTGATTTTCTCTTTTCCCTTCTTGAGTCTAACAACCTGTACATTGTCCCACCACAACGAGGCATGACCCTTCAACCTTAGACATGTAGTCTTAACCCGTTTAGGATCCTCGATCTACTCTACATCGAAATATTTCTCCATCTCTCTGAACCAGTAGATCAAGTCTTTTGGGTCCAGGCTTCCTGAGTACGTATGCACATCTATCTTCACCTAACCTCTCATTTTTGTCAGAAGCTTGATGAGTTTTTCCTCTGGTTCTTCTGCTACAGCTTCCCGAGCTTCCATTTACTCAACTTCCTCATCGTTGTGCTCTAGTGCTTCAGGAATGCAACCACGCCTCTGGTTTTCTTTGATCGTTGTGACTTCATTTGTCAAAGTCTGCATCATTCGTACTTATTCATCGAACATCTCACGATCCACTGTGATGGATGTTGCGCCACGGGCTATTCGTCCTCGGACATTAACGCTTCCATGAGCCATTTTCAACCTCAGCCGAAAATTCTCACACCTTCTAGTCCTAATACCAACTGATGCAAGTCAGGTTGGTATAGTCTTCTTCTCCAACCGAACTCGCTTCCGAGCTCTGATACCGACTGACGCAAGTCAGGTTGGTATAGTCTTCTTCTCCAACCGGATTCGCTTCCGGGATCTGATACCAACTGACGCAAGTCACCTTACGAAAATAAGGTTCTTACTTAACAATACACATGACACAAACCACAATGCTCACACAAACAAGGTGTAGAACAAGATGCCTAGGTTGGCTTATATTACTTCTCTGAAATCAGTTACAATATAAAATAACTGCAAGCAAATAACTAACTACAATTGGACTCAACTGTTACAACTCAGAAGTAACTGTGGTGCGTTCTCCCTGTGTGTCGACCTCACCCTCTCTTGGTTCACCTCGAAACTCTGAGCTATGGTTTGATCTCAACACTTTGCACTCGGCCAATGTGACTCTTCACAACTCTTTCGGCTCTGTGCTCTGCTCTCCTCCTTTTTCTTTCCTCGTCTCCTAGACTGAAGACCTTTCCTCCTCTTCTCTCTGCGGGTGTTGTTTCCAAGATTATTACAATCACGAGACACGCATTCCCTCCATTCACCAATCCTATCCAAATCCTACGAATCTGCAATTTCAACTTCTATCCGTGCTGCACAGCCTCTGTCATGTCCTTCACCAACTTGCAATAACTGCAATAACTTCCTCAGCAACCTCGAATGGCTACTGGTACAGTCCCTTGACTTTCGATCCTTCCGACCCTGCTACAGCAGTCAGTCAGATCTCGATTGTCCTGTCGATTCATTCCTTTCCCAAATATACTTGACTTTGCCAAACCCTGTTGTGTCGTAGTTCTACCACTTGTCGACTACTCGACCCCGTACATCGCTCTTCACCTGTCAACCATCTTCTGTTGGTCCTCGACCTCTCACAACATCTGCTGATCCTTCATTCGATCGCACCCTGACTGCTTCTACTCGACTTGTTGACTTCGACAAGTCAACCTGCTCCCCGCATTAGTGGTCATCAACACTCCCGCTAGTCGGATTCCTTCGGTCAATCAACTTCGACGGATCTGCCTAGGTCCTGATGCTCCTGCATCATTTACAAAAAGCGTCTTAAGCACCCCACGGTGTACCTCAATATCGTATATCAGCTAGCAACTCTAAAAATATATACAATGATGTATGTTGATGTATATGTAACTTCGGAATGTATTTCATATATATTTATTGTACCGTTATTAGAGATGTGTTATTCCTCTATAAGGAAATGTCGTCATGTGGATTGACAAGTGTCACAAGTGTGTGTACTTGCCGATGGGTTATTAGACCACTATGTGTGGGGTCAGCCCTGAAATATATATATTATTGTGGATGTATCTAGATAGACAAGTCGGCCAAATAGTGTAACTGGGCAAACAGGTGAGTATAAATAGAGATCAGGAGATCTCTATTTTCATCATTCAGAAAGTCACACTTCCCTCACTCAGAAAGCGTCGCACTAGTGAGGAGGAGGATCATCTGCTACTAGGAGACTATCTCAAGTGTATTTTGGTTGTACTTTGGTTGAGCCATTTCTCTCTCTATCTCTGAGGAAGTTGTGGGGTTTTTCACCTTAGGGTTTTCCCCACGGAAACTCTGTGTCTCTTGTCTCTCATGCTTTTGATTCTTGTGATGCTTGTCATGCTTATTGTGATTGTTATGCATTGATATACTGTATATGTTATTCTCTCAGTAAAGATCCTAGAGTATTGTGAATTAATGCTCAAAATTTAACATGGTATCAGAGCTAACCTGAGAAGAAGACATTTTGCAGTGACAGAAACTTGAGTTTCTTGTTTATTGGGTTTCTCTCCACAGATTGTGGAAAAGTAGTATAGTATATTGACTCTACTCATCAAGGAGAATCCATCTGTCCAATCAGAATTCAGTTCTGAGCATTTTTAGATTTAGCCCTAAAAATTAGGGTTTCCACAAAAATAGGAATTTCTGAAATCTAAAGACATATCTGGAAGCTCCTTGCAAAAATTGAAGTTTAGAGCTTTGGATCGATATTTTTGGCTGGGTAGATCTCCAGGAAACTCAAACCCTAATTCAGGGCTCTCCCTAGTGAACCCAAGAGGACAAAAAGGAAAATCTGAAGCATAAACCTTTGTTGATCTCAAATTCTGAATACACCAGGCTAACCAGCTCATCAAGGTGCATCTTTCTATCCTTCAAGAAAGTTGAAATTCACATTTTGAATTTTTAGGGTTTTTTCAACAAACCCTAATCCGGGACCAGATCAAGTTTCCAGCATTTCAAGTGGTAAGACCTAAATCTTTTCTATTTCCATTTGAAGTACTTTTTAAGATGTCTCACCACAACAAGCTTGAGGATAAGCTTGAAGGGGCTAATAACTTCCGAGCTTGGAAGTATAGGATTGGGTTAATCCTGGAAGAGAATGATTTGGACACATATATAAAAGAAGACATCCCTATCCCAGAGGATGAAGAGGCTAAAGTATTGCATAAGAAGAACTTGCTCAAGGAAAAGAGAATCATTGCTGATTCTATCAAAGACCATCTCATACCCCATGTGTCTTCTCTAAAGACACCCAAAGAGATGTTTGACTCTTTGACCAAGCTATTTGAAGGGAAGAACATAAATCGGAAGATGACCCTGCAGAATGAATTGAAAGGAATAAAGTTCTAGAATGGAGAACCCATTCAATCTTATTTTTCAAGGGTCTCCCAGATCAAGGAAAACCTAGGAGCAGTGGATGAAATGGTGGAGAATGGTGAAGTTGTCATGACCACTCTAAATGTCCTACCTAGGTCATGGGACTCCTTCATTCAAGGAATCTGTGCAAGAAAGAAGTTGATTTCCTTCAACAGACTACGAGAAGAATGCTCACAAGAAGAAGCAAGGCTTGTGGAATGAGAAGAAAAGATGGGGAATGAAGATCAAGCTCTCACAGCTCACACCAAGAAAGGGAAGTCCAAGAGAGAGCCATCTCACTCCAAGAAATATTCACATCACTTCAAAGAAAGAAGAATATGCTTCACCTGTAATGAAAAAGGACATATTGCCATAAATTGTCCCAAGAATAAGAAGGACAACAACAACTTCAACAAGAAGAAGAAGGGCAGCAAAAGAAGGTTTCATGCTCATCCTGCCGAGGATGATGAACCACCCAAGAAGAAGGCTAGGGCAGAAAGTGATGATAGTAATGATGACTCATCAAGTGAAGAAGAGTATGTTCTAATCTCTGCTCTCACAGGTACTATCTCCCATGGTTGTAATGATTGGTTAATTGACAGTGGGGCTTCCAAACACATGACTAGGTTTAAGGAATCTTTTGTGAACCTATCTGAACATGAATCACCCCATAAGGTGAAACTTGGGGATGATTATCAATACCCAATCAAAAGAAGTGGTGAAGCCTCCTACAACCTAGATTCTGAAAAATCTTTGAAGATGAAAGAAGTCCTTTATGTACCTAGGCTCAAGAAGAACTTACTCTCCATCTTTGCATTGGATGCAAACGGTATGAGGGTTGCATTTGTGGATGGCCAAGTCCTAATGTGGCCAAAGGGAAAGACCATAGATGATGCAATAGTGATTGGAGAGCAAGAGGGAGGTTTGTATAAATTGAAGGGACAACCTAAACATACCATGGTGCATGAATCCATAGAGCCAAGTGAACTTTGGCATAGAAGACTTGCTCATATGCACTATAGGGCACTTCCAATTGTAAGCAAGGCTGTAGAGGGTCTTCCTGAAATCAAGACCAAACATGAAGGTGTTTGCAAAGGATGTGCAAAAGGTAAGAACATTAAGAAGGATTTCCCAAGCAGTGAAAGCAAGGCAAAGGATATCCTGGAAATCATCCAATCAGATGTATGTGGTCCTATGTCATCCAGTTCTCTAAGTGGGTATGTTTACTATGTCTCATTTATTGATGACTTCTCCAGGAAGACTTGGGTATACTTCTTGAAGAACAAAGATGAGGTGTTTGATAAGTTCAAGGAATTCAAAACCTTGATGGAGAATCAAACTGACAAGAAGATCAGAACGTTCAGATCCGACAATGGTGGAGAATGACTTCAAGAAGCTTTGCAGTGATTCGGGGATTAAGAGGGAGTTGACTGCTCCTTACAATCCACAACAGAATGGAGTTGCAGAAAGAAAGAACAGAACAATCATGGAAGCAGCAAGGGCAATGCCACATGACCAGGATCTACCTATGCATCTATGGACAGAAACAGCTAGAACAGTTGTATATGTGTAGAACAGAACACCCCACAAGATATTGGACATCAATACCAGAAGAGGTCCTTTCTGGTAAGAAACCTAAAGTTAGCCATCTCAGAATATTTGGTTGTCCAGTATACACTCATGTCCCAAAGGAAAAGAGGTCTAAACTAGATCCTTCAGGAAAGAAGGGTATCTTTGTGGGTTATAGTGAAAGCTCGAAGGCTTACAGATTATACTTTCCGGGGTTCAATAAGATTGATGTTAGCAAGGATGAATATAAGTTCAAGGACAAGTAATCCAGGAAGCAAAGATCAAGAGGGAGCACACTCCAATAGCTCCTGCAAGGATGCAGATTTTCAGAGGGAGTTGACCATCTTCCTACATTCCACAACAGAAAGGTGTAGAAGAAGCTACTTCAACAGCTCCTGCCAGGAAGCAAAGACTCAGAGGGAGTCCACCCAACAAACAAACAAAGAAAAGTATTTCAATTATCATTTCTTGCCTATTTTTGTTTAAATAATATTATGCTTAGGAGATGTATTGTGCATATTAGAATGATTGCATTAATGAACAGGATACTACTAATATGCATGTGATGGGTAAGTGGCTTATGGCATTGTACAACATTCCAGTGCTACTTATCTAGAATGAAACCTCTTTGCTGACATGTTGGGAGTAGTGCAAACTCTTAACAATGTTCTGCTAGAGACTGGAAGGCATCTAGAAAGTTGTGGAACATGGATAAATGTTGTATTGAAGCATTGGCTAAGATAACTGCATGACTGCATGACATATTTCTTTATGTGTAAAGAATTTGTTCTGAAAATTATGAGATGTTTCTAATAATGCAATTTAACTTGTTTTGTAGGAAAGACTGTATATCTTCACCTACAAAAGAAGGACTACAACATTTGTTCCAGCAACAAAAATATCTATTGAAGATATTGAAGTTCCTAGGATCTGGGATGAAGAAATGGAATTCCATGATCCGTCGATCATGAAGAAGATGTTTGGGATGCAGTCCCAAGACCTGACAGGGAGTCACATGTGTGCAGATTGAAGAAAGCCTTGTATGGCTTGTAGCAAGCTCCCAGAACTTGGTGTCATACAAAGAGGAAGCTCGCTGCTAAATTCGATATGAAAGATTTGGGAATGATACATTATTTCCTAGGTATGGAGGTGTGGCAGAGTGTAGGTGGGATCTTCCTTGGTCAAGGGAAGTACATAGTAGATATCCTGAAGAGATTCGGGATGATGGATTGCAAGGCCATGACCACACCTATGGCATCGAATCTAAAGCTTCTGTGTGATGCTTCATCTGAGCCGATTGATGTCTCTATGTATCATCAGATGATTGGGTCCTTGATGTACCTGACGAACATGAGGCCAAATATTTGCTTTGCTATGAACACATTGAGTCAGTTTCTAACATATCCGAGGAGTGTTCACCTGGTTGCTGTAAAGCATGTTCTGAGGTACCTGAAGGGTACAGTGGATTATGGGCTCAAGTATGAATCGAATCAAAAGTTTAACCTACAGGGTTATGTTGATTCAGATTGGGTAGGCAGTGTTGCAGATAGGAAGAGCACATCTGGGTGCTGCTTCAGTATGGGATCGGGTGTCATCTCTTGGTTTAGCAGGAAGCAGTCTTGCGTAGCACTGAGTACAGCTGAGGCAGAGTATATTGCAACCTGTTCAGCTAGTTGTGAGGCAGTATGGCTACAGAAGCTACTGTCTGAGTTATTTGATCTCCCGTTGGATGCTACTAGTAGCTTTTGTAATAACCAGAGTTGTGTGAAGATGTCCGAGAACCCGGTATTCCACGATAGGTCGAAACACATAGAGATCAAATATCACTATATCAGGGATATGGTGCAGAGAGAAGTTGTGAAGCTCCTGTATGTTGTGATGGACAAGTAGATTGCAGATGTGCTAACGAAGCCACTAGCCAGGGTGAAGTTCAAGTACTTCAGGGAGAGGCTTGGTGTTCTTTAGATTGAGGACACTTCGAGGAAGAAGTGATGGACACATTTGATGAAGCCATTCCAAGCATGTTGGAAGGAGGATCCTTCACATGGATATGGATGTAAGCACTGGATGATGAGCATTAGGATGATATTCTGGTTTCTCCTTTGTATGATCAGTTGGATCATTTATATGTATATGTATGAACGTATCATGTTGGATGCTGGATATGATCAGTTGGATCATTTATATGTATGAACGCATCATGTTGGATGTTGGATATGATCAGTTGGATCATTTATATGTATGTATGCGTCATGTTGGATGCTGGATATGATCAGTTGGATCATTTATATGTATGTATGCATCATGATGATGGATATGATCAGTTCGATCATTTATATGTGTATATGCATCATGTTGTATGCTTGGACCATGTATCTGTATATGTATCAGGTGGATACATTGTATGATCAGGTAGATCATGTATGTTGATATGTATCAGGTATGATCAGGTAGATCATGTATGTTGATGGATACATTGTGTGGATCATGTATCTATGTGTCAGGTGGATACACTATGTATGGTGATATGTATCAGGTAGATAGTTGGTGTGCATCAGATGGATGCATTCTATGATCAGGGTGATCGTGGATGACGAGCTTCTCCGAATGACATGCAGCAGGATGTTGCAGTGATGATGATCAGGATGATCATATGTACATCAGGATGATGTATGGTGAGTATCAGATGATACTTTGTGGCCGTGGATTAGGTTGTGCAGATGAGCATGTCTGGGAGATCCTATAGGTCGGAGTTGCGTACCCATAACAACCTGCGATGCTCTTTTGAGACATTGCTCTGGGAGGACATGTAATTTGTGCCCTGGGAGATCTTCAGGTCGGAGTTGTGTACCCGTAACATCCTGAGATGCTCTTGCGAGGTTTTTTCCTATGGAATGTAATTTGCTCCTGGGAGATCTGGATAGGATGAAAAATGCCTCAGATTCTTCAGCCAGGTTTTGCCATGACCACATGTAATTTTCTCCTGGGAGATCTGGACAGGATGGAAAAGGTCTCAGATGCTTCAGCCAGGTTTTGTGGTGGACCACATGTAATGTGCTCCTGGGAGATCTAACAGGTAGAGCTGTGTGCTCGTAATAGCCTGGGATGCTTCAGCCAGGTTTTGTGATGGGTCACATGTAATGTGCTCCTCGGAGATCCTACAGGTAGAGCTGTGTGCTCGTAATAGCCTAGGATGCTACACCGAGGTTTTATGACGCACGTAATAAGTCCTGAGGATTCCACAGTATGGCCAGTGATGATGAAGACCTGCAGGTGGTGGGCCTACATCCAGTATGAAAAAGGACTGGCTCTGTAGAACTTCCTATGACGAGTAGAGTCAGAGATTGGTTGAGATAGCAGCAGCAGTGATGATGATAATGACGATGCATCGATGACAATGATCCCGAGAAGAAGACTTGTCTAGCAGAACTGTGTCGAGAAATACCTTCCTAGTTAAGAGGGAGTGTTGATGTATATGTAACTTCGAAATGTATTTCATCTATGTATTTCATATATATTTATTGTACCCTTATTAGAGATGTGTTATTCCTCTATAAGGAAGTGTCGTCATGTGGATTGACAAGTGACACAAGTGTGTGTACTTGCTAATGGGTTATTAGACCACCATGTGTGGGGTCGGCCCTGGAATATATATATTATTGTGGATGTATCTAGATAGACATGTCGGCCCCATAGTGTAACTGGGCAAACAGGTGAGTATAAATAGAGATCATGAAATCTCTATTTTCATCATTCAGAAAGTCACACTTCTCTCACTCAGAAAGTGGCGCACTAGTGAGGAGGAGGATCATCTGCTACTAGGAGACTATCTCAAGTGTATTTTGATTGTACTTTGGTTGAGCCATTGCTCTCTCTATCTCTGAGGAAGTTGTGGGGTTTTTCACCTTAGGGTTTTCCCCACAGAAACTCTGTGTCTCTTGTCTCTCATGCTTTTGATTCTTGTGATGCTTGTCATGCTTATTGTGATTGTTATGCATTGATATACCGTATATGTTATTCTCTCAGTAAAGATCCTAGAGTATTGTGAATTAATGCTCAAAATTTAACAATGTATATCTCAAAGCATCGGCCATTAAGAGGTTCATAACTTTTCGAGTCATGTGTTTCATGCAATTGACCACTCATGTGTGTCATGAGAGGTATGTCATGCAATTTCAAAGTCATGTGTGTCATGCCAGATTGGAGTCTTATGCCATGACAAAACCATCAAAACTCTTTTTGGGGGAGCAACAACCATCATTTATGTTCATTCTCTCTTTATAGTTGAATTGAAATTTTTATGGCCAAAAGGATTATATTAAATCCGTTACTCATGAAGAATGATCCATTAATGAGAAACATTTATCTTTAGGTAAGAAATTATCATGGATAAGTTGTTGTAACTGCAAGCACTTTTGTGTAATTAATCCAATGTGACGAGACATCATTTCTCAAATTTTGTTGACTTCAAAGAAATTGGTCTTGAGTGAAGGAGTGAAATTAATTTTAAGAATTTAATAAATTGTCTTAGTCATAAATAAAGTTCTATTTTGTATAGCTTTTGTTTAATTTTGAATTACGTTAGAACATGAAATTTTAAATCAGTGTTGGATAAATGGAATTTTATTTTTTTGTATTACATAATTTTGATGATTCAAGGGGTATTTTTTATAATATTAGATGGTGTTCATGTTGAATAGTTTGACATAGCATTAATATTCTTCTATGTTTATATACTTTTGTATCAAGAAGCTTCATTTAATTTTATTAAGAGTTCAATATCTACCACTTATCAAGAGGTGGGACATTGTTTACGTATTTTTGGCATGTGATTACCTTACTCGACTTAATGACCATGTCAAATCAGTTTCTTATCAATGACATCCTTATGCAAATGCGCTAACCAATTTGTTGGGGAATTGAACCCTAGTAAGCATTATAACACTACCCTCTTTTCACTGAATTGATTGTCCTTTCATCATTGAGTTCACATATTTTGTTTTGTTTGGGTTATTATAGATTAGGAGCTAAAATAAAGCATCATGTACATCCAAGATCATATGTTGGACCCATTCCATGAGGTGTGTTGAGGTGAATTGACCCCCTCTCCTTTCATCCACTTCCTCAATTTTCCTTGTTGTAATTCAATGTAATGTCCCTAAATCAGCAAACATTTAAAATATTTCCTATAGCGCTAACATTGTCTATTCAAGCAAATATTTAACAAATTAACTTTACTACTGGGAGAAAAATAAAGGAAGATTTAACAACTAATTGCACAGTTTATAAGTTTATCTAAAAGTTACTGCATGTTTTACTTGATGTGGTTGGTTTAACTTTTCCACTTTGCGGAAGCGAAGATGGTGTGAAAGATTTATGTGGAATGTCAATGACGTAAGAAGGATTAGGTTTGAGCCATCTATGAAAGTGTATGCGTATATTCTATTGGTTTTGTGTGTCTTGTGGTGAAGTGATCCTCCATGTAAACTTAATGGTCCTTTGCTATGTTCTTGTAAAGTTTGGGTGGTGGAAAGGTAACAATGTTGGGCTTAATTAGCTTTCATGCTAAATGCTACTTACCCTTTTTCTTTGTAGGTATCTTATACTAAAACTATTTGAAGTTTTAGTAATCATGAAAAAGATCCTAAGTAGAAACTAGAATGAATAAAAAGGTGTTCAATCATTAGTTTGTGGAGAAGTTGATGTCTCAACCATTAACACTCCACTATAGAGTATGGCTCAAATAATTCGATTTACATGGAGTTTGGTCTTTGTAATTAATGCGATTAGAGGTTGGAGTAAAGGTCTAAACGCCTAAATGATTGCTTTTGAAAATCATTTTGTTTTGATGAGGGAGCTCTGCGAGGGTTTCGTTGGTGAGCTCTGTATGAGAGCAAAGCTTAGGGGTTTACTGTTTTATGTGGTTCTCCACGAGCGTAGCTCAGGCCAACATGCTAAATTAATGGACAGAGGAGGAGGGTGTGTACCCAGGTATAAGCTTCCTCTGCGTTCTTATTTATTTATTTCAGTTCGTTGTTTACAAAAGTATGCGAGTTTGTTTAACTAAAGTTTGATTGTTCTGATTTCTGATAGAGTCTTGTCATTGGAAGACTGAGCTAGGTAAGGCGAGTTTACAGCTAAGATGGCCATGCTAAGCCCGGTCCTTGTGGTCATCTCCTCTTCTCAAACTACTATTTTCTTGTACTGATTGACTGCTCAGCATGTATGGGGTTTTGGGGATGGGTGACCCAATCGCATTCCCTGGGGTTTTCATTTAAATGAAGTTGAGTTTTGGATGGGAAAATATCATGGCCAGGTTTTGATGGCATGCTTTGTAAATACTTTGTTTCACTGTTTGAGAAATGAAGCCTGTAAGGAATTTTGAAAATGTTTTGAGGAGGGCCTCACTTGCCTCCTGTGCCAGTGGTTTCGGCATTAAGAGATTGTATATTTTGATAGTGATGTTTGGGGTTTCCTGTGGACAGACACAACTCTATGTATCTAAATCTTTTGCTTCCTGTCTAAATTATACTTTATGGTATCGAAGCTCACTGTAGATGTGAAAGTTGAAGGGTTTGCTTTTAAAATGTTAAAGGGCAAGTCCTATCTGGATGCTACGCTTTGTCATGCTCCTGTGTATGTTTAAATGCTTACGTTTTCAGAAATTACGTGACCGTAGTGAGTCCAAGGTTTTATAAATTCGTAGTTGGTGAATTGTGGAGGATTGATCTAAGGTTTGAATTCCCTATCAGTAATTGTCTCTGCGTTTCTCATTTAATTCATTTTATGCATGTTATCTAGAAGTAGGAATTCTTTATATATGAGATGAGGGTGTTGTTTAAATACTTAAAAACTTGGGCGATCTCCAATGTTTATCCTAGTTGGGATAAAATCGTAAATTTTGTAACAGAATCTCGGTGTTTTGATTTTGTCTTTCATGACTTAACCTTACTATGCTTTTGGGGAGTTACAGCGACATAGATTTTTGTTTTAAGCTGAGATATATATTTAGTGTGTGAAGCTGTCTATCCTGTACTGGATGTGGATGAATGGTTTAATTTCGTTAAAGTATTCTTATTTGGAACATCTATGGAAGGCCCTAGCATGGAAATTGTATTCATTTTGTCCTTATGGTTTAATGGTTGTAAAAGAATGGCAAAAGATCCTTGCTGTAGCGTGAACCCCCACCATGTAAATCGTGGCTTGATTTTCGTTAGGGTAAGGTGCAACGGATTCGATCCTGTGCTTGGTTCTTTTATTTTAAGGATTTTAAGTTCTGGAACAGTTGCTAAATGAATTTATTAGCCTGTGTAAGGCGACTTAGAGGAATGTATGTAGTGGTGATGTTTAAATTCTGAAAAGATGGCTAAGTTCTTGTTACTGCGTTTTTCTTTAAATTGGATTAAAAATGGCTTTGTGAAAACTCTGATTTTATTTAATAAGAATATGTATTAGAGAATAAGGGTTTGCTCTTAGCTTTGGGACCCTACCAGATCTTAAATCAGATATTTGATTGTTTTAATGCTTTTTATTTAAGTAGTTTAGCCTGGCCTAAATTTCGATAAGATGGAAATAACTTATGCCCCAATACTTGGAGGAGAGTTTGGTTATAAAAGTTTTATTTTAATCTATAGCATAAATTCTATTATTATTAGGATATAGATTTAGGATTTTAAGCTCGATTTAACTCAAGTGAATCGATCTCCTACAGGATATGATTCCGCTATATTTAATGTATTGAAAAATTGTTTATAAACACTTACTTCAGCTAACTAGGGTTTAAAGTCTTCGAACATAAATTTAACTTTGAATTAAAAAGATGTACCCAGGAGAGCCAATGTCATAAGCCCTTGCTCTCAAATAAATAAATACTATTAGGTTACTTATGAAGAGGAAACTTGACAGAATTAAATTTATAGATTTAACACCATAAAACAATTTTAAAAAGAGCATAAGAATAACTCATACCTGGATAGGTGCAGCTTGATCCTACTTTTGGTATAGACCTACACACTTTCAAACACTATTTACTGAAAACAAGTATGTTTTTTTCTGGCTGACCTGTAGAATAATTGAACCGAATGACTTTGGGACTACCATGCTCCTCCCAACCTTGACCCTGAACCGTTCCTGGTTAACTAATGAAGCCCCCCGAGATGGTTCCAACATGCAATAGGACAATAGAAGACCTAGGACAGACTACTATGATAATTAGATCTTTGGAATAATGAGCTCCTTTAGTTCTGTGGCCAACAAAATTCTCTTTTCTTACCATTTAGGTGCCCCTCCCTTGGGAATTTTCCTTCTTTATATAGGTGATTTTTTTTGGAATATAACTGTTTAGTTAAATAATAATAATTTTAATATTAACTCCAATTTTATTTATATTATAAGTAAGGAATATTTTAATTAATCCTCACTCCTAATTTATCTAAGACTTTTAACTTGTTCTTAAATATTTTTTTTTAAAGGAACCTTTATATTTTATTTACTTTGTTTATAACTATGTGTTTCTATTAATTTAGATCGATCTCTTTTTTGTATATATCATATAAATAAATATTGTATGCATAAATGTTATGCAAAGTAATTAGAAATACTTTTTTATATAATATAAATAATATCTTATGCATATATTTCATGCATACTATTTATACATAAATGAGATAACCTTTATAAATAATCCATCTGATTATTTAATTAACTATCATAACACTTCTTTGATAATTATTTAATTAATTAAATAGCACAATACTGTTGGATAGTTTATTTAATACAAGGTCAAATTCTTTGGACAAGGTCTTTCGGTAAGTTTGGATAGTCGACTAAGTTAGGTAACTTTAGGTCCCTCTTGCATGTTGGATTCCCTCCTTTAACATGGTAGTTCTCGTAGTCCTTGATGAGAGATAGAAATGATTCATTTAACCAATTAAATGATTGTGATGAATAGTAGTGCTATTCAGAGTCTTCTTGACTCGACACTTTTAAGATCAAGTAACCCCGAGTGCTCTTCAGAGCTTTTTCTCAACACTCTCAGATGGGCGTTACACTAGTTCAATTCCAAAGCATCCCGCTCAACACTAGTACTAGAATGTGTTTGTGAAGCACATATAGAAATACAAATGGCCTTATATATGTTGTTTATTGTCAAGCTTGGAGTTCTCAAGGGCTTATGCCCAACACTCTATGTACATTGTGGCTTACGCCCACTACATAATAAAATTCCTCTATGTGCATCGGGGCTTACACCCAACACATAATAAAAGTCCTCTATGTGCATCGGGGCTTACACCCAGCACATAGGTCATCCATGCACTCTAGATCTTACGCTCAACACATCATAAGAGTCAGTTATGCATAATAAGACTCTACACAATTGTAATGTCCGTAAAAACAGTAAAAATTAAAAAAATTTCACTTACTAATAACATTGCCAAAACATATAATGTATAGTAAATTAACGTCAGTAGTGGGAAGTTATATTGGTCTTTGTTTGAAGTAATGAGAAACTATGTTCTACGTGAGTTGTTCTTATAAACTATCTTTTCTGCGGAAGCGATGAAGTAAGGTAATATGAGGTGCATAACACCATCATAGCAAGGTTAATGCTAGAATAATACTTAAGGTTTCTCTTTAAGTAACTTCACTTCTAAAGCTTACATGCATGTTGGTTTCATTTAAATGTTAAATAGTTTATCTTATTTTTACACCTAAAATCTACCTATCATCATGATTTAGTGTATACATCCCTGAAGTCATGTGGATCAAGTGCTCATTTGCAGGATTTGCACTCAATCTGTACACCCTTTTGAGAGGTCATCGCAGGTTGCACACTAGCAACATGCGACATCGCAGGTTGCTTCATAGTAGGTTGTGATGAGGTTAGTTGATGGGAAAAAATAGCCATTTCGAGATCTTTCTCGAAGCTTTCCCATTTGGGGGCTTATCCTTGATCTCTTGGACAGCTAGTACTCGACCCCTAGCCCGTTGGGAAGATCCCCTATCTCTCTCCTACCATCTCTCATCCTATCCTATCCATAACCTCATCCACTTAGTCCTATATATACAAGGCTCACTCCCATACCAAAGGGAGGAAGACTATGGTATCTACATGCTAGTGAAGTCTCTTAGGACACCTTCACTCACCTCTTGGAGAATTCATGCTTCCTTGGAAGGGCTTGGAAATTAGCTTGTGTGGAGAAGGGCTGCTACATTAAGTCATTGGTTGTAGTTCTATATCTCTATCATGTACTCCTCTATTTGCAGTAATACAAATGCTTTCCACCAATATCGTTCTTAATGTGTAATGATGTTGTGTTGTTTACCTACTTAACTGTTTACATAGATCTCTTATTGTATAGATGCTCTTTACTCGTTTCTCTTTTCTATGTCTTAACAGGTCTTGCAGCTTGAATCTGACGACCTTGGGACGTGTAACAACATTTGGGAGAAAGGATAGCGAAATCAAAGAGGTAAGACATATAGTACTTGATCCTTAAGTAGATCTAGGAAATGTGTTTGTAGTCTGTTCTATTTGTTCTAGACTCGCATTGAGCTAGGGAGATACGACTCACCTCCAGTCGAGTGGATTGTCTGATAACAAATCTGGCGACCATATTGGGGAGTGTTCTTGTTTAGTGATCATTAATCTGAGTGATTTTCAGTTGATTACTTGTCACAAGCCTTGTTGTCATTTTTTCCATTTTCCTTCTTAGGATTGATTCCATTGTCACATCGTCACGTTGAAGATCCTGATCTTCTTCCTTTGAGTTTGTACAACTCAGTTTCAAACCTGTTGGTGGTTCATTTTTGAGAGATCCGATTCATTTTTGAATCTAGAACTCGCTTGTCGCACCTCGGCAGTGAAAACAGAGCGACACTGTGTTTTCCTGAGCCTCTATCCTTTGTCTGTTGCTTTCTCGTCACGGCCTATGCATTAATGAATTGCGACACCGTCACACCTCTCATATAGGTGACCTATGATGTCGCACTATCTTCAAAGATAGAGTGCACCGATCTGTCGAGGCTTGACATATCGGCATTCATTCCCTCATCTGACAGTCTAAGCCTTGGTTTGGTATATGAACTCTTCCTGTGCTGCATCATTCAGCCATAGATCCCATTTTGATTTGTGTGTTGAGAGTTTGGTTTGTTTGGATTGACTTTGGGTTCCGCTTTGGACAAGTTTGAAATTGGTAGTGTTGGACACTTTTGTCTCCTTCACATTCATCCTCTTCACTCTTGCACTCCCTCCCTTCCATCCCTAATCTGATCATTGCATTAGATCAGCTCCCAAACCTCATTTTTTTTTTTTTTGGGCTTTGCTTGCTTAGTTTGTTTGCTGCTGCTTGATTTTGAGTTAAGCGTGTCATTTCTGCTTTGTTGAGTGCTTGTCTTTTCTTGAGTTTTATGAGTGTATGAGTGCTGCAAGTAACATTCTCTTTTCAGTCATTTAGATCTAAAAGCAAAGTTGTTTTCAAGATTATTGATTTGATACATCCATTGAAAAAATTAAAAGTGCTTCTCTCCCGTTATTTCTCAAAAAGTTATTGAAGAAAGATCATTGTGCATTGGAATGCTTTGGAAGAAATGAATGGAAATATGATTGATTGTGTTTTTCTTGAATTATGAATCATTCATCTTCTTAAAAAACTCTAGTACATTTCGTTTTCTTTCAAAAGTTGTTTTCATGTTAGGGAAAGATAAGCGCATCTTTGATTTTTGTTGCCTTTAGATCATTGAAGAGAGAAAGTGAAAAGCTTGCATTTCCATTTCGAAATCCTCTCATCTCATTACTTAGTGTTGTTTTGATTTGAAGAAGAAAAGAAAAGAGAAAAAATACTTTGATTTGGATAGTAGTGTTGCATATGTTTGTGTGTTTCGTTGAAAAAAGAAAAGAGTACTTTCATTGTCAAACTTGTGCATTGGGAATTGTGTTGCATTGAGTTTGTTCGGCAATATCATTGGAAAAAGATTTCTCCTTACCATAGGTAGAATTCATCGAAAGAAAAGACTATTTCACGCATGTAGCTAGGATTGAATTATGTTTCCGATTATGTACTCACCTCATGCATTCACCTAACCGTCCAAGATAAAATAAATGGTAGAACTAGGTAAAATTTTTTAGTAACTTGTGTGTAAGTTAGAGACGTGTTCCGGCGTCGTTAAGTGTGGCATCTGTCGTTACTTGCCAGCACTGTAGTCCAGGGGTATTGTAGTCTTACACGTACGTCGGTATATCGAGCTCCTTCACGTACCCACCGAGTACCATAATTTGTACTTGGCATATATCGAAGGGTGTATCATGTACTCGACATGTATATCAGAAGGTCTCATGCCAATGGCTGTGCATTAGACAGCACCACTACGGATTTGAGCTCTGACGTACCTTGCGTATATTGGGAGACACCATTCGGATTCCTGAAACCAACTGAGTTAACCATTTGGCCGTCTTGGAAAAGCAATACAACGAGAACAACACTCGGGGAGATTAGCATGCATGTCCTATCCAGGTAGTCGGGTATGCAAGCTAGGGTACGGTCCCAATCCTCCTTGTCGCATCATACTGTTGGACCCAGCAGTATATTGTGGTTTACAATGCCTTGATAATCCCGTGAGGTTCCAGACTTTTGAATCCACTCTGTCACATAAGTTTGCTTGTTGCCTTAGTTTGAGTAGGTTTTCTTGGACTTCTTTTCTTTTAGAATACCTTTAGGAGAAATGCTGTTTTTGCCTTTTTTGGCTGATTTTCCTGATACTCTGGCAAATTTTCCCTAGAGAAGGTCCCATAGGATCTTGAACTTGCCACCCGAATTTCTCCTTAATCCAGAGGTTATTTCGAGGGTAAGAATGGATTAGCGTAATGTAGTCGTAGTTACTGAAGTAGGGAACCCCACCTTGAATATTGCTGGACATTTATTTTCACTAGATTCACCTGCCTCTCATCCCATGTGGGATGAGGAAGATCACACCCCCACTTCTCAAAACCGTCCTCCCGTCATCCTGGGAGAACCTGGATCATTGGAATGGATAAACCAAACCCAGGACGACCCTATTGCAGCTGTTGGTCCTTCAACAGCTTATTGGACTTCTTCTACAGACCATCCAGTGGCTCATTTTGCCACCTCATCCTCACCTAGTGAGACTACTCCGGAAGACACTTTAGCCTACTTTCGTGACCAATTGGCTCACTTTCGTTTCATAGCTAAAGAGTGTCGGCAGTCAAGTCACCAACAACGGGTTGAAGACCCATCGTTACCTCCTTACCAACCCATCCCAGTTCGTTCGATATCTTTCGGATCACCTGAAGCACCCCACCACGTGACCACTAATGAGACTGGTCAACGCTCACAGGAATCTAGTCATGCACCTCAAGTGAACCAACCAGTGGAAAGACAACGGTCCAACACACCTATCACTACCACGGTTACTTTACCAGTTCCTCCCCCACCCCAAAATTCAAGGGGAGGGTACTCCATTCCTACAGATTATCTTATTGGTAATGTTATTACCACAGTCGCTAGTCAACAACCCACATTGGCTCAACCTTTGAATAGTGGTCAGCCTATTGTGGTTGGGGGGCAACCCCCATTTCCTAACCAGAATGTTGGTGGAGTCCCCAATGGGCCTTCCATTGGACCTACCCAACCTGCTAAACCGTCCACCACGAGATTATCTCATGTTGGAGGACCGTCAAATGTAACCCAACCCTCATGGAGTCAAGCATATCTAGATTCCGTTAACCCTGCGTCGGGCCAACCTAATCTCGAAAACGCACCATACAGGATACCTTATCCCAGAAATCCTTACACTCTATGGGGGAAACAACCTGTGTTGTAACACATACCCCAACCGACTATCCTTCAAGTACCACCACCCTCGATCGGTCCTCTCCCACCTCTTGTTGGAGGCGGTGGGCCCCCACCTAATGTTGGTCGAGGCCCACCCCATTTTACCTACAATGCCTCTCACAACTCAGGCGGTGGCGGGAATGGTCCACCACCTCCTCCAGGCGGAGGAGGCAGAGGACCACCTTATCATGGTGGAGGAGGACATTTCCCTTAGGGTGGTGGCGGTGGTCCACCTCCCCCTCCAGGCGGAGGAGGTGGAGGACCTAATTAACCTGGTGGCGATGGTGGTGGTGGAAACCCTCATCCTTCCGGTAGTAGAAGCGGTGAAGGCCCCCACCCATCTGGCAACAGAAGTGGTCCACCACCCCCTCCAAGCGAAAGCAATGGGGGCTCCCACCCATCTGGCAACGGAAGTGGTCCACCACCCCCTCTAGGCGGAGGCGGTGGTGGGCCACCTTATTACGGTTATGGACCCCCACCTCCTCCCGGTGGTGGCGACGGACCTCCACCCCCTCCCGGAGGTGGAGGTGGACCCCCACCCTATTGGAATGGACCTCCTTGTGGTGGCGGACCTCCTTACAGTCCAGGCGGCACAGCCCCCTATGGTTAGTTTTATCGTGGTACACCTTACGGTCAGTTTAGTCCTTACACGCCATATCCGTATTATCAATACACACAGCCTAATCCACAACTGCCCTTTTTGGCTACTTTGGACCTACCTAACCTCTCTCATTTAACCAACGATCACATTTACCATGGATCTAACTGGCCATCGATTTCGGTGAAACTTCTATCTGATATCCCCAAGTTTGATGGCAAGCCGGGTGAAGACCCCAAGAACCACGTGATGACATACCATTTATGGTGTTCATCTAATTCCTTAATGGGCGATTCAATTCATCTTAGATTGTTCCAAAGGACTCTCACCAGTTTGGTTGCCAAGTGGTACACTGAGTTGCCACCACACTCTTTTCCCGACTTTAGCTCTCTTGCTATGAACTTTTTGACACATTTCCAGCTGCCTATATGGTATGAGACTGGTACCGAGCTTTTAACCTCACTCCGTCAGAATGCCACCACTCACATTTCGGATCATATCCACGCGTGGCGAAGAATATGACGTCTCATTAAAGCTCGCATTCCAGATCAACTCCTAGCAGACTGGTTTACAAAGTCAGTCCTTCCTGTCATAGCAAAAGATGTTGCCATGCGAGGTGTTGTAACAGAAGAACAAGCCATCGCGAGTGCTCACCTGTTAGACCTAATCTATACCTAGTCTGGCACTATGTTTAATATTTTTCCTGATGCACCTCGAGACATTAACGATCCCATGAAACCAGATAAGGGACCCCAAGCTGATGGAATCATTGGTTCCCTTACCACCCAGGCTACTACTAGCACTGTTAGATCATCCAACCCAACTCTGGTTGTACACAGCACCGCCAAGTCCACTTCTCCTGTTTTAACTGAAGAGGTGAATTTTGTTCAATCAGCTTCATCCTAGAAGTTTAATGGAAAAAAGAAGAAGAAGGGGT
The DNA here is from genome assembly GCA_027924585.1 of Larix kaempferi. Lineage (NCBI taxonomy): Eukaryota > Viridiplantae > Streptophyta > Pinopsida > Pinales > Pinaceae > Larix > Larix kaempferi. The sequence goes on from BSBM01000087.1 coordinate 11,235,002, forward strand.
AACCCAAGAAGTCTTCTTCCCAGCAGGAAACAAAGAGCACTCCCGAAGATACTAAGCAGAAAAGGAAACTGAAGTATCCTTGCTTACTGTGTGGAGAAGACCATTTCTCCAAAGAATGTCCCCATAGAGACAAAGTTCAAAAGTTTCTTAGGGGTAAACCAACTCCCACAGTCCTCAATGATCCATTTCCTGCTTAAAATCAGCAGATGATTGTTCAAACCCCCCTATCCCAAGGGGAACCATCCAATACCGCGCATGTTCTCATGTTGTGTAACGAGGCGATCGATTTAACTACTTGCTTGTGATCTTACGAACAGGTCCCTTCGAAGGAAGCCACCAAAAGTAATACTAAAAAAAGCTTCCGACTCTTTACCCGATGTCACTGTCCCATCAACTTCTCTCACCATCGAGAGAAGCTCTTTAGATTCGATATTTCATCTACCCAAGAGCACGATTTAAAAAGATGTTTTCAATCCTAATGCTCACGCGGCACAGAATTACAATATCGTAGAAGACTTGGCGCAAGATCCTTGCACCATGTCCACCCTGGAAGTTTTGTAGAATTGTCCCAATCAACGTAGAACTCTCCTTGCAGCTATTAGTGCAGTCGACCTGGATTCCTCGAACACCATCATGTTTCGTCTTGACAACCTTAAGCCGAGGCTGTCCCACCAGCTCGCATTCCAAGTTACTGTGAACATTGGTGGAAAGATTGTCCATCATACTCTTTTGGATGAAGGAGCCTCTACTTCTGTCATGTCCATCACTTGTTGGAGAGCCATTGGATCCCGTGAATTGAATCATTCTCCTACCACATTGAAAGCATTCAATGGGCATGGATTTCAACCTCATGGGCTCTTACAAGCTCTTGCAGTTGAGTTGGGTGGAAAGACCATAACCATTAACGTGGAATTGGTCTCAGCCCCATTAGATTATAATCTCTTGCTCAGTCACAATTGGTTTTATACCATGCAGGCGGTAGCCTCTTCAGTCTTCCGCACAGTACAATTCCCCCACCAAGGACGAATTGTTACGATCGACCAGTTAGATTTTTGTGCACTGGATGCCACTACTCATCTTGGTGACCATGTTCGTTCCATTGGATAGACGTCAAAATAGTATGAGAGTGTAGGGGTTGACCTATTGAAATATTAATCTCTCATGGACGTTTTTCTAGCCGCGGACCCCCCTAATCATGTTGCCATGGTGAACATGATCTCCACTGAGATTTTATCTCACTCAAACAATGCTTGGCTTGTAGCGGATGAAGCCACAACACACCTATTTGGAGACGCGATGCCTCTTTCACCCACTGAACGTATTTATGAGGCTATCTAAATAGTGCCAGAGGACTGTCCATCCATGGACCTTCCTTCCTGTTCTCCACGATGGACACCCTCTCTACCCGATCTCTTACTTCAGACTTTTCATTTAAACGAGTCCATCATGGAAGTAATGAATGTGGACGATGGTCCATGGGATGATCTTCATCACAGGTCATCTTTTCTCCCTCCATGGAAGTACATAGAGGACAACATTCATACCCTCTTTTCACCGGATATCTACCCATCCCCTCATTTTTCCATCCTTACATGTCTTACGGGCACGGAGGGAAACTTGGCTAACATTGAGCCAACTACTGAGGTAGACATTTTCGTGAAACCAGGTATAGTGGAACACATTCGCATAGGCCAGAAGTGTTCCCCTGAAGAAATCGCTATTAGCACGGCCTTGTTCAAGCAATTTCAAGATGTTTTTGCTTGGTCCTATGAGGAGATGCATGCGATAAACCCCGCGATTGTTTCTCATGAAATAAAAACCTATCTCGACATCAAACCTGTACGTCAAAAATTGTGACCGATACACCCCCGGAAGACTGTGGCAATAAAGGCAGAAATTGAAAAGCTCTTAAAGGATGGCTTTATTTATCCTATCCCATTGACAGATTGGGTCTCAAATGTTGTTCCTATGAACAAAAAAGGGCACCATTCACGTTTGTGTTGATTATCAGGACCTTAATCGAGCCTGTCCAAAAGACAATTACCCGACCCCTTTCATCGACTAGATTATCGACAACTATGCCGGAAGTGTCATCTTCTCATTCATGGATGGCTTTTCTAGTTACAACCAAATTGAGATCAACCCAGCCGACCAACATAAGATGGCTTTCATCTACACATGGGGTACATTTGCTTATTGCAAGCTCCCATTTGGCCTTAAAAATGTTGGTGCCATGTTTCAGCGGGCTATGTTGTATGCCATCCACGATATTAAGGACTTTGTGGAACCCTACTTGGATGATCTCCCTGCCCATTCGAAGCAGCGTGAGTTCCACATTGTTCATTTGAGGGCCATATTCCTCAGATGCAGATGGTACAATATCCATCTGAATCCTCACAAGTGTATCTTTTGCATTGAGTCTTGACGTTTCTTAGGATTTATCATTTCAAAGGATGGGATCTGCATTGATCCCTTAAAGGTGGATGCCATCATCAACCTACCACCCCTGACTGATGTTACGGAACTTCAAAGTCTCCAAGGGAAGGAAACTTACCTCAGACGTTTTGTGTGCAATTTAATAGAGAAAACTTAGGGCTACATGAAACTACTTAAGAAGGACGTCCCGTTCATTCGGGATGACCAATCTCAAAAGTCTTTTGACAGTATCAAACATGACATCATGCATGCCCCTGTACTCCAACCGCCTAATTATTATCGATATTACATCTTATATCTCACCGCTCCTGCTACCACTATCGCCATGGTTTTGGTACAAGAGGATCAAAACGCTCAGGAACATGTGATATACTATGCCAGCAAGGGTCTAGCTGACACCGAAACTAGATACTCACATTTCGAAAAACTTGCTTTCGTTGCAGTCATTGCCGTCCAGAAGTTCCGTTATTACATCTTTCTCCGCACCACCACTATCATTTTCGACTCGAGCCCCATGTACCAGGTACTGACACGTCAGGTGCTTGGGGGAAAGTATTCACGCTGGATTGTGATACTGCAAGAATTCGATATTCTTTTTGAGAAAGCCAAGTCTAAGAAGTCTTTGGTGTTTGCAGAGCTTATTTGTGACCTTCCCCATCCTGATGCAGAAGTTGAGCATAATGATTCATTTCCGGATGAATCATTATTTCTCATCAGTATGGTTGACCCCTGGTATGGAGATATTCTGTTGTATCTTCAAACCCAATGCTTCGATCCTCAACTTTCTTGCGACGATCGTCGTAAGGTTCGTCACCATGCAAAGTATTACTTAATCATTAATGATACTTTGTATCATCGTGGCATCGATTCAATCCTTCGACGTTGTCTCACTCTTGATGAGGTTGAATGTGTTCTGAATGACTGTCATGCTGGGGCGTGTGGAGGTTATCTCTCTGGGATGGCTATAGCCCAGAAGATTTTGTGCGCAGGATATTACTGGCCTACTATCTTCAAATATTTTATTGAGGCCATCAAAAAATGTTCTCCTTGCCAACATTTTCATACCAAGAAGCACACTCATCCTACCCCACTACATCCAGTTATTGTCGTTGTCCCATTTGCAAAATGGGGGCATCAATTTTATGCACTATAAGCCTACCTTGGCCGGGGGGCATAGTTACATCATCGTAGCTATGTATTACTTCACAAAGTGGGCCGAGGGTATGCCTACATACCAAAACGTTGGAAAAAACCGCCGCACTCTTAATGTTTAATCATGTGATAGCGTGGTTTGGAGTTCCATGGGCCATAGTTACCGATCATGGTTCTCACTTTCAAAACCATATGGTTACTTAATTGAGCGACAGGGTTGGGTTTTCGCCATGAAAACTCGACACCCTACTACCCGCAATCCAATGGACAGGTCAAGGCAATTAACAAGGTCTTGAAAACTATGATCCATAGGATGGTAGGGACACAAAAGTCCAACTTGCATAACATGCTCTTTTCAGCATTATGGGCCTACTGAACTACCATTAAAACCGCCACAGGCTTCACTCCCTTCCAATTTGGTATATGGATTGGAGGCTGTTTTGTCGATAGAGTGTGAAATCTCATCTTTATAGCTCACGATCGAACTTCTTCCTAACACTACTGCTGAGGAAGAACGTCTCTTACACTTAGCCCAACTTGACGAGTCTCACCATGATGCCACTCTCGCTAATGAAGCGCACAAGAAATGCATCAAGGCCCAGTACGAGGGTGACCTGGTCCTCACTTACGACCAAAAACATGACAAGCTAGGAGCTGGGAAGTTCGAGTCCATGTGGCATGGACCCTACGACATAAAAACATGGTGTTGGAAAAAGGTGCCTACGAGCTTGAGGATTATGACGGAATCTCTTTAGGTGAACCCCGCAATGGGATTTACTTGAAGAGATACTATCCTTGATCTCTCATGCATAAACTTGCTTGTATATATTGTACATGGTGTGTTTTTGTGTGGTGTGACTCATTTCTCTTTTCGAGTGTCTTTTGATCTTGTTTCCGCTTCTCGTACCATGTTCTGTCTGCGTGTGTAGATGCCAACGTGCTATGGATTCGTGGACGACACCAGCCAGCATACCCTTCACCTTGCTTCGACAGCCCTGGGTACTATATTCCCCAACAGGTGAGCTCATTAGCTCAGGAGGAAGTTGCCTAGGGTTTGCGACCAACAATGCTGCAGAATATCAGGCAGTGATCGGAACTCTAGCTGATGCCATTTCCTTGGGTATGAACCACGTTGTCATCCACATGGATTCTCAATTAGTGGTTTCTCATCTAAACTGGATATACGCCATCCGTGATCCCATCTTATTCCATCTCTTCAGACGAGTACATCTCCTGGAAAGGTCATTTGAATCTGTTCAATACCTGCACATTCCACGAGAGTTAAACATAGTTGCTGACTCCATGGCCAATTTCATTCTGGATTGGTACATTGCACACACATAATAATCATAATATGTAAAAGCATTCATGGCATGTAAATATAATGTACAGAAGCAAACATGTAAACAAGATCACATCACTAATCATTTGAAGAACACATAATGTATAAATCATCGATAATATATATATATATAAATCGCTCAAAAGTAGCGCTGGTACAAAATCTGAAGCATGATGGCTTTCAGTGAGTCTCTAAAAAAAATCTGAAGCATCATAGCTTTCAGTAAGTACAAAAATTTGAGGCTTCTAAAAATCTCTCAAGTACAAGTATAAAAGTGTCTCAGGAACCATGCCTGACCCGTACACCACTGACTCTAACAGCTCTCTGACGTTGGGTGAGAAAGCAGTCTATAGTACGAGCCACCTTGCGGAGCAAAGAGTTGATGCACATGGATGATCCAACCCCATACCTCTGCATGGGCCTCGGTAGGTCGTCGATAGCTGGGTCGGGAACCTCCACAGTTAGTTGAGATAGGTTTCGGTACACCTCCTCCATCTCCTCGATGACGACATGTGCACCAGCAGGAACCAATGCCTCTCCACCTCTGTCTTTCCTCGCCAGAAGGGAGAGACCCATTGGTCGTATGGGGCCAACATCTACACACACATATAAAGTACTTGTTAAGCACTACAACAAAAAAATAATATAATTCAGAAAACTAAAAAGTATAAGGGTTTTGTTCTTACCAATATCACCCCATGCTGCACCCTTTGCCAGCACTAAGTCGGGATCCTCTCGGAAGTCCATGACACCATATGGGAATTCCTTGACCATGAGCATTTGGACCTCTAGCCGGCTAAAGAACTCGGGGCCAAAAGTGATGATGGGACCCCCACCACGGCAGGTCATCAGCTGTGCCCACCTAAGCATGTGTGGATCTCTCTGATCCCTATCATCCAGTACCACCTGCGGGCGCAAGGGAGGAACCCTCTCCAAGAGAAATGACACTATGATCGATCTATACCTGAACTACTTAAGCTCCCCACGTCGACACTTGGTCAGCTGAGCTCGGATGTTTGCGAGGAGACCCTCGCACCAGTTGAACACCATGGGAGACATACAATCTTCCGCATATAACATCTGAGTCCGAGTAGCCGTATGTGGAGCTTTGCTACCTGCCACCCTGGTAATAGTAAGTAGTACAATCCTCAGTGGATGACTCACCACATCTCTGATGAGTATCCTTCTCATTGGAAGGACGAGAAGTAGCAACATAGTCTTGTGACACCATGTCCTCAGCTGTACAATCACTGGCTCGTATCCCAGTGAGATGTACAGTGTCCCCTCTTCAGGATAAACCGGTCAGAAAGTATATGTCCTCAATGTCAATGTTGAGTATATGCTCACCTATGACAAAGTACTGTTGGGCTACATCCCAACTCTAAAGCATGTGTGTCAAGAACGGGACCTGGGTTCTCATCCCCTGTACCTGGAAGAACTTGAGCAACCCACAGTTTCGCAAAGCAGCCACATTGTGGATCATTTGCGGCTTGCTCATCCTCTATCTCGTGTTCTCTCTCTCACCAGTCTAGCACCATCTATGCTTGCTAGGAACCTTCCAAAAGGGACATTTAAAGCATGTTAGGTCTTTATCTAACTTGCATAAACTCATTTTTTGGAGCATGTTTGATGTTTGGAATTTGAGTTTCCATCGTCGTAGTGTACCTTCAAGTACAGCACAACATCATTTTAGCTACCATTTTTGAGACTTGCAATGACCCAAGCTCGTCTCAAGTCCCGAAAGGGCCACTTGCGATGAGCCGAGGGCGCATTTGCCCCTCCCCAAACCATCAAAAAACTCAAAAAATGGACAAAAATGGAAAAACTAAACCACTACAAAGTTATTGGCTAAGATTAGGCCTGCCTGGTCCGGATGGTTGGTGAAATGGCGGATCGTAGCTCCCGGAATTGGCAAAGGAATTTTTGGCTCCAAATTGGTACTTCTCCACCCAAATTGGCAATTTGAACAATGTTTCTATTTTTGGCCCATATTTCTATTTATAGAATGGAATGGAATATTCCTTTTCAAATATTTTGATGCTTTTGGGCCATTTACTATAGTTTTGACTATTTGTCATTATATTTGAGGCTATTTGACACTTTCTCTAGTGTACAGGAGTCGTAAAGTGGTCTTTTGTAGCATTTCTTGCATTACCAATGGTCATTATAGGTATGAACACTCCTTCGAACGTTTTGCCATTATTGTTTTTGGTTAAGTCGTAATTATTGCATGAGGATGAGTTTACTCTTCGTTTGTTCTCGTAATCACCCAATCATGAGAACAAACTTACCGAGTTATGATTTATCGCTTTTCTGGGCTCGTTAAACTTCCACGGAAAAGGACATCCCCGGAGTCCATACTTAAGCTCTTTTCAAACTCCCTAAAATTGAAAATATTTTCAAGCGAACTTGTCACGTTCGCGCTTGTTAAAGTATTTGAATGGTCGTCTTCCTAGTGATAGTTTACCCCTTTTCAGACCAGGGGGCACTAATTACGAAAAAGGAATACTCTAGCCAATCATGACTGGAAGAGTCCTCTCCCGCGTTGTTTTACCCTTTTTCGGGCGATGAGGCTAACTTTACGAAAAAGGACCATTGGAGTCTTCTTTACTTCTTTTCAGACTCTCTAAATATGAAATGACGACCGAGTTTTCCTTTTATGGACTCGTTAAATTTTCACATTGAAGGGCCCGCCATGCGATGAACCCCTCCTATCCTAGGTTCAAATAATATTTGGGATTGGACTCATCTATGAGATGAGCTATACCGAGCATTTGGTTACCCTCATCAAGCTCATTAGAAAACACATGAGGCACTCATTGTTCATGATGGGGAAAAAGGAAAGTGTTTGTGTTACATACCTTAGTGGCAGTATATAGTCGTTCTTGAACATGGTACTCATCTGCATTTGCAAACCGATAATTGGGTCATCTGTTTGTCTATGAGTCCCTGCTTACTTTCTGAGTCCTGTTACTCCTCTGAGTCATTCGGAGAAAGCTTCCACTATCAATTTCATTAGAAGTTTGCATCATTCTCATATCAGTACCGCCAAGTCATGCCATGCCCATGTTCAAGAACATGTTCATCACTCATTATTCTCAGTCAGTACACATGTTGTCATGTCATTGTTACTTTGAGCCAGTCTCACATGTTATTGTACCATGCGATCCACTCTACACATCTTTTCTCGTGTTTCATGTCGATTGATGGGGGATTCATTATGGCCCTCCTTTGACGGATTCATCCTTGTCGACTTCAACTCACCATCCAAGGATTGAATCTAGAAACCAGTCAAGTACCTTGGTCCTGCATGCCTCAATGGCAGGTCACCTCACTTTCATCATGAGTCTACATCATTGAATCTTGATTGAAAGATTTCATCTTGTGTTCGACGTCAACTCATTTATTCACGCTTGATGATATGTACTGTGATACGTTGGGAATCATTGACATTAATGGTGATCTCCCTCGCACTTGTTAACGATTCACATTAATGACCAGTAATCAAGTGGTTTCTACCATGTTCAACGTCAAGACATTTGTAATCACATGGATAGATTCGTATCATTGCGGGTTCAGCTTGAAGACCCTGGGGAGTCATGTTTTGCCCAGGTTGCAATGGAGTTTGTATTGAGTCATATTACACGGATACACTTTTGTATTGGTCGTGATTGTGTTATCATCTCATTATGGATCTACGCTTGTGTCTAGTAGCCATGATTATCTTTAGTCAGTCATTACTTCCATGGATCTGCAATGTATTGGTCGGCAGCCATGTTGTACTACATATGATATTGTCAGTTCAGAGTCAGTTGTACTGCAGTAGCGTCCTTCATTCGACAAGTCTTTTGCCATTATTTCTATCAAAGCACTTCACCTGTACATCCTTAACAGCTTCATGCTTTGGGGGGCATTCTATTACACCTAAAATCTACCCATCATCATGATTTCGTGTATACATCCCTGAAGTCATCTAGACCAAGTGCTCATTTGGAGGATTTGTACTCAAGCTGTACACCCTTTTGAGAGGTCATCATAGGTTGCACACTAGCAAGATGCGACGTCGTAGGTTGCTTCATAACAGGGTGCGACGAGGTTAGTTAATGGAAAAAAATAGCCATTTCGAGATCTTTCTTGAAGCTTGCTCATTTGGGGGCTTATCCTTGATCTCTTGGATAACTGGTACTCGACCCCTAGCCTGTTGGGAAGATCCCCTATCTCTCTCCTACCATCTCTCATCCTATCCTATCCATAACCTCATCCACTTAGTCCTATATATACAAGGCTCACTCCCATACCAAAGGGAGAAGACTATGGTATCTACATGCTGGTGAAATCTCTTAGGACACCTTCACTCACCTCTTGGAGAATTCATGCTTCCTTGGAAGGGCTTGGCAATTGGCTTGTGTGGAGAAGGGTTGCTACGTTAAGTCATTGGTTGTAGTTCTATATCTCTATCATGTACTCCTCTATTTGTAGTAATACAAATGCTTTCCACCAATATCGTTCTTAATGTGTAATGATGTTGTGTTGTTTACCTGCTTAACTGTTTACATAGATCTCTTATTGTATAGATGCTCTTTACTAATTTCTCTTTTCTGTGTCTTAACAGGTCTTGTAGCTTGGATCTGATGACCTTGGGGATGTGGAGCAACATTCGAGAGAAAGGATAGTGCAATCAAAGAGATAAGACATCTAGTACTTGATCCTTAAGTAGATCTAGGAAACGTGTTTGTAGTCTGTTCTATTTGTTCTAGACTCGCATTGAGCTAGGGAGATCCGGCTCGCCTTGGGTCGAGTGGATTGTCCGATAACACTTATTAATTCAGGCATGATGGACTTTATGAGAAGGGTAAGAGTACTTCGGGAGACTTTGTATTGGTAGTCATAATATGGGCCGAGCTGCTGAGAGGTAAGGGGTGAGTAATTGGGCAATCCTGAGCTTACTTAGCAATCATTGCTAAAGCATTGCTTGGATCATGTTCTTGCAGGCACAAAAGGGCCTCCTCCCTAAACTACCTACATCCCTTACCTAGCATGATCTAGTTGAAAGAGGTCCAAGGGGTAACTTTTAGTGATCCTTGGAATAAATGCATGGTGTGGCACCACCACGACCTAAACTATGGTGTTTGGATAGAAATTGAAGCGCTACCCAAACTATAGCTTTTGGTTAAACATTGGGGTGCTTAGTGGTTGTTTGGTTGTAGCTTTAAATGCTACATGTGCCCTTCATGTGACTCCTTGCCAGTTGGAAGGAGGGTTTTATGCTTTGGACTAAAATATCTGTGTTGTGATTTCGCTGGTTTTGGCTTGGAGGGTAAGTGCTTGTTGTGTATGGTTTCATTTAGGCTTTGACCTGAGCTATGCTCATGTTCAGTGCAGTCGCACCTAAGGTGATAATGGAAATGGAGGGCACTACGAATTCCTGATAGGTAACTTCTTCCCGTGGTTAAATGGCTTCTTTGTTTTTCTTTTCTATAGATGTCTTATGGGATTCTATCTAACTCGTGATTTTTATTTTTTTGCTTACAAGTTAGCAGGTATGGCTAGCTTTGGTGTTGGGTCCTAGCAAGTGATAAGAATATTGGGTTGGCGTAACACTGGTAAGCCCAGGTCCTACCAATATTCATTCCTGCCTTTCGCAGCTATGGTTACAATGCTCTGTAGCTTTGAGCTCTTTTATATTTGTGACTTTGTTGAGTCCTTTGGGATCACTATAATTGAATTCGAAATTCTATTGGGTCTCCTTTGGTTTGACTAGTAGCTAAAGGAAAACGATTTTAAAGAAATTGATTCGGATTAAATGGGATTTTGGACCTAGTCAATGTTTATGATGTTTTTATTTTGTTGATGATGGGATTAACCCTTGAGGGTTTCATTTTTTGCTACCATAGTTGAATGCATGGCTTTGTAAAAATATTTAAAGCTTTTAATGGGAAATACCCACAACATGTATTTTGGGGTTTTGAATAAAGTAAAGGTGTTTGGATTTTTACCTGCATTTCTTACTGAGTATGTAATGGTAATGGTGTTTCCTAGCAAGTGCTCTTTGTTGAAGTTTTGATACTTCTGTAAGTTTCATTTTTTAAGAATTTAGGTGTAGGGTTTAAGTGGATAAAATTGTGCCACTGGCAGAGATAATGATCCTGAAATGTTCTGGAAATTTCTAAGGTGTGATGGCTCTATGTTTTAGCTTTTTCATGAAGAAGTTTCTATTGATAATTATGTGAATATGAATCGTTGAGAGCGTAGCTCTGTTTTGAATGTATGTTGGCCAGTGAATGACTTCTGTCTAAAAGATGTATTTAACTCTAAGTGGGTTGATTTTATTTTAATGGCTGATTGTTTAATAAAAAAATCATGGACCTAGAATAATGCATTGATCTCTAACTGAAATGTTGGGGTTTCGTCCTAGTTTAAATTGTACTTCTGATAAGCAGAAGAATGAATTTAGTTGGAAACCCTTGATAGGGAAATCGTGGTTGGTAGTTTGTTTTTCCTGGAAGTTTATTAGCGTGGTCTTATGCTGTGTATCTAACAATGCCAATGATACTAAATGTTTAAAATGTTGGCAGAGGGTTTCGATATCTTGACCTGTGTTTATTTCTATTGTTTAAAATAATGAATGAGATATACTAAGTTTTCAACTACATGGGTTTCATGAATTCTTTTGTTTTGGAAACTGAGTTTTAAAACTTGCTGGGTAAAAAGGTAAAACCCTAGCTTTCACATATTTGAATAATTAAAATGTATAGCAAGATGATTTCGTTTTGTAAGGGTTAATCGTTCAGGCATCAATATTTAAATAAAAGTTTGATACCGGTGAATCTATATACGTAGGTATCTAGAACAGGCTATTTAGGTTATCCCTGCTAGATCCTTGAAACATTTAGGGTAGAATCTTGAATTCAACGGAAATATTACATGAAATTTGATCCTAGAATGTAAACCCTGAGAGCCCATGCCAATTGGCCCTTGCTCCATAAAAGAAAAATAATAAAACTATAATGTATAGAAACATGAATGATATATAATAATTCCTACTTTAATTTAAAATCTAATTGAGCTGTATGGAAATTTGTAGTTCATACCTGATTCTTGAAGCTCGATATTCCCTTGTAGAACCTACACACTAAAACACTAGTTAATGGAAAACTGTATGGACCTAGCTGACCTGTAGGATGATCTTTAATCGAATAAATTTGGGAGTACAATGTTCCTCCCAACCATGACCCTTAGACCATTCATGGTTCTAACTAGATCCCCCCAAGCTGGTTCCAACATGCAATAAGAGAAGTAGAGGCCCTAAGGTAAGCTGCTCATCAGATCTGGAAAAATATGATAGGCTGCTTTAGTTCTGCAGAATAATTATCTTCTCTTACCAGAAGAGAGTGATAGCAGGAAAAGATGATCCCTCTCTTGGGATCTGCCCTTCGTTATATAGGTGAGTTTGTTTGGAATATAGCTGTTTAAGTTTAAATAATAATATTCACTTTTTAATTTAATTTGAATTATAATATCTATGAAAGATATTTTATTAATTATTTACTCCTAGTTTATCTAGGACCTTTATTTTTTAAATTAGATGTATCTTAAGTTAGCTCACAAATAATAATAATACTATTATTAATAATAACAAATATGAGAACTATCTTATGCATACCCTTTATGGATGTTATTTATATAAGTAATCTTTTCTTTTTAAAAATAATAATAATAATATTAATACTATTAATAATAATAACAACATGAGAACTATCTTATGCATAACCTTTATGCATGTTATTTACATAAGAAATCTTTTCTTTTTAAAAATAAATAAATCTAATTATTGAATAATTAGTTATGGTAACTCTTTGATTTAATTATGTACATACCATAATATTAATTCTTTTAAATATTAAGTAGAAGGTCCAACTCTTTGTACAGGGTCTTTTGGTAAGCTTGGATATTTGGCTAGGTTAGGTGCCTTTAGGTCTCCCTCTTGCATGTTGGATTCCCTCGTTTAACATGGTTGTTCCCGCAATCCTTGATGATAGATAGGAAATGATTCATTTAACCAATTTAAATAAATGTGATGAATAGAAGCGTTATTCAGAGTCTTCTCGACTCAACACTTTTAAGATCATGTAAACCCGATTGCTCTTCATAGATTTAACTCAACACTCTCACATGGTCGTTACGCTAGTGCAATTCCAGAGCATCCCACTCAACGCTAGTAATAGAATGTGGTTGTGAAGCACATCTAGTATGTACAAATGGCCTTGGATCTGGTATTCATTATCAAGCTTGGAGTGCTTCAGGGCCGATGCCTAATACTCTACGTACATCGGGGCTTATGCCCAGTCAATAGGTCATCTGTGTGTTCTTGATTCCATGCTCAACACACCATATAAATCAATCATGTAAATCATAACTCTCCAAAGTATGTAACAAAAGGTCATCTCACTATATTAGGGTTTGTACCCAATCTCATAATAAAACATAAATCAGTACATTAGGGCTTTCTTTCCCAGTATATAACAATAATCTGCATCAGTCAGGGTCCATGCCCAATATGTAATCTATAAAGGAAATGAATCATGTGCACTAGGGCTTATGCCCAATAATCAAAATAAATCATAGGTGTTGGGGCTTTAAGCCCAGTATATAACATCAGAAATAGTTAGTCAAAATTCGAGATATTACAACAATATAGTCAAAGAACATCTCAGCAAAATTTATGGTTTATACCCACATCTCATGATAAACATCAATCAAGTACATTGGGGATTTTATGCCTAGTACCTAACAATAAATATGCATTAGTCAGGGTCCATGCCCAAATACAAGTACTTCATTAATAAATCATATGCATCGGCATATTTTGGTCAGTTAGTAAAAATAACAATTTTATTAGTGTTTGTAAAAAAAAAAAATCATATGCATATATTGTTTGAAGGCATTCTTACAGCGACTGCATTTCTGTATTCATAATATTGTTGTATTTGTTCCTGGAATTTTCCCCAATTTGTGAGAACAAAATTTTGTTAGTTTATATGTATATCTATGAAAAGAAAGTCATAAGTAAATTTCGAAAGATAGTATGTGCAATGCGTTTTTTTCTGTAATGAGCCCAATAGGTCTCTTAGTGTTCTAGTTGGGCTTTGATACCACTTGTAATGTCCCTAAACCAACAAAAATTTAAAAATTTTCCTTTAGGGCTAACATTGTTTATTCAAGCAAATATTTAACAAATTAACTTTAGTACTGGCAGAAAAATAAAGGAAGATTTAACAACTAATTGGACAGTTTATAAGTATATCTAAAATTACTGCATGTTTTACTTGATGTGGTTGGTTTAACTTTTCCACTTTGCGGAAGCGACGATGGTGTGAAAGATTTATGTGGAATGTAAACGACATAAGACGGATTAGGTTTGAACCATCTATCAAAGTGTATGCTTATGTTCTATTGGTTTTGTGTATCTTGTGGTGAAGTGATCCTCCCTGTAAACTTAATGGTCCTTTGCTATGTTCTTGTAAATTTGGGTGGTGGAAAGGTTACAAGGTCAGGCTTACTTAGCTTTCATGCTAAAGGCTATTTACCCTTTTGTTTTGTAGGTATCTTACACTAAAACTATTTGAATTTTTAGCAATCATGAAAAAGATCCTAAGTAGAAACTACAATGAAAAAAAAGGGTGTTCAATCATTAGTTTGTGGAGAAGTTGATTTCTCAACCATTAACACTCCACTATAGAGTATGGCTCAAATAATTTGATTTACATGGAGTTGGTCTTTGTAATTATTGTGATCCTTAGTGCTTCCCAGCTGGAGGTTGGAGTAAAGGTTTAAACACCTAAATGCTTTCTTTTGAAAATAATTGTGTTTTGATGAGGGAGCTCTGCGAGGGTTTTGTTGTGGAGCTCTGTATGAGGGCAGAGCTCAGGGATCTACTATTTTATGTGGGTCGCCATGGGCATAGCTCAGGATAACATGCTAAATTAGTGGACAGAGGAAGAGGCCGTGTACCCAGGTATAAGCTTCCTCTACGTTCTTATTTATTTATTTCAGTTCGTTGTTTACAAAAGTATGCGAGTTTGTTTAACTAAAGTTTTCTTGTTCTCCTTTGTGACAGTCTCATCGTTGGAAGACTAAGCTGGGTAAGGAGAGTTTACAGCTAAGATGGCCATGCTAAGCCTAGTCCTTGTGTCCATCTCCTCTTCTCAAACTATTTTTTTCTTTTACCGATTGACTGCTCAGCATGTATGGGATTTTGGGGATGGGTGCCCATTCACATTCCCTAGGGTTTTCGATTAAATGAAGCTAAGTTTTGGATGGGATAAGATCGTGGCCAGGTTTTGATGGCACCCTTTGTAAATACTTTGATTCACTATTTGCGAAATGAAGCCTGTAAGGTGTTTTGAAAATGTTTTGAGGAGGGATTCACTTGCCTCCCATGTTAGTGGTTTCGGTATTCAAAGATTGTATCTTTTGATAGTGTTGTTTTGGGTTTCCTATGGACATACACAACCCTATGTATTTAAATATTTTGTCGCCTATCTAAATTATACTTTATGGTATCAAAGCTCACTGTAGATTTGAAAGTTGAAGGGTTCACTTTTAAAATGTTAAAGGGCAAGCCCTATCTGCTTGCTACACTTTGTCATGCTCATGTGTATGTTTAAATTCTTGCGTTTTCAGAAACTACGTGAACCTAGTGAGTCTTGGATTTGATAAATTTGTTGTTGGTGAATTCTGGAGGATTGACCTGAGCTTTGAATTCCCTATCAATAATTGTCTCTGTGTTTCTCATTTAATTTATTTCATGCATTTTATCTAGAAGTAGGAGTTCTTTATATATGAGATGGGGGTGTTGCTTAAGTAATTAAAAACTTGGGTGATCTCCAATGTTTATCCTAACTGGGATAAAATAGTAACCTCTGTAAAAAAATCTCCATGTTTTGATTTTATCTTTCATGACTTAACCTTACTGCGCTTTTGGGGAGTTACAGCTACATAGATTTTCGTTTTAAGCTGAGATATATATTTAATGTGTGAAGCCGTATATCTTGTACTGGCTGTGGATGAATGGTTTAATTTATTTAAACTATTCTTATGTGGAAAATCTATGGCAGGCCCTAGCATGGAAATTGTATTTGTTTTGTCCTTATGGTTTAATGGTTGTAAAAGAATGGGAAAAGATACCTGCTGTAGCGTGAACCCCCAGCATGTAAATCGTGGCTTGATTTTAGTTAGGTTAAGGTGGAAAGGATTTGATCCTGTGCTTGGTTCTTTTATTTTAAGAATTTTAAGTTCTAGAATAGTTGCTAAATGAATTTAATAGCCCGTGTAAGGTGACTTAGATGAATGTATTCGGTGGTGATTTTTAAATTATAAAAAGATGGCCATGTTCTTGTTACTGCATTTTTCTTTAAATTGGATTAAAAAGGGCTCTGTGAAAACTCTGATTTTATTTAATAAGAATTTGTATTAGAGAATAAGGGTTTTCTCTTAGCTTTGGGACCCTACCATATCTTAAATCATAGATTTGATTGTTTTATTTATTTTTATTTAAGTAGTTTATCCTAGCCTGAATTTGTTTAAGATGGAATGAACTTCTGTCCCAATACTTGGTAGAGAGTTTGGTTATAAAAGTTTTATTTTAATATACATCATAAATTCGAATATTATTAGGATATAGATTTAGGATTTTAAGCTAGAGTTAAGTCAAGTGAATCGATCTCCTATAGGAGATGATTCTGCTATATTTAATGTATTGAAAAATTGTTTATGAACACTTACTTCAGCTAACTAGGGTTTAAAGTCTTCAAACAGAAATTTAACTTTGAATTAAAAAGATGTACCTAGGAGAGCTAATGCCATAAGCCCTTGCTCTCAAATAAATAAATACTACCAGGTTACTTATGAAGAGGAAACTTGACAAAATTAAATTTGTAGATTTGACACCCTAAAACAATTTTAAAAAGAACATAAGAATAACTCATACCTGGATAGTTGCAACTTGATCTTGCTGCTGGTATAGACCTGCACACTTTCAAACACTAATTACTAAAAACAAGTATGTTTCTATCTGGCTGACCTATAGAATAATTGAACCGAATGACTTTCAGACTACCACGTTCCTCCCAAGCTTGACCCTAAACCAATCCTGGTTTCCTAATGGACCCCCCCGAGCTGGTTCCAACATGCAATAGGACAATAGAGTACCTAGGGCTGATTGCTGATGATAATCAGATCTTTGGAATAATAAGCTCCTTCAGTTTTGTGGGCAACAAAATTATCTTTTCTCACCATGAGATAATGATAGAAAGAAGAGGTGCCCCTCTCTTGGGAATTGTCCTTCTTTATATAGGTGAATTTTTTTGGAATATAGCTGTTGAGTTAAATAATAATAATTTTAATATTAACTCCAGTTTTTTTAATAATATAAGTAAGGAATATTTTAATTAATCATACTCCTAGTTTATCTAGGACTTTTACCTTGTTCCTAAATGATTTGTTTTAAAGGAACCTTTATATTTTATTTACTTTGTTTATAACTATGTATTTCTATTAATTTAGATCGAACTCTTTTCTTTATATATAATATAAATAAATATCTTATGCATATTATTTAGACATACTTTTTTATATAATATAAATAATATCTTATGCATATATTTCATGCATACTATTTATACATAAATGAGATTTCCTTTATAAATAATCCATTTGATTATTTAATTAAATAGCATAATACTCTTTGATAGTTTATTTAATACAAGGTCCATTTCCTTGGACAAGGTATTTCGGTAAGTTTGGATAGTCTACTAGGTTAGGTAACTCTAGGTCCCTCTTGCATGTTGGATTCCCTCGTTTAACATGGTAGTTCTTGCAGTCCTTGATGAGAGATAGAAATGATTCATTTAACCAATTAAATGATTTTGATGAATGGTAGTGCTATTTAGAGTCTTCTTGACTCGGCACTTTTAAGATCAAGTAACCCCGAGTGCTCTTCAGAGCTTTGGCTCAAATCTCTCACATGGACGTTACACTAGTGCAATTCCAGAGCATCCCGCTCAACACTAGTACTAGAATGTGTTTGTGAAGCACATCTAGAAATACAAATGGCCTCGAATCCGGTATTTATTATCAAGCTTGGAGTTCTCCAGGGCTTATGCCCAACACTCTATGTACATCGGGGCTTACGCCTAGTCCATAATAAAATTGCTCTATGTGCATTGGGGCTTACACCCATCACATAATAAAATTCCTCTATGTGCATCGGGGCTTACGCCCAACACATAGGTCATCCATGCTCTCCAAAGCTAATGCTCAACACATCATAAGAGTCATTTATGCATAATAAGACTTTGCACAATATAATCAAAGAACATCTCGGCAAAATTTACAGTTTATACCCACATCTCATGATAAACATAAATCAAGTACATTGGGGCTTTTATGCCGAGTACCTAACAATAAATATGCATCAGTCAGGGTCTATTCCCAAATATAACTACTTCATAAATAAATCATTTGCATAAGGGATTACGCCCAATATATAACATAAACATAATCAATCAAAATTCAGGATATCACATTCAATGTCTCGGTCCTTCATTGTAAGTATATGTCACCATCCTAATCTGTTTGGGAATTTAGAAGAGGGGCCTAAATTTCTATAAGAGAAAGTTCTATCTATTAACTTAAGAACAAGGATAATTTTAAGGACCCATACATATTTAAAAGTGTATAAACCTTGGCGAATCTTACCAATTCTTAAAATTTCAACTATAAAATATTTGGTGATATTTTCCTAAAATTATTTCAATTTCTAAGGATTTGATATAGTTTATATAATAATTTGGCGATTTTAGAGTGAAAAAATTTTACCCCATCAAAATTGAGCGAAATGGGGCTTCAAAAAATGCAAATTGGCGAATCTTTTTTTGGAAAAATACATGGAAAAATAGCCCATGGGCTAAATTTCACCCCTAAAATTATCCTTGCTTAAGAAGCTGATAAGAGATTCATGATAATTGTTCTTTTTATAATAATTGTTTTGTTGATGGAGTAGGCTAGAGAGGTTATTTGTGACCTCTTAGGTTTCCTTTTTAGAACCAATAGTAATTGTATTTATAAGTAGATATAGGTGTGATGTAGTTTGTGAAGACATTGTACTTTTTTGGTAAGTACATGCGACAAGCCCTTCAAAGGATGCTCAATGCATATTTTGATTTCACATTTGGAATATTGAATATAATGATCGTTTCTTGGACAAAGAGACTCATATGTCATATATCATCATTTTAACACCTTTTTGTCTTCCTTGATACCCTGAACCTCACTGGGAGCCATCTATCTCCATATTATGCACACGCATATGTTTTCAAAAACATTACCCAACCTAATAGACCCCCTCCTCTTTTATTACCAACCTTGATTGCTCATGTTGTAATTTCATCTCCAAAATATGGCTTTCATCATTATGCCTCCTTTGTTGCATTGATCCCTCAATCCTTGTTGCAATCCATATGTATTCATAATGATGTCCAAAATGTGTTTTTAAACAAAATTACCCAACCAGTTAATCGACCTTCCCCTTTCATCCACTGTATCGATTTTCCTACTGTAATTTGATCTCTCGATCCACTATTGTAATTAATTTATTGCCATCATTACACCCCCTTGTCCACCTTGATCACCTAACCCATTGTTGCAAGCTATTTACCACCACATCAACACTAGCACACATGTTTGCAGAAACATTAATTACACCTCTATTGTAAGTGGTCAACCTCCAACATTATGTAGAAGATCATCATGGGGTTGGATCCCAACCTATACAATTAATAATTCACAAAAACAATGCTACTCTCTTTTCCACTTCATCACATCTACTTGTCTTCCTAATTTTTCCCCTTTCAGCATTTTATTGTACCTTCTGGGGTAATTTCTAGTTTTATTGATATGTTGAATATGGTGTCATCTTATTAGTCATTTTGTTTTAGGATATGAAAGGATTTCTTTGATTTTTATTGATTTACATGCATTTATCTAAATCTTTATTTGTATTTTAGCTTAAATATAAACTTGTAAATATATAAAAGATTTTAGGAGTGGGTTAAAAAGTGGATAAACTCAACTTTTTAACTGGTTTATTTTCTTTGACAAGGCCATGTTTTGTATTGGATATACTCATTTTTAAAATTGTTTGATGTGGGTCATCTTTAAATGGGCTAAAACCCTACGAGCTTGTTTTCTTACTCAAAGATTAACTTACTCCAAACACTTTATATGCATCGATACCATGAATTTATTTACTTTATAGTCACCTATCCCATGACTCATTGTCCTATTTGGCTTCATATCGAGGTGATTTGACGTTATTGGTGAATTCTTTTCAAGAAAACTTAATTCTCAAGATAACATTAGAGGAAATTTGAGGTCTAAAATGGGCCTCCTAAGGAAAATAATAAAATAATAGTTGAAATAATGAAATAATAGTTAAAATGATAAAATAATATTTATTAATTTTGGAGGAAGAAAGAAAAAAAACTACTTTTTTTTGTTCGTATTTTCAACAGATCTCCTTTTTTCACTCAAATTTCGAGCGGGAGCACTCATTGGATGTGGAATTAAATTATACATCCAACGCATTCCCACACTATATACTTTTGACGGACCTCACTGCCCCAAAAAAAAGGAATACCTGAAAAAACATGAGGAAGAATCCATCAATGCTTTTTTCATGTTATAGTTTAAATTAGTTATAATTAGTCTAAACTTATTTGAATTTGGATTTATTATGAAATAACAGAATGAAGATGGAAATTTTGGAGTTGCAAATCCAAAGTTAAATTGAAATTAAAATAATTGAAATTGTATACATTTATCTAGAATTTTTTTACATTTTAAGTTTGAAGTTAAAATAAATTTACAAAAGTGAAATTGAATATACGAAGTAGAAATTAAATTTTTATGTCATAGGCATTTTTACACCAATAGGTGTTTGTATCTTAGAATTTGGGGTGGACTACCATCTATGCTTTTCCTAGGTTTACAGAGGATGGGACAAGTGTATTGTCTAGATTGATTTTATGGTCGTCATTCAAAATTCCAAATAAACAATTATAAAAATTAACTTGTAACTGATGCATGGATAAGGCATAGACAACCGATGATTACAACTAAGCATGGAGAAGAAGTAACATATAACTTGTTCATGACACTTGTGGCCTGTTGGTGTTCACCAAACAAAATTTAAGTGGTTGTGCTAGTTCATATGAGGGTAGGTTTCTATAACACTTTCATATTTGTCACCCCTCTAACAAATAAAAACTACCACGTGTTTCTAAAATGGTAAATTAATACTTGGTCATAGTTTCCAAAATCGTTAATCAATACTTGGTCGCAGTCAACGAAGAAGGAGCATTGCAGAGAACCCATTTATATCCTTTGTAGCTTTACAAAAAGCTTCTTAATCACCCCACACGGTAACTTGCTATTGTATATAAGCTAGCAACTTTAAAAATATATAGAATGATGTCTATCTCAACGCATCGACCATTGAGAGGTGCATAACTTTCAGAGTCATGTGTGTCATGCAATTTTAGAGTCATGAGGCTAGATTGGAGTCTTATGCCATGACAAAATGTGACTCATATCAACATCAAAACGATTTTTGGGGGAGCAACAAACTTAATTTATGTTCATTCTCTCTTTATAGTTGAATTGCAATTTTTATGGCCAAAAAGATTATATTAACTCCCTTACTCATGAAGAACGATCCATTAATGAGAAAAATGTATGTTTAGATAAGAAATTGTCATGGATAAGTTGTTCTAACTGCAAGAACTTTTTTGCAATTAATCCAATGTGACAAGACATTATTTTTCAAATTTTGTTGACTTCAAATCAATTGGTCTTGAGTGAAGGAGTGAAATTAATTTTAAGAATTTAATGAATTGTCTTAGGTATAAATAAAGTTCTATTTTGTATAGCTTTTGTTTAATTTTGATTTTCTTTAGAACATGAAATTTTAAATTAGGGTTGGATGGTTTGAATTTTAATTTTTTGTATTACATGATTTTGATGATTCAAGGGGTATTTTCTATAAGATTATGTGGTGTTCATGTTGAATATTTTGACATAGCACTAATCTCTTTCCATGTTGATATACTTTTGTATCAAGAAGCTTCATTTAATTTTATTAAGCGTTCAATATCTACCAGTTATCAAGAGGTGGGACATTGTTTACATATTTTTGGCATGTGATTATCTTGCTCGACTTAATGACCACGTCAACTTAGTTTATTATCAATGACACCCTTATGCAAATGTGCTAACCACTTTTTTGGGAAATTGAACTCTAGTAAGCATTATAACACTACCCTCTATTCACCGAATTGATTGTCCTTTCATAATTGAGTTGAAATATTTTATTTTGTTTGGGTTATTATAGATTAGGATCCTAAATAAAGCATCATGTACATTCAAGATCATATGCAAGACCCATTCCATGAGGTGTGTTGAGGTGACTTGAACTCCCTCCCCTTTCATCAATTGCCTCAATTTTCCTTGTTGTAAATCAATGTCTCAGTCCTTCATTGTAAGTATATGTCACCATCCTTATCTGTTTGGGAATTTAGAAGAGGGGCCTAAATTTCTATAAGAGAAAGTTCTATCTATTAACTCAAGAAGTTGATAAGAGAGTAGTGATATATGTTCTTTTTATAATAATTGTTTTGCTGATGGAGTAGGTTAGAGAGGTTATGTGTGATATTTTAAGGTTTCCTTTTTAGAACCAATGATAATTGTATTTAGAATTAGATATAGGTTTGATGCAGTTTGTAAAGACATTGTACTTTTATTGTAAGTACATGCGACAAGGCCTTCAAAGGATGCTCAATGCATATTTTTATTTCACATTTGAAATATTCAATATAATGATATTTTCTTGGAAAACGAGACTCATATGTCATATATCATCATTTTTACACCTTTTTGTCTTCCTTGATACCCTGCACCTCTCTGGGAGCCATCTATCTCCACATTATGCACACACATATGTTTTCAAAAACATTACCCAACCTAGAAAACACCTTCCTCTTTGATTAGCAACCTCGATTGCTCATGTTGTAACTTCATCTCCAAATAATGGATTTCATCATTATGCCTTTGTTGCATTGATCCCTCGATCCTTTTTGCAAGCCATATGTATTCATAATGATGTCCAAAGTTTGTTTTTAAAAAAATTACACAACCAGTTGATCGGCCTTCCCCTTTGATGCACTATATTGATTGTCCTATTGTAATTTGATCTCTCGATCCACTATTGTAATTAATTTATTTCCATCATTACACCCCCTTGTTCACCTTGATCACCTAACCCATTGTTGCAAGCTATTTACCATCACATCAACACTAGCACACCTGTTTTTAGAAACATTAATTATCCCTATGTTGTAAGTGGTCAACCTCCACCATTATGTGGAAGATCATCATGGGGTTGGAACCCAACCTATACCAATAATAATTCACAAAAAGAACGCTACTCTCTTTTCCACTTCATCACATCTACTTTTCTCCCTATTTTTTTTCCCTTTAGGTATTTTATTATACGTGCTAGGGTAATTGCTAGTTTGATTGATATGTTGAATATGGTGTTATCTTATTAGTCATTTTGTTTTAGGATATGAAAGGATTTCTTTGATTTTTATTGCTTTACATGCATTTATCTAAATATTTATTTGTATTTCAGCTTAAATATTAACTTGTAAATATATAAAATATTTTAGGAGTGGGTTAAATCTTTTAACTAGTTTATTTTCTTTGATAAGGCAATGTTTTGTATTGGTATACTCATTTTAAAGGAAATTAGAGGTCTAAAATGGGATTCCTAAGGAAAATAATAAAATAATAGTTGAAATAATGAAATAATAGTTAAAATAATAAATTAATTTTTATTAATTTTGGAGGAAGAAAGAAAAAAACCACTTTCTTTCTTCGTATTTTCAACATATATCATTGTGTTTTTACTCAAATTTCGAGCGGGAGCACTCGTTGGATGCATAATTAAATTCTGAATTAAATGAGTACCCAGTCTGCATACTTTTGACGGACCCCACTACCCCAAAAAGAAGAAATACCCAAACAAATGTGATGATGATGTCATCATCATCATGTTTCTTTAGGTATTTCTTGTTTTGGGGGCAACATCATCATCACATTTCTTAAGGTATTTCTTATTTTTGGGGTAGTGGGTTCCATCAAAAGTATGCAGTGTGGGTAATCGTTGGATGCGGAATTTAATTATGCATCCAATGAATGCGCCCACTTGAATTTTGAGTAAAAAAACAGTGAGATATGTTGAAAATACAAACAAAGAAAGTAGTTTTTTTATGACAAATATCTCAAGTCAACCATTATGGTTGACTCATTTTAATGAAATTCTATTGGTTCTTGAATTCCATCTCATCAAGAAATCTTGGTTGGCTCAGTTTTTATATTATGGCTCATTTTCTTAGAAGGCCCATTTTAGACCTCAAATTTCCTCTGCCCCAATTAAATGGGGTTCGTCAAAAGTTAGTAATTCCCATTGTTAATTTATGCTAAGACTTGCAAGGCCAAGTAATTCTACTACCAAATTTAACATTAATTTAAACACTCACTCATGTTTCATATAGAAATTATTTTTTCATATAGTATTAAGTATCCACAAACAAACAACACCATCTTATCACCACCTTCATCACATACCACTTCAACAAACCACTCTAGGATTTTCTTTTCAAGTTACACATATTGTAGAAATATGTGTTCACTTACCTTGAAGCAACATAGTGAGATAACATTGGCTACAAATTAAAATGGGAAATTTAACCTACAACAAATTTAGTCCTAAGATGGATTAGATAGTAGTTCAACAAGAGAATTATGCATAGCTTCATTGCTTTGATTGAATGATTTTCCAAAGTATCCCTATAAACGAAAACAAAGGAAGAGAAAGAAACAAGAGTTTAACTTTATATAAGGAGAAATACATTGTCAATTTTTGTTGCTCGAGTGGTTCAAAGGAAAAGCTATTTCCTCCCTTGCTTGGGTTGAAGTCCCACAATGTGACCTGTTTTCTCTTTTTTAGCCAATTTTTGTTGAGATGTTGGCCTAGTCTTGAACCCTAAAGAACCTATTTTACTAAGAAACCATCCTCGAAATGAGGATAGGGGACTCACTTATTGACCAATATCTTATCATTTTCATTCATAAAGGGGTTTTTTAATTGTGAAAAATCAAGTCAATACAATTTTCATTATAAGGAGGGGAGAGGTATTTTTTAATTGAAGAAAGTTTATAAGTTTTTTTTGTGGGGAAGGGGGGTGTATGGGGTGACGAGAGTTTATAGGTATTGGGAGATGGCTTGTTGGGAACTAAATCAATGCTCAATCAACAATGTTGAAAAATTATTTCTGAATAAAAAATTGATAGTGAGTTCATACCTTCATCCCTTGTTGAGATCATCCAAATCCTTTATATGGAAAATGAGATTAAGAACCAGATCCCCTATGTCTCACATATCTCTATACATTAATTGTCATAACACACCTTTTATGTATATTTATTCATGTTGGGTGAAATTACACACACACACACACACACACACACACACACACACATATATATATATATATAGAGAGAGAGAGAGAGAGAGGTATTTTTTTACAATGAAATTGAATACTTAATCCTCACTAGGAACATCATTACCCTTGAAATGGAGAGTTTGAACACCATTGAAAATGTGAAGGAAAATATGTAGGATAAGGAGTGGGTATTTCCCATCTAGTAGAGATTTGGTTTTGTAGATAACAAACTAAAAGAGGGTGTTGGAATATTCACCAATACTGAGAGGGGAGGTGAATCAATATTGAGCACCTTTTACTATTTTTAACATTAATTAATTCATGTAAATAGTAACCATTAACAATTCCATTCATCATCACATAAAACCACACACAATACACAAGAGATTTTACATGGAAACCCAAATGGGAGAAAACCACATAATGCTTTTCTTATATCATGCCAAGATTACATTCATAGGAAGCACCAACTTCCAATATTATCCATCACCAACTAAAAGGAGGCACCAAACCCCTTATTTACAAGAAACAACCTAAAGGAAGCTCCAACTCCCTAATTTACTAGAATCAAATGGAGGGAGGGTCCAACCCCCTAGGTTTTACCAGCTCCAACTAGAAGGAAGCCACCACTCCCAAGAACATAGGAACCACCCTATTGAGAGGACATCAATCCTTATTGATAAGAAGCTCACCCTAGAACTACCCTACCACCCTATACAAATGAAAGATTCAAATTGCTCTATAGACTCTAATATGCCAAGGAAACCAATCCTTTTCGAAGAACCACCCTGTAAGCCTTTGCTTGTAATAAATGTCTGTTTTTATGTCAATCTACTATTTATAGGGATAATTCGGAAGTGGAAAGGATTGGGCATCCACTTCACTATTTATACGCCTCACCAACAACTTCTCTACATATGTTTTGTCCTGATGATGAATCTAGCTTGGGATTCGAAACGTCGACGACAACGAAAATGCTGACCATGGATTATCCGAAAACCCATCCCAATAATGCAAACCATGGAAACCTAAAATATTTGAACAAAACCTCTATCAACATTCTTGAAACTCTAAAACTATCCTCATGTTTTTTTTCCTCTTCATTCAGTCATCACTAACACAAATGTTTTGTCATTCATGTTGCAAGAAATTCTCCCCAGGAATAGGTAGAATACCTCTTGGATAAATAGCAGTTCCCTATACTTCCTAATCCAGCATAGAAAGTAAACAAATAGTACTTAACATCTCCTAGACCTGATTCATACACAAGCAAACAAAAGTGTGAGAAGGAATGGAAAGGGTATAAGATGGCCTACCTCTATCCAAATGGTTGTCCTAGTTACTCCTTGTGGATCCAACTCCTAGATTGCATATCCAAACTTGTGAGCCTCCATACAAAAACATAGAACAAAACCTTCTAATGCACCAAGTCTATCAAATAATATCTAACTACCAATCAATAAACATGTTCATATATCCATTAAAAGAGAAATGAAATGGGAGAATGAGATAATTTGTACTAAAAGGAAATCCATGAGCAAGATATACAGTGTTATACCTGACTCTGCAACATCATGTCCTTCGAGCTTCCCTTCTAAATTCATTTGAGCACCACAATATCAAAAGGACCACCTCTCTAAGTTTCTTTCCCTCCTCTTCAGCCAGGATGTGAAGCTCTCTTTATAGGATGGAGAGACCAAACTACTTGAGAAAAAGAGTTGGATCAAGTGAGGATAAGGTGGATCAAGGGATAATCAAGGTTACTTTGAATGGAAATTCAAGGGATACTTGAAGTATAAGATTATGCAACAAAAACCAAGTTCGAATCTTGACCCTAAAATCAAGGCAAATTAGTTTCAATAAGGTTTTTTCTACCCTAGAAAAAGGCCACAGAGCGAAAAAGACAAAATTTTCACTCCCTAGAAGGCTAGCAAGGTGGGGCAACAAGATTGGAATTTTCGCTCCCTAGACAAGGAACAAGCAGTGGCAATTCCAATCCAAGGCTCCAAGTGAGGTTGGTTAAGTGGATTTCGATCCCAAAAAGGTAGGAAACTCTCCAAACATGGCTAGGGAGTGGGTGAACCATAGAATAGTGGGTCCTAACATACTTAGGGAACATAAAACCCATGCCTCTCATGGAGATGAAGCATGCAAAGCTAAAGGTGAAAATTTGAGGTATAACAAATGCCCCCTAAAGTGTGAGGTCAGAAGGGATCCTATGGCTGAAAACACTTTACCAAGATGTAGGTGCAAAGGGTGTCTGAAAGAGAGCTAGAAAGAAGCTACAAGCAAATACCACACTATATGTCAGTATCATCCCTACGAAGGGAATACCCATACTTTGAACCAACTGAATCAAAGAATGACTGTCGACCAATACATTGAATATCCATGATAGTATTGACTTAGGATATGGCCACAAACATGCAATGTGGATCCATCCCTAAAAATGACTGACGAAAGATCACGGCTACAAGAATACAAGGTAGGTCCATGATACAATAATAACACAACCATAGACCAATACAAAATGGATATGTGTGACAATATATAAACTAGGTCACCAACATGATTTCCATGTCGGAACCTACTAAAACAATATCCATTGCAACCTCGGTAAAATACATAATTGAAGAGTCCCCATGCTCTTCAACCTGATCCCAAATTGATACAATTCTATCCATGTGATTAAAAGTATTGAAGTCGAACATGGTAGAAACCACTTGATTACCGGTCATTGGCATAAACCATTAACAAGTGCAAGGGAAATCACCAATAATGTCTATGAATCCCAAGGTATCATAGTACATTCCAACTGATGCAAATAGATGAGATGAGTTCAGACAATCATGGAATCACTTGATTAGAGGTCAGTGATGCAAACCTACTGTCAGAAGTGAGGAAATCTTCCATTGAGACATGCAGTTTCCAAGGTACTAAATGGTTCATAAGTTCGATTCCTGGATGATGTGCTAGAGTCAGTAGGAACAAACTCGTCAAAACATGGGTTGGCATGATGCATCCCACACCACCGACACAAAACCAATATAGGAAAGTGATGTAAAGTAGTGGATTAAATGAGCATAAACTGAAATAAGGATGAAATTCGATGGGACTGTAGAAAGGATGCCTCAGGTTAACTTCCCTTGAACATCGAATGACATGACAAATGACTTGGAAGCATTGAATCAACGAGGTAGATACCAAAACATAATGCGACAATTATTGAGGCATTCTTTGGATGGAACAAAGGAGTGACATGAATCATGGAATTGGTATGAATTAGAGACAAGTATATTATCCAACTATAATGTGAGACACAAGTAGGTGACATGTTCAAGGGAGACAACAAGCTACCATAAATATTTCAAACAAAACTAACCCATTTTCCCCAATTTCCCCCCATCATGATTGATGGGTAACTCTTTATTTTTTAACGAGGTCCAAGAGGGTAATATATGCTCAGTATAGTTCATCTTGGATGAGTCCCTCATCATATATTCAATGAAGCTGAATAAGGAGTGGTTTTTTCCTATATGGGCCCTTCGATGCATTGTTTTACAAGTCCAAAGAAGGTAAACTTGGCAATATTTTCACGTTTAGAGAGTCTGAAAAGGAACTAAAGAAGACTCCAAAATGGTTCTTTTTCGTAAATTTAGTCTCCTCACTCGAAAAAGGATAAAACAATGTGAGAGAGAACTATTCTAGTCAATGATAGACCAAAGTATTAATTTTTCATAATTAGTCCAAACGGTTCAAAAAAGGGGTAATCACAAATTGGACATCCTTTAAATTATTTTCATGAGCGTGAAAGAAACAAGTTCGCTCAACAGTATTTTCATGTTTAGGGAGTCTGAAAAAGGATTAAGGAGAACTCTGAGAGGTTCCTTTTTCATAACTAGTCTAATGATGTCAAAAAGGGAGAAATTATTACTTGAGAGACAACTCTTTCATAACTTTAATGTGTTTGAAAAATTCAAAGCATACATGTGTACAAGGTCACTAGAACTAGAGATATATTCCTCCCATATTCCTGTAAAAAGCAATCGTGTCTAGACATAGATTGTGTTAGAATATCCTGATGCAATAGTCAGCAAGTCAAAAAATAGTTTGAAAACAAGTTGCAAGTGTGAACATGGGAAACATAACTAGCTATATGAGAGTAAAAAGGAAGTAATTGGTAAAAATAACCTCATTTTTACCTTTCCATTTACCTCAAAGGATATTTTTCACTTCTTGAAAGCTATAGTTCAACTGTTGATTGTGGGAGATTGGGGATACCATTTTACTTATCGTCTAAACTGGGTTAGTCAACTGAAAAGATCTTTCCATTCATGGTTAAATTTTTTAGTTTCATGAAAGTTTCAATGGGATTTAGGCTCCCTTAGGGATTTAAATTTTCCCTTTTGAGATTTTCGCTCCCCTATAGGGTCGAAAGGGGCTAAAATTTAGGGATTGTCGCTCTGTTGACCACTATAGGGGAGGGAAAATTTGGGATTTTCACTTTGTAATCTCTTATGGGGGTGCAATAATGTGCAGGGAAGAAAAATTTGGAGATTGTTTCTCTCTCATATTGCCATATGTGGAGATAAAAAGTTAACCATGTTTATTTTTGGTGATTCATAGAAGATTGTTGACCCAAAAAATCACAATGATCTAGTGGAAAGAAGGAGAGCATGATCTTGATGACATGATCTCTCTTCATGACCAAGAGACCCTAGATGCACTTAGAGACTGCGGGTTGTTGAGTTTTTTATAAGACTCAGTGCATGAGGAAACAACCACTCCTCTTGAACCATTTGATAGGTATGTTGGATGTCAATAACCAAGTTTTTAATGTGGGGACTCATGTTCTCGATATTGAATCAGAGGACATCTACTTTTTGACTTGGCTCTCTAGAAGAGGGGCATGAGTTAACTTGGTTGGACATAAGAGAAATGATCACAATACAGAGAGCTATACAACACAATACTACAGGTCGGGAACTTGAAAAAGTAGTGGTAAAATACCAATCAAGGATATAGCATATTGACCCTTACGAACCATCTTGTTTACCATTACAACATTGTCGGAGAGTGCAGGACCTCACTATGCTACGAAGGAAAATATAACATATTCCATTGAATGTATTGAGCCTAAGCTCTTCAATTAGTGTGGGGGTGTACTGGCTAAAATGAAAGACCACATCAGTATGTGCATAACGAGAAGGAAGAAAGAGTTCAGACATGAGACTATTTTGGTCTCATTTTTCCTACATCGAGTACCACTATTTCATCCATATATTAATATGCCAATCCAACCCCCATCTAAGCCATGGATGGAATGATGAAATAGTCATGTATGTCAGATGGGAGGTCCTTAGATGATATCTTATGATGCCAGTTTCTTTTCATTGTGGAGAACCCAAATTTCGATGATAGAGGAATACCCTTATGCAAGAGTGGATTTTCATGGAGACAGAGACCTGGTGCTTTTGGAGGGAGCACAATGGGATGATATAGGTATGGCTCTTAGAAAATGTGACCTTGGATTGTTATTTCTTTTTGTATTTTAAAATATTTCGATTTTTTTGCTATACAAATGGGATCATATATGTACATGTTCTATGTCACAAATCAAAGACCGACGTGACCAGTGGGATCATCACCATTATGCCGACGTGGGGAATACTACAAGGTGGAATTAGATAATTCCATGGGACTCCTAGATGTGGAGCAGAACCTGGAGGGCCTGATGATGGGTGTCCCTTTGTTGAGGCTGCATGATATCCCTTACCACTTATAGAGGCACACCGTAGTGGTACCAAAGCATATTAGTTGCTTACTATAGTGAGTGGCTTGGACATTTGTATTCTATAGTCATGAGCACCATGTGCCTCATGATGAGGAGTAGTGGTATAGATAGTCTAACAGTATTCTAGTTTGTTTTTGTGACATTTGCATGAGATATGGGTAATACAACCCAAAATTTCCCTTATGTACTATTTTGAACATATGATGTCACATACTTTTGATACAATATATATACATATCTTATTTCAGTTTCCATGAATGTGTTATTTACATTTTGTAACTCTCTTCTTTTCATATGTACATTTTTATGATGAAATGTTCACTTATGTCTGATATTCCAATTTAATATGAAATTAGCTAAAGAGTCAATGATTGTGTTTAAATATCTCAAGATATATTGATATTGTATGAAATTAAATTATCTCTCAAGAAGATGTATTCTCAAGTAAAGATGAAGTAACGTGGTGTCGCAAATGGAATAGAATCAGTTCAACTGTGAAACCACAAGTTGGGAATCTAGGTAAATGATAATGTGGTGTATGCCAAGAGAGGAAGTGTCAGTTAAGAGTCCTATTATGGTGTGGTATTTAGTGATTTGATTGGTTGTTGAAACTAATAAAACTCCACTTGAGCTAACCAAATCATTAGTGAGGGAATAAACCACCCAATATGCCAACCAAAGGTTGCGGGTATGTCGGCTAGCACCATACACAAATCCCGAGTACATTGACATATGCAAATCAAAGCACAAAGCAAGATAAGTAGTCTAAATGAAACAAGATCCTCACATGCCAAAAGAAGAATAAGTTCTCACCACACCATAAACACGCCAAGTATGGTACATATATACAAATTACTTATGCGAGGGGACCCTATCTATAGTACTTTTTAAGGTGGATCCCATTCGGAATATCCCCTAAAGGTACTCCATCATAATCAACTAGCTCATAGGCCCCTTTTCCTAAGACTCACTTAATGATGTAGGGACCATGCCACATGGATTCGAACTTTCTGGCTACTAGTTTATCATGCATTTGATCAGAGGCTAAGACTAAGTCACCTTCATTGAAGGTAGGGGGTTGAACGTATTTTTAATATTGAGCTTTGATGTAATTCTCGTGTGCCTCATTAGCAAGAGAAGCATCACGATGAGTTTGGTCAAATATAAGAACCATTCTTCCTCCGTAGAAGTATTAGGAAAGAGTTCGACAACTAGCTTAAGAGATGGAATCTCACACTCGATAGGTAAAATGGATTCTAGACCATAAACCAATTGAAAGGGTGTGAATCCAATTGTTATTTTTATTGAATTGCTATAGGCCTAGAGAGCTGACAAAAGCATAAAATTCCAACTAGGTTTATGTGTCCCACCATGCAATGAATCATGGTTTTCAAGACCGTGTTGATGGCCTCTAATTGTTCGTTGTATTGAGGATAGTAGGGAGACGAATTTTCATGGGAAAAAACTAGTTTGTCACTTAAATAGGCGATCATATGATTCGTAAAATTGGAACTGTGATCGATAACAATGGAATGTGGGAATACTAACCTAGAAATTATGTGGTTAAAAACAAATAACACAACAAACTTACCATGTTCAGCATATGTAGGAATAATGTCATCCCACCTGGTAAAATAGTCAACAATGACAATAACATAACCATGCCCCTCAGTTGAGGTAGGCTTACAATGCATTAAATCAAAGCCCCATTTTGTAAAAGGGCAACCAATAATGAATGGATGTAACGGAGCGGGATGAGTATGCATTTTGGGATAAAAAGCTTGGCAAGGGGGGAAATTCTTAACGGCCTCCATACAATCTTTGAAGATGGAAGGTCAGAAGTACCCAGCGCGTAAGCTATTATGGGATGTATCCATCCTAGATAGATGACTACCACATGCTCCATAGTGATAGTAATTTAAAACACATTCGAATTCCTTGTGTGCCAGACATCGTCGTAAAATGGAATCGATACCGTGGTGATATAAAGTGTCACCAATGATAAGGTAATATTTTACGTGATAGATTTGATGACGATCGCCACAAGATAGTTCAGGACAAAAATTTTGCATCTGGAGATACAAAACAATGTCTCCATACCATGGGTCAGATGTACTAATGAGAAATAGCACCTCATTCGTAAGAGAGTCAATGGGCTCAAATTCTCCACCAGTATAGGGAAGATCACATATAAGCTACAAAAAATTAAATATTTCTTCGTATTAGACTTAGGAAATTCCAAATCCAACTCTCAGAGAATTACAATCCAACAAGAATATTTTCCCTTAGTACCTGATGAGTCAAGATATGGTACATGGGGTTGGAATATGCAATAATAGTAATTTTGTAGAGCAAAAAGTAATGGTGAAACCTTTGGACAACAATGATGGCTTCCAAATCCAACTTATCAACATATGAATAATGAGCTTTGGAGTTGGTGAGACTCTTACTTAAATAGTAAACTACATTTTCTTGGTTGTCGCAGTCTACTTGCAACAACACCATTCCAATGGTCGAGGTGGATGCGGAAAGATACAGGACATAATCTCATGTGTAGTTAGGGGGTTGTAACAATGGTGCATACATTAGAGCATGTTTGATATTATCTAATCAACACTGAGCTTTCTCATACCAGATGAAAGGGACATTCTTTTTAAACATTTGCATGTATCCTTGTGTAATTTCGGCAAAATTACAAATGAAACAGTGTAAGAAGTTTTCCTTCCCTTCCAAACTTTGAAGTTGGGGTATGTTTTTGGGATAAGGTAAGAACAAAATGGCCTCAACCTTAAATGAATCAATTATGGTCTTGTACTTGGATACTATCAAGCCCAGGAGTCTTTTGGTATCAACACAAAATATGCATTTATGTGTGTTTAAGCGGATATTGTAATCTGGACATTGAATAAAAATCACTCTAAGCTTCTCTTAATGATCTTCTTGGTAGGTTGAATGAGAAAGGTAGATCATCAAGATAAGGGTCTACAATATGCTTGATGTCATGAAAATCATATGACATATCCCATTGGAAAGTAGCCCTGACATTTTTGAGACCGAAGGGTAACTTGCAATAAGAAAAAGGTACCCATGGGAAGATGAAAGTTATTTTGTGATGATTGGATGGGAGGATTTCAATCTGATTATACTTGGAAAATCCATCCATAAATGAAGAGACAAAACTTCCAGCACAATTACCAATAATTTGGTTGTTGAAATTAGTAGAATAATTTTCATTAGGACAGGTCTTGTTCAGGTCCCTTTAATCGATGCAAACTCTTATAGTACCATGTTTTCCAATATTGGGACAGTATTAGAGACCCATTCGGTTAACGAAACGGGATAAATAAAGTTGTCCTTCAAGATATTTTCAACTTCTTATGTTATGGTGGCAGTCTTCCGAGGGTGTACCAGGCGAAGTTTCTTCTAGACTGGTTTGGCTCCTAGATATGTTTTGATCTCACGCACCATGATGGATGGATCAATTCCTGGGATTTATTCATAATTCCATGTGAACACATTGCAAAAATCTTGAAACAATGCCTTATAAATCTTTACCTCTTCAAGAGAACAGGTATGGCCAAGTTGTATGTTTTCCATGATGCTCATTTTTACAGATATATCGATTGACATAGTTACTGTAATATTCCCCAAATTTCCTTTAGAGAGCATGTCTTGAGTGAGGATAGGAAATTAAGGATTGTTGATGACATCGGGTGGGATGATGGACCCAATATTGTTCTCTATGATGTCTGTATTAGGAAGAAAGGATGATCGATGTTGATTATCCTATGAAGGCAGTTGATCTAAGCTCAAAACCTCCATAATGGATTTATCTGAGGGAAACATCTACAAGAGGTAATCCATGGAAGGCACAGAAGAGTCGAACCATGATGGTATAGGGTATGTGTTCGATGCCACAAGGTGTTGGTCATTAGGGTCTGCATCATCAGTTACAGATTGGATAGTATGGCATGTTTCCTCAGTAGAACCTAGTGGCATGGTATCACCAATGGATGCAATTTGAGATGGACTAGGTACTACCCAAGGGTCATATGATTCATGGTATTGTTCTACCATGGATGAAATCATGCTAACCATGGAAACTTGTGGTAGAGGTGTAGGGAGAGGCATCGGGAAGAATCCCATGAGTGAAGATGTAACATTCCCACATATCCAAGATGGCCTTCAGACGCCATGGGAGACCCCCTGATTTACTTTTTATTTTTGTTCCAAATGATTCCAAATCTACACACAACCACAATGGGATCGGGTCCTCAATCCCTATTGCGATCCACAATCCACCTTTTTGCATTCCAAAATCTGCATGCAGGACTCAGAAAGTGGATTTCCAAAACCAATAAAAAATGGAAAACACACTTCCAACTTCCGAAATCTACATTGCGAAAGTCGGAATTCATAAGCCATTTTCGGCCTCAAAAATTAGTCCTTCTGATTTCCGCAGTTCTAGAATCTATGTGCAGAATTCAGAATTCAGATGGGAGGTCCTTAGACAATTGCTTCCCCGCAACCTGCATTTCGCGTTGCGGGTGCGAAAATGCGGAATTCCACATTCCAACTCCCGAAATATTTTATCTTCCACAATATGCATTCTGCATTCTACATTGCGAATGCAGAAATGTGGACTTCCATATGTCCCAATGGATGATTCCCGAGCCCCCCATAATATGCAATCCGCATTGTGGATGCATAAAGGACCTTTCAGATGGGGAAGGGTCAGGATCAAAGACCTTTTCTCCAGCAACCTTCCAGGGAAAGCTTCCAAGGGTCATAACTTCCTCAGCCTTGGACCAAATGGGACAAGGCTGGTACCACTGGAAATATCTTGGAGAGCTCTATCCAATAGAGCAATCCCTTCCCAACTGAGGTCTCTAACCTTGTCATTTTCTCATCTAATTTTTTTCCAATAATCCCCTTCAATATGCCTTCAATCCTTCAACAGGGACTTTGCCTGTCTCCTTCCATAACTTCATCCTTCCTCTAACTCACAGAGAGATTATGAACACCATAGGGGCCATATATCCTTTCCCCATGACTAGGTGAGGTTAATTAGTCTAATTAAAAGTCCAAGCAAGGCATAACAAGTGCATAGGATGAATGAAACTAGGTCTAACGAATACATCTACCACATGCAAGATTTACAATGCATTAACTCATGCAAATGAATGAGGCATCCACATGAACTCAACCCTCTACTTAGGCTTATACATAGTGTACTTATTAATCACATTTATATAAACATTCATTCAACAACTTGGACAAAACAAGCATAACATAATACATGAAATATCAACTTCCATTCTAGCAAAAAGCTTATCTTTGGATCTTGAAGGTTCCCAAGCATCTGGCTAAGTTAGAGCAACGTTCCAGCCAACCTTAGGTATATGTCCAGTCTATACTCCTTCAGTTGAGAGACCACCCCCGAGCTGGGATGTGTATCCACTAAGGAGGACTAACTAGTCTCTCTAATGGTCAAGGTCCACTCCAATGCTAAGCCAACCTGCAATTGGGTTTATCAAGCATACAAGGAAACAAAGAGGGTATTGCTAAGCTAGTGTGCTCAACCACAGAGCTATAGGAATCTCAACACTCATCAAACATGATACCCACATCATATGCCTCACCCAACACAAGGAAATCCCTCTTCTCTACTCCACAGTCCCTCAAGGCCCTTTCCCTTCCAGTGTTATTTAGGGTGGGCATAGAAGGGTTTAATTGCTAGTTATATGATATTACAACCTTCACTAGGTTTATCAAGAACTCCAACCCTAAATCTAACCTTATACCTCTATTAAACAAGTTGGGCTCTTCACAGGGTTGCAGACTAAGATCTGTCCCACAACTCGACTCTCTACCCGTCGATTCTAGTCTTTCTACGGCTTCCTCAAGATGCAAATGCCCTACAATTTGCTTTAGAATTTACTTCAAAGGTATTTATCAACAAACAATGCATTCACACAGGGTTTTCTATGGAATTTGGCTCTGTACTTTCGGACCACACAGAAATCGTGTTTTCCTTCTTTGTTTCACAAATGGATCTGCATTTCATGTTGAGTATGAAGTTTGGGTTCATTATTGCATAGTACAAACATGGTTATACCAACTGTTTTTGTTGATATATTTGTAACTTCGGAATGTATTTCATATATGTATATTGTATTCCTGTAGAGATGTTATTATTCCTCTATATGGAAGTGTCATCATTTATATTGTAAGTGTCGTAACTTATACTTGATGGGTTATTAGACCACCTTGATGGGGTCAGTCATGTACAAGTCATGTGGGTCAAAGGGATATTAGACCACCCTACTGGGGGTCGGCCCTGTCAGCATTATGTTATGTGGTTAAGTTTAGGACGACCTAGTAAAGGTTATTAGGCAAGTCAAGTCAAGTATAAATAGAGTGTGGGAGGCACTCTATTTGATCATTCTATTATTCTCTCATACTCTCATTAGAGAATGGCGCACTAGTGGAGGAGGAGAAGCTCCTGTTGGGAGAAGACTATATCTTATGCTTGGGTTGTATCATTTCTCTATCTGTCTTTGAGGGAGTTGCGGGGTTTTTCACCTTCTTGGTTTTCCCCGGTGAAACTCTGTGTCTCTTGTGTGCTTGCATTATTGTGTCCATGATTGATATGCTGTAGATATGTTGTAGATATGATGTACATGTTATTCTCTCAGTTAAGATCCTATATCAGATTGAAATTTCTGAAAAACTAACATGGTATTAGAGCTATCCTGAAAGAAGTCATGGTATGGCATTGATGACACTTGTTGCTCTTGCGAAGCTAGGGCTTGATATAGAAAACACCAATCATTGTAGAAATTTTGCTATAAATACATTTGGGCGAGGTTTTGGGATCTGAAAATCCTATAGGTCAAAGATAGGATCCCCATGTACCTTGTGTCCAAAGGAAAACCTCTAATGCATTGTACTTTGTGATTTATGATCTGTACAACATAGGGTTTCTGCCTCTTCCAGATCTGAGTCATAAACAGGTGACCTAGAGAAAAAAGGTCATAACTTGGGCTAGGAAGCTCCAAATGAAATTTAGTAAAACATGACAGGTAGGGCATGGACTGTAGTTTCTCAGGTAGGTTTTTTCAGAGGCCGAAACTGAACAAGTGACAAGTGGCATGCTGAACAAGTTCACTCTCCTATTTTATCCCATAAACAGGTCATGTTACGACACTTGGCATAAATCTCTCTCAAAGAATCCATTTGAGGTCATACTTGTGGGGTTTGAAATATAACAGGTCAAGATACCACACGAAGAATTTTCAGACCCTGTAGATCTGAAATTTTGGAGTTACACCAGAAACAATCAGGTGCATATTTCTGTCAAAACAGAATTGGATTTTGAGCACCTTCATTCATGGCTCCGGGAAGTTAGGGTTTTGGAGAATGTTGGAATTTTTGTATCGGAGACCAAGGCTGGATGCTCCTCATCAAAATCAAAATTTAGAGACCAGGATCGAATTTTTTGGTTGGGCAGAAGGCCGGGCTTGATCAAACCCTTGTTCGAGACTTTGATCGGAAAGGTGAAAAATTAAGGCTTCTGCAAAAATGGGAATTTTTGAAATCTGTGACCATAGCTAGAAGATCCTTGGAAAAATCAAAGTTTATAGCTTTGGATCAAACTATTTTGTTGGGTGAAGCTCTGGGAAATTCAAACCCTAATTCAAGGTCCTCCCTAGTGAATCCGAAAGATTGAAAAGCAAATTTGAGGGGTGAAACTTTGCAATTTTCAAATTCTGAGTATACCAGGTTGATCAGCTCATCAAGGCGCATCTTTCTATGATTTCAAAAGTTTGAAATTCAAAGTTTTATTTTTTAGGGTTTTCCTGACAAACCCTAATCCAGCTCGAGATCGAGTTTCTGCAATTCAAATGGATTGGGTTAATCCTAGAAGATAATGGATTGGGCACCTGCATAAGTGAAGAAGTTCCTGTTTCAGAGGGAGATGAGCTTAAGGACTTACATAAGAAGATGAAAAGCAATCTCGACAGGTATGACTTATAGGTATGTTTCGAATTCTGTTCATGATTAAGTTTATGATTTGTTTGTCATCATTAAGGTTAGTACAATCTTGATTAACTTTAGACTTGTCGTATCACTTTAATAAAATTATGAATGCAGATACTCATTGATTAGGGTTTCGACACTTATGATTGTACTAATGCATTGTGGTATTTAATGAGGTTGAAGTTGTCTGCTAACATGAAAGGTACATCAAGAAAGACAAATCATGTTCTAGTTCAAGAACATATGACCATGGTGACATGAAGACAAAGATTCATGGATCACATAGAAGATCTACTTACGAGGTATGTATAACTTGGTTCTATAATGGTTAACCTATGAGATATGTAGGTTACTAGCACAAGTCATTGAAGAGAACAAGAAGACATTATGCAGGTATGTTAGACATAACTAGCTAGCATGCTAATCCAAGTATATTTTTCCTATATCAAGTTAGAATCCTACTTTGTGTTAGGATATCTTATATAAGTATACATTGTATTGTTAGAAATGTAAGTAATCAAGGGTTTATGCATATTATGTCTCTTGCCTTGATTGATGATATGACTAACCAGAAAAGTCCTTTGGTCAAATAAGAATATGCATGAGTAAAAGAAGTATTCCCTAGAACCTTGAATACTAATGTTTATTATCTATGTTTGAAATGATCATGACTATACATGTTTAAGATTATTGTGTTTTGATAGTATTGAGATTATACTAATGAATGTATGTATGAGACCTCGAGGATAGCACAATGATGATACTAGTAAGTATGCATAAGTGATCAATGATGGATATAAGTTCAAGGACAGGTAGCTGAGGAAGCAAAGATCAAGAGGGAGCACACTCTAGTAGTTCCCGCAAGGAAGCAAATATTGAGAGGGAGTCCACCCTACAAACTAAACAAACATAAGTATTTGAATTGTCATTTCTTGCATATTTGTTTGTTTAAATAATATTGTTCAATGATGCATATGCTTATGTTCCTAGACTTAGATTGTGTATTATGCATATTAGAATAATTGCATTAATGAACAGTATACTACTAATATGCATATGTAATGGGTAAGTGGCCTATGGCACTATACAACATTCCATTGCTACTTATCTAGAATGAAACCTCTTTGCTAACATGTTGGGAGTTGTGCACACTCTTAACAATGTTCTGGTAGAGATTGGAAGGCATCTAGAAAGTTACGGGATATGGAAAAATGTTGTATTGAAGCATTGGCTAAGATAATTGCATGATTGAATGAAATATTTATTTTCGTGTAAGAATTTGTTCTGAAAACTATGAGATGTTTCTAATCATGCAATTTAATTTGTTTTGTAGGAAAGATCGTATACCATCACCTACAAAAGAAGGACTACAACATTTGTTTAGCAACAAAGTTATCTATTGAATATATTGAAGTTCCCAGGATTTGGGAAGAATGCCATGATTGAGGAGTACCAGTCGATCATGAAGAATGATGTTTGGGATGCAGTCCCAAGACTTGAAGGGAAGTCTGTTGTTACTTCCAAGTGGATCTATAAGATCAAGCATGCTGCAAATGGTAGCATAGAAAAATACAAAGCAAGGATTGTAGCTCCTAGATTCTCTTAGAAAGAGGGGATAGACTATGAAAAGACTTTTGCATCTATAGCCAGGTAAACTTCCATCAGATCAGTACTTTCCCTGGCTGCAGTGATGAAATGGAAGATACACCAAATGGATGTCAAGACATCTTTCTTGAATGGTGTAGTCGAGGAGGAAGTGTATGTGGAGCAGCCACTCGGGTTTGAGACACATGATAGAGGGACTCATGTGTGCAAACTGAAGAAAGCCTTGTATGGGTTGAAGCAAGCTCCTAGGACTTGGTATGGTAGGATAGACAGCTTTCTATCCAGTTTGGGCTTTACTAAGAGTAAAGCAGATTCTAACCTTTACTACAAGGTTGAGGAAGGAAATATTGTGATACTACTTTTGTATGTGGATGACCTGTTTGTTATAGGTGAGGATGGATTGATTGTCGATAGCAAGAGGATGCTTGCTTCTGAGTTCGAGATGAAGGACTTGGGGATGATGCACTATTTTCTAGGCATGGAGGTGTGGCAGAGTTCAGAAGGAATCTTCCTTGGAAAAGGAAAGTATGCACTAGAGATCCTCAAGAGGTTCAAGATGATGGACTGTAAGGCCATGGCCACACCTATGGCATCGAACCTGAAGCTTCTATGTGATGCTTCATCTGATATGGTTGATGTTACTTTGTATCATCAGATGATTGGGTCCTCGATGTACTTGACAAACACGAGACCAGATATTTGCTTTGCGGTGAACACATTGAGCTAGTTCCTGACGGATCCCAGAGGTATTCACCTAGTTGCTGTAAAGCATATTCTGAGGTACATGAAGGGTACAATTGATTATGGGCTCAAGTATGATGCGAATCAAAAGTTTAACCTGCAGGATTATGTTGATTTAGATTGGGCAGTCAGTGCTGCATATAGGAAGAGCACTTCTGGGTGCTGCTTCAGTATGGGATCAGGTGTGATCTCTTGGTTTAGTAGGAAGCAGTCTTGCGTAGCACTGAGTATAGCCGGAGTAGAGTATGTTGCAGCTTGTTCAGCTAGTTGTGAGGTAGTAAGGATGAGGAAGCTACTGTCTGAGTTATTTGATATCCCATTGGATGCTATTGGTATCTTTTGTGACAACCAAAGTTGTGTGAAGCTATCTGAGAACCCAGTGTTTCACGACAGATCGAAGCACATTGAGATCAAATATCACTATATCAAGGATACGGTGCAGAGAAGAGAAGTGAAGCTTCGGTATGTTACGATGGATGAGCAGGTTGCATAAGTGTTGATGAAACCAATAGCCAGAGTGAAGTTTGAGTATTTCTAAGGGAGGCTTGGTGTTTTCCAGATTGATGACACTTCGAGGAAGAAGTGATGGACACATTTGCAGGAGCCATTCCAAGCATGGTGGAAGGAGGATCCTTCACATGGTTGTGGATGTAAGTGCTGTGTGATGAGCATCAGGATGATGCTCTAATTACTGCTCTATATATGCATCATGTTGGATGCCTTTTATGATCAGTTGGATCATGTATATGTATGTGAATCATGGTATATGCATGATATGTATCAGGTGGATACATTGTATGATCAGGATGATCATGGATGACGAGCTTTACGATGTTGATCCATATGATATGTATTAGGTGAATACATTGTATGATCAGGATGATCATGGATGATGAGCTTCAGGATGTTGCTCTAGATGATATGCATCAGGATGATGCTATGATGATGATCAGGATGATCATGTGATGATGTACATCAGGATGACGTATGATGAGTATCAGGTTGATGCTCTGTGGTCGTGGACAGGTTGTGCAGATGAGCATGTAAGTTGACCTGGGAGATCTGACGGGTTGGGCTATGTGCTCATAATCAGTCCTGGGATGCTCTTTCAAGGCATTGCTCTGGGAGGAGATGTAATATTGACCTGGGGGAT
Source organism: Larix kaempferi (assembly GCA_027924585.1). Classification (NCBI taxonomy): domain Eukaryota; kingdom Viridiplantae; phylum Streptophyta; class Pinopsida; order Pinales; family Pinaceae; genus Larix; species Larix kaempferi. The sequence goes on from BSBM01000087.1 coordinate 11,277,892, forward strand.
CCGATAGGTTGGGATGTGTGCCCGTAATAAGTCCTGGGATGCTCTTTCGAGGTTTTGTCCTATGGCATGTAATGTAGTCCTAGAAGATCCGATAAGTTGGGTTGTGTGCCCATAATAAGTCCTGGGATGCTCTTTGAGGTTTTTCCATGACCACATGTAATGTAGTCCTGGGATATCCGTTAGGTTGGGCTGTGTGCCCGTAATAAGTCATGGGATGCTCTTTCGAGGTTGTGTGGTGGAAAATCCCAGATGCATTCTAGGTCACATCTAGTATGAAAAAGGACTGGCCCTGTGGTGATAAATCCCAGATGCATTCTAGGTCCCATCCAGTATGAAAAAAGACTGGCTCTGTGGCAGAAATCCTAGATTTGTTCTAGGTCCCATCCAGTATGAAAAAGGACTGGCTCTGTGGTGATAAATCCTAGATGTGTTCTAGGTCCCATCCAGTATGAAAAAAGGACTGACTCTGTGGTAGGAAATCCTAGATGCATTCTAGGTCACATCCAGCATGAAAAAGGGCTAGCTCTGTAGATGATGAAGACCTGCAGATGGAAGGCCTACATCCAATATGAAAAAGGACTGGCTCTGTAGAACTTCCTATGACGAGCAGATCAGAGATTGATTGAGATAGCAGCAGCAGTGACGATGACAATGATTCAAGGACAATGATTCACTGATGATGATCCAGAGAAGAAGACTTGTGCTAGAAGACCTATGTCGAGAAATACCTTCCTAGTTAAGAGGGAGTGTTGATGTATTTGTAACTTCGGAATGTATTTCATATATTGATATTGTATTCATATAGAGATGTTATTATTCCTCTATATGGAAGTGTCGTAATTTATATTGTAAGTGTCATAACTTATACTTGATGGGTTATTAGACCACCTTGATGGGGTCAGCCCTGTATAATTCATGTGGGTCAAAGGGTTATTAGACCGCCCTATTGGGGGTCAGCCCTGTCAGCATTATGTTATGTGGTTAAGTTAAGGCCGACCTAGTAAAGGTTATTAGGCAAGTCAATTCAAGTATAAATAGAGTGCGGGAGGCACTCTATTTGATCATTCTATTATTCTATCATACTCTCATTAGAGAATGGTGCACTAGTGGAGGAGGAGAAGTTGCTGCTAGGAGAAGACTATCTCTTATTCTTGGGTTGTATCATTGCTCTATCGATCTCTAAGGAAGTTGTGGGGTTTTTCACCTTCTTGGTTTTCCCCGGTGAAACTCTGTGTCTCTTGTGTGCTTGCATTATTGTGTCCATGATTGATATGTTGTAGATATGCTGTACATGTTATTCTCTCAGTTAAGATCCTAGATCAGATTGAAATTTCTGAAAAACTAACAGTTTTATCCTCAATCCAATTCTTGCACCAAACTTCCTTTCCCCACCTTCTGTAACCGAATTCTATGTCAGCATGGGGAATCAAAACAGTTTCTTCTATATAGGTGGAAGCATGGGTTCACATACCATAACCCCCTCACCTCTCCCTAGTGGGTACCATAGCCCCACCTCATCAGCTGTCTCACTTAGCCAGTTTCCTTAGTATTTCATTGAAATATTAAACATTTACATCAATTAAAATATCTCATGGATTAGTAGCACATGAATAGTTCAAATGTCAAATACTTGCCTATGTAAACAAACCTTAAGCAACCACTAGTGGGGCCTTGGCCTTGACCTCCACACTAGGGTAAACACACCTTGAATATACATAATACTTGAGGCCATTAAGGTAGGGTAGGGGTATTATAGAAGAGTCTTTAAATATCCCTACTACAACATCTTCATGATGAAGTTTTGAATCTCCCAAGAGAGGAAAATTGTGGGATGAGTTGTCATGGATATTTGGAATACAATAGTCAAGTTGGTCTATCATAACAATTTTTCCTTGATGGAGAAATTGTACTAAGCAAAATACTGATGAAGTGATAGCAATCATAGCATAAAACCAATTTTGAAAAAGTAGCAAATTATAATCCACGGGCATGTATACCACTTCCAAATGAATGGAAATGGTCTTACTCCCTAGTTACATAGATAATGAAGGTAAAAGTCCATACGGTTTAAAAACACGACTATCAAATTCTTTAATTTTTGTAGGAGATCGATTGACATCAGGAGCACCTATAGCTCTCCAACACGATAAAGATATAACGGAAGTAGAGGCACCTTCATCTAAAATAGTGTAATGGATGCTTCTCCCACAAACTGTGGTATTAATTTTAAATGCAAGTTTGTTAATCCACATGCATGTATGTCACTTCCAAATGAATGGAAATGGTCTTACTCCCTAGTTACATAGATAATGAAGGTAAAAGTCCATACAGTTTAAAAACACGACTATCAAATTATTTAATTTTTGTAGGAGATCGATTGACATCAGGAGCACCTATAGCTCTCCAACAAGATAAAGGTATAATGGAAGTAGAGGCACCTTCATCTAAAATAGTGTAATGGATGCTTCTCCCACAAACTGTGGTATTAATTTGAAATGCAAGTTTGTGGGAGAGCCTCGGTTTAAAATATTCCAGAGGAAACATGATGGAATTTGATGTTTCCATATCCACGGCTTTGAGGGCTAACAAAAGTGTTCTATGCTAGCAATGAAATTTCTACAAAACCTCAAGAGTCAACATGGCACAAGGTGCTTGGGCCAAATCCTCAACAATGTTATAATTCTAAGTAGCATGAGCACTTGGATTAAATTTCGCATTTTGAATGGTGGCCTTGGGTGGGTGCATCACAGAGTCAACAATGCGCTTCTCTATTTGGAGAGGGCCCGAAGGAGGGGGGACAGTAGTGGATGTGGAGGCAGATGTCTTATCAGTACTGCTTCCATTAGGTGTTTTAGATGGAAGTGGTTCATATGTTGATGACCTAGTAGTTAAACTCATCGTCTCGTTACACATGAAAATATCAGGTTTTGGGAATGCATCCCATTGGTGAGTATGATTTGCATTTCCCCTGTGTGAGGGGTTAGTGTTGTGCGTAACCATTTTCTATTGTTGTGGGGGAAAACGATCAATTAATAGTGTTGATTGGGAGGAACCTTTCAAAACATTATTGACCTTCTCATGTCGAGGACAATATTTAGTGTAATGGTAGCCTTTGGAAATTAGGCATGGAAACTTTTCATTCCTTGTAGCTTTGTTTATAACATTGGTTTCTTGAGTCTTGGGATTCTCCTGCCAGTTCGTAGGATTTTTTGATTTTCCTTTGTTATTATTTTTCTTACCTCAAGATGATTGAGATGAAGAGGATTGGACCGTGTTTACCTCTGAGGTTTGAGAAAGAGAAGGAGTAGTTTTGATGTTACTAAAATTCTCATGCAGGGCTTGAGTAAAGGTAGATTGAATATATTGTTCAGTCAAATGAGGTACATACTATGTCTTCACAGAACCCACAATTCCATAGGCACGAGGTTATGTGGAAGGTATCGAAGGGTCACTTGTAAGATGATAAGCATTACAGATCAAGTCATAAAATGTGCCAGATTAGGAGTAAACCAAATCCAAATATCGGGCATGAATGATCTCCTACTCTTCTGTTATAACACCTCCCATGGCAACATCACTAACTATTGGTGGCAATAATGACTTTGTAAACCAATCGGCTAATAATTGGCATGGGATGGTAGCTTTAATTAATCTACACTGCACCCTCTACTCATGTATATGATCATACATGTGAGTGGACATGTATTGTATCAGTGAATTCAAAATATCGGTACTAGTTTCGTATCAGATTGGTAATTGAAAATGTGTCAGAAAGGCCATGGTCAGGGAGTTGAAATATCTAAAGAAGTGTCGTGGTTAATCAATATACCACTTAACTGTGGTACCGGTAAAGGTCCTTTGAAAGAGACTCAAATCCTTTGAAAGAGCCTCAAATGGATGGAATCATCCATTAAAGAGTTTGAGGAAAACTATAAATTCATTACATGGTTATTAGGATCCTCACTAGGTTTTCCATCAAATTTGGGAATGCGAGATGAGAGTTTAGCAAGTATGGGAGGATAGAAATGGGCATGCTGAATGGGATCGTTCGGCAACTGTGTCAATTTTGGTAGATCTAGAGTAACCAAAAATGTTAATTATCAATTTGGTTGTGGATACCAGTAATATTGATAACACGTTTGAATACCAGTAGGACTATAGGTTGGTCTTCCGATATATTAGGGTTGGGGGGGTTGAAAAGTAGTCGTTGTGGGGTTCATTTGTTGATTGGGTAAGATTCCCTGTAGGTGTGTACCCATTGAATTATATTGGCCGCAAGGAACATTAGTAACCCCCAGGTAAGGTAAAACAACATGTAGGGGTATAGAAGTAACCATGGAGGGATTAGGTTGGTAAATCTCTCCACCGCTCAATGGTTGTCTACTAATAGGAATAGGTTACCCCACGCGAGATAAACTACCTAGTTAGATGCTTTCCCAATGGCTAAGGGCTTCCCCCCATCTGAATCTTTCCCCCAATAGATGGTGGGGCAACATTTGGCATTGAAGATGTGATCATATTGCTCATTTGAATGCGGTCACAGAAAACCAAACCACTTGAAATGATTCCCTAAGTAGGTGGATTATTAGCCATTCCCGTAGAGGAAGGTATTATGGGTCGACCAACAAAATCACTTGGTAATAGCATTAGAAATTTTTTATCAGTGTGACCCATAGGTGGTTGCAAAGGGTTAAGTGGTTGGACAGTAAAAGTAGAACCGAAAGGAAAAGTTGAATCTCTCACAATGTGTGATGTGACCGTGGCAGGATTAACATCAGAAGTATATGGCAAGGGAATTCCTTAGAATTCATGGGACGTTCCAGGTATGTCCATGCCTAAATTCCTTTTATAGTATGTCTCAGGGCAGTGATGAAATAGAACAGAGTCTATATAATTCATTGATGGTAACTATACAATCAGATGTAAAAATCCTTTAGTTAAAGGGCTGTTCAGGATATGGAAGAAACTCTCTTATTCTAGAGTTTATAGCAGCCCTTTGGGTTGGTTGATATTTTGGGTATCACTCTCTTCCTCATAAAAAATATCTTTATTTATATTTCCTTTGTTAGAAGGGCCTTTTGAATCTCGTGGTGTTAAAGGTTCGTTGTTTTTAGGATCTAATCCTTGCATTCTATGAGACCTTAAAGTGTGATCAACTAGTGTACAAATAAAGTGATAATAATAATGAAAGAATGATCCCTAAGGAAAACTATGAATATACAACGAGAACAACCATAATTAAAAGTAAAGGTAATCAATCAAGCAAGTGAGTAAGGGATCTTCCAAAGATGGGATATCAATCCATTCGTGAATCAATGAGAGACAGTTACCCATGCCTACTTTGTAATGGAATTCTAGGGGTGCAAGTACCAAATGTAACCAAGTACCCTCCTAATGAGCCAAAATCGTGTGTTGTACATCGATATCATGTACGCACCACCGTTGTAGCCACCTAGGAGATAACCTAGGAAAAGAAACTAAGGCTGCCACTTCCTGCTTCGTGGTTAGGAGGAACGGTAGTGGGAGAAGGATTTTGTGAATGGGGAGGGAATGTAAGACAATTTTCTTAGACCCGAAGTAACTCAGATAGTGTTTTCACCATGAGGACTTGCCACTACTAAGATTACCCACTAACTCTCATAACCCCATTAAGAGAGAATGTCGGGGACCAGTCCAAACACTCTTCTCAACTTCTCCTACCACTCGACTCCTGTGTTAGAGGAGATTTCCCAACAAGCACTTCATGCTACTAATGGGTTTTCTCTCATTAGCGTTCCTAGTCTCGTTTCAGCAACTCTTGGACAATTTACTTGCTTTTCCTAGTCCAAAAGTCCTAATCCCTATACTAATGTTAGTGCACCAAAAAAAAGGTTTAATTAATTTTATTAGCACGTGATTGATTTTAAGGTTTTTCTTTAATCAAAAGGAAATGAAAGTGAAACTAATTATGTCAAGACTCAACTCAATATCATGAAAACTAAATGATGCACAAACCTTCAATTCAATGAACTTTATCTAAGAGAGAGAGAGAGAGAGAGAGAGAGAGAGAGATGGATTTTTCGTTTTCAATGCAACAAACACTCAATTCCAATGCACTTGTTTCTTTTCCTTTTATGGGTGAATACAATGGCAAACTAAACTCGAAACATTCACCTAAACCTGAATATTTAATGTGGAAAACAAATCCTTCAAGCAAACACCACCATCATAAAGGAATATTTCTTTTTTTCTTGTTTTCAAAACTCCTAAATTACATAAAAGAATTAAAACAACTTCTTTGTTTTGATTGAAAATATCCAATTCATTTTACAAAATATTTAAGGATCAAAGAAGCTAAACACTCTTGCACTTTCAAGGATTCTCAAATTGCATGAAAAGACTTGAAAAAAAGAGACCTTTGGTTTCAATTTTGAGAATATTCAATGCTTCTTCAAAATAATTTTAAGGGAAAATATGACAGAGCACTTTCAACTTTTCCAAATACTTTCAAATGACTCAAAATACTTGAAATCTAATATTTTTTTATTCAATTTAGAGACCTAATGACGAATGTAACAAATCCAAGGTCAAAGAAGACAATGAAAGCTTTCAATTTCCAAGAACTTCCAAGTTGCACCAAACAACTCAAAAGACAAGTTTTATTCCTTGTTCTACTCAAAATGAAGGAATTCAAACACTCTTTCAATCAAACTAAACTCAAATAAGTTGAATAATACAAGCACCCACTCAAGGAAACAAAAATGAAAAGAATTGGATCACCCAAGTGTTTTCAATCTTGTCATTTCCAAACCAATCAAACCAAACAATGCAAAAGAGATATTTTGAAATATTAGTAAGTTGGTTAATTATAAAAGGGGATTGACAGAAACAATTTTTATGAAAAGAAAAAGTGATTATTAAATTATTAAATGTATCAAGAGAGTTAATATAGCTTCATTAAAAGTTATGTTATTAAATTACTGCCATGAGGCAATAATTTAAAAGAAATCCTGGCTTCAATTTTTGAAGAGTCAATAACATAAATATTAAAATAATATTTAATTTAACTTGAATAAAATTGAAGTCTATGGGTGGGTGGGTAATTAACCTAGAACCTAGTAAGTACTTAATTGAACTTATCTAGAATTTAATAATAAATGAGCAAACAGCTCACCTAACCAAATTTATCTAACTTAAAGAAGATTGGACTGCTCAAGAAAAAGAACAACTAATAAACAATATTATGTTGTAACTTGTAAAAGTAAACAAGTAAGGGAATTGAATGATTGAGTGGTCCTAGAATCCAGCAAGATAATAGTTGGTCTACAACCCTATTATGAAAAAAATCATGTGAAATGAATAAAATATTATGAACAATCCTAAGATTTTTATTGCAGAGATAAATATATATTTTATGAAATCTTTACATGAAGAAATCCCTAGAATATTATGATGTGAACATAAACTATGAACATGCACAATATTTATGTTATAGAAAATAAACTTGGAATTTTTTTCTCATTTTAGATAAAAAAAATTTAAACAGTGTGTGATTCAGCGACCTTCCGGAAGGAGAGGCACTGCATTATATATCATCATAAAAGTAAAATAAGCACAGATCTCCTTGATAAAAACAGCATGCATAAATTCCATTAACACATAATACAGATTTTATTCTACTCCATTCCATTTTTAAGACGTTCCATCCCATTTTTAAGGAGTTTGAGCAATTGCTAACTATTTTAGCTCAATTTTATGAATTCTATCCAATTTCAATCCATTTCATATCTAAAGAAATTTAAATCCAGATATCTCTTCATATATCCAAGAATATATCGAAAATTAAAATAACAGTAAACTAATATCCAAAACTGATTATCCAGAAGTTAAAGTAACAGTAAATTACCCAGAACTTATTATCCAGAAGTTGAAGTAACAGTAAATTATCCAGAACTTATTCAAAATCCCTATTTAATTGTCTCTAACAACCTAGAACAGACAGCGCGTAATCCCGAATCAACTACTCGATGGGCGAAATGACAATCTTTCCTTTGGCTCGTCCGCTTTCCTGCAGTTTGAAAGCCTCTATTACATCAGAGAATGAATATGGGCTCTTCGGATCGATCACTGGCTTCAGTTTTTCACTCTCAATGAACGGCTGCAGCTTCTCCAGGTTATGGCCACTGGGAGTTAACAAGAAAAATTCAGCTCTTGGATGAGGCTGAAACGAAGCTATGTCCACAACTTTGGCTTCTTCTTTGGCCACCACATGAGACTTGCTCGATTCGCCTGCAAATGAAATAAAAACTTCCATTTGATTACATTGCATTTACAACACAAATCAACAGGCGAGGAGAAAGAAGTGAGTGACCTACCTATGGTGTCGAATACGAAATCGAATTTCTCGGAGACCTGATCGTAGCTCTGCTTGGTATAATCGATGACCAGATCTGCCCCGAGACTTTTCACGAAATCGAGTTTCGCAGTGCTAGCAGTGGAAACAATTCTGGAAGCTCCATAGACATGTTTCGCCAGTTGAATGGCCAGGCTACCAACTCCGCCCGCTCCTCCCACTATGAACACGCTCTGCCCCTTCTGAAGTTTTGCTATATCGAACGCCTGCTGGGCAGTCAGTAGCGCAAGCGGCAGACTCGCCGCTTCCTCGAAGGATAAATTTTTGGGCTTCGGCGCCACCAGGTGTTCCTCCACTACGGTGTACTGCGCGAGAGTTCCCAATTGCTTTGGCCTGCCCGCTGTGAAGTTCTGGATGTCGCTGTAGACCTCGTCGCCTTTCTTGAACTTGGAAACGCCATCCCCAACTTCCGCTACCACTCCTGCTGCATCACAGCCCGGCACAGCCTGCACATCACAACCAAGGTTCAAACCCTTACATAACCCAACATGTTTCAATCTCTCATTGGCTGGGCTTAATCGCTGTACATAATTTTGGTACACCGCGCGATTCCTTGGTAAGTGCGTATGTAATTAAAAAAATAATAATCTCATAATCAAAACCCTAAATGGATTTTTAACCAATACCGTAAAGATAAAAAACAAAACATCTTCCACTTACTAAATATAATAATAACAAAACAAATTTCCACGTAAACCCACTTAATTTCAATTCTATTTAAACTGAATCGCCCATATATTTCTATTCATAACTAAACTTGGCCAGATATATATTAAAGAACCAAATCCTCAGAATATATTAAAGAACCAAACCCTGAACTGCAGGATATGAGCCCAGATATATATTAAATAACCAAACCCTCAGAAATATATTAAACTAAACCCTGAATTGCAGGATATGAGGCCAGGATTGATCTTAAAGGATCAAACCCTAAATTGCAGGACGCTATCCGCTATAACCAACAATCTTTGACCGACAATGTCAATGATCGAATATTAAAATATCAAACCCTATGTACAGCAAAATATCCATTACAAGTATATATTAAAACCTTGGGAGATTGGAAGAACTGTTCTTCCATTTATTTATAATAATAATAACAAAACAAATTATCATAAACATATTTAATCGGAAATCTATTAAACCCAAAGTTTAAAAACTCTATAAACGTAGATTGCAGATTAGAGAACCAGGTTAAACTGGGAAGGGCAGCCTAGCACATCAAATGAAAGGAAGCTTCTGTAAAAAATAGCATTACCGGAAAGTCGGAATCAGCGCTTCTAAATAAGCCTTCTCGTTTCTTAAAGTCGACCGGATTGAGAGCGGCCGCTCGGATTTTAAGTAAAATCTCGCCCGGGCCGGGCTTTGGAACAGGAAATTCCCCGAATTGCATCTCGTCTATGGATCCATATTTGTTGTATAACCACGCCTTCTGCATCTTAATCGTATCTTTTTTCAAGCTGCGCTCGTTTCTTTCGTCTTGATACAATGGAGAACCAGATATTGAGAGAGCTGTGGTGAAGGAAACACTGTCGAGTGGGTGTGTATTTGTAGCCAGTACCGAGAGCATGCACTGCGTGCAGTAGATCGTGATGGGGGGATGGGTTGTCGTTGAATACGTCAATATAAGCGGTTGGAGTAGGTTAAATGTGGATAAAATTTTATCATTTATTTTTATAATTTAAATATTTTTATAAACAAATAAAATTCTCACTTTCAATAAAATTACTAAATAATTTATAAAAAATTATCCAATAGTTATTTTATTACCATCTACATTAACCATTCATTGCATCTAAACATAAAAAAAACTCTCTCTCGTCTTAAAATACTATATACATTCAAACAATTCATTTTATATATATATACTTAATGAAGAATGTCCATAATCAAAGTGCAACCGAATACATCAAATACGTGTGGGGAGGATAACAATCTTTCCTCCCAACCACCCAACCTACAACGGACAAAATATATCTATTTACCTAGATTCAATATAATTTTATTTAAGTTTAGAGTATTATTTAAATGTTTAAAATAATGTATTTAATTATTATTTAATATTTATACTTATAGGGGTTTATATTTTAGAATTTGAGTTGGATTTTTATCTATGATTTTCCTAGATTTAAGGACAATAGGACAAGTGTATTGTCCAAATTGATTTATAAACATCGAAAATTTGAAATAAACTATTATTTTATATATATATATATATATATATATATATAGTAATTGATACATGGCTAACTCAGAGGTGATGCATGGATAACAAGTAGTGACAAATAACCCATTTAACTAAAGATGGTAAAAGGTAGCTTAGACATAGACAACAAGTTATTACAATTAAGCATGGAAAACAAGTAACATATAACTATGCATGACAAGTTAAGTGGGTGTGCTAGTAAAATTTAGATTGTCATTTAAGTGTTTAAAATAATGTATTCAATTACTATTGAAATTTTATAGTAATAGTTGATAGGTTATGTGGTTTGGTATTCAATTATTATTTAAATTTTATAGTAAACGTCGATAGGTTATGTGGTTAGGTATTCAATGAAACTATTTAATTTTGCATCATTAAAATGAGGTGTTTAAATTAATATATATTCCACGTATTTAATTTATTGTTTATTTAGCATTTAATTTAATGATTAAATTAAAGTACTTAATATAATGAAAAATTAAAGCGCCCATGGATGTAGAGCAATTGGTAATGACTAATTGAGATGAGAAGTTTTAAATGGAAGGTCACAAGTTCAAATCTCCATGGTACTTGAAAAAAATATAAATATTTTATTTTATTATCCAACATGGATTTTTTAATAACTTTTTATTTGGTTTTTAAAATTTTTATTTTATGAACCTATTTTTTTATTTGGTTTTATTTTTTTATTTTATCAGCTCGCATGAATTTTTTTAATTATTTTTTTAATTTTTGGTAGCATAACGTTAGGAAAGTGACATCTTCCCCATACTAGGTTGTAGAACACTTTGCTACTCTCGATGCAATTAAAATCATGAGATGACAAGATTTATAACTTAGTAAGGCGGAGAGGTACTTAAATTTTTAAATTACTTAAAATTATTTCATAATAAATGATTATTTAATGTAAAATGAAGGAAAACATCTCTCGAGAGATTCTCCAGTCGGGGTTTTTGTAGGTCGTATGGGGTTGATGTGGTGGTTCGGGCTACGAATGTAAGTATCTTTATGGATTTTCTTTTTCCTTATGGAGGACCCTAAGGAAGAGTAGGTAGAATTCTCAGAGGATCCATATGAAGTTGTTGATATTTGGGAAATGTCGTTAGGAAGACAAATGGCGGTTGAGGGCCCAAACTTTTGTGGGCTTTTGTCAGCATACCGGATCAGAAGTTTTCAGCGACAAGTAGTATGGGGGATTCTGGTCCATTTCTTATTGTTTCCATTGAGGCATCTGAGCATTATCCCTTTTCACGGAACACATCCCTTTTGTGGCCTATGGAGATTTTTTCGCTCACAGAAAACCCCCAGCTTTAGTGAAATAGGAGACTCATTACGCGCGAGTGGGATCGGGGGGTTTCCCTTCCTTGTTTCCTTCTTTGATAGATTCTATGGGGGTCTTTGAGTAGGAGGATTTATTGTCCAACCAGTCTATGTAGATGGGATTGCAGACCTCCCAAAACCTTAGCTTGATCCTTCCTAGCCTAGGCTCTTTTGCTATCGACATCCACCTCACCGTTCCAGCAAGCACTTAAAACTAGTCTATGGGTTGTCCTATGACCAGGGAAAACAAAAAAATACTCAACCATCACAAGGGAGGTCCTACTTTGGTTGAAGAGGAACTGCATCATGAGCACTCTCATGTTGTTGCGCCCAATAAATCTAGCCAAGAGTCTATGACGCAAGTCACTCCATCGCAACAAGGTTCTTGCTTAACAATACACACAACACGACCACAAATGTTTACACAGATGAGATGAAAACAACATGATAGAAGTTGGCTTATATTAATTCTTTGAATCAGTTACAATGCGGAATAACTGTAAATACAAATAACTAACTATCTATCAGCCTCAGCCATTACAATATAGAATTAACAGCGGTGTGCTCTCTCAGTGTGTCGACCTCACCCTCTCGTGGTTCACTACTGAACTCTGAGCTATCGCTCAATCTTCCCTTTGGCTCTTCTTAACTCTCCAAAATATCAAGTCCCTCAATTGATCCAAAGTCCCCCATCTACTACTCTGTTGCTGTTGTTCCCGAGACCATTGCGATCCCTGAGACATGCATCATCTGTCATCTAATCCTTCCACGATCCCGCAGACCTGCAACTATCAGCGCCCCGACCATGCTACATAGCCTCTTCGTGTAACGACATCTGTCATGTCTTAACCCACCTGCAATAACTGTCATTAACTTCCTTAGAATCCTCGAACTGCTGCCAAGTATGATCCTTGACCTCTATGCTTCTTCTAACAAGCTACAGTAAACCATCATGTTGGCCATACTGTCCTCCATCAGCTTTGATTCACCTTGGCTCATGCCCAAAACCTGTTGAAGTCACGGTTCGACAACATGTCGACCTTTCCACGACTCTGCGGCAACTTGTCTCCTATCGACATTAACATGTCGACTATCGATTGTCGTCTGTCGATGTTGACCTCTCGACTCTCGACCTCTTCACTCCTGTCGACTGCTTCGATAGCTTCTGCTCGACTTATTGACTTCGACGAGTGAATCTGCTTCACGCACTAGCGGTCGTCGGCACTCCCTCTGGTTGGCTCGCTTCTGTCGATCAACTTCGACTGATCTTCCTAGGCTCTGATGCTCCTGCATCAAACTCCTCAGGTGAAAAAGAGCTTGACTGCTTCGTGAGTCTCCTAAACTCTTTTTCGAAAATCCATGTCGCCTCTTGCAATTCATCATCTCTTCATCACACCAAGTATTCATTCCTTCGTGAACTGCTTGTACGCCCGACTTCGTGTTCCTCTATTACTTCTGCAATCTCCTCCTTATGTCAATCTGGAATCTACATTGCTCAGTTGATGTTCGACACTTCTGTGCTTGAGCGTAGACCAAGTCTCCTTCGCTGAACGAATGTAGTCTCTTCTTTCTATCGTCTCACAACTTGTATGTCGTGTTGCTCTTTTCTGTGCACTTTCACACATCTTCATGAACTTCTTTCATTTGCTCTGTGAATGATTTTGCATTCGCCCTCCTTCTGGTTTATGTCAGCAACTCGACCAAATCCACCACTCCGTGTGGGATTCTTCCCTGAACAATCTGGAATGGGCTCAAACCTGTCGACCGATTCACAGAATTGTTGTATGCGAGCTCTGCTTGAACCAATACATTTTCGCACTGCTTAGGTCTATCGGTTTTCAAACATCTCAGAAGGTTTCCCAAACTTCTGTTCACTATCTCGGTCTATCCGTCTGTCTATGGATAATATGTCGAGCTAAACTGCAACCTTGTGTCCAATTTCTTCCATAGGGTTCTCTATAAATGCCCCATAAACTTGCTATCTCTGTCCGATGTGATACTCTTCGGCAACCCATCCACTCTGACTACTTCTTTGAAGAATAGTACAACAATTCCTGTGGTGTCACTTGTCTTCCAACAAGGAATAAAGTGTGCCATTTTTGCAAATCTGTCAACTACAACAAAGATTGAGTTGCTCAGGTGCTCCCATGGGGTATTTGGTACCGACAATGGTGTATACAACCTCGTATTCTGACTTATTCCTTTTTCCAACTGGCAAACTCTACAATGTCGTACCCACTTTTCGGCATCTGTCGCCATTCCTGGCAAGTAATACTTTTCTTCGACCAATGCCCTGGTTTTGTCAATGCAAAAATGACTTGCTAATTCGTCGCTATGCAAATATATTATGTTCTCTTACACTGATCCTCTGCGAATACATAACTGTCATCCCCTAAATAGGAAGCCTTCTTGGACAAAATAATCCAAATATGGAGTTCTATCGACACTCCATGGTTCACGACAAGCTTCCCATGCTTTCATAAAATCTCTGTCGGTCGCATACTCTGTCTTCACCAACTCTATTCCTGTTTCTTGAACTGTCACCGTGTTCAGCAATGCAACTCTTCTACTCAGCGCATCGGCAACCTTATTCGACTTGCCCAACCTATGTCACAACATGAATGTATATCCCTGTAGGAATTTGACCCATTTCATGTGCCGTTGATTTAACATCGACTGAGTATTCAGATACCTCAGCGCTTGATTATCTGTGTACAACACAAATTCCTTGGGCAACAAATAATTCCTCCACTTCTTCAATGCTTGGACAATATCATAGAATTCCTCGTCATAGACCGAATATTTCTGATTTGCGTCATCCAACTTTTCACTGAAGAATGCAATTGGTCAGCCTTCCAGGATCAACACTGCTCCAATTACGATTCCACTTGCATCGCAATCAACCTAGAAAACTTTGTCGAAATCTGGGAGTGCCAACACTGGGCTCTCAGTGACCTTTTCCTTCAACTTGTCGAAAGCTCGCTGGGCTGCTTCCGTCCACTTGAACTCCCCTTTGCGCATACACTGTCAATGGTGCACAAATACGACTGAATCCCCTAATGAACTCCTTGTAGAAAGTGGCAAGTCCATGGAAATTCCTCACTCCAGTCGCACTTGTCGGTTCAGTCCAATCCAATATCGCCTTCACCTTTTTTGGGTCCATCACCAACCCTTTACCCGAGATTACGAATCCCATGTATACCAGTTCTTCCTTCGTGAATAAACACTTTTGCAGGTTCACCATCAGCTTCTCTTCCTACAACTTCTGCAATACCTGTCGAATGTGCCTTAAGTGTTCTTCCTTGGTTCGACTGGAAATCAGAATGTCATCTAGATAGACTACAACAAACTTTCCCAAGAATGGTTTCAGTACTTCATTCATCAATCGCATGAACGTACTAGGAGCATTAGTAAATCCAAATGGCATGACCAACCACTCATACATCCCTTCCTTTATCTCGAATGCTATCTTCCATTCTTGTCCTTCTGAAACCCAAATCTGGTGATAATCGCTCTTCAGGTCTATCTTGGTGAAGTACTTCGCTCCACTCAAACAATCCATCAAGTCATCCATTCTCGGCAATTGAAACCGATACTTGATCATGATCTTGTTGATAGCTCTGGAGTATGTACACATCTTCCATTCTCCACCTTTATTTAGCGCTAATACTACTGGTACCGCGCATGGACTGAGACTCTCTCTGATCAACCCTCTATCCAACAACTCCTCAACCTGTCGATTGAGTTCCTGACCTTCTGTCGGACTCATCCTATGCAGTGCCTTGTTTGGAAGACTCGACCTTGGAATCAAGTAAATATGATGGGATATGCTCCTTGCCGGTGGCAATCATATCAATGTCTCATCGACCACTATGTTGCGAAACTCTTCGAGCATCTTTTCGACTTGACCAGAGTTTTCTCCACTGTCGCACTCTTGACACATGGTCCTTTGAGAATGATAGCATAACACCCCGACTGCTTTTCCTCTTCCGCAAGGAATTCTTTCACTAAACAGATCAGCATACGTTTCTCCTAAAATTTCCTCTCGATCTGCTTACCATCGGCTTGCTCCTCTAGTTTCGGCTTAAGAGTCCTTTTCACACCATTTTTCCACACTATGACTGTGTTGGCTCTACCATCATAGATCATTTTCTTATCATATTTCCATGGTATTCCTAACAACAGATGGTACGCGTCCATTCGGATTATGTCACACAGTACAATATCCTCTAACTTCCCAACCTTGAAGTTAATCAGGCACTGTCTGGTCACCTTCACATGGTGTCCTTTATGAAACCATGAGATCTTGTAAGGGTGTGGATGTTCTCAGTTATTTCTCAGTGCTTTCTCAATCACCTCTGTTGACATAAGATTCTCAGTGCTTCCACCATCAACTATGGTCTTGCAACACCATTCGCCAATTTGCACCTTCGTTCGAAAGATCGCCTTCTGCTGTGATGGCTCTTGCTCATAGCATCTGTCATCCAGAACCAGTGTCTTGCTGTCTGTCATGGTCCAACTTTTCTTCTTACCATCCCCACTGCTGTCGAATGCCAATTCTTCCCTCTCGTCGACTTGCTCATCTTTTTGATGTCTGGGTTTCATATGCCTTGTGTCCCGCTCCATGACACTTGTAACAGATTATGGATGGTCTGTTAGCTCCTTTTCTATTGAATGGACCACTTCAACCATACACACCTTGACCATGATTCTGTCGACCATCGCGTTGGTTATATTGCGCTCTCTCCCTTGTCAATGTTCCTTCTACATGTCGACTATCTTTGACAGCTTCCTTCCCATAACTGCTATTTTGGCCTTTCACAATAACAGTTCTCCTACCCCAACCAGTCGTCCTAAATCTGGTTGCTATGTATTTTCTTGACAGTTTCTCTTCTTCCTTTAGAGCTAACTGGTAGGCTTCACCCACTGCTCTAAATCTAGACATGCTCAATTCATCCTAAGTGGCATATTTCAAGCTGTTCACATACCTAGCAACAACTTCTTCTATTTCGTCGGTTTGTCCCAATCTTATCGACAGTATGTAGAACTCTTCTGTGTAGTCCTTCACAGTCATCTCCTTTTGTCGAAAGTTCTGCAACTTCCTGAACAAGGAAATCACATAGTCATTCGGCAAGAACTTCCCTTTCAGCTTGGCGACCATCCTATCCCAAGACTTGATTTTCTCCTTTCCTTTCTTGACTATGTCAACATGAACATTGTCCCACCACAATGAGGCATGACCCTTCATCCTCAGACATGCATCCTTAACCTGCTTAGGATCCTTGATCTTCTCTATGTTGAAGTATTTCTCCATCTCTTTGAACCAGTTGATCAAGTCTTCTGGATCCATACTTCCTGAGTAGGTATGAATGTCTATCTTTTCCCGACCTCTCATATCTTTCAGAAGCTTGATGAGTTTTTCTTCTGGTTCATCTTCCGCTACTTCCCGTGGTTCCACTTCTTCGACTTCCTCGTCTCTGTAGTCTAACACATTGGGAATACAACCACACCTTTGGCTTTCTTTGATCACTGTGACTTCATTTGTCAAAGTTCGCATTATTTGGACACATTCGTCGAACATCTCACGATCAACTGTGATTGCTGCGCCATGCGCTCTTCATCCTCGGACATTAATGCCTCTGTGAGCCATTTTCAACCTTTGTTGAAACTCCCACTCATCCAATCGCAACCGGACTTCAACAAGTCATGTACAACCATACCCAACCTCAGCTGGAGTTGTTCAATGCACTTGCAGGATCAATAACACTCGAAGTTCTTCCACATAAATGGATTCACTTCCCGCTCTGATACCAACTAACACAAGTCAGGTGGGTATCACTACTCTTCCTTGTCAATAGGATTCAACAGGACTCACTTCCAAGCTCTGATACCAACTAACGCAAGTGGCCCCATCGCAACAAGGTTCTTTCTTAACAATACACACGACACGACCAAAAATGTTTACACAGACGAGATGCAAAAAAATGCCAGAAGCTTGCTTATATTACTTCTTTGAATCGGTTATAATGCGGAACAACTGTAAATACAAATAACTATCTATCTTTCTGCCTCAGCCGTTACAATACAGAAGTAATTGTGGTGTGCTCTCTCTGTGTGTCGACCTCCCCCTCTCCTGGTTCACTACTGAACTCTGAGTTATGGTTCGATCTTCCCTTCGACTTTGCTCGACTCTCCAAAATGCCAAGTCCCTCAACTGATCCAAAGTCCCCCGTCTTCTACTCTGTTGCTGTTGTTGTTGAGACCACTACGATCCCTGAGACATGCATCCTCTCTAATCCGATCCTTCCACGATCCTGCAGACATGCAACTGTCAGCATCCCAACCGTGCTGCACAGCCTCTTCCTGTGACAACATATGTCATGTCTTCACCCACATGCAATAATTGCCATTAACTTCCTTAGCAACCCTGAACTGTTTCCAAGTATGCTCCTTGACTTCTACGCTTCCTCTGACAAGCTACAGTAAACCATCATGTCGACCATACCGTCCTCCGTCAGCTTTGACTCACCTGTCGGCTTTCACTTTGTGCTTAGGGTTCTCCAGTACACCCCTTCCTCCTCGCTTGGCTCATGCCCAAAACCCGTCGAAGTCGCGGTTCGACAACATGTCGACCTTTCCACGACTCTACGGCAACTTGTTGTTGATCAACATTAACATGTCGACTATCGATTGTTGTCTTTCGACACTAACCTGTCAACTCTCGACCTCTTCACTCCTGTTGACTACTTCGACAACTTCTGCTCGACTTATTGACTTCGATGATTCAATCTGCTTCATGCACCAACGGTCATCAGCACTCCCTCTGGTCGGCTCCCTTCTGTCGATCAACTTCGATTGATCTCCCTAGGCTCTGATGTTCCTGCATTAGTTTGCTCCTATAAGCACTAGAAAAGGGAGGGACATGAAAGCAAGGTGCATTACCCAAAGGCACGAGGAGTTCGAGTTGGTCTTTTGAAAGGACATCAAGATGAATATGGTCAAGGAGGTTGCGGATAAGGAGGTGGTCAGTAGGGCTTGAGGTAGGCAGTTTGAGTTGGAATTTCTGAAGACTTGGGAAAAGGAGAATTGGGGTCATAAAATTAGTTACCCTATGAAGGTCAAATCTATGGCGCGGGGGTGGTTTTTTTTCATCCTGGAATCCCAAGAGGATTCCCAATGGATTATGAGTCAAAACTAGACTATCAATTCGATTCATGTCTTCATGAAAAGATGGACCCACCTCTTTGACCCCAAGAGAGAGCAACTAAATGTGGCTCTGATTTGGTTTCATATGCAGGGACTTCAATTAGAATTTCAGTCCCTAGATGCATTTAAGAACATTGGAAATGCTCTTGGGGTATTTTTGGATGCAGACATGTCTTTCAGATGGACAAAAAAAAAATATTTTGCTTGTATATTTGTAAAGATGGATATACAAGTTGGATTGTTGAAGGAGTTGAAGCTGGTTAGAGGGTATAATTTGTTCTTACAACATCTTGACTATGAAGGCATTCAATTATTATATCGGTAGTGTCAAGAGGTTTACCACATTGCGAAGGATTTTTCACTCACATTTAAAGATTCTAATGAGGGAGTGTCATGGAATAAGAAACCCCATAGGTTGTATGACAAGGTGGAAGGGAACCTGAGCTCTATTTTGGAGCTTCCTGGAGAGGGTGCCCCTCTTCCTCTAGGTTTAGCGAAGAATGTTTGCAACCTAGAATAAATTAATGTTCCATGCAACGATTCTCCTAGAATTAAGATCGACGTGGAAGAAATAGAACACGAACAAACTGCAAGTGCACATTATAGACCTTAGAGGCTACACTAGATATGGTGGAAAAGGGTATGTTTATAGATGATTCTATTTCTATTCCATTTCAGTATTTCTCCCTTTTGAATGATGTTTCCATTGTTGTTTCCTCCTTTCCCCCTTTAGTATTTTCCTCAGGCTTGTTAGTTTTTTATTCCCCTTCCCCCACCCCGGCTATTTGTCCTATTCAATAGGTTGAACCCTCTCCCCCTACCCCTGTCCTTTGATTACTCTTGACTTGTCTTCCAACTCTGATAGCACTATTATATTGCACAATCTTAAAACCAAATAGGTCCTAAGCTCACTCGTGGGCTCTAGTACTTCTTTGGGGCTTGGATAGACTCCATATTTAAATCCAGCAAGAAAGGGTAAAGAAACAAAATCCCATCTTTCTAAATCACATGACATATCCATTATGGATATGGAAGCTAGAAAAAAATTCTCCATCAATAGGGCACTTAGAGCAGTGAAATCCCTAGACAGGGTTAAAAAATGAAATTGCTATCCTTCAATTGCAAAGGGTTGGTGAAACCTTCTAAAAAATCGTCGTTGAAGCATGTGGTAGATAGAAACAATCTAGACGTTATTTTTCTTCAGGAAACTTTAGCGGAAGGAGGAACTGTTAAAGTGGTGCTAAAGTATTAGCTTAGGGACTGAAACTTTGTGATGATAGATGTTAGGGGTAGATCGGGTGGAATAGATGTAGGATGGAACCTGAAAGTTATCAAAGTTGACAATTGATAGAGTAAACATTCAGGGATAGGTCTTGATTG
Source organism: Larix kaempferi (assembly GCA_027924585.1). NCBI lineage: Eukaryota > Viridiplantae > Streptophyta > Pinopsida > Pinales > Pinaceae > Larix > Larix kaempferi. The sequence continues at coordinate 11,298,396 of BSBM01000087.1, forward strand.
TTTCTCTTCCAAGGTAGAAAGAGATATGTGTATTATAAACCTATATGGGTTGTATGCTTAAATATATATTTTATGGAATGAACTTGCAAACAAATCCGTTATGAACCATGATGGGCTTGTAATTGGTGAATATTTCAACTTCTACCTAGGAGAATTGGAAAGCTAGGGCTCGAGAGGCATTCCAAATCCACTAGCTAATTTCTTTCATGGTTTTCTGGAATATAAAGGGATACTAGACATTGAACCTCTCAAGCTAAGGCCGATCTAGTGCAACATGCGGACATGGAAGAATTAGGTAGCAAAAGGCTACATCCTTTTCTGATTTCTAAAAATATGTTGAATGACACATCTATTTTTAGACAGTGGATTGGAATAGGTGGTGAATTAGACCACTTTCCATTTCTTTTGTAAATCAAAGGAAGTGGGAACGAACCTGGTAGCTCGTTCAAGCTCAATTCATATTGGCTAAAGGATGTTTCCTTCTCATATCTTGTCAAAAGTTCTTGGATCCCTATTGAGTAGGAAGTATAGGTTCATGCAATAGTTCATTTTGTAGAAAATCTCATGAGGCTAAAGAAGAACATTCAAGAGTGGGTAAAGATCATGAAAGTCGAAGAAGAGAAAAAAATAACTAATGTAGAAGAAGAGCTGGGGATAATTCATGATTCATATGGTGTTGGTTTTATCTCATAAATAGATAAGGAACATTTGGTGCAGTTAGAAGCCAGAAAAGAGGAAATTTTGGCACATTAGGAGGCCAAGTGGAGGCTGAAAAGTTGGGCACTGTGGCTTAGTTGTGGAGATGAGAATATGAAAAATTTTCATGCCTTCGCATAAGGAAGGAAGATGATGAAAAAAATATGGGGTCCTAAAAATGTAGGAGTAGCGAAATACTCTTTTGAAGGCATGGAAAAATTTGAAATAACCACTTGAGTAATTTGTTTAAAGCTCAAGAAAAATTTTCAATTGTAGAAATTGTCAGAATTGCCCAATTCTTTCCAATATTTTTCAATGAGGAATACAATCAAGAGTTGATGGAGGTTATCTCAAAGGATGAACTGAATGAATTCATCCATATCTTCTAGCGGGACAAAAGTCGAGGTCCAGACAATACACCAATTGAATTCTATCTGTACTTTTTTGACATTATAGAACAAGACCTTCTAAGAGTAGTGGAGGAACGTAAAGTCAACAGTCATATCCACGCTCCCTTCAATGCCAAATTCATAGTGTTGACTCCTAAAGAAAACAATCCTCAATTCGTGGATGAGTTCCTACCTATCTCCTTATGTAATGGGATTTACAATATTATTGCAAAAATTATAGCTAGGAGAATAAAACGGATTCTATCTAACAATGCCTCGAGAGAAAAAATTGGCTTTTTGAAAGGCAGGAAGATACATGAGGCTATAGGAGTATCATAAGAGGGTCTGCATAGTACGAAAACCATAAATATGAAGGGGGGGGGTAGTAAAAATCGATCTATCAAAAGAATATGACTGGGTGAATTGGATTTATCTAAGAATGATATTAACTCATATTGATTTCAAGGTAGAATTTATCAACTAGATGATGGATTGTATGCAATCGGTTTATTTTGTAGTTTTAATTAATGGTGCAGACTCTCCTTTATTTCAGGAAGAAAGGGGGCTTTGTCAAGGATGCCCTTTGTTTCCTTTGATCTTCCTATTGGTAGCTGAAGGACTAAGCAAGTCTCTACAAGAGGCAAGAAGATATGACAACTACAAGGGAATACACATATCTCAACAACTTTGTATCTCCCATCTCCCTTTTGTGGATGACATCTTAATTTTCTATTATGGTACAAGAATGGATCTGGACAAGTTATCAAATATTTTTCACCTATTAATTTGTGCCACAGGTATGATTATAAATGTTAGAAAATCTATCGTTTCATGTCTAAATGTTGAGGAGGATATAGAGGAATACGTCTCTTAAATTTTCCCTTTTGCAAACATAATCTTTGAGATTGGGCACAAATACCCAGGGCTCCATTTAAAACCAAATAAGTACAGGTCTGAAGATTAGATGGGGATAATTACAAAAATAGAAAAAATACTCAAGACATGGAGCCATAAGTGGCTTTCAAAAGCAAGAAGATTATTTTTTATCAAGTTTGTGCTAGTGGTGATTCCAGTGTACTGGATTTCCTTGGAAGTTATTCCAAAAGGAATATTAGAGAAACTCGGGAAGATTTATTTCTCATTTCTGTGGAGAGGTCAAAATAAATCATTTTCCTGTGAAAGATGGGACAGATTGGCGCTTCCAAAGGCTATAGATGGCTTGGGATTAAAAAATATATTCCTCTTCTCCAAAGCCTTGGAAGATAAAAGTATTTGGAGATTGATCTCCACTCAGTCACTATGGATAGATGTCATCATTCAGAAGTACATTACTTTAGATTCCATGGTTGAGTGTATTCATAAGACTAATAAAAAACATAGTAGCATCTCAAGCATTTGGAAGGTAACTTTGAATGCATTCGACCTCATTGGAAATTATTTGGTGTGGGAGATTGGGAATGGTCACAACTATACATTGGGTATTGATCCGTGGCTTGGAAGGGATTTTACTATCTTTTTCAGGATGCAGACCCAAATAAATCCTCTTTAAGGAACCAAGGTTGGATCATTGCAGAACACCTTGAGTTAGAAGGTGAAATAGCCAGGGAATGGTCAAATAATATAATGGCATTGAGTATGGAAAATATTCGTATATTAGAGAGAGAATATGAACTGTTTTGGGATGTCAATGATCATGTATATTACACCCCTAAATTAGGATATCTACAACTCATTTACACTATGAATAATAGAGATCTCAAATGGTGGTGGAGGAGACTTTGGAAATTAAAATTCCCTGCGAAAACAAAAATATTCATGTTGTGTATTCTAGAAAAGAAGGTTCCAACATGGGATGTGCTACAAAAGCGAGGTTTTGAGGCCACAGGTTGGTTTCCCCTATGTTAGAATGACTTAGAAATTGCTTTACACCTTTTTGTGAAATGATCCTTCACAAATAAGGCCTAGAAAGAATGCAAATTTATCATTGGTAAGTAGTTCCAATGGTAAAGTGAAAACACTGAGGACATATTTCAAGGATGGTTACATAATAGAGATTTTTCTCAAGCCAAAGATTTGGCCCTAATTATCTGTTAGGGAATTTAGTTGGCTTGAAACTAGGCCATATTTCAAGAAAAATCCTCCATTCTAAACATTGTAGCTACAAAAGGTTTTGGAATGTTATCTTACTTTCCACTGGAAAAAGAAGGGTCAGCGATAAGGATAATCATTGAAGAAAAAATTAATAAAAAAATTCCATGTAGATTTTTCGATGGTGCATCAGAATTATTTCCTCCTTCCTATGGAGGGGAAAACACCCTACATCTTTTTGAATCCATCTATTTCAAACAGAAGGTCATTCTGGGTCCTAGAACCAATAATTATGCAGAATTATTATCACTAAAGCTTCTTCTCCTTTTTGTTGTGGAAAAAGAATGTAGCAAAATCCATTTTTTTGGTGATTTGAGCTTGGTTATCAATTGAGTTAATGGAATACAACAGTGCCACAACATCCATTTGGAACCTCTTCTTGCAGATATTTTCAAGAAAAAATATGGCTTGTCATTTTTTTCGTGCAAACATGTCTACAGGGAAAAAGAAGAGCGAAGCTGATGAGATTTCTATTGAATGCCTTCAAATGGTTGTAGACCAATGGCACATCACATAACTCAACAATGAAGGATATTTTTCTTTCTACCATTGACCTTTTATCAATTGGAGTACTCAAGTTGTTGGTTGAATACATGGATATAGCATTAACAATTTTCCCTAGTTAGAGTATAAAGGATTTTGATCAGCTTATATATCGATCGATCTTATGAAGAAGTTATAGTTTGTTTCTTACCTTCTGATTGATGTAGACAACTTTACTATGTTTTTTTGCTAAGTCTATAAATGTCCATACAAGCAGGACATTATCAGGATGTGAATTGAAGCATTTTCCAACTTGATATCGATCAATAAGGGATATGTTCAAGTCTCTTTAAAGAGTATTTTATGTACTTCAATTAACTCATGCATGGAGAGTGGCGCTTCTAAAAGAACACTTTTTGGATACAATATGCCACTAGCATATCTTTAGCATGTAATTTTTTTTTTGTAAATAAAATTATTGATTTTTTCTTTGGAAAAAATATGTTTATTTAATTTTATATTTTATATTGAAAAATCAAAATCAAAATCAAAATACATTCATCTTAAAAAAAAGCTATTGATAAATCCATATTTAAGATGGATTCATCACTTAGATGTGGGTGTACAATGAAGGATACGTGGTTGTACGAGGCATTGGGACACCTGGAAGCTCCTTAACCACACTTCTCACTTCATAGATCAATGAGGTGGTTCTTTCAAGCATTCAAGCAGAGCAATACATGTGGGAGATTTGGGAAAGGTTTGGAATGTTAGGGAAATTACCCAAAGAGCTATAATCTGCAAAGGAAGATGGTGGAAACTTGGTTTAATCATCGCACTATGGGATGTCATTTGTGGTAGTGGTCATGGAAAAGCTATTCAACTACGATAGCATGATGATTGTGATGGAAAACGATGCAAAAAACCTATTCCTCCCAATTCGTTTTTTCATGGGTTTGGATGGGAAATTCCCATTCTTCATGGCTATAGCTTCATGTGTGTTGCTCTCTCACTAGTGTTTTAGAATGTGGTTGATGTGCAAAAGCTTTGGGATAGTGGTGGGATCCCTGAAATCTACTGGTGCAACACTGTAAGGCCGAAAACTAGAAGAGGCAAGGGAAAGGCTCAAAGGGGGCCCCATATGATCAGAATTGACAAAGAAGTGGCTAAATCAAAACAAGAATCTTTTTCAGGAGGTGAGAAAAGAATTTTTGGATTACCTTGGCCGGGTTAAAGCAGAAATTGATGCCAAGAAAGAGTCTTCGATTGTTGTTGAGGAACAACTTGATTGGATGAGTAAGATCACCAATGTCGGTTTGTCTTGGAATTGGGAAACCAAGCATGGAAAAATGACAATTGTGTACTATAAAACCAAAATGTTTCTTGGTAGAGCTTTGATGGACACTTAGGGGAGTTCCTTAGAGAAAAGAAGGCATGTGGTTGGTTTGGAAGAATGGAACAAAAATCAGATCATCCACATCAAAACTAGATCAAACATGATTGGGTCTATAATAAAAAAATTAGTGAGTTGCATCAACTCACAACAGGCCGAGTCTTCAAGACCAAATTTCCATAATTCTAGCAGATGTAATCAAGTTTTGAGGAAAGGGTTCCCGTGGTTACAATTTTAGATGATGTCTAGCTTTTAACTTTTTAGTGGTTTTCTTATGGTTCTAGTATGGAATTTGTTTTGGTTTCCCTTAAGGAATTTAGACTATTTAATTTTGCATCATTAAAATGAGGTGTTTAAATTAATATCTATTCCAGGTATTTAATTTATTCTTTATTTAGCATTTAATTTAATGCTTAAATTAATGTACTTAATATAATGAAAAATTAAAGTTCCCATGGGTTTAGAGCAATTGGTAATGACTAATTGAGATGAGAAGTTTTAAATGGAAGGTCACAAGTTCAAATCCCCGTGGTACTTGAAAAAAATATAAATATTTTATTTTATTATCCAACATGGATTTTTTAATAACTTTTATTTGTTTTTTTTAATTTTTATTTTATGGACCTATTTTTTATTTGCTTTTATTTCTTATTTCATGAGCTCACATGAATTTTTTTAATTATTTTTATTTTATTTTTGGTAACATAACGTTAGGAAAGTGACATCTCCCCCATACTAGGTTGTAGAGCACTTTGCTACTCTTGATGCAATTAAAATCATGAGATGACAAGATTTATAACTTAGTAAGGCGGAGAGGTACTTAAATTTTTAAATTACTTTAAATTATTTCATAATAAATGTTTATTTAATGTAAAATGAAGGAAAACATCTCTCGAGAGATTCTCCAGTCAGGGTTTCTGTAGGTCGCATGGGGTTGATGTGGTGGTTAGGGCTACAAATGTAAGTATCTTTATGGATTTTCTTTTTCCTTATGGAGGACTCTGAGGAAGAGTAGGTAGAATTCTTAGAGGATCCATATGAAGGTGTTGATATTTGGAAAATGTCGTTAGGAAGACAAATGGTGGTTGAGGGCCAAAAATTTTGCGTGGTTTTGTCAACATACTGGATCAGAAGTTTTCAGCGATAAGTAGTATGGGGAATTCTTGTCCATTTCTTGTTGTTTTCATTGAGGAGGCATCTGAGCACTATCCCTTTTCAGGGAACACATCCCTTTTGTGGCCTATGGAGATTTTTTCTGTCACAGAAAACCCCGAGCTGTAGTGAAATAGGAGGCTCATTATGATCGAGTGGGATCGAGGGGTTTCCCTTCCTTGTTTCCTTCTTTGAGAGATTCTACGGGGGTCTTTGAGTAGGAGGATTTATTGTCCAACCAGTCTATGTAGGTAGGATTACAGACCTACCAAAACCTTAGCTTGAGCCTTCCTATCCCAGGCTCTTTTGCCATCGACATCCACCTCACTATTCCAGCAAGCACTTAAAACTAGTCTATGGGTTCTCCTATGACCAGGGAAAACAAAAAATTACTCAGCCATCACAAGGGACATCCTACTTTGGTTGAAGAGGAACTGCATCATGAGCACTTTGACATTGCTGTGCCCAATGAATCTAGCCTAGAGTATGTGATGCAAGTCGCTCCGTCGCAACAAGGTTCTTGCTTAACAATACACATGACATGACCATAAATATTTACACAGATGAGATGAAAACAACATGCCAGAAGCTGGCTTCTATTACTTCTTTGAATCGGTTACAATACAGAATAACTGTAAATACAAATAACTAACTATTTGTCGGCCTCAACCATTGCAATACAGAAGTAACTGCGGTGTGCTCTCTCAGTGTGTCGACCTCACCCTCTCCTAGTTCACTACTGAACTCTGACCTATCGCTCGATCTTCCCTTCGGCTCTGCTTGACTCTCCAAAATGCCAAGTCCTTCAATTGATCCAAAGTCCCCCATCTACTACTCTGCTGCTGTTGTTCCTGATACCACTGCGATCCCCGAGACACGCATTGTTTGTCAGCTGATCCTTCCACAATATGGTAGACTTGCAACTGTCAGTGTCCCAACCATGCTGCATAGCCTCTTCTTATGACGACATCTGTCATGTCTTCACCCACCTGCAATAAATGCCATTAACTTCCTTAGAAACCTCGAACTGTTTCCAAGAACGCTCCTTGACTTCTATGCTTCCTCTAACAAGCTACAGTAAACCATCATGTCGGCCATACTATCCTCCGTGAGCTTTGACTCAACTTGGATCATGCCTAAAACATCTCGAAGTCGCGGCTCAACAACATGTCGACCTTTCCATGACTCTGCGGAAACTTGTCACCTATCGACATTATCATGTCGACTATCGACTGTCGTCTGTCGACACTGACCTCTCGACTCTTGACCTCTTCACTCCTGTCGACTACTTCAACAGCTTCTACTCGACTTATTGACTTCGACGAGTGAATCTGATTCAAGCACTAGCAGTCGTTAGCAATCCCTTTGGTTGGATCCCTTCTATCGATCAACTTCCACTGATCTTCCTAGGCTCTGATGCTCCTACATCAAACTCCCCAGGTGAAAAAGAACTCGACTGCTTCGTTAGTCTCCTGAACTCTTCTTCAAAAATCCATGTCGCCTTCTGCAACTCATCATCTCTCCATCGTACCAAGTATTCCTTCCTTTGTGAACTGCTTGTTGTTGATGTATATGTAACTTCAGAATGTATTTTACCCATGTATATTGTATTCGATGTTATTATTCCTCTATATGGAAGTGTCGTCATTTATATTGTAAGTGTCGTAACTTATACTTGATGGGTTATTAGACCACCTTGATGGGGTTGGCCCTGTATGAGTCATGTGGGTAAATGGGTTATTAGACCACCAAGTGTGGGGTCGGCCCAGATTAAGGTAACCATGGGTTATTAAGCTAAGATAGACAAGTCGGCCACATTAGTTTAATGGGTAGGACAGGACAAGTATAAATAGAGATTGGGATATATCTAATTGATAAGTCATTACTCAATTCTATCTCTCTCTCAGAAATTGGCGCACTTGTGAGTAGGAGGATCATCTACTAGGGTAAGACTATCTCTTACACTTTGGTTGTACTTTGGTTGTATCATTACTCTATCTATCTCTGAGGAAGCTGCGGGTTTTTTCACCTTCTTGGTTTTCCCCGGTAAAACTCTGTGTCTCTTGTGTGCTTGCATTATTGTGTCCATGATTAATATGATGTATATATCCTATACATGTTATTCTCTCAGTTAAGATCTTAGATCAGATTGAAAATTCTAAAAAACTAACATGGTATCAGAGCTAGCCTGAAAGAAGGCATGGTATGGCATGTATGACACTTGTTGCACTTGCGATGCTAGGGCTTGATATAGAAAAAACCAGTCATCGTAGAACTTTATCTATAAATCCATTTCAGCGAGGTTTCAGGATCTGAAACTCTTATAGGTCGAAGATAAGATCCCCATGTACCTTGTGTCTGAAGCACAACTTCTAATTCATTGTACTTTGTGTTTTATGATCTGTATAATCTAGGGTTTCCGCCTCTTCCAAATCTGAGTCATTAACAAGTGACCTTGGAAAAAAGGTCATAACATGGGATAGGAAGATCCAAATGAAATTTCATAAAGTTCAGGACTTTAATTGCATAGGCAAAAGGTCACGGACTTTAATTGCATAGGCAAAAGGTTCAGAGGCTGAAAATGAACAAGGGACACGTGGCACTCCATACAAGTTCTCTCTCTTGTTTTATCCCATAAACAGGTTACATTGCGACACTTGGAATAACTCTCTCTCAAAGAATCCAATTGAGGTCAGACCTGTGGGGTTGGAAAGATGACAGGTCATGCTACGACAAGTAGAAGTTTTAGACGCTGTGGATTCATAATTTTGGAGTTACACCAGAAACAATCAGGTGCATATTTCTGTCAAAACAGAATTAGATTTTGAGCACCTTCATTCATGGCTCCGGGAATTAGCGTTTCTGAGAAAGTTGGTATTTTTGTAATCGGAGACCATGGCTGAATGCTACTCATCAAAATTGAAATTTAGAGACCAATATAAAAAAAATTTGTTGGGTAGAAGGCCGAGCTTGATCAAACCCTAGTTAAGGACTTTGATCGAAAAAGTGGAAAATTAGGGCTTCTGCAAAAGTTGGAATTTTTTAAGTCTATGACCACGGCTGGAAGCTCCTCAGAAAAATCAAAGTTTAGAGCTTTGGATCGAACCTTTTGGATGGACAGAAGGGTGGGATTTATTAAACCCTACTTCGGGATCCTGTCTAGAAGATCCAGAAGTTTCAAAGGCAATTTTGAGGGGTGAAACTTTGTAGTTTTCAAATTCTGAGTATACCAGGTTGATCAGCTCATCAAGGCGCATCTATCTATCCTTTCAGAAGTTTGAAATTCAAAGTTTGAATTTTTAGGATTTCCCTAACAAACCCTAATCCAGCTCCAGATCTAGTTTCTGCAAATCAAGTGGATTGGGTTAATCCTAGAAGAAAATGGATTGGTCACCTACATAAGTGAAGAAATTCCAGTTTCAGAGGGAGATAAGGTTAAGGCCTTACATAGGGAGATTACAAGCAATCTCAATAGGTATGACTTATCCAGGTATGTTTCGAGATCTGTTCATGATTAAGTTTATGGTATGTTTGTCCTCATTAAGGTTAGTACAATCTTGATTAACTTTAGACTTGTCGTATCAGCTTAATAAAATTATGAATACACGATAGAAGATATTCATTGATTAGGGTTTTGACACTTATGATTGTACTAATGCATTATGGTGTTGTATGAGGTTCATGTTGTCCTCTAACATGAAAGGTACATCAAGAAAGACAAATCATGTTCTAGTTCAAGAACATATGACCATGGTGACATGAAGACAAATATTCATCCATTGTCATGGATCACATAGAATATCTACTTACGAGGTATGTATAACTTGGTTCTATAATGATTAACGTATGAGATATGCAGGTTACTAGCACAAGTCACTAAAGAGAACAAGAACACATTGCTAGACATAACTAGCAAATATGATAACCAGGTATGTTTTTCCTATATCAAGTTAGAATCCTACCATGTGTTAGGATCTTATACTGTTGTATGGTTGATAATGATTATTCATGAAGTTAGAAATGTAAGTAATCAAGGGTTTATGCATATTATGTCTCTTACATTGATTGCTGATATGACTAACCAGTAAAGTCCTTTGGTCAAATAAGAATGTGCATGAGTAAAGGAAGTATTCCCTGAAACCTTGAATACTAATGTTTATTATCTATTTTTAAAATGATCATTTCTATACATGTTTAAGATTATTTTGTTTCTGATAGTATTGAGATTATACTAATAAATGTATGATTATGTATGAGATCTCGAGGATATCGCAATAATGATACTTGTAAGCATGCATAGTGATCGAGGATGGATATAAGTTCAAGGACAGTTAATCCAAGAAGCAAAGATCAAGAGGGAGCACACTCCAGTAGTTTCTGCAAGGATGCAAATATTCAGAGGGAGTCGACCACTTCTCACAATCCACATCAGAATGGAGTTGTAGAAAGGAAGCAAAGACTGAGAGGGAGTCAACCCAACAAACAAACAAAGATAAGTATTTGAATTATCATTTCTTGCATATTTGATTGGTTAAATAATACTGATGTTCCTAGAATTAGGATGTGTATTTTGGTATATTAGAATAATTGCATTAATGAAAAGCATACCACTAGTATGCATGTAATGGGTAAGTGGCCTATGGCACTGTACAACATTCCATTGCTACTTATCTAGAATGAAACCTCTTTGCTGACATGTTGGGAGTTGTGCACACTCTTAAACAATGTTCTGGTAAAGATTGGAAGGCATCTAGAAAGTTACAGGATATGGATAAATGATGTTGTATTGAAGCATTGGAGAAAATAATTGCATGACTGTATGACATATTTCTGTATGTGTAAGAATTTGTTCTGAAAAATATGAGAAGTTTCTAATCATGCAATTTAACTTGTTTTGTAGGAAAAATCATATATGAGCACCTACAAAAGAAGGACTACAACATTTGTTTCAGCAACAAAGTTATCTATTGAAGATATTGAATATATTGAAGTTCCCAGGATTCAGGAAGAATGCCATGATCGAGGAATACCAGTTGATCATGAAGAATGATGTTTGGGATGCAGTCCCTAGACCTGAAGGAAAGTCTATTGTGATTTCCAAATAGAGCTATAAGATCAAGCATGCTGTAGATAGTAGCATGGAGAAATGCAAAGCGAGGTTTGTAGCTTGTGGCTTCTCCCAGAAAGAGGGATTGAGTATGAAGAGACTTCTACACCTATAGCTAGGCACACTTTCATTAGATCAGTACTTGCTCTGGCCGCAGTGATGAAATGGAAGATACACCAGATGGATGTCAAGACAACTTTCTTGATTGGTGTAGTTGAAGAGAAAGTGTATGTGGAGCAGCCACTTGGGTTTGAGACACATGACCAAGAGTCACATGTGTGCAAACTGAAGAAAGCCCTGTATGGTTTGAAATAGGCAGCGAGGATCTGGTATGGCAGATAGATGGATTTCTATCCAGTTCGGGCTCTAGCAAGATTAAAGCAGATTCCAACCTTTACTACAAGGTTGAGGAAGGCAATCTAGTGATACTACTTTTGTATGTGGATGACCTGTTTGTTATAGGTGAGGATAGATTGATTTCCAACATGCAGCGAAAGCTTGCTTCTGAGTTCAAGATGAAGAACTTGGAGATGATGCACTACTTTCTAGGCATGGAGGTGTGGCAGAGTGTAGATGGAATCTTTCTTGGACAAGGGAAGTATGCAGTAGAGATCCTGAAGATTTTTGGGATGATGGACTGCAATGCCATGGCCACACCTATGGCATCGAACCTGAAGCTTCTGTGTGATGCTTCATCTAAGCCGGTTGATGTCACTATGTATCGTCAGATGATTGGGTCCTCTATGTACCTGACAAACACGAGACTAGATATTTGCTTTGCAGTGAACACATTGAGCCAGTTCCTAATGGATCCGAGAGGTGTTCACCTGGTTGTTGTAAAGCATATTTTGGGGTACTTGAAGGGTACGGTTGATTATGGGCTCAAGTATGATGTGAATCAAAAGTTTAAACTACAAGGTTATGTTGATTTAGATTGGGAAGAAAGTGCTACAGATAGAAAGAGCACTTCTGGGTGTTTATTCAGTATGCGATCAGGTGTGATCTCTTGGTTTGGCAGGAAGCAGTCCTGTGTAGCACTGAGTATAGATGAAGCAGAGTATGTTGCAGCTTGTTCGGCTAGAGTTGAGACAGTATGGCTCCACAAGTTACTGTCTGAGCTATTTGATCTCCCATTGGATGCTACTGGTATCTTTTGTGACAACCAGAGTTGTGTGAAGCTGTCTGAGAACCCGGTGTTCCACAATAGGTCGAAGCACATTGAGATCAAATATCACTATATCAGGGATATAGTGCAGAGAGGAGCAGTGAATCTCTTGTATGTTGCGACGGACGAGTAGATTACAGATGTGCTGATGAAACCGCTAGCTAGAGTGAAGTTCGAGTACTTCAGAGAGAGGCTTGGTGTTCTTCAGATTGACGACACTTCGAGGAAGAAGTGATGGACACATTTGCAGGAGCCATTCCAAGCATGGTGAGAGGAGCATCCTTCCCATGGCTATGGATGTAAGCGCTGGATGATGAGCATCAGGATGATGATCCAGTTACTGCTCTATATATGCATCATGTTGGATGCTTGTTATGATCAGTTCGATCATGTATGTATATGCATCATGTTGGATGCTTGGACCATGTATCTGTATATTGGGTCGATACTATTGTATGATCAGGTGGATCATGTATGATAATATGGATCAAGTGGATACGATTGTAGATCATGTATGTTGATATATATCAGGTGGATCATGTATATATGTATGTATCAGGTGGATACATTGTATGATCAGGTGGATCATGTATGATAATATGTACAGGTAGATACTTGCTATGCATCAGATGGATGCATTGTATGATCAGGATGATCATAGATGACGAGCTTCAGGATGTTTCTCCAAATGACATGCATCAGAATGATGCAGTGATGATGATCAGGATGATCATGTGTGATGAGTATCAGGACGATACTCTGGATGATATACATCAAGATGATGCTATGTTGATAATTAGGATGATCATATGTGATGACATGTATCAGGTGGATACAATACATAATCAGTTGGATTATGTGTGATGAGTTCCGAAAACACAGATGCACATGAGCTTTTCGGACATGGTTGTAGATGTGTTCTCCCATGGCTGCGATGTAATTGCTAGGCTTTTCCGACATGGTGGCAGATGTGTTCTCCCATGGTCATGATGTAATTTCCAGGGCCATTCGAGCATGGTTGTAGATGTGTTCTCCCATGGCTACGATATAAGTGCTAGGGCCATTCGAGCATGGTTGTAGATTTGTTCTCCCATAGCTGCGATATAAGTGTGTGCGCCATTCGAGCATGGTTGTAGATGTGTTCTCCCATGGTTGCGATATAAGTGTTGGGCCATTTGAGCATGGTTGTAGATGTGTTCTCCCATGGCTGCAATATAAGTGCTATGCCATTATTGCATGGTTGTAGATGTGTTCTCCCATGGTGTATATGTAAGTGCTGTGTGATGTGCATCTAGGTTGTGCTTCGTGAATGATGATCATGAGTATCAGGATGATACTTTGTGGTCGTGGACAGGTTGTGCAGTAGCATGTAAAAGGTCCTGGGAGATCTGATAGGTTGATCTGTGTGCTCGTAATCAGTCCTGAGATGCTCTTTCAAGGTTTTGTTGACTCATGTAATAAGTCCTGAGGATTCCATAGTATGGCTAGTGATGAAGACCTGCAAGTGGTAGGCCTACATCCAGTATGAAAAAGGACTGTCTCTATAGAACTTCCTATGATGAGTAGTTCAGAGATTGATTGAGATAGCGGCTGCAATGATGATGACGATGATTCAAGGATGATGATTCGCTGATGATGATCCAAAGAAGAAGACTTGTGCTAGCAGATCTGTGTTGAGAAATACCTTCCTAGTTAAGAGGGAGTGTTGATGCATATGTAACTTCAGAATGTATTTTACCCATGTATATTGTATTCCTATAGAGATTTTATTCTTCCTCTATACGGAAGTGTTTGTATTCCTATAGAGATGTTATTATTCCTCTATACGGAAGTGTCGTAATTTATATTGTAAGTGTCATAACTTATACTTGATGGGTTATTATACCACCTTGATGGGGTCGGCCCTGTATGAGTCATGTGGGTAAATGGGTTATTAGAACACCAAGTATGGGGTCGGCCCGGATTAAGTTAACCATGGGTTATTAGGCTAAGCTAGACTAGTCAGCCCCATTAGTTTATTGGGCAGGACAAGACAAGTATAAATAGAGATCTGGAGATCTCTATTTGATCACTCATTACTCACTTCTATCTCTCTCTCAGAAAGTGGCGCACTTGTGAGGAGGAGGATCATCTACTAGGAGAAGACTATCTATTGTACTTTGGCTGTACTTTGGTTGTATCATTGCTCTATCTATCTCTGACAAAGTTGCGGGGTTTTTCACCTTCTTAGTTTTCCGCGTTGAAACTCTGTGTCTCTTGTGTGCTTGCATTATTGTGTCCATGATTAATATGCTATAGATATGCTGTACATGTTATTCTCTCAGTTAAGATCTTAGATCAGATTGAAAATTCTGAAAAACTAACACTTGTATGCCTGACTTCGTGTTCCTCTATTACTTCTGTGATCTCCTCCTTGTGTCGATCTGGAATCTGCGCTGCCCAGTTGATGTTCGACACTTCTGCGCTTGAGCATAGACCAAGTCTCCTTCGCTGAACAAATGTAGTCTCTTCTTTCTGTCGGCTTGCAACTTGTATGTTGCATTGCTCTTTTCTATGCACTTTCGCACATCTTCATGAACTTCTTTCATGTGCTCTGCGAATGATTTTGCATTCGCCCTCATTCCGGTTTCTATTGGCAACTTGACCAAATCCACCACTCCATGTGTGTTTCTTCCCTGAACAATCTAGAATGGGCTCAAACCTGTCGACCGATTCACATAATTGTTGTATGCGAACTCTGCTTGCGCCAACACATTTTCCCACTGCTTGGGTCTATCGGTCGTCAAACATATCAGAAGGTTTCCCAAACTTCTGTTCAGTACCTCGGTCTGTCCGTCTGCCTGCGGATAATATGTTGAGCTAAAATGCAGCCTCCTGTCTAGTTTCTTCCATAGGGTTCTCCAGAAATGCCCCATAAACTTGGTATCTCTGTCCGATGTGATACTCTTCAACAACCCATGTAGTTTGACTACTTCTTTGAAGAATAGTACAGTAATTCTTGTGGAGTCACTTGTCTTCCAACACGAAATAAAGTGTGCCATTTTTGAAAATCTGTCAACTAGAATGAATATTGAGTTGCTTCCTTGCTGCATCTTCGGCAATCCTAGCACAAAATCCATGCTCAGGTGCTCCCATGGGGTATTTGGTACTCAAAATAGTGTATACAACCCCATTTTCTAACTTATTCCTTTTTCCAAATGGAAAACTCTACAATGTCGTACCCACTTTTTGACATCTCTCGCCATTCCTGGCCAATAATACTTTTCTTCGACCAATGCCCTGGTTTTGTCGATGCAAACATGACTTACTAATCTATCGCTATGCAAATCTCGAATTAGGTTCTCTTGCACTGATCCTCTGGGAATACATAACTATTGTCCCCTAAACATGCATCCTTCTTGGACAAAATAATCCAAATATGGAGTTCTATCGACACTCCATGGTTCACGACAAGCTTCCCATGCTTTCACAAAATCTCCGTCTATCGCATACTCTGTCTTCCCCGACTCTATTCTTGTTTCCTAAACTGTCGCCGTGTTCAGCAATGCAACTCTTCTACTTAGCACGTCGGTAACCTTATTTGACTTGCCCGACCTATGTCACAACATGAACGTATATCCCTGCAGGAATTCGACCCATTTCACGTGTCGTTGATTTAACTTTGACTGAGTATTCAAATACCTCAGCGCTTGATGATCTGTGTACAACACAAATTCCTTGGAAACAAATAATGCCTCCACTTCTTCAATGCCTGGACAATAGCATAGAATTCCTAGTCATAGACTGAATATTTCGCTTCGCGTCATCCAATTTTTCACTAAAGAATGCAATTGGTCGACCCTCCAAGCTCAACACTGCTCCAATTGTGATTCCACTTGCGTCGCAATCGACCTAGAAAACTTTGTCGAAATCTGGGAGCACCAACACTGGGCTCTCAGTGACCTTTTCCTTCAACTTGTTGAAATCTCATTGGGATGCTTCCGTCCACTTGAACTCCCCTTTGTGCATACACTGTCAACGTTGCGCAAATACGACTAAATCCCCTAATGAACTTCTTGTAGAAAGTGGTAAGTCCATGGAAATTCCTCACTCCAGTCGTGCCTATCAGTTCAGTCCAATCCAATATTGCCTTCACCTTTTCTAGGTCCATCACCAACACTTTACCTAAGATTACGAATCCCAAGTATACCAGTTCTTCCTTCATGAAGAAACACTTTTGCAGGTTCACCATCAGCTTCTCTTCCTGCAACTTCTGCAATACCTGTCGAATGTGCCCCAAGTGTTCTTCCTTGTTTTGACTGAAAATCAGAATGTCATCTAGATAGACTACGACAAACTTTCCCAAGAATAGTTTTAGTACTTCATTCATCAATTGCATGAACATACTGGGTGCATTAGTCAATCCAAAAGGCATGACTAACCACTCATATAGCCCTTCCTTTTTCTTGAATGTTGTCTTCCATTCATCTCTTTCTGTAACCTGAATCGGGTGATAACTGCTCTTCAGGTCTATCTTCGTGAAGTACTTCGCTCCACTCAAACAATCCATCAAGTCGTCCATCCTCGGAAATGGAAACCTATACTTGATCATGATCTTGTTGATAGCTCTAGAGTCTGTACACATCCTCCATTCTCCACCTTTCTTCAGTGCTAATACTGCTGGTACTGCACATGGACTCAAACTCTCTCTGATCAACCTTCTATCCAACAACTCCTCGACCTATTGATTGATTTCTTGACCTTCTGTCGGACTCATCCTATGAGGTGCCTTGTTTGGCAAACTCGACCTTGGAATCAAGTCGATATGATGGGATACACTACTTGTCGGCGACAATCATATTAATGTCTCATCGACCACTATGTTGTGAAACTCTTCGAGCATCTTTCCGACTTGACCGGAATTTTCTCCACTCTCGCACTCTCGACACATGGTCCTTTCAGAATGATAGCATAACACCTCGACTAATTTTCCTCTTCTGTAAGGAATTCTTTCGCTGAACACATCAGCATGCATTTCTCCCAAAACTTGCTGTCACCTTGCTTACTGTCGGCTTGCTCCTCCGGTTTCGGCTTAAGAGTCCTTTTCACACCATTTTTTCACACTGTGACTGTGTTGGCTCTACCATCATAGATCATTTTCTGATCATATTTCCATGGTCTTCCTAACAATAGATGGCACGCGTCCATTGGGATTATGTTGCACAATACACTGTCCTCTAACTTCCCAACCTTGAAGTTAATCAGGAACTATCTGGTCACCTTCACATGGTGTCCTTTACACAACCATGAGATCTTGTAAGGGTGTGGATGTTCTTGACATCTCAACTTTTCTTTCTTGATCACCTTTGTCGACACAAGACTCTCAGTGCTTCCGCCATCAACTATGGTCTTGCACCACCATTTTCCAATTCGTACTTTCGTTCGAAAGATCGCCTTCCACTGTGGTGGCTCTTGCTCGTCGCATCTGTCGTCCAGAACCAGTGTCTTGCTTTCTGTCATGGCCCAACTTTTCTTCTTACCATCCCCACTACTGTCGGATGCCAATTCTTCCCTCTCATCGACTTGCTCATCTTTTTGACGTCTAGGTTTCATATGCCTTGTGTCCCGCTCCACGATACTTGTAACAGATTATGGATGGTCTGTTAGCTCCTCTTCTATTGAATGGACCACTTCGACCATACGCACCTCGACCGCGGTTCTCTCGACCACCACGTTGGTTATCTTGCGCTTTCGCCCTTGTCGATTTCCCTTCCGCATGTCGACTATCTTCGAAAGCTTCCTTCCTGTAACCACTACTTTGGCCTTTCACAGTAATAGTTCTCATACCCCGACCAGTCGTCCTTCCTTTGGTCACAATGGATTTTCTTGATAGTTTCTCTTCTTCCTTTAGAGCTAACTGGTAGGCTTCACCCACTGCTCTGAATCTAGACATGCTCAGTTCATCCTAAATGGCATATTTCAAGTCCTTCACATACCTAGCAACAACTTCTTATGTTTCATCGATTTGCCCCGATATTATCGACAGTCTGTAGAACTCTTCCGTGTAGTCCTTCACGGTCATCTCCTTTTGTCAAAAGTTCTGCAACTTCTTGAACAAGAAAATCACATATTCGTTCGACAAGAACTTCCCTTTCAGCTTGGCGACCATCCTGTCCCAAGACTTGATTTTTGCCTCTCCCTTCTTGACTATGTCAGCGTCAACATTGTCCCACCACAATGAGGCATGACCCTTCAACCTCAGACATGCAATCTTAACCCGCTTAAGATCCTCGATCTGCTCTATGTCGAAGTATTTCTCCATCTCTCTGAACTAGTTGATCAAGTCTTCTGGATCCATACTTCCTGAGTACGTACGAACGTCTATCTTTTCTCGACCTCTCATATCTGTCAGAAGCTTGATGAGTATTTCTTCTGGTTCATCTTCCACTGCTTCCCGTGGTTCCACTTCTTCGACTTCCTCATCGTTGTGGTCTGACACATCAAGAATACAACCACACCTTTGGATTTCTTTGATCGCTACGACTTCATTTGTCAAAGTTCGCATCATTCGGATGCATTCGTTGAACATCTCTCGATCAACTATGACTACTGTGCCACGCGCTCTTCATCCTCAGACATTAATGCCTCTGTGAGCCATTTTCAACCTTTGCTGAAACTCCCACTCGTCCAATCGCAACCAGACTTCAAAAAGTCGTGTACAACCCTACCCAACCTCAGCTGGAGTTTTTCAAAGCACTTGCAGGCTCAATATCACTCAAAGTTCTTCCGTGCATAGGGATTCACTTCCCGCTCTGATACTAACTAACGCAAGTTCGGTCGGTATCACTTCTCTTCCTTCTCAATGGGATTCAACCAAACTCACTTCCGGGCTTTGATACCAACTGACGTAAGTGGCCCTATCGTAACAAGGTTCTTTCTTAACAACACACACGACAGGACCACAAATGTTTACATAGACGAGATGCAAAAAAATGCCCAAAAATGGCTTATATTACTTCTCTGAATCGGTTATAAAGCGGAATAACTGTAAATACAAATAACTAACTATCTATCTGCCTCAGCCATTACAATACAGAAGTAACTGTGGTGTGCTCTCTCTATGTGTCGAGCTCACCCTCTCCTAGTTCACTACTGAACTCTGAGCTATGGCTTGATCTTCTCTTTGACTCTGCTTGACTCTCCAAAATTCCAAGTCCCTGAACTGATCCAAAGTCCCCCATCTTCTGCTTTGATGCTATTGTTCTCGAGACCACTGCGATCCCTGAGACATGCATCCCTTGTATTTTTATCCTTCCACGATCCTGTAGACTTGCAACTGTCAGCATCCAGACCGTGCTGCATAGCCTCTTCCTTTGATGACATATGTCATGTCTTCACCCACATGCAATAACTACCATTAACTTCCTTAGTAACCCCAAACTGTTTCCAAGTACACTCCTTGACTTCTACTCTTCCTCTGACAAGCTACAGTAAACCATCACATTGGCCATACTATCCTCTGTCATCTTCGACTCACCTGTCGGCTTTCACTCTACGCTTAGGCTTCACCAGTCCACCCCTTCCTCCTATTTGGGCTCATGCCCAAAACCTGTCGAAGTCGTGGTTTGAAAACATGTTAACCTTTCCCCGACTCTACAACAACTTGTCTCCTATCGAAATTAACATGTCGACTATCGATTGTCATTTGTCGACATTAACCTGTCAACTCTTGACCTCTTCACTCCTGTCGACTGCTTCGACAGCTTCTACTTGACTTATTGACTTCGACGATTCAATCTGCTTCACGCACCAACAGTCATCGGTACTCCCTCTGGTCGGCTCCCTTCTGTCGATCAACTTCGACTAATCTCCCTAGGCTTTGATGCTCTTGCATCAGTCTGCTCCTATAAACACTAGCAAAGGGAGGGACAAGAAAGCAAGGTGCGTTACCCAAAGGCACGAGGAGTTCGAGTTTGTCTTTTGAAAGGACATTAGGATGAATATGGTCAACGAGGTTGTGGATAAGGAGGTGGTCGATAGGGCTCGAGGTAGGCGGATTGAGTTGGAATTTCTGAAGACTTGGGAAAAGGAGAATTGGGGTAATAAAATTAGTTACCCTATGAAGGTCAAATCTATGGTGCGGGGGTGCGTTGTTTTCATCCTGGAATCCTAGGACGATTCCCAATGGATTATGAGTCAAAACTAGACTATCAATTTGATTCATGTCTTCATGAAAAGATGGACCCACATCTTTGACCCCAAGAGAGAGCGACTAAATGTGGCTCTGATTTGGTTTCATCTATAGGGACTTCAATTAGAATTTCGATCCCTAGATGCATTTAAGCACATTGGAAATTCTCTTGGGGTATTTTTGGATGTAGAAATGTCTTTTAGATGGACAAAAAAAAAATATTTTGCTTGTATATTGGTAAAGATGGATATACATGTTGGATTGTTGAAGGAGTTGAAATTGGTCAGGGGGTATAATTTCTTCTTGCAACATCTTGATTACGAAGGCATTCAATTATTATGTTGGTAGTGTCAAGAGGTCGACCACATTGCGAAGGATTTTTCACTCACATTTAAATGCTCTAATGAGGGAGTGCCATGGAATAAGAAACCCCATAGGTTGTATGACAAGGTGGAAGGGAACCTAAGCTCTAGTTTGGAGCTTCCTAGAGAGGGTGCCCCTCTTCCTCTAGGTTTACCGAAGAATGTTCGCAACCTAGAAGAAATTTATGTTCCATGCAACAATTCTCCTAGAATTAAGATCGATGTGGAAGAAATAGAACAAGAACAAACTATAAGTGCACATTATAGACCTTAGAGGCTGCACTAGATATGGCGGAAAAGGATATGTTTATAGATGTATTGGAGAAAACTCACTATGGCTTGGGAATACCACAACAGACAGATGACTACCAGAAATCTACTCAATTCTCAAAACAATGCTATTATAAATGACAATGTTAAAATAATGGAGAAATGTAACGAACCTTGATCCAACGTTTGATGTCGATCCCCATTGGAGCTTTCAATCCGCGCACATCCAAGCACTTGTAATCTGCAAATTAGTCTTGACAGCCAATATCTAACAAGTACATGTGATATATAAATGACATTAACATTATCAATAACAATGGTCCATAATATCATAAGCAAATGTAACTCAATGTATAATA
Organism: Larix kaempferi; assembly: GCA_027924585.1. Taxonomy (NCBI): domain Eukaryota; kingdom Viridiplantae; phylum Streptophyta; class Pinopsida; order Pinales; family Pinaceae; genus Larix; species Larix kaempferi. Next base: position 11,320,090 of record BSBM01000087.1, read on the forward strand.
AATGACATTCACACCATGAATGGACAAGAATATGAGTATTTCTATTAATGAACAAGAAGAAGTACAAAGTGATACGACCGCTTTCCGGCAACCAATTTGAACCAAGATCTAGATCAATCCACTTCTACCTCCACCACTTCTATCCTCCATGAAAGGCAAACTCAAACTAGCAAGGAGTTTGGAAGGTGAACATAATTGGTTCACAACTACAAGGATCAATGAGTGCAGACTCAAGATAGGGCAAAAATCCACTAGAGTGCCTTTACTATTCTCTTCTTCCTCCCATCCATAAGCCACATGTGCTCAATATATAGTCCTCTCAAAGGTAGGTGAAAAGACTCATCGAGACGTTACTTGGGTAGATGGAGAGCCAAAGGTCACCCAATGACCGTTTTTGGGAGTAAAAAGTAATAAAATAGTGGTTTTTACCATTTTACTTGATACCCGCAGGATATAGGGATGCAACTTGTGGGTACGCATGCTATAGTGATGCAACATGTAGGTAGGAACAAAAATAGGGTAGACTGGTATCACTGAAGGATGAAAATGGATCTGAGTCACTGAAATGGATCCTACAGGCCAAAAAATGTTGATGCTCATAGGGTGGAAGATTTCTGTGTAACAGATGCCCCCTAATGTGTGAGGTCAGAGACTGAAATGTGCTATGATGGTCGAAATACATTATAAAACTCAGAAGTGGAATGATGGAGACACAAGTGGAAAGAACGGATCACTCATCATAGTACAATAGTATCTCTGAATACATGTTGGTATAGTACAACAATCTAATACAATGGCCATGAATAGGCAATACATAAGTAAATATATGTCACAAGTGATCATAGCCATGATCCCTCTACAGTAAGATATGGTCTTCTGCTGAAAAGAAGACAACTGGTGCAAAACTGGAGGTACAAACTGTTGAAATCTGAGAGGTGATATCTCAGATGTAAATTCAGAGACATATGTAGCATACTGAATGCCACAATCGCCTGGGGTCTTCTACACAAGTTTTCGATGGTGCAAGTCTCATCAAGTGAATAAAGGAGTTGGAGTCGAACCTGATGAGACATCATCTGATTACTGGTCATTGATGTATACCTCTAACAGACGCGAGATGACCCACCAACAATGAAAATGGGAATCAAGGCACAAAGCACAATCATTAGAGTGTGAATAAATGGGTTGAAGTCGAACACTAGGATGAATCCATCAATTAGGGGACATGGATGTATTCCCAAAACTGTCAATGGTGAAAGAACCTGCCACTAATGACTGCAAGCCTCAAGGTACTCAACCGAACTCTAAGCCTCAAGTCCCAGAATAAATGAGTTGAAGTCGATTGAATGAGACTCACTGGAAGGAGAGCATTAAGGCATCCCCCATCAACCAACACAAGGTACCAGCAGTGCTGAAAGATTTGGAAGATCTCAAGTGAAACGGACTGACTCAATAAGGATGGACGACATGTAATAGTCAATATATCTGAGGAGTGGCCGACACTCGTTTAAGGACTTCCTTCGAACGAGAGTATGAGTAGATGGATAGACTCAGGAAACATAGATTTGACATAAACTGTGCAGTGCAGAAGGCGTTATAGAGGGCTCCATAATGATTGGAAGCTTAACCAATCGATGGAGAAAACTGAGAAACAAGTACAGCTCCTAAGGCCCAACTATAGCCCCGACTCATAATGTATGGAGTGGAATGAATGCTCTGTTCAAAGGCGACACAACAACTTCCAATAAGAAATAGTGACCATAATCCCGTCCGGCTTTTTGGAATATTTGATTTTTTTTGTCTTTTTCATATTTGAGAAAAGCTTGAAAAAGAATAAAATTGCTTATAGTACAACAAGTGAGGGAATGAATGTCAAATAGCTAGCAGACTAGCCCCAAGCAGTGGAACATACCTATGTTCAATGCAAGGAAGTGCATGCAGGATGTGGACACTCGGGGGTGTGTTCCCTCAGGGTCAAAGGGTCATCACATTGTGAAGGGAAAATATATAAGCTTTGCAGGGCTTGACAGGGAAAGTGCTCATGCACCAGGCTAACAATTGAGTAAGCGGGAGCCGACACAAGGCTCAAGGAGCAAGCAGGATGATGCAATGCAATCACACATGATATAACTGAGGGGAGTCCTTAAGGGAGATGGCCAGCATAAGACAAAGTAGAGCATGAGTCTTCATCACAACGTCATGGTGTGACTACAAAGGACTCCCAATCCTGAGGACAAACAACGGCATGGGAACCAAGAGCATAATGGGGTTCTAACTAGGGTACCCATGTTCGGGAAAGCCCTACCACCACATGACGACACTTCTATAATAGTGTGAAGGTTCCGTGTCAGTCACGAAGCGGGGTTGCACCTAGGGTTTATGAAAAGTAGTCAAAGTTCAAATGCATAATGCATGTGAAAATGGCATCTAACCTATATGCCAGGTGTGAAACGTATCTGCCGTAGGTGTGAAATGGATCAGAACAACTCTTGCCGAGGAAATCTATTGAAAAAACATTACTCCATGACACGATATTAGTTCATAATGACCCAAAATGGCAAAAACTATAGAAAAGTGGGTCTAGAAAATTATAATTAGTAATAAAATTTAATAATTTTCAATTCATTTGCACTATTCACCATTTTGGAGTTAAGTGGTAAGTTTGCACCTAAAACTTCAAGCACCGATCGTGGGAGCTACGAGCAACCATTCAGCGAACTGTCCGGAACAGGTTAGTGGTCACTGCCATACCTTTCATTTAAGTGCTTTTATTTCAATTTTGGTCAGTGGGATTTTTTGTTTGGCCAAGACCTAAATGGCTTCGGCACTACCTGCGGGCTGTAAGTGTGTGGGTCGCGGGTAGGGCACCAAATGTGCAGTCAAAAAACTGACTGCCCATGTCTACCCGCAACTGTCTACAATCTAGCCCGCGGGTACGGCCGTGAAGAAGTTTTTAAAGATGATATTGACTAAAAATTTCTTGCTTTTCACTCCAGGATGGTTCTAGAGTGGAGAGAGAGAGAGCATGATGAGGTAGATGAGGCGGTGCACAATGATTTGCAAGCACAACAAGCATTGCAAGCATGTGGCTTATATAAATACTAGAGTCTCGGGGGCTTAAGGGCCCAAAACCTACTACTCCGTCATTTGATCAACTACTGGGATGTGGATGCTCAACATTTCAGCCTCAACAGGAAAACACTGAGATTGGAAGTGGAGGATATCTACTTCATTACCGGTTTGTCCCGTAGAGGGGAAGTGGCTAGTCTTCGGTCATGGACCGTGGGTGGTGGGATCACTGTGCAAGACTACATAGTATGGTATTGTCCCGCCAACACATGACCAGTGGGAAGTCAAGTGCCAGTCAACCTCATAAAATATCTAAGTACAAAGATCATTGTGGCAACTCTGGTGCGGATCACGGGATCCAAAGCACTACATCAGGCATCCAAACCGGTGATGTTCTATGCATCACAATGCTTGCAGCCTACTATATTCGACTGGTGTACTACTCTGCTGGTGTCTATGAAGACACAACTAACAAAATGCAAAGAGGGAAGGCCAAAAAATTTGGTTATGGTAGCATCCTCTGTAGTTTCTTCTTTGAGAGAGTTCCAAGACTTAGCCTGAGGGTGGATGTCTCTCCTCACAGTCTCCGAGATCCAGCCCTGACCTAGTGGGCTGAGATACTGACACAACAGGGTGGTGGCCGTCTGGCGTCACCATATATTGAGGAGTTCTTCCACTGGTGGAACTGGCAGGTGATTGCTATAGAGGACTATCCCTATGCGGGGATAGACTTCAGACATGACCGTGACAAGCCGCTCCCACTAGACACAGCTTTCGGAGACATCAGTGAGTACTCTTTTGGTTTTGTGTTTTTTAAATTTTTATGGATTTTTTTATTATACTTGAAATGCAAAAAATATTTTTGGTGGTAGTATCATGTGCTAATGGGTGACTGTTTGCTCGTAGACAAAGGCCCAGTGAGACCCGAGGGCTTCCTAAGACATGGTCGTTGGGGTAGAGATGAGGTGGGAGTAGATGCTGCAGTAGGGTGCACACTCCAGACGTTGTGGCACAACATATTACGGATGGTTTCCCGAGTACCACTGATAAAGGTAGCCCGACTACCTGAGGCCATGCAGCGCCAGGTAGTAGGTGTTCCTGGTGAGTGGGTGCGGCTATTGCAGTGGATGGCCAATGCAGTACAGTACTACTATGAGACACATCCCATTGAGGTGGCAGCTAGAACTCCTCAGAGGGAGTAGATATCCCAGGGTCTCATCATTTTTGTATCGATATGTATATTTTTGAGGGCTACGGGCTCCAGTCTTGTATGACACTACCATTTTTGGACATATTTATATCTATATACAACTTTGGTTCTCGGTTCTACTATATGTGTGTATGGTACAAATGTATGAATGTCTTTGTATTTATGTGCTTCATGATGAATGTGACAAATGCCAATCTAATACATAGTTAGCATATGCATCAGATATATAATTATGACTTCTCGGAATGTGGATATATGTAATGGAAATAAAATGTCTCTCCAAGAGTCGTACCTTAAGGAATATCCGTAGTAATGTAGGGTCTCGTACATGGTACTGCCCATTCAGCTGAGACACAACTAGTTGTGAATTCAAGCGTACTTCTAAAGACTGGATACCATGTGAAATGGAATCCTGAAGTAGCTCAACAACAGCACTATACTCAGCCACATTGTTAGATGTAGGACCGAGACAAGCACCTTCTGAGGACACAACTAGATGGTCAGGTGAAAAGATAACCCAGGCAACAGAAGCAAGCTTCTGTGTATGTCATCTAGCACCATCCACGAAACCAAAGAATGTAGGACATCCCGCTGACATCTGTCAATCAAATAGAGGCTAATCAGCAGACCCGACAACCAAAAAGGAAACCTAGACTATGTACAGAAAAACTATACAATAGTGTACAAAAGTATCATCCTGAACCAAAGGTTCAAGCGTAATACCGCTTGAGGTAGAGCCCATTTCTAGGCTCCTTCAAGACAACTCCCTCGTAATCTTCTAACTCATAAGCTCCTTTTTCAAGGACCCGCCTCACAATGTAAGGACCGTGCCACATGGTATTGAACTTGCCTTCCCCCAGGGGTTCTTTAGCTTTGTCATACAAGAGTACCAAGTCACCTTCATCATATTGCCGGGGAAGGACAGACCTATCATATTGAACCTTGACATGATGCTTGTTAACATCAATGGCCACAGCGGCATCTCGACGGCATTCGTCAAGTTGCTCAAGGTGTACTAAATGTTGCTCAAGGTGTACTAAACGTTGCTCAATCTCCGTCGTATCAGGGAGGATCTCTATGGCTAGCTTGAGCGAAGGGATCTCACATTCAATCGGTAAAAGTGACTCGACACCATGAACTAACTGGAATGGTGAGAACCCGGTGGCAGTCTTAACTGTGGTTCGATATGCCCACAAAGCAGGATATAACATGATATACCAATTGGTCTTGCTTTGTTGGATGGTACGTTGGAGAATGGTCTTCAAAGACTTATTTACTGCTTCAACCTAACCATTCACTTGAGGATAGTAGGAAGACGAGTGTTCCTGACAAAAACCAAGCTTGAGAGACAAATCCTCCATCATCTTATTTTGAAAGTGACTGCCATGGTCAGTGACAATCTCTTTCGGGATACCAAATCGAGTGATAATCTGGTTGAACACGAAATGGGCTGCAGTAGCACCATCGGCTTTAACGGTAGGCATGGCCTCATCCCATTTGGAAAAATAATCCACGGCCACAATAATATGATGATGCCCCCCAACCGAAGCTGGTTTGTAATCCATGAAATCTACCCCCCACTTAGTGAAGGGACCGACAATGATGACCGGATGGAGGGGCATTGGATGCGAGTGTATGTTCCGAGAAAACACTTGGCAAGGGTGACATCTCTTCACAGCGTTAATACAATCTTTAAAGATAGTATGCCAAAAATAATCCACTCGCATAATACGCTGGGCCATAGCAAGCCCGGATAAGTGACTGCCACACACCCCCGCATGGCAATCATTAAGTACCTGTTCCACTTCTTTGTGATTCAAGCAACAACAGAGAATGGAATCCTTTCCTCAGCGATACAAAGTGTCACCGACGATAGTATAATCTTTAGCGTGATGTCTCACACGCTGTCGCTTGTCTCGTGAATAATGCAGAGGAAACTTCAAAGTTTGGAGATATCTAATGACAACCCCATACCAAGGGTCCTAGGTCGAGATAAGAAGTAAGTGTTCATCCACAAAGGAATCTTCATGAATGACATCCTCATCAAGCCATGGAAGGTCCGACATAAGCTCAGCAAACACCAATGATTTCACCGATTTTGCAGAAGCAAACTCGAGATCAAATTCCTGAAGGATCACAATCCATTTATTATACTTACCCCCGATAAGGCATCGTGATAGCACGAACTGAAACGGATTGATATGAGCTACAACAGTGGTTGTTCGAAGCAAAATGTAATGACGTAACCGCTGGACTGCGTGAACAGTTGCAAGTGCCAACTTTTCTATGTGGGTGTACCTTAGTTCAGCGTCTACTAAATTTTGACTAAGATAATAGATAACATGCTCGACAAGCACATCATCTATCTGAACCAAGACCATGCCAATAGTCTCTTGAGATGCGACCACATAAAGAATGAAATCTCATGTAAAGTCCAGCGGACTAAGCACAGGGGCCAATACCAAAGTTTTCTTAATGGCATCGAAAGACTGTTGGGATCGCTCATTCTAGATAAAAGGTGTGTCTTTCTTCAATAGGCATGCGAAACCTTTAGTAATATTAGAATAGTTAGCTATAAACCAATGCAGAAAAGTAGCTCTCTCTTGGAGGCTTTGAAGTTGAAACAGATTACGTGGAGGAGGCAACTGAAGTATTGCCTCAAATTTGAGAGGATCGACTCTAATACCCTATTTTGAAACTATGAATCCTAGGAGGCGACCAGTCCTAACATTGAAGATGCATTTGTTTGGATTCAATCAAATTTTGTAGTGAATACATCGTTCAAGAATCATACAGAGGTGCTTGGGGTGGTGCACTCTCTTGCGAGAATGGCCAGCAAGATCATCCAAGAAAAATTCCATAATCATCTTAAGATCGTGAAAGGCATAGGTCATGGCTCGCTGAAAATTAGCTCCGACGTTCTTGAGGCCGAAGGGCATTTTCCAATATGCAAAAGTTCCCCATAGACAAATAAATGTCATTTTATGTTGGTCCACAGGTTTGATTTGAATCTGATTATAACCCAAGAATCTGTCCATGAATGAAAAAATCTCACTTCCCGCACAAGCATCCAATATTTGATCAATGAATGGCGTGGGAAAGTTGTCTTTCAGACATGCATGGTTCAAATCTCTAAAATCAGTGCATACACGGATCGTTCCCTGCTTTTTATCCATAGGAATAGGGTTTGACACCCATTTGGTAAGGGGAACGGGCTAGATGAAACCAACTTTGAGCAGTTTCTCCACCTCTGCCTTAATAGCAGCTACCTTCCTAAGGTTCACAGCACGTAAGCGTTGTCGAACCGATTTAGCATCAGGATACGTTTTCATCTCGTGTTCAACAATGCGGGGGTCTATTCCTGGCATCTCCTCATATGACCAGGAGAAAGCTTCCCGGAGTTCAGTAAACAAATCAGTGTAAATAGCAATCTCCTCAGGAGTGCAATCGGCACCGACATAAACATTTTCAATGTTTCTGGGAGTATGGGAGATGTTGATCGAAGTGGTTGGGGAAATATTGGCCATATTCCCCTCCAAGAAAACATCATGCGACTGCAAAAGAGCCACAGCGTGACCAACCATATCGGTTAGAGTCATCCTAAACTCCTCCTGCTCAATGAGCTCAAGGTTGGGAAGTAAATAAGATCGATGGTGCATATCTTCCCAAGGCCTCTCACTACCACACATGGCTTCGAGGATAGCTTCATCCTATGTCAAAGTATCATCGAGGCAATCGTGAGAGCAAGATGAGTTGGCTGCCCAAACTGGTAGCATAACGGGATCCTCTTCAACTGTCTGGGAAGAAGAGAGATCTGGATCTGCAGTGGTTTGTTGGATGTGATCATAAGTGAGCTCCGCTACATATAAAGGCATAGACATCCCGACGTGTGCAATGTCTCCATACATAGAATCCACGGATGGAAAAATCCATGGATCACCACAACAGGAAGTCCAGAATGGCATACTTTTCGAAAGAGGAGGCGCACTGTCGAAAATGGTTCCAATAAAATTCATAGGTGCATAATGGTTAAAAGTTCCCATCAACGAGGGGTACATTCCAACACCTATGTTCCCAGTTGCTGACTAAGAATCAGAAACTTGCGGGACTACTAATCCCATGGATGCTCTGGAAGGAGTACCAACATAATCCAGTTGATCAATCGTCACAATATTGCCTTCATGGGGAAAGCAAATAACTCGAAATACATTAGATGCGACAGCCTTCATAGCGTACATCCAGTTCCGACCCAGTAAAAGGTTGTAGTCAATGGGCACATCAACCACTTCGAATTCAATAGGCACAGACTTACCTCCCAAGGAGACTACAAGGGAAGGGACAATTCCATGCAGCGTAAAAGATCTACCGTCGAATGCAGTGAGTGTAGTTCTAGACGCAAGTACAGGAGGATTTCCAAGATCTTTCCAACAAGTCAATGACATTACTGACGCGGAAGCACCTTCATCAACCATAGTACGTTTGAAGAATATCTTAAGGAAAACCACCTAGATTTGAAAAGCCACGTGGTAAGGCAAGCGAGGTTGGACATCAGTAGTATCAAACTTGATAACACTAGAACTTCCCCTATCTTGAACTCCTAACGCACTCAAAAGGGCATGCTTCTGAGAAGGACAAGCTTGCAAAACTTCAAAAGCCGATATGGCACACAGCGTTTGGCCCAAATCTTCTACGATGGAGTAGTTCTGGGCGGCTTGAGCATTAGGATTATGTGTGGAGCGCTTGAGAACACCTTTCGGTATCCATGGCATAATAGAAAGCTTCTCGATATGCAAGGAATTATCAGGAGGAGGGGGAGGCTCATTCCTCAAATTCGGTTGTGGTGCACCATAATCACATTGACGAGTAGCAACACAAACCTCCGACTGAACCATATTCACACATCCATAACCACTAGTATTGGAAGAAGACATTGTCGTTTCATTAGTACCATAACCAGTGGTGGGAGCATGCGAAGCCATGTTCTGGTGATGAGGTAGGGGATCCTCCAGCATAGCTGGGCTCTGTGCCAAATGCTTCGATGCTTCTTCAATACGAGGACATAAGTGAGTAACATGATCCTCCCCACAAAGCTTGCAAGGGAATTTCACCTTACGCCTAGGTTTACGATTCTCGCCAGCATTACCGCCTTCCCGAGGAGGGTTGGAATTCTCCTTACGAGGAGTATTACAATTTCTATTGTTGTTACTTCCATTGTTTCCACCCCTGCGATTATTTCTCCCCTTTTTCTTACCACCAGGCTGCTGGTTACCCGACGGTTTCGTTGATTGCACATTGTGTACATCAAACGACGGAGTGGCAGTGGACAAGGTGTGAACCTATCCAGGAGCAGATTGGTTTAGCAACAAATTTTCCATTTGATTAGCTACCAAGTCTACAGGGCGAGTGCATGGGGAGCCCACGATGCCATCAGCATGTGGTCTAGGAACTGACATGGGCTCATGTCTTGTTCTCGGTGCATCAGGAATAATGTCATACAAAATGCCAGACTAAGAATAAAGTAGATATAACTGCTGGACTTTCAAGATAGCTTGTTCCTCAGTCATAATGTCGGACATCGAAACATCCTTAGCAATATATGGAAGTAAATACTTAAGGAATCATTCCAACAGGAACTCTGGAGGAATGTTCGTTTTCACTAATCTCTTCCGCCAATGCCACTCTTGAACATGGTCAGAAATATGTGTGGCCTTATTCTGACGGAAGGTGGACAACAACTCAGTACCAGTATCATACCGAACCGGCAACTGGAAATGGTCTAAGAAAACCAAAGCAATCTCATTGAATCCCCTATAAGTGTTTTCAGGAAACTCCACATACCACTTCGGCTGCCCCCGTGAGGGTGCGTTGAAAGAGTCGTAATCAAATGGAATCATGATTCAAAGAGTTGGAGGAGCACCAAAGGTGAAATGTCGTGACATGATCTCCCGGGTCCTCACCACCTTTCCCTTCAAACTTTGGAATGTCTGAAGGGATCTTGGTAGGGACCAGGGCCTAAGTAGGGTTGTGACACACCAGATCATTTGTGAGCTTCGAAATATCCAGGAGATTCAAGCATGCAAGGAACGAGAGATGCGGCTGGAAAGCTTGATTATAAGCCCCCATAAAAGGTTGATTGAATGGAACTATGTTATACGATGGACCAAAATCTTGACAATGAGGGTTAAACTGCTGATACTAAGGACCTAACGGCCCATAAGCTTTCCCATGGCCATAAGATGGATAACCTCCCCCTACCTGACCCATTTGAGAGTAAGTAGCTATATGTGCATTTTGAGCACCATATTGGGGTGGTGGGTGATACTGGTGGCCAACATCGACTGTGTTGTAGTAAGGGTTTCCACCATGGGTATGGGGCATGTATGTACTATTCATAGTGGGAACCATGTTGTATTGACCATAATGGTATGGTATGTTCCCACCCCCAACATTAGGATGAGCTTGAGCAGTTGTGTGATGACCATAAGCATGAGAAGTATTCCCAAGTCCAATATGGGTGTGACCAGTAGCAGGGTTGGTGGTGTGATGTCCATGTGGATAGGAAATATTCCCACCCCCTACATTACTATTACTAGAAGCGACAGTGGACGCAAAAGTATGCGGTATGTGTCCACCCCCGTGGTTGGGAGGAACTGTATCATGTGCAAAAGCAGTCCTGGTTTGACGAGTAGCGACATGTGTATTAGGTGGTGGATGGCGATTCGTGTTTCGAACAACATTCTGACTAGGTTGGGTATTCCTAGGAGGTGGTCGCGTTCCAACATTAGCATGGTTAGGAATCTGACCAGTCCCCATACTATGTGAGTGGGTGGACAACGTAGTGCCCCCAGTGGGTATAGTATGGCTAACACTTTGACTAGTGCCAGCATGAGTACCAACCATAGTGGAAGGCTCGATAGTATTGTGACTATGCATACCAAAAGAGAGTGCGGTGGGGTTGACCATAGGGCCGGAATCATCATGAGTCTCAAGCCTCCTATATCTAAAATCACGTGGAAACGAAGGAACGAAAGGCCCGTCCTCTTCTTCCTCCTCGAGTAAGTCGGGCATCCCGTAAAGATAATTATCTAGATTCGAAGGATCAAACAGATCCCGGTCAAGTGGATTAGGGAAAATAGAACTAGGTTGAGTCACAGGTGGATCACCTCCCCAATTCTCACGAGGAGTCTGGGGATCAGAAGTATGTTCAACTCTACCCGAAGGAGTAGAAAGGTCTTTCCCGATATCGGGATGTGCAGCCATGTAGTCCTCAACGTAAGTCTCGTAAGAATCTAAAGACTTAGAGGGAGCCCTACGACGTTCTTTAGTAATACGTTGTGTAACCAAAGCTGGATTTAAACCAGCCAAACGATGGGACCGACGGAAAGTAGGGCTCCGCGCCATGCTCTCTCCAGAGAGAGACATAACATCTCCTAAAGGCCAACTATCGATCAAAAAATAGTAAATCAAAAGCACACACCTAGAGAAACTACAACCAAGAGAAGACAAACAGAGAGGCTAAATGAGCTCCCGACACTAGAGCCGGTATGTCTCGCCTAGGAGAGGCTTTAGACTCCCAAACTATAGACGGAGGTAACAGAATCAGTTATAGAGACACCCAGGCTTCACTGTGTCAACAGGGTCAAGTCCACTACACGAACACAACTGTGCTGTCCAATCCCTATCTGACTCAGGACACAAACAGCATAACCACTGCAAGTACCCTGTGTGTTACCTAGGTAAGGAAACTATGTCTACCGCAATATAACCAATGCTCAGGGGGACAGTCGCAGGTGGGACCCGTCGTATGGGAAGGGGAGCTAAGCCTGAAGCACAAGAGAATGAACCTCCGGTACCCGGAGATACAAACAAATCCTGGATATATCTCCCACGTTCAGCGAGTATTAGAGGGATATCTCCTCAACCAACCTCCCGTGACCTTATGCTTATCTCTGGATTGCGTAGAGATTTCCTGAGAACATCGATCTATACCATGGATTCCTCCACTCCCTGGTCAGACACCTAATGTTTCATTCAATAGTCTTGGATTGTTAACTCACAATGATCTATTCCAAGACTCTAAACATATGCTAGTTGGTGTACCCTATAAATAAAATAAGTCTAATCAATTTTATGATTATGCGTTAATTTTAGTGGTTGTGATTACTCAAGGGATATGGTCATGAAACTAGTGATGTGTAGACTCAATAGTATGCAACATTGTCCAATCCTAGACTCATCTATCCAATAAAACAATGTCACTAATATGCAAAATCAACCAACAATTCCGAAATAAATATGCAAACTTTTATCTTTTCAATGCACAAGCAGAACCTAAAATGAAGGCAACAAGCACTCAATGCAAAATGTAGTACATGGAAATAAAATATTTTTGTATTTTCTCTTATAAACAGAAAGGAAAATGCAAAAAAATAAATGAATATTTTTGTATTTTTTCAATATATATGGAATGAAAAAATGCAAGCAAAATCGTACTATTTAGTCACTGAAGTGCCGAGAACATCACTAAGACAACCCAGCAGATCCTAAACAGCAAGACTCAGCTAAAAGAAAGAGCTCAAAAGCAAGAAACCCAGAGGCTAAAACCAAAGATTGGTAAAAACCAAGAACGCTCAACCAAGAGAAACGAAGAGATCTAGTCACAACCAAGGCATGAAACAGTCAAGAAAGAGGCCAACAAAGACTCAGGAACCAACCAAACTGACCCAGCAACAACCAATAGCCATAAACCAACAAAAGCTGGAGTTACACGCTACTGTCGAAGGAAATCCTGCGGGTACCCGCGAGCAGTAGAGTAAACAGAGGCGGGTAGACACGGGAAAAGCTAAGCTAGCCCACGGGTGAGGAAAGGAAAATGGTCAAATAAAGAGTCCAAGGGCTCAGAAAAAGCAAGTTTTCTACAGTGTATCTTAACGGCCAATCAGTGACACAGAGCTTCGATAAACAACAACTCTAATTATGGACTAATGCTCAAAAAGTTTCCCAAACATGAATGTTTTCCCTAGCGGATTCGCCATTTCTGTATTGGAGAAAACTCACTATGGCTTGGGAATACCACAACAGACAGATGACTACCAGAAATCTACTCAATTCTCAAAACAATGCTATTATAAATGACAATGTTGAAATAATGGAGAAATGTAACCAACCTCGATCCAACGTTTGATGTAGATCCCCGTTGGAGCTTTCAATCCGCGCACATCCAAGCACTTGTAATATGCAAATTAGTCTTGACAGCCAATATCTAACAAGTACATGTGATATATAAATGATATTAACATTATCAATAACAATGGTCCATAATATCATAAGCAAATGTAACCCAATGTATAATAAATGGCATTCACATCATGAATGGACGAGAATATGAGTATTTCTATTAATGAACAAGAAGAAGTACAAAGTGATACGGCCTCTTACCAACAATCAATTTGAACCAAGATCTAGATCAATCCACTTGTGCCTCCACCACTTCAATCCTCCATGAAAGGCAAACTCAAACTATCAAGGAGTTTGGAAGGTGAACATAATTGGTTCACAACTACAAGGATCAATGAGTGCAGACTCAAGATAGGGAAAAAATCCACTAGAGTGCCTTTACTATTCTCTTCTTCCTCCTGTCCATAAGGCATATGTGCTCAATATATAGTCCTCTCAAAGGTAGGTGAAAGGACTCATCGAGACGTTACTTGGGAAGATGGAGAGCCAAAGGTCACCCAATGACTGCTTTTTGGGACTAAAAAGTAATAAAATAGTGGTTTTTACCATTTTACTTGATATCCGCAGGCTATAGGGATGCAACTCGTGGGTACGCATGCTATAGTGATGCAACATGTGGGTAGGAACAAAAATAGGGTAGACTGGTATCACTAAAGGATGAAAATGGATCTGAGTCACTAAAATGGATTATACATGCCAAAGAATGCTGATGCTCACAGGGTGGAAGATTTCTGTGTAACAATAGATGCTTCTATTTCTATTCCATTTCAGTAATTCTCCCTTTCGAATGATGTTTTCATTGTTGTTTCCTCCTCACCCACTTCAGTATGTCCCTTAGGCTTGTTAGTTTTTTATTCCCCTTCCCCCACCTTGGCTATTTGTCCTATTCAATAGGTTGAACCCTCTCCCCCTACCCCTGTCCTTCGAGTACTCTTGACTTGTCTTCCTACTCTGATAGCACTATTATATTGCACAATCTTAAAACCAAATAGGTCCTGACCTCACTCGTGGGCTCTAGTACTTCTTTGGGGCTTGGACGGACTCCATATTTAAATACGGCAAGAAAGGGTAAAGAAAGTAAATCCCATCTTTCTAAATCACATGACATATCCATTATGGATATGGAAGCTAGAAAAAATTTCTCCTTATATAGGGCACTTAGAGCAGCGAAATCCCTAGATAGGGTTAAAAAATGAAATTGCTATACTTCAATTGCAAAGGATTGGTGAAACCTTCTAAAAAATCGTCGTTGAAGCATGTGGTAGATAGAAACAATCTATATGTTATTTTTCTTCAGGAAACTTTAGGGGAAGGAGGAACTGTTAAAGCGGTGCTAAAGTATTTGCTTAGGGACTGGAACTTTGTGACAATAGATGTTAGGTGTAGATCGGGTGGAATAGATGTAGGACTGAACCTGAAAGTTATCAAAGTTGACAATTGATAGAGTAAACATTTAGGGATAGCTCTTGATTGTTCTCTTCCAAGGTAGAAAGAGATATGTGTATTATAAACCTATATGGGTTGTATTCTTAAATATATATTTTCTGGAATGAACTTGCAAACAAATCCATTATGCAACATGATAGGCTTGTAATTGGTGAATATTTAAACTTCTACCTAGGAGAATTGGAAAGCTGGGGCTTGAAAGGCATTCCAAATCCACTAGCTTATTTCTTTCATGGTTTTCTGGAAAATAAAGGACTGCTAGACATTGAACCTCTCAAGCTAATGCCAATCAGGTGCAACATGCGCACATGGAAGAATCAGGTATCAAAAGGCTGGATCCTTTTCTGATTTCGAAAAATATGTTGAATGACACATCTATTTTTAGACAATGGATTGGAATAGGTGGTGAATAAGACCACTTTCCATTTTTTTGTAAATCAAAGGAAGTGGGAACGAACCTGGTAGCTCGTTCAAGCTCAATTCATATTGGCTAAAGGATGTTTCCTTCTCATATATTGTCCAAAGTTCCTAGATCCCTATTGAGCAGGAAGTATAGGGTCATGCAATAGTTCATTTTGTAGAAAATATCATGAGGCTAAAGAAGAACATTCAAGAGTGGGAAAATATCATGAAAGTCGAAGAAGAGAAAAAACTCACTAATGTAGAAGAAGAGATGGGTATGATTCATGATTCAGATAGTGTTGGTTTTATTTAATAAATAGATAAGGAACATTTGGTGCAGTTAGAAGCTAGAAAAGAGGAAATTTTGGCACATTAGGAGGCCAAGTGGAGGTTGAAAAGTCGGGCACTGTGGCTTAGTTGTGGAGATGAGAATACAAAAAAATTTCATTCGTTCACGCAACGAAGGAAGATGATGAACAAAATATGGGTTCTTAAAAATGGAGGAGTAGTGAAATACTCTTTCGAAGGCATGGAAAAAATTGAAAATAACCACTTGAGTAATTTGTTTCAAGCTCAAGAAAAATTTTCAATTGTAGAAATTGTCAGAATTGCCCAATTCTTTCCAATATTTTTCAATGAGGAATACAATCAAGAGTTGATGGAGGTTATCTTAGAGGATGAACTGAAGGCATTCGTCCATAGCTTCCAACGAGACAAATGTATAGGTCTAGACAATACACCAATTGAATTCTATCTACACTTTTTTGACATTATAGAACAAGATATTCTAAGAGTGATGGAGGAATGTAGAGTCAACAGTCATATCCACGCTCCCTTCAATGCCACATTCATATTGTTGATTCCTAAAGAAAACAATCCTCAATTTGTGGATGAGTTCCTACCTATCTCCTTATTCAATGGGATTTACAATATTATTGCAAAAATTATAGCTAGGAGAATAAAAAGGATCCTATCTAACAATGCCTCGAGAGAAAAAATTGGCTTTTTGAAAGGCTGGAAGATACATGAGGCTATAGGAATATCATAAGAGGGTCTGCATAGTATGAAAACTAGAAATATGAAGGGGGCGGTAGTAAAAATCGTTTTATCAAAAGAATATGACTGGGTGAATTGGATTTATCTAAGAATGATATTAACTCATATATATTTCAAGTTAGAATTTATCAACTAGACGATGGATTGTATGCAATCAATTTATTTTGTAGTTTTAATTAATGGTGTAGACTCTCCTTTCTTTCAGGAAGAAAGGGGGCTTTGTCAAGGATTCCCTTTGTTTCCTTTGATCTTCCTATTGGTAGCCGAAGGACTAAGCAAGTCTCTACAAGAGGCAAGAAGATATGGCAAATACAAGGGAATACACATATCTCAACAACTTTGTATCTCCCATCTCCCTTTTATGGATGACATCTTAATTTTCTATTATGGTACAAGAATGGATCTAGACAAGTTATCAAATATTTTTCACCTATATCAAATATTTTTCACCTATTCATTCGTGCCACAGGTATGATTATAAATGTTAGAAAATCTACCATTTCATGTCTAAATGTTGAGGAGGATATAGAGGAATACATCTCTTCAATTTTCCCTTTTGCAAACATAATCTTTAAGATTGGGCAGAAATACCCAGGGCTCTGTTTAAAACCAAATAAGTACAGGTCTGAAGATTAGATGGGGATAAATACCAAAATGGAAAAAATACTCAAGACATGGATCCATAAGTGGCTTTCAAAGGAAAGAAGATTAGTATTAGTCAAGTTTGTGTTAGTGGTGATTCCAGTGTACTGGATTTCCTTGGAAGTGATCCCAAAAGGAATATTAGAGAAATTCAGGAAGATTTGTTTCTCATTTCTATGGAAAGGTCAAAATAAATCATTTTCCTGGGAAAGATGGGACAGATTGGCACTTCCAAAGGCCTCAGATGGCTTGGGATTAAAAAATATATTCCTCTTCTCCAAATCCTTGGAAGATAAAAGTATTTGGAGATTGATCTCCTCTTAGTCACTATGGACATATGTCATCATTCAGAAGTACATTACTCTAGATTCCATGGTTGAGTGGATTCATAAGACTAATAAAAAACATAGTAGCATCTCAAGCATTTGGAAGGTAACTTTGAATGCATTCGACCTCATTGGAAGTTATTTGGTGTGGGAGATTGGGAATGGTCACAACTGTACATTAGGTATTGATCCATGGCTTGGAAGGGATTTTACTAGCTTTCCCAGGCTGCAGACTGAAATAAATCTTCTTTATGGAACCAAGGTTGGATCACTACAGAACACCTTGAGTTAGAAGGTGAAATAGCCAAGGAATGGTCAAATAATATAATGGCATTGAGTAAGGCACATATTCATATATTGGAGAGAGAATATGAACTGATTTGCGATGTCAATGATCATGTATATTACACCCCTAAATTAGGCTATCTACAACTCATTTCCACTATGACTAATAGAGATCTCAAATGGTGGTGGAGGAGACTTTTGAAATTAAAATTCCCTGCGAAAAAAAAAATATTCATGTTGTGTATTCTAGAAAACAAGGTTCCAACATGGGATGTGCTACAAAAGCGAAATTTTGAGGCCATAGGTTGGTTTCCCCTATGTTAGAATGACTTAGAAATTGCTTTACATGTTTTTGTGAAATGATCCTTCACAAATAAGGCCTGGAAAGAATCCAAATTTGTCATTGGTAAGTAGTTCCAATGGTAAGGTGACAACATTGAGGACATATTTCAAGGATGGTTACACAACCGGTATTTTTCTCAAGCCAAAGATCTGGCCCTAATTATCTGTTATGGAATATGGTTGGCTTGAAACTAGGCCATATTTCAAGAAAAATCCTCCATTCCAAACATTGTAGCTACAAAAGGTCTTGGAATGTTATCTTACTTTCCACTGGAAAAAGAAGGGTCAGTGATAAGGATAATCATTGAAGAAAAAATTAATCCAAAAATTCCATGTAGATTTTTCGATTGTGCATCGGAAGTATTTCCTCCTTCCTATGGAGGGGAATGAACCCTACATCTTTTTGAATCCATCTCTTTCAAACTGAAGGTCATTCTAGGTCCTAGAACCAATAATTATGCGGAATTATTATCACTAAAACTTCTTCTCCTTTTTGTTGTGGAAAAAGAATGTAGCGAAATTCATTATTTTGGTGATTTGAGCTTGGTTATCAATTGAGTAAATGGAATACAACGGTGCCACAACATCCATTTGGAACCTTTTCTTGCAGATATTTTCAAGAAAAAATATGGCTTCTCATTTTTTCGTGCAAACATGTCTACAGGGAAAAGGAAGAGCGAAGATGATGAGCTTTCTATGGAATGCCTTCAAATGGTTGTAGACCAATGGCACATCACATAACTCAACAATGAAGGATATTTTTCTTTCTACCACAGACCTTTTATCGACTGGACTGCTAGAGTATAAAGGATATAGCATTAACAATTTTCCTTTGTTAGAGTATAAAGGATTTTGACCAGCTTATATATCGATCGATCTTAGGAAGAAGTTATAGTTTGTTTCTTACCTTCTGAATGATGTAGACAACTTTACTATGTTTTTTTTCTAAGTCTATAAATGTCCATACAAGCAGGACATTATCAGGATGTGAATTGAAGCATTTTCCAGCTCGATATCGATCAGTAAGGGATATGTTCAAGTATCTTTAATGAGTATTTTATGTACTTCAATTAACTCATGCATGGAGAGTGGTGCTTCTAAAAGAACACTTTTTGGATACAATATGCCACTAGCATATCTTTAGCAATGTAATTTTGTTTTTTGTAAATAAAATTATCGATTATTTCATTGGAAAAAATATGTTTCTTTAATTTTATATTTTATATTAAAAAATCAAAATCAAAATCAAAATACATTCATTTTAAAAAAAAGCTATTGATAAATCCATATTTAAGATGGATTCATCACTCAGATGTGGGTGTACAATGAAGGATACGTGGTTGTACGAGGCATTGGGACACCTGGAAGTTCCTCAACCACACTTCTCGTTTCATAGATAAATGAGGTGGTTCTTTCATGCATTCAAGCAGAGCAATACATGTGGGAGATTTGGGAAAGGTTTGGAATGTTAGGGAAAGTACCCAAAGAGCTATCATCTGCAAAGCAAGATGGTGGAAACTTGGTTTAATCATCGCATGATGGGATGTTATTTGTGGTAGTGGTCATGGAAAAGCTATTCAACTATGATAGCATGATGATTGTGTTGGGAAACGATGCAAAAAACCTATTCCTCCCAATTCATTTTTTCATGGGTTTGGATGGGAAATTCCCATTCTTCATGGCTATAGCTTCATGTGTGTTGCTCTCTCACTAGTGTTTTAGAATGTGGTTGATGTGCAGAAGCTTTGGGATAGTGGTGGGATCCTTGAAATCTACTGGTGCAACAATGTAAGGCCAAAAACTAGAAGATGCAATGGAAAGGCTCGAAGGGGGCCCCATATGATCAGAATTGACAAAGAAGTGGCTAAATCAAAACAAGAATCCTTTCAGGAGGTGAGAAAATAATTTTTGGATTACCTTGGCCGGGTTAAAGCAGAAATTGATGCCAAGAAAGAGTCTTTGATTGTTGTTGAGGAACAACTTGACTGGATGAGTAAGATCACCAATGTTGGTTTGTCTTGGAATTGGGAAACCAAGCATGAAAAAATGACAATTATGTACTAGAAAACCAAAATGTTGCTTGGTAGAGCTTTGATGGACACTTAGGGGAGTTCCTTAGAGAAAAGCAAGCGTGGGGTTGGTTTGGAAGAATGGAACAAAAATCAGATCATCCACATCGAATCTAGCTCGAACATGATTGGGTCTATAATCAAAGAATTAGAGAGTTGCATCAACTCACAACAGGCCGAGTCTTCAAGACCAAATCTCCATAATTCTAGCAGATGTAATCAAGTTTTGAGGAAAGGGTTCCCGTGGTTACAATTTTAGATGATGTCTAGCTTTTAATGTTTTAGTGGTTTTCTTATGGTTCTAGTATGGAATTTGTTTTGGTTTCCCTTGAGGATTTTAGACTATAGTTTATTAGGTTGTCGTTTCGTTTTTTTGTCAATTACTTTTAAGACTCAGTGATTGTTTCTTTGCTAAAAGTGTTTGATGGGTTCTCAAAGCTAGATTTGTTTTTCATTGAGTGGGATAGTCTAAGGACACATGTTGCTTGAAGGGATTTGCACTTTTTGGAAAGTGATATAATGCAAATAGAATTAAAAAAATACAAATTCAAAATCAATGCCCCCCAATATGACCAAGAACCCTTCAATGCTTTCTTCATGTTATAGTTTAAATTTATTTGAATTTGGATTTATTAGGCAACAACGGAATGAAGATGAAATTTTTGGAGTTGCAAATCCAAAGTTAAATTGAAATTATATATATTTATCTAGAAATCTTTTATATTTTAAATTTGAAGTTAAAATAAATTTACAAAAGTGAAATTGAATATACAAAGTAGAAATTAAAATTTTATGTCGTAGGCATTTTTCATATGAGGGTGGGTTTGTGGAACACTCTTTTAGATTCGCCGTCCCTCTAACAAATACTTGGTCAATTAATACTTGGTCGTAGTTTCCAAAATTGCCAATCAATACTTGGCCGCAGTCAATGGAGAAGGAGCATTACACAGAACCCATTTAAATCCCTTACTCGTGAAGAATGATCCATTAATGAGAAACATTTCTGTTTAGGTAAGAAATTGTCATGGATAAATAAGTTGTTGTAACTACAAGAACTTTTGTGTAATTAATCCAATGTGACGAGACATCATTTTTCAAATTTTGTTGACTTCAAAGAAATTGGTCTTGAGTGAAGGAGTGAAATTAATTTTAAAAATTTAATAAATTGTCTTAGGCTTAATAAATTGTCTTAGGCATAAATAATGTTCTATTTTGTATAGCTTTTGTTTAATTTTGAATTGAATTAGAAAATGAAATTTTAAATTAGAGTGTTGGATAGATGGAATTTTAACTTTTTGTATTACATATTTTTTTTTATGATTGAAGGGGTATTTTATATAATATTAGATGGTGTTCATGTTGATTAGTTTGACTTAGCACTAATCTTTTTCCATGTTGATATAATTTTGTATCAAGAAGCTTCATTTATTTTTTTTAAGCATTCAATATCTATTACTTATCAAGAGGTGGGACATTGTTTATATATTTTTGGCATGTGGTTACCTTAATAGACTTAATGACCATGTCAACTCAGTTTCTTATCAATGACATCCTTATGGAAATGTGTTGACCACATTTTTGGGGAATTGAACCCTAGTAGGTGTTATAACACTACCCTCTTTTCACCAAATAGGCTGTCCTTTCATCATTGAGTTGACATATTTTGTTTTCTTTGGGTTATTATAGATTAGGGGCTAAAAGAAATCATCATGCACATTCAGGATCATATGTTAGACCCATTCCATGAGGTGTGTTGAGGTGTCTTGAACCCCCTCCCCTTTCATCCACTTCCTCAATTTTCCTTGTTGTAATTCAATGCCTCAGTCCTTCAATGTAAGTATATGTCACCATCCTTATATGTTTTGGGAATTTAGAGGAGGGGCCTAAATTGTTATAAGAGAAAGTTCTATCTATTAACTCAAGATGTTGATAAGAGAGTCGTGATATCTATTCTTTTTATAATAAATGTTTTGATGATGGAGTAGGCTAGAGAGGTTAATTGTCATATTTTAAGGTTTCCTTTTTAAAACCAATGATAATTGTAATTATAAGTAGATATGGTTTTATGCAGTTTGTGAGGACATTATACTTTGTTGTAAGTACATGCTACAAGGCCTTCAAAGGATGCTCAATGCATATTTGATTTCACATTTGAAATATTGAATATAATGATTTCTTTTTGGAAAAAGAGATTCATATGTCATATATCATCATTTTTACATCTCTTTTTCTTCCTTGATACCCCTAACCTCACTGGGAGCCATCTATCTCCACATTATCCACACCCATATGTTTTCGAAAACATTACCCAACCTAATAGACCCCTCCTCTTTGATTAGAAACCTTGATTTCCCATGTTGTAATTTCATCTCTAAAATATGGCTTTCATCATTATGCCTCCTTTGTTGCATTGATCCCTCGATCCTTGTTGCAATCCATATGTATTCATAATGATGTCCAAAGTGTGTTTAAAAAAAAAAAACAACCAGTTGATCACCCTTCCCATTTGATCCAATGTATAGATTTTCCTATTGTATTTTGATCTCTTGATCCACTATTGTAATTCATTTATTGCCATCATTACACCCTCGTGTCCACCTTCATCACCTAACCCATTGTTGCAAGCTATTTACCACCACATCAACACTAGCACACATGTTTTCAGAAACATTAATTAGCCCTTTGTTGTATGTGGTCAACCTCCACCATTATGTGGAAGATCATCATGGGGTTGGATCCCAACATATACCAATAATAATTCAAAAAATGAATGCTACTCTCTTTCCCACTTCATCACATTTACTTTTCTTCCTATTTTTTCCCATTTCGTCGTTTTATTGTACCTTCTGGGGTAATTGCTAGTTCTATTGATATGTTGAATATGGTGTTATCTAATATTAGTAATTTTGTTTGAGGACATGAATGGATTTATTTGATTTTTATTACTTTACATGCATTTATCTAAATCTTTAATAGTATTTCAGCTTAAATATTAACTTGTAAATATATAAAACATTTTAGGAGTTGGTTAAAAAGTGGATAAACTCGACATTTTTAACTGGTTTATTTTCTTTGACTAGGAAATGTTTTGTATTAGTATACTAATTTTTTAAATTTTTTGATGTGGGCCATCTTTAAATTGGATAAAAACCTAAGAGCTTATTTTCTTAGTCAAAGATTAACTTAGCCCAAACACTTTATATTCATTGATACCATGAATTTATTGACTTTATATTCACCTATCCCATGAATCGTTGTCTTATTTGGCTTCATATCGAGGTTATTTGACGTTATTGGTGAATTTTTTCAAGAAAACTTAAGTCTCAAGATAGAAAAGTTAGTAATTGCCATTGTTAATTTATGCTAGGAAATGTAAGGCCAAGTAATGCTACTACCAAATTTAACATTAATTTAAACACTCACTCATGTTTCATATAGAAATTAATTTTTCATACAGTATTAAGTATCCAAAAAAAACAACACCATCTTATCACCACCTTCATCACATACCGGGTCAACAAACCACTCTAGGGTTTTCTTTTCAAGTTACACATATTGTAGAAATATGTGTTCACTTACCTTGAAGCAACACTGAGAGAACATTGGCTCTAAATTAAAATGGAAAATTTAACCTCCAACAAAGTTAGTCCTAAGATGAGGTAGATAGTAGTTCAACAAGAGAATTATGAATAGCTTCATTGCTTGGATTGAATGATTTTCTAAAGTATCCTTGTAAAGGAAAAAAGAGGAAAAGAAAGAACAAGAGTTTAACTTTATATAAGGAGAAATAAGTTGTCATTGTTTTGTAGCTCGAGTGGTTCAGAGGAAAATTTGTTTCCTCCCTTGCTTGGGTAGAATTCCCACATTGTGACATGTTTTCTCTTTCTGAGCTAATTGTTGTTGAGATGTTGGCCTAGTCTTGAACCCTAAAGAACCTAGTTTACTCAGGAGCTATCCTCGAAATGAGCATAGGAGATTCACTTATTGACCAATATCTTATCATTTTCATTCATAAAACAGGGTTTTTTAATTATGAAAAATCAAGTCAATACAATTTTTATTTTAAGGAGGGGAGAGGTATTTTTTAATTGAAGCAAGTTTATAAGGTTTTTTGGGGGGAGGGGGTGCATGGGGTGAGGATATTTTAGAGATATTGAAATATGTCTTATTGGGAAATAAATCGATGCTCAATCAACGATGTTGAAAAATTATTTATGAATAAAAAATTGATAGTGAGGTCATACCTTCATCCCTTGTTGAGATCACCTAAGTACTTCATATGGAAAATGAGATTAAGACATAGATATCCTATGTCACACATCTCTCTATACATTAATTGTCATAACCCACCTTTTATGTATATTTATTCATGTAGTGTGAAATTATATAATATATATAGGTATTTTTTGAGAGGTGAAATTAAATACTTAATCCTCACTAGGAACACCATTACCCTTTAAATGGAGAGCTTGGACACCATTGACAATGTGAAGGGAAATATCTAGGATAAGGAGTGGATATTTCCCATCTAGTAGAGCTTGGGTTTCGTAGATAGAAAACTAAAAGAGGGTGTTGTAATATTCGCCAATATTGAGAGGGGAAGTGAATCAATATTGAGGACATTTACTGTTTTTAACCTCAATTAATTCATGTAAACAATAACCATTAACAATTCCATTCATCATCACATAAAACCATACACAGTAAACAAGAGACTTTATGTGGAAACCAAAATGGGAGAAAAAAAAGAATGCTTTTCTTATATCATGCCAATATTGCATTCATACGAAGAAAAAACTTCCAATATTATCCATCACCAACTAGAAGAAGGAAACAACCCCCTTATTTACAAGAAAAAACCTGAAGGAAGCTCCAACTCCCTGATTTACCATCATCAACTGGAAGGAGGGTCCAACCCCCTAGGTTTTACCAACTCAAACTAGAAGGAAGTAGCCACTCCCAAAAACATAGGAACCACCCTATTGAGAGGACATCAATCCTTAGTGATACCCATATCACCCTAGAACCACCCTACCACCCTGTACAAATGCAAGCTTCCAATTTATCTATAGACTCTAATCTTCCAAGGAAACCAATCCTTTCCCAAGCACCACGCCATAACCCTGTGCTTCTATAGATGTGTGTTCTTTTTTCAATCTACTCTTTCAGCTTAGAAACAAAAAAAAAACTCTATTAGTATTCTTGAAACTATAACACAATTATCATGGTTCATTTTCTCTTCACTCAGTCATCACTAACATAGCTTCTCTGCAATTCCTGTTGTAGGAAATTCTCCCTACAAATAGGTATAATCCCTCTTGGATAAATAGCGGTTCCCTACACTTCCTAATCCAACACAGAAAGTAAACAAATGGTACATGTTGCAGTCCCAGGGTTCATGTGGTTACCATAGATAAATTACATGTTATAAGAAAGCATACAAAATGATATAGATACAAGAGACGAGACGGATAGAGAGAAGCACAAGCCTTTGCATTAACTAGCAAGAGCATAATACAACATAGAACCAATCTAACTAGTACATCGTCTCAACAACCTATATATATATATATTTCAATATAGTTACATAACCGTCTGTCGATATAACTGACTGACCTGACCTATACTAGTCGACGTGACCTATAGACATATACTTCAGAGTGGTAAGGCGGAGGGCCTAGTTGACATGCCGACCTAGGCCCCTCCAACATCTCCCCCACCTCAAAATATTTCTTCTTTTCGAAGAAATGGAGAGATAAAAAATGCAAAAAGAATCACTAAGATGGTTATGATGAACGTAAGCTGGAGCCAGTAACATCAAATATCTGTAGGAAGACTTCAAGAATAACTTCGGTAGAAACATAGAGATGGTGTTGAAACTCTTCCCAGGTGCGCAAAAAATTTTGAATGTCGACAGTCAATGTCGTGAGCTTCGACAAGTTTTCCATCTTGTCATGGGTGGATGTAGTCTACAAATGAATCATGTCGGGTCCAAATATGGTAATTGTTTCCTAGGAAGCAACAAGCAAGTGTCAGAGTCGGGGACGAATTTCTTCAAGTTTGTTGAGGCCGAAGCGTGCTTCAGATATCCACTATGCTTCCTGTTTTTCTAGTTTGTCTAGTTTTCTATTTTTCATGATGATCTGATTATCAAGTCTTTTAGTAAGTGCTTATGTTGTAGTCAGGCGCTGACAGTGAAGTGTGCCTAACAATGTTCTGTTCTTTTGAAGTTCTTTGTATACTTTGTCGTAATGTACATACCAGTTGTTCAAAACTTCAACAATTTTTTCTGCTTGAATATCATACTGCTTGAGTAAATTGAGAGCTTCTGTCAAGGTTGTAAACTGAGTTGCCATGACGGAAGATACTTCAATAGCCTGGTCCTATTGTTTCTTGAGAAGCTCGGATTATAGCATCAAAATGATAGACTTGAATAACTGATATGCTCCGTCAAGAGGTGATGTCGTGTCGGGACTTGACGGAAGTGGGATGACTTGTTGAGCTAAGTCTTCACACTTAGCAAGATACTTAGTCCTTTCTTCCTGTAGATGCTAGATTTGGTCTTCCCTCTCATGTCGGTGATGTCTCTGTTCTCGGAAGACTGCATCTTCAATTAAATCAAGCTCTTCTTGAGATGCCAACTGTGGCTTATAGCTGGCAGTAGCTCCAAACTAATCAAGGTAAACTGAGAGAGTGTTTTCTAATTGACTTTGCTGCGATTGTTGCCTTTGTAGTTGCTGTTGAAGTTCTCTCTCTTTACGCTTCTTTTCTTTGTGTTTCTTCCGGCTTCTTTTCTCATTTTCTTTTTATTTACTTATGATTTAATGTTCTGGGCCCTTTTCTTTATCGGCTATTGCTGGATGAATTTTGAAAGCTACTTGTGTGCTAGAAACAACCTGTTCTACCTGGACTTGTATACTTGGATCTGCTTCTGTGGTAACTAGAATTTCATGATAAACAGTTTCAGCACTTACTGGAATATTTGCTAGTATGTTGGATGTATCAATATTGCTTGTACTAGTCTCTTGAATGCTGGTTTGTTTAGGTACTTCTATCATGTCAGCTTCAATGTCTTGAACTGCAGTTGTTTCATTGGATTGAACTGTAGTGGCGTCAATTGCTTCTCTCACTATTTCTTCCTTGTTTTGTTGTTGTATTGAAGGACTCAACTTGGATCCGTTGGTAGGAAGACTCAACTGATTTGCCGGGATAGATGGAAGGTCGACTTCTGTCGAAGTTAGACTTGACGGGATGGTACTGCCAGACGGACTCGGACTGACTAGACTTGACTTAGCTTCTTGAACTCTAGACTTAACTTGGGAAGTAATGACTTCTGGTGACTGTTCATTATGACCGACTACGGGTTGAGGTGGAATCACTTGTTGTTGCAGTGGTGTGACTAGAAGGGAAGTGAAAACAGATGTTTCTTGTGAATAAATTATACCTAATGGGTCTTTATGTGACTGAAAACTTCTGGTACTATAGATGTGTTGTTGCAGCAACATCCCCCCCAAAATTTTGTACATATTGGGGCTCCTCCTTTCAATTTTTTAGAAAGGCTGCCTTAAGAGGCCATTCCCAGCTTTTAACTTTGTTTTTTAACAGAAAATCTTGGTATGAACCACTCCAAGTCTTCCTTCCTCTAAGAGTAAAATCCATGAAGGCTTCCTGGAAATCGCGGAACGATTTTATAAAGCCCCGCAGTTGCAGGAGTACTCAAGGTTCCCTCCCAAAACAGCGGAAGCCTTTTGTTCAAGCTTCTCGAAAAAAGGAAGGACTTAGAAACTTTTTGAAAAGTCGTGGAACGTAAGAAGGAAGCTCTGCAGAATCATTCATCTTTTGCTCCCGAAACGGTGGGAACCGTTTGCATAAGCACCCCGAAAAAACTTAGATTTTCCTCTCGCGGTTGCGGAAATTATTTGGGAAAGTCTCCCGACATTTCGGAGTCTTTCGAGCTATCTTCCCGCAGTTGCGGAAGCCAATCGCACAAGCCGCTCGAAAAGTCATAGAAATTGTTGTGGGAAAGTTGCGGAAGTGTTTGAGTTATCTCTCCCGAAACGACGGGTGATATTCGCGAAATCCTCCCAAAAATCTGAAAAGAACTTAGAAATTTTCTTTGAAAATTGTGGAAACGTCTTGGTTTTTCTCCCGCAGTTGCGGAAACCTTCACAAAAGCTTTCCAAAACGCCGAAGCAACAGACCTTTGCAGAACCATTTGAAGAAGCCGTCCGCAACAGTGGAGGCATTCACCAATCCCTTCCGAAACAGCGGAGGCTAATGGCAAAAGCTTTCCGAAACGCTCTCGAAGCCTAGCCGAGACTTAGAAAATTTTTCAAGTTTGCGGGAGCCTTTTGTGGGAGCATTCGCAGAAGCCTTCCGAAATTGTAGAAGCCATTTGCGAAAGCTTTCCGCGATTTCGGAAACTTTCACGTTATCATCCTGAAAAGGGACCGCCATAATAGACTTAAACGTTCATTTAGTGGCGGGATTCATTCGCCAATTCCTTCCGCAACGTCGGCAGCCTTTACGGAATCTTTCCACCATTGCGGAAGCCAATTGCGAATGGATATCCATAATCCTCCCGAAGCTGAGCCTACAAAGGTGAATTGCGAAAAGATTCATTATTCTCTCCCTAAACGCCGAAGGGTTTCAGCGTAACCTTCCGCAAACGGCGGGTGAAATTCACAAGTTTGTCCCGCAGATGGCGATCGCGAGCAAATCGAGACTGCTTGACATGACCGAAACAGACGATATATTAAAACCCGTTTTAAATGCGCCACCCACCCTGCACGTGCCAGCTCATTTAAATAGATGATGGGAGTTTCGAGCCAAACATATTGTTATTTTTCAATTGGCAAACGACGTGGAACGCCACGCAACCACTCCAACTCAACTTGCTCGTCCACGTATTCGTCCACCTCATTCGGCTATCTTCGTCATTGCCAGGTAGGATTCTAACCGTTAAATTTTGTCTCCCACGCGTCAGATTACCTTTGGGTGTTCTTGTTTTCTAAGATGATAAGAATTGGTTGGATTTTGACGGGAAAAATTCCTGTCATGGGCTGTTTTGTCCGTCAAATGCGGCCTAAATTTCATATTTCCTGTCGTTAAAAAAAAAAAGCAAAGAATGTGTGAAAACGCTTGTATATTTGTTAAAAAAAAAAACAGTCAATTTGGACGAACGGATTTTTTCCAAATTCCCCCCGAGGCACCGTGGACTTTTCGTGTCCCCAGCCAAAAGCTAAAACTGTAGCCACTGGGTTTTTTTTTCATATAAGCCTCAGTCCCGACGTAGCCACTACCCAATTTAAATCCTAAGACAGGCGCCATCGCCCCTGATCAAACCAGCCATAGGACGCCACGTCAAATATTATAAATAACAATAGCGGTTGGGCTGAAACCCCTCGCCTGTGTGTCAACGCGGAGGGTCCTCCCTGGTCTCGTATTAAAATTGTTTCAACCCCAGACTCACCCACCACTAATCATTAAAAGTACCATGGCAAAGGACACCATCCCTCCTAGAGCTGGACCGAGAGCAAGTTGCTTCCGCAACATGCTTATCCTCTCAGGAGCATTCCAAACCTGCCCCTTTAAAAGAATTAGGATGTTTAAATCTAGATTTCTTGTTTGAAATGGTGTTTTTGCTTCCTAACATACAACTTCATATTGTATTTATCTCATTGACATGTTAAAATGGTGATGCTCTCTATTAAAATCTCACAGTATGTTGCACATTTTTATAATGACTGGTGTTTGGTTGCTATCAGAGATAAGTCAAAATGCCAAAAGGTGGTAGGAAGAAGGCTAAGATGACAGAAAAACAGCCTACACCACTTAAAACTGAGACCACACTCCAGGATACTAGGTGCACCACCGATGTTCCTCCTGAAATCCAATGGGGTGATATCTACAGAATGATCCGAGACCAGGATATCCCGGACATGTTGCTAGAAGAGGGGCAGATTTATCTAAATATCAAAGCCTCAGGCATAACTAGAGCTGCTACCTGCCCTGAACTGTTCCCATGTTCTGAAGTAATTGGGTGGATACTCCAACATGCCGATGCGAAAGGGAGAGTAATTCATGACAGCAGGAAGACATCCATTGCCTCGTTTCACCCAGCATACCTGGTCGTGGCCTACAAATTTCCCCGCACCCAGTAATCACTGACTGATGAATGGTTGGGCGAGATAAACAACATTGAGACGGCCAAAAAGCTATTGGTCACAGGCAAGCATTTGAGAAAGAAAGGAAATAACGAATATGACGTCCAGAATCTGAGACCTCCTTTCAGATTGATCGCCTTGATGTTGTGCAGAATCTTCGGCATGCCAGATGGCACCGTGTACAAGATTCAGTGGGTCCCTATCATCCACTTCGTGGCATTTAAAGGAATTGTGTTTGACTGGGCCACTCTCTTGTCAGATAGTTTGGCCTCAATGATAGTTGCTGCAAGAGAAGGACTAGCCTTGAAGAAGGCAGAATTTTTCATGTCCTCATATCTGATTGATTGTGTTTTGGCCAAGGTGGATTTCCCCAAATTGGGCTGCACATGGGATAAGGCCACCACCCCGGTCTATACCGCTTTAAGGATGTTGTGGGCTCAGAATTACAAACCCAGCTACAAGCTCATCCGTGAGGGGTTCATCATGCCCCTATATGAGCAGTTATTCAAGGAAGAGCCTCACTGCATGTCAAAGAATGCCATGGGAGTCCTTGAAAATTATGGAGATTTTTATTTCTCGGAGCAAGGCACCTATCTCAGAATGTTTGGAGGAACTAAAGCTCCATATATTTTGCCAAGATATGCTACAGATAATGTGGTCCTTAAGGAGGCAGTAAGACAAATCTTCCTGGATGGAATTGGAGCAATGCTCCACAAAAAGCATAAGGCTTCTGTTCCCCCTCTACCTTTCTGCATAGGAGCTTACAAGTTCTCGGGGGTCACCTCAGCCGAGGAGTTTGTTTAGGAACTGAAGGCCTTCCACTTCGGTGAGGTGATCTTCCACAGGAATGACAAGAAGGGAAAAGTGGCCGAGCATTGTAGGGAAATTTATGCTCATTTTGAGTACTCTTACTATCATGATGCCGAGGAAGAGGCATTCAGAGGCATCAGCAACATGGCTAAGCTGTGGATCTGTCGCCAAGGCACAGGAACAAGTTCTAGCTCAGCCAAGGCCCAGAAAACCAGCCAGCAGAAGGAGAAAGAAGCTAATGATTCCCGAGCTCAGGAAGAGCTCAGATTAAGAGAGGAAGCAAGATTGCTACAGGATGCTGACGAAGCCAGATTGCTACAGGAGGCTGAGGAAGCCAGGTTGCAGCAGAAAGCTGAAGTGGCAAGAATTCAGCAAGAATCCGAAGAAGACCAACAACAGAAGGAGGCTGAAGATGAAACGCAGCAGAAAGGAAATGAAGGTCAGCCACAAGTTGAAGGAGGGGAAGGAGGACAGGAAGCTGAACGGAAAGAGGAAGAAGAGCTGAAAGCAGGAGAAGATCCCCAAGCAAGTGGGTCCGGTGTCCAAGACATGGAAATAGATGCACCTCAAGTAGGTGGCTCTGGTACCCAAAATGTGGGAACAGATCCAGCTCAGGGAGTCCGGACCCCACCAGCTGAAGAAGAAATAGACATTATGAACCTCCCAATTGTCTCGTACACTCCATCAGGAAAACATACGGTGTCTAGGTGGAATGAATTTGTCTATGATAAGAAAAGGAAAGCAATGGTCCTTAAATCGGAAGAGAGGATCAAAAGACTCTTTCAGGAGGATATCATTAGCCACCGGGAGATCACAGTAATGCGGAATACAGATAAGGATCCCTTAGCTATGGCATCCGCAGTTGTAGAAACAACAAAAGCATCACTGGACAATGTAGGTGTTATAGTTAGAGAAAATGAATTGACAAAGAGGAGAGCTCGTACGCTACAACAGACTGTGGCTAATGAGCAAGCCTACAGGGATCTTGTGGTAAACAAGTATAATTGCCTGTATGCCGAGCATAAAGAGCTATCAGGCAAATATAGCCTAGCCAGCTGGAGGAGAAAAAGGACCAACTAACACTCCAGATGATGATTGTGGAAGCAGAGAAGAATGAAGCGGAAGATAAAGCATCCCAGCTAGAAGCAGACAAGCGGGCATTAGCTGAGCAATTAGAGCAAGCTGAGAGTAGAACGATGGACATGTCTCCCTTCCATGAGCTCTCCTGCAGCATCCTAAAGCAAATGCATGAGACTCAGGGGCTAATCACTAATGAAGTTTGCAAGCTCAAGGCCATGGTGGTCAGGTTAAAAGAAATTAATGCGGAGGCCCATAGGCTCAAAGCTAAGCATACCCGTGTCAAGAAAAATTTCTTGAGCCAGATAGAATGGCGAGAAGGAAAGGGGGATTTTCCCACACATCTCCCATTTAAGTCTGTGGAAGGTTTTAATGAACACAACCCTTCTGGAATTCTACAGAAGCTATGGCAGTAAGCTAATGGCCAGTGTGCAAGGGACAAGGGATAGGATCAACGGTCTGTATCAAAGAATCCAGGGAGTGCATGACAAGTGCAAATTGAATTTACCGCAATCCCTCAATGACTTCCCGAGTAAAGAACAACGCTTGGCTAAACTAAAAGAAGAAATGGGTATCCAGACCGAATATGTGAAGAAAATTGATGTCCTAGCAATTGACGACCTCCAACATTATATTGGATTGTCATCAGTCCACAGCCATTTGCTTAAAGAAGTACATCAAGCTGCAGTGGCGGAAGTTCAAGGCATTGGAGCAGATCTTAGAAAAAATGTGACTTCTCAGAAAATCCTGCTCCCTGCTTCCGCAAACATAGTCATAAGGGACACTGGCATTTGGTATAGCTACATAGCACAAGAGGAGAAGAAGGCAGAAGTAGCAGCTGTGACAGCAAATCCATACTCTTCTCTCCTAGCAGTACCAGAAACTCCAGCTGGCTCGATTTCTTCTTCCCCAGTAGTAACAGCAAAGATAGTGGGCTCGATTCCTCCTTCCCAAGCAGCAGCAGCCAATTTGAGCGACCCTCTTCCAGGAGAAGCTCACGCACAGGAGTGAAATCGCTGATTTCAGAATATTATTTCTGATATGTTGTACTTTTTAAAACTCTCAAATGTGTAAAGCGTGAGCTATGGGACAACTGTCCATTCTCTTTTT
The DNA here is from genome assembly GCA_027924585.1 of Larix kaempferi. NCBI lineage: Eukaryota > Viridiplantae > Streptophyta > Pinopsida > Pinales > Pinaceae > Larix > Larix kaempferi. The sequence goes on from BSBM01000087.1 coordinate 11,353,337, forward strand.
GTTAAATATTTTGTAGAAGAAGTAGTCACATTTTGGTCTATTATAGAAGAAATTCCTGTAGGTGACAAGTGGAAGAGGCCAGGTGGCAGCCCAAAGGGCAATTTTGTAACCATAAATAGAAGTTAGGAAGGATTAGACAGGACTTTTGGCAGGGATTTAATTTTCAAACCTGTACGAGCTATCTTGTATATGTTTTAAGAAAATAAAGTTTTCTAATAAAAGCCTGGAGATGGACGTTTTGCATGGGAATGAAGGATGGATGTATATTGGACTATTCTGGCGACTTCCATACTGTAATGTGAGATCTTTCTTGCTGTCTGAATTATTTCTTTGCAACTAATGATTTCACTCCTTTCTGTGCAAACGATTTCTCCTTTTCATGAGTAATGAATGTGCTTCATATCAAATTAGAAGCTATCTTCTGATATCTCTCATTTTGTTGTAGCTTTACCTATAAGAATTAATGGCTATCTGTACTTTCTTTATGATATTTGTTATAGCTCATTGCTCATGCTTTAATTTGGCTCCTTGCAAGGACAATTAGATTTATTTCATTTGTTTTTCAGATTTAGATCTGTTCTTTCAGTTTTGCATCTAGATTAAATAATCTTGCTTCTCTGTTTCATGAGCAATAAATGTGTTTTATATTAAATTAGAAGCTATCTTCTGAGATCTTTTATCTTGCTGTAGCTTTCTCTTTAAGATTTAATGGCTGCCTGTTCATTCTTTAAAGATAACTCTTACAGCTCATTGCTCATGCTTTAAATGTGCTCCTTGCAAGGATAGGTAGATTTACTTCAGTTTTAGACTTAGATCCATTTTATTTTTGCATTTAGATCAAATATAAATTAGACACTTGCATCTCATTAAAAAACATAAAATCCAAAAGAAAGGTGGATCGGGCCATAACCGGTATAATTGGAATTAAACTCCAAACCCACGGTTGCCGGAACCACTAACCGGACGGATTCCCTATACCAAACGATAGATAATCTAAGTGGGATCATCTATCGGGGAGAATCCCTTTCTGATTGATGCTATGATATCCGAGGCATCAACAGTTTTTGGCACTAGAAGGAGGGCCTGAAAGTGCATGGCTGATAGAGGAAAATCTCCCACTGCCATAGATGACACTGAAAACCTGCTTAAAGAAAACATTTCAAACAGCCCAGATCTTGAATTATCAAATCAAGAATGCCTCATTTCTGATCTTGAACCTCAAGAACCTTTATATGCTGCCCCTTTTACAGAAATAGAGGATTTGAGAAGGCATACAAGATCCTACGTTAGGCATCTAGGTGGTTTAAACGCTGTAAATTTCCTCCCTAAGAAAACAACCCCTAGAAAGGAGGCACAATATACCCGAGATTCGATTCTTGTGCAAAGTTTTGAAGAGCTTGTGAATTTGACTTTGGAAGAAATTTCAGACACTCTTAACAAGGCAGATCTTGAAAACTCAGAAAAAATTTCAGACCAAGAAAACCTTGAAGAACTTATTACTCCAAAGAGTACTCCCCAGGATTCACCTTCCAATTCTCCGCCAAGTTATCCACATCCAAACATGGCTGTACCTGCTTGGAGAGAAAGGGGGGCACTAAATCTAGCTGGGTCATTCCATAATCTTCCAAAAAATCTAGAAAAAGGTCTTTCCTAAGTTCGATCCAGGGAAAGCCATTTCGGCGGAAGACCATCTCAAGAGTTTCTACTTAGCTCTGAACCTTTTGAACGTACAGCATGAAGACGTAGTCTGCAGGCTATTTCCATATACATTTGAGCCCACAGTATCATCCTGGTACTTTAGCCTCCAACCCAGCTCGATCTCTAGTTGGGATGAATTCGAAAAATGTTTTTTAAAGAAATACGGAAACCAAAAAACTGTGGCAACACTTATGAAAGAACTCTTATCCATGAGAATGGAAAAGAAAGAAAAGGTTCAAGATTTCAATCAAAGATTCACAACGCTGTTAAATAATTTCAGTGAAGCTAACAAACCAGTAGAGGAATCTCTGATTGAATACTATACAACCGCTCTCGAAGGACCCATCGCAATGTTCGTAAAAAGGTCCAAGAAAACTACCCTGATAGAGAACTTTGAGGAAGCTAGAAAGGTAGAAGAAGAAGCTGACAGCATTGCTAAACATGCCTTAGACGCAGAACCAAAACCAGCAGCCAGCAAAAAACCTTTGTTGCTCACTAGAGGTAAAGAAGAACCATATACAGACATGGAAAATGTAGTTAAGATGATGCAGAACTTATCCAATAAAATTGTAGATCTCGAGAAAGATAAGGCTGCCAGCACATCTAGGAAACCTTTCAAGCCATTTTATAAAAGGAGGGAAGACGGTGATCAAACTCATCCACCAATGAATACTTCTCCTGTCTTAAACTTGAATGAAATCGGGATGGAAAATTTTTGCACTTTTCATCAAGAACCACATTCGAAAAAGAGCTGCCTACAATGGATTAATTCCATGAGCTTGGTCATGAACCAAATGCTAGATTCACAAATCCCAGACCAAGATGAGTCTCCAGAGGAATCAAGCCCTGAGCTGGAGGAACCAACCCCAGACACTACTATGGTGCTATGGGATTGGGTACCTATGACAGAATCAGCAGAAGAGGATCCCATAGAAAGCTCTCCCTCTACGGTAAATGTTGCTACTCGCAGCAAAGGCCCTATTGCGGATCCTGTGCCAAGTGAAGCTCCTCATAAGCCTAAAGTTTCAAAAGAACCGCCTAGGAGGCATATAACAATTATACCACCGCAGCCCAAAGTTAGCCAAACAACGACGAAGCAGCCAAACGCTAACACCATAGTTCAGCCACCTAAGGTCACAACAAGTAAAACAGATCAGCCAGCTCGAGTTGGGAACGAATCTAACATAGGATACGATATTATCGAAGATATCAAGAAGGTCAAAGCAAATGTGTCAATATTTGACATGTGCAGCTTGCCCCATCAACGAAACAAACTGTTGCATGTTCTACAACCTCAGACCAGCACTCCAGTAACAGATTCTCAAGACAATCCCAAAATTAATGAGGCTAGCATCGGTGGGAAATCTAAATCCCAAACATTGCCATTCCTATTGACCTTTGAAATTTTTAATCACAATGTTCACAACTGTTTGGTAGATTCTAGAGCATCCTCAAATGTTATGCCATTGTCAATTTGTAAAAGGATTAATGGGAAGCCTGTGCCATCTCCATCCCAAATTATCCAATTAGATAGGACTGCTGTCAAGGTAATTGGGGAGATGAAAGACGTTCTCATTATATTATCAGCTGACCCTAGAGTTTGTCAATTCATTGACATAATGGTGGTCGATATTCCTGAAGCCTATGGGCTGATTTTAAGTAGGGATTGGTCTATGAAGCTGAGTGGCTACTTTGCTACTGATTGGTCTCATCTGTGGTTGCCTTATCAAAACAAGCAGAATCAAATTAAAGTCCTAAAAGAACCTCATATGAAGCAGAACGTAACTCAGTTAGAAGAAAAGAATGAGGCTGTAGCTTTGTCATCCTCGGTTCTAGGGAATTACTTCTTAGAAATGGATCCGGGTAATTATCAGTCTGAAGCCATTAGCCATGAATCAGATAAACAGTTTGATCTCCTTCATTTCTCTCGGACTGATGATGTTGATTGTAACATAGTCAATTTAGTTACTAACGTAGATCACAGAGATACTAACTTAGTTGAATCTAAAGATATTTTTTGGACATTATACTTTGATGGTTCTAAAACTCCGGAAGGATCCGGAGCCGGTTGTGTTCTAATGGATCCAAAAAGAAACAAGTATTTTTTGTCTTGTAGACTAGAATTCGATTGTACTAACAACACCGCTGAATATGAAGCTTTGGTACATGGATTAAAGAAGGCCATTGGCTTAAATGTTAAGTACCTGAAGGTCTTTGGTGACTCCGAGATAGTTGTAAGACAGGTAAGGGACACCATTCATTGTCTCTCACCTCATTTGAAGGGTTATCAGGCTGAGGTATGGGATTTAATTATGCATTTTGACACTTTCAATATAAAATCAATTCCTAGATTGCAAAATTCTGCAGCTGATTTGTTAGCAACATCTGCTTCTAGATTGGTGCCATCAAATAATAAATGCTCGATTGAATTGATTTTCAGGCCTTCCGTTCCCGATAACATCACAAACTTCAGAGTCTTCGATGATGATGAACAAATTATCAGCTTCCTAACAAACGAAGATAGCTTTCAAGGAGCTGCAATAGATGAAGAAGAACATGATGCTGATTTGATGAAGAAGGATGAGGAGAAAGGAAATTTCATTTCCAAGGAGGTAAGGTCCCTCGAAATGATGTTCGATCTTCAAAATAAATTCAAAATGCTAGCTAATACCAAAACTAACAGCTCATCAATGCAGCATGAGTTAGTTAATTTGGGTATCGAGGCAGAACCAAAATTTGTCAACCTTCGCAAATGTTGTTCACCAGGAGAAAGAGACAGGTTCATCAAATTGTTTAAACAATACAAAGATGTTTTTGCATGGACTTATGAAGATCTGAAAATGTATGACGTCCGCATTATCCAGCATGTTATACCAATGAAAGTGGGTGTCAAGCCATTTCAGCAGCAGTTAAGAAGGATGCATCCTACTCTAGAACCACTGATTCAAAAGGAATTAAAGAAGCTCCTGGACGCTAAAATAATCTTCAAAGTTCGGCATTCTGAGTGGGTTGCAAACTTGGTTCCCGTAAGAAAGAAGTCGGGAGACATAAGGCTATGTGTAGATTTCAGAAATTTAAACAAAGCTTCGGATAAAGACAACTACCCCGTCCCTTCAATGGAACAAATCCTTCAAATGGTGTCAGGATCCGAATTGTTTTCTCTCCTCGATGGTTTCTCTGGCTACAATCAAGTGTTAGTAGTCGAAGAAGATCTCCTTAAGACTACTTTCAGAACTAAGTGGGGAACTTTCGCATACAGAAGGATGCCATTTGATCTGATAAACGCAGGAGATACATTCCAAAGGGAAATGGATATCGCCTTCCGAGGATTGGGGGGCAATGTGTTGTTGTTTACTTAGATGATGTGATAGTCTTTTCAAAGAAAAGGGAAGATCATGTTGTTCATCTAAGGCATATCTTTGATCGTTGTCGGAAATACGGTATTTATTTGAATCCCAAGAAGAGCGTGTTTGTTGTTCCCGAAGGTAAGCTCTTGGGTCATATCATCTCCAAAGGGGGAGTGTCAATAGATCAAGAAAGAGTCCGAGCTATTAATAAGATTCCAATGCCTTACAACAAGAAATCTATGCAGTCTTTTGTGGGTACCATCAATTTTGTCCGTAGATTTGTTCCGGATTTCGCACAAATTGTTAAGCCATTGCAACAGATGGTTAAACAAAGCATACAATTCAAGTGGACAGATCTGGAGAAGGACACATTTAGAGAAATCAAGGCAGCTATAGCTAAGGCTCCTTCCTTATGAAGCCCAGATTTTGATAAAGATTTCATCTTGTATACCTTTGCTTCGGATGACTCCCTCGCAGCTGTACTCACGCAAAAGGTGGAGCTGGGAGACGAATACCCAATTTCGTTTATGAGCACTAGTCTGCAGGGGGCTGAGCTAAACTATCCCATGGTCGAAAAGCATGCATATGCGGTCTTCAAAGCAGTCAAGCAGTTTAGGCCATACATTTTGAAGAACAGAACTAAAGTCATAGTTCCCCACCCAGCTGTTAGATCCCTGTTCGTTCAAAAGGAATTGGGAGAAAGGAGAGGGAACTGGGTCACAGCTCTGCAGGAATATGATTTAGAAATTAAACCAGCCACGATCATCAAAGGATAAGGCTTGTGCAAGTTACTTGCGGGAAACTCGACTGATGAAAAACAACATTGGAAGAACGAAGCTGAGCTAAATTCGGTTGAAGTATGTCATATCTTCACAGCTCCCCAGTCATGGTATAGGGATCTGGTGCACTATTTACAGCAGGGATATCTACCTAAGCACTAGAACTCTAAACAAAGAAGGGCGCTCTGCTTGAAATCAACACCTTATCAAATCATTGATGGGATACTTTTTCAGGAAAAATTATGATGGAGTTTTACTTAGATGTTTGGAAAAGGAAGATGCAAACAAAGTTGTCAAAGAATTGCATGATGGCCCCGCAGGTGGACATTATTCAGGAGAGACAACAGCACACAAGATACTGAGAGCTGGTTATTATTGGCCCAATCTCTTCCGAGATGCCCATACGTATGCACGAAACTGTGTTGTATGTCAAAGAAGTGCTGGGAAGTTACCCAAGGCAGTAGGACCATTGCAGCTGGTGATTACCTCTGAGCCTTTTGAGCAGTGGGGTATAGATGTTATCGGAGAGATAAATCCAAATTCTTTGTTGCAACATCGATACATCCTGATGGCTACTGACTACTTCACTAGATGAATGGAGGCTATCCCTCTGCGCAAGATCAATGAAGACGCGGTCATTAGCTTCTTGAAAGAAAACATCATAACCAGGTTTGGGGTTCCAATTTCCCTGTTTTTGATAATGCTACTTATTTTTCGTCTTGCAAGATAAATGAATTTTTTTATGAATGGGGAATTAAGTTGCATTATTCAGCCAATTATTATCCTCAGGGGAACGGATTAGTTGAATCCTCAAACAAGAATCTGATCCGAATTCTTAAGAAGACTGTGATAGAAAACCAGAGAAGTTGGCATGTAGCTCTCCGAAACGACTTATGGGCAGATAGGGTGTTCCCAAATAACTCTTTAGGTGTTTCCCCTTTCACTCTTGTATATGGCAAGGAAGCCATCCTTCCTCCAAACATCTTACTCCCGTACTTACAGTTATCCCAAGCCTCTCGGGGTTCTTGTAGCCAAGCCTTACAATCCAGGATCAATACTCTGCTTCAACTTGAAGAAGCCCGACAGAAATCTAAAGACCGATTCCATCAACATCAAGACATAGTTAAGAGATGGTTCGATAAGAGGAAGTCTAGCAAGAGAAGCTTTGAAGTTGGGGACTTAGTCCTGAAATGGGACCATAATCACGAAGGCAAAGGAATGCATACGAAATTTCAACATCTATGGGTAGGCCCGTACCAAATTTCGGCAAAATTAGGCCCATCCACTTATAAATTGACAAATCTCGAGGGAGAAGAAGTAGCCCTTCCTCTCAATGGCCTCGCCCTGAAACAATACTTCGCATAGTCTCGTTGAGACTTCCTGTGCATAAATAAATTTTTCTTTTATTGTTGCTTTAGCCTTTAGTTGCTTTATTTTCGGCCATTTTGTTTCTTCCATTGTCATTTGAACCTTTGGAACAAGTTTTTTTTTTTTTGAAAGCCCTTTTGGTTGAGTTCCTCGTCAAGGATAAGTCTCTCAAAGAAATCTCGCAACCCATGAGTCCGGAACTATGCTCGAATAACGTCTGTCTATTGTGTTCTCGCTGAAAGGAAGTCTACTCTGCTAGTCACATTAATCCTGTTTAAAATAGAAGAGACCCATGACCATCTTCATTACTATGTCTGGGCTCCACCCACTCTCACACTTTAAAGGCATCTCAAGAAGGTTATTAAAGTTGGACCCATGGAAAGTAGCACACCTCAATGACATAGGGTATTGAAGTGACTCCATGCTGCAAATCTAACAGCCAAAATGGCTCACCTCAATTAAAGCATGGCTGAGACAAAAGCAAAAGACATGTAAAATCAAGAAGGTTGTCCAAAAGGATCAGCCCAAAATGGGCTCCTCTCTGTCCGTGAGGCTTGATCAAATCAATAAAATTTCTAACTCACACAAAAGGACATTATGGATTGAGGAGCCTAAATCAAAGGTCATGTCCAAAGAAAATATCTCTGGAAGGCTCAAACAGCTAAGCTGTCCAAAGTACAAACATCCAAAAGGATGCAAGCAGCATGGGAATGAGGAACAAGAGCAATAATGTCCATGAGAAAGTGTTGCAAATCCTGTGGAGTCCGGCAGTAGTAACCATCTGAAAGATGACCCTCCTAAAATGAATCTCATATGTTGGCACTTTGAGAGTTGTAAAGATGTCTCGATCAAAGCTCCCTTTCCCCAATGGCTAGCAGGTAAAGTGCCTTCTTCCCCTCACATGAATTTAAGTGCTCAGCTGAGTATTGCACCTAATATGGATGTCTTTGATGAGGTTTCGGGCCATGAAGAGGAATTTTTTCAAAGATCTGTGTTCGCCAGTGACTCGCCATTGTTGTTGCAGCAACATCCCCCCCAAAATTTTGTACATATTGGGGCCCCTCCTTTCAATTTTTTAGAAAGGCTACCTTAAGAGGCTATTCCCAGCTTTTAACTTTGTTTTTTAACAGAAAATATTGCTATGAACCACTCCAATTCTTCCTTCCTCTAAGAGTAAAATCCATGAAGGCTTCCTGGAAATCGTGGAACAATTTTATAAAGCCCCGCAGTTGCGGGAGTACTCAAGGTTCCCTCCCGAAACGGCGGAAGCCTTTTGTTCAAGCTTCTCGAAAAAAGGAAGGACTTAGAAATTTTTTGAAAAGTCGCGGAACATAAGAAGGAAGCTCTGTGGAATCATTCAGCTTTTGCTCCTGAAATGGCGGGAACCGTTTGCATAAGCACCCCGAAAAAACTTAGATTTTCACCTCGCGGTTGCGGAAATGATTCGGGAAAGTCTCCCGACATTTCGGAGTCTTTCGGGCTATCTTCCCGCAGTTGTGGAAGCCAATCGCGCAAGCAGCTCGAAAATTCTTAGAAATTGTTGTGGGAAAGTTGTGGAAGTGTTTGAGTTATCTCTCCCGAAAAGAAGGCCGCTATTCACCAAATCCTCCCGAAAATCCGAAAAGAACTTAGAAATTTTCTTTGAAAATTGCGGAAACCTCTTGGTTTTTCTCCCGCAGTTGCGGAAACCTTCGCAAACGCTTTCCGAAATGCCGAAACAACAGACCTTTACGGAACCATTCGAAGAAGCCGTCCGCAACAACGGAGGCATTCAACAATCCCTTCCGAAACAACGGAGGATAATGGCAAAAGCTTTCCAAAACGCTCTCGAAGCCCGGCCAAGACTTAGAAAAATTTTCAAGTTTGCAGGAGCCTTTTGCAGGAGCATTCGCGGAAGCCTTCCGAAATTGCGGAAGCCATTTGCGAAAGATTTCCGCGATTTCGGAAACTTTCACGTTATCATCCCGAAAAGGGACCGCCATAATAGACTCAAACGTTCATTTAGCGGTGGGAGTGGTTCGCCAATTCCTTCTGCAACGTCGGCAACCTTTACAGAATCTTTCCGCCATTGCGGAAGCCAATTGTGAATGGATATCCATAATCCTCCCGAAGCTGAGCCTCCAATGGTGAATTGCAGAAAGATTCATTATTCTCTCCCGAAACACCAAAGGGTTTCAGCGTAACCTTCCGCAAACGGAGGGTGAAATTGACAGGTTTGTCTCGCAGATGGCGGTCGCGCGCAAATCGAGACTACTTGACATGACCGAAACGGACGATATATTAAAACCCGTTTAAAATGCGCCACCCACCCCGCACGTTCCAGCTCATTTAAATAGACGGTGGGGGTTTGAAGCCAAACATATTGTTATTTTTCGATTGGCAAACGATGTGGAACGCCGCGTAACCGCTCCAGCTCAACTCACTTATCCACATACTCATCCACCTCATTCGGCTATCTTCGTCATTGCCAGGTAGGATTCTAACCGTTAAATTTTGTCTCCCACGCATCATATTACCTTTGGGTGTTCTTGTTTTCTAAGATGATAAGAATTGGTTGGATTTTGACGGGCAAAATGCCCGTCATGGGCTGTTTTGTCTGTCAAATGCGGCCTAAATTTCGTATTTCCTGTCGTTAAAAAAAAAGAAGCAAAGAATGTGTGAAAACGCTTGTATATTGGTTAAAAAAAAACCGTCAATTTGGATGGACGGATTTTTTCCAAATTCCCCCTGAGGCCCCGTGGACTTTTCGTGTCCCCAGTCGAAAGCTAAAACTGTAGCCACCCGGTTTTTTTTTTATAAAAGCCTCAGTCCCGACGTAGCCACTACCCAATTTAAATCCTAAGACAGGCGCCATCGCCCCTGATCAAACCAGCCATAGGACGCCCCGTCAAATATTATAAATAACAATAGCGGTTGGTCTGAAACCCCTCACCTGTGTGTCAACGCGGAGGGTCCTCCCTGGTCTCGTATTAAAATTATTTCAACCCCAGACTCGCCCGCCACTAATCATTAAAAGCACCATGGCCAAGGACACCATCCCTCCTAGAGTTGGACTGAGAGCAGGCTGCTTCCGCAACATGCTTATCCTCTTAGGAGCATTCCAAACCCGCCCCTTTAAAAGAATTAGGATGTTTAAATCTAGATTTCTTGTTTGAAATGGCGTTTTTGCTTCCTAACATACAAATTCACATTGTATTTATCTCATTGACATGTTAAAATGGTGATGCTCTCTGTTAAAATCTCACAGTATGTTGCACATTTTTATAATGACTGGTGTTTGGTTGCTATCAGGGATAAGTCAAAATGCCAAAAGGTGGTAGGAAGAAGGCTAAGATGACAGAAAAGCAACCTACACCACTTAAAACTGAGACCACACTCCAAGATACTAGGTGCACCACCGGTGTTCCTCCTGAAATCCAATGGGGTGATATCTACAGAATGATCCGAGACCAGGATATCCCGGACATGTTGCTAGAAGAGGGGCAGATTTATCTAAATATCAAAGCCTCAGGCATAGCTAGAGCTGCTACCCGCCCTGAACTGTTCCCATGTTCTAAAGTAATCGGGTGGATACTCCAACATGTCGATGCGGAAGGGAGACTAATTCATGATAGCAGGAAGACAACCATTGCCTTGTTTCACCTAGCATACCTGGTCGTAGCCTACAAATTTCCCCGCGCCCAGCAATCTCTAACTGATGAATGGATGGGCCAGATGAGCAACGTTGAGATGGCCAAAAAGCTATTGGTCGCAGGAAAGCATTTGAGAAAGAAAGGAAATGACGAATATGACGTCCAGAATCTGAGACCTCCTTTCAGATTAATCGCCTTGATGTTGTGCAGAATCTTCGGCATGCCAGATGGCACCGTGTACAAGATTCAGTGGGTCCCTATCATCCACTTCGTGGTATTTAAAGGAACTGTGTTTGACTGGCCACTCTCGTGTCAGATAGTTTGGCCTCAATGATAGTTACTGCAAGAGAAGGACTAGCCTTGATTGATTGTGCAGAATTTTTCAAGGCCACCACCTGAATTTTTCATGTCCTCATATCTGATTGATTGTGTTTTCGCCAAGGTGGATTTCCCCAAATTGGGCTGCACATGGGATAAGGCCACCACCCCGGTCTATACCGCTTTCAAGATGTTGTGGGCTCAGAATTACAAACCTAGATATAAGCTCATCTGTGAGGGGCTCATCATGCCCCTATATGAGCAGCTATTCAAGGAAGAGCTCAACTGCCTGTCAGAGAATGCCATGGGAGTCCTTCAAAATTATGGATATTTTTATTTCTCGGAGCAATGCACCTATCTCAGAATGTTTGGAGGAACTAAAGCTCCATATATTTTGCCAAGATATGCTACAGATTATGTGGTCCTTAAGGAGGCAGTAAGACAAATTTTCTTGGATGGAATTGGAGCAATGCTCCACAAAAAGCATAAGGCTTCTTTTCCCCCTCTACCGTTCTACATAGGAGCTTACAATTTCTTGGGGGTCTCCTACGCCGAGGAGTTTGTTCAGGAACTGAAGGCCTTCCACTTCAGCGAGGTGATATTCCACAGGAATGACAGGAAGGGAAAAGTGGCCGAGCATTGTAGGGAAATTTATGCTCATTTTGAGTACTCTCACTATCATGATGCCGAGGAAGAGGCATTCAGAGGCATCAGCAACATGGCTGAGCTGCGGATCTGTCGCCAAGGCATGGGAACAAGTTCTAGCTCAGCCAATGCCCAGAAAACCAGCCAGCAGAAGGAGAAAGAAGCTGATGATGCCCAAGCTCGGGAAGAGCTCAGATTAAGAGAGGAAGCAAGATTGCTACAGGAGGCTGAGGAAGCCAGATTGCTACAGGAGGCTGAGGAAGCTAGGTTGCAGCAAGAAGCTGAAGTTGCAAGAATGAAGCAAGAAGCCGAAGAAGCCCAATAGCAGAATGAGGCTGAAGATGAAACGCAGTAGAAAGGAAATGAAGGTCAGCCACAAGTTGAAGGAGGGGAAGGAGGACAGGAAGCTGAACGGAAAGCGGAAGAAGAGCTGAAAGCGGGAGAAGATGCCCAAGCAAGTGGGTCCGGTGTCCAAGACATGGAAATAGATGCACCTCAAGCAGGTGGCTCTGGTACCCAAAATGTGGGAACAGATCCAGCTTAGGGAGTCCGGACCCCACCAGCTGAAGAAGAAATAGACATTATGAACCTCCCAATTGTCCCGTACACTCCATCAGGAAAACATACGGTGTCGAGGTGGAATGAATTTGTCTATGATAAGAAAAGGAAAAAAATGGTGCTTAAATCGGAAGAGAGGATCAAAAGACTCTTCCAGGAGGATATCATTACCCACTGGGAGATCACGGTAATGCAGAATACAGATAAGGATCCCTTAGCTATGGCATCCGCAGTTGTAGAAACAACAAAAGCATCACTGGACAATGTAGGTGTTATAGTTAGAGAAAATGAATTGACAAAGAGGAGAGATCGTACGCTACAACAGACTGTGGCTAGTGAGCAAGCCTACAGGGATCTTGTGGTAAACAAGTATAATTTCCTTTATGCCGAGCATAAAGAGCTATCAGGCAAATATAGCCTAGCCAACTGGAGGAGGAAAAGGACCAACTAACACTCCAGATAATGATTGTGGAAGCAGAGAAGAATGAAGCGGAATATAAAGCATCCCAGCTAGAAGCAGACAAGTGGGCATTAGCTGAGCAATTAGAGCAAGCTGAGAGCAGAACGATGGACATGTCTCCCTTCCATGAGCTCTCCTACAGCATCCTAAAGCAAATGCATGAGACTCAGGGGCTAATCACTAATGAAGTTTGCAAGCTCAAGGCCATGGTGGTCAGGTTAAAATAAATTAATGCAGAGGCCCATAAGCTCAAAGCTAAGCATACCTGTGTCAAGTCAAATATCTTGAGCCAGATAGAATGGCGAGAAGGAAAGGGGGATTTCCCCACACATCTCCCATTTAAGTCTGTGGAAGGTTTTAAATAAGACATAGCCCTTCTGGAATTCTGCAGAAGCTGTGGCAGTAAGCTAATGGCCAGTGTGCAAGGCAAAAGGGATAGGATCAACGGTATGTATCAAAGAATCCAGGGAGTGCATGACAAGTGCAAATTGAATTTCCCGCAATCCCTTGATGAATTCCCGAGTGAAGAACAACGCTTGGATAAACTAAAAGAAGAACTGGGCATCCAGATCGAATATGTGAAGAAAATTGATGTCCTAGCAATTGATGACCTCCAACATTATATTGGAATGTCATCAGTGCACAGCCATTTGCTTAAAGAAGTACATCAAGCTGCAGTGGCAGAAGTTCAAGGCATTGGAGCAGAGCTTAGAAAAAATGTGACTTCTAAGAAAATCCTGCTCCCTACTTCCGCAAACGTAGTCATAAGGGACACTTGCATTTGGTATAGCTACATAGCAGAAGAGGAGAAGAAGGCAGAAGTAGCAGTTGTGACAGCAAATCCAGACTCTTCTCTCCCAGCAGTACCAGAAACTCCAGCTGGCTCGATTTCTTCTTCCCCAGTAGTAATAGCAGAGATAGTGGGCTCGATTCCTCCTTCCCAAGCAGCAGCAGCAGCAGCAGCCAATTTGAGCGACCCTCTTCCAGCAGAAGCAGCAGCAGCCGATTTGAGTGACCCTCTTCTAGCAGAAGCTCACGCATAGGAGTGAAATCGCTAATTCCAGAATATTATTTCTTATATGTTGTATTTTTTAAAACTCTCAAATGTGTAAAGCGTGAGATATGGGACAGCTGTCCATTCTCTTTTTGTTAAATATTTTGTATAAGAAGTAGTCACATTTTGGTCTATTATAGAAGAAATTCCTGTAGGTGACAAGTGGAAGAGGCCAGGTGGCATCCCAAAGGGAAATTTTGTAACCATAAATAGAAGTTAGGAAGGATTAGACCGGACTTTTGGCAGGGATTTAATTTTCAAACCTGTACGAGCTATCTTGTATGTGTTTTAAGAAAATAAAGTTTTCTAATAAAATCCTGGAGATGGACGTTTTGCATGGGAATGAAGGATGGATGTATATTGGGATATTCCGGTGACTTCCATACTGTAATGTGAGATCTTTCTTACTGTCTGAATTATTTCTTTGCAACTAATGATTTCACTCCTTTCTGTGCAAACGATTTCTCCTTTTCATGAGTAATGAATGTGCTTCATATCAAATTAGAAGCTATCTTCTAATATATCTGATTTTGCTGTAGCTTTACCTGTAAGAATTAATGGCTATCTGTTCCTTCTTTGTGATATCTGTTACAACTTGTTGCTCATGCTTTAATTTGGCTCCTTGCAGGGACAATTAGATTTATTTCATGTGTTTTTCATATTTAGATCTGTTCTTTCAGTTTTGCATCTAGATTAAATAATCTTGCTTCTCTGTTTCATGAGCAATAAATGTGTTTTATATTAAATTAGAAGCTATCTTCTGAGATCTTTTATCTTGATGTAGCTTTCTCTTTAAGATTTAATGGCTACCTGTTCATTCTTTAAAGATAACACTTACAGCTCATTGCTCATGCTTTAAATGTGCTCCTTGCAAGGATAGGTAGATTTACTTCAGTTTTAGACTTAGATCCATTTTAGTTTTGCATTTAGATCAAATATAAATTAGGCACTTGCATCTCATTAAAAAACATAAAATCCAAAAGAAAGGTGGATCGGGCCATAACCGGTATAATTGGAATTAAACTCCGAACCCACGGTTGCCGGAACCGCTAACCGGATGGATTCCCTATACCAAATGGTAGATAATCTAATTGAGATCATCTATCCGGGAGAATCCCTTTCTGATTGATGCTACGATATCCAAGGCATCAACAAGATGGTAAAGGTAAAGTGTTGGTTCTAATAGTGTCAGGGGGAGCCAGGTTAAGTTGAACAGTTGGTGTGGTTACAAAGAATGGATGCTAGGTGACCATCTCACGCCAGTTAGGACATAGTGTTGGTAGGTTAGTGATGAACTGGCTTAGAGAAACATCTGATGGGTTAATAGGAGCAGGTAATGCTAAAGGGGTAATTTCTTCTTCTACTAGGGTCAGGGAAAAAGGGGGAGTAAGAACGGTTAGGTCAACATGGGGTTCAACCAGAATCTTTCATTTCTTGACAAGAATTCTGGGTGTCTTGTACTTATTTGTTTCTATAAATTTCTGGAACTGATCCTCTATAGGCAACTTATTCTTGGTTCTGTCTTCGAGCATCTGGGTAGCAGTATTGTATAGCTCGATTTCATCTTCTTCTGTAGGCTCCTGAAAGGTTACTTTTCTTTTTCCCTTCCCTTGTGTCGGTAGCACCTTGTTCTTTCGAGCTGTAAGCAGTTCACCTGCTACCCTTTGGATATTGTTATTCGTCAAAAGATGCTCTGGATTGTTAGACTCTGTATTGTTGTTTGACAGCTCCATGGCTTCTGTTGGCTTTTCGTGTGGAGTAAGTGTAAGTGCTAGTTTAATAGGAGCAGGTAATGCTAAAGGGGTAATTTCTTCTTCTACTACTATCAGGGAAGAAGGGGGAGTAAGAACGGTTAGGTCGACACGGGGTTCGACTGGAATATTTGGTTTCTTCACAAGAATTCTACGTGTCTTGTACTTACTTGTTTCTATAAATTTCTGGAACTGCTCCTCTATAGGAAACTTATTCTTGGTTGCGTCTTCGAGAATCTAGGTAGCAGTATCGTATAACTCAATTTCATATTCTTCCATAGGCTCTTGAAAGGTTACTTTTCTTTTTCCCTTCCCTTGTGTCAGTAGCACCTTATTCTGTCGAGCTGTAAGCAGTTCACCTGCTACCCTTTGGATATTGTCGTCCATCAAAAGATGCTCTGGATTGTCGTACTCTGTACTGTTGTTTAACTGCTCCAGGGATTCTGTTGGCTCTTCATGTGGAGTAAGTGTAAGTGCTAGTACATTAGGATTAGGTACTGGCTCATGTTGATAAATTAAAGTGTTAATGTATAACCAACTTTCATACAATTCTTATTTTTCTGCATCTGTCAGCGGCTCGACATTAGTGAAGTCGAATTTTCTTGCTTGGGGTGGAATGGCCAATACTTTGTTTGAGTGTAGACTTAACTCCATGAAAATTTCATTTACGGATGGATAGTAGTCGAGGCATTTTTCCTGGCTTATTGTTCCTTCCATATACCAGACCGCTGTATCATCCAAAGAGAGTTGGATGTGAGTTGTCAGAGGTATACTTCGTTGAATGTTCTGCGGTACCCTCCATCTCTTTGCATTTGTTTTGAGGTCTATAAACCATGCTTCCAACCAAATTTTAACTATCAGTGGACCATGTCATCTTGCTCCTGGTGCGAAGCAACATAAATTCTCCATAAGGACATTTCATTCCTGAGCAAAATCCTTGTTCCCTCGCGGCCGAATGTGGGTCATGGAAATCCATATAACTACAGATGGTTACCGAATGCTAGTCCCTTCCTCTTGGCACTTATAACATGTGTGTTTGATTATGTCAGCCAAGAATTCTTCCCACTTGTACAATTTTCCATGCATAGCTATATTTTTGACAACTTCTAGCATGTCGGTCTTCAAGTCTGGTCCTCTTCCTGTTCATGGTAGTGCATGCGACACAATCTTTGCAGCAGTGTTATAATTACCATATACAATTTGACTCATGGCTATGCCTCGTGAGTTCTTTCCAGCAGCAGTAGTGACAAATTTGTTGATCAAGTCCACACCTGAACTTGTTGGTACAACATCTCCCTTATGCGACAGAAAGGTTATTTTGTGGATAAGTTTTCCATTAATATCGACTGGAACGTCGAAGTAGAGCTTCCCATTGTGATACCTGCTAACAATAAATTATGCAATGATTTCTTTAAGTCATATGAAACTATCCAACAAAGGTGCCTTCATGTAATGTAGAATTGTAGTTGTCTACAGCCGATGTGCTTCCTCCCTTCAGCAATCGTCTGATTCGTTCCCTGAATCTTCAATGTCTTTCCAATCTCTCTTCCAACTAGGTTCTAGCGCTTTTGTTTTCCGAATCATCTGTAATCCTTTTTCTAGTGACAAATTCTCTTTTTCTAGCTCTCTGACCATCGTCGCAGCGGCCCTGGTTGTTGTTAAGGTTTTCCTTGGAGCCATGGCGAATTTAGGGTTCAAGAATGAGAAAGTTGCTTTAGCAGGGTTGGGGAGCTATGTATCTTGGAGTTCAAGTTCTCGGCAAAAGAGTGCCCAAGAATCCTAGAGCTCCGTATTTATGGTGGAGTTGCTCGGCATAGGTGAATGGGACATAGAAGCTTGTATTGATGGTTGATTTGATGGAGGTATTAAATTGAGCTGACAGGATATCAGTGCCCTATTAGGTGCATTAATTCTGGCATTGTGAGTATTTTAATCCTTTACTTCTTTTCCATCATGATGCCACGATACCTTGTTTGATGTGTCATGTCAAAGGGCTTCTCTAGATGAGTTTTGTCAGTTTGTGCTCCATTATTTCTGTCATGTCTGGTTTTCCTCAAGAATACGTCGATGTTATCGTTGATGTCTATAATACCGACGGTTATGCACCGGGCTTTTCTCTTTGCTCTTTCCATCCTTATTATGAAAATCTCTCATCATTCTTCTTTTGTCATGCCTTGTTGTTTACTTGATTGCTTAGAGTACTTTCTCTCGTTCAGTTACTTCTAACCGTTTTTTTTTTTAATATTCACGACTTGTACCATTTAAGTTGGGTGCAATTTACTGCTTTCTTGAAAACACTACCTTGTAGCATTTTCAGTCGGATTGATCCATTGGGATTTAATGTTTCGACAATATAGGGTCCCATCCACTCTGTATGCAACTTCTTCGGTTTCCATTTTACACGGTTTATTATAAAGGAGTTCCAAGTCTCCAACTAACAGATTCTTCTATTTGATATTTCTGTTGTGCCACACTTTTAGTTGTTTTTTTTTTACTTGTTGATGCTCTATCGCCATCTGTTGAATTTCCTCCAGCTTTGACAGTTGTAATAGCCATTCTTGTCGAGCATCGTCGATATCAATGTGCACGACTACTGCAATATTCGGTGCTTATCATCGAAAATGCATTGGGATAACTGATTCTTGTCCATAGACAAGAGAAAAAGGTGTATGTCCTGTCGTTCTTTTGTATGTTGTTCTGTATGCCCAGAAAACAACAGGTACTTTGTCGTCCCAATCGTCCTTCTCCATGTTGCATATTTTTGTCAGTCCTCTTGTGAGTGTTTTATTGAATGAATCTATGGCGCCATTAGACTGAGGATGGTATGTTGTGCTTATTCTATGATCAACTGCAAATTCCTTAGTCAATGCTTCAATGGTTTTGCACACGAAGTGCGTACCTTGGTCGCTTATCAATGTCAAAGGGGCATCCAAAATGTGTTATGATATTTTCATAGATAAACTTGGTGGAAACTTTGCTTGAACATGTTTCGACTGGCTCTGCTTCTGCCCACTTGGTGACAAATTCCACAACAGTGATAAGATATCAAGCACCTGTCCGCTTGCCAATTACTGGAAATGGTCCAATAAAATAGATCACCCAAATTTCGAATGTCCTTCTAGGATTAATTGGAACGAATGGAATTTCTATTCTTGGGAGCGGTCGACCCATACGCTGACATTTATCACACTTAGATACAAATTCTCAATAGTATTTATGAATCGTCGGCCACCAAAGTACAGCTTGTAGAATTTTTCTAGCTATTATGTTTGCATGATAATGTCCTCCTGCTAGTCCAAAATGAGCTTCTGCAAGTATATTCTGTCATTCATGCTCAAGTGCACATCGACGTAATATATCATCCAAGCCAAGTTTATAGAGGAATCCATTGATCAAAGTGTAGGGTATTTCTTTCATATCTAAGATCTTCGTCTTTTTCTCAGTCATTCCTTCAGGGGCTTGACCTTCCTTGAGAAATTGTGCAATTTCCGCAAGTTCTAAAGGGACTACTTCAATGCGAAACAAATGTGCATCCGACATATCGTCTTCGATTCCTGTCGGCTCCTCTCCCAATCGAATCTTGATGGGTGGTCTAGCCCGACATTAGCCTTTCTAGGTCGAATAATTACTTCAAATTCAAATTCTTGAAACAGTAGAAGCTAGCGACACAACCTCCCATGGTGCAATGGTTTGTTGACTAAGTATTTTAAAGCTTGGTGTTCTGTATAAAATACAAATGGGTTAGCCAATTAATAATGACGATATTTCTGCAGTGAAAATACCATACCTAATGCTTCTCTTTCGGTCATGGAGTATTTTATTTCATCTTTATTCAACTTCCAACTGCTGAATGCCTTAGGATAATCCATTCCATCTTCTCCATGTTGTGTTATAATGGCGTCGACTGCAACTCCAGATGCGTCAATATGCACATGAAATTTTTTCGATGAATTCAGAAATTGGAGTATGGGTGCTTCGACCATTTTTATTTTCAATGTGTTAAATGAGATGTCGCACTCCTTTGTCCACATGTGATCTTGATCACCTTTTAACAGCTCTTTGATATGATAAGTCATATCGGAGTAATGTCTGATGAACTTCCTATAATACCCAGTATGACCCAACAAGATCCGCACTTGTTTCAGATTGATTGGAGGCTTTAGGTCAGGAATAATTTTGATCTTTGCATAGTCGACCTTGATTCCTTCTTTTCAAACTACATGGCCCTACAATATGCCGATAGGTGTCACAAAAATGAACTTTTTAATGTTCAGTGACAACTGTATTTGCCGACACCATTCCAACATCAATCGAAGCCATTTGCAATGATCCTTTAGCATTATATAGATTGCCCAATCATCAAAGTAGATAGCCATGGTTTTGTAGATATATTCTTGAAATGCCTTGATGACAATTCTGGAAAAGACCACTGGTGCATTCTTCAAGCCCAAGGGCATGAATTTGTACGCGAATGACTCGAACTCACACACGAATGTTGTATTTTTTTATCTTCTTTTGCAATAGGTACTTGGTTGTACCCAGAGAATCCACCTGTGAAAGAGTAGCACTCATGCCCTACAACTTCATTAATAATTTCATCTATGAAAGGGATTGGAAAGGGGTCTATGAGTGTTACCTTGTTCATCTCGTGAAAGTTGACAAAGATTCTCAGTTGTTTCGGATCTTGTTTCTTTGGCTGAACAACCATCAGGCTTTCCCACTTCGACTGGTCGATAGGATATATGATTCCCGCTGCAAGCATACTATCAATTTCCTTTTTAACAATATCCTTATATTTGTGAGCAAGTTTACAGGGTCTTTTCTTTACCAACTTGGCCTCTGGTTTAATATCAATTTTAATCTCGCCCATCTCTTGCACAAGTCTTTTCAAGTCTTTGTAATCTCGAGCAAATACGTCTTGAAATTCCTTGAGGAGACTGGTGATTTCTGTTGTTTGTTCCTCATTCTAGTAATCACCAATTCTTTCCATTTTCGGTCGGTCGTCATTTGAAATATCTACTTCCTTTGTTTTAATCTTCGCGTCCATCCATTCTGGTGCACGACTGTCACTTATCGGTCTTTCACCTTCTTTGATTTGTGTGAATGCTAGTGGAAAGTATTTTTCCAACAACCTTTCAGGTTCATCGTTTTCGACAATCTCTATGCCAAAGATTGTTTTCACATGCTTCGACATGTTGGGGTGGTCTTGTCTCCATTGAAAACTCTTCCTGACACTTTTCTCCGTTTCTAGGCTTAATCTTGTCGAATGCTGGCTTCTTGTTGACTTTATGTTATATCAAGTAGTAGGTAGACGAGTAATCTACTGCTTTTCTGCAAGTACTGAGTTTTCTGTAGGTTGCATAAATTATTTGATAGTTTTACTTGCTTCGACCAACTTCTCCTCCCATGGAGAAAACTCAAAATATTTAATGAAATTTTTCTTCAAGTATTTCCAAGTGAAAGTTTCCCCTCTCGCCTCTTCCATCTTATACCATTTATTGGGTAAATCATCAAGTGTTCTGGGGAAGAGGTGAGGCCATGCTCTTTCAACTTTATAGCCCAATTTTCTCCATTCTCTTTCGCACCAGTCGATGTGGACTTCAGGATTTTGTCCCTGTGTAAATATAGGGATGTCGGTGTAAATCATCAGGTTCTTTCCTCCAAACCTTTCTATAAAAAATGTTGATGTGGTATTCCAGCTTTGGAGTTTCGACTGATGGGTGTCCCACCATGTCGCAGCTTGACCAGTAAATTTCTCTACCAAACTTTGTAGTTGGCCTTGCTCTTCGACATGTTTTGATATATGTTTGACATGTATAGCAGGTGAATCACGTTCTTTGTACCTCAATGTCGGATTACATGTTTGCGAACTTTTTTCTGGAACAAATGTCGGATATGCTCACATTTTCTGTTCAAATATCTTCGGTGTATATGATATTGAGAGAAACTTCTTTATTTGCTTCTTTGAGATGGCTTCCACTGTCCAACATTCCTTCACATGCAAATCATAGTTCTCTATCTGCCAGTCATAGAGTTCTACATCGGAGTTATATCCAAGTGGAACAGGATCTCCAAGGTGAAGTTCTCCTTGGGAATTCGGTTCAATGCGATCTTGATTATTGTCTATTCGATAAAGCTATAAAATATCATTATCTACTTTTGCAGGTTTCGACCATGGCTCTCCCTGAGATGGGAAGATTTCTACAATAACCTTATGCCCATTTCCTTTTAGCTTGATGTGACTTTTATCTAAGGAAATTGAAGCCTTCATCTTTCGCCCCCAAGGTCGACCGACCAAGGTTGGGAAAGAACTCACATCATCCTTGGGATTAATGATCTAAAAATCCACTTTTGTCGTGATGCCTTAGATGGAAGTTTCAACTCCTTTACATACTCCAATTGGCTCAATTAATCCTTAATCTGCGAGCTTTAGATAAATGCCCAATTCTTGCAATTGTGGTCGACCGAGTTGGTCCCAAGTATCATGAGTCATGATATTCACTTGGGAACCAAAATCTAGTACGACTTGTCATATATGATATCTATTTATGTCGAGGTTGACCAATGGGTCAGCATCATTTTTCTCTTTTTGATTTAGTCAACAGATGTTTTTAATTTGTCTTTGCTCAACATGTTTATATTTCAATTTATCCCACATGTCAATCAATTTTCCTACAACTTCATCATTTGAAATTAATCTAAGCAATTCATTGAGAACTTCTTGTCAGTTTTCTTCAATATCTTCATGTGGTGCTAAGTCACAAAATATGTCGGATGCATTTTTGTACACAGATTTTGTTTCATAGGATTTGGGTAATCCTCTTTATCTACAATTTTACTTATCTGTGGCTTATCTTGACCAATGTGAGTACCTTGCCTAGTTACAATTTGCAAGTTTTTTGTACGAAGCACATCATTTTTGGATACACAAGATAAGACATGAACATTCTTTTTATTATTTATTTTCTCAATCATGGTAGGGAAATCCTCTAAAAAGTGGTCGCCTACCCCACACTTTGTACAAAATTTAAGGTCAATTCTTTCCTTATAGAGGCATTTTGCATGCCGATGATCCTCGCCGAGACATGTGAAACACAAACCAAGTCGATTAGGTTGAACACCGCGACCTCCACCGCCATGACCATGACTCTAGTATCCTTCATGCCTATTGTAGCTGTCATATTGTCGATCGTTATACCTCGAGTATCTGTCATTACTGTTCTAATTGTACCAGTTATTTCTTCCATTGTTGCTCTTAAACCTATCATTTCCTATACTTCTATCATGATGCTGCGTGACAAAGTTTGTCTATTACACTGCATGGTAATTTTGTCGATTTTTCAAGTTCAAATGACATTCTTCAATCGCATGTGTATTGACCTCGCAAATTTGACACCATTTTGCTTTCTTGTTTTTCATATTGTATAGACAATCGTTTGTGGTATGCGAGTCATATTTTTTGCACAAATCGTAAAATCATCTGGTTTGAATGAGTTTAACTTCTTGTCCCCGATCCTCAATTCGACAAGGGTCTTTGGTATGCCCTGAAGTTCGACATGTAGAACACCATAATTCTGGCCCTTTCGAAGTCATACTTCAGATTGCTTGCTCCATACTTTCAAGGCATTCGTCGACATGTCTGTCTATGGAGACTAGAGGATATTCGTCATCCATTTCAATCTCCAGTGCTGCTTTTAATGGCTCTACATAAGTATTAACACTTTGCCGATGAACATGTATTTTGATTTTACTTATGAGACCAACAATGAACCATTTGATTAATAGATTTTTTTTTATCTCATAGTCTAATTTACTCAGGAGGTCTTTGAACCTCTTGTCATACTCCTTGACATTTTCTGTGGGCTTCTGGACTATTGTCTTCAGTTGTTCGGCCACCAGGTATGTTGCATCTTCGATCATGAAAAAGGCCATAAAGATTTGTTTAATTTGTGCCTTGGTTGCATTTGGTGATTTTTCTATGTATCCCAGATACCATGTCATTTCTCTTTTTCTCAGCGAACCAACAAACTGAGCAACCTGTCTTTCTTCATTGGTGATTTGATTGGCTACCATATCGCTTCGCACACAAACCAATGTCTTGTTGGGTTTTCATCACCTTCATAGAATGGAAGGTTTTCTGTTAAGTGTGACATGTCTGCTGGTGTACTGCTTTGACAATTTGATGGTGGTTTAGGTGGATTGTTTCCACAAACAGAACTTGGTGCTTCATTAGCTTGAATTAGCTTTCTTTCTGGACTAGGTTCTCTGTCTTCAATGACTAGAACTTCTTATGCTTTGTCGGGCCTGTTTTATTCTACTACTTTTGTCGAAATCCAATTAAAGTTCAGCTCGAATGGAATTTCATTGAATCTCGGGTTCTCTGACATACTCGACGAGTCACTCAAATTTGGTATTGGTAAGGAGGAGCTTCTTCATGTTCTGAGTACACTAGTTGAAAGCTTCTATTCAAAATTTTGGGTTGAAAGGACACCCAATTTCCATCCTCCGGCCGATGAATCAATAATATATTGATATCATCGCCTTCTTCACTTTGACGACTCCAGATTCTTGACTGACTAGCATGGAGGCCAAGGTTTTCCTTAACAATTTCTTGCACCCAAACACTTTGTGTTAAATGAAATGGAGAAGGAGATGTTATCGTTTCAGGTATCTGAAGTTGGAGAGCTCTACCACGCTCTATCCACAAGTCTTCATCCATCGACAACAGGTCTTCTTGGATGCCTCGATCTCCATAGGCTCGACTAGACTCTGGAAGATTTTCTTCTACATCTGTCGCGACATTTGATCCTCGCGTCCTCCAGTGCGCAATTTCCCGCTCCCGCAACTCTTCACGCCACTGTCTCCTTTTTTCTCTTCAATTTTCTAGATATTTGGGTTGCTTTTATGACTCGTAAGTCTTTCTTTGTCAGATTTTCATCCACTATTGGCCATGTCATCTTGTCATATGTCATTTTTCATCAAACGCAGTACATTAGAACATGCTTCGTCACCCCCCCAATGATGGCCTGATGTTTTCTAGATCACTGGGGAAGTACAGACCATCATTTTCTCAAGAAGAATTCCCATTCGCGCTCCTTTACAAATCTTTCCCAGTTACGTTCTTTTTCCTCCCAATTGGAGTTTGGAAGGGGTGAGAGCAGCAATGGTCATGTCTCAACAATATGCGCAATGCCTTTGTAGATAAAAATTTGAACAATAAGGTCAGAAGAGAACACATAAATTGATCATCTAGTTCGGTGAAGAACTTACTTCTAACTTCGTCTATGGAGACGCGGTCTTCAATCGCCTGCTCTTCACAGAAATCGTCTGCAATATTTTCGCACCACTCTGATAGATTCGTGCATCCTCCGTTTATCAACTTTTACAATAGCTTCCTTTCTGCTTCATCAACTAGTCTTTTCATCCAGAAGCTTATTCAAAGTGGTCGTCACGGACTCTACAAATATCTCATGAGTCTCGGAGAAGAATCAATCTCTTGCTTGACTAATCATCAGCTTGTTCCGTCGCGCATAGGTTTGTAGATAATTTGCTATTTTCTTCTCCCACCAATCCCTAATCTCCTGTTCTGAAATCATAGGTCATGCTGCTATTTTTTCAATGCATCAACCGAAAATGGAACCATATGTTGTAGTCCCAAGGTTCATGTGTTACCATAGATACATTACATGTTATAAGAAAACATACACAATGATACATATACAAAAGACGAGATACATAGAGAGAAGCACAAGCCTTTTTATTAACCAGCAAGAGCAGAATACAACATAGAACCAATCTAACTAGTACATCGGCTCAACAACCTATATATATATCTTCCAATAAAGTTACATAACCGTCTGTCAATCTAACTAATTGACCCGACCTATACTAGTCGAAGCGACCTGTCGAAATATACTTCACAGTGGTTGAGCAGAGGGCCTAGTTGACAAGCTGACCTAGGACCCTCCAACAGTACCTAACATCTCCTAGACCTAATTCATACACAAGTAAATAAAAGCATGAGAAGGAAGGAAGAAGGTATAAGATGGCCTACCTCTATCTAGATGGATGTCCTAGTTTCTCCCTACTTATCCAGCTGCTAGATTGTAGATCCAAACTTGTGAGCCTGCATATAAAAATAGAGAACAAAACCTTCCAGTGCACCAAGTGTACCATGAGCAACATATACAATGTTATACCTAACTCTGCAACATCATGTCCTTCAATATTCCCTTCTAAATCCCTTTGAGCACCACAAGGTCATAAGGACCACCTCTTTAAGTTTCTTTCCGTCCTCTTGAGCCAAGATGTGAAGCTCTCTTTATAGGATGGAGAGACTAAACTACTTTGGAGAAAGAGTTTAATCAAGTGAGGATAAGGTGGATCAAGGGATAATTAGGTTACTTTGAATGGAAATTCAATGGATACTCGAAGGATAAGATTATGCACCAAAAATCAAGTTTGAATCTTGACCCTAAAATCAAGGCAAAGTAGCTTCAATAAGGTTGGTGCTCCCCTAGAAAAATGCCACAGAGCGAAAAAGACAAAATTTTCACTCCGTAGAAGGCTAGCAAGGGGTGACAATGTTGGAATTTCCGCTCCCTAGAAAAGGAACAAGGATTGACAATCCCAATCTAAGGCTCCAAGTGAGGTTGGTTAAGTGGATTTCAACACCCAAAAGGTAGGAAAATATCTAAAGATGGATAGGGAGTGGCTGAACCATAGAATAGTGGGTCCTAACATATGTAAGGAGCATAAAACCCATGCCTCTCATGGGGATGAAGCATGCAAAGATAAAGGTGAAAATTTGAGGTATAACAAATGCCCCCTAAAGTGTGAGGTTAGAAGGGATCTGATGGATGAAAACACTTTATCAAGATGTAGGTGAAAAGG
Source organism: Larix kaempferi (assembly GCA_027924585.1). Classification (NCBI taxonomy): domain Eukaryota; kingdom Viridiplantae; phylum Streptophyta; class Pinopsida; order Pinales; family Pinaceae; genus Larix; species Larix kaempferi. The sequence goes on from BSBM01000087.1 coordinate 11,379,840, forward strand.
GGATCTGAAAGAGAGCCAGAAAGAGGTTGCAAGGAAACACTACACTATATGTCAACATCATCCCAGAGGAGGGAATACCCATAATTTGAAAAAACTAAAACAAAGAATGGTTGTCTTCCAATACATTGTAGATCCAAGATAGTACTGGCTTAGGATACAACCAACAACATACAATGTGGATCTATCCCTAAAAATGATTGAAGAAAGATCACGAGTATGAGAATACAAGGTAGGTCCATGATAAAATATTGACACAGCCACAGACCAAAACAAAGTGGATCTGTGTGACAGTATATCAACTAGGTCACCAACATCATGTCCATGTGGTAACCTAATAAAATATTCTCCATCGCAACCTGGGTAAAATACATAATTGAAGAGTCCCGAGGGTCTTCAACCCGATCTTGAAGTGATACGATTCCATCCATGTGGGTAAAAGTATTGAAGTGGAACATGGTAGAAACCACTTGATTACCGATCATTGATGTAAACCATTAACAAGTGTGATGGAAATCACCAATAATGTCAATGACTCCCAATGTATCATAGTACCTTCCAAATGAATGGAATAGATGAGATGATTTCAAATACTCATGGAATCAACTGATTAGAGGTCAATGATGAAAACCTACTTTCAGAAGTGAGGAAACCTACCATTGAAGCATGCAGGTTCGAAGATACTAAATGGTTCTGAACTTCGATTCCTGGATGATGTGCTAGAGTCAATAGGAAAAAAATCATCAAAGGTGGGTCTAGCATGATGTATCCCACACCACCGACACAAAACCGATACAGGAAAGTGTTGTAAAGTAGTGGATCAAATGAGCATAAGCTGGCACAAGGATGAAAGTTTATGGGGTTGCAGAAAGGATGACTCAGGTTAACTTCCCTTGAACATCGAATGGCATGACAAATGACTTGGAAGCATTGACTCAATGAGGTAGAGAACAAAACATAATGTGATAATGATTGAGGCATTCTTCAGATGGACCAAAGGAGTGACATGAATCATGGAGTTGGTATGACTTAGATATGAGAAGATTACCCAAGTGTAGGGTGAGATGCAAATAGGTGCCATGTTCAAGGGTGACAATAATCTACCATAAATATTTCCAACAAAACTAACCCATTTTCCCCAATTCCCCCCCATCATGATCGATGAGTAACTCTTTATTTTTTAATGAGCTTCAAGAGGGTAATAGATGCTTAGTATAGTTCATCTTGGATTATTCCCTCATCATATATTTAATGAAGCTAACTAAGGGGGGGTTTGGTACCATATGGGCCCTTTGATGCATTGTTTTACAAGTCCAAAGAAGGTAAACTCAGCAATATTTTCATGTTTAGAGTGTCTGAAAAGGAACTAAAGAAGATGTTGGAATATTCATACCATCATTTTTATATTTTGCATGTTTGCATGTAAATCTACATGCTTTTCATGCCACTACATGCATCTAGTCATCATCATGGTGGTCTCCCCAACACTTAGAGCTTGCTTCTAGGTCTCCAGAGCTTGTCTACGGCCCCCATTTGGCCTTCTACCTACCTGATGTGCCCATCTTGACTATTGTGAATGGGAAGTGTGCCTTTCTCACCTACCACTGTCAGTTAGAGCTCCTTTACTCACCTACCTTCAGCTATCACTCAGTTAGGGTACCTTATCTCACCTACCGGGAGTTATCATTCAGTTAGGACAATCATTGAGTAGTTCTTCCACTGATTTCTCATGCTTACTGCTTGTAGCTTCTAGTTAGCTAGGTCTAGAGTTCCACTAGACTATTTGACAACCTCATGTGCCCCCCTTGGAGTCTACACTCCCTGATTTATGCCTAGATGGTTCTCTTAGACTCACTTAGACAGACTTGACTGACTATTACCATTTATGACTGATACTATTGACTGGATGATGTCTCCATTTTTATCCAAGATAGACTTTGAGTTAGATAGCCTCATGCACCCCACTTCGAGTCTGCATTCCTTGATTTATGGCTATATGGTTTTGTTAGACTCAGTTAGACACACTAGACTAACTCTTACCATTTATGACTGATACTACCGACTAGATGATGTCTCCATAGTTTTTGATGATAGACTTTGAGCTCATATTCGAGTGCCCTACTTGGATAATTCGAATCCTATATGATGCCTCATCATTGATTATTGTAATACATTCTCTACATTTATTATTCATTGTATGTTTTTGACCTTTTCCATTATTCTGTGTTTATGAGTGATTATTGAATGCATGCTTCTTCTTCTTTGCAAATAATCTTAAGAGTTAGATTGTGAGTTTGTTATAGTTGCTATATCCCTGCAGATTATCATAGAAGATTCCAAAATGGTTCTTTTTCATAAATTTAGTCTCCTTTCCCGAAAAAGGATAAAACAATGCGAGAGAGATATCTTCTAGTCAATGACAGACCAAAGTATTCATTTTTCATAATTAGTCCAAATGGTCTGAAAAAGGGTAAACTATCACAAACTTGACGTCCTTTCAAATATTTTCATGAGCATGAAAGAATCAAGTTTGCTCAACAATATTCTCATGTTTAGGGAGTCTAAAAAGGGCTTAAAGAGAACTATGATAGGTTCCTTTCTCATAACTATTCTAACGAAGTTGAAAAGGGATAAATTATTACTCGATATACGACTCTTTTATGGCTTTAATGTGTTTGAAAAACTCAAAGCATACATGTGTACAAGGTCAATAGAACTAGAGAGACCTTCCTCCCATAATCTTGTAAAAGGAAATCATGTCTAGACACAAATTGTGTTAGAATATCACGATGCAATAGTCAACAAGTCAAAAAATAGCTTGAAAAGAAGTTGCAAGTGTGAACATGAGCAAAATAACTAGCTATATGAGAGTAAAAAGGAAGTAATTGGTAAACAAAACCGAATTTTTACCTTGCCATTTACCTCAAAGGAGATTTTGCACTTCTGGGAAGCTATAGTCAACTGTTGATTGTGGGAGATCGAGGACACCGTTTGATTTTTCATTTGAACTGGGTTAGTCACCTCAACAAGCTCTTTCCATTCATGGTTAAATTTTTCAGTTTCATGGAAGTTTCAGTGGGATTTAGGCTCCCCTAGGTATTTAAATTTTCCATTATGAGATTGTTGCTCCCCTGTAGGGTTGAAAGGGGAAAATATTTAGGGATTGTCGCTTTGTTGACCACTGTAGGGGAGCAAAAATTTGGGATTTTCGTCTGTAAGCTATTATGGGGGAGTGACAATGCGCAGGGATGAAAAATTTCGAGCTTGTTTCTATGTCATATTGCAAGATCTAGAGATAAAAACATAACCATGTTTCTTTTTGGTGATTCACAAGATATTGTTTACCCAAAAAGTCGCAATGATCGAGTGGAAAGAAAGAGAGCATGAGCTTGATGACATGACCTCTCTTCATGACCTAGAGACCCTAGATGCACTTAGAGACTACAGTTTGTTGAATTTTTTATAAGACTCATTGCGTGAGGAAAGGGGCATGATTTAACTTGGTTCAACATAAGAGAAATTATCAGAGTACAAAGAGGTATATAGCACAATACTATAGGTCGAGAACTTGAAAAAGTAGTTGTAAAATACCAATCAAGAATGTAGCATATCGACCCTTATGGACTATCTTGTTTACCATTACAACATTGTCTGAGAGTGCAAGACCTCACCATGATACCAAGGAACACATAACATATGCGATTGAATGTATCAAGCCTAAACTCTTCAACTAAAGTGGTGGTGTACTAGAGAACATGAAAGACCACATCAGGAGGTGCAGAACGGAAAGGCAGAAAGAGTTTGTACATGAGACTATTTTGGTCTCATTTTTCCTAGAGCGAGTACCACTATTGCATCCATCTATTAACATGAGAATCTGACCACCATTTGAGCCATGGATAGAATTATGGAATAGTCATGTAGGTCGGATGGGAGGTCCTCAGATGCTATCTTATGATTTCAGTTTCTTTTCTTGGTGGAGAATCCAAATTTCGATGATAGAGGAATACCCTTATGCAAGAGTGAATTTTCATGGAGACAGAGGCCCGATGCTTTTGAAGGGAGCATAGTTGGATGATACAGGTATGACTCTTAGAAATTGTGACCTTGGACTGTTTTTTTTTTGTATTTTTAAACACTTTTATTTTTTTGTTGTACAAATGGGATGTAATATGTACATGTTCTATGTCACAAATCGAAGACTAACGTGACCAGCGGTATCATTACCATTATGCCAACGTGGGGAATACTACAAAGTGGAATTAGGTGACTCTGAGATGTGGAGTGTAACCTGGAGGGCATGATGGTGGGTTTCCCTCCGTTGAGGCTGCATGATATCCCTTACCACCTATAGAGGCACACCGTAAGGGCACCAGAGCGTATTAGTTGCTTAATATGCTGAGTGGCTCAAGAAATTGTGTGCTATAGTGAGCACCATGTGCCTCATGATGAGGAGTAGTGGTATAGATAGTATAGCAGTCTTCTAGTTTCTTTTTGTGACATTTGCATGATATATGGGTAATACATCCCAATTTTTCCCTTATGTACTATTTTGAACATATGATGTGACACACTTTTGATACAATATATATACAAATATTATTTTAGTTTCCCTAAATGTGTTATTTACATTTTGTAACTCTGTTCTTTTCATATGTACATTTTTATGATGAAATGCTCACATATGTGTGATATGCCAATTTAATATTAAATTATCTAAAGATTCAATGATTGTGTTTAAATACCTCAAGATATATTGATATTGTATGAAATTAAATGATCTCTCAAGAACATGTGTTCTCAGGTAAAGATGAAGCACATATTAAGTAACGTGGGGTCACAAATGGAATAGAATTAGTTCAACTGTGAAACCAAAAGTTGGGAGTATCGGTAAATTATAATTTGGTGTATGCCAATAGAGGAAGTGTTGGTCAACATGTAATATCCCTAATTTGAAATTTTACCCAATTTGGCCAATTTTCGAACCTTGGACTAGTGAAACCCCACACTGTCCCAAATGATCCCAAATGGTTTAGAATTTTGTATGGAGGGACTTAGGAAGATACACGACACTCTAATACAACCTTTAGAAACCCAAGCATCTATTATAAACATTCATGTTCTACAATTTTCAAGGAGGGGAGAATTGGAACAAAACTAGTCAATGCGTTAGTGAAAAACCCCACTAGGTTAGCTACTAATTAGCCTCCCAAACACTATACGGACTTCCCAAATTTTAAATATGAGACTTGTATATTTTAGAGGAATTCAAGTAAAAAAATTTTGCTGCATTATATCATATTTTAGGGTCATATATATCTTCCAAAAGACAACAGCTTGTAGAGCATAGAATTTATGAAAAAATGGTACACTAGGGGCAACGCATTTATTACACAAACTTTGATAAGAATTCAATGGTCTACATACAACATTTTGGTCCTTCATTTAACTCCATATTCAGCTTGAAACATATATAAAAAATAAGAAAATATATGATATCAAATAGATACAATATCATCCCAAAATCACCATGAAAATACTATGAGGGAAATGGCTCGAATATCAGTTTTCATTGGAAATATTACATGAAGTACTTGGTATTTTTAGATGTGGATCTAATGATATTTATATTATAGATTTATTCCGAAACTAACATGTCCATAAGTTCGAAACAACAATCCTCCATTAAATATTTTCAACAAGAAGTGCTCCATCACACTTTTACATGATATTGAGAGAAAGATAGTAGAATGGGAATAGAGAAGACAGAGTGAACATGAACTTGAAATCAGATGGGGGTTGAACCTGCATAAACAAATGTTCATGAATATCTATTGAGAGGTATGAATTTCCTCTCCATAAACCAAATTGGATGGGAATATTGCACCCTCGAAATTGGTTCTAAGGCTGGGAGGATGAACATCCACCGTGCAAGGACAAGCTAAGCTCTCCAAATGTGTGAAATGAGAAATGATCAAAATCTGCTCTATTTCGACTTGGCCTCCTTTTAATAACTTTAGTTGACTCATTTACCTCCTTAGAGCTAAAATTATCTCCTATTACTTATGAAATTCGAATTAGTAGGGTTTATGACCCTTCATTGGCCCCACATGACACTTGGCTCATCGTTTGTCTCCAACTCCTCCATAAATTCGAATTTGGGAATATTTTGGATGCTTTGGGGATGTGTAACTCCTCTCATGCGCCCTCTTGTTCTATTTTTATATTTTACATTGTCATAGATGTCATAGAATCTGTCATAAGTGTCATAGAATTTGTCATAAGCGTCATATGTGTCATAGAATCTGTCATAAGTGTCATAATGCTTGTCATAGTTGTCATAGAATCTATCATTTACTGTTTTTATCCCTATGACTCTTCCTCTTCCATAGTGAATGTTACCTCTTCCCTCCAACTCGAACTTGAGATGGCTCTATGTTTAAAGGAGGAATATTCTCTCATGTGGACCCCACATGTCCACTTATGCGCCTCCAATTCCAACTAGGACCTAATGCCACTTCATTTTGGAGCATTTAACATTTATTCCATAATTTATTGGCCTATTTTTCCACCATCAATTTAGAATATTGAATTTTCATGAGAAACTCTAGACCTTGGGGTTAAATGTCAATATTTTAATTCTTCCACATAGCCCTTAAGAATTGGGAGGCCAAATTAATTATTTATCTGAAAATCATTTAATTGGGGACATGACATTCCGCCCCACCCAATATTGCTTGTCTCCAAGAAATGTCAAACATGGATGTTGAAGAGCCTGCTTTCCATACAAACTTTGATTCCAACTTGTTTCAAAAATCATTTGAACCTTAATCCTTGCACTAAACAACCTCTTGAAGTTGCCATTGATTTGCCAAAATTTTCAAATTTTCATGTTCTCAAGAAAATTTATGAGAGGAAAGGCCATGCTTCTACTACTCCACTCTAATACAATCACTTTCATAAGTGGTGACTTGAACTTACAACTGCTTGCTATACCCCAAATTTGAAACCAATGGGATCAAAAGTGATCCCACGGTCCCAAATGATCCTGTAGTATGCATGGTGAGAAATATTTGCAACTAAACTCAATACACACCAAGAATATGAAAACTGAGTCCAACTGAAGAAACTGAAACAATACTATGCATAAATGAACTCAATGAAATTAAGGTTACCTTCCTCCATCAAGCGAACAACCAAGGTATTATGTTAGGATATTCCTATACTCCATTCTAGTCCTACCAACATTTTCATTATTTGCATTTTCAGTCTTGCATGCATTCTGCATGCATCTCAGTCATTAGTCCCAGCATCTATCCCTCAATTAGCTAGCCCCGGGAGCTTCTCTCAGATCAGTTTTAGCCCTCCTAGAGCTTAGTGCGCCCTTCCTCCTTGATTTAAGGAAGCCACTCGCCCTCTCTCACCTACCATTTAGTTGTACTTTATTTATATTCAATTATTTCCTTGATTTAAGGCTAGAAAGACTCTCAACTGGATGTATCACTCCGATAGACCTCCAGTGAGACTGAACTACCCATTCTGACTCCAGTTAGCTCGTCATGTGCCCTCCACTGAGCCTCCTTCATTCAGTTAGTGCCAGTTACACTCAGTTACACCTACCACACTCAATTAGACTTAGTTTGACTGATGGTTGACACTTGCTTGAGCACTGATGACTCCACTGATGATGATGAAGACTTCTAGTTGTGCTCCGATGACACTCCAGTGATATTTTGATCTCTCCATGAAGGCTAATTCGAATATCCACCTTGGAATTCGAATCCTCATGCATTGTATTACTTATTTGTCCATTTGTGATTAATGAATTAGTGTGTGTGAAGTTATTTTGCTTCTATCCGTGTTCTATTGTATTATTCTGTTGCTCTCTTACTGCATTATTCACTCTTAATCTTATTCCTAAATTTTTCATTGTGAGGTATACATCAGCTCTTAGATCTCCTATTAGTATTTTTACATGGTATCAGAGCATGTTGAGAGTATTGTTTATCTCCATTCCTGAGATTGTTTTGCAGGTTATTATCAATATTTCGAGTGCAGCAGTTGCAACAGTTTCCACATTTTTTTCAGTAGTAGCAGTTGTACACTTTTCTATTGTTTTTCTAGGTCCTCTACAGCTTCATGAATTCAGAAGAAATCCCTCCTCTTTCTCCATTCAACTATGACGAATGGAAACAAAAAATGATAGCATATTTGAAGAGCCATGCTCTCTTTGATTATTGTTTTGAAAGATATTTTGAATCCTCTAAAGAAGAGGATGACTGGTTAAATAAAGGTGACAGTGTCTATGCAACAGTGTTGTATGCTATGTCTCGTTACATGATCAACCACTTCATTAATTCTGTTGAATATCTAATAGAGCTATGGGCCCAACTGGATGAAAAATTTGGCAAACAAAATGAAGTAATTGGTCCAAAACCTTACGAGAGCAAGCAAAGTGATGCATTCGCCCTTCTTGATGATCTCATTGATCATGAATCGGTATCAAACATATCTCATATTGAAGTCAGCCACAAAGAAGAAGAACTTGTAGATTCTACACTCATGCTCTAAATTTCTTCTATTTCGAATTATGTGCCAGCTCACACTCTAGGTATTGAAGAGGTTCCTAAATCCTCTCTTGCACCAGAGTCTGTTGGTTTGCATCATGATCTCATGAATGTTTCAGAGGTAAAATCAGCCATTGGAGGTAATGCATTCACTCTCCTTGATCACTCACCTCTTAAGTACTACTATACGATCATTATTTCATGCTTTCAGAAGGTTATTGAAGATGATGGCCATTGCCATTCACTTGGGATAATTTCCCATGCATTTACTAGTTTAGATCTCACCTCAATTGGTTCAAAGGAGATCTTAAGCAACCATGATTCAAGTCTTGGATCTGATTTGGATTCCAAGCAATCACTAATATTTGATGGTTCTTTTGGGCACAATCTCACCTATGATGGTTCGAAGGAGAAGACAAAATACTATTTGCACATTCATAGATTTGATCCTACCTCAGTTGATTCTAATCACAGGTTCAAGGATCATCCTCACACTTTTGTATTTGTTCTCATCACATTCGATCTGACGAGCAAGTACAAGCACATGCTTTTTGAGCATGATCCACTTCTTCCCAAGAAGAGGATACCTCTAGACATATGACCAAGCATCACACTTGCTTGAGTTTGGAGCATTTATTTTTGTGTGTGCCCTACAGTCTATTTTGAGGGGGGGTATTTTTCCCACGAGGTTTTCCCCATTTCCTCAGTTTATTGATTGTTATTATTATTCATTGTATTGGGTGACCTTTGGTCTTAGGTACCAGGGCCCAAGATGGATTAAGGGGGGGTGTTAGGATATTCCTATACTCAATCCTAGTCCTACTAGCATTTTCATTATTTTCATTTTCAGTCTTGCATGCATTTCTGTATGCATCCCAGTCACCAGTATGAGCACCTAGCCCTCAATTAGCTAGCCCCAGGAGCTTCTCTCAGATCAATTTTAGCCCTCCTAGATCTTAGTGCGCCCTTCCTCCTTGATTTAAGGAAGCTACTCGCCCTTTCTCACCTACCATTTAGTTGTACTTCAGTTATCTTCAGTTCTTTCCTTGATTTAAGGCTAAACTAACTGTATCACTTCGATAGACCTCCAGTGAGATTGAACTGCCCATTCTGACTCCAGTTAGCTCCTCATGCACCCTCCATTGAGCCTCCTTCATTTAGTTAGTGCCAGTTACACTCAGTTACACCTACCACACTCCGTTTGACTCAGTTTGACTGATGGTTGACAGTTACTTGAGCATTGATGACTCCACTGATGATGATGATGATGAATTCTAGTTGTGCTCCGATGACACTCCAGCGATCTTTTGATCTCTCGAGGAAGGCTAATTTGAATTTCCACCTTGGCATTCGAATTCTCATGCATTGTATTATTTATTTGTCCATTTTTTATTAATGAATTAGTGTGTGTGAAGTTATTTTGCTTCTATCTGAGTTCTGCTGTATTATTCTGTTTCTCTCTTATTGCATTATTCACTCTTAATCTTATTCCTAAATTCTTTCATTGTGAGGTATAATCAGCTCTTAGATCTCCTGTGAGGATTTTCACATTTTATTCCAAATGAACTGAAAAAAAATGTCGAGATCCCATTGCTTGTGTTGCATTCCAAAAGATAGGCATTCTCTACCACAAAAACTTTCAAGCAAAATATTTACCACATCCCAAAGCCTTAGTTGCAAATATTTGAGTGGTAGTGTCACATGTGTAAAAATAACATTCCAAAGAATACTAGGATCCCATTGTCTCATATGCATCTTTCCAAACATCAGTAACAACAATAAAAATTAATCACTATGAAAAAATCAAGGAAGGATGTAAACATCACACAACCACACTAGAATTTCAACATTTCCAGTGCACAATTGAAACTCCGAGGGCCTTTTCATCAAAATATGAACTTCTTCAAGGTTGGGCCGAGACCAAGAGAGACTCTCCATCATGAAATACATATCCTCAAAGTGAGGCTAAATGCAAACAAGTCTCCCCCAATCAACCAGATAGTCTTCATGTGCCAAATGCACACAAGAATAAAGAGTGAAACCATTGAAGCTCAAAGGACAAGGGTGAAAGTCCCATGTCTCATCACCAAAAGAGTAGGAATCATCAAAAAAGAAAATGTGTCCATGCTGCTCCAAAAGAATGTAAGATGCATCAAAATAATCAGCCATGTGTTCTTTCATCCAAGAAGTGAATGAAGAACCTCCACCAAAATATGAACCAAGTAAGGAGCAAAGAAAAAAGGGAGACTTCAACTCGCTCAAATAAGTTTCATCAAGACACCCATGAATATTTGTATCATCAAGAATTAACAAAGGATGTTGTTTCCAATAATAATTTGATTCAATCATATATTTCTTTGCCCAAGTATTGGATGAATTTTCTCCAACATCAAATGAACTAAACAAGGAGCCAAGAAAATCATGAGTCTTCAAGTGACTCAAGTGAACATCATAGGTGCATCCATGTATAGGTGTATCATCATAAGGTAACAAATTATGCTGTTGAAAATTTAAAGAATAATGTGCTCTAATCATGTCATCATCGAAAGGAGAGATGGGACTTTCATACTCCTCATGTGGCATGAACAGAAAGAAACCTTTCACCCAATTTTCATTCACACTTGATGTGGCTTAAAAACAAGTAGGGGGTAAAGAATTGTGAACCAACCTTACCTATTTGAAACTCTTACCCATCAAACTTTTGAATGTATCTTATCCATCATTGGTTCGTCCAACTGTTGCAAGATTATGTTCCTCCTCCAAATCTCTGCAACTCTCACCATGAGGCAGCTCATAATCCCTCTAAACAAGAACAAGTGCTTGGATTCCTTCTTGTTTGAATGTAATCTCTTCAAGCACCTGCATATAAACAAGTACCTCATGTTCCACCATCACATGAGGTTCCTCATTTGTAACATAAAGTCTTTCAACCATTGAATGATTTTCTCATATCTAGGAGGGTGTAAAGGACCTTTGTAACCTCTCTTGAAGTTGCTCAATATGCACCATAGATTTTTGGAGTGCATTTTTGGTGGAATCCAACTCATTTGACATATTTTCATTCTATTCTACATCCTTCAAGATTATTCCATTATACAAACCAACAAGCTCAATTAAATAAACTCTATCAGAACGAAAATTCAAAAAATTACCTTCGGTGTCCAACATTGCCTTGTGGATTTTCTCCATGTCTTCAAGGGAACATTTCTCCTCCACACACCAACAAAATTTAGAAACCAATGCATGTGTGTCATGGAGAGTATTCAAGGCCTCTTGACTCTTATTTTCATCCATTTTCAAGGACCCTGTGATAAAATGAGTCTCTTGCAAATGAACCTCCTCGTCTTCCTTCTTGCTTGTACCAACTTCATGAAGCTCATGTGGTGATGGGGAAGTTGATATTGGTTATTATTCAAGTGCTACAAGGTATTCATCTCCATGGTGAATGGAACTTTGGCTTGCAGAAATACTTTCAAAAGTGATCTCTATGTCACTAACATAGAGGTGTGACCATCCATCAATAGGTACTCCTTCACAATTCAAGCATCCATCAATAGATGCTCTTTGATTCATGTCCAAAGTAGAGTGTGTTTCAGAATGGTCTTTAGTATTTTCAATGGAATATTCTTCATGATCATGTGATGTTTATTCATATTTTTCAGAGTTATTTGGAAGTGATTTTCGACCCTCTTCATGTAATGCTTCTTCTACTTTACCTATTTCAAAACTAGGTGGCTCATGGGTCTCCTCATTTCTCTCCTCTTTTTCACTCAAACATATATGATTTGATCTCTAAGGTATTTTGCAAGAATAGAATAAAAATTTCTTCAATAACACGACATATTCATTCTTGGGCCCATATACAAACACCCAATACAAAAATTCTTCAAAAGGAATGTCCTTTTGTTTATCTCCCTTATACAGATCAAGATATGCCTAATCTTGTTGGGGCAAGGTTTTACATGTTGCTCTCAATATTTGTAATTCATTCATAGAATTATCCTTTGGTGGTTCAACACCTACATAATCATCATACATAGGGTCATATCAATAAACTTCATTCCATATGAACTTGCAAGAAGTGCTTCATGTTAGAACCTCTTCCTCATACCATTCACATTCTTCTTCATATTACTCACAATCATCTTCATACTGTTCATAATCATTATACTCATAGGGGTCGTCATAAAAGTAATAAATGGATTAAAATTATTCTTCAATGGATGATATTAATGCAAACATGCAAGGACCATGCTCTGATACAACTGTAATATCCGTAATTTGAAATTTTACCCAATTTGGCCAATTTTTTAAACCTTGGACTAGTGAAACCCCAAACAGTCCCAAATGATCCCAAATGGTTTCGAATTATGTATGGAGAGACTTAAGAGGATATAAGACACTCTAATACATACTTTATATACCCAAGCATATATTATAAACATTCATGGTCTGCAATTTTCAAGGAGGGAAGAATTGGAACAAAACTAGTCAATGCATTGGTGGAAAACCACACTAGGTTAGCTACTAATTGCCCTCCCAAACACTATATGGAATTCCCAAATTTTTAATATTAGACTTGTCTCTGATATAGGAAATCAAGGAAAACATTTTGGCAGCATTATATCAAACATTAGGGTGTGATAGATCTTCCAAAACAAAACAGCTTGTAGAGCATATAATTTATGAAAAAATGGTAGACTAGGGGAAAACAAATTATTGCACAAACTTCTATAATAATTCAAGGGTCTGCATACAAAATTTTGGTCCTTAATTTAACTCCATATTCAGCTATAAAAATATGCAAAAACTCAGAAAATATTTGATATCAAACAATTACAATATCATCCCAAAATAACCATGAAAATACTATGAGGGAAATGGCTCGAATCTATGTTTTAATTGGAAATATTACATGAAGTACTTGGTACTTAGAGTTGTAGCTCTCATGATATATATATTACATATTTATGCAGCAACTAACATGTTCATAAGGTAAAAAAAAAATCCTACATTAACTATATGCAAGAAGAAGTGTGCCATCACACTTTTAAATGACATTGAGAGAAAGATAGTAGAATGAGAATAGAGAAGAAAGAGTGAATATGAACTCGAAATCAGATGGGGGTTGAACCTAAATCAAAACATATCCATGAATCTCTATTGAGAATTCTGAATGGCCTCTCAATCAACTAACTTGGATGGGAATCTTGCACCCTCTAGATTGGTTCTAAGGAAGGGAGGATGAACATCCATCGTGCAAGGACAAGCTAAGCTCTCCAAATGTGCCAAATGAGAAATGATCAAAACCTACTCTATTTCGACTTGGCCTCCTTTTAATAACTTGATTCGACTCATTTACCTCCTTAGAACTCAAATTATCTCCTAATTACTCATCAAATTCGAATTAGTGGGGGTTATGACCCTTCATTGGACCCACATGACACTTGGCTCATCTTTTGTCTCCAACTCCTCCATGAATTGGAATTGGGGAATATTTTGGATGCTTTGGAGATGTGTAAATCCTCTCATGCACCCCCTTGGTCTATTTTTATCTATTACATTGTCATAGATGTCATATAATCGCTCGTAAGTGTCATAGATGTCATAGAATATGTCATACGGGTCATAATGCTTGTCATAGTTGTCATAGAATGTCATTGCCTATTTTTATCCCTATTACTCTTCCTCTTCCTTCATGAATGTTACCTCTTCCATAAAACTCGAATTTGGGGATGGATACATGTTTAAATGAGGAATATTTTCTCATGTGGACCCCACATGTCCACTTATGCGCCACTTCATTGTGGAGCATTTAACATTTGTTCCATAATTTATTGGCCTATTTTTAAATCATCAATTTAGAATATTGAATTTTCATGAGAAACTATAGACCTTGGGGTTAAATGTCAATATTTTAATTCTTCCACATAACCCTTAGGAATTGAGTAGGCCAACTTATTTGAAAATCATTTAATTGGGTACATTACACAACAGTCCTATTACGATGTGGTATTCCACGATGTTATTAGTCATTGAAACTAAGAAAACTCCACCTGAGTAACCAAATCATCATTGGGGGGTAAACCACCCAATATGCTGAGGAAAGGTTGCAGGTATGTCGGCTAGAACCATACGCAAATCTCGAGTACATCGACATCTGCACATCGAAGCACAAAGAGAGATAAGCAGTAGAAAAAAAATAAGATCCTCACACTCCAAAAGAAGAATAAGTTCACACCACACAAAAAACATGCCAAATATGGTACATATATACAAATTACTTATGCAGGGGGATGCTATTTATAGTAATTTTTAAGGTGGATCTCATTCTGAAGATCCCCTAAAGGTACTCCATCATAATCAACTAGCTCATAGGCCCCATTTTCTAAGACTCACTTAATGATGTAGGGACCATGCCACATGGATTCAAACCTTCTGACTCCTAGTTTATCATGCATCTGATCATAGGCTAAGACTAAGTCACCTTCATTAAAGGTATGAGGTTGAACATATTTGTCATATTGAGCTTTGATGTACTTCTTGTGTGGCTCATTAGAAAGAGAAGCATCACAACGAGTTTCATCGAGTTTTGTCAAATATAAGAACCGTTGTTCCTCTGTAGAAGTATTAGGAAAGAGTTCGACAACTAGCTTAAGAGATGGAATCTCACACTCGATAGGTAAAATGGATTCCAGATGATAAACCAATTGAAATGGTGTGAATCCAGTTGCTATTTTTACTGAAGTCCTATAGGCCTAGAGAGCCAAGAAAAGCATCAAATGCAAACTGGATTTGTGTGTCCCCACCATGCAATAAATCATGGTTTTCAAGACCTTGTTGATGCCCTCTAATTTTTCATTACATTGAGGATAATAGGGAGACAAATTTTCATGGAAAAAACCTAGTTTGTCACTTAAATTGATCATCATATGCTTGCTAAAATGGGAACCGTGATTGATAACAATGTCCTGTGGGACTCCTAACTTGGAAATAATGTGGTTCATTAGAGGAAATTTGAAGTCTAAAATGGGCCTCAGGAAAATAATAAAATAATAGGTAAACTAATAAAATAATATTTATTAATTTTGGAGGAAGAAAGAAAAAAACTATTTTTTGGTTCGTATTTTCAACATATATCCCTGTGTTTTTACTCAAATTTCGAGTGTGAGAACTCATTGGATGCGGAATTAAATTCCGCATCCAACAAGTATCCACGCTGCATACTTTTCATAGACCCTTTTTCCCCCAAAACAAGAAATACCCAAAAAAACATGATGATGACATCATCATCACATTTTTTTCAGGTATTTCTTGTTTTTGGGGCAACGGGGTCTGTCAAAAGTATGCAGTGAGGGTACTCGTTGGATGTGGAATTTAATTTCGCATCCAATGAGTTCTCTTGCTTGAAATTTGAGTAAAAACAAAGGGAGATATGTTGAAAATAAAAACAAAAACAATTTTTTTTTTATGACAAATATCTCAAGTCAACCATTATGATGAGTTATTTTAATGAATTCTATTGGTTCTTGAAATCCAACTCATGAAGAAATTATTGTTGGCTCATTTTCTTATAAGGCCCATTTGAAACCCCAAATTTCCTCTAATTTAAAAACAAATAACACAACATACTTACCGTCTTTAACATATGTAGGAATAGGCTCATCCCACTTGGTAAAATAGACAACAACGACAATAACATAACCATGCCCCTCGACTGAGGTAGGATTACAATTCATGAAATCAAAGCCCCATTTTGTAAAAGGCCCGACAACAATGACTGGATGTAATGGAGTGGGATGAGTGTGCATTTTGGGATAAAAATCTTGCCAAGGGGGGCACTTCTTAACGGACTCCATACAATCTTTGAAGATGGAAGGACAATAGTACCCAATGCGTAAAATATTTTGGGTTGTAGCCATTGCAAAGAGATGACCACCAAATGCGTCAGAGTGATAGTCATTTAAAACATGTTCAACTTCCTCATGGGTCAAACATCATTGTAAAATGGAATCGATACCGTGGTGATATCAAATGTCGCCAAAGTTAAGGTAATATTTTGCATGATGGTGGATTTGAAGACAATTGTCGCGAGATAGTTTAGGAAAAAAGCATTGGTTCTGGAGATAAAAAACAATGTCTCCATACCATGGGTCAGACGTGCTAATGAGAAATAGGGACTCATTCAGGAGAGGGTCAATGGGCTCAAATTCTCCATCAGTATGGGGAAGATCACATATAAACTAAAAAAAAATCAAATATTTCTTTGAATTAGACTTAGGAAATTCCAAATCAGACTCTTGGAGAATTACAATACAATGAGAATATTTGCCCCCCGGTACCTGATGAGTCAAGATATGGTACATGGGGTTGGAATCTGCAATAATAGTAGTTTTTTGGAGCAAAAAGTAATGGAGAAACCTTTGGACAGTGGTGATGGCTTGCAAAGCCAACTTCTCAAAATATGAATAAGGAGTTTCGGATTTGGTCAAACTCTTACTTAAATAGTAAACTACATGTTCTTGGTCGTCGCAGTATCTTTGCACCAACAACATTCCAATGGTGGAGGTAGATGCCATAATATACAAGATATAATATCGTGTGTAGTTAGGGGTGTAACAACGGTGCATACAACAGATCATGTTTAAGATTATAGAATTAACATTGATCTTTCTCATCCCAGATGAAGGGGACATTATTTTTCAACATTCGCATGTATCCTGGTGTAATTTCCGAAAAATTACAAATGAAATAGCGTAAGAAGTTTTCCTTCCCTTGCAAACTTTGAAGTTGGGCTATGTTTTTGGGAGAAGGTAAGAAAAAAGTGGCCTCAACCTTCAATGGATCATTTATGATCCCATCCTTGGATACTATAAAGGCCGAGAGTCTTCTAGATTCAACAGAAAAGATGCATTTATGCAGGTTTAAGCAGATATTGTAATGTTGACATTAAATAAAAATCACTCTAAGCTGCTCTGGATGATCTTCTCATCAGGTTGAATGAGAAGGTATATCATCGAGATAAGGGTCTACAATATTATTGTTGTCATGAAAATCATATGACATATTCCATTGGAAATTAGCCTCGACATTTTTGAGACCGAATGGTAACTTGCAATAAGCAAAAGGTCCCCATGGGAAGATGAAAGTTATTTTTTGTTGATCGGATGGGAGCATTTCAATATGATTGTAGCTGGAGAATCCATCCGTAAATGAAAAGATGAAACTTCGAGCACAATTATCGATAATTTGGTTGATGAAATTAGTAGGGTAATTGTCCTTGGGATAGGTCTTGTTCAGGTCCCTTTAATCGATCCAAACTCTTATAGTACCATGTTTTTCAAGACTGGTGTTAGTCCTAAAGTTTGTACTGACTGCTTAGAATAAAGTTTAGGCACCTAAAATTGATTTAATCTGGATTTTAAGTAGAAGAAGAGGAACTTGAAAGGGTGGATGGATGATAAGCCTAAAACACAGACCTATAAAAGTATGATAAAAATCCAATAAAGATTTTTTATTTGAACAAGTAAATAGTGTATTATATGATTACAAACAGTTAATCATATAAATAATGATGTTTTTCAGACAGAAAGACATTCTGTATAAAAATTTACAGATATTGACATGTATAATGAGAAGCTAGGATAATAATATCATCCATCATGTAACACCCCAAAATTTCACAAAATTAAAAAAAAAATTCTATATAACATTTAATGCATGTACTAGCTGTGTGGAATTATAATTAATGCTTCTATGTCGTCATGCTAGAATAAATGTTTGTAACTATCATGCAGTGTAATGTTTGTCATCTTATTATGAAATGAAATTAAAGTCTACACTAGGATGTCATTGAATGTTTCCTTGTCTTAGCTGTATCTTAGATTACTTATATCGATGCTCAAACAATATTAAAGTTTAGAAGTGCTCACTAATGTTCTTCTTTTGATGATGAAAGGGGTCCTATGGGTACCTCGAGGATTACTTAGCATTTATGCTAAAACATTGGAACCTTGATGTTTGCAGAATACAGGTAAGAGTGACAAATTAAAGTTATTCTAAAGTAATGTTATGCTTCTCGTCCTATGTTATAAACTGTATAAAGGATTTACTTTCCTTTGTCAAGTGAGGTACTTTGGGAATTTCATGTATCGTCATCCAAGTTGGTTTTAATTTTAAATAAAGTTTTGAGGATATACCTACAGTAATCATCTACAAGAATAGAAGCACCATCTTATCAAAACTAGTTTAAGAATGCTGACTTGTAGTCTCATATCATACATTTTAACCACTTCCATGCAAATGTAATTAAGTTAAACTATTCAATGCTTAGGTTATTTGTCCAACATTAAAAATATCAAGGAAGGCATCACCTTACTATATGTAATTCTCTTCTATGCTTTTTGTATAGGATAGAATTACTTAATTTGTGGGTCCTTAGCATACTCTAAGAATTAATATAATGTTATTGTATGAAAACATGCGCTAACATGCAAAGATACTATGCATTCATATAATATGCAAATTGCTATGCAAATTTTCCTATATGCATAGATTATAATTTTTCTATAGTATGGACTATATGCAAATGACATGGAATTCCTATAGTGTATGCCAAATTACCATATAGTCTCTTATTGCATGCAAACTATATGCAACTCCTATGTAGATCTTATAGCATAGAAACTATATGCAAGTCTTGTATGTATAAACTGATGTCTTGGATCAATATGAAATAACATGAATATATAAGCGTCCATGTGAAACTTTTAGAATATAAAATCGATGCCTAGTTGATGCATTATCCTAAGTGAACTATGACTTATATTGAAATATATATATGACAATGTTGCCAACCTAACTATTGAACCAACATGTGATGTGGATAGGGTAATAATGATATAGTGGATATGAGGTGGCAGGTGTTTGTAAACCAATATTGGCATTAAACATTCCTATCTACCACTTTCGTGGGAGATCTTGGTGGCATATCATGTGCTGATTGTCATGTGAAAAGTTGTAAGGTCAACACCGATGTGGTCGAGCTGTACCAATCCTCGCCCTAGTGTCTTTCTGAGCTAGAATGTATGATGGAAAGTGCATTAAATTGTTTTTAATGCAATAGTTGATTGGGATTTTGATGCAGGATCTCCAACGTAGATCTCGAGATATTCTCGACATTTGGGAAGTAAACCTAATCTCCTTTAAGTTTCTTCGTTGTGGTTTTCTTTGGGCATTCATTGTGTTAGAGAGTGGTTCTGGGGAGAGGTCGACCGGCCTGCGAAGGCTTAGTGTTTGTTGGTAGTTTTTGAGAGCTCTTCCCAAGAATCAAACTTGTGACCTCAAAGTGGTTACTGTTACAAGTTGATAGCTTAATTTCCATGCTCTATGTGGAATTTTAATGCATTGTTTGGTATTTGAATGTCTATGGAAACTTACACTAGTTATAGCGGTATTTGTCTTCGAAGCTAGTTCATGAGGAACTCCTTCCTCTTGTTCGATACCATGGTTGCAGAGAAGGTTAAAACTATTTAGGGTTAAGGAGCCGAGTCACTCTTGTAATATGTGAATTGTATTCACTCCAAGGAAATGTGAGTGTCTCAGGATTCGACTAGTTGCAGAAGCCATCCTTTTTAGCCTTCGGTTTTAATTATCTAGGTAATGTCTTACTTGTAAATTTCGTATGGTTGCATTCGTCATTATTTTGTTTAGTTTTGGGATAATGTTTAACCACCTTCTGTGTTCATGGTAGGTTCTGTTATGCAAAGGGTTTGGTGCTCAATATAAAAGGGATCTACTGCAAGTAATGGTAAGTATCGGTGGTTTCCCTTTTGCTTTCTCCTAGCAACTGTTGGTTCTGTTTGGTTGGTTGGAGCTCTAGATTTCTGAAGAGGTAGACAATGTTTGCAAATTCTTACATGCTTTGAAGCATGCATAGGTAATATGGAATCCTCAACCTACCCTTATGATGTATTCTACAGTTTATAGTATTGTCAAAATGTAATACTTGTCTGCCAGGGTTTTAACCCTTGGTTGTTCTGGATAATGAGAAGAATTCGTCCTATGGATTTTATATTGTGTAAAACTAAATGTGTTTGAAACTCCATACTCTATGTTATTTGATGTTCATGTTTGTTGTAATGGGTTAATGGCTGAGAGCCAAGACTTGATGCTTTAATGTGAAACCTCAAACCCTAGTGTTCGATAGGTGATGATGTTTGAAAGTTTACAGTGTTGAATAGCCGAACGGCTTGACCTCTCAGTCTATAGTTTTCAAACTTCGTTTTGTTTGTGCAGAAGAATACTATCGATGGTTATTTTGATTTTGCAAATTTAATATCTACTGTGGTTTTTTTTAAGAGATTTGGGTTTCAAACTCGATCGAAAGGTGTTACTATCAACATTGTTTTCTACGTGAAATATCTGTAACTTGAAATTACGATGAGAGGGTTTTAACCCCCGGCCATTTTGGTTATAATAATAATATGGTTTCGATAACTCGATACTGTTTGTAAAATTTTTCTATGGCTCTCTTATGTATAAAAGATTTGAATCGGTAACTATTGAAATGAATACTAAGTGTTGGGGTTATGCCAAATAATGGGACAATTGTCCAAACCTATGTTAATATATGTTTATAAACGTCTGATAATATAAGTATTATTAGTTTTGATTACTTTGATAAAATAAATAGTTATGCAAAAGATAGTAACCTTATTTCTCTTCTAATGGTACAAGGTGAAGATGTAAAAATGTTTGTATAAAGAAAGATATTGCTATAATTATTTTTCATCTATTTAGATTTCCAACATATCAATGAGAGGAAGAATATAAAGTGAAATTATAACACTAAACTATTGAAAGGAATAAAATAGAAATATATAGCATATATCTTTTGTAAGGAAATAAATGACCAAAAAGGAAAACCCTAGGTTTGTACAGGAATGAAATATTTACTTCTATTTCTATGTACCAAAATAATATGGTGACTGTAATATGAAATGCTATTATTTATCCTAAGTCTAGACATATGTTTTATATTACAGAATATAACTGATAAGAAATATTAATGAAATACAGCAGCGTTAGTCTATTCATTCATTTGGAAATATGCCTATCATTCATATATATTGATTCTCCTTCTCTGCACTAGAGTACTATACAGAAAAAAGTATGGGGAAAAATACAGAGAAGTTATTTATTCAATCATTTCATTTTCTCAATCATCATTACACAAAAATCATGACTAGATCAGGATTCAAAACAAATACTTATGTATGATGATAACTTATGAATATTAAATCAACAATTGCAGAAAATAACTTAACTACTTAGAAACAGAAAAGACAAGTTGAACCTGTAACAGATGATAGGGTGGACAAACACCCAAGGAGTCCTGTTCCTCTCAAACCTCTCCAGAAGAAGTAGCCAACTACTTGCCTCCTTTGGACCCCCGATCTTGTTTACTAAACCACCAGGTAGATGAACTCTGTGTAGAAGCAAGTCACTCAGAAATTGTACAGGCAACAAACTATTAAGACTTGCTCCTCAGCTTTTAGGACTATGCACTCACTAGTATAACTCTGCACTTAGCAGTATAGCAAATAGACTTACACCATGATAAAAAACTAGCATATCCCCTCATCGAATCTCTTGGGTGCAAGCAGCGAAACCCCAAGGTAAATTTTCTCGTCAAGAAAAGTGATGAACCTTAGTCCAAAATTCGATGGCTCTTTTAAAGATTGCCTAGGTCTTTAGTGGTCAGTTTTCAATAATGAGCCTCAAGCTCTAGTCCCATCTTTCAGATCACTAAGATCACAATTCAAGGGAGTTGTCCCATACCAACAACTAGTTTATTTCCTCATGAAGCTGCCATTTGTCCATTGCCTTCTACCCCAGATTCCATTCCACCTAGTGGGTCAGTAAACACTCTTTCAATAGTCTCCTTAGGTGTTTGTCTCCTATTTAATTTATTTAATAATAAAATATTGTGCAAATTACAGTCATCCTTGGACACTTGTCCAATACAAAAATTTACAATAAAAGTTAAGATAATGTTTCCAACATAAAATGTTTTTCAACAAAAAGGGGTATGTTACAAACACCCCGACTTAAGCTCAACATCATCCTCGATGTTTCTTATTCTTCATCAGAGCCTCCCTGGAATAGAACTGGATATGATGTCTGCATGTTACTTTCCAGTTCCTAGGTAGCATCATCGGGGCTAAGGTGGTTCCACTGCACCTTTACCTGCCCTGTGGTATGATTCCAGAGCATAATTTCCCTCGTGTCGAGAATATAGTCCGGTTCCACCTGAAAATATCCTTCGGGTTCCACCTGTATGTCATTCCAATTCAACACATGAGTAACATCGTGCACATACTTCTTTAAAACATAAATGTGAAAGACATTATGGATTCTTAAGTTAGATGGCGAAGCCAACTGATATTCAACAGGTCCAATCCTTGACAGGACTTCAAATGGTCCATAGTACCTTGGTGCTAGTTTAGCACAACTACCAAGCTTTAAAGAACTTTTCTTGGGTTTTACATTTACAAAAACATGATCTCCAACCTAAAATTCTCTTTCAGTGCGTTTCAGATCTGCATAAATTTTCTGCCGATCTTGTGCAATTTTTAAGTTGCCTTGAACGTGTTTCACAGTTAGCTCCATCTCTTTTAACAAATATGGTCCTAACATTAATCTATCCATTATGTTATCCAAGAAATAGGAGTATAGCATTTTCTTCCATATAAAATCTCAAATGGACTAAGTCTAGCAGATGCTTGATAATGATTATTATATGCAAATTCAGCTAAATGTAAATAATTTTCCCACATAGTTGGTTGATCTTTAACATACATTCGCAACATGTCTTCTAAAATCTGATTAACCCTTTTATTCTATCTGTCAGTTTGTGGATGGAAAGCAGTACTAAAATTTAATTTAGTATTTAAACCTTTAAAAAATGTTGTCCAGAAATTTCTAGTGAACTTGGAGTCTCGATCAGAAATAATTACCTTTGGAATTCTGTGCAAGCAAAATATTTTCTTCATAAACACTTATGCAATGTTAACAGCTTTGAATGTAGTCTTAACAGGAATAAAATGAGCAGATTTACTAAGTTTATCCACAACAACAATTATTGAATCATTATGTTTTTTATTCTTAGGTAAACCTGTAATAAAATCAATACTTATAATCTCCCACTTCCATTACAGAATTGGCAATGGCTGCAATAGGCCAGCTGGATGTTGATGTTCAGCCTTAATGGTTTGACATTAAGAACATCTAGCTATGTACTCAACCACTTCATTCTTCATGTTGGGCCAAAAATAATCCTTCCTTAACATAGTTATCATTTTCTGATAACGAGGATGTCCTAAATAAGGACTTTTATAAAATAATGTAAGATAATAATATAAGTGGGAATATGAAAGAAAATAAGGGAAAACAAATTGCATTCAATAAGAAATTAAGAAATGGGGAGAAGGAGGAGATAAAAAGAGGAGAAGAAGTGAAGAGACAAATCTTTTTGGGATTTTTGTCTTTGGGCATCTTGGAAGAGGAGTTGTGGAGGAGAGGAAAGCAAGATAGCACCGGAATAGGGTTGATTGTTGGGGGCTTTTTATGGCTTGAAATGACACCTCTCCGTCCGTGATAACACTTGCATCCCTTGGTCGCATGACGACACTTCTTGAGATCAAGTTCAATCACACAACAGGAAATTTGTGGATGGAGGAGTCATTTGGGACACTATAAATGGTTGAAATTACCTCATTCTTGACCCATTTGATAATTACAACCCTTAAGAACATTTTTCCAGACCAAACCATCTCCTGAAAATGAGTAGAAAAGCCTGTTTTTGGCCATTTTTTCACATGAGCGCTACTCTACCTTAACAAACTAGCGTGTGTACCCTACTCTAGTGTACAATAGTATCACTCAATCCTCTTGACCACTACTCCACTGTGAAATAGTAGCGTACACCCCTGTTTTGGTCAAAATATCAAAATTTGAATAAGTTAAGTTGGTTGGGAAACCTCCTAAGCAGTTATAACTTCTTTTCCTCTTCTTCACTGATTATATAAGGAGGGTAGAAGGGCCATGTGAGGGGACCAAGTCTATAACATTGTTATGCTAGAGGAATGGAGACCTTCATCTCCCTCTCTTATGCTTAGTTTTTGTTAAACCCTAGCACAGTTGATTAGAGTTTGGGATCCTTGGAGAACGGAACTAGGAGACCTTGAATCTAAGTTTCATGAAGTGCCAAGATTGAAAGAAGGTATAACTTTAAGTACTTGCTTTCATTTAAAAATAAAGATCAGACGTTCTTCTCTTTCCAAATATGACGTGTTAATGTGTCTCAGATTTGATTACAGTTTGTTTATAATGTCTTCTTCTATTATGAATATCAATTTTATATATGTAGTCAAATGTGTTTGAGAAAGATATCAAGTTGTTTTGCAGGTCTAGACATTGCAGCACTGGATAAGCATTGAAGAGCGAGGGAGTCAAAGCTAGGATCAACCTTCTGAATGAGGTGCCTACCTCTCTAAACCCTAATCTCTTCAATTATTTGTTGTACTTGCACAATGACTATAAGTCTATCTTTATCACCGTAAGTTGGTAGTTTCTCCCCTGAACTATACGTGCATTTTTCCCACAACAGAATGGAGACTCCACTGGGGATCGAACCCAGAATCTCTCGTTCCGCTCCAGGGCCTTAGCCTTTGGCTGGGGGTTGGTTGGGAGGAGAGTCGTCCCCCACCTTCAGTTGCACTATTGGAGCTCTCAAGGTAATGGTAGTTGCTAGGTCATCTAACAGGTATGGCTCCTTAATTTTCACAGTATAATTTATGTTACTATTGATTAGCTCCACTTTCTTGTCACATCTTCTATGCATGATGTTTATTGTTTGTTACTCAAATTTATATGAGTTTGCAGAGATTATCAGATCCACTATTGGTATATGGTTTTATTTGCATGTTGGTCTTTGTGTTATTATAGATTTATATGAATTTTGTGAGTCTTAAATCTGTTATTATGGATTAGATATATTTCATTGTAAGATCTTATTTTCCCGCTCGTTATCAGTTTGTATTGTTTTTTTATAGTTTACAGTTCTTACATTTGGTATCAGAGCAAGGTGCAAACCCTCAATACCTATGGGATTTTCCGAGTTAATCAAAATTAATAAGGTGCTTATGTCAAATCTAGAACTGCTAACTTGTACAAAAAAAAACTAAATCCCTGTGAGATTTAAAGACTAAGATTTAAAGATTCTCGTTAATGGGTGTTGGGATTTGAACCCAGACCTCCCGCACAACAGGAACCTTACTTAGGCTACACCCATGGCTCAGCATAAAATATAATGTGAACCCTAATGAGTGCTAATAAACCCATGTCAAAAAAAACCATGCAAGCTTCTACATATATGTCTTCAATGTCGATTGTTGATGATTCTTTTCCTTTAAATTCTTACAAGAACACTCTTTCAAACAGAAGTGATCCAGCTGCTTTGCATGAACCCCATCCTTCCGCATGCGAGTAAGGCACCTCATTGTACCCTTGATTGCTTGAGTTTTGCATGTCTCCTTCATTTTTCAGTATTGAACAAATTTCACCCCCTTCATTACCAGCCATAAAAAATACCATTACCATGAAATCAGAAAGGAAATTAGAATTACCATGATATCTCTGTGTATTGAATTTCTTGGAAACCCTAGACTTAAATTTGTTTGGTTGGAACGGAAGGTAGCCATGAAGATCACTTTCTTGGACCAGACCACTGAGGTTCGAGCTCTCTCTTGTTAACCGTGAAAGAAATGCGATTTCTCTCCAGGAGTTAGCTGAAGATGAGTTTTGAAACCTGATAACTCATAATGCAACGTGTGACTCTCTGTTCTTTGGTGTTTATCTATTGGTAAATGTGAGTTGGATTATTGCGCCTCTCTATCAAATCGAGACTGCTCTATTGTAGTTGTACCGAAACCTTAAATTTTTCCAACATTGAAGTTTGTGGAGTGGCGACGACCTGCAAACTCGAGCATTGTAAAGATTAAATTTTTGATGAATTATATTCCTCCTTTTTAAAGAAGTGTGAAAACTACTTGTAACCATTATGGTGATCCGAACAGCGATGAAAAATAGGGTTTTACATTTGGTAGCTAAAGGTGGCCATTAAATGCTCATGCATGAGAATCTCTTCGCTATCCTTCATTTGGTGAATGGGTAACGTGGCAGGTGTTCTTGGTACGGGGAATGTCTCACGTGCTGTCAAGTACCGTATTAATTTCATTGTTTTTAAGAGATTAGGGGTTACATTCACTCTTTCCTTGTAGCTTTCATTCCTTCTTCACTATACATACGTAGTGCTGGGAGATAAAGCCTCATTTCGCATCAATATTATGATGAGTCTGTCTTAAATTAAGTTGGAAATTTCCTTCAACCATTTGCTAGATGAAGAGTTTCATATATCTTCTCATATGTCACAGATGTCAAGTTAGCATACCACTGCCAAACATACTCGTAGATGTTAGGTTCTATGTTTATCTGCCTCTCCAAATGTTGGAATATAACAGTAATAATGCACGGATGCCAGTCATGGCAGGCAAAAAAATAAAAATTTTAGACCCGCTCACAGCACCATTTGTCAATAAAGTAGACACTGGGGATAGATGGAATGCATCGTATGTCTGAGAAACATTTTCTATGCCCTGAGTCCTGTCTGAGATAGACTGATTAGCTTTATTTGAATTACTCTTAGTGTTTGGTTGTAACAATGGCATGAGTGACCATAAAAGTTCAACCATGTGTACATCCTTGTTTGCCTGCATTCAAAGGAAAGGGACAACATAAGCAGAAAAAGACAAAGGATATTGAACCCGAACACATTGATAGCATCAATTTGAAAATTGGCCCAACTTTTCTTATCCTGTTCAAACTTTTCTGCAACCCTGAATGGAAAGAATCACAGAAATTTATATTGGAAGTTTTAAATGATAAAAGAATGATTTGGCTCTCTTTTGAAGAGGTCGCTCTCCAATCTTAGCAATGGTTTGCATTAAACAACTAGGTTGAAGGTTGAAGTTGTATACCTACCCTATAAAACCCTGAATTCATAATATTTTGATATATCTCATATTTTTTGTAGTACATCTCTTAGGAGGCCATTTTTTGACCTCAAAATCTCTCTAATGAATCTCCATTAAGAGAAAATATTTTTTTAAAAGTCTGTTTTCACTTTGAAACTTTTTGAGCGATGAGAATTACAAGTTGACCCAACCTTGAGGAATATATAATATTTTGGATTTTACACTTGAGGTCCTGTTTTTCCTTTGAAAAAAAAATATTATTATAAAAATATATAAAATAATTATTATTATTCTTTCCAAATATCGATTGTTTGAATTTTATGTTCTCAATTTTCAAATAGATGACGGAGAGTGTCCCCGGTGGTGAGATACTCGCGGTGGCCCTGGAACAACATCATGGATTATGATGGGTTAGACTCCTAGCATCTGAAATTGATTAAAATAATAATGAAAGATAATTATATTATTTAAGGCCGATTTCATGTTGGGTTGAGATTTAGAAAATGATAATGCTAATTGACAATAGGCAATGTTAAATATTTACTTGGTCTAAATTACTGTACTACTGTACTGATATATGTAATATTTAAAAAGAATAATCTACTACTTATATTTTATTTAACCTCAGATACTAAACATAATTATATTAGTTGTTTTTAATAATTCGCACTTAGTCACCTACCCTACGCTTCAAAATATGCATTAAAAATGATAGGGCCCGATTCTCTCACTTCTCTTTTCTTCGAGTGATGTATGCGTGCCTTCCTTTTCCTATGTGACAACCTAATTACAAACGCCTTCACATTAAATTATATTCTTTGTAAATTTCGTTGTGAATTAAGTTAATAATCAATGTATTATGTAAATATAGTTTTATATTAACATTTATTTATTGAGTTGAAAATTAATGTATGGAAAATTATTTTAATTTATATATTTATTATTTGATAAATATATTTAGAGGTGTACATTGATTTTTATATCAATGATTGCGAAGTGAGTTAAAAATTAATGAATTGAAAGTTATTTTAATTTATATATATTTGTTATTAAAAAAATATATAATTATATTTTTTTAAAGAGATATGTGAATATGATATTATAGTGTTTATGGAAAAAATTAATAAAAAAATGGAAATTTGTTGCCATGGTAAATGTGTTTTTTATTATATATGTTTAATATTTTTTAAAAATAAATTTTTAAAAAATTAACTAAATTTTAAAACATTTTATAATAAAAAATATCATAATTAAAGAGAATTCTTACTTAGCCTTTTTTTTAAGATTATAATAAGTAATATCAAAATTAAATATAAGGTTTGCTTAAATGTTTAAAATACCAATGGTATAAGTATAAACTAGAGACACTATTTCCTAACTTAGTTATTGAGTTGATTTAAAGGAGAACACCCTTAAAATATTAACATAATTAGTTTTTTAATTAATTTAAAAATAAAATTAAAACTTTGGTGTTATAATAATATTAATAATAAATCATAAAAATTAGTTTATAGGTCATTAATTTCATTTTAGGAATTATTATTATGAGAGTGAAAGGAATTAATGGAAAAACTCAATTTTATAATGACATGGGAGCTAAATAACATCTAAAAATTTCATTTTCACAACATTGATAATAACATAAGTGGATTCATAAAAAAAATCAATTTAAATTTGATAATCTTATTTTAAAACTATATACTTAAAAATAATATAATAAAATAAAATAAAGAAACATGTGATATGTTTGTTTTGTTTTGTTGAACTTTCTACTCACATTTTTCCACAATCACCTCAATGCTCCTCTGTAATGTAGATTTATGTTTTCCAATAATTTAATTCATCATTGATCCTTTCATGCACCACTTATTATTCTCATCTTTCTTCACACTTTCAAGAAAAAATCACAACCATTATATAAAGAAACTTGGAAGCATTCAATAATTTCTAAAAAAAAATTTATAGAGCAATTTCTCTATAGTTGTAACATATCATCCATTGTACTTTAAGACTACCACGGCCGCTATCCTCGAGAGGAATTGGACATTCTCCATTTCTTTTCATTTTTTTTTTAAATAAAATAATAATAAAAATTATTATGTAGTCTTGATAATGGACTCATATTTATGTAGTCTGAAAGGTTGCCTTAAAAACCTTAGGCAGGTTTCCTTTCTCATTAAAATAAAAATTTTATTAAGAAAAATATTTTTTCCATTTTCCTCGTGCATTTACATTTAAAAGAGTATATAAAAAAAAATATTTTTTCCATTTTCCTCGTGCACTTGTATTTAAAAGACAAAACCTTCAAAAATAAAAAAGAAGTAACATGACAGAAAGAATTTGAGTAGTCACCAACATTTATGATAGATATGACTATTCATTAATCAAATCAAGTAATGCACATTTGACTCTTAATACTTGCAAGGAATTTATGCTATCAAATCTCCGCCATGAGTTTGCAAACGTGCTTCATGTATTAAAATAAGTATACATGCGGTTGTAATTCACTTATACTAAATGGCAAAACAAATTTTCACTTTAATATGAGGCTTTCATTTTGTTTCTTTGCAAATGTGAGTAAACGAGCCTAGATCCAAATCCTAGGCTTTATCAAGCGCTGAGTGGGATCAAATCTCCTGAGGTGCAAACCTCTCCTTGAATAGCTAGCCACCTAATTCTAAGCTCTAAAGTCTCTAGTTTAAGTATCATATTTACGTTTTACTTTGTATTTTTTTTTGTTTATGGCCGACATAATATTTATTACTTTTTACTCTCTATTATTCTTTTTTGTTCACTTTGTATTATTTTGTTACTCGACAAACTCGACAAACACTCTAAAATCTCATATTTACTTTTTACTTTGCATTAAAAGTAAAAAGTAAAGTCTCTAGTTTAAGTCTCATATTTGCTTTTTACTTGTATTATTCTTTTTTGTTTATGACCGACATAATATTTATCACCTAATCCTAAGTTCTAAAGTCTCTAGTTTAAGTCTCATATTTACTTTTCACTTTCTATTATTCTTTTTTGTTTATGGTTGGCATAATCTTTATTACTTTTTACTTTGTATTATTTTGTTACTCGACAAACTCAACACATGTTACAAGCTCTCCCTTATACTAGGCTATAGGGTGCCTCTTGGCGCAATGAGTTTTTCATTTTTGGTATTTGCAAATGTAAGCAAAAGTTTTTTCATGTTTATATTGGAAGAATCAACAAGGAGCTTAACTTTGTACTATGTGAGGTTTAATGTGACAGATACTATGGTTTTATCAATAAAGTGGAAACTCTTCACATTAACAAATATGGTCTATTATACTTCATAAGCATAATTATGCATCTTTTATAAATTGCATCAATTTGTTGATTTGAATAAATATGCTCCTCTTAATAGGATAAGTTCAGATCTTATTGATAATTAGTTTTTATTGCGCTTGATAACTCAGTATGAAGGAGATCTTATATGTTTATCGACTTTGTTAAATTATAATATAAGAAACATCTTGTGATATGGGTGAATAGAATTTATCTAGTAACAAAATAATAACCAAATAATAAAAACAAAATAAACAAAATATTGTGAGGTCGACCATATAAGACTTGCCTTCGATTCTCTTGACCGTTTCTTTTTTATCCAGAATTACGATTGCTGCGGCTACTACTGCCATTAGAAGAAGACGAATCTGCCCCGCCTGCGAGAGCCCAATTGGAGGCGCATATCGTATCTAGATCCGATGCTTGCATTTTCAAAGCTGATTAACACGAGGCAGTTCGATTCTCATCGTTAATCTACACGGGAATACCCGCAGGCTACAGCAACATGTTCCAGGAGTCCGGAGACTACACAGAAACTGAAAAATGCTGTGATGAGACGCCCTGGGCCAACATTGTATTTATAGAGATTTTTCGGTAATCAGAGGCCGAAGTAGGGTTCATTTTCTGCCGGCATGAATGGACTTGGTTTGGCAGGATTCGTTGCACAATACATCATCCCTACAAAATTGAAATAAAAAAAAATGTATCGTTTTCAACCCAACCACATATCGGTCCATTTCTTTGATGCGCCAGGTTTTCTACATGAAACGTGGTAAACTATCAAAAATCAAAAGTATAACTGGATTTATGTATTTTCTGAAGAGTAGTATTTATATCAAATTTGCCTTCTGATTAAGGTTTGTCCATATTATCCACAGCATATATTTATATATTATTACATACTATCATTGACTCTGATTTTATTGAACAAGAAACCTAGGCATGCCGCTTGACGTAGAAACATAACCATCATCATACACGCAACTGAGAAAGGAACACCTTTTATCGCCACATGATATCATGCAGGTTACATCAGAAATTTACATCACTATTTTTGGTGTATATATTATATATTCCTGTTAAAAAGTGAAAAATATTAACAAAGTATTAAAAGTATTTTAAGAAAAAAGTGATTTTTATGGTGCAACTTAAACTCCCAACAATGCGGGGTTGGTGGTATTATTTTCTTAAACCTATCTCACTACTTCACTCTTCGTCTTAAGTGTGGCATAGGCACAAATATGAAGACAGAACTATTGGCTTTGTGGTGCATTATCAGAGTTGCAAATATATTTGGATTAGTTAATGTGAAGATCTTTGGGGATTCAATTGGTGTAGGAGAATTTGACATTAAAGTTCTGGACCTGGTCAACTAGTGTAGGAGAATTAAGGAAGAGCTCAGACTTCTTGGGTATGTTACTTTGGAGCATATCTTCAAAGAACACAATGAGCAGGTTGACTATCTTTCAAAATTAGCTCTTGCTAGTGAGGAGGATTTAGATGATCCGGGGTCATTAAATTTCATGATCTGATTTTGTTTTTTGCTCATCATGACTTTTGGATATTTGACATCTTTTTTGGATGAAATTTTGTATATTACAGGCTCTCTTTGATAGAGATGCTTGGTGGACAATCCAGTTCTATGATAGACCTAATCATGTACTATTTGATTCAACTCATGAATATCAATAGTATGCAAAAAAAACAATTTCAACCCTACATGATTTAGAGCAAAGTAAAATAATGCAAATATACTAAGATATATTAGAAATTTTTTATATTTAAAAAATATTTTTTAAATTCAAAAAATATTAAAATTTGTAATGTAATTGAAAATTTCCAATGTGATTTTTCTTATCATTTAAAAATATTACATTATAAAAAATATTTATAAATTATCAAAAAGTAGATAATATCACAACTTAATATGAGTGATAATATAATAAAGTAAAATGATCAATGTAAGTTCTGGAATAAATAACATAAAAAATTATGAAAATTAATTAAGCAAGTATAGATCCAAATTCTAGGCTCTATCAAGGGCTAAGAGGGATCAAATCTAGGGAGGTGCAAATCTCTCATCAAATAGCTCCTTGAGTGTAATACCTGAGAAGAAGTTTGCACCTGGGGAGATTTGATCCCTCCTGAAGCTTGATTGACTCTTGATAAAACCTAGGATTTAGACCTATACTCGTATTTTAAAACAACAAGTACATAAATTCTATTCAAAACCACATAATACATATTGTATTCTAATCAGCGTTTCTGAATAAGCCCCCTCGTTTCTTAAAGTCGACGGGATTGAGAGCGGCCGCTCGGATTTTAAGTAAAATCTGGCCCGGGCCGGGCTTTGGAACAGGAAAATCCCCGAATTGCAAGACGTCTATGGATCCATATTCATTGTAGAACCACGCCTTCTGCATTTTACTCGTATCTTCTTTCAACCTGCGCTCGTTTTGATACGATCGGAGAACCAGACACTGAGAGAACTATGGTGAAGGGAAATACTGGGGAGTGGGTGTGTATTTGTAGCCATCAATGAGTGATCGGTCAATGTTAAAGAACACGTCAACATCAAGCAATTGGAGAGATTAAAAAGCAGATAAAATAATTTTTGTATTTCTTTAATTAAATAGATTTTAAAATCTATTTAATTAAAGGCGTAAGTAAATTTATTTTTTATTATTTAAATAGTAATTTTGATTGTATAAATAGATTTAGTGGTTTACTTAGGCTATCTAAATTATGTAATTTCAATACCCATTTCAACAATTCATCTATAATCTTTATGAAAAACTAATTGATTTAATACAAATAATATATAATTTAATTTATGTTAATTCTATTTAATTTACTTGGTTCTTCTGGATCATGGTTTCTCATTCCAAACGACTAAGTCAAAAAGATTATGGAACAATATATATATAAAGAGATCGATATAATTAACTTAACTTTGCAACACCGACACCACCTATATAATAATTATGCGAAATAAATTATTCGAGGGACTATTGATTTTAAAAATCCGGCCATAACAATGAGGGACTTCAATTTGGTGACTACTTGTCTATGTTGACGACTTCAATTTGGTGACTTTTCAATACGAGGATGGAGGTAGTAATGATTATGATGACTTCTTTAAATATTGGAAATGATAATTTTTAATGGGTTGAGTTTAGTTTGAGTAGTTAGATGATAATTTTTTAATGGGTTTAGTTTAGTTTGAGTAGTTAAGAAGAATAATATATATATATAATTTAACTTAATGTTATTATTTAAATATTTTAAAATTAATTAATAATTTTTAAAATTAATTTTTATAAACAAATAAATCTATTAAATAATTTATAATAATTTATCCAATATTTTTTAACTATCATGCACCATACATTGCATCTACACATCAAAAGACTCCCAACCCTCATACAACCCATACAGTCGAAATGGAATGATTAATGACATGGCAACACAAACCGCCATAGCAACTCATCATGTCGTGTGCCGTGACGCCGTTTAATATGTGGACACTTTCATTATCTTCAAATCCTTCCATTCACATTGAAATGCTTCGAAGTCATTGAATTTGTGATTCAACACCTTTCAAATTAATTTGTTTCTAAAATGGTTAATATTTAAAATCATTTTTAGGAAAAAAATAATTTAGTGGAAAAAAACGTACTATTACTATTGAAAAAAGATGAATCAAATAGTACAATGTTTGTTCATGTTCTTTCAAAAGAACACATTTTCTTTAAGAAGGAGCAAAAAACTTTACAGCCTTTACAAAATAAACAAAAAAGATGGATCCAACTTTCCATATCTTTTCTCAAAATAAAACTACCTCACGTTTGTACCTAGAAAAAAGAAACATATGGTAGAAAAACATAATCTTAGTCAAAGAAATAAATAACACCCATATCCTGGATGCATCCATTTTTCCATTCTTCCCAGATTAAATGCCACTCTTCACCATCAAGAGCTTGTTTGGACAACTTGGCAACCAAAGCGTTGTGTTCCCTATAGATATGTTCAAAGGAGATGAACTAGTGCATAGAAATTTCCTATCTTGTATGCTTACACCAATGACGAAGAGTAGTAACGTTTAAATTAAAGTCACCAGCAGCCTATTTGATAGTCACACCCGAATCACCAAAAACTTTAAGATCCACTAATCCAAAGATATTTGCCAACCGCAGAACACACCAAAGAGCCAACAATTTAGCCTTCATATTTGACCTATTACCACAATTTAGGCGCAAGGTAAAGTAATGTTCATAATTCAAATATATGACCCCACTAGCAGCACATAAACCATTTTGGGAAGCACCATCATAAAATAGGACTGGTTGACTAATATTGAAAGAAAAGTGATTGATTCTAGCAATTCACTGAACTTCCTTATCATCTCTAAAAACCTAAAACAACTTCAATGCCAACAAACCACTAGCCTTTAGCTCTGGAATTTTTTCTTGAAATATTGCACAATTTCGTGCATACCAGACCATCCAAGTAACAAAAATAGGTAGAGTAAAATGAGTTCTACAATTCCTGTACCAATTGAGCAAGCGTCAAAATCACCTACTTCCCACTGAATATCAATATTCAATTCTGAACAGCACACGTTCCAAACATTATTCATGAAGTTGCAATCCACAAATAGGTGTCTAATAGATTCAAAATTTTGCAGGCAAAGACTACATCTATTAGGAACAACCCATCCTCTCCTAATCAAGTTATTCCAGGTCTTGAGTCTTCCCTGAAGAATATACCATAAAAAACACTTAATTTTTAAAAGAACTTTCCAGTTCCATAATCTCTAAATTTGCATTATCATATTTAAGAGTTTAAAATAGTGTATGGGTTCAATTCAATTTATTATGTAAATTTATGTATATTTATTTAATGAGAGAGAGTGTTCCTTTTCTCATAAACAAAAATAAGTTTGCTTAACTATAAATTTAAAAAATATAATATATTATTATAATTGATTTGAATGGACTTTAAGTACCACCATCATGATTCAATATAGTTTTAATTAAATTTAGATTATTATTTAAAGGTTTAAAATAATGTATTCAATTAGTACTTAAATTTTATAGTGATCTGTGAGAGGTTATGTGGTTCATTATTTAATATTACTCTATTTAAATTTGGATTATTAAAATTTATTAATTTACATGTGTTTCTTTTTAAAAAGTTATAGGGGTCTCATATAGCAAATGTAATCTTAAAAATAGATTATTATTATTATTATTATTCTGTAAATCTAAAATTTTATTATTACTTTATCTTAAAATTTCACTTGAAACACTTGAGTGGGTTAAAATGTGAATAAACTCAACCCTTTTAATCGTTTTGTTTTTTAGATAAGGTAAGGTTCTACCTGGTTATACTCAATTTTTTGAAATTTGAATGTGGTTAGGCCTTAAATGGGCCAAAATACCTAAGGACATATTTCTTTAGTCAAAGTTCTCATCAATTAAGTGGAACTATAACTTCCACCAAATATCTTACCATATTTCAAAAATAAATTGAATAGAAAAAATGTTGATTTTGTCCACTATTTACCTTACTCCAAACATGTTATATTCCATCTCATTAATCTCAACTTTGTATTCACAAATCCCATGAATATATGTCTTGCATCATATTGAGGTGAGTCAATGTCAATGTTGCTAGTTTTTCAAGAACACTTAAGCTAGGTAGAAAAGTTAGATTCACAAATCCCATGAATCTATGTCTTGCTTCATATCGAGGTGAGTTAATGTTAATGTTGCTATTTTTTCAAGAAAACTTAAGCTAAGTAGAAAAGTTAGATTCACAGATCCCATGAATCTATGTCTTGCCTCATATCAAGGTGAGTTAATGTCAATGTTGCTAGTTTTTCAAGAAAACTTAAGCTAAGTCAAAAAGTTAGATTCACAGATCCCATGAATCTATGTCTTGCCTCATATGAAGGTGAGTTACTGTCAATGTTGCTAGTTTTTCAAGAAAACATAATCTAAGTAGAAAAGTTAATTCTCAAATACCATGAATCTATGTCTTTCCTCATATCGAGGTGAGTTAATGTTAATGTTGCTAGTTTTTCAAGAAAACTTAAGCTAAGTAGAAAAGTTAGATTAACAAATCCCATGAATCCATGTCTTGCCTCATATCGAGGTGAGTTAATGTCAATGTTGCTACTTTTTCAAGAAAACCTATGCTAAGATAGAAAAGTTAGAAATTGCCACTATCAATTTATGCTAGGACTTGCAAGATCAAGTAATGCTACTACCAATTTTAACATAATTTGAACACTTATTTATATTTCATATAGAAATTATTTCTGATGTAATATTTATGTATCTGGAAGCAAACAACACCATGTTATCACCACGTTCATCATAGACCCCCTCAACAAACCACTTAAACAAGATTTAATTTTCTAGTTACACATATTCTAGAAACTTTCAGTCACTTATCTTGAAGTGATACAATGAGAGCACATTGGCTTTAAAGTTACATGGGAAAATCAAGGTATTTTTTAAGGATTCTAATATTATACTTAAGTATTACTAGTATCCTGGGTGATTATTTTGGATTGAAAAAAACATGTATTTAGATAGGTAGGAGAATATTAAATATGAAACATACAATTTACTCCTGAAATATGTGAATTTTGGTGAATATTATGATAAAAAAACAGATTTTATGTAAATATAGGTGACATTAGAAACTAAAAATGACCAAATAGTGAATTTATTTTTTGAAAATAACCCAAAAAATAGCCAATTAGCGAAATTTCAACCTCAATATTTACCCTGGGGAAAATTAACCTACAACAAAGTCAATCCTAAGATGGAGTTCAACATGAAAATTTTGCAAAGCTTCACCTTGATTGAATGATCTTCTAGAGTATCCTTAGAAAGTAAAACGGAGGAAAACAAAGAAATACAAGTTTAACTATATAATATATAGAGTAATAAGTTGTCAATTGGTTGTAGCTCAAGTGGTTGAGAGGAAAAGTTGTTCCCTTCCCTACTTGTGTTGAAGTCCCACTTTATGACATGTTTATTCTTTTTGAATCAATTATTGTTGAGATCTTGCCCTAGTCTTGATCCCTAGAGAATCTAGTTTACTCGAGTACCATCATAGGAATGAGCATATGTGATTCAATTGTTGACCAATATATTATCATTTTCATTGATAAAATCAAGTGATTGAATACATGCTTGAATAAAATCAAGTAATTGAATACATGATTTGCATGTATGTGATGGACAAACTATCCAAGTAGGAGGATTGTCCACACTTGTTAGAGTTTTCATATAGCAATGGCCATCAAGAATCAATGAGAATGAGTTTATTTGAAGCTTTATATGACAGAACATGTAGGATACCAATAATTTGGGATAATCTAGTTAGAAAAATTATGTTTGGGTCCTAAATTCTTAAAGAAATAGAAGAATTTACAAAAATTAGGCAGAATTTGATGGAATCCCAAGACATACATAAAAGCTATGGAGATAAGAATAAAGTGCATAGGGAATCTAATGTTGGGGATCATCTTTACCTCTAAGAGAGGCCAAACAAGAGTTCCCTGAAGGTTGGAAATTGTGCCAAGTTGTCATCAAGATATTTTGGTCCATTTGAAGTGCTTGAGAGGATATGGATAGAGTTGCATATAGAATTTAATTTCCTACGTGTTACATGGTACCAACACTAGCGCACCTTCGGATGTGTCATCGGGAAGAGGGGGTCAATTTGTTTTGACCAGGAGGGGTGTTATCCATCATTTTCTAAGTGGAAGTTATGGCCAAACCCTTTGTTCCTTCTCTTGGGAGTATTATGTCTTTGTGGCATTGTTGACTGCCTCTTTAAAGGGCTTCAAGCACTGAGGTTGGTGTTCGGGTCTCTTAGGGGTGGGTCACTGGGTCACATAATCCCCCACCTATTTCATTACTCCAGTGACATTTTCATATTCATCCATGTGTGCTCTAGAGATCTTCTTTCTATTGGTTAAGTTATTCCTAAAGGAAACTTGTTCTAATTCCAATTGATGGAATATTCACGAATACTGAGAGGGGGGTGAATTAATATTGAACAATTTTTACCATTTTTAACCTTAATCAGATCATGTAAACATTAACCATTAACAATTCCATTCATCATCACATAAAACCATACACAGTGCATAATATATTTTACGTGGAAATCCAAATGGAAGAAAACAATAAAATGATTTTCTTATATCATGTCAAGATTACATTCATAGGAAGCACCAACTTCCAAGGTTCTCCAACACTAACTGAAGGAGGCACCAACCCCCTGATTTATAGGAGCCAACCTAAAGGAATCTCCAGCTCCCTAATTTACCAACGCCAACTACAAGGAGGCTCCAACCCGCTAGGTTTTACCAGCTCCAACTTGAAGGAAGCACCCACTCCCTTGAACAAAGGAAACAACCTGTTGAGAGGACATCAATCCTTAGTGAGCTCCAAATATCCCTAGGATGACCCTACCACCCTATCAAAATACAAGCTTCAACTTACTCTGTAGACTCCAATCTTCCAAGGACACCAATCCTTTCCCAAGAACCACCCCACCAACCTTTTCTTGTAGAAATATTTGTTCCTTTGTCAATCTACTCTTTTTGCTTAGAATTAATAAAAATAAAACCCTCTATCAACATACTTGAAACTCTGAAACAATCCTTATGGTTCTTGTGCTCTTTACTCAGCTATCACTAACATAGCTTTTGTGTCATTCCTGTGGTTCCCACTCTAACATTCCGTTGCACTTAATCATAGTACTATAGTTTCCATTTTGTCTTTCTCACATAAACATAGCCCTATAGCTTCCATTCTTCCACTCTTACTTAATCATAGTCCTATAGCTCAACACCAACAAATAAACTCTTGGATCCTTGGTCTAAGATTTTAAAGTCATGCTACCACTGTAATTTAAATTCCAAAACAAAACCTTCACTTTTCTTTGTGTAACACCCTTGGTTTGAAACCCCTAGTCCGATGATACCAAAATCTTATAATGGTATATGAATGACTATAAGGCCAAACATATTGTATTTTGCAATTATTAATATTAAAATCCACAACTGGATGTGTTGAAGCGGTACGATGAAGAGATAGGGCACCTTTGTATTCACCAGAGACAGTAAGGGGGTTAAAGTGTCATAGGGGGGGATTATGCCATGACCCTTTGGTATCCTTAAAGTCCCCAAAATTATCCTCATTCATGATTAATTATCAATCACATTTAATTAATTTAAAACTTACTTTAAATCATGATTTTGATTTAAGTGGGTTTAAGTGGTATTAAAGGGAGAGCTTATGTGTTTTTATTTAAAAATATAAATATAAATAATAAAAAGGGAAACGTGGGTCTCTTGGAAAACCCACCTGGTTCCATCTTTCCATGCATTAAGATAATGCATGAAAAAGGAAATGCATCCCTTCATCCAGTGAGAATCCATGCATATGGCAGGTCTGAATGAACATGGGAGGTAATTAATGTTTAAGAATGAAATGGATGTGAATTAAGGTACCCGTGAACCAAATTGCTGGAGAATTTCTGTTGAAACTTTGTCCATTTTGACTTTGGTTATTCTAGTGAAGTGGAAAATGGTGTATATAGCTTCCTTGGTGGAATTCTAATCATAGAGGGCACTGAAGTGTCTCACTTTTGTGTAGATAAGAAGGAAATTAGGGAAGTGAAATGCACGTTTTGGCATGGAATTGGCCTTAAGTCAAATTTCCTAATTGCAAAGTGTTTAATCCTGAGAAATTATGGGACTCGAGAGATGTCTGTGTGGTTAATGCATGAGTCTCATCTCAGGGGTGGCTTTTTGCTGAGATATTAATGAGAAAAAATTCCTACAGTTGGGTGGAGTGTGTCTCACACACAACCAGTTGCCCAGTTCCAGTTTTCCAGATAAGTTTTAATTACTAGAAATGATGTTTTAATTTATCAATGTTATTTATTAAATGAATGGTTAAAACAATTTCAATGGTTTTCTTCTAAAATTAGATATAAAGACAATTTCAATGGTTTTCTTCTAAATGAATCACATTACTTTTCCTTAATGCTCAACTGTGGTAATGGAACAAACATGAAGGCAGAATTGTTGGCACTCTGGTGTGTCATCAAGGTTGCCAACATTTTTGGTTTGACAAATATCAAGGTTTTTGGTGATTCCAGGGTCACCATCAAATGGGCGACAGGAGAATATAAGCTAAAGATTTTGAATCTGACTCATTGGGCAAAAAGAACTATCTG
Source organism: Larix kaempferi (assembly GCA_027924585.1). Lineage (NCBI taxonomy): Eukaryota > Viridiplantae > Streptophyta > Pinopsida > Pinales > Pinaceae > Larix > Larix kaempferi. Next base: position 11,421,091 of record BSBM01000087.1, read on the forward strand.
TGAGATCAACAAACAACAGAATATCAATTTTGTTCACATCTATCGTGAACACAATTCTCTGGCTGACAAGCTTTCCAAGTGTGCTCTGGAGGGTATGGAAGGCCAGCTGATCTGGGAGGAGTGGTTTGACAGTAGTCTCCTAGATTGTGGTTCTATGTATTTTTTTTGACTGGACTGTCTCTTGACATGTAGCACTTTTGTTTTAAGTTTCTAATCTGCTCAGTTACATACATGATTGTGTTAATCATGACATTTGGCTTTTAGGATCTGTCAGATTATTTTGAAGAAGAACCTTATTTTGAGACTCAGTCATATACTTCGAGAAAATTTGATTTCTCAGGACTGTATCTGGACACCTCATTGTACTGTTTGATTCTGTTGAATATCAATAGTAACTTTTTTTCTTGGAAAAAGAATGAGTTTATGTGTTGCTTGGTTGAATTCTTGTTTATAGAATGAGTGCAAGATAAATTATGTGCTATGATTGATAATAATGCATAAATTGCTCAAATGAAAGTAAAATTTTAGTAATACTCATTCTTTAATTAGGTTAGTCAAAAGTACGGGAAATTGTAGATATTGCTAATTCTAGGTGTGTAAATGAAACGTTTATTCGAATATAGTTATATGCTTGAAGGTATATAATTGGGAGAATTCAGTTCCTAAAATATTTATATAAAATGTTGGAAATAATTATTCAAAAAAATATAAATATTTATGTCAGAGGCCGGTTATTCATTTTTGCATAAAAGAATTATATGAAATGTTTGAAATAATTATTTAAAGAATATATATTTATGTCGAAGGTATATAATTGATATGAATTAGTTCTTAAAAGAATTATATGAAATGTTTGAAATGATTATTCAAATAAATTTATATGTTTGTGTGGAAGGTATATAATAGGGAGAAATTAATTCCTAAAATAGTTATATGAATGTTTTGGAATAATTATTTTAGTATGCCTTGCATTGAATGGTTTTATTGTTTCTTGAAAACCATGGGAAGATTTTGGGTGTTTTATTTTATAATTACAGTGTGTTAAGCCTTGTTTACTAAGCCCTGCATTACATGGTATTTGATGTTTAAAAACCACTTCTTATTCCAAAAAGATTAAATGTTTATGTCGAAGCTTCCTTTTTTATTATGCTTGAATGTCTTATTTTACAGGTGCTTTGCCTTGGTGGGTAATTTTGATTTAATTGACCATATGTTGAAATTGTTTGTCATATTTACAAATACCTTGGGTTAATAATATGTGGTATTTGTTTTTAATTTAGAAGAATTGGAATTGTATGAGTTGCATGCAAATTACCATGGGTTGGATTACTAAGGAATTTTCCGTTACTTTCCCTGGATTAGAAATATTGGTAATAGTTATTATAATTAATTTATGTGAACCTTGCTGCAGGTATGTAATTATAATTTCTTTTATTTCATTTTTGTGAAACATAGTGCACAGTTCTTAAGTTAGGGTTTACTGCACAACTCTTACTCCATAGTTTCTATGGCGTTGTTCTCATCTAAATGTTGCTCTTATGAATGAATTTATAAGGTAAAGTTGGAAGTGTTTCCTTCCAAGACTTAGTTCATTTTTATTTAGTATGTTCTATATTAATAGAAAATCCATTGTGTATAAAAATGGTGCAAAATTCATATAAGTTAAATATGAGACAAATGGAAATACATATGCTTCTGTTATGAATATTTTTTATTAGGTGTTAATAAATTATTATATACTTATGCTAAAATAATTATGTCTATTTTTCATTTATTATGCATTATTGCGCATTCGTTATAAGAGTGCATATAAGCATTATGAATTTAACATTTTAGAGAAAAAAAATATTTATTATTGGTGTGTTTTTAAGTCTAGTGTAACATTGGGTGCATTACAAATTGCTATCAAAGAGAGTGTTCCAAGACTCAGCCTCTCGATAAATGTAGCTAATTTTAATTAGCAGAGCGAGGATGCATCGGTCACTCTCTGGATAAATATAGATAATGATAATTAACAGAGTTGGGTTTCAATACTATATTTATGGTTATGTAGTCAAAGAGTAGCTGAGGTATATTAAGGATTTAAGAGCATTAATAAATGTGAGAGAGAAATAATACAATATAATCCAAGCAACCGTATAAAAATAGAAACACAATATTTATGTGAAAAACCCAAAACCAGGAAAACCAACATAATCGATCTATTATCTCCCTTGACCTGAACTGGAAGTTGGGCCAACTGAGCCAACTGAGCCAACCACTTCCCACCTCCAGGCTACATTAAAATGGAGTATGCCAAGCCCTTTATAGGCTTCATTACATGCAATACCATGGGCCACCAAATACCATCAAACACCAAATACCTTTGGCCACCAAATACCAATGATCACAAAATACCATGTGCCCAAAACTATGTTCTAGACTTAAACCACCTTTGACTCATTTTCGAGTGAAGGTTAACCCTAATAGAGGCTACAACCCTTGATCTTTTGAGTTTGCAAAGTAAAGGAAAACCTTGTATGGTTATCGTTCATGGTAAAGGATGGATTAACTTAGTTTCCATGTGGTTAGTCTTGGTGACTCAAGTTGTTTGAATAATTTGGGAACTTCATCATAAGTTTTTCTTGAAGTTTAATATCTTTTCTATATTATGTTCCTAGATAGAAATATAGTTTCTATGTTTTTAAATTATGAAAGAGGATTTTGCAAGTAGAGACCAAAGATAATTTTTTCCCTTGATGGAATGTTATGTACATTCACAGCTTATCTATTTAATATATAAATAACTCATGAGAGTTCATGTTTGTACATGTAACTGTATGATGTAATTTTTAATTGCAAATGTAATATTTTTTGTCTCCTTAAAAGTGTGAAGCTCTAGAGCTATCTCTAACTGGAAAGATGATTTTCTCAAGTCTGAAATTATTCCTTGATGTTGTATGTTTCTGAATAATAGTATGACAATGATTGTATAAGCGATTTAGCCTTAAAGCCTAAATTGTATGAGACTTGGTTGTTGAATAAAGTCTCTGGTGGACCCTTGTCTTGGGTTGTCCATGGTGAGGGATATTTGCCTTATGGTTCCTTGGGTAAATCACATTGTCATATTTGATTATTGTAAAAACCAGAGCTAATGGTCGATGATATGGTGAATGATGTATGCACCGAACCTGATGGAATTCCTGCACACTAGAAATTAGTGATGTGCCTTACTGATATGCTGCTAAAAAGAAACCAATGAAGGGAAATACATTATTTTGGTGTGAATATGGTTGTAGCTGATTCCCTGACCGGTTGAGTAGCACGTGTCTCTTGTATTTACCTGTCTTCATAGCTGGATAGATTAGATCGGTGTGGAATGCATAGATTGCATAACCTGTGGGATCATAGTTAAATTTTTAGTAGTTACATTTAATTTATACAAGGTTGACTAGTTTACATTTTTTAGGCATGTTAACCTAGAATTAGTTTTCTAAGCATTGTTTGTATTTCTTATATCCATGTATTCCCTAAAGTATTTCTTATATCCATGTAGTCCAAAAAAAAAAACTGAGTTGGATGATGATGGATATTTATCCTAATCAATTGTAATCAAGGTGTAAAAACTATGCAGATCTAGTGACTAATTGGTTTCATTTTTTATTGAATTTTGAAATTTATTTCCTGAAGTGAATCATTCAATAACAAAGTTACACATGACTAGTCTACTCGTGTGCTCTATTTTAGAGTAATGTTATAGTTGTGCAGCGGGTCCAACAGGTGTTGGAAAACGCATAAGTTGTATATGCATGCCTAGCATGAAATTTAAATTCTTATTTTCATTTTATTATGCTTAGTTAGGATCATAATCCTTTGACTAATTAAGAATTGTAGAGTGATTACTTTAGCTGATTTTTCTAGTTCTGCTAAATATGGATTACTGAATAGTACGTTGACTACAAAGTGGTGTATGTTTATCTATAGGACAGAGTGGCCCTATATTGTGAATTATTTATGAATACTATGAATAGTAAGGATGTGTTAATTAATAAAAGTTGAGAATGGTTCGGTTTGATCCTACAAACACCTTAGTGAATATTAAGACCTCTTGATAGGTTATCAGGGTCTAGACTAACCTTTCCATCCCACACTGAAGAACGCTTGGAATTAGGTAAATCCCAAGGGATTTGTTGTACAAAGAAGGATAACCTCCTTGATGTTGTGTGTGGTTGGAATTGACTGGGTCAGACTGTCTAAGACCTTGAGGTGCCTATAGTTATGTACATGAGATCGCTAGTTGAGGAATCTCGTTTCTTTTACTCCTTGTTCCTATCTTGTGCTTGACTTGTATTTTAAGTCAGATGGTAGATGGCCATATTGAATAGCTATCTTACTTCCTTGGATGGGCCTATTACTGAGTCCATCTGTGAAAGAATGGTCAGTGTGTTGATATAATATCATAATTTTTTTATTTAATGGAAATTAGTGAATTGCAGAATTACATATTTGAAAGCAATATTAAATATACAAGAGATTCTGAAACGACAGTAAGTGTTTGAATTCTGTTGAATTTTTTCTTAATAATACTGGTGCACTCACATGTTTCAATGCAGGTTTGAATGCTTGAATTATTGTTCACCGTGCTTGTGTGAGTTCTAAATGAATTTTTAATACTTCTATACTTATGCTAACATATGAAAAATTATAACTAAGAATATGTTGCTAACTAAGATAAGTTGTTAGCTGATTATAAATTGTTAAATGCTATTATCTAGTAAAGTTGTTAATTAGTTATAACTTGTTACTTGTTTTTAACTAAAATTATCTGATATGATTTATTTGTATATATCTAATGCTATTACCTGTAAGTGATGTAGAGAATTAAACTGAAAAACTAAAACTTTGAATGCGGAAAAAGAGATTGCAATATTAGAGTTCTATGGAGTCACCCAAGAGGTTCTTCATCATGTTTGATTGAATAATGCAACACAAATAAAGAAATTTAAAAAATTGCTCAATCCTTGCGGAATAAGGGAGATATATTTACCCTAACCTCGATTTAATATTAAAAAGGAATTCTTATAGGGGATAATATTCAGAAAATGTTTTTACTTTGAAAATATACTTAAGCTACAAGTTCAACCGACATGGCACACATCTCAAAGGAATGGATGCATTCCTGGTGTTGTGTTCTATCATGTTTTTCGACACTGATTGCATCCCAAAGGAATGGATGTATTCCTGGTGTTTCAATGTCAATAAGTAAATTTAACATAATAAATGTTTTTAGTTTATGATAATATATTTTTGATAAATACTGATGAGCTTGGATAGCCATTTTGTGTTTATAAGGTATACATGCAAGTTGGTGCTTGTATATTGAAGAAGAGAAGTGAAGTGAAGTAAGGAAGTAAAGATAAAGATTGTGCAATCCTAGTATGAGTTATAATCTATTTGCAGGTGACTAGAGTTTGGGTGATCTTTCTATGCACACACCAAAACACACTGTTAGCACCAAAAAAGTGCTCACCAGCTCATCCCTTTAGACGTACACCTCTGTTGACCAAATTTCCTACCAACCTAGCCTCCAAAACCCCAAAAAACCTAAATAGGTACCAAAATATTCAAAATTCCCTCAAAAACATACCAAAACCTCAAAAGAGGCTCAAAATCAAAATAATTGGGAATAAAACTCAAAAGAAAAAAAAAGAAGAGAAAATGGGGCAAAAACCCTAAAAGATCCCTAAAACCCTAACCTAAGTCTATAAAAGGGGTGGAGACCCCTCATTTTAGACATCCCTCAATCACTCTACCCTTATGCTGCTAAAAGTTTTGTCAAGCCTTAGCCATCCATCTTTGAGCTTTGGCCTCCCTTGAGAAGATAGAAACTTTAGCCACCACCAAAAGCATTGAGGAGGAGAGTACGGAACCGAAGGAGCTCCGGAACACACTGTCAGAGCTTCACCAGCCTCGTTTCAAAGGTAAATTTTTTCAAGCCCTTGCTTTCCCATAATACAAAAATATTAAAGATTCTTTGTTTCATTACTTTGAAGATCTGTTGTTTATTCGTTTAAGTTATTTTTTTTATCTCATGCACATGTTAGATCAGATTATTTACTTTTCTTATGTTGTTTAGATAAGTTTTGATCACTTCCCTTTGACCTGCTACTAAGGGTCCCTTTACCTTAGTAGGTGTCCTTTTGCAGAAGCTGGGGTGAAAACCCCAACCACAGTTTGGCAACTGCACTATATGAACCTTTCTCTGATAGTTTAACTTATATTTTTATTTCTGTTTTAAAAGTTTTGTTTTTCAGTTTTATTTGCTTAGTTATAGTCCTGCGTGTTTTTCTGTATGGCTGCAACCAGTTTGTATCTTTTTTGTGTAGAAAAATGCACCCTTTTTACCCATAGCTGCGGTCCACACCGCGGCTATTCTCCAGTTTTGTGCAGTCTGTACATTGGCTCTTTAACCCTTTGCTGCGGTCCCTAGCGCCGCTTCGCTGCGCATTTACGCGGTCCCCACTGTGGCTATGTGAAGAACCTGCAATAATTAATTAATGAAAACACATGAGATAGCATAAATAATAGAACTGAGAATCAATGTTATATTCATTGCAGGGCACTTTGAGGGGGTAACCTCCTTTGAGCAAGCTCAATACAAATAACTTCACGGTACCTTCATTGGTCTGAGGACAAACTTATATACTAAGTCTAGGTGCGAATACCATGGGTCAATACCCTGTGTCAATATAAACCATGGGCCAATTAAAAATATGGATCAATAATTACTATAGGACGACTTACAAAGCATATGCATCCAACAACAATAATACAAACTATAGATCAACAAATACTACGAGACAACTTACAAAGCATATGCGTCCAACAACAATATACTAACAAAGTAAATAGGAGGGGTTACATGGGTTCCTAACATCCCCTCTCCCTTAGAAAAAACTTTGTCCTCAAAGCCTTAGATGTGGAAATTGATGCAGAATATGAAGGAGTGGTTCCCCTGTAGCATCCTCGAGTTGCATTCCGTCCCACTGACGCCTTTTCAGTTTCAGGGAGGATTGCTTGGAAGGATGTAGACAAAGAAGGACCATATCAGCTGCATGAAAAGTGCGCTCAGAACGGTGTTGATCGACTTGTTGTTTCAGTCAAATTCTTGCCATGTGAATATTGTCCTGCAGAATGAGAAGAATCTGATCGCGGTTTCGAAGAACCGAGTCAATTGCCTGAACTGGGGAGCTGCTAAGCGTGTATGGAAGAAGAACTGGTGGTGCCTGTCCATAAACTGCTTCATATGGTGTCCTTTTAAATGTGGTATTATACCATTGGAGCGCTTCTAGGAAATCCATATAAATAGCTTTCCACATTTGTGTAGGGATGGGAAAGGGTTCGAGCAGTCCCGAAAGGAGTGTCGTTTCACCCTTTTTGACCTGGAAAGTATCACACTCAACCACCTTCTGGTGAATTTTCATTTTCAGTCCCTGCCAGAAGAAGTTACATTGTTCACGGTCATAGGTTTTGAGGAACCCAAAGTGCCCTGTTGATGAAGATGCATGGAGTTCATAGAAGAGATAGCCCTGTTGAATAGATTGCAACCAAATTGGAACAAGTAAAGAAAGAGGTGTAAAAGAAACTAAGTCACCAAATTTGCGAGAAGGAGCATCTGCCACCATATTATCCTTACCCTTCTTGTAAGTGATCGCATAGTCATAACCCATGAGTTGGATAACCCATTTCCGGTGTGCTGGGAAGGAGACCCATTGTTCCAGAAAATGTTCCAAACTCTGGAGATCAATCTTGATGCAGAAATAATTCCCTAATAGGGATGGCTTCCACTTCTATACTCCATGCAAAATAGCCATCATTTCCTACTGAGATGTAGATGTAGCTAAATGCTTACCGGAAAGGTCTCTTGAAGGAGGCAAGCCCACTCTTGCAACAAAGACACCTACATATCTATCCAAGGAAGTAGTGGAGACTGTTGGTGGGTGCATCTGAATGGAATGGAGCTGAGCGATGACACCATGTGAATTCTTCTTAAGGATATTTTCCAGGTGATGTGAACTGATGATGTAGAGAGACCCTAGTTGTAATCCCATAAATTTGTGTTGTGTCCTATTGACTGAAAATTGCATCCAAAGTTCAACAAAATCTCATAAGATGGGGCCAAGTGTGCGTAACCATTGAACGTCCAAAACCACATCACATCCTCCTAAGGACAAGGAAAACATGTCATAGCACAAGTTATAATTTTTCAGAGAGATACACACATTGCGACACTTTCCCTTGCAAGGTAAGGTACCCCCATTGGCAACCATGACTTCAAAGTTAGAGCAAGGATGGACAAAAAAATCAGCCTTTTTGGCGATCAGAGGGTCAATAAAGTTATGAGTGCTACCAGAATTGATGAGTATTGTAAGGGAAATATTCTTGAAGTAACCCCTGAACTGTAATGTTTGGGCGGTGGTGACACCAAATAAAGGATGGAGAGATATCTCTGGGTGGTCTTCCTGAGATGGGAAGTCAATAGGTGGCTCTTGAATGTCGACCTAATCATCCGGTGTATCTAGAGCTTCTTCACCAACTTCAAAGGCGGGCGGAGAATCCACATCGAAGAGATAGAGCTTTTGTTGAAGACATATATGTCCTCGAGTGAATTTTTCATCACAATTATAACAAAGCCCTTTTTCTCTGCATGCCTGCATCTCTGTTTCGGACAAATGCTTCATAGGAGTTGGTCGAGGAGCTGGCGAGATGGGAGGTCATTGAGAACCCATATTTCGAAAGGGAACAAAAGTGGGTTTGGAGAGTTTTTAGGCGGAAATCTTGTTCGACCAACTTAGCCAACCCCATGGCTTCCATCATTATGTTGGGACAAACATTTTGACCTCTGGGTGGATTTCATCCTTAAGACCACTGATAAAACAACTCCTGTAGAAGTCATCAGACAATCCTTCTGTGTGGGTAGCTAGTTTCTCAAATTCTGTCTGATACTCTCTCATAGTGCCAATTTGATGAAGTTTAGTGAGTGCTCCGGTAAAGTCATCAAAAGCATTAGGACCAAATCGTTGCAAAAGAAGTTAGCAAAAATCTGTCCATTTTGGCTCGTCATGAGCCTTGATGTACCAACGGTACCTGTTATCTCTAGGGTTGTTCCTTCTACTCATTTCTAAATCTTGATTATGATTTGTTTTTATTGTTTTTAATTTTACTTTGTTTCATATTTTACATTTGCTTTTTCACTATTAGGGTTCCTGAGTTACCTAAAATCATCAAAGTTTTTATTCATTATTTATGAGCCCATGTATGTGCAAAAAGGTATGTGTTACAAGATGCAATCTTACAGACTGGTGGCATTTTTCTAAACTGGCAGCATCTTGTGAGCTTGCATCATATTGATTTCTTTTTATGTCAAAATGGTCACATGACATTTTCTCAAATGGTTTATGATTTATTTCATGGAATGTAATCTTATATTATAAGTATTCGACATCCTATATGTTTTTATATCCCTGACCATGAAATAATGAGTCATATGGTATGGTGGCAATTATGGAAGAATACAGGTGTTGTCATGTCAAGATCAAAACCGTTCATATAATGAGTAAGTGTGGTCATCATAACAAGAATAGCCCAATGCACATGTTCCATCAAAATGTTTTTCATTATTTTGCTGAAGAAGGGTATTCACAGAATGGTTTGGTTCATTGTCCATCGCCATCTGATCACGAGCAGTGTTATGTAAAGGTTCTGAAAATTTTGGGTTTATGTCTGAACCCTAGCGCTTGCAAATTTAGAAATCAAATACATTTGTGCTTCCTTGCATAGCAGAGCACGCAACTTCAGCATCGCCATTCTTAAAGCACACCCCTGCATGACAAATGCCCTATTCAGAACAGTACTGCGTGAAGACTTTGCTGAGTTGAATGTTTAACAGGGTTATGTGCAGCAGAATATTAATGTTTTTAGCCGAAATATAAAAGAATTATTGGTTCATACAGCTGAGTTGAAGTCAATTTAGGGTTTATAATGTCAAGGGTAACTGAAATTGAAGAGGAGCCAGAGATGGTCGTGAAGAAAAAGTAGGGAGGTTTCATTTGTAGATTGGAACCTAGTAATACAGATTGGATTAAACAGTTTCCAAGGACTGCAAAGTTGATATAGAGGTCGGGATGGTTCAGTTTTTGTGATAAATTGCAGGGATACCATTCACAATTGACAATGGCTTTTATTGAAAATTATGATAATGACAGGGTTCAGTTACAAACCTTAACCGTGAGAGTCAATGAAGATTCTATTCCTGAAGCTATAAATGTTCCTGCAGAAGGTGAAAAATGGTTTAAACAAAAGGATTTCAAAGAAGATTTCAGCGAATTCTTGATCCTGGGAAGTGAAAAGCTCGACTGGAAAAATGGAGTTCATGTTAGCAAAATGAAGCCAGAATGGAGAGTGCCATTGGAGGTAATTCAAAATTATATCACTTGTGATGGAAGGTATGATAGGGTTTTAAAGTGCCATTTGAAACTTCTAATGCATATTCATGGTATTACACAGTTGAATCTTCCATTTTACCTGTTTAAGAGCCTCCAAAAAATGATTGCTAAGATTCAAGGCCATCCAGCACATACAGCTCGCTCGGTTTATCACCAGGGGCTAATTAAGTTATTGATTCTAACTCAGTTGCAAAAACAAGAAAGAACATGGGGTTCCCTGCTAACAGAGTTAGGGTTTAGTGATAATCCTAAAGAGAAAGGCAAGAATATGATTGAGGACGCTAACCAGCAGATAGCAAACCCTACAGAGATAGTTCAAAAGGGTAAAAATAGACAGAATGATGCTGTACAGAGTAATTTGAGCCCTGAAACACCCCGCACACAAGAAAATCCAGAAAAACTCAGTGATATGATTAAAAGCATGGTTTCAAAAAAGAAGAGTTGTAAACAGTTACTCAGGGAAAGCAGGCCAAGAACTAGACTCAGTGAGAAAATGCAGATGGAAGAAAGAACAGTTATGGAAGATGATAAGGAAGTTGTAGTTATTGAAGATGCTGCAAGTGAAGGACTAGTACACATAGCAAAGGACAAGTATGATGAGGATATGGAACAGTTTATCAACATGCAAGGTGTAGCAGGTTCCACACTAGAAATGTTTTGTACAGACAAACAAAACAATTTTGAAGAAGGTTCAGTATCAAGAAATTTTACTGAAGAAAGAGGTTGCATAAGAGAGGAGGATTTGGATATTTCCTCAGAACTTGGTCAATGTAAAAGATCTCTTCAAACTTATAAAGAACAAACAATATACCTGCAGGAAATTAATGAGAAATTAATGGTGGCAAACAAAAGATTACGAGAAGACATGGAAAATAAGGAAGCAGAGTTCCAAAAATTACTGAAGATTTCTAAGAATATCCTCAAGGAGAAGCGAGACATGCAGAGACAACTGGAGCAGCTCAAAGCCCATAACAAGGAAAGTGATAAAGATGTTGAATCGGTGAGGCTTCAAAAGCGTTCATAGGTGCTTAGTGGCTTAGCTGCCTTAGCTGAGGCTTCTAGAAGTCTTTAGGTGTTTAAAAGTTATTTGTTTTTGAACTCAAGATTTTATATTTGACATCTGTATGACACTTGTAGCCTAAAATTTTATAGGGGATTAACTTCCCACTTTTGAAGGAAGTTTGATCTAGATATTTAGTATCTATGGTTAGTTTCTAAATCGAGGATTTTGGTACAAAAGGAACTCTCGATGAGAGAACTAGAGGTTGGCAGTTTTGGGAGTAATGCATGATCAATTGTGAGCACATCTGTGTAACATGAGCATTTTGCAGCTTCAGTAACAGGTTCTATTTTTGAATAAACATGATGATGATTTGCCCTTGTGTTATATGAAATGTCTTTCTGATAACTTTGTTATGTATATGGTCATATATATTCCATTGCAATAATTCTTATCATGAGAAGACAGTTATCTTTTTATTTTTATAAACATTGACAGATTCACTTCATGATTTAGGATCATAGTACCTATATATTGAACTTTGTGATGTACTACATGTTATGCAGTATTTATTTGACTTTCATGTAACTCTGATTTCACACCAGCCTATCCTTTTAAAAGTGTCATGTTTTCTTGTAAAGATTGTAAATACCCATATAATACAGTATGGATTGTGTGATATGTGCAAAACAGATTTGATTTTATATTAATTGACATATACCAGTTTGGTTTCTTGTAAATTGTGTGATGCTTTTGCAATTTTTTATTTCATACCCATTGGTGTTTTCAGTGTGATTTTATTTGATTTGTACAAAGATTTCCTTAAGCTTGAATCCCGTAGTCTAGGTTCAACTTTAGGGATAACATCTTTTGGCGCTGTTGCCGGGGAACGGATAAAGGAAAGGATATCTTCCCTGGGTAATTGAAAGTTTCATGGAACTGATTTTGTAAGGTGAACAGAATCAGCAAAACCTGATATAGACTACATTCAATGACCTTTTAAAAAGTTACAGTGGCTTCAAAGAGGATAGGGACTCAAGGAAATCCCTCATCCCCTTTAAATCCAGGAGTCTCAGATCTTGAGCAGTTATTAAAGGAGGCTAGGATAAATCTGGTCTCTAATTTAGAGATCCCTGAATCTGCATCTTTCCCATTTCCTTCTCTAAATCTACATTCAGAAAGAGGTCAAGAGGAGTTAGATTTGTTATTTACCCCTTCCAAAGTTGACAATTTTCAGGTCTTTACAAATCCCTTGATATCAGAACAAGTTAAGCTTGAAGCATTACAAATAGGTGCTTCTTCTTTATCTTCAATTCATACTCCTCTGGTTAAAACAGTCCCAGTAAATCAACCTAATCTTGGTACTTTGTATCCCTCATCACAACAAGCAAGCAGTTTTCAGTTGAATACAAACCCTAAAATGGCTCAAAATCGAATGGCTGCTATGATAGCAGCAAGATATGCCCCTCTCATTTTGCCTCAGCCCCTCAATGTTCTCCCAGGAGAAGATTATCACAAGTACCTGCCAAGGTTTGATGCCCAAGGAGAGGTTACTGCAGAAGATCATTGGAATATATTTGTAGATTTTACAGATAATCATAATTATGAACATGCAGATGTTTGGATGAGATTATTTGTCCAAAGTTTAGATGGTGAGGTTAGGACATGGTTTCGGGGATTACCACCAAACTCCATAGATGGTATTAATGCTTTACAAGAAGTATTTCTGAGACGCTGGGGGGACACGAAAGATTTCATGTATTACCAAACAGAGTTTGAATCTTTAAAAAGAAAAAAGGGTGAAACTGTGGGAGAGTTTTCCAAAAGATTTAATAAAGTGTATAGCAAGATCCCAGCTCAAATAAAACCTACTGAGACATCAGCAATGTTATCTTATGCAAATTCATTTAATCCTGAGTTTTCTTTGCTATTAAGAGAAAGGAAATCAGATTCACTTCAAAACATGCAAAATGCAGCATTAGAAGTAGAATCAAACATTTTGGCCTCCAACAGACTGAAAGATGAAACAGAACATCAAACTCTGGACAGAAAAGGAAAGAAAGTAGTCAGTGCATTCAGTCATGTAGGAAAGTCATCAGAGGGCAGAATAGATGAAATGAGTAAACTCATAAAGAATTTGTATGACAAGATTGATAGATTGGAAGTGGGAAATAAAAATAAAAATCAGAATAAACCCATGCCTGAAACTGATAGAAATCCTAATCAGTTCAGAAGACCTTTTGTCCCTAGATTCTTCCCAAGAGAAGGGAGAAATAATGATATACAGAGAGAAAGACAAGAAAATGAAGAACAAAAGATTCAACCTCCTTTTCAAAACAATAATATCAGAGGGGATGAATCATATGAATTTGATGACGGAGAGTTAGATGAATTGGAAGATGAAGCACAGAATATTAGACAGTTTGATGATGATGCTCCTTCACATTTTATAACTCAATCTGATTATCAATATGCTACAGAATTAGAGTAGTATGAGGAGGATGATTATTATATGTCAATGCCAGAGGTCTGTCAACAAATGCCACAGAAATCATATGGCTTAAGGTCAGGGGTAAAACATGCAGCACAAACTAAGAAAGTGGTGAAGGCTTCTTCTTTTAAACAAAATCTGCCTGCAAACCAGAAACAAAATGTAAATCAGAAAAAAGATGAAGATGTGAATCCAGAGGAGATTAATAAGTCTATTGGTAGTTTCAATTTTGAACATGAACTAAATAAGGTAAAGATCCCTATGCCTTTGACTGAGTTGATTAAAAATAAAGTTTACAGGGAAGCAACCTTTAAAACCTTTAGCAATGCAGTGAATTCTAGTCTTATTCCTTCTGATGAGATTAATCTGCAGGATGAAAATCCTACTATCATTGTGGGATCGAAAACTATTGATCAACCAAATGGTAATTCAGCATATCCTCCGCCATTTTACATAACCTTTTCTGTACATGATCAACTGCTGCATAATTGTTTGCTGGATTCAGGAGCTTCACACAACCTTATGCCTAAAGCAGTCATGGAAGCTTTAGGACTGAGTATAACAAGGCCATACCATGATTTATATGCATTTGATTCCAGGGTAGTCAAATGTATTGGGGTGATTAAATATTTGGTGGTGAATCTAACCCAGATACCCATGAAGAGTATATTGATGGATGTTGTGGTGGCAGATATTTCTCCAAAGTTTGGTATGTTGTTGTCTAGATCTTGGGCAAAAAAGGTGGGAGGAACTTTGCAGATGGATCTCTCATATGCTACAATTCCAGTATTCGGGGGTGAATTCAGAAGATTGTATAGAGAAGTTCAAATGGCATACTTGGTAAGTGACAGCAACCACCCTAATAATCACCCTATTTATTCAATTGATGAAACCCTTGGGTCTTGTATGTTGCAATTGAATGATGAATCTAAGGGTGTTTTAAAGGTAGAAAAAGATGTCTCAATTCAGGTAAGAAGAGAAGAACATGATGGCTTATGGCAAATGTATTTCGATGGTGCATCAAGTAAACAAGGGGCAGGAGCAGGAGTGTTATTGATTTCAGCTCGAGGGGAAACTATTTCTCTTATGTTCAAATTGGAATTTAAAACAACAAACAATACTACTAAATATGAGGCTTTGATCCTTGGATTAAGGGTAGCAAAGGACTTGGGCATTAAAGAGCTTGATGTATTTGGCGACTCCGAATTAATAATTCAGCAAGTAAAAAAGGTGTACCAGGTAAAGCAGCAGTTGTTGAAAGTTTATAGGAATGAAGTCTGGGATCTAATTGAAAATTATTTCATAGCCTTTAATATCACCTTTGTCCCAAGAGAATATAATGAAACAGCTGATTCCTTAGCCTTAGCAGCAGCCTATTTCAAAGTGCCAAAGGTCACTCATCTAAAATATCCAATTGATGTTAGGTACAGACCTGCTGTCCCAGATAATATTAAACATTGGAAGGTTTTTAATGATGATCAGGAAATAAAAGAATTTCTGGAATTGGTAGGTGAATTTTCAGATGATACTGTTGATCATGAACAGGACTCAGAATGGGTGGAAAATGAACCATGCATAAATAATTCAATTGCTGATCATAAAATTGTGGAGTTAAAAGGGAATTTCATTCCAAAGGGACTTGTTCCTTTAGAAAGATTGTTTTCAAAAGATGATACACTGATAAAACCTACTCTACAGACTACTGAAAAAAATGTTATGGAATATAACATTGGTTCTGAAAAGCAGCCTCTAATGATAAAATTGTCAAAATTGTTGTCAAACAATGAAAGAAGAAAATATCTAGATTTGCTGAAAGAATATAAAGACATTTTTGCTTGGTCATATCAGGATTTGAAAACATATGATACCAGCATAATTCAGCACAGGATCCCTCTAAAACCAAATACTAAGCCTTTTAGGCAGAAGCTTAGAAGGCTAAATCCAGCATTGCTGCCAGTAATTGAAAAAGAGGTGAAAAAACTGTTAGATGCAAAAATCATTGTGCCTTTGAGATATTCATCTTGGGTTGAAAATTTAGTCCCTGTACGAAAGAAAAATGGAGAGATAAGATTATGTGTAGACTTCCGTAACCTGAATAAATCATGCCTCAAAGATAACTATTCATTGCCAAAGATAGATCAAATTTTGCAGAAGGTAGTAGGTGCTCACAGGCTTTCAATGATTGATGGATTTTCTGGTTATAACCAGATTGTAGTTTAGCCAGAAGATTGAGAGAAAACAACATTCACCACGCCTTGGGGAACCTTTATGTATGACAAAATGCCTTTTGGGCTCATGAATGCAGGTGCTACTTTTCATAGGGCTATGGATATAGCTTTTGTGGGAGAAAATGAAAAGTTTGTGGTGATATACCAAGATGACATCACAGTCTTTTCTAAATCCAATGAAGAGCATCTTAAACATTTAAGACAATTTTTTGTCAAATGCAGGAAGTTTGGTTTATCATTAAATCCTAAAAAATCTCACTTTTCCCTGACAGAAGGCAAACTGTTAGGCCGTATTGTATCTGCTGAGGGAATAAAGATAGATCCAGAGAGAGTCAAGACTATTCTAAAAATCAACATTCCCAGAAACAAAAAAGAAATTAAATCCTTTGTTGGAAAAATCAACTTCTTAAGATGCTTTATTCCAAATTTTACAGAGATAATAAAGCATATCACTCAAATGCTTAAGAAGGACAGTGAGGTTAAGTGGTCTAAACAGGCTAAACAATCATTTGAAAACATAAAACAGGCATTGATAGAAGCCCCAGTGCTGATAGCTCCTGATTACAAAAAGGATTTTGCCATATTTTCATTTGCATCAGAAGATACTATTGTTGCTGTGTTGTTACAAAAGAACTCTGATAATTTGCAACAGCCCATATCATTCTTCAGCAAAACATTAAGGGATTCTGAGCTGAAGTATAATATAATGGAAAAACAAGCCTATGCCTTAGTTAAAGCTCTGAAATTTTTTAGAATATATGTTTTACACTCTAAGGTTGTGGCATATGTCCCAAATGCAGCAGTTAAGGAAATTCTGGCACAGCCTGACAGTGAAGGCAAGACAGGCAGATGGATAACCAAGGTCATGGAATATGACGTAGAAATTAAGCCAACAAAATTGGTAAAAGGACAGGGACTGGCTAAATTGCTCATAGAGTCAAATTGTCAGGTTTTGAATCTTCACATCATGGCAGAGCAGTCAGAGCAGATTATGACAATAGAGCATAGTAAAGAGCAGATTTATAACAGGTATGTTGAATCAGATTGGTATAAGGATGTGGTGTAATTTCTTTTGTATTTACAATGCCCTGTTGAATTGAACAGGAATGAATGCAGATCTTTGAAACTAAAATCCATGAAGTATGTTTTAATGGATCAGATGTTGTATTGGAAGGACCCGGGGGGGATACTGTTGAAATGTTTGGAAAAATATGAAGTTCATGCTGTGATTGCAGAATTGCATAGTGGAGTGTGTGGAGGACATAAGTATTGGAAGGCAACTGCCTTCAAAATCTTGAGAGTAGGATATTACTGGCCTACTCTATTTTCAGATGTTTATCAACAGGTTAGATCATGTATGGAGTGTCAGAAGTTCGCGAGTAAGCAAAAGCTTCAATCTTTACCTCTAAAGCCTATTTCTGTGAATGGTCCATTTCAGCAGTGGGGACTAGACTTTATTGGTGAAATTCACCCTCCATCTAGTGGACAGCATAAATGGATTTTGACTTCTACTGATTTCTTCACAAAATGGGTGGAAGCAGTTCCAACAAGGAGAGCAACAGAACAGGTAATAATTACTTTCCTTCAAGAAAATATTTTGAGTAGGTTTGGATGCCCCAGAAAATTACTCACTCACAATGCCCCTACCTTCAAATAAAAAAATATGGTGATTTTTTGTCAGGAGAATAACATTAGCCTTAAACAGTCAACACCATACTATCCACAAGGAAATGGATTAGCAGAATCTAGTAACAAAAACATTGTAAACAGTATCAAGAAAATGTTGTTTGAAAACAAATGAAATTGGGGCAGCAAATTAAAATTTGCTCTATGGGCTGATAGAGTAACGATTAAAAAGTCAATTGGGACATCCCCTTTCCAATTGGTTTATGGGACTGATGCTGTTTTTCCTGTCCATTTAGTCACTCCAGTCATGAAGTTTTTGCAGGAAATTGAAGAAGAGCCAGATGATATCAGGAGACGAATGTTCCAGATAGTGCAATTGCAGTAGGAGAGAGAAGCCATCAAGGATACAGCTGAGAAACATCAAAAAAGGATGAAAGACAATTTTGATGAAAGGGTTAAAAAAGATTTGTTTACAGTTGGTGATCTTGTGCTCAGATGGGATGCAAGAAAAGATGAAAAAGGTAAGCATGGGAAGTTTGATAACTTATGGATAGGGCCTTTTTCAATCATAAAGATTCTTGGAAATAATACTTTTGTCTTGCAAAATTTGAAAGGAGAAGAGATTGCAGGTCCAGTCAATGGACGTTTCTTAAAGCCTTTTTACACAGAGTAAAAGACAAGGGGTTATTGTACATAGTCTTTGTATATATCATTTTATTGCAAATAAGACTCCAGCCCAATGGATATGGCACTGATCAGCAAGTTCTCAAAGTCTCTGAATGAAACTTTGTCCCCAGACGGAGCCAGATGTTATCTCTAGGGTTGTTCCTTCTACTTATTTCTAAATCTTGATTATGATTTGTTTTTATTGTTTTTAATTTTACTTTGTTTCATATTTTACATTTGCTTTTTCACTATTAGGGTTCTTGAGTTACCTAAAATCATCAAAGTTTTTATTCATTAATTATGAGCCCATGTATGTGCAAAAAGGTATGTGTTACAGGATGCAATCTTACAGACTGGTGGCATTTTTCTAAACTGGCAGCATCTTGTGAGCCTGCAGCATATTGATTTCTTTTTATGTCAAAATGGTCACATGACATTTTATCAAATGGTTTATGATTTATTTCATGGAATGTAAGATTATATTATAAGTATTCGACATCCTATATGTTTTTTATATCCCTGACCATGAAATAATGAGTCATATGGTATGGTGGCAATTATGGAAGAATACAGGTGTTCTCATGTCAAGATAAAAACCGTTCATATAATGAGTAAGTGTGGTCATCATAACAAGAATAGCCCAATGCACATGTTCCATCAAAATGTTTTTCATTATTTTGCTGAAGAAGGGTATTCGCAGAATGGTTTGGTTCATTGTCCATCGCCATCTGATCACGAGCAGTGTTATGTAAAGGTTCTAAAAATTTTGGGTTTATGTCTGAACCCTAGCGCTTGCAAATTTAGAAATCAAATACATTTGTGCTTCCTTGCATAGCAGAGCACGCAGCTTCAGCATTGCCATTCTTAAAGCACACCTCCGCATGACAAATGCCCTGTTCAGAACAGTACTGCATGAAGACTTTGCTGAGTTGAATGTTTAACAGGGTTATGTGCAGCAGAATATTAATGCTTTTAGCCGAAATATAAAAGCATTATTGGTTCATACAGCTGAGTTGAAGTCAATTTAGGGTTTATAATGTCAAGGGTAACTGAAATTGAAGAGGAGCCAGAGATGGTCGTGAAGAAAAAGCAGGGAGGTTTCATTTGTAGATTGGAACCTAGTAATACAGATTGGATTAAACAGTTTCCAAGGACTGCAAAGTTGATATAGAGGTCGGGATGGTTCAGTTTTTGTGATAAATTGCAGGGATACCATTCACAATTGACAATGGCTTTTATTGAAAATTATGATAATGACAGGGTTCAGTTACAAACCTTAACCGTGAGAGTCAATGAAGATTCTATTGCTGAAGCTATAAATGTTGCTGCAGAAGGTGAAAAATGGTTTAAACAAACGGATTTCAAAGAATATTTCAGTGAATTCTTGATCCTGGGAAGTGAAAAGCTTGACTGGAAAACTGGAGTTCATGTTAGCAAAATGAAGCCAGAATGGAGAGTGCCATTGGAGGTAATTCAGAATTATATCACTTGTGATGGAAGGTATGATAGGGTTTTGAAGTGCCATTTGAAACTTCTAATGCATATTCATGGTAGTACACAGTTGAATCTTCCATTTTACCTGTTTAAGAGCCTCCAAAAAATGATTGCTAAGATTCAATGCCATCCAGCACATACAGCTCGCTCGGTTTATCACCAGGGGCTAATTAAGTTATTGATTCTAACTCAGTTGCAAAAACAAGAAAGAACATGGGGTTCCCTGCTGACAGAGTTAGGGTTTAGTGATAATCCTAAAGAGAAAGGCAAGAAGATGATTGAGGACGCTAACCAGCAGACAGCAAACCCTACAGGGATAGTTCAAAAGGGTAAAAATAGAGAGAATGATGCTGTACAGAGTAATTTGAGCCCTGAAACACCCTGCACACAAGAAAATCCAGAAAAACTCAGTGATATGATTAAAAGCATGGTTTCAAAAAAGAAGAGTTGTAAACAGTTATTCAGGGAAAGCAGGCCAAGAACCAGACTCAGTGAGAAAATGCAGATCGAAGAAAGAACAGTTATGGAAGATGATAAGGAAGTTGTAGTTATTGAAGATGCTGCAAGTGAAGGACTAGTACACACAGCAGAGGACAAGTATGATGAGGATATGGAACAGTTTATCGACATGCAAGGTGTAGGAGGTTCCACACCAGAAATGTTTTGTACAGACAAACAAAACAATTTTGAAGAAGGTTCAGTATCAAGAAATCTGACTGAAGAAAGAGGTTGCATAAGAGAGGAGGATTTGGATATTTCCTCAGAACTTGGTCAATGTAAAAGATCTCTTCAAACTTATAAAGAACAAACAATATACCTGCAGGACATTAATGAGAAATTAATGGTGGCAAACAAAAGATTATGAGAAGACATGGAAAATAAGGAAGCAGAGTTCCAAAAATTACTGAAGATTTTTAAGAATATCCTCAAGGTGAAGCGAGACAGGCAGAGACAGCTGGAGCAGCTCAAAGCCCAGAAGAAGGAAAGTGATAAAGATGTTGAATTGGTGAGGCTTCAAAAGCATTCACAGGTGCTTAGTGACTTAGCTCCCTTAGCTGAGGCTTCTAGAAGTCTTTAGGTGTTTAAAAGTTATTTGTTTTTGAACTCATGATTTTATATTTGACATCTATATGACACTTGTAGCCTAAAATTTTATAGGGGATTAACTTCCCACTTTTGAAGGAAGTTCGATCCAGACATTTAGGATCTATGGTTAGTTTCTAAATCGAGGATTTTGGTACAAAAGGAACTCTCGATGAGAGAACTAGAGGTTGGCAGTTTTGGGAGTAATGCATGATCAATTGTGAGCACATCTGTGTAACATGAGCATTTTGCAGCTTCAGTAACAAGTTCTATTTTTGAATAAACATGATGATGATTTGCCCTTGTGTTATATGAATTGTCTTTCTGATAACTTTGTTATGTATATGGTCATATATATTCCATTGCAATAATTCTTATCATGAGAAGACAATTATATTTTTATTTTTATAAACATTGACAGTTTCACTTCATGATTTAGGATCATAGTACCTATATATTGAACTTTGTGATGTACTACATGTTATGCAGTATTTATTTGACTTTCATGTAACTCTGATTTCACCCCAGCCTATCCTTTTAAAAGTGTCATGTTTGCTTGTAAAGATTGTAAATACCCATATAATACAGTATGGATTGTGTGATATGTGCAAAACAGATTTGATTTTATATTAATTGACATATACCAGTTTGGTTTCTTGTAAATTGTGTGATGCTTTTGCAATTTTTGATTTCATACCCATTGGTGTTTTCAGTGTGATTTTATTTGATTTGTACAAATATTTCCTTAAGCTTGAATCCCGTAGTCTAGGTTCAACTTTAGGGATAACAGTACCATTGAAGGGATTCCTGTTCCAAATGAAAGGATGCAAGTGGAACATTTTGGACATCAAAAGTTTTATGCAGACTAAAATACTATTCTGCATGATAGATCCATTCAGTCGGATCAGTGCCATTGAAGTGAGGAAAATCAAGCTTCATACCATGGAAATTGCTGGAAGAAGAGAACCCATTCTCTGATGAAGACTTGGATTATTGTTTGTTGTTCATCGCTGAATGCTCAAGATGGAGGCTGAGAAATTTTTCATCTAGATCCTGCAGTTTGGTTGGATGGTTGCAAGTGCTTCCTCCATGGTTTTTGCTCCTGCATGGGTGACAACCATAACCAAGAGTTTTTTTTTTTTTTGGAATGCATAGAAAAATAGAAACAAAAGCTTATTTAGTAAAGGGAAATTTGGATTTGGGAAAAACTCAGATGGGTAATTGGGGTTTGACTAACTTGTGGACACTTTGGAATGGATAGGGAAGTAGAAAATGAGGATTTCAGAAGCGGGGTGAAACAATGGGAAAATTTGTTAGAGAGGGACAAAGAAGCAGAAATAGGGAATGGACATGGTGGAAAAATTTGAGGGTGATTTGGTGAAAATCGAAGGAGTTATGGAAAACCCTAAAAATAGACAAATGTGGGATTTCTGGCTTTGGGAATTGGAATTTGGGATAGGGTCCTCAAGAATGAAATATGCATAATGATTTTGCAGGGGTGTTAGAGAATTTTCAAGGGAAACAGAGTTAAAACAAGGGATATATGGCCAAAAAACAGGAATGGATCTACAATGGTGCAGAAGGGATCGGAAAGAGATAGATCTGCAATGACACAGAAGGGATCAACAATAGATGGATCTGAGACGACACCGAATGGATAAAAAAAGGATGGATCTGAAACAACTTTCAGAATATATCTGAAATGGTTGGATCTGGAATGACTGTCAGAATGGATCTGAAACGGCTTGGAATGGATCTAAAATGGTGGATCTAAAACGGCTCATAATGGATCTAAAACAATGCAGAAGTGATCGGCAACAGTTCAGCTGAAAATAGATATGGACCCTAGGTATGTGCAAATTCCTATTGGTTCAGGAGATTCACTCAGCCACCAATGTTGTGTGACGGCTTGCGTATTGGGGCAGTACCCCTCACTCCACGACTCAGGTAAAACTGATAACCGCTTTGCCACAAATGATAGCTATTGGTTTACCTCACGGGTGGGAACTAGTCAATCAGGTAGGGGTCATTTCCCTTTTCGCTGGCAGGTGCTCTTAATGGGATAGCTACTTCAGGGTTCCTGTGGTACCCCTCACAATGAATTTTAGGGCTTATGCCCAAGTACTTCCCACAGTTAAGCAAATAGGGATTATTCCCAGATCCGAAGGTGCGACAGATGTGAAAAAACAATTTGGCCGAAATTTCACCCAGCGAGCCCAAGAAAGTGCTCTGATACCAGATGTGAAGAACCTGCAATAATTAATTAATGAAAACACATGACATAGCAAAGATAAAAGAACACAGAATCACTTTTATATTGCTCGCAGGCCCCTTCGAGGGGGAACCTCCTTTGAGCAAGCTCAATACAAATAACTTCACAGTACTTTCATTGGTCTCAACAAAAAATTATATACTAAGTCTAGGCTCCAATACCATGTGTCAATATAAACCACGAGGAAATACAAAATATGGATCAAAAATTACTACAAGACGACTTACATAACATATGTGTCCAACAACAATAATACAAACTATGGATTAACAAATACTACGGAACGACTTACAAAGCATATGCATCCAACAACAATATACTAACAAAGTAAATAGAAGGGTTGACATGCGTTCCTAATAGGTTAGTCAGTCCCTTATGCGTAGTGCCCACCGCACCATCCAAGAATTTTTATGCGGTTTCTAACCGTATCTCACCTGTCACTACGCACGGTCCACAGTGTAGCCTGCACAAGCTTCCCCGTGGCCCCGACCCTGCACATGAGTGGTGCCTCTCGGCACCTTGCTCCACTGCGGCCCCCATTGCATAACACCCCACCACCTCCATGGCCACTACCACCCTCCATCCGACAACCTCTGCATCCCAGACCGTAGACACCCCACCATGGCATGTGCTACAACCTGTAGCCACTAGCCTGCACACCGCATAACTTTTTGTCACCCTACGCGCTACCACTGCACACCCTGCACGCTGTAAACCCTGATACGTATGCTACATACCGCTTCCACTATCCTGACAATCGCGCTGCACTATGCAGTTCCCATCCCTGAAACTCACGCAGCACTCTGCGCCACTCATCCCCGAAACCTGCGTTGCACCGCACTTTTCGCCCCGAAACAGGCGTTGCATACTGCATCTCCCGTGCTAAAATTTGTGCTGCACTGCACTTTCGACCCCGAACATTGCACTGTGCACCGCACCTCCTAGCGAGAAACCCGCACTGCTCACCGCATAGAGCGGCCCCATAGCCACATTTTGAATTCCATATTTTCACCATTTCAGATGTTTAAAAAAAAAATCAATTTTTGTTAAATACTTAACTTCCAACATTTTTTCCACTTTTATAGCATTTAAATACCATCTTTTTACTTACTAGTTTAGCTTCCAACATTATCATTGCACACACTCTGTCACCTAACTCAAGTGAGCCCTAAAAACCTACTTAACTCAACCAACACTTAACCCCACTTGGTGAACACAAAATAAATTTGTAGTTAGGTAGGACAAGGGGGATACATATCCAAATAAAACCCCCTTGACGCTTACACTTGAGACATAGTCATTTTCATCTAGGGTACCAAAATCCCTTAGTACGTTTTGGCACGGTTACGACCAATTTGCCGGAAGGCCTCTCCCTTAGGAGGGTTGAAGTGGTGAGACTGGTTCTAGAGGGCTGAGTGGAATACCGCAATCCATTAAGTCACCGAAGGATACCTACTTGTTGTCCACGTGTGGTGATTCCTTTCAGGCCCACACGGTGAAGGACTGAAGCTGCAGATTCACCTTTTCGAACATGTCATGAATGGGGTATCTTAGTAGCCTTTCTTCTAGGATTGTCTACTCGGTGTCCCTCCTGGTAGTGGGATATCATTAGCCTTTGGTTCTACTTTTTGTATTGTCTGACGGGGATTTCATCACCCTACAGAGGATACACCTAGTTCGAGCCAACATACCTTTTAGTTAGGTGTTTTCATGCTCTCTTACCTCCCCTGAGTCTACTGAGTTTACCTTTTTTGATTTGCTAGGATCCCTGTCTGTTGGTATTCTGAACATTTTTTGCCGCTTCATTTGTTGTAGCACAGTTGTTGCAACAAGCATTTTGAGCATCGTTGTTGGCCTGAATGCCGTCTTTTTTATGCTCTCCTTGTGCACACATGGTTGCAGTAGGATTTTTTGGCCTTTTACTCACCACTCCTTACCCGGATTACCCTCATCGCCACCATTGAGTCCCAACGATAGTCCTAGCGCCAACGAGGCCAACCCCCGCAACACGGTCTACTTAGCTCTCCTTTCCATAGGCATAGAGCCTCATCACCCGATCTAGATGCCCCTTATACCACATCCAATTTGGAACCAGAATACAACACGTACACTGCTCCATCTAGCCCCTTGGATGGTATGATTTCCAATGCCTTTTTTGAGGGGATGGTCGACGGAGGGTCCACCACTCATCCAACCACCACATTAACAACCATCCCTATCATGCCATCTATAGGCCCTATGCCTCACATTCCCACCAACACATCCATCCCTATAGGTAGTGGATTGGCCACCAATACAAATCCATTGGTGACTAGTAACATACTTGGGGGTAGCAGCCCCACCATTGTCGCCATGGCCCATACCGTTGCCCCACACATTGGGGGCATCAGCCCTACCATTGCCTCTATGGCCCATACCATTGCCCCACACATTAGGTGCAGTGGCTCCACCATTTCCGCTATGGCACATACCATTTCCCCACACATTGGGGGCATTGACCACACCATCGCCCCCACGGAAAACACACTTCCCCCGCCACCCCCGAAACATCTTCATGCTAGTTTGCCATTCATGGCTAGGATTAGCCTCACTGACTTGACTAGGTTGACTAATGATCCTATACAACATGATCCTACATGGCCTCCTATTCCCACCAAACTACCTTCAGACATACCCAAGTTCGAGGGAAAGGGAGGAGAAGACCCCCAAAATCATATCATGTCTTTCCACTTATGGTGTTCCTCTAACTCCATCATGAATGACTCCATTCACCTCCGATTACTACAATGAACCCTCACTAGAGCAGTAGCTAAGTGGTATATTGACCAACCTCATGGGACCCAGCTTACATTCACATCACTTGTCTCCACCTTCCTGCAATTATTCCAGCTACTCATTCATTATGATGTCGGTGTAGAGATCCTCTTATCCTATAGATAGAATATGACCACCCACATCACGGACCACATCCATGAGTAGCGTAAATGGCATACTTTACGTAAGATCAAGTTGGACGACCATATTTTCTTATACTGGTTCCTGAAATCTCTCATACCAACCATCGAAAAGGATGTGGCCTCCGAGTGACCTCAGTCTCAGGAAGAAGCCATCCTCAAATCCAAACAATTTGATCTCATCTACGCCCAATCGGGCTACCTATACTCTATTTTACCTGACGCCCCCTGCGTCGACTCCTCCCAGAGCGATGCACTAAGGGAATCCCATGAGGCCAATGGGATCATAGGACATGTGGCATCACGTACCCAGCCGTACACATCTATGCCTGCTACTAGTGGCCCTAACCTTTCACGTGCCATGTCCCATTTTGGTGCGACTACATCATACACCCTAGTCATTATACCCCCTCACACTCATGGACCATCATTCCCACTACAGTGCTATGGCCATGCACCCCCACCTTATAACCCTCCTGCAGAACAACCCACTTTTTATCAACACCCTGCTCCGCCCGCACATTCACTCCCTCAAGTTCAGCCAGCTTACTACCCTCCGCAAGCCCCACTTACATAACCACAAAATCATCCAGTTTATCATCCACTGCCAGCCCCACTAGCATTGGCTCAACCTCAAGCACATCTCGGTTACTATCCATAGTAGGCACCCCCACCACCTACTCAGCCATAGAATCCTCCCAACCCCCAAGGGCAATTTTATGCCCAACAACACCCACAGCAAAACCAACCTCCTCAATGCAACCGGTAAGGTCAACAGAACATAGGGAGAGGATGTAACCGTATGAATAACCAACCTCAGGACCAAGGCGACCAACAACCAAACCCCCCCAATAACAACAACGCTGCCCGACCTGACCAAAACCCTGATAGACCACCTCATCAGAGCAAGAATCCCAATCTACAAATGAATCACCCTTGTTCTATAAGTGGGGTCTACGGCCACTACACACACAATTGTCCACATTTGGATCATTCTCGTCAACTTTGGACGGACGACACCGAAGGCCAAGGACAAGGTGCTCCTCCTGCACAACCCAATCCTCAACCACCTCCCATGGTGCTGCAAAACCCCTTTCCCACGCAAGGAGTGGTAAATAACCAATCATTAATTCCCCCACAAGGAACCACACAACCACCACAGCAGACTGCATATGCTGCACATACGAACCAATTGATGGATTCGGGCACCTATCATCTCCTAATGATGTCATCGACTGACGTCAATATCCAAATGCATCGTAACCAGTACGGCCCTGCCCCCGGAACCACTCCCATTGACACAACTGCTAATGCTCTTCCCTTAGATCAATCATTATGCATAACCCTAGTGCACGGTGATGGGGCCCCTAAAGACCCTCGTTTCCCCCTTCGACACATCAAAAATAACGCTAATGCTCACGCCACCCCTAACTATAATATTGTGGATGATCTTTCCCAATCCCCTACTGCCATGTCCTCTCTGGAGGTGTTGAAGAATTGTCCTACACAACGTAAAACCTTACTATCTTCCATTGGGGCCATAGACCCCTCCAATTCACGATTGATGGCTTTTGATATAGACCAAGCCGAACCACATTTTTCTTCTACATTAGCATTTCAGGTTTCTGTATCAGTTCGAAACCTTATCATTCATCGATGCATCATCGATGAAGGCACCTCCACTTGTGTAATGTTGACATTTGTTTGGAAGAAGATCGAATCTCCCACTCTACAGCCATCAACAACTACATTAAGAGCTTACGATGTCTACGTAGCTCAACCCCAAGGCCTCTTAGCCAACATTCCCATTCGGCTAGGGGGCAAAACGGCCCTAATCGAAATAGAGGTTATCAATGCACAACTTGATTACAACCTCTTACTTGGTCGTAGTTACATGTATGCTATGAAGGTCGTCACTTCATCTGTCTTCTGCATCATGATGTTCCCCCATGAGGGATGTGTGGTCAAAATATCCTGAATAACATACTATGATCCCAATTCCCCCGCTGCTCCTGAGAATGTTCTTCCCATTATTGAACAACCTGTGCAAAATGCTCCTACATCGTTCATCTCCACAGTCGGACCCAGTTTATACTTGGAATTACCCATGACCTCAACGTTCTAATCCATTATGCCCCCTTTGAAGATAACAGAGATATCTGATCTCTGCACAATTTCCTCCAACCACACAGTGCCCAACCCACAACGTCCTTTACTACCGCAACCACCACTGGTACCAAGTCATGTTGGTGAAACACCTATCCATTCGACCCCATTTTTATTCCTACCTTCTGGAGTGATAAGTACCCTCGTGATGGCCACTTTGAACCTCTCGGGTTTAACCCTAGGTCTACCCGTGTGGTATTTACCCGCCCCTATTCCTCCACCAACACCACAAGTCATCCTTCAACTGGTCCAACCTATTAACACTTCCAACCGCCCACCCACAAGAGTTGCAAACATGCCCAACCGTCCCCCTTCCAGCAGCATCCACATCTGCAACAAACCCCAACCCTCCACCACCTAAAAACGTTGGGGGTAGAGGCCCAAAAACCTACATTGCCCCACTGGAAAGAAAACCAGCGATACCTTAACCACCACCACGAGCACCCCCTAAGTGCTCCCTGTGCGATGATATCGGAAACGCCACCCACAACTGCCTACAATTACCTGATATTCAACTGTACATGAGGATGTTGGATGACAACCCTAAAATTTTGGTGGTTGTACTAAACCCCCCAGCCCATCAGCGCAACAAGGCATTGCGTACTAACCACGCCTGTGCTATATGTGGAATATATGGTCACTACTCACACCATTTCCCGAACCTCCGGAGTATATATTGGTTCTCCTTGAATTGACCCATTCCGATTTAGAAACATTTGTCACAACCATTGAGGAAACTCACCCACCTAAACCTTCCTCTTCGGAAGAGATCAACACTATCTACATGATCTCCACATCAAGAAGACACATGTCATCCCCTGATCATGACTTCTCCACAACCGATTTGGCTACACATTACTTTCGCAGTGACGAGGAGATACTCGAAACACTTACTGCACCTGATTACCCCTGGGATGACATGCATCATCGATATTATTTTATTCCTGAGCAGGCCTCCATGTCCACGACCACTCAGTTTTCAATCGAAACAAAGGATTTTCTCCCGGAGAAGGTCGACTGGTTTAAAAACCCTATTCCCATGCCTAATGCCTTCAAGGAAGGAAACATGGCCAATATATCACCTACCATACATGTTGATATTTTCATTACACCTGGTACACCTGAACTCATCACATTAAGTGCCACTTGTACGGAATACGAAATCAAGGAATCCAAGAAGCTTTTTTAGGAGTTTCATGATGTCTTTTCCTGGTCATATATCGAAATTCCTGGACTAGATCCCACCATTGTTGAACACCACATTGATACATGGCCTGAGGTACCACCTGTTCACCAGAAGCAAAGACCCATTCAACCGTCTAAACTCCCTGCAGTCAAAGTTGAAATTGAGAAGCTGCAGAAAGCCGGATTTATCTATCCCATCCCATACACCACCTCGGTTTCCAACCCTGTACCTGTCAATAAAAAATAGGGCACTCTCTGTGTTTGTACATATTTTCAAGATCTTAACCATGCATGTCCCAAAGACAAATTCTCCACACCCTTCATCGACTAGCTCATTGACGCATGTACGAGACATGAAGTCCTTTCCTTCATGGACGGCTTCTCGCAATGCAACCAAATACATATCCAAAAAGAGGACCAATACAAAACTACTTTCACTACCCCATGGGGAACCTTTTCCTATTGGGTCATGCAATTTGGTCTAAAGAATGCAGGTACCAATTTCCAACGCGCCATGACATACTGCTTCCATGACCTAACCCATATCATCCTGGTTTACCTCTATGACCTCACTGCTCGCTCCAAAGAATGATCTAACCACCTAAATGACCTTCGGGAAGTCTTCCTGTGTTGTCACAAATACAAAATCCGCTTGAACCCCCTCAAGTTTGTCCTTTTCATTCCTGCAGGCCGGTTGTTAGGATTCATCGTTTCACAGAAAGGGATAATTGTTGACCCTTTAAAGGTTCAAGCCATCTTGGACCTATCTCCCCCTAGCACCATACGTCAGTTATAGAGTCTACAAGGGAGATCCAACTTTCTCTACCACTTTGTTCTAGAATATGCCACAACAGTTCACAGTTTCCTCCATTTTCCCCGCACTCACAGTCCGTTTGTCTGGGAAGAGCAAGCTCAAGCATTCTTTTTAAACCTTAAAACGGCCTTAACTAATGCCCCTTTGATCTCCCCCCATGGATTTCTCCAAAGATTTTATCCGGTATGTTTCGATGTCTGAACATGCTGTCTCCGGGGTAATCGTTCAACAAGATAGTGCACTGAAAGAACACGTAATGTACTACGTAAGTCAGACCTTGTCTAGCCCACAGTTGCATTACCCCCAAGAAGAGAAGTTGGCCCTAGGTGTCGTCTTCTCTGTACAAAAGCTCCATCACTATATATTGTTGAGCCCAACTACCGTTGTGGCTGACTCTAATCCTACTGTTTTCCTTTTGAGTCGTCGCCTCCTACAAGGCCGTGTGGCTAAGTGGGTCATTATTCTCCAAGAATATGACCTCACATTCACCACACCCAAGAGCTTCAAGGCCCTTGCACTAGCACAAATTATGATGGACTTACCATCATCGTCCAGTTCAACTATCATCAATCCCAGTCTTCCTAACGACCATTTATTTATCATTTCCTCAAATGATCCTTGGTATGGTGATATCTTTATATATCTCCGCAATCAGAAGTTTAGACCCAACCTTGACCGTGATGGGCGCAGACGCATATGCCATCACACCTCACATTAGCTTCTCCTAGGAGAAGTGTTATACCATTGCGGTATTGATACCATTTTACGACGCTGCCTCACCTGCGATGAGGCTGAACAAGTTCTTAACGATTTCCACAATGGAGACTATGGTGGACACTTTTCAGGGATGGCCATCGCCCAGAAAGTTATCCGTGCTGGATATTTTTGGCCCTCCCTCTTGACTGACTACACCATTGCAGTTAAGCATTGTCGTAACTGCCAACTCTTCGCCCCTAAGGCAAGGATACCACCTTCTCCCCTCCACCCAGTCATCACTGTTGGCCCTTTCTGCAAATGAGCCATCAATTTCATGGAGTACAACCCATCCTCAGTAGGAGGTCACAAGTATATCATTGTAGCTGTGGATTACTTCACGAAGTGGGTTGAAGCCATGTCCACGTTTAACTGCAAATCTGACACTGCAGCTCGTTTCTTTTTCAATCACGTCATTGCTCGCTTTGGGGTCCCACAATAAACTATGTCAGACCATGGGAGACATTTTGAGGACTCCATTTGGAAGGAGTTGTCTATCCTTTTGAAGTTCACGCATCAACACTCCTCCGCCTATTACCCCCAAGGGAACAGCCAAGTAGAGGCCATCAACAAAATATTGAATACCATTCTCCAACGCACTGTAAATCACCATAAGTCCAACTGGCATTACATGTTATTTCTAGCCCTTTGGGCTTATCGCACTTCCACTATGACCACCATAGGTTTCACCCCTTTCCACTTAGTCCATGGCATCAAATCAGTCCTCCCCATCGAGTGCCAGATTCCCTCCCTTCACATTGTCATTGAACTCCTACCCGATACTTGCCCACTTACAATGCCTAATCCTTTTGGAACAGGCTAAGGAGGATCGTCGGACGGCCCTTCAAACCATCGAAGTTGCTAATAACCGCTCTAAAGAGAGATATGATAAACATGTTCACCCACGCAATTTCCCGGAGGGAGACCTATTTAGGACATGAGGCATACATCCTCACCGATTTTGAAGGAAACCCCCTGCGCAACCCTCGTAGTGGGTTGTAACTTAAATGATTCTACCCTTAGCACCTTTTCAGCACTTTCTAGTTCATATTGTACAGTTTCATTCCTTTTTTTTCACCTTTTTTCACTAAGACCTCACATTTTGTGTCCCTTGCATGATCATAGATGGGCTCCCTCCCACCACAATATGTCGACTTTGCTGATGGTGCAAGTCCCTGGTCCTTGAACCTTGCCTCTGTAGCTTGGGTCTTGTCTTCCCCCTCACACGTGCTAATCCACCTCGATGGAGTGTGCATAGGTGCTGGTACAAATAACCAAGTTGAGTACGATGCTATGGCCGGTCTACTGACCGCCACCCTCTGCATGGGCATATGTCACCTTCATGTGTTTCTTAACTCCCAGCTGCTTGTCTCCCAACTCAACAACTGTTACCGAGGTTTGGGATCCCTGCCTTTTTAGAAGGTTCCTTCACACTAAGCAAATGACCAGATAGTTTGAATCCATTACATTCACTCATGTCCCACAAAATGAAAATAGTGTAGTAGACCAAATGGATAACAATATGCTAGACTGGGATACAAATCAAAATATGTAACACACATAACCATATCACCCACATGTACATAACAACATCATTTCGGCATTAAAAACACCACAAAAATCGCAAAAAAGAAATCATTACCACAATTACATCCATGTGCATCATCACAACTGCATCCATGTGCATAGAAAGTAAACATCATCACAAAAGGCATCCACGTGGTGATAAATATATATATGTCATGGAAATATCATAAGTACCCACTGTACCAAATATAGATATAAACATAGCGAGGAGCCCGAAGAACATCCTTGGTAAATATCATAATCCGTATAAACAAAAATCCCACATGCTTAGAGCAGTGGGGCCAGTCCTATTAAGTGCCTAGTCGGACTCCTCTCAATAGTCCTCATCATCATCCTCCCCCTCTGACTCCGTCGTCTGCACGGATGCCTGCGCCACTAACTCATCCTGCCCCTGCTCCTCCTCGGGCATCTCCTCCTCAAGATCCTCCTCCTTAAGACCCTCCTATATAGGAACCTCCTCCTCAGGACCATCCTCCTCGGGATCCTCATCATCATCCTCTCCAAGATAGGGTACATCCCCTCGAGTGAAATATCTCACTGTCTTTGCGGCCATCACAATACGCCGCATGATAGGCCTCCACTCTTGTGGAGCATCATAACATATGTCAATCAGCTCCTGATCTAGATTCTTCCATCCATCGCTCTCAATCCCCTCTAGGAGCCGATCAATCCCCTATCGAAAAACATCCAAGGTAACCACAACAGTCCGACGACACCCCTATCCACGACCTACTGGATCGACCCCCTCTACACGGCCTCTCCGTGAACAATGCCCCGGTGGAGGTCGAGGTCCCACATCTGCTAAGGGAAACATCAAAACATCAATAAAAACCAACTAGCTGCAACATAGTATTGTGCATAAAACAAACAAAACAAAAATAGACGTACCATCTGGTCCCCAAGCCTAACCAGGATGTCTTGGTAGCTCTAGGTCCCCATGAATGTCCATCCGGTGGTATGGGTAGTCCTTAATAGATACTGGTATCTGCATCCACTATCTAAACAACTCCTCTGTGAAAACATGGCCCACTATCCCTCAACCCGCGCGAGTCATCATGTCACCCCATCACCGCATATGTGACTCTATCGGTGGCACCTCCCACACTGCTCTGTGGGGCTGCAGTGTGGGTATCCTCTCTAAGAAAAATGCACATAGAAAGGAAGGGTAGCAAAACCCCTTCCCTAGATTCTTGACCTTGCTCAGCTCTCACTGAACAACTGTCAAGTACATCTACCCCCAAGCATAATATGTCCCATTAAGGATGCTCTCTACCAACACCACTTGCCCTCCCGAGATCCGGTGAGGGCCATGCGAACCCAAAATATGTACTACCATTGCCACAATAGCCTGAGTAGTAGGACTCTCCAGATCACAAAGCATAAGCGCAGAGCAACTCACCTCTTCCATTGATAGATAATGTCTTTCCAATAAATTCTACATCGAAACATTTCCCGGCCTCCTCAGCTGGGTATTAGCAACCATGCCCAACCTGGGCAATCCAGTAAAGAAATATACATCTGTTAGGGTCAAATCTAGTCGCTCACCCTAACTCATAAAGGCCTCGATATCTGAGTCCCAAAAATCAATCAACTTGTTCACCAATAGAGGTGTTGAACCCATCAGTGGGATCTGTGCAAACTTTAGGATCCCACAGTCAGCTAGGGCCTCCCGAACTCCCATGTCCATCCGAATGCGTCGTCGAATGGTACCCAGGACCTCCTACTCTATCCAAGTCACCACTGGAATCCTGTCAATCACAACAATAAAACCCATTAGATCCATATCCCAACACAACACCTGGGCCTCCAAATTCCATCTAGAGCACATTTTCTCCCTTGAAATGTGTGATTCAGAGCACACTTGCTAAGCCTCTCCCTGCGCTGTACACCGCGCTTTCCTCACGGAAAGCTACATTGCACACCGCGTCCATACCAGCCCTTAGTACTGCTCTGAAGCGCGTTTTCCCCTCAGAATGTCTTGCTTCAGAGCACAACTAAGCTGAGCTCACCCATGCGGCACACTATGCTTTTCGGATTCCTCAGCACCCCCTGGACCGCGCCTACCTCGACCAGTGCATCTACCTCGACCATCGTTGTGATCCAGAGTGCACGAAACCTTCCAGAACCCGTGCTATGCCACGTTGTCACCCATTAATGACCAGTACGCCTACCTAGAGGCCCAAACCCCAATAAAAAGGCTTAAATGACAAATCTAAGGATATGAGCTCTTACCTACAACTCCTGGAATGCAAATCCATCGGTCAAATCTCTCGTAATATCAGTTTTCATCTCTCGGTCCCTCTAATCTCTTGTCAAACTCACCACTCAGAAATGATGCCTATTATGGGAGACCACTTACTATTTATAGACATTGGCCTTATCCTCCTTTCGCCATAACAGGATCATCCGATGTCCATTTTTTGAACCGTTCACACCCGTGGGTCCAGTTCAATGAGAAATTGAGCACATCTGAATCCATTTTTCATTTTTTCTAGAAACTTTTTTAGGCATTTTTGCCTAGCCCCATTGCCTCGATTTGCATGCCAAATCCTGTTTTTCGAACCGTTGACACCTTTGGATTCAGTTCGATGAGAGATTTATGATGGTTGAGACCATTCATCATTTTCTCCCAAAAACATCTTCAGGCATTTTCTAGCACTCTCGATGCCTCGATTTGTGTGCCACATCAGCCATTGTCCGTTTTGGACGTTCTTTATATCGCCAGATTCAGTTTTCCGCATTCGTGATGATGCTTGAGATCATTTCTTGCTCTCACCACTATATTTTTTGGGCATTTTTTAGTGCCATCGATGCCTCAATTTGCATGCCATATAAACCGTTGTCACACTTTACCAATTTCTGCATCACAACCTATCCATGAGCCCTTCACTCCATCGATATTGCATTGATTACATTGTTTTTCTACCATTCACCAACCCACAAGGAGGCCCCAACAGCGTTTCCCCCAACTCTGTTCACGATTTCCTTACTTGTCACTTACCTGAACGTTTCCTCCTTGATTGGCCGTGACTTTTGTTCGGTATAATTTTATCCCTTTTTCCGGCTGAGCCATTCCTTTACGAAAAAGGTACTTAGGGAGTTTCTGTTAAGCTCTTTTCTGACTCCTAAAACATTGAAAAGATCGCCGAGCAATCTTGCTTCCTTTCATGCTTTCTAAAAATATCTGAAAGGGCATCTACCTAGTATAAGTTTACCCCTTTTCCAGACCTTGTAGACTAATTATGAAAAAAGAATACTCTAGTCACACTGGATATAAGAGTTCTTCATTGCTTCCTTTTACGCTTTTTCGAGCTTTGGAGATTAACACATGAAAAAGACCCCTTGGAGTCCTCTTACTGCTTTCAGACTCTCTAAAAGTGAAAGAAACCATGAGCAATCACCGACCTAGGCTCGTACAAATCCACAAGACGGTACCTCTCCACCATTTCAGAGTCTTATTATCGCTTTCAAACTCCTTACAAGTGAAAGCACTTATGAGCATTAACTGTCATGGGCTCTCACAAATCAACACGATAGTACAATTTTTCGAGCACACTTCTACCCCTCCTTTGAGATCCTCAAACCATGAAGAAGGCTCCAACATTGCCTATCGGCATTGTTGCTTGGTTTTTCAAGCAAGCATGTGCAAATGGTGCACCTGCTAACTAGTAGCAGCAGTCTCAAATAAAACAATGTAAATAAGCAAATATAAATTATAGATTGATGGCAGTAAACAGTAAAATAAAGAATTCTAGATTGATAACAATGAACAAAATTGATTAGTAAGAATACAAATTAAATATTTTCTATTACCTCAAATGGTGAGGATGGTGAGTTTTGAGCAGCTCCAAGGTTGAGATGCTCCAATGTCCAATGGTCTCTTCTTCTCTAATGCTTCAATGGGGATCTTCAAACTCGAAATGGGAGGCAATGGCTCTCAAAGGGAATTTGGTAGCATAAGGATAGGATGAAATGTGGATTAATAATGAGGAGCCCCCATCACCTTTTTATAGTTTTTTGGTGATGGGGAATACCATTATGGTTTAAGGAAACCAATGGTATTGACCAAAATGGTTTAGGTCTCTTTTTCCTTTTTTGAATATTATCCCCTTTTAATTGGGAATTTTGGACCATTTTTTAGGGTGTTTTGTGTTTTTTGAGGAAAAATACATATTTTTGGGGGGGAAAGGTGTATTATGGTCTTTTTGGTGACCTTTTGAAGGTTTTAGAGGTTCAAATTGTGGAAAAAGTGGACAAATGAGTCATGTGAATAAGGGAATGAGCTAGTGAGCACTTTTTGGGTGTCAATAGATTGCCCTCTGATGTGTGAGGGCAGGAGCTCATCGTATGGCCGATAGATATCATAGCTCTTTTGTCTTTTTCTTGGGGCTTGAAGAAGAGAAGAGACCATTTGGAGAATGGAACAACGCCCCCTTGGAAGCTGCAAAAACTGAAAAAATACATAGCCTCAAAATGAATGAGGAATAATCTGTGATAATGGAGGAGGTGGGCATACCCATGCTCGTATCAAGACATATACATAACAATTAGGCCCAAGAAGAGGGACCTGAATAATACATAAAAATCTGTTGGTACATCATAATCGTCTAGAGGGGACATAATGCTGGGATGTACTCATGGTCATACCATGACTGATCTCAATAACTGATACACTGGAAAAGAGCAACAACCATTCTGAATAAGGTTTCAAAAGGGTTGACGAACTGTTGGAGCTAAAGGTGTCCAACATCTGTAGGGGCTCAATTAGACTCTCAAATGTGGTAGAGTTAGTAAATGAGGAGTATATGTAACTATATCCTCGAGGGAGTATAAAACTGGGGTACATCTGAAAATTGTCGCCAAGCGCAACCTGGATATCCACAGGAATGTGTAACTGGTTGTTTTCTCTCTTAGACTCTCAAATCTGGTAGAGTCAGGTGATATCCAGGGTCTTCAACAAATAACTGAAAGGGATGATACCCTGTACGAGTCTCAATGATGCGATCAAGGTGTTGAAGTTGAGCATGTGAGAAACAATCATTTGGAGAGGCACTGAGAACTCCTTTCAAAATGATTCGTAGGCAATCATCACTAATGGTTATGAGTCCAAGGCACAAGGACCTCTAGGTCTATCCTCTGGAATAAATTTGGTTGGCGTCGATAGAGGGAGACCGGCAACTACCAAGGCAATGATGTGTGCTTGATAGGAGCATGAGGTGTACAACTGAAGTGTGATAGTACTTATGGTAGGACTGACACACTGTGGGGATTGGGAATAACTGGGGTCATAGAGTGGGTGGACTCAAACTTCGTTTATTCAGAGCATGATGACCTCGTTGACCTGGAAGCATAGGAAACTGACTTTTAGGTGTGGGGATCATAGCTTTAAGGGATTAGGGGTATGTATTGCAGACTGGAGTGACTCTGGGGGGACAAGCTGATGGATGCTATTGGGAGACTCTAAGGGTGACATACTGCAGAATACTCTGAACAAAGGTGACCATAATGGGGAAGCTACCATAAGAGTAGACATGATCTGTTGTGGCGTCGAAAAGCACCGTTGGGTCCTTCTTCATGGTTTTAATAAGCTCCAAGAAGGGATAAAAGTGTGCTCTGAAATTGTATTGTCCTGTGGATTTATGCTATCCTAGGACTATTCATGCTCGTGAGTGCTTTCATTTTTAAGGAGTCTGAAAACAATAAGAAGACTCTGAATTGGTGGAGGAGTACCGTCTTGTGGATTTGTACAACCCCAAGATGGTGATTGCTTCTGGTTCCTTTCAATTTTAGAGAGTCTAAAAGTGGTAAGTAGACTCCATTGGTGTTCTTTTTCGTATGTTAGTCTCCGAGGCCCGAAAAAACATAAAATGATGCAAATGGAGAACTCTTCTAGCCGATGTGACTAGAGTATTCCTTTTTCATAATTAGTCAACAAGGTCCGGAAAAGGGGTAAACTTATACCAGCTAGACTCCCTTTCATATACTTTTAGCGAGCATGAAGGGAAGCAAGATTGTTTGGAGCATGAAGGGAAGGAAGATTGTTTGACAATCTTTTCATTGTTCTAGGAGTCAGAAAAGAGCTTAATAGAAACCCCATAAGTTCATTTTTCGCAAAAGAGTTGTTCAGCCAGAAAAATGGATAAAATTATACCAAACAAGAAGATATTGGTGACAGCGAGAAGTGATCTCAAGCATCGTCATCAGCACAGAAAACTGAATCCGACAAGATAAAATTCGTCAAAAATGGATAACAACTATTGTGGCACAAAAATCGAGGTGACGAGGAGTATGGGGAAAAATGCCCCAAAACGGGACCTGGTGGAATCAAGAAAAGGAGTGGAATATCATGAAGTTCTCACTGTGCTAATTCCAATAGTACCAACGGCTTGAAAAATGGACATCATATGATGCCGAAATGGTTGATTGAAAATTGGTCGAGTTTCTATAAATAGCAAGTGGACCCAATGTGACAAGTGTCCTTTTCACCGTTGAGTTTCACATAGTAATTTAGTTGGGTCAGAGCATTTTCTTGATTTGCGGGAGATTTGACCATCGTTTTCTTATTCCACGAGTTCTAGGTAAGCCTATATGCCTTGGCCTTTTCAGTTATTTACTTTTTGTTGAGCGTCGGGGTCTCATAAGCGGTGAATATTCCACGTTGGCTTGCTAACACAGAATATTGCGGGTTTTGGGGATTTTCCTGCAATGCTCATCATGGGTTTTAGCTTTACAACCATGATGCACATCGCGGTTGTGCGTGCTTACAGCCGCGATGTGCATCGCGGCTGTGGGTGCTTACTGTTGGCAGGCGGTTCGATGAGGAAATGTCGCAGTACTGACGATGCTGCGACACATCGGATGAGGTCGCGGAAGGAATATTTTGTGTTAAAGTATACCGCGGTTGGCGGGTTTTGGGGTCACTTGGACCACATGTTATGTAATGTTGAATTAGTTGTACCACAGTATGCGGGTTTTTGGGTCATTTTGACCAATTCAGTTAGACATTGGGTCATTTGTCCATAGTGTCAGTTAGGAAGTCGTTAGTAAGTGGACAAACATTGTAATGGCAGAAGCCTATAAATAGATGAGAGTTGTAAGTGTTAGAGATATAGGGAGAGGACGAGAAGTGAGAGGAAGAGAGAAGGAAATGTATGTGGATAGAGATCTATGTTTTTCTTCTGGTATACGACTGTGACAGTAATATAATGATGATGTTTTGGTACGATCTTTGTGCAATGTTGCAATATATGAATGTTGTTATATTTTCTTGATGCAATATCTGCTTACCATGCTATGATGAGAAATGTTTCGATTAAGTAATACATTATAACTCCATGTCGAATGTTTAAAGTTTATGTTCAAGTACTGCAATAGAGCCAGTCCATGTAGCCACAACTCACCTCCTCCCTCGGTGGAAACATGGTTCCTTCTACTCTTCCTGGATGCCTTGGGTGACACCTCATCTGCTCTGCGGGTGTTGCTGGGCGAGCTCGAACCTGCCCGGGCTGGTGCCCAGGGAGACTACGGTATGTGTCGACAGTGAGGTGAACCCCTGTCGACCGAGGTCACATTGGTCAACAAATTGTTCCGTTGCCGGGACCGTGTGCAGAGTGGAAGGAGGCCATGTTGTGGCACCCGACGAAGCCGGAGATACATGGCTGGTTTGATCAGAAATTGCAGAAGTTTGCTGAAGAAGAAAGCTGGAACACGTGACTAACAGTAGATCATTGGCTTGGAAGGTATATTCACGACGGTCTGCATGAATGGTTTTTCTATGAGTTTCCGGTTATTCTGTACAAGTGGTTGTCAAAGCTGACCTTCCAGAAGAGGAATTTCCAAGGTGGTGAGCCAAAGGCTTGGACCCTAGAGTTGATTCAAGAGCAACAGGAAGTCAATAATAAGGCATCGCGGGCTATTGAAGTTTGGATCGATAGCATCTTGGAGGGATATATCATTGAATTTGTGGTCAACACGCATAAATTCTATAGTGAAGCTGAAAGATACTTCTTCCACGGACTGAGGGGAAGGTTTCTGCTATCGCTCCAATTGTCGATTAAGATGCTAATATGCAAAAAGGGTATATTAAAGATGCACTTCGATCAGTAGACAACCTGGTGAGAGGATGCCGTGGGTACCGCGACTGCTAGGGAACAGTACATGGAATGGTAAGGGCTAGATGGGTGTAAACCATGAGGATACTTTGAGCGAAGCTGAGGAAGAAAGTGGCCTTACAAGAGGAGGAGCAAGGTTTCGACAGGAGAATAGGCAGAGGACAAGAAAAGGTCATGCTGCGATCAGACCGCAAAATCGCGAAGGAACCCCACACGGGATGAAGCGACCTCACAGTCCTAACAGGAACAACTAGGCTACGCCCAGGATAGAGGCAAGACCAAACCCCGACACCAACATACCCACACCTCCACTCACTAACTCACAAATAGCAAGAAATACCACTTCGACATTGCCAAGTTCGTCAATTCCACAGAATTTAATTGGTGGTAGTACAACGACGGGAGGAAGGCATCCCAGAATGGTGGGCGATGATGCTAAGTTACCATTGTTCCACAAAAGTGCGACAGACAACCCATAACAGTATTGGTTTTTGTGTGAAGCGGTCTGGACCATGGAACAAATCACTAATGCTGATGTTAAGAAAGGACAGTTATCCATGACTCTGGGAGGTCGTGCATTAGATTGGTTCATGAAGTTTGTTCTATCCCTACGGGAGCCCCAGAAAAGTAATTGGATGAGATTTGGGATGGGCTAATTGCTGAATTTACACGGCCCAAGTCCGAAGCTCAATACATCATAGAATTGTAGGAAATTAAGCAGTATCCCAATGAGACAATATGGGATTTCGATCAGCGATTCAAGACATTGATGGAAAAAGTTAGTTTCGATATGAGCGTCGTCCAACATAAAGAGCGGTTCATTTCGGCATTGCTCCTGCATATTCGGCTGTCGCTGATGCAGCAAAACATATCAACGCCTAGCAAAGCTCTAGAGATTGCAATGCGATTGGAGGCGCACCCATTGGAGACAATGCAGTAGGGATGTCATAGATACAGACATAACTCACTATACAGTTGCAATATTTGAAGAAGAACAAGGAACATCGCGATGAAGTATGGTGTACAAAATTCTGAGGAGAAGGGAATACGAAGGACAATTGCTTGGATTTTCGTAACTATTTGGTGTTAGGTGCGCCAAACCCATTGAATGGCGTCAGTATGCCATGGTGTCACGTTTTCTAAGTGTTTGGGCACAGTCATGATAAT
Source organism: Larix kaempferi (assembly GCA_027924585.1). NCBI lineage: Eukaryota > Viridiplantae > Streptophyta > Pinopsida > Pinales > Pinaceae > Larix > Larix kaempferi. The sequence goes on from BSBM01000087.1 coordinate 11,463,172, forward strand.
TGCCCATATATGTAGAAAATGGTCACAACCCCGCGAAATATTTATTGCACATTTTGTAAGTCGGTGGGTCAGGATGACAAAGATTGCCATACATATGGGTTGCTACAGGAAATAATGTGTGATGCATTCTATGTCAAGGATGATAAGCACGTCGTGCAACAACCACAACTGCAACCGCAGGTAGCTCAGCCGCTACCTCAACTGCAGATGCAGTTTGCACCACAACAACAACAACCGCAGCAGTTCATGTCGCAATATCCTACGATGCAGATGACTCCCCCATAGCCACAGTATGTACAACAACTGCAGTATCTACCACAAGGGCAACGGATACCACCAACACCAATGCAACAACAGTTTAACCAACCTCCATACTAGCAACAGGGCGACTACTGAGGAGGATACCGGGGCAAACGCAGTGGCAGATTTGGTCGTGGAGGAGGAGGCCGAGGTGGTTGTGGGCCTGTTCAATGTTACCACTGTGTGGTATGGGGGCATTATTAGTGTGACTTCCTGCTACTACAGAATCAGTGTACGTTCTATTTTGGTAATGGTCATATCGTTTAGAATTGTCCACAGTTGATTGCACAATGGCAAGCTAGGAATGCTCCGTAGCTCCAGTATCAGGCCCATCCACAGCAACCAATACAAAATTAGGTATAGCAACAAGTACAAAATCAACCCCCATGACCACCACCAAACGCCAATCAAAATGTCAATCAACCGGGGACTCTGCAGCAGAACTAGACACAGGGTGCAAATATTGCAACCATTTCTACAGAACCGCAACCACAAGATGCTTCGATGGCTGTTGTCACTCATGGAGGCAAGACCACTGGAGAAGATAGTTCGTGACCACTGATTTGGTTGGCTGGTCAGAAGATGGTACCTTTCGACATTGACACAGAGTGGGAGACATTCCTAGAGGCACATCACACCTTGGAGAAAGATCTAGGTAAGGCTGTTGTTTGCGATATGCCACCTGTCTTTGACACCACATCGGAGGGCGGTCTGTCGACACCACTGGGAACATTGCAAAGGTTTCTTGAGAGTTGTCTGTTATTGGCCTGGGATCTGGCTGCCCTGCTTGAGATTGAGGGACGGTTGCAGCAATTTCCAAAAGGACAGCAGGAGTCTGCAGTAAACTCTTTACAGCAACGGAAGACTAGAAAGGAGATGAGAATGAATATTCAGATTGGTGAATGTGATGTTGACTCTATTATTCTTGACCTTGGTTCAGATGTTAACATCTTAACCAAGCAGGCGTGGCAGAAAATGGGGAGTCCCTTATTGAGCTAGTCTCTTGTGCAGCTCCGGTTGGCTAACCATGCGAAAGTAACACCCATTGGATGGGTTCCACGGCTAATGGTTGATATTGGGGGTATGAAGACTTATGCTGAATTTGATGTCATCAAAGCAGTTGAGGGAGGAATCTCATATCCTGAACTATTGGGGATTGGATGGGTTAACGATAGTGGAGTTGTAATCAACTTCAAGTGGCGCATGATGACCTTTGAGAATCGTGATTTCAGAGTCATAGCCCTGTTGGATCTGGCTGAAGGACGCCGATATGTTGAGCCTATAAAAGATGATGATCCCACTGGATGGCACCATGCATTCAATATTTCTGAGGACTACATTCACCCTACTGCCAACAGTGAGCTGGGATGGCGTAGCGAGAGCTCTGCATCTTCCAACTCCGATGATGCCTTAGAACATTGGCAGAACTGGTTGCATGAAGTACTGCTCTGAAAATGTGGCTTAGTTACGTAGTCTTTATGTCATGTTGCGACAGAAATGGTCACATTGCCTATCTATGAGGGGTTTCCTGGCTTAACCAACTTTTTGACAGAATTTGAAGAACGGGTCTCAGAACCACAACAATTGCTGGCATTGGAGGAAGCCTTGAAGGCTGCTCCAGCACACTGGTGGCTGACATATAAGAAATCCATTGATAGTTGGTCATAGTGTCGAAGGTTGATGATGGTTTGGTTTGGTGATACTGAGGTTTATCATACTAGAAAGTATGATGGCCGGAATAATCCTGGTGATCATGTGATGGAATGCCAACAGTTATGGGTAGTGCAACCCAGAGATGAGTCGGTCCATGCTTTTATCCATACATTAGATGAGATGCCACGCTTGTGGTATACTGCAACCGAATTGCGCAGAGAAATTACAACATGGGGGGAGTTGATGGTCTGTTTCACTCATACGTTCACTTTTGTGGATGCCAACCCTGATGTCAATAACACCTTACAGCTCATCCATGACGTGGTACTTCAGGTTGTTCAAGAGGCCTATGTAACATCTCGGAAAAATCACAAAAATTTAAAATTTTTCTACGTGACATTTATTGCTTATTTAATGTATGTGGAAATAGAACGATGCATAAAATGTTATCTTTCTGTACTAAATGGCATGCTGGTTTATAATGTAAGAATTTGCGACTAACAAATTTCAGCTTATGTCTTGATGTTATTCATATTTAGTTGTACTGCTACAAATTCTACTGTTTTTGTTTATGAATGATGAAACAACTGTTTGACTAATGTGCTTTTGTTTGATTGATGAAGGGGTCCTACAGATGCCTCGAGGCTTGCTTAGCATTCATTCTAAACCATGTGATTTCGTACTTGTGACAATTTACAGTAAGGATTAAGGTTGCGACAAGTGACTATACAGTTTTTCAGTAATCTACTTTGTCAATATTTGAAGATATAAAACTTGGGCATTCTACCAGTAAAATCTTGGCTCAAGACTATAATCGTTTAAGAGATGTCTAAAAATGACTACTGAAACAAACAGTGTATCTTAAAATAATGTGAATTATAAACTTGTATTTGAAACATGAGAAGGCTTATAATGATCGTGTCAGTTTTGTACTTAGAAATAAATATGGTTTTCATTTAAGTTTCCTGTTATGCTGTACATGAATGTTTATCTTTTTCTTCCAAAGCAATTTCGTAGAAACTCTATATAAGTAGTTTGATTTTTAACTAGGGACTGTACACTATAATGACAATGATAATTTGATTTATCGACATGTATTTTATTACACTATACGTTAGTATGTATGCAATCTTCTTAGATTATTGCTATAATCTATTTGCAAAGTAAAGAAACACATTATCAAACTATAACTCTATGTGATATGCAATGTGTGCATTTTCTTGGAATATCATGATTCAATTGCAATGCATTGAAATATTATCAAAACTCTAACTATATATTTACATATCCCATATGAAATGTGCATTGTGTGCACTAGGGTGACCCTATATGTCACTATGCAATTATGTGACACTATGTACACGATGTGATACTATACAAATGTGAATTATATGCAAATATGTAAATGTGTAACACTATGTACACAATGTGATACTATATTAACCTATATGATTTATGTGATATGTGATGCTATGCGAACATATGCTATTATATCAACCCTAGTAATATCTATCCAACCTTGTACAAACATGTCGTGACAAGGTGGTATATCACGACTATACCATATGCAAAGTCCGATGTAATAACTGTTATGATTTGAATGTTAATGTCATAGGTTGGAAAGTGTAACCTTAGCTTATGCATTGAATGCTTACAACTATTGTGGATAGTGGGATTCCATCGTGGATGGTATAACTAGTTTGTTCACATGATAATACCGTGGTATTGATCCTCCTTGCGATGATGTGTAAACATAATAATTCAAAGGTTGATGAACTGGCTCCTTCGTGGTGATTGTAATGATAACACATTTAATGTGGTAGATGGTATTGATGCTTTGTAAGTCAACCTGGTGATCTCCACCATTGATCTGGCAGTGTAATGATGAATGTGGGTTAAACCCTACCTTGGTTTCCATCGTAGTGTTGATTGTGAACTTGGCATTTGGTAGTTATGGCTCTGCGTCTGGCCGACAGGCTGAGGGTTTGTAGGTGGTTTTTTTACCTGTAGAGGTGTAGCTCCTGCATTTTGAACTTGTGACCTGTGTCACTTAAAGAGCCAAACTCTCCAGTCTCTGTACAGTGGATATTTGTTAAGTTGGTAGCTTGGGTTTGTTTCCCTGATGTGGTTCGATACCAAACCAGTTGAGGGTTTGTTCTTTTTTTTAAAACTGGGTTTGAGATGAGAGTTCAGGGCCTCGCCAGGGTTGATACATTTCTTGGCACTGTGTCACTGTTTTAAGGTTGAAAGTTATGTATGAGGTTTCATTCAGCCTCGGCATTCGATAGTATCCGAATTTACAATTGCTATTGCACCTGCCTGGTGTTTGATACTGCTACTTGCCAATGATTAAAAAGGTAATGTGTTTTGATTCCTTCACTATAATGTTTATACATGGGTGCTAACAGGTTGTTAGAATTCGATACTGTAATTATTCCTTTCAGAGATACTGTTTTTAACCACGTTTATAATGTCTTTGTAGGTGTAATGTTTAAAGGTTTCTCTAGTCTAGGCGTTGAAGGTTGGCAATAGCTATAACAACTGGTAAGCCTCAGCGGTTGCCTTGAAACTCTGTGTATATGATGATGATGGCTGACTGTGTGATGTTCTATTTGTTTGTGTTTTTAACTCAGAGAGTTTGTAATTTTGTAGAGATAGGGTTTGTAAACTTTTAAAAGAATGGGAAGGAGGATTCCTCGACCCAAGAGGAATGAGCCTATTATGTTTGATGGCTTTCGTGTGAAGTTGTTCTTTCTCACAGACTTGGGATAATGTAATGATTTGGGTTTCGATAATCTGCTGCTATCGTTTTTCTTTTTGTAAACGGTGAAAGTCGAAATGTAGATATGATGGGATAATTTATATGAATTTTGTACAAATGAGGAGTCTGTTGCTAAAGAATAGATGTTTGTCTTTGTATAAGGCTTGCAGCCTATATGCAAATCGTTAAATTGTACCAGTGTTGCTACATTTCAAACTCATGAAACTTTCCTAAGGGTTAGGGTTTCATCCTCGATTTTTTAAAGTATAAAATGAGGCTTTCTCGTTGATACGTTCTTGGCATCAAACTAGTGTTTGTGATTTTTGTTTGACTCTGCTCCTATAGACATTGTAATTTCTTAAACCCTGGAGATGATATTTGTAAATAAATTACTCAACCTACAGGATCGATTTCGGTATATATGTTTGGTTTGTCTACTTTTAATAAAATAAAACAAAGTCTTTGAAGTGGATACCAGAATGTGTTTTAAATCGATCCATAGGGACAATTTATAGTTCAAATATTATCTAAGTGTTGAGAGTTATCACCTAGATTTTACAGTTTATTAAAAGTGTTGATACCAGTTTCGATTTCCTATTCTAGCAGGATAATGTGAAAACTTAGAAATACATAACTGTTTGTGATAAGAAACCATGACTTGACTCTGTTAAAGAAAATGTAATTGTTCTATACATGGGATAAATTTGTATAAGTGTAGATGATTTGGTGCATGAATAATTTGTATTTATTTCTATGCATTATTTCTAAAAGAAATTAATATAAATATGCTATATGATGGAATCTACAATACAACTGTAGGAAATAGAAAATAACTTCATATGATTTTTAGAAGGGAAAATTATTTAATTCTAAACAAACTGATGTTTATAAAATGTAGAAAAACATCACTGTAATTTCTGGAAATACTTGTCTATGCAGAAACAATGAGGAAAAACATTGATACATATAAACATAGGTATTTTTAACAGTAAACAGTAACTTTGAAAGAAATTACAACATTTCTATCTTCTGACTCTCATGGCTAATTTCCTATCATACTTATCCATCTTAATCTATCTATGTACTAGAGTACGATGCAATTTCTATGGCCTGGGGGAAAATGCAGAGATCTTTTATTTCATTCAACATTTCTATTCATAATTTTAAACTGATTCAGAAAATAAAAGTAGAAGCATTTAAAACAGAACACATTCTGTAAATAAAATTAAATAATTGTAAAGAAACAAATTTAACTACTTAACATCATATAAACAAATAGAACCTGTAGATGATGATAGGGCCAACAAACACCCAAGGAGGCCTATTCCTCCCAAACTACTTCAGAAGAAACAACTCAACTGTTGACTTCTAGTGAACCCCCGAGCCTGATTACTGATCCAATAAGTGGGTGGAATTTGTGTAAAAGCAAGGCACTCAAAAATGCCTTCTCCACAAAGCATCAACCTCCTGAACTCAATAAGAGTTTGGCAGACTCACAACATGATCAACAAAATAGAATATCCCCTCATCAAATCTCTTGGGTGCAAACACAGCAAAACCCAAAGGTAAATTTTCTCGTCAGGAAAAGTGATGAACCTCAGTTCACAATTTGATGGCTATTATATAGACTGCCTAGGTCTTTAGTGGATAGTTTAGAATAAATGAGCCTCAAGATCTAGTCCCATCAAGGTCTTTAGGTCTGTGTAAAAGACTGCCTGGGTCTTTAGGTCTGTGTAAAAGCAAGGCACTCAAAAATGCCTTCTCCACAAAACATCAACCTCCTGAACTCAATAAGACTACTTAGGTCTTTAGGTCTGTGTAAAATCAAGGCACTCAAAAATGCCTTCTCCACAAAGCATCAACCTCCTGAACTCAATAAGAATTTGGCAGACTCACAACATGATCAACAACATAGCATATCCCCTCATCAAATCTCTTGGGTGCAAACACAGCAAAACCCCAAGGTAAATTTCCTCGTCAAGAAAAGTGATGAATCTCAGTTCACAATTTGATGGCTATTATATAGACTGCCTAGGTCTTTAGTGGTCAGTTTGGAATAAATGAGCCTCAAGCTCTAGTCCCATCTTTCAAGGCACTATGACCACATTTCAAGGGAGTTGTCCCATACCAACAACTAGTTAGTTGCATCATGATGCTGCCACCTGTCCATTGCCTTCTACCCCAGATTCCATTCCACGTAGTGGATCAGTAACCACTCTTTTAACAGTCCTCTTAGGTGTTTGTCTCCTATTTTATTTATTTAATAAGAATATATTGTGCAAATTATAGTCATCCTTGGACACCTGTCCAACATAAAACTTTACAATAAAAGTTATAATAATGTTTTCTAACACAAAATGTTTTCCAGCAAAAAGGGTATGTTACAAACACCCCCACTTAAGCTCAACATCGTACTCGATGTTGCTTATTCATCATCAAATTCCTCATGGAACAGAACTGGATATGTTGCCCGCATATTACTTTCCAGCTCCCAAGTAGCTTCATCAGGGCTAAGGTGCTTCCATTGCACCTTTACCTGCCCTATGGTGCGATTCTGAAGCACAATCTCCCTCTAGTCAAGAATACAGCCTGGTTCCACCTATATGTCATTCCAATTCAGCACATGAGTAGCATCGTGCACATACTTCTTTAAAATAGAAACGTGAAAAACATTGTGGATTTTTAAATTATATGGAAATACCAATTGATATGCAACAGCTCCAATCCTTGATAAGATTTCGAATGGTCCACAATACCTTGGTGCTAATTTAGCATAGCTCCCAAGCTTTAAAGAACTTTTCTTGGGTTTTACCTTTATAAAAACATGGTCTCCTACTTAAATTTCTCTTTCAGTGCGTTTCAAATCAACATAGCTTTTCTGCCGATCTTGGGAAACCTTTAAGTTACCTTGAACCTGTTTCACGGTTAGCTCCATTTCTTTCAATAAATCTGGTCCTAACATCAATCAGTCTACAGGATTATCCCAAGAAATTAGAGTACAACATTTCCTTCCATACAAAATCTCAAATGGACTTAACTTAACAGATGCTTGTTAATTATTATTGTAGGAAAATTCCACTAAGTGAAAGTAATCTTCCCACTTAGATGGTTAATCTTTAACATACAATATTCACATGTTTTCCAAAATCGGATTTACCCTTTCTGTTTGACCATCAGTTTGTGGGTGGAAAGAAGTGCTGAAATTTAATTTAGTATTTAATCCTTTAAATAGTGCTATCCAAAAGTTACTGGTGAACTTAGAGTCTCGGTCTGAAATAATTACCTTTGGAATTCCATGCAAGTTAAAAATTTGCTTCATGAAAATATCTACAATGTTAGAAGCCTTGAAAGTAGTTTTAATAGGAATAAAATGAGCAGCTTTACTAAGTTTATCAACAAAAACCATAATTGAGTCATTGTGCTTCTGATATTTAGGCCAACCTGTAATAAAGTCAATGCTTATAATTTCCCATTTCCATTCTGGAATTGGTAAGGGTTGCAATAGCCCAGCTGGATGTTGATGTTCAGCTTTAATAGTCTTACATTCAAAGCATCTAGCTATATATTCAGCAACTTCACTCTTCATGTTGGGCCAAAAATACTCCTTTCTTAACATAGTTATCATTTTATGATAACAAGGATGCCCTAAATAAGGACTCTTGTGAACTTCATCTAAAATCAACAACTTAACCTTCGAAAAATTAGGTACATAAATTCTGTTTTTATATGTTAAGAAGCCTTTTTCATTAATAATGTAATCTGTTATAACATTTTCAGATGAATTTTCAGCCACTTTATCATGTAATGTTTGGTAATTTTTGTCTTGCTTAATTCCTTCTTCGATCTAATTTTCTAGATCAGTTTTAAAAGTACTGATTGTTGCCACAAAACTCAATCTAGCATTTCTGCTCAATGCATCAACAACCTTATTCTCCTTTCCATTAATGTGATGAATCTCAAAATCATACTCGCTAAGGAAAGCTAACCACCTAGCTTGCCTTGCATTAAGATTTGTTTGATCCAATAAATACTTTAAGCTCTTATTATCAGTCATTAAAATCAATTTTCTTCCGATAAAGTGATGGCGCCACATTTTTAATGCAAGTATAACGACTGCCAACTCAAGATCATATGTTGCATAATTATTTTCATGTATTTTTAACTTCCTTGACTCAAAAGCAATTGCATGCATGCATCCGTGCATACGACAAAATCCTTATTAGGATCTGCAATTTTTAAGATGGGTGCAGTAGTTAACAATTCTTTTAACTTATTAAAACTGTCTTGACACTTTTGATCCCATACGAATTTCTTCCCTTTCTTCTACAAAGAAGTGATGGGGTTAGTAATTCGAGAGAACCCTTCAATAAAATTTCTATAATAACCTGTTATTCTCATGAATGACCATACATCAGTTACATCTTTTGGGACAGGCCATTCATTAATTGCTTTAATTTTATCAGGATCAACATAAATACTATCTTTAGAAATTATATGACCAAAATAATGAATTTTATCTTTATAGAAATCACACTTACTGAACTTAGCGTAAAGCTGATGTTCTCTAAGTACTTGTAAAATGATTTTTAAGTGTTCGTCATGCTCTTCATTAGTTTTTGAGTAAACCATAATATCATCAATGAATACCACTATGAATTTATCCAAATATTTATGCAGAACGTTGTTTATTAAACACATGAACATTGTTGGTGTGTTGGTTAGCCCAAAAGGCATAACTACGAACTCGTAGTGTCCATAGCACGTCCTGAATGCAGTTTTGAATATGTCCTCGTCTTTTATCCAGACTTGATGATAACGTGGCCTTAGATCAATTTTAGTGAATATCTCTGCTCCGCGTACTTGATCAAATAGATCATCTATGTGGGGTATGCGATATCGGTTCTTAGTTGTCATTTTATTAAGCTGACGGTAATCAATGCACAAATGCATGGTACCGTCCTTCTTTTTAACAAATATTACTGGTGCTCCCCAAGGAGACACACTGGGCCTTATGTAGATTTTATCTATTAATTCTTTCAGCTGATATTTTAACTCATTTAACTCCAGGATATTCATCCTATAGGGGGCCTTCGAGCTTGGTACCGCACCAAGTACTAACTCAATGGTGAAAGCAAGTTATCTTTTCGGAGGTAATCCTAGAATTTCTCTCGGGAATACATTGGAAAAGTCCCTAAGGATGGAAATATCCTCTAGTTTTAAGTTGTCTTTTTTAGATGTACACTCATCATTAACAACATTAACAACATTTTACAACCTTTTTCTGGCAGCTCTCTTTACTTGTAAGGCATAAATCTGCCTATGAATTCCTTTTACTGTTTCTGAATTACCTTCATTATCTATACATGTAAAAGATTTGTCATAAAAATTTAGTAAAACTCTAAGTTGTTCAAGCCAGTCCATACCTATCAACAAATCATATGACCTTAAGGGTAAAACATTCAGATTTATTTGCATTTTCAGCTAACTTAAAAATACTTCACAATCCTTGACATAATCTGTAACCTTTCTTTTAGTGCCTATTGCAAGCTAAACTAACCATGCATTATCAAATTTCTCTGTTTTTAACTTGCAACGGTTTACTAAAGTAGGTGAAATATAACTTAGATTTGCATCTCGATCTATTAAAATAGAAATAGACTTGTTTTGTATCATACCTTCAATTTTGACCATGGATGTTTGATGGTCTGCTTGACGGTTCTCTAGTGCTACATTTATCCTGGGCATTTCTCTTGCGATATCTCCAACTGTAGGTTCTGCTTGCATAGTATGAATATTGTTGGTTGTCCTCTTGCTGCGTGGGTAATCTGCTCTCTTATGTGGTCTGCCACATTCATAACACTTTATGGGTCCCTTCTGCTCAGCATACCTATTGTTATTTTTATTTTTATTTCTATGATTATTATTATTAGGTACATTTCTTGCAGCAGTAGAGTTCTGAGATGCATTATTCTGGTAACTATTAGGAAAATTTCTGTTATTAAATTTTTTCTTAAAATCTCCAGCATTGTGATTAAAATTCTTCTTTTTATAGTCATACTGATTAGTCTTACTGTTCTTCCAGCCACTTGTTCCTTCTCTTTTTCTGTTCTGATCAAAACAAAAAATTTCCTTCCTCATGGCTTCTTCCAAAGTGGAAGTATTATCATACTCAATGCGATCTTTTATATTAAAAGGTAAACAACTCAGAAACCTTTGTACTTTAGGATTTTCCTCAACCATGTAGGGTGCGTACCTCAGCAAGCTAAGGAACTTGCTGCACAGTTCTTTCATGTTCATTGTACCCAACTTTAAATCGTAAAACTCTTTTGACCTATCTTCAAAGTACTGTTCTGACAAAAACTTCTTTTTAAACAAACTTTTAAACATAGTCCAAGTGACTTCTTTTTCTTTTATACTCTTGATTATTTTAAGATCCTGCCACCAAATATCTACCTTCCCAGTCAGATTGTAAATGGCCATCTTGGCTTTCAGTTGAGAAGAGTAGTCGTAAATATTAATGTACTTTTTTATTCTAGACAACAAAGCTTCTGTTGTCTCACCCTTCTCACTTTCGCCATTAAAGGTAGGTGGCTTAATCTTTTTAAATTCCCCAGTAATTTGTTCATGATGTTTATGTTTTCACCTTTTAGAGTAGCATTCACTGTTACTGCTGTCATAATTTATGTCTTCATTCCTTGAATCAGATTTAGAGGATGAGTAACTGTTCCTTTTATCATTTCTTGTTTTCTTATGCTTATGTTCGTGGAACATTATTTCAGAATTAGCCTTCAATTCTGACTTTCTACCTCCTTCATCACTGTGACAGTTTCCTTTAAAATTCTGTTGTAACTCTTCCTGTACCTTAAGGATCCGTTCATTTTCTTCTTTAACAACTTTTAACTCAGATTTTAAATCTTGTAAAGAGCATAAAATTTCAGAAGACTGGTTGTTTAACTCAACATAAATTCCTTCTTTATTGTTATTATTAATGCATTCATTACGATGAGATCTGTCCTCTGCTGATTCCTCTGGTATTTCCATACTTGCAATTCAAGGTCAATCTGTTCTGTGCAAAAATAAAATTAAAGTACAAAAGTTAGTAACTTAAACTTTTTGATTTGTTTTATGTTTACGCGCATGAGCCTCAATCAGGCCTAGAGTTTGATCTTGTGCTCTGATACCACATGTAATGCCCCGGAAAAATCACAAAAATTTAAAAATTTTCTACGTGACATTTATTGCTTATTTAATGTATGCGGAAATAGAATGATGCATAAAATGTTATCTTGCTGTACTAAATGCCATGTTGGTTTATAATGTAAGAATTTGTGCCTAACAGATCTCAGCTTATGACTTGATGTTATTCATATTTAATTGTACTGCTACAAATTCTACTGTTGTTGTTTATGAATGATGAAACAACTGTTTGACTAATGTGTTTTTGTTTGATTGATGACAGGGTCCTACGGACGCCCCGAGGCTTACTTAGCATTCGTGCTAAAGCATGTGATTTCGTACTTGTGATAGTTTACAGGTAAGGATTAAGGTTGCGACAAGTGACTAAAGAGTTTTTCAGTAATCTACTTTGTCAATATTTGAAGATATAAAACTTGGGCATTCTACCGGTAAAATCTCGGCTCAAGACTATAATCGTTTAAGAGATGTTTGAAAATGACTACTGAAACAAACAGTGTATCTTAAAACAATGTGAATTATAAACTTGTATTTGAAACATGAGAAGCCCTGTAATGATCGTGTCAATTTTGTACTCGGAAATAAATATGGTTTTCATTTAAGTTTCTTGTTATGTTGTACATGAATGTTTATCTTTTTCTTCCAAAGCAATTTCGTAGAAACTCTATATAAGTAGTTTGATTTTTAACTAGGGACTGTACACTATAATGACAATGATAATTTTAATTATTGACATGTATTTTATTACACTATATGTTAGTATGTATGCAATCTTCTTAGATTATCGCTATAATCTATTTGCAAAGTAAAGAAACACATTGTCAAACTATAACTCTATGTGATATGCAATGTGTGCACTAGGGTGACCCTATATGTCACTATGCAATTATGTGACACTATGTACATGATGTGATACTATACAAATGTGAATTATATGCAAGTATGTAAATGTGTGACACTATGTACACAATGTGATACTATATTAACCTATATGATTTATGCGATATGTGATGCTATGTTAACATATGCTATTATATGAACCCTAGTAATATCTATCCAACCTTGTACAAACATGTCGTGACAAGGTGGTATATCATGACTATACCATATGCAAAGTCCAATGTAATAAGTGTTATGATTTGAATGTTAATGTCACAGGTTGGCAAGTGTAACTGTAACTTATGCATTGAATGCTTACAACTACTGTGGATAGTGGGATTCCATCGTGGATGGTATAGCTGGTTTGTTCACGTGCCAATATAGTGGTATTGATCCTCCTTGCGATGATGTGTAAACATAATAGTTCAAAGGTTGATGAACTAGCTCCTTCGTGGCGATTGTAATGATAACACATTTAATGTGGTAGATGGTATTGATGCTTCGTAATTCTACTCGGTGATCTCCACTGTTGATCTGGCAGTGTAACGACGGGTGTGGGTTAAACCCTACCTTTGTTTCCATCGTAGTGTTTATTGTGAACTTGGCATTTGGTAGTTATGGCTCCGCGTCTAGACGAGAGATTGAGGGTTTGTAGGTGGTTGTTTTGCCTGTAGAGGTGTAGGTCCTACATTTTGAACTTGTGACCTATGTCACTTAAAGAGTCGAACTCTTCAGTCTCTGTACAGTGGATATTTGTTAAGTTGGTAGCTTGGGTTTGTTTTCTTGGTGTGGTTCGATACCAAACCATTTGAGGGTTTGTTCTTTTTTTTTTAAACTCGGTTTGAGATGAGAGTTCAGGGCCTCGCCAAGGTTGATAGATTTCTCGACACTGTGTCACTGTTTTAAGGTTGAAAGTTATGTATGGGGTTTCCTTCAGCCTCGGCATTCGATAGTATGATAATTTACAATTGCTGTTGTGCTTGCCTGGTGTTTGATGCTGCTACTTTCCAATGATTAAAAAGGTAATGTGTTTTGATTCCTTCACTGTAACGTTCATACATGGGTGCTAACAAGTTGTTTGAATTCGATACTATAATTATTCCTTTCAGAGATACTTTTTTTAACCATGTTTATAATCTCTTTGCAAGTGTAATGTTCAAAGGTTTCTCCAGTCTAGGCATTGAAGGTTGGCAATATCTATACCAACCGGTAAGCCTCGGCGGTTGCCTTGAAACTCTGTGTAGATGATGATGACGGCCGACTGTGTGATGTTTTGTGTGTTTGTGTTTTTAACTCAGAGAGTTTGTAATTTTGTAGAGATAGGGTTTGTAAACTTTTAAAAGAATGGGAAGGAGGATTCCTCGACCCAAGAGGCATGAGCCTGTTATGTTTGATGGTTGTCATGTGAAGTTGTTCTTTCTCACAAACTTGGGATAGTGTAATGATTTGGGTTTCGTTAATCTGCTGTTATCGTTTTTCTTTTTGTAAATGGTGAAAGTTGAAATGTAGATACAATGGGATAATTTATATGAATTTTGTACAAATGAGGAGTCTATTGCTAAAGAATAGATGTTTGTCTTTGTGGAAGGCTTGCAGCCTGTATGCAAATCATGGAGGTAGAGGGAGATTGATGAGGGGCTGATGGGCAGTATTCAAGAAAGCTCGGATGTGCAAGCGGCTTTAGCTGTGGGCGGACTCCTGAAGTTTGCTCAAATCCCTCTCATGCGTTCAGTCAGGGAGTTGCTGAACAAATTGGTTGAATTTTGGGATCCGGTGGAGGTAGTTTTCATGGTGCAAGGTGAGCGACTGGAGCTCACCTCGACTGATTTTTACTTTCTTACTGGCTTGCCCCATTTGGGTGAGATAGGGGACATCTAGTTGAGGATTCCAGCTGGTATGGATATTGAGGATCTCCTTGATATATTTTTTGTTCGAGGGGCCCGTGAGCAGAATAGCACACTGAGCGTCTCGGATCTTTGAGAGGTGGAGATGCAGGCAATAGTTGCTTGTGTTTTGTGGGTGATTGGGGCATAGGAACCCCCTCGTTTTTCGGGGGGGGGAAATGATGATGGTTCATCGTGTCATGATGGGGACATATTTTGCTTTGGGTCAGATGTTTCCGGCTTGTGTTCAGCGAGAGCTGAACAAGGTTAGGTGGGAGGGAGGGGAGTTTAGTTATTACTCTTTTCTCTATTGTTTCTTTTTTGAGCGAGTACCTACCTTGCAGCCATGTGTGCCGGTTTGAGATGGACTGAGAAGTGAGTCGTGGATGGTGCAGTGTGGGGAGATGATGCCCCCGGGTGGTGGAGGCATTCGGCGGTTCTTCTCATCGGAGATGTATGACTAGTGGGAGAAGATGCCTATCATGATTGAGGACTATCCATACTAGGAGATGGACTTCCGAGGAGACATCGATATGCCTCAAGCTCAGGGACAGGCTTGGGGATTAGATGGTACGTCATGTTTTTGTTTTTTTAATTATATCATGTCTAGATATTTTGTTATGAGTATAGGTAGAGATGTTTACATGATACTAAATTGTTTTGGTGTGGGTCATGGAAGATGTTGGTCCAAGGCATCCAATGGATCATATGGGCTGTAGGGGATGGGTGATGGTGATGGTACCTCCACTGGTAATGGCACCCCCGCCTCGTGCATGAGGATTTGTGCATCATAGAGATGATGCCCTAGAGGACGTATGTGATACCTTGGAGGCGTTGCTAGTCGATGTACCAGTTCATGGTTGGAGGGATCTAGATCAACATGTTCTTGATCGTTGTTTCGATGCTCCCCATGAGTGGAGGTCGATCTTGCAGAGAGTAGCTGTAGTGAAAGCTGAAACGAGCGCTCGAGCTTTGTATGATATGGAGGATCCAGAGGAGCCCGGTGATCATGATGATTAGGTTATCTTGTACCTGCCCCCGAATGCTGATGATCATATGGGGATGTATTTTGTTGATACACATTTTTGTACAGCCGGTGTACCTTTTGTATATTTGGGTGTTGAGAGCACTCCTGACATTGTGACTTTTATGATGATATATATATATGTATGTATTCATTTTTGGTATATAGTCATGTATGCTTGTGGATGAATATCTTGTCTTTTGTTTTTTGTATGCCTGTGGAGGCACATGTTATGCACGTGGATGCAATACTATGATGACTAGTTTGTTTATTTGATTTTTTGATGATGCTCATGTGATGCATGTTTTGGTACCTTACATGTTTTGGTTGGCGTGCCAATATAGGATGTTGTTAGTCATTTGATCTACGATACTGTTCAGATTTCTTGGTACATGAGTGAAGGAAATGGATTCAAACTGTCGAATCATTTGTTTAGTGCACAAGAATTTTTTGAAGAGACAGGGATCACGTACCTAGTACCAACTATTGAGCTGGGAAGCAAGAAGCTGGGAGTCTAAGAAGACATTACGGTAACTTATGCCCATTTGGAGAGCAACGGTCATGAGACCAGTTACGGTGCCATATTCATCCTGGTTGTTTGTGGAAGCACCTATGCACACTCCATCGAGGTGGATCAACTCAAGTGTGGGGGAATAAAGTAGACAAGCTGTCGAGGCGAGATTTGGAGACCAGCGACTTGCACCATCAGAAAAACCAACATAGTAGAATGGAATAACATCCATCTGTGTTGATGCAGAAAAATGAAAAATGTAAGACTGTGAATGTTTACAGTGGGAAAAAATGAATTAAAACAAACTGTACAATCTGGACTGTGGTGTCCAGAATATTTTTATGGGTAGAATCGTTTAAGGTACAACCCATTGTGGGGGTTTCTCATGGGATTTCCTTCTGAGTTGGTCAAAATGTATGCTCCGTTTCTAACGCAAGTCTGTATGATGTATGGGCATCTCCACATGGATTCAAATTTTTCTTTTCATGTTTTGTCGTGGGCTTGATCGTAAACGAGTACAAGCTCTCCTTCACTGAATGTTCGTGGGTGAACATGTTTATCGTAGTGGAGTTTTGATCTATTCTTTGTAGCTTCGATTGTTTGTAGGGATACGCGGTGATCTTTGTCGGCTTGTTCTAGAAGAAGTAAGTGTTCTTCAATCGGTGAAGTATCCCAGAGAAGTTCTATGGAAATTTTTAATGTCGGGATCTGACACTCGATAGGGAGGACGGATTCCATGCCGTGGACCAAATGGAAAGGGGTAAGACTGGTGGCAGTCTTAGTGGATGTGTGTGCAGTAAGCCCATAATGCAGGGAAAAGCATGTGATGCCAATTGGAGTTATGTCGGTCGATAGTACGCTAGAGGATGGTCTTCAAAATTTTGTTGATAGCTTCAACCTAACCGTTCCCTTGGGGGTAGTAGGCAGAGGATAAATGATGTTCAAACTTAAGGAGCGTTGATAATTCTCACCAGAAGAAGTCCTCAAAGTGAGAACCATGGTTTGATACTAGTTTTCGTACACTGAAACGAGCTATAACATGGTTGAGGAAAAAATGGGCTGTAGTGTCAGCTTTACAGTTATAAGTAGGCATAGCTTTGTCCCATTTTGTAAAGTAATTGACGGCCACAATGATGTGTTTATGGCCTCCCACTGATGCAGGATTACAATCCATAAAGTCAATGGCCCATTTGCAGAAAGGTCCAATGGTAACTACTGGATGTAGGGGAGCGGGGGGTGTTCTTGCCTTCGGAACAAAGAGCTGGCAGTTTTGGTAATGTTTGACTATTGTGACGCAATCTGTGAATAATGAGGGCCAAAAATAACCTGAGTGGGTTATCTTTTGGGAAGTGTCCATTCAATAAAAATGGCCTCCGCAGGCACCACCGTGATAGTCATTAAGGACTTGTTCATCTTCTTCTTGAGAAAGGCAACGTCTTAGGATTGTGTCGATGCCACGTCGATAGAGGACGTCACCTAAAAGGAGATAATGGGGGGCATGGTGGCGAATGCGACGATGTCTGTCATGGTCAACATTGGGTCAAAATTTTTGGGTACGAAGGTAAACCAAAATATCACCATACCAAGGGTCATCAGATGAAATGATGAATAAATGGTCATCAGTAATGTCTGTATGGATAGCTGGTGATGACGATGAGGATGGTAGGTCCATAATGAGTTGGGCAAGCACTAAGGATTTGATGCTCTTTGGATTTTTAAAATTCAGGTCATATTCTTGTAGGATAATCACCCATTTAGCTACACAGCCTTGCAAAAGGCGACGTGTCAAGAAATAGACCATTGGGTTGGAATTTGCGAAAACTGTAGTGTGGCTAAGGAGAATGTAGTGGCGTAACTTCTGTACTGAAAAGATGACGGCGAGGGCCATTTTCTCTTCATGTGGGTACCATAGTAGTGGGATTGATAATGTCTAGCTTACATAGTAAATGACATGCTCTTGACGAGCAAAGTCTTCTTGGACGAGTACTCTAGAAATCGTATAGTCAGATGTCGAGACGTAAAGGATGAATTCTCTTGTGAAATCTGGAGGAGAAACCAGGGGGGCATTCGTGAGTGCTTTCTTCAAGTCTATGAAGGCTCCTTTTGCTTGGTTATCCCATGCAAAATGAGTATGTAGGTGTAGTACACGGACGAAACCATGCACAGTCCTGGCATAATCGAGGACAAAGCGGCGGAGGAAGTTGGACTTCCCCTGAAGGCTTTGTAGCTGTCTTAGTGTGCGAAGTGATGGTAGGTCCATGATGGCTTGTAATTTTAACGTGTCTATGGTGATTCCTCTCTCTGAAATGACGAAACCCAACAGACGTCCTACTAGAATGCAAAAGACACACTTGAGTGGGTTCAAGCGGATTTTGTATTTTCAACAACATGGGAAGACTTGTTGAAGATCATCTAAATGGTCAAATCATTTCTTAGATCAAGCTGTGAGGTCATCTAGATAAACTAATATGATGTTATTCAGGTCGTGAAAACAATAATTCATGGCTCGTTGGAAAGTGGCTCCAGCGTTCTTGAGATCGAAAGGCATGACGCGATAGGAAAAGGTGCCCCATGGGGTAGTGAAAGTGGTCTTGTATTGATCTTCTTTACGGATTTTGATTTGGTTGTATCTAGAGAAACCATCCATAAAAGAATGTACCTCATGCCCCGCACATGCATCGATTAGTTGGTCAATAAAGGGTGTTGGGAAGTTGTCTTTGGGACAAGCTAGATTGAGGTCACAGAAGTTAGTACAGACATGGATGGTGCCTACTTTCGTATTGACTGGTACTGGGTTTGAAACCCAGGTGGTATATGCAATAGGGTATATGAAGCCTGCTGCCCTAAGCTTCTCAATCTTGGATTTGACAGCCGAAAGCTTAGATGGGTGAATGGGGCATTGTTTCTAACGGATAGGTGGTACATTGGGCCACGTGTCTATGTGATGTTCTACAATGTTAGGATCGAGACTAGGAATTTTTGTGTAAGACCAGGCAAAGATGTCTCGAAACTCTTGGAAGAGTTTCTTATAGGCTTGGGTTTCCTTTTCAGTGCATGATGTGCCTAAAGAGATAAGCTTAGGTTTTCCAAGGGTGGTGGAAATGTCGATTTTAATAATAGGCGAAATGTTGGCCATATTACCTTCTTCAAAGGTGTCAGGTACTAGGATTGGATCTTTAAACCAATCTACCTTGGTTGGTAAAAAATATTTTGATTCGATAGACAGCTGGTTTGTCGTGGTGGAGGAAGATGCCTCATGGATGAAATATGACTGATGATGCATATCATCCCAGGGGTATTCTGGTGCAGTAAGTGTTTCTAGAATCTCCTCATTGCTACGAAAGTAGTGTGTCAACAAATCAATTAGTTCAAGCTTGTAGGTGGTTGAAATCATATAAATGGTATTGATTTCTTCTGAAAGGGAAGATTCTGGGGGGAATATTTCTTCAATGTGCAGGGGTGATATCTCGAGGTCGGCATTATTAAATTCATATAGTGCTGCTCTATAATCTGGGAGATCGGAGCAGTGATGTGAATAATGGTCGTAGATGTCGTATATCACACAAGGGTGGTTTGTGCGCAATGATTTATCGCAAGGCTAAGGGGGGAGTTCTAATTAGACAACTGGAACGTTAGTGTCATCATCCAACATATTCATGCATTCTTGAAGTGTTGGTAGGTGTGGACATTGATGGGTAGCATGGCCTATATCATCGCACAAAGAACATTTGGGGAGCACATGGGTTGTTGGGGGATTCTTTACCAACTTGGGGGTTGATGGGGTTATGTAGGTTGCGGGCCCCGTGGTATAGGTTTGTGGGCCTCTGCCCCCATTGTAGTGGGAGTGAGGGGGAACATAACTAGAGGTTGATGTGGTGGCCCCTATTGGAGGTGCTCATTTTTGGGGGTTTGGTACGCCAGGTGGTGGACGATTAGAAGTATTGATGGGGTGCACTGGTTGTAAAATGACATTCGGTGTCGGGGGAGGGGTTGGGGCAGGTAGGTACGACACAGGTATTCCTAATGTTAATCCTGGGAGATTAAGTGTAGCCATGACTAGTGTGATGATGGTGCCTGAAGGGGGAAATAAAATTGGGATAGTATGAATTGGTGTGGCTCCTATGTGACTAGGTACTGTTGGAGGTTGTGGCAGTGGTTGAGGTTGTTGAGTATGCTGTTGTTCATTGTGCGAAAGGGTACATAAATATGATATTTCAGTCACTCGTAGAGGGGGTGGGATAGATGGGAAAGTGGTGGTCATGGGAGTATCTGAATATATCCCAGGTCCGACTGAGGGGACGAAAGATGTGGGTGCACTCTGAACGGGTTGTTCGATCATAGGAAGAACATTTTCAGGTGTTGCAGGGGCATTGGGATCATAGTATGTTGTCTGGTCGATTTTGACTATATGTCCTTCGTGGGGAAACATCATGAGGTGGAAGACTGAAGAAGTAACCTCTTTCATTTTATACATGTAGCTTCGTCCCAAAAGGAGATTGTAATCAAGTTGGGCATTGATGACCTCTATATCTATGAGTACTAGTTTTCCCCTGAGCTACATAGGTACGTTAACTAATAGGCCCTGCGGTTGTGCTGAATGACTATCATAGGTTCATAATGCGGTAGTTGATGGCTATAGTGTGGGGGATCCAAGCTTCTACCAAACAATAGTTGACATGATGCAGGTGGAGGCACCTTCATCGATGATGCATTAATGAACAACAAGGTTTCAAATGGATACAGAAACTTGAAAAGCTAGTGTTGAAGGTAACCGAGGTTTGGCCTGGTCTAAGTCAAATGCCATCATATGGGAGTCCTTAGGGTCTATGGAACCAATGGTCGACAACAATAATTTCTTCTCTGCAGGGCAGTTCTATAGGACTTCTATAGTGGACATGGCAGCGGGGGATTGTGCTAAGTCTTCTACAATGTTATAGTTGGAAGCTACGCGTGCATTAGGGTTGTTGTTTATTTGTCGTACGGGGAAACAAGGGGCTTTAGGACCCCCCTCCATTGGCATATTAGGTATGTACAATGGCTGATCCGTTGGAAGAGTGATTCTGGATGGATTAGTGGGTGTGGTTTCAAGAGCTAAACCATATTGGTTCCAGCGGGTCTGAAGGTTGATATCATTAAATGACATCATTAACAGATGGTGAGTGCTCAGCTCTGTATTCTGGTAATTGTTTGCAGTGTAGGTGATATGCTGTTGTGTGGCAACGGATCCTTGTGGGGGATCTAGTGGGTGGGTGTTTACTACCCCTTGGTTGGGTAGAGGATTCTGCAATATCATAGGTTGCAGCTGAGGAGGTGGTGCTGGCTATGCAGCATGTCCTTGCCATTGGGCGTCGTCGGTCCAAAGTTGATGCGCTCGATCTAAATGGGGGAAGTTATGCGTGTAATGGTCGTAGACCCCGCATATGGAACATGGGTGGTTTGTTCTCAAATTAGGGTTTTTTCCCTATTTTGGTGGACGATCAAGGTTTTGATTTGCAGGAGAAACATTATTGTTATTGGGAGGATTAGGTGGTTTTTCTCCTTGGTTTTGTTGTTGGTTATTTCCGTGATTACGTCCTCTTTCGTGATTCTGTTGACCTCCTTGATTTCATTGGTTATTCTGGATTTAAGGTTGGTTTTTTTGTACATATACATTCCCTTGGGCAGTAGGTGGGTTTGAGGTTGTGCAGGCACTGGAGCAGGCTGCGGTGGGTAGTAAGCGGGAGGGTTCTAAGGTGGACCTGGTGCTTGTTGCAGTTGTGGGTAACCTTGAGCTACTGGAAGTGTTGGAGCAAGAGGTGTTTCCTATTGAGGATAATAAGCCGATTGGGCTTGTGGGTGAACTGGAGTCTGATGGGACTACTGGTTATAATATGGAGGTGGTGCATAAGCTGATGGTGCTTTCCCATAACACTGTGGTGGACATGAGTGTCCATGAGTGTGGTGGATGTGCATTACTGGAGCATACAAAGTTGTAGCTCCAGAATGATGCGTAGCCCTAGAAAGGTTTGGGGCATTGTTTGTACTCATCATGGTGAAAGTTTTGTTTTGTGCCATAACCTGGCCAATGATACCATCAGCGGCATGGGATTCCCCCGGTGCATCGCTCCGGGATGGATCACCATGAGGGGCATCCGGTAAGATTTTGTATAAATATCCAAACTGTGCATATATCAGGTCGAACTGCTGAGCTTTTAAAATGGCTTATTCTTCTGACTGGGGTCATCCATAAGCTACATCTTTGGCTATGAGAGGGAGGAGTGATTTCAAGAACCAATCTAGGAAGATACGGTCATCAAGCTTTATCTTGTAGAGACTACGACTTTTAGGCCACTCATGGATGTGATCGGTGATGTGTGTAGCGGTCTTCTGTTTACAAGACAACAGTATTTCCACTCTTGCATCATAGCGTAAAAGTAGTTGAAAGAACTGAAGGAAAGTTGAGGCGAGGGATGTAAACATGGGGTGCATCCCATGTGGCTTCTCAATATACCATTTGGCTGCAGAGCCAGTGAAAGTTCTTTGTAAAAGTCGGAGTCAAATAGAATCATCTACTATGGAGTTTGAGGAACACCATAGGTGAAACGACATGATATGGTTTTTGGGGTCTTCCCCAGCCTTTCCTTCAAATTTTGGGATGTCTGAGGGGAGCTTTGTGGGCATGGGGGGCCAAGTGGGGTCATGTATAATAGGATCATTAGTTAGTCTTTCCAAGTCTGGCAAATTCAGACTTTCCATAAACGTCAGACTGGTCGAGGGTGTCATGTAGTGGCTGGGGCATACGTGCTAGTTGTAGCATTGTGGTGTGGTCCACTGCCCCTCTGATTTGTGAAGGGGATCTATACCCCAATCAAAGGTCTATGGGTGAAGCCTGTGTTCTCGACTGTAGCTTGAGTTATAGATGGGTTTGGATTGGGTATAGTAGACCCAGGGTTTGGTATGCTGGAAGTGGTTCCAGTAAAAGGTATACCTATAGCAGGTGTAGGTCCCATGTTGGGCATCCCTAGAGTAGATGTAGTTCCCATATTAGGCATGCCTAGAGTGGAAGCAGTTCCTAGGTTGGGCATACCAACATTGGTTGTGGTGGTAGTGGCTAATGTAGTAGCGAGGATGGTAGAAGAAGTTCCCAAAACAGTCCTTGTGTTGAAAGGGTTGGAAGAAAAATCATCCATGGGGCTAGTGGGTGTGGTGTATGTGGGGTTTTTGGATTCTACCTCAGAGTCAAATGTGAAATGAGGCACGTCAGAATCAGATGACGGGGTTCTATGCCGATGACGTGTGGAGTCAAGGGAACCATACTATGTGGGTTCACCCCAGAAACGTCGATAACATCTTGGGGACTCAATGGTGATAGTTGTGAATTAAATATACTAGGTGGTGATGAGTGGAAAGCTCGAAATCCCTAATGCAATCATGTGCGAAAGAGGGGAGCATAAAAAATAATGGCACTCAGGGAAACAACCAAACTCAAAACAGTTATTATAACACCTGTGCTATAGTAAGTGGAGCAATCTAAAAATGTGGTCAGAAAACCAACATGCAAACGACTCCTAAAAATAGAAAAAGGTGTACTCACTAACCAAAGGGAGTAATGGAGCTTGCAAACACCTAACTAAAAAGTATTATGACTCAACAAAGTATATCCTCTGCAAGGTGATGAAATCCAAGTCATACAATATAAATTGTAGAATCAAAGACTAGATATCCCCCTACCGGGATGGACACCAGGTAGACAATCCTATAATTTTGGCCACTAAGATACCCCGTTCATGACACGTTCAGTTGGGTGAATCTATAGTTTTGTTCTATCACCGCGGTACTCCCATAAGGGTGGTAAAATGAGAACTACAAAAGGTATCCTTCGGTTACTGAATGGATTGTGGTATTCCACTCAAGCTTCCAGAACCAGTCTGACTAATTCAACCCTCCTAAGGGAGAGGCCTTCCCGATGAATTGGTTTTAAACCATGTCAACAAATAATAGGGAATTTTGGTACCCTAAATGTCAACCACTATGTCTCAACATGAAAAATGAGTGAGGGGTGTTATTTGGATACTTATCCCCTCGGTCCTACCTAGCTACAAAAATTCTTTTGGTGTTCCCCAAGTGAGGTTAGAATGTTTGTTTAGTTAAGAGGATTTTAAGGCTCACTTAGAATTATTGTGATAGATTGTGTGCTTGTGTGAGTGTATACCAAAACAATGTTCCACGCATGGGCGATTTAATCACAAACTAAAATAATGATTCCAATTTGTGAAAAAATGAAAGATGTTTCAAATTTAAATGCTTTAATAATCTTTTCAAAAGATATGGATTCTTTAAAAAGTTTTGTAAGTTAAAGAAAATAACATATGTAAAAATAAATGGATTTCTAAAGACTTTCTTGGGCAAGATATTGAGCAATTTAGAAATATGGTTCTAACCTTGCAATGTATGAAACTTACAACTTCAAAAATACTTAACAAATCTTTCTTTCAATTAGTTGAAAATTTTCAAAAGGATAAGTGAAGCATGTAACTAAATATAAATTAATAATGCTGCAATAATGACACAGTAGGCTGTAAAAAATTGCAGAAATTAATGCTGGAAAAATGGATCAAGAAAAACTTTTTGGAAAAAATTGGCCGAACCAAAACAGGAAATATCGCGGTTGTCAGGTCAAAAGCCACAATGAGCCACGCGGCGATGTGGGAGAAAGTTGCGATGTGAATCACAGCACGGTGGGAAAAATTCATGTTGATCTGCATAGGAAAATGCCGAAAAATCATGATGGATCGTGCGAGAAAAGGCCGCCCAACCGTGATGGGCTGCATGGAAAAAAGTCGCACGTACGTGATGCGCCGAGCAGAAAAAAGGCTCAGAGCCGCAATGGACAACATGGAAAGAAGGAATGCAACTGCGATGGATAGCACGACTGTGGGTACCAAAAGTTGCGATGTACGGATGGAAATCAGACGATGAAAAATGAACCCAAAAATTGAAATTTTGGGTTGTTTTGGGGTGCAAAAAGGGCCATTGGCTAGGGCAGCTATCAAGAAGTTGACTAGTATGGCAAATCTATAGTTTTAAATGGGAAAAATGACTAAAATAAAGATCTAAAGCAAAGATTTAAAGTTTGAAAACTAGTGGCGTACAACATATACATCCACCTTATTATGGCAGCTTCCCCAATTTGGTCGCCTTTGTTCAGAGCATTCTGCGATATCCCACCTTTAGAGTTTCCTAATACCATAAATCATTTTACTCCCTCGATTCTCTCCCATTTGTAGTCACAACCCCTGATCCATTCAAGCTATGATCTCCACCCTTGAATATTAGTTTCATGTGAATCCAGGTCATCCCTGTCATCATACTCTAAACAAAGGAAGCTTGAGTCACCTCGCCCACTTTTTACAACCTTACTTGTCCGCACAAGACATTAGTCCTGCCTACAATACTACCACCTTTTGGTTGTGCACCTCACACTCCTACTAAGGAAACACCATTTCCTTGGTAGTTGTTGGTCTCCCTCTGTCAACGCCAACTCATCTATTCCAGAGGATAGACCCAGAGATCCCTGCGCCTTGGACTCATCACTATCAGTGGTGAGTTCCTATAGACCATTTTGAGAAGAGTCCTTATTGCCTATCTGAATGGTTGTTTCTCACCAGCTCATCCCTGATGTAAATAATCTGTTGACCAAATTTCCTACCAACCTAGCCTCCAAAACCCCAAAAAACCTAAATAGGTACCAAAATATTCAAAATTCCCTCAAAAACATACCAAAACCTCAAAAGAGGGTCAAAATCAAAATAATTGGGAATAAAACTCAAAAGAAAAAGAAAAAAGAGAAAATAGGGAAAAAACCCTAAAAGAGTCCTAAAACCCTAACCTAAGTCTATAAACGGGGTGTAGGCCCCTCATTCCAGACATCCCTCAATCACTGTACCCTTATGCTGCTAAATTTTTTTTCAAGCCTTAGCCATCAATCTTTGAGATTTGGCCTCCCTTGAGAAGATAGAAATTTTATCCACCACCAAAAGCATTGAGAAGGAGAGTACAAAACCAAAGGATCTCCATAACACACCGTCGGAGCTTCACAAGCCTCGTTTCCGAGGTAAATATTTTGCAAGCCCTTGCTTGCCCATAATACAAAAAGGTTAAAGGATCTTTGTTTCATTACTTTGAATATCTGTTGTTTATTGCTTAAAGTTATTTTTTTTATCTGATGCACATGTTAGATCAGATTATTTACTTTTCTTATGTTGTTTAGATAAGTTTTGATCACTTCCCTTTGACCTGCAACTAAGGGTCCCTTTACCTTAGTAGGTTCCCTTTTGCACAAGCTGGGGTAAGAACCCCAACCACACACACCAAAGGGTGTTGTTTGTGGCAATGTAATTGTTAGGAAAATAGGATCACAGAGCAATAACAATAAACAAAAATGCAAATATAATCACACATACACATTACAAAAGAGACATAGATATATCGTGGTTCACCCAATATGGGATACATCCACACTGAAGTTGACAGTCCTTATTATTATACCGTCTAGCAAAGTGAAGGGATATAACCTGCAGCACAGCCGTTGCACTTCCTCTTCACTGTCTCACAGTCTCTATTCTAATCTCATAGATCTTTACAATACATAAAACCTAATACATCAACCCTAGCCATATTACAATGTCTTTCTTTTATAGGGGAAATACAATGGGAAAATACCATGGAATACCCAAAACCATGGGCCTGTAAAACAACCCCAAAAATTTTCTTTAGGGTCTTCGCCCTCGAAACCCCACCAGGGACCACTGGCCCCTGGACCCCCCAGCTGGGGGTAATTAACCCCACACACCCCCTGCTGGGGTGAGTGTACAATCCTTTTACATATCATATAAAGATGGGGTACAAACACGATTGAATAATAATGTCTCTGAATCTGTAGATCAGGCTCCACAACCAACAATCTCGCACTTGGAGCCTGATAACAACAACTCCACCGCTTCTGCATTTGCTGGACCTTAGACTTGGAAAATTTCTCATCTTCACCTTCACGCTAGAAGGCCAGCTGAAACCGAGTAGGAACTTTGTTTCTCTCTGGTCACTACCTTTGTGAACATGTCTGCAGGATTCTGGCTAGTATGTATCTTTTCCAGCTTCAACAGTTCATCTTCTAGAACAGAGCGTATGAAATGGTACTTGAGCTATATATGTTTAGTCCTAGAATGGAATGCCGAGTTCTTTCCAATATGAATGGCACTCTGGTTGTCAGTATACAACCTGCTATCCATCTACTTCTTACCCACTTCCTCCATAAACCTTTGCAACCAAATCATCTCTTTACTAGCCTTTGTAACAACAACATACTCTACTTCCATTGTTGAAAGTGCAACAACCTTTTGCAGTCTCGAAATCCAACTTACTGTTGTTCCAACTACAGTAAACACATACCCTATGGTGCTACTCTTGCTATACTTATCACCTTCCATATCTACATCAACATGTCCCTATAGAATAATGTCTGAACCTCCAAAACATAATGCCTGAGTGGTAGTACCTTTCAAATACCTAAGAATCCACTGTACTGAGTTCCAATTTTCTCTACCTGGATTGTTCATATATCTGCTCACAACTACCACTGCTTGTGCAATATTTGGTCTTGTGCACACCATGGCATACATCAAGCTGCCAAATGTTGATTGATAGGGAATCTTGGACATGTAATCTGTCTCTTCCTGTGTCTTGGGACACATTTACTTAGTCTGAAATGGCTGGCCAAACGTGTACTAAATGGTTTTGCATTCTGCATTCTGAACCTCTCCAACACTTTTTGTATGTACTCACCCTGAGACAATGTCAATTTGCGATTTTTCCTCTCTCTTGTTATTCTCATACCCAGGATTTTCTTTGCAGCACCAAATCCTTCAATGCAAATGAATTAGCTAGCTTCCTTTTGAGCACATTTATATCCTGCATGTTAGACCCTGCAACAAGCATGTCATCCGCATATAATAACAAGATAATATATCTTTCATTGTCTAGATTCTTGAAATAAACACTGTGTTTGGAATGACATCTACTATAACCTTGTTTTGTCATAAACAAGTCAAATTTTAAATACCATTGCCTTAGAGCTTTCTTTAAGCCATACAAGCTCTTCTTCAACCTGCATACCGAGTTCTACTTACCTTTGACCTCATACTCTTGTGGCTACTGCATATATATCTCTTCCTCCAAATACCCATGGAGAAATGTTGTTTTTACAACTAATTGTTCAAGATGCAAATCTTCTACCACCACTAGACTTAAGATAGTCCTAATTGAAGTCATCTTAAAAACATGAGAAAATATTTCATCAAAATCTATACCTTTCTTCTGTGCAACCCGTTTACAACAAGTCTGGCCTTGTACCTCTTCTTACCTCCTTCTTCTTCCTTCAACCTGTAAATCCATTTGTTCTGCAATGCTCTTTTACCAGCAGGAAAATGAACCAAATCCTAAGTCTGGTATCCTACTGATCCGGAAACAAGATCTTTGCTACTCTATGACGTTAACATGAATTGCATAAAGAGCATGAATGAAGCTCACAAATCCATAAGAAGAGAACCAAACAGCATAGACAATACACACATAAAGACAACAAGTTGATAACGGAGTTCGTCCAGGATGGACTACGTCTCCGGGCCTGCTTCTCAATAGGAGGGTCGATCTATAATCTCAGCATAAAGGCAAAATACATGGCAATAATACAATGATACCTTGTCGACAATGGCCAGGAAGAGAACCGCTGCCCAAAACACAACAAGACTGCTTCCAGCAACTCCGAAGCCTGAAGACGGTGTAAAACGAGTATAAACACTCGTACCTTCCTCCTGCAGAGCTACACAATCTCCCTTCTCTCCTTTAGCTACAAAGTCTCTACTCCAAAGCATGAGTGGGAAATGGCAAATGAATGGGTTTATATAGGTTGGCTTTCCCTTCTTCACATGACTCTCATGGATTCCTTTGGTTGCAACTAATTTGCCTATCTTGGCCTTGGTTACAACTTCCCTAAGTTGGTTTCCATGTGGTTGGGCTTTTAAGAACATAAACCAAAAATATGGTTCATGCCCACATGTCCATGGGTTTTCACATTTAGTTACTTCCCCATAATGACATTTACAAAATCCAACAATAATCCATTAGATACCAAAATCCTTCTTTTAAATAGCATGTTGGTTTTTTCAACCATAAACCAACTTGTTACAACTTCTTTACAAATATGGCATGTTTGTTTTTGGTTACAACCATGCATTAACTTCATAACAACTCAAGGAATAAAATAAATGAGTAATATGTGAGTAATTTTTCCACTCACTTCAAATATTAATCATTTTACAATTTCTCATGAGTAAATGCATGAATTTCCTAAAACTCATTTCAAGCACAAATGCATGCATGCTAGTCATCATGCCACTTCATCATGCCATGTCACCATGCCACATCATCATGCCATGTCATCATGCAACATCAGCATGCCATGTCATCATGCCACATCATCATGCCATGTCAGAATGCCACATCATCATGACACATTATCATGCCATGTCATCATGCCACATCAGCATGCCATGTCATCATACCGCATCATCATGCCATTTAGCATGCCATGTCATCATGCCACATGTCACCTTGTGATTGGTCTGTACTGTATGGATGCCATGTGTCATCCTCTGAGTGGTGCCACATCATCATGTTTGTACAGTACGGATGCCACGTGTCACCTTGTCAGTGGTGCCACGTGGCACCTCTTTTTGCCAAATTTGCCTGTTGACCTTATGGAATAGAACGCGATAACTTTCTCATACGGAGTCCGTTTGAGGTGAAACGAATGCCGTTGGAATCGTCTCGACGAGCCCTTCGATATAGTGCTAGTTTTGCTGAGATTGGAGGACTTCAAAATTTTGCCTTCTTAGATCCTATTGGATCACCTACCAAAGAGTCCATCTCCTCATTCATGCCTTGCTCTCACTTCTTTCTAGTTTCCACCTACATTGCTTCTTCATAACATTCCGGTTCACCATCACCAGTCATCAACAAATAATACATTGAACGAGAGTATCTTTTAGGGATTCTAGTTAACCTAGTAGATCTTCTTACAGTTGCAGGAGTTTTAGGTACTTGCTGTTGTTCTTGATTTTTTGGCACCTTTGGAACTTCATTTTCTTGAATTTCATCAAGTACTGTGTACTTTGTGGTTTCTTTTTCCTGTTTCTTTCCCTATAATTGATCTTTATACATGACCTTTTCATTGATCATCACATATCTACTCCTAATGACTTTATTATTTTCATAATCCCATAAGCAGTAACCAAAATCATCAACCCCATATCTAATAAAGGTACATTTCTTGGATTTAGCTTCAAGATTTGTTCTATTATCTTTATCAATATGGACAAATGCTTCACAACCAAACGTTCTCAGAAATGAGTAGTTTACCTTTTTACATGTCCATGCCTCCTCTAGAATACCACCATCCAAAGAACTTGAAGGCCCTCTGTTTATTAAATAAACAACAGTATTTACAACATCTACTCAAAACTGTAAGGGAAACCCTGCATGCAATCTCATACACCTTGCATGCTCCATGATCGTTCTGTTCATCCTTTCAGACACACCATTTTCTTATGGTGTTCTTGGGACTGTCTTCTTGCTATGAATCCCATGGTATGAACAGTAACTATCAAACTAATTTCCGCAATACTCACCTCCATTATTAGATCTAAGACACTTCAACTTTTTTCCTGTCTCATTCTCAACCAAAGATTTCCACTTCTTAAAAGTAGCAAACACATCATATTTCTGTCTAATGCAATAAGCCCAAGTTTTCCTAATTGCATCATCAATAAATGTAACATAATAATGAAAGCCACCAAGATATTGTACCTGATTTGGTCCCCATACATCTGTATGCACAAGCTCTAACTTTTCATTCTTCTTCTGTTTCCCAACCCTGAGAAGTAACTCTCTTCTGTTTTCCATAAACACGGTTTTTACAGAATTCCAAACTTACCTGCTTCAAATCTGGCAGCAACTTCCTTCAGTGGAGAATTTGCATCCCCTTCTCACTCATGTGTCCAACCCTATGATTCCACAATGTTGTATATGTTCCTGTGGAAGCTAAGGAGATAGAATGGTCAATATTATGAGGACATAAATACAATGTACCTACCCTGTCTCCTTTTTCTATCACCATTGATCCTTTAGTGATCTTCCACCACTTTTCTCCAAATGTATATAGATAGCCGCCATCTCCCAACCACCTTATTGAGATCTGATTTATTTTCATAACAAGAATATTC
Source organism: Larix kaempferi (assembly GCA_027924585.1). Taxonomy (NCBI): domain Eukaryota; kingdom Viridiplantae; phylum Streptophyta; class Pinopsida; order Pinales; family Pinaceae; genus Larix; species Larix kaempferi. Next base: position 11,494,694 of record BSBM01000087.1, read on the forward strand.
CTTACATCTTTCAACATCCAATCAGTTCCATTCTTAACTTTCATCCATACCTTACCCATTCCAACAATTTTACATGGTTCATCATCACCCAATAAAACATGTCCAAAATCACTGGGAACATAATCATGAAAGTATTTCCTATGGGGTGTAGCATGACATGAAGCCCCTAAATCTACTACCCAATAATCACTAGTATTATCTAATGCAAGAATCAAAACATCGTGTAACATATCACCTGCTATATTTGCTTCCTGGGTAGTTTCCTGCTATGCATCTCCTTTCTTCTTTAGAGATATGTAGTCTTTCTTCAGATGTCCTTTCTTTCCATAGTTCTAGCACTCTATTTTTCCTAGTCTGGACTTGGATATTTCCATTTTAGACTTGCAATGATTACCTTGCCTCTTTCCTCTCTCCTTTTGTCTTCCCCTGCTCTCCATGGTCAATGCATTACCTGATGTCTCACTTGTGCTTTTTCTTCGCATTTCCTCACTAAGAATAACACCAATAACATCATCAAATTTCAAGGTGTTTGAACCAGAGACAAAGCTACTTACAGCCATGACCAAGCTATTCCAACTTTCTGGTAATGAACACAAGATTATAAGATCCCTAACCTCATCATCGAAGTTCACACTTACAGAACTTAGTTGATTTGTAACCATATTAAATTCACTTAAATGATTAATAACAGATCCACCTTCAGACATCTTCATATTAAATAAACGCTTCATTATAAATACCTTATTGGAGGTCGAGGGTTTTTCATACAACTTACCCAGTGCGCTCATCAAACCCTCTGTTGTCATCTCTTTTGAGATATTGAAAGCCATCGACAAAGCCAGGCTCAGCCGTATTGTTCCCAGAGCCTTTCTATCAAGAACCTCCCATTCTTCATCCTTCATAGCCGTCAGTTGCTTTGCTCTTCCTCCCAACAACAGGAATAGATCCTTTTGGTACAAATAGTCCTCCATTTGCATCTTCCATAACTGAAAGTTTTGGCCATTAAACTTGTTAAATTTTCAGAATTTACTTCAATATGATCTAGTATCTTAACTGAGAGAACACCATGTACAGCAAATCTACAGCATATCAATCATGGACACAATAATGCAAGCACACAAGAGACACAGAGTTTACTTGGGGAAAACCATAAAGGTGAAAAACCCCAATAAATTCCTCACAGATAGATAGAGCAATGATACAACCAGAATACAAGAGATAATCTTCTCCTAGCAGCAGAGCCTCCTCCTCCACAAGTGCGCCACTCTCCACAGTGTGAGTGAGAGAATAGAATATTTAAAATGAGAGAGACACACTCTCTATTTATACACTAACTTGACTTGACCTTTACTCAACTAGGTCGGCCTCAACTTAACCACTTAACATAATTTTGACTAGGCCGACCCCCACTAGGGTGGCCTAATAACCCTTAGACCCACATGGATGACCCCCAATAGGGTGGTCTAATAACCCTTTGACCCACATGACTTATACAGGGCCGACCCCAACAAGGTGGTCTAATAACCCATCAAGTATAAGTTACAATACTTACAATATAAATGACGACACTTCTGTATAGAGGAATAATAACATCTCTATAGGAATACAATATACATATATGTGAAATACATTTCGAAGTTACATATACATCAACACTCTCTCTTAACTAGGAAGGTATTTCTCAACATAGGTCTTCTAGCACAAGTCTTCTTCTCTGGATCATCGTCACTGGATAATCATCATCGAGTCATCATCATCGTCACTGCTACTGCTATCTCAATTAATCTCTGAATCCACTCGTCATAGGAAGTTCTACAGAGCCAGTCCTTTTTCATACTGGATGTAGGCCCACCACCTGCAGGTCTTCATCATCTGTGCGAACGGTCTGATAGAGGTGGTCTCTTAGGACTAATTTTATGTGAGGATGCAATACCAGAAAGAGTATCCCAGGAACATTTATGTGATTAAGCACGACCGACAAGATCTCCCGCGACGGATTACATGCATCTCCTCCACAATACCTTTAAAGAGCATCCCAGGAACATTTATGTGCCGTAGCACGACCGGCAAGATCTCTAAAGAGCATCCCAGGACTTATTACGAGCACATAGCTCAGCCTCTTAGATCTCCAGGACTAATTACATGTGGATAGACAAAACCTTTAAAGAGCATCCCAGGAACATTTATGTGTCGCAGCATGACCGGAAAGATCTCTAAAGAGCATCCCAGGACTAATTACAAGCACATAGCTCAACCTCTCGGATGTCCAGGACTGATTACATGTCTCCGTAGTAATACCTCATCCCAGGACTGATTACGAGCACATAGCTAAACCTATCGGATATATGAGGACTGATTACATACTACATAGAAATACTGGAAAGAGTATCCCAGGAACATTTATGTGCCGCAGCACGACCGACAAGATCTCCCAGGACCGATTACATGTTATTTGCACAACCTGCCACATATCATCTCTGACCTCCAAGTATCAACCTAATACTCATGATCCCATGGATCATCATCGCACAAAGCATCATCCTAATGCTCATGATCACACTGATCATCATCACTATACCATCCTGATACATATCATCTGGAGCAACATCCTGAAGCTCGTCATCATGATCATCCTGATCATACAATGCATCCACCTGATGCATACCAAGTATCTACCTGATACATATCATCATACATGATCCACCTGATACAAATACAAATACATGATCCACCTGATCATATCTGATACATATCAACATACATGATCTACGTGATCATACAATGTATCCACCTGATACATATACAGATACATGGTCCAATCATCCAACATGATGCATATACAAAATACATACAAATGATCCAACTGATCATATCCAGCATCCAACATGATGCGTACATACATACACATATAAATAATCCAACTGATCATATCCAACATCATCCTGATGCATATATAGAGTAGTAACTGGAGCATTGTCTTGATGCTCATCATCGATGATCCTCCTGATCATCATAGCATCGTCCTCTTCAGATCATCTCATCATCCACGAAGCACATCCCAGATGCACATCATCCAGTACTTACACCACTGACATGGTAGAACACATCTACCACCATTCGGGGAAGGCTCCAGCCCTCACTTTTTCACCATGGGAGAACACATCTACCACCATGTGAAAAATGGCTCAGCAATTATATCACGACCATTGGAGAACACATCAACCATGTCAGAAAAGCTCATGTGCATCTGCATCTTCAGGACTTATCACTTCCCTTTGGAAGGAACCTCGATATGAAGTGCACCAAGCCTCTCTCTGAAGTACTCAAACTGCACTTTGGCCAACATCTTGGTCAATACATCTGCAACCTGCTCATCCATCGCAACATACTCTGCTTTGGCTGTACTCAGTTCTACGCAAGACTGCTTCCTACTAAACCAAGAGATCACACCTATATCCATACTGAAGCAGCACCCAGAAGTGCTCTCCCTATCTACAACATTGCCTTCCCAATATCAGAATATGCTTTACAGCAACCAGGTGAACATCTGTTGGATCCGTTAGGAACTGGATCAATGTGTTCACCACAAAGCAAATATCCGGTCTCGTGTTCATCAAGTACATAGAGGACCTAATCATCTGACGATACATCGTGACATCGACTGGATCAGATGAAGCATCACACAGAAGCTTCAGGTTTGATGCCATAGGTGTGGCCATAGCCTTGCAGTCCATCATCCCGAACCTCTTCAGAATCTCTACTTCATACTTCCCTTGTCCAAGGAAGATTCCATCTACACTCTGCCACACCTCCATGCCAAAAACAAATAGTGCATCATCCCCAAGTTCTTCATCTTGAACTCGGCAGCAAGCTTCCACTACATGTCGGCAATCAATATATCTTCACCTGTAACAAACAGGTTATCTGCATACAAAAGTAGTATCACTGGATTGCCTTCCTCAACCTTGTAGTAAAGGTTGGAATCCGCTTTACTCTTGGTAAATCTCAAAATGGATAGAAATCTGTCTATCCTACCAAGTTCTGCACACATATATGACTACACCATTCAAGAAGGCTGTCTTGAAATCCATCTGGTGTATCTTCTATTTCATCACTTTTATATTTCTCTATGATGCCATTTGCAGCATGCTTGATCTTGATAGATCCATATGGAAAGTCATAACAAACTTCCCTTCAGGTATTGGGACTACATCCCAAACATCATTCTTCATGATCGACGGATCATGGCATTCTTCCCATATCTTGGGAACTTCAATATATTCAATAGATAATTTTGTTGCTGAACAAATGTTGTAGTTCTTCTTTTGTATGTGATGGCATACGATCTTTCCTACACAACAAGTTAAATTGCATGATTAGAAAATATCTCATAGTTTTCAGAACAAATTCTTACACATAAAGAAATATGTCATACAGTCATGCAATTATCTTAGCCAATGCTTCAATACAACATTTAACCATATCCCATAACTTTCTAGATGCCTTCCAATCTCTACCAAAACATTATTAAGAGTGTGCACAACTCCCAACATGTCAGCAAAGAGGTTTCATTCTAGATAAGTAGCAATGGAATGTTGTACAGTGCCATAGGCCACTTACCCATGTATATTAGTAGTATACTGTTCACCAATGCAACTATTCTAATATGCATAATACACAACCTAATTCTAGGAACATAAGCATATACATCATTGAATAACATTATGTAAGAAATGACAATTCAAATACTTATCTTTGTTTGGTTGCTGGGTGGACTCCCTTTGAGTCTTTTCTTCCTTACAGGAGCTGCTGAAGTAGCTTCTTCTACACCTTTCTGTTGTGTAATGTAGAAAGATGGTCAACTCCCTCTGAATATCTGCATCCTTGTAGAAACTACTGAAGTGTGCTCCTTTGCTTTCTTGCAGGAACAACTGGAGTGTGCTCCCTCTTGATCTTTGCTTCCTGGATTACCTGTCCTTGAACTTACATCCATCCTTAATCACTATGCATGCTTATTAGAATCATCATTATGTTATCCTTGAGGTCTCATACATAATCACACATTTATTAGTATAATCTTAATACTATCAAAACACAATAATCTTAAACATGTATATTCATGATCATTCACAGATAATAAAGATTAGTATTCAAGGTTTCAGGGAAGTCTTCTTTTAATCATACATATTCTTATTTGATCATAGGACTCTTCTGGTTAGTTGAATCATCAGTCAAGATAAGAGATATAATATGCATAAAACCTATGATTATTCAAACCTATACCTTCATGATTCTTCTGGTTAGTCATATCATCAATTATGGTAAGAAACATAATATGCATACAACCATGATTATTCAAACCTATGACTTCATGAATAATCATTATCAACAACACAACAGTATAAGATCCTAACACAAGGTAGGATTCTAGCTTGATATAGGAAAAACATACCTGGATTAGCATGCTAGCTAGTTATGTGTAACATACCCGCATAATGTCTTCTGGTTCTCTTCAGTGACTTGTGCTAGTAACTTTCATGTCTCATAAGTTAACCATTGTAGAACCAAGTTATACATACCTTGAAATTAGATCTTCTATGTGATCCATGACAATGGATGAATCTTTGTGTTCATGTCGCCATGAGCATATGTTCTTGAAGTAGACCATGATTTGACTTTCTTGGTGTACTTTTTGTGTTAGCAAACAACATAAACCTCATACAACATCACAATGCATTAGTACAATCATAAGTGTCAAAACCTTAATCAATGAATATCTTCTATTAAGATAATATGACAAGTCTAATAATTAATCAAGATTGTACTGTAATGATATGAAGCCAAACATATCATAAACTTAACCATGAACAGAATTCGAAACATACATGTAAGCCATACCTGTTAAGATTGCTTGTAATCTTCTTATGGAAGGCCTTAGCCTCATCTCCCTCTGAGACAGGAACTTCTTCACTTATGCAGGTGACCAATCCATCTTCTTCTAGGATTAACCCAATCTACTTGATTTGCAAGAACTGGACCTGGAGCTGGATTAGGGTTTGTCAAAGAAACCCCAAAAATTCAAAATTTGAATTTCAAACTTACGAAAGGATATAAATATGTGCCTTGATGAGCTGATCAAGCTGGTATATTCAGAATTTGAAAACTGCAAAGTTTCACCCCTCGAAATTGCCTTTTAGACTTCTGGATTCACTGGGGAGGACCCTGAATTAGCATTTGAGTTTCCCGGAGCTTCACCCAACCAAAATATTTGATTCAAAACTCTAAGCTTCGATTTTTCTGAGGAGCTTCCAGCCGTGGTCACAGATTTCCAAAATTTCAATTTTTTGCAGAAGCCCTAATTTTCCATCTTTCCGATCAAAGTCCTGAACTGGAGTTTGATCAAGCCCGGCCTTCTGCCCAACCCAAAATTCTGATATTGGTCTCTAAATTTCTATTTTGATGAGTAGCATTCAGCCGTGGTCTCTGATTACAAAAAATTGAACTTTCTCCGAAGCCCTAAATTCCGGAAGCCATGAATGAAGGTACTCAAAAATAATTCTATTTTGACAGAAATATGTACCTGATTGTTTCTTGTTTAACTCCGAATGTTTCGATCCACGGGGTATAAAACATTTTCCTGATATAGCCCGACCTGTTATCTTTCCATCCTGACAGGTCTGACCTCAATTGGATTCTCTGAGAGAGAGTTATGCCAAGTGTCGCAATGTGACCTGTTTATGGGATAATACAGGAGAGTGAACTTGTACGTCATTCCACGTGTCACTGGTTCAAACTCAGCGTTTGAAAACATTTCCTGAGATAGCCCAACCTATTATATTTCCATCCTGATAGGTCTAACCTCAATTGGATTCTCTGAGAAAGAGTTATGCCAAGTGTCACAACGTGACCTGTTTATGGGATAATACAGGAGAGCGAACTTGTATGGAATGCCATGTGTCACTGGTTCAAATTCAGCCTCTAAAAACTTTTCTTGAGATGTTAAAGTCTGTGTACTACCTGTCACTTTTTACGAAATTTCATTTGGAGCTTCCTAGCCCAAGTTATGACCTTTTTCCCAAGGTCACCTGATTTTGACTCAGATCTGGAAGAGGCAGAAACCCTATATTGTACAACTCATAAATCACAATGTACAACGAGTTAGAGGTTTTCCTTTGGGCACAAGGTACATGGGTATCTGGTCTTTGACCTATAAACGTTTTAGATCTGAAAACTTCGCCAAAATGGATTTATAGTGAAAGTGCTATGATGACTGGTTTTTGCTATATCAAGCCCTAGCATCGTAAGTGCAACAAGTGTCATACATGCTATATCATGCCTTCTTTCCACCTGGCTCTGATACCATGTTAAATTTTCAGAATTTACTTCAATATGATCTAGGATATTAATTGAGAGAACAACATGTACAGCAAATCTACAGCATATCAATCATGGACACAATAATGCAAGCACACAAGAGACACAAAGTTTACTTGGGGAAAACCATAAAGGTGAAAAACTCCAATAACTTCCTCAGAGATAGATAGAGAAATGATACAACCAGAATACAAGAGATAGTCTTCTCCTAGCAGCAGAGCCTCCTCCTCCACAAGTGCGCCACTCTCCACAGTGTGAGTGAGAGAATAGAATATGTAAAATGAGAGAGACACACTCTCTATTTATACACTAACTTGACTTGACCTTTACTCAACTAAGTCGGCCTCAACTTAACCACTTAACATAATGATGACTAGGCCGACCCCCACTAGGGTGGTCTAGTAACCCTTTGACCCACATGGCCAACCCCCAATAGGGTGGTCTAATAACCCTTTGACCCACATGACTTATACAGGACTGACCCCAACAAGGTGGTCTAATAACCCATCAAGTATAAGTTACAATACTTACAATATAAATGACGACACTTCCATATAGAGGAATAATAACATCTCTATAGGAATACAATATACATATATGTGAAATACATTCCGAAGTTACATATACATCAACAAAACTTCTCGACCTTAAACTTTCCTTCTTCTGCCATTTCTCCCACTCGAACCAAAAACCCTAGCTTCCTGTGGGTTTATCTGCCAAATAGACCTTTGGCTCTGATACCAATTGTTAGAAAAACACGATCGTAGGGAAATAACAATAAACATAAATATAAATATAATCACACATACACATTACAAAAGTGACACAGATATATCGTGGTTCACCCAAGATGGGCTACGCCCACACTAAAGTTGTCAGTCCTTATTATTATATCGTCCAGCAAAGTGAAGGGATACAACTTGTAGCATAGCCACTGCACTTCCTCTTCACTGTCTCACAGTATCTCTTCTGATCTCAGAGATATTTACAATGCATAAAACCTAATACATCAACCCTAGCCATATTACAATATCTTTATTTTATAGGGGAAATACAATGGGAAAATACCACGGGATACTAAAAACCATGGGCTCGTAAAACAACCCCAAATATTTCCTTGGGGGCTTCGCCCCCGAACCCTCACCAGGGGACTGTTGGTCCCCAGACCCTGGTCGGGGGAGGCTTCACCCCCCCACACCGCTGGGGGGAGTGTGCAGTCCTTTTACATATCATATAAATCTGGGGTACAAACACGGCTGAATAATAATGTAATATGGACCCCAAGCTTGTGGAGATCAAGCTCCACAACCAACAGTAATATGGACCCCAAGCTTGTTGAACATGATTGAGGAAGTTTGGGAAGTCTTTCTACGTACACACTGGAAATCACTAAAGGGATTTGTGTGTGGCAATGTAATGTGGACCCCAAACTAGCAATGTTTCTTTGAGGATGTATCTCCTCTAATTTTGCAATTCAAGCATTTGCATTTCAAAGAGAAAGAATCCAAGGAGCAAAAAAGCCATGAATGTGGGACTCTAGATTGGATCATATAAATATATAGGCAGTAGAGCGCCATTGAGTTTGAGGGAATATTAATCCTCCCTGCTGCTTAGCAATGACAACCAACATATTTAAGAAAAAATGATTGATTGAAAATAAATAAATATTAACCTACATATCCATGAAAAAGTACTGATAATTCATCTTCAATAATCTTCATCATATAGTAGGCATTTTAACTATATTCCTTGGAAGGAAAATTACTTTATACCTTAATTCATTCACTAATCCCTAATGTAGAAATTGGAAAAAACGTAATGGTGATTTCAATTAATTTTAAAGAAGAAAATAATATAAAAAAACTAGATTCAGAGTGTGGATGACACTTCTGTACATATAATCACCATTGAATTTTTTCTTCAAAAGTCTAGAAAGACGGAAAAGTAAATAGAGGGGATCTTTAGAGGAGAGGAATGGTGGTCAATTACCTTAGTTGTTATGCAGGGATAATGGTAGGCGACCATGATCCCACTCCATTCAGATGGCCACATTTGGTGATTTTGTAATGAACTGCTTCTACTTAATCTTTTAGGATGGTCTTTTATTGTCTGAGGTTGTATGCTTCTTCAATTGAGAAGCCAAACTATAGTTGAATCTTACTATGTTTGTCGAGGGAGAAGTTGTCTATATACCTTTAAGTAATAAGACTGTAATATTGTATAGAAAGCTTTCAAACTATGAGCGCAGAAATGAATGCTAGTGAACAAAACCTTCCAAGCAATCTTGACTAATTAACTGATACAAAAAAAACCAGATTCCCCACATTTCTATGGCATGATATCTATAGAGAAAACAGAGTCACAAATAAATTTTCCCTAGAAAAACAAAGAGATTGCATGCAAATATGCAAAATCTTTCATTGCGTTCCCTTACCCTACAAATATTTTGATTGGTTAGTAAACAACTCTTAATGGAAACAAGTAGACTGTAAAATGCCCTCTATGATCATGAAACCAAGTGTAACTATAGATTTGAATTAGATACCGAAGAACCCTCGCATCACTACGAAACCCTAGCATCACTACATATTTATTGGATTTTTCTTTGAAAAAATCCCTATTTTCCTTTATTTTCCCCTATTTTCCATCACTAACAAACCCTCTGCAGATCTATTGTAGTTTTCTTTTGAAAAAACCCTATTTTCATTTATTTTCCCTTTTTTCCCTCCCAATATTTTTTCTAATTTACTCATTCTTCCAATTCATTTATGTTTCCCTCTTTTGTCTTTTTTTAATATATATATATTTTTTAGTTTCTCTCTTTATTATATTTTTTTTGTTTTTATTCTTGTTTTTTTTTAATTTGTTAATACTAATATTACTATATTACATATATATATTAACTACATAAATATATATAATAAATATATAATATATTAATATATTAAATGGGATATAGGGAAAAGAAGGGTTTTATTATCATTTCTTTATTTTAAATTCAAAAGGGAAAGCAAAGTGATTAGGCATTATGAGGGTGTAAAAATTATTATTATTATTCAAGGATATGGGAAAGAAGGGAATTTTACAAAAAGGGAGGAATTTTTTTTTCTTTTCAAAATGGAGAATATTGGCAAGTTTTTTGTAGGGGAGAGAACTGAGCGGGACTTTATAACTTTCCAAACTTAGGTGCGAGGAAGGCCATGATAGATTGATGCATATGGAGAATTACTGGAGGTTGTGAAATTGACCATTTTTAGCTAACAGGACGCAAAATACATGAGCTTGCCGAAACAATAACAAACTACTGAGAGGGACAAGTGATGAAATTTTTTTTCAAACAAAATATGAATGCGACCAGTACGATCATCCAACCATAATGAAACCAACTTCACAACATGACAATGTCGAGAGAGAAAGACGACACATATCCAAGACTTGACTCAACCACACTATGATGACGCACATGATGCAACTTGGTAGATCTGTCGAAGGAATAATATGAAAGAAAAAATGGTGAAATAATATATGGACATGATATACGTGTCTCTAAATCCATCTACAATGATACAATTTACTAAAATTTAACACTGCAAATGGATTCAGAGACCCCTTAGAAAGGGGTCTCTGAATCCATCTGTAGTATTAAAATTTAGAAAGGGGTATCTGAATTAATCTATAGTGTTAAAATTTAGTAGATTGTATAAATTCATTGTCAAAATTGTAATTTTTCATTGTCAGAGTGACACAACTAAAAATGACCAAACAAATGACCAATTCATATTCTTAGTGTTAATATTGTTATGCAGTGATTTTTAGTTTAGTTACGTGTTATCTAGTCATATATTTTAGCCCGTGACCAAATTGTTCATTTATCTTGGTCGTCTTTAGTTGGCTCACTCAAGTTTGGTCATTTATCCCTTGAAAAAACTGTGCTGACCAAATTTTTTGGTCACTTAGTCATTTATATCTCATTTTGTACTAGTGTCTGTTTGGGGTTAGGAACCAGGTGTTTGACTTTAAGGTGTGAGTTGTGTGCACAAGTGGTGTGTAAAACCCATAGATATAGCCGATAAAAGAAATGCTGAAAGGAAATAATAAACGATGCTATGTAAAATCTAGTCTTTCATTCATCATTTCAACTAAATGTAAGCATTTGTCTTAATAACTAACTACAAGTAATTATTTATTACCATACAAATTACTAAAATAAAAAATGATGCATGTATAACAGATCTAAATGGGACCAAGAGGTGCATCAAAGACTCAAAAAACAAATTTTTCCTCAATACGGGGCTCAACAAATGTAGAACAACAGACAACTACAACAAGAAAATAGGTGCAAGCAGAACAAAAAGGGCATTACAAATAGACAGGTTTTGAAAAATCAAAGCAGGTTGTAGAGGGAAGCGAAACTTAAACTAATTTATGTAACTTTTTATACAGAATTTATAGAAATGAACTATATATCTCGATTCCTCTCGAAATAATATATGATTTAAAAAAGATCACTCAATTCCGAGTCCCAGAGTCCAAGATATCTAAGTTTGAAAATATGCAATTTCAACAATTATTTTCGCGGTCGGAAATTATGCAGACAAGGTATCTTCGCACTGGTTGATCATATTATGGCCAAATCAATGACATGGGATAGGAAAGTTTTGGGGGTTTGATTTGACATATTATATGTCATACTTCTGGTCAATAGCATGGATTCTACAACTGTTACAAAATTCACCCTCAAAATCCTACGAGAGTTAGGATCTAAGGATGGATTAGAGAATTTTTCCTGTTTCTTAGTTTGAATCTGATGGATGGTCATGGAACGGATGAAAAGAAGGAAATCCCAACAAAATAAAATGAAAAATACATGGGTAAGGATAGTCACATGGAACCATATATCTACATAGATCAAACTCGGTGGGAGTCTCCAAAACTGTGGGACTCCCTAGCGGAGTCGCCAAAACTGTAGTTAGTGTTTTCACACTAACTGGTGCTAAAAAGAACCTACTAAGACTTATGAAAATATTAGTAACAATTCAAATGCTAGTCCAAATAATGAAAAATAACCTAGAAGAAATGTACACTAAACATGCATTAAGTCAATATTAATTTAAAAAATAAAAGGTTTTTGTATTATAAAGAGCATGATATAGGACCATAAGAATACCTACAAATAGGGGTTGTTGCAGCCTTCCAAAGTAGTGTGTCCTTGGTATCCTAACAGCTCCACAATCTCCATCTACATGTCACAAAAGGTACGAAAACTCAACATATGGGTAAAAAGGACTCAATGGAATTTCAACAGAGTAATGATAAGCATAAGGTGGATACTATTTGTCTATGTCCATAAGGTGGATAATATTTGTCAATGTCTGAAATGAGGGACCTTCACATGTATATATAGATATTGTGACCCATGGTTTTGTGGCCCATGGTATTTTGTGCCCCATGGGATTAGAAAATGGTATTTGGATAAACATTATGAGTGGGTTATATCCAACTTACTTTTCCCTTTTTTATGGAATTTTCCTTGTTTGTGGGAATTTCATATTTTTGGCAGATTTTCCTTTTTTCCCATTTTTTAAGAATGTGCCAACTTCCCTCTTTTGTGGAAAGAGGAAATAGTAATGATGGGCATTTTATGATATCTTTGACATGTAAAGGCCAAAGTGGTGGAAATGAAAAGTTGAAATGATGTGTGATATGGTGTTGCTAGTGGATAATCAAAGCAGACAAACTTTTGGTGTTATAATGTAACCTGTGTTTATATCCATGATTTGCTAGACTGCAAATCACACTTCATTACAATCCACCATACTGCTATTTTCATAGCCATTACGTCTTATTTATAGATTCAATACAACCAACTGCTCATTAATGGTAATCCACAACTTCCTAATGACTTTAAGTTATTCTGTTACAGTTGAATTGACTAGGTCAACCTTGCTCGATCTCCCATTGAGCTTTTGGTCATTACATCAACTTCTCATCGACTAGTCGTTTTCCTTCCACCAAACAACCATTTTAGTTGACCAAACTTCCATTGTTTGTTGACCTCTAACTCTAGAAAAATTATACCAGTCAATTATCGACTTTGCAAGTTGATTTACATGCAAACAATATAACATTCCCAATAAATTTACTATTGAATAATTTTTTTTTGTCCCTTCGAGTTTGTGTATAATTTTCTATAGAAAGAGCTTGGACAACTTATTCACTATATAGAACCCATATGGTCATTATGATGGTAAGAAGGATTTTGGGATCATATTATTTATTTAAAAATGTTTAAGGGTGGATAACCTAATTGTTCGTGGGGATCTAAATTTGACTATTTGTAGCAAGGATATTTGGGGACCCTTGGTGAGGGTAGATATATTGTCTCATTAATTCCTTGACAAGTTTGAATGTGTAGACTGGATAGATATGTAACCTATACAACTTTTTGTCGAATTGGAATAAAACTAGTTGAGAGCGACAATGGTGGCAAAGAGTCTTGATCAGTTTCTTATTCATGAGAAACCACTTCTTCATGTGGATGTTATTAGATCCTAGGTGGGAGAGGTTAGGTTCTTTGGTCATTCACTAAGTTTCTTGGAATTTGGTATCTTGAGGGATAACCCTGGTTTCCCCTTTAAATATAACGCATTTTGGGCCCAAGAGGAGGATATCCAAGAGTTGATAAAGTATAATTGGATACCTATGGAGAGGGATGCAAGGCTCATTTTGGGTGAACAATTTTATTTGTTTTGAATATCTTAAGGATAATGTTTCTTCATGGGATTAGGAAAAAATTATACATTGGGATGGTTTGATTAGGGATGTGGAAAGAGAGATTAAATAGGTTCTCTCATCATTGGTAAATAGAGAGAGTGATAATTTTTCACAAGAGTGGCTTGTGGTTTTGAAGAAGAAATGAAATTAATTAATTTTGGATCAAGAAAATGAATGGCGACTGAAGAGTAGAGCATTATAGATCTCTACGGGTGGCAGGAATACAAAGTTATTTAATAACTATTCGCGCTTTCGAAATAGTAATAACACAATCTAGGAATTGAAGGATTATGATGGACAGAAGGTTTGAGGCTTTCAAAACCTAACATGTTTGGGTATTAATAACTTTCACAATATTTTTCAAAACCAACATAGTCTCAATTGGGGGATTATGAAGATAGTGAAATTTTTTCCTAAATTGGTGTCGGAAGAGGAGAATGAGGAACTATTTAGATCAATGATGAGAGAAGAATTATGGTCATTGTTGGTCTCTTTTTAAAATATAAGAGCCTAGGACAAAATGGTTGGATGATTGAGATCTATTTGGAATTTTTCGAGTTTCTTAGTGAGGACTTTATGTAGGTGATTGAAGAGGCTCATACTGTTAGGATATTTCAATACTCCATCCTTGTCCTACCTAGCATTATTTATTTTTCCTAGTTTTTGATGATGTCATTTTCCCCCTAGTGGTGTGTAGATGTCATCCAGGATCCATCTACCACCTTTTGAGCTCTGCATGCATCATTTTAGGACCACTTCAATCGGTTTCCTATTTTATAGGAACCTATTGAGTGTTCCAGTGCAGTCTACATGAGTTATATGACTCTTGTGCAGGGTTAGAGCTCTGAATGCCACTGATTGTGGCCTCATGTGCCCTTTTCTGACTACTATGCATGAAAAACTCACTATTTCACCCTCCTTAATCACTTAACTGATTTTGACTTGAGTTAGTTGAGTTTAGGTTCACTTCAGTTGACTTTGAGTCTTCTTGAGCACTCTAGTGTTGATAATCCCTATGCTAGACCAACTAGGCTTCGAATTCTCCCACATGATTCAAATTCTCTCCATTGTAACATCATTTTTTATTATACTAATTATTGGAACATGTGTCATTATTTCTGCTCCTATCTTAGTTCTACTGAATTATTATTCATCTGCTCTTTTTTATTGCAATTTTCACGCTTATTCAATTTTTTGCTCATTCTTTCTTTGTGAGGTATCATCAGCTCTTTAGATCTGTTGTGACTTAGAATTTCACATGGTATCAAAGCCATAGAGAAAATAGGTTGAGCTGTTGCTTTTGTTAGTTGACTAGGAGCCTCTGGATTTCCACAGCAAATCCTGGTGCGATTCCATTCAATTCATTGGAGAAATCCAATGGGGTCTATCCAGGTGTGAAGGATACAAATAAGAGTTCATATTGTCCTAAAGTAGTGCTCAGTAGTATTCTACCTCCTTATTGATATTTTTTTGTAGGTTATTCAAAGTTTCTGAGTGCAGCAGCAGTTACAACAGTTTTCTGCAGTTGCATCAGTTTTTCTACAGTAGCAGCAATTTCACCTTGTATTCGCTCCAGTAGTTGTAATGGAAAATTCAAACTCTCCTCGCTCTCCGAGGATCCTAACACCCTTCAATTATCTTGATTGGAAGGATGATATGAAGATGGTATTGTGAAACAAATCACTATATAGGGTGACAATGGGGAAGGATCCCGAACCAAAATCAGATGTGGAGAAAACCAAGTATCTGAATAGATTGGATGAAGCATTTGGTTTCATGTGTATTCATATTTCTAGAGATATAATATTCCACATCGAAGGATTGAAGACTCCAAGAGAGTTATGGTTGAAGTTAGAGACCCCCTTTGGCAAACAAGATGAGCTAAGCGGCCATATTTTGGAAAATGCGTTGATTGCTCTACAACCGAGCAGTTCTGATACCATTCAGTAGTTCTTTTCAAAATTCAAATATATGGTTATGAAATGCAAGCAGTGTGGCATTGAGAAGAAGAATGAGCAGCTGGTGCTATCCATTCTGAGCGAGCTAGGTCATGAGTTCTCTATCTTTGTCTCTACCTTCCATTATGGGTGAATGCCACTCCTTGGTTGGAAAATTCCCTCAGATATTTTCACTAAATCTCTCATCTAAGAACAAGATAATTTTATCCATATGGGTGCCTTGAAGGCCTCCAAAGATCAAGCTCTTTTGGATGGAGAACCAAAAAGTGTGTTGGGAAGGGGAAGCACAAAGGAAAGAATAAGAGGCAATCTGAACCCAAGCAGAATGGCAAGTCAAGTCCACTTGAAGGATCCTCCAACTCTAAGAATGAAAAACAAAAGGGATTTGAGAAATCCAAATGTTCCTATTGCAAGAAAGAAAACCACCCAGAGAGATCTTGCATGCATAAGAATATAGATAAGATGACCAAACTTCTTGAATAACACAACATTGCCCTCCCAAAAGATGCAAGAGAGACTAATTTTGGAAGTGAGTCTGATGGTCATGAGAGATTCCATACAATGAAGGATCGATTTTCAAAATCACAAGCCCTCCTCATAGATTCAGGAGCCTCAAACCACATGATTTCCTCCAGAGAATCATTTTCTTCTCTAGATCTCAAAGATGGTCCGATTATTCACATGGGAGACAACTCTCAGATATCTGCTGAAGGGAAGGGCACAACACAGATGGAGCATGGCAAGTTCAAGAATGTTCTATTTGATCCTTCTTTATTGTCAATTTGTTTGTATGTATATCATATGACTCACACAGGTTCATCGAATAAAGTGGTCTTTGGTACTGACACAGTTGATATTGTAGAGATCTCTACTGGGAAGATTATAGAGAAAGGGTTTGCAAACCATGCCTCCAAGGCATATGAATTATCACATTTTTTCCCATACTCTCTGCCTACCCCATCGAAATCTTATGAATATTAGAGTGGTATCTCTTCTAATGAAGATGACAATCAAGATCTTGATGTTGAGAATAAAGTTCAAGGAGATTTAGATTTAGATCCAGATCCAACACATGCTTTGAATTCATGGCCAGGGCCAATATGGGCTCGCAAAGTCCTTGTAGATGCTGGGAACACAATTGGGGATCCATCTTACAATAGAACCACCAGATATCAATATCATTAAAAACTTGCACTATGTCATGCAGATCCACTTCTCTTAGAGAAGTCCTACATGATGGTGGGGTTTGATCCACAATCTCTTGGAGAGACTTTCCATGGGGGATCTACAACCAAGCAACAATCTCAGTTGTTTGACAAAAGGTACTCAAAGGTTCATGATTTGGACCACAATGAGCCATTTGCTCTAGTAGCAAGAAGGGTTCATGAAAGACTTGTTTTGGCAAATACAAATTCTACACAGTGGGAGATGCATTACAGGAGTAGATCCAGATCTAGCACCTGCATTTTTATCCTACAAAGGAGCAGCTTGCGAATATTTTTGCAAAGGCTTTCACTGTGGAAATTTTTTTCCTTCTCTTCTTAGTATGAAGGTTCTTCGAGTTCCCATGAAGGTTCTTTGAGTTCCCTACTGCTGTTCTTTTTTTAGGGGGGTTATTTTTCCCATGATTTTTTCCCCATTTCCTTGGTCCATGGATAGTTCTTTATTTTTTTATCATTTATTCGATTGTATGGGTGACCTTTGGTGTTGTGCGGTGACCTTTGGTGTTGTGTGATTTTGAGTTTAAAATGGTTTTGGATAGTTTAAGATGATATGATCCAAAACCCTAGCCTAAGCTAGTTGATGTATGTGTCCCCTAAAAACAAAAGTTACTAAATAGATTTTAAATTAACTAAGTATTTTTAAGGCTTTAACTTACTTAAAAAAGGAGTGAAATGTGTGCATGATGGTTCCAACTATCAAAGCAAAGTGTATGAAATGCAAATCCTTTTCACAATTTCTTTTTCACTTATATTTCGAAATTAAAAGCTTGGAAATTAAACCTAAAATTTAAAAATTGGTTTTGTTTTTTCAAGCAATTTAGCATAAACAACTAAAATCTAGAAAAAGAAATGCTCTTGTTCAAAGGAAATACTTGCTTTTTAAACTTTTCTTCTTTAATAAAAGGAATGGAAAATAATGATAAATGAAACAAGAACAATATGAAAATGAAAGTATAACTAACTATACCTAAATCTATCAATCTCAGAAACCTACTCTCTATAGAAATATGAAGATAACAAACCCACAAAAGTTTCTTCCAAGAAGCAAGAAGTAACTAGGTTTGGTTAAAAAGATACTAAGTAAATAACTGACATAAAGGAGAAAGCAAATAATCAAAGAATATCACAGACATCTCTTCCACAAACCTGTGAGCATAACACGGGAAAAAATCCAATCAACAACCAAACTTAAAATAGATTTGAAAGACCTAGGCCAGTTCAAACAAGCAAACCAAAGAAAACCAAGAATAAATCTCAAGAAGAGCTCAAAACCTCAGTATAAACCATCAGACAAGTATAAAATTTCAAAATACTAACATAGAAGGCTTTCATCAACTGAGGACAAACCAAAAACTGAAACCCTAACCCTAAAGTCAAAAAATCAGGAGAAATCCACGACTGTGTGTAAAAACATTTTACGGATGGCCCGCAGGTCTGTAAGTAATCAACTCGTGGGTGCAGGGAAAAAGTCACGATTGTAATTATGTACAAGTCATGGGTATGCATTGACAAAAATAAAAAAATGAAAGAAAACTCTAAAAATACTAAGTCTAAGTGGCCAAGAAAGGTATATGAAACCTATAAAATCTTCTAGAAACTAACATGAACAATAAAAATGAATAAAAACAGTGTAGGGTTCCCAGAGCAACAATAGGAACTCCCCATTGGAGTCGCCAATTTTGTTGTGTGGTAAAACTACCTATGATAGAGAATTCAAGAGATCATCAACATACATTTAATTTAGTTACAGAGATAGGAAATTACATCGGTACAGCAAGCAATCATTCTTTTAATAAAAAGAACTAAGATATAAATTTGAAATTAAATACCTGAATGACTGGTGTTCGATCCAATATTTCAAACATCAGACTCCTACTTCACTGCTCCAAAGAGATCACCTACAATAAAACACATACCTTTCTCAAAGCTTATGACCCAAATAAAAATGAATGCTTTATAAGAAATTCATATATTAAAAACATGAAAGATCCAAAGACATACATTCATACTATGGACAAATATTTATGGGAAAATAAGTTTTTGTATTATTAGCATTAAAGGAAATCATCCAAACCTGTACTGCAACTGAAACCGTTGAAACCTGACCGTGAGTCTATGCTCCTCTTCCTTCAGCATAATTTTCTCTAGCATTTCATTACAAAAATTGGCTCTCCCTTTCTCAAGGCCCTCCCCTTGTATTTATAGCACGGCTGAGAGGATAGACTCAAAAGGGAAATTGGTTGGGCAAGTTAGGGTAGTTAGAATAAATGTCCTTAACTAATCCCTAATCATATTTAAATATTTTTCTCGTGATTTTGTTGCTTGTTTTTTTATCCAAGCATGTGGAAGGATGCACCTGCTAACTAGTAGCAGTAGTCTTAAATAAAGCAATGTAAATAAACAAATATAAATTATAGATTGATGGCAGTAAACAATAAAATAAAGAATTCTATATTAATAACAATAACCAAAATTGATTCATATGCATGTAAATAAAAATTAAAACTCTTGTATTACCTCAAATGGTGAGGATGGTGAGTTTTGGGTAGCTCCAAGGTTGAGATGCTTCAATGTCCAATGGTCTCTTCTTTTCCAATGCTTCAATGGTTGGGCAAAGCTCAAAAGATGGGCAAAGCTCAAGATGGATTTTGGCAGCATGAGGATAGGATGAAATATGGATGAAAAGTGAGGAGCCCCTATCACCTTTTTATAGTTTTTGGTGATGGGGAATACCATTATGGTTTTGAGGAAACCAATGGTATTAACCAACATGGTTTAGGTCTCTTTTTCCCTCTTTTTCCTTTTTTGAATATTTTTTTTATATTTTTATTCCCTTTTAATAGTTTTTGGGAATTTTGGACCCTTTTTTAGGGTTTTTTGTTTTTTTTGAGGAAAAATATATATTTTGAGGGGAAAAAGGTGTATTATGGTCTTTTTGGTGACCTTTTGATGGTTTTAGAGGATCAAATGGTGGAAAAAGTGGACAAATGGGTCATGTGAATAAGGGAATGAGCTAGTGAGCACTTTTTGGGTGTTAACAGATTTAGAGATACCCGTGACTGTGTCTCTTGACAACTAGCGAGTTACTCACAAGTATAGTTTCTAGCAAGACATGGGTGCAACTTCTAAGGTGATACCCACGGGTTGACTATATAGACTATCGCGGGTGACCTGTGAGATGGCTGATATAAGAGTCACAGTTTTATCTCAAAACATGTCACAAAAATAATTATTGTTTAGGAGAATGTTGCAAATTATAAAGCCAAAGAATCTATGATCAAATAGGCTCTTCCATCCATAATGTCATTTTGTGTGACCGACAAGGCAATGTAGTCATGGACGGGAAAGTGCCATTTTGGATGATAACATTTAGTCATAGTAACTAGGGCCCAGGATTCAAAGTATGGATTAAGGGGGGGTGCTAGGATATATTTCAACACTCCATCCTTTTCCTACCTAGCATTATTTATTTTTCCTAGTTGTTCATGATGTCATTTTCCCCTTAGTGGTGTGCATATGTCATCCAGGATCCATCTACCACCTTCTGAGCCCTGCATGCATCATTTTAGGACCACTCTAGTCAGTTCCCTATTTTATAGGAACCTACTAAGTATTCCAGTGCAATCCACCTGAGTTATCTGACTCTTGTGGGGGTTATAGCTCCGAATGCCACTGATTGTGGCCTCATGTTCCATTTTCTGACTGGAATGCATGATAGACTCACTATTGCACCCTCCTTGGTCAGTTAACTGATTGTGACTTCAGATAGCTGAGTTTAGGTTCAATTCAGTTGACTTTGAGTCTTTTGGAGCACTTGAGTGGTGATAATCCCTATGTTATACCAACTGAGGTTCGAATTCTCCTACATGATTCGAATTCTCTACATTGTAACATCATTGTTTATTATACTGATTATTGGAACATGTGACATTATTTTTGTTCCTATCTGAGTTCTATTGCATTATTATTCTTCTACTCTTTTTTATTGCAGTTTTCATTCTTATTCAAATTTTATGCTCATTCTTTCTTTGTGAGTTATCCTCGGCCCTTTCGATCTGCTATGGCTTAGAATTTCACACATACAATAGGGAAGATGTCAATAATTTTTAACACAACTTTATTTTCCCTTATTTTGAATATTTCCCTAGAAATTTTGATGGTTTTCATCCTTCTTTTTGCAAATATATCTACAAGATTATCTCAATGATTATTGTTGTTTAGTTGAAGCCCCTCATGTTTGACTACATATATGTGGAACAATTTGGTTTTTTGAATAGTTAATTGATCCATTAATTTATAAGATCAGCGCAAGAGAGGTTACAAAAAATAAAATCCTCACGATTACATGGCATTGTCATAAAAATGGATTTATCTAAGACATATGACTTGGTATCTTGGTTGTTTCTAACGCTACTCCTATAACATATTGGGTTCAAGATTTCTATTGTTAAGTGGATTATGGGTAGTGTTACTACATCTTCTTTTTCATTCTTGATTAATGGATAAGGGTTGGATTTCTTCAAGTTGATGAGGGGAATAAGGCATGGATGCTTTCTATCCCCATACTTGTTTCTCATGGTGGTGGAAGGATTGAGCATGGCTATTGGATTGAGCAAGGCTATTGGTGAGGGAAGAAGGAAGAGGAATTAATGGGATCTCTTTTTGTTAAGGAATACAATTGACCCATCTAATTTTTTTGGATAATGTTCTATTCTTTTCCTTTGCTCTGATGAAGATAGGAGATAATTCCAAGATATATTTAAACTTTTCTTCTTTGCTACATCAATGGTTATCAATATTAACAAATATTCCATATATATTTCAAAGGTGGATGTTAATCATGGTAACATTTGGAGTAGGGTTTTCCCCTATGGCTTGCAACCTATGGAGGAGGGTATAAAATATCTTGGATTTAAACTCAAATGCAAAAAATACAAAATATGGGATTGGACATGGCCATTGTCAAGGATAAGGCAACAATTAACATTTTGGTATAATATTTGTATTTCTATGGGTGGTCATCTGGTGCTCATTAAGTCCATTTTGGAGGCCTTTATTTTATATTGGCACATCCTTGTTCATCTCTTGAAGGATACTCTCATCGTATTTGAAATATTTGTTTGAACTATTTTTGGAAGGGGTACATTGAGTATAATGGTTCTCATCTTGTAAAATTGTATTTTATTGATGCCCCAAAGGACTATGGTGGATGGGGTCAAAAAAAAATTCCTTTTTAGTCATGCAGTTGCTCACAAGTTGTTATGGAACTTTATTATTTGGGATAGTTTGTGGAAACTCATCATGGTGGATAAATATATAGCTCCAGGGTCTATAATTGATTGGATTTGATAGCTTAATAAGATGATACAAAATGTTTTCGTCCACTGGAAGGCATTTACTTTGGCATTCCCACTCATCGGATGTTACTTGGCTTGGAAATTAGGCTCTAGGAGTAAGTTCATGTGTGGATAGATGTGATCATGGGTTGTGGTCCAACAATATTTCTTATGGAAGCATTGGTGCATGTGTTTCAACTTCAAGGTCATTGTAAGTTCAAAATGATTATTAATACCCCTCATTAATATATGGTGACAAGGGTGGCTGGAATCCCAAGAGTTGGGATTTGCAAGTAGTTGGACGAACTTATGTGAGGAATTGGTGAGAGAGATGCAAAAGGCTCATATAGGAATTT
This sequence comes from Larix kaempferi, assembly GCA_027924585.1. Lineage (NCBI taxonomy): Eukaryota > Viridiplantae > Streptophyta > Pinopsida > Pinales > Pinaceae > Larix > Larix kaempferi. Next base: position 11,517,715 of record BSBM01000087.1, read on the forward strand.
ATGAGTGTGACGATGAATTGGTGTGGGATTGAAACTGGGTTGGGGGGGATTTTACTACAAAGATGGGCTATTTGGCATTGTTTGTTCATCAACTTAGGAAACAATTTGGTGGTGGAAGAAAATTTCGAAGGTGGTGGCTCCACCTAAGAGCACACTTTTCCATTGGATGGTATTAAATCGAAAGGTGTTAACATGGGATCATCTACAAAGAAGAGGAAAAATTGGTATGATCATGTGTTCATTGTGCAGGAAACAAGAAACCAATGAGCATCTTTTCTTATTTTGCTCATTCACACAACAAGTGGTGAGGGAGGTGGAGCTTCAATTGCTTGTAGGAAATTTGTGGAATAAGAATTTGACTCAATTGTTTATTTGCAAGGCATGAACTAAAAAGTGTGTGAATAATCCTTATTTAATAAATTGGGGGATTTGGTTGGCACAAAATTCTTATTTATTCAATGGGAAGCCTATCCCCACCTTCAATTTTACTACACAAGCTTTGTCTCTATTAATCCATTACTCCTTGGCTCAGACATCTAATTTGGAGCACTTGGTTTGAGAACTAAACATAAATTCAAACATGCCATGGTGTTTTTTCAACTATGCTTATCAAGCGTTGAGTCATTGTTGTGGGATTGGGTTTGTTCTTCATCTTTTGAGAGAACACTTCTTCAAAGGAATGTTTTGTTTGAGTATCAATACAAATAATTTGGGTAAATTTAATGCATTGTTCAACACATAAAAATTGGCATTGCAGTGGGAATCACTCATTTAAAAGTTCGTGGTAGGAAAAAATATTTTTTGAAAGGTCTATTTTCACTTTTATACTTTTTGAATGATGAGAATTACAAGTAAGTTGACCCAACCTTGAGAATATATAATATTTTGGATTGTACACTTGAAATCCTGTTTTTTCTTAAAAAAAAATATTATTATAAAATTATATAATAGTAATAATAATTATTATTATTTCTAAATATCGATTTTTTGAATTTTATGTTCTCAATTTCCATGAGAGGACGGAGAGTGTCCACACTGGTGAGATACTCGCGGTTTCCCTGGAACAACATCATGGATTATGATGGGTTAGAATACTAGCATCTGAAATTGATTAAAATAATAATTAAAGTTAATTACATTATTTAAGGCCGATTTCATGTTGGGTTGAATTTAGAAAATGATAATGCTAATGATAAAGTTAATGAAAATGATAATGTTAAATGTTAGTGAGTGTATGTGAATGCACTTCACGAGTTTAACAAGTCAGGAAATTTTTAAAATTAGTTTGATTTCAACTAATGAAGATGAAATGATTTAATTAATGGTTAGTTATTTGAGATGATTTAATTAATGATTAGTTATTTGAGAGAATGTAATTACATAAAGTTTTTATTGATGTATTAATAATTGATAGCAAATATATGGATAACTCTTTCCTGATGCATGAATGAATAAATGACCAACACTTAACTTAGTCTATCAATATTATTAATCAACATATGTAATCTTTAAAAATAATAATATACCACTTATATTTTATTTAAGCTCAATTACTAAACATAATTATATATATATTTTTTTAATAATTCATACACTTAATCACCTACCCTACGCTTCGAATTATGCATATTATGCATTAAGAATGAGAGGGCCCAATTCTCTCACTTCTCTTTTCTTCGAGTGATGTATGAGTGATGTATGCTTGCCTTCCTTTTCCTATGTGACAACCTAATTACAAACGTCTTCACATTAAATTATATTCTTTCTAAATTTCGTTGTAAATTGAGTTAATAATCAATGTATTTTATTTTTAATTGAAATATTTTTATATTAATATTTATTAAGTGAGTTGAAAATTATGTATGGAAAATTAATTTAATTTATATATTTATTATTTAATAAATATATTTAGAAGTGTAAATTTATTTTTATATTAATGATTATGAATTGAGTTAAAAATTAATGTATTGAAAATTATTTTAATTTTATATATTTGTTATTTTTTTTTTGGTAAAGTGGTGGAACCACGAATTAGGCATATGTGCACATAACATGGTTGGATTTTTTGGTATCCACTAGATTAGAACCGGCGACCTTTCCCATCAATTATTCTACATCTCACAGATATTTTATATATTTGTTATTAAAAATATATATAATTATATTTTTCTAAAGAAACATGTTAATATGATATTATAATATTTATTGAAAAAAAAATAAAAGTTTGGAAATTTATTAGAATGGTAAAAAAAAATTATTATTTATGGTTAATATTTTTTAAAAAGAAATTTTAAAAAAATTAACTAAATTAAAACATTTTATAATAAAAATTATCATAATTAAAGACAATTCTTACTTATTACTTAACCTTTTTTATATGATTATAATATATAATCTCAAAATTAAGTATGAGATTTGTTTAAGTGATTAAAATACTAATGATATAAGTATGAATTAGAGACTCTATTTCCTAACTTAGTTAATGAGTAGAGTTAAAGGAGGACATCTTAGAATATTAACACAATTAGTTTTTTAACTAATTTAAAAATAAAACCTTGATGTTATAATAATATTAATAATAAATTATAAAAATTAGTTTACTATAAATAGGTTATTAATTTCATATTATGAGAGTAAAAAGAATTTATGACAAAACTTAATTTTGTAATGACATGGGAGCTGAATAACATCTCAATTTGATAAACTTATTTAAAACTATATACTTAAAAATAATATAATCAAGTAAAATAATCAAATTTATTTTCAATGTCAATTTAATTTTAAATTTAAATAATTATAATTTAATAAATATATAAGGGTTACACCTTATGTCCTACCATAAAACACATATGTTCTTTTTGTTTTATTGAATTTTCTACTCACATTTTTCCACCATCACTTCATTAATCTTTTCATGCAATACCTATTATTCTTATTATTCTTCACCCTCTCCATGATTTATAGAAGAATCAAAACCATAATAAAAGAACTTGGAAACATTCAATAATTTCTTAAAAATACTTTACATAAAGCAATTTCTCTAAATTGTAACCTATCATCCATTATTCTTTAAGATAAAACATCATCACTTTTTAGTAAAGTAAAAATTATTATTAACTTCATAACCTTTAGCCAGAAAATAAAAAACAGAAAATAACAATGCTTCAATCAAATCAAGACTTCATGCTTTGATACAGCATTATTAACATGCGGTCCATTGCCAAGGAGGTCAATTGTTTATTCAAAATTGTCTATGAGGATAATATTGGTAAGTTGATATTCAATTATACTAAATGGCAAAACGAATTTTTCACTTTTATATGAGGTTTTCATTTTGTTTATTTGTAAATGTCAGTAAATGAATTTTTCATTTAGTAAATTTGCAAATGTCTGCAAAAGGTTTTTCATGTTTATATTGGAAGAATCAACCAAAAGCTTAACTTTGTACAATGTGAGGTTAATTCAGCGGATACTATTGTTTTATCAATAATGTGAAAACATTTTACATTAACAAATATGGTTTATTATACTTCACAAACCTAATTATGCATCTTTTATAAATTGCATCAATTTGCTTTTTTATTCTTATGTATCATCATAAAAGTAGAATAAGCTTAGATTTCATTGATAATTAACCTTTATATTTTAAAACAATAACATGCATAAATTCTATTCAAAACTACATAAAACATATTGCATTCTAATCCTGTATAGCAACTGGGCCAGTGTCCAAGGTAGGATTGGAACTTAAAAACAGAAGATCTTCAGGTAAGAAAAGAAAGATAAGATGAAAAACACTGATTTTATTCTCTTTTCGCTGTGAGACACTCAGTGAGAAGCTTTGGGACATTGCTGGCTGCCCTTTTTTTATTTTATTTTTTTTGCTCTTTTTTAAAACTAAAGACTGTATAATGTTTAAATACTCAGGATTTCCAAACTTACATTTCCAGATTTAATTAACTTTATAGGACAATTTAGAACAATCCAAAAATGCCAAAAATATTTTTGAAATTGTATAAAATACTTATGATCTACTCTAAGAAAGTAAAGAGACTTTGAAGAATGTAATATAAGGATTTTTTTGAATGGAAAAAAAAACCTGGCACTATTACAAACTATTTTAACTCAATTTTATGAATTTATCCCATCTCTATTCATTTTCATTTCATATTTAAAGAAATTTAAATCTAGTTAACTCTTCGTATATCCAATAATATATCCAAAGTTAAAATAACAGTAAACTAATATTTTCTGGATAAAAATGATCCAAAACTTATTCAAAATCCCTATTTAATTGTCTCTAACAACGTAGAACAGACAGCGCGTAATCCCTAATCAACTACTCGATGGGCGAAATGACAATCTTTCCTTTGGCTCGTCCGCTTTCCTGAAGTTTGAAAGCCTCTATTACATCAGAGAATGAATACGGGCTCTTCGGATCGATCACTGCCTTCAGTTTTTCACTCTCAATGTACGGCTGCAGCTTCTCCAGGTTATGGCCACTGGGAGTTACCAAGAAAAATTCAGCTCTTGGATGAGGCTGAAACGAAGATATGTCCACAACTTTGGCTTCTTCTTTGGCCAACACATGAGACTTGCTCGATTCGCCTGCAAATGAAATAAAAACTTCCATTAGATTACAAAACTTCTACTAGATTACATTAGATTTACAAGACAAATCAGGCGAGGAAAAAAAAGTGAGTGACCGACCTATGGTGTCGAATACGAAATCGAATTTCTCGGAAACCTGATCGTAGCTCTGCTTGGTATAATCGATTACCAGATCTGCCCCGAAGCTTTTCACGAAGTCGAGTTTCGCAGTGCTAGCAGTGGAAACAATTCTGGAAGCTCCATAGACATGTTTCGCCAGTTGAATGGCCAGGCTACCAACTCCGCCCGCTCCTCCCACTATGAACACGCTCTGCCCCTTCTCAAATTTCGCTATATCGAACGCCTGCTGGGCAGTCAGTAGCGCAAGCGGCAGACTCACCGCCTCCTCGAAGGATAAATTCTTGTGCTTCGGCGCCACCCGGTCTTCCTCCACTACGGTGTACTGGGCAAGAGTCCCCAATTGCTTTGGCCTGCCTGCTGTAAAGCTCTGGATGTCGCTGTACACCTCGTCGCCAATCTTGAACTTGGAAACGCCATCCCCAACTTCCGCTACCACTCCTGCTGCATCAGATATTGAAAGATATTGGGATATGTAAGGGTTTGAACCTTGGTTGGTGAACGGTGGGCCATGACTGTATGGTCGGTTGTGTTATGCAGGCTAGATAAGCCAGCTAGGCAGGTGGGTCCCCAGTGGGCTCTTCCGGTGTTCGCTCGGAAATCTTTTCTCCGGCGATGCTTTGACCCTCGTTCGCCGTCTCTGGCCGTCGTATGAAAACCGATTGTTAGGCGCAGGTACACTGACATAATCTAGATTTTCCGATTTTTACAGCGAACTATCCTCACGTCACGTCAACATGCAATTAATACACGGGGGAGGATTTTGAACGCCGTCAACCTGTGACTTCCGTGAAAGGCTCTATTTCCAGCTACACTGTTTGCATGTTGCATGTCCATGCATGACATCGCGAGGTTCACCGAACATCAGCTTACAAGAGAGCCATTTGAATTTTGAAAATTCAAAATGCCCGCGCTCCACACATTTTGAAATTTCAAATGCTCGCGGAGTGATTGCCATTGAGGACGAGAGGATTTAAGGCGTTCGGAAGCTCCCGCCTCCATATTCAAACAGCTTCCATTGAATCCCACGAAGCCTCCATATTCAAACCGCTTCCATTGAATCCCTCGAAGATGAAACCTGTAGATCGAAGATCCTCCTCGGCCTGTGCAGGAATAAGCATTGTGAAGAAACAGGTGAAGGCTATCAGAACGAAGCTGCCATGAAATTAGCATCACCGATGGATTTTTTCGCTCAAGGGAAAGAATAAATGTATGGAAACAGGTGAAGGCTATCAGAACGAAGCTGCGCCCTTCAAGTTGTTTATTCGGAGTAGTTGATATGGACTACACGCAGGGCATATCTGTGTGGAACCCTTCAACCTGTTGATTTCGAGCGAGTATTTTTATGTTTCTTATTCATTATTTTTATATTTCATCATTTTTTTTTCTCTTCTCACAGCTTTGCCCTAGGAGTGTAGGAGACTAATACATTTCATTTTTATTTTTCATTGTTAGTTTTTGTTAGGAGCAACTCGGATGACTGTTCCTCCTTCTCGGTAAGGCAACATATATATCTATGCATGGGGCGCTCTTTACGACTCTGGTTCCTGTTGTCATGTCTTTTTATTATTATTTATAGTCTAAACAGGCGACTATTTTGCTTTTCCGACAAATTTTGCTTTATATCAAATAAGATAACCTATATCAAATACGATCGTCGATGAATGTCAATGACTCTGTTGTGCTGTTGTGCTGTCACGATTTTTTTAATTGTTAAAAGTCAATTTAACGAGATTCTAGACGCACAATATTAATGAAATTTATTCATAGAAAAATAATTTCATTTTAAATAATTTACTAAAATAATGTAATTTTAATATTTAAAAAATTTAAATGATAATTAGCAAAAGTCTTCATTTTGAAGTTTGAATGCTTATTTGTCTATAATATTAATGACTTTATCTATATAAAAAATATCATTTTAAATGCTTTACTAAAATAATGTAATTTTAATATTAAAAAAAAAGTTAAATGACAACTAGCAAAAGTCCTCATTTTGAAGTTTGAATGCTTGTTTAGCTAAGTGAGGGATTCTGTTTTTTCAAATTAAATAAAAGTATTTGGAAAAATAAAATATTCATTGAAATGGCAATCAATTAATTATTAATATAAATTTTATATTTTTGTGATTGTATTTTTTTAATACAATTTTAAAGACAAAACCTGTATTATAGAGTTATATTCAACAACTTGTCAATTAAGTGTAAATTTGGTGGTTAGGAATAATGTTTGTTATCTTCACTTAGGTTCAAATCTTGTTTTGTGATACTTGTGTCAAATTGATTATATTATCTATAAATTTACTACAAAATGCTACCACTATTTATCTAATACAATTTTAATAAAATTTTAACCCAAATTTATTTGATTATATTACCTATAAATTTACTACAAATTACTATGACTATTTATCTAATACAATTTTAATAAAATTTTAACCTAAATTTATTGGCAAATTAATATGTAAAATTAATTTGAAAAGTTTGTATTTATTTAAGTTAAAAATGATGATCTAACTATTTTTGAGTCTCAATTTTTTGATAAGATCAATGTAAATGTTTGAATATTTCTCAAAACAATAAAATAACTACAACCTAATACACCAAATCTTCCAACCTCTAACTTAGGAGGATATTGTGCACTACTTTCAAAAGTCCTCTTGAAATCTCAAATGACCTCAAACTTTAAGGATATTTTTTAAAAGATTCCAAATTCATACTATAAATTATTAGATTTAAATTTTTTGTCTTAATAGATATGAATTTTATAAATCCATATAAACTATTTATTTAGTTAACTTCAAGGGTTAGCTAACTAGGTTTAACCATCCATTCAAAGCATGTTGTCAAATAAGATTTGAATTACACTCCATCCAAATTTCAAATAAAATAAAGGAAAATATCCTACAAAATTTTGAGAAAGAAAACAAAATACAAACTCAAATAATTAAGAATCCATTAAAAATTGAACATGTCACTTGTGAAAATTGTAATTAAAATATCTTAAACAAAATAAGCTTAATTTCTAAATAGTTTAAAAAAGAAATACAATATTTTATAACTTGGGTGGGTGTCGTTAAGAACATGTGTTTCTTCCTAAGATGTCATGAAGTAAATGAAGTGAAAAAATTAAATATTATGTTCTCGGTTTATGATCATTTATAAAAAATAATAATGTACCTTTTATAATATTATTTTAATTTATATTAAAATAAATATTTTAAATTTATATATATTTATTTTAATATAATTTTAAATTTTTATATAATAAAATATTTATTTTAATATAAATTTAAATTTTTATATAATAAAATAATTAAAATAATATTATAAAAAGGTACATTATTACTTTTTATAAATGATCATAAACCAAGAACATAATATTTAATTTTTTCACTTCATTTACTTCATGACATCTTAGGAGGAAATACATGTTCTTAACGACACCCACCCAAGTTATAAAATATTGTATTTCTTTTTTAAACTATTTAGAAATTAAGCTTATTTTGTTTAAGATATTTTAATTACAATTTTCACAAGTGACATGTTCAATTTTTAATGGATTCTTAATTATTTGAGTTTGTATTTTGTTTTCTTTCTCAAAATTTTGTAGGATATTTTCCTTTATTTTATTTGAAATTTGGATGGAGTGTAATTCAAATCTTATTTGACAACATGCTTTGAATGGATGGTTGAACCTAGTTAGCTAACCCTTGAAGTTAACTAAATAAATAATTTATATGGATTTATAAAATTCATATCTATTAAGACAAAAAATTTAAATCTAATAATTTATAGTATGAATTTGGAATCTTTTAAAAAATATCCTTAAAGTTTGAGGTCATTTGAGATTTCAAGAGGACTTTTGAAAGTAGTGCACAATATCCTCCCAAGTTAGAGGTTGGAAGATTTGGTGTATTAGGTTGTAGTTATTTTATTGTTTTGAGAAATATTCAAACCATTTACATTGATCTTATCAAAAAATTGAGACTCAAAAATAGTTAGATCATCATTTTTAACTTAAATAAATACAAACTTTTCAAATTAATTTTACATATTAATTTGCCAATAAATTTAGGTTAAAATTTTATTAAAATTGTATTAGATAAATAGTCATAGTAATTTGTAGTAAATTTATAGGTAATATAATCAAATAAATTTGGGTTAAAATTTTATTAAAATTGTATTAGATAAATAGTGGTAGCATTTTGTAGTAAATTTATAGATAATATAATCAATTTGACACAAGTATCACAAAACAAGATTTGAACCTAATGAAGATAACAAACATTATTCCTAACCACCAAATTTACACTTAATTGACAAGTTGTTGAATATAACTCTATAATACAGGTTTTGTCTTTAAAATTGTATTAAAAAATACAATCACAAAAATAGAAAATTTATATTAATAATTAATTGATTGCCATTTCAATGAATATTTTATTTTTCCACACTTTTATTTAATTTGAAAAAACAGAATCCCTCACTTAGCTAAACAAGCATTCAAACTTCAAAATGAGGACTTTTGCTAGTTGTCATTTAACTTTTTTTTTAATATTAAAATTACATTATTTTAGTAAAGCATTTAAAATGATATTTTTTATATAGATAAAGTCATTAATATTATAGACAAATAAGCATTCAAACTTCAAAATGAAGACTTTTGCTAATTATCATTTAAATTTTTTTAATATTAAAATTACATTATTTTAGTAAATTATTTAAACTGAAATTATTTTTCTATGAATAAATTTCATTAATATTGACTTTTAACAATTAAAAAAATCGTGACAGCACAACAAGAGCACAACAGAGTCATTGATATTCATCGACGATCGTATTTGATATAGGTTATCTTATTTGATATAAAGCAAAATTTGTCGGAAAGGCAAAATAGTCGCCTGTTTAGACTATAAATAATAATAAAAAGACATGACAACAGGAACCAGAGTCGTAAAGAGCGCCCCATGCATAGATATATATGTTGCCTTACCGAGAAGGAGGAACAGTCATCCGAGTTGCTCCTAACAAAAACTAACAATGAAAAATAAAAATGAAATTTATTAGTCTCCTACACTCCTAGGGCAAAGCTGTGAGAAGAGAAAAAAAAATGATGAAATATAAAAATAATGAATAAGAAACATAAAAATACTCGCTCGAAATCAACAGGTTGAAGGGTTCCACACAGATATGCCCTGCGTGTAGTCCATATCAACTACTCCGAATAAACAACTTGAAGGGCGCAGCTTCGTTCTGATAGCCTTCACCTGTTTCCATACATTTATTCTTTCCCTTGAGCGAAAAAATCCATCGGTGATGCTAATTTCATGGCAGCTTCGTTCTGATAGCCTTCACCTGTTTCTTCACAATGCTTATTCCTGCACAGGCCGAGGAGGATCTTCGATCTACAGGTTTCATCTTCGAGGGATTCAATGGAAGCGGTTTGAATATGGAGGCTTCGTGGGATTCAATGGAAGCTGTTTGAATATGGAGGCGGGAGCTTCCGAACGCCTTAAATCCTCTCGTCCTCAATGGCAATCACTCCGCGAGCATTTGAAATTTCAAAATGTGTGGAGCGCGGGCATTTTGACTTTTCAAAATTCAAATGGCTCTCTTGTAAGCTGATGTTCGGTGAACCTCGCGATGTCATGCATGGACATGCAACATGCAAACAGTGTAGCTGGAAATAGAGCCTTTCACGGAAGTCACAGGTTGACGGTGTTCAAAATCCTCCCCCGTGTATTAATTGCATGTTGACGTGACGTGAGGATAGTTCGCTGCAAAAATCGGAAAATCTAGATTATGTCAGTGTACCTGCGCCTAACAATCGGTTTTCATACGACGGCCAGAGACGGCGAACGAGGGTCAAAGCATCGCCGGAGAAACGATTTCCGAGCGAACACCGGAAGAGCCCACTGGGGACCCACCTGCCTAGCTGGCTTATCTAGCCTGAACGTACAGGCGAGATAAGCTCAGCCGGCACAGCCTGCATAACACAACCGACCATACAGTCATGGCCCACCGTTCACCAACCAAGGTTCAAACCCTTACATATCCCAATATCTTTCAATATCTCATTGGCTAGGCTTAGTAGCTGTACATTAATGGTACACCGCACAATTCCTTGCTCATGAGCGTACGTAATTTTAAAAAATAATCTCATAATCAAAACCCTTAATGGAATTTTAACCAATTCAGAAATAATTGATATTAAAGCTAGCCATAGTATCGATTATGACTAAAATAAAACTCTGGAAAGAACCAAAACCGATCATTTTGCACTTCTTAAATCTTAATAACAAAACAAATTTCCGCGTAAACCCATTTAATGCCAAATCTATTCAACTGTACTGTATCGCCCCTAAATTTGTTTCCTTAACCAATGAGCCCAGATATATATTAAAGAACCAAACCTTCAGAAATATATTAAAGAACCAAACCCTGAATTGCAGGATATGAGCCCAGATATATATTAAAGAACCATACCCTCAGAAATATATTAAAGAAACAAACCCTGAATTGCAGGATATGAAGCATGGAATGATCTTAAAGCATTAAACCTACATTGCACGACACTATCAGCTATAACTGGACTGTGACACAAGTAATTGATAACCTACAATCTTTGACCGACAATATCAAGGAACCGAATGTTAAATATCAAACCCGATGTACAGCAAATTATCCATTACAAGTATATATTAAAACCTTGGGAGAATGGAACAACTGATCTTCCATTTGTTTATAATAATAACACCAAAACAAATTATCATAACATATTTAATGTATTAAACCCCAAAGTTTAAATCCTCTATAAACGTAGATTGCAGATTAGAGAACCAGGTTAAAATAAATCTTAAAAACCCAAACTGAAGAAGGGCAGCCAAGCACATCGAATTAAAGGAAGCTTTTGACAAAAAAAAAAGCATTGTATTGTGAATACCGGAAAGTCGCAATCAGCGCTTCTGAATATGCCCTCTCGTTTCTTAAAGTCGACGGGATTGAGAGCGGCCGCTCGGATTTTAAGTAAAATCTGGCCCGGCCCGGGCTTTGGAACAGGAAAATCCCCGAATTGCAAGACGTCTATGGATCCATATTCTTTGTAGAACCACGCCTTCTGCATTTCACTTGTATCTTCTTTCAACCTGCGCTCAGTTTTTCTCGTTTTGATATGAACGGAGAATCAGACACTGAGAGAACTATGGTGAAGCAAATACTGGGGAGTGGTTGTGTATTTCTAGCCATCGATGAGTGATTGGTCAATGTTAAAGAACACGTCAACATCAAGGAATGAGTGCTTAAAAAGCGAATAAAATATTTCTTTTATTAAATAGATTTTAAAATCCATTTAATTAAAGGTGTAAGCTAAACTCTTTTTTTATTACTTAAATAGTCAAAATATTACTTAAATAGTAATTTTGACTGTATAACTAGATTTAGTGGTCTACTTGGACTATCTGGATTATGTAATTTCAACATTTCAACAATCCATCCAGCTGATTCAATATAAATGACATATAATTTAATTTAGGTTAATTCTAACTAACTCACTTGGTTAAAGTGTGGTTCTTCTAAGTGGTGATTTCTCAATCCAACCAGTAAGTCAGGAAAGTTTGATCTAACACAATATATATATAAAATTTAACTTACACTTTTTGTAAATTTTATTATTTAAAATAAATTAATAATTTTTAAAATTATTTTTTTAAACAAATAAATTTATTAAATAATTTATAAAAAGTTTATCCAAATTTTTTAAACTACCTACCATCCACCATACATTGCATCTAGACATCAAAAGACTCCTAACCGTCATACAACCCATACAGTCGAAATGTAATGATTAATGACATGGCAACACAAACCGCGATAGCACCTCATCATGTCGTGTGCCGTGACGCCTTTTAATATGTGGACACTTTTCATTATCTTCAAATCCTTCTATTCACATTGAAATGCTTCGAAGTCATTGAATTTGTGATTCAACATAATATAATGCCTTTCAAATTAAAAACAATTTGTTTTTAAAATGGTTAATATTCAAAATTATCTTTAAAAATTTTGTTGTTTGAATGGATGCTTTATCTAAATTTTCATTATCATATTTAAGAGTTTAAAATCATTTTATGTGTTTAAAATAGTGTAGGGTTTAATTCAATTTATTAAATTTTTGTATATTTATTTAGTTTTAATTAAATTTAGATTATTATTTAAATGTTTAAAATTATGTATTTTAAATTTTAGAGTGATCGTTGATAGGTTATGTGGTTTACTATTTAATATTAGTCTATTTAAATTTGGATCATTAAAATTTTATTAATTTACATGTGTTTTCTTCTAGGAAGTTATAGGGGTCTCATACACCAAATGTGACCTTGAAAATATATTATTATTTTATTACTATGCAAATATAAAAATTTGTTATTACTTTAGCTTAAAATTTCACTTGAAACACTATAGGAGTGAGTTAAAAAGTGAATAAACTCAACTTTTTTAATTGGTTTATTTTTTCGATAAGGTAAGGTTCTACCTTGTTATACTCATTTTTTTGAAATTTGAATGTGGTTAGGCTTTAAATGGGTCAAAATCCCTAAGGACATATTTCCTTGGTTAAAGTTCTCATCAATCAAGTGGAACTATAACTTCCACCAAATAGCTTACCATATTTCAAAAAGAAATTAAGTAGAAAAAATGTTGAGTTTGTCCAATATTTAACTTACTCCAAAAAAGTTATATTCGATCTCGTTAATCTCTACTTTGTATTAACAAATCCCAAATCCCATGAATCTATGCCTTGCCTCATATGGAGGTGAGTTAATGTCAATGTTGCTAGTTTTTCAAGAAAACTTAAGCTAAGTAGAAAAATTAGATTCACAAATCCCATGAATCTATGTCTTTTCTCATATCGAGGTGAGTTAATGTCAATGTTGCTAGTTTTTCAAGAAAACTTAAGCTAAGTAGAAAAGTTAGATTCACAAATCCCATGAATCTATGTCTTCCCTCATATCGAGGTGAGTTAATGTCAATGTTGCTTGTTTTTCAAGAAAACCTAAGCTAAGATAGAAAATTTAGAAATCGCCACTACTAATTTATGCTAGGACTTGCAAGATCAAGTAATGCTACTACCAATTTTAACATAATTTGAACACTTACTTATATTTCATATAGAAATTATTTTTCATATAATATTTATGTGTCTCGAAACAAACAACACCATGTTATCACCACCTTCATCGCAGATCCCCTCAACAAACCACTTCAATGGGGTTTTATTTTATAGTTACACGTAGTCTAAAAACTTTTGGTAACTTATATTGAAGTGATACAATGAGAGCCAATTGGCTTTAAAGTTAAATGGGAAAATTAACCTACAACAAAGTCAATCCTAAGATGGATTTCAACATGAAAATTTTGCAAAGCTTCACCACCTTGATTGAATGATCTTTTAGAGTATCCTTACAAATGAAAATGAAGGAAAACAAAGAAATACAAGTTTAACTTTATATATAGAGTAATAAGTTGTCAATTGGTTGTAGCTCGAGTGGTTGAGAGGAAAATTTGTTTCTTTCCATGCTTGGGTTAAAGTCCCACTTTATGACAGGTTTATTCTTTTTTAGTCAATTATTGTTGAGCTCTTGACCTAGTCTTGAGCCCTAGAGAATCTAGTTTACTCGAGTACCATCATCAAAATGGGCATAGGAGATTCAATTGTTGACCAATATCTTATCATTTTTATTCATAAAGGGAAGTTTTAAATTGTGAAAAATCAATACAGTATATTTTTTCATATTAAGGAAGGGAAATGAATTTTGTAATGAAAGAAATTTTATAAGTATTATTTTGGAGGGGACACATGGGGTGGGGAGAGTGTTTAAGTATTGCATGGTTGTTATAAGTACTGGGAGTTGGCTTGTTGGGAAATAAATTGATGCTCAATCAGCAGTGTTGAAGATCCCTTTACAAAGTGAAAACCGACAGTGATGTCAGGCCTTTATCCCTCAAGATCACTGAAATTCTTCATATGACAAGTGAGATCTTAAGAGATAGATCCCATATGTCAGATACCTCTCTCTCTCTCTCTCACACACACACATATGGAAAATGATATTAAGAACCAGATCCCATATGTCACATGCCTCTCTCCCTCTCTCTCTCATGGAAAATGAGATTAAGAACCAGATCCCATATGTCACATACCTCTCTCTCTCTCATGGAAAATGAGATTAAGAACTAGATCCCATATGTCACATACTCCCCCCCCACCTCTCTCTCTTATGGAAAATGATATTAAGAACTAGATCCCATATGTCACATACCTCTCTCTCCCTCTCTCTCTCTCTCTCATGGAAAATGAGATTAAGAACCAAATACCATGTCACATACCTCTCTCTCTCTCATGGAAAATGAGATTAAGAACCAAATCCCATGTCACATACCTCTCTCTCTCTCTCTTATGTCAAATGAGATTAATAACAAGCATGGATCCATATTGAAACCTAGATCTATCAAGCACCAAGAGGGATCCAATTTCTTGAGGTGTAAATTTTTTTTAAATTTTACACATCAAGAAATGAGATCCCTCTCGAATCCAGGTTTAAGATGGATCTATGCTGGTTTAAGAGGGATCCAAAAAATTCATATAATCCATGTGGAAACCACTAGTAAAAGAAAAATGAATTTAAGACAAAGAATCGTTAATTCCCCTGCCGAAGATGAACGATATGTTCAAGCAAAGGATAAATTACAACAACATAATTTAGAAAGGAGGCATAAAGTTTATCATTTGGAGGATGATTGACTTCTTACAGATAACAATAGACAAGTTATATTCCTAATTATGTGTATTTGAGAAGAATTATTATGGATGAAATTCATAAAATTCCATATTTTGTCCATCTAGGATACTAGAAAATAATTGCTACATAAATTATGTAATATTTTTGGCCAAGAATCAAGAAATATGTTGTTGAATATATTTCCAAATGTATGAAATGCCCCCATGAAAAGGATAACCATCAACACCCTATAATTGTATTGCAATCCTTGCCAATTTCACAATGGAAATGGAAAGTGGTAACCATGAATTTTATCATGCGGTTTCCAATTACTTCGACAAAGAATGATTCTATTATTGTTGTGGTGGATAAAACATCTATGGTATCATATTTTATTCCAGTTAAATCTACTCATAAGATTGATGAAATACAAAATATATTTATGAAAGAAATATTTAAATTGCATGCTTTACCCAAATCAATTGTATCTGACCGAGATGCAAAGTTTAAATCTAACTTTTGGGGAATAAAAATACAAATTTCAATACAGATCTAAGTTTTAGTACTTCCTACCATCCACAAACATATGGGAAAATAGAAGAATAAAATCAAGTGATTGAATACATGCTTTGCATGTATGTGATGGACAAACAATCCAAGCAGGAGGATTGTCCACACTTGGTAGAGTTTGCATATAGCAATGGCCATCAAGAAACATTGAAAATGACCCCATTTCAAGCTTTATATGACAAAAAATGTAGGAGACCAATAAGTTGGCATAATCTAGTGAGAAAAATTATGTTTGGGTCCTAAATTCTTAAAGAAATAGAAGAAGAATTTGCAAAAATTAGGCAGAATTTGAAGGCATCCCAAGACATACATAAAATCTATGCATATAAGAATAAAGTGCATAGGGAATTTAATGTTGGGGATCATGTTTACCTATAAGAGAGGTCAAATAAGAGTTCCTTGAAGCTTGGAAATTGTGCCAAGTTGTCACCAATATATTGTGCTCCATTTGAAGTGCTTGAGAGGATACAACTAGTTGCATATAGAATTGCATTTCCTACTTGTTACATGGTACCAGTACCAGTGCACCTTTGGATGAGTCCCCAAGGAGAGGGGGTCTTTTTTTCTTTTTTTTCTTTTTTCTTCTGACCAGGAGGGATGTTATCCAACATTTTCTGAGTGGAGGTTGTGGAAAGACCCTTTGGTCCTTCTCCTGGGAGTATCATGGCTTAGTGGCATTGCTGACTGCATCATTAAAGGGATTGAAGTTCTGAAGTTGGTGTCTAGGGATCCTAGGGGTGGGTGATGTAGTCACATGACCGCCCGCCTGTATCATTAATTTGGTGATATTTCTCTCAGCTCTAAGGCCTTTGAATATCTTCTAGGTCACCACCCACACCCTCCTGGTCCCTCTGCATCATAATGCCCTCTTTCCTTAGGCTTCTTCTAATGATGATGTCATCTCTTGTACCGAGCCATACTGCTTGATATGGGGGGGGGAGTTAAGGGATTATCAATACTGTTGAGGTTAGATGGGGCATGATGTCCCCCCCTTCCTGATCCAACCTTCAGTTCGGAGTATTTTGCTCATTTGTAGTAATTTTAGTCACTTTTGGGTGAACTCTCAAAAAATGCCCCAAGTTACCCACATATTTGATAATTTTATATTATTTTATGTTATAATTTTAAGTTGACATGTTATAATCTCAAATTGAAATTTTAAAGGCATGTCAACCTATTTTTATGTTAAAAGTGAGTGTGTGATCATATAATTAAAATCTCCTCACTTCATTTTTACACACAACTCATGGGATAAAACTCTTATGTTACTTTCTTACCCTAGAAAGGGCCTTATGAAGTGATGCACACCTCTTGAAGGAAGATTATTTTTGTCTCTTGGATGAATTTGGATGCACTCTTTGTCTTGCTAATGCTATGTGGATGCTATAATAGTTGGAATAACTCATGCTCAAGTAAGTCTTTTTCATCTTGAAGGTTTTCTTTGTGAATGGTAGGTAAATATTGCATCTTGATTGATTGGATGGTATCGCTAGGGATGCATTCTCTTTGAATAGGGCCATCTATCTACTTTTCTATCCCTTACCATAGTTGAAACGCTTCCAAATGGATTTTTTTACAAATTTTAGCCTTGGAGATCAAATTTTTCCCTAGTTTAGGCTCTTGAAACCATCCCTAGAGGTTGTTTCAAGTAGCCCTAACCTAGTGACAAGGATTATTTACCTCCAAGAGGAAGGATGGTAACCTTCCTCTAATGCTAGGGTTTGAGGTAACATCCATTAAGACCCTAAGTTGGTCTATCCTTCTACACATCAAACCCTAGTTTGTAAATTTGTACATATTGTTGTTAGGTTAATTTTTGCATTTTATTTTTTAATTAGATTTAATTTCTGATTTTTGTACATAAGTTAAACCCTAACAGTCCTAACCTAGCTCTAACTAACCCTAGCGAACCCTTTTTCTTCCTCCATCAAGATTCACTCCTCTTCCTTTCTACTTCGCCTCCCTTCCTTCTCTCTCCTCACACCTCCTCTCTCCTCTTTTTCTTATTCATTGTCCCTCTTTCCCCTCCTTCCTCTCTTCTTTGCTCCCCCTCTTTTCCTTCACTTCCTCCTCTCCTGTTTCTTTCTTCTCCCTCCTCTCTCCCTTCCTTCTTCATCCTCCTTTCCTCTTCCCTCTCCTCCATCATCTGCCATCCCTAAAAGGGTTCAGTATGACTTTTCTAAGGCTCGAAATCCCTTCTTTAGGGCCTCCTTTCCCTTAGTCCTCACCTAAGAGGTCTTGGTATCATATTTGGCGCCTTTTCAAAGGTTGCAATAGCCTGTAAAGTGAGCCCTTTTCTATTGTTTATAAGTCTGCTAGGGCAACAGACATACACAATCACAAAACCCTACTTCCTTTGCTCAACACCTACACATTCAAGCAAACAAGGTTAACCATTTGATACATCCATATAATACATTAAATAATTCCCTATTGAGGTCTGAAAACTACTTAATAAGAGGTATGAAACCATCTTTTTACAGTCGGAAAATATCTGTCTACTTGTATGCACAAAGCAATTAATGTTTGAAGATCATTGTTGTTATAAATTGGTATCAAAGAGGGTACCCTACTGTTGTTAATGCTATTGCACTTGGTCTTAAAAACATACTATGATTGGCTACTGACATAACTCTGATAAAATTACAATATGGTGCATTCAAAGTGCAAGTAATATTGCTCATCTTCTTCTTGTATATTTTGATTACTTTGCAATTATTATAAGTTGATATTGACAACCCTGCTATACTATTGTATATGTCCTTATTTACAGTTTGAGGACTACTATTATTGGGGTCATATAGATGGTTAAGTGTTAAGACCTATCTTGGAACCATTTGTTATACACCTTACATTTAAACTTATTGCTATTATACACAAGTGTTTGGACTGTCATTAGCATATTGTATTAACTTTCGTACTGCATTATCATAATTCTTATTCCTTGGTGACAATCATACTTTCTTGTCTTAAGATGATTTATGTCACATAGTAAATGTCAAGCACTTGTAAATGATCTTAGCAAATGTCAAGCACTTGTAAATGATCTTAGCAAATGTCAAGCACTTGTAAATGATCTTACTTGAGTTGGCATTGACTGTCACCACATTGACTTGATATATTTGGCATCTACAAAGTACCTAATTATCTAGTATATCTTCTTCATTCGAAAAAACATATTGATTAAGGCACTGGTCACTAACTCGTTATCTAGAATACATAGCTTCTCTTGGCCTAAAGTGTTTACAGATGATTGAAGGGCTCTCCCCTTGGAGGTTCTGAATCTCCGAAGCAGTTTGGAGGAGTGACTAAGGTGACATTGGTCACATTCTCCTACATTTGTTCATCAGAAACTAGCCCTTCTAGTTCATCTGATATCACTACTAATGGTAGAGCTCACAATTTTTTCCATGTTTCTTTTTTTAGAAAATATGTACATGATCCTAACCATGTGATTGATTGAAATGGATTTAGGTGGAACCAAAAGGAGAGTTCCAGGTAGATACACTATTCATCCTCCAAAAGAAAATAAATTTGCTCCAAATCCAATCAATCAGTTAGGTAAAGGTGCGATGGAAGAATTTTGGTCCCATTGAGACTTCATGGGAGCTAGAGGATACCATGATAGAGGCATATCCAAATTTTCTGATTTTGAGGAAATACCAAGGATAGTGTTATTCTAAGGGGGAGGGGACTGTAATACCCCTTGTTTTGACACTTGGAATGTATTGAATCAAATTATGTAAAATGATGTAAATAAGATAGCATGGATTTCTACTATGGAGCTCAAGGTCGAGGCCCAACTAGTGAATGGATAGGCATGTATAATTTAAATATTTCTATCTATTCCATGCGATTAGCTTGTCATAACGACTCAAAATCTATGGGATATGAAATTCCTTGTTTCCAAGTGTAATCCTTAGAATTCATCCATTTATGCCATGTTTGTTAAATGAACCATTTACCTCCTCTTGACTTATTAAATCCAATCATTGAAGGCACGTGTGAGGTTTGTGGGAAAGTATTCTCATGTAGTTATGGAAGCATGTGATTAATACTTTTATGAAAATTTTAAGGGCCCTTCCTTTTATGGTTAGAAGTAATATAAATTTTCTTTTCACTAATACACTCATTTCCATTAAATTATACCACTCATTTCCATGCAAAATTCATAAACTATGTAGCTTTCATGTTGTTTCCACCATTGACAATTAACCATACTATGAAATTAAATAGAATTAACATTATGATGAGCAAATTGTAGAATTAGATTGAACAGGATTGTCGTAGATGAGCATAGAGGCTAGAATTATAAGAACCTTTACCCACTATTTATTTTGTACTCTAGGATGCTTTAGAATCCATGAATTGATTTTACTGGAGGTTCTCTAAAAGAATATAGAAATATGGACACATTCTACACACATTGAAGAAAATAAGGATTGGGTACTCTGAGGGACTATTGATAAAAGAAAGAGCAAGAATTCCTTCTATTGTGTGGGGTGGCGAGAGAGAGTTCCATGGTTGGTATGGATGAATGTGATGCATGTGGTGCTCAATGGTGAGGAGAATGACTAAGCATGAGAGGAAATGGGTTGGGTTGGGAGAGAGTGAAGCCTATAGGTGTTTCCTTCACCCTGGTGGTCTCGTAGCTTGGATCGAGGGTGGTATATATAGATGATACCTACAATTGGGTGGAAAATTATTCTTACAAAACCAATTGCTTGGATATTCTTCAAATTAAAGAGATAAGTATTCTCTGTTGTCTATTAATATGCAATGATTATATTTATGTTATGAATATGTTTTCTTATGCATGATGTGTTTGCGAATATAGTTTTAATTTTGTTTTATTTCATACTCATGCACTTGCACATGCATTTATTAGTTTATGTTATCCATGGGAGGCTTAAATTGGTTATGAATTTGAATAATGGCCCCATGGGATGAAATTCTAATTTTTATAGTCAGAATGATGGATGGGGATGCTACAAAATCACTTTTTGATCTTCGAATAGAGACTTCTATATAAGTGCACTTTATTTTTGTTGTGATGAATGAAACCAAGGCAGTATTAGGATCATGGATCTATTTGAGTAAATTTTTCATCTAATGGCAATATTCGGATCATATACCTTTTTGACTAAATGATTTATATCATGATAGGATTAGGATCCTTGATCTCTCTGAATGAGGACTCCATCTCATATGAGAACAAGAAGACAAAATAATATAATTTAATAAGTGTTTCAACAATGATCTGCGATCTTCCACATCACTCACTAATGTACATGACAATGCTTTCATATTCATCACTAGTTTTGGTAGTAGCTCCTTTGTAAAAACCCGTCACACCACATGTTGTTGTCTACTCTTAAACATATCTCATGAACTACAATCCACAATTAGATGAATATAAATATATATTTGGTTTCTTCTCAAATTCATGAAAAATTCTACACAATGACTACTTTTCCTAGTAGTTGCATCTCATTATGGAAGAGGCTTATAAAACGACTTGGATACTCTCTTTTTCACCCATGACCTTTTCTCTAGCACATTAATCAATCTTCGTTTTTTACACATCCCATGTATTACACCATGAAACTCCCAAAAATAAAAAATAAAACCATCAACTTTGATACCATTTGTCCAGAACTAAAGTAGCCCAACCATTAAAGGTTCATACACAATATTGAACCATAAGACCACAAGATATCCTGAAAAATCATATTGTATTGATCTCACATCAATGGTACCTTTCTCTCATAAGAAAATATTACAATGGGATCCCTTTATATAACAATAGGTGACCATTACCAACCATCCATAATAGGATTTTATGTTCAACCATATTCATAACTATCTCCCATGACATCTCTCCTTAAATATGTCAAGTGATCCCATGAGATCCCCATCCCTTACTTATTTCTTTGTCTCCATTCTTGATGTTGTCACATACACATGTGCATAATATTCATTGTTACATATTATAATGTCACCATTAAATATCACATGTAGGAGTTAATTGTTCTTAACCTTACCAAATCCTTGAATGTTATGCTCTACATTCCTCTCATTTGAAAGGTTTGATTTTCGACTTGTTTGATGCCATGATAAATATCATCAATATCCACCCTTGGAATAGAAATTGCATCATCTTTTAGACCCAACACTAATGTATCTTCTTCTACTTTAGCCATGTACCCTAGGGGATTTACTAGAAAGAAAAATTGAATAAACACTAATTTGAAGGACATATTCCTTAAAGGATTGAGCACGCTTCATTAAACTTTTAGTCTCAATTTACCTCTTATCTAAGTTGATGTCTAAGCTTTGTGGGAAAAGCATTCTCATAGAAAATGAAAATGATGGGAAATTAAGAAATATATGCTATCGAATTTTACAAGGATCCTTACAATCACGAAGGTGGATTCCTTAATCATCGATTTTCTCTTCATGTGAATACTATTGATTTTCATGAACACAAAATGTGGAAACATTATTGGCCAACATTTCTCAACAAACAAAGTCTATAATACATATCATTTGGTGATCCTTCCAAGAAGCATAGAATAAAACAATTCATGCACCTTCCCTCTCAAAATTTGAATGAATAGTTTTCAATCTACATCATCATCTCCAACATTGTAGATTCTACATGCCCCATTGAATTGAATCAAATGCTACACCATGGCTCTAGAATTGATTCCCAATAAAATCGTAAATTTCTCCATATAAATATTTGGAAAAGGGTGTACCTCCCCTTGCAAATTGAGGGTGATACTTTGTTGCCATTTTTTTTCTTTGGGGACATAAATTTTCACTTATAACTTGAATAGTCACTAATTTTCTAGGAGGAGAACACAAGGGAGAATCTCAATATAAATCAATATTCTTGGAGGATTTATTATGAAAAAATCATTTTAACACTTGAAATATATATAATAGTGGAAGAATAAACGAATTGTTTTAAAAATCTTAAGATTTAAGATTTTGGTCGTCAAGGAGTTCAACACCTTGAATCTTGGAGTTCAAAATTATGAAACTTGGATAGTTATTGGCTCTTTTCTCTTTGGAACTAACTACAAGCAGTTAGTTCCAAACGCACTACGAATTAAATGTTTAGTTCCATCAAGGCAATCTTGAACGAAATTTTCAATATTCATGGTATTCTATTTATCCTCCTCAAATAACATTGGCATAGGACACTTCTATGTTATTCCCCTCAAAGAGTTGGGCCATATTTCAGAAACATGCCCCATCCAAGAAGGCCCATCTATGTTCATTACCATGCCATTGGTTGTGCTACCAAGGATTGTCCCAAACTACTTGAGAAATGGGAGGTCAAGCCAGAAAAAGGAATGCCAATTTCAATAGTTATGATCCACAATCTATTAGAGATCAGAATAATTTTTTGAAATATCTATAAATTTTTCAAAACTTTCTTGGAAGGAAATATAGTTTTTTTCAACACAATGTGATCTTTCATGAAAAAAATTAAAATTTCTTTCTTTGTTCTTCATGGCAAAAAGACTGCAAGAATTCTTCCTCAAATGCCCCATGCTTAAATTTTTCTTCTCGAATTGGTTTGTGAGAGAACAAATTGATGATGTGATCTTGTGTTTAATATCAAATACAAAAGGATAACATTCATATATTTCCAAAAATATGAATCAAATAGATTTTAGTTTCCTAATAAATTATAATCCTTCTTGGAAACATTTCACACTTTTTGAAAACAAATCTTCCACAATGGAGTCACCAAATGTTTATCACTTTTTCTTAGAAAAGGAAAGGGAGAAATGTTGAGGGTTACCTTTTGGGGAACAGATAGAAACCTTGGTATTTTTGTTTCAAATATTTTTTTGACTAAAAAACTCTTTTAATATTTGTCTTTGTTAATGTATGAAAATGGAAGGATGCTATATAATAAACTTAAAAATGAACATTTGGAATTCTAATAAGAAACAAAGTATTTCCTATTTAACAATGTTATTAGTCGTACACAACTAGACACCTAAGAATCGAATACAAATATGTAATACCTCAATTTTGACCCTTAATGAAATATTGGCTTTTAATCTAAATATTGTATACATGCGATATATGTTTCCCTAGCGTGGAGCTCAAGACCAAGGCCCCGCTAGTGTATGTTCGGGTTTTATTTAAAATGGACAAGTATTTGACATTTTGCCATCCATGTACTATTAAGCCATGGAACATTGTAAATGATGTAAATATTTAATATTTCAATAAAATACCAAAAGTGGCTTTGGAAACAATGAATGAGAAGGGGCCATGTGTATTCCACTAGGAAGTGGTGAGGGAGTTGTGGGGATGAACCATATGCTGCCAAATGTCATTGTGAGAACCCATTTGACTTTCATTGCTGACATTTAATTTTGTTGTAAGGAAGTTGTTGAAGAATTCAGTCCATGGCTTCATTGGAGCATGGGTAGCCCATAAATTCGTATGGCAAGTATGGGCTCTGTTTTTCTTGTACCACAAGTAACCCTACCTCATGGGAATGGGTTCTTCCTCATTCCCATTCCATTGTTGAACATCCCAGCATTAGTTTTCATCCACGACGAATGCCCAACAATGAGAAAAAACAAAAATGGCAACTTGGCAAGAACCCAAGTTTTGAAGAGCCATAAACGCCCAGAATTTGGTACTAATAGTGAAATTCAATGGGGGATCCATAGATATGAAGCTTCTGGCAAAGTTGAGAGTATTAGATACCCCGAAATCCATTGGAAACCCCAGTTTTTATAGCCTAGAAATCTAGTAACGGGATTGAGTTATTTGATGACAGAATTGTGAAAAATCCAAGTGTGAATGACTGAGCAGAGGTTGGCTTTGCTTGATAAACCTAGTGAAGGCTAGAATCTCAAGGAATTAGCAGCTGGACCTTTCTATGCCCACCCTGAAGAGCACTAGAGGGATGGTACACCTAAGGGACCGTGCAGCAGAGAATGAGACCTTCCTTGTGTTGGGTGTGGTAGGTACTGTGGGTGCCTTGACTGTTTGAATTATCTTGAGATGCCTGTTGCTGTGTGGTTGAGCTCACTGGCTTAGCATTTCCCTCCTTTGTCTTTTGTATTCTTGATCAACCCAACTATGTGTTGGCTTAGCATAGCTGTTGATTGAAACCATGGCTATGAGTGAGCCTGTTTAGTTCATCCTTAGTGGATACACAACCCAGCTCGGGGGTGGTCTCTCAACTGAAAGAATACAGGTTGGACAGAGACCTATGGTTGGGTGGAATGTTGCTCTCACATAGCCAGTTGTTTGGAAAGCTTCATCTCAAAGATAAGTGTTCTTTGTGGTTTAAATTATATGCATTATGTGTTCTGCAATGTATTAATTATGAATGATAATTGTTCATGTTGATGGAATGAAAGGAATCCTGTTTTATGCAATGGGATAACTGATGACTGTTATATGCATGGTGAAACTGTATGTATATATAGTGTTTAATTTTGTTGTATTTGTTGAGTATGAATATGTATACATAAGTTTTTATCTATCCATGAATTTCTTAGTAATGTATGGGGCTGAGATTGTCAAATAAGCCCAGTGTGTTTGGTCATGTTTCCTCCCTTGCACTGGATTGATGGAAGGAGACGTGACAAAGTGGTATCAGAGCCCATGTTGCAGCACTGGGGCTGTTTAGGTCAAACTCTGAGTTTGCAGACAAGTAGTAGAATGTTTTAACGCAGAATTGATGAAGTTTGGGCGGCATTTTTTATTGGAAAAATGGCAGAATCAGAGTTCTTAGGTGGGGCAAGGGATTACACCATTGAATGGAGCTCTGCAAGAGATTTCCAACGGTACTAGACTCGTCTCATTTGGTTAAGGGACGAAGGAGATATGAACACCGCAAGTTGTAGGGATGGAGGTGTTCCACAGTTGCAGATTGCGGGAATGAGGATTTCCAAAAATTGCACTTTGAATTTCCGCAATTCCGCACCCGCAATTTCGGATTTCGAATTTTAGGTTTCGGGTTGGGGGTTGCAGGAACACGAAATTTTTTAAAATTGCGTTTTGGATTTCTGCAATTCCGCACCCGCAATTTTAGATTTTGGGTTGCGCATTGCGAGAACGCAAAATTTTTGAAAATTGCGTTTTGGATTTCTGCAATTTCGAATTTCGGATTTCGGATTTCGGGGTTCAAGTTGCGAGTCACGGAAATGCTAAATTTTTGAAAATTGTGTTTTGGATTTCCATAATTCCGCACCCGCAATTTCAGATTTTCGATTTCGGGTTTCGTGTTGTGGGAAAGCAAAATTTTTGAAAATTGCGTTTTGGATTTCCACAATTTCAGATTATGGATTTTAGGTTGCGAATTCAGGGTAAAAAAAAAAAAGACGAGTGTAGAGCCCAAAAATTGATTTTTGGATTACAGGAGCATGTGGGATCAGAATTGGATGAGGTCAGTGGTGGTCTGAGGCCATATAAGGTCCAGTGAGGATCCCGAGCTCATTATGCTCCAATTTGTCATAGAATTGCAATGAATGGCTTTTACAAATCAGTGTCCCGACGCTTGACATAATGTCAGATTGAGCTGAAACTGATATGGAGCAGTAATGGAGCATGAATGGTGTTAATTTTGCAATTTTGGAGCCAAAATCCAAAGGATGTGGAGTCGGGGTGTGCAAGAAGGCCAAAAAGCACTATTCCGGACCACTTTTTGGGAATTTTGAAAAGCTTGCAGTAAATGAAAGAGACCATAGATGAAGGATTCAAGAAATTTACTGAACTCATTTCTTATTCTCATTAAAACAAACAATTCATGTTAGACAAAGATTTTCCAGAAATGCACCGTTTGGGAAATAACCATTTTTGGTCTAAAATTTGAAATTTTGGAAAAATGTTAAAAGTGAAAAGTAGACAAACCCAAAATTTAATAGAAGATGAATGGTGCATCAGAATAGAGATACGAAGGTTCATGAGTGTTCCTTGTTATATCTACTAACTTCTCCCGATAAAAACGTTTTCCTGAATCGTCCTAGATTTGCTTCCACAGGTGGCTAAAGTTGGCATTGCAGACCAAAATACAATTGTATGTAAAAGTGCATAATTTTGGTAAAAGTTGTCATTTTTTAAGTATTGCAATTTCCACACCCGATGTCAGAATGGACCATGTGGATAGGAATTGGAAAGCTTATCCAGCAAGGAACAATGGTGCATGACTAGAATTTGAATGAGGTTATCATACCCCATAGATAATTAGAGAAGAAAAGTGCCAGTGTCTGTGTTGACATATTGTTGACAATATGGGCAATTTCTAGAATTGCATGAATGGGAAAAAGAAATGAAGACATATTAACTCTGTAAGTGATTCCATGAGTTTGATTATGTTAAATATTGATGTTTTTTGTTTCTATAATCATTCCTAAGATGTCTAATAAATATTTTCACAAAGTACAGTGCTTCCAGCTCATAAGATATAAATAGTGTAGCAGAAGCAGCATACAGGGAAGGGGTCTCCAAAGGGGAAAAATGGTGACCATAAATGATGCCCAGGATCCTTATGAGCATGATGAAGAAGTGCTAGGAGAAAATTTGTAAGAAGGGAATGTTGAGACTGAATCTAATGGGAGAAGGGAGCAAGTCACTCGTCAGAATTTGGTTGAAACCATGGTGAGCTTCAATGAAAGGTTGACGAATGCTCAAGAAGAACAAAACAAACTCAATGCTGCTATTTTGCAAAGCCTCACTGATATGCAGTAGAAGACAAACCTTGGTTCCAACCCAAGCAATGTAGGTGAAGAAGGAAGAGATGCAGAGAGCGACTCTAGAGGTCATTCAAAGAAGAGGACTCTAAGCCCAAGGAAGAGTTCTGTGAGCAAGAAGCATAGAACACCTTCCTCAAGATCTTCTTCTAGCAAGTCATGTGACTCTAGAGGTTCTCAAAGAAGTCCAAGGCATATGACTAGTATATTTGATGGAAGAAAGAAGTTCAAAGGCATCCCACAGGGAGAATTCAGGAAGGCAAGGCCGCCCACATTTGATGGAGAAGACAAGATTGACCAAGAGGCAGAGGCATGGCTTATTGGAATGAAGAAATATTTCAGAATTCAGGACTACATAGGAAATGAAAAGGCCAAAATTGCCATTCACAATCTAAATGGTCGAGCTTCAATTTGGTGGGGTAACCTCTTGCAAGTAAAAGGGATCAGTGAAAGGAAGATTAGTTGGGAAAGATTTAAGAAGTATTTCAAGGAAAAATACCTTTCTGCTATGTATTATGATAGCAAGAGAAAATAGTTCAATGAACTCAGGTTGGGACAGAAATAGACAGAAATATAGGAAGAACATGTCCATAATTCTTGGAATTGTTGAGGTATGTGGACTATATCAAAGATGAGAAGATAAAGATCCAATGTTTCCTTGGAAGTCTACTCCAAAGTTTCAAAGATAGGATTGAGTTTGTTAATCCACCAAGTCTTGATGAAGCCATTAGAATGGCAATGCATTGCTATGAGCAAAGTAAAGGAAAATCAAAGGTTAACCCAGCATGGAAAGGGAAGCCAAGAGGGAGGTTTGATCAAAAGAAAAGTGGCTTCAAACCACGATTCAAAATTCAACCCAGAACCTTTCCACAGGGGCAGCAAGCAAGGAGTGGATTCAAGCCAATAGTAGCAGTAGATAAAGCATCAAAAAGGCCACTTCAGTGTTGGGGATGTGGATAAAATTACATGCTTAAGGATTGTCCACATCGGAAGGAGAATCCTCGAAGGTTGCGTAACTTAAAAGGAGCAACTACAGTGGAGGATATGGCAAGGGAAACGCCTCGAATTTATGCAGCGTTGGATAATCATCATGCAGACTATCAATCATCAGTGGTGGAAGTTGAAGGTAATATTGCTAAGCAATGTATTTCTGTTTTGATTGATCCAATATCTACTCATAGTTATCTTTCTCCAAAAGTGGTTGAAGGTTATTCTCTTAGAAAAGTGAAGCACAATAAGTCTTGGCTAGTTCAATTAGCCACAGGGACCAAGAGAAAAGTTAGTGAAGTAGTGGTGGAGTGCCCCATAGAATTGAATGGACTCCACACACATGCAGATTTAAATGTATTGCCATTAGGATCTTATGATGCCTTAATTGGCATGGATTGGTTGGAAAGACATAGAGCCAAGTTGGACTGTTATGAGAAATCACTTCAGTGCATTGATGAAGAGGGAAGGCCAAGATTGGGAAGAGGAATTCCCAAGCAAGTTTCAGTAAGACAGATTTCAGCCTTACAGTTGAAAAAGTTTTATAAGAAGGGTTGTCAATTATATGCAGTTCATATCAGATTCATCAGAGGACCAAGGACCAAGGATAGAAGACTTCCTATTGTTGCAAGAATTTCAATATGTGTTTCTGGATGAAGTGTCGAAACTACCACCAAAGAGAGATATTGATTTTACCATCGATCTTGTCCCAGGGGCAGCACCAAATTCCAAAGCTCCTTATAGAATGAGCACACCAGAATTGGTAGAGTTGAAGATGCAGCTATAAGAATTAATGGAAAAGAGGTATATCAGGCCTAGTGTGTCTCCTTGGGGAGCACCGATGTTATTTGTTAAGAAGAAGGATGGGACTTTAAGGCCGTGTATTGATTACAGGTAGCTAAATAAAGTGATAGTCAAGAATAAGTATCCATTTCCAAGAATTGATGACTTGTTTGATCAAATGAAAGAAGATAAGGTGTTTTCAAAGATTGACTTGAGGTCTGGCTACCATCAAGTGAGGATTAAAGAAGAAGACATTCACAAGACAACTTTCAGAACTAGATATGGTCATTATGAGTTCACTGTGGTGCCATTTGGTCTTACCAATGCACCTGCTACATTCATGTGTCACATGAATAGTGTATTCAACAAATATTTGGTTAAGTTTGTGATTGTGGTCTTGTATGATATTCTTGTCTATTCCAGGAATGAAGAAGAATATGAGGAACATCCAAGGATGGTGTTGCAAGTCCTTAGAGAACATCAACTGTATGCCAAGTTAAGCAAGTGTGAATTTTACCAAAAGAATGTGCAATATTTGGGTCATATCATTTCTAAAGAAGGAATTGCAGTTGATCCAAAGAAGATTAATGCCATCATAGATTGGTCTACTCCAAGGAACATTTCAGATGTGAGATCTTTCATGGGTTTTGCTGGTTACTACAGAAGGTTTATTGAAGGCTTCTCCAAGATAGCTCATCTAATCACTTCATTAAAAAGGAAGAAAATCAAGTTTGTATGGTCTGAAAAATCTGAGAAAAGTTTTCAATAGTTAAATGAGTTACTTACCAGCACTCCTGTTTTAAAGATAGCAGATCCAAAGAAGGATTTTGTAGTGTGCATAGATGCTTGCATTGAAGGGCTAGGAGGAGTGCTCATGCAAGAAGGAGTTGTGATTTGCTACGAGTCAAGAAAATTAAAAGAGCATGAAAAGAGTTATGCCACACATGATTTAGAATTAGCATCCATAGTACATGCTCTCAAGATGTGAAGACATTATTTGTTGGGAAGAAGATTCGAGCTTAGAATAGACCACATGAGCTTGAAGTATTTGTTTGAACAACCAAACTTGAATGCTAGGCAAGCTAGGTGGATGGAATTCCTTTGTGAATTTGATTTTGAAATTAAGCATGTAAAAGAGAAGGAGAATAAGGTTGCAGATGCCCTTAGCAGAAAATTTCATGCTGCAGTATTAAGTGTGTGTAAATCAGATTTGAAGACAAGAGTTCTTGAAGCCAAAAACAGTGATGAAACTTGTCTTCGAATTAAAGAAAATTTGCAGCAGAAAAATATAGATGAAAAGTGTGTGGGATATCATCTTGTTGAAGACGATATCCTCATCTACAAAGATAGATTGTACATTCCAAATATTGCAGATTTGAAGAAGCTAGTGATGGATGAAATACATCAAATGCCATAATCTGGACATCCAGGATATCAAAAGACTATAACAACAGCAAGAAAGCAATACTTTTGGCATGGTATGAAGAAGGACATAGCTGAGTACATTGCTAGGTGTCAGAAGTGCCAACAAGTCAAGGCAGAGCACCAACATCCAACAGGATTGTTGCAGCCCTTACCCATTCCAGAATGGAAGTGGGAAGTGATCTCTATGGATTTTATAACAGATCTGCCCATGACAGTGAAGAAGAATGACTCAATCATGGTTGTGGTGGACAAGCTACCAAAGGTAGCTCACTTTATTCCAATCAAGTCCACTCACAAGGATAATGACATTGCAAATATCATCAATAAAGAGATATTCAGATTGCATGGATTATCCAAGGAAATAGTTTTTTATTGTGATACTAAGTTCACTTCCAATTTCTGGAAGGGATTATTTCAGGAATTGTGAACTAGATTGAATTTCAGTACAACATATCATCCTCAAACACATGGCGAAACTGAGAGGGTGAATCAGGTCCTTGAAGACATGTTGAGAATGTATGTGATGGATAAACCATCCAAGTGGGAAGATTACCTACACTTGGTAGAATTTGCATACAATAATGGACATCATGCATCATTGGGGATGCGTCCATTTTGAGGCATTATATGGAAATGGATGCAGGACTCCGGTGAACTAGGACAGCCCGATGAACAAAGTAGTACTTGGACCAAAGATGATCAAGAAAATGGAACATGAAGTTGCTAAGATCAGGCAGAATTTAAAGGCAGCTCATGACAAAAAAAAGAGTTATGCATATTTGAAAAGAGTGCATAAGGAATTTCAGATTGGGGATCATGTTTATTTGAGAGTGAAACCAATGAAGAGTTCTCTCAAGTTGGGGAGTTGTGCCAAGTTAGCACCAAGATATTGTGGGCCATTTAAAGTCCTATATAGGATAGGGCCAGTTGCATATAGAGTTGCATTGCCTGCTAATATAAAAGCTCATAATGTTTTCTATGTATATTTGCTTAAGAAGTATGTACATGATCCTAATCATATGATTGATTAGAATGTGATACAGGTGGAAATCGAGGGAGAGTTCCAAGTAGAGCCTATGCGCATCCTTGACAAGAAGGTCACTTTGCTCCGGAACAGAGCCATCGGGCAGGTAAAGGTCCAATGGGAGCATCTTAGTCCTGATGAGACTAAATGGGAGCTGGAGGATGCCATGAGAGAGGCATTCCCATTTTTGTTCAGTTTTGAAAACACTGAGGACGGTGTTGTTCTAAGGGGGAGGGGAATGTAATACTCCAATTTTGACCCTTATGAAAAATTGGCTTTTAATGTAAATATTGTATACATGTGATGTATGTTTCCCTAGCGTGGAGCTCAAGGCCAAGGCCTCGCTAGCGTATGTTCGGATTTTATTTAGAATGGACAAGTATTTGACATGTTGCCATCCATGTGCTATTAAGCTATGTAACATTGTAAATGATGTAAATATTTAATATTTCAATAAAATACCAAAACTGGCTATGGAAGCAACGAATGAGAAGGGGCCATATGTATTCCACTAGGGAGTGGTGAGGGGGTTTTGGGGATGAACCATATGCTTCCAAATGTCATTTTGAGAACCCATTTGACTTTCCTTGCTGACATTTGATTCTGTTGTACGGAAGTTGTTGAAGAATTCAGTCCATGGCTTTAATGGAGCATGGGCAACCTATAAATTTGTATGGCAGGTATGGGCTCTGTTTTTCTTGTACCACAAG
Source organism: Larix kaempferi (assembly GCA_027924585.1). Classification (NCBI taxonomy): domain Eukaryota; kingdom Viridiplantae; phylum Streptophyta; class Pinopsida; order Pinales; family Pinaceae; genus Larix; species Larix kaempferi. The sequence goes on from BSBM01000087.1 coordinate 11,550,460, forward strand.
CCACCCTACCACATAGGAATGGGTTTTTTCCTCATTCCCATTCCATTATTGAATATCTCAGCATCAGTTTTTATCCAGGATGAAAGCCCAGCAGTGAGAAAAACTAGAAATCGCAACTTCGCAAGAACCCACGTTTTGAAAAGCCATAAACGCCCAGAATTTGGTATTGACATTGAAATCCAATGGGGGATCCATAGATATGAACCTTGGGGTGAAATTGAGAGTATTAGATACCCCGAAATCCATTGGAAAACCCAGTTTTTATAGACCAGAAATCCAGTGACGGGATTGAGTTATTTGACAATAGAATTGTGAGAAATCAAAGTGTGAATGATTGAGCAGAGGTTGGGTTTGCTTGATAAACCCAATGAAGGCTAGAATCTCAAGGAATTAGCAGCTGGAATTTTCTATGCCCACCTTGAAGAGCACTGAAGGGAAGGGACGCCTGAGGGAATGTGCAGCACAGAAACGGACCTTCCTTGTGTTGGGTGTGGTAGGTACTGCGGGTGCCTTGACTGTTTGAATTATCTTGAGATTCTTATGTCTCTGTGGTTGAGCTCACTGCCTTAGCATTGCCCTCATTTGTCTTTTGTATGCTTGATAAACCCAACTGTGTGTTGGCTTAGCATAGCTGTTGAGTGAAACCATGGTTGTGAGTGAGCCTCTTTAGTTCCTCCTTAGTGGATACACAACCCAGCTCCGGGGTGGTCTATCAGCTGAAAGAATATAGGCTAAACAGAGACCTATGGTTGGGTGTAACGTTGCTCTCACATAGCCAGTTGTTTGGACAGTTTCATCTCAAAGATAAGTGTTCTCTGTGGTTTAAATTATATGCATTATGTGTTCTGCAATGTATTAATTCTGAATGATAATTGTTCATGTTGATGGAATGAAAGGCATCCTGTTTTATGCAATGGGATAATTGATGATTGTTATATGCATGACGAAACTGTGTATATATATAGTGTTTAATTCCGTTGTCTTTGTTGAGTATGAATATGTATACATAAGTTTTTATTTATCCATGAATTTCTTAGCAATGTATGGGGCTGAGATTGTCAAATAAGCCCAGTATGTTTGGTCATGTTTCCTCCCTTGCACTGGATTCATGGAAGGGGACATGAAAAAATATAAATATACCTAGATCAAAACTCGAAGGGATTAATCTCTATTGAAAAGGACAACACCCCTCTGTTAACCAATGCAGAGAGGAATCAAACAATCGAATAACTCTAGTCTTAGTTAGGAGATACATCTCATGCCGATCAATTTTCCTCCTCTTCCCTCTTCTTTTTCCAAGCCACATCTCCTTTGTTGCACATTGCAGTAATTTGATATTGGGATCAATTGGATTTCTTTCTACGCATGTATTTTTTGGAGCATTCCTCTATTCAATTACACATATCGAGATCTCCTCACATGTCCCTTTTCCCTCAAAACTTGTAACTGTTAAGCCATTTTGGGACAAGGATATTTGGTTGAATTTCAACCTACCCTAACTGAAAAGATTCTAACTATATTTCATAACTAAACCATTGTTCCTCGTTATGTGTTTCAATCCCATATATGTTGTAATAGTGTGTTTAAAATAACTCATTATATAGCTAATGTGGTATTATTCCATGGCCTCAATAAAACATAAAAAATGTTTATCTTTATATATATATATATATATATATATACTAGTGAAACCACTTAACTTACTACCGATGAACATTGATAGATCATAAGTTAAATGTCATCAGTAAGTTATATGTTACTTGTTCTCCATGCTTAGTTGTAATTATCCCTTGTCTATGACTCATCTACCTTTTACCTTCTTTAGTTAAATGGGTTGTGTGTCACTATATACATGAGCTACAAGTTAGCCATGCATCAACTAGTAGTTATTTTTTATATTTCTTTTTTTCCTCTTTTTATAATTGTTTATTTCAAATTTTGAACAATGCCTAAAATCAATCTAGATAGTACACTTGTCCGATCCTCCTTAAATCTAGGAAAAGTATAGATGGTAGTCCACTCCAAATTCTAATATATAAACACACACACATTATAATGAAAATGCTATATTATATATTTATATACATATATACAATAAAAGAGCCATACTTTTATTTCTATTAATATATATATATATATATAACTAATTATCTCACCATAAATTTATTCGTAACAAATATTTTAACTTCCATAAATATATTTTCTCCCCTACCATTTAATAATAATAATAATAATAATAATAATAATAATATTTATCTTAATCTCATATAAGCTCGAAATAGTCATTTATCCCTTCTATAATATAAGTTATTTATTGCAAGAAATCATTTGCCTCCATTTTATGTGAGTAGTGTGTTGGTTCACAACACGAAGGTTTTAAATGTAAGACTCCAAGCCATTGACATAGGCTAACAAGTGAACATTTTCATCTAGCTTATTTCTAAGAATTTAATACTTCTTTTCTACATGCAAAGGTAACATGATGACACTAAGTCATCTTTAGGTTTCTCAAGGATTCACAAACCTTTAACTCTTCCTCTAGTGGACATTGTTGACCCTCATTTTTAGTTGTGTCGCACATTCAGTGCCCTAGATCTATTTTTATTAATTCATTATTTGCAATTCATATCATACATACAATATTACCATGCTTTTAGTGAGTACATGGTTTCTACAAAATCGTAAGAATGCTAGAGGGTTCACTAGTAAGACCTTGGCCTTGAGCTCGTCACCATGAATTAGTACATACACAAATTTACATCACATAAATTACTATATTAAGGGGTCAAGAGTGAAAGCAATTACACATTGTTCATGAAGGAATGAAAGCAATTTACTAGGTTTAATTAGGCTCTATGTCTTCTAGTTTTTCTCAATTTTGATTATTAACAATAGCTATGGCCCTATCAAAAACTTTGTGGTGGATTTTGTATGTCAAAATGTCTCCATTTAAAACAATTTAACAAGCCGTGTTTTCCCCACATTACGAATGGGTTTCCCTTCTATGTTTAATATTTGTGAAATTTTGACTTATGCTTTTAAGACCAAATTGAAACTCTTTTAGTGGTTGTCCTAGTTTCCATGGAGACATGATTTATGTAATCAAGAATAGAATATTCTCTAACTATTAAAAAAAACGGTTATTCGACATAGTTTTATGCGTTTAAGTCTTAAAGGGTTTTAAGTGTTTCTTAATGTATCGAGATTCTCAAGTAGTATAGGGGTTTTAAGTGTTTCTTAATGTATCGACATTCTCAAGTATAAAACTAGACTCTCTAAATATTTGGTTCATATTTTATTAATTAGCTTTTATATTTCTAATTTTTTAAAAATAAATAATATATATTTTATTAATATAACATTATCAAACATTATAGTATAGGTGTAACGTATACGGTAAAAGTAAACCTAAGGCTTCATTTGAATTTTTATTTTAAAATATTATAATGTGTCCTTTTCCTTTCATTTTTAATTTCAAATATCATAATTTATCTTTTTGAGAGAGAATAGACTTTAAAAATTGGATTTATAATTCAATTAAATTTAAGTTTTAAATGGTACCCAATGTTACATGAAGTTGTTTCGGTTTGTTTTTTGTTTTTTAAAGTTAATATCTATATTATATAAAAAGAATATATAATATAATATTAATGGTTTATCTGGTTGGAAATCATATCAGCTACAATATTTGTGTTTACGAGTTTGAAAATGACTAAAATAGTGATAGGAAACATATATAAACTAGGGTCTAATACCATGTATACTAGAACTAAATAATCAATCATAGCTAGTACGATACCTAAAATTTTTATGCGTAAAAAAATTAGTATGTGAAAACCAAATATAACGAGTTATCATCTAATAAGGGAATTCTTGGAACCTTGGAATAAGAGGGCCCATCTTAAGGTTCCTCCACAAAGCAGATTCAAGAGGGAAGTTTAGCAATGATGTTCAACTTCTTATCCTACTTATTGAATTGTGTTTGAATCTTGTCCATTTGGATCAAGGATTCATTGCGAGACACTTGTTTTTCCATTAAAACCTTTCCCAATAGATTTTTCACATGTAAGCATAGGGAAAATGTTTTGAAACATTTTGTTTGTTGGGCTATAGAGGCACTCATATATGGAATATAATTACCCATGGAACCCCAATTTCATTATCACCAAGATATTCGTTTATGTTATGATTTCTTCTCCACCAAGGAAATTTATTCTTTGATGTTTTCTAGGGTTTCCTTATAGAACATTGTTAACACCACCTTAACCCATGCACATCTTATTCTATTTCTCTTATAAACACACTTGCTTGGGTGAACTCTCTCCTTCATGCCTACAAAAGAAGAAGTGGAGAGCCACCACAAGGGAAGGGGCCAAACAACAAGCACAACAAGAAATTAACCAGGTGTGAAACCACAAATACAACAAAGCACAATAATAACAACAAAACTGCTAGAGAGAGATAGGGACGATTGCAAGAACCCAAGGCAAGAGATATAGTCTATTGTGGGAGACATAGTCATCATAGGAGATGATAATTAGAGAAATAAAAAACATAGGAACGGTAGATAAGTAAACAAGCCTACTGAACCACTGATGAAACCTCCAGTATGAATCAACCGACCTTCTCATAACTTTAAATGCTCCAATTAAGGAAATAATTGTTAGTTTTTTAGAATTTAGTTCAATCTGATCTAGGATCTTAACTGAGAGAACAACATGTACAACATATCTACAGCATATCAATCATGGACACAATAATGCAAGCACACAAGAGACACATAGTTTACTTGGGGAAAACCATAAAGGTGAAAAACCCCAATAACTTCCTCAGAGATAGATAGAGCAATGATACAACCCAAGCATAAGAGATAGACATCTCCTAGCAGCAGCTTCTCCTCCTCCACAAGTGCACCACTCTCCAAAGAGTGTGTGTGAGAATAGAATGATGAAATAGAGTGCCTCCCACACTCTATTTATACTTGACTTGACTTTCCTAATAACCTTTACTAGGTCGGCCTCAACTTAACCACATAACACAATGCTGACTGGGCCGACACCCGATAGGGTGGTCTAATAACCCTTTGACCCACATGGCCGACCCCCAATAGGGTGGTCTAATAACGCTTTGACCCACATGACTTATACAGGGCCGACCCCAACAAGGTGGTCTAATAACCCATCAAGTATAAGTTACGACACTTACAATATAAATTACGACACTTCCGTATAGAGGAATAATAACATCTCTATAGGAATACAAACACTTCCGTATAGAGGAATAATACCATCTCTATAGGAGTACAATATACATAAATGAAATACATAGGTGAAATACATTGCGAAGTTACATATACATCAACATTCCCTCTTAATTAGGAAGGTATTTCTCGACACAGATCTGCTAGTACAAGTCTTCTTCTCTGGATCATCATCATCGAATCATCTTCCTTGAATCATCATCATCGTCACTGTTGCTGCTATCTCAATCAATCTCTGAATCTACTCGTCATAGGAAGTTCTATAGAGCCAGTCCTTTTTCATATTGGATGTAGGCCCACCATCTGCAGGTCTTCATCATCACTGGCCATACTGTGGAATCCTCACGGCTTATTATGTGCGTCAACAAAACCTCGAAAGAGCATCCTAGGCTGTTACGGGTACACAACTTTGACCTATAGGATCTCCCAGGATCTTTTACATGTGACAGACACAAAACCTTAAAAGGGTGTCTTGCCAAGCAAGAACCCTAAAGAGCATCTGAGGCCTTTTTCATCCTGTCCAGATCTCCCAGGTCTACTTACATGCTCATATGCACAACCTGTCCATGGCCACAGAGTATCAACCTGATACTCACCATACATCATCCTGATGTACACATGATCATCCTAATCATCAGCACTGCATCATCCTCCTGCATGTCATCTAGAGCAAAATCCTGAAGCTCATCATCCATGATCATCCTGATCATACAATGTATCCACCTGATGCATACACAATATCTGCCTGATACATATCATCATATATGATCTACCTGATCATACAATGTATCCACCTGATACATATACAAATACATGATCCACCTGATCATACCTGATACATATCAACATACATGATCTACCTGATCATACAATGTATCCACCCGATACATCTACAGATACATACACATGATCCAACTGATCATATCCAACATCCAACATGATGCGTACATACATATACATATAAATGATCCAATTGATCATATCCATCATCCAACATGATGTGTACATACATATACATATAAATGATTCAACTGATCATATCCAACATCCAACATGATGTGTACATACATATACATATAAATGATCCAACTGATCATATCAAGCATCCAACATGATGCATATATACACATACAGAGCAGTAACTAGAGCATTGTCCTGATGCTCATCATCCGGTGCTTATATCCACAACCATGGAAGGATCCTCCTCTCACCATGCTCAGAATGGCTCTTGCAAATGTGCCATCACTTCTTCCTTGAAGTGTCATCAATCTGAAGAACACTAAGCCTCTCTCTGAAGTACTTGAACTTCACTCTGGCTAGTGGTTTTGTCAGTACATCAGCAACCTGCTCATCCGTCGCAACATACAGGAGCTTCACTGCTCCTCTCTGCACCATATCCCTAATATAGTGATATTTGATCTCAATGTGTTTTGACCTGTCGTGGAACACCGGATTCTCAGACAGCTTCACACAACTCTGGTTGTCACAAAAGATACCAGTAGCCTCCAGCGGGAGATCAAATAACTCAGACAATAGCTTCTGAAGCCATACTGCCTCACAACTAGCTGAACAAGCAGCAACATACTCTACTTCAGTTGTACTTAGTGCTACACAGGACTACTTCTTGCTAAAGCAAGAGATCACACCTGATCCCATATTGAAGCAGCACCCAGAAGTGCTCTTCCTATCTGCAGCACTGCCTGCCCAGTCCGAATCAACATAACCATGCAGGTTAAACTTTTGATTCACGTCATACTTGAGCCCATAGTCAACCGTACCCTTCAGGTACCTCAGAATATGCTTTACAATAACCAGGTGAACACCTTTGGGATCCGTCAAGAACTAGCTCAATGTGTTCACTACAAAGCAAATATCTGGCCTCGTGTTCGTCAGGTACATCAAGGACCCAATCATCTGAATCATCTGACGATACAAAGTGACATCAACCGGATTAGATGAAGCATCACACAAAAGCTTCAGGTTTGATTCCATAGGTGTGGCCATGGCCTTGCAGTCCATCATCTCGAACCTCTTCAGGATCTCCACTGCATACTTCCCTTGTCCAAGGAAGATATCATCTGCACTCTGCCACACCTCCATGCCTAGAAAATAGTGCATCATCCCCAAGTCCTTCATCTCGAACTCGGCAGCAAGCTTCCTCTTGGTATCAGTAATCAAACTATCATTACCTATAACAAACAGGTCATCTATGTACAGGAGTAGTATCACAGGATTGCCTTCCTCAACCTTGTAGTAAAGGTTGGAATCCGCTTTACTCTTGGTAAAGCCCAAGATGGATAGAAAACTGTCTATCCTACCATACCAAATCCTAGGAGCTTGCTTCAATCCATACAAGGATTTCTTCAACCTGCATACATATGACTTTCTGTCATGTGTCTCAAAACCAAGTGGCTGCTCCACATACACTTCCTCTTCAACTACACCATTCAAGAAGGCTGTCTTGACATCCATTTGGTGTATCTTCCATTTCATCACTACAGCCAGAGAAAGTACTAATCAGATAGAAGTGTACCTGGTTATAGGAGCAAAAGTTTCTTCATAGTCTATTCCTTCTTTCCACGAGCTACAAATCTTTCTTTGTATTTCTTTATGCTGCCATCTATAGCATGCTTCATCTTGTAGATCCACTTGGAAGTCACTACAGACTTCTCTTCAGGTCTTGGGACTGCATCCCAAACATCTTCATGATCAACTGGTACTCCTCGATCATGGCATTCTTCCCAGATCCTGGGAACTTGAATAACTTCAATATTTTCAATAGATAAATTTGTTGCTAAACAAATGTTTTAGTCCTTCTTTTGTAGGTGATGGTATACGATATTTCCTACAAAACAAGTTAAATTGCATGATTAGAAACATCTCATAGTTTTCAGAACAAATTCTTACATCTGAAGAAATATGTCATTAAAATCATGCAATTATCTTTAGCCAATGCTTCAATACAACATTTATCGATATCCTGTAACTTTCTAGATGCCTTCCAATCTCTACCAGAACATTGTTAAGAGTGTGCACAACTCCCAATATGTCAGCAAAGAGGTTTCATTCTAGATAAGTAGCAATTTAATGTTGTACATTGCCATAGGCCACTTACCCATCATATGCAAATTAGTAGTACATTGTTCATTAATGCAATTATTCTAATATGCATAATACACACCCTAAGTCTAGGAACATAAGCATGAACAACATTATTTAAACAAGCAAATATGTAAGAAATGACAATTCAAATACTTATCTTTGTTTGGTTGTAGGGTTGACTCCCTCTCAGTCTTTGTTTCATTTCTGTAAATCCATTCTGATGTGGATTGTGAGAAGTGGTCAACTCCCTCTGAATATCTGCATCCTTGCAGAAACTACTGAAGTGTGCTCCCTCTTGATCTTTGCTTCCGGGATTACCTGTCCTTGAACTTATATCCACCCTTAATCACTATGCATGCTTATTAGTATCATCATTGTGTTATCCTTGAGGTCTCATACATAATCACACATTCATTAGTATAATCTTAATACTATCAAAATACAATAATCTTAAACATGTATAGTCATGATCATTTCAAACACAAATAATAAACATTAGTATTCAAGGTTTCAGGGAAGACTTCTTTTACTCATGCATATTATTATTTGATCATAGGACTCTTCTGGTTAGTCAAATCATCAATCAAGATAAGAGACATAATATGCATAAACCCTTGATTTCTTACATTTCTAACTTTATGAATAAACATAACCAATCATACCAAGTATACTTATATAAGGGATCCTAACACAAGGTAATATTCTAACTTGATATAGGAAAAACATACCTGGATTACTATGTTAGCTAGTTATGTCTCACATACCTGCATGATGTCTTCTGGTTCTCTTCAATGACTTGTGCTGGTAACCTACATATCTCATAAGTTAACCATTATAGAACCAAGTTATACATACCTCGTAAATAGATCTTCTAAGTGATCCATGACAATGTATGAATATTTGTCTTGATGTCACCATGATCATATGTTCTTGAACTAGAACATGATTTGTACCTTTCATGTTAGCAGACAACATAAACCTCATACAACACCATAATGCATTAGTACAATCATAAGTGTCAACACCCTAATTGATGATTATCTTCTATCATGCATTCATAATTTTATTAAGGTGATATGACAAGTCTAAATTTAATCAAGATTGTACTAACCGTAATAATATGAAGACAAACATACCATAAACTTAATCATTAACAAATCTCGAAACATACCTGTAAGTCATACCTATCGAGATTGCTTGTAATCTTCTTATGTAAGGCCTTAGCCTCATCTCCCTCTGAAATATGAACTTCTTCACTTATGTAGGTGACCAATCCATTCTCTTCTAGGATTAACCCAATCCACTTGATTTGCAAGAACTAGATCTGGAGCTGGATTAGGGTTTGTCAGAGAAACCCTAAAAATTAAAACTTTGAAATTTTAAACTTCTGAAAGGATAGAAAGATGTGCCTTGATGATCTGATCAACCTAGTATACTTAGAATTTGAAAACTGCAAAGTTTCACACCTCAAAATTGCCTTTGAGACTTCCGTATCTTCTGGACAAGATCCCAAACTAGGGTTTGATAAAGCCCACCCTTCTGCCTAACCAAAAGGTTCAATCCAAAGCTCTAAAATTTGATTTTTCTGAGGAGCTTCCAGCCGTGGTCACAGGCTTAAAAAATTCCAACTTTTGCAGAAGCCCTAATTTTCCAATTTTTTTATCAAAGTCCCGAACTAGGGTTTGATCAAGCCCGGCCTTCTACCCAACCAAAATTTTTTATCTTGGTCTCTAAATTTGAATTTTGATGAGTAGCATTTAGCCGTGGTCTCCGATTACAAAAATACCAACTTTCTCTGAAACCCTAATTCCCGGAGCCATGAATGAAGGTGCTCAAAATCCAATTATGTTTTGATAGAAATATGCACCTGATTGTTTCTGGTGTAACTCCGAACTTTCCAATCCGCGGGGCCTAAAACGTTTTCCTGTGGTAGCCTGACCTGTCATATTTCCAACCCCACAGGTCTGACCTCAAATGGATTCTCTGAGAGAGAGTTATGCCAAGTGTCGCAATGTGACCTATTTATGGGATAAAACAAGTGAGTGAATTGTACAGCATGCCATGTGTCACTGGTTCAGTTTCGGCCTCTAGAAACGTTACTTGAGAATGTACAGTTTGTGCACTACCTGTCAATTTTTACGAAATTTCATTTGGAGCTTCCTAGACCAAGTTATGACCTTTTTTCTTAGGTCAACAATTTATGACTCAAATCTGGAAAAGGAAGAAACCCTAGATTATACCGATCATAAAACACAAAGTACATCAAATTAGAAGTTGTCCTTTGGTAACAAGGTACATGGGGATTATATCTTCGACTTGTAAAAGTTTCAGATCCTAAAACTTCACCAAAATGGATTTACAGTGAAAGTGCTACGATGACTGGTTTTTGCTATATCAAGCCCTAGCATCGCAAGTGAAACAAATGTCATACATGCCATACCATGCCTTCTTTCAGGCTGGCTCTGATACCATGTTAGTTTTTCAGAATTTACTTCAATATGATCTAGGATCTTAACTGAGATAACAACATGTACAACATATCTACAGCATATCAATCATGGACACAATAATGCAAGAACACAAGAGACACAGAATTTACTTGGGGAAAACCATAAAGGTGAAAAACCCCAATAACTTCCTCAGAAATAAATAGAGCAATGATACAACCCAAGTGTAAGAGATAAACATCTCCTAAAAACAACTTCTCCTCCTCCACAAGTGCGACACTCTCCAAAGAGTGTGTGTGAGAATAGAATGATGAAATAGAGTGCCTCCCGCACTCTATTTATACTTGACTTGACTTGCCTAATAACCTTTACTAGGTCGGCTTCAACTTAAGCACATAACACAATGCTGACTGGGCCGACACCCAATAGGGTGGTCTAATAACCCTTTGACCCACATGGCCAACCCCCAATAGGGTGGTCTAATAACCCTTTGACCCACATGACTTATACAAGGTCGACCTCAACAAGGTGGTCTAATAACGCATCAAGTATAAGTTACGACATTTATAATATAAATGACAACACTTCCGTATAGAGGAAGAATAACATCTCTATAGGATTACAAACACTTCCGTATAGAGGAATAATACCATCTCTATAGGAGTACAATATACATAAATGAAATACATAGGTGAAATACATTCCAAAGTTACATAAACATCAACAATAATTGCCATGGAATATCATTCAAAGTGCCAAACCATAAATTGCTAAAAAACCAGAGGTCTTGTACCTCCACCAAATCCTTCTAATGTGTGCAGCGATCCCTTCATAATGAGGAAGAAAAATTTACATGTATATATCCTACCATTAAACTACCACCTAGAACCACAATTGTTGTCAATGATAAGTGCCATGTACTTATGTGCCATTTACTCTAAATTAACAATCCATTTGGGAAACGATTTATTAATTTAAAATATTATAATTTATGTCTTTTATGAGGAGGATAGACTTTAAATTAAACACTTACTAAATTTTTAAAGATTGAAATAGTAGCAAATATTATGTATGCACATTTTATAAACATCATCAAAACTCAAAATAATAATGTTTGTGTGTATACTAAATAACTATCAGACTTTAAATTAAACACATAACTAAGTTTCTAAAGATTAAAATTGTATCAAACACATATTATAAGCATCATCAAAACTTAAAATAATAATGTTTAGTGTATACCAAATCACTATCACTATTAAAAAACAATACGTATATATTGAAACATTTATAAATCTACGCATATTTATATAAAAAATTAGTATATTCTTACCTCCACTAGAAATAATAATAACACTTTTATATTTAAATAATTACATATATACATAAAAGTCATAATAAAAAAAACCAATAATACTAACTATAAATTTAAATGCTTACATATATACATAACACTTAAACATATAAATATACATATGAAAAACAAAATACTTATATATATACATAACATTTACAAATATAGATATACATATAAAAAAGCAAGTTAGAAAAAAAAAAACATAATAACTTACTTCAATGTGAATCAATATAATTTTCAAAAATAGAAAATCTTGAAAATATGCAAATTTAATGCTTCAAATATTATTATTAATCTTATCCAATTCATTAAAAAAAATTGAAATAATATATTATTTATATTTACATTTTATTTAAATATTTCAATATAATTGTCAAATGCTCAAAGTATTATTATTAATCCTATCCGATTCATCAAATTTCTTTTGTTTGGAATAGAGTATTATTTATATTTACATTTGATTTAAATAGTTTTAATTTGAATTATATTATTTGAAAAATATTTTAATTTTTAATAAATTATATATTTTAATTTTAAATTATATAATTTAAGAATTATTTTTTATTTTTAATAATAAATTATTTGTCATTTTGAATTATCTTATCGTCGGAAAAAATATTTTTATAATCAATTTCTAAATTATGAACAGAACTTGAAAAAGTTTTTCATTTTGTAATCGATTTATATACCATTTGTATTTCAGTTTGTAATCGATTTATATATCATTTTTCTTTGGAAGGAAATGGATAGGGTTTTGTCTTACACATTTTCCCTTCGTGGCCATGTCCTCTTGACCTATAATCGATAGCCCTTTCTCTCTTGCTCAACATTCTCAATCGTGTTTTCTACAAGTTCCATGATTTGGCATCCCTCCCTCCTCATCTATGGCGTCGATGGTTCTTGTTATGGGCGATTATGTGCCTCCTTGTTCATTTGTTCTTTCCCTGTAATGTTTACTTCCCTCTTGTGTTTAGTTCCCTCCTGTCTTGGTATTTCTTCTACGAGTATGGATATTTTTGTGACAGTGGAAAAAGTGGAGGCAACTTGCCATCTTTGAAGTGTCTCATGGTCCATGAGGCTCATGCACTTACTATTTCCATCAATCTTAATGTTGAAGATCAAGCGCTCTTCTATGTTCTCATGGCATGGTGTGTTGTTTTAAAGCTTTGTGGCCCCATTTACTTGACTTGCATAAATGGATCTCCACTCCCTTGGAAGCCGCTTTTGAGAGAATAAGTTTTTATGTATCCCTATGCAAAAGGGTTTTTTTAATGTTGAGTTTGATATTGTAGAAGACATGTACCTAGTCTTTAACTTGGGGCCATGGTTTGGGGTTGTTTTGGATTATGCATGAAACCATGGTCTCCTTTTCTGGTCCTTTGACATGTACCATCTTTCCTCAACTCCTATGAGGGTCAAGCTATCGAATCTTCCCTTGCATTTTTTGGGTTTCTACTCCCTTTGATCCATAGAGAAATATATTAGCAAGTACTATTTCAACAACCCTAAAATATCAAATCGTATCATCAAAACATATGGATGGATCTGTGTGGAAATGGATCTTAGTAAAGGATCTCTTGCAAAAATAGATTTAGTAAAGCCTATCTTCTTTTGGACACAAAATATTGACTATGAGTAGGTCATTTTCCATTGCAAATCATGTTATTATTTATAGAATATATTGTGGCCTTTTTTCAAAAATATCTAAATATCGAAGGCTCTAAGAAGTCCCATCGCAAACCCACATGATGAATTGTTTTAAAGGAGGAACACCACCTGATCAGCAAGGAAGAAACCACATAATTGGACTCGTTAAAAAAGGATCTTGATCCAGTTCACGAGGAAATTAGTTACCCCCATTTGAATGAAAAACCTTCTTAGCAACAGAAGCATGCTCCACAAGTACTAAAGGATTATATAGATTTCATCCTTGAAAAATAACATGTTGTCTTGTATTTGAAGGAGGATTCACAACCCAGTTCATAGAGAACACAGATTTGGGTGGATCAAGAGGAGGAAGACGAGCCAATTTTAATTCCAGAACCACCAGATCCAGAGAAGAAGGAAGCTTGGACTATAGATATCACAATCCTATTTAGTCATGTATTGTTTTTATTATTTATTGTAATTTGTTAGAATTTACTCATGCCCTCAAGATCTGAGAGGAAGAATAGAAGTGTGGTAGGAAGAAATGTGGAGGAAAATTGTTTTTCGAATCAAATTTAGAAGTTCCAAATTTTGTAATTTGATTCTTTTCCATTAATCTATAATTTATTTTCAATACAATTTTTCATCGTTTATGTAGATAATAATGATAATAATAATTTATGAACACAACCTTTTTTTAAACATGCATTTTTAAAAAAATTTGAAATAGTAGTGATTGTTGTGCATAACCATTATCAAATCTCAAAATAATATTTTCTACATACCTAAAAATTTATTACAGCATCCATTTTTTTTTTAAGTTTGGAATGTTAATAATTGTTGTGCATGCAACCTCTATAACCATTATCAAAACTCAAAATTATGCTTGCTACATACCCAAGCACCACTTATCATGTATTCAAAATAAAGTTCACTACTAAAACATTTATAAGTTTAAACAAACACATACACGCACACACTTCTATAACATAACACTTATAGATTTATATAACTATATATATATATATGACACTTATAAATCCAATTGGGTCTAGTTTGTGTGATTGTGGGATGGAATGTTATCCTCCCCACCCAAGTTCTATTTCCCTTTAAATGAGTGTACATAATCTAAATTTTTTTGTATTTGAAATAATTATCATTTAATAAAACATTTAAAATTTTAAAAGTTTACCATAATTAAAAATAAAATTAGCTATATTTGAAAGTACCTATAAATATATTTACTTAAATAACATATAAACATAGCTTTATAAATATAAACATAATGTTTTTCCAATTACTGTCATTTGTTAATTGAATTTTCTATTTTTCCTGATAACCAATTATAGAAACAATCATTATTAAAAAATCTATGAAATAATAAGTCTAGTTTATCATTATTAAAAAACATTAGGAAGGAGCTTATCCTAGTTTATCAGAGACATCTACTTACTATTAATAAATGGGTAGACCATGGGGAGAAGAGGCTTCCCCGAGCCCATTCTTTTCCTTATGCTTTGTATCATTAAAATATTCTAGGGTTTTCATATGATTTTCCGATTCCATGCTTGTATTTTGCTCCTGGCCTTTACCATCAATTGCCTCCTAAATATGATTTATTTTTAATTCTTGGGATGTACCTTTCCCTTTCTGGAATCCTATCTCCAGTTCCTCTATGATCATTTTACAACGCATGTGTTTCATTTGATCCCGGAGGAGGTCAAATTTAGTCTTGGAAATTATCTAGTCACAAGCATACTTGCTCTCCCATTGTTTTTGCCAAATTTATTTCTGAAACTCTTGTTTCACTATATTATTCAAACCATATTGGTATACAATTTCCTTGCAGTCACTGGAGTCAAGGTTTCTTAGATGAGATACCATTTTAAAATAGCTGTAGAAAGGAACATCCAACACAACTTAGTCTAAAGTCTAAATACACGAGAGACAAGACTACCAAACTGCTTTCTTTCTGCAATTCAACAACACAAGAAATTGCTCTAATTCTTTAACTTATAGTACTTCCACATGGGATCCAAGAAGAATTATATATCATATTTACCTTCTCTATTTTCTCCAACTCGAAACTTACTGAGGCGAGGAGTAATTCTAGTTAAAAATTATTGTGTTCAAACCATAGTAGCATAATTTGAGTACGAATAAGATTCGGTACGGAAAAAATACATATCCTAAAAATCCAATACGGATAAAATACGGAAGTAGACTTCTTATATGAATAATAATTTTATCGAAATATGCATGGATATATCATAAATGTACATTTAAAATCATTAGTTTATTTCTACGCATGTTATTTACAATCAAAATTACTATTTAAAAACAAAAAAATAAAATCTCAATGTAGTTGGGATAAAGAGTGTGAAACATAACAACTAGTTAGTAATAATTATTTTTAAAAGAAAGTATGAAATTGAATATTTTTTATATTTCATAGTGATTAAATAATTAAAATGTGCTATTTCAAAATTGGTTTTTGAAAATTCAATTTTCCAATGTATTCATATTTTACCTACACTGAATATTCGATGAATTCGAATTGTTCCAAATTTCCGTACATGAAAGGACAATACGGCCGAATTATGCTACTATGGTTCAAACTAGGTTGCTACAAATATCCATCCCAAGTTTAAGTCTTACCTCCACATTGGTCGACCTATGATGGATCACCATAGTTTCTTCAATTCGTTGCTCCTATTCCTCAATCTGTTTCAAGTGCCTTCCTAGACCATTATATTAACATTTCTTTTAGCAGAGAGAAACGAATTCTTCATGAATGCGAAATATCCTACTGGAGATTTTGCACAAGTTGTTGGTGACTCTTCAATTCCAGTTCTTCCTAGTAAAATGGTGAAAATGGAACACTTCAGGATATGTATACCACCAACAAGTGCTAACAACATAGTTATTCAAGGTTCTGCTCTAATTCTCCCCACCAAACTTAACCAAAGTCGATAACCTGACACATAGACTCCTCCAAAGAAACTCTATGAGTCTTTCATCATCACCAGCTTCCCTCTATTTGAAATTCTATGAGACTAGAAACTCACCAGAGGAATAAGTTTTGATAACAATGAATTTTGAGATTACTCCATACATAACCCCAATGAATGAAAAAGGATATCTGTACCAGAGGCATGATTGCAAAACTTGAATTCCAGTGTGCAAAGCGTACTAGTCTAGGATTTATTCCATGAGATACTTTGAGGAGAATTAATAGACAAGGTTAATGCCAATATATTCTCGGTATTTCCCATCCACCTATCGATCCAATCACATTCACTGAAACCACTGCATTGATTTGTACAAATTCCTTGATCCATAATGTATAACTCACAGTTAGGGTATGATGTTTTATAGGAAATTTCTTCACTTATTTTTATGACTCCCTTTGGAAGGTTACAGGATTTGTTTGCTTGGAAAAACCTTACTTCCCCGAAGTTATTGATTTCTCAACAAATTCTCTCAAACAATCTTTACAATATCATGTCTTTTGGTTTAGTTTGTGAGAATAAATGTCTAATTATGACCATGGAATCCCCTAGAACAATCGATGATTCTATTTCTGAACTTTTGGCCCGCTTCAAGCCCCGCTGTAACATCCCAAAAATTCATAAAAATTTAAAAAATTTTAGTGTAGCATTTAATGTATAAACTAACTGTGTAGAATTATAATAAATGCTTTCTATGTCGTCTTGTTGTACTAAATGTTTGAAAGATCATAAACGTATTGTTTGCGATATGAAAAGAAAATAAATTATAGTCTACACTAAGATGCTAATGGATGTTCAATTATATTTTTATAATACTTATGTCAATGTTCTGTCAATCATAATTGTTTACAAGTGCTAACTGTTGTTCTTATTTTGATGATGAAAGGGGTCCTGAGGGTACCCCGGATCTTACTTAGCATTCGTGCTAAAGCATTTGAATCGTTCCTTTCACATATTATAGGTAAGAGCTTTAATGTTTATGAAGTGTGACAAAAAAGTTCCAAACTAGTTTCGGTAATCTCCACGTGTCTTAATGGTTTTAGAGAATCATGTCAAAATGCAACCGGTGAGATCTCTTCAGTTAATAATCTAGTTTTCATATTAATATGTATGATTGCTATGTACTTCTTGCTCTATGCTATGTTATGCAAACTTCATGTAAATACCAAACTGGTTCTATTATATACAACTATATGTAATTATAGTACCAATACTTTGATATATAGACTATATGCAATTATTGTGCAAGAGCTATATGCAAATTCATATGCATGACCTATAGTATAAACTATATGTCATTTTACAAATTAATTCCTAGAATGTAAATATATATACACTTTCTTTGTATTATCTATAGCCTAAAACTATATGCATCATATATGCAATTCCTATTACATAAACTTCTATATGCATAACCTATGTAACTTCTCATAACATCGAAACTATATGTAAATCCTACATTAAACATATAGCATCGATACTATATGCAATTTCTTTATATAATGTCAACATATAAACAACGTGGCCAATATTGTGACCCTTTCATAGACAAGAATGATAATTTGTAATTTGATACTATAACACTTACGATAGGGTTTATGTTATGACAGGGTTGCAACATAGTTCACGTGTCAATGGTGTGATGAGATCGATTATTAATATGGTAATGGACTTTACTGGCAGGCTGTCGTATCCAACCTTGGCATTTAAATCTCCTATCTACCTGCTTAGTTGAGTATCACCATGGCTACCATTGTAGTTAAACATTTGAAGGTAATGTGAGAGGGTAGTCAACGTGGTCGATTTGTATTTGATCTAGCTTGAGGGTTGTCCTAGCTGTCTCCACAGTGGAAATGGTAATTAATACCCATCGTAAATATGGTAGTTGCTTGGGATACGAAGTGCTGATCAAGTGAATCGCCACCATTGATCATATGTGGGTCTTGGACTTTGGTCTTAACCCTAAACTCCACTACGTTTATGCGGTTATTGTTTCGTTGGGCATTTAGTGTGCTGGGAGGTGGCTTTGTGGAGAGGCAGACAGGCCGAGAAACTCCAGGGTTTGATTAGTCAATTCTTTAGAGTTTCTCGATGATTCGAACCCGTGACTTGTTGGGTTTTCTGATACCAGTTTGAATAGTTTAAAGAGCCAAGCTTACTATGAGATTTTACAGCACTTGAATTGATAATGGAAGAGCTCTAGGGATGATGGTAATATTGTGTGTAGGTTGAATCCAATGGTCTGTCTTCTGTATTTGTTGAATGGTAGTTCTCTGAGTTGGTTTCAAACTTTATTGCATTCAGCAATGAGATGGTGGTTACGATTCTCCACAGGCTATGGCGCCACTATTCCAGAAAATAACTATTAAAGGTAAAGTTTCAGGTTTCGAACCTATCCGTGCTAATTTGTTTAATAGTTTTAGTTAATGTTATTTCGTTTTACTAAAACTTCAGTTATGATACGTTTTTTACCATACCTTGACTGCTTGGCAGGTTCTTTCGACATTCGGCTTCCAAGCTCGAGTTTGGTTAATTGGTAGTTGCGTAAGAATTGGTAAGCTTTGGTGGCTACCCTGTTCCTTCGGTTAGGTGACTGTTCGGTCTTCATGTGTTCTTAACCAAGACTTCATATTTATCTTGGGCCACCTTCGAAATAGTATGAGCTTTTTGGTAGCCTGGGGAGGATGGAATCCTCAACCCATTCGGCGTTAACCTGTGGTGTTGTTTTTCAACGTAGATAAATTGTAAATGAATGTAACTGCTGAGAGCATTTTATCCCTCGACTAATCTGGATATACAAATATTTTGCTTCCTATACTTGACGATGTTTACTTGTATTGAAAACTGTGTGTTTATAATGGCTACGTGCCAAAGGTTTTGACCTTACTCCTTGCCGTCAAAAACCTATCCGTAGGTTTCGAAGGTAGACTTGTGTTTAACTAAAAACTGTATTGTCATTTCGATAAAGGCCTAGAGCCAACTCAATGTTTTTGATTCGTAAACTTTGAAATAAGATCTTGTGTTCATGTAATTATATGGTTAGTTTTCATTTAATGTTTATGTACGTATTCAACGATTTTTGAACATGAAATCTTAATCTATTTGGAAACTAATAATATCTCTAGTGCTATTTCGAATATAAGGGTTTGACCGTCAAACCAGTTATGAACCTGTTATGATATTGTAAAAGATTTGTTTCTCTGTTAAGGGTTTTCGATCCTATGTTTAACGTATTGCAAGAGAATGCTAAATAATAAATAGTGAAAAAGAGTTGGGGTTCTACCTATGATGAAAATGTTTGAATTTAATAACTGTCATTGATAACTAAATCAAAATATGAGATATGGATACTGAATGAAATAGTAATATACAGTGATGCTATTATTTGCGAATGATAATATCTATTTAACTATGTTATATGTACTGAGTAGTAACTCTGTGTAAGAAGAATATTTAAATTGCAGCTGTTAAATTTTTAGGAATGGTGATGTCTGAAATAAGTGGAATTATAACACCTTGCTGTTGGAAAGAATAATAATAGAATGCATAGCATTAGCTTTCAAAAGGAAAATAGATAGTGATAATTGAAAACATGGTTTTGTGCAGAGATGAAATGTTTTACTGTTGTTACTTAAAGAGAATGCTACAATATCTATTTTATGATATGTTTTTCTATATTCTGAGTTTAGACATATATAATTGATATTACAGAATTAAAAGAAACATCACAGTGTTAGTCTAATCATTCACTTGGCATTCTGCCCATCATTATACAAAATCATACCTAGGTCATAAATTGAAACCGTTACTTCTATATGCAATTAACTGTAAATACTAAATCTACAAATGTAGAAAATCATTTAACTGAAATAAACAAGACAGAAGAATAGAACCTGATGGATGTAGGAGAAACAAACAACCCAAGGATCCTGTTCCACCAAACCTACTCCCGAAGACAGCCAAATTACTTTCCTTAAGACCCCCAAGCTTGTTCACTGAACCCGTAGGAAGAGGAATTTGCAGAAGCTTTAGGTCATCAACTTGCAGCAACAATGTAGATCATTGAGTCTTATAGACTTAGCAGTCAAAGAGACCTGCACTAGCACCTCTGGTTTCTTTCTTAGAATAATTTTAGCAGACTTACAATGCACTTTCCACCTAGCCTCCCTATGCAAATCTCTCAGTGATCACCTGATACACCTGAGGAATTATTTATGCAGAAAATAATTGTGGAGCTCCCTGCTCAATTGGAATTGCCTTCTCTAGGATGCCTAGGCCTTTTTAGTGGTTAATCTGGTCATTAATGAGCTAATAGCTCTGTTCCATCCATCCGGGGAATAATGCCACAATTGTATGGGTAGTTGTCCCATAACCAACAGCTAGTGGTGGAGTGCAAATGCTGACACCTGTCCCATGCCTTCTAACAGCTTCCATTCCTCCCAGTGGGTTAGTGAACACTCATTTAACAGTTCCCTTGGGTGTTTGTCTCCTATTTTAATTTATTAAATAATATTAATATGTCATTACAATCATCCTTGACCAGATTTGGTCATAATTACAAAACTTTGTAATTATAATTTAACATAATGTTTTTGCAAATAAAATAATTAGTCTCAAAATTTGGGTAGGTGACATACACCCCCCCTTAAGTCTTAACATCGTCCTCGATGTTGTTCATTCATTTTTTGAGTGTTCCTGAAACAGAGCTGGGTATGTTACCGCATACTACTCTCCAACTCCTAGGTTTCCTCTTCTGGGCTAAGGTGCTTCCATTGCACCTTTACCTGCCCAATGGTGCGATTCTGGAGTAGAGTTTCCCTCCTTTCGAGGATACAATCTAGTTCCACCTAAAAATCGCCGTCTTGTTCCACCTGTACATCATTCCAATTTATAACATGAGTAGCATCGTGTATATATTTCTTTAAAACTGAAATATGAAAAACATTATGTATTCTTAAATTTAGTGGCAAAGCTAGCTGGTATGCCATGGGTCCAACCCTTGACAAAATTTTGAAAGGAACATAATACCTGGGTGCCAGCTTGGCACAGCTTCCCAATTTTAATGAGCTCTTCTTTGGTCTTAGCTTAATGAAAACATGCTCACCAACCTGGAACTCTTTATGAGTCCTCTTAAGATCTGTTTAACTCTTTTTCCTATCTTGGGAAGCTTTAATATTTCTTTGTACATGTTTCACGGTTAGTTCTATTTCCTTCAACAATTTAGGTCCTAAAATAACTCTATTAACTGGGTCATTCCAAGAAACTGGTGTATTACAATTTCTACCATAAAGAATTTCAAAAGGGCTAAGCCTGGTTGATGCATGGTAATGGTTGTTATATGCAAATTCTGCTAACTGCAAATAGTCCTCCCACTTACCAGGTCGGTCCTTAACATACATCCTTATCATGTCTTCTAATATCTGATTCACTCTTTCCGTCTGTCCATCCATTTGTGGATGAAATGCTGTGCTGAAGTTTAAGGTTGTATTCAATCCTTTAAACAAATATCTCCAGAAGTTCCTAGTAAATTTAGAATCACGGTCATAAACTATCACTTTTAGTATTCCATGTAATCGAAAAATCTGTTTCATGAAAATTCTGCAATATTTGAAGCCTTATAAGTAGTTTTTACTTGTATAAAATGTGTTGCCTTGCTGAGTTTATCCACTACCATCATGATGGAATCATTTTATTTATGATTCCTGGGTAGTCCAGTAATAAAATCTATGCTTATGATCTCCCATTTCCAACTAGGTATAGGTAATGGCTATAATAGTCCAGCCGGATGCTAATGTTCAACCTTTACTCTTTGATAGTCAATGCATTTAGCTATATATTCTGCTACTTCATCCTTCATCCCGGGCCAATAATAATCTTTCCATAACATAGTTATGGTTTTCTGATAACCTGGATGACCAACATAACGAATTTTGTACATCTCATCTAAAATCATAATTTTTATCTTTGGTACATTGGGCACATATAATCTGTTCTTGTACAACAGCAAGCCATTTTCTTTTAACTTGAAATCTACCATAGAATTTTCAGAATTACTTTCTGTTGTCTTTTCATGTAAATTTATGTATTCTTCATCAGTTTTAATCCCTTCGAAAATTTGATTTTCTAAATCTGTTGTGTATGTACTGATGGCTAAAATAAAATTTAACTTTGCATTACGACTTGAAGCATCAGCAACCTTGTTCTCTTTACCCTTTATATGCTAAATTTCAAAATCATATTCACTTAGAAAGGTTATCCATCTAGCTTGTCTAGCATTCAAGTTCGTTTGATCTAGTAAATACTTCAGCCCCATGTTATCTGTCATCAAAGTAAATTTTCTACCAATAAGATGGTGACGCCACATTTTTAAGGCGTGTATTACTGCTAATAATTCCAGATCATATGTAGAGTAATTTTTCTCATGTATTTTCAGCTTTCGAGACTCATATGCAATAGCATGTCCCTCTTGTGTTAGGACCCCACCGAGTCCATCATTACATGTGTCGGTGCATACTATAAAATCTTTATTAGGATCTGCAATTCTCAGAATAGGTGTTGTAGTTAGTAATTCCTTCAACTTCTTAAAACTGTCTGCACACTTTTGATCCCATACAAACTTCTTCCCCTTCTTCTGTAAGGAGGTTATGGGGTTTGCAATCTTCGAAAAACCTTCTATGAATTTTCTATAATATCCTATAATCCCTGTAAATGATCGTACGTCCATCACATCCTTAGGAACCAGCCATTCATTAATGGATTTTATCTTATCGGGATCAACCAAAATTCCTTCCTTTGAGATTATGTGACCTAAATACTGAATCTTATCATTGTAAAAGTCACACTTACTAAACTTCGCATATAATTGATTTGATCTCTCAGAACTTGTAAAATGATGTTCGTGATGTTCCTCCTTACTTTTAGAATATACCAGAATGTCATCTATGAATACAATGACGAACTTATCCAAATACTTGTGCAGAATATTATTCATTAAGCACATAAATATTGCCGGGGCATTAGTCAACCCACATGGCATGACTACGAACTCATAATGTCCATATCGAGTTCTAAAGGATGTTTTAAAAATATCCTCATCGTTCACACGAACTTGATGATATCCTGACCTTAAATCAATCTTCGAAAATATCATTTCTCCACGCAACTGATCAAATAAATCGTTGATGCGGGGCAACGGATATCGATTCTTTATTGTCATCTTGTTCAGTTGGCGATAATCTATGCAAAGCCTTAAAGTGCCATCCTTATTCTTAACAAAAATAACAGGTGCTCCCCAAGGAGACACGCTAGGTCTTATATAGTTTTTATCATCCAGTTCCTTCAACTGTGATTTTAACTCATTTAATTCCAATATGTTCATCCTATATGGAGCTTTGGAGTTCGGTACCGCACCCGGTATCATCTCAATGGTAAAATATAGATCACTCTTTGGGGGTAATCCTAGAATCTCTTCTGGAAAAAACATCTAAGAATTCTTTTAGGACAGGTATATATTCTAGTTTCAGTTTGTCCTCTTTTGTAATTGACTCCTCATGTACTACATTCACTGCGAACATTTTACATCCTTTTTTAAGTGATGTCTTTCTAGGAATACCCTTCACTTCTACTGTTTCTCCTTCATCATTTAGACAAGTAAAAATTTTCTCATAACAAATCAAAATAACATCATGTGCTTCTAACCAGTCCATTCCAATTAAGATATCATAGGATCCTAAAGGTAAAACATTTAGCTTGGTTTGTGTCTTTAACTGATTCATAGATAAAACACAACTTTCAACAAAATCAGACACTTTTCTTTTTGTTCCTGTTGCTAGTCTAACTAACCAGGATTTATTAATTTTTTCTGTTTTCAGATTAAAATTTTCTACAATATCTGGAGATATATAACTCAGGCTAGCACGTGGATCAATCAAAATAGAAACAAGGTGGTTTTGTAGCATACCTTCAATCTCTACCATAGAGACTTGATGCTCCGCTTGCCTGTTGTCTAGAGTGGCATTAATTCTGGGCATCTCTCTTGCCAAGTCTACCACAGTGGGTTCAACTTGTATGGATCGAATATTATTGGTTGTTCTCTTCTTATTGGGACAGTTTGAAGCATAATGAGGACCTTGACACTCAAAACATTTTATAGGTGTCCTCTTGTCATTAGTTCTGATAACATTGGGTGTATTTCTAGGAGCTATAAAATTCTGCTGCTGATTATTTCTGGGACTGTTTCCTTGGAAATTTCGATTTGGAAAGTTTTTCTTTTGAAAACCAAAATTTCCATTGAACCTGAAATTTTTATTCTTCAGCTCAAAGTTGTTGGGTTTATGATTTTTCCAGTTAGATGTCCCTTCTCTTTTCCGGTTATGATCATAGCAGAAAGTTTCTTTCCTCATGGCTTCTTCTAAGGTCTTTGGATTGTCATACTCTATTCTGTCCTTGATGTTGAAAGGTAGACAACTCAGATACCTCTGAATCTTTGGTTTCTCCTCCACAAGGTATGGCACATACCTTAGCAAATTCAGAAATTTTTTTTTCAGCTCTTTCTTGTTCATGGTTCCCAGTCTTAAATCGTAGAATTCCTTGGACTATTCTTCTTAATATTGTTCAAATAAGAAATTCTTCTTGAAGTACCGTTTAAAAGTGATCCAATTCACATCCTTGTCCTTGATTCCCTTCACTCTTTTGATGTCCTGCCACCAAATGTCCGCCTTCCCGATCAGGTTGTATATGGCCATCTTTGCCTTCAATGATTCTGAATAATCATAAATTTGAAAGTATTTCTTCATGCCGGACAACCATGCTTCAACTGTCTCTCCTTTTTCGGTTAAACCACTAAAGTTTGGGGGTTTTTGTTAGGATATTCCTATACTCCATCCTAGTCCCACCAGTATTTTGATCATTTACATTTTCAGTCATGCATGCACCTTTTAGGGTTTGCATGCATTCTAGGGTTTGCATGCATTTTACATGCATCCCAGTCATCAGTCCAGCACCTAGCCCTCAGTTAGCCAGCCCCCAGGAGCTTCTCACTATTCAGTTTTAGCCCTCCAGTTGCTTAATGCGCCCTTCTTCCTTGATTTTAGGGAGCAACTCGCCCTCCTTCACCTACCAGTCTAGTTGTCACTCAGTTACACTCAGTTACAGTCAGTTACACTTAGTTACACTCAGTTACAGTCAGTTACAGTCAGTTACAATCAGTTACATTGAGTTACACTCAGTTACATTGAGTTACACTCAGTTACATTGAGTTACACTCAGTTACACCTACCAGAGTTAGTTTGACTGATGGTTGACAATTACTTGAGCATTGATGACTCCACTGATGATGATGAAGACTTCCAGTTGCGCTCCGATGATCATGAGGACACCTAGTTGTGCTCCGATGACACTCCAGTGATCCTTTGATCACTCCATGAAGGCTAATTCGAATTGCCACCTTAGGCATTCGAATTCCTCATGCATTGTATTATTTATATGTCCATTTGTGATTAATAATCTAGTATGACCGAAGTATTATTGCTTCTATCTGAGTTCTACTGTACCATATTATTCTGTTGCTCATTATACTGCATGTATCACTCTTCTTCTATTTTCTTGCTTAATCATAATTATTCTCTTGTGAGATACATCATCTCTTAGATCTGCTGTGAGGATTTTCACATGGTATCAGAGCATGTTGAGAGTATTGTTTATCTCCATTCTTGAGAGTTTTTTGCAGGTTATTACCAAGATTTCGAGTTCAGCAGTTGCAACAGTTTCTGCATTTTTGCAGCAGTAGCAGTTGCAGTTATTCTATATTGTTTTTGCAGGTCTTCTACAACTTCAATGAATTTAGAAGAAATTACTCCTCTTTCTCCATTCAACTATGATGAATGGAAACCAAGAATGATAGCATATTTGAAGAGCCCTGATCTCTTTGATTGCTATTTTGAAAGAGAGTTCGAATCCTCTACAAAGAAGATTAAATGGTTGAATAAAGGTGACATGCACATTGGAAGAATGAAGCTTACTATGACTGATTACATATTGTACCCGACCATCTTTGATATTGAAACTCCAAAAGAGTTATGGGCTCATCTGGATGACAGATTCGACAAAAAGAATGATGGATTTGGTCCAAATCCCTTCAAAAGCAAGCAAGTTGATGCATTCGCTCCACTTGATGGTCTCTCAGATCATGATGCATTCGCTCCTCCTGATGGTCTCTCAGATAATGTTGCATTCGCTCCCCTTGATGATCTCTCATATCATGAACCAGTATCATCTCATATTGAAGTTGTTGACAAAGAACTTGCAGATTCCCCACTCATGCTCAAACTTTCTTCTCTTTCTGTGCCAGCTCACACTCTAGATATTGCAGAAGGTCCTAAATCCTCTCTTGCACCAGAGTTTGTTGGTTTGCATCATGATCACATGATTATTTCGGAGGTAACATCAGCTATTGGAGGTAATGCATTCGCTCCTCTTCAGCAAACATCTCTTATTTACTACTATATGATCATTAGCACATGATTTCAGAAGGTTATTGAAGAATATGGCCATTGCCACCCACTTGAGATAATTTCTCATGCATCATATGATAGTTTTGATCTCACCCCTGCTGGTTCAAAGGAGATCTCAAGAAACTGTTTTGAAAGTCTTAAATCTGATTTTGATTTCAAGCAAACATGTAATAGTTCTTTTTGGCATAATCTCACCCATGGTGGTTCTAAGGAGAAGACAAAGGACTATATGCACATTCAAAAATTTGATCCTACCTCAGCTGATTCGAATCACAGGTTCAAGGATCATTCTAATACTGTTGGATATGTTCTCATCACATTCGATCTGAAGAGCAAGTACAAGCACATGCTTTTTGAGCATGATCCACTTCTTCCCAAGAAGAAGATACCTCCAGACATATGACCAAGCATCACACATGCTTGAGTTTGGAGCTTTTATTTTTTTATGTGTGCCTTACAGTCTATTTTTTGAGGAAGGGGTATGTTTCCCATGAAATTTTCCCACTTCCTTGGTTTATTGATTGTTATTATTCATTGTATTGGGTGACCTTTGGTCTTAGTTACCAAGGCCCAGGATGGATTAAGGGGGGGTGTTAGGATATTCCTATACTCCATCCTAGTCCCACCAATATTTTGATCATTTACATTTTCAGTCATGCATGCACCTTTTAGGGTTTGCATGCATTCTAGGGTTTGCATGCATTTTACATGCATCCCAGTCATCAGTCCAGCACCTAGCCCTCAGTTAGCCAGCCCCCAGGAGCTTCTCACTATTCAGTTTTAGCCCTCCAGTTGCTTAATGTGCCCTTGTTCCTTGATTTTAGGGAGCAACTCGCCCTCCTTCACCTACCAGTCTAGTTGTCACTCAGTTACACTCAGTTACAGTCAGTTACACTTAGTTACACTCAGTTACAGTCAGTTACAGTCAGTTACATTCAGTTACATTCAGTTACACTCAGTTACACTCAGTTACATTGAGTTACACTCAGTTACATTGAGTTACACGCAGTTACATTGAGTTACACTCAGTTACACCTACCAGAGTTAGTTTGACTGATGGTTGACAGTTACTTGAGCATTGATGACTCCACTGATGATGATGAAGACTTCCAGTTGCGCTCCGATGATCATGAGGACACCTAGTTGTGCTCCGATGACACTCCAGTGATCCTTTGATCACTCCATGAAGGCTAATTCGAATTGCCACCTTAGGCATTCGAATTCCTCATGCATTGTATTATTTATATGTCCATTTGTGATTAATAATCTAGTATGACCGAAGTATTATTGCTTCTATCTGAGTTCTACTGTACCATATTATTCTGTTGCTCATTATACTGCATGTATCACTCTTCTTCTATTTTCTTGCTTAATCATAATTATTCTCTTGTGAGATACATCATCTCTTAGATCTGCTGTGAGGATTTTCACAGTTTTATATTCTTGAACTCCCCATAAATCTACTCATACTATTTATGGATTTTTCTTTCGGGTTTGTAATCCCCTTCGCTGCTATCACTTGAATAATTACGTTTCTTTTTACGTATCTCAATGGCAGCTCTTGATGATGTTGAACTGCTATTCTCATCATCAGTTTTCACTTTCTCACCCTTGTTCCCATGAGATAATTCTTCAATATTGGAGGTATTTTCAACTTTTCTATCATGTTCATCGGTTGGGCATTGATCGAATAGTATTTGGTTCAGTTCCTCTTGTGCCTTCAAAATTCTCTCATTATCATGTTTAACAGATCTTATTTCTGCCTTCAACTCCTGAAATGCACGTAACAATTCTGATGAATTGTCATTCAATTCACCATGGACTTCTTCTTCATAATGTTGTCCAGTGCTATTGTTATTACGACTGTTTGGTCAAAATTTGTCCTCCATATGTTCGTCTGATCCTTCCATACCTGTAACTTAGGAAACAATTTTTTGTATAACAAAATAATTTAACTTGAATTAGTAAAGTTTTTTGTTGTCATAAAAATTTTCTGTTGTGGGTTCTTTGGACCTTTTTAGGCCGAGAGTTCGAACATGAGCTCTGATACCACATGTAATATCCCAAAAATTCATAAAAATTTAAATTTTTTTCGCATAGCATTTAATGTATAAACTAACTGTGCGGAATTATAATAAATGATTTCTATGTCGTCTTGTTGTACTAAATGTTTGAATGATCATAAATGTACTATTTGCGATATGAAAAGAAAAGAAATTATAGTCTACACTAAGATGCTAATGGATGTTCAGTTATATTTTTATAATACTTATGTCAGTGTTCTGTCAATCATAATTGTTTACAAGTGCTAACTGTTCTTCTTCTTTTGATGATGAAAGGGGTCCTGAGGGTACCTGGAGGCTTACTTAGCATTCGTGCTAAAGCATTTGAATCGTTCCTTTCGCAAATTACAGGTAAGAGCTTTAATGTTTATGAAGTGTGACAGAAGAGTTCCTAACTAGATTCGGTAATCTCCATGTGTCTTAATGTTTTTAGAGAATAATGTCGAAATGCAACCGGTGAGATCTCTTCTGTTAATAATCGAGTTTTCATATTAATATGTATGATTGCTATGTACTTCTTGCTCTATGCTATGTTATGCAAACTTCATGTAAATACCAAACTGGTTCTATTATATACAACTGTATGTAATTATTGTACCAATACTTTGATATATAGACTATATGCAATTATTGTGCAAGAGTTATATGCAAATTCATATGCATGACCTATAGTATAAACTATATGTCATTTACAAATTAATTCCTATAATGTAAATATATATACACTTTCTTTGTATTATCTATAGCCTAAAACTATATGCATCATATATGCAATTCCTATTACATAAACTTCTATATGCATAACCTATGTAACTTCTCAGAACATCGAAACTATATGTAAATCCTATATTAAACATATAGCATCGATACTATATGCAATTTCTTTATGTAATGTCAACATATAAACAACGTGGCCAATATCGTGACCCTTTCATAGTCAAGAATGATAATTTATAATTTGATACTATAAGACTTACGATAGGGTTTATATTATGACAGGGTTGCAACATAGTTCACATGTCGATGGTGTGATGAGACCAGTTATTAATATGGTAATGGACATTTGCTGGCACGCTGTCGTATCCAACCTTGGCATTTAAAGCTCCTATCTACCTGCTTAGTGGAGTATCACCGTGGCTACCATTGTGGTTCAACATGTGAAGGTAATGTGAGAGGGCAGTCAACGTGGTCGATTTGTATTTGATCCAGCTTGAGGGTTGTCCTAGCTGTCTCCATGGTAGCAATGGTAATTAATACCCATCATAGATATGGTAGTTGCTTGGGATACGAAGTGCTGATCAAGTGAATCTCCACCGTTGATCATATGTGGGTCTTGGACTTTGGTCTTAACCCTAAAATCCACTACGTTTACGTGGTTATTGTTTCCTTGGGAATTCAGTGTGTTGGTAGGTGGCTCTGTGGAGAGGCCGACAGGACAAGAAACTCTAGGGTTTCATTAGTCAGTTCTTTGGAGTTTCTCCACAATTTGAACCCCATGACTTGTTGGGTTTTCTGATACCAGTTTGAATAGTTTAAAGAGCCGAGCTTACTGTGAGAGTTTATAGCACTTGAATTGATAATGGAAGAGCTCCAAGGCCGATGGTAATATTGTGTGTAGGTTGAAACCAATGGTCAGCATTATGTATATGTTGAATGGTAGTTCTCTGAGTTAGTTTCAAACTTTATTGCATTCAGCAATGAGATGGTGGTTACGATTGTCCACAGGCTATGGTGCCATTCTTCCAGAAAATAACTATTAAAGGTAAAGTTTTAGGTTTCGAACCTGTCCCTGCTAATTTGTTTAATAGTTGTAGTTAATATTATTTTGTTTTACTGAAACTTCAGTTATGATACATTTTTTACCATACCTTGACTGCTTGGCAGGTTCTTTCGACATTCGGCTTCCAAGCTCGAGTTTGGTTAACTGGAAACTGCATAAGAATTGGTAAGCTTCGGTGGTTACCCTGCTGCTTCGGTTAGGTGATTGTTGGGTCTTCGTGTGTTCTTAACCGAGGCTTCATATTTATCTTGGGCCACCGTCGAAATTTTATGAGCTTTCTAGCAGCTTGGGGAGGATCGAATCCTCAACCCATTCGGAGTTAACCTATGGTGTTGTTTTTCAATGAAGATAATTTCTAAATGAATGTAACTGCTGAGAGGGTTTTATCCCTCGTCTAATCTGGATATACAAATATTTTGGTTCCTGTACTTGATGATGTTTACTTGTATTGAAAACTATGTGTTTATAATGGCTACGTGCCAAAGGTTTCGACCTTACTCCTTGTAGTCAAAACCCTATGCATAGGTTTCGATGGTAAGCTTGTGTTTAACTAAACCTGTACTGTCGTTTCGATAAAGGCTGAGAGCCAACTCAAAGTTTTTGATTTGTAAACTTTGAAATAAGATCTTGTGTTCATGGAATTATATGGTTAGTTTTCATTTAATGTTTATGTACGTATTCAACGATGTTTGAACATGAAATCTTAATCTATTTGGAAACTGATAATATCTCTAGTGCTATTTCGAATATAAGGGTTTGACCGTCAAACCAGTTATGAACCTGTTATGATTTTGTAAAATATTTGTTTCTCTGTTAAGGGTTGTCGATCCTATGTTTAACGTATTGCAAGAGAATGCTAAATAATAAATAGTGAAAAAGAACTGGGGTTCTACCTAGGATGAAAATGTTTGAATTTAATAACTGTCATTCATAACTAAATCAAAATATGAGATATGGATACAGAATGAAATAGTAATATATAGTGATGCTATTATTTGCGAATGATAATATCTATTTAGTGTTATATGTACTGAGTAGTAACTCTCTGTAAGAAGAATATTTAAATTGCAGTTGTTAAATTTTTAGGAATGATGATGTTTGAAATAAGTGGAATTATAACACCTTACTATTGGAAAGAATAATAATAGAATGCATAACATTATCTTTCAAAAGGAAAATAGATAGTGATAATTGAAAACCTGGTTTTGTGCATAGATGAAATGTTTTACTTTTGTTACTTAAAGAAAATGCTACAATATCTATTTTATGACATGTTGTTCTATATTCTGAGTTTAGACATATATAACTGATATTGCAGAATTAAAAGAAACATCACAATGTTAGTCTAATCATTAACTTGGCATTCTACCCATCATTTTACAAAATCATACCTACGTCAGAAATTGAAACTGTTACTTCTATACATGCCATTAACTATAAATACTAAATCTACAAATGCAAAAAATCATTTAACTGGAATAAACAAGACAGAACACTAGAACCTGATGAATGTAGGAGAAACAAACAACCCAAAGAGCCTGTTCCACCCAAACTACTCCTGAAGATAGCCAAATTACTTGCCTTAGGACCCTCGAGCCTGTTC
Source organism: Larix kaempferi (assembly GCA_027924585.1). Taxonomy (NCBI): domain Eukaryota; kingdom Viridiplantae; phylum Streptophyta; class Pinopsida; order Pinales; family Pinaceae; genus Larix; species Larix kaempferi. The sequence continues at coordinate 11,583,241 of BSBM01000087.1, forward strand.
ACTGAACCACTAGGAATAAGAATCTGTAGAAGCTTTAGGTCATCAACTTGTAGCAACAATGTAGATCATTGAGTCTTATAGACTTAGCAGTTAAAGAGACCTGCACCAGCACCTCTGGTTTCTTTCTTAGAATAATTTCGGCATACTCACAATGCACTTTCCACTTAGCCCCCCTATTCGAATCTCTCAGTGATCACCTGATACACTTGATGAATTATTTCTGCAGAAAATAATAATGGAGCTCCCTGCCTAGTTCGAATTGCCTTCTCTAGGCTTCCTAGGCCTTTTTAGTGGTTAACTTGGTCATTAATGAGCTAACAACTCTGTTCCACCCACCAGGGGAATAATGCCACAATTTTAAGGGTAGTTGTCCCATAACCAACAGCTACTAGTGGAGTGCAAATGCTGACACTTGTCCCATGCCTTCTAACAACTTCCATTCCTCCTAGTGGGTTAGTGAACACTCATTTAACAGTTCCCTTGGGTGTTTGTCTCCTGTTTTAATTTATTAAATAATAATAATATGTCATTACAATCATCCTTGACTAGATTTGCTCATAATTACAAAACTTTGTAATTATAATTTAACATAATGTTTTTGCAAATAAAATAATTAGTCTCAAAATTTGGGTAGGTGACACCCGCCATAAGGCCATTGCTTCTGCTTGATTATTTGCCATTTTTCACTAACCCCATGCATAGATTTTCTCAATATTTCCTCTAGGGTCAAAGAGAACCCCCCTAGCATATGCAAACCCTGGATTCTTCTTCGAAGCTCCATCAAAAAGAAGAATATGCTTTTTTGGACCTATGATCCAATCTCTCACTCGTTCCTTCTGTATTATGAAGCTCCATTCCTCATCTTCTCCGACCCTTGGTTTAACTGTTATGTTTTGGTAGATCTGAAGTAGACAACATGCTATGTAGCCAATTCCTTTGTTCAACTTCCAACTTATGAAGTTGTTGCTTGGATTTACCTTTTGTTTTAATGGTCTCAACCATAGTAGCATAATTCGAATATGAATACATATACGAATACAATTCGATATAGAAAAAATACATAATGAAAATATCTAGGACGAATAAAATACGGAAATAGCTTGCTTATATATAATATTTTTCATCAAATTTTCACAAATATACCATAAATATACATAGACATTTATATAATAAATTTAACATATATTTAAAAAACAAGCATATAAAATCTTAACAACCTAGGATATGGAAGTGTGAGAGACGGCAACTACTTATTTATAATTATTTTAATAAGTAAGCATGAAATTGAATGGTATTTTTGTTTTATAGTGTTTAAATAATTACTGTTTTTTTTTCTTTCTTTCAATTGGTTTTCAAAATTTAATTCTCCACTAATAATCCGTATCCGTATAACACCTACACCGAATATTCGACAAATTCGAATTTATTCCGAATTTCCGTATACGAAGTACCAATACGGCCAAATTATGCTACTATGGTCTCAACTAACATTGCCCGATCTTGATTCGCTACCAAACCTGGTTGCAATTGCTTATAATTAAAAGTGCTTTCATTTTGAGCCAACTAAATTTTCCAAAATATGAAGTATGGAAGGGCTCTCCGAATCTATTTTAGTACATGATTATCTATAAATTTCCTTGCTTATCTTTTATGCCAAGTTAAATAGGCTTCCTATAAGGTAGTCATCACATTTGTTCTGATACTCAATCCAACCATACTCTTGCTCCATACCTACGTAACAAATTCACATTGCAAAAAAAGGTGGTTAATTATTGCTCCTTCCTTTTTACAGAGCTGGCATTGAGAGGGTCCATGAATTCCTCTTTTTTCAAGATCGTCAAAAGTTAAAACTCAGCCATGATTTAAAATGCAGTTGAACAACTTTACTTTAGACATAGCATTTCTTTTCCATATAGTTTTCCAAACCAAATTCTAAGGAAGAGAGCAATGAAGTTGTATTTGATTATAATATCTAGCTCTCTTATCATATAGTTTTTACACTTCCTACCTCAAACCCTACTGTCAGAGAGAAGCAACCTAAAGGTGCTACACCATAAAAATGGAGGACTAGCTCTTTCCATTGATGTGTCAGTTTCTCTAGAAGATTTGGATTTTTCTAGCCTATCGAATATCCATGAGTGTCCCAATCCACTATTTCCTCTAGAAGATGTAAATTATTTTTATTCATACGTGCTTGTAGTTGAACTAATTGAAGATTATATTTTAAAGAAGACTTAAATACATAATTTTGTCTTCCCATATTTTGATGTCCCCTCCATTTCTAGGCATACTTCAACAGAAGCTTTCCAAAGAGACCAAAGAGCTGAATAGGGTCCATATTTAAATTCTTATCCATAATTATGTTTTTCACTGGGTATATTTTTTATGTAAAACATATTCTCGTCGAGCTTCTTCTCCAATGTTGAGTTTCCACAATATTTTTGCACAAAATACTTTGTTCATTTAACCTAATTCCCTTAATGTGAGCATTATGTGATCCATAGGAGCAATAGTAGATTTCCAACTCATTAAATGGTATTTCTTAAAGTGTGATTAAACAAATTATCATGTTATTATAGAAGAAAGTTCAAATTATAATAGCATTAGAACTATATTACTCTAAATTCTCCTATAAATAATTGATTAGATTATTATAAATAAAACTCAATTATAATAATACTGATACTCGTTATTATTAATTTATTATTGTTTTACATATTATGTCTTGTTTAGTTTTAAAGTGATTTATTTTGTAATTTTGCAATATATTAAATACTATATTTTATTGGCGTTCCTTTGTGTATTATGAAGCAATTTCTAGTAATGGGCTATATTTTATTGGTGTTCCTTTATGTGTTATGAAGCAATTGCTAGTAATGGGCGTTCATTTGTGTATTATGAAGCAATTGCTAGTAACGGGATTTCCTTTGTGTACAAAGATGGAATTTGACAGGCATTTGCCCGTTTTCATACATTTTTCCCATCAAATACGAGAAAAAATTTACTAAATACGTTTTGCAGGATGGTTAGATTTTTTTATTTGACGTTGTTTTGACGTTCTAGGATTTTATGAAAACGTCATTATATATGCTAGCAGGAGTAGGAGTATGGTGGGGGTGGAAATATATTGTGTACATATGCATTCATTGGTCAGATCATATCATTATTGAAAAAGAGATCTGGCAATTCTTATCATATCTCTTCGCCGCCACATTCTCTACTCGATTTCCTCTTCTTCTACATGTACATGCAAAGACACATACGGGGTCGTGTTTACAATCACAGTCACTATCATCTCCATGGAAATGTCGGGAAGCCTCCAAGTGTGTGTTTTTGTCTGCAACATATAACAGAACTAAAACCAGGTGAGATTTAAGATAATGTTATTGCCATATGGGGGTTCCTTTCCTTGCATGGTCCAGTTTCATACCAGAAAAATCCTCTGAGCTAAGCTTGAACATTTTCAACAATCTCGGCTAAAGCTAAAACCGAGACATATTGATTGGAATCTTCATGAGCTAGTGGAAGGCCAAGGTAATTAGCTTTATAAATAATGTGGTTAAATACTAAAATTGAAATGGGTGGGTGAGTGAATCCACATGAGCCTCTTAGCAATGGGTACCATACTTGTTGTGTTGATCACGACCATGCATTTAGGGAATGGCATGATATGTTGCAGGTGACTGCAAGAGAGGATGTAAACTCATATAGCTTATGCATTTGTATGGCTGTGCCCTCAAAGGACAGTACTTGAGCTTTGACACACTACACCAAAACATTTGGATCGACAGGGAGGTTAGTCAATTATTTAGTTTAAATGGTATTAAATTAAAGCATTTGAGTATCTTTTGCAGTGGCTTACAAATACAATCAAGCTAAGAATAATCTTGTAACTGCAACTATAATGAAACCGAATAGAATTTTTTTTATGTTTTTACCTGATTTGTTTTAGTTTTTAGTAAAAAATCTCTTTGTTATAACAATTAAAAAGTGACAAAATAGTTATATTCGGAGGCCAATTGTATTCTTTGAAATATGCCCTTCTACCTATAAACATGGAATGGGTTACCAAATCTCTTGACATTCTAAATAATGTCAAACACAGGGCCTTCTAGCCAGAGCTAACACTTTACCCTAGGATTAGTTGGCCACTGTCATCTAATCAAAGGCTATTTCTGAAGTATTTCAACAATTAATTATGTTGGTTGATAGTTGAAGGAAATAAACAGAGGGTAAGAGAATTTAGATGAAGCAGTGTCTCACTTCAACATTCATGTTCCTAAGCACACATTGGAGGAGTCAACTTAGGTCCTTGTTTCAGTTGCTTCTGCATGACCTCCACCTTTGAGAGCTATCAAAGAAGCCAACAAATTTCCCACTTCCACTTGGAAATCCTTTGGCAGTCTTATTTCCACTATCAAGGATTTGGATCAACATCATTGCCTTTTTTCTTTGGGATGCCATTTATCTTATCTGAGAAGCCTTTTTGGGAAGAGAGTAGCTATTTTTTTTTGGAGGTGGGTGAGTAAAGAGGGTTGTGCTCACTTTGAAATGTTAAAGCCATGCTTGGATTCATGCTAGAGTGAGGGACTGAGCAACTGTCACCAAATGCTCTTCCCTATAATGGTTTCTTGTGATGACCTTCACGTCTCTCTAATTAACCAGCCAAAGATGTTGCTTGATATGGAACACATTTACCAAAGATATCTCCAATACTTCGTAGCTGAATAGTTACTGCCAAAGCTAAGAACATATTTTCATTGCTTTCAACACAAGATTCTCATCTTCTCCTTCATCAAATATTCTTGTACTCCTGTAGTCATTTAATTTGGCAGATTTTCAATTCTCTTGTTGGCTAGACAATACATGAGTTTGTTTAAATTCAATGAACATAAGTTGCACGTTATGCTGCTATTTCTCAAGTATATTTGCAAAAAGAAATATGAATACACGTGGCTGGCTGTCCTTGATCCCTATTTAATTTATTTTATACTTCCAAATTACAACATTATTATTGACAGATATATATTTAAGTAAAACCTTCACTGAAGGGAAACGGTAAACCTCAAAAAGTCAAAAAATAAAATAGTATGACAGATAAGATTCAAGTGAAATTCAAACCCTCTTTATGTATTACGAAGCAATTGCTAGTAATTAATTTGAAACAATTCAATGTGATTGGAAGGATTTGAAAATACCTTCAATGTCCACATGTTGAATGTCATGATCAACCATGACGAAGATATCTTCAATGTCCACAAATTTGAAGCAATTCAAACTTCACTGTTCACCAAATTTGAAGCAATTTAATATGATTGGAAGGATTAAAAGATATCTTCAATGTCCACATGTTAAATGTCATAATCAACCATGATGAAAATATCTTCAATGTCCACATGTTAAATGTCATAATCAACCATGATGAAAATATCTTCAATGTCCACATATTAAATGTTATGATGAACCATGATGAAGATATCTTCAATGTCCACATGTTAAATGTCATGATCAACCATGAATAGTGGCTTAATGTTTGAAATTACACACAGATGCAAGACAACACTGAATAGGTCATGATTGGTTGCTATGGCAGCTTATTGTGTTGAAATTTTCCATAGATACAAGGCGTCACTACATACGTCATCATAGATACAAGGCGTCACTGCATACGTCATCATAGATTCAGAAGCGCCGATTCCGACTTTTCCGGTATTCATCTAAATGGGATGAATGAAACATTTATATTTAAATTTTTAGTTTTTCTAACCATTGAAAATAGATTGAATGGGATGAATATTGTATATCTTAAAATATGTTTTTTTAACAATAAAAAATGGATTAAAAATGGATTGAATATTATGTTGTATGTTTTTATTTTGTTTTCTAACCATTGAAAATGAATTGAATGAAAGTAAAATTCCAATTCTTATAAGTTAAAAATATGTGTTTTTTTAAGGAGGTTGGCACATGTTTCTTTTACTAGTAGCAAGTGAGGTACTTGTGATGACCTAGGATTCACTAAAACCATTAAAAGAAAATCTCTCTAGCAATAACACATCTTCTCAACATTTGTACTTAGTGAATATCAATCCCTATTAAAGTGATGTTGATGTTGATGCTATTAAGTTGAATTGTTGGTTGCAATAAAGGTAAGTCTATTTTAGTCTCAATAAAGAAAGTGAAGCATAACATAGAAACTGTCCAAATAAAGCTTAAAGGACATGCCTAAATTTGCTAGGAAAACTATGAATAGAAACAAAAAACAAGAGAGACCATGGAAATGGATATTATGCATAAGTTCATACCCTATTTTTTTAGTCACTCAACTAGTATTATCATTGTATGATTGAATTTAACATGCTAAGACAATGAGTTGTAAAATTTATTTTACTTGATATGAAGTAAATTGTGGATACATCACCTTGTAATGAAGCCTATGTTGGAACCTAAGGTATCGATGGCTCATCACACCTCTGGATCTTTTACAGACAATAAGTTGTTAGACGACAGGCGATTGGCGAAGTAGTTGACTCGAGGACCAACTAGCAAAATCGAGAGAATGACTAAATAGTCTATTGAACAAATGACTAGATGGTAAAAAGCACCATGGTCGACACGTCTAAAACTACTGACTACAGTTTGGGGTGTTATGGATTTTTTGGAAATGCAAGAGCCAACGACCCCCTATTTGTGGACTGGATATTCCTTACTTTCAGGAATTTCATTACATTTGGAGACTATAAAAAGACAATCCTATGGGTTGTGCAATGTGTGAAATTAAGCTATCTTCCATACTCAACATGCATTGTGATGTTTTGATCATAATACTCTGTGCTTAAGTGCTAGAACAGTGTCCTTAAACACCACCTTTCTTCTTGGAATATTGTTCCCTTCTTTTCTATCTTTTCTGTTCTATAGTTCAAGGATAAGAGGTTCCCCAACATGGTATCAAAGTTGTTGGTTTGGCCTAGCCCTGTTGTCTTGGAGCAGTAAACAACTTCTTCCAAAAACTTTGTCGAAATATCTTTGGTCTACAGAAGGCACTTGGCCATTTCTACCAAAGTCTCATTCTTCCTCTCCATGACACCATTCTAATGAGGGGTGTAATGAACAAATCTCTACCAAGAAATACCATTTTGCAAGAAGTATAATTCAAACTGTCGACTCACATATTCACCCCCATTACCTAATCTCAAACATTTAATGGTACGACCACATTGCTTCTCAGCCAATGCTTTCAATTCCATGAATATTTCAAATACTTGACTCTTATGCTTCAAGAAATATACCCATGTAAATCTAGATAAATCATCAATAAATGTCAAAACATACTTCACACCTTCTAATGAGGGTTTGTTCATTCAACAAAAATAACTGTGAACAAGCTCTAGTCATCTTTGTGCATGACTTGATTTTTCTTAATCAAAAGGTGCTTGATGATGCTTTACAAGCATACATCCTCTACAAACTCCATCAGGTGGAACATACTTTGGGAGACCATAAGCCATGTTGTGTGTTACCATCATCTTCAAAATTCTAAAGTTTAGGTGTCTAAGTGGTTCATGCCAAATTCGACTCTTCTCGTCGGTTTGGGAAATTAGCGCAGTCGGCTCAGTCATTGTAGTTGCTACAATTTTACTACCTTCAAAGTGATTGACCTTTTCTTCCAAATCCTTCATCTCCTTCCAACAATTATTCTTGACGTGTCCTACTTTTCCACAATGTCGTCAGGTCTTCTTTTCTCCGATCCTTCTTCTTCAATTAGTACTCTTTTGTAGGTTGGTTGATACATTATAGTTAGTGGTCCGGTCGACTGGGCTCTTTAATATTTGGATTGACCTTGCTTTTCAGCAAGTGAGCTTAGTGCTTGCTACCAAGATTCCCTTATTCAAGCAAATTTTGTTGGTCCTTGATCAACAAATCATAAAAAGTATCAAAGTTAAAATCCTTACCATTTGCTTGTGTGACATCCAACTGGTATGAAAGGAGGAACAAAAGACATCATATGGTGTCTTCAAATTCATTAGAACCAGCTCAATGAGCTATCCATCCTTCTTCGGAAAATCCTTGTGACATTTTCCCAATTTTAGTTGCAGCTCAATGCAAGCTAAATAGTCTTCGATCTGATCAAAGGAAAGAGGCTCAAGAGTGATCAACTCTTTCTCTATCTACATAATTTCACCCCCATTTATCTTGTTGAACATAGTTGATCCCACTTGTATGCAAGTGAATCTCCCTTGAAATGTAGGTTGTGATGGCACCCACAACCTCATTATTTTTTACATTGATGATAAACTTAACATCGACATCCGTCAAATTAGTGATAGAAGTCTTGTTGTACTACCACAATCATTTGCTCTTCAAAAAGGTCTCCATGTTTGTCACCCAGATTGCATAATTATGTCCATTGAGAACAATAAGTTCTATCTTGGAAGTCATCCTTTTGATCTAACAGATATGATCAAACTTAAGGTAGAGGTATTAGTCAACAAATCTTTATCCCAGAGTCGATCAACCATAGATCCAACTCCACACAATTTATAGATAACAGGGATAGGTCAAAACCAATAGCGTTGATACCAACTATCTCAAATAATGAACATGTAGTTCAACACAGTTCATCTTACTATGAGCAACAAGATTATCAACAACTTGAATTGTACTTTGACTATCATAGTAAATAATAGCCAGGGCCTAAACTAGAAAATTAAGCTCCTCGAGAAGCTAATGAATCCAAACTTCCTATGTACATTCATTAGAAGTGCCACAATATTAATCTTCTATAGTAGAGAGAGATACCACCTTTTGTTTCTTACATGACTAGACCAAGGGTCTAGAACTCAGTTGAAACACATAGCCATAAGTTGAATATTGGTCATCAATGTCACCACCCTAGTCATACTCGTTGAAACCAACCAATGGATTTGTACTGCAACAATACTTGATACCATATTGATAGGTTCCATTAATACAACAAACAATTCTCTTTTCATCTTTCCAATGGATTTCTTAAGGATCTTGCATGAACTGGGAGAACACACTAACAACAAATGAGAGATCCGATCGATTGTGAGTTAAGTAAATCAGGATACCAACCAATTGTTTATAGAGAGTTGTGTCTACTCGTGGAGAGTCATAGTATTTCAACAATTTTACTCCCGATGAATAAGGTGTAGCACATGAATTACAACCATCCAACATGAATCATTTCAAAATATACAAGGCATATTTAAGTTGTGAATGAAAGATACCATCATTAAATTGAAAAATTTGAATGCCATGAAAGAAATCCAAAAGAATAGAGCAGTCATTGACATGACTCTAGCCAAGAAATGGAACGAAATGAAACCCTCTATTGGACATCTAAAAACCTCCAGATGTATTGCTTGGGAGCATATCAATGATAAATTTAGAAAGAAGTTGGATGCAAAGAGTCATTCTTGGATCATGATGGGCTACTTTGATGAATGAAAATCATATAGATTGTTTGATCCTGTGAAGTAACAAATCATATCGAGAAGAAGTGTGATCTTTGATGAGAATATTTCAGGTAATAAGCTATTGAATTCGTCCTCTGGTTTATTGGAAAGTGATCTATTTGAAATTCTTGATGATCATGGATTAACTATACCCATCTATGGTGTTTCGACTGGACCAATGAATTCTGCTCCCGAGTCAACTGGTAGTCAGTTTATTGTGACTGCTGAAGTTGATGGTATGAATTCCCTAACCCACACGACTAGGGATAGATTACCTGAATAATTGTTGATTTGCTTACCTCAATGGGATGTTAAGATGATTGAAGCTGCTAGATTGAATGCTAGAAATGCTAGTATTGGTCAGTAGATTCGTATTAAAAAACAATGTGGTAGTTTTTCCTTGATGGCACATGTTATTGAAACCTATGATCTTGATACCTATGTTGATGCTCAGGGTGTGCCAGAATGGGAAAAATGCCATGACTATAGAAATTGATTCTTTGAAGAAGAACCAGACATGGGAACTTGTTCTCGGACTGCAAGGAGAGAATGTCGTGAAGTGTCAATGGGTCTATGAGACAAATTTTAATTTTGAATTTGTTGTTGAACACCACAAGGCTCATTTGGTCGCCAAGGGATTCTCTTGGGAAGGAGGCATCGACTACACTGAAACTTTTTCTCTTGTTGCAAAGATGAACTCTATTTGACTAATCCTTTCCTATGCTTCTAATTTTGGATGGGGACTTCATTAAATGGATGTTAAAAGTGCTTTTCTTCATGAATAGTCAACTAAAGAAATCTATATGGAGCAACCTCATAGTTGTGTGATAGATTCTGGTCTTGTTTGTTGACTGAAGAAGTCGTTGTATGGTTTGAAACAAGCACCTCATGCTTGGTATGAGAATATTAGTTGCTTATTTGTCAATCTTGGCTTTAAACGTTGTAAATCCAATCACATTATTTATGTATTACATGTTCATGGTGATACACTCATAGTAGCATTATATGTTGATGATTTATTCATAATTGCATATAACGTCAATCTAATTTTGGGTTTGAAGAAACAACTTGGTGATACTTTTGAGATGAGTAACCTTGGTCTTTTGCATTTCTTTCTTGGCATTCAAATTTTGCAATTGGATGATCGTATCTTTCTTTATCAACGTAAATATGCCTTGTATCTTTGAAACAATTAAATATGGATAGCTATAAGTCATGTGCTACACCCTATTAGCGGGAGTAAATTTCTCAAAAGACTGTGACTCTCCATGAGTCGACACCACTCTCTACAGATAGTTGGTTGGTGGCCTGATTTAATTAACTCATAGTCAACTAGATCTCTCATTTGCTATTAGTGTGGTCTCTCAGTTTATGCAACATCCTTGGGAAATCCATTGGAAAGACACAAAGAGAATTGTTCACTATATTAATGGAACCTATGAATATGGTATCATGTATTGTTGCAGTACAGATCCATTGGTTGGGTTCATTGTTTATAATTGGGAGGTGACACTAATGACCTAATGTCCACTTTTTGCTATGTGTTTCAACTGAGTTCTGAACCATTGGTTTGCTTGTGTAAGAAATATAAGGTAGCCTCTCTCTCTCTCTCTCTCTCATACAAAATACGAATATCATGGGACTGTCAATGCAAGTATAGAGGAACTTTGGATTCACCAACTTCTCAAGGAGATTGGGTTTCCAATTCAAGCCTCAACTGTTTTTTACTATGATAATCATAGTACAATTCAAGTTGTTGATAATCCTGTTTCTCATAGCAAGATGAAGCACGTTGACCTACATGTTAATTTTTTGAGACAATTGGTATAGGAAAATGTTGTCTCAGTTTTTATTGCAGGATAGATGCTCAGGTCACTAGTATCTTTACGAAAATTTCACCATAAGATAAGTTTGTGAAAATTGAGGCTGTGATTCAGCTTCAGGAAGTTGCAATTATGGGGGGTGTTCAGAGCAAGTAATTTCACCTCTTGAATCTCCATAGCATTGTGATAACTGGGGGTGTTGGAACCTAAGTTCTTGATGGTTGATCACACCTTTGTATCTTTTGGTGATAATTAGTCATTAGACAACAGGCGACTAGTGGATCAGTTGTTGAATGGAAGCATGAGTAGGAAAATTGGTAGAACGACTAAACAGTCTGTTGAACAAATGACTATATGTTCAAAATGGCCATGGTCCGTGTGACTAAAACTATTGACTACAATTTGGGGCATTGTGGATTTTATGGAAACCGTCAGAACCAATTTGTGGACCAAACTTTCCTTACTTCTAGGAAGTTTGTTAGATCTAGAGACTATAAAAAGAAAATCCTATGGGTTGTGCAAAGTGTGAAATTGAGATATCTTCCATACTCAACATGCATAGTTATGTTCTAATCATAATACTCTATGTTTAAGTGTTTTAACCATGTCTTTAGACACCACCTTTCTTCTTGGAATAGTATTCCCTTTCTTTCTATCTTTTATGTTCTATAGTTCAAGGTTAAGAGGGTACTCAACAACCTATAGGTCCATTATTGTATGTGGAGAATCCAAGGAAGGTTAAAAAATAGCCCAATATCACTAAATAAGTCCCTCCTTTTGAGAATGGGGTCGCAAAATGGGCAACAACCACCATGCCAAATGAATCATTATATGGTTTGAATAAGTTTTCCCTAATCTAGACAGGTTTGTACATCCTCAATGAGAAGGTAGCAATCATTGTTGAGTCATATATGACCCTAAAATATTCAAACAAGAAGACTCCATTACACTATGGTACCTATGGTAAATTTAGAAAATGACTAGAGTGGATCTGAACACAATTAGACAGCAAAGCTATGCACAAAATAAATTTTACATCAATTTTCCTAAAATTTTCCTACTAGAATTTTTGCAATTTCCCTATGTATATTTTAGAAATGGATTAACAAATCCATTCCTAAGAAAAAATAATTTTACTTTGTTTGTGCTAAAGCCTAACCTAATATAAGTACTATGGAAGACACCCATTTGGTTCATTGATTGATGTGGTGCTAAAATAAGAATATGCTTAGGACTCAAATTGTTCTTAGTCTTTCTTGACATGTCAAACACTTATGTTACATTGCCTATATTAAGAGCATTTGAAACATGCTTCCCAAATCAAAGGGAGATTATAGTGGGATTATATAGTGGAATGAAGCCATCTTTAGCTCTATGGATTTACGATAAAACAACAAACTAGGGAAACAAATCTCCATCACTCCCCTGGAAGTTGATGAAGCATATTAACCAAATAGGGGCCTAGCTTAGAGCTTGTTTATGCTTGCTAAAGGGTGAAAATGCGAAGCTGGGAAACAATTCCATGACAACGGAGTGAAAAAAAAGAGGGCGTGCAGATGAAAAGGGGAAAAAAAGTCAAACTCAAACTCTAGGCCAAGAAGTTAAAAAACTTTAGGCCTAGAGTTTTGAGAGTTAAAACTCTCGGCCGAGAGTTTAAAAAAACTCTAGGCCGAGAGTTTGAACCAATCACTGCACTATATTTTGAAAAAAACACTCAGATGAGAGTTTGAACTAAACTCTCGGCCAAGAGTTTGGAAGATATTTTTTCGGCCGAGAGTTTATGGTCAATAAAACCTGCGAAAATATCTGGCATCTTTCTGGAACCTGCAACTTCAACAAGCCCAAACCTCTGCAAATTTTAAATATTATTTGTCAGACTTGGTAGCAATGGATTCATCTCTGAATCTAGTTTCCAATGATATAATAATTGTTTCATTTCGATTTGAATTTCTATTTATTAATATTTTTTTTCTAAACCTTATCCCTTAAGAATTTTATTACTCTAAAAATCACATGAAATGAAAATTCAATATCATAACAAATACAACACCAAAAAATTTGAAATCTTCATAGAGATCATAATTGGCTCGTCCTCTTCAAAAGGGTACCTTTATTTTTTCCAATAAGAGTCACACAAAAAATAAAATTGAAGCTCACCAACTTGTGTCGATAATGCACCATTTTTTGAACATCTGTTGTTTCGATAAATAATAAAAAATAGTTCCCAAGTCTTAAAAAACTCAAAATATAGTCCATGCATGCACAAGTGCAGTGTGTGTAGATTATGAGCATACAATGTTTTTCCCTAAAATGAATAACCATCTATCAACAAACCGGCGTCCACACAGGTCACTCACTATCCATACCTAAAATTTTCAAGTATATTCCGTTGGTGTGCACCAAATTTGTCCCACGATATGTCCATAATTTTTTTTTTTAAGTTTGAGTAGAAATCTAATTCCATTCTCTAGAAAATTTGTGTTTACTTCAAGTTGAAATTTCTAAGGGAGATATGGGTTTGAAGAGGTTGAAGTTGAAAAACATAAAATTTAGCAGTTTTGTTTGTCAAAAACAAGCCAAAAGTGTTACCCAACTTCGTGTTTTCACCCTAAAGATAGGCCGCAAGCCATCTAAGATAATTTTTAAAAAATTAGCTACCAAATATATTAGAGAGAAAATTGATATCGATCCACCCAACACTTGACATTATTGTCAGATGCCAACATCAACAGCAACTTCAACAAGTTCAACAACTTTGACAAGTTCACGACTTCGACCAGTGATCGAATTCGACATGACTTCAACATGGAGTATCGACGCGCGACTAGCAATCTATGACAAATTGTCTCTATGTCTTCCACTAGACCAGAACAGTTGAACTTCTGTAACCATTCTAACTTCTCTTGTAACTGACGTAACAGACAGACACCCAAGCATCTAAACACTCTATATAAGCATGTAACATATTGTAATATACATTAGTGAGTAATCAACAAGTAATAGATAAGATCAGTTTGCATTCCTGCATATTGTTTGTGTATATATGTTTATGTGCGTAGTGTATTTCCTCCTTTTCTTATTATTGTTAGGCTTCCGCCATAACAGTACCGGTCCATTCAATCAAACTATTGTTCCCGATGTGCACTTGGGCATGTGCAGATCATTGGTATCAAAGCATCAAATTGTTCATGCTTATGTTGTGCATAGACACTTCCATCAAAGTTACCTGAATTATACCTATTCAAACACACTCGCAAACTCACTAATCCAAGCAGAAACTACCTCGAGAGGTGGAAGGAGAAACATACGATAGACATGCCATTGATGAGACAACACAACTCATACAGAAAGCATTGGCTCGACAACGAACTAAAATATTCACCCAGTTCAATCAGATTCTCATGTGATTTGATTCGACATGAGGAGGATTTCCAACAAGAACTAACTCTGACAAAATCAGTCCATTCATGGTGAAAATGAATTTGGACATACTGAATCTAGAAGGCAAGATTGACGCAGAATCCATCAACAATTGGGTACAACAATTGGAATCCTATTACTCTGAGAATCAACTCTCAGAAGATGAAAATATCACCATTCCATCCTTAAAGATGTTAAAATCTATGCAGTACTGGTGGGAGAACCTATCGACAAAGATGGAGAAAAGTGGAGACCCCATAGAGACATGGGATAAATTTTTCGAATACATCCGAAAGGAGTTTTACCCACCCAAGTATAGTTAAAAGAAATATAAGAATTGGCGGCAGCTAAGGAAATGGAAAGACCAGTCCATATAGAGTTACACCGATGATTCTATCGACTAATGGCTAGACTTGGCGTTCAAGAAGAACAGAAATTGCTTGTTCTGAAGTACGTCAGTGGATTGTTCCCGTACATTCTGCAGGAGATGGATTTTATGACTGTCAATATGCTCGTGGATGCAGTCCACTATGCCAGTAAGCTTGAAGCCAAACAAAAAGGAAAATCATGCTTCGTGACTAAACTGACAGGAATACCACCTGACAAGAAGGCACCAGCCGACTTCGACAAGTCAAAATCTTATCAGCCAAAGCCCCCGAAGCAAGATCATCGAAAAAAGAATTCTTATAAAGACAAAAGGGAACGTGGTAAACAACCCGCTACTGGGAAATGGTGTGATTACCACAATTCATCATGACATGATATGTCCAAATGCAAAGCTTAGAATACATTTTTGGAAAAAGTGTCGACATCTGACTTGTTCGACAAAACTATGGTAGAATCTGACCCAGAAGCAATAACCCATTTGACATCGACATCGACCATTGCAACAACCTCAACTATCGTTAAAGAGGAGGAATGAGAGCACCTATTCCATACATAGATATGGGTTCAAAATAGTCCATTGCATCTGATTGTGGATAATGGTAGTCAGAAGAGCTTTGTTTTTGAAGATATCGTGAAAAAACTAGGTCTTGTTACCACTCCACATCCTCAACCTTATAACATATTTTGGATGAAGGATGGACAGGAACTAAGTATCACCTAACAATGCAAACTCACCTACTTCATTAATCCTTTTGAAGATGAATTACTCTGTGATGTGGCACCACTCTCGTAGCCGATGCCTTGTTTGGGAAACCTTACTTATGGGATTGACATGGAATTTACCAGTCATGACCACAGAAGGTTATTATTAGAATTCATAACCAATGGTACGACATACTAGAGAGATGACCTACACCAACGGTTGTAATGATATCTTCTAAACATACGAAGAAGCTCATCAACCATGCACAGATGTTCGCATTAATCATGATTAAGCCACAACATTATAGGAATACTACAGCAACCAGTCGATTCATTGACCAGTGTAGCTCTTGACAGAAGCAGCAGATCAACAATAATCTTGATGAGTACCGGAACCTATTCCAAGAGCCAGGTGAAGTACCTCTCCATTTCCAGGTAAAACACTCTATTGCACTTGCTCTGGGTTCTTCATTATGTAACACATGTGTTTACAAAAGATCCATTATAAAAAATGAAGAGATTCGTAGCCAAATTCAAGATTTGATCGACAAAGTTCATATCTGAACCAGTTCCTCTCCTTGTGGAAGTCTAGTCATCCTCGTTCCAAAGAAATATGGGACTTGGTGCACCTGCATTAACTACCAGGCCCTCAAAAACATTTCGGTAAAGAATCGATACACTATGTCGCGAATAGACGAGCTCATCAACTATCAGAAAGGTGCTAAATTCTTTACTAAGATTGACCTCAAGTTGGGATATCATCAGATTCCAATCAAGCATGCAGATGTATGGAAAACTACTTTCTAAACCAAGGAAGGATTGTTTGAATGGTTAATCATTCCTTTCGTCTTAACCAATGCACCTACAACCTTCATGCAGTATACAGATGACATTCTTCAACCTTTCATCAGCAAATTTGTCATTGTCTACCTCGATGATATATTGATTTTGAGTTGATCATGGGAAGAACATGTCGGACAAGTTCGACAAGTCCTCGACACTCTCCAACAACATCGACTCTACTTGAACATGGACAAATGTTCCTTTTCAATGAACAACATGAAATATTTGGGGTATGTAATTGACTATGTAGGCATTCACTTTGATCAAGACAAAGTGCAAATCCTTAAATATTTTCCCATTCCTCAAAGCATTCATGAACTAAGAAGTTCTCTTGGTTTGGCAAATTTTTATCGACGATTCATACTCGGCTTCAGTCAAATAGCCTAGCCTTTGAATCAGTTGACAAAGGGAAATGGGAAAAATTTCTTCAGATGGACATTGACACAACATGAATCTTTCGAACAACTCAAACAAAAGCTTTGCACTGCACCAGTACTTGTGTTACCTGATTCGCATCATCCCTTTGAGATTGAGATAGACGCACCGGACTATGCCTTCGACGCAGTGATCACTTAGTCGGGTCACCTAGTCTCTTTTCATTCTGAAACTTTTAACGACACTATTACAAGATATTGGACGTATGAAAAAAACTTGTACAACATTGTGCAAGCTCTTAAGCAATGGAGACATTATATCCTTGGCAAGGAGACGGTCATTCTCATTGAACACAAGCCTTTACAGTTCGCCCCATCCCAGTCGATGTTACAAATAACTCGACAACTCAAGTGGATTAATTACATGCAACAATTTCAGTTGGTAATTAAGTATCAGAAAGGTAAATCCAATGCCACTGCCGATTGCCTCAGTAGACCACCCATTACTCTCCTTCCTATAGTGATGAGTATGTAGGGTTATGACACCACCGCTTGGCCCGAGTTGTATGAAGAATAAAGAGACCTTTCATTAGTTTATCGACAACTTCATACCGACAAGTCATCGACCTCCGACTATTTCCTGAAAGAAACCTTGCTATATATGCTTGGACAACTTTGTGTACCGACAGTTGAGCATCGACAGCAGCTCATTTGCGATGTGCATTACAACAAAATTGCAGGACACTTCGGAGTATAGAAGACCCTTGCTATTATTCAAAAGTATTTCTTTTGGCCTTCACTTAACATCGATGTCAACAAGTACATTCGATCATGCTTGGTTTGTGCCATTGCTAAACCACCTAATCAATAACAAGGATTTTACACACCTTTTCGAGTTCCTAGTCGACCATGGGAATCTATTTCTATGGACTACTTGATGGGATATCCTACTACCAAACATTAGAATGACACGATCTTAGTAGTAGTCGACAGATTTTCCAAGATGGCCAATCTCATTCCATGCAAGAAGATTGCGACAACGCAGAAGACCACTCAACTCTTCTTTGAACATGTCTGGAAACACTATGGTTTACTGAAAAACATTATTTCCGACAGAGATGCCATATTTGTTAGCATATTTTGGAAGACTCTCTGGAAGCAGCTCGAAAGAAGACTCTCCTTATCAATAGCTTTCCATCCTCAGACAGATGGACAGATGAAAGTTGTGAATCGCTTGGTCATACAACTGCTTCATTGTACAACCACATGTATCGATGAACATGGGATGAAAGTCTTCCATATATACATCACAACTACAATTGTGCTCAGCACAGCTCTATGGGAAAGAGTCAATTTGAGATCTTTATGGATTTCAACCCTCAACGCCTATTGACTTGATTAGTTCCTCGAGAGAGTTGAACAATACTGACTATAACCTATGAGAAGTTGATAAAGCATTAAAGTTTCGAGATAATTTGTGACATCCAGAAGCAAGAAGATGAAATGTTTCAACTATCTAATGAGAAAGCTAAGGCCCGGCACTATAAGAATCATATCCCTCATTCATTTCAAATTGGGGATAAGGTTTGGTTTCATCTCAAGAAGGAACGATTCACCTGTCCATATAAGAAGCTAAAACCTTTGTGATATGGTCTGTACAGTATTATTGAGCAGATTGGAGAAAATGCTTTTCAGTTCGACATTCCTTCATGCCTGGTTTTGCATCCAGTATTTACCATGGATCTACATCGACCATACCATGCACCACTGTTGGAACAGAACGACTTGCAGACAGTGGGACCTGAATACATCCATCCAGATGTTCATGAGCCTCTTCCTTGTGACACCATTGTGGGACGATGAGTACGCCATACAAGGATGAACACAATTCCCTTGTTTCAGGTGGCCAAATATGGATAGATCCCAGCACAAGGAAAATGGTACTCTACTACTGAACTGACCAACAAGTTTCCTCATCTATACAAGCAAACAATGGAGACCATTGTTTCTTAAGGAAGGAGGTATGATCCACCCAACACTTGACATTATTGTCAGATGCCAACATCAACAACGAATTCAACAAGTTCAACAACTTTGGCAAGTTCACGACTTTGACCAGTCATCAACTTTGACATGACTTCGACATGCAGTATCGACTCGTGACTGACGAAATACAATAGATTGTCTCTCTATCTTCCAGTCGACCATAACGGTTGAACTTCAGTAACTGTTCTAAATTCTCTTGTAACTAACATAATAGGAAGACACCAAAGCATCTCAACAATCTATATAAGCATGTAACATATTGAATTTTTCAATTATTACAACATGGTTTTCAAATCCCTAGAGTGCACAAAGAAATATGACATGTGCATGCATAAATGCTTGAATGTAGTCCCACACCAATGCCTCTCACAGGAGCATGATAGGGCAAATGATAGTGGCCCTACAATAAGACTATAATGACAATACCCCTAGATTGCTTGGGTACTCATGTGGGTGTATAAGAAAACATGTAACTTTATTGGATAAACCTTGTTGCAACTCTATAAAGAAACCATGAAAATACAAACTCTATGTACTAGGATTAAGCAAGTCCTCATTGGGTTCATTGTTAGTATTTAGATCTTGAGCTCAAACAAATTGGAATCTAGTCACTTCACTAAAAGTGAGCTATGCCGAGAATTATGCATTGTGCATAAGGAATATGTTTTCCAAAATATTGAAACCCAAGAAATCAACTTGATTAAGGGACAATTTTCTCTAAATAATGTCGTTACATGGGAGTTCATGGAGTTACCTCATCCTTGAGATTTCATTTTGGGCAAGCCTTGGGATTTGGCTCCTCCTTTGTAGGTTTTTTCCAAACAATTTCATGTTTCTACACTTTTTACTTCGAATGTAGTTGTAGTGGTCAATTGGATAAATATCATCCTAAAGAAAACTTAATTAGTAGATATAGAAGCATGATAAACATCTATATTGGTTCACCAGGACAATTCTAGCAAAGGCTAATTGGAATGGCGATTCATTGTTAGCTACTTATTTCTATAGATAATGCTCATCTTAATCATAGGAATAGCCTAGTCCCCTAGCAATAGTTTCAATATGAGTGAATTCCAATCCATTATAAATGTAAACACTTTCTCTCCATCTTGCTCATAATTTTTTTTTTAAGAATGTGTGAAAACAATCCCTTGTTTTAGTTAGTTGAGATACCATATAGATTTTTTTTTTTTTTTTTTTTTTTTTTTTTTTTTTTTTCCATGTGGTTCACTTTAATCGGCTTAGCCGACCGCTACATCCACGAAATAATTTCCGGCGGACCCGCCCCAAAGGGGTTTCCACCCTGCGGCCGCTGCGTGCTTAACCCCAAGAGAGTCGATGAGAATGGATCCCGTGACCTCACATGCTGGGAGGCCTAACTTCCGAGAACACATCCGATCGAGCTAACTCTTGGGGCTTAGAGATACCATATAGATATGTATGTAGGACTTGCATTTAATTAGTAGTAGTCAAGGAGATCATAGCCAATACAGATTCCAAGATTGCAGAGTTATGGGTGATGCAAAGGATTTTAATCATACTTATATAATCGTATTTTTCTAAGGATTTTATCGGGTTTTTCTACCCAATTGTTATTGAATTAGAAATTTTTTTTCTGCTTTAGGGTCTATGATATCTATTCCATCAAAAGAAGTTATGAATTACTAAATACATTGCACACCTTTCTTGTCTCCGTCGGTCTCCTCTTCTCCTCACACTCTGCTCTCAAAATCCCTCATTGTCTCCACTCCTCATACCGTGCTCTCTGTGACCATCTCTTTTGTATACAAAAAGAGAATGGGCATGCTATAGAATTGCCTCACGATCTCTATTCCTCTTCTCCTCACACTATTCTCTCACAGGGTCTCCGCTCCTCTCCTACCCCTCAAACTATACTCTCTTCCACGACCACATTTTTTGTATACCATAATATATCCTCTTCTCATCCCATTGTTCTCTCATAAGGGATTTTATCCATGCCTTCTCCTCACACTGTGCCATCCATGAAAACCATATCTTTCATATTGTTAGTCCTTGAGATGTGCTTGGTTGAAATAGTGCATGCCAGGTCATGGATGAACTCAATTTTTATAGGTTTCGCAAGTTGAATCTCTATGGACTTTAACATGAAATTTAATCTTTCTTGAAATATTAGTATACGTAACGCTTGTGAACAATTCTAATGGTGTACAACAACAGTGGAGTAGTTTTCCAGAGTGTTACAACACTTCAGATAGTAATGAAAGTGAATTTTAGTAGATGGACACAAGAATAGGTTCAAGAGGCGCCTGCATGATGAATCTCTTTAAACTTAGTGGGAGCGTAAACATATTGATTTTTTTTATTTAAATAATTCAGTAGTTTTTTTAACAAAATGTATGGCAGATCATGAGTTTATTTTGTGAATTCAGTGGTAATAAGCCATTTATGAAAACAACTATAAAAGAATACTTCAAATACTATTGAACAACACAAAATATTTGAAATTGGACCAGAGGTCAAAATATTTGAAATCTCTACAATCTATCTCAACATTCATCAACAGATGGTATCAATATCACAATATAGAGCTGAACTATTCGTCAAAACTTTTATTAGGATCTCATGAGATTATTCATAGACATGGAACAGTATGATAACAATGAATATGGACAAAATATAGAGGAAAAACATCTTTGTAGCACTCTACAAGCTTAATATCTAACAATTATATTACATTACAAAATGGTTTACAACTCAACAACTGACAGAGTCCCTCAACAAAAGTTTTTGGCCTCTATTTATGAACTCGTATTACATTATATATGATTCTCTAGGAGTAACTAAATTTAGTTAACTTTAATGGACTTGTAAGTCTGTCCTTTTGAGTGAAACTTTCTAAATGATTTTTAGTATTTCACTTTCTACTTCTTTTTACTTGATATTTTTTTCATGTCCATTTTCTATCCTCACATGTACACATTTGGCTATGCATCTTGCTGACCAATTGCTTGAACTAATATTTTAACATTTGGAGGTACGCTCTCTGTTGCTTGGTTTTTCAACCAAGCATGTGCAAGGATGCACCTATTAACTTGTAATAGCAGTTTCAATATAAAACAAAAACAACTATGCATAAACTAATATAATCTAACCATGTGCAAATAAATAAAAAACTATATTTTGAAACATAAGCAATAAGATCTATGGAAAAACAATAACTTGAAAAATATTTTATTTTGTATTACCTCAAATGGTGAGAATGATAGGTGTTGAGCAACTCCAAGGTTGAGAAGCTCCAATATCCAATGGTCTCTCTTCTCCAAAGCTTCAATGGGATTCTTCAAACTCGAAATGGGAGGCAATGGCTCTTAAAGGGAGTTTGGCAGCATAAGGATAGGATGAAATGTGGATCAATAGTGAGGAGCCCCTATCACCTTTTTATAGTTTTTGGTGATGGGGAATACCATTATGGTTTTGAGGAAACCAATGGTATTAACCAACATGGTTTAGGTCTCTTTTTCCCTCTTTTTCTTTTTTTGAATATTTTTATTCCCTTTTAATATTTTTTGGGAATTTTGGACCCTTTTTGAGGGTTTTTTGAGGAAAAAATACATATTTTGAGGGGAAACAGGGGTATTATGGTCTTTTTGGTGACCTTTTGATGGTTTTAGAGGTTCAAATGGTGGAAAAGTGGACAAATCGGTCATGTGAATAAGGGAATGAACTAGTGAGCACTTTTTGGGTGTTAATAGATTGCCCCCTGATGTGTGAGGTGTTGATGTATATGTAACTTCGGAATGTATTTCACATATATGTATATTGTATTCCTATAGAGATGGTATTATTCCTCTATAAGGAAGTGTCGTCATTTATATTGTAAGTGTCGTAACTTATACTTGATGGGTTATTAGACCACCTTATTTGGGGTCGGCCCTGTATAAGTCATGTGGGTCAAAGGGTTATTAGACCACCCTATTGGGGGTCGGCCATGTGGGTCAAAGGGTTATTAGACCACCCTATTGGGGGTCGGCCCACTCAGCATTATGTTATGTGGTTAAGTTCGAGCCGACATGAGTTAGGTAAAAAGGCAAGTCAAGTCAAGTATAAATAGAGTGCGGGAGGCACTCTATTTTACTCACTCGGAAAAGTATCTATCTCTCTCTCTGGAAAGTGGCGCACTAGTGAGGAGGAGGAGGATCATCTGCTAGGAGACTATCTCTGTATTATTTGGTTGTATTTTGGTTGAGCCATTGCTCTCTCTATCTCTGAGGAAGTTGTGGGGTTTTTCACCTTAGGGTTTTCCCCACGGAAACTCTGTGTCTCTTGTCTCTATGCTTTTGATTCTTATGATTCTTGTGATGCTTGTCATATTATGATTGTCATGCATTGATATACTGTAGATGTTATTCTCTCAGCAAAGATCCTATAGTATTGTGATTTAATACTGAAAATTTAACATGGTATCAGAGCTTAACTGAGAAGAAGACATTTTGCAGTGACGGAAGCTTGTATTGCTTGTTTATTGGGTTTCTCTCCACAGATTTTTGAAATTCAGTATAGTAGATTGGATCTACTCATCAAGGCGCATCTTTCTGTCCAATCAGATTTCAGTTCCGAGCATTTTCAGTTTTGGCCCTAAAAATTAGGGTTTCCACAAAAATAGGAATTTCTGGAAACTGAAGGTACAGCTGGAAGCTCCTTGCAAAAATCGAAGGTTTGAGCTTTGGATCGAGATTTTTGGCTGGGTAGATCTCCGGGAAACTCAAACCCTAATTCAGGGCTCTCCCTAGTGAACCCGGGAGGACAAAAAGGCAATTTTGAAGGACAAGACTTTGCTGATCTCAAATTCTAAATGTACTAGGCTGATCAGCTCTCCAAGGCGCATCTTTCTATCCTTTCAGAATTTTGAAATTCACATTTTGAATTTTTAGGGTTTCTCTGACAAACCCTAATCCGGGACCAGATCCAGTTTTCAGCATTTCAAGTGGTAAGTTCTAAATCTTTTCTATTTCCATTTGAAGTACTCTTAAAGATGTCTCTTCACACCAAGCTTGAGGATAAGCTTGAAGGGGCTGATAACTTCCGAGCCTGGAAGTATAGGATTGGGCTAATCCTGGAAGAGAATGAGTTGGACTCATATGTGAAAGAAGACATCCCTATCCCAGAGGATGAAGAGGCCAAGGTATTGCACAAGAAGAACTTGGTCAAGGCAAAGAGAATCATTGCTGATTCTATCAAAGACCATCTCATACCCCATGTGTCTTCTCTCAAGACACCCAAAGAGATGTTTGAATCTTTGACCAAGCTATTTGAAGGAAAGAACATAAATCGGAAGATGACCCTGCGGAACCAATTGAAAGCAGTAAAGTTTCAGAATGGGGAAACCATTCAATCCTACTTTTCAAGGGTCTCTCAGATCAAGGAACAATTAGAAGCAGTAGATGAAATGGTGGAGAATGGTGAAGTGGTGATGACCACTCTAAATGGCCTACCCAGGTCATGGGATTCCTTTATTCAAGGAATTTGTGCAAGGAAGAAGTTGATCTCCTTCAGTAGACTTCGGGAAGAATGTTCTCAAGAAGAAGCTAGACTTATAGCTCGTGAGGAAAAGATGGGAGGTGAAGATCAAGCTCTTGCAGCTCACACCAAAAGAATCAAAACCAAGAAGGATCACCCTCACCCCAAAAGATTCCATCAAAAGAATAAGAAGGACCTAAGATGCTTCACATGCAATGAGAAGGGTCACTTTGCTTCAGATTGTCCCAAGAACAAAAGGGATAATAACAACAACTCCAGTAAGAAGAAGAAGGGCAGCAAAAGAAGGTTTCATGCTCATGCTGCCGAAGATGATGAACCTCCAAAGAAGAAGGCTAGGGCAGAAAGTAGTAGTGATGATGACTCATCAAGTGAAGAAGAATATGTTCTAATTTCTGCTCTTACAGGTACCATCTCCCATGGATGTAATGATTGGTTGATTGATAGTGGGGCTTCCAAACACATGACTGGGTTTAAAGAATCCTTTGTGAACCTATCTGAACATGAATCACCCCATAAGGTGAAACTTGGGGATGATTATCAATACCCAATCAAAGGAAGTGGTGAAGCCTCCTACAACCTAGATTCTAGAAAATCATTGAAGATAAAGGAAGTACTTTATGTACCTGGGCTCAAGAAGAACTTACTCTCCATTTCTGCATTAGATGCAAAAGGTATGAGGGTTGCATTTGTGGATGGCCAAGTCCTAATGTGGCCAAAGGGAAAGACCATAGATGATGCAGTAGTGATTGGAAAGCAAGAGGGAGGTTTGTACAATTTGAAGGGACAACCGGAACATGCCATGGTGACATAAATACAAAGATTCATCCATAGTCATGGATCACATAGAGGTATATATAATTTGTTTTTGCAAAAGTTAACTAATGAGTTATGCAGGTCATTGACGAAGAACAAGAAGACATTATGCGGGTATGTTAGACATAAATAGCTAGCATTCTAATCCAGGTATGTTTTTCCTATATCAAGCTAGAATCCTACCTTGTGTTAGGATCTTATACTGTTGTTGATAATATTCATGAAGCCATAAGTTTGAATAATCATGGTTGTTTGCATATTATGTTTCTTACCATAATTGATGATATGACTAACCAAAAGAATCATGAAGGTATAGGTTTGAATAATCACAAGTTTTATGCATATCATATCTCTTATCTTGTCTGATGATTCAACTAATCCGAAGAATCATAGGTTTGAGTAATTATAGGTTTAGACATGTTATGATTTGACTAACCTTAAGAATCCTACATAAACCTTGAAAGCTAATTCTTGTTATTTTCTGTTTGAAATGATCATGACTATACATGCTTGAGATTATTGTGTTTTTAATAGTATACTAATGAATGTATGATTTTATATGAGATCACAAGGATAACACACTCATGATACTAATAAGCATGCATAGGGACCAACGATGAATATGAGTTCAAGAACAGGTAATCCAGGAAGCAAAGATCAAGAGGGAGCACACTCCCGTTGTTCCTGCAAGAAAGCAAAGGAACACACTTCAGTAGTTTCCGCAAGGATGCAGATATTCAGAGGGAGTTGACCATCTTTCCACAACAAAAAGGTGTAGAAGAAGCTACTTCAGACTAGGACTCCAGCAGCTCCTGTAAGGAAGCAAAGACTCAGAGGGAGTCTACCCAACGAACAAACAAAGATAAGTATTTTAATTTCTTGCATATTTGTCTGTTTAAATAAAATTGTTCAATGATGTATATGCTCATGTTCCTAGACTTAGGATATGTATTGTGCATATTAGAATAGTTGCATTGATGAATAGTATGCTACTAATATACATGGGTAAGTGGCCTATGTCACTGTACAACATTCCATTGCTGCTTATCTAGAATGAAACCTCTTTGCTGACATGTTGGGAGTTGTGCACACTCTTAACAATGTTCTGGTAGAGATTGGAAGGCATCTAGAAAGTTACGGAATATGGATAAATGTTGTATTGAAGCATTGGCTAAAGATAATTGCATGACTGTATGACATATTTCTTTATGTGTAAGAATTTGTTCTGAAAACTATGGGATATTTTTCTAATCATGCAATTTAACTTGTTGTGTAGGAAAGATCATATGCCATCTCCTACAAAAGGACTACAACATTTGTTCCAGCAACAAAGATATTTATTAAAGATATTGAAGTTCCCAGGATCTGGGATGAAGAAATAGAATGCCATGATCCGTCGATCATGAAGAATGATGTATGGGATGTAATCCCAAGACGTGAAGGGAAGTTTGTTATGACTTCCAAATGGAACTATCAAATAAAGCATATTGCAGATGACAGCATTGAGAAATATAAAAGTGATGAAATAGAAGATACACCAGATGGATTTCAAGACAGCATGGTGTAGTCAGATATGTGTGCAGAACTTGGTATGGTAGGATAGACAGCTTTCTATCCAGTTTGGGTTTTACCAAGAGTAAAGCGGATTCCAACCTTTACTACAAGGTTGAGGAAGGAAATCCAGTGATACTACTTTTGTATGCAGATAACCTGTTCGTTACAGGTGAAAATAGTTTGATTTCCGACATGCAGCGGAAGCTTACTACCGAGTTCGAGATGAAGAACTTGGAAATGATCCACTATTTGTTTTTGGCATGGAGGTGTGGCAGAGTGCAGAAGGAATCTTCATTGGACAAGGGAAGTATGCAGTAGATATCCTGAAGAGATTCGGGATGATGGATTGCAAGGCCATGGCCACACCTATGGCATCGAATCTGAAGCTTCTATGTGATGCTTCATCTGAGACGGTTGATATCACTATGTATCATCAGATGATTGGGTCCTTGATGTACCTGACAAACACGAGACCAGACATTTGCTTTGCTGTGAACACATTGAGCCAGTTCCTGACGGATCTGAGAAGTGTTCACCTGGTTACTGTAAAGTATGTTCTGAGGTACCTGAAGGGTACAGTGCATTATGGGCTCAGGTATGAGGCGAATCAAAGGTAAACCTGCAGGGTTTTGTTGATTCAGATTGGGCTGGCAGTGCTGCAGATAGGAAGAGCACATCTGGGTGTTGCTTCAGTATGGGATCAGGTGTGATCTCTTGGTTTAGCAGGAAGCAGTCCTGCATAGCACTGAGTATAGCTGAGGCTGAGTATGTTGCAGCCTGTTCAGCTAGTTGTGAGGCAGTATGGCTACGGAAGCTACTGTCTGAGTTATTTGATCTCCCGTTGGAGGCTACTGGTATCTTCTGTGATAACCAGAGTTGTGTGAAGCTTTCCGAGAACCCAGTGTTTCATGACAGGTCGAAACACATAGAGATCAAATATCACTATATCAGGGATATGGTGCAGAGAGGAGCTGTGAAGCTCCTGTATATTGCGACGGACGAGCAGATTGCAGATGTGCTGACGAAGCCACTAGCCAGGGTGAAGTTCGAGTACTTCAGAGAGAGGCTTGGCGTTATTCAGATCAAGGACACTTCGAGGAAGAAGTGACGGACACATTTGCTGAAGCCATTCCAAGCATGCTGGAAGGAGGATCCTTCACATGGCTGTGGATGTAAGCGCTGGATGATGAGCATTAGGATGATGTTCTAGTTTCTGCTGGATATGATCAGTTGGATCATTTTATGTATGTATGTACGCATCATGTTGGATGCAGGATATGATCAGTTGGATCATTTTATGTATGTATGTACGCATCATGTTGGATGCTGGATATGATTAGTTGGATCATGTGTATGTATTGTTTATGCATCATGTTGGACCATGTATCTGTATATGTATCAGGTGGATACATTGTATGATCAGGTGGATCATGTATGGTGATATGTATCATGTATTTGTATTTGTATCAGGTGGATACATTGATGATCAGGAGGATCATGTATGATGATATGTATCAGGTAGATACTTGGTATGCATCAGGTAGATGCATTGATGATCAGGAGGATCATGTATGATGATATGTATCAGGTAGATACTTGGTATGCATCAGGTAGATGCATTGATGATCAGGAGGATCATGTATGATGATATGTATCATATATTTGTATCAGGTGGATACATTGATGATCAGGAGGATCATGTATGATACTTGGTATGCATCAGGAAGATGCATTGATGATCAGGTAGATCATGCAGCAGGATGTTGCAGTGATGATCAGGATGATCATAGATGACGAGCTTCAGGATGTTGCTCCAGACAACATGCAGCAGGATGTTGCAGTGATGATCAGGATGATCATAGATGACGAGCTTCAGGATGTTGCTCTAGATGACATGCAGCAGGATGTTGCATTGATGATCAGGACGATCATGGATGACGAGCTTCAGGATGTTGCTCCAGACGACTTGCAGCAGGACGTTGCAGTGATTATGATCAGGACGATCATGAGTACATCAGGATGATGTATGGTGAGTATCAGGTTGATACTCTGTGGCCGTGGATCAGGTTGTGCAGATGAGCATGTCTGGGAGATCCTATAGGTCGGAGTTGTGTACCCGTAACAGCCTGGGATGCTCTTTCGAGACATTGTTCTGGGAGGACATGTAATTCGTTGCCCTGGGAGATCTCAGGTCGGAGTTGTGTACCCGTAACATCCTGAGATGCTCTTGCGAGGTTTTGTCCTATGGCATGTAATTTGGGCCCTGGGAGATTTCAGGTCGGAGTTGTGTACCCGTAACATCCTGAGATGCTCTTGCGAGGTTTTGCCATGACCACATGTAATTTGTGCCCTAGGAGATCTCAGGTCGGAGTTGTGTACCCGTAACATCCTGAGATGCTCTTGCTAGGTTTTGTGGTGGACCACATGTAATTTGTGCCCTGGGAGATCTTAGGTCGGAGTTGTGTACCCGTAACATCCTAAGATGCTCTTTCAAGGTTTTGTGGTGGGGTCACATGTAATAGCGCCCTGGGAGATCCTACAGGTTGGAGTTGTGTACCCGTAATATCCTGGGATGCTCTTTCGAGGTTTTGTGACGCACGTAAAAGTCCTGAGGATTCCACAGTATGGCAAGTGATGATGAAGACCTGCAGGTGGTGGGCCTACATCCAGTATGAAAAAGGACTGGCTCTGTAGAACTTCCTATGACGAGTAGATTCAGAGATTGATTGAGATAGCAGCAGCAGTGACGATGATGATGACTCGATGACGATTAACTAGTGACGATGATCCAGAGAAGATGACTTGTGCTAGAAGAACTGTGCTGAGAAATACCTTCCTAGTTAAGAGGGAGTGTTGATGTATATGTAACTTCGGAATGTATTTCACATATATGTATATTGTATTCCTATAGAGATGGTATTATTCCTCTATAAGGAAGTGTCGTCATTTATATTGTAAGTGTCGTAACTTATACTTGATGGGTTATTAGACCACCTTATTTGGGGTCGGCCCTGTATAAGTCATGTGGGTCAAAGGGTTATTAGACCACCCTATTGGGGGTCGGCCATGTGGGTCAAAGGGTTATTAGACCACCCTATTGGGGGTCGGCCCACTCAGCATTATGTTATGTGGTTAAGTTCGAGCCGACATGAGTTAGGTAAAAAGGCAAGTCAAGTCAAGTATAAATAGAGTGCGGGAGGCACTCTATTTTACTCACTCGGAAAAGTATCTATCTCTCTCTCTGGAAAGTGGCGCACTAGTGAGGAGGAGGAGGATCATCTGCTAGGAGACTATCTCTGTATTATTTGGTTGTATTTTGGTTGAGCCATTGCTCTCTCTATCTCTGAGGAAGTTGTGGGGTTTTTCACCTTAGGGTTTTCCCCACGGAAACTCTGTGTCTCTTGTCTCTATGCTTTTGATTCTTATGATGCTTGTGATGCTTGTCATGCATTGATATACTGTAGATGTTATTCTCTCAGCAAAGATCCTATAGTATTGTGATTTAATACTGAAAATTTAACATGAGGGAAGGAGCTCATCGTATGGCCGATAGACATCATAGTTCTTTTTCCTTTTTCCTGGGGTTTGGAGAAGAGAAGAGACCGATTGGAGACTAGAACAACAACCCCTTGGAAGCTACAAAAACTGAAAATAAATACATGGCCTCAAAATGAATGAGGAATAATCTCTGATTATGGACGAGGCGGGAATACCGATGCTCGTATCAAGACATATACCTAACAATTAGGCCCGAGAAGGGGGACCTAAATAATACATAAAAACTGTTGGTACATCGTAATGGTCCAGAGGGGACACTATGCTGGGATGTACTCATGATCATGTCATGACTGATCTCAATAACTGATACACTAGAAAAAGCAACAATCATTCTGAATAAGGTATCAGAAGGGTTGATGAATTGCTGAAACTGAAGATGTCTAACATCTGTAGGGACTCAATTAGACTCTCAAATGTGATAGAGTCAGTAAATGAGTCAACTTTTGAGGAGTATTTGTAACTATATACTCAAGGGAGTATAGAATTGTGGTACGTCTGTAAATTGTCCTTGAGCGCAACCTGAATATCCATAGGAATGTGTAATTGGTTGTTTCCTCAATTATGCTCTCCAATGTGGTAGAGTCAGGTGATACCCGGGGTCTTCAACAAAGAACTAAAAGGACCGATACCCTATACGAGTCTCAACGATGCGATCAAGGTGTTGAGGTTGAGCATGTGAGAAACAATCATTTAGAGAGGCACTGAGGACTCCTTTCAAAATGATCCGTAGGCACTCATCACTAATGGTGATGACTCCAAGGCATAGGGACCTCTGGGTCTATCCTCTAGAATAGATTTGGTTGGCATCGACAGAGGGAGACCGAAAAATACTAAGGCAATGATGTTTCCTTGATAGGAGTGCAAGGTGTACAATGAAACTGTGATAGTAGGACTGACATACTATGGGGATGTGGAAAAAAAAATAGGGTCATAGAGTGGGTGGACTCAAACTTCCTTTGTTTAGAGCATGATGACATGGTTGACCTGGCAGCATAGGAAACTGAATTTTAGGTGTGAGGACCATAGCTTTAAGGGATCAGGGATATGTATTGCTGACTGGAGTGGCTCTGGGGGGAGAAGTTGATGGATGCTATTGGGATACTCTCAGGGTGACATACTACAGAATACTATGAACAAAGGCGACCATAATGGGGAAGCTACCATATGAGTAGACATGATCTGTTGTGGTGCCGAAAAGCACCATTGGGCCCTTCTTCGTGGTTTTAATGATCTCCAAGAAGGGATAAAAGTGTGCTCTGAAATGGTACTATCGTGTGGATTTATGCGAGCCCAAGACTGTTTATGCTCGTGAGTGCTTTCATTTTTAAGGAGTCTGAAAACGATAAGGAGACTCCAATGGTGTTCTTTTTCTTGTGTTAGTCTCCAAGGCCTGAAAAAGCATAAAATGATGCAAATGGAGAACTCTTCTAGTCAATGTGACTAGAGTATTCCTTTTTCGTAATTAGTCTACAAGGTCCGGAGAAGGGGTAAACTTATACCAGCTAGACACCCTTTCAGATACTTTTAGCGAGCATGAAAGGAAGCAATATTGCTCGGCGATCTTTTCATTGTTTTAGGAGTCAGAAAAGAGCTTAATGGAAACTCCCTAAGTGCCTTTTTTGTAAAAGAATTGCTCAGCCTTAAAAAGGGATAAAACTATACCGAATAAGAAGGTACTGGAGAGAGCGAGAAATGATCTGTAGCATCGTCATGAGCACGAAAAACTGAATCTGACAACATAAAGATCGTAAAAAATGGGCAACGATCGATGTGGCACATAGATCGAGGCGATGAGGGGCATTTTGGAGAAATGTCCAAAAACTATGGGGGTGAGAGCGAGAAATGATCTCAAGCATCATCACGAGTGTGGAAAACTAAATCCAACGATATAAGACTCGCCAAAAACGAACCACGGCCGATGTGGCATGGAAATCGAGGCGACGAGGGGCATGGAAAAAATGCCCGAAAAAACTGGTGGTGAGAGTGAGAATGATCTCAAGTATCGTGACAAGCATGGAAAATTGAATCCAGTGATATAAAACTCATCAAAAATGGACCACAGCTAATGTGGCACACAAATCGAGGAGACGAGGGGCATGAAAAAATGCCCGAACAAATCTGGTGGCGGGAGCGAGAAATGATCTCAAGCATCGTCACGAGTGCGGAAAACTGAATTCGTTGATGTAAAGCTCATAAAAAATGGACCCTGACTAATGTGGCACACAAATCGAGGTGGTGTGGGGCATGGAAAAAATGCCCGAAAGTGTTTAGTGAGAGCAAGAAATGATCTCAAGCATCATCACGGGCACAGAAATATGAATCCTGCGATGCAATTGGTGCGAAAAATGGAGGTATAAGGACTCCGGAATGGTCAAAGGAAATAACTAGGTTAAAAAATGGCTACAAATAAAGGTAACCCCACCAAGCCAAGGATGTAGTGGTCGGGATAAATGATTACCCGCGGGGGAATAATACTAGGTGTATCAAATCAAATCAAATATACAAGTGATATGTGACCTCAAAAATGGTTGAGATTACGCATGTGAAAAAGTGAGCAGGGCTAATGACTTGCCCCCATGCTATGTGCATGGGGTTTATGATTGTTGATCACATATGTGTTAGTTTGAACAATGGGATCATTGAAATACTGAGATAGGTGTGACAGGGAAGGTTCAAAATGATTGATCATGCCCCCTATCCGAGGGTCGAGGTAATCTATTATGCCCCCTAAATCAAAGGTGTCAATGCGGTGCAGATGCTGTGTTGGAGCGGGATCAATAGGGCATTGACCAACTTTTGGCGGGGGGGTATACCATGAGGTTGTGGGTCATGGTGGAATATTGACGTGATTATATGATGATGGGGGATTCCTCTTGTGGGGTGGATGCCCCCAGTATCTCCGATGAGAATTATGATGATGATGATGATGAGTTTTTTGAATTATTTTTGTTAAAGCATTTACATTTCAGAAAAAGCCTTTTATTTTTTGCAAATTGAAATCGTCTTGTTTTTAATTTGTAATCAATCGCCCAAGCGAGGCAAATTCGTTTTCAGTTAAATAATCACACTTGCACCCAATATGCCACATTTTTAATTAACTGAGCCTTAAAATCTACCTAAACTCAACAAACACTTTAACCCCACTTGGGAAACACTTGAAGAATCTTGTAGCTAGGTAGGATTGGGGGGATAGGTGTTCCAATAACACCCCTCAATTATTTACATCTGAGACATAGTGGTTGACTTTTAGGGTCCCAAAAATCCCTTATTATTTGTTGACACGGTTATACACCAATTTATCGGGAAGGCCTCTCCCTTAGGAGGGTTGAAGTAGCCAGACTGGTTCCGGAAGCCTGAGTGGAATACCACTATCCATTCAGTAATCGAAGGATACCTTTTGCAGTTCTCGATGTACCACCCGTATGGGAGTATAGCGGTGATAGAACCAAACTGCAGATTCACCCAACCAAATGTGTCATGAACGGGGTATCTTAGTGGCCAATTTTTAGGATTGTCTACCCGGTGTCCGTCCCGGTAGGGGGATATCTAGCCTTTGATTGCACTACTCATATTGTCTGACTTGGATTTCATTACCTTGCAGAGGATATGTTTTGTTGAATCATAATACCACTTTTAGTTAGGCGTTTGCATGCTCTGCTACCCCATGCACATAGCATGGGGGCAGGTCATTAACCCTGCTCACTTTTTCACATGCATGATCTCAACCATGTTTGAGGTCACATATCACTTGTATATTTGATTTGATTTGATACACCTAGTATTCTTCCCCAGCGGAGTTGCCAAAAATTGTTGCTTGGTTTTTCAACCAAGCATGTGCAAGGATGCACCTATTAACTTGTAATAGTAGTTTCAATATAAAACAAAAACAACTATGAATAAACTAATATAATCTAAGCATGTGCAAATAAATAAAAAACTAGATTTCAAAACATAAGAAATAAGATCTATGGAAAAACAATAACTTGAAAAATATATGATTTTGTATTACCTCAAATGGTGAGGATGATGGGTGTTGAGCAACTCCAAGGTTGAGAAGCTCCAATATCCAATGGTCTCTTCTTCTCCAAAGCTTCAATGGGATTCTTCAAACTCGAAATGGGAGGCAATGGCCCTCAAAGGGAATTTGGCAGCACAATGATAGGATGAAATGTGGATCAAAAGTGAGGAGCCCCTATCACCTTTTTATAGTTTTTGGTGATGGGGAATACCATTATGGTTTTGAGGAAACCAATGGTATTAAACAACATGGTTTAGGTCTCTTTTTTCCTCTTTTTCCTTTTTTGAATATTTTGAGTATTTTTATTTCCTTTTAATATTTTTGGGGAATTTTGGACCCCTTTTGAGGGTTTTTTTGTGTTTTTTGAGGAAAAAATACATATTTTGAGGGGAAACAGGGGTATTATGGTCTTTTTGGTGACCTTTTGATGGTTTTAGAGGCTCAAATGGTGGAAATGTGGACAAATGTGTCATGTGAATAAGGGAATGATCTAGTGAGCACTTTTTGGGTATTAACACTCTCTTGCCTGATTTGATGCATAATTTGAATATTCACTTTCCCTCTAGGTCGCATAAATTCCAATGGGATTGGTTGACTAACAAAATTTCATGGATCTATAGGATGCTACTGTCCACTTGTCTTCCCTTGTGGCATGCTAGAATTTTTTCTTGCAGATTGAATTTTATGAGGTAAAGAATTTTTTATTTTGATACAAACTACAAAATTTTTCATATTGGCATTTGATGAGCCTTTAATGATTCTAAGGCTATCGTAGCATCAATGTTCTTTTCATATGATATCGAGTATATTTCCTTTAATAACCTTTTTAAATTGATCCATATTTGGAACTGAGGCTTGATCCTTTCAGTAACTTGATCACCTATTATAAATCCTTCCCATGCTTCAAACCGAGGAAGTTCATTCCTCTTTTTAGTCAATTTATCTTGCTATTCTTCTTTGGGTATATTATCTTCATTTCCATCTCATGGGTGAGGTAACTCCAATTTATCATCTTATCAAACATGCCTTTAAAATCATTTATATCATCATCTAAGACTTTCATAGGAACCTGGCTTCTCCTCAAAAGAATTTGCATTGTAATCATCTGCTTAACCACCTTGATAAGATGAGTTCTATTTGTGATCAGTAATTCTTTTAGCTTCCATTTTCTTGTGTTGTTTAAATACTCTATTATTTTCTCAGCTTCTTTGGGCATGTCTCCCAAATCTTCTTCAAATATCTCGGTTTCTTCTTTAGATGAGTTATACATTTCTAACTGCCCATGGATAACCTCACCATGATCCCATTCATTTAAAAATAGTTGAGATATGTTGTCCCACAAATATTGATTTGATCTTTTTGATCAAATATTCCCCTTCAATATCTAATTTGAGCTTTGTTATTTCACTCTTAAGCTCACTTATTTCATTTTCCAAATCTTGAATGTCATCTTCCTTCTGGATCATATCTCTTTCAAGCTCCAAAATTTTCTCATCTTTCTAGTTCATTTCAGCCTCCAACTCTTTAATCTTATTGTCTTTGTTAATTGGCTCTTGATCAGGATATTGAGTTTAAGCATATTCATCCATTAAAACAACTATATATTTGAGTGTATCTTGCTTCTTAGGATCACTTGTAACCTGCTCTATTTCCCCTACAGGATAACTTAATTCTTGTGTGCTAGAAGGAAGGCCTTGAGTGGTATGCTCATTTGATAACATATCCTTTTTCAACTTTAGGGAGGAAATATGCCATCTGATTTCATTGATTTCACCATATTTATCCTCATCCATCTTCTTAAATTGCAACATACTAGAATATATCTTCTCATTCTCTTCTTAGGCTTGTCTCAGTTCAGGGGTCTGAGATGGCTAAGTTAAGTGCATATTTAGCTTCCTCCTGAGATGATCTATTTCATTATCATTCTCCTTCAAAATGGATGCATCATGAGATCCATCACCTAGTTTCATACTTAAGGCTGTGATTTTACTTTCCAGGTTCCTGATATTGACTAGTTTGCTCTCACTGTCACCTTTTATTCCTTCCACAACTCTTCAAAATTTTCTAGTGCTGCTCTAATATTTTTCTCTATTTTGATGGACTATACTACTTCCTTGTAGATCATGTCACTAGTCTGTTTATAAAAGTATAACTTTTCAAAATTTTCAAACTAGTTGAAATATACTTGATACTCATCAACTTTCTGTTAAGTTTTGACATAAATTCACTAGCAAGATCACTAAAAGAAACACAATCACAAGATAGACAAATATTTACCCTGGGAAACCCTCATGGGGTAGAAAACCCAGCAAAGCTTTCCTCAATATAGATAATCAACCAATACAAGATGTAGGACTCAAGCAAGATCTCCTTCTCCTCCTATGCAGACCTCTCTCTCTCCTATGCACCAATCACAAGTGAGTGAATGAATGCGATAAGTGAGGAACAAGCCTCCTCTACTTATACTCATCTTCGAACTGACTTTTCACCCTAATGGGGCCGACCTCTCCTAAGAGAGTCTAATAACCCCTAATAAAATAACTTAGGGCCTACCCCACATGGGAGATCTAATAACCCTAGTTACCACAATCCATCAGAGGAATAAACATCTCCAGATACATGATAAAGTCCCGTCGAAGGAATGTAACATCTCTGGAATAATAGCATACAAATATAATATTCTTAGAAGTTACAATATTTCAACACTCCCCCTTAACGAGAAGGATATTATAACAACATCTGCAGGAGCAAGGAGTCATCAACTACATCATACATGATACATCTATAAATTATTGGAAGCTTTCTTTGTACAACATTAGTAACTCGAACAGTTATTGGATCATCAATATCTAGATCATCCTGATCAACAAAATCGTCATCTCACAATCAACATCATCCTCATCTCACGATCAACAGCATCGTCATCTCACGATCAGCAACATCATCATCTCACGATCAACATCATCGTCATCTCACGATCAACATCATCATCATCACACGATCAACATCATCGTAATCACACGATCAACATCATCGTCATCACACGATCAACATCATCATCATCATACGATCGACATCATCGTCATCACACGATCAACATCATCATCATCATACGATCAACATCATCGTCATCACACGATCAACATCATTGTCATCATACGATCAGCATCATCATCATCACATGATCAGCATCATCATCATCACATGATCAACATCATTGTCATCATACGATCAACATCATCGTCATCAACTAGATTCTCTCGATCAACAGCACAATATCATCAACTAGATCCTCTCGATCAACAGCACAATAGTAGCATACCCTTCAACACACATGATCTATTTAAGACACCATATCATGTCTAGGGACGATGCAGTCCACTCGTCAACTTAGAAAAAGTCTAAGGACCACCTCTCGGAGACATTTGTCTGCGGATCTGTTTAGGACTGAAGTCCAGGGATGATACAATCCTCTCATCAACTTAGACAAAGTCTAAGGACCACCTCTCAGAGACATTTGTCTGTGGATCTATTTAGGACTAAAGTCCAGGGATAATACAATCCTCTCGTCAACTTAGACAACGTCTAAGGACCACCTCTCGGAGACATCTGTCTATGGATCTATTGAGGACTAAAGTCTAGGGATGATACAATCCTCTCGTCAACTTACAGAAAGTATAAGGACCACCTCTCAGAGACATCTATCTGCGGATCTATTTAGGACTGAAGTCCAGGGATGATACAATCCTCTCATCAACTTATACAAAGTCTAAGGACCACCTCTTAGAGACATGTGTCTACGGATCTATTTAGGACTGAATTCTAGGGATGATACAATCCCCTCTCATCCACTAAGGACCATTCATTGACCTCATCATCGGAACAAGTAACGTCACCATCGACCTTATCTTTGAAAAAGGTAACCTCATTATCGATACAAGTATCCATATCATTAATACAAGTATCCTCATCATCAATACAGTATCCTCATTATCAACCTCAGTGTCAATAGGGGCAATCTCATCATTGATATAGGTATCCACACTGATACCAGTATCCAAGTATCATCATCGACCATATCACTCCCCTTTTCGAGGAGGGTCCTTTTGAACTACACCAAGCTTGTCTCGGAAATACTCAAAATTTACTTGAGACATAGGTTTGGTCAATACATCAGCAACTTGTTCATCAGTCCTCACATACTTGAGCTTGATAGCTCCTTTCTGCACAATATCCCGTATATAGAAATATTGGATCTCTATGTGCTTTGGCTTATCATTAAACACTGGATTCTCTATCATCTTGATACAACTCTGGTTCTCACATAGGATCATAGTGGGGTCCATCTCTAAGTCAAATAGTCCTGATAATAACTTCTGAAGCCATATCGCTTCACAACTAGCAGAGAAAGGAGCTATATATTCCGCTCAGCTATGTTGAGAGCCACACTAGACTGCTTCCTGCTATACCATGAGATCATGGAAAATCCCAGATAATAACATCCTCCCGATGTACTCTTTTTGTCTGATATGCTTCCTGCCCAATCATCATCTGTGTAGCCATACAATCTAAAGTCATGATCTCCAAGGTAATGTAGACCAAACTCTATTGAACCCTTTAGGTACCTCATCACATGCTTTGCAGCTATCATGTGAACACGTTTGGGTTCCACTAGATAGTGAATCAAGGTGTTCACAGCAAAGAAGATATCTGGCCTAGTGTTCATCAGATACATTAATGACCCAATAATCTATTTGTATAGAGTTACATCCACTAACTATGATGCGGCATTTGCTAATAGCTTCGGGTTGGAATCCATGGGAGTGGCCATGGCTCTACATTCCAACATATCAAATCTTTTCAAGATTTCCACAGCATACTTTCCTTGGTTGAGAAATATTCCTTCTGGGCCTTGCCATACTTCTAGACCTAGGAAGTAGTGCATCAATCCGAGATCTTTCATCTCAAACTCTAAAGAGAGCTTCTTCTTGCATTCAACTGTTGATGTATATGTAACTTTGGAATGTATTTCACATATATGTATATTGTATTCCTATAGAGATGGTATTATTCCTCTATAAGGAAGTGTCGTCAATTATATTGTAAGTGTCGTAACTTATACTTGATGGGTTATTAGACAACCTTGTTTGGGGTCGGCCCTGTATAAGTCATGTGGGTCAAAGGGTTACTAGACCACCCTATTGGGGGTCGGCCATGTGGGTCAAAGGGTTATTAGACCACCCTATTGGGGGTCGGCCTACTCAGCATTATGTTATGTGGTTAAGTTCGAGCCTACATGAGTTAGGTAAAAAGGCAAGTCAAGTCAAGTATAAATAGAGTGCGGGAGGCACTCTATTTACTCACTCACTTCTCACACATGCACTCAAGGAGGAGTGGCGCACTTATGGAGGAGGAGGATCTGCTGCTAGGTTATGGCTATCTCTCTTGGTTGGTTGTATCATTGCTCTATCTATCTCTGAGGAAGTTATTGGGGTTTTTCACCTTTATGGTTTTCCGCAAGTAAATCTTTGTGTCTCTTGTGTGCTTGCATTATTGTCTCCATGATTGATATGCTGTAGATATGCTGTACATGTTGTTCTCTCAGTTAAGATCCTAGATCAGATTGATGTAAATTTTGAAAATTTAACATCGTATCAGAGCTAGCCTGAAAGAAGGCATGATATGGCATGTATGACACTTGTTGCACTTACGATGCTAGGGCTTGATATAGCAAAAACCAGTCATCGTAGCAATTTCACTATAAATACGTTTTGGAGAATTTTTTGGATCTGAAATTGTTACAGGACGAATATTAAATCTCCAGGTACCTTGTGTCCAAAGGAAAACCTCTAATTCGTTGTACTTTGTGATTTATGATCTGTGCAATATAGGGTTTCTGCCTCTTCCAGATCTGAGTCAAAATCAAGTGACCTTGGGAAAAAGATCATAACTTGGGATAGAAAGCTCCAAATTAAATTTCGTGAAAAGTGACAGGTAGTACACAGACCGTACTATCTTAGAAAACTTTTTTAGAGGCCGAAGTTGAACCAGTGACACGTGGAACTCCGTACAAGTGCGCTCTCCTGTATTATCCCATAAAAAGGTCATGTTGCGACATTTGGCATAACTCTCTCTCAGAGAGTCCAATTGAGGTCAGACCTATCAGGATGGAAAGGTAACAGGCCGAGATATCTCAGAAAATGTTTTCAGAGGCCAAAGTTAAAACAATGACACGTGGAACGCCGTACAAGTTCGCTCTCCTGTTTTATCCCAAAACAGGTCACGTTGCGACATTTGGCATAACTCTCTCTCAGAGAATCCAATTGAGGTGAGACCTGTCAGGATGGAAAGATAACAGGTCAGGCTATCTCAAGAAAAATTTTCAGACCCTGTGGATCAAAAAGTTCAGAATTACACCAGAAACAATCAGGTACATATTTATGTCAAAACAGAATTATTTTTGAGTACCTTCATTCATGGCTTCCAGAATTTAGGGCTTTGGAGAAAGTTGGAATTTTTGTAATCGGAGACCACGGCTGGATGCTACTCATCAAAATAGAAATTTAGAGACCAAGATCAGAATTTTTGGTTGGGCAGAAGGCCGGGCTTGATTAGACCCTAGTTTGGGACTTTGATCAGAAAAGTGGAAAATTAGGGCTTCTGTAAAAATGGGAATTTTTGCAATCTGTGACCACGGCTGGAAGCTCCTCAGAAAAATAGAAGCTTAGAGCTTTGGATCAAACCTTTTGATGGGGCAAAAAAGTGGGCTTCATCAAACCCCAGTTCAGGGTCACGTCCAGTGAATTCGGAAGTTTCAAAGGCAAAATTGAGGAGTGAAACTTTGCAGTTTTCAAATTCTGAATATACCAACTTGATCAGCTCATCAAGGCACATATTTCTATCCTGTCAGAAGTTTGAAATTCAAAGTTTGAATTTTTGGGGTTTATCTGACAAACCCATATCCAGCTCAAGGTCCAGTTCTTGCAAATCAAGTGGATTGGGTTAATCCTAGAAGAAGATGGATTGATCATCTGCATGAGTGAAGAAGTTCCTGTTTCAGAGGGAGATGAGGCTAAGGCCTTATATAAGAAGATTACAAGCGATTTTGACAGGTATGACTCATCGAGGTATGTTTCGATATTTGTCCATGATTAAGTCTATGGTATGTTTGTGTTCATGTTATTACGGTTAGTACAATCTTGATTTTAGACTTGTCATATCACCTTAATAAAACTATGAATGCACAATAGAAAATATTCATTGATTAGGGTGTTGACACTTATGATTGTACTAATGCATTATGGTGTTGTATGAGGTTTATGTTGTCTACTAACATGAAAGGTACACCAAGAAAGACAAATCATGTTCCGGTCCAAGAACATATGGTCATGATAACATGAGGACAAAGATTCATCCATTGTCATAGATCTCATAGAAGATCCATTTACAAGGTATGTATAACTTGGTTTTGTAATGGTTAACATATGAGACATGCAGGTTACTAGCCCAAGTCACTGAAGAGAACCAGAAGACATTATGCGGGTATGTTAGACATAAACTAGCTAGCATGCTAATCCAGGTATGTTTTTCCTATATCAAGCTAGAATCCTACCTTGGTTTAGGATCTTATACTATTGTGTTGTTCATGAAGTCATAAGTTTGAATAATCATGGTTGTATGCATAATATGTTTCTTACCATAATTGATGATATGACTAACCAGAAGAATAATGAAGGTATAGGTTTGAATAATCACAGGTTTTATGCATATTATATCTCTTATCTTGATTGATGATTTAACTAACCTGAAGAGTCATAGGTTTGAGTAATTACAGGTTTAGACATGTTATGCTTCTTATGATTTGACTAACCATAAGAATCCCACATAAACCTTGAATGCTAATGCTTATTATTCTGTTTGAAATGATCATGACTATACATGCTTGAAATTATTGTGTTTTAATAGTATACTAATGAATGTATGATTTTATATGAGATCACAAGGATAACTCAATCATGATACTAATAAGCATGCATAGGGAACAAGGATGAATATAAGTTGAAGTACAGGTAATCCAGGGAGCAAAGATCAAGAGGGAGTACACTCCAGTGGTTTATGAAAGGATGCAGATATTCAGAGGGATTTGTCCATCTCTCTACATTCCACAAAGGTGTAGAAGAAGCTACTACAGATTAGGACTCCAGCAGCTCCTGCAAGAAAGTGAAGACTCAGAGGGAGTCCACCCAACGAACAAACAAAGATAAGTATTTTAATTATCATTTCTTGCATATTTGTTTGTTTAAATAAAATTGTTCAATGATGTATATGCTCATGTTCCTAGACTTAGGATATGTATTGTGCATAGTAGAATACTTGCATTAATGAACAGTATACTACTAATATACATGGGTAAGTGGCCTATGGCACTGTACAACATTCCATTGCTACTTATCTAGAATGAAACCTCTTTGCTGACATGTTGGGAGTTGTGCACACTCTTAACAATGTTCTGGTGGAGATTGGAAGGCATCTAGAAAGTTACGGGATATGGATAAATGTTGTATTGAAGCATTGGCTAAGATAATTGCATGACTGTATGACATATTTCTTTATGTGTAAGAATTTGTTCTAAAAACTGTGAGATGTTTTCTAATCATGCAATTTAACTTGTTGTGTAGGAAAGATCATATGCCATCTCCTATAGAAAAAAAAAAAAACTACAACATTTGTTCCAGCAACAAAGATATTTATTGAAGATATTGAATTTCCAAGGATC
Source organism: Larix kaempferi (assembly GCA_027924585.1). Taxonomy (NCBI): domain Eukaryota; kingdom Viridiplantae; phylum Streptophyta; class Pinopsida; order Pinales; family Pinaceae; genus Larix; species Larix kaempferi. Next base: position 11,626,554 of record BSBM01000087.1, read on the forward strand.
TGGGATGAATAAATAGAATGCTATGATCCGTCGATCATGACGTTTGGGATGTAGTCCCAAGAGCTGAAGGGAAGTCTATTGTTATGACTTCCAAATGAAACTATCAGTTCAAGCATGTTGCAGATGGCAGCATTAAGAAATATAAAAGTGATGAAATAGAAGATGCACCAGATGGATTTCAAGACAGCATGGTGTAGTCATATATGTGTACAGAACTTGGTATGGTAGGATAGACAGCCTTCTATCCAGTTTGGTCTTTACCAAGAGTAAAGCGGGTTCCAACCTTTACTACAAGGTTGAGGAAGGCAATCCAGTGATACTACTATGTGGACAACCTGTTTGTATCAGGTGAGGATAGATGGATTGCCGACACGCAGCGGAAGCTTGCTACCGAGTTCGAGTTGAAAGATTTGGGAATGATGCACTATTTCCTAGGTATGGAGGTGTGGCAGAGTGCAGGTGGGATCTTCCTTGGTCAAGGGAAGTACACAGTAGATATCCTGAAGAGATTTGGGATGATGGATTGCAAGGCCATGGCCACACCTAAGGCATCGAATCTGAAGCTTCTATGTGATGCTTCATCTGAGCCGGTTGATATCACTATGTATCGTCAGATGATTGGGTCCTTGATGTACCTGATGAACACGAGACCAGACATTTGCTTTGCTGTGAACACATTGAGCCAGTTCCTGACGGATCCGAGGAGTGTTCACCTGGTTGCTGTAAAGCATGTTTTGAGGTACCTGAAGGGTACAGTGGATTATGGGCTCAAGTATGAAGCAAATCAAAAGTTTAACCTACAGGGTTATGTTGATTCAGATTGGGCTGGCAGTGCTGCAGATAGGAAGAGCACATCTGGGTGCTGCTTCAGTATGGGATCAGGTGTGATCTCTTGGTTTAGCAGGAAGCAGTCCTGCGTAGCACTGAGTACAGCTGAGGCAGAACATGTTGCAGCCTGCTGAGCTAGTTGCGAGGCAGTATGGCTACGAAAGCTACTGTCTGAGTTATTTGATCTCCCGTTGGAGGCTACTGGTATCTTCTGTGATAACCAGAGTTGTGTGAAGCTGTCCGAGAACCCAGTGTTTCATGACAGGTCGAAACACATAGAGATCAAATATCACTATATCAGGGATATGATGCAGAGAGGAGCTGTGAAGCTCCTGTATGTTGCGACGGACGAGCAGATTGCAGATGTGCTGACGAAGCCACTAGCCAGAGTGAAGTTCGAGTACTTCAGAGAGAGGCTTGGCGTTCTTCAGATCGAGGACACTTCGAGGAAGAAGTGATGGACACATTTGCTGAAGACATTCCAAGCATGTTGGAAGGAGGATCCTTCACATGGCTATGGATGTAAGCACTGGATGATGAGCATCAGGATGATGTTCTAGTTTCTGCTTGATATGATCAGTTGGATCATTTTTATGTATGTATGTACGCATCATGTTGGATGCTGGATATGATCAGTTGGATCATTTATGTATGCATCATGTTGGATGCTGGATATGATCAGTTGGATCATGTGTACGTATTTTGTATATGCATCATGTTGGATGCTTGGACCATGTATCTATATATGTATCAGGTGGATACATTGTATGATCAGGTGGATCATGTATGGTGATATGTATAATGTATTTGTATTTGTATCAGGTGGACACATTGATGATCAGGAGGATCATGTATGATGATATGTATCAGGTAGATACTTGGTATGCATCAGGTAGATGCATTGATGATCAGGAGGATCATGTATGATGATATGTATCATGTATTTGTATCAGGTGGATACATTGATGATCAGGAGGATCATCTATGATGATATGTATCAGGTAGATACTTGGTATGCATCAGGTAGATGCATTGATGATCAGGTGGATCATGCAGCAGGATGTTGCAGTGATGATCAGGATGATCATAGATTACGAGCTTCAGGATGTTGCTCCAGATGACATGCAGCAGGATGTTGCAGTGATGATCAGGATGATCATAGATGACCAGCTTCAGGATGTTGCTCCAGATGACATGCAGCAGGATGTTGCAGTGATGATCAGGATGATCATAGATGACGAGCTTCAGGATGTTGCTCCAGATGACATGCAGCAGGACGTTGCAGTGATGATGATCAGGATGATCATGGATACATCAGGATGATGTATGGTGAGTATCAGGTTGATACTCTGTGGCCGTGGATCAGGTTGTGCAGATGAGCATGTAATCCGGTGCCCTGGGAGATTTGCAGATGGTCTTTCGAGGTTTTGCCTATGGCATGTAATTCGGTGCCCTGTGACATCTGGCAAATGCTCTTTCGAGGTTTTGCCCTGGGAGGACATGTAATTCGGTGCCCTGGGATATCTGCAGATAGTCTTTCGAGGTTTTGCCTATGGCATGTAGTTCGGTTCCCTGGGATATCTGGCAGATGCTCTTTCGAGGTTTTGTCCTATGGCATATAATTCGTTTCCCTGGGAGATCCGATAGGTTGGGCTGTGTGCCCGTAATTAGTCCTGGGATGCTCTTGCGAGGTTTTTCCATCACCACATGTAATTCGTTGCCCTGGGATATCCTATAGGTAGAGCTGTGTGCTTGTAACAGCCTGGGATTCTCTTGCGAGGTTTTGTGGTGAGGTCACATGTAATTCGGTGCCCTGGGAGATCCTATAGGTAGAGCTGTGTGCTCTTAACAGCCTGGGATGCTCTTTCGAGGTTTTGTGACGCACGTAATAAGTCCTGAGGATTCCACAGTATGGCCAGTGATGATGAAGACCTGCAGGTGGTGGGCCTACATCCAGTATGAAAAAGGACTGGCTCTGTAGAACTTCCTATGACGAGTAGATTCAGAGATTGATTGAGATAGCAGCAGCAGTGACGATGATGATGACTCGATGACAATTATCCAGTGACGATGATCCCGAGAAGATGACTTGTGCTAGAAGAACTGTGCTGAGAAATACCTTCCTAGTTAAGAGGGAGTGTTGATGTATATGTAACTTCAGAATGTATTTCACCTATATGTATATTGTATTCCTATAGAGATGGTATTATTCCTCTATAAGGAAGTGTCGTCAATTATATTGTAAGTGTCGTAACTTATACTTGATGGGTTATTAGACCACCTTGTTTGGGGTCGGCCCTGTATAAGTCATGTGGGTCAAAGGGTTATTAGACCACCCTATTGGGGGTCGGCCCACTCAGCATTATGTTATGTGGTTAAGTTCGAGCCTACATGAGTTAGGTAAAAAGGCAAGTCAAGTCAAGTATAAATAGAGTGCGGGAGGCACTCTATTTACTCACTCACTTCTCACACATGCACTCAAGGAGGAGTGGCGCACTTATGGAGGAGGAGGATCTGCTGCTAGGTTATGGCTATCTCTCTTGGTTGGTTGTATCATTGCTCTATCTATCTCTGAGGAAGTTATTGGGGTTTTTCACCTTTATGGTTTTCCGCAAGTAAATCTTTGTGTCTCTTGTGTGCTTGCATTATTGTCTCCATGATTGATATGCTGTAGATATGCTGTACATGTTGTTCTCTCAGTTAAGATCCTAGATCAGATTGATGTAAATTTTGAAAATTTAACATCAACAATCTATTTCTCATTTCCAATCATAAATAGATCATCCACATATAGCAACAAAATGACAGGTTCATCATTCATAACCTTGAGATAAAGATTAGGATCAACTTTATTCTTGGTAAATCCCAAGCTAGTTAAGAAACTGTCAATCCTTCCATACCAAGCTCTGGGAGCTTGTTTCAACCCATACAAAGCCTTATTCAGTTTGCATACATGGGTTCTTGTGTCTTCCACCTCAAATCCTTGTGGTGGTTCTATGTACACTTCTTCTTCAATTACACCATTCAGGAAGGCTGTCTTCACATCCATCTAGTGTAATTTCCACTTCATCATGGACACAAGTGCCATGATGGTTCTAATGGAAGTGTACCTTGCAAATGGTGCAAATGTCTCTTCATAGTCAATTCCCTCTTTCTGAGAGAATCCTCTGGCTACAAACCTTGCCTTATACTTTTCAATACTGCCATCTACAACATGCGTTATCTTGTATATCCATTTGGAGGATACCCCACTCTTGTCCTTTGGTTTGGGAAATATATCCCAAACATCATTCTTCATTATTGACTGGTACTCCTCCGTCATTGCTTCTGCCCATTCTTTCTTATGAACTACCTTTTCATAACTAGTAGGTTCTTGATTTACAAGATCACGCATCAAATCCACATAGTTGGAGAATGGCTTTGGTTTCTTGCTCACTATAGTGGAGCCTTCTGGAGCTCCATACTTTTTAGCTCCTAGTATAATGTCTCTAGACCATGCTGGCTTTCTTTTTCTTGAAATGTTTGTAATGGGGGGTTCTTATGGTTCTAACATATCATGGTCTTCAGGTGTTTCATCTTCAGGAGATGGTACAACTTCTACAATTCTAGGAGGTACATATTCTTCATATACTTCTTCATGCTAGCACTTCCTAGACTTCTTCAGAGCTGCTTCTTCATCAAATGTCACATCCCTACTGATTTCCATATGATGGAATCCTAGGATGTAAATCCTGAATGCTTTGGATGTTTCACAATACCCAACAAATATTCCCTTCTTCCCAGAAGGGTCCAACTTAATTCTCTTTTCTTTAGGTATGTGAATATACACAGGACACCCAAATATCTTGAGGTGACTTACCTCAGGCTTCTTTCTTGTGAAGACTTCTTCTGGATTCTTGAATTTAAGGGCACTGTGAGATAGTCTATTTTGCACATAGACTGCTGTCCTGGCTGCTTCAGCCCATAAGTACATAGGTAGGTCTTGATCATGTAACATTGTTTTTACTGCTTCCATGATGGTTCTATTATTTCTTTCCACAACACCATTTTGTTGAGGATGGTAGGGAGTGGTTAGTTCCCTCTTGATTCCAGCTTCTTTGCAAAACGATTCAAAATCTTTTGAAGTATACTCTTCACCATTATCAGTCCTGATTATTTTGATCTTCTTTTCTAAAAGGTTCTCTATCAAGGCTTTGAATTCCTTGAATCTTCCAAAGACTTCATCTTTTCCTTTCAGGAAATATATCCAAGTCTTTCTTGAATAGTCATCAATGAAATTTAGGTAGTATTCATATCCACTCAAGGATGTGGTGGGCATGGGACCACATACATCTGAATGTATCATTTCCAAAGTATTTTTAATCTTTGTTTCAATCTTTGGAAAATGATTCTTGATATTTTTCCCTTTTGCACAACCCTTGCAATTTCTTTCATGTTGAATCTTTAGATCTGGTAGTCCTACAACTACTTTGCTCACATGAGGTAGTGCTTTGTAATTAATGTAAGAAATCCTTCTATGCCATAGCTCACTTGGACTAGTGGCTTCATGAACAAGGGAAACTTCTAAATGACCCTTGAGTTTGTATAGACCTCCTTTCTCTTCACCAATGACAATTGAATCCTTAATAGATTTACCTTTGGACCACATGAGTACTTGTCCATAAATGAATGCAACCCTATAACCTTTCTTATCCAATGCCGAGATGGAAAACAAGATCTTCTTCAATCCTGGTACATACAATACTTCCTTCACCAATTCCCTTGATGGGATATTGATAGTCATCTCCTAATGACACTTTCTGTGGAGATGTCTTCTCTTCCAGTTTTGAAAGAGTTTTCTTGTGTCCAGTCATGTGCTTTGAGGAACCACTATCAATAAGCCATGTATCTTCTCCAAGTGTTATAGATCCAGAGAGTGCAGAGAATAGAACATACTCTTCTACATCTTCTTCTTCTTCCCTTCTAGATTTTTTCTTGTAAGGCCTTTCTTCCTCTTCTTCTTCTATTCTAGATCTTTTCTTGTAAGGCATTTCTTCCTCTTCTTCTTCTTCACTATCATCTTCTGCAACATGTGCTTGATGTCTTTTATGGTGAAGATCTTTCTTCTTCTTTGAAGGACAATGTCTAGCAATGTGTCCTATTTTGTGACAATTGAAACATTGGAAAGAAGAGTGTTTTCTTCCTCTTTTCTTTTGAAATCTTTGTGGAGATTGAGACTCCTTGTGACTATCCTTCTTGAAGTAGGATTGATTCCTTCTTCTCTTGGTGTGGTCATCTTCTTTGAGCAGGGCTTCTCTGTTGGCAACCCTAGCTTCTTCTTGAATGCAATCCTCCCATACCACATCAAACTTCATTCTTTCTTTTCTAGCACACATAGTTTGGATGAATGACTCCCAAGGTCTAGTGAGACCATTCAGAGAAGTCATGAATAGTTCATGTTCATCAAGGGTATCTCCAATAACATCTAATTGTTCCTTGAACTAGGAAACCCTTGAGAAATAGTCTTGAATAGATTCTCCTTTATTCATCTTGGTGCTATTCAATTGAGCTCTCAGGTTCATCTTCCTATTGATGTTCTTTCCCTCATACATTCTAGAAAGGGCATCATACATTTCCTTTGGAGTCTTCTTGGATGCCACTTGGGGAATCAAGTGGTCTTTTATAGAATCAACAATTATTCTCTTTGCCCTAATAAAGTCCTTCTGATACTTCTCTTTGGCTTCATCTTCTTCAGGTTCTGCAATCTCATCTTTGATATATTGGGCAAGATCATTCTCTTCAAGAATGAGACTAATCCTATATTTCCATGCCCAGAAATTCTCTATACCCTCTAGCTTGTCTTCAAGCTTAATGCTTGGAGCCATCTTATTCATGGGGTCACAGAGATGGAAGTTTATCAAGAGATAGAATAACACTTACCAGGAGATGTGCTCGATTGAGTTGAAAGATATGGTGTGCTCTGCTTCTGGAAACTTCAACTTTTCACCTTCCGGATCTACAACAAAATTTCTAGTTTTCTGGTCTTCTCTTTTCTGGATTTCTGGTGCATAGGTTCACATCTTTTTTGGTTCACTGGTGCATATGTGCATAGCTTTTCTGGTTCTCTTGTTTTCTGCACCTTTGGTCAAACTAGGGTTTGACTTTCCTGGAGTTCTACCCAACAAAAATCCTCGATCCATGGCTCAAAACTTTGATTTTGAGGAGGGCTATCTAGCCATGTAATCATAATTCAAAAATTTCAACTTTTTGCAGAAACCCTAATTTTCACCAGAGGAGGAGAGAGAGGTATTTTCACCTTGTGAAAGATGTCCTATTCAGGATAGCTCTGATACCATGTTAAGTTTTGACATAAATTCATTAGCAAGATCACTGAAAGAAACAGAATCACAAGATAGACAAAGATTTACGCTGGGAAACCCTCACGGGGTAGAAAACCCAACAAAGCTTTCCTCAATATAGATAATCAACCAATACAAGATGTAGGACTCAAGCAAGAGATCCTTCTCTTACTATGCAGACCTCTCTCTCTCCTATGCGCCAATCACAAGTGAGTGAATGAATGAGATAAGTGAGGAACAAGCCTCCTCTACTTATACTTATCTCCGAACTGAATTTTCACCCTAATGGGGCCGACCTCTCCTAAGAGACTCTAATAACCCCTAATAAAATAACTCAGGCCTGACCCCACATGGTAGATCTAATAACCCTAGTTACCACAATCCATCGGAGGAATAAACATCTCCGAAGACATGATAAAGTCTTGTCAGAGGAATGTAACATCTCGGGAATAATAGGATACAAATATAATATTCTTAGAAGTTACAATATTTCAACACTTTCTAGCCACTAAGAATAATAGGATGGGGCATTACAGGTTCTACCACGGCCCACTTCAAGGTGCCATTTTGGTGATCGTATACTGTCAGTATCCTCTTTCCCAATGCTCATATTTGTTTCCTAGTGTCATTTATCAGTTTGACATTATGCTCTCGTATTTGTGTATTTGGTTCTCAAATCTATTTTCACTTGTACTAAACCCACTGAAGGTGATTGTATAGGTGATGTTTGCAACATTCTAGGCTCTGTGAATTCCATGTAATGATAATGAGTGAACTTGATTGCTGTCCCCTATATTTTTGTTGGAGGATGTGGGATCATGTCAATCAAATCATTGGGAATCTCATCATCTGAATCCTCCTCTATTAAGGATTGTTCAGCCTTTTCTCCTTCTAGTCTAGCTCTTTTTTCTTGCTAACCCCACTCAACATCATATACTTATATATTTGTATAAATATCATTAGCCCCTCTCTTTTCTCTCGCTTTCTTCTCTTTAACCCTTTCCCCTTCCATTATTGTTTTGGATTTCAAGACTTTCTCCTAAGTACCTAAATTAACAATTCCCTGCTAGACTGGCCTTGGAACAGGATCATAAGCATAATTCCTATTTACTACTCTTTGCTTGGATATAACTGCATGAGGATCATAATGTATAACATATTCTTTCTTCAAATTTAACTAATTCAAGAAACCTTCCAAGTATTGAAGGGCCTTCAAAACTCTGAGTTGAAAGGGTCCTATTTCTTATGGTAGTAGGAAGGTTCTTAGATGTCTGAAGTGTTTGAAATGCATTTCATCCACCTTGAATTTATTTCTTGCATATTCCATTGGAAATACTCTAGGGGTTAGGAAAGATGGGAGATGATAAGGATCCTCCTCAAATCCATACACTTTGATTACTCTGTATTCTTCAAATAAAAACTAGTCACCTATCACAGTGTCATGAGTGAACTAGAGCCAATTTTTTATTCTCTGGGAACATTTTGGGTGGTGTAGAATCATGGATGATAGCATATGTGGTCTTCATCACTCTATTAGAAAACTCAACATAGTTGGAGTTGCTAGATCTTCTCAAAAACAGGTCATTCCACTTGAATACTAGAATTGGGATTCTAGTTTCATTGGTCATCTTCAAATCCAGGCATTTGTAATGCTCAATTTTTTTATATGAAAACATATAAAATACATATGGTGGGGTATCTAAAAACACTGATGACTGGGGAATTCCTCTAGCCATTCATGGATAGCTTGAATTATGAAATATTAGAGGTTAAATCTAGGGAAGGTGTTTGTAGACATGGGAGTTAGGATTAGAAGAAAAACTAATATCACCTCATATACTTTCTCATCATTAACATACCCTAGGACTGTACAAATCAAAGATAAGGATTTCCTCGAAACTTCAAAGAATACTAAAATTTCTTTTGGGGGAGGGGATGAAAGGAGAGAAATCCCCTTTTCCAAGTGTTGTAGTATAAAGAAGTATCTATCAGATGGTTTTAGGGTTTGGTAGAAATATGCAAGGGATTTCTCACCCAAGTTGTACATCACAAGGAAATATGGGTTGCGGAACATCTTTTGTAGGGTGATGGCCTCTATGTGACATAAAGTTTCAGATATGTTTGATGATAAAATTCCTTTCTTACTCGAAGAGTACTGTTTAGCACACTAGGCTATGAATTCTAAGAAAAAGAATGACCTAGGACAAATGGTCTAGGAAAGGTTGGAATCCCACAAATGGAGAGGGTATTGGTCTATTATGGAAAATGAATGGGATTCTTGAAGGGTTGAATTTATGTCTAAGGTAGTGATGATGGTGTCAAATATACTATCATGTTTATCATAGATATGTTCATCACCAACAAAAATAGGATTGGGAAAATTGGATTTATATTTTTGGGCCATTTTGAAGTAGAAAGTGCAATTGGTAGTTGAATTTGGATGGTAAGGTTTAATAGAGTGAATTAGAGCCAATTATTGTTTAATAGACATTTGAAACAAGCAATGTGTAAGAGGTTAATACTGTAAATACCCAATAAATTCTACGGTGGTCGAAGACTTATGGACGTTGATGTTTGTTGGGAAAGACCAAAGGTTTTGGTCGTTGTTCTTCTTTGAAATAAACAGGATAACAAAAACAATTTGTATTTTTCTATTTTAACATATCGATATTTGAAATATTTTAGCACACTTGGAATCACTTGATTTGGCACTCGTTGAATGACATCAACTGCGGTCTGGGCCCCATCTGACATATGTCCACTTGGAAAGGACTAACGTGTACACCATAATGTCACACACTTTATGAATGTGAACACTTTATTGATTGATGGTTTTGGCAGAAATGAGGGTAGTTTACATGAGCAATAACTCTCAGGAAGATTGGAAGTATTGCAAAAGGGTTTTTGGATGAGTTATCAATAAAAATTCACCGCGTGTTGTTGGTGGTGCTGGGTACAATTCATCCTAATATCAAATTATCCGTAGTGATTTTTATTTGTGCACTATTGATGTGGACCGTTGGTCTGACGATTAAGCCCTATGGGGTTAGGGGATTAATTCCTCAATCCCCCTTTATGCCATATAAACAATGATTCAACTTTAAATAGAACTTTAATACATTGCATAATAAGGAGCAAAGTGATCATATTGGTAAGGTGAAGAGATTGTGGGTGCGAGATCTAGGGTTTAATCCTTCTGGATTGTCCCACTTTTTGGTAGATAGCACTATATTGTGGCCAACTAGACTTCCACGTGGAAGCCTCTAGTTGGTCACTTGCTTTCCAACTATCAAATCCAATGCCATGTGTCAAAATATAATAGGTCCACTTATCAAATAACTACCAACTCAATAGTCCACATCAAACTATAATCCACCACATGGCACAACATGGTGCTGCCACATAGGTGTACAATGCATATGTACAAGACACATGGCACACTGCGGGCACCCTTTTTCGCAACTTATTTGAGAAATAATTTAGAACTTGATATCTTGGGCATATCGTGTCCATTTGAGGTGAAACATGCATTGTCAGAAAGATATCGATGAGCTCCACCCACTAGTATAAAATGAGAGATAAATGAGCAAAAGAATGACCAAAATCCACATATAAATTACCACTTTTGATTTGGCAGCCACTGGTGGCAAATTAGCGGTCATTGATCACGTGACCAAAAAAGTGGCCATATTTAACTTAGTAATTTATAGCTTATCTTGTGGTCATATATTTGGTCGTATATTTGGTCGTATATTTGGTCATTAATTTGGTTGTATATCTAGTCATTAATTGTCACAATTAATGACAAAATATATGACCATAAGATAAGCTATAAATGACTAAGCTAAATATGACCACATTTTTCGTCATGTGATAACTGACCGCTAATTTGGTACCATTGGTCACCAACTCAAAAGTGGTCATTTATATGTGGATTTTGGTCATTTTTTGGTCATTTATCTCTATTTTTGTAGTGTTCATTTAACTCTTTTTAGTGGTTTCAAAATATATATAGGGTACGGAGGAATCAAACCACCAACCTCCTACCTATAAGGAAGGTGCTCTTCCATTGATCTAGAACCCTTAAATAGAATATATTATATAATTTTACATAAGTGCTCTAAGACACAAGCATGGTCTATTTCAAAAGGTTTTATGGTCACAGCAAAGGCAATGGATCAACACTCGATTTGACTAACTATGGAACCTTACTCCAAGAGAAACTCGCTGGAAAACAAGTCATATTGTATATGTTAATATAGGGTTTTCTTTTCCTTTTGGAACAAAGAAAGAACAAAGTAAAAATCACTCTATCCCACAATAGGAGGTGCATTTAGGGAAATAATCTTACTTGACCCTTGATAGAAGCTAAAGTCAATTTCTAAATAAACTTTTAACTTAACCATGAAATTAATACTAAGTATAGCTCTTAAACAACTACAAATATATTAGTGTACAAAATCCACAAAAGAACTAGACTATTTTAGCTATACAAAAGCATATGAATTTTTACCTTATTGAACTATTTCAAGAAAACAACCATTAGTAAATGGGGGTCAATAATTAATTTTACTAGATGATATGATCTGTAAATCTAAACTAAAATATTTTTTCACTATTGCCCCTTTTTCATATACAAAGGAATAATAAAAGTCATATCTTATGCATAATTATGCTCCTAGTGCATTTTAACAATTCAAATAACACTAAAAGGAATGTGTCTAAACAATTTTGTGCTTATTCATTAGGTGATCATGTGCTTGCACAATCATCTCTAAGAAGAATAAGTTACTCTTCCATGTTTTTCTTATGTTGCAAACAATGGATGCACATGCATTCTCCTATTTTCTAATTATGTTTCTCCCAAAGAGTGCATTTATTTGTCATCATTGCACTCAAATATTTTTCAACACAAGAAGACACTTTACATAAATTTCCAATTGATCGAAAGATCCTTTTGTTAGTTATAACTATATCTAGGTAGAGAAAAGTTGCAATAGTATGGATGGTATTTTTTATTCCTTGTTGTGTTTAAATAGGACTCCATGCCATTGTTGTTTGTAGGTAGAAATCCTAGAAATCTATTACATTCTTGGATGCATTTATTGTTTGCTACACATTCCATTGAGTTTTTATAGATAGCTACTCTTACATTCCATTGTGTCATTCAATGAATGGAAACTTCCATCTTTTTTATTATCATGGATAATGTTGAACACTAACATGTTGTTTTAATTCTGTCTAGGGATCTTATCCATATACTCGAGCATGAGATTCAAATAAAAATGGAAAGGTTAATTCAATAACTCACCCTTACTCCTTCCCTTTGGATACCATTGAATGATCTGTATTTGAGTACATGATATATAAAAAAATAATCTATAAAAAAGTACAAGATATTATATGTATATGGAAACGTAAGTAAATATGAAATGAAAATGAGAAAAATAATTCGGGATAATATTTTTACTTGGTGTAAAATATTTGAGTTTAGATAATGCTTAGAATTATGTTCAAGAATATGCTATATGAAAATTTGCAATCCTCATCGAATTGTGACACTCGATATCTAGCAAGACTTTTAAAAGAGAACAAAACTTTGATTTCCTATAGAACTTGCATAATAGTTTAAAAAATAACTGCAATCCATAATTTACCAGTTAAAGTATTCTAAGTAGAAAGTTGGTAAGATATGTGCCTTTTGGATATGATGGATCAATAGGTTGATCCTAGAAGTTGTTCCAAATTGTCGAAGCACTGCAATTTTTTTTTCCTACTAAAGAAGTTGCTTTCTTCCAGCACCAAAAAAAAACCTTAGAATAAAATATGCAAACATGTAACTTAACTAGTACAACTACTACTGATATATTACACCAGCACATTTCACCTATAATACTTTCCAAAACATAAGGACTTGATGCTAGGAAAATGGACATGGCTACCACTACATTTACACTAGGGTAGCACTGTACATAAGTTAATTGAACTACAACAACAATCTTACAACTATTAAAATTAACATTTTATGATTCTCAACATGTTTGAAAGGTAAACTATTCAATCCTCTATCCATAATGAGTTCAAAATTGTGCTATATAAGAACATATCTATAGTATTAAGACACAAGCAATTGATTTGGGAAAGAATTTACTCATCTCATGTTTGGAATTTTTTTCAACATCTTTAAAATATGTTCCTACTAAATAGACAATTCCAAGGAAAAAGCAGGTCCATCCAAGAAAATAAAAACCTTTCTGATGCAACTACATAAAATGGACAAAATGAGCCCAACCTTCTTAGGTTAATAATTGTCTTAAATTTGAACCTTAAACCAAAACTATACAAAATTGTTTAAGTTCATTCAAGCAGGTTTAGAAAACTAACTCAATGCAATAAAATCATTTACATGTAGTCAAGTCAACTTCTCTTTGTGTTGTGAGAAAATCTCCCTACGGATAGGTAGATATCCCCTTGGGATTAGAAAAGGCCCCTAGTTTCCTACCCAAGATAGAGATGAAACAAATAGATACTATAGTCCTCCTAGATATAGCTCACACATCAGCTAACAAGCTATGGAAATACAAAGCAAGTAGATGGCATACCTTACTTTGATGGTTGTCCTACTGCTCCTAAGTTGCTCCAGCTCCAACCTTTGATTATGGACATATGAACTTGTTCACATAGGAAAGACAACACCGCCTCCAATGCAATATATGTATAAACAAAGATCTAACTATATAAATAGAGACAATTTCATGCATTCATCATTAAACACATGAAAATGAGAGGAATAGGCTAAGTTATATTAATGATAAGAAAGCCAAAAGAAGCTGATTACAATGTTATACCTTGATGTCCAAAGTAGCAACACCTCCTTCCAAGCTCTCCAACATCACCCTTGCAAGACTCATAGGACAATAAGTTTAGTGTTTCCAAGATCACCCCCCACCTAGCTCATGGATGGCTCTCTTTAAGTAGGATTTGGGAGGCCAACCACTAAGAGGAGATTATGGATCTAAGTGAATAATATATGGATCAAAGATCTAAATCATGCCAAGGAGGGAAAGTGAGATGGGATTCGAAGGGGTACCTCATCCCAAGAAAATCTCCATGAGATCCAAGATCCAAAATAAAAGGGATAAGCCTAAACCAAAACTACCTCTCCCCTATAACTAAGCAAAGCATGGTAGTACTGCTCCCCCATAGGTATGCAGAACACGGTAGTTCGACACTACCACTCCCCCATTGGCATGCAGGGCACGGTAGTTCCAAAAGACTTAATTTTTAGAGGTGGTTAATGTGGGTTTCGACCCCTTGCTTGTTGTATTTTCTTCCAAGTGTGACTAGGGAAGGTACCAACATTAGAATGAGGGGTCCTAACACCCTTACGAGGCATAAACATCATGTTTTCCATGGTGGTGAAACATGTATATTCTCACCTACACATGGTGTGGCAATTTGAGGTATAATAGATGCCCCCTAAAGTGTGAGGTCAGAAGGAATCTGATGGCCAAAACAATTTACAAATAATAAGTCTGCAAGGATATCTGAAGGAGAGTTGCAGAAGAGCTGCAAGCAAATATCGACAATATGTCTAACGACCTCGAGGCGGGCACACCCATGCTCGAACCAACTGACTGAAAGCATTGTTGCTGATCAATACATTGCAGATCCATGATAATACTAACTTACCAATGACTGGAGACAAATCATGGCTACTAGACTACAAGCATAGATCCATGAAAAGACAATGACAGAGGCACGACCAATACAAGAGTGGATCTGTGTGACAGTGCATCAATGAGGTCACCAACATAATATATATGTGGGAAGCTACTCAAAAAATCTCCATCGCAACCTAGATGTGCTAAAAAGACTTCAGAACTATCCAGGGTATTCTACTCGATCCCAAATCGATATGAATCTAACCATGTGATTACAAGGTGTTGAAGTCGAACATGGTAGAAACCACTTGATTATCGGTCAATGATTGAAACCGTTAACAAGTGCGAGGGAAATGACCAATGATGAAAATGACTCCCAAGGTATCATAGTAAATCTCGATGAAATGTGAATAGATGAGTTGATGTCAAACATCCGCGAGATCATTTGATCATAGGTCAATGATGAAAACCTACTGTCGAATACGAGGAAACCTGCCATTGAGGCATGCAGGTACCAAGGTACTAAGGTTGGTTTCTAAGACTAATTCCTGGATAATGAGTTGAAGTCGACAGGAATAGACTCATCGAAGGATGTCCGTAATGGATCCCACATCATCGACACGAAACCGACATAGGAAAATGATGTGAAGTAATGAGTCAGATGAGTATGGACTGACACAGGGATGTAAAGGCTAACAATATTGCAGAGTATGACTAAGGCAAACTTCCCTTGAACATGAACGGCATGACAATAATGACTCGGCAGCATTGACTCAACGAGGCAGAGACCAAGACATAATGCAACGATGACTGAGGCATTCTTCAGATGATTTGAAGGAGCGGGACAACTCATAGAATTGGCATGACTCAGAGATAAGTACATTACCCAACTATATGACGAAACGCAAAAGGGTGCCATGTTCAAGGGTGAGACAAGCTGCCATGAAGCTTTCTAAAAGAAACTTAACTTATTCCTCCCCAATCCCCATCATGTTTGACGAGTACCTGTTTGTTTTTTAACGAGCTTGAGGAGAATAACAGATTCCCGGTATAGCTCATCCTTTGGACAAGTCCAATCCCACATGTTTTACGAACCTGAGAAAGGAGGGGTTCGGTCCCAAAAGGGTCCTTTGATGTTTGATTTTACAAGTCCACGGAAGGAAAACTTGGCATTTTTTCATGTTTAGAGAGTCTGAAAAGAACTAAAGAAGACTCCAATGGTCCTTTTTCGTAAAGTTATCCTCATCGCCCGAAAAAGGGTAAAACCACGTGGGAGAGGACTCTTCCAGTCATGATTGGATGGAGTATTCCTTTTTCGTAAATAATACTTCTTGGTCCGAAAAAGGGGTAAACTATCACCAGAAAGACGATCATTCAAATGCTTTTACAAGCGTGAAAGCATCAAGTTCGCTTGGTAATATTTTCCTATTTAGGGAGTTTGAAAAGAGCTTAAAGAGGAATCCATGTACAACTTTGTCATGGTGGATGACCAAGTAAAACAAAGGAAAAGTAAACTCGGCACAGTTCCTTTTCCGTAAATAGTCTAGCGAGGCCGGATAAAGTGATAAACCTATACTTGTTAGACACACCTTTTTGCTCAATTTTTAACGAGCATGACAATGGCATCAAAAGCACTCAGAATATTTTTCATATTTGAACCAGAGCACGAAAAAGTAAAAACTAAGCTCAAACCACTTTTCATATTTTTAACCAGAGCACGAAAAAAAGTGAAAAGTAAGCTCAAATACCATCTTACTGTTTTTAATGAGCTTGAAGATAGGTTGGAAGAATGCTCATGATGTCTACTTCATTTTTTAACGAGTTTGTAATAGAAAATGAACTATGCTCAGGATAATTTTCATGGTTTAATGAGCTCAAAACCTAAAATGGAAGGTATGCTCGAAAATGTTCCCAATGGTGAACTTTTTCCCGTCATGAAATCCAAAGGTTGGTACATGCCCCCTGTTGACACCAGGTCTGAGGAAATTGAAATTTTTGCTAAAAGGCCCTAAGAGAAAGAATCATCACAAAAAGGGGGTGAGTTGAAAGTTTTTATATAAAAGAATATAAGAAAAACCCATATGTATAAAGTCCGCCAGCAAATATAATGGAAAGGTTAAACCCCGGTCAGGTTTCGTCGGCGGAGATAGCATAGATCCAAATCAACGGTCCATATTAACCCCGCGTCGCCAATGTGATCGTCAACAAACGGTGGAGGGTGGTAGCGGACATAATACCACCAAGGCACGTGTCCCATTTTCATTCATCCGCGCTTGGAGAAAGTGGTATCGGAAACCACTATAACACCGCGCGGAACCACCCATTACAGAAAGGTGGAAAGATGTCTTACGTGGCAAGGTGGGACCTAACAGGTGGCGAACAAAGAATGGATTGATAAAGCCGTGGCACGTGGCACTATACTTTGCATGGATCGGAAGGCCAATACATGCTTCAATCAAATCAATGGCCAGCGTTTCATCCGCGGCCAGGAACATGTGCGCTGGATATAAAGGAAAGCGGTCGTGGAGAATAAACCGCCTTAACAGGTGTCAGCAGATGTTGTATCCGCGCGAGTAGCAAACCGGAAAAGGAAACCGCTTTTTCGATCGCGGATACCGCCGGTGCAATAAAGAAGGACAAGATCTGACGGTTCAAAATAATAGTTCAAAGATCAATGGTTGGAGATGACCCACGTTCATAAAGGTGCAAGGAGGTTATTCTAAAAAGGCTTATATAAAAAGAAAGGGGCTCCACATAACGGCATTTTGTATGTGTCGTTATCCTGGAGAGCTCCGAAGACTGGTGGAAGCCGGCGATTGCGACAGAAGGCGAAAAGCCAGCATTTACAGGTAGGGTCTGGTGACCTGTCACTCTCTTTAAACGGAATTTTGTTTAAAAGAAGCATTTATATGGAGACTGTACAAGATATAGACGTTTTTAGGTCAAAAGATGCCCTAGAAGACAGAGATGAAGATGTTTTCGATACCCTTATTAGGTTCCCGGTCTCCGATGTAAAGGTGAAGTTATCTGAGCTATTAAAAGAGGGTATAGACCCGCATAGAGTTCACCAGTCATCTCTGATAGCTTTTTGCCCTGACCAATTTCCTGTTTTCCCAGAATTCGTCTCCTGGTGTGCTGAAAACTATTCACGGGAAGAAAGAGTTGTTTTAAACAGTCAGAAAACTAGAGCCATTTGCAAAATTGAGCCAGCCGAAGTGATCAGAGCCCTAGAAATAGATTTGCCTCAAACCCTCGACCCTGAAGTTTTTTCTGAAGTGTCGATTATTGAAAATTTTCACCACGCCTCTCAGAGTGATAGGGAAGTGTTTTTGTCGACGTGTCTCAGACCAGAAACTAGCCTTTCTGAACTCCCTTACCCTTTAGATATCAACCTTTTTAATGAGAATACCCAGTTGGTCTTGACACTGTTGGCAGTAGTTTTAGGGTTAGATTCGGATTTGTATATAACCGAGTTTCAATTGAGTTTATTGTACAGAATAAGTATAGTCCAGTCAGGAATTGACGAAAGTCAAATTCCCCGACTAAATTTTGAAACTTTCATAGCCGAAAGGATGCATGACCAGATGGTCAATTTTTCCACGCACAGACATTTCAGGTTTCAAGCATTTTTAATGAAAATGATTATGGTATCCAGCCAGGAAGAATTACAGTTCCCAGAGATTGTTTTTGCAACTCCACTGGAAAACAATATTTTCAATTTCATCAATTACATGCTCTCGACAATCTTTAAGATGATTTTCGGAAAAAGTCTGCCTAGGGTATTGCCAGAAATGCAGGTATCAATGCAACTGAATACGGAGTATGCTACAGGAGACTGGTTTTTATCAAAAGATAGTACAGTGGTCAGATTGTATGGATTCAGGCATAAACCCTATGTGCTACCAGCATTCCTCACCTTGAGGATTTTTGCCTTGGAGTTTTTAAGACAGAAATTGATTGTAGAAGATAACAATTTTTTAGTCCACAGACAAGCAACGGACATTAAGTATCCTTTCACATTAGGTCCGTTTACAATAAAGAATAAGAACGCTGCTGTATATATAGAGAAATTGTTAAAAGACATGAATTTTGAGATAGATGCAGCCTTGGAATATGACCCATTAAATATCATATCCAAAAGAAGAATTGAGCATCGTATTAAGGCTCTGAATCATCAAACTGTTGAAGGGATGGCAGACAGAGCCAACTGGCTCGAATACAAAGAAGAAATTATCCCAGACAAGTCCGACAAAGAAAGGTCATTGGAAGAAGCAATGGCAGAAACAGAAAGCGAAATCAATACTGCATTAGTGGGGTCCAAAAGACCTATACAGGACATCATGATCATCGATGATGAAGAGACAGAAAAAGGAAAACGATTGAAAACTGATGAGTCACAGGAATTGACAACCATTTCAGAAGAAGCAAAAGCTACAGAAAATGAAATACCAGAGGTTACAGTGAGGGAATACAATATTGAAGAGACCCCTGTAGGGGATGATGTAAATATACCTAAAAATTTCATGGACGTGTTTAATGAACATAGTAAAAACAAACAGGAATCTGCGAAACAAACAAGTCTATTGTTTCCAAAGGTCAGAAATATATCGAATAATGAAGTAAGCTTATTCACCAGCAGGAACATCAAAGAAAATTCTTTAAAATTTTCAGTAGTGACCAAAAAAAAGATCTCAGAGATGAGTGTGGATTTGTCAAAGATAAATGCCCCTGACAAAATTCTGTTACATAGACAAGTTGGAGAGGTTATATACTCAGACTATTTGGGGGCCACATTGAGAGCAGACAAACTAAAGAATTCAGTAGAAAAATTAAATAATCAGTTGAGACAAGAAAAGGCAGAGAATAAGTCTCGACAACAGCAAATTAAGAAGCTGCAAATGGACTTAACTAATAAAGATGGAGCTGCAGCTACCAAACTGCTCCAGGAGAAGGAAGAGGTGATTTTAACATTGAGACGAAAGTTAAAAATCCCAGATGCTGTACTCATTCAAGGTGCAGAATTGACTATATTAGAAAAAGAGAAAGAAGAGTTATCTAACGAAGTCAATGATGTCATAGCTAAATTGTTAAAGCTGTCTGACGAAAAGGACTATTGGGAAAAAGAAAGGTTCATTTTGGAAGAACAGTTGGCAACAGCGAAAAAAGAACTAGCAGAGAACAGTCAGCAGCAAGTACAGACAGGCTCGGGAGAAGAGAAGACCAGTGTAGACGGAATTTCACAAGCAATGTCACAAATAAGTTTAAAAGATAATGAAATCAAATTGTTAAAGACAGAAATACAGAAATTAAAAGAAGAAAATGAAGCAAAAGAAAAAGAAATAAAAACTTTGCAGGAAAATAATCAGGAATTGAGCAGTAATAATAAAGGATTGGCTGCTCATGCAACAGGACAAGCTGCTATGCAGGGATGCAAACATATGGTGTGGGACCAGATCATTAAAGAAGCTGAAAAACTTAGGCCGTATCTGGATTATATAAGAGTTAAAGAAAAGGTAGCCAAAGATGCCTTTGACAGCTGCCGGGCAGTCAGGGAAAGCTTAAATAGAAAACCGAAAGAAATAGCCCAGAGAGCAATAACATTTTTAAATAGTTTATCCGAGGCAGATCTGACAGCCATGAGTATTACAAACATAATTTCTGTCATCACTTGGGCCAGAAGGATCTTGGGCAAATACTCACATATCGAAAACATCGAGGCCAAAGCAGGAGAAATAAGGAAAGAAGTAATCCAGTTCAAAAAGCAATTTGACAAGTTAGTGAATAAGGGATTCCCAGCTTTCTGGGACGAAAATGGTGAATTAATTCCTCCAAATGATTATAAAAGATTACTGTTTGATATTAGGATGGATCACCGAAAATTCCAGCATTTAGATCACATGCTCACAGGAAAAATCCTAATGGAGAAAATGTCAGGGGAATTTGAAATTTTAAATATTCTGATTTCAACTTGCGCAAACCTTCTTCCTATTTCTTATGCAGGTCATATCGAGATGCGAGTCTTGGTGAAGGAAATGACCAGTTATGACTTACCCGCGGCTGATCAGTGGAGTTATGTAGAGAAATACGGAAAGACCAGATATTCTGTTCATACTTAAATGCATTTGAAACTCTTGCCATGTGGCATAATGATGATATCCAAAAGTCTTGCCAAGTGGCAAAAAAGACTTTTTATTTTAAAATTTGTAATATTATTTGAAAGACAGTTATGGGTTACTCGAAGACGGTTATCTTTTAGTTAAACTTTTCAAATTATTGATTAGAAGAAGCAGTTATGTGGAACTTCTTCTAAAAATTTTGTATAAAAAACAATGAAGGTCATTGTTGAAGGGGTTGAAATTTTTTTGAGAAACGAGTATGTTTTGAAGTTTATTTTTTGAAATAAAGGCAGTACAGTGATGATACCTATCCTTTGATACAGAGATTCATGAGTTAATCAGTCTTGCAGTCTGTTATTTTCCTTATCCTTATATGTGCATGTTTATCTTCTTCGTTATATCTCCCATGGTGTTTTTCTTCTATATTTAAATGAACATTTGAAATAACTTGAGATTCATACTGGTTATGCCTCATTTTATCCGCATTTAAATATCCATTTTATTCTCCAAAGTTGGCAATAGATTTATCCTGGATAGATACCTGTTGTTGATGGAATGTCTTTACTTCTTTCTATGTCGCCTGAAAAATCAAATTGACTGTAACATGATTACTATCTTGCCTCTGTGAAAATCTTTATGGTGAAAATCTCTTACTGGTTTATAATACATTTTGAAAGCTTTGATTCCATGCCCAATGTTTCTTGTTTACCTTTTCGACTAGAAAATATCTTTTGAGAAGTTTTAAGGAAACCTTTATATATTTTAGCCTTCATATATATATCCTGAGAGAGCCCTCTCTGGTAGAGAAAATGGCTAGTTCTTCTACCTAAAGCTTGGTTTGAAATAGGTTACCTTAGGTCTTATTTTCTTACAACCGGAATAAAATCTAAGTGCTAACATTTTGGCGCCGTTGCCGGGGACGAAAGTTAAATTTTCCCTGGGAGAAACGACAAAGAAAGCTCAAATTTCTTGGGCAAGGAAGTTTGAAACAAGTTGGTTGTAGATATTTCCCTGGTGACTTCACTTGTGACAGTTTTTAGAAGTTTTGAGAGTAAGATTGAGAAAGACATTGTGGCTACAAGAAGGAACCCCGGTTCGCAGTTCTTTTCAGGCGTAGATAATCCAGAAAAGCTCCTCAAGACGGAGAAAGTCAAAGGCAAGACAAAAGAAGGTATTTCCCAGTTTTCGAATATATTTCCTTCTTTGCAAGAACATTTGTTTGAGGAAGAAAATATTGGTTGCAGTGAAAAGATTCTGTTTAGAACTAAGTCAGATTCTGATTTGAGAGAAACAAAAGTTGATCCACAAAGTTTGTGGGACTATTCTTTAAAATCTGTTTGGGAAAATTTACAAAGATCTGAGAGGAAAGCACCTGAAATATCCAAAGCCCAAAGAATACCTGTACAGGGTAATAGACAACAGACGACTGTAGTTGCGCCCTATAATCCACCACCCATGGCTGCCAGATTTGCTCCTTTGGTTTTGCCAGCAGTTTTACATGATTTGCCTCAAAATTATGCACAGAGGATCTTTACTTTTGATAATGAGGGAAATTATACAGCACAGCAACATGTTGATAATTTCAGCGATTTCATTGATTTAGAAGAAGTAGATTTTGATGATGCTAAAATGAGGTTGTTTGCTCAAAGTTTGAGAGGTGAAGTGAAAAAATGGTTTAGAGCTTTGGTCGCTGGATCTATTGCAAATTATGATGCCTTTACAACCCTTTTTATCGAAAGGTGGGAAGATCAGAAGAATCCTTCACAGGTATTGACCCAATACAACAATTTGAAAAAGGGAGGGTTTGAATCGGTTCAGGAGTTTTCTGCCAGATTTATGAAAGTCTACAATTCAATCCCTATAGATATAAAACCTCCAGTAGGAGCAGCCAAGTTACATTATGCTGATGCTTTTGAAGGTGTTTTTTCATGCACATTAAGAGAAAGAAGATCTACTACTTTGGCAATAATGATGAAAGATGCAGTAGAAGTTGAGGCTAATATGATGGCTTCTGGAAAAATGAGACATAGAGATATGGATAGAAAGAAAATTAGAGAAGATAATCAAAATGTGGCTTCTTCTTCTGCTTCTTCTTCCTCTACTGATATAAAGTTCGAAGCGATGATGAAAACTATGGAAAAATTGCTAGAAAGATTAGTAGTGGACAATAAAACTCCAAATAAAGAACCAGCAGAAACTCAAATCAGAAACCCTAACTTTAGGAGGCCTTTTGTTCCAGCTGTAAGACCGAGAGGACAGCCAAACCCAAGGAATGCAGAAGAAGATCAAATCCGACCTCCTTTTCCTGAAAATTATATTGCTGGAGAAGCTGAAGCCGAAATTCCTGAAGGAGATATTCATCATTGTGGCAGTTCTGATCCAGAAGTGTATTTGACTAAACAAGAGCATGATATGTTCATGGCAGAAGGAGAATGTTGTAGTTTGGAGATAGGAAGTGATCAATACCAGATTGGTTATCAAAATGCCATAAATGATCTTCAAAGAAAGATGAATCTGAGGAACCGAGATGTTATAATTGACAAAGGGAAAGAACCAATAGGCAAGTCAAAAAGAAATGCTGATAAAGCCTCTACAAGTCAATCTGAACCACAAACTAAAAGAAAAGAAAATGAAGATGTGCCCAAGGTAATTCCAGACATCAAGAAAGATCCTATGAAGGAAAGTGATAAAAATTTGGTTCCTTTCAACATACAGAATGAAATGTCAAAAGTAAAGATTTCAGTACCCTTTAATGAAATACTGAAGAACAAGGAATACAAGGAACAAATTTTCAAGATGATGCAGGTAGAAAATCGGGTGGAAGTAGACACTTTGGAATTAGATGATGATAATCCTAATATCTGTTTAGGATCAAGAATGGAAGACAATAGTTTGGAAGAAGTTTCTCCTTTCTATGTGAATTTGGATATTCATGATAAAGTGGTACATAACTGTATGTTGGATTCCGGAGCTTCTCATAATTTGATGCCCAAACTTGTAGTAGATTCTTTGGGATTGGAAATCACAAGACCATATGATGACTTATTTTCTTTTGATTCAAGGAAAGTTAAATGTTTAGGGTTGATTAAAGATTTGACAGTCAATCTTAGTAAAATACCACCCAAAGGTATCCTCATGGATGTGGTAGTTGCTGATATTCCTGCAAAGTTTGGTATGTTATTGTCCAGGTCGTGGGCTTCAAAGTTAAAGGGAACTCTACAAATGGATATGTCTTTCGCTACTATCCCGGTGTTGGGGGTACACAGAAGATTGTATACTGAAAAGAGAGCTTCTTATTTGGTAAGTGATCTAAAAGAACCTGAGAAACACGCCATATATGCTTTAGACACCGATTTGGGGTCTTGCATTTTGTACAATGATGTTGAATCTAAAGAAAAGATTGATTTAATTGAACCTAAAGAAAATAAAGAGGAAAAATTGTTAAGAGAAAAGATCAGAAAAGAAGGTACTTGGACGATGCACTTTGATGGAGCTAGAAGCAGAGAAGGAGCTGGAGCAGGAGTATGGGTAATTACACCTGACAGAGAATTTCTAATGTTTTCTTACCAATTGAATTTTGAATGTACCAACAATGTTGCAGAGTATGAGGCCTTGATTCTGGGATTGAATGTGTTGAAGGATTTGAAAGCAAGAAAGATTGAGGTATTCGGAGATTCTGAATTGGTTATAAATCAAGTAAAAGCTATTTATCAGACCAAACACCCGAAAATGAGGTCCTATAGGAATGAAGTGTGGGATTTACTGGAAAACTTCTTTGATGAACATGATGTTATCTCAATTCCCCGAGTTAGCAACACTGTAGCAGATTCTTTAGCCACTGCAGGAGCTGCGTTCAAAACTCCCGTCTTTTCTAAAAAGGAATATAATATCGAAGTCATACATAGACCATCTATTCCAGACAATGTCAAGCATTGGCAGGTCTTTGAAGATGACCAACAGATCAAACGCTTTTTGGAAATGACAGATGAGTTCACCTATAGATCTATTGATGCAGAAGGTGATGAGATGGGTCCGGACGAAGTGGATTCTCCAGAGGAAGCCGAAAAATTCAAGCAAAGGATCGGAGGTAAGGATATTATTCAACTGAAGAATAATGTTATCCCTAGAGGTTTGATTCCTTTAGATAAGCTATTTGATAAAAATGATGTGGTAAAGAATCCAAAGATTGAACCAAAACTTGAAGATGTAAAAGATTATAATCTGGGTTCTGAAAAAGATCCCAAATTGGTAAAACTTTCAAAGAAATTACCAAGAAAAGAAGAAGATAAAAGTGTGAAAGTAATGAAAAAGTTTTCAGATGTTTTTGCTTGGAGCTATGAAGATTTAAAGGAATATGATATTTCTGTTATACAACATACAATTCCAATTAAACCAGGGGAAAAGCCTTTTAAGCAAAAGTTGAGAAGAATAAATCCCAAGCTACTGCCAGTGATAGAAAAAGAGGTGAGGAAGTTGTTTGATGCTAAGATAATTGTGTCTCTGAGGTTTTCCAAGTGGTTAGCAAATTTAGTACCTGTAAGGAAAAAGAATGGAGAAATAAGGCTGTGTGTGGATTTTAGAAACTTGAACAGAGCTTCTTTGAAAGATAATTATCCACTCCCTAAAATGGACCAGGTTTTACAACAAGTTGTGGGAGCCGAGAGAATTTCCATGCTAGATGGTTTTTCAGGTTATAATCAAATCAAAGTTCACCCAGAGGATCAAGAAAAAACTGCTTTTACTACACCTTGGGGAACGTTTATGTACGCCAAAATGCCATTTGGTCTAATGAATGCAGGAGCAACATTTCAGAGAGCTATGGATATTGCATTTGCAGACGAAAGGGACAAAATTGTGGTGGTATACATGGATGATATCACTGTTTATTCAAAGAACGCCGCTGATCACTGGAAACATTTGGAAAGAGTCTTCATAAAATGTAGAAGGTTTGGAATTTCATTAAATCCTAAGAAATCACATTTTTGCATGGAAGAAGGAAGGTTATTGGGACACATCATATCCAAAGAAGGAATTAAGATTGATCCAGAGAGAGTATCTGCAATACAAAAGGTGGGAATTCCTAGAAGTAAGAAAGAGATTCAGTCATTCGTAGGAAGGGTAAATTGGTTGAGGAGGTTCATTCCTAGTTTTGCTGAAATTTTAAGAAATATAACTGAAATGTTGAGAAAAGATAGAGAAATTAAATGGAATGAAGAAGCAAGAAAATCCTTTGACAACATCAAGAAAGCATTGACCGAAGCACCGATATTAATTAGTCCAGATTATACAAGGGATTTCATTATGTTTACATATGCATCGGAGCACACAGTGGCTGGAGTATTGTTGCAGAAGAATCAAGAGGGTATAGAACAGCCTATTGCATTTTTTAGTAAAATTCTGAGAGATGCAGAATTAAAATACAACATCATGGAAAAACAAGCTTATGCTTTGGTAAAAGCATTGAAGGATTTCAGGATATATATTTTGCATTCTCATACAATAGCGCATGTTCCATCAGCAGCAGTAAAAGACATTCTTACACAACCAGATCCTGAAGGGAAAAGAGCAAAATGGATAGCAGTATTGCTGGAATATGACCTGGACATCAAACCCACCAAATTAATAAAAGGTCAAGGTTTAGCTAAGATGATGACAGAAACAAATTGGGATTCCCTCAGTATAAATTTTATGGCTGAAACTTCATCCGAGGATGTTCCAAAGTCACCAATAATTGAAGATTTTTCTTTATCTCCTTGGTACTCAGATATTGTATATGTCTTACAGAATCTCCAAGCACCTGCAGACATGGAAAAAACAAGGGCCAGGTCAGTAAAACTGAAAGCTGCAAAGTTTTGCATATTAGATGGAAATTTGTTTTGGAAAGATCCAAGAGGAATATTGTTAAATTGTCTTTTAGAGAATGAGGCACAGCATATTATGGTGGAATTTCATAAAGGTATGTGTGGAGGACATCATTCATGGAAGGCTACAGTGAACAAAATTCTTAGAGCTGGTTTTTACTGGCCTAGCATGTATTCCGATGTGTATAAAGAAATAACAAAATGTCATGAATGTCAAATTTTTGATGGAAAAAGAGAATTATTACCATTTCCATTGAAACCCATTTCAGTTGAAGCACCGTTCCAACAGTGGGGGTTAGATTTTATTGGTGAAATTAACCCGAATTCTTCGGGACAACACAAGTGGATTTTGACTGCTACTGATTACTTCACAAAATGGATTGAGGCCATACCAACCAGAAATGCTACAGAGACGATGATTATGAACTTTTTGGAAGAAAATATTTTGTCCAGGTTTGGTTGCCCTAAAAGGATAGTGACAGATAATGCCCCAGCGTTCAAGTCAAAAAAGATGATAAATTTCTGTCATAAATATCACATACATCTGAATCATTCAACAGCTTATTATCCACAAGGAAATGGATTAGCCGAATCTTCAAATAAAAGTTTAGTGAGAATCATAAAGAAGTTGTTAGAGGATAACAAGAGGGCTTGGCACACCAAACTGAAATATGCTCTATGGGCAGACAGAATCAGTACAAAAAGAGCAATTGGCACTTCCCCTTTTCAGTTGGTATATGGTACAGAAGTAGTTTTTCCTGAAGGAGATATTCATCATTGTGGCAGTTCTGATCCAGAAGTGTATTTGACTAAACAAGAGCATGATATGTTCATGGCAGAAGGAGAATGTTGTAGTTTGGAGATAGGAAGTGATCAATACCAGATTGGTTATCAAAATGCCATAAATGATCTTCAAAGAAAGATGAATCTGAGGAACCGAGATGTTATAATTGACAAAGGGAAAGAACCAATAGGCAAGTCAAAAAGAAATGCTGATAAAGCCTCTACAAGTCAATCTGAACCACAAACTAAAAGAAAAGAAAATGAAGATGTGCCCAAGGTAATTCCAGACATCAAGAAAGATCCTATGAAGGAAAGTGATAAAAATTTGGTTCCTTTCAACATACAGAATGAAATGTCAAAAGTAAAGATTTCAGTACCCTTTAATGAAATACTGAAGAACAAGGAATACAAGGAACAAATTTTCAAGATGATGCAGGTAGAAAATCGGGTGGAAGTAGACACTTTGGAATTAGATGATGATAATCCTAATATCTGTTTAGGATCAAGAATGGAAGACAATAGTTTGGAAGAAGTTTCTCCTTTCTATGTGAATTTGGATATTCATGATAAAGTGGTACATAACTGTATGTTGGATTCCGGAGCTTCTCATAATTTGATGCCCAAACTTGTAGTAGATTCTTTGGGATTGGAAATCACAAGACCATATGATGACTTATTTTCTTTTGATTCAAGGAAAGTTAAATGTTTAGGGTTGATTAAAGATTTGACAGTCAATCTTAGTAAAATACCACCCAAAGGTATCCTCATGGATGTGGTAGTTGCTGATATTCCTGCAAAGTTTGGTATGTTATTGTCCAGGTCGTGGGCTTCAAAGTTAAAGGGAACTCTACAAATGGATATGTCTTTCGCTACTATCCCGGTGTTGGGGGTACACAGAAGATTGTATACTGAAAAGAGAGCTTCTTATTTGGTAAGTGATCTAAAAGAACCTGAGAAACACGCCATATATGCTTTAGACACCGATTTGGGGTCTTGCATTTTGTACAATGATGTTGAATCTAAAGAAAAGATTGATTTAATTGAACCTAAAGAAAATAAAGAGGAAAAATTGTTAAGAGAAAAGATCAGAAAAGAAGGTACTTGGACGATGCACTTTGATGGAGCTAGAAGCAGAGAAGGAGCTGGAGCAGGAGTATGGGTAATTACACCTGACAGAGAATTTCTAATGTTTTCTTACCAATTGAATTTTGAATGTACCAACAATGTTGCAGAGTATGAGGCCTTGATTCTGGGATTGAATGTGTTGAAGGATTTGAAAGCAAGAAAGATTGAGGTATTCGGAGATTCTGAATTGGTTATAAATCAAGTAAAAGCTATTTATCAGACCAAACACCCGAAAATGAGGTCCTATAGGAATGAAGTGTGGGATTTACTGGAAAACTTCTTTGATGAACATGATGTTATCTCAATTCCCCGAGTTAGCAACACTGTAGCAGATTCTTTAGCCACTGCAGGAGCTGCGTTCAAAACTCCCGTCTTTTCTAAAAAGGAATATAATATCGAAGTCATACATAGACCATCTATTCCAGACAATGTCAAGCATTGGCAGGTCTTTGAAGATGACCAACAGATCAAACGCTTTTTGGAAATGACAGATGAGTTCACCTATAGATCTATTGATGCAGAAGGTGATGAGATGGGTCCGGACGAAGTGGATTCTCCAGAGGAAGCCGAAAAATTCAAGCAAAGGATCGGAGGTAAGGATATTATTCAACTGAAGAATAATGTTATCCCTAGAGGTTTGATTCCTTTAGATAAGCTATTTGATAAAAATGATGTGGTAAAGAATCCAAAGATTGAACCAAAACTTGAAGATGTAAAAGATTATAATCTGGGTTCTGAAAAAGATCCCAAATTGGTAAAACTTTCAAAGAAATTACCAAGAAAAGAAGAAGATAAAAGTGTGAAAGTAATGAAAAAGTTTTCAGATGTTTTTGCTTGGAGCTATGAAGATTTAAAGGAATATGATATTTCTGTTATACAACATACAATTCCAATTAAACCAGGGGAAAAGCCTTTTAAGCAAAAGTTGAGAAGAATAAATCCCAAGCTACTGCCAGTGATAGAAAAAGAGGTGAGGAAGTTGTTTGATGCTAAGATAATTGTGTCTCTGAGGTTTTCCAAGTGGTTAGCAAATTTAGTACCTGTAAGGAAAAAGAATGGAGAAATAAGGCTGTGTGTGGATTTTAGAAACTTGAACAGAGCTTCTTTGAAAGATAATTATCCACTCCCTAAAATGGACCAGGTTTTACAACAAGTTGTGGGAGCCGAGAGAATTTCCATGCTAGATGGTTTTTCAGGTTATAATCAAATCAAAGTTCACCCAGAGGATCAAGAAAAAACTGCTTTTACTACACCTTGGGGAACGTTTATGTACGCCAAAATGCCATTTGGTCTAATGAATGCAGGAGCAACATTTCAGAGAGCTATGGATATTGCATTTGCAGACGAAAGGGACAAAATTGTGGTGGTATACATGGATGATATCACTGTTTATTCAAAGAACGCCGCTGATCACTGGAAACATTTGGAAAGAGTCTTCATAAAATGTAGAAGGTTTGGAATTTCATTAAATCCTAAGAAATCACATTTTTGCATGGAAGAAGGAAGGTTATTGGGACACATCATATCCAAAGAAGGAATTAAGATTGATCCAGAGAGAGTATCTGCAATACAAAAGGTGGGAATTCCTAGAAGTAAGAAAGAGATTCAGTCATTCGTAGGAAGGGTAAATTGGTTGAGGAGGTTCATTCCTAGTTTTGCTGAAATTTTAAGAAATATAACTGAAATGTTGAGAAAAGATAGAGAAATTAAATGGAATGAAGAAGCAAGAAAATCCTTTGACAACATCAAGAAAGCATTGACCGAAGCACCGATATTAATTAGTCCAGATTATACAAGGGATTTCATTATGTTTACATATGCATCGGAGCACACAGTGGCTGGAGTATTGTTGCAGAAGAATCAAGAGGGTATAGAACAGCCTATTGCATTTTTTAGTAAAATTCTGAGAGATGCAGAATTAAAATACAACATCATGGAAAAACAAGCTTATGCTTTGGTAAAAGCATTGAAGGATTTCAGGATATATATTTTGCATTCTCATACAATAGCGCATGTTCCATCAGCAGCAGTAAAAGACATTCTTACACAACCAGATCCTGAAGGGAAAAGAGCAAAATGGATAGCAGTATTGCTGGAATATGACCTGGACATCAAACCCACCAAATTAATAAAAGGTCAAGGTTTAGCTAAGATGATGACAGAAACAAATTGGGATTCCCTCAGTATAAATTTTATGGCTGAAACTTCATCCGAGGATGTTCCAAAGTCACCAATAATTGAAGATTTTTCTTTATCTCCTTGGTACTCAGATATTGTATATGTCTTACAGAATCTCCAAGCACCTGCAGACATGGAAAAAACAAGGGCCAGGTCAGTAAAACTGAAAGCTGCAAAGTTTTGCATATTAGATGGAAATTTGTTTTGGAAAGATCCAAGAGGAATATTGTTAAATTGTCTTTTAGAGAATGAGGCACAGCATATTATGGTGGAATTTCATAAAGGTATGTGTGGAGGACATCATTCATGGAAGGCTACAGTGAACAAAATTCTTAGAGCTGGTTTTTACTGGCCTAGCATGTATTCCGATGTGTATAAAGAAATAACAAAATGTCATGAATGTCAAATTTTTGATGGAAAAAGAGAATTATTACCATTTCCATTGAAACCCATTTCAGTTGAAGCACCGTTCCAACAGTGGGGGTTAGATTTTATTGGTGAAATTAACCCGAATTCTTCGGGACAACACAAGTGGATTTTGACTGCTACTGATTACTTCACAAAATGGATTGAGGCCATACCAACCAGAAATGCTACAGAGACGATGATTATGAACTTTTTGGAAGAAAATATTTTGTCCAGGTTTGGTTGCCCTAAAAGGATAGTGACAGATAATGCCCCAGCGTTCAAGTCAAAAAAGATGATAAATTTCTGTCATAAATATCACATACATCTGAATCATTCAACAGCTTATTATCCACAAGGAAATGGATTAGCCGAATCTTCAAATAAAAGTTTAGTGAGAATCATAAAGAAGTTGTTAGAGGATAACAAGAGGGCTTGGCACACCAAACTGAAATATGCTCTATGGGCAGACAGAATCAGTACAAAAAGAGCAATTGGCACTTCCCCTTTTCAGTTGGTATATGGTACAGAAGTAGTTTTTCCTGTTTCTTTAGGATTGCCGGTCATGAAATTGTTACAAGAAGTTGATGAAGAACCAAATCATATGCAAAGAAGAATAAATCAAATGATAGAATTACATGAAGTCAGAGAGAAAGCATATAACAAGACCCAAATACATCAAGAAAAAATGAAAAAAACTTTTGATAGAAAAGTTAAGGAAAGAGATTTTCAAATAAATGATTTGGTTTTGAAATGGGATTCCAGGAAAGAAGAACACCATGGAAAGTTTGAACATTTATGGAAAGGTCCATATATTATTGCAGGATGCCAAGGAGAAAATGCTTTTATCTTAAAAAATTGCAATGGAGAATTTTATCCTGGAGGGCCAGTAAATGGGAGGCACCTCAAACATTATTTGTCCTAACAGATGGAAGTGAAGGAAAGTTCCTGTACAGTGTAAATATTTCCAAAAAAAAAAAAAAAAAAGTCTTAATATGGCCCAATGGATCAGGCACTTGGTCTACGATGTTCTTTGCTACCTTGCAGGGAGGATAGCATCCCCAGTTGGAGCCAGTTGTTGACACCAGGTCTGAGGAAATTGAAATTTTTGCTAAAAGGCCCTAAGAGAAAGAATCATCACAAAAAGGGGGTGAGTTGAAAGTTTTTATATAAAAGAATATAAGAAAAACCCATATGTATAAAGTCCGCCAGCAAATATAATGGAAAGGTTAAACCCCGGTCAGGTTTCGTCGGCGGAGATAGCATAGATCCAAATCAACGGTCCATATTAACCCCGCGTCGCCAATGTGATCGTCAACAAACGGTGGAGGGTGGTAGCGGACATAATACCACCAAGGCACGTGTCCCATTTTCATTCATCCGCGCTTGGAGAAAGTGGTATCGGAAACCACTATAACACCGCGCGGAACCACCCATTACAGAAAGGTGGAAAGATGTCTTACGTGGCAAGGTGGGACCTAACAGGTGGCGAACAAAGAATGGATTGATAAAGCCGTGGCACGTGGCACTATACTTTGCATGGATCGGAAGGCCAATACATGCTTCAATCAAATCAATGGCCAGCGTTTCATCCGTGGCCAGGAACATGTGCACTGGATATAAAGGAAAGCGGTCGCGGAGAATAAACCGCCTTAACAGGTGTCAGCAGATGGTGTATCCGCGCGAGTAGCAAACCGGAAAAGGAAACCGCTTTTTCGATCGCGGATACCGCCGGTGCAATAAAGAAGGACAAGATCTGACGGTTCAAAATAATAGTTCAAAGATCAATGGTTGGAGATGACCCACGTTCATAAAGGTGCAAGGAGGTTATTCTAAAAAGGCTTATATAAAAAGAAAGGGGCTCCACATAACGGCATTTTGTATGTGTCGTTATCCTGGAGAGCTCCGAAGACTGGTGGAAGCCGGCGATTGCGACAGAAGGCGAAAAGCCAGCATTTACAGGTAGGGTCTGGTGACCTGTCACTCTCTTTAAACGGAATTTTGTTTAAAAGAAGCATTTATATGGAGACTGTACAAGATATAGACGTTTTTAGGTCAAAAGATGCCCTAGAAGACAGAGATGAAGATGTTTTCGATACCCTTATTAGGTTCCCGGTCTCCGATGTAAAGGTGAAGTTATCTGAGCTATTAAAAGAGGGTATAGACCCGCATAGAGTTCACCAGTCATCTCTGATAGCTTTTTGCCCTGACCAATTTCCTGTTTTCCCAGAATTCGTCTCCTGGTGTGCTGAAAACTATTCACGGGAAGAAAGAGTTGTTTTAAACAGTCAGAAAACTAGAGCCATTTGCAAAATTGAGCCAGCCGAAGTGATCAGAGCCCTAGAAATAGATTTGCCTCAAACCCTCGACCCTGAAGTTTTTTCTGAAGTGTCGATTATTGAAAATTTTCACCACGCCTCTCAGAGTGATAGGGAAGTGTTTTTGTCGACGTGTCTCAGACCAGAAACTAGCCTTTCTGAACTCCCTTACCCTTTAGATATCAACCTTTTTAATGAGAATACCCAGTTGGTCTTGACACTGTTGGCAGTAGTTTTAGGGTTAGATTCGGATTTGTATATAACCGAGTTTCAATTGAGTTTATTGTACAGAATAAGTATAGTCCAGTCGGGAATTGACGAAAGTCAAATTCCCCGACTAAATTTTGAAACTTTCATAGCCGAAAGGATGCATGACCAGATGGTCAATTTTTCCACGCACAGACATTTCAGGTTTCAAGCATTTTTAATGAAAATGATTATGGTATCCAGCCAGGAAGAATTACAGTTCCCAGAGATTGTTTTTGCAACTCCACTGGAAAACAATATTTTCAATTTCATCAATTACATGCTCTCGACAATCTTTAAGATGATTTTCGGAAAAAGTCTGCCTAGGGTATTGCCAAAAATGCAGGTATCAATGCAACTGAATACGGAGTATGCTACAGGAGACTGGTTTTTATCAAAAGATAGTACAGTGGTCAGATTGTATGGATTCTGGCATAAACCCTATGTGCTACCAGCATTCCTCACCTTGAGGATTTTTGCCTTGGAGTTTTTAAGACAGAAATTGATTGTAGAAGATAACAATTTTTTAGTCCACAGACAAGCAACGGACATTAAGTATCCTTTCACATTAGGTCCGTTTACAATAAAGAATAAGAACGCTGCTGTATATATAGAGAAATTGTTAAAAGACATGAATTTTGAGACAGATGCAGCCTTGGAATATGACCCATTAAATATCATATCCAAAAGAAGAATTGAGCATCGTATTAAGGCTCTGAATCATCAAACTGTTGAAGGGATGGCAGACAGAGCCAACTGGCTCGAATACAAAGAAGAAATTATCCCAGACAAGTCCGACAAAGAAAGGTCATTGGAAGAAGCAATGGCAGAAACAGAAAGCGAAATCAATACTGCATTAGTGGGGTCCAAAAGACCTATACAGGACATCATGATCATCGATGATGAAGAGACAGAAAAAGGAAAACGATTGAAAACTGATGAGTCACAGGAATTGACAACCATTTCAGAAGAAGCAAAAGCTACAGAAAATGAAATACCAGAGGTTACAGTGAGGGAATACAATATTGAAGAGACCCCTGTAGGGGATGATGTAAATATACCTAAAAATTTCATGGACGTGTTTAATGAACATAGTAAAAACAAACAGGAATCTGCGAAACAAACAAGTCTATTGTTTCCAAAGGTCAGAAATATATCGAATAATGAAGTAAGCTTATTCACCAGCAGGAACATCAAAGAAAATTCTTTAAAATTTTCAGTAGTGACCAAAAACAAGATCTCAGAGATGAGTGTGGATTTGTCAAAGATAAATGCCCCTGACAAAATTCTGTTACATAGACAAGCTGGAGAGGTTATATACTCAGACTATTTGGGGGCCACATTGAGAGCAGACAAACTAAAGAATTCAGTAGAAAAATTAAATAATCAGTTGAGACAAGAAAAGGCAGAGAATAAGTCTCGACAACAGCAAATTAAGAAGCTGCAAATGGACTTAACTAATAAAGATGGAGCTGCAGCTACCAAACTGCTCCAGGATAAGGAAGAGGTGATTTTAACATTGAGACGAAAGTTAAAAATCCCAGATGCTGTACTCATTCAAGGTGCAGAATTGACTATATTAGAAAAAGAGAAAGAAGAGTTATCTAACGAAGTCAATGATGTCACAGCTAAATTGTTAAAGCTGTCTGACGAAAAGGACTATTGGGAAAAAGAAAGGTTCATTTTGGAAGAACAGTTGGCAACAGCGAAAAAACAACTAGCAGAGAACAGTCAGCAGCAAGTACAGACAGGCTCGGGAGAAGAGAAGACCAGTGTAGACGGAATTTCACAAGCAATGTCACAAATAAGTTTAAAAGATAATGAAATCAAATTGTTAAAGACAGAAATACAGAAATTAAAAGAAGAAAATGAAGCAAAAGAAAAAGAAATAAAAACATTGCAGGCAAATAATCAGGAATTGAGCAGTAATAATAAAGGATTGGCTGCTCATGCAACAGGACAAGCTGCTATGCAGGGATGTAAACATATGGTGTGGGACCAGATCATTAAAGAAGCTGAAAAACTTAGGCCGTATCTGGATTATATAAGAGTTAAAGAAAAGGTAGCCAAAGATGCCTTTGACAGCTGCCGGGCAGTCAGGGAAAGCTTAAATAGAAAACCGAAAGAAATAGCCCAGAGAGCAATAACATTTTTAAATAGTTTATCCGAGGCAGATCTGACAGCCATGAGTATTACAAACAGAATTTCTGTCATCACTTGGGCCAGAAGGATCTTGGGCAAATACTCACATATCGAAAACATCGAGGCCAAAGCAGGAGAAATAAGGAAAGAAGTAATCCAGTTCAAAAAGCAATTTGACAAGTTAGTGAATAAGGGATTCTTAGCTTTCTGGGATGAAAATGGTGAATTAATTCCTCCAAATGATTATAAAAGATTACTGTTTGATATTAGGATGGATCACCGAAAATTCCAGCATTTAGATCACATGCTCACAGGAAAAATCCTAATGGAGAAAATGTCAGGGGAATTTGAAATTTTAAATATGCTGATTTCAACTTGCGCAAACCTTCTTCCTATTTCTTATGCAGGTCATATCGAGATGCGAGTCTTGGTGAAGGAAATGACCAGTTATGACTTACCCGCGGCTGATCAGTGGAGTTATGTAGAGAAATACGGAAAGACCAGATATTCTGTTCATACTTAAATGCATTTGAAACTCTTGCCATGTGGCATAATGATGATATCCAAAAGTCTTGCCAAGTGGCAAAAAAGACTTTTTATTTTAAAATTTGTAATATTATTTGAAAGACAGTTATGGGTTACTCGAAGACGGTTATCTTTTAGTTAAACTTTTCAAATTATTGATTAGAAGAAGCAGTTATGTGGAACTTCTTCTAAAAATTTTGTATAAAAAACAATGAAGGTCATTGTTGAAGGGGTTGAATTTTTTTTGAGAAACGAGTATGTTTTGAAGTTTATTTTTTGAAATAAAGGCAGTACAGTGATGATACCTATCCTTTGATACAGAGATTCATGAGTTAATCAGTCTTGCAGTCTGTTATTTTCCTTATCCTTATATGTGCATGTTTATCTTCTTCGTTATATCTCCCATGGTGTTTTTCTTCTATATTTAAATGAACATTTGAAATAACTTGAGATTCATACTGGTTATGCCTCATTTTATCCGCATTTAAATATCCATTTTATTCTCCAAAGTTGACAATAGATTTATCCTGGATAGATACCTGTTGTTGATGGAATGTCTTTACTTCTTTCTATGTCGCCTGAAAAATCAAATTGACTGTAACATGATTACTATCTTGCCTCTGTGAAAATCTTTATGGTGAAAATCTCTTACTGGTGTAATGCCCATATTTTGATTCGGCATATTTATTAGTTAGACACACCGTACTTTACTTCTTATATATTTTGTCGAACTCAGCTCGACTGAGTAAACTATATTGGACCTCATTATATGATGTTACTCTGTCTTATGATTTCACCATGATTATGATGTTACTATGTTATGCAGTTATGATGTCATGATTATCATATGATTTCCTTATTTTACGATTTCAGTATATGTCTATATGTTTTCCTTAATGAAATGTGAAATATATGATTCGGTACGTGGATACCATCTTCTTATATGAATTGCTGAAATGTTATATGTCATATGCATCTGTGATGAGCTAAAAGGTTACATGAAATAAAATGATAACATGGATCAATTGGCGATCAATGGAAAATGCTTTCTATAAATTGTATTTTTGCAAAACACTAACCTACAGGACACAGGGGCTAGGGGATAGCCAGTTACTTGATCTGATATATATGGAAAAGGAAAAACATGTTCATGCAGCAAACCTTAGCAGCCAAAATGAGGATACGATAACACAAACTGATAATCCCGATAGCAGCAAGTATGAGTCGATAAGGGCGTAGGCCCAGTATGTTGAGAGGGATGGATGTGTTTCCCACCCTATGTTCCATGAGACCCGAGGTCGTGGGAGGGCCGTGCTGAGACACGCTCCCCATGTTGTTGTGATGACGATTGTCGGATGCCTGCTAGGGGAGGATAGGTCCGCTGTTCAGCCGACGCTATCGCTCTCAAGTTCTATGTGGTCAGGTCGGTGAGTCCGACATCCACTGTTGTACTAGCAGAGGAAGGATAGGGAGGATGCTGGACGTAGGTTATGATGGGAGGATGTGTTAGTTAGTACTGTTGGGGGGTTTAGTATTCCTTGATTCCGAGTTAGTGGGAGTAGGCACCCTTCCTGTACTTGATTGATTAAACTAATGTAGACATAAAGACAATGATGTTAAATCGTAAAGGGTTAACTGTTAAATGACCGAGGATGTTAAAGTAATTATACTATAGATTATGCTTGCTCTTCTGCATGGGGGTAGATACTATTGTTAGTTAGCAAGTATGCATAGGCGGAATGGGGTTTGTTTATAGTGCATGTCCGACATGTGCATACACTGGCCATGCATGCACACCTTGTACGTGTACAATATTACTGGTGTATAACATACTTGTCATGCTCGAATAGTAGTATAAATGTCATAGATAACTCAGTTAAGGATACATCAATCAACTTAGGTAATGAATGGTTAGGTTGTCAATGTGTAAATAAGTGAATTAGTAATTATATGAAAACATTGTAATAATAAACTAAGACAAGTATCGTCAGTTAACATTGTCATAGAAAAACTGTTGTGAATAGGGTAATGATAGTGTCTAATTAATTAGTAAAATTGTTTAAGCCCTCACAAGTGCTTTGTTTATAATAACAAGGATGCTATGTTGATGATAGGGTACCCATGTGATAAACAAATAATTAAGAATACTATGATCGATTCACCTTTAATTATTGTCAAGGGGTGATTTAATTATTATTATTAATTAATAAATGATATTCCAGCAACATTTATATCCCTATCGTAACAAATGCAATATGAGTAAGATTTAAAATATTGATTTATAAATTAATATTACGTGATTAATTCCATTTCAAAGTTAGCCATAACAAGATAATCCTTTTTGGAATAACCGTGATGTGATGGAAATGGATATTTAATTATTCAATGTTAATCTTGGAATTTAAACCTCAAGCTAAAGTAGCCTCGACGGATAAGGTGGATCATTAAGACACATCATGTCCAAGTTGACAAGGGGCAACTAATTATATAATATTTTATTAATTACATTAATAACATTAAAATATCAAGGAGGGCGGATAGACTTGTATTTAATGAAACTGTCCCGAATGGATAACCTTGGGGTGATAATTCCCACCGTAATAAATAATTACAACCGTCAATCCAAAACCAAAGGAATTTTCCATAAGAGTAATTAATTATACATTTTTATAATGAGACGTGGATGAATGAACTAGGGAAAGGAGTAAAGGTTTGAGGGGCTCGAGAAGGGGAGTTTGGGGCGGTGGAGTAAGCCCAAGGTCTTCTCGAGGATGGACATGTATATAGAGGGGGAGAAGGTTGAAAGGGGGGAGTTTTTTTGGAGGGAGGAAGAAAAAAGTTTGGAGAACAGAAGTTGGGAGAACAGAAAGTTTGGCGA
This sequence comes from Larix kaempferi, assembly GCA_027924585.1. NCBI lineage: Eukaryota > Viridiplantae > Streptophyta > Pinopsida > Pinales > Pinaceae > Larix > Larix kaempferi. The sequence continues at coordinate 11,665,961 of BSBM01000087.1, forward strand.
AGAAAGATTTTGAGTACAGAAGGAAAGACTGCTCTCGGGATTATCAGATTGTGGGCTCGGGGGCTTGGAAATCCTTTGATTTCCAAGGGCCAGCAAGATTATAGCTGGTCGGTAGGGTGGACACTTCAGTTTGGTTGTCTAAGGGGTTATAAAACCTGCTACAACTTACGGTTAGCATCAGCATCAGGTAATTTCTGTTATTTACTATTATGCTAAATCTTGCCGTAAACATGCAAACTTACTATTTACTGATTTACTGCTATTTACTGATTTACTAAGTTGTGAAACCTATTCTTATGCTGTTGAAAAGAAAATAACTATAGGTTTGTTTATTTCAAATTTTGAATGTAAGGTTAGTGAAAACACCACAGTACACTAAATATTACTTCGGCACATAGAAATTCTTAGAAATTCACTTCTTTAAACTGATAAAGTTTAAAACGTAGAAAATTAAACCTGAAATTTTACACAGTGCTCTGCTGCTTAAACCAGAGCACTACAGATGGTATCAGAGCCTTTGTTCAGACTCTTGAACCTACGGGCCTATTCATGCTTCACCTAGAAAATTTACTTGATAATTTACCTACTTGACCTCTAGCCATAGTCATCTTTCAAGGTACCTGCACAACGATAACAACAATTGCATTAAAAAAAATATATATATATATATATATTTATATTTTCATTCTTTATATAGTTAATCTACCACTAAACAAATGCAAATTAATTAGGGCTTCCAGCAATTTATCCCCTTCCCTGTTGAATCCATGAACAAAATAAGAGAAGAAAAGTAAATTGAAATTACAACAAAAACAAAAGAGCTTATATAGAAATTAATAGTTGTTGCCGACAAAATATTGGGCTATTTTGAGCAAAACAGATGGTATTCAGCCAGCTTTGATAGCTTCTCCATTCGTTATTGCATTCTCGTCATTTAGAGAGGACTCTAAAGTCTCTTCCAACTAAAATGCAAGTTTGTTTTTCTTCCTTTTCATCTACACTATTCAAAAACTTAATTGTGCTAGTTTTCAAATCCAAGAATGCACCTATATTTCATTTATAGCAAAGATCTTATTTCTGCTCTAAGAAACCAATGGAAACTACTAAAGCATTGCCCTCTTCCCTAAAAACTATGGCACCAATTGTTTCACACAGAATATGCAGAAAGGCAGGCAGTGGTTCCTCTCCATATATTCAAATGAGAGGAAATAAATATGTATTCCATCTTAATGAAATGGCAAATAATTTCCGAAATATTAGGACAACAGAAAACTTTGATGTTAAAGACTCTTGTCAAATCATCTTTGTTTTTATCTTATACATATAATGAGTATCTATAACTCTTATTACCAAAGCTGCAACCAGTTGAGCGATGGCCTTCTTTCCATTCCCTTCTATATTGAGTTGTTTATATCAAAAAAAAAAAACAACAAAATTTTTTTTTTTACTTAAACTGTATAATACATTAAACCGAGGTCGATCTCCTCAAGGAGGCGCCCGTCTGCATTTTCTCACCCTGACGGAAACACAGTTCCTACAGAGCCCCATAAGCTGGCAGAGACTGCTCAACAGGCCTTCCAGCTCTACGCATAAACCTTTAGTTCGGACACAATAGCTAGTACAATTTTGGAATACATTTTTACTCTTACCTGCTTAGTTACCATATAGCTGCTTAGTTTACATATGCTGCTTAATATTCTTACTTTTCATACCGTAGAAAATACAATATTAAAGTACAGGCACGCTACGCATTAATTGAGGTGAAACGGATTGCATTAACAACTGATGAGTCTGATGGGTGAGGATGGCCGGAAGAGTGGCTAGAATACATGCATGATGAAGCACCGATAGGAACAAAATAAATTTATTACTTACATCCCATCTGCGCCCTTTTCTTACCTGGCGTCCACTTAGGGTTTCGGCATTTTCATAAACAGTATTCGGCTCAGCAATTTCCTGGGCAATACTTAATTGCAAACTATGCAGGGTGTCTGTGGGTATCTCCGACAGAACCAAGTCAATATGACTTACCTCCTTTGCTTGCGCCTGCATTTCTACTGAGGGAAACCCTACTGCTCCCGCTGCTAATTGTAACACCCGTCGATCTGCTGATGCTGGACGCTGAGATGTCGACGGCCTTCCCTCTGTAGTCTTCCCATTCTGCTCTTATGCCGGACGAGGTGTGGTAATCCTCAAATTCTGGAGCACCAATGAATTTTTAGCAAGGTTTAAAATAATTTAGAATCTTAAACGACTCCTAACATAGCAGAACTGGAGCGCTAACATGGATCACAATAGGGTTTAAAATTTCATAGCAATCGATTTCTGATAATAAGATCTGGAAACAACAATTAATTTAAAACAAGGTATAATATAAATTTGAACCCCATACGACGCAGATCTACAGGATCACTGTTTGCTTTTTATAAGAGAAATTCTTTAACTTAAGATTATCTGAATACCAATTATCCCTTCAATATAAGGTATTCCCCAACTTTATCTATATTTTCTAATACAAACTGAGCACCTATACAAACATTTACTCCTGAAAACATATCTTCCTGCTTCTGGGCGGCTTCTTGCCATGTCTCTCTCGAGGATTCTCGCACTTGATCACTTCGGCTCAGCGCTAGCTATCATGTGAGCGTCAGCCAAGCCCAACGGAGGGCCCATGAATGCCATCCATCGTCCAAGCCAGGCTCACTCACGCACCAAACCTTGAAGCCGTTATTCATATATATTATTCACGCACCTTGAAGCCAAACCTTAGGCTCACTCACGCACCAAGTGCCAGGCTATACATATATATTATTCATTTAGCCGAGCAGTCCTCTAAACAGTGCTGTGACCTGAAACGCCTCATTACTCGTCGAAATCTTCAGGTGTGTGGACATACCAAAAGCAAATGTTATATCGGGCCCAGCCCACGCGCTCAGCAATGAAATCTTAACAAGCGACCAGCGGCCTAGTGCCAGGTCGAATGGGAATCCACGCACGCCAGCCAGGATCACTAGCACATCTTCCTTTGTCGATTCTGGTGCTTTTCTGAGGGCTCCTTGTACGAGAATACTCGTTCCAGTCGGTGTAAGCTGGCTGAGAGAGACAACCGAAGAGTCCACTGTAACCTGTTAAATTCCACCTGATAGCATTCTGCATCTGCAACCTTTGGCCGCTGAGTTCACCAGGGAGCTTCACCTTCCTTTCGTTGCTTGAGGGAGTGGCGAATAAGGAAGAACTGGGAGAAAATATTGCTTCTGAAAGTTCTCTCTTCACAAGCTGCAACGTCAGGCCTCTTGTGAACGCCACAATCGCCCCCTTTGTAGTGCAGTAATCCGATAATGTTGGCTGTTGTGTTAATAATACAACTCCCTTCCCCCGTGTGCTATTCATCTCCGAATGCATCTTCCACATTTTAACTGCTGGTCGAGACATCAAGCTTGCAAACGAGTTCGAAGATGGGAGTTGCAGAGCTAAAACTCCAGGATAGAGGGTGAAAATGGCCGCGCCTTGGGGATTGACTCTATTTAGGGTTTCCCCCACTATCCGAGGGCGGTGGGTTGCATGGAGAGACCGCGTGTCCTTCATGCGGACTCGCTCTTTGCATGGCGGTGAGAGGCCGCGTGGCTTTCAAACCTTTAGACATAGGAAGGTGTAGGGCTAGTTAAATTTAGTGTTATATATTATGATAGAATATATGTTGTACGAACATTTAATTTATTCATATTTTGTTAAAATATACGTAAAATAAAAAAATTAATTTTACTTTCCTGTCATAAAATACGCTATATTAAAAATTAAATTATTTTATATATTCTCCTAGAATATATGTCTTATAAATTTTTTTTAACTTATTCAGACTTTGTTAGAAAATATGTATTATAAGAATTAATCTTCTTTTTCCAAAGTATTAATCTTCTTTTATAACATATGTTGTTAAAAATAATGTTTTATAGGAATTTTAAATTTTTTTTTTTTTTTCTTTCTTTTTTTTATTAAACTTAACTGCGATTGGTTAAGGTCTAAACAATTATTGTTAATTAAGTTGTTTAGATTAAAGGGTAACGTTTAAAGTTAACTAAGAATAGAGATATTAAAAATTTTGCCGAGATTTCAACTCCTAGTCGAAGGGATGAAAGAGACCCGAAATCTCAAAAACAAGACACCATTAAGACCAGCACGACGAGCTGAACACCATGACAGGATTGTTTAAATAAAAACGACTATAGATTTTACTGCGCTAATCTTGACAATTTGTTATCTCATGATGCAAGTTATTGAATACCTACATTTTAGTTCCGCGGATATTTGATTGAACAACTAAGGATATGATTTTATTTTAATAACTCAGGAACTATCATGGTGACAACACGCAGAGGTCGAGGTCGGGGTCAAGGTCGACCACCGTCACCACCACCTCCGCCACCGTCGTCGCCGCCAACACCGCCACAAACAACCTCCACACCAGAAATGCAGATCATAATGAGGTCATTGGAGGCTATTATGACCACGATGAACAGGCAGTCGGAAAGGGCCGCCGAGGTGGAAACCACTCAAGTGAGTCGAGAGAACTCTGAAAGGGCACATGGCCCAAGACTGGAACCGCTTCAGGACATATCGAGGGAGTTGCAAAAGATAAAAATTCCAGAGTTTTCAGGAGGACGACCCGGTAAGCATGCCGAAGCATGGCTGGAAGGCATGAAGAGATTCTTCGCATTGAATGAGTACACATCTAGTTCCAAGGCTAGGATGGTCGTCTTTCAGCTTAAAGGTGATGCTTTGAATTGGTGGTCAGATCTCGAGAAGCAGTTGCACCTTACTCCTCTTACAACTTCTTGGGAACTGTTCGAGGAGAGGTTCCACATGAAGTATTTGCCAAATTATTACAAGGAAGAACAGGCAGGTGCACTCCATGCCTTAGTACAGGGAGACAAGACCGTGGAGGAGTATGAATCTCGGTTTATGGAGCTGGTAAAATATGTTCCTTACCTAGATGCAGATGATTGTCAGGTAGAGCGTTTTGTGTATGGACTTAACTACAAGATTAGAGCTGCTGTGCGGATGTGGAAGCCAACTTCAGTTGCCATGGCAGTTGAGTATGCTCGTTATGCAGCTGATATGTCAGATGGAAAAGGGGGCAGTAAGTTGACAGGAACCAATCAGTATGTTTCAGGGAAGGCATCACGTCCTTACTTCAGGGGAGGACAATCTAGGCCTCCTCCTTACGGTAACAGGTTCACACCGAGGGGTAATACTTCAGTTAACTCAATCTCGCAGGCATCGTCCGCAACCCACCAAAGCCAGGGACGTACACAGGGAAGTTCCTATAGAGGAGCAAGGGGTTTTAGAGGAACCAGGGGAAGGAACTCATCTCAGAGGATTCCTTCGAGCAACAGGCAAGCCCCTCCCAATCTCTCTTGTTGGGGATGCGGAGGTCCTCATTTCCAGCGAGACTGTCCCAAGGGTCAGTCAAGCAGCAGGCATAGGGAAGGAAAGACACCCATGGATAGTTCGGGTAACAGTCATCGGATTCATGCAGCGGTGCATAACCACCAGGCAGAACATCAGTCTACCGTAGTAGAATCCACTGGTAATGTAAACAATGTCAAACTTAAAATTTTGTTTGATCCAGGAGCAACTGATAGTTTTATTTCACCATTTGCATTAGATAAATGTGGGTTGGCAGCCTACGAGCACGATGATTTCAAACTGGTCGAAATGGCTTCAGGAACTAAGCAACCAGTAGGTCTTAAAGTGAGAGGTTGTGGGGTTGACTTAGGAGTTTGCACCACTAAGTTGGATGCTTATGTCACCAATTTAGGGACTTATGACCTCATTATTGGCATGGATTGGTTAGAAGACCATAGAGCTTTCATAGACTGCTATGCAAAGAAGGTGTTGTGCCTCGATGACGAGGGAAGGACAATTCAAATCCAAGGCTTGAAGAGGAAGGTATCCCTCCGTTTCATCTCTATGGTGAAAGCTAAGCGGTGCCTAAGACAAGGATGCCAGTTGTTCGTAGTGGAGGCCGTGAGCGATAGTAAAGGACCTTCCTTGAATTCTTACCCAGTGCTTTCTGAGTTCAAGGATGTCTTTCCGAAGGAATTACCAGGACTACCTCCAGAAAGAGAGCTCGATTTCACAATCGAACTAAAACCTGGTGCAGAACCTATCTCAAAAACTCCTTATAGAATGACAACTCCAGAACTCCGTGAGTTACAGATCCAGTTAAAAGAATTGCTAGATTTGGGACTGATTAGACCTAGTATCTCGCCATGGGGAGCACCAGTGATCTTCGTTAAGAAGAAGGATGGATCTCTGCGACTGTGCATAGATTACAGAGATTTGAACAAGGCCACCGTGAAGAACAGGTATCCCATACCAAGAATTGATGACCTCTTCGATCAAATGAAAGGTGCGTCAGTCTTCTCAAAAATTGATTTACGATCAGGGTATCACCAGTTGAGGATCAAGGAAGGCGACATTCCTAAGACTGCCTTTCGAACTCGATTTGGGCATTACGAGTTTGTAGTGGTACCATTTGGTTTGACCAATGCTCCAGCTGTATTCATGAGCCTCATGAATGGTGTCTTCCGAAAATACTTGGACCACTTTGTTCAGGTCTTCTTAGATGATATTCTTATCTATTCTAAGAATGAGAAGGAGCACGAGGAACACTTGCGGTTAGTCTTGACATGCTTAAGGGAACATAAACTTTATGGTAAATTGTCAAAGTGTTCCTTCTTCCAAAAAGAGATTCACTACTTGGGGCACATCATCTCAGGTGAAGGGATCTCTGTAGACCCAGAAAAGGTAAAGGCCATTGAAGATTGGCCAATTCCAAGGAATGCTCATGAGGTGCGCAGCTTCATGGGGTTAGCAGGCTATTACCGGAGGTTTGTGGAAGGATTTTCTAAAATTGCAAAACCTATTACCACCTTGCAGCGCAAGGGAATCCGGTATGAATGGACCGATGAATGCGATGCCGCTTTTACAGAGTTAAAAAGATTGTTGACAAGTGCACCGATCTTGCGGGTACCAGACATGGATAAAGATTTCATGGTATGCACCGATGCCTCAAAGCAAGGATTAGGAGCGGTGTTGATGCAGGAAGGTGGGGTAATAGCTTATGCATCTCGAAAGTTGAAACCTCATGAGGAGCAGTATGCCACGCATGATCTAGAGTTGGCAGCAGTAATGTTGGCGCTAAAATTATGGAGGCACTACCTAGTTGGTAGAAGCTTCACCCTTAAAACAGACCATCAGAGCTTGCAGTACATATTTACCCAAAGGGATTTGAATGCTAGGCAAAGGCGATGGAGTGAGTTCATGAGTGAGTATGACTTTGGTATCTCTTACATCAAAGGAAAGGAGAATGTGGTGGCAGACGCTCTAAGCCGAAGGCCGAGACTTTTCTCCTTAATTCCCTTGAAGGTTGACTTGAGGGAAAGGGTACTAGGACAACTATTGGGCGATAGTTGGTATCTAAAAGTAACCTCAGCTGTTCAGAATGGAAAGGAACAGGAATTGAAGTATGATGGGTACCATCTTGAGGAAAATGGATTGTTGCGGTATCAGGGAAGGATGTATGTTCCTAAGGAAGGTGATATCAGGAAAACAATCCTTAGAGAGGCCCATAGATCACATTACTGTGCCCACCCAGGAGTGAAGAAGATGTATGCTGACATGAAGCAACTCTTCTTTTGGCCAGGTATGAAGATGGATGTAGTGGATTTCGTTTCGAAGTGCCTTGAGTGTCAACAAGTGAAGGCAGATCATCGTCATCCGGCCGGTCTCCTACAACCGCATGATATTCCTATGACTAAATGGGAAGTCATTTCCATGGACTTCGTTGTAGGATTACCACTCACATCTCTGAGACATAATGCTATTTTGGTGGTAGTCGACAAACTGACCAAAAGTGCTCACTTCATTCCAGTCAGAGACACCTATGATGTGACAGATGTGGCAAGGGTATTCATAAATGAGATTGTACGTCTTCATGGAGTTCCTAAAAAGATAATCTCTGACAGAGACCCTAAGTTCACCTCCAGATTTTGGACGAGCATGCAGTCAGCATTAGGGACACAGTTGAACTTAAGCTCAGCTTATCACCCCGAGACAGATGGACAGACTGAGAGGGTGAATCAAGTGATGGAGGACATGCTTAGGATGTATGTTATGGATCAGCAGACACAGTGGGAGAAATATCTTCCTTTAGTGGAGTTTGCATACAACAATAGTCATCACAGCTCCATTGGTATGCCACCATATCAGGCATTGTATGGGAGGCCGTGCAGGACACCACTCAGTTGGGACAGGTTAGAGGATCGAGTTTTAATTGGGCCTGAATTGATTCAGGAAATGGAGGAGCAAGTGATACAGATTAGGCAGCGGTTGAAGGAAGCACAGGATAGGCAAAAGAGTTACGCTGATGCACACAGATCAGATAGAACTTATGGAGTAGGGGATCGTGTATTTATTCGCATCAGACCAAATAAAAGTACCATTCGGTTTGGGAAGGGTACCAAGTTGTCACCTCGCTTTATAGGTCCATTTGAAATTCTTGAGAAAATCGGACCAGTTGCTTATCGTCTCGCGCTGCCACCCCACTTGCATAAAACTCATAATGTATTTCATGTTTCTGTATTACGACATTACATAGCTGATGAGACTCACAAAATTCATTGGAAGGAATTGCAGGTCTCGGACGAGGGAACCTTCAGGGTCGAACCATTACGTATACTTGATCGTAGGGTTCGACAGCTCCGTAGTCGCCATGTGGACCAAGTTAAGGTCCAATGGGACAAGTATAGCCCAGGGTCTGCTACCTGGGAGGACGCAGAGACCATGCGTCGAGATTTTCCCTCACTATTTTGACCATAACTTCGGGACGAAGTTTCCCGAAGGGTGGGTGTATGTAATGCCCATATTTTGATTCGGCATATTTATTAGTTAGACACACCGTACTTTACTTCTTATATATTTTGTCGAACTCAGCTCGACTGAGTAAACTATATTGGACCTCATTATATGATGTTACTCTGTCTTATGATTTCACCATGATTATGATGTTACTATGTTATGCAGTTATGATGTCATGATTATCATATGATTTCCTTATTTTACGATTTCAGTATATGTCTATATGTTTTCCTTAATGAAATGTGAAATATATGATTCGGTACGTGGATACCATCTTCTTATATGAATTGCTGAAATGTTATATGTCATATGCATCTGTGATGAGCTAAAAGGTTACATGAAATAAAATGATAACATGGATCAATTGGCGATCAATGGAAAATGCTTTCTATAAATTGTATTTTTGCAAAACACTAACCTACAGGACACAGGGGCTAGGGGATAGCCAGTTACTTGATCTGATATATATGGAAAAGGAAAAACATGTTCATGCAGCAAACCTTAGCAGCCAAAATGAGGATACGATAACACAAACTGATAATCCCGATAGCAGCAAGTATGAGTCGATAAGGGCGTAGGCCCAGTATGTTGAGAGGGATGGATGTGTTTCCCACCCTATGTTCCATGAGACCCGAGGTCGTGGGAGGGCCGTGCTGAGACACGCTCCCCATGTTGTTGTGATGACGATTGTCGGATGCCTGCTAGGGGAGGATAGGTCCGCTGTTCAGCCGACGCTATCGCTCTCAAGTTCTATGTGGTCAGGTCGGTGAGTCCGACATCCACTGTTGTACTAGCAGAGGAAGGATAGGGAGGATGCTGGACGTAGGTTATGATGGGAGGATGTGTTAGTTAGTACTGTTGGGGGGTTTAGTATTCCTTGATTCCGAGTTAGTGGGAGTAGGCACCCTTCCTGTACTTGATTGATTAAACTAATGTAGACATAAAGACAATGATGTTAAATCGTAAAGGGTTAACTGTTAAATGACCGAGGATGTTAAAGTAATTATACTATAGATTATGCTTGCTCTTCTGCATGGGGGTAGATACTATTGTTAGTTAGCAAGTATGCATAGGCGGAATGGGGTTTGTTTATAGTGCATGTCCGACATGTGCATACACTGGCCATGCATGCACACCTTGTACGTGTACAATATTACTGGTGTATAACATACTTGTCATGCTCGAATAGTAGTATAAATGTCATAGATAACTCAGTTAAGGATACATCAATCAACTTAGGTAATGAATGGTTAGGTTGTCAATGTGTAAATAAGTGAATTAGTAATTATATGAAAACATTGTAATAATAAACTAAGACAAGTATCGTCAGTTAACATTGTCATAGAAAAACTGTTGTGAATAGGGTAATGATAGTGTCTAATTAATTAGTAAAATTGTTTAAGCCCTCACAAGTGCTTTGTTTATAATAACAAGGATGCTATGTTGATGATAGGGTACCCATGTGATAAACAAATAATTAAGAATACTATGATCGATTCACCTTTAATTATTGTCAAGGGGTGATTTAATTATTATTATTAATTAATAAATGATATTCCAGCAACATTTATATCCCTATCGTAACAAATGCAATATGAGTAAGATTTAAAATATTGATTTATAAATTAATATTACGTGATTAATTCCATTTCAAAGTTAGCCATAACAAGATAATCCTTTTTGGAATAACCGTGATGTGATGGAAATGGATATTTAATTATTCAATGTTAATCTTGGAATTTAAACCTCAAGCTAAAGTAGCCTCGACGGATAAGGTGGATCATTAAGACACATCATGTCCAAGTTGACAAGGGGCAACTAATTATATAATATTTTATTAATTACATTAATAACATTAAAATATCAAGGAGGGCGGATAGACTTGTATTTAATGAAACTGTCCCGAATGGATAACCTTGGGGTGATAATTCCCACCGTAATAAATAATTACAACCGTCAATCCAAAACCAAAGGAATTTTCCATAAGAGTAATTAATTATACATTTTTATAATGAGACGTGGATGAATGAACTAGGGAAAGGAGTAAAGGTTTGAGGGGCTCGAGAAGGGGAGTTTGGGGCGGTGGAGTAAGCCCAAGGTCTTCTCGAGGATGGACATGTATATAGAGGGGGAGAAGGTTGAAAGGGGGGAGTTTTTTTGGAGGGAGGAAGAAAAAAGTTTGGAGAACAGAAGTTGGGAGAACAGAAAGTTTGGCGAAGAAAGATTTTGAGTACAGAAGGAAAGACTGCTCTCGGGATTATCAGATTGTGGGCTCGGGGGCTTGGAAATCCTTTGATTTCCAAGGGCCAGCAAGATTATAGCTGGTCGGTAGGGTGGACACTTCAGTTTGGTTGTCTAAGGGGTTATAAAACCTGCTACAACTTACGGTTAGCATCAGCATCAGGTAATTTCTGTTATTTACTATTATGCTAAATCTTGCCGTAAACATGCAAACTTACTATTTACTGATTTACTGCTATTTACTGATTTACTAAGTTGTGAAACCTATTCTTATGCTGTTGAAAAGAAAATAACTATAGGTTTGTTTATTTCAAATTTTGAATGTAAGGTTAGTGAAAACACCACAGTACACTAAATATTACTTCGGCACATAGAAATTCTTAGAAATTCACTTCTTTAAACTGATAAAGTTTAAAACGTAGAAAATTAAACCTGAAATTTTACACAGTGCTCTGCTGCTTAAACCAGAGCACTACAACTGGTTTATAATACATTTTGAAAGCTTTGATTCCATGCCCAATGTTTCTTGTTTACCTTTTTGACCAGAAAATATCTTTTGAGAAGTTTTAAGGAAACCTTTATATATTTTAGCCTTCATATATATATCCTGAGAGAGCCCTCTCTGGTAGAGAAAATGGCTAGTTCTTCTACCTAAAGCTTGGTTTGAAATAGGTTACCTTAGGTCTTATTTTCTTACAACCGGAATAAAATCTAAGTGCTAACACCCCCAGCATGATTGCTAGAAGTAAGTGACTTAGCTCCAACGTGGTGTGGAGAGGAGATCGAGTTGACTTCAATGTAACTTCCAAAGGTTGAAGACATGCCCCCAAGCTTCATTTCATTCGCGTAAAGTATAGGTGGGTAAACAGAAGGTTCAGGTACTAAGTCTACGAGGTGACTCGACTCAAAGGGAAAGGATATGTTTCATTTTTTAATGAGCTTGACACAGGAATAGAACTCTACTCAATTTACTGGTTTCATTTTTTTTAACGAGCTTGAAGCCAAAGCTAAACTCTGCTCAAGGTTAAGGCCCATTGACAGGTTCCTTCCCAACATGATGACCATAGATTGGTAAATGCCCCCGGCATGATTGCTAACGGCTAAACATATCCCCCCAAGCTTCGTTTAGTCTAACTAATCTTCTTCCTTACCCAAAAATCCGGGCTACTAATCCGAATGTGTTCACCAGGGGGGGTAGGGAGAACCAGGACCAAGTGACCCAGGCATATGAAATGAAGGTTCAAATCCTAACTCTGGCGAGAGACTCAAACAAATGGAAGGGAGATCTATTTCATTTTTACACAAGCTTGAAAATAGATAATAACAATGCTTGAAAGGGTCCTTTTTATTTTCTAACGATCTTAAAATAGAAATAAATTATGCTTGAAAGTAGTTTAATTTTTACGCAAGCTTGAAACTGAAAGTAAACTATGCTTGGGATTGATTTCATTTTTACACAAGCTCGAAACCAACGATAAATTGTGCTTGAGGGTCCGTTTCATTTTTTAACGAGCTTGAAAAAAATAATAAACTATGCTCGTAGGAACCTATTTCATTTTTTAATGAGCTTGACATAGAAAGGGAACTATGCTCATACCCCCCCATCCTTAGGGGGAAGAAACCACTAAAACATGTGGAACATTTAGGGAAGTCTGGTGGCTAGGAGTCATGCAATGAGTGGGTGTCACAAAGGAAGGCTGATGAATGGTCATAACATTCCCATGATGGGGAAAATACATCACTCGAAAGAGTGAGGACACTATGGCCTTCATAGCATGGACATAATCACATCCAAGGAGCATATTAAAATCTAAGGGACCTTGAACTACCATAACATCAATACAGATAGTTTTCCCTCCCAAATTGATAGGTAGTTGAGGAAGGGACCCTAAAGGTCCAATAGGACTTCTATTGAAAGCGAATATCTGGTCAGTGATAGGCACAAGCTAAGGAGAACCTAAGGCTTGCCAAGAAGTTGAGGATAAAATACTAACATAAGCTCCCTCATCCACTACGATGCGAAAGATTTCCTTATCGGAAATTCCTACAGATATCTGAAAAGGAACACTCGAAGGAAGACGAGATTCTGTTAGACCATTCCAATCAAAGGAAATAACCTCGGTACTTGGAGGGTGTCCCACAGAAATGGACAGGGTTTCCCCTTGTCGAGGACATTCTGAACTGATTAGAAAAACATTAGTGATTTCCAATTCACTCTCACTTGGAAGATATGAATGAGACGAAGATTGTGTCAAGATGACTGCTTCAGTCTGGACTTTTTCCAATGAAAGAGTGGGATCGAGTGGGGATGACAGCGACTCGATCACTTCACTCTTGGGAGGGAGAGTGGGATCAATTGCAGATGAAACTGAATTGATCACTTGGTCAACCAATGGGGGGTCGAGGGACAACTTACTATCGTTTGTTGGAAGTACCAATTGAGAACTAGTGATATCTTCCAACCACCACGAAGCTTCATCCATGCTCGGACAAAGGAAAGTACGGTGCATACCCTTGCATATCAAACAGAGATATAGGACTTTACCCTTTCGAACTTTCACCAAGGGGTCACTAGTTGAGGCAGTGTCATCAACATGATAGTCATAGGTTGATGATACAAGTGGTTTGGGGTTTTTAGACCACACTTCTGATATGCGGGAAAGACCGGGGCAATCCTTGAGAAGGTGATCACCCTTGCAAAGTTTGCAAGGGAACTTGGGCTTACGAGGTGTTTCCATAGGATGAGTGCCATTAGAAGCAACTGGTTTACACTTGGTCTCTTTATTATCCTTCTTCTTCTTAACTTTCCTTTTCTTCTTCTTCTTATCCTCCCGATTACTAACACTATTGATTTGATCAGGCGAGGAAGAAGGAATGGAAGAAGATTCATCCAACGAAGAAGGGGAAGGATCAGTTTGGGATTGACACTCTCGTGGTGGAGAGTTAACATTCGAAACATTGGGTACAATCGGAATCACTAGATTGAATAATCACACTGGTAATCCTATGATTAATCCAGGAAGATTTAACGTGGCAATCAAGGGAGGACCAATATCTCCAACTGGAGGAAAGACGAAAGGTACCCCTTGAAAAGGGGTCTCTTGATTAGTAGTCCCAGAAGGAGCTTGGGCACATGGAGATGGATTCACCATGGGACAAGACTAAGTGATATGGATGGAGTCTTTCTAAAAAGAACTCAAAAACCCTTAGGCAACCGAGCGTGCAAAAGGGGAGCTAGGAAAAGACAAGGCTCATAGGCCAAAAGAGCAAGCTCAAAAAACTATACTGAGGCCGGTGCCATAGTAAGCGAGCTATACAACAAAATGGCCAGAATGCCAACAAGCAGCCCTACAAAGAAAAAGACCCTTTACAAAGATGAAATAGCAAGCAAAACCTCCTAACAAAGAGTTGGAGACCTCAACAAGTTGTATCCTTCGCAAGGTGATGAAATCCAAGTCGAACAATACAAAATGAGAGACCAATAATGGAAAGATATCCCTCTACTGAAAGGGATCCCGGGTAAAGAGCCCTAGTAGAAAAGTCGCTAAGCTACCTCGTTCATGACATGTCGTAAAAGGTTTTTAGCGCTTCTGCCTTATCACCTTATATCACCAGTATGGTGGCCGGAGAATACAAGGAAGACAATGATCGATGCTGCCTTAGGAATAAGTGGAGTGTGGCATTCCACAAAGTCCATCCGGTTCTTGATCTCATGGAAGATTAACCCCTGAAACAATAGGAGGCCCCTCCACAAACTGGTCGTGACCTTGTCAATAAATACTAGAGGGTTTTAGTTCCCTAAAGACAACGACTATGTCTCAGATGAAAAACGACAAGGGGGAATTATTTGGATGCCTATCCCTGGTGTCCTACCTAACTACCAAATTCTTTTGATTTCCTCAAGTGAGGTTGATGTTGGTTTAGTCAGGGAGATTAATTTTAGAGGTTGGCTTACACAATTGGGTTATGGAAGTGCAACTTGATGGTGCTGTGACGACTCAAACCATGCAAATGAAGATGAATCGAAATGAGCCTTTCTCTTCGATGAACACTAGCTAAAGTAAGGAAGAATTCTTTCCGTTCCCAATATGTACAACCCAATGCAAATGCAATTTTATTTCTTTCAAAATGATAGAAAGAGGTAAAAGATGCACCCAAAACTAACCCAAAGCAATAAAAAAGTTCTTTATATGAACACCAAATGTAATAATTATAATTTGTTTCCCATCTATTTACACTTTAAAAAGACACATCTAATCTATGGAAAGAAGGACTCCAGAAGGACTCCACAAACGCTTCCAATCAAATGCAATACAAAGAGAAGCACCTAATAATATTGTTTAACTCAAATGCACATAAATATGAAACAAGCCTTTCTTCTTCTCATGAATGTAAGACCAAGAATGTCAAATGATTAAATTAAAGCAAGAATAATGCTTATGTTTTCCAATTTAATGAATATAGAGAAAGAGTGACAAAATAAAGCTTTCCTTTGAACAAAAGAAATGGAAACAAGGGATCGATCTTTTCCAATGACCAATAAATAGGTAAAGATGCAAAGGAAACAAAGCGCAAAACCCAAGAAAATGACTTCAAAGACAAGGATGTCCCAAGTTTTTCAAAGACAATCTAATCAATCCAAATGATGCCAAACCAAACAAACCTTTGGAATATCACACTAAAGAGATTTCTGAAAAAAATGAATCCAATCACAATCCGATGGAGAGAAGAAGTTATAAAAACCAATGCAAGATATTGGGGCTTGAAAAGAATGACAATTCTACCCAATAAGCAAACAAAGCGCTAGTCTGACTCAAGAAACCAAACAAAGGCTTTGATCTTCCAAAATATGCCAAGAGTTTCTAAAACAAGCCAAAAATGAATTGTATCGGTCCAAATTAGTCATGTAATGGTCACAAAATCACTGATCAAGAGACTGTAAATTAGAAAAATTGAAAATGTACACAAGGGATCAAGTTAACCCAAGGGGATTTCAACTTTCCAAGATAGAACCTAGTCTTCCAAATAAAGAAAAAGGGGCACAAATCTTCCCAAATGAGGTTTGGAAGGGTTCAAAGTTATGTTATAGAGATCCTAAAGTGATTGCAAAGGTACACTTGACTCCCAGAACTGAAAAATGGCTCAGAGGACTCAAAATTGACCAAATGGCCTCAAAGATGCCAATGAAGGACTAGAGAAAAAAATGTGGATGAAAAGGACTCAAAAGAGACTCAAATCTCTTCAAAAAATTGTAAAAAAAAAGCCAATGGACCATATGGAGGAACCCCAAGAGTTTGGGAGCAAAAAACCCAAAGGAACCCCTCCAAATAAGCTCAAAAATGACCAAAATAGGACAGTGCCGCTCCCTAGAGCAATGTGGGGGAGTGGTAATTGGATAGTACCACGCCCTATCCCACTATAAGGGAGCGGTAGTTGGACAGTACCACACCGTAGCCGACTATAAGTGAGCGGTAGTTGGAGAGTACCGCTCCCTAGCCCACTATAAGGGAGCGATAGTTTCTTGTAGGGTTTAACAAATGAAAGTTTGGCCAAGATCCGAGCAAGGATAAGGTCCTGAGTTTAAAATAGTCCTCAATGATGTTCAAAGAGGATCTAAGGTGATGAGAAACAACACTTAGAAGAGAATTTGATGTTCTAAACAAGTAAGCAAAGGTGAAACTAGGGATGAAAGTCCCCAGTGGAGTGGCCAGTTTCTGTTGTGAGAAAATCTCCCTACAGATAGGTAGATATCCCCTTGGGATTAGAAAAGGCCCCTAGTTTCCTACCCAAGACAGAGATGAAACAAATAGACATTATAGTCCTCCTAGATCTAGCTCACACATCAGCTAACAAGCTATGGAAATACAAAGCAAGTAGATGGCATAGCTTACTTTGATGGTTGTCCTGCTGCTCCAAAGTTTCTCCAGCTCCAGCCTTTGATTATGAACTTATGAACCTATTCACAAAGGAAAGACACCACCTTCTCCAACTCAATATATGTATAAACAAAGATCTAACTATATAAATAGAGACAATTTCATGCATTCATCATTAAAGACATGAAAATGAGAGGAATAGGCTAAGTTATATTAATGATAAGAAAGCCAAAAGAAGCTGATTACAATGTTATACCTTGATGTCCAAAGTAGCAGCACCTCCTTCCAAGCTCTCCAACATCACCCTTGCAAGACTCATAGGACCATAAGTTTAGTGTTTCCAAGGTCACCCCCCACCTAGCTCATGGATGGCTCTCTTTAAGTAGGATTTGGGAGGCCAACCACTAAGAGGAGATTCTGGATCTAAGTGAATAATATGTGGATCAAAGATCTAAATCATGCCAAGGAGGGAAAGTGAGATGGGATTCGAAGGGGTACCTCATTCCAAGAAAATCTCCATGAGATCTAAAATCCAAAATAAAAGGGATAAGCCTAAACCAAAACTACCGCTCCCCTATAACTAAGCAAAGCGTGGTAGTACCGCTCCCCCATAGGCATGCAGAATGCAATAGTTTGACACTATCGCTCCTGCATAGGCATGCAGGGCGCAGTAGTTCCAGAAGACTTAATTTTTGGAGGTGGTTAATGTGGTTTTCGACCCCTTGCTTGTTGGATTTTATTCCAAGTGTGACTAGGGAAGGTACCAACATTAGAATGAAGGGTCCTAACACCCTTAGGAGGCATAAACATCATGTTTTCCATGGTGGTGAAACATGTATATTCTCACTTACACATGGTGTGGCAATTTGAGGTATAACAGATGCCCCCTAAATTGTGAGGTCAGAAGGAATCTGATGGCCAAAATAATTTACAAATAATAAGTCTGGAAGGATATCTGAAGGAGAGTTGGAGAAGAGCTACAAGCAAATATTGACAATATGTCTAATGACCTCAAGGTGGGCATACCCATGCTCAAAACAACTGACTGAAAGCACGGCTGCCGACCAATTCATTGTAGATCCATGATAATACTGACTTAACAATGACTGGAGACAAATCATGGCTACTAGACTACATGCGTATATCCATGAAAAGACAATGACATAGCCACGACCAATACAAGAGTAGATATGTGTGACAGTACATCAATGAGGTCACCAACATAATATATATGTGGGAACCTACTCAAAAAATCTCCATCGCAACCTAGATGTGTTAAAAAGACTTCAAAACTATCCAGGGTCTTCTACTCGATCCCAAATCGATACGAATCTAACCATGTGATTACAAGGTGTTGAAGTCGAACATGGTAGAAACCACTTGATTATCGGTCAATGATTGAAACTGTTAACAAGTGTTAGGGAAATGACCAATGATGAAAATGAATCCCAAGGTATCATAGTACATCTCGATGAAATGTGAATAGATGAGTTGATGTCGAACATCCATGAGATCATTTGATCAAAGGTCAATGATGAAAACCTACTGTCGAATACAAGGAGACCTGCCATTGAGGTATGCAGGTACCAAGGTACTAAGGTTGGTTTCTAAGACTAATTCCTGGATAATGAGTTGAAGTCGACAGGAATAGACTCGTCGAAGGAGGGCCATAATAGATCCCACATCATTGACACGAAAGCAACATAGGAAAGTGATGTGAAGTAATGAATCAGATGAGTATGGACTGACACAGGGATGTAAAGGCTAACAATATTGCAGAGTATGACTAAGGTAAACTTCCCATAATCATGAACAGCATGACAATAATGACTCGGCAGCATTGACTCAATGAGGCAGAGACCAAGACATAATGCAACGAGGACTCAGGAATTCTTCAGATGATTTGAAGGAGCGGGACAACTCATAGAATTGGCATGACTCAGAGATAAGTAGATTACCCAACTATATGATGAGACACAAAAAGGTTCCATGTTCAAGGGCGACACAAGCTGCCATGAAGCTTTCTAAAAGAAGCTTAACTTATTACTCCCCAATCCCCATCATATTTGATGAGTACCTCTTTGTTTTTTAACGAGCTTGAGGAGGATAACAGATGCCCGTTATATCTCATCCTTTGGACGAGTCCAATCCGACATGTTTTATGAACCTGAGAAAGGAGGGGTTCGATCCCAAAAGGGTCCTTCGATGTTTGATTTTACGAGTTCAAGGAAGGAAAACTCGATAGTTTTTCATGTTTAGAGAGTCTGAAAAGAACTAAAGAAAACTCCAACTGTCCTTTTTCGTAATGTTATCCTCATCGCCTGAAAAAGGGTAAAACCATGCGAGAGAGGACTCTTCCAGTCATGATTGGCTGGAGTATTCATTTTTCGTAAATAATACTTCCTGCTCCGAAAAAGGGGTAAACTATCACCAGAAAGATGATCATTCAAATTCTTTTACAAGCGTGAAAGCATCAAGTTCGCTTGGCAATCTTTTCCTATTTAGGGAGTTTGAAAAGAGATTAAAGAGGACTCCATGTACAACTTTGTCATGGCTGATGACCGAGTACGACAAAGGAAAAGTAAACTCAGCACAGTTCCTTTTCCATAAATAGTCTAGCAAGGCCGGATAAAGTGATAAACCTATACTCGTTAGACACACCTTTTTGCTCAATTTTTAACGAGCACGACAATGGTATCAAAAGCACTCATAATCTTTTTCATATTTGAACCAGAGCACGAAAAAGTAAAAACTAAGTTCAAACCACTTTTCATATTTTTAACCAGAGCATGAAAAAATTGAAAAGTAAGCTCAAATACCATCTTACTATTTTTAACGAGCTCGAAGATAGGTTGGAAGAATGCTCATGATGTCTGCTTCATTTTTTAACGAGCTTGTAACAGAAAATGAACTATGCTCAGGATAACTTTCATGGTTTAATGAGCTCAAAACCTAAAAAGGAAAGTATGCTTGAAAACGTTCCCAATAGTGAACTTCTTCCCGTCATGAAATCCAAAGGTTGGTACATGCCCCCAGCATGATTGCTAGAAGTAAGTGACTTAGCTCCAACGTGGTGTGGAGAGGCGATCGAGTTGACTTCAACGTAAATTCCAAAGGTTGAAGACATGAACCGAAGCTTCATTTTATTCGCCTAAAGTATAGGCAGGTGAAAAGAAGGTTTAGGTACTAATTCTACGAGGAGACTCGACTCAAAGGGAAAGGATATGTTTCATTTTTTAACAAGCTTGACACAGGAATAGAACTCTGCTCAATTTACTGGTCTCATTTTTTTTAACGAGCTTGAAGCCAAAGCTAAGCTCTACTTAAGATTCAGGCCCATTGACGAGTTCCTTCCCAACATGATTACCAGAGGTTTTCAAATGCCCCCAGCATGATTGCTAACGGCTAAACATGCCCCCCAAGCTTCGTTTCGTCTAACTACTCTTCTTCCTTACCCAAAAATCCTGGCTACTAATCCGAATGTGTTCACCAGGGGGGGTAGGGAGAAGCAAGACCAAGTGACCCAGGCATATGAAATGAAGGTTCAAATCCTAACTCTGGTGAGAGACTCGAACAAATGGAAGTGAGATCTATTTAATTTTTACACAAGCTTGAAAATAGATAATAACAATGCTTGAAAGGGTCCTTTTTATTTTTTAACGAGCTTAAAACAGAAAGAAATTATGCTCAAAGGTGGTTTCATTTTTATGAAAGCTTGAAACCGAAAGTAAACTATGCTTGGGATTGATTTCATTTTTACACAAGCTCGAAACCAATGGTAAACTATGCTTGAGAGTCGGTTTCATTTTTTAACGAGCTTGAAACAAATAATAAACTATGCTCGTAGGAACCTATTTCATTTTTTAAAGAGCTTGACATAGAAAGGGAACTATGTTCATACCCCCCATCCTTAGGGGGAAGAAACCACTAAAAGATGTGGAACATTTAGGGAAGTCTGGTGACTAGGAGTCATGTGATGAGTGGGCGTCACAAAGGAAAGCTGATAAATGGTCACAACCATCCAATGATGGGGAAAATACATCACTCGAAAGAGTGAGCACACTACAGCCTTCATAGCATGGACATAATCACATCCAAGGAGAATATTAAAATCTAAGGGACCTTGGACTACCATAATATCAATACAGACATTTTTCCCTCCCAAAGTGATAGGTAATTGAGGAAGGGACCCTAAAGGTCCAGTAGGACTTCTATTGAAAGCCAATATCTGGTCAATGACAGGCACAAGCTGAGGAGAACCTAAGGCTTGCCAAGCAGTTGAGGATAAAATACTAACAGAAGCTCTCTCATCCACTACAGTGCGAAAGATTTTCTTATCGGAAACTCCCATAGATATCCGAAAAGGAACACTCAAAGGAAGACGAGATTCTGTTAGACCATTCCAATCAAAAGAAATAACCTCAGTACTTGGAGGGGGTCCCACGGAAATGGACAGGGTTTCCCCTTGCCGAGGACATTCTGAACTGACTAGGAAAACATCAGCGGTTTCCAATTCACTCCTGCTTGGAAGATAAGAATGAGACGATGATTGTGTCAAGGTGACTGCTTCAGTCTGGACTTTCTCCAAAGAAAGAGCGGGATCGAGTGGGGATGACAGCGACGCGATCACTTCACTCTCGGAAGGGAGAGTGGGATCAATTGCAAATGAAACTGAATTGATCACTTGGTCAACCAGTGGGGGGTCGAGGGACAACTTACTATTGTTTGTTGGAAGTACCAGTTGAGAACTAGTGATATCTTCCAACCACCGTGAATCTTCATCCATGCTTAGACAAAGGAAAGTACGGTGCATACCCTTGCATATCAAACAGGGATATAGGACTTTACCCTTTCGACCTTTCACCAAGGGGTCACTAGTTGAGGCAGTGTCGTCAACATGATAGTCAGAGTTTGATGATACAAGTGGTTTGGGGTTTTTAGACCACACTTCTGATATGCGGGAAAGACCAAGGCAATCCTTGAGAAGGTGATCACCCTTGCAAAGTTTGCAAGGGAACTTGGGCTTACGAGGTGTTTTCATAGGATGAGTGCCATTAGAAGCAACTGCTTGACGCTTGGTCTATTTATTATCCTTCTTCTGCTTAACTTTCCTTTTCTTCTTCTTCTTATCCTCCCGATTACTAACACTATTGCTTTGATCAGGTGAGGAAGAAGGAAGGGAAGAAGATTCATCCGACGAGGAAGGGGACGGATCAGTTTGGGATTGACACTCTCGTGGTGGAGAGTTAACATTCGAAACATTGGGTACAACTGGAATCACCGGGTTGAATAACCATACTGGTAATCCTATGGTTAATCCAGGAAGATTTAACGTGGCAATCAAGGGAGGACCAATATCTCCAACTGGAGGAAAGGAAAAATGCACCCTTTGAAAAGGGGTCTCTTGATTGGTAGTACTAGAAGGAGCTTGGGCACATGGAGATGGATTCACCATGGGATAATACTAAGTGATGTGGATGGATTCTTGCTAAAAAGAACTCAAAAACCCTTAGGCAACTGAGTGTCCAAAAGGGGAGCTAGGAAAAGACAAGGCTCACAGGCCAAAAGAGCAAGCCCAAAAAACTATACTGAGGCTGGTGCCACAATAAGCGAGCTGTACAACAAAACGGCCAAAATGCCAACAAGCATCCCTACAAAGAAAAAGACCCTTTACAAAGATGAAATAGCAAGCAAAACCTCCTAACTAAGAGCTGGAGACCTCATAAAGTTGTATCCTTCGCAAGGTGATGAAATCCAAGTCGAACAATACAAAATGAGAGACCAATAATGGAAAGATATCCCTCTACCGAAAGGGATCCCGGGTAAAGAGCCCTAGTAAAAAATTCGCTAAGCTACCTCATTCCTGACATGTCGGAAAAGGTGTTCAGCGCTTCTGCCTTATCACCCTTGTATCACCAGTATGGTGGCCGAAGAATACAAGGAAGACAATGATCGATGTTTCCTTATTGCTAAGTGGAGTGCGACATTCCATAGAGTCCATCCGGTTCATGATCTCGCAGTGGTTTAACCCCTGAAACAATAGGAGGCCCCTCCACAAACTGGTCATGACTATGTCAATAAATGCTAGAGGATTTTAGTTCCCTAAAGACAACGACTATTTCTCAGATGAAAAACGACAAGGAGGAATTATTTGGATGCCTATCCCCAGTGTCCTACCTAACTACCAAATTCTTTTGATTTCCTCAAGTGAGGTTGATGTTGGTTTAGTTAGGGAGATTAATTTTAGAGGCTGTCTTACACAATCGGGTTATGGAAGTGCAACTTGATGGTGTTGTGACGACTCAAACCATGCAAATGAAGATGAATCGAAATGAGCCTTTCTCTTTGGTGAACACTAGCTAAAGTAAGGAAGAATTCTTTCCATTCCCAATATGTACAACCCAATGCAAATGAAATTTTATTTCTTTCAAAATGATAGAAAGAGGTAAAAGATGTACGCAAAACTAACCCAAAGCAATAAAAAAGTTCTTTATATGAACACCAAATGTAATAATTATAATTTGTTTCCTATCTCTTTACACTTGAAAAAGACACATCTAATCTACGGAAAGAAGGACTCCACAAATGCTTCCAATCAAATACAAGACAAAGAGAAGCACCTAATAATACTGTCTAACTCAAATGCACATAAATATGAAACAAGCCTTTCTTCTTCTCATGAATGTAAGACCAAGAATGTCAAATGATTAAATTAAAGCAAGAAGAATGCTTATGTTTTCCAATTTAATGAATATACCAAAAGAGTGACAAAATAAAGCTTTCCTTTGAACAAAAAAAATGGAAACAAGGGATCGATCTATTCCAACGACCAATAAATAGCTAAAGATGCAAAGGAAACGAAGCACAAAACCCAAGAAAATGAATTCAAAAGACAAGGATGTCCCAAGTTTTTCAAAGCCAATCTAATCAATCCAAATGATGCCAAACCAAACAAACCTTTGGAATATCACACTAAAGAGATTTCTGAAAAAAATGAATCCAATCACAATCCGATGGAGAAAAGAAGTTTTAAAAACCAATGCAAGATATTGGGGCTTGAAAAGAATGACAATTCTACCCAACAAGCAAACAAAGTGCTAGTTTGACTCAAGAAACCAAACAAAGGATTTGATCTTCCAAACGATGCCAAGAGTTTCTAAAACAAGCCAAAAATGAATTTTATCAGTTCAAATTAGTCATGTGATGGTCACAAAATAACTGATCAAGAGACTCTAAATCAGAAATTTTAAAACATACACAAGGGATCAAGTTAACCCAAGGAGATTTCAACTTTCCAAGATAGAACCTAGTCTTCCAAACAAAGAAAAAGGGGCACAAATCTTCCCAAATGAGGTTTGGAAGGGTTCAAAGTTATGTTATAGAGATCCTAAAGTGACTAGGAAGGTACACTTGACTCCCAGAACTGAAAAATGGCTCAGAGGACTCAAAATTGACCAAATGGCCTCAAAGATGCCAATGAAGGACTAGAGACAAAAATGTGGATGAAAAGGACTCAAAAGAGACTCAAATCTCTTCAAAAATGTGTAAAAAAGAAGCCAATAGACCATATGGAGGCACCCCAAGAGTTTGGGAGCAAAAAACCCAAAGGAACCCCTCCAAATAAGCTAAAAAATGACCAAAACAGGACAGTGACGCCCCCTAGAACACTGTGGGGGAGCGATAGTTGGACAGTACCGCACCCTAGCCCACTATAAGGGAGCAATAATTTCCTGTAGGGTTTACAAAATGAAATTTTGGCCAAGATCCGAGCAAGGATAAGGTCTTGAGTTTAAAATGGTCCTCAATGATGATCAAAGAGGATCTAAGGCGATGAGAAACAACACTTAGAAGAGGATTTGATAATCTAAACAAGTAATCAAAGGTGAAACTAGGGAAGAAAGTCCGCAATGGAGTTGCCAGTTTCTGTTGTGAGAAAATCTCCCTACGGATAGGTAGATATCCCCTTGGGATTAGAAAAGGCCCCTAGTTTCCTACCCAGCACAGAGATGAAACAAATAGACACTATAGTCCTTCTAGATCTAGCTCACACTTCAGCTAACAAGCTATGGAAATACAAAGCAAGTAGATGGCATACCTTACTTTGATGGTTGTCCTGCTGCTCCAAAGTTGCTCCAGCTCCAACCTTTGATTATGGACTTATGAACCTGTTCACAAAGGAAAGACAACACCTTCTCCAATGCAATATATGTATAAACAAATATCTAACTATATAAATAGAGACAATTTCATGCATTCATCATTAAAGACATGAAAATAAGAAGAATAGGCTAAGTTATATTAATGATAAGAAATCCAAAAGAAGCTAATTACAATGTTATACCTTGATGTCCAAAGTAGCAGCACCTCCTTCCAAGCTCTCCAACATCACCCTTGCAAGACTCATAGGACCATGCGTTTAGTGTTTCCAAGATCACCCGCCACTTAGCTCATGGATGGCTCTCTTTAAGTAGGATTTGGGAGGCCAACCACTAAGAGGAGATTATGGATCTAAGTGAATAATATGTGGATCAAAGATCTAAATCATGCCAAGGAGGGAAAGTGATATGGGATTTGAAGGGGTACCTCATCCCAAGAAAATCTCCATGAGATCCAAGATCCAAAATAAAAGGGATAAGCCTAAACCAAAACTACCGCTCCCCTATAACTAAGCAAAGCGCGGTAGTACCGCTTCCGCATAGGCATGAAGAACACAGTAGTTTGAAACTACCGCTCCCCCATAGGCATGTAGGGCACGGTAGTTCCAGAAGACTTAATTTTTGGAGGTGGTTAATGTGGGTTTCGACCCCTTGCTTGTTGGATTTTCATCCAAGTGTGACTAGTGAAGGTACCAACATTAGAATGAAGGGTCCTAACACCCTTAGGAGGCATAAACATCATGTTTTCCACCTCTAAGGAAGTTGTAGGGTTTTTCACCTTCTTTGTTTTCCCCGGTGATATGCGTTATGTCCATTGTCTCTTGTGATTGTTATGCTGTGCTTGTTATTCTCTTAGTGATTCTATATAATATTGAATGAAATTATCAAAATAATAACATGGTATCAGAGTGATACTAAGAAGAAGACACTATGCAGCTGTGGAAACTAGCGCTTCTTAGTTTTTGGGTTTCTCTCCATAGTTCATCAAAGGCAGTGGGTTAGGATGAATCTTCTTGCAAGGGTGCATCTTTCTGTTGAGATAGAATTGAATTCTGAGCATTTTAAGTTTTTGGCCTCTCACTTCGGCCGGAAGTTAGGGTTTTAGAGAAAGTTGGAAGTTTTGGAATCTGAGACCACACTGAATAATCCTAAAAAATATCGAAGTTTAGAGACCAAGATCAAACTTTTTGGTTGGGTAGAACCCAGGGCTCTATCAAACCCTAGTTCGGGCTTTTGATCAGAAAAGTGGAATATTAGGGTTTGTGCAAAAGTTGGAATTTTTTAAATCTGAGACCACGGCTGGATGCTCCTTAGAAAAATCAAAGTTTAGAGACCAAATTGAAATTTTTGGCTGGGCAGAACCTCAGGCATTATCAAACCCTAATTTAGGATTTTGACCAGAAAACCAGAAACTGTAGATCCGAAAGTTTCAAAGGCAATTTTGAGGGGTCAAATTTTGCAGATTTCAAAATTGAATTAGACCATCTTAATCAGCTCAACAAGGCGCATATTTCCATCCATTCAGAAGTTTGGAATTTAAAGTTTGAAATTTTAAGGTTTCCCTAACAAACCTTAATCTAGCTCCAGATCCAGTTTCAACAAATCAAGTTGTAAGACCTAAATCTTTTATTTCCATTTGAGTTTCTCATTAAGATGTCTCACCACACCAAGCTTGAGGATAAGCTTGAAGGATCTGATAACTTTCGAGCAGGGAATTATAGGATTTGGTTTAATCCTAGAAGACAATGAATTGGACTTCAAGAGGTTCTAGTTCCAGAGGGAGATGAGGCTAAGGCATTACACAAGAAAAACTTGGTCAAGGCCAAGAGAATCATTGTTAATTCTATCAAATACCATCTCATACCCTATGTGTCTTCCCTAAAGACACCTAAGGAGATGTTTGACTTCTTGACCAAGTTGTTTAAAGGAAAGAATATAAATCAGAAGATGACACTGCAAAACCAATTGAAAGGGATAAAGTTTCAGAATGGAGAGACCATCCAATCCTACTTTACTAAGGTTTCTCAAATCAAAGAACAACTTGAAGTTGTGGATGAAGTAGTGGAGAATGGAGAAATTGTGATGGCCACATTGAATGGCCTACCTAGGTCATGGGACTCCTTTATCCAAGGTATCTGCACAAGAAAGAAGTTGATCTTTTTCAGTAGACTGTGAGAGGAATGTTCACAAGAAGAAGCTAGACTTGTGGTTAGAGAAGAAAAAATGGGAAATGAAGATCAAGCTCTCATAGCTCACACGAAGCGAGGTAAGTTCAAGAGGGAGAAACCTCATCACAATAAGTATTCTCGCCACCATCAAAGAGAGAATAAATATCTAAGATTCTTCACATGTAATGAGAAGGGACAC
The DNA here is from genome assembly GCA_027924585.1 of Larix kaempferi. NCBI lineage: Eukaryota > Viridiplantae > Streptophyta > Pinopsida > Pinales > Pinaceae > Larix > Larix kaempferi. The sequence continues at coordinate 11,693,523 of BSBM01000087.1, forward strand.
TTTGCCTCAGAATGTCCCAAGAGGAGAAATGAATTCAACAACAACAACAACAACAACAACAACAACAAGAGATATCATGCTCATGTTGCTAAGGATGATGAACCTCCCAAGAAGAAGACTAAGGTAGAAAGTGAAGACTCTTCAAGTGATGAAGAATATGTTCTAATCTCTGCTCTCATAGGTACTGTTATACATGGGTGTAATGATTGGCTTATTGATAGTGGGGATTCCAAACATATGATGGGATTTAAAGAATCTCTTAATGACCTATCTGAACATGAGTCACCCCACAAGGTGAAACTTAGGGATGACTATCAATACCCTATAAAAGTAAGTGGTGAAGCCTCCTACAAGATAGACTCTGGGAAGTCTTTAAAGATGCAAGATGTTCTATATGTACCTGGAATCAAGAATAATATTCTCTCCATATCATCTTTGGATGCAAAAGGGATGAGAGTTTCATTTGTGGATGGAAAAGTACTTATGTGGACAAAAGGAAATACCATAGATGATGTTGTTGTGATTGGAGATCAAGAGGTAGGATTGTACAAATTGAAGGGACAACCTAAACATGCCATGGTGTACGAATCCATGGATCCAAGTGAACTTTGGCATAGAAGGCTTGCTCATGTGCACTATAGAGCACTACCAATTGCAAGCAAAGAAGTAGAAGGTCTTCCTAGAATACAGTCAAAGCATGAAGGTGTTTGCAAAGGATGTGCAAAAGGTAAGAACAAAAAGAAGGCATTTCCAAGCAGTGAAAGCAAGGCAAAAGGAATCTTTGAAATTATCCACTCTGATGTATGCAGTCTGATGTCCTCCAGTTCTCTGAGTGGGTATGTATATTATGTTTCCTTCATTGATGATTTCTCGAGGAAGACTTGGGTTTATTTCTTGAACAATAAAGATGAAGTGTTTGATAAGTTCAAGGGATTCAAAGCCTTGATAGAAAACCAAACTGATAAGGAGATTAAGACTTTTAGATCCGACAATGGTGGAGAGTTCACTTCAGGAGACTTCAAGAAGTTATGCAATGATTCAGGGATTAAGAGGGAGTTGACCACTCCTTACAATCCACAACAGAATGGGGTTGCAGAAATGAAGAATAGAACAATCATGGAAGCAACACTAGCAATGCTTCATGAACAAGATCTACCTATGCACCTATGGGCAGAAGAAACAAGGACAGTTGTATATGTACAAAAAGAACACCACACAAGATACTTGAAAACAAGACACCAGAAGAAGTTTTCTCTGGTAAGAGACCAGAAGTTATCCATCTCAGGATATTTGGCTGTCCAATATATAAACATGTTCCAAAAGAAAAGAGTACAAAGTTAGATCCTTCAGGAAAGAAGAGTATATTTGTGAGGTACAGTGAAATATCGAAGGCATACAGAATCTACTTTCCAGGGTTCAAGAAGATTGACATTAGCAGGGATGTGACTTTTGATGAAAACTCAACATACATCAAATCAAGGAAGACACCTGTTGAAGACTATGAAGAACCAAGGGTACCCAGAATACAAGACACCACCATGAATGAATTCATTCCAGAAGAGGATAGTGAAATAGAAGATCCACAAGTACCTGTAGATCCACCCTGTGAGAAGAAATCTCACAAGAGGAAACCAGCATGGGCTAGAGAGATCATCCAAGATGTAGAAAGGTATGGTATTCCAAAGGAGGAACATGGAGAAAGAAAAAGGACAAGGTCACACACCAGTTATGTTTCCTTACTCTATGACATAATGAACAAATAACTTTCCAGTTATGAAGAAGCAACATAAAAGAAAGAATGGAAGGATGCCATGGTCAAGGAATACCAATCGATCACAAAGAATGATGTTTGGGATGTGGTCCCAAGACCATAAGGGAAGTCTGTTGTGACTTCCAACTAGATATGCAAGATCAAGCATGCTGCAGATGGAAGCATAGAGAAATACAAGGCAAGGTTTGTGGCTTGTGGTTTCTCCCAGAAAGAAGGGATAGATTATGAAGAGACTTTTGCACCTGTAGCTAGATACACTTCCATCAACAAAGTACTTTCTTTGGATGCAGTAATGAAATAAAAGATACACCAAATAGATGTCAGGACAACTTTCTTGAATGGTTTAGTTGAAGAGGAAGTGTATGTGGATAAGCCACTTGGTTTTGAGACACATGACAGGGAGTCATATGTGTTCCGATTGAAGAAAGCCTTGTATGGCTTGAAGCAAGCACCCAGGACATGGTATGGTAGGATATACAACTACCTGTCTAGTTTGGGATTTACGAAGAGTAAAGAAGATTCCAACCTTTACTACAAGGTTTAGGAAGGGAATCCAGTGATACTCCTACTATATGTGGATGACCTATTTGTGACAGGTGAGGATAGGTTGATTGCCGACACAAAGAGGAAGCTTGTTGCCAAGTTCGAGATGAAGGACTTGGGTATGATGCATTATTTTCTAGGTATGGAGGTGTGGAAAAGTGTAGATGGAATCTTCCTTGGACAATGGAATTATGCAGTAGAGATCCTGAAGTGGTTAGGGATGATGGACTGCAAGGCCATGGACACACCTATGGCATCGAACCTAAATTTATTGAGTGATGCTTTATCAGAGTTGGTTGATGCCATGATGTATCGTCAGATGATTGGGTCCTTGATGTACCTGATGAACACAAGACCAGATATTTTCTTTGCTATGAACACATTGAGCCAGTTCCTGATGGATCCTAGACATGTTCACTTGATTGTTGTAAAGCATATTCTGAGCTACCTGAAGGGTATGATTGATTATGGTCTCGAGTATGATGCGAGTCAAAATTTTAACCTGGAGGGTTGTGTTGATTCAGATTGGGTAGGTAGTGCTGCAGATAGGAAGAGCATCTCGGGGTGCTACTTCAGTATGGGATCAGGTGTGATGACTTGGTTTAGCAGGAAGCAATCCTGCGTAGCACTAAGTACAGCCAAAGAAGAGTATGTCACAGCTTGTTCAACTAGTTGTGAGGCAGTATTGCTAAGGAAGCTATTGTCTGATTTATTTGATCTCCAGTTGAATGCTACTTGTATCTATTGTGACAACTAGAGTTGTGTGAAGTTGTCAGAGAACTCGGTTTTCCATGAAAAGTTGAAGCATATCGAGATCAAATATCACTATATCAGGTATATGGTGCAGAGAGGAGCAGTGAAGCTCTAGTATGTTGCAACATATGAGCAGATTGCAAATGTGTTTACCAAACCACTAGCGAGAGTGAAGTTCGAGTACTTCGGAGACAGGCTTAGTGTTCTTCAAATAGAAGATACTTCGAGGAGGAAGTGATGGGACATACTTGCAGGAGACATTCCAAGCATGGTGGTAGGAGGATCCTTCCCATGGCCATGGATGTAAGTGTTATGTGATATCCATTAGGTTGATGCTCCAGATGATGTGCATTAGGATGATGTATTATATGATGATGATCAGTATGATCATGTATGTTGAGCATTGGGTCATTGCTCCAGATGATGTGCATCAGGATGATGTACTATATGATGATGATCAGGACGATAATGTATGATGAGCATCAGGTCGATGCTCCTGATGATGTGCATCAGGATGATGTAATATATGATGATGACCAAGATGATCATGTATGATGAGCATGAGGTCAATGCTCTAGATGATGTGCATCAGGATGATGCACCGTATGATGATGATCAATATGATCATGAGCATCCGGATTATGCTCTGTGCGAGGATGATCAGGTTGATCATGAGTATCAGGGTGATATTTCGAGGCCGAGGATATGTGGTAGGTTGTGCATTAGCATGTAATAGCTACCTGGGAGATCTGATAGGTTGAGCAGTAAGCTCGTAATCAGTCCTGGGATGCTCTTTCGAGGTTTTGCGAGGGAGGCATGTAATTAGTCCTGGATATTCGATAGGTTGTGCTAGGCATGTAAAAGTACTAGGATTCTCTTTAGAGATTTTGTCGGTTGTGCTAGGCACATAAACGTTCTTGGGATGCTCCTTTAAGGTTTTTCCTGTTCACATGTAATTAGTCCTGGAGGTCCGATAGGTTTTCTATGCATGTAAAAGTCCTGGGATTCTCTTTAGAGATCTTATCATTCAGGAACATAAATGTTCATGGGATGCTCTTTAAATTTTTTGTGAAGGATGCATGTAATTAGTCCTGGGAGATTTTGTCGGTCGTGCTGAGGCACATAAAGGATCCTGGGATGCTCTTATGAGGTTTTGCAGAGGATGCATATAATCAGTCCTGGGAGATCTTGTCGATCGTGCTAAGGCACATAAAGGATCCTGGGATGCTCTTGTCAAGTTTTGTAGATGCACATAATCAGTCCTGAGATTCCACCTCTATCAGGCAACTCGTAGAGATGATGAAGACCTACAGGAGGCTAGTCCTACATCCAACATGACAAAGGGTTGGCTCTATAGAAATTCCTATTATGAGAAGAATTGAGAGATAGCACCAGTGATCGAGATGATGAGTACATTACAAGTGATGATGATGCTCCATGATCCGGTGAAGATGATCCAGCTCTAGAATTGAAGTCTTGTGCCAATATGTATTGATGACCGGTGTCAAGAGAATACCTTCCTAGTTAAGAGGGAGTGTTGATGTATTTGTAACTTCGGAAGATATTCACTTGTATATTATGTTTTTACTTTATTGTATCCCTAACGGAGATGTATTATTCCTCCGATTGGAAGTGTCATCATTTGTATTTTCAAGTGTCGCAAGTTACATTGTAAGTGTTGTAACTTATATTTGATGGGTTATTAGACCACCTTGGTGGGGTCAGCCCTGTATGAGTCATGTGGATGGGCTATTAGGATTCCTTAGGAATTTGGCCCTATTAGGGATAAAGGAAGGTCAAGTTGTTGTATAAATAGAGAGTGTGTCTCTCTCATTCTATTCATTCACTCGCTCATCCAAATCACATAGTTGAGAGAGAGGAGTGCGCACAAGTGGAGTAGGAGTAGCTACCGAGGACATCTATCTTTTGGGGTTTGATATTTTCAATCTTTGTATTGGTGCTTATTCTATCTCTGAGGAAGTTGCGGGGTTTTTCACCTTCTTGGTTTTCCCCGGTGAAATGCTTTGTGTCCATTGTCTCTTGTGATTGTTATGCTATGCTTGTTATTCTCTTAGTGATCCTAGATAATATTGAATGAAATTATCGAAAAAATAACACTCTTAGATTTAGATCAATACTTTAGTGTACTCTCTGCATTTGGCTTTAATTAGAAGTCCTTTTTCCACACTCGCACTATGTATCCACACTATTGTACTCGACAATCTTACCGAACTACTTCTGTGGTCATTTGTTGGACATTAGTAAAATTATTTTAAATTAACTTTGAGATATTTAAGCAGATGGATTTAGAAAGAATAAAAAAATTACATCAATGTCCACAAATACCAAAAGGGATTCATGTATTCATTCATTTTCATGGAGTGAATAATTAAAAAAGGATAATTGCATTCATTATGATCTAGTCTCAACATTTTGATTCCTTCTCAGAAATCAGCATCTAGAGATAGTCGAAATTCTGACCATCTCTTGAAGATGAGCCCTTAGAAGGTTCAAAACTTTGAGAATACATCATATCCAACGTGGCTCTCCTCCTTTCATAAAAACTCATCTAAGTAATCGATAAATGTTCTCTATATGCAACTTGTGTGTTTTTGTGCAAATAATAAACAATGGAGTGATCCACAAGATAATAAAATTTGGGATATGATGTGTTTAGCATCTTGGAATAGATTCTACATCTTCACTATTTGGAACCTTTTGATGACATCCCTTTTTCTAGTTTAAAAGAAATTTCATTTCGAAATTGATACAATGGATGCATAAATATGTGAATCTTATATATATATATATATATATATTCCACATGGAATAAATTGTTGGAAATTCTTTGAGTAACTCTCTATGATTCATGGATAGAAAAAATGATAAATAGTTGGTGAAAAAATCTAAAGAACTAAGGTAATCCAGTCAAAATAAAACAATGGTTCTTTTTATCTGACCAAGAGGAATGGTCCTTTACAAGAAACGCATAAACCCTCTGAAACATAAACTAATGCAATAGTTGTAGAAGAGAAGTAATCTACTATCCAATCACATCGAGTTTTACCAATTTAGCAAATAATTTAAGTCTTCAAGAGGTATTGGCATGGTTTTTGAAGCCTATGCAAAGTATCAAAACATGGATGGAGGCATGGAGAGGGTCAAGGATTCTATTGTAAAATCACAATGTTCACATGTTGCGCTAGTTGCCACAACAAAAGAAAATATAAATAGCCCTGATGAATTAAATGATGGCTCTTTTCAGGGAACAATCTCAGATAATTTATCTCACCAAATATCCATTCACATGGTATCCTCTTGGATCAAAAGTGAGTACTTCAATTGACAAAACACTGATGTTAATTGAAGTCTTTTTCAAGTCAAATCCTAGAGAGCGAGTTTGTTCAAATAGAAAGCACAAGCCACATTGGGACCTCATATCATTGCGAATTCTTCATATATGCCTGGCTATACCACACATTTCTTGTAATGGAAAAATTCATAGTTTGATACAACAGGTTGAAAGTCTTGTCAATGTTTGCAGTAATTTTTTTTCATGGGAAGGAAGATATGGTGGAGTTCATTCAAGCAATAGATTCTACATTAGAGTGGCTTGTAAATCATTTACTCTCAAGAGCTACAATCAAGAAGCAATTTGAATGGGACAAAGAGTCACTGAATTAGAGGTCTCAGGAACAAGTAGCCTAGAGTTTAGGAAAGAAAAGACTTATATCAACGGTAAAAAAATGAAAATGGAAATGAATCGTTGGTTTTGATATCAAACATTCTTCATACTGACTCAAACAACCCTATTGTCACAATTATAACTGTTACGTTGATCGCAACATTTTCGGTGGTTCTTATTATGCAAGTTGTCTGAAGGAGTAACTGGATGCTAGATTTACTATTTAAAGGTCTCTTTCGATCATTGAAATGAGATTCGGCCATCTATAAATATAAGAGGTTTCTATGGATTCCCTTTGATCTGTTTGAACTCTATCAAAGTGTTAGTAAAATAAAGGTTGAATCAGGTTTAGTGAGCTAAAAATTTAATGCAGAAAGTGATGGATGAACTAGATATGAAAAATCGAGAAATGCCTTTAGAAAATGTTGCCCTGTTAGAATTTAACAATATGGGCCTTAAATATTGGTGCCCAAATTGGTGGAGCTTTTCAATAATTGTTCTAAAAGAGAAAAATTGTCATACAATTTCCAAAGACAAATTTTTTGAAGCACTTTGGTTTGTTAGTAGTATGCTTGTAGACCTGTATGCCAAATGCAGAAGTATAGAGATTCCACTTTGAAAAAAAATGCATCAATGAGAAAATGTATCTTAGATTCATAGTCACTTTCACAAACTAGTGATGGAGTTCAAAATTCTCTCTAATTATTGAAACTCCAAGTCCAACCAATTTCTATTTGATTTGCAACTCCATATCCAACCAATTTCGGTTTGAGTTGTAGCCTTTCCCATGTTGCCAACTGAAATATGTTTCTTCTCTCTCTCATTCTAGTCGGGTATTGGTTCTGTAACTTTTTGGTGGGGATTCACCATAGTTTTACTTTTGCTTAACCATTGCTTATAGTTCCAGATGGTTCATAGCCAGGGGAGTAAGCTACATCACTACCAGCATGCGTTGCACATACTGAGTTTTCTAGCATGTGATGGGTGCATTCGACATGAAAATAATCAAATATTTAAGCGAACTTAACTTAAAATTTAATGATGGGTGCTTGCTGTTACTAGTTTGATAATGGTGGAATCTACTTCAATTATTTTCAATATGGAACACCAAAACTAGGAGTCCTAAACACACTTGAAACAAAAATTGTAGAAGAAAAGGAGGAACTATCCTCCCATAGTGTTGCTTCGGAACAACTATGAAATATTGCACTTCAAAAATGCTAATCTTGTGTTAGATTCCCATGTCTTTGGGGAAAAATGATGTTTTGAGTTATCAGGGACTCTCAACCTATTAGTGTCCTCATAAAGTTTAGAATTCTTCTTGTCGGATTCATTGTCTTACTCAAAGACTTCTCTTTGGTTATCATTAACAATATGATCAAGAACATAGGAGGGAAATACCTTGACACCAGTTGAATAGGTTGGTTCTATTACAGAATCAAATGAGGACAACTTCACACGCTGATGGCTCTGACCTTTTTTAATATTTTGGAACTATAGGTTTCATTTTTTTAATCGGTTTTAAGACTTTGAACATGGTTTGTTAGCATGGTGACCAGGTGTCTTGTCCCAACCATTAATCCATAACATCAATTTTTTTATGGGTTTTAAGAATTTGAACTTGGTTTGTTGGCATGGTGACCAGGTGTCTTGTCCCAACCATTAATCCATAACATAATCAATTAGGGGAAGTTCTGGGTTTGAATCTTTTTAAGTGGATTTTATAAGGAATTTAAGTTTTAATGCTTTTTCTTCTAACATCTACATGCAAAGATATTTTAGAGAGGCTAGCCACTAAATATGATAGTTTTTATTTAGCTATGTTGTCATCAAGATTGTTTAAGATTTTTACCTAGCCTTCATTACTTATTCATGATTTTGTGAGAATGATGGAGATGACCTAACATGTTTTATTTCTTGCTAAATTATGACAACAACAATTATTGAGCATGTTCACAATGAAACAGTTCCATATTCTGCACATTACAATCCTACCTTGAAGTTTATAAACAATTATTAAGTGTGTTGACAAAGAAAGAATTCCTTATTGTGCACATTACATTCCCACCTTGAAGTTTCTAATTTGATTAATTGATTAGGGATTTCACATCTTGACAATGTTTACATAATTCATTTGAATTATTTAATATCATGTATAATGGGTATAAGTTATACTGGAAATGAGTTGGATCTTCAAACATTATGACATGACTAAACTCTAAATAATTTATAGAGAGATATCTAAAATAAACAAACTTTTATTGTGACACATAAAGTCAACAAACATTATATTGGCATGACAACAAATTTATACAAACATACAAATACTAGTAATCCATTTTAGTCTCATATGAGGATCCAAAATACGCATGCTATAAAAAGGACATGAAATTAACCTATCATGTTGACATTGAATTGGCCCATTATCAAAGCAATTGCAATCCAAAATCAACTAGTCTACATAAAAATCAAATAGGATATAATCAATTAAACAAAGAATTTTATTGCCAATGCTACAAAAAGATTACTACATGGAGCAATGATAAAGGAAAAATCAAAGTAGTGCTTATAATACATATAATCCAATAATATCAAAAGCACTATGAAACCAAACTTGTAGATAGTGTACACATCTAAATTGTATTGTTAGTATTGAAAGATCCATCTACAATTAAAGTTGGACGTTGTCAAAAATTTATTTAGGGATGCTCATTTAATAGTCAACATCAACATCAGGAAATATTAGAATCATGGTAACTCTTTTTCTTGAAGAATTTTACAAAAATGGAGGATATTGGCGATTTTTTGCAAGGGAAAGACCTGAGAGGAAATTTATAACTTTCCAAACTCAGGTGCAAGGAGAACCATGATGAATGAATGCACATGGATAATTAATGGAGGTTGCAGTGAAATTGATAATTTTTAGTTAACATGATGATGCAAAATACATGAACTTGTCGAAACTTTAACATAATGCCGAGAGGGTCAGACAATGATGGTTTTTTTCAAACAAAATATGAACATGGCCAACATGACGAGCCAAACATATTGACACCAACTTAACAACATGACAATGTTGAGTGGGCAAGACAACAAATATCCGAGACTTGACTCAACCACACTATGATGATGCACATGATGCAACTTGAAGGATTTGTAGAACGGATAATACGAAAGACAAATGATGAAATAAGATATGGACATGATAAGCACATTGAACTAGATGTGACAATATAGTTAAAATGATTTTGTAAAATATTTCAGTAGTTTCTCCTATGGCATCATGTTTCGACACTGATCTCATGTCTCTAATTACATCTACAATGTTACAATTTACAAATTTTAACACTACAGATGGATTCAGAGACTATTGACTCAAACCCACTCGATAGGGGTTTTGCTCACTATCGACATCCAAACCACAGTGATCTCCCTAAGCACCGTCCCAGACAGGTTTTACCCCATCCAGCAATACCTGCGGAGTAGATGAGGTCTCACCTGAGGTGTTCAAGGGACAGTCGATGGAACCATGTTTCCGCTGAATGAAGGAGGATGTTGCGTCTCAATTACTTAGACTTATTATGACATTTCAGAAGTAGATCTTTATGCAATTAACTTTGAAATTATCCATATTCATAGCATTATTCAACAGAAATATTCATCACAACAAATACAATAGTAAAGCATTAATTGCAGCAAGAAAACATAGCATCATTCATATATTGCAACATGCATTACCATAACGAACAAAAGATACACAGGGATTTCACAAAACAGCTATGTCATGTCGTATTAACTCTGCAAAACCCAGATACAATATCACCGCAAAACACTGATCTCGCAGATAACTCTTGATCTCAAATTACAAACATATATCTCCAAGATCAGATTCTCCTTCTCTTCTATATTCCTCCTCCTCAACTCATACAACTCTATGAATTTATATAGGCTTTCTCCTTTACAATGCTTGTCCACTTATTAGCAACTTCCTAACCGACACTTTGAGCAAATGACCCAAAATCTAACTGACATGGTCTAAATGACTCAAAAGCTAACTGACATGGTCCAAATGACCCCAAAACCCACATACTGCGGTACATTCAACCCAAAAATACATATAATAATCTTCTTTGCACCCAACTTTACGCCTTTTGCAGTATCTTATGACTTGTCGCGGCATCCACAATCCTGCTATGCTAACTTACTAGGCCTCCTGCCAACAGGCCCCCAACACAATCTTCTAGCTTGCCCTCGAGCCACGTTAGCATGACATAGTGTACTCTAACACTGCTATGGTTGAACTATATTTCTGGAACTGTTCTTGCAGTTTGGATCGCGTGGTGTTGTACTACTCCTTCTGCTACATTGATTATCGATTCCCTATCATGTGCTTCTCACCCAAAAGTGGTCATTGCCCAACCTGCTGTCATGTACCTTGCAAACTCATCCTCGAGTCTTGAGGGATCGATTGCATATGGAGAAGAAGTTTGTGAATAGCGTCGAGGTATGAAACAGGCCAGCGGTTCGAGCACATCTATTTCGCACCAGTAAGCACATGCTACAGGGACCAGTAGCACCCCCATCCTTTTTGTTGTCGCAGGGACCAAAAGGATTCAAAATATCACCACCTGCCTAGACATCTCGGAAGGGACTTCAGGCTTGTAACTCCCGAGTATCTGTAGCATGGATTTCTCCAAGCGCTCATGCACACTTGTCGTTCAGGCCCTTAGCATGCCTAGTGTGCTAGCACACGAAATGAAATGGATCATTTCCATAGCCTCCTTGGAATTCCTAACTTAGTTAGATGCCTGACCCTCTCACAACATAACTACCTCTCGATTGGAAATACCTCTGTGCTCTAATATCCTCTAGTTCCTATATTTATACATTACCTTCGTCCAGGCATCTGCCTCAACAATCATTTACACCACCTGTTCACGTAAGATGCTAATCATATCATTTCGCTGTTCTGTGTGAGTATGAACCTGACTTTGACATGCGGCATGGCAGCCATACTGCCGCCGGCTGCTAGTCGTGCAAAAGTGTGCAAACCATCATCCCATGTGCCATCGGCCATGCTGCCATGGTGTACTCTTCGTGCCAATCATGCGTGCTTCTGGCGGAAACCCGAGCCGACTAATAATCATACCTTCCAAAAGAAAAAGTTTGGTTTGCTAATAATTCATAATGATTCCTGATTTGACCTAGTCGTGACCCTGCTACTGCCGCAGACTATTCATAACTTACGGCACAAGTTTCCCTTCTTGCGCATTCCTATTCCTTTCGGTGCACCATCCTTCCACCATTCAACCTACAAGAATTTTTTTTGGCTGATGTGACTCATGCATCACGTTGCTCCAAGCCCGACCGATAGGGATTCAACCTACTGCCATTAATCAACTTTGGGAGCATTGCTCTGTCCAATTGCTGCAACTGTATTGTGCCTCCTGAAGTGATGCTACTGATGCCATATGGACCAAGCCAATGCACTTGCAATTTTCCTGGGTGTTTCATACACTTACTATCATACAACAACACCAAATCACCCTGCTGAAATTGTTTGTTTTTGGTGTGGCGATCATGCCAAGCCTTATGGCGATCCTTCTCCACATTTTTGTGGAATCCTGAGATAAAACGATCTTCTTCCACTTGTACTAACTGCGCTAAACGTTCTTCTAATGCTACTGCAACATCTATACCTGTCACTGCCGCTATGCGTAGACTCAGAACGATGTACTCCATTGGCATAATCGCTTCTTGCCCATACACTAGCTTGAATGGTGTCTATCCTGTCAATCCTTTTCACGTGGTGCGATACGCCCACAAGACTGTTGGGATTTTTAGATCCCATTCATCACAGTTCGCATTGCCCACCTTTGTCAGTGCATGTTCCAAGATCTTATTGAAAGCTTCCACTGTACCATTTTCCTACGGATGATATGGGGTACTCTTCTTGTGTTGTATCTACAGCTCCTCCATCCATGTGCTGATGGTGTGATTGAGAAAGTGGTTGCCTTGGTCACTCAACAATATCTTGGGGCAGCCGAAGCGAGTGACGATATTGTCGAACAAAAACCGCACGATTGTGGCCACAGAACAATAAAAAACTAGTGTTGCTTCCACCAATCGTGTCAAATAATTTGTCGCTATGATGATGTATCTTGTACCAGTGCATTTCCCCAATGGATTGATTGGTCCCACAAAATCCACAGCCCATTTTTCAAAAGGCTGCAATGTTAGCTGAAGCATCGGCGACATCTCATCCCTCCTGGATGGATTTTCGGTTCGCTGACAAACATTGCAGAACTGTGTATAGTCTGTTGCATCACTATGCAGCATGGGCCATAAGAGTCCCACACGAAGCACCTTCCTGGCAGTCGCGCGACTGCCATAGTGCCCTCCAGCCACTCCTGCATGTGCTTATGCCAAGTTCTACCCTTGCTCATGAGGCAAAACACAATGCCGTAATATCTCATCTATGCCCAATTTGTATAACTCGCCTGCAATGAGATGGAAATCTAAATCCTTGACTACCAACTGCTTCTTCTAACGAGTGGTGAATTCTTCTGGTGCGGTACCTATTGCCAAAAACTTAATGATGTCTTCAAAGTAGCCATCGGCTACTTCGACCTTAACAGTTGTGCTTCAGGCAACCCATCTTCAATGTTAGTGGGCTCCTCGCCTATTTCAATCCGTGACACGTGATCACGGCCAGCATTCAACCGCCCTGACTTCATAATCACTTCAAAATCAAACTCCTAAAAAAGAAGTAGCCATCGACATATCTTCCCCCCCAACATAGGCTTATTGACCAGGTATTTCAATGAAGAGTGGTTGGTGAACATCTTAAAATGTCCTCCCAATATGTAATGTTGAAACTTCTGTAGCGCATACACCATTGCCAGGCCTTCCCTCTCCATGGTGGTATAATTTATTTTTTGCTAATGATAACTTCTGACTTGCAAAAGCAATGGGGTGATCTAGATCCCCCTCTCCTGGTTGGGAAAGCACCACACCCAGTGTGATCGATGATGCATCGACATGGACGTGAGATTCCTTACTCTAGTCCGGAAATACTAGTATCGGGGCCGAAGCCATCTTAGCCTTCAACATCTCAAAACTATCTTGACATTCAAGGCTCCATTGAAATGTCGCATCTTTCTTCAATAACTTCTCCATAGGGGCGGTGATCACTGCATAACCCCTGATGAACTTGTGATAATAGTCGGTGTGGCCCAATGTCTCTCTCAACTACTTAATAGTAGTCGGTGGTGTCAAGCTCAAAATGAGCAAAATCTTTGCTGGATCGACTAACAATACCTACTTGCACATGATGTGACCCAGGAGTATGTCGAATGGTGCACAAAAGATGCACTTCTTCAAGTTCAACGATATCTGATGTTGTCTACAACGCTCCAGCATCAACCGTAGGTTCTCCAAATGATTGCGGATCAACCCATAGACTATCCAATCATCCATGTATACCTGCAATAACTTCTGAATAAAGTCCTTGAACGTAGCAACAACGACCCGCACAAATATTGCAGGGGCATTCTTCCACCCAAATGACATTACTGTGTACTGAAAACAACCCCATTCTGTCACAAAAGACATCTTGTGGCGGTATTCCTTTGCAATGCGGATTTGATGATAGCCTGAAAACCCGTCCATGAAAGGATACATCTCTTGGCCATCCACTCCTTCTAGTACTTCATCAGTAAACGGGGTTTGAAAGGGATCATGCAAATAGGGATCATTCAACTTCCACAAATCGACACAAATGCGCACCTCGCCAGTCTTCTGGTCCTACACCACCATAGAACTGATCCATTCTGACTCCTTAACCGGTTCAATAATACTAGCATCCAACATGCGATCAAGTTCTACCTTGACCCTCTCCTTATGGAGCAGATTCAGCCGATAAGGTCACTGCCAGATTGGTTTAGCATCTGGTTTCAACGGGATCTTCATTTCCCCTATATCGCACAAAATACCTTTCATCTTAGAAAGCTTGGTAGGAAAGAGGTCTTGAAATTCATGCAGTAGGTCAGTGACCTTTCCCATCATCTCATCATCCCAATAGTCTCCAACATTCACGAACTTGGGAGTGGTGTTAGTCCCAATATTGATCTTACAATGCTTAAAGGGCTAGCTACTCGGATCACTTGGTGCATTAGGTGGTACCGCATCGCGACTTCCTTTGGACTCCGAAATATTGACATTCCGTGGATCATCACCATCTTCGGGCCCACCAATGATATTATAACATTCCATCAGAGATTGCATCTGGTGGTGCATAGGTGGATCCACAGGATATGCCATTGGAACAAATCTTAGAACTACATAGTGGATGAGTTGCAGAGCGTTATGGACATCCGGGTTGGGATCAACAAAACTGAATGTATGAGTAAAGTAAGTTGTCAAATCCAACCAAGTAGTGATTTCTCCCCGCAATTCTGCTACAGTATACCATGATCACGACATTTCGTCCAAAGTATGGATAAATGCATGGACCCACTCATCTCTTGGTCGTGATGCCCATAATGTCTAACACTCCATCAAATGAGTTCCAGGGTTATGCCGACCATCATACTTCCCTGTATGGTAGACCTCAGTATCGCTGAAGCGAACCATCAGCAATCTCCTGCATTGCGGCCATTCGTCAATTGATTTCTTATGAGTTTCCCACCAATGTGCTAGAGAATCCTTCAGTGCTTCCTCCAATTCCAGCAGTCACTGTGGTTTGGAAACTCTTTCATCGAACTCTATCAGAAAGTCAGACAGCCCAGGAATCCCCTTGTATACTGGTAGCATAACGGTTTCAGTCGCAATGCGGCATAACGACTACGTGACTAACCTGCACTTGCAGAGCGACACCTCATGCAAGCGGTTCGGCCAATGTTCTAATGCATCATCAGAGTTAGAAGACGCATAACTGTCACTGCACCATTCTAGCTCACCGTTGGCAGTCAGATGAATATAATCTTTAGAAATATTGAATGCATGGTCCCATTCATTAGGATCTTCATCCTTCACTCGCTCAATGTATCTGCGTCCTTCAGCCGGATCCAACGGGGCTATGACTCTGAGATCATAGTTTTCGAAAGTCATCATCCACTGCTTAAATTTAATTACAACTCCACTGTCGTTATCCCATCCAATCCCCAGCAACGCGAGATAAGAGATTCCTCCTTCAACCACTTCGATGATTGAAAAGGTATTTGGATGATCCACGGTTGTCATTTTTGTTGTCGACGTTTCGAATCCCAAGCTGGATTCATCATCAGGATAGAATATGTTGTAAAAAGTTGCTCACCTCGTATAAATAGTTAGGGATGCCTTCTCATCTTTTCATCTTTTCATCTTCGTCTTCTTCATCTTTTCATCTTCAACAACGATGTTTCAGCTTCAGCACCAAAGTACTAAAAATTCATTCAAAAATTTCTATTCATTCATAAACGTAAACCATTCACGCTTGAGACCCTAATTCTAGAAATATCATCTTTGATTAATTAATAATAATCATTAAATTAATGATTATTAAAAGACCTTTACTAATGAACTAATACAACCATATAATAATAAAGGTCTAAAATAAGAAAAATACTAATAAAAAATAAAAAGGGTCTCAATGGTCGTTAATTAATAATTGATTATTAATAAAAGGCATCACTTCTAGAAAGATATGACAAGTGTAAATAATCATCAAATTATCCTTAAAAGATTAACACATTTAAAAATAATCAAGAAAAATTATTATTAAAATCATTAAAAAATATAATCTAAGGATATGTCTCATTAATAATCAATTATTAAAAATAATGGTCCAATGAATAATTGATGAATGACAAGTGTAAATAATCATCAAATTATCCTTGATAATTAAAAATTAACAAATCTAAAAATAATCAAGAAAATTTTAAAAAATCATTAAAAAGTATAATCCAAGGATAATTAAATGACCTTTACAATAGGAAAAATAAAGCTATATAGTATTTATATCTCTAAAGGTCTCAAAATCAACACGTCTCATCAATTATTAATAGTTAATAATTGTTAATGGTCCTTATATAAACAATGAATGAAAAATTAATGATAGTCTTTATACAAAAAACTCACAGATGAAATGGAAAAGATGAGTCGGAGGCTAGTGATACTGACCAAAGAATGTGAAAGTTATAGAAACATACCTGATTTTATCCATTACCTTCCTTGTTTACCAGAGGTAGCCATCTCTCTTATTTCAAGTGATAATAATTTTTCTTGATTATTTTTAAATGTGTTAATCTTTTAAGGATAATTTGATGATTATTTACACTTGTCATATCTTTCTAGAAGTGATGCCTTTTATTAATAATCAATTATTAATTAACGACCATTGAGACCCTTTTTATTTTTTATTATTATTTTTCTTATTTTAGACCTTTATTATTATATGGTTGTATTAGTTCATTAGTAAAGGTCTTTTAATAATCATTAATTTAATGATTATTATTAATGATTATTATTAATTAATCAAAGATGATATTTCTAGAATTAGGGTCTCAAGCGTGAATGGTTTACGTTTATGAATGAATAAAAATTTTTGAATGAATTTTTAGTACTTTGGTGCTGAAGCTGAAACATCATTGTTGAAGATGAAAAGATGAAGAAGACGAAGACGAAAAGATGAAAAGATGAGAAGGCATCCCTAACTATTTATACGCAGGTGAGCAACTTTTTACAACATATTCTGTCCTGATGATGAATCCAGCTTGGGATTCGAAATGTCAACAACAAAAATGACAACTGTGGATCATCCGAATACCTTTTCAAACACTTCGATGATGTCAAAGTCAGCAAAGGTATTCATGCCCTCAATGCCCACCACTAGCCATGGAACTCTCCCAATCGGTGTCACCTTAGCATGATTAGCTAATCGGAGCTGTACAGGAGACCATCTCAATGGGGGGCTCCCAATTTTTTTCCATGCCTGCTTGGTTAAGATGTTGACATTCGAACCAAGATCCAGAATAACCGAATCAACATCATAGTCCCCAATTTGTATGTTCATGCGCATCTCCTTACCGGTCTTCCATCATTGTAAGGAGTTTACCGTGGATTCTTTCCGTCCCCTGGTTGGTCGTTGCAGCAACCCCTCAATCTCAGCTGGAGCAGTAGGATCCCTTGCCAATAATAAGCAGCTCTCAATAATTTTTTTCAAAGTTCCAGACGACACCGATAATAGCTTTACTGTGATCATGGTCCATCGCATGGCATGCTTGAAAGAATGTATCACGCTTGGACTCAATATCAAATAACACCTTCTTTTTCCCTGCCAACCAAATGAGTGGTTGGGAGTTATCCCCTATGGTCACTACACCTCTACAAGTGATCACTGCGATAGCTTCATCTTGTGGCCTAGGCTTCACCGAAATTGTTGCAACACTCGCACCCTGAGTCTGGTCCAGCGGTGGATTCCTTGGTTGGTTCACATGTGGATTAGCATTCTGGTTTGGGCGTTGGTTTTGGTTTTGCACCAGTTGCTACACTTGATTCTCTACTGTCTGCTGCACCTAATTTTGATTCTGCAATTGTTGAAGGTTTCCTGCCTTCCATCACGCAATCAATTGTGGGAAGTTCTCCACTGTATGATTTGTAACAAAGCAAAATGTATAGTGTGTCTACAATAGTGGGCAATCTCGCTGGTAGTGTCCCCATACTGCACAGTGATAACATTGAACAGGTTCGCGGCCTCCTTGTCCTCCTCCACGACCAAATCCTCCGCCGTGTCCACCTCAGAATCGTCCCTACTGTTGGTAATGCGGTTGATTGTACTGTTGCGGCATCAGATTTGGTTGCATGCCTTTCCCTTGTTGTGCATACTGCGGTTGCTGAACATACTCTGGCTGCTGTGGAGCCATTTGGATTGGAGCATATTGCGGCATAAACTGCTACGGTACAAACTATACCTGTGGTTGAGGTAGTGCCTGGGCTACCTGCGGTTGCAGCAGCGGTTGTTGTACGGAACACTGGTCATCCTTTACATAGAATGCATCATACGTTCTCTCATGAAGCAACCCATATGCCCGACAATCTTTTTCATCATGTCCCATAGCTTTACAGAACGTACAATACAGATTCATTGGTTTCATGACCATCTTCTGCATGTATGCGCATTCCTCTTGGCGGTGCCCATATACCTGACAAACGCGACACCATGGCATGCCACCACTATTCAATGGTTTCGGTGCTCCTGAAACTAGATAATTACAGAAGTATGGGAAATTATCCTTAGTATGTCCTTCTCCTCGACATCACGTACACCATACTTCTTCACGCTGCTCCTTGCCATTCTTAATACCTTGTAGCTGTATGGTCAGGTTAGCCAGGTGTGTCTGAATCTGCGACATCCCAACTTCGTTTTCACTAATTGGCGATGCTTCCAAACGCATTGCAATCTCCATAGCTTCACTAAGCGTTGTAATGTTATGTTGCATCAGCGGTAGTTGAATGTGCGGAAGTAGTTTCTTGAAGAACCATTTTTTATGTTGAACAGTGCTCATATCAAAACTAACCCTTGCCATTAGCATTTTGAATCGCTGGTCAAAACCCACACTATTTCATTGGGATACTACTTAATCTCTTTCAACTCTGTAATGTACTATGCTTTCGACTTGGGTTTTTTGAATTCTGCGATAAATCCATTCTTGATATCATCTAGCATCTTCTCCGGAGCTCCTGTACGAACTAGAACAAACTTCATCAACCAATCTAGTGTGCGACCTTGTAGAGTTGTCGCTAACTGTCCTTTCTTAGCATTATCATCAGTAATCTGCTTCACGGTCCATACCGCTTCACATAAAAACCAGTACTATTTAGGGTTATCTATCCCATTTCTATGGAACAGTGGCAACTTCGCATCCTTGCCTGCCATTCTAGGATTTCTTCCTCTAGTTGTTGAACTATTAGGGATCAAGTTTTGTTGACATGGTGGTGTCAAGGTTGTGTTTCTCACTGGTTGATAGATAGTGATCAGAGGAGTGGGTACACTACTATTGGGGTTTTGACTTGCCTATATCATAGGTGTAGCCTGGTTTTCCTTGTCCGGATTGTGAGGTCGCTTCGTCCTATTTGGTCTTCCTTCGCGGCCTTGTGTTTCGATCGTAGCAGGACCTTCTTCTTCTGTCAAAACCTTGCTCCTCCTCTTGTAAGACCACTCTCTTCCTCGGATTCACTCACAGTCTCATCATGACCTACACCCATCTACCCCTTATTATTCCATGTACTGCCCCCTTCTATTGCGATACCAACGGCCTCCACCCACTAGGCTATTTACTAATCCAGATGCATCTTCAATATACCCTTCTCACAAATAAGCATTTTAATGGACAGTTGAAGCGATAGCAAAATCCTTCCTTGGGGTCCATAGAAGAAAAATATTTCAGCTTCACTATAAGACTTTTGGTTATCAAGCGCAAATTCAGTGATATAACCTTCCAATATGCTATCGAGCCAAACTTCGACATCCCGTGACACCTTGTTGTCCACTTCCTGCAGCTCCTGGATCAACTTTGGGGTCCAAGTTGTTGGCTCACCACCTTGGAAGTTCCTCTTCTGAAACATCAAATTTGCCAACCACTCATACAAGATGACTGGAAATTCATAGAAGAAATATTGATGTGGACCATCGTGAATATATCTTTCCACCCACTGATCTACTATCAGTCGAGTGTTTTGGCTTTCTTCTTCGGCAAATTCCTGCAACTTCTGATAGAACCATCTTTCTATTTCTGGTTGCGTCGGATGCCACAACATATCCTCCTTTCACTTTGCACACAGTGCCAACAACGGAACCATTTGTTGAATCAAACCCGGTCGATAGGGGTTTCGCTCACTGTCGACATCTAAACCACGGCGATCTCCCTAAGGATCGGCCCAGACAGTTTTTACCCCGTCCAGCAACACCTGCGGAGCATATGAGGTCTCACTCGAGATGTTCAAGGGAGAGTCGACAGAACCATTTTTCCGCCGAATGAAGGAGGATGTTGCGGCTCAATTACTTAGACTTATTGCGACATTTCAGAAGTAGATCTTTATTCAATTATCTTTGACATTATTCATATTCATAACATTATTCAACAAAAATATTCATCGCAAAAAATACAACAATAAAGCACTAATTGCAGCAAGAAAACATAGCATCATTCATATATTGCAACATGCATTACCATAATGAACAGAAGATACACAGGGATTTCACAAAACAACTATGTCATGTTATATTAGCTCTACAAAACCCAGATACAGTATCACCACAAAGCACCGATCTCGTAGATAACTCTTGATAAAAAATTAGACATATATATCCAAGATCAGATTCTCCTTCTCTTCTATCTTCCTCCTCCTCAACTCATGCAACACTATGACTTTATATAGGCTTTCGCCTTTACATTGCTTGTCCACTTATTAACAACTTCCTAACCCACACTTTGAGCAAATGACCCAAAATCTAACTGACGTGGTCTAAATTACTCAAAATCTAACTGACATGGTCCAAATTACCCAAAAACCCGCATACTGCAGTACATTTGAGCCAAAAATACATAAAATATTCTCCTTTCTGCCCAGCTTTCTGCCTTTCATGGTATCTTTTGACTTGTCGCCGCATCCAGATGCTGCGATGCTGACTTACCAAACTGCCTGCCAACAGGGACCCTAGAACAATAAAATACTGTTCTTACGGGAAAACCCGATGTAAGTAACGTAAGTGGTCCATAAATGGATCAATAGTAATGTAAAAATGTAATGTATGGTAGATGATTAATAGTTACATAGGTTTGGGATTTATATAAGCCCGTCATGCACATTTTCGTAAAAGGGCATGACTATTGAATTTAGATAGTTTTTAATTATAATAAATTAATATTAATATTATTTTATTATTTTATTGTTACATTTCCTCTCTCTTATAAAGGATTTGTCCTCAAATCCTTATAATTTTTATGTATTGCTTTTTGTTGTGTCGTAGTTGACGACACATGTCGATACGAACGTTTAAGCATCGATCATAACTTCTGATATGTGGAGGGATCAATCCATCCCAAGTTGATTTGTCGATGATTATCGGGATTCCGTACTGATATGTCATTGGGAGCTTTGATCACCTTAGTACCTTTATCTTCCGACATTTCTGCCTTTTTAGGGTATCAGTTTTTATGGTTGGAGTGCCGATAGGGAATTTTCACACTATAAATTTCTTTTACAAAAGTTGTCTCTTGATCATTGCTCTGATTTGGAAGTTGTATTTTCATCCCTTGAGGTTTTAAGGTTTCGTCTTGTGTTTTTTCCAACTTGTTCTCCAACTGTATCTTATCCTTTTGAAACTTCTTAATCGCTGCTACATGTGATTTCCTAACTTCTTCCAACTTCTTAAGTTGTTCTTTAAGATCCTCATTATGACTTCTGATGCAGCTATTTTCTTCCTGCTTGTCTAGAAGTTTCCCTTCAATGTTTTCCATAGATTATTCTATCTTTTTGCTAATTTTCAGTTTCTTAATTTTTGTGACTAGTATCTTGTTATTATTTCTTAGTCTGAAAATTTCTTGAGCATTGTTGGATAATGCTTTATTATTCTTTGCAATCTCCAATTTGTGTGCCTTTTTACAGTCGTCATTTTGTGTTTGAAGATCTTGTATCTGTTGTTGACATTGGTCGACCTTTGATTCTTGATCTCCTAATTTATGCCGTATCTTCTTCAGATCTTCATCCTTGTCATTAAGGATCTTGTTCAAGCGTTTTATTTATGCTTTGTATTTAATTATTTCATTCTTTATATCTTGATCTTCTAGCCTCTGATTGAGTTCATTTTCGGTTCTTAATTCATCAATTTGTACATACAATTTTTCTATATAACTTTCCTGGTCAGAGATTTTTTGTTCATCAAACTTTATTTGTAGCTTACGTATTTCAATTACTGCTTCAAATTTTGTAATCATGTCGTGTAAATCTTCATTGTCTCTTTGATAGTGCTTTAACTTGGCTTCTAATTTTTCTATATGTAGTCGCAAACTAGCTTCCATGGTCTTCTTTTGAATTTGATTCCTTTAGCGATATATAGTCTCTAACTTCTTTAGCGATAAGTTGTCTTCGACTTTTTTGATGATAGAAGGTCTTTGAACTCCTTGACTAGTCTTCCTTGACTTCTTTTTCGACAATAAATATCAAGTCAAATAACCTTTTTTTTTCCAAAATTAATTATTATAAAATAATTTATTTTTATTTTTATTTTTTATTTATAACAATAATAATTAATTAATTAATTAATAATATTATTATATTAATGTTTTATAAACTATATATATATATATATATATATATAGGTTTTTTTTCCAACAAACTAATTTTTAGTCATATAATAACTAAACTCATCCTAATTAAGGTATGAGTTATAATAAATAATGGTTTCTTTATAAAACCAAGGCTAGTTTATAAAACCAAGGTTGGTTTTATAAAACCACAGGATGGTTTTATAAAACCAAGGCAATGTGTGGTTTTATTCTTCTCCTTTTTTATGCGGTCTTCTTTCTTGGTCTTCTTTCTTGTTCTCTCTCTTTTTTAACTTCCCTTTTATTCCCTTCTTTTTTTTTCCCTCTTTTAATAATTTTTTTTTCTTTCAATAAGGATGGCTAAAAGCCTAATGTAAGGTTAAAAACCTAGATCTCAAAGAAACTTTGACAATTTGGCCACAAGCCGGAATCAACAATCTCTGATACCACTGTAACAGTAAAATGTTGTTATTACGAGAAAACCCAATGTAAGTAATGTAAGTGGTCCATAAATGGATCAATAGTAATGTAAAAATGTAATGTATGGTAGATAATTAGTAGTTACATAGGTTTGGGCTTTATATAAGCTCGTCATGCACCTTTTCGTAAAAGGGCATGACTATTGACTTTAGATAGTTTTTAATTATAATAAATTAATATTAATATTAATTTATTATTTTATTGTTATAGACCCCTTAGAAAGGGATCTCTGAATCTATCTGCAGAGTTAAAATTTAGTAAATTGTACAAATTCATTGTCAAAATTGTAATTTTCCATTGTTGGAGTGACACAACTATAAATGACCAATTGTTATGTGGTCATTTTTAGTTTAGGTTTGTGGTACTTGCGATATCTAAGCATGGGATGGTTTTTATTAATGCATGTATCACAAATGTATTGAAAATTAATTATGATACCTTGGGAAGGATGCAAAGCTTATAAGCAAATTGCTTATGCTCCAAGAACAAAAGAATATGTATAAGGTCGTTAATGTAAGAGATGAAAATTTGCTTCATGTATTAATGTTGAGCTATGACACATGAGAGATTCTAAAATATACTAAATTCTAATACTACAGATTCTAGGGGGTCTCTGAATCCATCTACAGTGTTAGAATTTAGTAAATTGTACAAATTATTTGTCAAAATTGCAATTTTCTATTGTCAGAGTGACACAACTAACAATGAACAAATAATTGACCAATTCATATTGTTAGTGTTATTGTTATGTGGTCATTTTTAGTTCAGTTACTTGTTATATAGTCATATATTTTATCCCATGATCCAATTGGCCATTTTTAGTTGGCTCACTCAAGTTTGGCCATTTATACCCTGAAAAAACTATGGTGACTATTTTTTTTGGTCTACTAGTTATTTATCTCTCATTTTATACTAGTGAACTCATGGTGTACTTCTATTCATCATTTGAATACTTTAGTCTAGATCAATCAGTAAGATTCTCCTAGATCAAACCTCCCCACTGGAATATTTTAGACCACCGAAAGCATGGAATTACTTAGCAAATAAGTGAGGGTGTAACTCCCTCATCTTTCTTGTATATATCCATAATGCCTTGCTTGGATGTCATTCCTTTAATCCTCACACAAAGATATTCCACATGTCCTGTTCGCGAATATATTTCCCTCCTTTCAAGAATGACATCTTCTTGCAACTCATCAAGATACTCAGGAGAAAAATCATCAACAGAAGGAACTTGATGTCCTCTTGATCCATGATCATAGGAGGTTCACAAAAATTCAAGTTTTCCACTCTCACAACTGAGTACATCTGCATATATCTAGGAAAATCTAACCAGAAAGCATTATTACCAACCTTGTAAAAAATTGTGAAAGGACCATACCTAATTGGTTTGATCCTTTTACCTTCACCTTCAAGTCGGTCTTCACTTATATGAATCCAAACATGATCACCTACCTGGAAATGATGATTCACTTGATTCTTTCCATGTCTTTCCTTGTACTTGGATTGGATCTTCTCCAATTATTCATATACTGCATGGTACCAATTGGATCTATTGGATGAACTTCAAGGCCATGTTTGCATCAACTTGTCCATCTTCCACATAATTTTTCCCATACAAAATGTCCAAAGGAGACTTTGGAAAGTATCCAAAACATGTCTCAAATGGATATATCTGAGTAGAAGAGTATATGGCATGGTTATACACATGTTGTACATAATGCAACTATTCATACCAAAGCTTAGGATGCTTAGTACAATATCCTCGGAGTAGATATACCACACTTCAGTGAACTACTTATGTTTGTCCATTAGCTTTTGCATTAAAAGTTGTGCTCTCCTTTAACTTGGTGTCAACAAGTTCCCACAATGTTGACCAAAAATTCCCAAGGAATTGATAATCTCAATCATATACAGTAGATGCGGGTAACCAAAAATGAACCTAAGCATTTAGAAAGAACATATGAGCAGTCAAATTTGTTGTCACATGCTTTTTACAAGGCATCAAGATGCACATCTTACTCAACCTATCCACAACCACATACAAGCAATCATGACCTTTTCTATACATAGGAAAACTTCCCACAAAATCCATAGACACACTTTCCCATGGACAAGAAGGTACAAGGAGTGGAGTGTACTACAAGCCCAAATTTTTGTTACTTTGCTTACTAGTAGCACACATAATGGATCCCTTTACATATTTGGATACAGTTTCAATCATATGATGCGGATAAAAATACCTATGTAATTGAGCTACTATTTTTCCTACACCAAAGTGACTAGAAATAAGAGAAGTATGAGCTTCTCTAATCATACTCTTTCACTTTGTGGAATACAAACTTTGCCAAGATGATACAATAACTTCTCATGAATATTAGAGTCCAATTCTTCAGTTTGTGTGCCATGCATTGAAGGTTCATACACATATTTATAGTCTCCATCCTTAGCATATTGTTCCAAATAACTTTAATGATCCAAAGGACTATGTTGTCAGATAATAGATGCATTTGTTGGAGGTCTTGATAACATGTATGAAACTTTATTATGAATACCCTTATTGTATTTGTTGAATAAGTGAAATTTCTATAAAAATACCATCCATCTGAAGTGCCTTGATTGTTGTATCTTAGTTTGTGATTGTAGATATTGTAATGGTTGATGATCATTATTTATGGTTGTTTATTTACCCATTAAATAATGTTTCCAGTTCTCCACACTTTGTACTAATGCATACAACTCTTTATCATATGTGGGAATTAATTCTTTAGAGAAAATTTCGTAATGATAGTAGATTGGTTTCTTATGTTGCATTAAGAATTCCTCCATGGAATAAGCACTAGCATAGTTTCAATCTCAAATGGTTGTTGTAGATAAGACCATACAAGCACTATGCTATATTGATCTTCTCTTTCAAAGTGTTGAAGGATTCTTTCTCTTTGCCTCCCCACTAAAAGAATTGTTTCATGCTTATCAAAGAATGTAAAGGAGAAGCAATTAATGAGAAGTTAGCAATAAAATTTCTCCAGTATTTGGATTCTTCCATGAAGATTCTAACTTATGTTAGGATTGTGCCAATTCTTAATGCCTCAACTTTAGAGGAATCAATACTCAATTCACCACCCCTACAATGTAGCCCAAATAATCCAAATATGTCTTTCCCAACTCACATTTTGACATCTTCAAATACAATTTATCCCTTGCTAAGACATCAAGGACTTGATTAACATGCTTGAAATGATCTTCCAAAGTTCGACTTAATATAATAATGGCATCTAAGTAGACTATTACAAAGTCATCAATAAATGGCATAAACACATCATTCATAACCTGCATGAAGGTGGCAGGAGCATTACAAATCCCAAAGGGCATAACCATCCATTCAAAAAAACCTTTTTCAGTTTTGAAAGAAGTTTTCCAAATATCATCTTCATGGATCCTGATTTGTTGATAACCACTTCTTAATTCTAACTTGGTGAAATAAATTGCATTCTTTAAATTATCCAAAATATTATCAATATGAGGAAGAGGATATCAATTCTTTACCATGATTTTGTTCAAATCTATGAATTCCATGCACATCCTCCTTGTACCATCTTTCTTTAGTACTAATAAAGTCAATGAACCACATGGAGGAAACGTGGTCAAATGCCCCATCTTTTGAGTAACTCTTGAACCTGCTTCTTGATTTCTACATTTTCAATCACTGATGATCGATACATACCAATATTCAAAAGAGAAGAATCTTTCTACAAATGTATCTCCTATCAGATTCCCCTTTTAGGAGGTAATTCATTAGGTTCTTAGAATACTAGATCATATTTACCAAAACCTTAACTAATTCATGTTTATGTTTAGGATCAAAACCTTTAAAAGAATCAGATTTATCAACATATTTAGCCTTAACAATTAGGAGAACACAAAATTTACTAGCATTTAGTAATCTCTTCATTTGTTTTGCATTAACAAGATATAAGTTATCTATGATATGGTAATCCTTGATGATGTACTCAATACCGTCCTTGGCGAGATGGTACTTGTTATCCTCTCTAAAAAGGATGGATTTCCTATCAAAAATATAACGACTCCCTAACACAATACCACATATATCAAGAGAAACCAGTACATCCAAATCAACCTCATCAATAAAAGTAGAAGTGATGGAAAACCTAAGTCTAGACTACTTAGTAACTTGCAGTTGTGCATTCTCATGTACCCATCCAAGTGGATATGGTTTAGGATGAGACTTATTTTCCAACCCAAGTTTCCTTACAATCTCCTCAAATATGAGATTGGCCTTTGATCCACTATCAAATAGAGTATTTATTTTAGTGTGTTTAGAGATTAGTCTTATGTGGAACAACTCACTCCTTTTCTTTTCATCATGAACATGTTCAACTTTTGAAGTACAAATAGAAGGAGATTTACCTTGTAATACCATGGCTGCATTTTTCATCTCATCCCCAAAATCAGATCCAACATCATGTTGGACATTAATTGTAGTCTTCGTATCACCCATCTTATTCCAAAACTTCTTTGGTTTGAGTTCTGGATGGAACTTCTAGTATTTGGACTCATCATGACACTCTTTCTTGCAGTGTGAGCATGCAGGCTTACCCTTCTTCACAGTATATTTTTTCTTTCCTTTCCCTTTACCTTTATACTTGTTTTACTCTGGTTTCAAAGTATTCTTAAAAAATTTATCATGAATACTCTTCCCCTTATATTCAATGTGTGTGGCGTGAACACAAACCTCATCTAAGTTAGTAGGATTGAAAATAAGTATTCTATGACGTAAATAACTATGTAATCCTCCTATAAACATGATAATTGTTTCCTGAGTGTAAATAGGAATTCTTGTGTGTACTCTTGTATAATATGACCTTTACCTTGCCTTAATTTTTTCTAGTCCATCATGTCTTGCTGCATGTAGCCTAACGGATAGAATTTATTTTTCAACACTACAATGAATTCATACCAGGAAGAAATAATTTTACATTTTGTGAGAATATCTTCCTGGGTCCTACTCTCCCACCATATGAGTGTGGGGCATGCAAGATGTAGAGTATCCATCTAGATCTTTGCACTATCATCTACAAGCTTATGGATCCCACAATACACCTTGATTTTCCTAATCCAGTTATCCATTTTTTTTTACGTTAAGTTCTCCATTATATATGGGAAAATCAAACTTAACATCAAGTTTCAATAAAGTATATTATGGTCATATTTTTCAAAATGCTTCTTTCGTGCATATGAAGAAGAACTAGAACTAGATGATGATGATGGTGGAGATGGTGGATTTTTAGGAGGGTCACTATTTCCTCCTTCTCCTTTAGCTCTTTCAACTTTAACTGAAGGTACACCTTCTTCACGATATTTATGTTCTCCATAGAGTTATTATACCATAGTCTTCATGGACATCAAATCTTTGAGAAAAGATTCATCTAATGAAAATAAAGTATCGCCTTCACCTTTTGGTGAAGCCATTCTTTGTTTCTGAAAAGCACTTGCCTCGATTCGATTTCTGGATTATATGCTTCAAGTACTCCTTCCACTCTCTTGAACTTAATCCTAGTTAACATTCACACTATGCAATTTCCTGGTTATACATTCTCTGATACCAAACGTGATATGAAAATAAGCTTGAATTGCATGTGCATTCACTCAAACAGTTAACTTTTAAAAGGATTTAATGAATAGAATTAAGAGATAGCATAAGTAATTGAAGTGCATCAAATAAGAATCAAACCACAAAAATATATAAATCAAGTGATAATGGATTTCACCCCTAATGGGATATGTCTTTGAGTCCACTTCTAGTGTGAGATCAATTTATTAAGTCTTCAAATGATACAAATTACATGCATTCTGAGAGAACTTCTGAATTATGTCCATCAAATGCAGCAATAAGCACTATAATTAAATTCCTCTCAAAATATTGAGAAGAATAAGTATAAACACTCCATATAAGCACAAATACCCCTTTTGGCATGTAGTTCAAGACAAAGCACAATGGCACAGTTCACATAGAAATTTGAACCAACCACTATGAATTGTCTCTTCGTTGGAGGAAAATCGTGGTTTTATAGTATAAATACCATGGTTAAAATGGCATAAGGGAATGCCCCTTTTATGGATCCAATCCCACAAAAAATTTCAAATATTATTTTGTTGTTTATTCCCAAAACAACTGGGCGTAGCCCATTGGTAACACGTTGTGGTTGCAAGATGGAGGTTCCGGGGTCAAACGCGCAGACTTTGCTTTTGTTGATAACAACAAATTGTGGCATATGAAAAGATGTTAAAGATATGATATAGTTAGACTCTTCCCAAACTTTGGGATATGTGTTAAATATAACATTACATTTCAACCATGTTGTAATAACATGTGCTATGGGATTAGGGACTTAGGCCCTCTATCCCCCCTTTCTGCCACCTAAATAGTGATTCAACTTTAAATAGAAGTTCAATACATTGCATTATAAGGAACAATGCAGGAGGAGTGGTAAGGTGTAGACATTGTGGGCGTGAGGTCTAGGGTTCGATCTTCCCATATCACCCAATTTTTCGTAGATAGCTCTGTAGTGTGTCCAACCAGACTACCATGTGGCAGCCTCTGGTTGGTCCACTTGCTTGCAAACTATCAAAGGAAATGCCATGTGTTGAAATATAATACGTCCACATACCAAATAACTGCCAAATCAATAGTCGAAATCAACTTGTAACCTACCATGTGGCACAAAATGATGCTACCACACAGGCGTATGGTATTTCTGTACAAGCCACATGGCACACTATGGGTGTTCCATATGGCACCCTTTTTTTGCAACTTTACCTATTTAATAAATACTTTAGAACTTGATATCTCGGTTATACCGTGTTCATTTGAGATGAAACATGCATCGTTAGATATCACTCGACGAGATCTACATGTTAGTGTACTTATGTTCAACATTTGAAGACTTAAGTCTGGATGAATCAGTAAGATTCTCCTGGATCAATATCCAAACTGTTGAACATTTACAAATGGACAATCCAAATTCGCCAAGTAGATTAACATCAGATGACATCTTCTGATAAATATAGGTTCTCTCTGAAGTGGTGGTTTTTTTTGACTACAAACCAAAAGGATAGAAGAAGCTGATGTCTTACACTAAGTGAGTGGTTTAAGGTTGACTACAATATCTTGAACTTGGAAACAAATCTGGTTCTCGCTCAGAGGTTCTCTCTAGAACTTATCACAAAGGCTCAGTTTTTCTCTAGAAAATGGTGGTTTGAGGATACCATCTAATGTCTAGTAGAAGCTGAAGTATTCTTCTAAATGTGTGGTTTTAGTCTAACCACAAACTCGAGAGCTCATTCAAATGTGGAACTGACTTGGTTTAGGTTCACTTGTTCTCACTTACTGGTTTCTGACGGTTCACCATTCCTCCCTATTAGGAACAACATGGGGAGTGGAAAGTCTCATGGTAGTTATGAGTGTCAAAACTAGACACATAATACCATGAACTCATAATTACGGTGGAGCATGGCTCTCTTTTATCTTCTAGCTACACCTCTAAATCCGTCCTCCAAAAATGGATGTGGCTTATGCTCGCTTGCTTTGGCTTACTTGAGGATGGCCGTGATTGCTTGTTGTCAGAATGATAAGGCTTCGAAACATGAATCCTAGGAACCTAATCCTTGCTGTTAAGAATATTATTATGTTATTATCTCCCTATTCATGTGAGAAGATGGCCAAGAGTCATAGGTGAATAGGAAAATTCAAGAGTCCAAGAGACCACTTGGAAGATGAAAGCAAGGGTCATTCTCATGTATTAATATGTACATTGATTAATGAGAAATTCGTGCATAATATTTATCTCTATTTGTCATTGTAGTTCTTCTTCTTATGTATTTGGATTTTTGTTAGCCAATCATCTATTTTCCATAATGGGAAACTAAAAGCGATATTAGAGCTATTGTTGGCTTTGATTCCTATGGCATTTTGAAAATATTCTAATAGAAATCCTCACCAGTCTTCCATTCTATGTGTCTCAATTATTCATTTTGCAATTTTCTATTCATACCTGTGTACTCATATGTGAAGGAGTGAAACATACCTACAAACTCTATTTCTGGCATACTCTCTGTACCCGAGTGTTTTCTCTTAGAGACTTGTTCCTTCTGTGAAAACCTAATATGAGCACATTAGAGTCAATCGAACATTGAGGTTGTGTGGATATAGTTCGTGGAGAGCACTCTCTCCTAAAAGGAATGAACCCTAATCAAACTCCAAGTGCATGAATATCATCGTGAAGACATTTGTTTCATTGAAGCTATTTAAAGAATGAATCCTCTTCTAAACACTTGTTGTGTTTAAGTTGTGGTGAATAGGAGCTATGAGTCGATACTAGAGGAGCTACGACTAGTGCGTGTCTTCCACAAGAGCCGTATGTCGCCATTATTTTAAGATCAACCGTCCCCATGAGTCTAATCCATGTCTAGTGTTGTGATTTGAAAGACAATGTTGGGCACTATGTTTTGAGCATTGGGAATCCACATTCAGTGATGTGAACTTCATGAAGACAAGACCCTATCTACTCCTCCTCCATTGGCACATTAATCTTGAACTAGATCAATGACATTTCTCTGTACTTGCATTAAGGAGCCACAACCATTGATGACACCATATTTAACCTGTGATTTTATCTAGTGCTATCATGCCCTAGCATGAATATTGGAGTTGTGTCTCTTTTTTTATTAAAAAAAAAGGCTTGAAGCTGCACGATCCTCATTGAGACCATTCATTGAAGATTGGATAATTTTTTCATTCTAGAAGCTAAATGTTTTGGGTATCATTGGAGTATAAATCATTTTTCTCTAGCATATTCATGACTACAACTAAGCTATAGTTACTTTTTCCCTCGGCCTCCTGTTTTGAAAGATTGGTCCACTAGTGTGGGATCAACAAGCTCACATTCAACTTCTTGGACATATATCACAATGTCATCCCAAGATTTGAGAGTTAATAATATTTCCCAAAGCCTCTCCACCACCGCATGACCATCCACCATGCCCTCTCCCTTGCTGGGTGTTTTGCTGAAATATAGGAGTAAAGTTCATTTGTTGTTCTTTCTCCTTATCTGGATTTGTTATTTTGTTATTTGATTTTTTAAGTAATCAGAAATGTTCTTTTGTATTGTGAGTTATATATATTACTGCTATTGTAAGTTTTTCTAAATAGTAATACTACTACTACTGTCATTTACATAATATTTTTATTGTATGCCTCAACTTTAACATAGGGACCTCGTGGGAGTGTTAAAGTTGAAAGAGATGAAAATTATGTTTTAATGTAGTAGTTAAAAGAGATGAAAACTATGTTTTAATGCTACAACTATACTATCTTGGTTCACTAATTTTGTTGGTGCAAGTGTATTGGGAATTTTTTGTTCTTCATTAGGCCTATGCTTCCATGTTTGGTTTCCCCTTGGTTGGGTATTTTGAAATTCAGATTCCGACAGAACCTAAATGAGGATGACAGGATCACATCTTCCAGGTTGATCCCTTCTTATACAATGATGATAAACTTTCAATTATTGTATGGGACATATGTGGACTACATATCTTTGAGAGAGAGTCTTATTATGTTATGTTGAATTTGTGGTTAGCCCACTTGTTATATTATAGTGACTTTTGTTATGTTTGTTAAATTTTCAGAATTTACTTCAATCTGAACTAGGATCTTAACTGAGAGAACAACATGTACAAAAAACCTACAGCATATCAATCACGGACACAATAATGCAAGCACACAAGAGACACAGAGTTTACTTGGGGAAAACCATAAAGGGGAAAAACCCCAATAACTTCCTTAGAGATAGATAGAGCAATGATACAACCAGAATACAAGAGATAGTCTTCTCCTAGTAGCAGAGCCTCCTCCTCCACAAGTGTGCCTCTCTCCAAAGTGTAAGTGAGAGAATAGAATGTGTAAAATGAGAGAGACACACACTCTATTTATACACTAACTTGACTTGACCTTTACTCAACTAGGTCGGCCTCAACTTAACCAATTAACATAATGCTGACTGGGCCGACTCCCACTAGGGTGGTCTAATAACCCTTTGAACCACATGGCCGACCCCCAATAGGGTGGTCTAATAACCCTTTGACCCACATGACTTATACAGGGCAGACCCCAACAAGGTGGTCTAATAACCCATCAAGTATAAGTTACGACAGTTACAATATAAATGACGACACTTACATATAGAGGAATAATAACATCTCTATAGGAATACAACATACATATATGTGAAATAAATTCCGAAGTTACATATACATCAACACTCCCTCTTAACTAGGAAGGTATTTCTTGATACAGGTCTTCTAGCACAAGTCATCTTCTCTGGATCATCGTCACTGGATAATCATCATTATCACTGCTGTTGCTATCTCAATCAATCTCTGAATCTACTCGTTATAGGAAGTTCTACAGAGACAGTCCTTTTTCATACTGGATGTAGGCCCACCACCTGCAGGTCTTCGTCATCACTGGCCATACTGTGGAATCCTCGGGACTTATTATGTGCATCACAAAACCTTGCAAGAGCATCCCAGGACTTATTACAGGAACACATCCCAACCTATCGGATCTCCCAGGGAGCTATTACATGTGATCCTACCACAAAACCTCGAAATAGAATCCCAAGATTGATTAGGAGCACACAACTCAACCTATCGGATCTCCCAGGGCACTATTATATGTGGTCACCACAAAACCTTGCAAGAGCACCCGATACTTATTACGGGAACACATCCCAACCTATCGGATCTCCAAGGGCGATATTACATGTGGTCATAGCAAAACCTTGCAAGAGCATCCCAGGACTTATTAAGAGCACACAGCTCAACCTATCGGATCTCCCAGGGCGCTATTATATGCCATAGGACAAAACCTTGAAAGAACATCTGCTAGATATCCCAGGGAGCTATTATATGCCAGCGGCCAAGCCTTGCAAGACTATCTACAGATCTCCCAGGGCGCTATTATATGTCCTCCCAGAGCAAAACCTTGAAAGAGCATTTGCCAGATATCCCAGGGTGAAATTATATGCCATAGGAAAAACCTTGCAAGACTATCTACAAATCTCCTAGGGCGCTATTATATGCTCATCTGCACAACCTGATCCATGGCCATGGAGTATCAATCTGATACTCACCATACATCATCCTGATGTATACATGATCATCCTGATCATCATCACTGCAACATCCTGTTGCATGTCATCTGGAGCAACATCCTGAAGCTCGTCATCCATGATCATCCTGATCATATAATGCATCTACTTGAAGCATACCAAGTATCTACCTGATACATATGATCATACATGATCCACCTGATCATACAATGTATCCACTTGATACAAATACAAAAACATGATCCACCTGATCATACCTGATACATATCAACATACATGATCTACCTAATCATACATAGTATCCACCTGATACATATACAAATACATGGTCCAAGCATCCAACATGATGCATATACAAAACATATACAAATGATCATATTGATCATATCCAGCATCCAACATGATGCGTGCATACATATACATATAAATGATCCAACTGATCATATCTAGTATCCAATATGATGCGTACATACATATACATATAAATGATCCAACTGATCATATCTAGCATCCTCCTGATGCATATACAGAGCAGTAACTGGAGCATCGTCCTAATGCTCATCATCCAATGCTTACATCCACAGCCATGTGAAGGATCCTCCTTCCAACATGCTTGGAATGGCTTCTGCAAATGTGTCCATCACTTCTTCCTCGAAGTGTCATCAATCTGAAGAACACCAAGCCTCTCCCTAAAGTACTCGAACTTCACCCTGGCCAGTGGCTTCGTCAGAACATCTACAATCTGCTCATCCATCGCAATGTACTCTACTTCGGCTGTACTCAGTGCTATGTAGGACTGATTCCTGCTAAACCAAGAGATCACACCTAATCCCTATCTGCAGCACTACTTGCCCAACTGAATCAACATAACCCTGCAGGTTAAACTTTTGATTCACATCATACTTGAGCCCATAATCAACTGTACCCTTCAGGTACCTTAGAATATTCTTTACAAACACTAGGTGAACACTCCTCGGATCCATCAGGAACTGGCTCAATGTGTTCATTGCAAAGCAAATATCTGGTCTCGTGTTCGTTAGGTACATCAAGGACCCAATCATCTGATGATACATAGTGATATCAACCGGCTCAGATGAAGCATCACACAGAAGCTTCAAGCTCGATGCCATAGGTGTGTCCATAGCCTTGCAGTCCATCATCCCGAACTTCTTCAGGATCTCTACTGCATACTTACCTTGTCCAAGGAATATTCCATCTGCACTCTGCCACACCTCCATGCCAAAAACAAATAGTGCATCATCCCCAAGTTCTTCAACTCGAACTCGGCAGCAAGCTTCCACTGCATGTCAGCAATCAATCTATCCTCACCTGTTACAAACAGGTCATCCACATAGTAGTATCATTGGATTGCCTTCCTCAACCTTGTAGTGAAGGTTGGAATCTGCTTTACTCTTGGTAAAGCCCAAACTGGATAGAAAGCTGTCTATCCTACCATACCAAGTTCTGCACATATATGACTCCTTGTCATGTGTCTCAGAACCAAGTGGCTGCTCCACGTACACTTCTTCTTCAACTACACCATTCAAGAAAGATGTCTTGAAATCCATATGGTATATCTTCCCTATCATCACTGCAGCTAGAGAAAGTACTGATCTAATGGAAGTGTATCTGGCTACAGGAGCAAAAGTCTCTATGCTACCACCTGTAGCATGATTGATATTGTAACTTCTCTTGGAATTCACTACAGACTCCCCTTCAGGTCTTGGGACTGCATCCCAAACATCTTCGTGATCGACTAGTACTCCTCGATCATGGCATTCTTCCCAGATCCTGGGAACTTCAATATCTTCAATATTTTCAACATATAACTTTGCTGCTGAACAAATGTTGTAGTCCTTCTTTTGTAGGTGATGGTATACAATCTTTCCTATTCAACAAGTTAAATTCCATGATTAGAAAACATCTCATAGTTTTCAAAACAAATTCTTACACATAAAGAAATATGTCATACAGCCATGCAATTATCTTAGCCAATGCTTCAATACAACATTTATCCATATTCTATAACTTTCTAGATGCCTTCAAATCTCTACCAGAACATTGTTAAGAGTGTGCACAACTCCTAACATGTCAGCAAAGAGGTTTCATTCTAGATAAGTAGCAATGGAATGTTGTACAGTGCCATAGGCCACTTACCCATGTATATTAGTATTTTACTATTCATCAATGCAACTATTCTAATATGCACAATACACAACCTAATTCTAGGAGCATAAGCATATACATCATTGAATAACATTATGTAAGAAATGACAATTCAAATACTTATATTTTTTTGGTTGCTGGGTGGACTCCCTCTGAATCTTTGCAACTCCATTCTGATGTGGATTGTGAGAAGTGGTCAACTCCCTCTGAATAACTGCATCCTTGAAGAAACTACTCAAGTGTGCTCCTTTGCTTTCTTGCAGGAACAACTGGAGTGTGCTCCCTCTTGATCTTTGCTTCCTGGATTACCTGTCCTTGAACTTACATCCATCCTTAACTACTATGCATGTTTATTAGTATCATCATTGTGTTATCCTTGAGGTCTCATACATAATCACACATTTATTAGTATAATCTTAATACTATCAAAACACAATAATCTTAAACATGTATAGTCATGATCATTCACAGATAATAAACATTAGTATTCAAGGTTTCAGGGAAGTCTTCTGTTACTCATGCATATTCTTATTTGATCATAGGACTCTTTTGATTAGTTAAATCATCAATGCATAAACCCATGATTACTCAAACCTAGACCTTCATGATTCTTCTGGTTAGTCATATCATCAATTATGGTAACAAACATAATATGCATACAGCCATGACTATTCAAACCTATGACTTCATGAATAATCATTATCAACAACACAACAGTATAAGATCCTACACAAGGTAGGATTCTAGCTTGATATAGGAAAAACATACCTGGATTAGCATGCTAGCTAGTTATGTCTAACATACCCGCATAATGTCTTCTGGTTCTCTTCAGTGACTTATGCTAGTAACCCGCATGTCTCATAGGTTAACCATTGTAGGACCAAGTTATACATACCTTGAAAGTAGATCTTCTATGTGATCGATGACAATGGATGAATCTTTGTCTTCATGTCACCATGATCATATGTTCTTGAAGTAGAACATGATTTGTCTTTCTTGGTTTACCTTTTATGTTAGCGAACAACATAAACCTCATACAACATCACAATGCATTAGTACATTCATAAGTGTCAAAACCATAATCAATAAATATCTTCTATTAAGGTGATACGACAAGTCTAGTAATTAATAAAGATTGTACTGTAATGATATGAAGACAAACATATGATAAACTTAACCATGAAAAATACCTATAAGCCATACCTGTCAAGATTGCTTGTAATCTTCTCATGGAAGGCCTTAGCCTCATCTCCCTCTGAGATAGGAACTTCTTCACTTATGCAGGTGACCAATCCATCTTCTTCTAGGATTAACCCAATCCACTTGATTTGCAAGAACTGGACCTGGAGCTGGATTAGGGTTTGTCAAAGAAACCCAAAAAATTCAAACTTTCGAAAGGATAGAAATATGTGCCTTGATGAGTTGATCAAGTTGGTATATTCAAAATTTGAAAACTGCAAAGTTTCACCCTTCGAAATTGCCTTTTAGATTTTCGAATTCATTGGGGAGGACCGTGAATTAGGGTTTGACTTTCCCAGAGCTTCACCCAACCAAAAGATTTGATTCAAAGCTATAAGCTTCTATTTTTTCGAGGAGCTTCCAACCGTGGTCACAGATTTCCAAAATTCCAATTTTTCAGAAGCCCTAATTTTCGATCTTTCCGATCAAAGTCTCGAACTGGGGTTGATCAAGCCTGGCCTTCTGCCCAACCAAAAAATCTGATCCTGGTCTCTAAATTTTGATTTTGATGAGTAGCATCCAACCGAGGTCTCCGATTACAAAATTTCCAACTTTCTTCGAAGCCCTAAATTCTGGAAGCCATGAATGAAGGTGCTCAAAAATAATTCTGTTTTGACAGAAATATGTACCTGATTGTTTCTGGTGTAACTCCAAACTTTTCGATCCACAGGGTTGGAAAAATGTTCCTGAGATAGCCCTACCTGTTATCTTTCCATCCTGACAGGTCTGACCTCAATTGGATTATCTGAGAGAGAGTTATGCCAAGTGTCGCAAAGTGACCTGTTTATGGGATAATATAGGAGAGTGAACTTGTACGGCGTGCCATGTGTCACTGGTTCAACTTTGGCCTCTGAAAATGTTTCTTGAGATATCCTGATTTGTTATATTTCCATCTCAATAGGTCTGACATCAATTGGATTCTCTGAGAGAGAGTTATGCCAAGTGTCGCAACGTGACCTGTTTATGGGATAATACAGAAGATAAAACTTGTACGGCATGCCACGTGTCACTGGTTCCACTTCGGCCTCTGAAAACTTTTCTTGCGATAGTACAGTATGTGTACTAAATATCACATTTTATGAAATTTCATTTGGAGCTTCCTAGCCCAAGTTATGACCTTTTTCCCAAGGTCACCTGATTTTGACTCAGATCTGGAAGAGGCAGAAACCCTATATTGTATAGATCATAAATCACAAAGTACAATGAATTAGAGGTTTTCCTTTGGAAACAAGGTACATGGGGATCTGATCTTTGACCTGTAAAAGTTTTAGATCCAAAAACTTTTCCAAAATGGATTTATAGAGAAAGTGCTATGATGACTGGTTTTTGCTATATCAAGCCCTAGCATCGTAAGTGCAACAACTGTCATACATGCCATATCATGCCTTCTTTCAGGATAGCTCTAATACCATGTTAAATTTTAAGAATTTACTTCAATTTGAACTAGGATCTTAACTGAGAGAACAATATGTACAACAAACCTACAGCATATCAATCATGGACACAATAATGCAAGCACACAAGAGACACAAAGTTTACTTGGGGAAAACCATAAAGGTGAAAAACCCCAATAACTTCCTCAAAGATAGATAGAGAAATGATACAACCAGAATACAAGAGATAGTCTTCTCCTAGCAGCAGAGCCTCCTCCTCCACAAGTGCGCCACTCTCCAAAGTGTGAGTGAGAGAATAGAATGTGTAAAATGAGAGAGACACACTCTCTATTTATACACTAACTTGACTTGACATTTACTCAACTAGGTCGGCCTCAACTTAACCACTTAACATAATGATGACTGGGCCGACCCCTACTAGGGTGGTCTAATAACCCTTTGACCCACATGGCTGACCCCCAATAGGGTGGTCTAATAACCCTTTGGCCCACATGACTTATATAGGGCCAACCCCAACAAGGTGGTCTAATAACCCATCAAGTATAAGTTACGACACTTACAATATAAATGATGACACTTCCGTATAGAGGAATAATAACATCTCTATAGGAATACAATATACATATATGTGAAATACGTTCCGAAGTTACATACGCATCAACAATGTTGACTTTAAGGTTATACCACTTGTTATGTTATGTTTATGGTTATCCCACTTGTTATGTTATGTTGACTTTGTGGTTAGTCCATTGGTTTTGTTCTGGTTTAGTTATCCATATTTATGTGTTGATTTGTGGTTATCCCTCTTTTGTTTAGCTTTTTCGTTGACCCTTCTTTTAGATATGCAAACTCCTTAATTTGGTTAGTTACCACTTTGGTTTGAATTATAAATCGATGATGTCATGCCTAGCCTAATTGTAAGAGAATCCCTAACATCACTTAGAAGGACCTTCTACGAGGTCCTTGATAGGCTATAAGAACTAGTATAGCCTTTGTTGAGAGCGATGTCTTATGGCACTTTGAGCTCTGTTTTGGCATAGTTGATCTAGGGTTTTCAGGAACACTTGTTTATGACATCAAGGATTTGAATATTGTCTTTGCTTGAGCATTATTTGGTTTTTGGGTCTACTTGCAACATTGAACCTATACTTACTTAGCATTGTCCTTTATCAATCTTTCTACAACAATTTTTGTTTTCCCTCCTTCAAGCACGCGAGTCCATACTACTATTTGGTGTGGCTGCATTATTTATACATTGGCTGTCTTTAACTGTTTGAGGG
Source organism: Larix kaempferi (assembly GCA_027924585.1). Classification (NCBI taxonomy): domain Eukaryota; kingdom Viridiplantae; phylum Streptophyta; class Pinopsida; order Pinales; family Pinaceae; genus Larix; species Larix kaempferi. The sequence continues at coordinate 11,734,330 of BSBM01000087.1, forward strand.
ATACTTTGACATGCTGGTTGATTTTTTGGGGCTTATCTTGATTGTGTTGTACTCCTTTTAGTGGTTGGTTCTTTTGTTGTACTTATCTGTCCTTTTTATCAACATTTATGGTCTCTCTCTCTCTCTTAGTTATGTTTATACCTTAAACTAAGGGCCATTTTGTTCTAGTTATTGACTTGCCTCTGAGAGTGAATATTTGATTTGGAATTTAAAATATGAGTACAAGGAAGGTTCTTCCCATCAGGTAAGTCATCAGATCTGATTTTGTCATATTTCTTCTGTGATTTTGTGGTGTTGCCTGTCTTTGACTTTTGAGGGATACTTTGGCATGTTGGTTATGAAAATGGGCATAACAACCTCAAAAATAAGTGTCTCTCTCTTTATGGAGAGGCAGGAGCCTCAAGCTGCTCTACTAAGGCCTCCCTATAACAGATCACCAGCCTGGCTACTTTCCTAAGCACTCGGGTCCATGTAGGGGCCACACCCACCACATGTTCTTGCATCTCTATGGGCATATGCTCAATCCTATATGTAGGAATGTCATGGGTCAATTGACCCATATTTCCATCAATAGTTCGCATAATGACATCAGTACCACCTGGCTCGGTTGGTCACACATATATCCTAGGATACCCAGCTGGCCTTGATGGCCCCACATTTGCATAAAATGTATGTTTTTAATACTCACACTCATAAAAAATCGCATGTATATGTTTATTACAAAAATCTTAAAAATCAAATAAATTTTAAAAACAATTTTGGTACGTATATCTCCCCAGGATGATCCTGGAGGAAACATAAGCTCGGGATCTCCCTAAAAGTCTATGCCGGCATATGAGAACTGCTCGACTGATGGCACCAGAGGGCTCCACCATCCAAGATAGTCCTCATCAGAGTAAGAAGCACTTGTCTCACCACCTCCCTAATGTAGGAAGATATCACCCCATTGAGTCATCAATGGCTCAGGAGGGTTGAGTACTGATAGAGCCATTCCTGGAATAAGGGAAGAGACTCTCGAAGAAGAAGAAGGTACAAAGTATGTTGTCATATCCAAAGTTCTTCTTCTTCCTATTTTTTCACGGTGTCAATTGGTGTTTCGTGTTTACCAACAGAACGAAACACCAATCAAATATGACATTGTGCAGACATTTCGTGCTAATCTGCATGTAGATCTAGGATGCGAAATGTTGAGTTGCACTACCACCGATCCTGTTTATGGTACTTCGGATCACTTTTAATGGTTTATCTGGACAATAGACACTTGACTTCTGATTTTTCAATACCTAGTACACAGTAGGTATTGATGTAATACTGTACCGACAAGGCTCCAACGCCTCTAAATATGCCCTTGAGGTTTACAACCTCACCTCGGTGGGATAATCATGTTATGAAATAGATGTCATCCACCGTGATATCCATCATCTCCCCTTGGATATTGAACATCCCCTGATATGGATCCTAGTATTTCACAAGCATTTGGAGTAAGTGGGATTGCACTCGCATATTTGAAGTGTGGAAAAACTTGAGGAGCCCACACCTTCTTAAAGACTATAATGTTAACGGATGCCCAAAGGCTACTCTATACATAGCCTCATGCTCTCTTTCCCTCCAAGTGAGCACAATATTTCATCGCATTCATTCATTTTTGCATTAGTTTTTGAAGTTTTTCTTTTTGTTTTGTGCCACCCACGGGTTTTCCTTTCACATAGAGGCAGGTACCCGCGAGTTGATTTCAGTACAACTCACACCTTTTCTGCGTACCCATGCATTTCAAGGAGGCGTACATGTGGGTACACAGACTTAAATTTTAAACCTTAATAAAAACTCCAAAAAATCATTAAAAAACTTTAAAAATGGATCAAAATTGCAAAGCAAAGTGAGATTGGTTACGTCCAAGCGACGGATTTTTATTTGGTCTCTCGAATCGATCGCAATCAACCTATGAAGTCATAGGTATTTTCCTCTTATCCAATGGTAAGAATCGTAAATGTGATTTTCTTTTATTTTGTTACTATTTATAAAATTATTTTTTATTTCTTACCCACTCTCTATAGTTTCAAAATCTCTTTTTGTTAGTTTTCATAATCTTAATGACTAACTCAAGTTGTTTTGACTAGGTCAAAGTACAAGAAGGCACTTTCTCACTACTATGTTCATACCGGTTTTTTATATAAGGTTTAATTTCCTACGACATGTCAATTAGATCATTACATTGACTCTATATTTCATCATTTTATGGCTTAGGATTTCGTTTATTCACCATGGACTACAATTTTTACCCCTTTTTTTACCTTTCACCATCGTTGTTTCTTTCATGGATTGGACCTTCCTCAACATGGGTTACCCTAGCTATGGAAACTTTGTCATATCGGAGCCCGTACCGTCGTTTGATAATTTTTGGGAACTTACTCATTATGCATCATTTTTCTATTTATATCAAGTTTCCCATCCCTATGGAGTTCCTTCACGCTCTTGTTAGACTCCTTAAAATTAACAATATTGTTGCACATACATGTCTTGTTCAGACTTGTTAAAGGACTTGAATAGACATCCACTTAGATATAAGATTACCCCTTTTTTGGATCTTTGTGGATTACTTATGAAAAAGGTATACTCTAGTCCTGTCGACTAGAAGAGTCATCTCTCATGTACTTTACACTTTTTTGGGAAAGTAGGCTAACTTTACAAAAAAGTACATTATGGAGTTCTTGTTTAAGTTTTACAGACTCCCTAAACATGAATACGATAGAGAGAACATACCAATTCGGGATCGATACTAAAATCCACGAGTAGGTGTATGGAGTTCTTGTTTATGTTTTTCAGACTCCTTAAATATGAAAACACCGGCAAGCATGAAAAGATCCGGGCTCGATATTAAAATACACGGATCAGTAACATATCGAGTACTAGTCTATCTCTTCTTCAAACTTGTTAAAACATGAATAAGGTCTTGAGTTTCCCTTCCACAGACTCGTTAAATTACACATGGTTGGACTTATATCAAGCATTCTTCTCTCCCCTCTTTGAGCTTGTTAAAAAAATGAAGAAGGATTGTTGAGTTTACTTTCTTTGACTCATTAAAATTTAACAAGAGAGATATTATCAGGATTTCTTTTCAACCTTTCCATGATCATTAAATCAAGAAAATACATTTAAAAAGAGAAGAGAAGGAAAATCTACGTTATTCGTTCATTATATGGAAGCAATCCATCCTTGAACACAACACTTCCATTGATTCAATGGGTCCTAGTTTTGGATTTAGGATTTAACCTGATTCCAGAGTTGCATACTCGTCTGATTGATTACTCTTCCGATCATTTGAAGAGTTTTTTATGTCTCCTACATGGCAAACTTATATCATGTTTCCTATCATTCGAAGGCTACCTAAATTACTTACCTTTAGTGCACAATGTTCAAGGATTACCCGTGTGTTGGCCATTCCACCGTTCATATTAACTCCTCATGTCAGCCATCCTTTATCTCACTCTTGTTTCAACTCAATCTCTTAGTGTTCCTCATGTGAGATAAGGAAGGATATCTCAATTCCTTCCTTCTCACATGTTTCTTCCTATCAACATCAACACATTTTTCTCTAGGAAGAGGACTCCGAGTTCTCAGTTAGTACCTTGATATTTGCAGTCATTAGTGGAAGATCCTCTCGATGTTGAATTATGGAAATACATCAATGTCCCTTACTCAACAGATTCTTCAAGTGTTCGACTTCAAGACCTCTTACTCACACTTGGAAGAATGTACTAGGTACCTTGGAACCAATTTTCATTATTGGTGGGTGTCCTCGCATTTGTTAATGGTTCTCATCATTGACCAGTAATCAAATGAAATCCTCCATGTTTGACTTCAAATCCTTTAGTCACATGGATTAGGGTTTGTACTATTTATAGATGGTTGGTTTGAAGACCTTGGGCTTATGATATAGCTCCTTTGTTATCGCCCAAGCTGTGCAAGACCGATACCTACTTATATTGGCTCATCATGGGACATAGACCGAGTTTGTTGTTATGGATATGATCTCCTTTTCACATGGATCCATGCTTGTATTTCAGTGGCCATGCTATATAAATATTTTATGTTATGTATTGGAGCTCATTATCTGGCATTCTGAACATCTCTTGATATCAAGATTGTAATTGCTCGCTGACATTGTTTTGTTTTAGGTACTATTTGAGACTTTGTTCCCATGGTTCCCACGCTCCTCCACTTCTTGGTTTGTAATGCATTTCGTCCATCACTACTTTATGATCGCATACATTAGGGGCATCTTTTATCAGTCAAATTGACACTTTTCCATCCTTGACCACACTGCATTGTAGGACACAAAAGGACCTTATAGATGGAAGAGCCTAATTGACCATAGATGATTTGGCCCAAATATTACAATATTCTCCTCAATATAACTATTTTTTGTCACATATTTTGAGCCATAACCACGACTCTCCTATTATTCAACTAGCGAGTCAACTACGGGAGTCTATATTGATAACCCATGGGTAACACCTAAAAATTGCACCTGCTTGTTGCTACACACTAAACTAGTGAGTCACTCAATTGTTGTCAAAGGATACACTCACAGGTATCTCTAAATCACGAGAAAAATTATTAAAATATGATTAGGGATTAGTTATGGAAGTTATTCTAACTACCATAACCTCCGCAACCAATTACCTTTCGAGCCTATCCTCTCAGCCTTGTTATAAATACAAGGAGAGGGCCTTTAGAAAGGGAGAACCCATTTTGATAAGGAAATGTTGGAGAAATATCCATTGAAGGGAGAGGAGCAAGGAGCCCAGGGTCAAGTTTCGATGGTGTCAGTTACAGAGCAGGTATAGATAATTTCCATTAATGCAAGTAATACAAGAGATCTTCCTTCCCATAAGATTTGTCTATTATATGAATCTAGTTTATTGAATCTTTCATATTTGCTAATATATGAGTTTCATGCTAAGTTATTCATATTTGTTTATCCAAAATATTTGATAAGGGTATCTCGTTTATTGTTGGTTCTTCATCTGGAAAAGTGGCGCAGAGGATTAAATCTTAAAGCTCAGATCAGACGTCAGTTATCTAGGTATGTGTTTTAGCTTTAAACCCTAGTTCTTTCTTGATTAAAATAAGTATTGAATGTCGTGCTTGTTTACCATTTAGTATCTATACCTTAAATGATCATATGTTGATGATATCTAAACTTCCCAATCATGTTAGATTTACTGAACAACATCCACAATACTGTACAACATAGTTACCACTCATATCGCAAGTCAAATTTGCAATTCACTGAATTTGACTATGATTGGACTCCAAATGATTTTTTTCACGATCTTCTCAACTCAAACTTGGTTTTAATGGTGACTAATCACGAGTCGAAATTTGACTTGTGATTACTGAAAATTTAAGCATCATTTTCCCGAGCTAGACTCACCCAATTCAACCTTTGTTGAGCACATGTCAAAATATGTATATATCTTTATAATATTGCACATGTTGAGATCTTTTGATTTTTTCCCAATTTATTCTTGATCCAATTCTGACTCTTTATTGTTTTTCATTGTATTGCTTTATGGGAACCACTTTAGTGCTCCCGCATGGTATTTGACATCACTCTACTCAACAGTCCCATTGACCTATCTTTTGGTCACGCATTGGACATTAAAAAAAATATGTTTTAATGTTACATTTGTACTATCTTGGTTCAATAAGTTTATTGGTGCAAGTGTATTGGGAATTTTTTGTTCTTGATTAGGCCTAGGCTTCCATGTTTGGTTTCCCCTTGGTTGTGTCTTTTTTTGAAATGTAGGAGTAAAGTTCGTTTGTTGTTCTTTCTCCTCTTCTAGATTTGTTATTTGTTATTTGATTTGTTAAGTAATCAAACTTGCTCTTTTGTATTGTGAGTTAGATCTATTACTCCTGTTATAATTTTTTCTAAATAGTCAGACTAGTGTTGCTATCATTTACATGTTCTTGTTACTCTATGTTTCAATTTTAACACAGGGAACTCTTGGGAGTGTTAAAGTTGAAAGAGATGAAAATTATGTTTTAATGTAGTATTTGAAAGAGATGAATATTATGTTTTAATGGTACATCTGTACTATCTTGGTTCACTAAGTTTTTGGGTGCAAGTGTATTGGGAATTTTTTGTTCTTCATTACGCCTAGGCTTCCATGTTTGGTTTCCCTTTTGTAAGGTGTTTTGAAAGTTAGATTTCAACATAACCTAAATGAGGATGAGAGGATCACATCTTCTTGGTTTAACCCGTCCTATATACTGAAGATAAAATTTCAATTGTTGGATGGGAGATATGTGGACCACATATCTTTGAGAGAGAGACTTGTTATGTTATGTTGAATTTGTCGTTATCCCATTTGTTATGTTTTGTTGACTTTCTGGTTAGCCCACTTGTTATGTTATGTTTATGGTTATCCCACTTGTTATGTTATGTTGACTTTGTGGTTATTCCACTTGTTCTATTTTGTTTGTGGTTATCTCTCTTTATGTGTTGACTTGTGGTTATCCCTCTTGTGGTTAGATTTTTCATTGACCCTAATTTTAGCTATGCGACCTCCTTAATTTGTTTACTTACCACTTTGATTTGACTTATAAATTGATGATGTCATGCCTAGCCTAATTGTAAGAGAATCCCTAACGTCACTTAGAAGGAGCTTCTACGAAGTATTTAAGAGGCTATAAGAACTAGTATAGCCTTTGTTGAGAGTGATGTCTTTATGGCACTTTGAGCTCTATTTTGGCATGACTGGTCTAGGGTTTTTAGCCACACTTTTTTATGACATCAAGGGCTTCAAGGTTTCCTTTGCTTCAGCGTTATTTTGTTTTCAGGTCTACTTACAACACCGAACCTATCCTTACTTAGCACTGTCTTTTACTAGAGTTTCTTCAACAATTTTAGTTCTCCCGCCTTAAAGCGTGCGATTCCATACTACTGCTTACTATGGTTTTATTTTTGCTGTGTTGACTATATTTGATTGTTTGAGGGATAATACTTTTCCATGCTAGTTTATTTTTTGGGCATAATATTGACTGTGCCATACCTATTTGAGTGGTTGGTTCTTCTACAGCTATAGTTGTCTGTCCTTTTTATCAGCATTTATGGTCTCTCTCTCTCTCAATTATGTTTATGCCATTAACTAAGGGCTAGTTTTTTCTAGTTATTGACTTTCCTATGAGAGGAAAGATTCGATCTGAAAGTTAAAATATGAGTACAAGTAATCTTCTTCCGATCACGTAAGTCATCAGATCTTATTTTGTCATATTTCTTCTAGAATTTTATCATCATCTATGTTTCCATCTTTTATTTGTAAAGTATCCATGACATGGAAAACCAAATCTCACATATCATTCAGGTAAACTATAGTTCATATGCATTACGGGCAGGATGCATTTTGATACATTTTTTCCAACATAATTATGGAGATTTTAATTTTTCATTGGATCGAGGATCATCGACATATTTGAAGAAATTTCCCCTCCTAAATGTATTCTAATTTAAGCTTTATATAGACTATTGTGGAAGTTTCCATCACAAAGATAACATTTGGACAAGGTGATAGATTTGGGTCACATGTTGAGGAGATGGATGAACTTGAATAATAAAGCACATTTATTCCAATGAAGGAAAATATAGAAGAGTCGTAGAATTTGATTGTTGATTTTGGGAAATTATGTTATAGAAATCGACAGCCTAAAGCATTAGCCACCTTTGGGCCACATTTGAAAAAATATGAGAATATAAGTGTAGAAGAACTTGGACAAATAGAATTACTAAGTTCAATATTTGAAAATCAATTGAAACCTTTAATTAGGATAAATTTGGCTTCATCAAGGAAAAATGCCACTAGTGAATAGCATTTTAGGAGTGAATAAGGTGAAGAGTTGTGATTTCTTCCTAATTTGGTTGAGTACCAAAACACAAGTTGAATACCAAGCTAGATATCTTATGTTTTGTGTAAAATTTATTTCATTAGAAAGGGGCTTATTGTTAAACAAAGAATGACAACCCTTAAAATTTGAGTTGTAATTCATCTCAGATTCAGGTCAGGATTTTTCAAAGGATGGTCCTCTAGACAGTTATGATTTCATAATATTTTAGGGTCTCCAAGACAAGGGCATGGTTGATATCACTACAGATGTGGGGATTATGGATGCGAAAATGGATCTGAACTAAAGAGTGGTTGTAAGACTCAACTATTAAATATAATTTACCAATGTAATAATGCTATAGACTAGGGAAAAGACAATGAAATGGAATGGGAACATCACTCTAAAGACATTTAAATCCTTTTTTAGATAGATTGATAGGGGAAGGAAGGGAATTGTTATAGAGATGTAAATACACATTTTTTAGACCTATTGTAGCATCTGATTCGACCAGAAATGAGGGAAAATAGTTGAAGGGCATTCCTCACTTAAATAAGCATAACTTTCAATACATGGAAGACTACCTGATCTCTTGACATCACAAAGACTTCCATAAGATGGAATCTTACCATTCAACTTCTCAAACAAATGGTGTCGCTACATTCTAAGAAATTCCTAGTTTGCAACCCTACTCATACTTCACTCTCTCATATTCACACATGATGCAAAGATATTGCTATTGATATTCCTATGTAGAAAGAAGGGAAAATAAATGACAAAAGGAGAACGAAACATGTGCAAATAAATTAAAAGAAATGGACCTTAAAGTTTATATATTTTGTTATCTTGCATAATTAACTCTTATCCTAGAGGATGATATGAGAATCACTCTATCTAAGCTTGTTTTTCAAATTTAAGCTCAAGGATATGAGATTTGTTCAATTACCATATATAATCCAAATGCATAGTACAGTTTGTGCCAAAACCTAGAAAAGAAGGAAAGAATGTGAAAAAGAAAAAAAATAAAAGTTAATTTATTGTCAATCCAAGAAGAGTGTACTTTTAGAAACTAATTAAGATCACCAACCAAAAAAGGCACATACATTGCACCAAATCTTCATTTTGGGGGGGTTTAAATGTTTGCAGTAGTAGGAGATTATTAGGAATGGAAACAAAAACCAACAAATCAAAATGTGGTACCTAGTCCTGGAATAATTGGCACATCCACTGTGTCACCTTCTCCAACTGCAAAATCAATTTTGGAAGACATATTCCAAATTGCAGAAAAATATGGAAGATTAAATGTTATGGATAAGTAGCATGTAATCATACCAAATAATCTTTGCTGTTATAATAACACTTGAGCTTTTGTGTTGTGCTTTCTTAGCAAGGCCTATACTATCACCTATGAGTCTCCAATGCATATGATTTTTCTTTCACTGACTAATAATATTTTCAATTCTTTTAATGGTATCAATATTTCTATAATATACCTTGTTTAATTGTTGTTCTAGAAAGCCATAGTTTATAGCTCCCAATGCTACAGAATTCTGGGTGACTTTATGATGGAGGTTTTACCCAAATCTAGCTGGAAAATGTCTACATCAGTCTTGCAACCACTATGACTGCAACTTCATCATCGCAAGCTTAAACATCACTGCAAGTGAATTCTTTGAATGCCTTATTATATTAAATTCCATTGGCTTTGATTTAGATGTGAAAATGCATTTGTGGATCAGCATATCACGAAGGATTCATGTACCTTCATGTGCTAGTATGTGTGGTAGTTTCATTCATTCAATAAAAAGGATATCAACACATAAGAAAAGTCTGTTGTCAAAAGAGAGCTGAATCATTCACTGAAAGGTGTAGCGTCCATTCAATAAACACATATTTTTAATTTGGATTATTCATTCCACTCGCCACATTTTGACAAGTGAAATTTTATTTTATAAATGCAAAGGAATATTGAATTGAGTCGTATTTATACATGTGAATTATAATTAATGAATTTTTTTTTGAACTCCAAGTTGAGATGTATAAAGTGAAAGCTCAGTGGATAAAAGCCATAATCTTTGCTGAGAATAAGGAATTAAAATAAAAACCTAAGCCTTTCATTAATATAAATTTGTATCGATAATTTGGTAAAAGGAAATGTCATGTCAAGTCAACAAATATTTTTGAAAATGTTGAGAGTATCATGGTGTAGAAGGTCCAATTTGAATCAAAGTTTGAGTGAAAAGTAAGTGAAATGCTATGAAATGGAGTTTTCTCAACTCATATTTGAGTGAAAAGTAAGTGAGTTTTTGAAAAGCTATGAAATAGAGTTTTCTCCACTCATATTCAAGTTAATTTAAATAATTTGAAGTCCACGTTGAGATCCAAAACTAAATTTTGGAGTCAACGTGAAAGCATATATTGCTTTGGAGTAAAGAAAATCCAGGTTGTAGTGTAACTTGAGATCCAAATTAAGTCAAGTCATTGAGGTAAAGTTAAGTCATTGAAGTAAAGTTATAGTAATCGGTTAAAAACATTGTGAGATTTGTTAAGCACAAGGGTGATCTTTTGGTAATTTGTATGGTAAAGAAGTATACAATTATCTCTCATTTCTCATTGCAATTGCGCCATCATGCTTAAACTCAACCAAAGATCAGTTTTTGGTAGTGGAATATTTGGGTGCATGATTGGTGGAATCCAATGTCTATAATTATTGTTATTGATTGATGAGTAAATGAATGGTTGTATCCAACGCCTAGTATTTGTTGAGGTTATTCTTTGACAAGTGAACGTGATTCAATTAGCACTTCATAATGGGTAAGGGAGGAAAATGATTGCAAAATGTTATTCATGAAATCAAACTCCTACAAAAAAATCTTGAATATGCCCTCCAAGAAATTGACAGGTTATCTAAACAAAATACACAGAATACTACAATAATGACCAAATTCTTTAACCTCAGAACACATGATAAATAAATCTATCAAGAATTTGTTGGTAGCACTACATAACACATAAGTGAACTAGAAGCAAAGTTGGCATCACTGGATCAATGGGTAAATGGTCTCCTAAGAATTCATGGTAAGAAAGGTGAAATGATAGAATCGTTATAGTAAGAGTTATTGACAAAGGAAAATGTGTTGTTGGAAGTAAAAGGTGAAATGAAAAAATTAAACCATAAAAAAGTGATGTGTGATACAATTTGAGGCATAAATGATTTAATTTAAAACATTGATAGTTCTTGTGATACTTGTAATTTGGTTGATGCTAATAATGATGATGTAGATGTGTCTCTTTCATCCTACAAGACTCAAAATGATGATCCTGGTGATATTTCTGAAGGTGGAATTAATAATTAAGATGATGAAATTGGATGTTTTGAAAGGCACACAAAGGGAATTGGGTCCAAACTCATGAACAAAATGGGTTTTGATGGAAGAAGTTTAGGCAAAAATGGACAACACATCCATAAGGACATATAGATATGTATAAGGACAAGAGCTAAAGGCATTGATTATGAAGGTCACACAAGCAATGGTGACATCAAATTCATAAAAGAATAAACATCAACAAAAAGTGAATTATCTATATGTAGTTATGTGAAGAACCAGAAACGAAAGTAGAAGTAATATGGAAGTCATTGTGGAAGAATGTGATAGGTACAAGAAAAATGTTGTATCTTTCATCTTTGTAGTATTTGTGGTTTTTCCAGTCATTATCATCATACATGTTGGAACAAACAAATATCAATGCCTCAGATATAGATACATTATGGATGGATAGATGTGTGGAATGGTAGAGAGTTACTTCTATGTTGAAAGGATTCTACAAGTTCAAATATTCTAATGTACAACAACATCTCTCACACAAAATACCATGAGCTAGTTGGTATTGAAAAATCAAGTTGTGATTAAGGAGAAGTCCAAAGAGTCACATGTCAAATTCTCATGCTTAGGAAAGAGTTGTTAATCTATTCTAGCTGAGTCATTTCTATGAGTAAACCAAATCATGAGTTAATTTTTTGTAATGGTTCATGGTAATCCATAAACCACTTGTAATGGTTAATGATAAGCCAAATAAAACCATGGATATATTGTAATGGTTAAGGGTAAGCTTAGGAAAACGCTAGATGTGATGTATTGGTTAAGGGTAAGTCAAAGAAAAACCGTGAGATTGTTGAGGTTCAATTGAAGGAACCCTTGATATCAAAATGAAGAAGTCTAGATGATTGACTTAGTATAAAGACTTATCAAAGAATGGTGCAGCTCATGACAAATGAAGATGCAAATGCATATTAGAAAGACTAAAGTTGATGTAGAGAATAGAAGGCTGAAGATGACGACAACTCAGACATCGAAATTGAATCACAAGTATTCACTAAGGGGGAGTATGGGGGAGTATGAAGGATTAAATCATACTTGTGATGTGTAATGGTGACATTATAATATGTAAATTGAATATTATGCACAAATATGTACATGAAAAAATCAAGAATGGAGACTAAGAGATAAGTTAGGGATGAGGATTTCATGGAATCACTTGACAGATTTAAGGAGAGATATTGTGGGGGGATAGTTATGCATATGTTTGAACAAAAAATATTATGGCATGTTGGTTGTGGTCACCTATTGTTATATAAAAGAACTTCATTGTATTGTTTTCTTAAAAGAGAAATGTATCAATGATGTGAGATTAATACAATCTGAGTTTTTATGATATCTTGTGTTCTTATGATTCAATATTGTCCATGAATGTTTAATGGTGGGGTTGCTCTAATCTCCTAAAAGTTCATCCTAGAGACAATAATGAAAATTATTTTTGAAAAATGGATGTCAATTCACCAATCCGCATGGAGCTTCTAGACATGATTTATTAGGATAATGATCCAATAATGAATCTTGAATACTTTTATCTTAATCAATGAAACAAGAAGATATCCTTGGAAATATTGATCAAATGCCCATAATAGTAAGGTTGTGGATTATTATCTCTTTTGATTTGTTTAAAAGCTATATAAAGGTTATTTCTAAGAAAATGATTTGGGAAAATTTGAGAAAGCTTCCCAAAACTATTTTTTTTTTAAACTTTTGGTGTAATTTTTTTAAATCAAATAACAAAAAACTACAAAATTTCATCTGCAAAATCCAAGAATTATGCCATCAATGAGGTTGATGGCATTCATGAGCAAATAGAAAAGTCTTAAAATGTTAGTACTCTTAAGAGAAAGTAACCAATTGTTGAAAATAGAAAAGAGGGAACAAGTCATTGATGAGAGGACCTCACCTGAATACGTCCATTTGAATGATGAATTGTTTTCCCTATCACATTTTCTTGTTGAGGTTGATTTAGAATTTTATGAAAAAGAAGGAAATGAGTCAAGATGTGAAGTTTGAGAAAACAAAATCTTCTTTGTGAGGTTCGAGAAAACAAAATCTTTTAGCAAGTATCCTACAATTGAGTATGAGGTTATATCGACCTTAATCTAAAACATAAAAGTGGAGTTAACACATAATACTTTAATAAAATGATAAAATATTAAGTAAATGGAAATTTTACAATGTAATTCCTAACTTAAAATTCAAAAGCCCTAAAAAATATATATATTAAAAAATTAATGAAACTTAAATACTTATGAAATATACTTATGAAATGAGAATATTATCATTAAACCATGATTTACATATAAAATGCATACACTTCCCCATCCCATCATATTGGATTATTAGATTGTAAAAGGAACCTTTCATCCAAAAACTTGGATAATAATGAATAATTAAAATCCCTATTTAACTATCCGTAAGAACCTACAAACAGACAGACGTGGCGTTTAATCCTAACAATCTACAAACGAACAGACGTAGCGTTTAATCCTGCAACAACTATTCTCCTACTCGATGGGCGAAATGACAATCTTTCCTCTCGCTCGTCCGCTTTCCTGATGTTTGAAAGCCTCTATCACATCAGAGAATGAATACGGGCTCTTCGGATCGATCACTGCCTTCACTTTTTCACTCTCTATGTACGGCTGTAGCTTCTCCAGGTTATTGCCACTGGGAGATACCAAGAAAAATTCAGGTCTGGGATGAGGCCGAAACGAAACTATGTCCAGAACTTTGGCTTCTTCTTTGGCCACCACATGATATTTGCTGGATTCCCCTGCAAATGAAATAAAAACTTTCATTACATTACATTACACAGTTATCAGAGAAATCAGGCGAGACGAAAGAAGTGAGCGACCGACCTATGGTGTCAAATACGAAATCGAATTTCTCGGAGATCTGATCGTAGCTCTGCTTGGTATAATCGATGACCAGATCTGCGCCGAGGCTTGTCACAAAGTCGATTTTCCCAGTGCTAGCCGTGGATACAATCCTGGAAGCTCCATAGACATGCTTCGCAGCCGAATGGCCAGGCTACCTACTCCACCCGCTCCTCCAACTATGAAGACGGTCTGCCCCTTCTCAAATTTCGCTATAACGAACGCCTCTTGGGCAGTCAGTACCGCACCCGGCAGACTCGCTGCTTCCTCGAAGGATAAATTTTTGGGCTTCGGGGCCACCAGGTGTTCCTCCACTACAGTGTACTGGGCGAGAGTCCCCAACTGCTTTGGCCTCCCCGTGAAGAAGTTCTGGACGTCGCCGTAGACCTCATCGCCATTCTTGAACTTGGAAACGCCATCTCCAACTTCCACTACCACTCCTGCTGCATCACAGCCCGGCACAGACTGCACAACACAAACCAACTATACATAGTTATGACTGAACGTTCATCAATCAGGTTCAAACCTTTGTATCTGTATTTACTAGTACAGTAATTTAACTTGTGGTTAAACATCCACAGGGGCTATAGGTTGTTTTTTTCAAGTTAAATAGATTCTCTGTGAAGAACTATCATTTATCCATGTATCTATTGAGTTATTATGATATTTATCTCAGTTTACTTCAAATTTTAAGATATAAATATTTATCATCATTTTAAATTCTAAACATTTATTAATATTATTATTATATTTGTGTTTCTGCTGAGACATTTCATCCATTATTTAATAACCCCAACAAAACTATAAAATATTAACACAAATCAAACAAAATTATAAAATAATAAAACAAATCTAACATTTTAAGTGACATTCCACTGATCATTAAGTAAACCAAACAAAACTTTAAAGTATTAAAAAAAAATGAATCTGATTTTATTCATATTAGAATTACTTACCAAATTTGAATTCAATGCCGAATTCCAAATAGATACAGTACCGTCAAAATTACTGTTTAAAATTTGTAATATGGAAAAAATTCTACAGTATACCTACCATTTCAACATTAGATAGTGTACCAAAAAGGGAAGCCTCTTTTTTTAATAGCCTCACATTGGTCAGTGTACCAAAAATAGAAACGTTTTTTAATAGCCTCTCTGAACAGAAGCAAAAGGTGTTAAAAAGCACAGCTATCAAGCAGGTTTTGATATAACCAGTTTCTTTGAGCAGGAGCTTAAGGTGTAAAGAAAACAGCTATAAAGGATGTTTTGTTATATCATGGCAATTAAATCAATCTTACTACTGTCCTTAATTGAATCAATCTCTGCAAATTCTTATAATTATTTTTTCTTATTATTATTTTTCTGTTAAATATACTCTTTAGAAATTTCTGAGGAGAGCTCTCACTTGTCACTGAAAAGTTATAGTGTATGCATTTGGACCAATTTTTATTATGAAGATCATAAATACAAGAGTTGTAAAAGCTATGCAATAAATTCTGATTTTAGATCTCATCATCACATTTGTTAGAAACAAAGCATCATCGAATTGGAACCATTGATGGAATCACTTAATTCATTGTGGCTGGAAACAAAGAAAAACCATTGAATTTGAACGAATTGGCTATGAACAGAAGCAGAAGGTGTTAAAAAGCACAGCTATAAAGCAGGTTTTGATATAACCAGTTTCTTTGAACAGGAGCTTAACGTGTCAAGAAAACAGCTATAAGGGATGTTTTGTTATATCATGGCAGTTAAATCAGTCTTACTACTGTCCTTAATTGAATCAATCTCTGCAAATTCTTATTATTATTTTTCTGTTAAATATACTCTATAGAAATTTCTCTGGAGAGCTCTAAGTTGTCACTGAAAAGTTATACTGTAGCATTTCAACCAAATTTCATTATGAAGATCATAAATACAAGAGTTGTAAAAGCTATGCAATAAATTCTGATTTTAGATCTCGTCATCACATTTGTTCGAAACAAAGCATCATCGAATTGGAACCAATGATGGAATCACTTAATTCATTGTGGCTGGAAACAAAGAAAAACCATTGAATTTGAACGAATTGGCTATGAACAGAAGCAGAAGGTGTTAAAAAGCACAGCTATAAAGCAGGTTTTGATATAACCAGTTTCTTTGAACAGGAGCTTAAGGTGTCAATAAAACAGCTATAAAGAATGTTTTGTTATATCATGGCAGTTAAATCAATCTTACTACTGTCCTTAATTGAATCAATCTCTGCAAGTGATTATTATTATTTTTCTGTTAAATATACTCATTAGAAATTTCTCTGGAGAGCTCTCAGTTGTCACTGAAAAGTTATACTGTAGCATTTCAACCAAATTTCATTATGAAGATCATAAATACAAGAGTTGTAAAAGCTATGCAATAAATTCTGATTTTAGATCTCGTCATCACATTTGTTCGAAACAAAGCATCATCGAATTGGAACCAATGATAGAATCACTTAATTCATTGTGGCTGGAAACAAAGCAAAATCATTGAATTTGAACGAATTGGCAAATTTGTTTTGGCCGATTCTACCAAATTTGGTAACTAAGGTTGGAATGTACCAAAAAAATGATGCACAACAAAGTATCGATTAGGACAAAAATCAACTGTGATGCACAACAAAGTATCGATTAGAACAAAAATAAAGCTCTTTGAAATATCCAAAACCAAATATCTTCAACTTATTCTGGTTTTAGTGAGAGCATTAAGGTACTGTCACCAATTTCTGTGACCATTTCACTTTTGGTAACGGGAATTTCATTTTTGGAGATAAACATTAAAAAATTGCGACCAAAAAATTCCTCTGATTACACAACGAATTATGCTGTTTATCATAAATCTATTCACACTGATTTGTACTTAAATTTTTAAGGAACGAGGCACAGATCAATATTAAAGGATCAAACCCGAAATGCATCTTTAACCGACAGTGTAAAGGAATGAATTCCAAAAGAATTTGACATAAATTCATTTAATCTAGCGATGATAACAGTAAACATAATATCAAAAACCTATTTAATCTCAGACCCCTAACTGTAGATATCCATGCAGATGACAGATTAAAGATCCAAGTTAAAATAAATCTTAATACCCAAATTGTGGATGATGAAAAGAAGCTTCTGATAAAAAAACTAAACCCTTCAAGAAAGTGAATACCGGCAAGTCGAAATCAGCTTTTCTGTATGAGCCTTCACGTCTTTTAAAGTCGACGGGATTGAGAGCGGCAGCTCGGATTTTGACTAAAATTTGGCCTGGCCCGGGCTTTGGAACAGGAAATTCACCGAATTGCAAGACGTCTATGGATCCGTATTCTTCGTAGAACCAGGCCTTCTGCATTTTACTCATATCTTGTTTCAACCTGCGCCCGTTTGTTTCGTTTTGATATGATCGGCGAACCAGATACTGAGAGAAGTGTGATAAAGGAGAGACTGGTATGTGGGTGTGTATTTGTAGCCATAATTCGTGCGCTGTCAATGTTGAATGGGAAATACCAACCCTGGGAAATACGTTTCTTCTAGGCAGAAAAGACTACCACTGGGGATCGATAATGACATTGCCATGGACCATATGAACTGAAATACCAACTCTGCTAAATACGTTGCTTCTAGGTAGAAAAGACTACCACTTGGGGATCGATAATGACATTGCCATGGACCATATTCTTCCATATTAACTTTGTATAAAAAGATCTTATTTTTGACAAAGGTAACATTTTTTAAACTTTATTAAAGCGTTTAAAATAGTCTCAATAGTATATGCAAGACCCAAGATCCAAGGCGTGAGCTGGAGAGTAATTTTTGCTCAAATGGTAATTTGGAGTGTTCAAATAGTAATTTTTGCGATTTCGATAGTTTTAAAATTGGGTATTTAGTCTAGAAGAAGCAATTACAATTGTTGAAATTGCAAAATTGTAAAAATAGCAATTTCCACAAACAATTTTGACTGGTTTTTCTAAAAAATTCACCAGAAAAGCAAGGTGTTTTAATTGAGTTTTATCCTACTGGAAACCTAGGTGGCATCGAGAAGTTGTCAACATCTCTTGCTATAAGAATGTAGCTATAAAAACAAATGTGATATACCTAAGCTTTGATGAATTGAAGAAATACAACTTGATTTACATGTTGTTTGATAATTACAAGGGTCTATACCAATAATAAGTACCAAAATAGAGCCAATACAAAAAAATATAAAAAAAAAAACAAAAAACAAAAAAAAAACAAAAAAAAACTAGAAGAAAAGCATATTATCTCTTGCCCTTTATATTAAGGGCAAGTTGCTTTACTATCAACCATATCCTTGCCAATTTGCTTTTGTTAAACAATGTATGATAAATATATATGAAATGATTATAAAACTCTCAATGTAATTCTATGTACTTAGATGTTGCACCAAGCTGATGTTGTAGCTAGATAAATCAAAATTTCAATGTCTTATAGAGTTCAATGTTGGGTTATGGTTTTCGTTTACTTTATTTGAATTTAGAAGAATAAACTCCTAAAATACTCTACTGGTCAAAAAATTGAAAAATTATAATGGCAATCGCTTAGTGTTTCAAATTTATGTAGCTTTTATACTTCTACAATCTTGAAAACAAAAATCCTTTAATATGAAATAATGACTTAATACTGACTTGGGGTTGACAGAGAACATGTTTGGACATTTAATCCCTTACTGATAAGAGGAAAGAAGAAGTCAAAATAATTAAATGTCAGGATGAAAATTTAATTTAATTTTTTATTTAATGATGTCAAATTATATAAGCATATACTTATTTTATTCATATAACAATGTCAAACACATAAACTAAAAAAATAATAAAATACATTTGATCTCAAATCAAGTAGCATAAATGGTTTAAATAATGGTTGAATACATCCACAAATAGCATAAATGGATTAAATAATGGTTGAATACATCCACAAATATTAGTACCCATCCGATAATTCATAATTCATGTAGCTCAAACTATTCTCATACCCATCGATTTAATCTTCGGAAAGATAAATTATGGTCATCGAATACCTTTACTAAAGATAACAAAAATATAACTCTGCCTTGAGCAACGAGAACTTTCTATGTATAGATCGTTTATATTATAATGTTGTGGATGTTACCAAGCTTTTATAGATTGTTTCCCATCGGTTTAGATGCAGGCTTTTTGTATTTTGTCTCTTGTACTCTTCTTCATCGATATGTTGGTTATTTGGTCTGTCATTAAGTGGCAGTTGAATAAATCCTAGAGCGTTGTACGATCTTCACTTTTTTCAGTTGCTTCATGTTCTATATGCTAGTTAAAATGGATAATGTTTCTCAGCTTTCAATTTAAACTACTTTGTATTGCATATCTTGTCTTCTAAAATGGATTAGAGATACAGAGCATTGATAAATTTGAAATGGACCTTTGTATACTTGGCTATGCTAGTTGATTATTGGTTTGGCAGCTAGTTGTGGGTATGTTGTACAAAGTAAGGTGTCAGCTTAAATGCTTGCATAATTAGTTTCGCTTTAATTTTAATGGACCAATCAAATCATTGTAACCACTTGTGGCTCATTCAAACTTAGACAGAAAAGTACAGAGGGAGTCGAGGTTCATTCAAAATCCATATTCATGAAACCAGGGTTTAAGCTACATGCCCCTCGTACAAGTAACACAATACATTTGGATCAACAGGATCAAATCCACACTTTTTCTTTTCAGGAACATCTCGCTGGAGCATATCTATAGGCAGCATAATTTGTTGGTAGACAAACTTTCAAAGCAGGCACTCAGCAGTGAAGAAGGTTTTATAATTTGGAAAGAATTCTTTAATTCCCAAATTATTGATGATGGATCTCTCAAAATCTATTAAGTTCATAGATTTGTATCTTTACTGTTCTGTTCTATTTTGTTCGAGGAAGTACTTTCCTGAACTCTTTTTTGTTTTTTTGATGATATCTGCTACATCTTTTGAATAGTCTTTTCGGAGACTGGACGATCATGTATCTTTTGATTCTATTCAATAACATTGGTATGCTTTTTTCTGCTGAAAAAAAAAGTAACAAAATACAAAATCATCCCACTGTATTTTGTTAAAGCTAAAGTTATTAGTTTAAATAAGTATTATTTATGTTGTAAAAATAATTGAATAGTTTATAGATTTTAGGTTTATTCTTCTTAATAAGACAATTTAGAGAAAGAATTATGTATACAATTGTTATTGTTATTTAAATAAACAAAACAAAACCTGGGATATGAATGGCTTTGCGGTTAGGGTTTTTGAAGGAAACATTTCATGGGAGGGTGGTCTCTTTCTGCAGGTTTCGGGTAATGGGGACTCTGATTCTTCTCTATTTTATGCTTTTCCGTCAGTTTTGTTGACCTCCGAGTCTCCTTCATGTTAGGTTGAACCCATCTTGGAAATATTCCAGTATATTTCCTCCTCCCTTGAAGGAGCATAGGTTTTTTCTTCTACTCTATTGGGGTTAGCATTGTGCGGGGATTTTCCTTTGCCGACGGTATCTACAGCTCTTACATCTCAAAACGAGGATTGGATAGAAGATCGGTGCCTAAGTTAGAGCCTCCCAATTCTTGGATCTCAAGCTCAAGATGTGGATCCTTTAGTTTCAGGTGGTTCTTAAGATTGGACTATCGAGGGCCCCAGGTTCTTTTGTACTGGTCAAGGATCATAGGGATGAATAAGACTGTGTGAAGAATAGTTGGATCCGCAAGAAGAAATTAAGGTGTGTCGTTCAGAGAGAAGTGGAGGTTGAACTAGTCTTTGGAAAGGACGTCCGAATGAACAATGTGATGGACTATGCTGATAAAGTTATGGTTGGGAGAGCACGTGGCTAGAGGTTTGACCTGAAAACCCTTGAAAACTGGGTAAAGAAAAACTGGGGACATAAAATATCCTATGCCTCACAGTTAAGACTATGGCTTGAGGATGCTTTGCATTCCTTATGAAAAATAAAGAGGACGCTCAGTAGATTTTGGTAAAGAACTGGGGTAACAAGTGATCTCGATAAATATGAAGAGACCGACTCCTCTCTTTTATCCCAAAAAGAATGATTGAATGTGGCGTCAATTTGGGTCTGTCTGCCAAGTTTACCCCTGCAATTCTTGTCTTTTGATTCATTCAAGTTTGTTGGTAATTCCCTTTGGGATATTCTGGAGGCAGATATGTCCTTTGAAGAAACAAACAAGATGTCTATTTCCCGCATATTAGTCATATTGGACACGCAAGCGGGGCTGCTGAAGGATTTAAAGTTTGTGTTAGGTGACAAATCTTTTATCCAAACCATTGACTATGAAGGGGTTTCATTCAGATGTAGGAGGCGCCACAAATCCGGACACATTGTGAATGAATGTGCTTTTCCTTATACGGTTGTGACAGGCCCTTCCAGACGCAAGAAGTGTTCTCACAATCTGGAAGGAGATGGGATTTATATTTTGGCACAAAACTCTAGAAGATCTCCGATAGATTTCCATCCTATGGAATAAGCCATGTGAACATGTTATTTCCCTATTTAAAGGATCCTTCTTAGTTTTTGGTTCCATTTGAGCAGGCATAAGTAGAAGGTAAGACAAACAAGATGGATTTCAAAGTCTAGATTCAGATATTACGGATGTTTCGGCTAAGGGTATGTTTTCAGATGATTTCTTCTCTGTTTCTTTTCAATCATTTTAACTATGGGAATTTGGTGGCACTACTTTGACCTCATGTCCCATTTCCATGGCCTCTTTAGGCCCCTTATTGGCCCCTCTCCCCTGCTTGGCCTTTTCCTCAAATTAATGTGAAGGAACCTCCATCCCCCCCATAGTTTCCTCTTTTCTAAAACAATGAATGACTATGAAAGCATAGTAATTATTCATAATCTAAGAACCAAACATATCACAACCTCAAACTTGAGTTATTTTCAAATGGAGGCCTAGGTCTTCTACTCGAAGATGAATAGGTGGGTAAGGTTAGGGGTAGAAAATACCACCTCTCCAAAGCTCAAGACAAGGATAGGGCCAATATGGTTGTGGGAAAAAAAGCTCAATTAATAGGGCACTTAGAGCATTGAAATCCCTCACAACCTGGTTTCTAGATAAAACTCATGTCTTTCAATTGCTGACGTTTGGATAGCCCCTCCAAAAAATCATCATTGAAGCTTTTGGTGGAAATCAACTACCCATTATTATTTAACTTAAGAAGACTTTGGGTGATGTTGGTGTCGTTAAATTGGTGCTCAAATATATTCTTAAGGGATGGCTCTTTGCAGCCATGAATGTAAGGGTACATTCAAGGGGGATATCTATTAAAGGGAACCTGAAGGTAGTGAAAGTTAACAACGTATGAAGTACTTTTTCAAGGATTGAGTTGGATATATTCTCTATAGAACTATGTATGGAACTTCTAATTATGAATCTCTGTGGGCCTTATGTGGATAGGGAGGTTTCCTAGAATGGCCTGGAGAACAAATCCTTTGTGAACTCTAATGCTCTTATAATTGGGGGAGAACTAAAATTCTCTCCAGGGGAGGAGAAGATCTTGCGACCAAAGGTTAATTATAATATATATATAGACTTCTTCAATAGGATTTTGGAATATAAAGACATGTTAGATATCGAACTCTATGAATATTAAACCAACTTGGAGCAGTAGACACTCTGGTCAAAACCAAATTGTGAAGAGATTGGATCACTTTCTTATTGTTGAAAGGATGATAAATGACCTGATGTTGATGAGATAGTGGATTTGCTTTGGAGGGGAATATGACCACCTACCAATCTTCCTAGAGCTCAAAGGGAGAGGTAACAAGATAGGTAGCACATTTTAACTCAATTCAGGATTGGTGAACGACAAATCCTATTGAGAATTGGTTCAAAAATGTTGAATCCAGATTTCCTTGATCATGCAGCAGTTCAATTTGTTGCAAGCATGAAAAAAATAAAGTAAGAATCGGTAGCATGGAATCTCAAAGAGAAGGAGAATGACAAGAGTAAGCCTAGGGCCATTGAAGATGCCTTCGAGAAGCTCATGAGTTGGAAGGTGGGGATTTTCTCTCAAAAGAATACAAAGACAACTTGGTCCATCTTGAGGGAAGACGAAGGTCAATAATGACAAAAAAAAGAAGCAGAAGGGAGACAAAAAATCCAAGCGTTATGGTTAAGTTGTGGGGATGAAAATAGTAAGGTTTTTTCATGCTTATGCTTAGGGGATGAAATTGTCAAACACTATTTAGAGCCTTTAGAATGAGTAAAGGGCTATTGTGTCATCCTTCGAGGATGATTTGGAAAATATGGAGAAGAACCACTTTGAGAACCTGTTTAAAGATCGGGAAGGAACTTCTAGTTCCGAAATTGTCAAAATAACCCAACTTTTCCTTAAATTTGTTAATGGCAAAGAAAACCGAGATTTGATCACCAAGGTCTCTTAGGAGGATCTTAAGGTGACCCTTCACATATTTCAGAAGGACGAAATCCCTGGACTAGATGGTTGGTTGGTCGAATTCTATTTGGATTTCTTTGAAATTTTGGGATGATATCTTTTAAGGGTGGTGGAGGAATAAAGGATTAATGGTCGCCTGCATGCCTCCTTCAATACTAATTTTATTTCTCTAATTCACGAATTCGATCACCGCCAAAATTTCAAAAAATTTAGGCCCATCTCATTATGCAATGGGATTTACAAGATAATTGCTAAAATCGTAGCTAGAAGAATTAGGGACATCCTGTCCAATTTTGTCTATAGGGAATAGTTTGGGTTTTTTAAGGGCAGGAAGATACGTGAGGCCATCAAGTTTTCTCAAGAATGGTTTCATAGTATTAAGATCAAAAATATTAAAGGGGATGTAAGGAATATTTATCCAAATCCTACGTGCAAGTGAATTGGACTCTTAACTCACCTTGGGTTCGAAGTGGATTTCATCAATTGGGTGATTGACTATATGAAATTTCTCTCTTTTGTGGTTCTAATTAATGGGGAAGCATCTCCTTTCTTCCAAGAAAAAAGGGGACTACATTAAGGATTTCCCCTATCCACCCTTCTCTTCTTTCTAGTAGAAGAAAGGGTAAGAAGAGCTTTTCTAGAAGCCAAAAGAACTAGAAGTTTTAATGGTATTCAGATTTCCCAGTTTCTTTATATAACTCATATCCTCGTTGTCGATGAAATCTTAAATTTTTGTGATGGTTCTAGAAGGGACATGGAAAAACTGGTTAAATTATTTTTAAGTAGACTGATAGGTATGGTAACTAATGAAAGAAAATCCGCATATTCTTGCTTTAATCTAGATGAGGAAGAATAGATTTAATTATGCTAAGCTCCTCTTTGCTAAGAGAGATTTCGAGGTTGGTAATAAAGACCTGGGATTCTACTTGAAAACAAAAAAAATACAGGGAAGAGGAGTGGATCTTGCTACTTGCTAAGATTGAAAAAAGACTAAAGTTATGGAGTCACAAGTTACTCTCAAGAGTTGGGAGGCTTTTTTTGGTCAAGTTAGTCCTCAAAGATATTCCAGTTTATTAGATGTCTTTATCCTAGGCTCCAAAAGGAATTTTGGAGAAAACTCGCAATCTTTGTTTCTCATTCCTATGGAAGGGACGGAACCAACCAAACCAAAAATATTTCTCCTGGGTGAGTTGGGAAAGGATTGCATTACGAACAACATCTGGAGGATGGGTCTTAAGAACATCTTTCTTTTCTCTAAAGCATTGGCTACCCAATGTGCTTGGAGAATTATTTCAACATAGAATTTATTGACCGATGTCATTTTTCAAAAGTACATACCCTTGGATTATCTAGTAGACTCGATAAAAAATCTAAACAAAAAGCAATACAATATTTCTAACATTAAGAAGGTAGCTTTGAAAATGTTTGACCTTATAGGTAATTGCTTGGCTTGGAAGGTAGGAAATGGGAAAAAACTCAAATTAGGATCAAATCGTTGGCTAAGAAATGGAAGGAGTCACCTTCTTTCTTAAGGCCTTATTACTTTCCTCCAAGATTTGAGTTTTTTCCATCTTTTGTAGGTGGCCGACCCAAACACCACTTCCCTATTGAACCAAGGTTGTCTCTCTAGAGAGAAGCTTGAGTTGGAAGGTGAATACACAAGGGAATGGACCAATTATACCTTTGAGCTTGGGGGTGCTCACATCAAAATCTAAAATTAGGAAGATGAATTAATCTAGGCTGTCGATGTGAATGTCGCATGCTCTCCCAAAAAAGGGTATCTATAGCTCATTTCCAATTTAAACAACAAGGAGCCCAAATGGTTGTGAAAGAGACTCTGTAAGCTTAAGCTCCCATCAAAATCCAAGCTTTTCATGTGGTGCATTCTTGAAAGCAAGGTCCCATCCTACGACAACTTGAAAAGAGGTAGTTTGAAGGGATAGGTTGGTGCTTGTTGTGCAAGAATGACTTCGACAACATTCACCACCTCTTCTCAGTATGTCTCTTTACAATGATGGTTTGGAAAGAATGTACAAACAAATATTCATAGAAGATTTGTTGGCAAGTTGAAAACTTGGAAGTAATGCTATAGGGTTGGTTGCAAAATGGGGCCAATAATTCTTACATTTCTCTACTACTCATCATCTGCTGGGGTATTTGGTTGGTGACAAATAAGTCATTTTTCAAAGACAAAACAAACACCCTCAAGTTGGTTTCCATTTAATTGTATCCTTTACTGGATGATGTTCTTAACATCAAATGGAGATTTATCTTTTTCTGTTGTCGTCATGTATACAAGGAGTGTAACAGTATTATTGATGCCCTTTCTAAGGAGGTTTTTCAATTGGCTATAGGACAATGGCATATCTTAGAACAAAACAATATAAAGACGGGAAAACAGTGCACTTTGGTCCCTCCATGCATTGATAAATCCCTCCGTTGGGCCTTTCTTGATGGCGCAAGTCAATGGGATCTGCATCTTGGTGGATTGGGGGGGAGGTCATTTTCTTATCGAATGACATCAAGTTCTACATCAGATACATGTCTAGTCACTGCTTCAATAGTCAGGAAGAACTAGCTACGTTATGGTCAGTCTTAAAGGTTGCACTATCCAAAATAATCAAGCATTTTCAACTATTTGGGGATTAAAAAATGGTCATAGATTGGGAAAATAGAAAAATTCAAATCAACGCCCTTCATCTACAACACATACTCATGGCCATCCTAAGGCAATTTGGTTTTCTTTGAGTTCATTTCATTTGCTCATGTATATCATGAGCTTAATACGGAAGTTGATCAGCTTTCCAAGGATGCGTTGATCTTAGAGCTTTGATTGATAGAGACAAATGAACTCAGGGACGGGAGAATTGTCTCCAATTATCAATTCACATAAAACTGTAAGCAGATTCACTTCTGGTATGTGATTCAAGAATGGAAGCATCAGAGAAATATGAGGTATATGTGTTTTCTTGAAATATCTCTGTAAATCGAATGTAGAAAGTGAGGTTTCAGGCATAAACCTAAGATAGTGGGAAATGTAAAGCTCATGAAGATAATGATGTAAAGTCATTTGAGGACAGTCTATGTTTATTCTAATAAGAATGAATGGTTTTTTTCTTCAAATATATATATATATATATATATATATATAATTGGTGTATTATAGAGTCAATTCTCTATTGAGATACCAATCTTCCATTTTCACAAATGCATGAGTAGTAGTAGTAATACACACACACACACACACACACACACACACAGATATATATATATATATATATATATATATATATATATATATATATAACATTAAGATTAGAAGGTTTCCTTTTCTCAATAGAGACCAACCATTCTTTTATGAACATTATAATGATAAACTCTCACATATATCAGGTTGGATTCCATCCATGAGGCCGAGCAATACACAAAGGTGAGATGCAACATTATGTATAAAGAAATAATTCTCTCTTTAGAAATTCAACACAAGAATATATATAAGGAAATATCTCTCATCTCTTTGAAAACTTCAATGTAGAAACAATGCATTCATGGGTCGATTCTCTAATAATAATCTCGAATTTAAAATAAAGAGCTTAGATCTTGGGCGATAATCTTCAATCCTCAAATAGTTTAACAATGCCACAACATATAACATGTTAGTTTTTCATACATTAATAGCATAATAATTCAAATGCATAAACAAGATCACTAGAAGAAAAACAAAGCACAAAACAAAAACAATAGAGTTTATCCTGGGAAACCCAAATGGGATAAAACCCAGCAACCTTCATATAGAGATGATAATTCTGAGATTAGATTACCATCATAAAAGAGAAAAGATGGAAATGCTTTCCAAAAGTAGAAAACCCAAAATAGTATTCTTCTCTAGCAGGTGTGAACTTCTCTCTCTCCAAGTGATGCGAACTTGAGTGAATGAGTGAGAGTATAATGAGGTGCACTTTACCTCTATTTATAGAAGTGTTAAATTGGAAAATTCTCTAACTGGGCCGACTTCACTTCGGGGGCAATTAATAGTTTAATTTTTAATATTTTCTTCTGCTTCTTTTCACCCCATGGTTTACATTGATTCTTTCAAGGGTTTTTCATAATTAAATACATCAAGTTCGTCTCCCTTAGGAATTACAATCAAGTACAATAAAATACAATAAATAATATCTTTCGAAGTTGCACAAAATCCAACAATCCCTCTCAACAAGGAAGGTATTTTTTGATCTTCATCAGCATGATGGTTATCTGGGTTTCATTTGTACATATATATTGCCTCCATCATCTCTATACATATTGAAGGTTGTCAACACCACCTCAGTCCTTCGAGAAGTGTCTTCATGCATTAACTTCACCAGCCCTTTAGTGAGTCCAGTAGAATCACTCAATCCTGGATATCTGAGATATTAGATATACCATCTTTGCTATACCATTTGCTACCTTTCTATGTCATCTACCGATGGGGTCCTCCCATACCTGGCTGAGAACCTGGATGAGCAAATGTGCACGACCATCTACTACCTGTTTGTCTCATCTACCGATAGGGAACTCCCATACCTGGCTGAGAATCTGAACGAGTAGAGGTACCTATGAAATAACCACACGACCATCTACTACCAATCCGACTCATCTGTCGATGGGATTTCTCCCATACCAGGCTGAGAACTAGGACAAGAAGAGGCACCAATGTGGACCCGACCATCTACTACCTATTTGATTCGTTTGCCGATGGGATTTATCCCATACCAGGCTGAGTACTAGGATGAGTAGAGGCTTTAGGGTGAACCCGACCATCGACTACCTGTCTGACTCATTTACCAATGGGTTTTCTCCTATGCCAGGCTGAGTACCAGGACGAGTAGAGGCACTAGGGTAAATGCAGGGTAAAGCGTCTCTATGCCATCTCTCCCTCTCAAGGAGGGACATGTTCTCTAATACTCCAAGTATTTCACGAAAGTATTCAAACTTCATCCTAGAAAGAGGCTTGGTGAGAACATCAGTAGTCTGGTCATCTGTCGGCACATACTGTAACTCGAACACACCTTTCTGCACCATATCACATATGAAGTGATATTGAATCTCTATATGCTTCGACATGTCATGAAATACAGGATTCATTGACATTTGCGCACAACTCTGGTTATCACAATGAATCATGGTTGGCTCTGGAATCTGGCCAAACAATCCTACAAGGATTTTACAAATCCATACTGCTTCTCAGGTTGTTGTACTAGCTTCCATATACTCGACCTCTGTAGTACTGAGTGCTACCAAGTTCTGCTTCGTACTGCACTAGGAAATCATTGTAGAACCCAAACTGAGGCAACATCTTGAAGTACTCTTCCTATCTGCAACACATCTGGCCCGATCTAAGTCTGTAAACCATTGCAATATCAGGTCACATTATGAAGCATATCTCAGGCCATATGCCACAGTGCCACACAAGTATATGAGAACATGTTTTGCAGCAATCCAGTGAATCTGCCTCGGTTCGTACATGAACTGACTGAGAGCATTCACAACAAAACATATATCTAGTCTGGTTTTTGTCAGATACATCAAGGACCCAATCGGTTGGAGATACATAGTAGGATCAATTAGGTATGAATATAAAGCAAAATCTATCAACTTCTTAAAATTTTCATCCATTGGAGTGGCCATGGACTTGCATTCCAACATTCTGAATCTGATCAATATATCTAAGGTGTATATTCCTTGTCCTAGGACTATCTTTTTCGGTCTCTGCCATACTTCTAATCCCAAGAATAAATGCATCAATCCAAGATCGTTCATTTCGAACCCCGAGGCGAGTTTCTTCTTACACCATACGATAAGTTTCTCATTTCTAGTGATAAACAAGTCGTCAACATATAGTACCAAAATCAGTGGCTCATCATCTGCAACCTTGTAGTAAAGATTGGATCTGCATCACTCTAATGCAGCTTCCACTCCATGGATAAAACAATATCAATGATCGATCTGGGGGAAGTATACAGGAGAAAAATTCTCATCGTAATCGACTCCCTCTTTCTGTGAGAACCCTCTGCCAACAAATCTAACCTTGTGTTTTTCAACACTCCCATTTTCTCTATGCAATGTCTATTGTTCCCATCTAGGCCTCTTCCGGCCTACTGTAATATATCTCTGGGAACATTAACTGGCTCAACTGGATCAATGGAATCGATGGGTTCATCCTCTTCTTCTATCTCCCTCTTCAGTTGGAGGGGGAGATGATCTCATGTCCTTTGGTTCTAGAATTTATTCATCATCTATCTCCATGTTTGATCCTATGCCTTTCCTAATAACCATCTCTTCTTCAAAGGTCACATCCCTACTGACTTCAATCTATCTGGATCCTGGGATGTAGATTTTGTATGCTTTTGAAGACTCAATGTGTCTCATGAAATTTCCTTCTAGCCTTAAGGTTCTAACTTCGTTCTTTTATCCCTATGCACATGTATGTAGACTAGACAACCGAATATTTGAAGGTGGCCCACTTCTGGTTTGACTTCTGTGAAAGCTTCCTCTGAGGTCATCGTTCTAGGCTGAAAGTCCTATTCCTGGAAGCTTCTTGCTGAACATCAATGGGATTCATGTGTCCATCACTTGTTCATCGGAACAAGTCTTATCATCCTTCTCTTGTAGGCCATATCACATTGAATTTTCCCTACAAGTCAAATCTAGTCTGATGATCAGTGACATTGCATAATCAGATTTAACCAGTGTCTATTTCAATGCAATGAAAATAGTTTACACAAGCATCTTGGCTAATACTTTAACACAACAATCACAAACATGTCTAGCAAACACATCTGGGAACTATCTCAATGTCTGCTATATCCACTAGAACATGCCATCAAGAGTTTGCACTACTCTAAGCATGCATGAAGGAGATATCATCTAGACTAGATCCATCATGTGTTCATGAAGTGTTGTGTAGCCCATATGCATAATAAATATAACAAGGTAAACTATATCAACTGCTAACACATTTCTTGATAGATTTGCATAAAATAGTTATGAAGACATATAAGACAAAGCAAAAAAACCAAATACTTATCTATTAATTTTTTTGTGTGTGTGGGCTCCCACTGCCTTCTTGTGGGAACCATGAGAGACTTTTGTTCTTGTAGTCTAGATCTTCATATCTCCTCAACATATAGAGAGCTAAAAGATGAACTTCGAACAATCATAATCCGTTGGAGTCTTGTGATGATGGTCTTCTTCTACATCAACAGTTGAGGCTTCATGCTTCCTTTTGTTTGAACTTCTTCAATTATTGGCATAGTGACCATATTCCTAGCACCTATAGCATTGTATCTAAGACAAATCCTTCTTCCCCTTCTTCTGATCTGGAGGAGGACTAGATATCATATCTTGGTGCTTGTGTTTGTAAAACTTTCTTCCTCTTCCCTTACCTTTCTTGGCATGGGATACAAATGCTTGATTCTCCTCAGGTTGAGTGCCATGAAGTCTTTATCGTGCTGCAATTCTTGTCTCTTCCTGAGTGCAATCTGGCCATAGCTTATCAAACTTGGGTAGCTTGGATCTACCGCTTATACTTTGAATGAAAGACTCCCAAGATGGTGGGAGACCATTTAGAGTAGTTATGACAATCTCATTTTCAACAATGGGATCTCCACTGGTTCTAAGCGTGTTCCTTAGTTCTCTGATCCTTATGAAATATGAGGCAATAAATTCTTACTTGGACATCTTCATGTTTGATAGTTGGTTCCTCAATGTAATGGATACATTGATATTAGTGTGTTCAAACAACTTCTTTATCGTCTTGAACATTTTCCTCGCAGTCTTCTTCCTTGATATTTGAGGAACCAAGTGATCTCTGACTGAGTCCACCAAAATCCTACCT
The DNA here is from genome assembly GCA_027924585.1 of Larix kaempferi. NCBI lineage: Eukaryota > Viridiplantae > Streptophyta > Pinopsida > Pinales > Pinaceae > Larix > Larix kaempferi. The sequence goes on from BSBM01000087.1 coordinate 11,765,776, forward strand.
GCTCTGGCATCATTCTTCCTCCAATGAGATTTGTCTTATTCGGCTTCTAGTTATGGAACATTTTCATTGAAAATATGCAAGAGATCATTTTCTTCTAGTAGAAGTACCCTAGAATTCCAAGAAATAAAGTTGGAATCTCCTTCCACATGATCTTCAACCTTCATTCCAATCATCTTGACTGCAAATCTGGTTCAGAAACCCTAGCAGGAGCTAGGTCAAAAATGAAATTTGAAATTTTGGAAAACTGATTCCACAGGTAGATGCTCACTAGCAAGGCGATTTGATATGAGGTAGGGATGATCCAAATATGTGGAGAAAAGTAGGTCAAAACTTAAACCCTAATTTCTGCTGCAGCTGCAGAATTAGGTCAAAAACTGAAAATTCTCAGAATTGAATTATGTCTTCACCAAAATATGCACCCTCCTTAGATCGAAATTTCCAAGGCTCTTTTTCTTCAAAAAGTTGGGTGAAGACTTCAAAAGATGAAACCCTAATTCTGGCAGGGTTCCAACAATGTTCAGGCAATGGCTTCTTCTAGAACTGCTCTAAAACCATGTTAGTTTTTCAGACATTCATAGCATAATAATTCAAATGCATAAACAAGATCACTAGAAGAAAGACAAAGCACAAAACAAAAACAACAAAGTTTATCCTCGGAAACCAAAACGGGAGAAAACCCAACAACCTTCATATAGAGATGATAATTCTGAGATTAGAGTACAATCATAAAAGAGAAAAGATGGAAATGCTTTCCAAAAGTAGAAACTCCAAAATAGTCTTCTTCTCCAGTAGGTGCAAACTTATGTCTCTCCAAGTGATGCGAAATTGAGTGAATGAGTGAGGTGCACTTTACCTCTATTTATCCAAGTGCTAAATTGGAAAATTCCCTAAATGGGCTGACTTCACTTGGGGGCAATTAATAATTTAATTTTTAATCTTTTCTTTTGCTTCTTTTCACTGTAAGGTACATTGATTCTTTCAAGGGTTTTGCATAATTAAATACATCAAGTTCATCTTCCTTAGGAGGTACAATCAAGCACAATAAAATACGATAAATAATATCTTCCGAAGTTGCACAAAATCCAACATAACAAAGATGGTTGCAGAGCAGCTAGTACCTATCCTACCAAAAGTAACAATTCTGATTTAAAGGTGAGATAGTTGTAATATATTAAGTGTTGTGTGTTAGTTTGATTGAAGTAAAAATGGCGATCTCCCATAGATCATTGAACCCTCATACTCTCACCTTCTGTATCTGATACGGTTCATGTGTGATTTTGGAGGAGCGGTCTCTTCTAGGAAGAGAACCATCTCTTGTCTCTTGGTATAGATGTATCATGCATGTGCAGAAAGAATCAAATTCATCGTCTCGATTACTCTTTGGGTGTTGTGCATGTTGAAGTGGTCTTTGTAAGAAGAGATTTGACGCCCATTTATTTTGGTCTCTATCATAAGCCTCCCATGGTAACCGTCAAAAGCTCATCAATGTCCACAAAGAATTATTTAAGACAAAGATCATAATATTTTTTAAATAGTTATCATCTAGTGGTACTCGTTCACCTTTCCATTAGTAATAGAGGACACGATACTGGAATGGGATCACTGCCTCTGTTTTGGCCATCCACTTTTATATAAACACGGTATTCATTTTTTTTTCCTATCTGTTGAGCTGGACGCAAATTTCCAGGTGAAATTTTTTATTATTGAAGTAGGAGATTGAACGCTCACCAGCCCACATAACTCTGGATCGCCGAGCCCGGTGCTCTCAGAGCTTGAGCTCCCGGGTATATAAATATTTACTAAGATTACCTATAATATTGGGTTGGGCTAAGCTCGATGGAGACTGCACAAATGGTATCTCACAAGGCTCTTTGCGCAATAAACGGGAACATGTTATATGTTGCATGTATGTGTAGATGTTGCACGCACTTACCAATTGTCATGGATGGCCGATCGAGTGCTTCTTATCCTACTCCCTGGGTTTTTTTGTAGCCTCGCGTACTTTTTTTGTTGTTTCTCGAGAGCCAGATGCTGCTACCAAAATTCCTTGCGCCCTCAGTTTCGTTCATGCAATTTGAGAAAGAACATCAAAACTTTTGAAAGCCACAGTTTTCCATATTAATTGACAAGGATATCAACAAGAAAAACAAACTATCTAGGCCGAGGAGGAGACGATCTGGACCCATACCAACGGAAGATTCAGTGGTAGAGGTCAAGGCAACAGGTTTTATTTCCGAAGATTATTAGGGGCAAGAAAAAAAATCGAGCCAGAGTAAAGGTAGCTACCCATAACCCATTGAAGGGGAATCCATAGTTATAGAAAATGCTAGCTAATCAGAAATATCAGCTTGAATTTGGATACAAAGAATGAATCCATTTTTAATTTCTTGAATTACGTGCATTTTCCCCGGCAGAGACAATCGGATTCAAACTAAAACAAAGAAAGCTGCAAACCGCCGATAGGCGCTGCAATGAGAATTGTAGTGGGAGGCTATCGCAGCGTTTTAATTAAGGATTAAAGATGGGCGATGGAGATCAAATAAAATGGTATATACTTCCTCGAGCACAAAGATCCAAAGGCACAGATTTCTTGACGGTGGACAGGCTACCCAAAGGTCATTTCTTAATCCACCGTGTTTTTTCTTAATCAATCCACTCGAGCAGAGCGACGACAGGGAAGTTCAATAGTTGAATCTAACCGTCGCTCAACCCTAAACAACAAAAGAAATTAAGGTTATTTGAAAGGGCCTATATCACCTCACGTCCCACTGCTATTTAATCCAATACAATAGGTGGTTTGAGTTAGCCCCTAAATAACAAAAGAAATTAAGGTTATTGAAAGGGCCTATATCACCTTGCTAAAATATGCAGACACAAAATAGAGCAGAAACATAAACGGACATATTGATTGCCTGGGCATATTAATTGCCTTCTGATTATTAAGCACACATATATATAGTTTAGCATAACATCAAAACCACTCGCTAATACTATGGGCCAGTGTAAACCATGGGTCAACAAATGACCTAACTCAACTAACTTAGGACCATTGACATAACTAACTAACCAACTAAGGACCATTGAGATTACAACTCTTAACACACCCCTTAATCTCAAGTGGGATGGGCTGGTTAGCACTATCAATGTCTAAGTGTTGTGCCTGCTCGTCTATGTCTCAGCTAGGCATACATTTCATTTAAATAAACTTAAGCTTTACTTTCTTCCTTGATGTGTACTTGGACTGCTTCTTCTTTGTCCTCTTGAACTTGATGCTAAGTAGGTGTTCTTCAGCATCTTCTTTGCCTTCTGCACAATAAACAGTGTTATTGCTTTTCATTGGTCCTGTACCATAGTGCACGTCTTCTTCTTCTTTTGTTTCAACATATTGTATGTTGCTGTCCATTTTACCTGCATACTCAAAACTTTTGTCAGAAAAAATATTCATATATTTCAACTCTTCTTGGAGAGCAAGCATTTCTCCGTCTTCCTCATCTTTGTGTTCCACATCTCCTTGTTCCTCATCTTCCTCATCTTTTGTTTCAATGACAGCTACATCATCATTAACTGTTGCATCTTGTGCACAATGTGCATCCTTCACTGCTTCCTCAAAAACTGTGGGCTTAGAAGGAAACATAGCATACCCATACTGCTCATCAATAATGGGAGTCTGCTCATATAGCTCCCTCACACTTCTGGTTTTCTGGTTCTTTGATGAACTGGATGTTGCAAGTTCTATGTTGCTATCAACTGTCTCTTTCTCTGAGAGACTTTCACTGCTGCTATCAACTATCTCTTTCTTTGAGAGACTTTTATTACTGCTATCAACTATCTCTTTCATTAAGAGACTATGACTCACGTCACTAGGGACGACTGCATTGACAGGTTTGTTTTCACTGTCATCAACAAATGACCTAACTCAACTAACTTAGGACCATTGACTCAACTAACTAACCAACTTAGGACCATTGAGATTACAACTCTTAACACACCCCCTTAATCTCAAGTGGGATGGTGTGGTTAGCACTATCAATGTCTAAGTGTTGTGCCTGCTGGTCTATGTCTCAGCTAGGCATACATAGCATTCAAATAAACTTAAGCTTTACTTTCTTGTGTGATGTGTACTTGGACTGCTTCTTCTTTGTCCTCTTGAACTTGATGCTAAGTAGGTGTTCTTCACCATCTTCTTTGTCTTCTGCACAATCAACAGTGTTATTGCTTTTCATTGGTCCTGGAACATAGTGCAAGTCTTCTTCTTCTTCGTCTGTTTCAACATATTGTATGTTGTTGTCCATTTTACCTACACACTCAAAAATTTTGTCAGAAAAAAAGATTAATATATCTCATCTCTTCTTGGATAGCATTCACATCTTCTTCTTCTTCTGTTTCAACAATAGCTACATCATAATTAACTGTTGCATCTTGTGCACAATGTGCATCCTTCATTGCTTCCTCAAAAACTGTGGGCTGACAGGGAAACAGAGAATACTCATACTGCTCATCAATAATGGGAGTTTGCTCATATAGCTACCTCAGACTTCTGGTTTTCTGGTTCCTTGATGAACTCACTACTGCAACTTTTAGTTGTGCACGTGTGCTCTCCAACTTCTGAAAAGGATTACCCAAAAACAAGATTGTGTGTGCTTTCCACTATGTGAAAAGGCTTATCCAACAACAACAGGTATGGATCACGCCATATGCTCTGATACCATGTTAAAATATGTAGAGACACAGAATAGAGCAGAAACATAAATGGACATATTGATTGCCTCGGCATATCATTTTCCTTCCGATTATTAAGCACACATATTTATAGTTTAGCATAACATCAAAACCACTAGCTAATACTATGGGCCAGTGTAAACCATGGGTCAACAAATGACCTAACTCAACTAACTTAGGACCATTGACTCAACTAACTAACCAACTTAGGACCATTGAGATTACAACTCTTAACACACCTCACGTTCTGCTGCTGTTTAATCCAATACAATAGATGGTTTGAGTTAGCTTACCCGAATTCCTCAAATCAAGAATTCAATCAATTGTTTCAGGAATTCAATCAGTCCTTTTAATTTATGACTAAACCGATCAATAATATGAAGGAATCTTGGTTAGCGCTGGCATTGTGTTGCATATCAATGATGATCCGTTTATCAATGCTATCGAGTTGAGGACGCTTGGAGATGGCATGTATTACGAGGCTAAGCCTGGAACAATGTTAAGCTTAATATCAAGGCAGGATCTTGGTGGAATTTCCTCGATTAGGTAAGCATTCTCAACTTTACCAGCTGAAATTTGATATAGGCTTGGTTTAGTAACGCTAATATTGATTCCCCATGACCAGTAGCAACAATCATTCCTTTTTAACTTTTGTTTGCGGATTACTGAACTTAGAAGCCGATTATTTCAATCTGTAAGATGTTCTCACCCAGCTATGACAAGGAACAGTGATCAAACCTTTTTATCTTCTATCTGTTTATTAATGAACTCAGAATCCAATTATTTCAATCTATAAGGTGTTCTTCGGGGTTATTAAAGTATTGTTAAGGGTTTTTCAGTTATAAAACATTGGGTTGATGATAACTCTAAAGCATGAGGTAATAATCATGGTTGGCTTCTTTCGTTTTCCATAACCAGTAACAGTGATGAAACCTTTTTAGCTTTTTTTTGTGGATGAATGAACTCAGAAGACGATTATTTCCATCTGTAAGGTGTTCTCAGAAGACGATTATTTCAATTGAAAAACATAAAATCCTAAAATATTCGGTGGGCACAAAAATTTGTAAAAACTACGTACTATTGTCATCTTCATCTTCATTTGGGGTTTGTTTGTCCCTCTAGGAAACAATGTGTTTTGTTCTGGTAGCCTTTTTGGCTCAATGAAGGGGAATATGGGAATGGGCATGGTGCATCATGACCCATTCGGTCGATAATTAGCAGCACCTATACAACCAATAAGAATAAAAATATAGAGTTGCTTTTCCCTTTGGCAGATAATTTCTCGTTGATCGTGTAGATCTGTAAAATCGAATTCTTTCCAGAGCTTTGCTTCTCTTTGCTTCTATTCTTGTATAAGATTTGATTATGTAGTATATGAAATTCGCCAAAATAATGGTGTCTAAGCTTGGACCCATCAATCTAAACGCCATTGCCTAAGAACTCTCCTCTATTTTTTTGTTATTCTGCTATAATCTATTCAGAATGGTCCTCAAATTCATTTTTAGCACAAATAAAGTGGTCACAAGTTCGATTCCCATTGGGGGAAGTGATTTTTCCTATACAAATATATGTTTAGGGGAGCCCAAACCTTTCTGTATGAACTTAAGGGAGCTTTTAGTATAATTGTTCCCACTTTTTTAACCTAGCCTAGAGGCTGAAGAGTAGTAAAATGTGAAGGTTATGCTTCCGTAGGGTTTACAGTATATTTATTTCTTTTTTTCCTAGAAAAATTCAACTTATTATTAATATACGAAATAGTAAATAAAACCAGCTGTCAGAAACATACAAGAAACCTCAAACCCTGTCATATAGAGGAACAGGGAAAAGGCCATCAGAGTGACAGATGTGTTGTCAACTACAACAGAAATGACCAATAAAAAGTGCCATATGTCCACAAGACAATACAAGATACCATCCTGTATAAGAAACAGTTCCAAATGTCGCCAGCACAAATGTATCCATAGCAAAAATATATAAAAGGTCTCATATACAGTCATCCAAATACATCATATAAAGGATCCATCATAGCTATAATACCGAACAGCCTCCATAGGAGTCTGACAAAAATGCCGCAAAAGGTAAGTATACAAAATCTTCCAACAAGTAGTTGGAACTAGTACCTATCAAGGATCTGCTCATAGAACTAACAAACATATAAGTATATCGGTCCGCATAAATCTGGAAAGCACAAACAAAATGTGAATAATATAAATATAATAATCATCATGTCCAATGTAACTGATAAGAGCCATGGGTGAAAAGTATATCCTCCCGCCATTCCTGCCACATGATGACCCCAACCTGGGAGTTTAGAGCCCGCTTAGATAACTTATCCGCCGTCATATTAGCCTCCCTGAATACATGTTCAAAATGTATATGTTCAAAATCCCTGATAAGCTTCTGCGCCGCATCCATCCAGTGTGAAAGAAGCAGTACATTGAGTGCTGTCCTGCCTCTAGCCCAAGAGATAATAGATAATGAATCGCCAAAAACTACAAGAGAGGAGATCTTCTTCAATCAAGCCCAGAACAATAATAGCCAAAGGGCACATAACTCGCTCCTAGTATATTTATTTCATAGTGCGTGTGTTTAGAATTAATTATAGGACTCATTCCGCACTTCATGGTGCGGTATTTTTGCAAAGGAATAAATTTTTACTATTGTTTGGAAAGATGGCCATTGTTAGATGTGCATCAAATAAGCATGCGTTCTGGTCGTTATAATCCAATGGGATAATAAGCTAAGTTTTGTTGGCACGTAGGACTATGTTTGATGATAAGCAAATCTTTGTCCCTTTTCCAAAAAAAACCTCTCTTTAAAAACTCTCAGACTTACTATAACTTAAAAAATATGGTTTTATATAACTGTTACATGAATAATGCTTCCTACATAGTTACTATAAACCGCACTACCAGAATATTACCACACTTCTATAGCATGACTTCGATCCTTGATGGACATAGGAATTACGTACAATCTATTTCCAAGTGAATACCATTCATTGATGTTATGATGTGAAGTCAATTTTGACAAGCAACCTCTTGGTCACTTACATTGTACCAAAACGGTTTCTTTCTTGTGATAAAATTCACTTGAATCAGCGTCTAATAGTGACTTTTATCTAATCTAGCAATTTACCTATGAAATATAATTTCCTCAAAGAAAGATTATTTATTCAAAGATTAATAGTGACTTTTATCTAATTTAATAATTTACCTATGAAATATAATTTCCTCAAAGATAGATTATTTATTCAAAGGTTAGAAGGCCACATATTTGTTTATTCTAAACAAAATTTTAAATTGCACTTATCATAGAAGCCTTATCATTTCAAGTTGTGAGGCAAGATAGTACTATTATTTATTGAGATTTGAATATACACAGCAAATTCCCCATTATCTTTGTTTCATAACTCTTCAAAAAATATCTAAATTTGTTACGACAAAATGTTGGTTTAAAGCAAATACTATGAGGTCAGAACATATCTAACTATTAATGATAATATTTAAATAAAATTAATTTGAACAGAAGAAACACACACATAGAATTAACAACTTATCATTTGATAATTTCCTGTAATTTCTTTTATATGTTAGAATTTCCTCAAATTTCTTATTATATGCTCTAAATATAAACAACAGAGAGTCTATTCATACTCATAATCATGAATCCCGTGGCCAATGTGAACGGTATGGAAATTTTCATATTCAATTCCATTACTGTAATAAATTTGGGCATTATCCAAATGAATACAGAAAGAAGTAATTTTATATGAATAGGCAGAGTGCTAATTTTCAAAGAGAATATTAGTCTAAAAAATATAATATCGATTTGATGTTTATTATTTGTAATGTTGCACAAGAAAGGGAAAAATAAGAGTGGTTTTTATATAGTGGTTCCATTAATCACATAAATGGAAACAAAGATTTATTTGCAAACATAGATATTAAACATAATCTAATCAACATTGGATAGCTAGTACAAAATAGATTGAGTGTAAACTTTAAATGGTGAATATTTTATTCTTTATGGAAGATGGATGATTGCAAAATCATTTAATTGCGCCAAATATGATGTTTTCTTTAAAATTGGAAAGTTATTTGTTTATTTCTTAAAAAAATGTCATAAAAGATCAATCATGGTTATAGCATGTTTTCTTTAAATTGGAAAATCATTTGTCTATTTCTTTAAAAAAATGTCATAAACGATCCGTCATGATTATAGCATTTTTAAAATTTAAAAAAAGTCATAAAAGATCAATCATGATTATAGCATTTTTAAAATTAATCATAAAATTGTAAAATTATTTGTTTATTTCGTTAAAAAATGTCATAAAAGATCAATCATGGTTATAACATTTTTAAAATTAATGATAATATTTAGATAAAATTAATTAGAACATAATAAACAAAGAGAAACACACTAGAATTAATAACTTATTATTTGATAATTTCTTATTATATGTTGTAATTTCTTTTAAAATTAGAATTTCCTCAAATTTCTTATTATATGCTCTAAATATAAACAACAGAAAGTCTATCCATACTCATAATCATGAATCTCGTGGCCAATGTCAAGGGTATGAAATTTTCATATTCAATTCCATTAGTGTAATAAATTTTGGCATTATGCAAATGAATACAGAAAGAAGTAGTTTTATATGAGTAGGCAGAGTGTTAATTTTGAAAGAGAATATTATTCTAAAAAAACATAATATTGATTCGATGTTTATTACATGTAATGTTGCATAAGAAAGGGAAAAATAAGAGTGGTTTTATATAGGGGTTTTATGCGCAACAACCACATTTTTAAATGTGATTGATATTTGTCGATCTACTTATATCAACAATGACCACGTTAAAAGCAAAGTAGTTAATATTCTTCGATCAGCAAATATCAATCACATTTAAAAATGTGGTTGTTACTAGTTATTATATGATAACAATGTTCTTCTTATTTTTGTCAGGTTTTTACATCCACATTGTTGCTTATTTATGGGGTAACAATGTGGTATTTTTGTCAGGTTTTACATGCACATTGCCGCTCGAGACCAGGAAGAGAAAGCCCTCCTTTGTCGGTCACTTTTAAAAAACCATTCTTGATACCATCTTTATACCACCAATCCTTCTGAGAGCATGAAAATCAAGAAAATGGGAATCAAGTGGCCTACAACAGGGGGAGGCTGCGATTTTTAGTAGCACTTGTAACATTAGGCGTGGCATAAATGGTAATGGGTGGGTTGGTAAAGGTAAGAATTGAATGATCCAAAGGAATGCATAATGGCGTAAGCATCTAAACAATGTCTAGATGATCAAATAAGTGTTGGAGAATGTAAATAAGTGGGAGCCATTAGTAGCAGGCAGCATTGACCATGTTGATCCAGAACCACTATGAATTGGGCATCTGAGCACTCATCCCTTCCATTTCAATAGTTAGTTTCATAGTCGCAAATGCATATCATTCAGTTGGAAAGCCATCATTACCTCGTCTAGATGAAACACATGCACTTGCAGTCCAGTTCCATCAAAGGCAATGAACGCAAAAGCAAATCCTGTCTCTTATAGCGAAACTGTTTGCCGAAAAAGAGGTATTACATGATATGCTATAATCAATGGTCATTATTGTTTCCCTATTAGTTTAAGAATATTGATATTGCATATATCTGATACTGCTAACCTACGAGTGCAATGTAATGCTAGTATTCAAGTATATTATGGATACAATATTGGTATAACATGTACTAGTATAACTATGACAAACCGTTACTCTATAACAATAGCACCAGATAGAATGAACATAAGTAAATCAATAATATGAAGTGCACACATTATGCTTCAAAAAGCTTGCGCAGGGATAAAACTCAAAGCTACAGATAAGCTAACCTATAATACTAATACTACTACCAGGTATTGGTTAATCAATGAATGCAGTTGATTTCGCATATTACATTACCATCAACTTCTAAGCTCGATCTCTCTACATGATCTATCGATAATTATGGTTATCCTTATGTTTGCATGATTATACTCACTAATAGGAACATGGCCATCATGGATGCTTGTATAAGATGAATAAAGGTAAGAGCATCTATAGGTTTTGATTATGTTAATATCATGATTACTTAGCTTCAAATATTTAATTGCACTTGACTGATGTTTCTCTTGTTATTTTCTGCTGCTCTGTGAAGCTCTTGAATTTCTGTGTGGGAGAATTTATCCTCCTTGTTTGTTTTGTCAGGGTATTAGAAGAAAGCATTGCACCAGAGCTAGGCTAGACAGAGGCAATTGTAGTAGGCCAATAGAATTCATGGATTAGTGACTCAATCTATTCTTATTGCATGCAAGTGAATGTGATGAACTCGACCAGAGTATGCTTCAAAGCTTTATAATAAGTTACCTTATTATCGAGGCCGACTATATGTTTTATATGCTGCTTGATTTCTTCCAAGAGCTTGAAGATAGCTTACCCAGAGACTTAGGTTGTTGCAATTCTAGCAGTAGCTAAAGATGCAAGGGTTCTTGGACTTCAAGATTTTCATCATTACCTCGTGTTGCTATTATATTAGGCTGGATCCATAGCCATTGGTATGCTTAAAGAAGTGAAGACATAGTCTAGTTGAAGCAGTTACCACGGGTGGAAACGCAAAGTTGGGTTACACTTTGGTGAGAATCGGGTGTCGAAGAACCGTAGCGGAAGTTATTTGGCCGAATAAGTTTAATTATTCGGCCGAATAATTTAATTATTCGGCCGAATAATTAAACTTATTCTACCGAATAACTTATTATTTATTCGGTCGAATAACAATTAACAGGCCACCATTAGACCTAACGGTGGCCTCGATGTGTGTGCGAGGTTTTAGCGGGACGAAGAAAACGCATGGCGTTGTGCACTTATTCGACCAAATAATTATTCGGCCGAATAATTATTCAGCCGAATAATTGTTCGGCCGAATAATTGTTCTGCATAAAAGCTCGGCCGCGGCCATTGTCTGTCACTTTCCGCTGATTTCGTGGACCCCTTTGGTGCTATTGCTGGTCCCGCCTCCGCGTCACCCGTCTCGACTGTTACCTGTCCATCCGCTCGTCCGTCTAGTTTGCTGTCGCCGAACTCCGCCACCCGATTCCCCGCTGGTGCCTGTCATTTCTCCGCCACCCTGTGCATCAAGATTTGCTCGGCGGTTCGTTGTTGCTGAAGTGTTAGGCCGCTAGCTTCTGCCTCTGCCATTCGCTCGTCCGCCACCTTCTATTTCTCCCATCTACTCATTTGCGAGCTTCTGCCTCTGCCGCTGGTTCGTAAGCCTGTTTGGATGTCTAGACGCTCTTTGGTGGAGTGTGCGTCTGGACATTTGTAGGTGTAGCATGCATCTGCACCTCTGTTGGTGGAGCTTTGGCATTGGAGTGTTCTCCTGTGGACGTGTGCACAACAGCGGGGTGCTGTAGCTAGGGACCTATCGACGCGAGGCTGTGCAGAGGTAATTCTTTTGGCATATTTATGTGTTTATTTTTTTCTTTAAATTTCTTATAATAATTTGTAATTGTTATTGCAGGTTTTCTTTTCTTGGCTACTTGGCTCGTTTCATTTCGGCTGTTTACAATTCCTCTTGGGGCTCTCTTCGGCCTAATCTAAATTCGCCTGCTTTCGTTTCGGCTGCGTCTAAATAGGTAAGTCGAATTTTTTTTTTTAATTCAAGAGTTAATTATTGGTTTGAAAAGTTTTGACTTTGTCCCTATAAATGAACTCTACCCAATTGGGCAGAGTTCATGAACTCTGTCCAAAATTGGGCAAAGTTCATGAACTCTGTCCAATTGGGCAGAGTTGATGAACTCTGTCCAAAATTGGGAAGAGTTCATGAACTCTGTCCAAAATTGGGCAGAGTTCATGAACTCTGTCCAATTGGGCAGAGTTCATGAACTCTGTCCAAATGGGCTGAGGTCATGAACTCTGTCCAATTGGGAAGAGTTCATGAAATCGGTCCAAATGGGTCGAGGTCATGAACTCTGTCCAATTGGGCAGAGTTCATGAACTCTGTCCAATTGGGCAGAGTTCATGAACTAGCATAGGTAATGATACATATTACTCATAGATAGTGTGGATTAGTATTAAGAGGTTCAATAGAACTCTTTTTAGTTTGACATATTTCATGAACTCTGTCAAGTTGGGCAAAGTTCATGAACTCTGTCCAATTGGGCAGAGTCCATGAACTCTAGTCAAATAGTATGTTGAAAATTATTTAAATTTAAATATAAAAAGATGAATATATGTAGTGTTTAGTTAGTTACTTTTGTTAAATGATTGATTTTGCTTATGTGTTTAGAAATGAAAATAAAAGTAGGACTGCAATTGTATTTGTAAATGATATATCCCTTTTATATATAGGCTTGTTTTATTCGCTGAACTCTATCAACATGGACATGGACAGAGTTCATGAACTCTGTCTATGTTGACAGAGTGCAGAGATTAATATATTAGTTCTATTACAAACTGTGTTGATGGATAGCTATAGATACAACGAAACTTTAGACGATTAAACTCTACTTTTGATACAACAAAACTTTAAAATTGACTTTAGGTACAACTAAACTATAGACATGAATAGACTTTAATTTAGATGTACTATGAAATAACAAAAACACTTAGAAGATTGATACAGTAATTTTTTATACATCCGAACAATAATAGTCATTGTCATTTTAAAAACTATTAGATGATATTATGCCACAATGGTCTTGAGTTTTAGCCTTGTAAAGGTGGCCATTCTTGGTATTATATTTTTCTTTGGTTGCAACATGGCAAACTTGGAGAACATAATACCAAGAATCATTACCGTTATCAGGTTGAAACTGAAGACCATTGTGAAACATGGCAAATTTGGGAAATATGTCAAACTCGAAACATAATACCATGAATGGTCAATTTTTTTTTATTCTATGGAATAATGAAAATATTTGTAGATATAATTTATGTTTAAAGTATTAAAATATCTTGATTAAATTATTAATTTAAGAAACTGAAGACCATAGTGGAACATGGCCAATTTGGGAAACATGTCAAACTGGAAATATAATACCACGAATTGTTAATTTTATTTTATTTTATGGAATAATGAAAATATTTTTAGATATAATTTATGTTTAAAGTATTAAAATATCAATTAAGTTATTAATTTAAGATTTAGATTAAAAGTTAACAGGTTCATGAACTAATTCTTTGACATAAAGAAATGAACCCTTCACTTAGTATTTAACTATATTGGTTCAATTCATTTTAAACATCAAAAACACTTAGAAGATTGGTACATTAATTCTTCACACATCTAACAATATTAGCTATACTCTTTTTAAGAACTATTAGATGATATTAGGTAAATCTAGGTCCTTATTAAATAACTTAGTCTCTTTAGCAGCTAGGTTTTAGAATTTGTAGAATTAACATGTAGAATTTGAATATGTAATCAGTTGATATTTGTGCAAGTGTAGACATTATATATCAAATGGAAAGAGAGGAGTCTTTGAGGCGAAAGTGTAGGAGGTCTTCACAATCTTCTGGGGTTGGTGTTACAAGTGATAATCGGAGGTTGTCAACCTCCCCTTGGGATTCTAGTTTATTGTATAGTTCACATCGACGAGGCGAAAGAGGTACAAATGATTCCCCTATATCTTCTGTGGGAGAATGTCGATCTCGACCCTCTGTTGGTATATGAATATCGATCTTTTAACATGTACATGCAAATTGTTTTTTTATGTACGCAAAAATTGTACTTGTGTTTAAACAAAACTTTGTTTTTATTTGAAGCAGAGCATGGTTCAAAAAATGCTTGTAATTCTATAGGGAGGGAGACAGAGCAAGCAAGGGAGACGGATGAGGGTGTAGAGCAAGGTTCTCAAGAGGCTCATCATTCTATACAAGGTGATAATGGTCGAGCTAGGATGCAATATGTTGAATTAACTGAGAGTTGTACACCCATTACAACATATCCATCTGATCTACCTCGGGAGCTTCCATGGGAATGTGGTGATCATCAAATGACTCTTGAAAGATGTAGATCCCACTACGGCAAGTTGGAAAATGATTTTTCTACTATGGATCTCCCTCCAGAGAGTAAACAAAGTTTGGAGATTGTTTTGGGATCATTGCAAAAATTCATTCAAGCATATGCGAATCTCATACCAACTACAAATGGTTTTGTTGATTTGATGCGAAGACGAAGGGAACAAGTGATCAGTCCAGACAAGTGGGATGTTGTGAAGGAGAGAGTGACGAAAGAACAGGCCAAATCAATGTTTAACTTGAAAGAAGGTCTAAAGCGAGAAATGTTGAAAGTGCAATATTTCAAGCATCTTGAGCTTGCACATCTACTCTATGATCGGTTTCTCGCAGCCTATGGTCAGTTTCCATGGAATGATGAGGTTTCTCAATATTTTACTAGATTTTTTTATGCTGAGTTTTTCTTAAATATGAAGCCAGACTATACCGATGTTCATTCAGAATTTTATGGAGTTGGAAAGGGTCAAATATGTAATCGAAAAGGTGCTTTTAAAGACCCTACAACTCTTCGACCTCCACCCCATATATCTCGCCCACCTAGGTTGGTGGCATTAAGATCAGAGATAGAGCCCACATCTCAACTTGGGACAACTGCAAGGAATTTTGTTGGCGATGGTTTATCGTCAGCATTAGTTGGAGTAGATGTGCGATTGGTTCGAGAAATGGCTCGTTCTGCTATTCGTCAAAAGTTTGTTTACAAAACTAATGATGAGATAGATGGAATGAGCATTGAAGATCTCAGGGCATATGCCAAGGTTTGTCG
This sequence comes from Larix kaempferi, assembly GCA_027924585.1. Lineage (NCBI taxonomy): Eukaryota > Viridiplantae > Streptophyta > Pinopsida > Pinales > Pinaceae > Larix > Larix kaempferi. Next base: position 11,781,302 of record BSBM01000087.1, read on the forward strand.
CGACCTAGTGACAAATGTTATATCCAATGACACATAGAGTTTGGGAGAGGTTTGTTGATTATGATATGACTTGATCTTAATTAAATATTTTATTCATTTTGAATTGAATTTTTTGTTACATTATATGAATGATAAATTATTTTTTTGATGTAAAGTAATAGGTACATTATGTAAATGTTTATTGGTTGCAGTTTTCAAGAATGATGAATGAACATTCTTTCGATGTTTCAACTAGCGAAAATCTAGAGAATATTCGAGAGGTATATTTATTATTTACATATTTGTAATTATGTTTGAACTTGATATATATATATATATATATATATATATTTGAATTTTAATTTAACTATGCATCTTATTGCTAATTTGACTTATCCATGTAGGTTTCTTTAGATACGAACTTTATAATGATTAACCATCTATTGTGAGCTAATGTTTTTTAATCTTTTTGTTTTAGTTTTAAGTTAATTGGCACAGTAATTTTTTTGGTTTGCATTATGTTTTATTTATTAATACAATTTAAATTTTAGGGGGGAGATATAGGTTCTCTGCTTCATGCAGCACATATTGGCAAAGAGATAATTTTGTTCACACATGAATTGATCTTTGATATAAGTTTAATATTTTAATTTGTATGCATTTAGTTAAAATTTGTTCAAGTAATTTATGAGATTCATAAATTGATTTTATACATGTAGCAGCTTGGGTCTCTTACATCTTTTGGAGAGAAAGGGAAAACTCCTTTGGAGGATGGTGATGGACAAGTATTTGGAGAATTTGATGTAATTTTCTTAATAATTGAATTTTTTTTTTATATATAATTTTAATATTTTAATTTTCTGAATTTAATTTAAATGATATTCATAATCTGTTTTTATACATACTGCAGGATGGGTTGAGTCCAGGGGAAGGACCTAGTGGAGGATAGCATGGTGGACATTTTCTTTTTATAGCATGGTGGACATTTTTTTTTGTTGATATGCATAGATTGCAAAGATTTGTTTTGGACATGTCGATGAGATTTATTTTTGGACTAGATACATATATGTACATTGAACTTGCATGTTCATGAGAATTTTTTTGAGAATTATATACATGTCCTTTGAACTTACATATTTTGTGAAACTTGGTTTAAATGATCTACTTATTTTTGTTTATTTAGCATATTTGGTGTTATTTAAAGGTTTAGAATATGTACTTGCATGTTTAAATGAATGAATGAATATGTAAGAATGAATGTTAAGATCACGAATGTTAAGAACATGATATTTTTGAATATTATGAAGTTTAAGAATGTTAAAGGAAGTTTAAAAATGGATGAACATAGGTTTAAAGTTCATGAATGAGGAAGTTTTGATTGAAATATGAATGAATGTTAAGATTGAATATATTAAGAATATGAATGTTATCCTTAAATGTTAGGAAGTTTTTATGAAAATATGGATGAACTAGGAAGTTTAAAAATGAATGTTATCTTTGAATGTTAGAAGTTTTAATAGAAATATGGATGAACTAGGAAGCTTAGGAAAGTTATGAAGCTTAGGAATGTTCTAGGAAGATTAGGAATGTTATCTAAGTTTTGATGGAAATATGGATGAACTAGGAAGTTTAAAAATGAATGTTAAGAACATGAATGTTATCTTTGAATGTTAGGAAGTTTAGGAATGTTAGAAGTTTTGATAGAAATACATGGATGAACTAGGAAGCTTAAAAGTGAACACATGTTGAGTTCAAATTTTGGGAATGTTAGTAAGTTTAGGAATCTTTGAAGTTTTGATGGAAATATGGATTAACTAGGAAATTTAAAAATGAATATTAAGAACATGAATGTTATCTTTGAATGTTAGGAAGTCTAGGAATGTTAGAAGTTTTGATAAAAATATGGATGAACTGGGAATCTTAGGAATGTTATGAAGCTTATGAATGTTAGGAAGATTATGAATGTTATCTAAGTTTTGATGGAAATATGGATGAACTAGGAAGTTTAAAATGAATGTTAAGAACATGAATGCTATCTTTGAATGTTAGGAAGTTTAGAAATGTTAGAATTTTTGATAGAAATATGGATGAACTAGGAAGCTTAAAAGGGAACACATGTTAAGTTCAAATTTTAGGAATGTTAGGAAGTTTAGGAATGTTAGAAGTTTTGATGGAAATATGGATGGACTAAAAAGTCTAAAAATGAATGTTAAGAACATGAACGTTATCTTTGAATGTTAGGAGGTTTATGAATGTTAGAAGTTTTGATAGAAATATGGATGAACTAGGAAGCTTAAAAATGAACATGTCAAGTTCAAATTTTAGGAATTTGTTAGGAAGTTTTGATTGAAATGTGAATGTTAGGTTTAAATTTTGATAGGAATGTTAAGAATGAATGTGATGGTAAGAATGAATGTTAAATAATTTATGATAAGGTGCAATGAATGAATGAATGTTAAGATTGAATGTCAAAAACATGATTGTTATCTTTGAATGTTAGGAAGTTTAGGAATGTCAAGAAGTTTTGATAGAAATATGAATGTTAGGAAGTTTAAAAATGAATGTTACATGAGATCAAAGTTCCGAAATTTGTTAGGAAATTTTGATTGAAATATGTATGTTAGGAAGTTGAAAAATGAATATTATCTGTTCAAATTTTAATATGAATTTTTAATTAATAATTCTTATTTTCAATGTCCAGGTACATTTGATGCGGCTGAAATCATGGTAAATGGGGATAACAATTTTTTGTTTTTTAATCATAAGCGAAGATTACAGGATTGTGAAGCTTGTGCTAAATTAGAGCAATGATTTTAGACAACAATTTGATGAATTTTCATCGATTTGTTGTAAATCATCATTCCTCTAATTTAGCATAAGCTTCACAATCCTGGAATCTTTTCTTGTGATTAAAAATCAAATGATCGTTGTCTCCATTTTTCATGATTTCAGTTATGTGAACTTACACAAACGATATTTTAAATTAAAGATTCGGGGTGGAGAGTGGCGATAGCCACATATCCGTTATCTCATCCCTTAAGTGGTCTAATAGACATATGGGGACCCGAATAAAGTATTTCAGACAGAATTAAGACAAAAATTTTACACATTGAGGTTTTCATTACCAAATAATTTTTGAATTCAAATTTCAGCATACTAGAATACGATCATTTAAACTCTTATACTCCAGTTCCTTTCAAGATCATAGACATAGAACGAAAAAATATATTGTACACAACATTTGACAATGGCATCGACAAAACCATTGATCTATTAATTTTAAATATATAGTTTTAAAAACATCGCAATGGAATGCCGTCTTCAATTATCCGTTCATAGTCATATTTGGACAGTTTCCATTTTTTATTTTTTAATTGTTTTTTCGATGGAACTTGAACCAATTTTATTCGAGATGCATATACTAAATGGCTATATTGACAACATATAACATCAGGTTCATAATCCTGAAAGTAGACATAATTTTGAGTCATATGGGTCTGCTGAAAAAAATAGCCCTTTAGAATAATGGATCCTCTCTCGTATGTATATCCATTGTCACTGTAGTCTTCCAATAACTTCATTTTTACTTCAGTGCATCGCATCAAATAATACTTCACATTTTCGTTGTTGTCTACAGGTGCAATCACAGCAAAAGCATCTCCTGTGCAAATTACAATTGTTGTTAGAATTTTTAATTCAATTAAATTGATTAATATACATGTGTATAAGGTGAAGGACAATAATGAACAATCGACAAAACAATGGTATTTGATCATTACCTTCTCTAACGAGATCTAAAATTCTGTCACCATCAGATGATATTGCTATATCTTCTGATTCTAATTCTTCTATGCTTGCTAGTGGCATTTTTCCTTTAGGATTAATCTCTGTGTGTTTTCAATGTTTTACGTAATTGTTTGTTATGTTTTCACAAACTTCTGTAGATTCAATATTTTCAGTGCAAATATGACAAAAGCATGATTGTTTTCTACTATCAAATGCATAAATGTTTTGGAAGGCTTTTGTTTGAATAGAGTGAAAATCTCTAGTCCCTTGTATGGTGCCAGCACCATATGGTATTGATCTATTTATATCTTGGACCCCAACATGCCAAAAAAACCTATTACACGAACGACAAATTTTGATGTTAGGTACATACTTTTTTTTAAATTGACAATAAAATATAAATTAAAGCATTTGTGTGTACATACCTGCGGACATTTTTTTATTGTTGATTATAATAATGGTTTAGATGTGATTGAAACCATTGGACAACCTCTGCAGCTGAATGGAATCGTGCAGAACTATGGTTCATTTGCCATCTTCGAAGTGCTCTTTTTACGCATGCTCCTGCACCATCATGTTCACCTTTTCCATGACCAGTTTCAAAGAAATTCCAGCGATGTTTAATGTTCAATGCTTTATGAAGTCGACATAACCAATAAAATGATCGTGAAGATTTAAATTGTCTGGCACATCCATCCGACCATATCCAATGTTCATTGAATTTAATGTTACGTCCCTTTAGTGAATTGTAGAAAATATTTTCAATACAATGCTGAACAAAATGTGTATCATGTGTACGATCATCGTTGATATAAAAGTGATATTCTTTAATCACATCTCGATTGTCACACGTGCTTTCAATGCCATCAACATCCTGTTGAGAATGTCTATATAAAACATGGACAAATATCGAAACTTGGTCAGAATGATAGTATTCACTCTGTATCTCTTTTTGTGCAGCAAATGTGTAATTTTCTGCAAAATCAACCACTGACAAAATTGTTCCTTGTGGAAAAATTTCACGAGCCTATTTGAATTGAAGGTCTTGCCATCGTTCTCTATGTGAATGCTTGGTGTATTTATAAATTTCACTTTCGAATTTCTTGAGAAAATATGTCACACCTATTTTATCTTCTCGCAAATCAATCCGTTTGGAATGTACATCACTAGTACTTGTAATGTATTCATATCTTCTCCAATCAACGGTGACATTTGATAGTGAGTGATCAGTATCGATAAGATATTTATTGTGGAATAAAACAAAATTTCCACAATGATTACAATGTTTTTCATTGACACATTTCTTATTATAAAATACTTCATCGTGATTTCTCCCACATAGGGTTTGAGATATGAATTCACGTATTATGGGCGGAGGTGGTGAATTTGTCCAAAAGATTTTACCAAATTCAAGAAATGTGTCATAATATAATTGAAATTGCACATGATAATGGCAACAACATGTGTCACGGATAGTAATAGGTCTAACATACAATGGTTTTAGTTTCCAAAATGTAGTGATTGACACATTAATTCCACGATGATCTTCCTAGAATTTATTGAACAATTGTACTTGTGTCATATTCATTATATGTTTTGGACTGCTTACATATACTCCTTGTGATACTCTTTGTTGTATTACATCTCTTGAATTTGGTGAAACTCGAGCATGTGTCAATCAATATTCCCGTACAATATTTTTAACACCTGCTCCCATTCTATCTTTGTAAGGCTGTCTACAAATAATTGCCCAGCAAGCAAGTTCATCATTTTCATCTATTTGCATTTTGAATTTTCTATGTTTGTATAATGTCTTTCTTAAGGTTCCAACTGTTTTTGCTAGTTGTGTTGTCAAACGTTTTTGTTTAGTACTAGTCGAAATAATTACTGTATGAATTGCTTTTCGTGTAGCACTGATGTCTTTCTTCCTAGATTTTCCAAACTTTTTTATTGCATCACCTATATTTTCTATCACATTATGTTTTAATTTCGACTCTTTGGTCGCCTTGTGAATACCCAATAATGATGTAGCATCTTCTAACTTCTTGGTCACTAATAAACATCTCAAAATTTGTGCTTGTTCTGTTACTGAATAAATATTCAGAACATCATCATAAATTTTTTGATCTCGATATCGTGCAGCATGTATGGGTATTTTTTTTTCCATATTTGTTGCAATCAACGTTTTATAACGTTTCATCATCAATGGTGAAAATACCTATACATCAAGTTAAATTTAATTTAAAACATGTATCCAAAAATACAATTCATTATAAAAAATGAATTTGGAAAATACATGATATATACATACCTGGTCCAATTTCTGGTTCTTGAACTTGATCTTCAATATTGACTTCATCGACATTAGTATGTAAATCACTATTTACATCTTCAACAATGGTTTCTTCAACTTCAATTTGTTCTTCTTGTACTCTATTTTCAATTTCCATTTCATCAACATTATCATGTAAAACTGTATTTGTATCTTCAATAATCGTTGCTTGCGTTTCTGTAAGGCTTGCTTTGTTGGCATGATATTTAAGTTTTTTATTTTCTCTATTATTATCATCATCAGCACGTTTACGATCTTATTTTCTTTGACGGTTTCTCTTACTGCCCGTGATTGTTTAATCTATAAATGATAAATTAAAGAATCATCATTTTATTGTAAAAAAACAAAATGAAGATTTAAAAACAGTTACGAAATTTATAAACACATGAACTGAAATTTACTTCACCTTATCAAAATCTTGTAAGGGTTTTTTGAAGAAAAAGTCTTTGGAAACAAGTTTCCTTTGAAAAGAACTTTTTTTGAATGAAATAAGAACTCTTGGACAATAAATCACCTTTGAAAAAACCCACTGGAAAAGAATAAGAACATTTTTTAAATAAATATTCTTTGTAAACCCACTGGAAAAAAAAAAATTCTTTGAAAAAATACCTCGGAAAAAGATTTCTTTGTAAAAACCCTTGCAACGAAATAACTTTTTTGTAAAAATAACTTGGGAGACTTTGAAAAAACCCATTTTCAAAGAAATAAGAAGGAAAAATACATCTCCTTTGTAAAAATAACTTGAAATAAAATCTTATTTGCAAAAATGTCTTGGAATAAAAGCTGTGTAAATGCACACTTTGGAAATAAACATTTTCTGAAAAAACCCATTGAAAAAGAATAAGAACACTTTCTAAATAAATCTTCTTTGTAAACCCACTCGAAAAAAAAAAAATTCTTCGAAAAAATACCTTGGAAAAAGATTTCTTTGTAAAAATCCTTGCAACGAAATAACTTTTTTGCAAAAATAACTTGGGAGACTTTGAAAAAACCCATTTTCAAAGAAATAAGAAGGAAAAATACATCTTCTTTATAAAAATAACTTGAAATAAAATCTTATTTGCAAAAATGCCTTAGAATAAAAACTCTGTAAATGCACACTTTGGAAATAAACATTTTTTGAAAAAACCACTTATAAAATACTTTGTAAAAGAAACGTTTTTTGTAAAAATACTTAGAAAAAAAAAAACTTTGAAAAAACTCATTTGAAAAAATCATTTTCAAATAAATAAGAAGGAAAAAGACAACTCCATTGAAAAAATAACTTGGAGTAAAAACTCTTTAAAAGCACTATTTTGGAAAAAAAAACTATTGCAAAGAAATAAGAAGTGCAAAAGCTTGGAATAAAAACATATTTTGCAAAAATGCCTTAAAAAAGCATTCTTTTAATATATTCCTTAGAATGAAGTAACAAAAAAAATACTTCATAAAAAAAACTCTCTTTGGAAAAAAAACTCCTTAGAAAATCCTCGGAAAAAAAACTCATTGCAAAGAAATAAGAAGTGCAAAAAGATTGAAAAAAAATACTTCATAAAAAAAACTCTCTTTGCAAAAAAAACTCCTTAGAAAATCCTTGGAAAAAAAAACCATTGCAAAAAAAAAGAAGTGCAAAAAGCTTGGAATAAAAACTCATTTTGCAAAAATGGCTTTGAAAAACATTCTTTCAATGTATTTCTTAGAAAGAAGTAAGAAAAAAAATACCGCATAAAAAAACCCCCTTTGCAAAAAAAACTCCTTAGAAAATCCCTTCAAAAATATTCGGACCAGAAAGTATGCGAAACTAATTGAAGTATTTAGTTTTTTTTTTTTGTTTTTTTTTGTTTTTTTTTTTTTTGGCCGACGAGTTTTTTTTTATGTTTGGTTATTTGGCCGAATAACCTTTGATTAAATTGATGTCGCCATTACGGAAAACAGTTATTCGGCCGAATAACCTCTGAAACCTGAAAATTTGATTGTCTCTCACAGTTTTCAGGTTTCTCCATTTTTGGAAGGTAAGAATGATCTCTTACACTACAAAGCGACTGTCGAACTTGATACCATTAGTTTCGTTATTGAATCTACTTTCTGAATATATAGACTTCTTTGTGTATAGGTAAGATCTGATATTTGTAATTGTTTGTTTTCTTAACAGGTGTCGAGTTTAGTTTCATCTCTTTCAAAATGCGGTGAAATGAAAAATCCATAACTTTAAAAATACACCACGAAAAAAATTGAGAAAACTATGGTGCAGTTAATTGGCGTGTCTACTTCAAAATGGTATTCATAGAATTTTTAGTTTTATATTCAGTTGAGAGAAAAGTTTTGCGACAAAAAAATGTTGAAAATCGACAAGGTTTCCCCATTGATAGAATTCAAATAAATATAATAATTAGTATATAGATCCATTTGTTACAAACTTATAGTCATGCAGTAGTATATTGTGTGTAGATTGTCGTAGCATATTTGTTTTTTGCAAAAAACAAGTTTAACAATGATTTTACGTGTGCGACAAAACATGGCTATTTTGTAGTCCTTTCATTTTATAAGAACACACTGTCAAACATTTGCCGAATTGACATATCAAATATAAATATAAAAAATTGAAAAAACTATGGATAGCAAGCTAACATAATTCTCTAAAAGTTTGCTTGTTATTGAAAAGTGAAATTCCAAACAAAAATATCACTTTTATTCGCCCAAAGATGGAAAACATGAAAAATTCAGAATTATTTTCTCACGGAACCCCCCAAAACATACACCCATCTTCATGGATTCACCCCCACACAATATTATATCTTGAATCTGGGATAAAAAAAATAACATTTGAAGCTCAATCTCATGTCCTCGTGTCTTCTCCTTTTACCAATAACATATGTTGAACCGGAAGAGATGTTGCATGACAATCTTAATATCTGTGAGAACACCTAAATGAGAGCCACATTGATCTAGAAGGCAATGCACCAAACAACATGAATTATCATTATAATCCATAATAAATCACAGGATATTATAACATTTAATGTCAAAAAGTAATGTTAGACCAATCTAGCATTAATCAGTTTCATAGAAAATTATTCAAAAATCTTACACTTAGTCCATACTTTAACCTTGACAATGGACACTCCACCTAGGCCAAATAAGGACAAAGGCCAAATAAGAGGAGAAATTGGTTGATTGGTGAAGAAAAGAGGCTATGTATAGTGATTGGTTGAATAAACAATTTATTTTATACTTTGAATATAAAACTTACAATAAAGGTTTAACATGTGTTTTGGTAATCGTGTAGACTAATTGAAACAACTACAAGCAGATTACTAGAGTCCCTGCCAACCTGAAGGTAGTGACTAAAAAGGTGACAGTTCCCTTTACTCATCACAAAAAAATTAGAGCCCCGACCCTTAAGGAGGCCATTTTATTAACTAAACAAAATAAAATTAACAAACCAGAACTATCCAAAGATTCTGCAAGAGAGAATTTAAATCATTTGAAATATTAGACCAGGCTTTGTACTCCAAACTAGCGCACAAACCTTTAATAATGGTTTAATTCAAATGATGTTCGAACCCAGAGTCGACTTTCTCTCCAAGAGAAGTCCCTCACTACACATAACAGTTTTAAACAAAAATTCATCATTGCAGTGCGCCCATTAGTCTAGGGTGTCGTGTCTTTAAGTCGTTCCTACCTTATTTTACAAAGAAATATAAACAAATACAATGGATATATGTGGAGTAACTTCTCCTTACAAGTAGAGTAAAAGGAAATGGTTCTATAACCAGCATAGATCCACCTTAAACTTGTATTTATCAAGCACTGAGAAGGATCTAATTTCTTGAGGTGTATTTCTTTTTTTAAATTTAAACTCAAGAAATTTGATCTCTCTTGATTGACAGATCTGGGTTTAAGTTTTAAGTTTTTATTTTATAAACGAACATCTATTTTTTAATTACTTTTCATAATATTTTATTTTATGAACCAACATTGATTTTTTAAAAATACTTTCCATAATTTTTAATTTTATGAGCTGACATGATACCCATACACGGCTGTAGATCACCTCGTTTCTCTCGGTGCAGAGAGTGTACACCTTCTTCAACTAAAGCGTATGCAAAGAGAAAAGAGAACATTTTTAACACCGGTAAAGATGAAGATACATGGCATCTCCCTTGAGAGATCCCTCCTTCGAATCTATAATGCAATATGTGTATCTAAAAAGAGTGTCAAATTTCTCCTTATCATTATAATATATGACAAGAAGATAAGGGTCGAATCTCTTCTAGAGATCGCCCTACATCAACATAATATACAGTAACGACTAGAATCAAATGCAAATATAACTAGCAATTGCACTTTGAAATACAATAAAAAAATGTCGTATCAAATAAATGTCAAATCTATAAAAAATTATCAAATCTCACTAAAAGACTCCCTCATCATATACGACAACAAGATAAGGATCGAATCTATTCTAGAGATTTCCCTGCATCAACATAATATATAGTAACGAATAGAATCGAATGCAAATAAAAATACACCGAGATCAAAACTCAAAGAGATTGGGCTCTATTGAAAAAGAGGTCACCCCTCTGTTAACTGAGGCAGAGAGGAATCAAACAATCAAATAAATCACCAGTATATCCTGGTATTAGTTAGGAGATACATCTCATGCTTATCAGTTTTCCCCCTTTTCTTTTTCCAAGTCGTGTCCCCTTTGTTGCACAATGCAGTAATTTAATATTGCGATCAATTGGATGTCTTTCTATGCAGGGATTTTCTTGGGGCATTCCTCTATTCGATTACACATATCGAGATCTCCCAATAGGTTCCTTTTCCCCAATAACTTGTAACTGTTAAGCCCTTTTGGTACAAGGAGAGTCGGTTCAATTTCAGCACTGGAAATCTTCTAACTATCTTTCATAACTTAACCATTGTTCCTTCTTATTTGTTACACTCCCATATATATATATATATATACTAGTACAACCACTTAACTTATGGCCAGCGAACATCGATAAATCACAAGTTAAGTGTCATGAGTAAGTTATCTATCACTTGTTTTGCATGCTTAGTTGTAAGCATCTCTTGTCTATGACTCAACTACCTTTTACCTTCTTTAGTTAAATGTGTTTGCTATCACTATATGCATGAGTTATGAGTTAGCCATGCATCCTCTAGCAATATATGTAAATATATATAATTGTTTATTTAAAATTTTTAACAACGCCCATAAAATCAATATGGATAGTACACTTGTCCCATCCTCTTTCATTCTAGGAAAAACATAGATGGTAGTCCACCCCAAACTCTAGGATATAAACACACACACATATTATAATGAAGACACTATATTATATATATGCATATATACAATAATAGAGCCATGCTTTTATTTCCATTAATATTTTATATATATATATATATATAACTAATTATCTCAACCATAAATTTATCCTTAACAAATATTTTATCTTCCATAAATATATTTTCTCCCATGTCATTTAATAATAATAATAATATTTATCGTAATCTCATATATGCTTGAAATAGTAATTTATCTCTTCTATAATATAAGTTCATTATGGCAAGAATTGCAATTTAATAGTTTGCATAAACAGATATGTGAACAAGAAAGCATTTTCCTCCTTTTTGTGTGAGTAGTGTGTTGTTTCACAACACTTAAAGGTTTTAAATGTAAGACTCAAAGTCATTGACTTAGGCTAATAAGTGAACATTTTTAGCTCGCTTCTTTCTAAGAAGTTAAGACTTCCTTTTTGGATGCGAAGGTACCATGATGATACTTAGTCATCTTTAGGTTTTTCAAGGATTCACAAACCTTTAACTCCTCCCCTAGTAGATACTGTTGTCCTCTTGTTCAGTTGTGTCCCACATTCAGTCCCTTAGATCTATTTTTATTAATTCATCATTTACAATTCACATCATACATACAATATTACCATGATTTTAGTGAGTGCATGGTTTCTATAAAGTTGTAAGAATGCTAGAGTATTCATTGGTGGGGCCTTGACCTTGAGCTCATCACCATAAACTAGTACATACACATATTTACATTACATAGATTACTATATTAGGGGGTCAAGAGTGAAGGCAATTACATACCATCTTCATGAAAGAATGAAAGCAATTTCCTAGTTTAATTAAGCTCTATGTCTTATAGTTTTTCTCAATTTTGATTATGAAGAGTAGCCATGGCTATATCAAAAAATTTATGGTGGATATTGTATGTCAAACTGTCTTCGTTTAAAACAATTTAACAAGCCCCGGTTTCCCATGAATGGTCGGACTCCGTTCTATGTTTAATATTTGTGAAGTTTTGACTTATGCCAAATTGAAACTCTTTCAGTGGTTGACCTAGTTTCTATGGAGGCATGGTAGCCAATGACTCGTTTTGTATTTCATGTAATTTTATCAATAATAGAATATTCTCTAACTAGTTTAAAAAAACGGTTATTCGGCATAGTTTTATGCATTTAAGTCTCGAAGGTTTTAAGTGTTTCTTAATGTATCGATATTCTCAAGTAGTATAAAACTAGACTCTTTAAATATTTTGTTCATATTTTACTAATTATTTTTTATACTTTTAAATGTTTTAAATAAAAAAATATCTTTTATTAATATAACATAATATCGAAGATTATAGTATAGGTGTAGCGTATATGGTAAATAATTACATTAAAGCTATCTTCATTTGAATTTCAATTTTAAAACATTATAATGTTTCCTTTTCTTTCATTTTTAATTTCAAATATCATAATTTATCTCTTTGGTTGAGAGAATAGACTTTAAAAATTGGATATATAATTCAATTAAATTTAAGTTTTAAATGGTGCTCAATGTTACATGAAGTTGTTTCGGTTTGATTTGTTTTTTTAAAGTTAATAACTATATTATATAAAAAAGAATATCATAATATCATATTAATGGTTTATCAGATTGGAAACAATATCAGCTGTAATATTTATGTTTACCAGTTTGAAAATGACTAAAATAGTGACAGAAAACATATATAACCTAGGTTCTAATATCGTGTATACTAGAACTAAATAATCGATCATAGCTAATACGATATCTAAAATTTGTATGCCTCAAAAGACTAGTATATGAAAACCAAATATAACAAGTCATCATCTAATAAGGGAATTCTTGGAACCTTGGAACAAGAGGGCCCATCCTAAGGTTCCTCCAAAAAGCAGATTACAGAGGAAATTTGAGCAGTGATGTTCAACTTCTCATCCTACTTCTTCAATTGTGCTTGAAACTTGCACATTTGGAGCAGGGATTCATTGCGAGACACTTGTTTTTCCATTAAAACCTTGCCCATTAGAGTTTTCACATGCCAACATAGGGAAACTATTTTGAAACATTTGGTTTGTTGGGATATAGAGGCACTCATATATGGAATATAATTAGCCATGGAACCCTCAACTTATTCATCACCAAGATATATATATATATATATATATATATAGATAGATTTCTTCTCCACCAAGGAAATTTATTCCTTAATGTCTGCTAGGGTTTCCTTCTAGAACATTGTTAACATGACCTTCACTCGTGCACATGTTATTCTATTTCTCTTACAAACACGCTTGCTTGGGTGAACTCTCTCCATCAAGCCTACAAAAGGCGAATTAGAGAGCCACCACAAGGGTAAGGGGCCAAACCGAAAGCACAATAAGAAATTAACCAAGGGTGAAACCAAAAACACAACAAAGCACAATAATAACAACAAAAATTCTAGAGAAAGATAGGTACGATTGCAAGAAGCCAAGGAAAGAGATATAGTCTAGTCTGGGATACATAGACATCATAGGAGACGATAATTAGAGAAATTAAAACCATAGGAATGAGAGATAAGTAAAGAAACTGACTGAACCACTGATGAAACCTCCAATATGAATCCATCGACCTTCTCATAAGTTCAAATGCTCCAATTAAGGAAATCATTTTCATGGAATATCATTCAAAGTGCCAAACCATGAATCACTCAGAAACGAGAGGTCTTGTACCTCCACCAAATCCTTCTAATGTGTGTAGCGATCCCTTCATAATGAGGAGGGAAAATTTACATGTGTGTCTCCTACTATCAAACTGCCACCTGGAACCACAAATGTTGTCAATGATAAGTGGCATGTACTTGTGTGCCATCTTCCCTAAATTAACACTTCATTTGGAAAATGATTTATTAATTTAAAATATTATAATTTATGCCTTTTATCAAGAGGATAGGAATAAATTTCAATCTTTAAAATTTATGTATTTTTTTTCTAAAGGTGTTAGCTCAGGTGGATAATTGGTCAAGATGAAGAATCACGGAGACTATCAGAAATTGTCAAAAAACCGAACTGCTTGAATAGAGATGATGACCTGAACATCATTAAATCTTGGCTTCTTAACCTCACCAAACAGGCTAAGTCAACATCTTAATCAATTAAATTAAATTAAATTAAATTTAAATTTAAATTGAAAATAAAATTAAAAAAATTAACTAAATGAAATAAACTAATACTAATACCAATTAATAATTATTTAAATAATATTCTCACTAATAATATCAAAACCTAAGATGAGGTTTGATAACCTAGTTCCTAAAATACCTAATGGCTTCCATATTAAAATCAAAATTAAAATAAGATAAATTTAATTTTAATTTTTAACTAAATTAACAAATAATTAGAAAAAGGTATGATTAACCTTAGTAATAAAATGAATATAAATTAAATTATATTAGAAGATTAAATTGGAAAAAAAAATTAAACCCTTTAAAAAAAAAAAAAATATTATGATTATTAACAAAACAATTAATATACAAACAATAATAGAAAAATTAAGATTATAAATTAACTAAATTAATAAATGAATACCTTACAAATGGAGCAAAACAAATATAAAAAACCAATAATGAAAAACAATGAAAACCTAGGTTTTTAAATAAAATTAAAACCCTAATAAAATAAAAACCTTAGTAACTAAAATCTATTGTCGGCTCCATTTCTCGAAATGACTATTATATATAAATTAGAAAACAAAGGGTGAATATCTTCTTAGGCATCGATAATGTCTTAATGATGAGCTAGGAATGGCTCGATATGTTGACAACATACCTTATCCACCGCAGACTCTCCACAAGATGCCAATGAATTTTTTTAATTACTTTTTTAATTTATTATTTTTAATAACATAACCTTATGTTACATTACTTTTTTATTTTTATTTTGTTGATTGAACATATTTTCGATTGTGCGAAGATTATATAATATAAATATATAAAAAAAAGACATGACTTTTTAATTTAAGTTGACATGTTTTTTTTTTATTATTATTATGTCAGGAACGTTAGTAACATCTAATTCATCCAAAAAGAAATATTTTGGAATAGTGTGTTATCTATATTTACATTTTATTTAAATAGTTTTATTTTAAATTATTTTATTTGAAAAATATTTTTATTTTTAATAATAAATTAAGTATTTTCATTTTAAATTAAATAATTTAAGAATTATTTTTCATTTTTAATAATAAATTATTTGTCATCTTGAATTATCTTATCCTTGGAAAAAAAATATTTTTATAATCAATTTCTAAGTCGTGAACACAACTTGAAAAAGTATTTGAGTTTGTAATCGATTTATATATCATTTGTATTTCGGTTTGTAATCGATTTATATATCATTTTTCTTTTCAAGGAAATGGATAGCGTTTTGTCTACGACATTTTCCCTTCCCGTCCATGTCCTCTTGACATATAATCGATAGCCCTTTCTCTATTGCTCAACATTCTCAATCGTGTTTTCTACAAGTTCGAGGATTTGGAATCCCTCTCTCCTCATCTATGGTGTCGATGGTTCTTATTATGGGAGGTTATGTGCCTTCTCGTTCATTTGGCCTTTCCCTCTCATGTTTAGTTCCCTCTTGACATGGTATTTCTTCTACGGGTATGGATATTTTTGTGACATTGGGTAAAATGAAGGCAACTTGCCCTCGTTGAAGTGTCTCATGGTCCATGAGGCTCATGCACTTACTATTTACATCAATCCTAATGTTGAAGATCAAGCACTTTTCTATGTTCTCATGGCATGGTGTGTTGTTTTAAAGCTTCGTGGCCCCATTTACTTGAATTGCATAAATGTATCTCCAGTCCCTTGGAAGCCCCTTTTGAGAGAATAAGTTTTTATGTATCCCTATGCAAAAGGGTTTTTTATTGTTGAATTTGATATTGTAGAATACATGGACCTAGTATTTAACTTGGGGCCATGGTTTGGGGTAGCTTTGGATTATGCATGAAACCATGGTCTCCTTTTCTGGTCCTTTGACATGTATTATATTTCCTCAACTCCTGTATGGGTCAAGCTCTCTGTTAGGAACCCATGTGAGCCCTTCTCTTTACTTTGTTAGTATAATGTTGTTAGATGCATATGCTTTGTAAGTCGCCCCATATTATTATATGTTCCATGGTATTGATCCATAGCTTGTATTATCCCATAGTATTATATGTTCCATGGTATTGATCCATAGTATTGGATGCATATGCTTTGTAAGTCGTCTCGTAGTATTATATGTTCCATGTTATTTATCCATAGTATTGGATGTATAGACTTAGTATATAAGTATGTGTTGAGTCCAATGAAAGCATCCATGAGTTGTTTGTATTGAGCTTGCTCAAAGGAGGTTTCCCCCTCGAAGTAGTCTGCGATCAATAAATCTCTTCTATGTTCTTCTATTTCAAATATATCGTGCATTTTCATCATTTAATTGCTGAAGGGTTCCTCTTATCTACTATCAGAGCCCTTTCTTGTGCTCATTGGGTGGAATTTCTGCCCCCCAAAAAAAATTGTAGTGGCTTCTAAGCGTTGTGATTATTGCAGTACTCTTTGTTCTTTGCATCTATATTTGTTCCTTTCAATTGCAGGTTCGGATCTGGGAATAATACCTACCCGCTTAAGTGTGAGAAGTACTTGGGCATAGCCCTAAAAATCATTGTGAGGAATACCACAAAAACCCCGAAATAGTTGGTCCATTAAGAAGACCTGCCAGCGAAAAGGTCAACGACCCCTACCTGATTGACTAGTGTCACCTGTGAGGTAAACCAAGAGTTGTCATTTCTGGAAAAACAGTTATCAGTTTTACCTGAGCTATGGAGTGAGGGGTACTGCTCCAATATGCAAGTCATTAAACAACATTGGTGGCCGAGTGAATCCCCTGAACCTTTAGGAAATCGTGCATACCTGGGGTCAAGATCTATTCCCAACTTATAAATAGCAGATTACATCTGTCCAAAACTATTGCAGATCAATTCCGAGTCATTGCAGATCCATTCCAAAACAAAGAAAAATGAAAAAAAGAGTATAAAATTCTATTTTTTCACCATATCTTCTTTGCTTTGACTCTATTACCCTTGAAAATTCACTGACACCCCCTGCAATCCCATTCTGTATATTTCATTCCTGAGGACCCTATCCTAAATTCCACTTCCTGAAGCTAGAAATCCCACATCTCTCTATTTTTAGGGTTTTCAATAACTTTTTTTATTTTCTCCCAATCTCCTTCAAATTTTTCCAAAGTGTTCATTTCCTATTTTTTCTTATTTGTCCCTCTTTGACAAATTTTCCCATTATTTCACCCTGCTTATGAAATCCCCATTTTATGCTTCCTTGTCCATTAGAAAGTGTCAAAAACCTAGTCACACCCCAATTATCCATCAGAGTTTTTCCACAAATCCAATTTTTCCTTTACTAAAGAATTTTATGTTTTTGTTTTTCTACCCATTCAAAAAAACTAAATACTCCTGGTTATGGTTGTCACCCGTGCTAGAGCAAAAAACATGGAGGAAGAAATTGCAGCCATCAAAACCAAACTCCAAGGCCTGAATGAAAAATTTATTGGCCTCCATCTTCAGCATTCATCCATGAACAATAAATGACAGGCAGAGTCTTCTGTAGACACTGGGTTCTCTTCTTCCAACAATTTTCATGGGCCGAAGCTTGATTTTCCTCGCTTCAATGATAATGATCCGACTGGATGGAGATACTGGGAAGAACAATATTTCAATCTGCATAATACTTTTGATGTCAACAAAGTTTCACTTGCATCCTTTCATTTGGAACATGAATCCCTTCAATGGTATCGTATGTACATCAAGGCTCATGAAGATCCAAAATGGACATATTTTTTCCAACTCCTTTTGCAACGATTTGGTCCTATTGCTTTTGATGACTTCATAGGAGCACTCACTAAACTTCGCCAAATTGGCACTATGAGAGAGTATCAAAAAGAATTTGAGAAATTGGCCAATCACAGAGAAGGATTTCTTGATGAATTCTACAGGATTTGTTGTATTAGTGGTCTAAAGGATGCAATCCGATCTGAGGTTAAAATGTTTTGTCCCAACACAATGATGGAAGCCCTAGGGTTGGCTAAGTTGGAAGAGGACAAGATCGCATCCCAACAACGCTCGAAATCCACTTTTGTTCCATTCAGAAATATGGTTTTCAAATGACCTCCCATCATGCCAGCTCCTCGACCAACTCCTATCAATCATTTGTCTAAAGCAGAGATGCAGGAATGTAGAGAAAAAGGGATTTGTTATAATTATGATGAGAAATTCACTCGGGGACATAGGTGTGTTGAGAAAAAGCTATATCTCTTATATGTGATTTCTCCTCCTTCCTCTGAAATTGGTGAAGAAGATCCAGATACAATAGATGATCAGGTCGACATTCAATAGTCACTTATTGACCCTCCATAGATATCTCTCCATGATTTATCTGGAGTCACCACCCCACAAACAATGCATGTCAGGGGTTACTTCAAGAAGATCCCTCTTACAATACTCATTGATTGTGTTAGCACTCATAACTTCATTGACCCTCGGATCGCCAAACATGCTAATTGTTTTGTCCATCCTTGCTCCAACTTTGAAATAATGGTTGCCAATGGGAGCACCTTACCTTTCAAGGGGAAGTGTCGCAATGTGCATATCTCTATGGGATATTATAACTTGTGCTCCAGCATGTTTTCCTTGGCCCTAGAAGGATGTGATGTGGTTTTGGGTGCTCAATGGTTATGCACACTTGTCCCCATCTTATGATTTTTTGTTGAACTTTGAATGCAATTTTCAGTCAATGGGAAAAATCACATATTGGCGAGCTTACAACAAGGGTCTCTCAGCATCATCAATTCACATCTCATGGAAAATATCCTTAAAAATATTTCACATGGTGTCATCGCTCAGCTTTATTCCATTCAAATGCACCCATCCGTTGTCTTCACTACTCCTTTGGATCTACAAAAAATTTTGGATAGATATGCAGGTGTCTTTGCTAAACCAATGGGTTTTCCACCTTCAAGACCAGAGGACCATCGTATTCAACTCCTTTCTAAAATCGTTCCTCCCAACATCAGGCCCTAACGCTACCCAATTCACCAAAAATCAAAGATTGAGATGCTCGTTCGAGACTTACTGAAGCAAGGTATGATTTGCCCTAGTACTAGTTCCTTTTCTTCACATGTTCTTTTTGTCCAAAAAAAATATGGGTCATGGTGCCTCTGCATTCATTTCCGAGCACTTAATCACCTCACAATCAAGGGTAAGTTTCCAATTACTATTGTTGATGAGCTTCTTGATGAGCTTCATGGTGCTCATTTTTTCTCCAAGTTGGATCTTCATTCTGGGTATCATCAAATTCAGGTTCATGAGGATGATATCCCTTAAACAACTTTCCGCACACATGATGGCCACTATGACTTTTTGGTCATGCCCTTTGGCCTCACTAATGCTCCTTCCACATTCCAAGCATTGATGAATTAAATATCCCAGCGCTACTTGTGGAAATTCATTATGGTCTTCTTTGATGATATCCTCATCTATAGTAAAACATGGGCTGAGCATCTCCATCATCTGGATCTTGTAATGCAACTTTTCTATGATCATCATCTCCATGCCAAATAGTCTAAATGTGTTTTTGGACAAGAGGAAGTAGAGTATCTCGGGCATATTATTTCAGCACAAGGGGTTCATGTGGATCCTACCAAAATACATGCCATGAAAAATTGGCTGCATCCTCAGACACTCAAGAGCCTTCGTTCTTTTTTGGGATCGATTGGATACTACCGCAAGTTTGTCAAGGATTATGGGAATATTGCAGCTCCATTAACTGCTCTAATGAAAAAGGATGTTTTTACATGGACACATGCTACTGAGTGTACATTTGACAAACTAAAACAGGCTATGTGTACTACACCTGTTCTAGCTATGAACAATTTTTCCAAGCCCTTCACTATTGAGAGTGATGCTTGCGGCAATGGAATTGGTGTTGTTCTCCTTCAAGATGAACATCCCATTGTGTTCACTAGCAAATCCATTTCTGGTAATAATCTAGTTGCCTCTACATATGAGAAGGAAATGATGGTTATTTTGCATGCAGTACAGAAGTGGCAGCCATACCTATTAGGGAATCATTTCTACCTCAAGACTGGTCACCAAATTCTGAAATATTTCCTGGAACAACGGGTCTCCTCCCTAGCACAACATAAATGGGTTATCAAACTCATGGGTTATGACTATGAGATTAGCGACAAGAAGGGTAAGGAAAATCTTGTGGCAGATTCTCTTTCTCGCACATTTGATGACCAAGTTTCACTTTCAGTTATTTCTATGCTTGTTTCAAATTGGTTGCAATATGTTCAACGGGGCTATGCCAATGGCTCGTCATTATCTCAAATCATCCAACAGTTAGCCAAAAACCCTTATGATGTACCACATTACTCTTGGGATGGTGCTTCCCTGAGATACAAGGGTCATCAGGTGCTTTCCTAGAGCACAGATCTTCAATAGGCTGCCTTCTATGAACTCCATGCTTCTCCATCGGAAGGGCACTCTGGTTCCTCAAAACGTATGTGCGGGCATGACGTAACTTCTTTTGGTAGGGAATGAAAAGGACAATTCAACAGATGGTGGATGAATGTGATACCTGCCAATGCAACAAGGGTGAAACGACACTCCTTCCGGGATTGCTTGAACCCTTTCCCATCCCTACACAGATTTGGACATATATTTCTATGGATTTAATTGAAGGGATCCCTAAATCTGGAGGGAAGACAGCGATTTTGGTTGTAGTTGATTGCCAATCCAAATATAGTCATTTTTGTGCCCTCAACCATTCCTATACTGCCTCATGAGGCACACAAATTTTCCTAGACCAGATCTTCCGTCTTCATGGAATCCCTTCTTCCATTATCTCGGATTGCGATGCAAATTTCACCAGTCATTTTTGGACAGAACTATTTCACCACAATGGCACCAAACTGAAGATGAGTTCAAGGTATCACCCACAAACAGATGGCTGGAATGAAATTATCAATAAATGTTTGGAAACTTATCTTCATTGCTTTGCCTCTGAACAACAACATCAATGGGAAAAGTGGCTCCCTCTCGCTGAATAGCGGTACAATACCTCCTACAACATTGCATCTAAAATGAATCCATATGAAGCATTCTATGGTTAGGCACCACTAACTCTTCTTCCATACACCCCCAATAGTTAATCAGTTCAAGCAGTTGACACAGTTCTTCGAAACTGCAATCAGATTCTTTGCATTGTGCAGGACAATCTTCACATGGCAAGAAATCGAATGAAACAACAAGCCAATCAACACCGTTCTGAGCACACTTTTCAAGCAAGTGATATGGTTTTTCTGTCTACATCCTTACAAGCAATCCTGCGTGAAACTAAAAGGGCGTCATAATATCGCTCCAATGTTCTCTGGGCCATATAAGGTTCTTCATAAGATTGGGTCCATTGCTTATAAATTGGAAATTCCTCCTTCTTCCCGCATTCATCCGGTATTTCATATCTCTTGTCTAAAGAAATTTCTTGGCACCAACATCGGAGGAAAAACTATTTTACCAGAACTAGATAATGAAGGATCCATCCTTTTTGATCCAGAGGCCATCCTCAATAGGCTCACTCTTCAGCTTCGATCTCGATATATCACAGAGGTATTAATTCAGTGGCATGGAATGCAACCATAAGATGCTACATGGGAACCACTCCTTCAGATTCAACAACAATTTCCACATCTAAAGCTTTGAGGACAAAGCTTTTTCTAAGCGAGAGGGGATGCTAGGAACCCGTGTCAACCCTTCTGTTTACTTTGTTAGTATATTGTTGTTGGATGCATATGCTTTGTAATTCATTCCATCGTATTATACATTCCATGGTATTCATCCATAGTATTATATGTTCCATGGTATTGATCCATAGTATTGGACGCATATGCTTTGTAATTTGTCTCATAGTATTATATGTTCCATGGTATTTATCCATAGTATTTGACTCATAGACTTAGTATATAAGTACATGTTGAGGCCAATGAAGGAATCCACAAGTTGCTTGTATTGAGATTTCTCAAAGGAGGTTTCCCCCTCGAAGTGGCATGCAATCAATAAATCTCTTCCATTTTCTGCTATTTACGGTATATCGTGCATTTTCATCATTTAATTGTCGGAGGTTCCATCTCAACGTCAGAAGAATCCATCTCTGCGTAGAGTGGAGCTGTACACTCTAAATCGTGAAATATATATCTCATTTTCATCTAAGCGAAGGAATCTGCGCGAAGGAATAGATAAGGTTTTCGTAGTTATCTTTGTTTTCTTTTTTGTGAAAATAGAGGAAACGATTTAGTAGAGTATTTGTAGAACATTTCCGTAAGAAGTTTAGGTACAGGGATTTATATATATTTATATTGATGCTGTGTGTTGCTAATGACGTGATAGTGTAGTTTTGTTTTCATATAGTGAAACGATCTCTATTTTACGATTTATGAATGAAATGATATGGCCAAGTAATGGTGAGTAGCAGTGGGGAGTGGACAGCTAAATAGAAATCGACCCTGACTTTTCACACTAGTAGTTGATACTTCTATTGTATATTCTTACTTATGCTAATCTTCTCAATTATCGTAATGAAGCACATGGGCGATCTTCCCCATAGATCGAACCATGAATTGTATTCATTCTTTTTTTGTACATTGTATTTTCCTCTGAACATAATCGATCTCAGGCCCCAAACTATAGGAATATTCTTTTTCTTAATGTCTTTAGGGCTTGGTGAATTCCACCATGAGGATCGAACTAGGTTTTGGTTATTTGCACATGTAATTCTATCTCTCTGATTTTTCATGGCGGACTACCTTCCTGGTTGTGCATGCATAAAAAAAAATGCACTTAAAAACCCTAGAAATGGTTTTTGAACAACTTAGGTCATTTTCTTTAAATATGGAGCTTTGACCCTACTAGCCTTAGT
Organism: Larix kaempferi; assembly: GCA_027924585.1. Lineage (NCBI taxonomy): Eukaryota > Viridiplantae > Streptophyta > Pinopsida > Pinales > Pinaceae > Larix > Larix kaempferi. The sequence continues at coordinate 11,804,695 of BSBM01000087.1, forward strand.
TGGAATAAGATTGATAATGCATTGTACTAAATAGATTGTGCATACCTATTCAGAATTATACATACATAGTGCTATCAATAATTTCCAATCTTAAATAAAGATCTATATCTTGTTTGAGCAAATAAAAGGTATAGTCAAATACTTTTGTTCAATCTCCTTAATGTATAAATATAAGTTAGAAATGAAGGATAGAATTAAACTCTTAAGTTATACGAGAGTAAAGGAGTCATTTCCACAACTAGTGGATGGTGAACAGTCACACTTAGTCATCCAAGTATTTCAAATAAGTTCTTCGATAACTATTTCATTCTTATAGTTAATATGTGGTTAAGTTCTGGAGGAAAGTGAAAATTAAGTAGTACGGCAATTATATTTCTTTTGTATGGCTGCCAAGGTTTTTGTTTTATGTGACACGTCCTCTATTTTTTTTTGGACCGGTAGTCTTTATCGTACAATAGGATTGATGTTTTAAGTTGCTTAATTGCTGGTGTTTTAGGGAAAATAAATGAATGAAAATATTTAATTTAATTTATATAAATAGCAAAAGTATGCTTGAACAAGAGGGAATAGGGTATATCCCTTATATTAATGGAGTGCCCATTCTCTCAAGGTATGATTGTACTTATGTTAATGAAGTGTCCATAGTTAGATTCCCTCGAAATACAATCGTAGGAATATTCTATGGAGGTTTTGTATTTTAATTTTCTCTTAATTTAAAGAGAAGACTTGCTTAAAGTTGTTGGACCTTGAATGTCCTCGAAAGGGCTCCCTTGAGAGAGAGACTTAGTGAAAGGAGGGAAAGATTTCCCTTAGTTAAGATTATGAGAAGAATATACATTGTTATTGCATGTTTTGAATCTCTTTGGGATAAGCTTTGAAGAAGGTTGGCAACAATTAAGTTGCAAGTCGTAAACCATTTTTATTTTGATTAATAAAATTATGACTCTCCCTCCCTTTGTGGACGTAGCTCAAGATGCGGGCGAGCCACTGTAAAACGGTGTCCATGTATTGTTGTTCTTGTGTATAAGTATTGCATTTAAACTAATGTTATCTTTAGTGTATCTAATGCATTTAGTGTGGGTTATATCATTATGATTACTTGGCTTGTTCTTATGTGTGGATAAGAATTTGTTTTGTTGTTTATATAATGTATATCGTTCATATGTGTAACCTGTAATTTTATCAATATATCAATTGCATACCTCGTTGAATGTTCCTAGATAAAGTGTAATTCATTGATAGTTTCATATTGTTCATAGAGGAGTAGTTAATGTTTTTGTTATTACCAATGGGAATGGACAATATATAAGGTTTGAAGGAAAGATGTTATGATTTTGTATGAAATTAAGAAAGATTGAATATCACCTCGTGGATCTCGTGATGTCTTGTCAAGCATGTCAATATAAAACCTTTTCTACATAAAAAGGATAAAGGGTTGTATATATATATTTCAATATATTTATGTTATTATTTTGTGAGAACCAATTGAAGAAATTCAAAGATAAATTGGGTTATTTTGATTACAAATGTGTGGATAAGGTAGTGGACTCACCCATCTACTTGAAGACATTTTATAAGGGATGTAAATGTTATTAAGAGTAATGGTAGTACAAATGATTAGGTATGATCATTATCAATTAATTATCATCATGTTTAAATGAAATTAGTTTATTACCTATCCTATTGTTAAAAGTTCATGGTGAAAAGTTATAGATGAAATTTATTACCTATCAATTAATTTTACATTTTTACCAACCCTGAAATTTGGGTTTGTTACATATGAATATTGTATATCTTAAAATATGTTTTTCTAACAATAAAAATTGGATTAAAAATGGATTGAATGAAATGAATATTATGCTATATGTTTTAATTTTTTTTTTAACCATTGAAAATAAATTGAATGAAATAAATATTATATTTTTATTAAAAGTCAAATTTCAATTCTGATAAGTTAAAAACATGTGCTTTTTAGGAGGTCATATGTTTCTTTTAGTGCTAGCAAGTGAGGTACTTGTGATGACCTAGTCTTCACTAAAACCATCAAAAGAAAATCTTCACTAATTATCCAGTATATTGGTGCTTTTTCATGAACTACTTAAAATCAATTATAAAGAAGGTGTTATAGAACTCAATGCACTTGCTCCGGCAATAACACATCTTCTCAACATGTGTACATAGTGAATATCAATCCCTATGAAAGTGATGTTGATGCTATTAAGTTGAATTGTTGGTTGCAACAAATGCAAGTCTATTTTAGTCTCCATAAAGAAAGTGAAGAAAAACATAATATAGGTGTCCAAATGAAGTTTAAAGGACATGCCTAAACTTGCTGGGAAAACTATGCATAAAAACAAAAAACAAGGGAGACCATGGAAATGGATATTATGCATAAGTTCATACCCTTTTTTTTTACTCGCTCAACTATTATTATCATTGTATGATTGAATTTTCAACATGGTAAGACAATGAGTTGTAAAATTTATTTTACTTGATATCAAGCAAAATGTTGATACATCACCCTGCAATGAAGCCTATGTTGGAACCTAAGGTATTGATGGTTCATCACACCTCTAGATATTCTATAGACAATAAGTTGTTAGATGATAAGAGGCTAGCGAAGTAGTTGATTGGAGGCCCAACTAGCAAAATGTTGATGTATATGTAACTTCGGAATGTATTTCATATATGTATATTGTAATCCTATAGAGATGGTATTATTCCCCTATATGGAAGTGGTTGTATTCCTATAGAAATGTTATTATTCCTCTATATGGAAGTGTCGTCATTTATATTATAAGTGTTGTAACTTATACTTGATGGGTTATTAGACCACCTTGTTGGGGTCGGCCCTGTATAAGTCATGTGGGTCAAAGGGTTATTAGACCACCAAGTGTGGGGTCAGCCCGGATTAAGTTAACCATGGGTTAAGCTAGACATGTAGGCCCCATTAGTTTATTGGGCAGGACAGAACAAGTATAAATAGAGATCGGAAGATCTTTATTTGATCATTCATTCACACACTTCTCTCATTCGAAAAGTGGCGCACTTATGAGGAGGAGGCTCTGCTGCTATGAGAAGACTATCTCTTGTATTCTGGTTGTATAATTGCTCTATCTATCTCTGAGGAAGTTATTGGGGTTTTTCACCTTTATGGTTTTCCCCAAGTAAACTCTATGTCTCTTGTGTGCTTGCATTATTGTGTCCATGATTGATATGCTGTAGATTTGTTGTACATGTTGTTCTCTCAGTTAAGATCCTAGATCATATTGAAGTAAATTCTGAAAATTTAACATGGTATCAGAGCTAGCCTAAAAGAAGGCATGATATGGCATGTATGACACTTGTTGCACTTACGATGCTAGGGCTTGATATAGAAAAAACAAGTCATCGTAGTACTTTTTCTATAAATCCATTTTGGAGAAGTTTTCGGATCTGAAATTGTTTCAGGTTGAAGATAAGATCCCCATGTACCTTTTGTCCAAAGGAAACCCTCTAATTTGTTCTACTTTGTCATTTATGATCTGTACAATATAGTGTTTCTGCCTCTTCTAGATCTCAGTCATAAACAAGTGACTTTGGAAAAAATGTCATAACTTGGGCTAGGAAGCTCCAAATGAAATTTCGTAAAAAGTGATAGGTAGTACACAGACTGTACTATCGAAAGAAACATTTTCAGAGGCCGAAGTTGAACCAGTAACACCTGGCACACCGTACAAGTTCGATCTCCTGTTTTATCCCATAAACAGGTCACGTTGCCAAACTTGGAATAACTCTCTCTCAGAGAATCCAATTGAGGTCAGACCTATCGAGATGGAAATATGACAGGTCAGGATACCACAAAATTTTTTTCAGACCCTATGGATTGAAAAGTGCGGAGTTACACCAGAAACAATCAGGTACATATTTCTCTCAAAACATAATTATTTTTTAGCAGCTTCATTCTTGGCTTCCGGAATTTGGGGTTTCGGAGAAAGTTGGAATTTTTGTAATCAGATACTAAAACTGAATGGTACTCATCAAAATAAAAATTTAGAGACCAAGATCATAATTTTTGGTTGGGTAGAAGACTAGGCTTGACCAGACCCTAGTTCGGGACTTTGATTGGAAAAGGGGAAAATTAGGGCTTCTACAAAAATGGGAATTTTTGAAATATGTGACCACGGCTGAAAGATCCTCGAAAAAATAGAAGCTTAGAGCTTTGGATAAAACCTTTTGATTGGGTAGAAGAGTGGGCTTCATCAAACCTCAGTTCGGGGTCACGTCCAGTCAATCTGGAAGTTTCAAAGGCAAAATTGAGGAGTGAAACTTTGCAGCTTTTAAATTCTAAATATACCAACTTGATCAGCTCATCAAGGTGCATATTTCTATCCTTTCGGAAGTTTGAAATTCAAAGTTTGAATTTTTGGGGTTTCTCTGACAAACCCTATTACAGCTCCAGATCCAGTTCCTACAAATCAAGTGGATTGGTTTAATCCTAGAAGAGGATGGATTGGTCACCTACATAAGTGAAGAAGTTCCTATTTTAGAGGGAGATGAGGCTAATGCCTTACATAAGAAGATTACAAGCAATCTCGATAGGTATGACTTATCTAGGTATGTCTCAAGATTTGTTCATGATTAAGTTTATGATATGTTTGTCTTCATGTTATTACGGTTAGAACAATCTTGATTTTAGACTTGTCATATCACCTTAACAAAATTATGAATGCATTCATTAGGGTGTTGACACTTATGATTGTACTAATGCATTATGGTGTTGTATGAGGTTTATGTTGTCCGCTAACATGAAAGGTATACCAAGAAAGACAAATCATGTTCTAGTTCAAGAACATATGATCATGATGACATGAAGACAAAGATTCATCCATTGTCATGGATCACTTAGAAGATCTACTTACGAGGTATGTATAACTTGGTTCTACAATGGATAACTTATGAGACATGTAGGTTACTAGCACAAGTCATTGAAGAGAACCAGAAGACATTATGTGGGTATGTTAGACATAACTAGCTAGCATGCTAATCCAGGTATGTTTTTCCTATATCAAGCTAGAATCCTACCTTGTGTTAGGAACTTATACTGTTGTGTTGTTGATAATGATTATTCATGAAGTCATAGGTTTGAATAGTCATGGTTGTGTGCATATTATGTTTCTTACCATAATTGATGATATGACTAACCAGAAGAATCATGAAGGTATAGGTTTGAGTAATCACGGGTTTAGGCATATTATGTTTCTTACTTTAATTTATGATATGACTAACCATAAGAGTCCTATATAAACCTTTAAATGCTTATTATTTCTGTTTGAAATGATCATGACTATACATGCTTAATATTATTGTGTTTTGATAGTATTAAGAATATACTAATGAATGTATGATTATGTATGAGACCTCAATGATAACACAATGATGATACTAATAAGCATGCATAGTGATTAATGATGGATATAAGTTCAAGGACAGGTAATCCAGGAAGCAAAGATCAAGAGAGAGGACACTCCAGTTGTTCCTGCAAGGAAGCAAAGATCAAGAAGGAGCACACTTCAGTAGTTTCTGCAAGGATGCAGATATTCAGAGGGAGTTGACCCCTTCTCTCAATCCACATCAGAATGGAGCTGCAGAAAAGAAGCTACTTCAGCAGCTCTTGCAAGGAAGCAAAGACTCAGAGGGAGTTCACCCAAAAAACAAACAAATATAAGTATTTTAATTGCCATTTCTTATCTTGTTTAAATAATATTGTTCGATGATGTATATGCTTATGTTCCTAGACTTAGGATATGTATTGTGCATATTAGAATGATTGCATTAATGAACAGTATACTACTAATATGCATTTAATGGGTAAGTGGCCTATGGCACTATACAACATTCCATTGCTACTTATCTAGAATTAAACCTCTTTGCTGACATGTTGGGAGTAGTGCAAACTCTTAACAATGTTTTGGTAGAGATTGGAAGGCATCTAGAAAGTTACAGGATATGAATGAATGTTGTATTGAAGCATTGGCTAAAATAATTGCATGACTGTATGACATATTTCTTTCTGTAAGAATTTGTTCTGAAAACTATAAGATGTTTTCTAATCATGCAATCTAACTTGTTGTGTAGGAAAGATCGTATACCATCACCTACAAAAGAAGGACTACAACATTTGTTCAGCAACAAAGTTATCTATTGAAAATATTGAAGATATTGAAGTTCCCAGGATCTAGGAAGAATGCCATGATCGAGGAGTACCAGTTGATCATGAAGATGTTTGGGATGCAGTCCCAAGACCTGAAGGGGAGTTTGTAGTGACTTCCAAGAGGATCTACAAGATCAACCATGCTGCAAGTGGTAGCATAGATATTTTTGCTCCTGTAGCCAGATACACTTCCATTAGATCAGTACTTGCTCTGGCTACAGTGATGAAGTGGAAGATACACCAGATCGATTTCAAGACATCTTTCTTGAATGGTGTAGAAGAAGTGTATGTGGAGTAGCCACTTGGTTCTGAGACACATGATAGGGAGTCATATGTGTGCAAATTGAAGAAAGCCTTGTATGGCTTGAAGAAAGCTCCCAGAACTTGGTATGGTAGGATGGACAGTTTCCTATCCAGTTTGGGCTTTAACAAGAGTAAAACGGATTCCAACCTTTACTACAAGGTTGAGGAAGGGAATCCCATGGTTCTACTCCTGTATGTGGATGACCTGTTTGTAACAGTTGAGGATAGATTGATTGCCGACATGTAGTGGAATCTTGCTGCTGATTTCGAGATGAAGAACTTGTGGATGATGCACTATTTGTTTTTGGCATGGAGGTGTGGCAGAGTATAGATGGAATCTTCCTTGGACAAGGGAAGTATGAAGTAGAGATCCTGAAGAGGTTCAGTATGATGGACTGTAAGGCTATGGCCACACCTATGGCATCGAACATGAAGCTTCTGTGTGATGCTCCATCTGATCCGGTTGATGTCATGATGTATCGTCAGATGATTGTGTCCTTGATGTACCTGACGAACACAATACCGGATATTTGCTTTGTGGTGAACACATTGAGCCAGTTCCTGATGGATTCGAGAAGTGTTCAGCTGGTTGCTGTAAAGCATATTCTGAGGTACCTGAAGGGTATAGTTGATTATGGGCTAAAGTATGAAGCGAATCAAAAGTTTAACCTGCAAGGTTATGTTGATTCAAATTGGGCAGGGAGTGTTGTAGATAGGAAGAGCACATCTGGGTGTTGCTTTAGTATGGGATCAGGTGTGATCTCTTGGTTTAGCAGGAAGCAGTCCTGCGTAGCACTGAGTACAGCCGAAGCAGAGTATGTTGCAGCTTGTTCTGCTAGTTGTGAGGTAGTATGGCTTCGGAAGCTATTGTCTGAGTTATTTGATCTCCCATTGGATGCTACTGGTATCTTCTGTGATAACCAGAGTTGTGTGAAGTTGTCTGAGAACCCAGTGTTTCACGACAGGTCGAAACACATAGAGATCAAATATCACTATATCAGGGATATGGTGCAATGAGGAGCAGTGAAGCTCCTGTATGTTGCGACGGACGAGCAGATTGCAGATGTACTGATGAAGCCACTAGCCATAGTGAAGTTCGAGTACTTCAGGGAGAGGCTTGGTGTTCTTCAGATCGACGACACTTCGAGGAAGAAGTGATGGACACATTTGTTGAAGTCATTCCAAGCATGTTGGAAGGAGGATCCTTCACATGGCTGTGGATGTAAGCGCTAGATAATGAGCATCAGGATGATGCTCCAGTTACTGCTCTGTATGTGCATCAGGATGACGCTAGATATGATCAGTTGGATCATTTATATGTACATGCATGTACGCATCATGTTGAATGCTGGATATGATCGATTGGATCATTTGTATGTATTTTGTATATGAATCATGTTGGATGCTTGGACCATGTATCTGTATATGTATCAGGTGGATACTGTGTATGATCAAGTAGATCATATATGTTGATATATATCAGTTAGATGCATTGTGTGGATCATGTATGTATCAGGTGGATACATTGTATGATCAGGTGGATCATATATGATGATATGTATCAGGTAGATACTTGGTATGCATCAGGTGGATGCATTATATGATCAAGATGATCATGATGATGAGCTTCAGGATGTTGCTCCAGATGATATGTACCAGGATGGTACAGTGATGATGATCAGTATGATCATGAGTATTAGGATGATGCTTCATGCGATGATGATCCGTTGGATCATGAGTATCAAGTTGATACTTGGAGGTCAGAGATGATATGTGGAAGGTTCTGCAAATAGCATGTAATCAGTCCTCAGATATCCGATAGGTTGAGCTGTGTGCTCGTAATCAGTGTTGGTATGAGGTATTGCTATGTAGTATGTAATCAGTCCTCAGATATCCGATAGGTTGAGCTATGTGCTCGTAATTAGTCATGGGATGATGTATTACTACGGAGACATGGAATCAGTGCTAGAGATCCGATAGGTTGAGCTGTGTGCTCGTAATAAGTCCTGGGATGCTCTTTAGAGATCTTGTCGGTCATGTTGCGGCACATAAATGTTCATGGGATGCTCTTTCAAGGTATTGTCTATTCGCATGTAATCAATCCTGGAGATCAGAGAGGTTGAGCTATGTGCTCGTAATAAGTCCTGGGATGCTCTTTAGAGATCTTGCCAGTCGTGCTATGGCACATAAATGTTCCTGGGATGCTCTTTAAAGGTATTGTGAAGGAGATGCATGTAATCAGTCTTGGGAGATCTTTCTGGTCGTGCTTAGGCACATAAATGTTCCTCGGATGCTCTTTCTGGTATTGTATCCGCACATAAAATTAGTCCTGAGAGACCACCTCTATCAGACCGTTCGCATAGATGATGAAGACCTGCAGGTGGTGGGCCTACATCCAATATGAAAAAGGACTGTCTCTGTAGAACTTCCTATGATGAGTATATTTAGAGATTGATTGATATAGCAGCAGCAGTGATGATGACAATGATTCGAGGATGATGATTCACTGATGATGATCCAGAGAAGAAGACTTGTGCTAGAAGATCTGTGTCGAGAAATACATTCCTAGTTAAGAGGGAGTGTTGATGTATATGTAACTTCGGAATGTATTTCATATATGTATATTGTACTCCTATAGAGATGGTATTATTCCCCTATATGAAAGTGGTTGTATTCCTAAAGAGATGTTATTATTCCTCTATACAGAAGTGTCGTCATTTATATTGTAAGTGTTGTAACTTATACTTGATGGGTTATTAGACCACCTTGTTGGGGTCGGCCCTGTATAAGTCATATGGGTCAAAGGGTTATTAGACCACCCTATTGGAGGTCGGCCATGTGGGTCAAAGGGTTATTAGACCACCAAGTGTGGGGTCGGCCCGGATTAAGTTAACCATGGGTTAAGCTAGACATGTAGGCCCCATTAGTTTATTGGGCAGGACAGAACAAGTATAAATAGAGATCGGGAGATCTTTATTTGATCATTCATTCACACACTTCTCTCATTCGAAAAGTGGCGCACTTATGAGGAGGTGGCTCTGCTGCTAGGAGAAGACTATCTCTTGTATTCTGGTTGTATCATTGCTCTATCTATCTCTGAGGAAGTTATTGGGGTTTTTCACCTTTATGGTTTTCCCCAAGTAAACTCTGTGTCTCTTGTGTGCTTGCATTATTGTGTCCATGATTGATATGCTGTAGATTTGCTGTACATGTTGTTCTCTCAGTTAAGATCCTAGCTCAGATTGAAGTAAATTCTGAAAATTAAACACAAAAATGGCAGAATGACTGAATAGTCTATTGAACAAATGACTAGATGGTAAAAAATACCATGGTTGAAGCGACTAAAACTACTGACTACAGTTTGGGGCATAAGGAATTTTATGGAAATGTAAGAGCCAACGACCCCCATTTGTGGACCAAATCTTCCTTACTTTCAAGAATTTCATTATATTTGGAGACTATAGAAAGACAATCCTATGGGTTGTGCAATATGTGAAATTGAGATATCTTCCATACTCAACATGCATTGTGATGTTCTGATCATAATGCTCTATGCTTAAGTGTTATAATGGTGTCTTTAGACACCACATTTCTTCTTAGAATAGTGTTCCCTTCATTTCTATCTTTTCTGCTCTATAGTTCAAGGATAAGAGGCTCCCCAACATGGTAATAGAGTTGTTGGTTTTGACCTAGCCATGTTGTCTTGGAGCAGTAAACAACATCTGCCCAAAACTCCGTCGGAAGATATTTGGTCTACAGCAAGCACCTATCCATTTCTACCAAAGTCTGATTCTTCGTCTCCGTGACTCCATTCTACTGAGGGGTGTGATGAAAAAATCTCTACCAAGATATACCATTTTGCAAGAAATATTCTTCAAATTGTCGACTCATATATTCACCCCCATTGCGTAATCTCAAACAGTTAATGGTACAGCCATAATGATTCTCAAATAGTGTTGTAGATTCCATGAATATTTCAAATACTTGACTCTTATTCTTCAAGAAATATACCCATGTAAATCTAGAGAAATCATCAATAAATGTCAAAAAATACTTCACATCTTCTAATGAGGGTTTGTTTATGCAATAAAAATCACCATGAACAAGTTCTAGTAGGCTTTGTGCACGACTTGCTTTCTTTGAATCAAAAGGTGCTTGATGATGCTTTCTAAGCATATATCCTATACAAAATCCATCAGGTGGAACGGTATTTGGGAGACCAGAAATGATGTTGTGAGTTACCATCATCTTTAAACTTCTAAATTTTAGGTGTCCGAGTCATTCATGCCAAATTCAACTCTTGTTGTCAGTTTGGGTAATTAACGCAGTCGATTCAGTCGTTGTAATTATTGCAGCTTGTCGAGAGGAATCATACAACTTGTAAAGTCCATTTTTTGTGTCCAAAAAACCTGACGCAACAATTACCACTCCAAGCCTCATATCCTTTATGATAAAGCGATCTGACAAAAATTCAACAACCTTCTTAGCCTGCATGAGTTGAGCAACTGACAACAAGTTAGTGCACATAATAGGAACATGATAGAAATTAGATATTCAACCATGTTGGAATTCAACACCTCTACTTCCACCAATAGTGAGAGTGAAGTCATCGGCTACATAAATCTTCTGTTCAGGAGCTCCACTTAAGGAAGAGAACATAGAAGCATTTTTGGCCATATGGTGAGTGCATCCAGAATCGATTATCTATTTTTTCTGACTGGTATGGGCATGTAATTCCTGATAAGTATTTATAGAGAAGATATAGTTTTCTACAGGTCGATTGATCAACTGTCCAGTTGATGCACTACCTTCAAAGTGATTGAACTTTTCTTCCAAATCCGTCATCTCCTTCGAACAATTCTTCTCAACATGTCCTACTTTTCCACAATGTCAATGGGTCTTATTTTCCTGATCCTTCTTCTTCAATGAAGACTCTTTTGTAGGTTGGTTGATACATTCTGGTTATTGGTCTAATCGACCAGGTTCTTTAAGATTTGTCTTGACCTTTGTTTTCAACAAGTGAGCTTATTGCTTGCTACCAAGGTTCCCTTCTTTAAAAAAAAATATTGGTCCTTGATCAACAAATCATAAAAAGTATCAAATTTTAAATCCTTACCATATTGCTTGTATGAAATCCAATTGGCATGAAAGGAGGAACAAAAGGAATCATATGGTGTCTTCAAATTCATTAGAATCATCTCAATGAGTTGTCCATCCTTCTTTAGAAAATACTTGCCACATTTTCCCAATTTCAACTGCAGCTCAATGCAAGCTAAATAGTCTTCGATCCGATAAAAGGAAAAAGGTTCCAGAGAGATCAACTCTTTCTTTATTAGAGACATCTACTTCCTAGTATGAAATGGGTAGACAATGGGGAGAAGAGGCTTCCCCAAGCCCATTATTTTCCTTCTCCATTGTATCATTAAAAAATTCTAGGGTTGTCGTATGATTTTCCCATTCCATGCTGGTATTTTAATCCTGATATTTACCATCAATTGCCTCCTGAATATGATTTATTTTTACTTCATGGGATGTACCTTTCCCTTTCCATAATTCTGTCTCCACATCCTCTATGATCAATTTACAATGCATGTGTTTCATTTGATTATGGAGGAGGTTAAAATTAGTCTTGGAAATTATGTGGTCACAAGCATATTTGGTCTCCCACTGTTTTTTCCAAATTTATTTCTGAAACTCTTGTTTCAGAGACGAGACTACCAAACTACTTTCTTTCTGCAATTCAGCAACACAAGAAATTTCTCTAATTCTGTAACTTATAGTACTTGCACATGGGCTCCATGATTAATTATATATAATATTCACCTTCTCTATTTTCTCCAAATCGAAACTTACTGAGGCGAGGAGTAATTCTAGTTAAAAATTATTGTGTTCAAACTAGGTCACTACAAATATCCATCCCAAGTCTAAGTCCTACCTCCACATTGGTCGACCTGTGATGGCTCATCATTGTTTCTTGAATTCTTTGCTTCCAATACTCAATCTATTTCAAGTGTCTTCCTAGACAACTAGATTAACATTTTTTCTAATAGAGAGAAAGAGGTTCTTCACGAATGTGAAATCTCCTACTGGAGATTTTTCATAGGTTCTTGGTCACCCTTTTATTCAAGTTATTCCTAGTAAAATGATGAAAATGAAACACTTCAGGATATGCATACCACCAACAAGAGTTAACAACACAACTATTCAGGGTTCTGCTCCAATTCTCCCCACCAAAATGATCAAAATTCGATAAACTGACACACATACTCCTCCAAAGAAACTCTATGAGCCTTTCATCATCTCCAATTTCCCTCTATTTGAAATTCCATGAGACTAGAAACTCACTAGAGTAAGAAGTTTTGATAACAATGAATTTTGAGATTACTCTTGTTAACATAACAGTTATACATTTATATAACTATATATATATATATATAACACTTATAAATCCAATTGGGTCTAGTTTGTGTGATTGTGGGATGGAATGTTATCCTCCCCACCCAAGTTCTAATTCCCTTTAAATGAGTGTACATAATCTAACTTTTTTTGTATTTGAAATAATAATCAGTTATTAAAACATTTAAAAGTTTAAAAGTTTATCATAATCCAAAATATACTTAGCTATCTTTGAAAGCACCTATAAGTCTATTTACTTAAATAACATATAAGCATAGATTTATAAATCTAAACATAATTTTTTTCCAATTATTGTCATTTTTCAATTGAATTTTCTGTTTTTCTTGATAACCAATTATAAAAACAATGATTATTCAAAAATATACAAAATAATAAGTCTAGTGGCTCTAAGCTCATCTATAAGCAATTTTTTTTTCACAAAAGTGGCTACTATTTGTATTATCAAAAAAATATCATGGCCTAATTGGATGACATGTGATTACAATCTAGCTCTTTATGGTTTGAGCATGATAGGTAATAGAGCTCTAAGATATGAACAAAATTACAGTTTACAAAAAAGTGATTCCATGAAGATGGGTAACTCGTTTTGGCCCAAAATAGCGATGAAAAATGGAAATTTTATCCATGTATTAAATTCAAGCCCTCGAAACTCATATTTTCCATATGAATTTCGACAAGCAGTTAAAAAATGAAATGTAGATAATTATGTTGGATTTCCAATGATAATTTTTAAAAAATATACCAATTTCATTTATCATGTCAAATTTTCATTTAATGAAATGTGTATCCTTAAAAATTTGAAGAGCAATTAACAAGTGGCTTGTGTGTGTGGAAAATAATTTAATGTTAAAGTAATAATTTAAAACAAATGAAATATGTGAACATGATATATACAGAATTCACTAGTGCGTACATATCTTTTTTTTAATTTTTCTTAAAAAAATATACTTATTATTATTTTTCGAAACTGGCTAGTGAATATTTTGGTCGCATTTTGCACACATGTGCAAGCATGTGCCAAATATTTTTATTGTTTCAACAATTTGAAAAACTAAAAATACCCTTTTGAAGAGGACGCATTGATGTAGCGTTTGTATAATTTTTCAATTTTTTTAGCTGTGTATTTTTAATGTTGTTAATTTATCTTTGAGCTCATTTGAAGTTGTTGACGAGGTTTTTTAGGGTAAGCATTAGCAAAAATTTAAAAACAAATGACATACGAAGATAAAAATTCATAAATTATATGTATATGGATAAACGATTCATTTACGAATCCAACAATATCAAGTCCAACCATTAATGTGCATATAATGACATAGTTTAAGCCTCTGAAAGGCAGACAAAATTTTATTTCTATAGTGAAAAGGGGTTTCGGCCTGTTTTTAGGCCCTCGATCGAGGTTTACAAAATACCTCGATCGGGGGATAAATGAGACCTCAATCAAGGGTTTACATAGTCCTCGATTGAGGTCTCTTCAATCCCTCAATCAAGGTTTGTAAAATACCTTGATCGAGAAAATACCTCGAACGAGGATTGTTCTGTGTAAGTAAAAACGTAAAAAAAAGAACCTGGGAAAGGAGTTGGACAATTAATGTTTCCAACCACCATTCCCACGAAAAAACAACAATCAACCTCTATATAATCACTAAACAATTTCCTAACAACACTTATTTAAATCATTGTTTGTTTCCTTTCAATTAGAGGTATGTGAATTTGATGTTGTTCAATTAGAGTTCATTAGACATGTAAGAAGTTCTTTGTAGACCTAATTCAAAATTTTATATTAACATATTGTTGTTTGTTATAACATTTTGAAGAAATCTTTGTTTGTTTTCATTGAAGTTTGATGGGGAGTAAAATAAAATGACAAAGGAAGCATGGTCGTCAACAAAATGACAATGAAGAGCGTGAGAAGAATAGAGAAAGAATAATACAAAAAATAACAAGATTGAAAGAAGAAGAAGATGCACCTTTGGTGCAACAAATTCCAATAGAGGACAACCAAGGTAAATTTTTGAATTACATGCTACCTAATTTAAATTTCATATTTTATCTTTCTCTAATAATTTTTTATATACTAACTTTTTTTTTTCATTTTAGCCTTACTATATATTGTTTGTAATAAGATTTGTTAACAATTTGTTATTTAGATTACAAAATTAGTAACAATTTTTAAAAAAATAACTATTTCATAATCTAATTTATTTATTATTTGTTTGTAATGAGATTCTTATTTATTTCATAACTTTGTTATTTATATTTCAAAATTTGTAACAATTTTCATGTTAAATGAATAATTTTCAAGTGACTAACAATTTTCAATGTTATTGGAACAATTTTCAAATTAAATGTAGACTTGGACCCTATTTTCAAGTTAAAATGTACATACTTATCTGTTTTCAATTTTATAAGTTACTAACAATTTCAAGTTAAATGTAATTCCAATTCTTGTTTTGTTATTTGTTAAAAAAATATTTGTATAGCCTCATGTGAGCTCCAAGTCTCAACATTTGTTGATTGAAATAACTAATGCATAACATTGTGATAGTTATGCATTAGTTGGAAAATTCAATTTGAAAACAAATGAAATGAATATTTTGATAGTTATGTAATAGATGTAAAATTCAACGACAACAAATAAAATGAAAATTTTGATAATTATGTAGTAGTTGGAAAATTCAATTATGTTGTTTGTAATGTATTTTCAATTCATGTACCAATTTTTTCTATGCATGAATGTAGAGATAAGTTAAATATTTTGTGTTCTTATAGTAATTATATATGTTATTTATATTTCAAAATTTGTAACAATTTTCAATTTAAATGGATAATTTTCAAGTTAAATGGATAGTTATGTATTAGTTGAAAAAATCAATTCACGCGCAATTTTCAATTTGTTAATTTTCACATCAAATTTCAAGTTACTAGCAATTTTAAAGTTCAATGTACAACTATCAAGTTATTAACAATTATCAAGTTAAATACATACTTGATTTTCAAACTTTACTAACAATTCTCAAGCTAAATGTACAATTTCAAGTTACATACATATTTAGTTATTTTGAATTTAAGTTACAAACAATTTTATTGTTTTTAATGTATTTTCAATACTTGTACCAATTTTTTCTTTGCATGAATAAAGAGATGAGTTTTATTTTTTTCCATGTAACTTACCATAATAAGGAATTACAAAAAATTATTTGCATAGCCTCATGTGAGCTCAAAGCCTCAAGTCACTAGCAATTTTCAATTTGTTAATTTCCATGTAACAAATTTCAAGTTACTAGCAATTTCAAAGTTAAATGTACAAGTTCTATCAAGTTATTAACAATTATCAAGTTAAATATGTATATACTTGATTTCTAAACTTTAATTAGAAAAATTCTCAAGCTAAATGCATAACTTCAAGTTAAATGTACATATTTAGTTATTTTGAATTCAAGTTACATACAATTTTCTTATTTTAAAAGTATTTTCAATTCTTGTACTAACATTTTATATCCATGAATGTAGGGATAAGTTATATTATTTCCTTATAACTTATCATAATAAGGAATTACAAAAACTTATTTGCATAGCTACATGTGAGCTCCAAGTCTCAAGTCCCTAGCAATTTTCAATTTATTAATTTCGATGTAACAAATTTCAAGTTACTAGCAATTTTAGAGTTAAATGTACAAGTTCTATCAAGTTATTAACAATTATCAAGTTAAATACATATAATTGATTTTCAAACTTTACTTAAAACAATTCTCAAGCTAAATGTACAACTTCAAGTTAAATGTACATATTTAGTTATTTTGAATTCAAGTTACATACAATTTTTTTGTTTTAAAAGTATTTTCAATTCTTGTACCAACTTTTTATATGCATGAATGTAGGGATAAGTTATATTTTTTCCTTATAACTTACAATAATAAGGAATTACAAAAAAATATTTTCATAGCCTCATGTGAGCTCCAAATCTCAAGTCACTAGCAATTTTCAATTTGCTAATTTCCATGTAACAAATTTCAAGTTACTAGCAATTTTAAAGTTAAATATACAAGTTTTATTTAACAATTATCAAGTTAAATACATATACTTGATTTTTAAACTTTACTTAGAACAATGCTCAAGCTAAATGTACAACTTCAAGCTAAATGTGCATATTTAGTTATTTTGAATTCAAGTTACAAACAATTTTCTTGTTTAAAAAGTATTTCAATTCTTGTACCAATGCATTTCAAAACACTTCAATTTGGTACTTTAAAATTAACCTCCTTGCATAGTGCATTTATGATTGAAATTCCCTTCACATGAATTTTGATTATGTAGAGGTAGATTATGGTCATCCATCACATCATTATGATCAAGAATCACATGACCCTATGCCCCCTCATGATCCTGATTATCCATCACGGGACACTTTTCCCTCTCACATTTGAAGAATAATTGGGAGTTGCAGTGGGGTTGGAAGGGGTGGAAACTATCTAGAGGATTGTGCAGTTGTTTCTGCACGAGAAGAGCTCGAGAACCCGATCCCTAGTCGGATAGTTAGAGAGCATGTCAGTAACATAATTAAGTCATATTTTGAACAACATTCAACGATGGTACAAGCTCAAATCCTACATGGGCTGATAAAACACAAAAAAAATGAAACATGTCACAAAGTTGTTGGGTTTTCAAGATGCGAAAACAAAAAAGACATGCGAGAATACAATAGAAAATATAAGAATTGCATTATCTTCATTTGGAAAATCAAGAAATAATGATATCCGGGTTGTTCATTTGGAAATTACAATGGTTGTTGTGGCACAAATAAACTCAAGGAATCGAATGGTAGCAATAATGGCATCATTGCTCAAAGTTTCAAAAAGAACATTGTTCAAACATATTAAATTCACGGTTTGGATAGATGAAAATGATGAAGCTCCTTTTTGGGCTTTTTAATGCCCCTAGAATGACTATGGACTTTAAGGGCACCTGTCGAGTGACCCGACTAAACAAACTTCAATACAGTGGCCCTTCGAGTTAGGAGGTGTCTTAATAATTAAGAAACACCTGATGATGTGCATGACGATAATCAATAAATGAATTAATGAACTAAATGACATGTATGGTGTTGGATAGTTGATTTAATTGAATAATTGCATGTTGCTTAATGATTAGCTTTGATTGTGAAAAATGTGTTATGTGTACATGAATATGATGCTTAATGATTAGTTGTATGATGAATTATGTGATGAAAACGAAATAAGTACATATAGACGTAATGCCTTACTGATTAATCGAATGCATGATGTTTTGAGTAAACTGTAATTGCTTAGCGATTAGCAGGTTTAGGAAATGAATTATGATGAATGAGGACAGGACTATTAATATGTGATTTTGAGAATGTGTGTAGCGACAAGTGAAATGGTTCACCGATGGACACACAAAAGCAATAAAGGGTCGTACAGTAACGATAAATCACACACAGAAGGATGATGACGGTGTCAACTTCCAAAGGAATTCCACGCATGAGTAGAGAAGCATTGATCCGCTTACTCAGGGGAAGCGTGAGGTTGTATGAGTGGACCATGAGGGATTTTGTTACATATGAGTTGGGGGGTGTGCAGTAAGAACAAACTTAGTCGTCAATGCCATTAGTATCCAATAGCGTGTAGACAGAGGATTGAAGGTAACAGATCCTAAATCCATTCATGAAGTTCCTGCAAGTCAGAAACAACAAAAGGATATTGGCAGAAGGACCCGACGATGTGGTACCTTGTCTATAAAAGGAATTGACGGACGCAAGGACCTGACAATGTGGTACCTTGCAAAGGAACAGAATCGACGGATGAGTGGACCCGACGGAGTGGTACCGTGTCGACAGAAGAGCATAAAGGACAGATGGGCCCAACGGCGTGGTACCTAGGTCCTAGAAGGGATTAATTGTTAAACATTATGCATAAAAACGTATAAAATGCATTTAGACCATTTGCACAGGAAAATGCATTTTAGTATTTAAAATAATAGAAATTATTATTTTAGGAGCAAATGGAATACTAGGCTTGAGCATTTAGTTAACACCACTTGCACCCGCAAAAATAGAACTTAGATGGAACATCATGGAGAAAAACTTGAGTAAATTTAAGAAAGTAGGTGCACTCTCCTAGAAAACTTGACACAAGTATAAGTGAGCTAAATTACATTTGAATAATAAGAAATTAAGCATTTTTGCACGAGGCAACATGTGTAGCAATGGATTTTCCTATTTAAGGAAGGCTTTGGGATGGGGGAGGACCCCCATTGTTTAGATAGCTATCGTAATTTTTGTAAAGAGAGTGAATTTCTGCTATTGGAGTTTGGCAAGGGATTCTGGTGGGGGGGAACTTATTTTCTGAGTTTCTAGTTTTGGTGTGTGTGAGCTCTATGACCCCGAAACTTAGGGGTGGCTATGCCACTCAAAGCATAAGCCTATGGTTGGGTGGTGAAGCTAACGGTTGCTTCACCTATGGTTAAATGAGCTTTGGATGGAGGTATCCTACAGAAGACACAGACGACAATAGATAAGCTGGGATGGATTGACGGTGATTCCTCCTTTGACAATGGACACGACCTACGGTTGACAGGTTATGGTTTCATGGTATTTTCTAAGTTAATTAGTTAAATTATTTTATTTCTCTATGTATGATGGTATATAATATGTTTTAGGTGAAGTTGTTAAGTTTCAAATTCAGTTCGTGAGGACCCTACAGGAGGGGTCCCTACAGGCACTTATTTGTAGGGAACCCTATCGAGGCAGGATGGCAGAGGGAAGTAGAGAGAAGGTGATAGAGTTTTGGGATAGCCATTCTCATGTTATTCCAAATTGAAAGCATGTCCCGCATCAACGTTTATCCAGATGCATTTATTAGGAGCACTGTAATCATGTGATGGAGATGATGGGAATTGCACTTTACGAGGAATTCGATGAAACCAATCCTGGTGTTTAGATATCATTTAGCATGTTCAACAAATTGAAACCGTGGTATATTAGGATGAATATGATTCACGACACTTGTTGATGCCGATACCACATTGAATTTCAACTATACTATGACACATTTTTGTATTTTTGAAAAAGGCAATGGAACGGTGAACTAGTTCCTCACACAGTGCGAGATTTTATTTGTATGATACTATGTAACAAGAATCCTGAACAAGTGTTTTTCAATAATAGGTGTGTAGGTGGGATAAGATTCCTTGAATGCAGTGATTTGAAATTGTCCCATAGGAAATTTCCTATCGATCCAACACACCCTAGATTGTCAGATATCATAGTTATGTGGAAGAGGTACGAGTATGTCTCCATGAATCCATCATATTCTTCATCTGTGTCATCTAAGAGGATTGAATTGATCAAGGATGAGATTCCTATTTTAGATTTCATGGAGAAGTTTCAAAGTCATATTTATAAATACATTAACCACTCCCATAGGTGCAAGTGGCAAGCTTCAGAATTCAAACATTCTCATGAGGTATTTGAGCTGGGCACAATCTTATTAGTGGTAGACTTTACTGAGAACTACACATTTTCTCCTCGGAGAGAGATACAGAGTGAGTACTATCACTCCGAATAGGTGTCTATATTTGTACATGTATTGTACAGACATTCTCAGCCAAGCATTGATGGTAGGGATAACACTCCTCAGTAACGCGAAGTGATCAAGGAGTACCATTTTTATGTTAGTGATGATCATGAGCATGACACCTTGTTCGTTGAAAACTGCTTTGGGTTGATTTATGATTCATTCAGGGAGAGATCCATATCATTTACTGAACACTGGATTTGATCAGATGGGTGTGCAGGGAAATTCAAATCGGGATGCTCTTTTTATTGGTTGAGTCTCCTTCACAAAGAAAACATGAGCCTGACACACCTCAAGATTTTTTTAAACAGGGCATGGAAAGGGTGAACATGATGGCGCACGTGCATGTGCGAAATGACCACTTCGGAGGTACCAAATGATTCATGGTGCAACCCGACTCAAATGCTCTGCGGAAGTAGTTGATTGGTGCACACATCATTTGGGACATCAAGGTCGCGAACAAACAAGGTTGGTGTGCAGGTAATAAAATCCAAAATCAATTAATAAGTTAATAACATTCAATATCATCATTTCCAAAAGAACACCTACTCAGTAGGAATTTATATATGACAAATTGAATTCCATGCAGGTTCATTTGGGATGTTTTCCTTGATGATGTGAATAGATCCATGCTGTCGTATTGTGAGACCAAACCTGGTATGAGGGAATTACATTTTGTTGAGAGTAAAGACATGGATGACATATTTTCCATTGAAACGAGGAAGTATGATTTTTTTTGCAATTTTTGCATTGATGCAAATGGATGTGGGCTTCATGACTATGAAAATGATGTATATGTGAAACCATGGAAATATGTGCCTCTTAATCCAAAGGGCCCACATCCAATTCCAACATGGCAAGAGATGCACATTGACAAGTAAATTGTCTTACTAGATCATGATCAAGTTTCTGATATGGTTAGGGAATGTACAAGACTTCATTAAGTTAATTAGTTCACTATATATTACACATATACAAATATTGTAGAAATGCACGTAGGACATTTGAATAATATTTGTAATTTATCTCGCAGGTGATGTATTTGTTGTCATTGCACCCCCCCACAATCAAGAAAATATGGCATATTATTTGATGCGATGCACACAAATTAAAAGCAGGTTGGTGCGACCCTATCAAGATGGAGACTTCACATACCAAATTGGAGACCTGGTTATAATGGGACACTTTTTTGAAAGAGTGAAAAAATAGGGTGCTTATATTATTTACAGATATTTTATGCCTGGATATATATCAATACAGTCATTTGGTGGTGGCAACTAGGATACATCTAGCATAAATCAAGGTGAAGAGAGGTGAGCCAAACATATGGAATATGACAGAAGTTGACCATGATCGTATTATGGAGAATTGCATTCCTATAACCCATTGGCCAGATGAATGAGTTACCTATATGCCACTTTCAACATTGGCATAGCTGCCATGTTGTATTGTTGAAGATTTTATTGGAGGTTGTTTTTTCCTCGTTTATATAGGGTTTGTTTTGCAAGGTGACCAATAGTCTTATATATGTATTTTTTTAGATGCTTTAGTGCCAAGATTAAAAATACTAGATGGGAGGTTTTTGTGAAAATTGGGTCTTGGTGCTCCAATGTGACAAGCACATTGATACTTTGAATACACTTGAATGTATGGTCAGTGATCCATGAACTTCCTCCATAATAGTTTTGTAAATATTTTTTTAGATGCTTTAAAATCAATATTAAAAATCTACTAGATAGTTGAAGATTATCAATATCTAGGATAAAAATGTGTTAAAGAGTCAAAATCTCTAAACACCAAGAATTATTATTTAATATAGTTCCACGTAACCTTATAAAACGGGTAAATTTTATTTGATTCTAGTTCTAGGAAACAATTTTTTATTTAAATTTTATGTGGATGGATAGAAACTAAATCCTCCAAGAAAGATCCCTAAGTTGCATGTATCCATTCATAATATGTTTCATACACACCACAATCTTCTATATTTGATAGAGATAAGGAGATGCAACACCTATACTACCTTAATATAATTGTAATTTAAAATACATCTATACAATATAAAATTATAATTTAAATTTTAAATTGTAATTTAAAATACATCTATACAATGTAAAATTGTATTTTAAATTTTAAATTGTAATGTATTCTAATTTTAAATTTTGATTTCAAATCCAATTGTAATGTAATTGAAATTGAACTTTTAAATTGTAACTACACATTGAATTTTCAATCGAAATTACACATTAAATTTGAAATTTGAAATTGTAATTGAATTGGAATGTGTAAATTGTAATTGAATTGTAATGTGTAGACAACATAATGTAATTGTAATTTCAATTTTAAATTGTAATGTACAATTGAATTCTAAATTTTGAATTTGCAATTGTAATGTAGTCAAAATTGAACTTTTAAATTGTAACTACACATCGAATTTTAAATTGAAATTACACATTAATGTAAAATTGTAATTTAAATTTTAAATTGTAATGTAATTTAGTTTTAAATTTTGAATTTGCAATTGTAATGTAATTGAGATTGAACTTTTATATTGTAATCACTGTACCTTAAATTTGCAATTGAAACAACAAAACATAAATGTAACTGTAATAACTATATCTAGATGTAATCAATCCGTGAGATGTAGAACAGTCGGTGGCGGGTGATGGTTAAGACATCGCTAAGTGGAAAGGTCGTCGGTTCGAAATCCCATGGATACTAAAATCCAACCATGCTAAGGGTTGGTGCGGTCCAGGCTGGGTGTGATCCCCGTGTTATTTTAACGGCTTAGATGCCCCTGTTTCATGGTCTCTCAGCCAATGGCAAACCCTGCTAGTCAGGGGGTACTACCACTTCCCAACAAAAAAAAAATATATCTAGATGTAATATAAAAGACTATCGCTTTTAAAGCAAGATATAAAATAGACATGAAAACATCAATATGATAAAATATACATAATATATAACAAATATATATGATAGAAGTCCATATCCAAAGTCCATATATGATAAAAGTCCATATATATGATAGAAGTCCATATCCAAAACATGAAAACATATACATAGATCATCCAAAACATGAAAATATCCAAAATATGAAAATATCCGAAACACAAAAATGTATACATCATCAACTCATTGGCTGAAGCCCCCACAAGGCCCTTGATCGGCCCTGTGACCGCCTTCACTTGTACTAGGCCCATGCTAGTCTTGAGGTGGTAAACTATGAAAGAAGTCATTAATCTCAAGATATTGTAAAAGTTAAAATTGTGAACTCTGTAAGTTAGTTACATTTTGACCAATGCATAACATTCAACAAGAAGTGAAAAATTTTAATGGATGGATGCAAAAATCACCTGAGTCGAGTCAATAGTGATATCTGGCATCTGGGTCAGAATATGGGTAGATTGGCCCTCATTAGGACCACGTGGTCGAGTTGTATCCCAATCATATGAGAAAGTGATTGCAACATCGACACCCACCTATAGTGATTCCTGTGTAAGATGCCATTACATGTAATAAGTTAGATTTATTAAAAGTTAAAACTAAAACATAAAAGTTATAATTCAAGAATTAAAACATAAAGTATAAAATGAAATTACTAAATGTGAAATGAATTGAAACATAAATTAAAACTCACCGGGTCTAGGCTTGGCTAGTCAAGACCTTTGCAGTCCTCATGTGTATCATCTTGAGAAATGGCCTTTCCTTTTCCCTATACAATTTGAAATTCAAAGTTAGGATCTACAACATAAAATCTCAAATTAAGAATTAAAACATAAATTACTTAAACTTGGATTAATAAACACAAATTAAATTGGAACATAAATTATAACATGCCTCGACTACTATGTCCAGTGGTTTAGGATGAGCGGATGGACCAACCGATGGATCACTACGAAAGAGCTCATCCATGTATCTGGTACCCGACATGGAGAAATAAAATACACCCCTTAAGTATTAATGAGCATTCAATTTATGACATATGATATGATGTAACATGAAAGCATATATACATAATTGTAGAAAAATATACCTGTCCTGGAGCATCATATCTATGATACATCTGAAAGTATGGATCTCGGGATAACTGAGCATACCCTCGTATATCCTCATCATCCAAAACATTGAGTAGTTCATCGTCGACCCACTCTATCTCTAGCTGTGCAGGTGCAGGGGGTGTTGTAGAAGTCTCTCCCTACACAACAACAATACCACTACCCATGGCAATGAACAATGAGTCTGCAATCCCCTTTCTAGCCTCTGTAGCAAGGTGGGATGACCATGTCACATCCCCTGACCTGATAACCATCCTATCTGGAATCGGAACCAACCTTTGAGGGCGTGGCATGAAAGAAGGGTCTCTACGAGATATAGGCCGTTGGTAGGAGCGTCCCCTACCAGCACCAAAGAATTCTAATCCTGTGTTGTTGTAGTCTGGGTGCATATCTAGAACAATCTCTACATATATATGTTTTTCAAAGTACAACAAGACCTGGTTATGGTGGCGGAACATGCCCCATGCTTCGATGAATCTATCATACACATACGGTGTAGCGGCCTCGATCTTAAACTCCTTGAGTCTAAGCGGTTGACCAGCAGGGCGGTTAGGAGGGATGTTAAACCAACTACCCTTGATGTCATGCCCTCTTGT
The DNA here is from genome assembly GCA_027924585.1 of Larix kaempferi. Taxonomy (NCBI): domain Eukaryota; kingdom Viridiplantae; phylum Streptophyta; class Pinopsida; order Pinales; family Pinaceae; genus Larix; species Larix kaempferi. Next base: position 11,829,857 of record BSBM01000087.1, read on the forward strand.
GGCGCCTTTGACATCCTCCCATTTATGGGGACCCATGACATCCTGTCTTCTCCTCTGGCATGTAAAAGGCCAGATGTCAGTAAGAGGTCCCACTTTCTTGTAGAGGGAAAACATATCATCAATTGTTGATAACATCATGAATAGTGAGTGTCTAGTACGAGAATACTCCCTGAGTGTGCACACACAAGAGTGCACCCACTCTCACTGGGTGGTAATATCAACAAGAGTGATGCATGCAACCTCATCGTTGTATGATCCACTCGATGCACCTATGATCCAAACAAAAACACAAATGTTAGTGAAAATATATATTATAACTTGCAAGTGAAATTCAATGCATTCTATATTTAAAATTTACTGAAAATGTATCTAACAAAAAATATGCACCTGATGTACTTATGTCCTGTGCACATCCTCCTCCTTGTGATCAAGATGTATATCGTTGGGATGAACCGACGCACTATCTCTCCTGTTTCTGCCACCATTGGAGGTTAACCCCGGTATGTCCTTGCTCCTCGGTGAATGAGAGCACTGCCAATGGCCACCATGTTGGGCAACGTCGGATCCTCTCATGCTCCACCGAGCACGAAGCAATGAAGGTCTCTCTTGAGAACTCTCTGCATCAAATTTCAATTTCAATTTCAAATTTCTCATTTCAAATTCAAATTCAAATTTCAAATTCAAGTTCAAATTCAATTTTAAATTTCAAATTTCAAATTTCAATTTCAATTTCAATTTTCAATTCCAAATTTCAATTTGAAATTTCATATTTCAATTTCAAATTCAAATCCAAATTCAATTTCAATTTCAATTTCAAATTTCAAATTCAAAAATTAAATTTCAATTTCATTTTCAAATTTATGTTTCAATTTCAATTTCAATTTTAGATTTCAAATTTAAATTTCATTTTCAAATTCATTCTTTCAATTTTCAATTTAATTTCAAATCTGTATTTCAAATTTCAATTTCACATCCAATTCCAATGTCAATTTCAATTTCAATTTCATCTTCAGTTTTAAATTTCAAATTTCAAGTTTCAATTTCGATTTCAATTCTAATTCCATTTCCAGTTCTATATTTTCATTTCCATTTCCATTTCAATTTTCAATTTTCAATTTCAATTTCATTTCAAAATTCAAAATCAATTTAAATATCAATTTCAATTTCATTTTAATTTTAATTTTTATATCCATTTTCATTTTAATTTTCATTCTCATTTTTAAATTTCAATGTCAATTTCAGTTTTCAATTTCAAGTTTCAATTTCAATTTCAAATTCAATTTATATTTCCATTTCCATTTCGAATTCTAATTCCAATTTCATTTCTCAATTTCAATTTCTATTTCAATTTAAAATTTTCAATTTTCAATTTGAAATTTCAATGCCAATTTCAATTCCAGTTCCAATTTCAATTTCCAATTTCCAATTTCAATTTCAATTACAATTTTATTTACAATTTACAATTTTCATTTTTAAACTTCAACTTTAATTTCAATTTCCACTTCAGTTTTCAATCTCAAATTGCAAATCGACTTTAATGTCAATTTCAATTTCGAATTTTGATTTACATTTCAAGTTCAAATTTCAATTTCAATTTAATTCATACCAATTTCATTTTCAATTTTCAATTTCGAATTTCAATTTCTATTTCATCTTCAGTTTTCAATTTAAAATTTCAAGTTTCAATTTCGATTTCGATTTCAATTTCAATTTCAAATTCTATTTCTATTTCTATTTCCAATTCGAATAACATTTCTCAATTTCCATTTCTATTTCAAAATTTCAATTTCAAATTTGAAATTCAGTTTCCAATTCCAATTCCAATTTCCAATTTCAATTTCAATTTCAATTTTATTTACAATTTACAATTTACAATTTTAAATTTCAATTTCAACTTCAGTTTTCAATCTCAATTTTCAAATCAATTTTAATTTCAATTTCAATTTCAAATTTTGATTTCAATTTCAAGTTCCAATTTCAATTTCAATTTCCAATTCTAATTCCATTTCTAATTCTCAATTTTCATTTCCATTTCCATTTCAATTTTTTATTTTCAATTTCAATTTCATTTCAAATTTGAAATTCAAATTCAATATCAATTTCATTTTCATTTTCATTTTCAATTTCAATTATGAATTTCTATTTCAATTTCAATTTCATCTTCAGTTTTCAATTTCAAATTCAAGTTTCAATTTCTATTTCTATTTCCAATTCCAATTCCATTTCCATTTCTCAATTTTCAATTTCAAATTTACATTTCAATTCCAATTCCAATTCCAATTCAATTTCCAATTTCAATTTCAATTTCAATTTTATTTACAATTTACAATTTTAAATTTCAATTTCAATTCCAATTTCAACTTCAGTTTTCAATCTCAAATTTCAAATCAATTTTAATTTCAATTTCAATTTCAAATTTGGATTTCAATTTCAAATTCCAATTTCAATTTCGATTTTCAATTCTAATTCCATTTCCAATTCTTAATTTTGATTTGCATTTCAAATTTCAAATTCAAATTCAATATCAATTTCATTTTCAATTTTGAAATTTCAAATTGCAATTGTGATTGGTGAACACCGATAAGTCACAAGTGAAATTTCAAATTGCAATTTTCAAATTTCAAATTTCATATTTCAATTTCAAATTTCAATTTCCAATTCCAATTTCCAATTCCAATTCCAATTTCAATTCCATCTCCATTTCCTGTTTCCATTACCAATTTCAATTTCAAATGCCAATTTTCAAATTCAATTTCAATTTCAATATCAAATACAAATTTGAAATTGAAATTGAAATTGCAATTGCAATTGCAATTTAAATTTCCAATTTCAATTGCAATTCCGATTGCAATTTCAATTACAAATCCAATTGCAATTTCAATTACAAATTTCAATTGGAATTTGCAATTTCAATAAATTGAAATTGCAAATTGCAAATTAAAATTCAAATTGAAATTGCAATTTAAATTTCTAATTCAAATTTCAATTTCAATTTCAATGTCAAAGGTTTTCAAATGTTTATTTTTTAATGTTAATGGTTTTTGTTACATGGTTATAGAACCTTATATTGGAAAAAAATCTGCAACGCTTATGTTGCCGGTTTTATTTTGAAATATGTATATTTGTTTTTTCAATCATCCTAGCATTCTCATGGGATTGGAAAAAATGGGCAGCATTTCTGCTTGACAAAACACATTTTAAAATAAAACCCACAGCATAAACTCTACTAGTTGATATAAACATAAAAATTCATTATTTGAAAAAATAAATACAACATAAATTTATAATTTAAAACATATTTAACATAATGTAAATGGTTTTGCTACACATGTTTTCAATCAGTTTTGAAATGGTTTTTGGTAATTGATAGGTTCATAGGTCTAAAAAATTAAGGTTTCAATGGTTTTTTTTTACACAATTTGGTTAAATTTATTGAAAACAAACGTCAACATAAATGTGTTAGGATATTCCTATACTCCATCCTAGTCCCACCAGTATTTTGATCATTTACATTTTCAGTCATGCATGCACCTTTTAGGGTTTGCATGCATTCTAGGGTTTGCATGCATTTTGCATGCATCCCAGTCATCAGTCAGTTACACTCAGTTACACTCAGTTACATTGAGTTACAGTCAGTTACACTCAGTTACATTCAGTTACATTGATTTACAGTCAGTTACAGTCAGTTACATTCAGTTACATTGAGTTACAGTCAGTTACACTCAGTTACACTCAGTTACATTGAGTTACAGTCAGTTACACTCAGTTACATTGAGTTACACTCAGTTACACCTACCAGAGTTAGTTTGACTGATGGTTGACAGTTACTTGAGCATTGATGACTCCACTGATGATGATGAAGACTTCCAGCTGTGCTCCGATGATCATGAGGACACCTAGTTGTGCTCCGATGACACTCCAGTGATCCTTTGATCACTCCATGAAGGCTAATTCGAATTGCCACCTTAGGCATTCGAATTCCTCATGCATTGTATTAGTTATATGTCCATTTGTGATTAATAACATAGTATGACCGAAGTATTATTGCTTCTATCTGAGTTCTACTGTACCATATTATTCTGTTGCTCATTATACTGCATGTATCACTCTTCTTCTATTTTCTTGCTTAATCATAATTATTCTCTTGTGAGATACATCATCTCTTAGATCTGCTGTGAGGATTTTCACATGGTATCAGAGCATGTTGAGAGTATTGTTTATCTCCATTCTTGAGAGTTTTTTGCAGGTTATTACCAAGATTTCGAGTTCAGCAGTTGCAGCAGTTTCTGCATTTTTGCAGCAGTAGCAGTTGCAGTTATTCTATATTGTTTTTGCAGGTCTTCTACAACTTCAATGAATTTAGAAGAAATTACTCCTCTTTCTCCATTCAACTATGATGAATGGAAACCAAGAATGATAGCATATTTGAAGAGCCATGATCTCTTTGATTGCTATTTTGAAAGAGAGTTCGAATCCTCTACAAAGAAGATTAAATGGTTGAATAAAGGTGACATGCACATTGGAAGAATGAAGCTTACTATGACTGATTACATATTGTACCCGACCATCTTTGATATTGAAACTCCAAAAGAGTTATGGGCTCATCTGGATGAAAGATTCGGCAAAAAGAATGATGGTTTTGGTCCAAATCCCTTCAAAAGCAAGCAAGTTGATGCATTCGCTCCACTTGATGGTCTCTCAGATCATGATGCATTCGCTCCTCCTGATGGTCTCTCAGATCATGTTGCATTCGCTCCCCTTGATGATCTCTCAGATCATGAACCAGTATCATCTCATATTGAAGTTGTTGACAAAGAACTTGCAGATTCTCCGCTCATGCTCAAACTTTCTTCTCTTTCTGTGCCAGCTCACACTCTAGATATTGCGGAAGGTCCTAAATCCTGTCTTGCACCAGAGTTTGTTGGTTTGCATCATGATCACATGATTATTTCGGAGGTAACATCAGCTATTGGAGGTAATGCATTCGCTCCTCTTCAGCAAACATCTCTTATTTACTACTATATGATCATTAGCACATGCTTTCAGAAGGTTATTGAAGAATATGGCCATTGCCACCCGCTTGAGATAATTTCTCATGCATCATATGATAGTTTTGATCTCACCCCTGCTGGTTCAAAGGAGATCTCAAGAAACTGTTTTGAAAGTCTTAAATCTGATTTTGATTTCAAGCAAACATGTAATAGTTCTTTTTGGCATAATCTCACCCATGGTGGTTCGAAGGAGAAGACAAAGGACTATATGCACATTCAAAAATTTGATCCTACCTCAGCTGATTCGAATCACAGGTTCAAGGATCATTCTAATACTGTTGGATTTGTTCTCATCACATTCGATCTGAAGAGCAAGTACAAGCACATGCTTTTTGAGCATGATCCACTTCTTCCCAAGAAGAAGATACCTCCAGACATATGACCAAGCATCACACATGCTTGAGTTTGGAGCTTTTATTTTTTATGTGTGCCTTACAGTCTATTTTTTGAGGAGGGGGTATGTTTCCCATGAAATTTTCCCACTTCCTTGGTTTATTGATTGTTATTATTCATTGTATTGGGTGACCTTTGGTCTTAGTTACCAGGGCCCAGGATGGATTAAGGGGGGGTGTTAGGATATTCCTATACTCCATCCTAGTCCCACCAGTATTTTGATCATTTACATTTTCAGTCATGCATGCACCTTTTAGGGTTTGCATGCATTCTAGGGTTTGCATGCATTTTGCATGCATCCCAGTCATCAGTCAGTTACACTCAGTTACATTGAGTTACAGTCAGTTACACTCAGTTACATTGAGTTACAGTCAGTTACAGTCAGTTACATTCAGTTACATTGAGTTACAGTCAGTTACACTCAGTTACACTCAGTTACATTGAGTTACAGTCAGTTACACTCAGTTACATTGAGTTACACTCAGTTACACCTACCAGAGTTAGTTTGACTGATGGTTGACAGTTACTTGAGCATTGATGACTCCACTGATGATGATGAAGACTTCCAGCTGCGCTCCGATGATCATGAGGACACCTAGTTGTGCTCCGATGACACTCCAGTGATCCTTTGATCACTCCATGAAGGCTAATTCGAATTGCCACCTTAGGCATTCGAATTCCTCATGCATTGTATTAGTTATATGTCCATTTGTGATTAATAACATAGTATGACCGAAGTATTATTGCTTCTATCTGAGTTCTACTGTACCATATTATTCTGTTGCTCATTATACTGCATGTATCACTCTTCTTCTATTTTCTTGCTTAATCATAATTATTCTCTTGTGAGATACATCATCTCTTAGATCTGCTGTGAGGATTTTCACAAAATGTTGTCGGTTTTATTTCAAAATGTGTAATTCGGTAGAATTTATGCTTTCCAATACACATTTAAAAATAAAACCGGCAGCACAAATGTTGCCGGTTGAGATAAATTTAAAAAAAAAAAACAAGAAATCAAATTTTATTTAAAAAATAAATAGGTGGGGTTTATGGTCCACTTACCTGGTGGAGTGGAAAACATGGCGTGGTGGCGAGGTTGCATGGCATGGAATGGTTGTGTGGTTGTGGTTGGAAATCCTCGGTCGAGCTAATGGCCTTGTTCGAGCTCCTGTTGTGTGGTTGCTTTTGTTGAAATAGGCTCCTGCCGTTTGCGGACTTGTTTTTTATTTTTTTATTTTTGTCTCAACAGCTCGATCGAGCAATTTCTCGATCGATGGTTTAACCAGGCCCTCAATCGAGGTTTTGATAGCTCGATCGAGGTCTTGTTTAATCCCTGGATCGAGGTATTTTAAATCCCTCAATCGAGGCATTTTAAAACCCTCGATCAAGGTATTTTAAAACCCTCGATTGGGGTTTCAATACCTCGATCGAGGGTTTGTAGAAAAAAAATTTGGTGCTTCGCTTGCCAAAAATCGTGAACCACCTTCATGGATTGACCCCCATACATAACCCCAATGATGGAAAAGGATATTTGTACTAGAGGCATGATTGCAAAGTTTCAATTCCTGCATGCAAGGCGTACTATCTAGGATGTCTTCCTTGAGATACTTTGAGGAGAATTAATAGACAATGTTAAAGCCAATATATTCTTGGTATTTCCCATCCCCCTATCGATCCCATCACATTCACCAAAACAACTACATTGATTTGTGCAAATTCCTTGATCCATAATGTATAACTCATAGTTAGAGTATGATGTTTTTATAGGAAAGTTCTTCATTTAATCTTATGAGTCCCTTGGAAGGTTACAGGATTTGTTTGCTTAGAAAACCTTACTTCCCCGAAGTTATTGATTTCTCAAGGAATTCTCTCAAACAATCTTGCCAATATCTTGTCTTTTGGTTTAGTTTGTGAGAATAAATGTCTAATTATGACCATGGAATCCCCTATAACAATCAATGATTGTATTTCCAAACTTTTGGCCTGCTTCAAGCCCTACCATAGGGCCATTGCTTCTGCTTGATTATTTGTCATTATTCACAAACCCCCTGCATAGCTTTTCTCAATATTTCCTCTGGGGTCAAATAGAACCCCCGCCCTCACACTTGCCAACCCTGAATTGTTCTTCGAAGCTCCATCAAAAAGAAGAATATGTTTTTTTTGAGCTATGATCCAATCCCTCACTCGTTCCTTCTCTATTATGAACCTCCATTCCTCAAATTCTATGAACCTTGGTTTAATTGTTATGTTTTGGTAGATCTGAAGTATACAATAGACTATGTATCCAATTCCTTTCTTCAACTTCCAACTTATGAAGTCGTTTCTTGGATTTACCTTTTTTTTTAATGGTCTCAACTAACATTGCCCAATCTTGATTCTCTACCAATCCTGGTTGCAATTGCTTATAATTAAAATTGCTTTTATTTTGAGCCAACCAAATTTTCCAAAAGATGAAGTATGGCAGGGCTCTCTGAATCTATTTTAGTAGAGGATTATCTATAAATTTCCATGGGTATCTTTTATGCCAAGTTAAATAGGCTTCCTGTAAGGTAGTCAACACAAATTTTCTAATACTCAATCAATCCATTCTCTTTCTCCATACCTTGGTAACAAATTCACATTGCAAAAAAAGGTGGTTAATCATTGCTCCTTCCTTCTTACAGAGTTGGCATCGAGAGGGTCCATGAATTCCTCTTTTTTGAAGACTGTCAAAAGTTAAAACTCAACCATGATTCAAAATCCAGTTGAACAACTTTATATTAGGCATAACATTTCTTTTCCATATAGTTTTCCGAACCAAATTCTGAGGAAGTGAGCAATGAAGTTGATTATGATTATAATATCCTTCTCTTATCATATAGTTTCTACACTTCCTTCCTCAAACCCTACTCTCAGGAGAGAAGCAACTTAAAGGTGCTACACCATAAAAATGGAGGACTAGCTCTTTCCATTGTTGTTTCAGTTGCTCTAGAAGATTTGGATTTTTCTAGCCTATCCAATATCCATCAGTGTCCCAATCCAGTATGCCCTCTAGCATATGTAAATTATTTTTATTCATCCATATTTGTAGTTGAACTAATTGAAGATTATCTTGTAATGCAGACTTATACATAATTTTGTCTTCCCATATTAAGATGTCCCCTCCATTTACAAGAATACTTCAACATAAGTTTTCCAAAGAGTCCAAATAGCTAAACAAGGTCTAGATTTAAATTCTTGATCCATAATTATGTTTCTTACTATTTGGGTATATTTTTTATGCAAAACAGATTTACACCAAGCTTCTTGTCCAATGTTGAGCTTCCACAATATTTTTTATCCATAGGAGCAATAACATATTTCAAGCTGATTAAATGATATTTCTTAAAGTGTGATTAAAAAAATTATCATGTTATTATAGAATAAAGTTCAAATTATAATAACGTTAGCACTATATTAACTCTAAATTCTCTTATAAATTATTTATTACATTATTATAGATTAAAACTCGATTATAATAATATTGATACTCGTTATTATTATTATTATTATTTTGCAACAGAAAAAACCATACCATTGATATTCATTAAAATGAATCAAATAGTACAACGATCATCATGTCATAATGACATAACAACTATAACTAAAACAATTACATCTGTCAAAAGACTTACAGCTAGATAGGTACCAGCCACTCTAAAATCCAAAAATTACAATTGTCATAATTTCCTTCTTACTAAACTTCTGAAGTTTTCAAAAAAAGTAAAGATTACCCATATCCTGGCAAGAAGAATCCAAGAATTCATCCCAAAATAAGTAACCTTCTTCTCCTTCCAATGCCTGCTTCGACCATTTGTCTGCCATGGAATTGTCTTCTCGATATATGTGTTCAAAAGTAATATTACTTGAATGATTGATTTCCTGTCTTAACCTGATGCACCAATGATTTAAAGAAGACGCTTTCAAATTGAAATTACCACTTGCCCATTTAATTGTGACTCTAGAGTCACCAAAGACTTTTATATCTGTTAGACTAGAAACTCACTAGAGTAAGAAGTTTTGATAACAATGAATTTTGAGATTACTCTTGTTAACATAACAGTTATACATTTATATAACTATATATATATATATATAACACTTATAAATCCAATTGGGTCTAGTTTGTGTGATTGTGGGATGGAATGTTATCCTCCCCACCCAAGTTCTAATTCCCTTTAAATGAGTGTACATAATCTAACTTTTTTTGTATTTGAAATAATAATCAGTTATTAAAACATTTAAAAGTTTAAAAGTTTATCATAATCCAAAATATACTTAGCTATCTTTGAAAGCACCTATAAGTCTATTTACTTAAATAACATATAAGCATAGATTTATAAATCTAAACATAATTTTTTTCCAATTATTGTCATTTTTCAATTGAATTTTCTGTTTTTCTTGATAACCAATTATAAAAACAATGATTATTCAAAAATATACAAAATAATAAGTCTAGTGGCTCTAAGCTCATCTATAAGCAATTTTTTTTTCACAAAAGTGGCTACTATTTGTATTATCAAAAAAATATCATGGCCTAATTGGATGACATGTGATTACAATCTAGCTCTTTATGGTTTGAGCATGATAGGTAATAGAGCTCTAAGATATGAACAAAATTACAGTTTACAAAAAATTGATTCCATGAAGATGGGTAACTCGTTTTGGCCCAAAATAGCGATGAAAAATGGAAATTTTATCCATGTATTAAATTCAAGCCCTCGAAACTCATATTTTCCATATGAATTTCGACAAGCAGTTAAAAAATGAAATGTAGATAATTATGTTGGATTTCCAATGATAATTTTTAAAAAATATACCAATTTCATTTATCATGTCAAATTTTCATTTAATGAAATGTGTATCCTTAAAAATTTGAAGAGCAATTAACAAGTGGCTTGTGTGTGTGGAAAATAATTTAATGTTAAAGTAATAATTTAAAACAAATGAAATATGTGAACATGATATATACAGAATTCACTAGTGCGTACATATCTTTTTTTTAATTTTTCTCAAAAAAATATACTTATTATTATTTTTCGAAACTGGCTAGTGAATATTTTGGTCGCATTTTGCACACATGTGCAAGCATGTGCCAAATATTTTTATTGTTTCAACAATTTGAAAAACTAAAAATACCCTTTTGAAGAGGACGCATTGATGTAGCGTTTGTATAATTTTTCAATTTTTTTAGCTGTGTATTTTTAATGTTGTTAATTTATCTTTGAGCTCATTTGAAGTTGTTGACGAGGGTTTTTAGGGTAAGCATTAGCAAAAATTTAAAAACAAATGACATACGAAGATAAAAATTCATAAATTATATGTATATGGATAAACGATTCATTTACGAATCCAACAATATCAAGTCCAACCATTAATGTGCATATAATGACATAGTTTAAGCCTCTGAAAGGCAGACAAAATTTTATTTCTATAGTGAAAAGGGGTTTCGGCCTGTTTTTAGGCCCTCGATCGAGGTTTATAAAATACCTCGGTCGGGGGATAAATGAGACCTCAATCAAGGGTTTACATAGTCCTCGATTGAGGTCTCTTCAATCCCTCAATCAAGGTTTGTAAAATACCTTGATCGAGAAAATACCTCGAACGAGGATTGTTCTGTGTAAGTAAAAACGTAAAAAAAAGAACCTGGGAAAGGAGTTGGACAATTAATGTTTCCAACCACCATTCCCACGAAAAAACAACAATCAACCTCTATATAATCACTAAACAATTTCCTAACAACACTTATTTAAATCATTGTTTGTTTCCTTTCAATTAGAGGTATGTGAATTTGATGTTGTTCAATTAGAGTTCATTAGACATGTAAGAAGTTCTTTGTAGACCTAATTCAAAATTTTATATTAACATATTGTTGTTTGTTATAACATTTTGAAGAAATCTTTGTTTGTTTTCATTGAAGTTTGATGGGGAGTAAAATAAAATGACAAAGGAAGCATGGTCGTCAACAAAATGACAATGAAGAGCGTGAGAAGAATAGAGAAAGAATAATACAAAAAATAACAAGATTGAAAGAAGAAGAAGATGCACCTTTGGTGCAACAAATTCCAATAGAGGACAACCAAGGTAAATTTTTGAATTACATGCTACCTAATTTAAATTTCATATTTTATCTTTCTCTAATAATTTTTTATATACTAACTTTTTTTTTTCATTTTAGCCTTACTATATATTGTTTGTAATAAGATTTGTTAACAATTTGTTATTTAGATTACAAAATTAGTAACAATTTTTAAAAAAATAACTATTTCATAATCTAATTTATTTATTATTTGTTTGTAATGAGATTCTTATTTATTTCATAACTTTGTTATTTATATTTCAAAATTTGTAACAATTTTCATGTTAAATGAATAATTTTCAAGTGACTAACAATTTTCAATGTTATTGGAACAATTTTCAAATTAAATGTAGACTTGGACCCTATTTTCAAGTTAAAATGTACATACTTATCTGTTTTCAATTTTATAAGTTACTAACAATTTCAAGTTAAATGTAATTCCAATTCTTGTTTTGTTATTTGTTAAAAAAATATTTGTATAGCCTCATGTGAGCTCCAAGTCTCAACATTTGTTGATTGAAATAACTAATGCATAACATTGTGATAGTTATGCATTAGTTGGAAAATTCAATTTGAAAACAAATGAAATGAATATTTTGATAGTTATGTAATAGATGTAAAATTCAACGACAACAAATAAAATGAAAATTTTGATAATTATGTAGTAGTTGGAAAATTCAATTATGTTGTTTGTAATGTATTTTCAATTCATGTACCAATTTTTTCTATGCATGAATGTAGAGATAAGTTAAATATTTTGTGTTCTTATAGTAATTATATATGTTATTTATATTTCAAAATTTGTAACAATTTTCAATTTAAATGGATAATTTTCAAGTTAAATGGATAGTTATGTATTAGTTGAAAAAATCAATTCACGCGCAATTTTCAATTTGTTAATTTTCACATCAAATTTCAAGTTACTAGCAATTTTAAAGTTCAATGTACAACTATCAAGTTATTAACAATTATCAAGTTAAATACATACTTGATTTTCAAACTTTACTAACAATTCTCAAGCTAAATGTACAATTTCAAGTTACATACATATTTAGTTATTTTGAATTTAAGTTACAAACAATTTTATTGTTTTTAATGTATTTTCAATACTTGTACCAATTTTTTCTTTGCATGAATAAAGAGATGAGTTTTATTTTTTTCCATGTAACTTACCATAATAAGGAATTACAAAAAATTATTTGCATAGCCTCATGTGAGCTCAAAGCCTCAAGTCACTAGCAATTTTCAATTTGTTAATTTCCATGTAACAAATTTCAAGTTACTAGCAATTTCAAAGTTAAATGTACAAGTTCTATCAAGTTATTAACAATTATCAAGTTAAATATGTATATACTTGATTTCTAAACTTTAATTAGAAAAATTCTCAAGCTAAATGCATAACTTCAAGTTAAATGTACATATTTAGTTATTTTGAATTCAAGTTACATACAATTTTCTTATTTTAAAAGTATTTTCAATTCTTGTACTAACATTTTATATCCATGAATGTAGGGATAAGTTATATTATTTCCTTATAACTTATCATAATAAGGAATTACAAACACTTATTTGCATAGCTACATGTGAGCTCCAAGTCTCAAGTCCCTAGCAATTTTCAATTTATTAATTTCCATGTAACAAATTTCAAGTTACTAGCAATTTTAGAGTTAAATGTACAAGTTCTATCAAGTTATTAACAATTATCAAGTTAAATACATATAATTGATTTTCAAACTTTACTTAAAACAATTCTCAAGCTAAATGTACAACTTCAAGTTAAATGTACATATTTAGTTATTTTGAATTCAAGTTACATACAATTTTTTTGTTTTAAAAGTATTTTCAATTCTTGTACCAACTTTTTATATGCATGAATGTAGGGATAAGTTATATTTTTTCCTTATAACTTACAATAATAAGGAATTACAAAAAAATATTTTCATAGCCTCATGTGAGCTCCAAATCTCAAGTCACTAGCAATTTTCAATTTGCTAATTTCCATGTAACAAATTTCAAGTTACTAGCAATTTTAAAGTTAAATATACAAGTTTTATTTAACAATTATCAAGTTAAATACATATACTTGATTTTTAAACTTTACTTAGAACAATGCTCAAGCTAAATGTACAACTTCAAGCTAAATGTGCATATTTAGTTATTTTGAATTCAAGTTACAAACAATTTTCTTGTTTAAAAAGTATTTCAATTCTTGTACCAATGCATTTCAAAACACTTCAATTTGGTACTTTAAAATTAACCTCCTTGCATAGTGCATTTATGATTGAAATTCCCTTCACATGAATTTTGATTATGTAGAGGTAGATTATGGTCATCCATCACATCATTATGATCAAGAATCACATGACCCTATGCCCCCTCATGATCCTGATTATCCATCACGGGACACTTTTCCCTCTCACATTTGAAGAATAATTGGGAGTTGCAGTGGGGTTGGAAGGGGTGGAAACTATCTAGAGGATTGTGCAGTTGTTTCTGCACGAGAAGAGCTCGAGAACCCGATCCCTAGTCGGATAGTTAGAGAGCATGTCAGTAACATAATTAAGTCATATTTTGAACAACATTCAACGATGGTACAAGCTCAAATCCTACATGGGCTGATAAAACACAAAAAAAATGAAACATGTCACAAAGTTGTTGGGTTTTCAAGATGCGAAAACAAAAAAGACATGCGAGAATACAATAGAAAATATAAGAATTGCATTATCTTCATTTGGAAAATCAAGAAATAATGATATCCGGGTTGTTCATTTGGAAATTACAATGGTTGTTGTGGCACAAATAAACTCAAGGAATCGAATGGTAGCAATAATGGCATCATTGCTCAAAGTTTCAAAAAGAACATTGTTCAAACATATTAAATTCACGGTTTGGATAGATGAAAATGATGAAGCTCCTTTTTGGGCTTTTTAATGCCCCTAGAATGACTATGGACTTTAAGGGCACCTGTCGAGTGACCCGACTAAACAAACTTCAATACAGTGGCCCTTCGAGTTAGGAGGTGTCTTAATAATTAAGAAACACCTGATGATGTGCATGACGATAATCAATAAATGAATTAATGAACTAAATGACATGTATGGTGTTGGATAGTTGATTTAATTGAATAATTGCATGTTGCTTAATGATTAGCTTTGATTGTGAAAAATGTGTTATGTGTACATGAATATGATGCTTAATGATTAGTTGTATGATGAATTATGTGATGAAAACGAAATAAGTACATATAGACGTAATGCCTTACTGATTAATCGAATGCATGATGTTTTGAGTAAACTGTAATTGCTTAGCGATTAGCAGGTTTAGGAAATGAATTATGATGAATGAGGACAGGACTATTAATATGTGATTTTGAGAATGTGTGTAGCGACAAGTGAAATGGTTCACCGATGGACACACAAAAGCAATAAAGGGTCGTACAGTAACGATAAATCACACACAGAAGGATGATGACGGTGTCAACTTCCAAAGGAATTCCACGCATGAGTAGAGAAGCACTGATCCGCTTACTCAGGGGAAGCGTGAGGTTGTATGAGTGGACCATGAGGGATTTTGTTACATATGAGTTGGGGGGTGTGCAGTAAGAACAAACTTAGTCGTCAATGCCATTAGTATCCAATAGCGTGTAGACAGAGGATTGAAGGTAACAGATCCTAAATCCATTCATGAAGTTCCTGCAAGTCAGAAACAACAAAAGGATATTGGCAGAAGGACCCGACGATGTGGTACCTTGTCTATAAAAGGAATTGACGGACGCAAGGACCTGACAATGTGGTACCTTGCAAAGGAACAGAATCGACGGATGAGTGGACCCGACGGAGTGGTACCGTGTCGACAGAAGAGCATAAAGGACAGATGGGCCCAACGGCGTGGTACCTAGGTCCTAGAAGGGATTAATTGTTAAACATTATGCATAAAAACGTATAAAATGCATTTAGACCATTTGCACAGGAAAATGCATTTTAGTATTTAAAATAATAGAAATTATTATTTTAGGAGCAAATGGAATACTAGGCTTGAGCATTTAGTTAACACCACTTGCACCCGCAAAAATAGAACTTAGATGGAACATCATGGAGAAAAACTTGAGTAAATTTAAGAAAGTAGGTGCACTCTCCTAGAAAACTTGACACAAGTATAAGTGAGCTAAATTACATTTGAATAATAAGAAATTAAGCATTTTTGCACGAGGCAACATGTGTAGCAATGGATTTTCCTATTTAAGGAAGGCTTTGGGATGGGGGAGGACCCCCATTGTTTAGATAGCTATCGTAATTTTTGTAAAGAGAGTGAATTTCTGCTATTGGAGTTTGGCAAGGGATTCTGGTGGGGGGGAACTTATTTTCTGAGTTTCTAGTTTTGGTGTGTGTGAGCTCTATGACCCCGAAACTTAGGGGTGGCTATGCCACTCAAAGCATAAGCCTATGGTTGGGTGGTGAAGCTAACGGTTGCTTCACCTATGGTTAAATGAGCTTTGGATGGAGGTATCCTACAGAAGACACAGACGACAATAGATAAGCTGGGATGGATTGACGGTGATTCCTCCTTTGACAATGGACACGACCTACGGTTGACAGGTTATGGTTTCATGGTATTTTCTAAGTTAATTAGTTAAATTATTTTATTTCTCTATGTATGATGGTATATAATATGTTTTAGGTGAAGTTGTTAAGTTTCAAATTCAGTTCGTGAGGACCCTACAGGAGGGGTCCCTACAGGCACTTATTTGTAGGGAACCCTATCGAGGCAGGATGGCAGAGGGAAGTAGAGAGAAGGTGATAGAGTTTTGGGATAGCCATTCTCATGTTATTCCAAATTGAAAGCATGTCCCGCATCAACGTTTATCCAGATGCATTTATTAGGAGCACTGTAATCATGTGATGGAGATGATGGGAATTGCACTTTACGAGGAATTCGATGAAACCAATCCTGGTGTTTAGATATCATTTAGCATGTTCAACAAATTGAAACCGTGGTATATTAGGATGAATATGATTCACGACACTTGTTGATGCCGATACCACATTGAATTTCAACTATACTATGACACATTTTTGTATTTTTGAAAAAGGCAATGGAACGGTGAACTAGTTCCTCACACAGTGCGAGATTTTATTTGTATGATACTATGTAACAAGAATCCTGAACAAGTGTTTTTCAATAATAGGTGTGTAGGTGGGATAAGATTCCTTGAATGCAGTGATTTGAAATTGTCCCATAGGAAATTTCCTATCGATCCAACACACCCTAGATTGTCAGATATCATAGTTATGTGGAAGAGGTACGAGTATGTCTCCATGAATCCATCATATTCTTCATCTGTGTCATCTAAGAGGATTGAATTGATCAAGGATGAGATTCCTATTTTAGATTTCATGGAGAAGTTTCAAAGTCATATTTATAAATACATTAACCACTCCCATAGGTGCAAGTGGCAAGCTTCAGAATTCAAACATTCTCATGAGGTATTTGAGCTGGGCACAATCTTATTAGTGGTAGACTTTACTGAGAACTACACATTTTCTCCTCGGAGAGAGATACAGAGTGAGTACTATCACTCCGAATAGGTGTCTATATTTGTACATGTATTGTACAGACATTCTCAGCCAAGCATTGATGGTAGGGATAACACTCCTCAGTAACGCGAAGTGATCAAGGAGTACCATTTTTATGTTAGTGATGATCATGAGCATGACACCTTGTTCGTTGAAAACTGCTTTGGGTTGATTTATGATTCATTCAGGGAGAGATCCATATCATTTACTGAACACTGGATTTGATCAGATGGGTGTGCAGGGAAATTCAAATCGGGATGCTCTTTTTATTGGTTGAGTCTCCTTCACAAAGAAAACATGAGCCTGACACACCTCAAGATTTTTTTAAACAGGGCATGGAAAGGGTGAACATGATGGCGCACGTGCATGTGTGAAATGACCACTTCGGAGGTACCAAATGATTCATGGTGCAACCCGACTCAAATGCTCTGCGGAAGTAGTTGATTGGTGCACACATCATTTGGGACATCAAGGTCGCGAACAAACAAGGTTGGTGTGCAGGTAATAAAATCCAAAATCAATTAATAAGTTAATAACATTCAATATCATCATTTCCAAAAGAACACCTACTCAGTAGGAATTTATATATGACAAATTGAATTCCATGCAGGTTCATTTGGGATGTTTTCCTTGATGATGTGAATAGATCCATGCTGTCGTATTGTGAGACCAAACCTGGTATGAGGGAATTACATTTTGTTGAGAGTAAAGACATGGATGACATATTTTCCATTGAAACGAGGAAGTATGATTTTTTTTGCAATTTTTGCATTGATGCAAATAGATGTGGGCTTCATGACTATGAAAATGATGTATATGTGAAACCATGGAAATATGTGCCTCTTAATCCAAAGGGCCCACATCCAATTCCAACATGGCAAGAGATGCACATTGACAAGTAAATTGTCGTACTAGATCATGATCAAGTTTCTGATATGGTTAGGGAATGTACAAGACTTCATTAAGTTAATTAGTTCACTATATATTACACATATACAAATATTGTAGAAATGCACGTAGGACATTTGAATAATATTTGTAATTTATCTCGCAGGTGATGTATTTGTTGTCATTGCACCCCCCCACAATCAAGAAAATATGGCATATTATTTGATGCGATGCACACAAATTAAAAGCAGGTTGGTGTGACCCTATCAAGATGGAGACTTCACATACCAAATTGGAGACCTGGTTATAATGGGACACTTTTTTGAAAGAGTGAAAAAATAGGGTGCTTATATTATTTACAGATATTTTATGCCTGGATATATATCAATACAGTCATTTGGTGGTGGCAACTAGGATACATCTAGCATAAATCAAGGTGAAGAGAGGTGAGCCAAACATATGGAATATGACAGAAGTTGACCATGATCGTATTATGGAGACTTGCATTCCTATAACCCATTGGCCAGATGAATGAGTTACCTATATGCCACTTTCAACATTGGCATAGCTGCCATGTTGTATTGTTGAAGATTTTATTGGAGGTTGTTTTTTCCTCGTTTATATAGGGTTTGTTTTGCAAGGTGACCAATAGTCTTATATATGTATTTTTTTAGATGCTTTAGTGCCAAGATTAAAAATACTAGATGGGAGGTTTTTGTGAAAATTGGGTCTTGGTGCTCCAATGTGACAAGCACATTGATACTTTGAATACACTTGAATGTATGGTCAGTGATCCATGAACTTCCTCCATAATAGTTTTGTAAATATTTTTTTAGATGCTTTAAAATCAATATTAAAAATCTACTAGATAGTTGAAGATTATCAATATCTAGGATACAAATGTGTTAAAGAGTCATAATCTCTAAACACCAAGAATTATTATTTAATATAGTTCCACCTAACCTTATAAAACGGGTAAATTTTATTTGATTCTAGTTCTAGGAAACAATTTTTTATTTAAATTTTATGTGGATGGATAGAAACTAAATCCTCCAAGAAAGATCCCTAAGTTGCATGTATCCATTCATAATATGTTTCATACACACCACAATCTTCTATATTTGATAGAGATAAGGAGATGCAACACCTATACTACCTTAATATAATTGTAATTTAAAATACATCTATACAATATAAAATTATAATTTAAATTTTAAATTGTAATTTAAAATACATCTATACAATGTAAAATTGTATTTTAAATTTTAAATTGTAATGTATTCTAATTTTAAATTTTGATTTCAAATCCAATTGTAATGTAATTGAAATTGAACTTTTAAATTGTAACTACACATTGAATTTTCAATCGAAATTACACATTAAATTTGAAATTTGAAATTGTAATTGAATTGGAATGTGTAAATTGTAATTGAATTGTAATGTGTAGACAACATAATGTAATTGTAATTTCAATTTTAAATTGTAATGTACAATTGAATTCTAAATTTTGAATTTGCAATTGTAATGTAGTCAAAATTGAACTTTTAAATTGTAACTACACATCGAATTTTAAATTGAAATTACACATTAATGTAAAATTGTAATTTAAATTTTAAATTGTAATGTAATTTAGTTTTAAATTTTGAATTTGCAATTGTAATGTAATTGAGATTGAACTTTTATATTGTAATCACTGTACCTTAAATTTGCAATTGAAACAACAAAACATAAATGTAACTGTAATAACTATATCTAGATGTAATCAATCCGTGAGATGTAGAACAGTCGGTGGCGGGTGATGGTTAAGACATCGCTAAGTGGAAAGGTCGTCGGTTCGAAATCCCATGGATACTAAAATCCAACCATGCTAAGGGTTGGTGCGGTCCAGGCTGGGTGTGATCCCCGTGTTATTTTAACGGCTTAGATGCCCCTGTTTCATGGTCTCTCAGCCAATGGCAAACCCTGCTAGTCAGGGGGTACTACCACTTCCCAACAAAAAAAAAATATATCTAGATGTAATATAAAAGACTATCGCTTTTAAAGCAAGATATAAAATAGACATGAAAACATCAATATGATAAAATATACATAATATATAACAAATATATATGATAGAAGTCCATATCCAAAGTCCATATATGATAAAAGTCCATATATATGATAGAAGTCCATATCCAAAACATGAAAACATATACATAGATCATCCAAAACATGAAAATATCCAAAATATGAAAATATCCGAAACACAAAAATGTATACATCATCAACTCATTGGCTGAAGCCCCCACAAGGCCCTTGATCGGCCCTGTGACCGCCTTCACTTGTACTAGGCCCATGCTAGTCTTGAGGTGGTAAACTATGAAAGAAGTCATTAATCTCAAGATATTGTAAAAGTTAAAATTGTGAACTCTGTAAGTTAGTTACATTTTGACCAATGCATAACATTCAACAAGAAGTGAAAAATTTTAATGGATGGATGCAAAAATCACCTGAGTCGAGTCAATAGTGATATCTGGCATCTGGGTCAGAATATGGGTAGATTGGCCCTCATTAGGACCACGTGGTCGAGTTGTATCCCAATCATATGAGAAAGTGATTGCAACATTGACACCCACCTATAGTGATTCCTGTGTAAGATGCCATTACATGTAATAAGTTAGATTTATTAAAAGTTAAAACTAAAACATAAAAGTTATAATTCAAGAATTAAAACATAAAGTATAAAATGAAATTACTAAATGTGAAATGAATTGAAACATAAATTAAAACTCACCGGGTCTAGGCTTGGCTAGTCAAGACCTTTGCAGTCCTCATGTGTATCATCTTGAGAAATGGCCTTTCCTTTTCCCTATACAATTTGAAATTCAAAGTTAGGATCTACAACATAAAATCTCAAATTAAGAATTAAAACATAAATTACTTAAACTTGGATTAATAAACACAAATTAAATTGGAACATAAATTATAACATGCCTCGACTACTATGTCCAGTGGTTTAGGATGAGCGGATGGACCAACCGATGGATCACTACGAAAGAGCTCATCCATGTATCTGGTACCCGACATGGAGAAATAAAATACACCCCTTAAGTATTAATGAGCATTCAATTTATGACATATGATATGATGTAACATGAAAGCATATATACATAATTGTAGAAAAATATACCTGTCCTGGAGCATCATATCTATGATACATCTGAAAGTATGGATCTCGGGATAACTGAGCATACCCTCGTATATCCTCATCATCCAAAACATTGAGTAGTTCATCGTCGACCCACTCTATCTCTAGCTGTGCAGGTGCAGGGGGTGTTGTAGAAGTCTCTCCCTACACAACAACAATACCACTACCCATGGCAATGAACAATGAGTCTGCAATCCCCTTTCTAGCCTCTGTAGCAAGGTGGGATGACCATGTCACATCCCCTGACCTGATAACCATCCTATCTGGAATCGGAACCAACCTTTGAGGGCGTGGCATGAAAGAAGGGTCTCTACGAGATATAGGCCGTTGGTAGGAGCGTCCCCTACCAGCACCAAAGAATTCTAATCCTGTGTTGTTGTAGTCTGGGTGCATATCTAGAACAATCTCTACATATATATGTTTTTCAAAGTACAACAAGACCTGGTTATGGTGGGGGAACATGCCCCATGCTTCGATGAATCTATCATACACATACGGTGTAGCGGCCTCGATCTTAAACTCCTTGAGTCTAAGCGGTTGACCAGCAGGGCGGTTAGGAGGGATGTTAAACCAACTACCCTTGATGTCATGCCCTCTTGTGGCGCCTTTGACATCCTCCCATTTATGGGGACCCATGACATCCTGTCTTCTCCTCTGGCATGTAAAAGGCCAGATGTCAGTAAGAGGTCCCACTTTCTTGTAGAGGGAAAACATATCATCAATTGTTGATAACATCATGAATAGTGAGTGTCTAGTACGAGAATACTCCCTGAGTGTGCACACACAAGAGTGCACCCACTCTCACTGGGTGGTAATATCAACAAGAGTGATGCGTGCAACCTCATCGTTGTATGATCCACTCGATGCACCTATGATCCAAACAAAAACACAAATGTTAGTGAAAATATATATTATAACTTGCAAGTGAAATTCAATGCATTCTATATTTAAAATTTACTGAAAATGTATCTAACAAAAAATATGCACCTGATGTACTTATGTCCTGTGCACATCCTCCTCCTTGTGATCAAGATGTATATCGTTGGGATGAACCGACGCACTATCTCTCCTGTTTCTGCCACCATTAGAGGTTAACCCCGGTATGTCCTTGCTCCTCGGTGAATGAGAGCACTGCCAATGGCCACCATGTTGGGCAACGTCGGATCCTCTCATGCTCCACCGAGCACGAAGCAATGAAGGTCTCTCTTGAGAACTCTCTGCATCAAATTTCAATTTCAATTTCAAATTTCTCATTTCAAATTCAAATTCAAATTTCAAATTCAAGTTCAAATTCAATTTTAAATTTCAAATTTCAAATTTCAATTTCAATTTCAATTTTCAATTCCAAATTTCAATTTGAAATTTCATATTTCAATTTCAAATTCAAATCCAAATTCAATTTCAATTTCAATTTCAAATTTCAAATTCAAAAATTAAATTTCAATTTCATTTTCAAATTTATGTTTCAATTTCAATTTCAATTTTAGATTTCAAATTTAAATTTCATTTTCAAATTCATTCTTTCAATTTTCAATTTAATTTCAAATCTGTATTTCAAATTTCAATTTCACATCCAATTCCAATGTCAATTTCAATTTCAATTTCATCTTCAGTTTTAAATTTCAAATTTCAAGTTTCAATTTCGATTTCAATTCTAATTCCATTTCCAGTTCTATATTTTCATTTCCATTTCCATTTCAATTTTCAATTTTCAATTTCAATTTCATTTCAAAATTCAAAATCAATTTAAATATCAATTTCAATTTCATTTTAATTTTAATTTTTATATCCATTTTCATTTTAATTTTCATTCTCATTTTTAAATTTCAATGTCAATTTCAGTTTTCAATTTCAAGTTTCAATTTCAATTTCAAATTCAATTTATATTTCCATTTCCATTTCGAATTCTAATTCCAATTTCATTTCTCAATTTCAATTTCTATTTCAATTTAAAATTTTCAATTTTCAATTTGAAATTTCAATGCCAATTTCAATTCCAGTTCCAATTTCAATTTCCAATTTCCAATTTCAATTTCAATTACAATTTTATTTACAATTTACAATTTTCATTTTTAAACTTCAACTTTAATTTCAATTTCCACTTCAGTTTTCAATCTCAAATTGCAAATCGACTTTAATGTCAATTTCAATTTCGAATTTTGATTTACATTTCAAGTTCAAATTTCAATTTCAATTTAATTCATACCAATTTCATTTTCAATTTTCAATTTCGAATTTCAATTTCTATTTCATCTTCAGTTTTCAATTTAAAATTTCAAGTTTCAATTTCGATTTCGATTTCAATTTCAATTTCAAATTCTATTTCTATTTCTATTTCCAATTCGAATAACATTTCTCAATTTCCATTTCTATTTCAAAATTTCAATTTCAAATTTGAAATTCAGTTTCCAATTCCAATTCCAATTTCCAATTTCAATTTCAATTTCAATTTTATTTACAATTTACAATTTACAATTTTAAATTTCAATTTCAACTTCAGTTTTCAATCTCAATTTTCAAATCAATTTTAATTTCAATTTCAATTTCAAATTTTGATTTCAATTTCAAGTTCCAATTTCAATTTCAATTTCCAATTCTAATTCCATTTCTAATTCTCAATTTTCATTTCCATTTCCATTTCAATTTTTTATTTTCAATTTCAATTTCATTTCAAATTTGAAATTCAAATTCAATATCAATTTCATTTTCATTTTCATTTTCATTTTCATTTTCAATTTCAATTATGAATTTCTATTTCAATTTCAATTTCATCTTCAGTTTTCAATTTCAAATTCAAGTTTCAATTTCTATTTCTATTTCCAATTCCAATTCCATTTCCATTTCTCAATTTTCAATTTCAAATTTACATTTCAATTCCAATTCCAATTCCAATTCAATTTCCAATTTCAATTTCAATTTCAATTTTATTTACAATTTACAATTTTAAATTTCAATTTCAATTCCAATTTCAACTTCAGTTTTCAATCTCAAATTTCAAATCAATTTTAATTTCAATTTCAATTTCAAATTTGGATTTCAATTTCAAATTCCAATTTCAATTTCGATTTTCAATTCTAATTCCATTTCCAATTCTTAATTTTGATTTGCATTTCAAATTTCAAATTCAAATTCAATATCAATTTCATTTTCAATTTTGAAATTTTAA
The DNA here is from genome assembly GCA_027924585.1 of Larix kaempferi. Lineage (NCBI taxonomy): Eukaryota > Viridiplantae > Streptophyta > Pinopsida > Pinales > Pinaceae > Larix > Larix kaempferi. The sequence continues at coordinate 11,854,215 of BSBM01000087.1, forward strand.
ATTGCAATTGTGATTAGTGAACACCGATAAGTCACAAGTGAAATTTCAAATTGCAATTTTCAAATTTCAAATTTCATATTTCAATTTCAAATTTCAATTTCCAATTCCAATTTCCAATTCCAATTCCAATTTCAATTCCATCTCCATTTCCTGTTTCCATTACCAATTTCAATTTCAAATGCCAATTTTCAAATTCAATTTCAATTTCAATATCAAATACAAATTTGAAATTGAAATTGAAATTGCAATTGCAATTGCAATTTAAATTTCCAATTTCAATTGCAATTCCGATTGCAATTTCAATTACAAATCCAATTGCAATTTCAATTACAAATTTCAATTGGAATTTGCAATTTCAATAAATTGAAATTGCAAATTGCAAATTACAATTCAAATTGAAATTGCAATTTAAATTTCTAATTCAAATTTCAATTTCAATTTCAATGTCAAAGGTTTTCAAATGTTTATTTTTTAATGTTAATGGTTTTTGTTACATGGTTATAGAACCTTATATTGGAAAAAAATCTGCAACGCTTATGTTGCCGGTTTTATTTTGAAATATGTATATTTGTTTTTTCAATCATCCTAGCATTCTCATGGGATTGAAAAAAATGGGCAGCATTTCTGCTTGACAAAACACATTTTAAAATAAAACCCACAGCATAAACTCTACTAGTTGATATAAACATAAAAATTCATTATTTGAAAAAATAAATACAACATAAATTTATAATTTAAAACATATTTAACATAATGTAAATGGTTTTGCTACACATGTTTTCAATCAGTTTTGAAATGGTTTTTGGTAATTGATAGGTTCATAGGTCTAAAAAATTAAGGTTTCAATGGTTTTTTTTTACACAATTTGGTTAAATTTATTGAAAACAAACGTCAACATAAATGTTGTCGGTTTTATTTCAAAATGTGTAATTCGGTAGAATTTATGCTTTCCAATACACATTTAAAAATAAAACCGGCAGCACAAATGTTGCCGGTTGAGATAAATTTAAAAAAAAAAAACAAGAAATCAAATTTTATTTAAAAAATAAATAGGTGGGGTTTATGGTCCACTTACCTGGTGGAGTGGACAACATGGCGTGGTGGCGAGGTTGCATGACATGGCATGGTTGTGTGGTTGTGGTTGGAAATCCTCGGTCGAGCTAATGGCCTTGTTCGAGCTCCTGTTGTGTGGTTGCTTTTGTTGAAATAGGCTCCTGCCGTCTGCGGACTTGTTTTTTATTTTTTTATTTTTGTCTCAACAGCTCGATCGAGCAATTTCTCGATCGATGGTTTAACCAGGCCCTCAATCGAGGTTTTGATAGCTCGATCGAGGTCTTGTTTAATCCCTGGATCGAGGTATTTTAAATCCCTCAATCGAGGCATTTTAAAACCCTCGATCAAGGTATTTTAAAACCCTCGATTGGGGTTTCAATACCTCGATCGAGGGTTTGTAGAAAAATAATTTGGTGCTTCGCTTGCCAAAAATCGTGAACCACCTTCATGGATTGACCCCCATACATAACCCCAATGATGGAAAAGGATATTTGTACTAGAGGCATGATTGCAAAGTTTCAATTCCTGCATGCAAGGCGTACTATCTAGGATGTCTTCCTTGAGATACTTTGAGGAGAATTAATAGACAATGTTAAAGCCAATATATTCTTGGTATTTCCCATCCCCCTATCGATCCCATCACATTCACCAAAACAACTACATTGATTTGTGCAAATTCCTTGATCCATAATGTATAACTCATAGTTAGAGTATGATGTTTTTATAGGAAAGTTCTTCATTTAATCTTATGAGTCCCTTGGAAGGTTACAGGATTTGTTTGCTTAGAAAACCTTACTTCCCCGAAGTTATTGATTTCTCAAGGAATTCTCTCAAACAATCTTGCCAATATCTTGTCTTTTGGTTTAGTTTGTGAGAATAAATGTCTAATTATGACCATGGAATCCCCTATAACAATCAATGATTGTATTTCCAAACTTTTGGCCTGCTTCAAGCCCTACCATAGGGCCATTGCTTCTGCTTGATTATTTGTCATTATTCACAAACCCCCTGCATAGCTTTTCTCAATATTTCCTCTGGGGTCAAATAGAACCCCCGCCCTCACACTTGCCAACCCTGAATTGTTCTTCGAAGCTCCATCAAAAAGAAGAATATGTTTTTTTTGAGCTATGATCCAATCCCTCACTCGTTCCTTCTCTATTATGAACCTCCATTCCTCAAATTCTATGAACCTTGGTTTAATTGTTATGTTTTGGTAGATCTGAAGTATACAATAGACTATGTATCCAATTCCTTTCTTCAACTTCCAACTTATGAAGTCGTTTCTTGGATTTACCTTTTTTTTTAATGGTCTCAACTAACATTGCCCAATCTTGATTCTCTACCAATCCTGGTTGCAATTGCTTATAATTAAAATTGCTTTTATTTTGAGCCAACCAAATTTTCCAAAAGATGAAGTATGGCAGGGCTCTCTGAATCTATTTTAGTAGAGGATTATCTATAAATTTCCATGGGTATCTTTTATGCCAAGTTAAATAGGCTTCCTGTAAGGTAGTCAACACAAATTTTCTAATACTCAATCAATCCATTCTCTTTCTCCATACCTTGGTAACAAATTCACATTGCAAAAAAAGGTGGTTAATCATTGCTCCTTCCTTCTTACAGAGTTGGCATCGAGAGGGTCCACGAATTCCTCTTTTTTGAAGACTGTCAAAAGTTAAAACTCAACCATGATTCAAAATCCAGTTGAACAACTTTATATTAGGCATAACATTTCTTTTCCATATAGTTTTCCGAACCAAATTCTGAGGAAGTGAGCAATGAAGTTGATTATGATTATAATATCCTTCTCTTATCATATAGTTTCTACACTTCCTTCCTCAAACCCTACTCTCAGGAGAGAAGCAACTTAAAGGTGCTACACCATAAAAATGGAGGACTAGCTCTTTCCATTGTTGTTTCAGTTGCTCTAGAAGATTTGGATTTTTCTAGCCTATCCAATATCCATCAGTGTCCCAATCCAGTATGCCCTCTAGCATATGTAAATTATTTTTATTCATCCATATTTGTAGTTGAACTAATTGAAGATTATCTTGTAATGCAGACTTATACATAATTTTGTCTTCCCATATTAAGATGTCCCCTCCATTTACAAGAATACTTCAACATAAGTTTTCCAAAGAGTCCAAATAGCTAAACAAGGTCTAGATTTAAATTCTTGATCCATAATTATGTTTCTTACTATTTGGGTATATTTTTTATGCAAAACAGATTTACACCAAGCTTCTTCTCCAATGTTGAGCTTCCACAATATTTTTTATCCATAGGAGCAATAACATATTTCAAGCTGATTAAATGATATTTCTTAAAGTGTGATTAAAAAAATTATCATGTTATTATAGAATAAAGTTCAAATTATAATAACGTTAGCACTATATTAACTCTAAATTCTCTTATAAATTATTTATTACATTATTATAGATTAAAACTCGATTATAATAATATTGATACTCGTTATTATTATTATTATTATTTTGCAACAGAAAAAACCATACCATTGATATTCATTAAAATGAATCAAATAGTACAACGATCATCATGTCATAATGACATAACAACTATAACTAAAACAATTACATCTGTCAAAAGACTTACAGCTAGATAGGTACCAGCCACTCTAAAATCCAAAAATTACAATTGTCATAATTTCCTTCTTACTAAACTTCTGAAGTTTTCAAAAAAAGTAAAGATTACCCATATCCTGGCAAGAAGAATCCAAGAATTCATCCCAAAATAAGTAACCTTCTTCTCCTTCCAATGCCTGCTTCGACCATTTGTCTGCCATGGAATTGTCTTCTCGATATATGTGTTCAAAAGTAATATTACTTGAATGATTGATTTCCTGTCTTAACCTGATGCACCAATGATTTAAAGAAGACGCTTTCAAATTGAAATTACCACTTGCCCATTTAATTGTGACTCTAGAGTCACCAAAGACTTTTATATCTGTTAGACCAAACTTGTTATCCACCTTAATAACATTCCACAATGAGATAATTTATGCTTTCATGTTTGTACCACTCCCACAGCTGAGACAAAGGGTAAAATAATGGTCTTGGTTCAGATAAATAACACCCCCCGTAGCATAGATACCATTAGATGCAACACCATTAAAGAAAAGAATCGAACAAGTAACCCGTGGAGTAGACAACCCAATTTTCCTTCTCTTTGGAGGATCCTTCTCCTTCTTATAAGTCTGATGTAACTTTAAAGCCATGTAATAAGCCATTTGCTCATTAGGAGTGTAATATTAAAAAACAGAATGATTTCTAATATGCAAGATGGTCCAGGAGATAATGCCTGGAAGAGTGGCAAAAGAGTTACAGTTTCTGATCCAATTTTGCAGGCTTGTTTCAAAATTTCTAGCTCCCCATCTCTTATTAATGTTAAAAGCCGAATAAAACATGTTCCACATATTTTTTGTGAACACACATTCCACTAAGAGATGACATGTTGTTCGATTTTTGCATAACATGCACCGATTGGGCCTAGACCATCCTTTAATAAATAAACTATCCCAAGTCTTCAGTCGGTCCTGGATTGCAAACCACATAAAACACTTGAATTTCAGTGAGATCTTCCACTACCATAAAATATTATACCACAAATGTTTCGGAAAAATAAACTTTATTTTAATAATTGCTTTCTAAGCAGATTTTGCAGTCACCATTCTTGTACTTTCATTACCTGTCCAAATAATTTTATCATTATCCTAGGATAATCTGCAACCTGCCGAGTTCAAAGACTGAGTATACCTGTCCCATTCAAAGGTCGTAGCACCAGACATACCAAAATCCTTAGCACTCATCCAATAAGCACTACCTCCAGTTTTCTTAATACTATTAAGTGTTCTATATCCATAAACATTTAGAAGAGTCAAAATCTCATCAGATAGACTATAAGATTCCCTAAGACCCAAAATTGGATCAACCCCTATCAGAATTTCCTTACCATATACAACTTGCCAAACTAGATCTTTTGCTAACCAATTATAAAACTTAAGGAAACCATTCCAAATTGGAGAAGCACCCCAGATTTTCTTTCTCGGATTCCTGAACCAATTGTTGATCTTCTCCTTAATATATTTCAATTGTATCACTTTATACCACAAAGTATTACCAAATAAGCCTCTCCATAGACTTTTTAAATGGAATGCTTCACTAAAAGACGTGAAGTCTTTTATCCCCCAACCACTTGAACTTTCTGGAAGCAATATCTTGTCCCAACCTGTCCTTACTAACTTGGATCTATCCAATCCTCTTGTCCACAGAAAATTGATAAATAATATCCTAATAGAAATGATGATAGAGCTAGGAACATGAAGAAGTGAAAACCAATAAACAGGAATACCAGTCAATACAACCTTAACAAGTTTTAGTTTTCCCCCGATTGATAGCAATCTGTAAGTCCACTAATAGTTCTGGATTCAACCTTCCTAAGTAACCAATTCCAATCTTTTATAAGGTACCCATTAGGTTTTAGAAAGTAACCTAAGTACTTAAAACCATCCACAAGGGAATAACAATTATAAGGCATTAACCGCAAAATATCCATCATCCGATTTTCCTCAACTCTGTTTTGGTAAAAACAAGACTTTGACGGACTAACAAGCATCCCTATAGCACTACAAAATATCTTGATAATTTCATTATAGTCGTTCCATTCCGCCACTGTGTCATTTCCAGCTAATAACACATCATCCAAAAATAATAAGAGTGACAGATATAAATCTTTAGTGATTTTTGTACCTTTAATAGCCCCTTCATTTTTAGCCTGAATGATCAATCTACTTAGTCCCTCAATTACTAGCAAAAATAAGAGAGGGGATAATGGACATCCCTGTCGAATTCCTCTTGAACAACTGAAGAAACCTGTAGAAGATCCATTAATCAGAACTGCTATATTCATTGACGACACACTACCCATAATCCAGTTTATAACCAGCGACGGAACCCCAATTTGTATCAAAACAACTCTCAAGAAATCCCAATTAACTCTATCATAAGCTTTTTCCAAGTCCATCTTGAGAAGGACTGCTTTCATCTTTCTTTTATTTATGGAATGTAAAATTTCCTGAGATATACCCACAGCATGTTGAATCTGTCCGTCTTGAAGAAATCCAAATTGTTTAGTCAAGATACATTTAGACAAAACCGACTTCAAACACTCAACAATTATCTTGGTAATTATTTTGTACACCAGATTGCATAAAGCTATTGGCCTAAAATCTCCAAAGGATTTTGGGTTGCTGCATTTTGGAATCAAGGTGAAAAATGTTGAATTTAAATCCCCTGATATATATCCACTTTTCCTAGTGAATTAAACCATCTTCAGGATATAATCACCCATTGTATCAAATAAATGGATAAACAGCTCCACTGTCCACCCATCGGGCCTAGGGCTCTTCTATTTAGCAAAAATCTTTAGAATTCCTTCAATTTATTCAAGAGAAACCTCCTTTCCAAGTTCCAAAGCATCAAGGTTGTCAAAGAATTTTTGATATAGTTTGGAAACCTTAAGCTGAGAGCCCGAATCACATTGAGTAGTATATGTATATAACTTGCCAAAACAATATTTTCCAGCTCCTGAAGATTCTGCAAACCAGCAACCCGATTTCCCAGCTCATCATCAAGCTCCCAAATCGCATTATTGTTCCTTCTGAAAGATGTGAATGAGTGGAATACTATGGTATTTTTATCTATATGATCTATTCACAGAGCTCTACTTTTTAACCTCCATTCCATTTCTTCTTGGACTAATAGTTTATCTTTCTTCTTCTCCAATAGCATAAGATTTTCAAAGGCTTCAGTACATAAAGAGTCATCAAAGTTCTTAGTGTGTAGAGATTGAATCTGTTCCTCTAACCCTTTGATCTCTAGCTACTCCTTCCTCTTCTATAAAATAATCCATTTGGTAACCTTATCTTTGAGCACCCTTAATTTATGGCAAAATGAATCCAAAGGATTCATAACCGAATCCACTTCAAAATTTAACCAGAAGTCCCTAACCATAGAGCATAATTCTTCATTTTTTAACCAAGAAATATTGAACTTAAACAGATACTTTAGAATGTGAACAGCATCATCCAAATGAAGATATATCGGCCAGTGGTCAAGGAATGAAGCTTTTACAAGGAATTTATCTAGTCTCTTGTGAATACCTTCAACCCATTTCCTACCATTCGCCTAGGTTGGAACAAGAACACTAGGGCAGACATCAACCAAATGATATGATTCGATCAATTCTAAGAAGTAGTCTTCCATATCATCTAATCTTGCATTAAAACCTCAAATCTTCAAAGCCAACGGAGTAAAATTTAAATCACCTGCAATAATAAGACTGCCAATATTCAAAATACCATAATCTTTTAAAGAATTCCAAAAAATGTACTTGTCTTTATAGGGTCCATAACAATTTAAGACTGTAAGTTTAATATTATTGGACCTGATTCTTCCATCCATCAATATACCCCAACGTGTTTTAAAAACACAGAATGAGAAAAGGCCCGGATTCCAAGCAACAAGCAAACCTTAGGACAAACCCACACAGATTAAAGCTGACATCTCCTAGCCCAGAAGGATACCAGCAAATTTAGTCAAGGCAACAACATCTTCAGACATTGTTTCTTGTAAAAGAATAATTCTTGGGCTAGTAGAGTTTATAAGGTTGGATAAGGCACTGGCCCGAGATGCCTTACCCATACGCCTAAAATTTAAAAAAAAATATGCATTAAGAACCCATATTTTGGGGCTTCAATGCTCTAAGACCCCGAGAAGACTCAGACTTTTGACATGCCGACACTGCCTGCTCAATTCTTGAAGAAATGGAGTGATAAGGAAAATCCCCTTGTGAATCACTCTTTTCCCCTAATTTATTCTTATTTTTCCTTATAGTAACATTTTGAAATCTTAAGGAATGGAATGGACTCACATCCGGGTTGGAAGAAGGGTTTTTAGAAAAAACTAGCAAAGGTGTGAGACAATCCATCACAGTATTCGAAATATAACCAGAAGACTTTAGGATATCTGCTTCTTTTGGAAAAAAAACACTCAGAACTATGTCAGACAAAATTTCCTTATCCTTCCCAACACCTACAGTAGAAGTAATACAATCCCCCTTATTACTTCCAAACCTAGGACTTTCAACCATCAATGACGGATTGTCAACCTGAACAGTAGGGTGAGGAACCTCTTCCCTATCAACCTTTTCAAACCCATCTAATAAATCCCTCCTAATTGAGGGTTTGCTTGTTTCCACCACAGAAAAATGAACAAAGGCAGACTACTCCAACCAAGAAGGAATTGAGACAGAATCTACAGAAATGCCTAAGTTTAAAAACACCTCAGCAGTCGAGATGCGCTTGTCAAGGGTTTTTTCAGCTTCCAAAATGAAATCTAGGTCCGCTTTTGAAACATCTTTGTAAGGGGTTTCAGAAGAAGTGGAAAACTTACCCAAATCACAAGCCTCAATATCACTGCCAGAGTCCATCCATATGTCGCCAGTGGACATCGAACCTTCCTTCGAAATGTCAAAATTCCCCTTATTGTAACCCAGAATGTCGGGACAATAACAGACTGAGGGTAAAAACCGGAAAAAGGAGAAGGGCTTGTCATATATGCTAAAAACACAATCCTAAAGAGCCGATACTAACGACCGACACCATTCAGTAGCCAAAAACACCGAAGGTCAGAAGCAAATGAAGTGTAAAACAGCTGGAACCCACATCAAACCAAAACATGAAAAAATGTAATAGGAAAAAGAAAACAACACCCAAATATCAAAGAGGAAAACAACAATAAAAACTAGCACTGAAGAGCTAAAACTCGGGGACCTGAAATCATACTAGAAAAAAAACAAAAAAGTTCCCACTTTTTTTAGACTTGGTTGGTACTGGGTTGATTCTGAAGACCAACTTGACACCAAGTAGCCAAAAAAAACTCATGAAAACTAATAAAAACCTCTAAAAACCAAAAAAGCCTTACAGAAAACAACCTCCTCGTCAACCCTAAAATCTCCATCCTCACTCTTGAATGTTTAGTGGATTAGTTCATACAAAAGTTAGTTGCATGATAATATCTTCACCCCCGCAAGAATGGAAATCTGATCTCTGAGGACCCAACCTATTATTAATTTTTAATTTATTATTATTTTACATATCAGGGCTTCTTTAGTTTTAATATAATTTATTTTGTAATTTTGTAATATATTAAATATTCTATTGTATTCCCGTTCCTTTTTGTGTGTTGTGAAGCAATTCAATGTGATTGGAAGGATTTGAAGATATCATCAATGTCCTTTCCCATCGATGCAAGACGTCACTGAATACGTCATGGTTTGTTTCTATGGGAGCTTATTGTGTTGAAATTTACTATACGTCATTGCATACGTCATGATAAGGTGCTAAGAATTTATTTTTATTCAGATTTTACATATTTAATAAGAAATTTATTAAATATTATAATTTTATAAGAAAATTTATTTGGAGTAGTCTATTTAGCCCTTCAGCTGGCGAAGCATGTCTATGGAGCTTCTAGGATTGTTTCTACTGCTAGCACCGGGAAACTCGACTTCCTGAAAAGTCTCGGGGCGGATCTGGTCATCGATTATACCAAGCAGAGCTACGATCAGATCTCTGAGAAATTCGATTTCGGATACGACACTATAGGTCAGTCACTGAAGTATTTTCCCTCGCCTGGCTTCTATTGTAAATATAATGTAATCTATTATTGGAAGCCTTTTTTTTTTAATCTCATTTTCAGGGGATTCGAACAAGTCTCATGTGGTGGCCAAAGAGGAAGCCAAAGTTCTGGACATAGGTTTGTTTCAGCCTCATCCCAGGGCCCAATTTTTCAGGTTATCGCCCAGCGCCCATAACCTGGAGAAGCTGCAGCCGTACATAGAGAGTGAAAAACTGAAGGCAGTGACCGATCCGAAGAGCCCGTATTCATTCTCTGATGTGATAGAGGCTTTCAAACATAGGAAAGCCGACGAGCCAAAGGAAAGATTGTCATTTCGCCGCGAAATGACAATCTTTCCTTTGGCTCGTCGGCTTTCCTATGTTTGAAAGCCTCTATCACATCAGAGCCTCTAGAGAGTTTAAAAGTGCTCTCCTCTGGTTCCCATAGACTTATACTTGGAGCTATTAATTTTGGTAAGATATTGTTTTCAATTTTTTTATAAATTTGATAATAATCTATAAACAAATTTTAATGAAATTTTTCTGTGTTTTTTCTTAAATATGAAATTGTTTTTGTTATTTTGATAATGAGTTGGTGAACACTTGTGACTGACAAATGCATGGAAACAGGTTTTGTTATGGGAGGTTTCCAATCCCACTTTGTACATCTCCAACACTTCCAAGTTACAATTTACTACGGTTTTGTTGCTAAAAGTTTTTCAGCTATCTATTCAATTTTCTATTCTAATGATTTATTTGATATATGTTAAAAATTGGCAACATTTTATTATTCTTGTAGTCTTAGTAATTGGTTGAAAAAATTACTTTTAATCATGGGAAAAGAAGCTTCTAAACAACTTTGAAGTTGAAAGTGGTTTCTTCTTATCCATTTGACGCAAAGAAGAAAGCATGAACTATGAACTGGTTCATATAAATTTTGACTCTCCTCTACTAAAACACATTGAGAATTAAATTGAACCTCATGGTTGTCAATGTCAAAGAAAAAATATATCATATAACTTGATCTATATTAGTAAAACTTGTGTCCAAAGTATAATTCTTACCAAAAGAATTTTTATATATTAAAATTACTATGTCAAATTATATAAGTTTACATTATTCTATATTTATAAAATTAAAATAAAATGAATTATCTATATTAGAAAACTAAATACTTTTGAATGAAGCAAAATAAAAGAAATTTATTTTATCAAATTATCATCAAGGTGCATCATGGATAATACACAAAAACTCCATTTCCGGTAACTTGGTATGTGTAAGTTCAGGTGCAATAAGAGTTGAGGAATCCAAAACACTCTATACCTTGGAAAAACCGCCTTATTAAACTTCTTTTGACAAAGAAAGGAGAGAACATCATAGTATAATCTAGATTGCAATGTGTTTTTTAAATGAATCACCTCTACAAAAGGCATGTTATATTTGTTTGTCCTTTTAAGTCAAGTCCTTTAGAATAAAATATCACAATTTTCATTACACCATTGATGCAACATGTTAACCTTCAAAGACATTACACATTTTACGTTTGAGTTGTCTATGTCACTCTTAGTAGGTTTTTTTGTTACACCCTTGATTTTCAAAGTACATGATCAACTAAAAGATGGGTAAATAAGTCTATTGTTATCTTTTAATTGGAAATTAAACTCCTTAGTAAAAAATATCTTTTAATTGAAAATTAAAATTTCACAATTTCATTTGCACCATTGACTTAATATGTTAACTTTGAAAAAAATTGTATGTTCCATTACACATGGCCTAACATTAACCTTTGGAAAGCATTATAAGTTTCATGTTTTGTTTGTTTCTTAAGTTGATCACTTAATGTACTTCACATGTTAATTTTGAAATGTATGTGTCACTGTTAGTAGGCTGTTTTGTTCCACCCTCAATAAAAACATATATTTTAACTGAAAATTAAATTCTTTAATAAAAACATTATTTTTTAATTTTTTTAAAAATAAAACTTCATTGTTGAAGGGTTCTTTTTTCACTAAAATGTTATATGGAAAACAAGATAAAATGTTAAATGTTAAATTTTTTTAATTAAAATAGTAGGTATGAAATGAAATTCCAACACTAATTTCACCCATCGAGTAGGAGAATAGTAGATGCAAGATTAAATGTAGGAGAATAGTTGATGTAGGCACTGTTTGTTTGTAGACTGTTACGTTTGTAGACTGTTACGGATAATTAAATAGGGATTTTGAATAAGCTCTAAATAATTATATTTATCTAGAAAATACATTTTAAATTGGTAGAACTCTAAAATTGTGAATGTTTATATATATAAAAAAGTGGATATGTGATAACCTCAATTACTTATTAATAAAGTCAATTAGTCATTGGATATTTGTTTTATATTTGATTCAAAGATGACTTTTCAATGTGAAAGTGCAATCTGTATCACAAACTATGTATTTTATTTAATAAAGGTGTTGTCTAATATTCAACAATTTTCTGGATGGGGGCTTTTATTGGAATCCGGGGTTTTTTTATTTTGCAAAATATGAAATTAATTGTGTTTTAATCGTGATTTTGATAATAGAAATGGATTCAACACCATCAAAAACCTTGATACCCAAAATTTCATAGTTCGAAAGTTGTAACCAAGATTTTTAAAAATTTCTATTGGATTTTTTCAAAATTGTGTCGGAAAAATCATTTTTTTGTTCCATTTCAAATCGTAGAACTGTTTCTTTTTTCAGATGAAAAAACTATAACATGAAATTTTCAATAGGAAATCAAAGTTACATATATGTTTCTAAGTGACCTCTCTAAAATAGATCCAATATCATCTACCTATCCAATGTACCAAAATCGACATATACATGTTCCAAGTTCCATCCCTATGTGACTAATGTCAGCTAGCCAAAAACATAATAGCAGCATAAAAAACTATCTAGAAGAAAACACTCTAGAAGACATACATATCACCATTGTCTACAATGGTATCTACGACCCATTCTTCAAAATAATGAAGCCATCCACTGGTCCAATGGATTCTTTCGAAATCCTATCAGTATCTTTGTTTATCTCTCTCTAATGAAAAGAGATCTCTTCAAATCTGTTAATGAGAGATTTTATTTCCTTCATCTAGTGGGATAAGTAAAGAACCCGAATACCATATATACCTATAGCCCTCTATTATAACTTTTAAGTCTCCAAATATTATGATACGAGTTATACCTCTCTTGAGTGCAAACTAAAGCAGTTTCCAAAGTTCAATCAGTTCAAATTTCATATAACTATCTATACCAACTCCTAGTTTCATTAAAATTTTATAATTTAGTTGTATATATAGTATCATGCTAGCAGCATAAATATCCTTCTTAGATGATGTAGATGCATCATCGAAATAACCAAAAGATACCCCAAAATCCACCACATGATACATAATTCTTCAAGTGCACTTCATCTTTCCAAAATTAGGAAATTCACTTTGATACAACATGATTTTCATGTAGACATAAAAGATGGAGGGATGTGCATATTCAAAAATCACCTTTTTCTTGCATTTCCAAATCTTCCATATAAAAAGTAAAGGTAAGGTTTTGTATTTTGTTTTCCTCTAAAACCATCTAAATGAGATGAATGACACATTTATATTTTAATTTTTGTTTTTTCTAATCATTTAAAATAGATTGAATGGGATGAATATTGTATATCTTAAAATATGTTTTTCTAACAATAAAAAATGGATTTAAAATGGATTGAATGAAATGAATATTATGTGTATGTTTTAATTTTTTCCCTAACCATTGAAAATTAATTGAATGAAATAAATATTATGTTTTTATTAAATGTCAAATTTCAATTCTTATAAGTTAAAAACGTGTGCTTTTTAGGAGGTCATATGTTTCTTTTAGTGGTAGCAAGTGAGATACTTGTGATGACCTAGGCTTCACTAAAACCACGAAAAGAAAATCTTCACTAATTATCCAATATATTGGCACTTGTTCATGAACTACTTAAAAGCAATTATAAAGAATGTGTTATAGAACTCAATGCACTTGCACCAGCAATAACACGTCTTCTCAACATGTGTACATAGTGAATATCAATCCCTATGAAAGTGATGTTAATCCTTATGAAAGTGATGTTGATGCTATTAAGTTGAATGGTTGGTTGCAACAAATGTAAGTCTATTTTAGTCTTTATAAAGAAAGTGAAGAAATACATAGCACCTGTCCAAATGAAGTTTAAAGGACATGCCTAAAATGAAGTTTAAAGGACATGCCTAAACTTGTTGGGAAAACTCTGCACAAAAACAAAAAACAAGGGAGACCATGGAAATGGATATTATGCATAAGTTCATACCCTGTTTTTTTGACTCGCTCAACTATTATTATCATTGTATGATTGAATTCAACATGGTAAGACAATGAGTTGTAAAATTTATTTTACTTGATATCAAGCAAATTGTGGATACATCACCTTGTAATGAAGCCTATGTTGGAACCTAAGGTCTCAATGGTTCATCACACCTCTAGATATTCTATAGACAATAAGTTGTTATACGATAGGAGGCTAGCGAAGCAGTTGATTGGAGGCCCAACTAGAAAAAATGGCAGAATGACTAAATAGTCTATTGAACAAATGACTAGATGGTAAAAAATACCATGGTCGACGCGACTAAAACTACTGACTACAGTTTGGGCATTCGGAATTTTGTGGAATGTAAGAGCTAACGACCACTATTTGTGGACCAGATCTTCCTTACTTTCAAGAATTTCATTATATCTGGAGACTGTAGAAAGACAATCCTATGGGTTGTGTAATATATGAAATTGAGATATCTTCCATACTCAACATGCATTGTGATGTTCTCATCATAATACTCTGTGCTTAAGTGCTATAATGGTGTTTTTAGACACCACATTTATTCTTGGAATAATGTTCCCTTCTTTTCTATCTTTTATGTTTTATAGTTAAAGGATAAGAGGCTCCCCAACATGGTATTAGAGTTGTTGGTTTTGAACTAGCCCTATTGTCTTGGAGCATTAAACAACATCTGCCCAAAACTCCATCGGAAGATATTTGGTCTACAGCAGGCACCTGTCCATTTCTACCAAATTCATATTCTTCCTCTCTCTGACTCCATTCTACTGAGCGGTGTGATGAAAAAATATCTACCAAGATATACCATTTTGCAAGAAATATTCTTCAAATTGTCGACTCATATATTCAACCCCATTTCCTAATCTCAAACATTTAATGGTACGACCATACTAATTCTCAACTAGTGCTCTAGATTCCATGAATATTTCAAAGACTTGACTCTTATTCTTCAAAAAATATACCCATGTAAATCTAGATAAATCATCAATAAATGTCAAAAAATACTTCACACCTTCTAATGAGGGTTTGTTTATCCAACAAAAATCACCGTGAACAAGTTCTAGTCGGCTTCGTGCATGACTTGCTTTCTCTAAATCAAAAGGCGCTTGATGATTCTTTCTAAGCACATATCCTCTACAAAATCCATTAGGTGGAACAATATTTGGGAGACCAGAAACCATGTTGTGAGTTACCATCATTTCAAAATTCTAGATTTTAGGTGTCCAAGTCATTCATGACAAATTCGACTCTTGTTGTCAGTTTGGGTAATTAACGCAGTCGATTCAGTTGTTGTAATTGTTTCAGCTTGTCAAGAGGAATCATAGAACTTGTAAAGTCCATTTTTTTGTCCAAAAAACCTGAAGCAACAACTACCACTCCAAGCCTCATATCCTTTACGATAAAGCGATCTGACCAAAATTCAACAATCTTCTTAGCGAGCATGAGTTGAGCAATTGAAAAAAAATTATTGCTCAGAATAGGAACATGATAGACATTAGATATTCAACCATGTTGGAATTCAACATCTCCACTTCCACCAATAGTGAGAGTGAAGTCATCGGCTACATAAATCTTCTGTTCAGGAGCACAACTTATGGAAGAGAACATAGAAGCATTTTTGGCCATATGGTGAGTGAATCCAGAATCGATTATCTATTTTGTATGACTAGTATGGACATGTAATGCATGATAAGTATTTATAGAGAATATATAGTTTTCTATAGGTCGATTGATCAACTGACTAGTTGATGCACCACCTTCAAAGTGATTGAACTTTTCTTCCAAATCCGTCATCTCCTTCGAACAATTCTTCTCGACATGTCCTACATTTCCACAATGTCAATGGGTCTTCTTTTCCTGATCCTTCTTCTTCAATGAAGACTCTTTTGTAGGTTGGTTGATACATTCTGGTTACTAGTCTAGTCGACCAGGTTCTTTAAGATTTGGCTTGACCTTTCTTTTCAGCAAGTGAGATTAGTGCTTTCTACCAAGGTTCCCTTCTTCAAGAAAAATTTGTTGGTCATTGATCAACAAATCATAAAAAGTATCAAATTTAAAATCCTTACCATATTGCTTGTCTAAAATCTAATTCGCATGAAAGGAGGAACAAAAGACATCATATGGTGTCTTCAAATTCATTAGAATCATCTCAATGAGTTGTCCATCCTTCTTTAGAAAATCCTTGCCACATTTTCCCAATTTCAGTTGCAACTCAATGCAAGCTAAATAGTCTTCGATCCGATCAAAGGAAAGAGGTTCCAGAGAGATCAACTCTTTATTTATCTACATAAATTCACCTTCATTTATCTTATTGAATAGATTCAGTCCCACTTGTATGAAAGAAAATCTCCCTCGAAATGTAGGTTGTGATGGCACCCACAACTTCATCCATTTTTACATTGATGAGAAACTTAGCATCGATATCCTTCATATTAGTGATAGAAGTATTGGTGTACTATGAAGATTCTTTGCTCTTCAACAACGTCTCCATGTCTGTCACCCATATTGCATAATTATGTCCATTGAGAATAACAAGTTCTATATTGGAAGTCATCCTTCTGATCTTACAGATCTGATCAAACTTCAAGTAGAGTTATTAGTCAACAAATATTCATCCCAAAGTCGATAAAACCTAGATCCAACTCAACGCAATTTGTAGACAACATTGCAAGGTCAAAACCAACATCTTTGATACCAACTATCTCAAATAATGAACATGTAATTCAACATGCTTCATCTTTCTATGAGCATGAAGATTATCAGCAAATTGAATTGTACTCTGATTATCATAGTATATAATAGTCATGGCATGAACTAGAAAATTAAGCTCCTCGAGAAGCTGATGAATCAAAACTTGCTCTATACTTTCATTGACAATGCCACGATATTCATCTTCTATAGTCGAGAGAGACACTACCTTATGTTTCTTACATGACTAGACCAAGGTTCTAGATCTGAGTTGAAACACATAGCCATAAGTTAAATTTGGGTCATCAATGTCACCACCCTGTTCAGGCTCAATTGTTACAAAGTAATCTTCCACCTTGTGAGAATCATCACTCTTTGGCCTAGAGGATCCATTCCACTGACTCAGAATCATTTTATATCCTTCATACACTATTTTTCCCTATTTTTTCCCTTGTACACTTGTTGCATCATTACAACGGGCATACCCACAAGTTGCATCACTATAGCCCACGGCTAGCATGTAAAATGGTAAAAATCACTAGTATATTACATTTTACTCCCAAAAAGCGGTCATTGGGTGACCTTTGACTCTCCATCTTCCCAAGAAATGCCTTGATGTGTACTTTCACTTACATTTGAGAGGACTATATGTTGAGCACATATGGATTATGGATGGGAGGAGAAAGAAGAGCAAGAGAAATCTAGTGGATTTTTGCCCTATCTTGAGTCTACACTCATTGATCCTTGTAGTTGTGAACCCCTTATGTTCACCTTCCAAACTCCTATCATAGTTTGAGTTTGCCATTCATGGAGGATTGAAGTGGTGGAGGCACAAGTGGATTGATCTATATCTTGGTTCAGATTGGTTGCCGACAAGAGGTCGTATAACATTGTACTTCTTCTTGTTTATGAATAGAAATACTCATATTCTCATCCATTAATGTTGTAAATGTTTTTTATCTTACATTGGGTTGCATTTACTTGTTATATCATGGTCCATTGCTATTGATGATGTTAATGTCGTTTATATATATTATATGTACTTGTTGTATATTGGTTGTCAAGACTAATTTGCAGATTCAAGTGCACGGATTGAAAAGCTCCAACGGGGATCTACATCAAACGTTTGGATCGAGGTTGGTTATATTCTTCATTATATTAGCATTGTCATTTATATAGCATAGCATTGGGAATTGAGTTGGTTTCTGGTAGTCAGCGGTCTGTTGTGGTCTACCCCAAGCCATAGTGAGTTTTCTCCAATACAAAAATGGCGATTCCGCTGACACTAGGTTGAATCCATCAATCAGGGGACATTTATGTATTCCCAAAACTGTCGATGGCGAGAGAAGCTACCACTAATGACTGCAAGCCTCAAGGTACTCAACCGAACTCTAAGCCTCAAGTTCTAGAATAAATGGGTTGAATTCGATGGAACGAGACTCGCTAGAAGGAGGGCATTAAGGCATCCTCCGTCAACCAGCATGAGGTACCAGCTATGCTCAAAGATTTGGAAGATCTAAGGTGAAATGAACTGACTCAATAAGGGTGGCTGACATGCAATAGTTAAGAGATCTGAGGAGTGGCTGACTCTGGGTTCAGGACTTCCTTTGAACAAGAGCATGAGTAGATGGATAGAGGGATCATGGCTATGATCACTTATGACATATATTCACTATGTATTGCCTATTCATGGCCATTGTATTAGATTGTTGTGCTACCGACATGTATTCAGGGACACTATTGTATTATGACAAGTGAGTTGTTCTTTCCACTTGTGTCTCCATCACTCCTCTTCTGGGTTTTATAATGTATTTCGACCATCATATCATCAGTCTCTGACCTCACACATTAGGGGGCATCTGTTACAACGTAATCTTCCAGCTTGTGAGAATCAGCACTCTTTGGCATAGAGGATCCATTCCACTGAATTAGAACCATTTTATATCCTTCAGACACTATTTTCCTTATTTTTTCCCTTGTACACTTGTTGCATCATTACAGCAGATGTACCCACGAGTTGCATCACTATAGCCCGTGGGTAGCATGTAAAATCGTAAAAATCACTAGTTTATTACTTTTAACTCCCAAAAAGAGGTCATTGGGTGACCTTTGACTCTCCATTTTCCCAAGAAACTCCTCAATGTGTCCTTTCACTTACCTTTGATAGGACTATATATTGAGCACATCTGGCTTATGGACGGGAGGAGAAAGAAGAGCAAGATAACTCTAGTGGATTTTTCCCTATCTTGAGTCTACACTCATTGATCCTTGTAGTTGTGAACCCCTTATGTTCAACTTCCAAACTCCTACCATAGTTTGATTTTTCCATTCATGGAGGATTGAAGTGGTGGAGGCACAAGTGGATTGATCCATATCTTGGTTCAGATAGGTTGTCGGCAAGAGGTCGTATAACATTGTACTTCTTCTTGTTTATTAATAGAAATACTCATATTCTCATCCATTAATGTTGTAAATGTTGTTTATCTTACATTGGGTTGCATTTACTTGTTATATCATGGGCCATTGCTATTGATCATGTTAATGTCGTTTATATATTATATGTACTTGTTGTATATTGGCTGTCAAGACTAATTTGCAGATTCAAGTGCACGGATTGAAAAGCTCCAACAAGGATCTACATCGAATGTTTGGATCGAGGTTGGTTATATTCTTCATTATCTTAGAATTGTCATTTACATAGCATAGCATTGGGAATTGAGTTGATTTCTGGTAGTCAGTTGTCTGTTGTGGTCTAACCCAAGCCATAGTGACTTTTCTCCAATACATCAGTGAACCCAACCAGTGGATATGTACTGCAACAATACTTGATACCATATTGATAGGTGCCATTAATATAGAAAACAATTCTCTTTACAGCTTTCCAATGGATTTCTTGAGGATTTTGCATGAACTAGGACAACACACTAACAACAAATGAGAGATTTGGTCGATTGTGAGTTAAGTAAATCAAGATACCAACCAACTGTCTATATAGAGTGGTGTCTACTCATGGAGATTCATAACCTTTCAACAATTTTACTTCAATGAATAAGGTGTAGCACATAACTTACAATCATCCATTGTGAATCGTTTCAAAATATGCAAGGCATATTTAAGTTGTGACCCAAATATACCATCATCAAATTGCAAAATTTGAATGCCAAGAAATAAATGCAAAAGACTAAAGTCGTCACTGACATGACTCCAGCCAAGAAATGTAACGAAAGGAAACCCTCTATTGGGAAGCTAAGAACCTTTAGATGTATTGCTTGGGAGCATAACAGTGATAATTATAGAAAGAAGTTGGATGGAAAGAGTCATTCTTGCATCATGATGGGCTACTTTGATGAATTGAAATCCTATAGATTCTTTGATCCCATAAAACAAAAAATCATATTGAGCATAAGTGTGATCTTTGATGAGAATATTTCAGGTAATAAGCTATTCAATTCCTCCTTTGGTTTATTTAATAGTGATCTATTTGGCATTATTCATGAGCATGGATTGACTTTACCCATCTATGGAGTTCCGACTGGACCAACGAATCATGCTCCTGAGTCAACTGGTAGTCAATTTATTGTGACTATTGAAGTTGATGATATGAATTCCCTGACCCACATGACTAGGGATACCTGACTTGAATCATTTATGTTTTTTCTTACCTCAATGTGTTGTTAAGATTATTGAAGCTGCTAGATTGAATGCTAGAGATGCTAGTATTGGTTGGTAGACTCGTAGTAAAAAACAATTTGGTAGTTTTTCCTTGATGGCACGTGTTCTTGAAACCTATGATCTTGATACCTATGTTGATGCGTGGGGTGTTCCACAATGGGAAAATGCTATGACTACTGAAATTGATTCTTTGAAGAAGAACTAGACATGGGAAGTTGTTCGCCGACTGTAAAGAGAGAATGTTGTGAAGTGTCGATAGGTCTATAAGATAAAGTTTAATTATGACTATGTTGTTGAATGCCACAAGGATCATTTGGTCACCAAGGGCTTCTCTCAAGAAGAAGGCATTGAATAAAATGAAAAATTTGATCATGTTGCAAAGATGAACTCTATTTGACCATCCTTTCTTGTGCTTCTCATTTTGGATGGGACTTCATTAAATGGATGTTAAAAGTGCTATTCTTCATCAATATCCGATTGAAGAAATCTATATGGAGCAACCTCGTAGTTCTGTGATAGATTTTAGTCTTTTTTGTTGACTGAAGAAGCTGTTGTATGGCTTGAAATAGGAAACTCCTGCTTGGTATGAGAAGATTAGTTGCTTCGTTGTCAATATTAGCTTTAAACATTGTGAATCCAATCACATTATTTATGTATTACATGTTCATGGTGATACTCTCATTGTGGCATTATATGTCTATGATTTAGTCATAATTGGATATAATGTCAATTTTATTTTGGGTTTGAAGAAACAACTTGGTGATACCTTTGAAATGACTAGCCTTGCTCTTTTGTATTTCTTTCTTGGCATTCAAATTTTTCAATTGGATGATCGTATCTTTCTTTCTCAACCTAAATATGCCTTGTATCTTTTGAAACAATTAAATATGGATGACTGTAAGTCATGTGATACACCTTATTAGTCGGGAGTAAATTTTTCAAAATACTGTGACTCTCCATGACTTGGCACCACTCTCTATAAATAGTTGGTTGGTGGCCTAATTTAGTTAACTCATAGTCAACCAGATCTCTCATTTTCTATTATTGTGATCTCTCACTTCATGCAGCTTCCTTCGGAAATCCAATGGAAATCCGCAAAGAGAAATGTTCACTATATTAACGGAACCTATGAATATGGTATCAAGTATTGCTTCAACACAAATCCATTGGTTGGGTTCACTAATTCTGATTTGGGAGGAGACACTAACGACCAAAAGTACACTTTCTGCTATGTGTTTCAACTGAGTTCTGAACCATTGGTATGGTTGTGTAAGAAATAGAAGGTAGATTCTCTCTCTCTCTCGACTACAAAATCCAAATATCATGGCACTTTCAATGCAAGTACAAAGGAACTTTGGATTCATCAGCTTCTTGAGGAGCTTGGGTTTCTAGTTCAAGCCTTGACTGTTGTTTACTATGATAATCATAGTACAAGTCAAGTTGTTGATAATCATGTTGCTCATAACAAGATGAAAGATGTTGAACTACATGTTAATTATTTGAGACAATTGGTTTAGGAAAATGTTGTCTCACTTGTTTATTGTAGGATAGATGATTAGGTCACTGATATATTTATGAACTTGTTACCAGAAGATAAGTTTGGCAAACTTCTGGCTATGATTGAGCTTCAGGAAGCTGCAATTATGGGGGGGTGTTCAGAGCAAGTAATTTCACCTCTTGAATCTCCATAGCATTGTGATAATCGGGGGGTGTTGGAACCTAATGTCTTGATGGTTCATCACACCTTTGTATATTTTGGTGACAATTAGTCATTAGACAACATGTGACTAGTGGATCAGCTGTTCACTGGAGGCCCGACTAGGAAAATCGTTAGAATGACTAAATAGTTTGTTGAACAAATGACTAGATGGTCAAAAATACCATGGTCAGTGTGACTAAAACTATTGACTACAGTTTGGGACGTTGTGGAAACCATCAGAACCAACGACCCTTATTTGTGGACAAGATTTTCCTTACTTCCAGGAAGTTCGTTAGATATGGAAACTAAAAAAAGGCAATTCTATGGGTTGTGCCACGTGTGAAATTGAGATATATTCCATGCTCAAAATGCATTTTGATGTTCTAATCATAATACTCTATTCTTAAGTGTTGTAACTGTGTCTTTAGACATAACCTTTCTTCTTGGAATACTATTCCCTTCTTTTCTATCTTTTATGTTCTATAGTTCAAGGATAAGAGGTAATTACCCAACAATCTCTAGTTCCATTAGTGTATGTGGAGAATTCAAGGAAGGGTAAAAAATATCCCAATATCACTAAATAAGTCCCTCCTTTTGAGAATGGGGTCACAAAATCAGAAGAAACCACCATGCCAAATGAATCATTATATGGTTTGAATAGGGTTCCCTAATCAAGATTAGTTTGTACATCCTCAATGAGAAGGTAGTGATCATTATTGAGTGATATATGACCCTAAAATATTCCAACAAGAAGAATCCATCACACTATGGTATCTATGATAACTTTTGAAAATGACTAGAGTGGATCTTAATAGTATTAACCAACAAAGCTATGAGAAAAATAAATTTTACATCAATTTTCCTAAGAGAATTTTTGCAAATTCCCTATGGATATTTTAGAAATGGATTAACAAATCCATTTCTAAGAAAAAATAATTTCACTTTGTTTGTGCTAAAGCCTAACCTAATATAAGTACTATGGAAGACACCAATTTGGTTCATTGTTTCCTGTGGTGCTAAAAAAAGGAAGTTGCTTAGGACTCAAATTGCTCTTAGTCTTTATTGGCATGTCAAACACTTGTGTTACATTGCCTATATTAAGAGCATTTGAAACATGTTTCCCAAATCAAAGGGATATTATAGTTGGATTATATAGTGGAATGAAGCCATATATAGCTCTATGGATTTCCAATAAAACATCAAACTAGGGAAACACATCTCCATCACTCCCCTGGAAGTTGATGAAGCTTATTAACCAAATAGGGTCCTAGCTTAGAGCTTGTTTATGCTTTCTAAAGATAGGCCACATTCCAGCTAAAATAATTTTTAAAAAATTAGCTACCAAAGATATTAGAGAGAAACTGATACATTCAAAATAATCACTCATCAAGTCATTGTTCAACAAGAAACTGGAAGTGAATTTTTCAATTATTACAACATGGTTTTCCAATAACTAGAGTGCACAAAGGAATATGACATGTCCATGCATAAATGCTTGAATTTAGTCCCACGCCAATGCCTCTCATAGGACCATTAGGGAATATGATAGTGGCCCTACAATAAGAGGATAATGACAAGACCTCTAGATTGCTTGGGTACTCATGTGGGTGTATAAGAAAACATGTGAATTTATTGGTAAACCTTGTTGCAAGTCTACAAAGAAACCATGAAAATACAAACTTTGTGTAGTAGGATTAAACAAGTCCTCATTGAGTTCATTCTTAAGTATTTAGATCTTGAGCTCAAACAAATTGGAATCTAGTCACTTCACCGAAAGTGACCTATGCCAAGGATTTTGCATTGTGCATAAGGAATATGTTTTCCAAAATATTGAAACCCAAGAAATCAACTTGATTAGGGAGCAATTTTCTCTAAATAATGTCCTTGCATGGGAGTGCATGGAGTTACCTCATCTTTGAGATTTCATTTTGGGAAAGCCTTGGGATTTGGCTCCTCCTTTGTAGGTTTTTTCCAAACAATTTCATGTTTCTACACTTTTTACTTCACATGTAGTTGTGGTGGTCAATTGGATAAATCTTATGCTAAATAAAACTTAATTAGTATATATAGAAGCAAAAAAAACATCTATATTGGTTCATCAGGACATTTCTAGCAAAGGCTAATTGGAATGATGGTTCATTGTTAGCTAATTAGTTCTGTAGATAATGCTCATGTAACTCATAGGAATAGCCTAGTCGCCTAACGATAGTTTCAAGATGAGTTAGTTCCAATCCCTTATAAATGTAAATGCTTGCTCTCCATCTTGCTCATAATTGTTTTTGAGAATGTGTGAAAACAATCCATTGTTTTAGTTAGTTGAGATACAATATAGATATGTATGTAGGGAATGCATTTAATTATTAGTAGCCAAGGAGATCATAGCCAATATAGATTCCAAGATTGCAGAGTTACGAGTGATGCAAAGACTTTTAATCATACTTATATAATCGTATTTTTCTAAGGATTTTATCGGGTTTTTGTACCCAATTGTTATTGAATTAGAAATTCTTTTGTACTTTAGGGTCTATGATATCTATTCTAATAAAAGAGGTTATAACTTACTAAGGACATTTCCCCCTTTCTTGTCTCCATCGATCTCCTCTTCTCATGATCACACTCTGCTCTCGAAATCCCTCAGTGTCTCTAATCCTCGTACTGTGCTCTATGTGACCATCTCTTTTGTATATAACAAGAGAGTGGGGGTGATATAGAATTTCCTCATGATCTCTACTCCTCTGCTCCTCACACTATTCTCTCACAGGGTCTCTTCTCCTCTCCTACCCCTCAAACTATACTCTCTACCATGACCAAATTTTTTGTATACCGCAATATATCCTCTTCCCATCCCATTGTTCTCTCATAGGGTCTATGCTCCATGCCTTCTCCTCACACCGTGCTATCCATGAAAACTAGCTCTTTCGTATTGTTAGTCCCTGACATGTTTGAAATAGTGCACACTAGGTCATGGCTGAACTCAATTTTTATAGTTTCTTGAGCTGAATCTCTATGGACTTTAACGTGAAATTTAATCCTTCTTGAAATATTGGTATAATTAGCCTTTGCCAACAATTCTAATGGTGTAAAACAACAGTGGCGTAATTTTGCAGAGTGTTGTACAACACTTTGGATAGTAATCAAAGTGAATTTTACTAGATGGATACAAGAATAGGTTAAAGAGGCGCTTGCAAGATGAATCTGTTTAAACCTAGTTGGAGCATAAACATACTAATCTTTTGATTTAAAGAATTCAATAGTTTTTTTAACAAAATCTATGGAATATGATGGGTTTATTCTATGAATTCAATGGTAACAAGACATTTATGAAAACAACTATAAAAGAATACTTCAAATAATATTGAACAACACAAAATCTTTGAAATTGGACTAGAGGTCAAAATATTTGAAATCTTTGTAATCTATCTCAACATTCATCAATATATGGTATCACTAACACAATATGGAGTTGAACTGTTACTCAAAACTTTTATTATCATCTCATGAGAGTATACATATACATGGAGGAATGTGATAACAATGAAGATAGACAAAATATAGAGGAAAATCATCTATGTAGCACTCTACAAGCTTAATCTCTAACAATGATATTACATTACAAAATGATTCACAACTCAACAACTAATAGAGTCCCTCAACACAAATTGCCAGCCTCGATTTATGAACTCATATAACATTATATGGGACTCTCTAGGAGAAACTAAATCCAATTAAATCTAATAGACTTGTAAGTCTGTCCTTTTTAGTGAAACTTTCTAACTAATTTTTCGTATTTCACTTTCTATTTCTTTTTACTTGAGATTTTTTTCTTGTTTGTTTTCTACATTTTTTGTCCTCACATGTAGACATTTGGTTATGCATCTTACTGACCCATTGATTTCCCTAATATTTGGACATTTGGAGGTATGCCCACTTGCCTAATTTGATGTATCATTTGAATATTCACTTTCCCTCTAGGTGGCATAAATGCCAATGGGGTTGGTTGACTAACAAACTGGTATGGAAATATAGGATACTATTGTCCACTTATATTCCCTTGTGGCATGCTAAAATTTTGCCCTGTAGCTTGAATTCCAGGTAAAGACTTTTTGTATTTTGATACTGACTGCAAAGTTTTTTTATTGGAATTTGATGAGCCTTTAAGGCTTCTAAGGATATCTCATCATCAGTGTGCTTTTCATATTCTATGGGGTCTCGTTCCTTTAATAACCTTTATGGCCTTTCAATAATTTGATCACCTGTTATAAATCCTTCGCATGCTTCAGACCGAGGAAGTTCATTCCTCTTTTGACTCATTTTTTCTTGATATTCTTCTTTGGGTATAATATCTTCATTCCCATCCCATGGGTGAGGTAACCACAATTTATCATCTTATCAAAAATGACTTTGAAAGAATTTATATCATCATCTAAGACTTTCATATGGATCTAGCTTCTCCTCAAAATAATTTGCTTTGTAATCACCTAGTTAGACACCTTGATAAGATTAGTTCTATTTGCGATCTGTAATTCTTTTAGATGCCTTTTTCTTGTGTTGTTTAAATACTCTCATTATTTTCTTAGCTTCTTTGGGCATGTATCCCAACTTTGCTTCAACTCTCTCAATTTCTTCTTTAGATGAATTATACATTTCTAAATCCTCATGGATAACCTCACAATGATCCCATTCATTTAAAAATAGTTGAGATATGTTGTCCCACAAAGACTGATTTGTTATTTTTATCAAATATTCTCCTTCAGTTTCCAATTTGATCTTTGTTATTTCATTCTTAAGCTCACTTATTTCATTTTCCAACTCTCGAATGTCATCTTCCTTCGGGGTCATATCCCTTTCAAGCTCCAAAATTTTCTCATCTTTCTAGTTCATTTTAGCCTCCAACTCTTTAATATTATTGTCTTTGTTAACTAAATTTTGATTAGGCTATTGAGTTTAAGCGTCTTCATCCATTAAATCAACTATATCTTTGAGTGCATCTTGCTTCTTAGGCTCGCTTGTAACCAAATCTATTTCCCGGATAATTTAATTCTTTTGTGCTAGAAGGAAGGCCTTGAGTGGGCTACTCATTTGATAATGTATCCTTTTGCAAATTTAGGGAGGTAATATTCCATCTGAGTTGATTGATTTCACCGTATTTATCCTCAACCATCTACTTAAATTGCAACATACTAGAATATATCTTCTCATTCTCTTCTTGGGCCTATCTCAGTTCATGGGTCTAAGATGTCTAAGTTACAAGCATATTTAGCTTCCTTATGAGGTGATCTATTTCATTATCATTCTCCTTCAAAATGGATGTATCACGAGATCCATCACCTAGATTCATACTTAATGTTGTGATTTTACTTTCCAGGTTCCTGATATTAACTTGTTTGCTCTCACTATCACTTTTTCTGCCTTCCACAACTCTTCAAATTTTTCTAGTGCTGCTCTAAGATTTTTCTCTGTTTTGATGGACCGTACTACTTCCTTGCAGATCATGTCACTAGTTTGTTTATATAAGTCTAAATTTTAGAAATTTTCAAACTAGTTGAAATATACTTGATACTCATCATGTTTCTATCCATAAAGACTAGTAGGATGGGGCATTACAGGTTCCACCATGGACCACTTCATGGTATCATTTTTGTGATATCCTACTGTCAGTAGCCTCTTTCCTAATACTCTTATTTTCTACCTAGTTTCATTTATAAGTTTGGCATTATGATCTCCTATATTTGTCTATTTGGTTCTCAAATCTGTTTTCACTTGTACTAAACCTGCTCAAGGTGATTGTGCAGGTGATGTTTGCAACATTCTAGGATCTTTGAATTCCATGGAAGGATAATGAGTGAACTTTATTGTTGACCCCTATATTTTGGCTGGAGGATGTGGGATTTCAACCAAACCATTTGAAAGCTCATCATCTAAATCCTCCTCTATTAAGTATTGTTCAACCTCTTCTCCTTTTGTTCTAGCTCTTTTTTCTTGTTGACCCTGCTCTACATCATCTACTAAATCCATATCTGTATAAATATCATCAACCCCTCTCTTTTCTCCTTCTTGCTTCTATTTAACCCTTTCCCCTTCCATTCTTCTTTCGGATATCAAGACTTCCTCCTAAGTCCCTAAATTAGCAATTCTGGGCCAGTCTGGCCTTGGAACATGATCATAAAAAAAATTCCTATTTACTACTCTTTGCTTGGGGATAACTCCATGAGGATATAAGGTATAAAATCTTCTTTCTTCAAATTTAACTAATTCAAGAAACCTTCCAAGTATTGAAGGGCCTTTAAACCTTTGAGTTGAAAGGGTCCTATCTCTTGTGGCAGTAGGAAGGTTATATTTATGAAGTGTCTGGAATGCATTTCATCCACCTTGAATCTATGTCTTGGATATTCCATTGGAACCACTCTAGGGGTTAGGAAAGATGGGAGATGATAAGGGTCCTCCTCAAATCCATAACTCTGATTACTGTGTATTCTTCAAATAAAAATTAGTTACATGTCAATTTATCATGAGTGAACTAGAGAAACTTTGTATTCTCCGTGAACATTTTGGGTGGTGTAGAATCATGGATTATAGTATATGTGATATTCATCACTCTGTTGGAAAACTCAACATAGTTGGAGTTGCTAGATCTTCTCAGAAATAGGCCATTCCACTTGAATACTGGAATTGGGCTTCTAGTTTCATCGGTCATCTTCAAATCCAGGAATTTGTAATGCTCAAATTTTTGATATGCAAACATCTAAAATAAATATGAGGGGTATCTAAAAACCCTAATGGCTGGGAATTCCTCAACGATTTATGGATAGCTTGAATTATGAAATTACACTGGTTAAATCTAGGAAAGGTGTTTGTAGACATGGGGGTTAGGATTAGAAGAAAACCTAAGAACAACTCATATACTTTCTCATCATTAACATACCTTAGAAATCTACAAATCACATATAAGGATTTTCCTGAAACTTCATAGAATACTAAAATTTCATATGGGGGAGGGGATGAATGGAGAGCAATCCCCTTTCCCAGGTGTTGTAGCAGAAAGAAGTCTCTATTAGAGGGTTTTAGGGTTTGGTAGGAAGAGGCAAGGGATTTCTCATCCAAGTTCTACATCACAAGGAAATATGGGATGCAAAACATATTTTGTAGGTTTATGGCCTATATGTGACATAAATTTTCAGATAGGTTTGAGGAAAAAATGGCTTTCTTACTTAGAGAGTACTGTTTAGCACATCAGGCTATGAATTCTTGGAAAAATAATGACATAGGACAAATGGTTTGGGCAATGTTGGAATCCCACAAATGGAAAGGGTCTTAGTATATTATGGAAAATGACTGGGGTTCTTGAAGGGTTGAATTTAGGTCTAATCTAGTGATGACGGTGTCAAATATACTAGCATGCTTATCATAGATATGTTTGTAACCAACAAAAATAGGATTGGGAAAATTGGATTTATAATTTTGGGCCATTTTGAGGTAGAAAGTACAATTGGTATCTCAATTGGGATGGTAAGGTTTAACAAAATGAATTAGGGCCATTTACAATTTAATAGACGTTTGAAACAAGCAACATGTAAAATGTTAATACTGTAAATACCCAGTAAATTATATGGTGGTCAGAGACTTATGGACGCTAATGTTTGCTGGGAAAGAACAAAGTTTTTGGTCGTCATTGTTCTTTGAAATAAACAAGATAACAAAAATAATTGTATTTTTCCATTTTAACAGATCCAAATTTGAAATCTTTTAGGATAGTTGGCATCACTTGATTTGGCGCTCTTTGAATGACATTGACTGTAGTATGGGACCCATCTCAAATATGTCCACTTGGAAAGGACTAACGTGTACACCACTGTATCACACACTTTACGAATGCAAACAATTTATTGATTTGTGGTTTTGGTCGAAATTGGGGTAGTTTACGTGAGAAATAACTCCTAGCGATCTTGGCAGTATTGCAAAAGTGTTTTGAGATGAGTTATCAATAAAACTTCACCGTGTGTCATCAGCGGCATTGGGTACAACTCCTCCTAACATCAAATTATCCCTAGTGTTTTTTATCTGTGGACTATTGATGTGGACCGTTGATCTAACGATTAAGCCCTCAATCCCCTCTTTATGCCATATAAACAATGATTCAACTTTAAATAAAATTTTAATATATTGCATAATAAGTAACAATGTGGGCAGATTGGTAAGGTGAAGAGATTGTGGGTGCAAGGTCCAGGGTTTAATCCTTCTAGATTGTCCCACTTTTTGGTAGATAGAACTATATTGTGGTCAACTAGACTTCCACGTGGAAGCCTCCAATTGGTCACTTTCCTTCCAACTATCAAATCCAATTCCATATGTTAAAATATAATAGGTCTAGTTATCAAATAACTACAAACTCAACAATCCACATCAACTTGTAATCTACCACATGCCACATAGGTGGAAGGTTTGTATGTACATGCCACATGGCACACTGTGGGAACCCTTTTCCCCAACTTTACATGTTTGAGAAATACTTTAGAATGCAATATCTTGAGCATATCGTGTCCATTTGAGGTGAAACATGCATCATTGGAAATATCTCGATGAGCTCTACCCACTAGTACAAAATGAGAGATAAATGACAAAAATCCGCATATAAATCACCACTTTTGATTTGGAAATTAGTGGTGGAAAATTAATGGTCATTGATCATGCTACCAAAAAAGTTGTCATATTTAACTTGGTCATTTATAGCTTATCTTGTGGTCATATATTTGGTCATATATTTAGTCATTAATTTGGTTGTATATTTGGTCATTAATTGTCACAATTAATGACCAAATATATGACCACAAGATAAGCTATAAACGACCAAGATAAATATGACCACATTTTTGGTTACGTGATAAATGATCGCTAATTTTCTACTAGTGGTCGCCAACTCAAAAGTGGTAATTTATATGTAGATTTTGGTAATTCTTTTGGTCATTTATATCTATTTTTGTAGTGTTCATTTATCTCATTTTAGTGGTTTCAAAATATATATAGGGTATAGAGGAATCGAACCACCAACCTCTTGCCTATAAGGAAGGTTCTCTTCCATTGGGCTAGCACCCTTAAATATAATATATTATATAATTTTACATCAATGATCTAAGACACAAGCATGGTCTATTTCAAAAGGTTTTATGGTAACAACAAAGGAAAGGGATCAACACTCTATTTGACTAAGTATGGAACCTAACTCTAAGAGAAACTCGCAAGAAAACAAGTCATATTGTATATGTTAATATAAGGTTTTCTTTTCCTTTTGGAACAAAGAAAGAACAAACTAAAAATCACTCTATCACATAATAAGAGGTGCATTCAGGGAAACAATCTTACTTGACTCTCCATAGAAGCTAAAGACTATATCTAGATAAACTTTTAACTTAACCATGAAATTAATACTAAGTAGATCTCTTACACAGCTGCAAATTTGTTAGTGTACAAAATCAATAAAATAAGTAGACTATTTTAGTTATACAGAAGCATATAGATGTTTACCTCATTGAACTATTTCAAGAAAAAATTCGTTAGTAAATTAGGGTCAATAATTAATTTTACTAGATGATATGATCTGTAAATCTAAACTCAAATATTTTTTCACTATTGCCCATTTTTCATATAAAAAGGAATAATAAAAGTCATATCTTATGTGTAATTGTGCTCGTAGTGCATTTTAACCATGCAAATAGCACTAAAAGGAATGTGTCTAAACAATTTTGTGCTTATTCTTTTGGTGATCATGTCCTTTGCAAAATCATCTCCAAGAAGAATAAGTTACTCTTCCATGTTCTTCTTATGTTGCAAACAATGGATGCACATGCAATCTCCTATTTTATAATTATGTTTCTCCCAAAGAGTGCATTTATTTTTCTTCATTGCACTCAAATATTTTTCAATACAAGCGGACACTTTACACGATTTTCCAAGTGATACAAAGATCCTTTTGTTAGTTATAACTCTATCTAGGTAGAGAAAAGTTGCAATAGTATGGATGGTATTTTTGATTCCTTGTTATGTTTAAATAGGACTCCATGCCATTGTTGTTTGTAGGTAGAAATTGTACACATCTATTTCATGCTTGGATGCATTTATGGTTTGATACACATTCCATTGAGTTTTTTCTAGATATCTCTTCCATTCTATTGTGTCATTCAATGAATGGAAAATTCTATCTTTTTCATTGTCATGGATAATGTTGAGCACTGACATGTTGTTTTCATTTAGTCTACAGATCTTTTCATTATACTTGAGCATGAGATTCAGATACAAATGGAAAGGTTATTTCAATAACTCACCCTTACTCATTCCCTTTGGATACCATTGAATGATCTGTATTTGAGTACATGATATATATAAAAAAATCTATAAAAAGTACAAGATCTATATATATATATATATATATATATATATATATATATATGAAAACGTAGCTAAATATGAAATGAAAATGAGAAAAATAATTCGGGATAAGATTTTTACTTGGTGTACAATATTTGAGTTTAGAAAATGCTCATAAATATGTTCAAGAATCTAC
Source organism: Larix kaempferi (assembly GCA_027924585.1). NCBI lineage: Eukaryota > Viridiplantae > Streptophyta > Pinopsida > Pinales > Pinaceae > Larix > Larix kaempferi. Next base: position 11,886,933 of record BSBM01000087.1, read on the forward strand.
TATACGAAAAATTTCAAACCTCGTTGAATTGTGACACCCAGTATCTAGCAAGACTTTTTAAAGAAACGAAACTTTGATTGCCTACAGAACTTGCATAACAGTTTCAAAAATAACTGCAATCAAGGATTTACCAATTAAAGTATTCTAAGTAGAAAGTTGGTAAGATATGTGCCTTTTGGATATGATGGATCAATAGGGTGATCAGTAGTTGCTCCAACTTGCTGAAGCACTGTAAATTTTTATCCTACCGAAGAAGTTGCTTTATGCCAGATCCAAAAAAAAACCTTAGAATAAAAATATGCAAACATGTAACTTAATTGGTACAACTTCTACAAATAGATTACACCAACACATTTCATCTATAATAATTTTCAGAACATATAGACTTGATGCCAGGAAAATGAGCATGGCTACCACTACATTTACACTAGAGTAGCACTATATATAAGGCAATTGAACTACAACATTAGTCCCACAACTATTAAAATTAACATTTTATGATTCTCAATGTGTTCGAAAGGTAAACTATTCAATCATCAATACATAATGCTTTCAAAATTGTGTTATATAAGCACATATATGTATTATAAAGATGCAAGCAATTGATTTGGGGAAGAAGTTATTCATCTCATGTTTCGAATTTTTTTCAACATCTTTAAAATCTGTTCCTAATAAATAGAAAGTTCAAAGGAAAAATGAAGCAGGGGCATCCAATCCCAAGGAAACGGTCGGGCATAACTGCCAGAAGATGCCCAAAGGACGGTCGGCGACCTCTAGGATAAAGGATGATGGTTGATAGAAGGTAGTTGATTCATGGGGTTTCCGATTGACTGAGGTCAATGGAAGACAATAAACGAATGCAACAAAATGGTCTAGAGTGATATAGACTAAAGGGAGAAAGTAGTCAGGAGTCAACAGCAATCGAGAAGAACAATCAACAGTAGATAGTTGACGAGTATTGGTCGAAATGGAGGCGAGTGAGAGTGACAACGTGAGTCACTTACAAAGGATGAATTCCTTCTTGCGAAAGAGAGGGACAGTTGGCCCAAATTGTCAATGAACGACCAAGAAAAAACTTCAGTTGAAAGACCAAGTTGTACTGGAGTCGAGGATAGTCAGGGGACTAGGCGAGTCGATGACAACGCTGATGTAAAGGCTGCTGACTACATTAGAGTGGTCGAAGGATGAAGAGGATGAATACCAAAACGTATTAAGGGATCAATAGTTGAGTTGCTAAGCTGGTTCAATGCAAGAAGAAGACCGGCCAGAGAAATGTTCAAGTGCATGAGAGGAAGGATCCGATGTAGCATGGTGATGACTAAGTTATATTCAACGACGAGATCAGCTATGGTTGAGAAAAAAAGAAGTGATGTCTAGTCATTGGATCAAATGCACTTGAAGGAAAGGCGATAGAAACTGAAGTTGCAGACGAAGTATCGAAAAGAAGATCGACATGCTTGGATGAGTGGAAGCAGACAGGTCAGAGTATAGTTTGTTCAATGGAATACTGACTAATCACAAGAGGATGAGTCAAAGATGTTTGACAAGGGAATTCTGACCAAGGGAATTGGAAACGACCACTAGTGTGGGAATACTAAGCTAGCAGTCAAAGCCAGGCAATCGAGCAGGAAGCTGTCAAAGTATGGTCAACAAGATGTGGAAATCAAAGGAGTTGAAAGTCGACGAGTGGTCAAGCATTCGAAAATGATGAAAACAGAAAAGGCCAAGCATGGATAATGGGGTGGACTGGTAGCTATAGAGACTAAGTCAAGTCGACGAGATAAGTTAGGAAAAGATGAGGTAAAAATGGTCTACGTGGCGAAGTGTAGACTTGTTGGAAGAGGATAGGTATAAGACCAAAAACTGTATCAAAATCAAGAGGCACAAAGTGAGAGAGGTGTAGAGGTCAAGGAAACATACCTATAGCCATTGTGGGTAGTTGAGGAAGTTAATGTCATTTAATAAGGTGGTTGATATTGAGCCATATGTCACCACAGGAGAAGGTTGTGCAGGCATGAATAGGAGCGCTAAAAATTGTAGGTCTACAGGATCAGGGAGAATTCGACGGATAGGGTAAGGACACCTCAGGGAAGCCAGACAGGGTGGACATCGAGAAAAAAAACATAACATAGTAGAAGAGTAGTATGAAGGAACAAAAGATAGAGAGATCAACAAATTGAGGAACGATAAAGAATTGATTGCAGAGACGATCACATAGAGAGAAAAACACAGATAGAGCAGAGATTACTCTTGTGTATTGTAACAGGATGAAGCCGACTTGTTTATTTGTTTGCATGTAATTTTGTAAATGATTCGAGTAATATAAGCCAAATTATTGGCATTTCGAGTTCACATCTAGTCTTTGTGAGTGCATTTGTGTGAATCTCTTAAGTTAGAGGGTCCAACCGACCTGCCTTGTGTCAGTTGGTATCATATCAGAAGCAGCTTGAAAGCAGGAGAGATCCCGATACCAACTTGTCTTGCATTATTTGGTATCAGAGGAGAAGCAACTTGAAAGCAGGAGAAACCCTGATACCAACTTGCCTTGCATTAGTTGTTATCAGAGCAGAAGCATCCTGAAAGTAGGAAAGATCCCGATACCATCTTTCCTAGTTTCAAGTGGTAGTAGAACATAAAAAGTCCTGTGAGCAGGAAAAGAATCATGAAAGCATGGAGAGCTTGCACATGCATGAACAACTCCAGCTGTGTTTGGGTATATTTGTGCACATGTGGTGAGTCCAATTGCGATTGGACAAAGGAGAGAAAATGCAGCTGTGGTTTGGTAGAGTTGTAGACCAAGGATCCAAAGAGTGGAAAAACACCAGCCATGGAATGCTTGGTGGAATTCCTACTAGAGAGAAGGAAGTTCCAATTAAAATATGGGATACTAGATAGAACTATTGAAGAAGGGAAGAAGAGAAATGGACTCAGTCGAGGGGTCTAGAAGAAATTCGCACAGTGTAAAGGTACAAAATTCCTAAGGTCGAGGGAGAATATGAACTTGATAAGGATATGTGATGTACTGAGAGAGGAAGTACTCAAAGTGGAAGCGTGGGAGGCTGCAGAAGGCATTGGAGAACCTTCCATCATAGAAAGGTTAATGAATACCCTAATGGCAGGGAAGAGAGTCTTCTCGATCCAAGAGATAGACAAGGTTCGACAACGGGTCGAGCGAAGAATGGAAGTTCTAAATAGGGTATGAACTGATGGATGCAGAGAGAAGTCTACACAATAAGAGGAGCTCAGTCAAGACCCGACCAAAGAGAAAGGGGCCGCAAAATGTTCTCCAGATGAATAATCAGACGAGAATAGCATCAACATGATGGAAGTGCAGCCGAATGAAAGGAATCTTGAGAAAGCGACGATTTCAGTCGAGGAAGCGATCGACGAGGTGAAGGAGAATGACGGACTTCACACAAGAGGGTATGAAGTGGAAGACAAAAATGCCGACGAAGATGTTTATGTGAATTCAGATGAGACTGAGGTATAAAGTGGCATGAATGTTGTTGCTGACATGGACAAAGACAATGGAGTAGTCATTGAGGAGAAAGGAAGGAAGAAGGAAAGTTTTCCAGTGAGCCTCATAGAGGAAAGGACTTTGTCTGACAAGTCGGAAGAGTACCTATGCATGGACATAGAGGAAAGGGTTGGCAAGAGTGCCATGAAGATCCTAGACGAGGAAGTAGATAACATGGACAGGAATCAATATCCATTGTCGGAAGAAGAGAAGCAAGTCGTAGAAAAAATTGCAGTGGAAGGTAATTCCGTGATGGCAGTAGTAAGTCTGTTGTAGATTAAGGAAGGAATTGCATTCAAGATGCAAGCCATCGAGTTTGAGTCGAAAAGATAAGTAGGAAAAATATCCCAAGAGAAATTTGGGATAGTCGAGGAGATGCCGACAAGGTTTCTAAGGACAAGAAACACCGCAAACAAGTCGACTCTAGGAATGAGTCTATTAAACATGTTGTTGCACTAAACAATGTCGACCGCAAAGACTAGATGGAACCGACAAGTTCTAGAACGGTTGAACATAAGATCGACAAGGGAAAGAAGAAAAAGTATGAGTACCAAGTTGAGGGCCATCCATGAGATTGGAACTGGACATGGGTTCCTAGTGGAGAATACAGTTGGCTGGAACAACTGTTGGAGTGGAGTTGTATGCTTCATCAAGATTGGCGAAGGGAATGGATGCTACCAATTCTGGAGTAGGAATTATGCCATGGTGGAAGCCATGAGGAATATTCTGACAAGGGATAAATTGATGAAATATGAACTAGATGGACCAATTTTCATTTGATCATAAGTACGACATCAAAGCTGATGGAAAATGCAGAAGGCTGAAACCCAGATGAAACTTTAGAACCGAGGATGTAGTTCTTTTCGTACCCTAGGAGTCTAATGCATGGGCATCCAAGCCTAAGGGAAATAATTGGGCATAACGAAAAAAAGACACGAAGAGGATGGTCAATGACCTCTAGGATAAAGGGCGATAGTCGACAAAAGTTAGTTGAGTCGTGCGGTTTTCGATCGACTAAGGTCGATGGATGACAATCAATCAATGTAACAAAATGGTCGAGAGTGATATCAAATAAAGGGAGAAAGTAGTCAGGAGTCGACAACGGCCTAGAAGAATATTCAACAGTAGACAATTGATGAGGATTGGTCAACATGGAGGCCAGGGAGAGTGAAAACATGAGTCACTTATAGAGGATGAATTCCTTTTGGTAGAAAAGAGAGGGAGAGTCGGCCCAAATGGTCAATTAATGGCCAAGAAGGGACCTCGATCGAAATACCAAGTTGTATCGAAGTCGAGGCTAGTTAGGGAACTAGGAGATTTGGTGAAGACGCCAATGCAAAGGATGTCGACTACATCAGAGTGGTCGAAGGTTGAAGATGACGAAGACCAAAAGGGATTAGAGGGATTGACGATTGAGTTGTTGAGCTTGTTCGATGCAAGAAGAAGACCCACCAGAGAAATGTTTGAGTGCATGAGAGCAAGGAGCCAATGTATCATGGTGACGATTGAGTTCTAGTCAAGGACAAGATCGGCTATGGTTGAGAAAGAAAGAAGTGATGTATAGTCATTGGATCAAATGCGACAGAAGGAAAGGTGACGAAAACTAAAGTTGCAGAATAAGTATCGAAAAGAGGATCGACGTGCTTGGCTAAGTGCAAGAAAACATGTCAAAGTATAGTTTGCTCAGCAGAATATCACTTGATCACAGGATGACGAGTCAAATATGATTGACAAGGGAAGTCTGACTCAAGGAATTCCCAACAACCACTGGTGCAGGAAGACTAGCTGTTAACATTTAATATGCTAAGACAGAAAATAGTAGCATTACATTCCATTTCACAATAATAGCATATACAGGATCACTAAAGAAACAACAAGCATAGCATAAACACAAGAGACAGAGATTTATCCTGGGAAACCCTCATGGGGTAGAAAACCCAGCAAAGCTTCCTCAATATAGATGACCAGCAATATACAAAGATGAAACCCTGAGACATGATCTCCTCCTCCACAATAGCATACCTCTCCTCCACAAGTGTGCTATCCTCAAGTGAGTGAGTGTGTCAAATGAGGAACACACCTCCTTTATTTATACACTACACTGACATGTATTTTACACAGGTACACGTAGGCTCGTATTTAACCAATGGGTTAAATACCCCACTACAACTGACTGGGCCGACCCCTCTAGGGTGGTTTAATAACCCTTTGACCCACATAACACATACAGGGCCGATCCCCACTAGGGAAGTCTAATAACCCGAGTTACCACATTCCGACGGAGGAATAAACATCTCCGGATATACAATAAGATCTTCACGGAGGAATGAAACATATCCAGAAAAATAAAGTACAAATATAATATTCTTTGAAGTTACAATATCTCAACACTCCCCCTTAACGAGAAGGATATTATAACAACATCTGCACGAGCAAGGAGTCATCAACATCATACATGATACATCTATAAATCATCGGAAGCTTTCTTCAATTTGTCTTCATCAGTAACTCAAACAGTTACTGGTATATCAATGTCAACATCATCACGATCATCGACATCGTCATCACACGATCATCAGCATCGTCATCACACGATCAGCAGCATCTTCATCACACGATCAGCATCGTCATCACACGATCAGCATCGTCATCACACGATCAGCAGCATCGTCATCACACGATCAGCAGCATCGTCATCACACGATCAGCAGCATTGTCAGCACATGATCAGCATCATCGTCATCACGATCAGCAGCATGATCAACAGCATCGTCATCACACGATCAGCAGCATCGTCATCAATACACATGATCCTTCCTTTTCAAATTTACTGGATCAATTTCATCACAATCATATTTAAGACTATCCTTCCTTTTGGAATTACTGGATTTACTGCCTAAGGATGATTAGTCCAACCACAATCATATTTAAGACTATCCTTCCTGGATTTACTGTCTAAGGATGATTAATCCAACCATAATCATATTTAACACTATCCTTCCTGGATTTACTGTCTAAGGATGATTAATCCAATCACAATCACATTTAAGACTATCCTTCCTGGATTTACTGTCTAAGGAAGATTAATCCAACCACAATCATATTTAAGACTGTCCTTCCTGGATTTACTGTCTAAGGATGATTAATCCAATCACAATCACATTTAAGACTATCCTTCCTGGATTTACTGTCTAAGGATGATTAATCCAACCACAATCATATTTAAGACTATCCTTCCTGGATTTATTGTCTAAGGATGATTAATCCAATCACAATCACATTTAACACTATCCTTCCTGGATTTACTGTCTAAGGATGATTAATCCAATCACAATCACATTTAAGACTATCCTACCTGGATTTACTGTCTAAGGATGATTAATCCAATCACAATCACATTTAAGACTATCCTTCCTGGATTTACTGTCTAAGGATGATTAATCCAATCACAATCACATTTAAGACTATCCTTCCTGGATTTACTGTCTCAGGATGATTAATCCAATCACGTGCATTTTGAACCAAGGTCCAGGGATGATGCAGTCCTATCCTCTATTCTCGGAGACACCTGTCTACGGCTCACTTTAGAACAGAAAGTCCAGGGATGATCCAATCCCCTTAAGTCCACCAAGGACTTCATTCTCGAAGACCTCACGTCTACGGCTCTCTTTAGGACTGAAAGTCTAGGGATGATCCAATCCCCTCAAGTCCACCAAGGACTTCATTCTCGAAGACCTCACGTCTACAGCTCTCTTTAGGACTGAAAGTCTAGGGATGATCCAATCCCCTCAAGTCCACCAAGGACTTCATTCTCGAAGACCTAATGTCTACGGCTCTCTTTAAGACTGAAAGTCCAGGGATGATCCAATCCCCTCAAGTCCACCAAGGACTTCATTCTCGGAGACCTCACGTCTATGGCTCTCTTTAGGACTGAAAGTACAGGGATGATCCAATCCCTTCAACTGTCCACTAAGGACTTCATTTTCGGGGACCATACGTCTACGGATCAATTCAGGGACTGAAGTCCAGGGATGATACAATCCCTACCTGTCCACTAAGGACTTCATTTTCGGAGACCATATGTCTACGGATCAATTCAGGGACCGAAGTCCAGGGATGATACAATCCCTACCTGTCCACTTAGGACTTCATTTTCGGATACCATACGTCTACAGATCAATTCAGGGACCGAAGTCCAGGGATGATACAATCCCTCTTCTTTCTCGGAGACACCTGTCTACGGCTAACTTTAGAACAAGTGTTCAAGGATGATACAATCCTCACATGTATTCTCATCAATACATCTATCATCAAAAGCATGTATTCTTACTAATACATCTAACATCAAAAGCATGTATAAGTAAAACTAAGTATTCTAAGCATAAGAGTCCTAAATATAAATATTTCTAAGTATCTAGGTGTAGAGAATAGGTTACCTCATCATCGACCTTGTTGTTCGATGAGACAATCTCATCATCAGTGACTATACTACTCCCCCTTTCGAGGAGGGTCCTTTGAGCTACACCAAGCCTGTCTCGAAAGTATTCAAATTTCACTCGAGACAGAGGCTTGGTTAGTATGTTGGTAACTTCTTCACTTGAGGTAGAGGTTTGGTTAGTACATCGGTAACCTGTTACAAATTCAAACTTTATAGTTCCTTTCTGCGTCATATCTTGTTAGATCCCTATGTTCTTTGACTTATCATGGAACACTGGATTCTATGTCATCTTGATACAACTCTATTTGTCACATAGGATCACAGTTGGTTCTATCTCTAAGTCAAACAATCCTGAAGACAAACTTCTTCACAACTAGCAGAGCAAGAAGCCATATATTCTGCTTGTGCTGAGAGCCACACTAGACTGCTTCCAGCTAAACCATGAGATCATGGCTAATCCCAGACAATAACATCCTCTTGATGTGTTCTTCTTGTCTGATACACTTTCTGCCCAATCAGCATCTGAGTAGCCATCTGAAGTCATGATCTCCAAGATAGCATAGATCAAAGTCTATCGTATCCTTTAGGTGCCTCATCACATGCTTTGCAACTATCAGGTGAACACATCTAGTTTCCACCAGATACTGACTCAAGGTGTTCACAACAAAGCATATATCTAACCTAGTATTCGTTAGACACATCAATGACTCAATAATTTGTCTGTACAGAGTTATATCCACTAACTCTAATGATTCATCTGCTAAGAACTTCAAGTTGGAATTCATGAGAGTGGCCATTCCAACACATCAAGTCCTTTTAATATTTCTCAGCATACTTTCCCTGGTTGAGAAAGATTCCTTCTGAGCCTTGCCATACTTCCAAACCTAGGAAGTAATGCATCAATATGAGATCTTTCATTTTTTCATTTCTGCAGCCATGTTCTTCTTTCTTTTCATGATCTGTTTCTCATTCCCTATCAGAAATATATCATCTAAATACAATAATAGTATGATCCATAACCTTAAGGTAAAAGTTAGGAACAACTTTACTTTTGGTAAAGCCCAAGCTTATCAAGAAACTGTCAATTTTCCTTTGAGACTGAACATCATTCACACTCTGCATTGAATGATCTTGTGCCATCTCTCGTTAGATGGGTCTACTAAAATGAGCCTCAATATCATTCGGACTCTGTGGTGAGTTCCTTCTTGCATCCAAGTCATCTGTGTATAGAAACCATATTCAACCTTGTCGCAAGGATTGAGATCCACATCACTCATGGTGATCATTAAGCTCATCAATTGATTATTGATCCTAGGTACCCATACAGAACCTGATTCACACTTCTTCTTTAATTACACCATACTTGGAGCAAACATCTTGTCATGATTCTCTTCCCCTTTCTAAGAGAATCTTCTAGCCATGAGCCTTCTATATTTTGTTTGATTTGTAAATCTTCTTGTTTGAACATCCATCACTTGTACGGTGTCCATCATTCTTCATGACCTTTCCTACAAATCAAAATTAAGTACATGATTAGTAATACTTCATAATCATCAAATCATATTGACATGATAACCTATTATGCATACAGATATCATTTACATAGTTATGCAACTAATTTGACCAATACTTTGGCACAACACTTTCCCATATCCTGTATGCATACAGTGGCTATCTAGATGCCTTCCATCTCTACCAGAACATACTATCGAGAGTGTGCACAGCTCTCAACATGTCAGCAAAGAGGTTTCATTCTAGATAAGCAACAATGGAATGTTTGTCCAACTTACTAATCATATGCACATTAGTAGTATACTATTCAATGCTCTATGAATCATCATATATTCTAGGAATACAAATATGCATACAACCTATTACAGGCAATATCATTACTATTTCAAATAACAACTCAAATACTTATCTTTTATGTTTGTGTGGTTGCCTCCCGCTTGATCTTCTGTATGTCTTTTGAACTTCTATTCATTCTGTACCACTGTGCATGCTCAAGAGTCATACTCATGATCTCATACACAAACATACACTCATTAGTATATTCTAAATGCTATCAAAACATTATAGTTCTAAATAATCTTGAAAATGTATAGTCATGATTATAGATAATAAACATTAGTGTTCAAGATTTCAGGGAAGCCTTCTTTTACTCATGCATATCATCAATCATAATATGCATAATCCCTTGATTACTAACTTTATGAATAAGCATATCTAATCATAGCAAGTATACTTATATAAGGAATACAAACACAAGGTAAGATTCATAGGAAACATAGCTGGGTTAGTATATCTGTTTAACATACCCAATCAATATCTTCTTTGTTCTCTTCAATGATTTAGATATCCTGTGCTGGAACCTACATATCTCATAGGTTAAGCATAATAAAACAAACTCATAAATACCTCATAAGTAAAACCTCTATGTGATCAAAGATTATGTAGGAGTCTTTGTCTTCATGTTGTCATGGTCATGGAACTTGATTTGTCTTTCGTGATGTACCTGAATCTTGTTAGCAGACAACATAAACCTCATACAATACCACAGTGTATTAGTGCAATCATATAGCCCTAAACAATGAATGTCTTCGATCATTCACATGCCTTCATACTGTTATTAGGTTGATAAGATAGTTTAATCAAGATTGTACTAATAAATAAAATGAAGACAAACACATTATGAACTTAATCAAGAATCAGATTTCAAGACATACCTGAAACTCCTTAAGTCATACCTGTCGAGACTTCTTGTAGTCTTCTTATGTAAGGCCTTAGCCTCAACTCCCCCTGAAACTTGATCTGGAGCTTGATTAGGGTTTGCTAGAGAAACCCTAAAAATTCAATCTTTGACTTTCACACTTCTGAATGGATGAAAGAATATGTCTTGCTGAGCTGATCAAACTGGCATACTTCAATTTGTAAACTCCAAAATTTGACCCCTCAAAATTGCCTTCGAAACTTCTGTATCTTCTGGACAGGAACCCGAACTAGGGTATGATGAAGCCCGCCCTTCTGTCCAATCAAAAGGTTCGATCCAAGGCTCTAAACTCTTATTTTTCTAAGGAGCTTCTAGCCGTGGTTACAGACTTCAAAAATTCCAACTTTTGCTGAAGCCCTAATTTTCCATCTTTCTGATCAAAATCCCGAACTAGGGTTTGATCAAGCCCGGTCTTCTACCCAACCAAAAAATTCGATCTTGGTCTCTAAATTTCGATTTTCCTGAGTAGCATTCAGCCATGGATTCTGATTCCAAAAATTCTAACTTTCTCCGAAACCCTAAATTCCGGAAGCCATGAATAAAGGTGCTCCAAAAATAATTATGTTTTGACAGAAATATGTACCTGATTGTTTCTGCTATAACTCTGAAATTTTTGCTCCATAGGGTCTGAAAACATTATTTGCAGTAGTGTGACCTGTCATCTTTCCATCCTGACAGGTCTGACCTCGATTGGATTTTCTGAGAGAGAGTTATGCCAAGTGTCGCAATGTGACCTGTTTATGGGATAAAACAGAAGAGCAAACTTGTACGGCATGCCACGTGTCACTGTTTGAAATTCGGCCTCTAAAAACTTCTCTTGAGATAGCTCGACCTGTTATTTTTCCATCCTGACAGGTCTGACCTCAATTGGACTCTCTGAGAGAGAGTTATGGCAAGTGTCGCAACGTGACCTGTTTATGGGATAAAACAAGAGAGCGACCTTGTACGGCGTGACACGTGTCACTGGTTCAACTTCGGCCTCTAAAAACGTTTCCTGAGATATTATAGTCTGTGTAATACCTATCACTTTTTACGAAATTTCATTTGGAGCTTCCTAGCCCAAGTTATGACCTTTTTTCCAAGGTCACCTGATTTTGACTGAGATCTGGAAGAGGCAGAAACCCTAACTTGTACTGATCATAACTCATAAAGTACAACGAATATGAGGGTGCCCTTTGGACACAAGGTACCTGGGGATGTTATCTCCAACCTGTAAACCTTTCAGACCCTGAACCTTCGCATAAATGGATTTATAGCGAAAGTTCCACGATGACTGGTTTTTGCTATGTAAAACCCTAACCTTCAAATTGTCGTAAGTGCCATACCTTGCCTTCATTCAGGTTGGCTCTGATACCATGTTAAGATTTAATATGCAAAGATAGAAAATAGCATCATTACATTCCATTTCACAATAATAGCATATACAGGATCACTGAAGAAACAACAAGCATAGCATAAACACAAGAGACAGAGATTTATCCTGGGAAACACTCATGGGGTAGAAAACCCAGCAAAGCTTCCTCAATATAGATGACCAGCAATATACAAAGATGAAACCCTGGGACATGATCTCCTCCTCCACAAGAGTAGACCTCTCCTCCACAAGTGCGCTATCCCCAAGTGAGTGAGTGTGTCAAATGAGGAACACACCTCCTTTATTTATACACTACACTGACATGTATTTTACACAGGTACACGTAGGCTCGTATTTAACCAATGGGTTAAATACCCCACTACAACTGACTGGGCCGACCCCTCTAGGGTGGTCTAATAACCCTTTGACCCACATAACACATACAGGGCCGACCCCCACTAGGGAAGTCTAATAACCCGAGTTACCACATTCCGATGGAGGAATAATATCTCCGGATATACAATAAGATCTTCATGGAGGAATGAAACATCTCCAGAATAATAAAGTACAAATATAATACTCTTTGAAGTTACAATATCTCAACACTCCCCCTTAACGAGAAGGATATTATAACAACATCTGCACGAGCAAGGAGTCATCAACATCATACATGATACATCTATAAATCATCAGAAGCTTTCTTCAATTTGTCTTCATCAGTAACTCAAAGAGTTACTGGTATATCAATGTCAACATCATCACAATCATCGGCATCATCATCACACGATCATCAGCATCGTCATCACACGATCAGCAGCATCGTCATCACACGATCAGCATCATCATCACGCGATCAGCAGCATCGTCATCACACGATCAACAGCATCGTCATCACACGATCAGCAGCATCGTCATCACACGATCAGCAGCACGATCAACAGCATCGTCATCAATACACATGATCCTTCCTTTTCAAATTTACTGGATCAATTTCATCACAATCATATTTAAGACTATCCTTCCTTTCGGAATTACTGGATTTACTGCCTAAGGATGATTAGTCCAACCACAATCATATTTAAGACTATCATTCCTGGATTTACTGTCTAAGGATGATTAATCCAACCATAATCATATTTAACACTATCCTTCCTGGATTTACTGTCTAAGGATGATTAATCCAATCACAATCACATTTAAGACTATCCTTCCTGGATTTACTGTCTAAGGATGATTAATCCAATCACAATCACATTTAAGACTATCCTTCCTGGATTTACTGTCTAAGGATGATTAATCCAACCACAATCATATTTAAGACTATCCTTCCTGGATTTACTCTCTAAGGATGATTCATCCAATCACAATCACATTTAAGACTATCCTTCCTGGATTTACTGTCTAAGGATGATTAATCCAATCACAATCACATTTAAGACTATCCTACCTGGATTTACTGTCTAAGGATGATTAATCCAATCACAATCACATTTAAGACTATCCTTCCTGGATTTATTGTCTAAGGATGATTAATCCAATCACAATCACATTTAAGACTATCCTTCCTGGATTTACTGTCTAAGGATGATTAATCCAATCACAATCACATTTAAGACTATCCTTCCTGGATTTACTGTCTAAGGATGATTAATCCAATCATGTGCATTTTGAGCCAAGGTCCAGGGACGATGTAGTCCTAGCCTCTATTCTCGGAAACACCTGTCTACGGCTCACTTTAGAACTGAAAGTCCAGGGATGATCCAATCCCCTTAAGTCCACCAAGGACTTCATTCTCGAAGACCTCACGTCTACGGCTCTCTTTAGGACTGAAAGTCCAGGCATGATCCAATCCCCTCAAGTCCACCAAGGACTTCATTCTCGAAGACCTCACGTCTACGGCTCTCTTTAGGACTGAAAGTCCAGGGATGATCCAATACCTTCAAGTCCACCAAGGACTTCATTCTCGAAGACCTCATGTCTACGGCTCTCTTTAGGACTGAAAGTCCAGGGATGATCCAATCCCCTCAAGTCCACCAAGGACTTCATTCTTGGAGACCTCACGTCTACGGCTCTCTTTAGGACTGAAAGTACAAGGATGATCCAATCCCCTCAACTGTCCACTAAGGACTTCATTTTCGGGGACCATATGTCTACGGATCAATTCAGAGACCGAAGTCCAGGGATGATACAATCCCTACCTGTCCACTAAGGACTTCATTTTCGGAGACCATACGTCTACGGATCAATTCAGGGACTGAAGTCTAGGGATGATACAATCCCTCTTCTTTCTCGGAGACACCTATCTACGGCTCACTTTAGAACAAGTGTTCAAGGATGATACAATCCTCACATGTATTCTCATCAATACATCTATCATCAAAAGCATGTATTCTTACTAATACATCTAACATCAAAAGCATGTATAAGTAAAACTAAGTATTCTAAGCATAAGAGTCCTAAATATAAATATTTCTAAGTATCTAGGTGTAGAGAACAGGTTACCTCATCATCGACCTTGTTGTTCGATGAGACAATCTCATCATCAGTGACTATACTACTCCCCCTTTCGAGGAGGGTCCTTTGAGCTACACCAAGCTTGTCTCGAAAGTATTCAAATTTCACTCGAGACAGAGGCTTGGTTAGTATGTTGGTAACTTCTTCACTTGAGGTAGAGGTTTGGTTAGTACATCGATAACCTGTTACAAATTCAAACTTTATAGTTCCTTTCTGCGTCATATCTTGTTAGATCCCTATGTTCTTTGACTTATCATGGAACACTGGATTCTATGTCATCTTGATACAACTCTATTTGTCACATAAGATCACAGTTGGTTCTATCTCTAAGTAAAACAATCCTGAAGCCAAACTTCTTCACAACTAGCAGAGCAAGCAGCCATATATTCTGCTTGTGCTGAGAGCCACACTAGACTGCTTCCAGATAAACCATGAGATCATGGCTTATCCCAGACAATAACATCCTCTTGATGTGTTCTTCTTGTCTGATACACTTTTTGCCCAATCAGCATCTGAGTAGCCATCGGAAGTCATGATCTCCAAGATAGCACAGATCAAAGTCTATCGTATCCTTTAGGTGCCTCATCACATGCTTTGCAACTATCAGGTGAACACATCTAGTTTCCACTAGATACTGACTCAAGGTGTTCACAACAAAGCATATATCTAACCTAGTATTCGTTAGACACATCAATGACTCAATAATTTGTCTGTACAGAGTTATATCCACTAACTCTAATGATTCATCTACTAAGAACTTCAAGTTGGAATTCATGAGAGTGGCCATTCCAACACATCAAGTCCTTTTAATATTTCTCAGCATACTTTCCCTGGGTGGGAAAGATTCCTTCTGAGCCTTTCCATACTTCCAGACCTAGGAAGTAATGCATCAATATGAGATCTTTCATTTTTTCATTTCTGCAGCCATCTTCTTCTTTCTTTTCATGATCTGTTTCTCATTCCCTATCAGAAATATATCATCTAAATACAATAATAGTATGATCCATAACCTTAAGGTAAAAGTTAGGAACAACTTTACTTTTGGTAAAGCCCAAGCTTATCAAGAAACTGTCAATTTTCCTTTGAGACTGAACATCATTCACACTCTGCATTGAATGATCTTGTGCCATCTCTCGTTAGATGGGTCTACTAAAATGAGCCTCAATATCATTCGGACTCTGTGGTGAGTTCCTTCTTGCATCCAAGTCATCTGTGTATAGAAACCATATTCAACCTTGTCGCAAGGATTGAGATCCACATCACTCATGGTGATCATTAAGCTCATCAATTGATTATTGATCCTAGGTACCCATACAGAACCTGATTCACACTTCTTCTTTAATTACACCATACTTGGAGCAAACATCTTGTCATGATTCTCTTCCCCTTTCTAAGAGAATCTTCTAGCCATGAGCCTTCTATATTTTGTTTGATTTGTAAATCTTCTTGTTTGAACATCCATCACTTGTACGGTGTCCATCATTCTTCATGACCTTTCCTACAAATCAAAATTAAGTACATGATTAGTAATACTTCATAATCATCAAATCATATTGACATGATAACCTATTATGCATACAGATATCATTTACATAGTTATGCAACTAATTTGACCAATACTTTGGCACAACACTTTCCCATATCCTGTATGCATACAGTGGCTATCTAGATGCCTTCCATCTCTACCAGAACATACTATCGAGAGTGTGCACAGCTCTCAACATGTCAGCAAAGAGGTTTCATTCTAGACAAGCAACAATGGAATGTTTCTCCAACTTACTAATCATATGCACATTAGTAGTATATTGTTCAATGCTCTATGAATCATCATATATTCTAGGAATACAAATATGCATACAACCTATTACAGGAAATATCATTACTATTTCAAATAACAACTCAAATACTTATCTTTTATGTTTGTGTGGTTGCCTCCTGCTTGATCTTCTGTATGTCTTTTGAACTTCTATTCATTATGTACCACTGTGCATGCTCAAGAGTCATACTCATGATCTCATACACAAACATACACTCATTAGTATATTCTAAATGCTATCAAAACATTATAGTTCTAAATAATCTTGAAAATGTATAGTCATGATTATAGATAATAAACATTAGTGTTCAAGATTTCAGGGAAGCCTTCTTTTACTCATGCATATCATCAATCATAATATGCATAATCCCTTGATTAATAACTTTATGAATAAGCATATCTAATCATACCAAGTATACTTATATAAGGAATACTAACACAAGGTAAGATTCATAGGAAACATAGCTGGGTTAGTATATCTGTTTAACATACCCAATCAATATCTTCTTTGTTCTCTTCAATGATTTAGAGATCCTGTGCTGGAACCTACATATCTCATAGGTTAAGCATAATAAAACAAACTCATAAATACCTCATAAGTAAAACCTCTATGTGATCAAAGATTATGTAGGAGTCTTTGTCTTCATGTTGTCATGGTCATGGAACTTGATTTGTCTTTCGTGATGTACCTGAATCTTGTTAGCAGACAACATCAGCCTCATACAATACCACAGTGTATTAGTGCAATAATATAGCCCTAAATAATGAATGTCTTCGATCATTCACATGCATTCATACTGTTATTAGGGTGATAAGATAGTTTAATCAAGATTGTACTACTAAATAATATGAAGACAAACACATTATGAACTCAATCAAGAATCAGATTTCAAGACATACCTGAACCTCCTTAAGTCATACCTGTCGAGACTTCTTGTAGTCTTCTTATGTAAGGCCTTAGCCTCAACTCCCCCTAAAACTTGATCTGGAGCTTGATTAGGGTTTGCTAGAGAAACCCTAAAAATTCAATCTTTGACTTTCACACTTCTGAATGGATGAAAGAATATGTCTTGCTGAGCTGATCAAATTGGCATACTTCAATTTGTAAACTCCAAAATTTGACCCCTCAAAATTGCCTTCGAAACTTCTCGATCTTCTAGACAGGAACCCGAACTAGGGTATGATGAAGCCCGCCCTTCTGTCCTATCAAAAGGTTCGATCCAAGGCTCTAAACTCTTATTTTTCTAAGGAGCTTCTAGCCATGGTTACAGACTTCAAAAATTCCAACTTTTGCTGAAGCTCTAATTTTCTATCTTTCTCATCAAAATCCCGAACTAGGGTTTGATCAAGCCCGGTCTTCTACCCAACCAAAAAATTTGATCTTGGTCTCTAAATTTAAATTTTTCTCAGTAGCATTCAGCCATGGATTCCGATTCCAAAAATTCTAACTTTCTCCGAAACCCTAAATTCCGGAAGCCATGAAGAAAGGTGCTCCAAAAATAATTCTGTTTTGACATAAATATGTACCTGATTATTTCTGCTATAACTCTGAAATTTTTGCTCCACAGGGTCTAAAAAAATTTTCTGCAGTAGCCTGACCTGTCATCTTTCCATCCTGACAAGTCTGACCTCAATTGGATTTTCTGAGAGAGAGTTATGCCAAGTGTCGCAACGTGACCTGTTTATGGGATGAAACAAAAGAGCGAACTTGTACGGAATGCCACGTGTCATTGTTTGAACTTCGGCCTCTAAAAATTTTTCCTAAGATAGATCGACCTGTTATCTTTCCATCCTGACAGGTCTGACCTCAATTGGACTCTCTGAGAGAGAGTTATGCCAAGTGTCGCAACGTGACCTGTTTATGGGATAAAATAGGAGAGCGAACTTGTACGGCATTACACGTGTCACTGGTTCACCTTCGGCCTCTGAAAACATTGCTTGAGATAGTACAGTCTGTGTACTACCTGTCACTTTTTACGAAATTTCATTTGGAGCTTCCTAGCCCAAGTTATGACCTTTTTGCCAAGGTCACCTGATTTTGACTGAGATCTGGAAGAGGCAGAAACCCTAACTTGTACTGATCATAACTCCTAAAGTACAACGAATCTGAGGGTTCCCTTTGGACACAAGGTACCTGGGGATGTTATCTCCGACCTGTAAACTTTTCAGACCCTGAACCTTCGCATAAATGGATTTATAGCGAAAGTTCCACGATGACTGGTTTTTGCTATGTAAAACCCTAACCTTCAAATTGTCGTAAGTAAAGCAAGTGTCGTAAGGGCCATACCTTGCCTTCCTTCAGGTTAGCTCTGATATCATGTTAATATTTAATATGCTAAGACAGAAAATAGCATCATTACATTCCATTTCACAATAATAGCATATACAGGATCACTGAAGAAACAACAAGCATAGCATAAACACAAGAGACAAAGATTTATCCTGGGAAACCCTCATGGGGTAGAAAACCCAGCAAAGCTTCCTCAATATAGATGACCAGCAATATACAAAGATGAAACCCTGAGACATGATCTCCTCCTCCACAATAGCAGACCTCTCCTCCACAAGTGCGCTATCCTCAAGTGAGTGAGTGTGTCAAATGAGGAACACACCTCCTTTATTTATACACTACACTGACATGTATTTTACACAGGTACATGTAGGCTCGTATTTAACCAATGGTTTAAATACCCCACTACAACTGACTGGGCCGACCCCTCTAGGGTGGTCTAATAACCCTTTGACCCACATAACACATACAGGGCCGAGCCCCACTAGGGAAGTCTAATAACCTGAGTTACCACATTCCGACGGAGGAATAAACATCTCCGGATATACAATAAGATCTTCACGGAGGAATGAAACATCTCCGGAATAATAAAGTACAAATATAATATTCTTTGAAGTTACAATATCTCAACACTAGCAAGTGAGTAGGAAGCTATCGAGGTATGGTCAACAAGACGTGGAATTCAAAGGATTCAAAATTCGACGAGTGGTCGACCATTCGACCCCCAAAAAAATCAAATTCTAAGCGTGGACGATGGGGCAGACCAACAGTCGTAGAGACTAAGTGAAGTCGACGAGATCATTCAGGAACCGATGAGGTAAAAATGGTCTACATGGTGAAGTGCAGACTAGTTGGAAGAGGACAGTGATACGACCAAGAACTTTAGCAAATTCAAGATGCATAGAGTAAGAGAGGTGCAAAGGTCAAGGAAAAATACCTACAACCATTGTGGGTAGTTGAGGAAGTTAATGGTAGTTAAGAAGGTGGTTGAGATCGAGCCATATGTCACCACAGGAGAAGGTTGTGCAAGCACGAACAAGGGTGCTAACAACTGCATGTTTGTAGGATCAAGGATAGTTTGGCAGATAGGGTAAGGACAACTCGGGGAAGCTAGACAGGGTGTACCTTGAGAGCAGCAACATAACAAAGTAGAAGAGCGATGTGAAGGCACAAAAGATAAAGAGATCAAAAAATAAAGGAATGATTGAGAATCGATTGCAGAGAGGATCACAAAGAGAGAAAAACATAGACATAGTAGAGATTACTCCTATGTATTGTAACAGTATGAGGCTGACTTTTTTAATTGTTTGCATGTAATTTTGTAAATGATTCAAGTAATAGAAGCCAACTTCTTGGCATTTTGAGTTCACATCTAGTTTTTTTGAGCACATTTGTTTGAATATCTTAAGCAAGAGGGTCCGACCGACCTGCTTTGCATAAAAAAAGTAGGTCCACCCAAGAAAAAAAGACCTTTCTGATGCAACTGCATAAAATGGACAAAACATGACCAACCTTCTCAAGTCAATATTTGTCTTAAATTTGAACCTTAAACCAAAACAATACAAAACTATTTAAGTTTGTTCAAGCAGGTTTATAAAACTAACTCAGTGAAATCAAATCATCTACATGTACTCAAGTCATATTTTCTTAGCTTTAGAGCATTACTTTATTGTACTTTATCCATCTTGCTTTAATTATAAGTCCTTTTTTCACACTCCCACTATGTATCCACGCTATTGTACTCGAAAATCTCACCAACCTACTTTTGTGGTAATTTGTTGGACATTAGTAAAATTATTTTGACTTATACAATTACCTTGATCAAATTAAATCAATAGCTTTAAGAACAATGCAACTGCACAATTTTTATATATTTAAGCATTTGGATTTACAAAGAATAAATTTTTTACATCAATGTCCACAAATACCAAAAGGGATTCATGTATTCATTCATTTTCATGCAGTGAATAATTAAAAAAGGATAATTGCATTCAAGATGATTTAGTCTCAACATTTTGATTCCCTCCCAAGAATCACCATCAGGAGATAGTCGAAATTCCAACTATCTTCCGAAGATGACCCTTGAGAAGGTTCAAAACTTTGAGAATAAATCATATCAAACATGGCTCTCCTCCTTTCATTAAAAATAATCTAAGTAATCAATAAATGTTCTCTATATGCAACTTATGTGTTTGTGTGCAAATATTAAACATTGGAGTGACCAACATGATAATAAAATTTGGGATATGATTTGTTTAGCATCTTGGAATATATTCTACCTATTCACTACTTGTAACCTTTTGATGACATCATTTTTAAACTTGCAAACAACCAAAATGTTCCCACATACATTGTATGGAACCTTTTAATGACATCATTTTTTCTGGTTTAAAAGAAATTTCATTTCGAAATTTCATATATATATCAGATGGAATAAATTGTTGGAAATTCTTTGAATACTTCTCTATGATTCCTGGATAGAAAAAATGATAAACAGTTGGTGATGAAATCAAAACAACTAAGGCAATCTAGTCAAAAGAAAACAATGGTGCTTTTTATCTAACCAAGAGTAATGGTCCTTTACAAGAAACCCATAAAACCTCTGAAATAGAAACTAATGCAATAGTTGTAGCAGAAACGTTATATGCTATCCAATCACACAGAGTTCTACCAATTTAGCAGATAATTTTAGTCTTCAAGAGGTACAGGAATGGTTTTTGAAGCCTTTGCAAAGTATCAAAACACAGATGAAGGCATGGAGAGGGTCAAGGCTTCTATTGTAAAAGAACAATGTTCACATGGTGCGCAAGTTGCCACAACAAAAGAATATATACATAGCACTAACGAATTGAATGATGGATCTTTTCAAGGAACAATATAAGATAATTTATTTCACCAAAAATCCATTCACATGGTATCATCTTGGATCAAAAGTGAGTACTTGAATTGACAAAATAATGATGTTTATTGAAGGTTTTTTCAAGTCAAATCCCAGAGAGCGAATTCATTCAAACATCAAGGCATGAACCACATGGGACCCTCATCTCATTGTAACTTCTTCAGATATGCCTGGTTATACCACATGTGTCTTGCAATAGCAAAATTTAGAGTTTGATACAATAGGTTTAAATTCTTGTCAATGTTTGTAGTAATCTTCTTCATGGGAAGGAAGATATGGTGGAGTTCGTTCAAGCAGCAAATTCTACATTAGTGTTTCTTGTAAATCATTTATTCTCGAGAGCTACAAACAAGAAGAAATTTGAATTGGAGGAAGAGTCACAAAGTGTCACTGAATCAGAGGTCTATGGAACAAGTATCCTAGAGTCAAAATGAATCTTTGGTTTTAATATCAAATATTCTTCGTACTGACTCAAATATCCCTATTGTCACGGTTATAATTGTTACGTCGATCACAACATTTTCGATGGTTCTTATAATGCAAGTTGTCTTAAGGAGTAATTGGCTGCTAGATTTACTATTTAAAGGTCTCTTTTGATCATTGAGATGAGATTCGACCATCTATCAGGATAAGAGGTTTCTATGTATTCCTTTTGATCTGTTTGAACTCTATCAAAGTTTCAGTAAAATAAAGCTTGAATTAGGTTTAGCGGGACTAAATTTCAATGCAAAAAGTGATGGATGAAATAGATATGAAAAATCGAGAAATGCCTTTGGAAAATACTGCCCTGTTAGAATTTAACAATATGGGCCATAGATACTGGTGCCAAAATTAGTGGAGTTTTTCAATAATTTCTCTAAAAGAGAAAATGGGTCATACAATTTCCAAAGACAAATGTTGTGGAGCACTCTTGTTGGTTGGTAGTATGCTTGTAGACCTGTACACCAAAAGCAAAAATATAGAGATTGCACTTTGGAAAAAAAATGCATCAATGAGAAAATGTCTCTTATATTCCTAGTCACTTTCACAAATTGGTGATGGAGTTCAAGATTATCTCTAAACATTGGAACTCCAAATACAACTAATTTCTATTTTTGTTGCAAATCCATATCCAACCAATTTCTATTTGAGTTGTAGCCTTTCCCATGTTTCCAACTAAAATATGATTCTTCTCTCTCTAATTCTCTTCGGGTCTTGGTTCTGTAAATTTTTGATGGGGCTTCACCATAGTTGTACTTTCACTTCACCATTGCTTATAGTTCAATATGGTCCACAACTAGGGGAGTAAGCTACATCACTACTGGCACGTAATGCACATACTGGCTTTTCCAGCATGTGATCATTGCATTTCAACATGAACATAATCAAATATTTAATCCAAATGAACTTAAAATTTAATGATCAGTGCTTGTTGTTACTAGTTTGATAATGGTTGAAGGTACTTCAATTATTTTCACTATGGAACACCAGAACTAGCAGTCCTAGACATACTTGAAACAAAAATTGCAGAAGAAAAGGAGGAACCATCCTCCCATGGTGTTTCTTTGGAACAACTATGAAACAATCTACTTGAAAAATGCTAACCTTGTGTTAGATGCCCAATTCTTTTGGGAAAAATGATGTTTTGAATTATCAGAGACTCTCAACCTATTAGTGTCCTTAGAAACTCCAGAATTCTTCTCCTCTGATTCATTGTATTGCTCAAAGACTTCTCTTTGGTTATTATTAACAATATGATCAAGAACATAGAAGGGAAATACCTTGACACCAGTTGAATAGGCTGGTTCTATTACAGAATCAAATGAGGACAACTTCACACCCTGTTGGCTCAAATAAGGTCTTTGGGAAAAGTGACTTTTAAAAGTTTTGGGTAGGTGAGAACAAGTAACAAGAGGCTCTGTGTTACCTTGACCTGAAATTTGTTTAAGTATATTATTAGGCTTAACAGTTGGGCTGAATAAGTCTAAACTTTTTGATGCTATAATAGAAATTTTGGGATGCTTCAAAGCAACAAAAACTGAATCTGAAAGATATTTTCTGTTGAAAGGTTTTGGAGGTAATGCCTCAGGAACATCTTCCTTCACCAAAGATAACGAGAAAAATACTATTTGGTGTCTGACTTTCAATAAGCTATATTTGAAACTGTAGCTATTACCTAACATGAATTGTACACATATATAATTATTATTTTGTTTTATATTTTTACTATATATTGTTTTTACATCCATCTCTTCAGCATATACTTGGTTTGAATGTTGTCATCTTACTTTTATTTCTTTCGTCGCACATGCTAATTCGTTTGAACTAGCAAAGAATTATTTTAAGCATTGATAAAACTCAAGATGCAAACCTGGATTTTCAGCGTCCTAAAATACTATGGTGTTAATACTCAAAATTCTAGCTAGTAATAAACATGGAGGTTTGCACCTAGTCATTTACTCTATGCATATTATCTCCAAGGTTAACATGGAACCTTGGATCTATGCTAGTTTAAATACGGTATGTGTGATCGTCTCCCCATCTAGGTTTGTAGACAAGCACTACAATTAATCTTTTAAAGTTCACCTATGCACAAACTATCACTTGTTTATATTTTGAAAAGTTTGCAATCACATACATATTCATCACAAAAGGAGATTTGGGTCCCTCAGGATGATACTTTGAAAATTCCAGCAGTCGCATATGGAATTTTTTTCTCACAGTTGCAGTGGGGTTAATTCTACACTCTCCCTCTTTCTGGGACTCTAATGCAATGGGACAAAGTGTGACAAGAAAATATCGCTTCAAGCAGACTGAATCTGTATCTTTTACCAAAATATTTTCTACCTCAATTGCTTCATTCAACAGGTACTTGATTTGTGCTAGATGACTATAATTAAATTGCCTGATGATATGAAGAGGATAGGTATGCTTCAGAACATATAC
Organism: Larix kaempferi; assembly: GCA_027924585.1. Taxonomy (NCBI): domain Eukaryota; kingdom Viridiplantae; phylum Streptophyta; class Pinopsida; order Pinales; family Pinaceae; genus Larix; species Larix kaempferi. Next base: position 11,911,456 of record BSBM01000087.1, read on the forward strand.
TATATGGAATTTTCTTCAATTTTACAGCATTGCAGATCCCCTTTTATACGAAGGAGGAGAAAGTGATGTGAATTAAGGTTTCTACATGCACACATTCATGTCATTTGTTCAACTCTTGGGCATATATTGTTGAAGGTGCAGATTTGTTTATGGTGTTTGAGCATCCTGATGGAGATCTCCATACGATTGAAACTCTCTCTCTAGGAATCCTAGTTCTGGTGTCCCATCTTCGGCTCCACATTATGATTTATCCATGCTACTTTTCCACACTAATAACTCTTCAATAGATCTAATATCGGAGATGTAAACACAACACTACGATTAGTTTGACAACACCACCTAATCAAACTCAAAGATCCAGATCGTCACAAGTATATCTGAGCTTGTTTTGTTCCACGTTGTATGCTACCACAGTTATTTTAACACTCTCTTGACAGATCCATGGATCTCACTTAATTCACATAAAAATGGAATGGGCAGCTGTTAGCAAAGATCAAAAAATCATTAACAAAATGAATGATTGGATTAACAAAACTAATACATGATCCCGTTGAAGTATGGAGGGTATTTGTATTATGGAACTGCATTCCTATCCATATCACCCACAAAGAATATCGATGCACAACAACACAGAGTATGAATACTCCATTTTTTTCTTTATTCCATCTACACCACACTAACCTCGACTACAGGTTACAATACTCTGTTTAAATCTTAATAAATATTTTAATATCCTAAACAGAAACAGACCGCCATTTACAGAAATAGACCCCAAAAGAAATATTCACGGCAACAAAAACATCATTGTTTGACGAGGATCAAGGCAAAAGGCCGAAGATACTTACTCATAAAGAATTGGGGCATGCATGGCTGCAAATGATGGTTGCTAACAGTCTGTTGAGGGAGAAACAATAAACTATACCAAAAGCCACTCAATCACCGCCGATTTCGAAAATGATCCCGTCAACAAGCTAAGAATAATGAAAGCTTCGAGTATATATAGGTATTAGAAGCCAAAATGGTACTTAACAAGAACTCTTGAATTATACACAATTCGATTTAGAGCCGCTAAAACCCCTGTGAGCAACTAAAGCAAGAAAAAAGCAGAAATCTATGAAGATTTAAGACTGATTCCGGGTTTGAATATTTTTAAATGGGTTTTATAAGGATTTTAAGTTTTAATGCTTTTTCTTCTAAGAGATCTACATGCAAAGATATTTTAGAGAGGCTAACCACTAAATAAAATAGTTTTTGTTTAGCGAAGTTATCATCAAGATTGTTAAATATTTTTACCTAGACTTGATTACTTATTCATGATTTTGTGGGAATTACACCTTGATGGATATGACCTAACATGTTTTATTTGTTGCTAAATTATCCAAAAACAATTATTGAACATGTTCACAATGAAACAATTCCATATTTGTGTAACTAAATCCATCCTACGGATAGTTAGACCTTCTACAAAGATCAAAATAAGCTCCTACAAGTTCAATCTAAGACAGCATCAAAAGAAATAGTTATCTACTTTCTAGATCTAACACATTATCATCAACTTCTGAACATTGAGAAATGAGAAAATGACAAGACTCACCTCGAACCTGTCAGTTTCCCTTGTTCCAGCTTCAGCTTGATCTCCAACACCTGAGCCTATTTGAATATCACAAAGAACAACACTTCCAAATGCTAGATGTAAAAGTTAAGATCTACTTTATACAAAGCACAACATGCATTCACATACATGAAAAAAACACATAGGAAAATAGGCTAAGTTTTATTGATGAGAACTCAAGAAGATCAAAATACAGTTACCCTTGATGTCCAAGCAATAACTCTTCTTCCCAAGCTCCTTCTCTAGCTATCTCTACAAATCCTCTAGGACCATAGGTTTGATGCCTCAAATTCCCTCCCCCTTTAGCTCATGGATGACCTCCTTCTTATAGGATGTGGGAGGCCAACCACTTAGAGAGGAATATGGATCTACATTTGTAATTAGTGGATCAAAAGATTGAGCCAAGATAATTGAGGAAAGTAAGTTAGGATCGAACAGGAGGTCCATTCCCAAGAAAATATCATGGAGGGTGAGATCCACAATCCAAGACAAAGGGTGGTTGGAGGAATTTTCGCGCCCCTTGAACTGATCATAGTGTGAAAATATTGGAATTTTCACGCCCCTGCAGGTATGCACAATGCAAAAATATGGAATTTTTGTGTCTTCCATTACCAGCGGGTCACTGAAACAAGGACAAATGATGTTTAGGTGAGGTGGCAAGTGACCAAATGAGGTGGCTTTCGACGAAATAAAGGTGGATTTGTCTCCAAAGACTATAGATGAGACCAAGGAGGGTACCAACAAGGTTCATTACTCCTTAGGAGGTAGTGTCGTAAAGTATCGCATGATGAGGATACGACATGAAAGTTCAAAGTGATACTTTGAGGTATAACAGATGCCCCCTAAAGTGTGAGGTCAGAAGGAACTGATGGACGAAACACTTTACCAATAAATGAGTTTGCAAATAAATTAGGGAGGAGGTTGGAGTGGAGCTGCAAGGAAACAAGATTGTCAAATAACACATAGGTGAGCATACCCATGATCGGGACAACAGACTCAAAGCATGGCTACTGACCAATACAATGCATATCCATGACATAACTGGCATGATAGAAACTGTAGCTAAATCACAGCTACTATGAACAAATGTAGATCCATGATCAAAGAACAACACAACCACGACCAATAAAATAGTGGATATGTGTGATAGTACATAAATGAGGAGACCAACAAGATGTCAATGTGGAGACGTACTCAATAATCACCATCACACCAAGACGTAAGAGGAATATCAAGAGAGTCCGAGGTCTTCTACCCGATCCCAAATGGATACGAATATAACCATGTGATTACAAATTTTTGAAGTCAAACATGGTAGAAACCACTTGATTACCAGTCAATGATGTGAACCGTTAACAACCGCAAGGGAAAATCACCAATGATGACAATGATCCCCAAGGTATCTCTAGTACAGTCCATCGAATGTGAATAAATGTCTTGACGTTGAAAATTCGTGGAATCATTCAATCAGAGGTCAATGATGAAAACCTACTGTGGAATATGAGGAAACCTTCCATTGAGGCATGCAGGTACAAATGGTACTAAGGTTGATGCCTAAGCCTGATTCCTTGATAGAGAGTTGACGTCGACAAGAACAGACTCATCGAAGGTGGACCATAATGAATTTCACATCATCGACATGAAACCGATACAAGGAAAAGTGGTGGAGCAATGGATCAACAAGGTACATACTGACACAAGACTAGTGGATTGACAAACTAGAAAAAGAGTGGAATCAAGGGAATAATGACCCTTTGAACATATAACGGCATGAGACAAGACTTGGCAGCTCAAATTGATTAACAGGAATAACCACAAGGTGAGAAGGTTCAAGATGAAGAAGACAAATCATGACTGTAGTTATGACTCAACAGAGAGATTGAATACTCAAGGGAGACAAGATGTAAATGCATGCCATGTTCAAAGGTGATGAATCATAAGCTGCCAAAAAGGATAAACTCGACCTATTTCCCCATTTCCCCCCCGATCATAACTGACGAGTACCTCTTTGTTGTTTAACGAGCTTGAAGAGGATAACATATGCTTGATATAGGTCATGTTTAAGTGAGTCCATCCTTTTACATTTTACGAACCCAAGGAAGGAGAGGTTCTGTTCCATACGGTTCCTTCAATGTTTTAATTTTACGAGTCCAAAGAAGGGTAGCTCGACAGTTTTTCATGTTTCAAGAGTTTGAAATAACTTAAAGAAGACTCCAAGGTTTGAATTTTTTGTAATAATTAGTCCCTGGACCTGAAAAAGTGTAAAATAATGTCTAGAAGAACTCTCCTAGTCATGATTGACGAAGGTATACCTTTCTCGTAAATAGTCTAAACGATCCGAAAAATGGATAACCTAACCTACCACCTGATAGATGTCCTTTCAAATACTTTTACAAGTGTGAAAGAGACAAGCTCACTTGGCTATCTTTTCTAAGCGAGGGAGCCCGAAAAGAGCTTAAAGAGGACTCCTAAGCCTCCGTTTTTGTAAATTAATCATCTTAGTCCGAAAAGGGAGGAAAATGAAACTAAGAGGATACTTTACTCATCGTTTTATGAGCACAAATAAAGTAAAGTAAGATCAACACCGTTTTTCTTGAGTTTGACAAGCATGACTCAGGTGTGAAAAGCGCTTTGAATATTTTTCATGTTTTGGTCTAGAGCACGAAAAAGAGAAAGTGGGATCAAAAGAAGGTCAAACATGTGAAACCACCAGTGTGAACAACGTTTGCAAACCTGTCGAAAAATAATAAAAAACCCTAGAAATGGACATTAGACCATCAATAATGTGAATAATTGACCCAAAAGGTTTTTTTTTTAAATGTAAAAGTAGGGAAAAAACAACCATGTGACATGTATAAAAGTGGTAAAAATAAGGAATTACCAATTGTGACTTGGTTATTTTAACCCAAAGGAGTGTTTTTACCTTGTGTGGAGCAAATATTTAGCTGAGAAGATCAGGAGATCCAAGGCACCATTTTGACTACCGTTTGAACCAGGTAGATCCTCTTACCTTGCTCTTTCTTTCTATCCATTTTTTGGTTGCATTCATGTAAATTTTTCTGGGTTTGGCAAGGCCCTAGGGAACAAATTTTTCACCCAGGAATTTTCGTGGCCTCCCTATGTCAGGAAGCACGAAAATCCCTAAATCATCGTGGTTTGGCTAGTAGAGGGGGTGCAAAAATTATTAGTTTTCGTATTCCCAGTACTAGCTAGGCGGCGAAAATCCACAGGAATTAAAAAAGAAAAGTTTGCCTTTCCCTGTGTGCATGAAGCTAGTTTCCCTCATTTTAACTAAAGCCTCCTTTTGTGATTTACAGGGGATTGCAACTTACTAGAGTGAAAATGGTGGACCAGAAAGAAAGAGAGCATTTAGGGGATGAAAGGGTATCTCTCAATGATGATGCGGCACACTAGCTGCATTATGAGAATGCGGTCTACTAAATTTTTTTAATACAAGGGGAATTCGTAAGCAAGGAAAGTTATTAAACTATATCATCCAAATGTGGGATGCACATATTCAGGCCTTCTGTGTTGGAGAGCATACCCTCGAGATAGAGCTCGAGGATATTTAGTTTTTGACCGGTCTCTCCAAGAGAGGGGCACGGGTCAATCTGGTTGGGCACCGAACCATGGAGGAGATCACAGACACATACATTGCCCACTATTGTAGACAAGGATCCCGCAAGAAGAGCGAGAAATTACTCATCATGGATGTGATAGATCTTCCCTTGAGGACTATTTTGTATACTATAGCATGTGTGGCGGGGAGCGTGGGGGCCTACCATGCTATGAAGAAACAAATGGCTTATGTTGTAGAATGTATGGAGCCAAAACTATTCAATTGGTGTGAGGGGGTCCTGGGAAATCTCAAGGATCAGGTTACCAAATGCAGGAATGGGGATATCCATCAGTTTGGGTAAGGAAGTATTCTAGTCACGTTCTTCCTAGAGAGGATGCCATTGTTGCGTCCTCAGATTGATAGGTCAGTCCATCCCGTATCTGAGCCTAATATGGGGATATGGAGTGATTATGTCGGATGACTCGGTGGACCGCAGGTCCTGGCTTTTGGAGAGGACTTTTTCTCATGGCTTGAGGAGCATATTATCATATTGAGGACCATGCCTATGACGGGGTGGATTTCTGAGGAGATATTGATCTGGTATTTCCTGAGGATGATGACTGGGATGAATCAGGTATGTCACCTTCAGATACGTGTTTTTGGTATTTTTTTATTATATATATATATACATATTTTGTTGTTTTTTAATGTGTGAAAAGATCTAACATATATATGTGCACTGTTGCAGATCGCGGACTGAGGAGGCTAGTGGGGTACTCACCACTACGTTGACGAGGGATTCAACATCATGATGAAGATGAGGAGGAGGGGATGAGGCAGGCGGACTCCGTGATGTCGAATGGAACCTCCAGGGATTTACGATGGGTGTCCCTCCTATGAGGATTCCTGATGTACCTTTCCATATACAGAGGCATACCATAGGCGTTCTAGAGCGTATTGGTAGACTACTCCATCATGTGGCAAGAGCAGTAGTATGTTACCACAGGCACCGTGAGCCTCATGATTAGTGTTTAGCCGTAGTGTTAATAGCGGCATGTACACAATATGCAGGACAGAGAGCCAATTTTGTATGGGACATGATCCCAATTTTTGTCTTTCGGATGCATCATGCTGTCATATGTGGCAGGAAACACTTTTTACATGATTTAAATATATGGACCTATCTCTACAAATGTTGAGTTCCCTTGGTACGTGTTGATATAAAATGAAATCAAATGATCGTTCAAGGAGCCATACTCTTCTGCATAAGCGAAGTAAGATAGGATCATGGATGGTGTAGACACAGTTGAACTGAGACACCACGAGTTGCGAGTACACGTAGGTTATAAAAGAACAGATTCCAAGAGAAGAAACTTTGGTCAGAAGCTGGATAGCTGCATGATACTCCGCAATGTTGTTTGTTGCGGGGGCCAAGCAAATACCATCTGAAGATATCAAATCACCATCAGGGGAATATAGTACCCATGTTGTAGAGGCAAGGCTTCGGGTCTTCCGACTAGCACCACTCGTGAATCCAAAGTACACTAACATCTGCGCATAAAATCACAAGTCAAGATAAATGATGATGTGCGTGACAGAGTCCAAGCACGCAAAAAAAAAATCACAATCACACTATATACATTATATACAAGGTGTTGTACGCAGGATAGACCTACGCATAAAATCTCTTCAAGTAGAGCCCGTTGTAGGGTTTTCCCAAAGGTATACCGTCACAATCGATTAGTTTGTAAGCTCCTTTCTCTAACACACGTTTGATCACGTAGGCACCATACCACATGGATTCCAATTTTTGCTTACCTAGCTTATCGTGCATCTGATTGTAGGTAAGGACTAGGTCACCCTTGTTGAACACTCGAGGTTTAACGGATTTATCATACTGATCTTTGACGCGCTTTTTGTGAGCTTCATTAGCGAGTGCGGCATCTCGGCGAGTTTCATCTAGCTTGGCCAGATATATAAACCTTTCCTCTTTAGTGGTGGTGTTAGGTCAATGTTCTACTGCTAGATTCATAGATGGTATTTCACACTAAATCAGGATGATCACTTGCAAGACATACACCAGTTCAAATGGTGTGAACTGGGTTTATTTTTTACCAAAGTGCTGTAGGCCCAAAGAGCTGAAAAGAAAGCTAAGTGCCAGCTTGATTTTTGTGTTCTCACGGTGCATTGGATTATGCGTTTCAAGGCTTTTTTAATTGCCTCTACTTGACTGTTTTCTTATGGGTAATACGGGGTTGATTTTTCATGGAGAAAACCTAGTTTGGCACTCAATTCTTCCATCCTATGATTCCTGAACTGGGAACCATTATCAGTTATGATGGCTTGCAGAGCAATGAACCTAACTATAATGTGATTGAATGTGAATAGTGCTTCTATTTTTATATCCTCGATGTATGTAGGCATGGCTTCATCCCATTTTGTAAAGTAGTCAATGATGATGATGGCATAACTATGGCCCCCGACTGAAGTGGGCTTACAATGCATGAAATCAATACCCCATTTTGCAAAGGGGTCGATGACAATGATAGGGTGGAGAGGAGCGGGGTGTGAGCATTTATTAGAATGAAATAAATGATATGGGGGCACTTCTTAACCGCTTCAATGGAGTATTGGAATATCGAAGACCAGAAGTAACCTGCTCACAAGATATTCTGGGAGGTAGCTATCTTAGAAAGGTGACCACCACATGCTTCGGAGTGGCAGTCATTCAACACATGTTCGGCCTTGTTGAGGGTTAAGAAATGACGTAGCACGAAGTCAATACCATGATAATATAATGTATCGCTAACGATAAGATAATACTTAGCGTGGTGTCGAATATGGCGACGTTCATCGCGGTTAATATTGGGCCGAAAGTGTTGGGTCTAGAGATACAAAATGATATCTCCATACCAAGAGTTAGTCGTGCCCATGAGAAACAAAGATTCATCCGTAAATGAATCAATGGGATTCGATTGATCATCGACACGGGGCAATGCACAAATCAGCTCGAAAAAGACAAAAGACTTTTTGGATTTCGCTTTGGAAAATTCCAAATCGAACTCTTGAAGAACGAAAAATCCAATGAGAATATTTTCCCACTAGCACTTGACGTTTTAGGATATAGTACATTGGGTTGAAGTTCATGATAAGAGTGGTTTTGCGAAGCAAGATGTAGTGTCTGAACCTCTGGACCACGAAGAATCTGGCCAGAGCCAGCTTCTCCACATGTGAGTAACGTGTCTCAGAGTCAATGAGACTCTTGCTGAGATAGTACACAACATGTTCTTGGTCATTATTGTCTTCCTCAACCAGCACCATGCCAACACTGGTAGTAGAGGTGACGATATATAAAATATAGTACCATGTATAGTCGGAGGGTTGTATCATGGGTGCATTAGTAAGGGCCTTTTTCAGGTTGTCAAAATATCGTTGGGCTTCATCATCCCAAATGAAAGGAATGGATTTTTTTATCTCCCCAAATAATTTTGTCAAGTTGATCAATTTTATATGATGGGAGGTCATTTGAAAATTCATTTCTAAATTTTTTAAGGCTCATTTTTTATATCTTTATGCATGTAATAAAGCTTGAAAAACATTTGATTAGGTTTTCATTTCAAAAAATTTCAAAAAACAAGTTTCGGTAGCTAAGCGCCTATTTAAAATGGTCCCTAAGCTACCGAAAGCCCTGTTTCGGCAACTTAAACGAAATTTTAAAGGCTCTCCTAGCTACCGAAAATGAAAAGACATGCAGCGTGAGTCAGGGGCAGTTTTCGGTGGCTTGGGTGAATACGATGGTGTTCATTAGCGATCGAAAGGTAAGTTGTTGGCAGCTTACAAGTCAAAAGCCAAATGGTCCAAAGCTACCAAAAGTAGAGCCATTCTCAACACTTTCTGGCAACTTACGTGGTCAAAGGAAAATCTTTCAAGCTAAGGGAAGGTCAGTTTTTGCAATTTCTGTGGCTTAGGAAAACATGTCATATTGATTCATTAGCCACCAAAACAGAGCTTTCGATAGCTAACAGAAATCAACCTCAGACTTACTAGCTATCGAAAGCCTAAAAATCATAGGAAATTGCCATTTTTGCACAGATCCAAGTTTTATCATCCTAAAGGGCATGAGGATGGTTTCTAAGTGAAGGTTTTAATTGATAGGATCTATTTCAATGTGTTGTTCTAGTTCTAAAGGTGCCAGCAAGATGGAAATAATGAAGAAATGTGGCATTTTTTTACTGTCCCGAGTCATCATTTTCAACTGACGAATCTGAGTGTCCGGAGAATCATTTTGAAAATGCTCAGAATTTTTTGTTCCTAACATGTCAGAGAGAAATAACCTCTCCCCGTTTTCCCATAGGTGTTGTAGGTTGAGAGAATTGAATCTGTCACTGAGCACAAACTTTCAGATTCTAGAACCTACCTGTTTGACACACGTTTTTGAAATGCAGACCTTGGGAAAACCAAAACAATTTTCGAAGATCTGAGAGATTTTTTTGCTCACAATAGGTCAATGCGCAATAACCTCTTTTAGTTTATACACAGGTGTCACATAGCTGGAGAACTGAACCCATCTCTGAGCCTCTTTTTTAGCAGTTTCAGCAGAAATGGCGTTTTTACTGTGCAGAGTCATCATTTTCAAATGATGATTCTGAGCGACTCAAGAGTCATTCTGAAAAATGATCAGAGGTTTTTCTTCCTAACACATCGAAGAACAAAAAAATATCTCAGGTTTCCTACAGGTGTCACAGATTGGGAGAATCGAACCCATCTCTGAGCCCCAATTTTCAGCAGTTTCGTCAGTTAAAAAAAATGATTTTTCTGGTTTAAAAAAAAAAAAAACAGTTGGATCTTCTACCTGAGGATTTCGACCCAGCTTCTGGGGATCTGGGGGGAAGAGCTTTGTAATGGCTATAAGCCCAGAACTAATAGAAGAGAAAGGTTCGATTTTTTATTCACTATGATGCTACTGTAATAGAGACTTATTCTTAAATATATTCAGGCCTATAAGCTTCTTTCATTGATGTGATCAGATCTCTTCTTTCCTATCTGTCTATGCTTATGAGTTAATGTTATTCTCTATCCTATGCTTATATGATCCTTAGGCGACTGTCATCTCACTATTTGATTGATAATCCAAGAATCATAAGTGGTTATCCTAGTTTTTGGACCTATCATACTTATTGTTTTATATATGTGTGATCTGGTTAGATGATTAGCTTCTGTTATATCTGATAAACAAGTTGTCTGATTTCATCTCTTGAGAGCCTTATACTGTTTTAATATCACTAGACAGTCTTCAATAAATGGTCTAGTTAGTAGATATTCATCTTGATCCAACCCCATACCCATCATTGAGTTAATCATTGAGAGAATTAGTTAAGTTACCAGGCATCTTCGAGCTCAACCTAGAAGAGTTTCCTGGAGTGATAACATTTTGGCACCGCTACCGGGGAGAGGAGATTGAAGCTCAGCTTCCTTGGGACACGACATAGATCCAGCTTTGATGATAGATAAAGCTTGGACACTTTATTGGTTGAAATTTTCTCTCTGGCGACTCCATTGAAGAACTGTGGCTCCGAGAATGGCTCATACCAGAGCAAATCAAGAGAGGCCACTGGCAACACCTGTTGTAGACCCAGAAAAGGTTATCAGAAGAGGAAGAGTTCTACAAAGGAAAACTTCCAGAGCAGCAAGGACATCTAGATCTGGTATCTCAAGAGGTAGTGCTTCTTTATATGTACCTAGAACACCTTCCATTAAGTCTACTTCTGTTGAAGCTTCTTGTTCTTAGAAAACTATAGTTGAATCAAAGAATACCAAGGGTGATGAGCCTTCATTAGATTATGCTATTATAGATCCTTTTCCTGAGAATTTTTCTGTGGATAGGTTAGGGAAAGTAGTTGAAAAATCTTCCCTTGAAGAGGGTTGTTGCTCTTCTTTGAAATATTTGCAAACAAAACCAAAAAACTCTATTCTTATACTCATACCAGTTTGCCTATAGTAGAATATGTTCTCCAAGATTTGTTTCCATAAGGAGAAGAAAATGATCTATCCCTATTGCTAGGGAAGATTTACAAAGACTTTTCATTTCCCTGATTCATCCGAGTTTAATAAGACTCCATTGGGGAGGATCCGATTGACAGAAGATGAAGAGGCTGAATTCCAAATTCAGGTATCAGTTTATCAGCCTACTTCATGAAGTGTTGTTGTTTTTTATGAACTCTTTCATGTTGTTCCCTTTGCATGTAAAGAGAATCATTTTCTATTTTGTATATTCAAAAAACTATCATCCTGCTTTCATTTATCCATCTTTAGAAGAAGAGGAAATCCTGCAGCCCTATATTATGGAGGTTGATGAAATATCCTCATCACAACTTGTTCTTAAAGATGAGTCATGTATTCCAATTCCTCTTACATTTGATCACTCTTTTGATTTTGTAGAGTTTGAGATTGATTCCAAGTCTACTCAGACTTCAGCATCTGCTGTTATTTGTTGAATATTGTAACTTCTAAGAATATTATATTTGTATATTATTTATTCCGGAGATGTTCCATACCTCCGATGTGATTATACTATGAATCCGGAGATGTTTATTCCTCCGAATTGGTTGTGGTAACTAGGGTTATTAGACCCACCATGTGGGAGTCGGCCCAGTCAGTTATAATAGGGTATTTAACCTAATGGTTAAATACGAGCCTACATGTACTTGTGTAAAATACATGTCAATGTAGTGTATAAATAGAGGAGGTATGTTCCTCATTTGATACACACACACACTTGAGAGAGGCACACTTGTGGAGGAGAGGTCTGCTATGGTGGAGGAGGAGATCATGTATTTGGTTTACATCTTTGTATATTGCTGGTCATCTATATTGAGGAAGCTTTACTGGGTTTTCTACCCCATGAGGGTTTCCCAGGATAAATCTGTGTCTCTTGTGTTTATGCTATGCTTGTTGTTTCTTCAGTGATCCTGTATATGCTATTATTGTGAAATGGAATGTAATGCTGCTATTTTCTGTCTTACCATATTGAATTTTAACATGGTATCAGAGCTAACCTGAAGGAAGGCAATGTATGGCACTTACGACACTTGCTTCTCTTGCGACAATTTGAAGGTTAGGGTTTTATATAGCAAAAACCAGTCATCGTGGAACTTTCGCTATAAATCCATTTATGCGAAGTTTCAGGATATGAAAAGTTTACAGGTCGTAGATAACATCCCCAGTTACCTTGTGTCCAAAGGGAACCCTCATATTCGTTGTACTTTATGAGTTATGATCAGTACACGTTAGGGTTTCTGCCTCTTCCAGATCTCAGTCAAAATCAGGTGACCTTGGAAAAAAGGTCATAAATTGGGCTAGGAAGCTCCAAATGAAATTTCGTAAAAAGTGACAGGTAGTACACAGACTGTACTATCTCAGGAATCTTTTTCAGAGGCCGAAGATGAACCAGTGACACGTGGAACGTCGTACAAGTTTGCTCTCCTGTTTTATCCCATAAACAGGTCACGTTGCGACACTTGGCATAACTCTCTCTCAGGGAGTCCAATTGAGGTCAGACCTGTCAGGATGGAAAGATAACAGGGCGAGATATCTCAGGAAACATTTTCAAAGGCCGAAGTTCAAATAGTGACACGTGGCACACCGTACAAGTTCGCTCTCCTGTTTTATCCCATAAACAGGTCATGTTGCGACACTTGGCATAACTCTCTCTCAGAAAATCCAATTGAGATCAGACCGGTCAGGATGGAAAGATGACAGGTCAGGATACTGGAAAAAAGGTTTTCAGACCCTGTGGAGCAGAAATTTCAGAGTTATAGCATAAACAATCAGGTGCATATTTCTGTCAAAACAGAATTATTTTTGGAGCACCTTTATTCATGGCTTCCGGAATTTAGGGTTTTGGAGAAAGTTAGAATTTTTGGAATCGGAGTCCACGGCTGGAAGCTCCTCAGAAAAATAAGAGTTTAGAGCCTTGGATTGAACCTTTTGATTGCACAGAAGGGTGGGCTTCATCAAACCCTAGTTCGGGTCCCTGTCCAGAAGATCCAGAAGTTTCGAAGGCAATTTTGAGGTGTCAAATTTTGGAGATTTCAAAAATTGAAGAATGCTAGGTTGATCAGCTCAGCAATACACATTCTTCCATCCATTCAGAAGTGTGAAAGTCAAAGATTGAATTTTTAGGGTTTCTCTAGCAAACCCTAATCAAGCTCCAGATCAAGTTTCAGGGGGAGTTGAGGCTAAGGCCTTACATAAGAAGACTACAAAAAGTCTCGACAGGTATGACTTAAGGAGGTTCAGGTATGCCTTGAAATCTGATTCTTGATTAAGTTCATAATGTGTTTGTCTTCATGTTATTTATTAGTGCAATCTTGATTAATGTTATTAATTGTCTTATCACCCTAGTAACAATATGAATGCATGTGAATGATCGAAGACATTCATTGATTAGGGCTATATGATTGTACTTATGCATTATGGTGTTGTGTGAGGTTGATGTTGTCTGCTAACAAGACACAGGTACATCACAAAAGACAAATCAAGTTCCATGACCATGAAAACATGAAGACAAAGACTCACGAGGTATGTATGACTTTGTTATATCATGCTTAACCTACGAGACATGCAGGTTCTAGCTCAAGATCTCTAAATCATTGAAGAGATTGTTTAGGTATGTTGTACATAACTAAGCAGGTATACTAATCCAGGTATGTTTTCCTATGTCATGTCAGAATCTTACCTTGTGTAAGTATACTTGGTATGATTGGTTAGTAATCAAGGGTTTATGCATATTATGTCTCTTATCTCGGTTGATGATTTAACTAACTAGATCAAACAAGAATATGCATGAGTAAAAGAAGACTTCCTTGAAACCCTGAATACTAATGATCGTGACTATACATATTCAAGATTATTTAGAATTAGAATGTTTTGATAATATTGAGAATATACTAATGAATGTATGTTTGTGTATGAGATCATGAGGATGACACTAGTGTACACTTGAGCATGCACAGTGGTACAGAATGAATAGAAGTTCAGAAGACATACAGAAGATCAAGCGGGAGGCAACCACACAAACATAAAAGATAAGTATTTGAGTTGTTATTAGAAATAGTAAATGATATTGCTTGTATGCATATTTGTATTCCTAGAATATATCATGCTGAGTGTAAACATTCATAAAGCATTGAACAGTATACTACTAATATGCATATGATTGGTAAGTTGGACAAACATTCCATTGTTGCTTGTCTAGAATGAAACCTCTTTGCTGACATGCTGAGAGCTGTGCACACTCTTGATAGTATGTTCTGGTAGAGATGGAAGGCATCTAGATAGCCACTGTATGCATACAGGATATGGGAAAGTGTTGTGCCAAAGTATTGGTCAAAATAGTTGCATAACTATGTAAATGATATATGTATGCATAATAGGTTATCATGTCAATATGATTTGATGATTATGAAGTATTACTAATCATGTACTTAATTTTGATTTGTAGGAAAGATCATGATGAATGATGAACTCTGAACAAGCGATGGATGTTCAACAAAAGATTTACAAATCAAACACACTATAGAAAGCTTGTGGTTAAGAGATTCTCTTAGAAAGAGGAAGAGAATCATGATGAGATGTTTTTCTCCAAGGGACTAGATAAGACCATTCTCTTAATAATGTAATCAGGTTCTGTATGGGTTCCCAGGATCGGTAGTCAATTGATGAGCTTAATGATCATCATGGGTGATGTGGATCTCAACCTTTGCTACAAGGTTGAATATGGGTTCTATACACATATGACATGGATGCAAGAAGGAACTCACCACAGAGTTCGAATGATTTTGAGGCTCATATTAGTAGACCCATCTGACGAGAGATGGCACAGATAGATATGCAGAAGATCACTCAATGCTGAGTGTGAATAATGGACAATTGACAGCTTCATGACAAAGCTTGGGCTTTACCAGAAGTAAAGCTGTTCCTAACCTTTACCTTAAGGTTGTGGATGATGAACCTATCATACCATTATTGTATGACGATGATCTCTTTCTGACAAGGAATGAGAAACAGGTCATGAAAATGGCTGCAGAAATGAAAATGAAAGATCTTGGATTAATGCACTACTTCTTAGGTCTAGAAGTATGGCAAGATCCAAAAGGAATCTTTTAATTCAAGGTAAGTATGCTGTGAAGTTTCTAAAAAGATTTGATATGTTGGAGTATAAAGCCATGGCCACTCCCATGGACTCCAACTTGAAGTTGTTAGTTAATGACTCGTCGTATTTAGTGGACCTAACCCTATATAGACAAATCATTGGGTCATTGATGTATTTAACAAATACTAGGCCAGATATATGCTTTGCTGCAAATACCCTAAGTCAGTATCTAGTAGAACCTAGAAAGGTTCACTTAATAACTACAAAGCATGTAGTGAGGTACCTAAAAGGTACATTAGATTTTGGTCTATATTATCTTGGAGGTCATGAACTCCGTTTACATGGTTACTCAGATTCTGATTGGGCAGAAAGTGCCTCAGACAGAAAGAGTACATCAGGTGGATGTTATAGTCTTGAATCTGCCATGATCTCATGGTTCAGCAAGGAACAATCTAGTGTGTCTCTCAGTACTACTGAAGTAGAATATATATATAGCTGTCTGCTCTGCCAGCTGTGAAGTAGTATGGCTTTAGAAGCTTTTATATGGAGTGTTTGACTTAGAAATGAATTCCACTATGATTATGTGTGACATTCAAAACTGCATCAAGATAGAAAATCTTGTATTCCATGATAAGTCAAAAACACATAGAGATCCGATACTTCTATATATGAGATATGGTGCAGAGAGGAGCTATCAAGCTCGAGTATATAAGCACTGAGGAGCAGATTGCTGATATCTTGACTAAACCTCTGTCTCGAGTAAAGTTTGAATACTTCCGAGACAAGCTTGGTATAGTCCAGAAGGACCATCCTCGAAAGGGGGAGTAGCATAGTATCTGATAACAAGTCTATCTCATCAATGATGAGGTTACCTTTTTACTGCACCTAGTTACTTAGAATTATTTAGATTTAGGAATCTTATATTTTTTCTTTTGATGATAGATGTATACATGCTTTTGATGATAGATGTATACATGCTTTTGATGTTAGATATACATGCTTTTGATGATAGATGTATACATGCTTTTGATGATAGATGTATACATGCTTTTGATGTTAGAGAATACATGCTTTTGATGATAGATGTATTAGTGATATACATGTTTTGATGATGATATACATGTTTTGATATACATGTCTCGATGATGAGGATACATGTTTTGATATACATGTTTTGATGATGAGGTTACATGATGCCTTGATGTATTCATACGTGTTTGGATGAAGATACTTGTACCCATAGTGATGTGGGGATTGGATCATCCCTGGACTTCAGTCCTAAAGAGAGCCGTAGACGTATGTCTTCGAGAATGAAGTCCTTGGTGGACTTGAGGGGATTCGATCATCCCTGGACTTCAGTCCTAAAGAGAGCCGTAGACGTATATCTTCAAGAATGAAGTCCTTGGTGGACTTGAGGGGATTGGATCACCCCTGGACTTCAGTCCTAAAGAGAGCCGTAGATGTATGTCTTAGAGAATGAAGTCCTTGGTGGACTTGAGGGGATTGTATCATCCCTGGAATTCAGTCCTAAAGAGAGTCGTAGACATATGTCTTCGAGAATGAAGTCCTTGGTGGACTTGAGGGGATTGGATCATCCTTGGACTTCAGTCCTAAAGAGAGCCGTAGAAATATGTCTTCGAGAATGAAGTCCTTGGTGGACTTGAGGGGATTGGATCATCCCTGGACTTCAGTCCTAAAGAGAGCCGTAGACGTATGTCTTCGAGAATGAAGTCCTTGGTGGACTTGAGGGGATTGGATCATCCCTAGACTTCGGTCCTAAAGAGAGCCGTAGACGTATGTCTTCGAGAATGAAGTCCTTGGTGGACTTGAGGGGATTGGATCATCCCTGGACTTCAGTCCTAAAGAGAGCCATAGACATGATGTCTCCGAGAACAAAATCCTGAATGAACAGGTAAGGGGATTGGATCGTCCTCGGACTATTAGTCCTTTGAATTGAGCCGTATACATGATGTCTCCGAGAACTAAATCCTGAATGAACAGGTAAGGGGATTGGATCGTCCTCGGACTATGGTCCTTTGAATTGAGCCGTAGACATGAGGTCTCCGAGAATTGAATGATAGGACTGGATCGTCCCTGGACCTCAGTTCAAAATGTACGTGACAAATCCTAGAATTGTTCTAGGTTACATCCAGCATGAAACAGGGCTGGCTCTGTAGATGTGATACATCTAGCATGAAACAGGGCTGGCTCTGTAGATGTGATACATCCAGCATGAAACAGGGCTGGCTCTGTAGACGTGACACATCCAGTATGAAAGAGGACTGGCTCTGTGGCGGTAAATCCTAGATCTGATCTAGGTCACATCCAGTATGAAAAAGGACTGGCACTGTCGTTGGGATTAGATCGTCCCTAGACATGAGACTTGTCTTAAAGAGATAAGGATTGATCATCCTGGAACTTGATCTGGATTGTATCATCCATGGACCTATGTCCTAAAGAGAGCAGGATTGATCATCCTATAATATGATCGTGTGATGACGATGTTGATGATCATGTGATGACGATGTTGATCGTGTGATGTTGATGCTAATGATCGTGTGATGACGATGTTGATCGTGTGATGACGATGTTGATCGTGTGATGACGATGTTGATCGTGTGATGACGATGTTGATTGTGTGATGGCGATGCTGATGATCGTGTGATGACGATGCTAATGATCGTATGATGACGATGCTAATGATCGTATGATGACGATGCTGATGATCGATGCTGATGATCGTGTGATGACGATGCTGATCGTGTGATGTCGATGCTGATGATCGTGTGATGACGATGTTGATCGTATGATGACGATGTTGATGATCGTGTGATGACGATGCTGATGATCGAGTGATGTCGATGTTCCAGTAAATAGTTGAGTTACTGATGATGATGAACTGAAGAAAGCTTCCGATGATATATAGATGTATCATGTATGATGTATGATTTGTTGCTCCTGCGGATTTTGTTATAATATCCTTCTCGTTAAGGGGGAGTGTTGAATATTGTAACTTCTAAGAATATTATATTTGTATATTATTTATTCCGGAGATGTTCCATACCTCCGATGTGATTATACTATGAATCCAGAGATGTTTATTCCTCCGAATTGGTTGTGGTAACTAGGGTTATTAGACCCACCATGTGGGGGTCAGCCCAATCAGTTATAATAGGGTATTTAACCTAATGGTTAAATACGAGCCTACATGTACTTGTGTAAAATACATGTCAATGTAGTGTATAAATAGAGGAGGTATGTTCCTCATTTGATACACACACACACTTGAGAGAGGCACACTTGTGGAGGAGAGGTCTGCTATGGTGGAGGAGGAGATCATGTATTTGGTTTACATCTTTGTATATTGCTGGTCATCTATATTGAGGAAGCTTTACTGGGTTTTCTACCCCATGAGGGTTTCCCAGGATAAATCTGTGTCTCTTGTATTTATGCTATGCTTGTTGTTTCTTCAATGATCCTGTATATGCTATTATTGTGAAATGGAATGTAATGCTGCTATTTTCTGTCTTAGCATATTGAATTTTAACATTATTACTGCTGAACCATGTAATAAACCTGTTTTCCCTCATGAGCAACCCACTGATTTTCAAACTAAAATTAGGATGAAGATGTTCAAACCTTTGAGGCTACCTTATCCCCTTCATCCTTATCCTATTGACTGTTATAAATATCTTCCCCAGTTTTCTGGAGAGAATCAAGTTTCAGCTGAAAGGAATTTGGAATCCTTTGATGATTTTGTTGAGCGATTTGAGATTGTTCATGAAGATGTGATTATGAGATTTTTCTCCAAGTCTTTGATCAGAGATGCTGCCGCATGGTTTAAGGATTTGAGAGCCGATTCTATTGGTTCTTGGATCGTGTTCTCTAATGATTTTTTGAAGTACTGGGGAGAGTACAAATCACTTGATTCATACCTTGCTGATTTTTATGCTTTCAAGAGAGAGCAGTGTGAAACTTTGCCTGTTTTCAATCGAAGGTTTCACCGCATGTATCATGACATGCCTTTGGAGATCCGACCTACATAAATTACTGCCATGATATATTATGTTATGGCTCAGCATTCATATTTAGTTCTTCTTCTATTAGAAAGGAAGTCCTCATCCTTAACTCAATTGTTTGGAGATGCTCATGAGGTAGAAGAGAATATCCATGCATCCGGGTGGATCAGAATGCAAGTTGACTCTGAAAATCTGCAGGCATATAAGCAAGCCGAAGGTCAGTATACTTCCGATTTTGAGCAGGAGAGTAATGAGGTTGAAGCAGATTTGGAACAAAAACAAAAGGAATCTCACTACATTTCAGGTTTAGAGCAAGAAAGCAGTGAATATGAAGCAGATTTGGAACAACAACAAACACTTGAGCTCATTTCAGATTCAGAATTAGATTCCTCACTATTTGCAAAGTACTCCAGAGACAAGTATGGGTGTAAAGTTTATGATCAATTTGTAAATCAGGAAGAGCCTATGATGACTGATGATATCTTAGGCAATTATATGTTCTTAGCTGATCCTAATCCATATGATGTAAACCCTGTGTTGTTATCCTCTTGTGATCATTATGTTGAAAAGAAATTTATAATTTTTGATGATCACAAGTTGATCTTAAGAGAACAAGAAGGTCATCAATCTTCTAACAAAGAAGCAGTCAGTGATGTGCAGCTGTTTCTCGAGAATCAGCCTGTTTCTAATCTTCTTTTCAAAGATCCGGTGGCAGCATTCATGGGATCATACATTTCAGGGAACTTGAAAATTTCAGATTTCTTCGGCTCTCCCATTTTTCCGGCTGAGTATAGTTTCCTGAATGAGTTTTATTCACTATTGTTACATTTCAAACATCAGTTGTTAAGTAGTGACAGAGACAAGGTTTCTTCGGTTTTGAAGTTACTTGGATGGTTGTTATGGAAGTCAGCATTTACTTAACCAAATTGCAGAGTTTGTTAGAGTAGTATAGGGTAGGAAATAAGCTCACTGCCTAAGCATTTCTTTCTTCCAGTTTACAGCAGAAATAGCAGTTAGTTTGTGTGAATAAAGACAGCTCTTGAAAGGTGTTCAGAGGGTGGTTGTATTAATGACTCCATGCCAAATGGATATAAGACACTATTGGTAGGGGAAATTTGGCTTCAAATGATGAGTAGGGATGCAGGATTTGATCAGGTTTTGAAAGTAGCATTTTACACTCCATAGCCCAATGGATGTAAGGCGTTGCTAGCAGGTTTACAGTTGAACATTTGTGGACAGATTGCAGAGATCTGGTGGTGGTATAAATGACTCCATAGCCCAATGGAACACTAGAGGACAGGTTTGAATTTTTGTTTTACAGGAAAGGCATTGTATCTGTGGTTCTTGGAACCTCACAGGGACGTTTCCATCCCCGAGTAGGAGCCAGATGTTATCTCCCCAAATAATTTTGTCAAGTTGATCAATTTTAGATGATGGGAGGTCATTTGAAAATTCATTTCTAAATTTTTTAAGGCTCATTTTTTATATCTTTATGCATGTAATAAAGTTTGAAAACATTTGATTAGGTTTTCATTTCAAAAAATTTCAAAAAACAGGTTTCAATAGCTAAGCGCTTATTTAAAATGGTCCCTAAGCTATCGAAAGCCCTGCTTTCGACAGCTTAAACGAAATTTTAAAGGCTCTCCTAGCTACCAAAAATGAAAAGACATGCAGCGTGAGTCAGGGGCAGTTTTCGATGGCTTGGGAAAATACGATGGTGTTCATTAGCCACCGAAAGGTAAGTTGTTGGCAGCTTACAAGTCAAAAGCCAAATGGTCCAAAGCTACCAAAAGTAGAGGCATTCTCAACACTTTTCGGCAGCTTACGTGGTCAAAGGAAAATATTTCAAGCTAAGTGAAGGTCAGTTTTTGCAATTTTTGTGGCTTAGGCGAACATGTCAGATTGATTCATTGGCCACCGAAACAGAGCTTTCGGTAGCTAACAGAAATCAAGCTCAGACTTACTAACTACTGAAAGCCTAAAAATCACAAGAAATTGCCATTTTTGCATAGATCCAAGTTTTATCATCCTAAAGGGCATGAGGATGGTTTCTAAGTGAAGGTTTTAATTGATAGGATCTGTTTCAATGTGTTGTTCTAGTTCTAAAGGTGCCAGCAAGATGGAAATAATGAAGAAATGTGGCATTTTTTTACTGTCCCGAGTCATCATTTTCAACTGACGATTCGGAGCGCCTGGAGAATCTTTTTGCAAAACGGTCAGAGTTTTTTGTTCCTAACATGTCAAAGAACAATAACCTCTCCCCGTTTTCCCACAGGTGTTGCAGGTTGAGAGAATCGAATCCGTCACTGAGCACAAATTTTCGGATTCCAAAACCTGCCTGTTTGACACACGTTTTTGAAATGCAGACCTCGGGAAAACCAAAACTATTTTCAAAGATATGAGAGATGTTTTTTCTCACAACAGGTCAATGCACAATAACCTCTTTCATTTTATACACAGGTGTCACATAGCTGGATAACTGAACCTATCTCTGAGCCTTGTTTTTAGTAGTTTCAGCAGAAATGGCGTTTTTACTATGCAGAGTCATCATTTTCAAATGATGATTTTGAGCGACTCGAGAGTCATTCTGAAAAACGCTCAGAGTTTTTTATTCCTAACACGTCAGAGAACAAAAATCTATCTCAAGTTTCCTACAGGTGTCACAGATCGGGAGAATCGAACCCATCTCTGAGCCCCATTTTTCAGCAGTTTCGCCAGTTAAAAAAAAATGATTTTCCCGGTTTAAAAAAAAAAAAACGATTGGATCTTCTACCTGAGGATTTTGACCTAGATTCTGGGGATCTGGGGGGAAGAGCTTTGTAATGGCTATAAATCCCAGAACTTGTAGAAGAGAAAGGTTGGATTTTGGATTCACTATGCTACTACTGTAATAGAGACTTATTCTTAAATCTATTTAGGCCTATAAGCTTCTTTCATTGATGTGATCAGATCTCTTCTTTCCTATCTGTCTATGCTTATGAGTGAATGTTATTCTCTGGCTTATGCTTATATCATCATCAGGCGATAGTCATCTCACTATTTGATTGATAAGCAAAGAATCATAAGTGTTTATCCTAGTTTCTGGACCTATCATACTTATTGTTTTATATATGTGTGATCTGGTTAAATGATTAGCTTCAGTTCTATCTGATAAACAACTTGTCTGATTTCATCTCTTGAGAGCCTTATACTATTTGAATATCACTAGACAATCTTCAATAAACGGTCCAGTTAGTAGATATTCATCTTGATCCAACCCCATACCCATCATTGAGCTAATCATTGAGAGAATTAGTTAAGTTACCAGGCATCTTTGAGCTCAACCTAGAAGAGTTTCCTGGAGTGATAACAGATTTTTTGAGAAGCCTCATGTAGCCCTTAGTAATATCGGTGAAGTTACAAACAAAGCAGTGTAATAATTTTGCATGCCCTTGCAAAATATGGAGTTCTGGAATATTATAAGGGGAAGGTAAGGATAAAATAGCCTCCACCTTCTACGGATCAAGTCGTATGCTTCCCTTGGAGATAATGAAAACTAACAATCTATCAGCTTTGACACAGAATACACATTTATGTGGATTCAGGGAAATGTTGTAGTGACGACATCATGAGAATATTGCACTTATGGTCCTCTTGTGAATTGGAATGCGTGGGTAGGTCATCCAGATAGGGTTCCACAACATGCTTGATATTGTGAAATGCATCTGACATGGCCCATTGAAACGTGGCTCCGGCATTCTAGAGACCAAAGGGTAATTTTTGATATGCAAAGGTACTCCATGGGCATATGAAAGCAATTTTATGTTGGTCCGATGGAATTATCTCGATTTGATTGTAGCCAGAGAAGCCATCCATAAAAGAAAAGATGATGCTCCGAGCACAGTTGTCGATAATCTGGTCGATTAAGGGAGTTGGGTAGTTTCCTTGGGACAATCTTTGTTCAAGTCTCTATAATCAACGCAGACTCTAATCCTACCCTATTTCTTAGCTATAGGGACATTATAAGAAACCCAATCTGTCAATGGGACAGGGTATATAAAATCAACACGGAGAATTTTTTCAACTTCCGCTTTAATAGCTGCAGTTTTGCGGGGATGAATGGGTCGGAGTTTATACCCCATGGGTTGGGCACTAGGATAGACTTGGATCTCATGAACCACTATAGAGGGGTCTATCCCTGGCATTTCTTCATAAGTCCAAGAGAAAACATCGCGAAACTCTTTGAATAAGGCAACAGAGAATTGGACCTCAGTAGGTATACAGGTTTTTCCTAGATGGATATGTTCCACGATACCAGGCTTCATGGAAATGTCAATGGGAATGGTCTCCATGATATTGGCTAGGTTTCCTTCGGAAAACACATCGTGTGAAGAAGAGGGAAACATAGTGTTGACAATGTCCATTGAATCATTGGATTTTGTATCGAAATCAACTACTTGAATCATTGGGAAAGAAGACCGATGGTGGTGATCTTCCCAAGGTGGCTCGTCGATGCTCAAAATATCCATGATTGATTCATCAGATGGAAAAGTCTGTGAAAGAGGGTCGATAATGGGAAAGGATGGGTGGATTCAAGGTGGGAGTGGTGCCACACTATGGTGGTCAATTGTATCGATCCAATCAGATGCTGATTGGATCGCATTGTAGGTTGCTTGATTATGGTTCAAAGGCATACAATCACCAATGATTTTGCAATCGAAGGGACTCGGGACAACCCAGGAATCGTGAGATTCATGAGGTTGAATGATGTTCAAAGAGATCATGTGGATTGGAAAAACGGGGGGTGGGAGCTCTAGAAATACTCCAATTATGGAGGATTCTTTCAGCAAACCGACACCAATTTCCTCATAATGATGTTCATTTTGAGTCTGTAATGGGACATTATTAGCAGTGTTGGAGTGGACGTTCGAAGTGTAAAAGTCTAACTGATTGATGGTAACAATTTTCGCCTGGTGAGGAAAATCGACCAAATGAAAAATCGAGGATGCTATTATAGTCATGGCATAAAACCAATTCCGACTGAGTAAGATGTTATAACCTGATGGAGCGTCGACAATTTCAACAAGGATGGAGATGGTTTTGCCCCCTAGTTCTACAATGAGCGATGGCATGAGTCTGTACGGTTGGAAACTACGACCGTCAAAGGCTTTTAGAGTGGTGGGGGAATGAGTCACTTCGGGAGAGCCAATAGCTCTCCAACAGGAAAAATCCATGGTTGATGTGGAAGCACCTTCGTCCAAAATGGTACGATGGATGTTGTTTCCAAAGATTTTAGTGTGAATATGGAAGGCCAACTGATGAGACAGTCGTGGC
The DNA here is from genome assembly GCA_027924585.1 of Larix kaempferi. Lineage (NCBI taxonomy): Eukaryota > Viridiplantae > Streptophyta > Pinopsida > Pinales > Pinaceae > Larix > Larix kaempferi. Next base: position 11,936,112 of record BSBM01000087.1, read on the forward strand.
TGAAAGTATTCAAAATTGAACATGATTGTGTTCGAAGAGTCAGGATCAACAACTACAAGTGCAAACAATAGGGTTTTACATTTAGTAGGACAATATTGTAAAAGTTTGAGAGTTGACTGTGATGCACCTGCAACAATTAATTAACAAGAATATGCGAAATAGCAGAAATGACAGAACTCAGAATCACTTCTATATTGATCACAGGCCACTTCGAGGGGGCAACCTCCTTTGAGCAATCTCAATACAATTAACTTCACGGTGCCTTCATAGGTCTCAACAAACACTTATATACTAATTCTAGGCGCCAATACTATGGGTCAAAACCATGGTCCGTTACAAACTATGGATCAACAATACTACGGGCGACTTACAAAGCATATGCGCCAACAACAATAACATAAACTATTGATCAACAAATACTATGGGACGACTTACAAAGCATATGCATCCAACAACAACATACTAACAAAGTAAAGACATGGGTTCCTAACATCCCCTCCCCCTTAAAAAAAGCTTTGTCCTCAAAGCTTTAGATGTGGAAATTGTTGTTGAATCTGAAGGAGTGTTTCCCATGTAGCATCCTCTGGTTGCATGCCGTGCCACTGAATTAAGACCTCTGTGATAGAGCAAGAGCGAAGTTGACACGTGCGTCGATTGAGGATGGCCTCTGGCTCCAAAAGGATGGATCCTTCATTATCCAGTTTGGGTAAAATCGTTTGTCCACTGATGTTGGTGCCAAGAACTTTCTTCAGACAAGAGACATGAAAGCCTGGATGAATGCGGGAAGAAGGAGGAAGTTCCAACTTATAAGCAACGGACCCAATCTTCTGAAGAATCCGAAATGGCCCATAGAACTTTGGAGCGAGCTTATGATGCCCTTTGAGTTTCAAGGATGATTGTTTGTACGGCTGGAGACAAAGAAAAACCATATCGCTGACTTGAAAAGTGCGCTCAGAACGGTGCTAATCAGCTTGTTGCTTCATGCGATTTCTTTCCATGTGAAGATTGTCCTGCAAAATGCGAAGAATCTGATCGCGGTTTCGAAGGACCGTGTCAACTTCCTGAACTGGTGAACTGGTGGGGGTGTATGGAAGAAGAGCTGGAGGTGCCTGACCATAGACTGCTTCATATGGGGTCATTTTAAAGGCAGTGTGCTAAGAGGTATTGTACCACCATTCAGCGAGAGGGAGCCATTTTTCCCACTGATGTTGTTGTTCTGAGGTGAAGCAACGAAGATAAGTTTCCAAGCATTTATTGACAATTTCAGTCTGACCATCTGTTTGTGGGTGATACCCTGAACTCATCTTCAGTTTGGTGCCAGTGTGGTGAAATAGTTCTGTCCAAAAATGACTGGTGAAAGTCGCATCATGATCCAAGAAAATGGAAGAAGGGATGCCATGAAGACGAAAGATCTGGTCCAAAAAAATTTGAGCGACAGAGGAGGTTGTATAGGGATGGCTGAGAGCACAAAAATGACTATATTTGGAGAGGCGATCAACCACAACGAGAATCACTATCTTCCCGCCAGATTTAGGGATCCCTTCAATGAAATCCATAGAAATATATGTCCAAATCCATGTAGGTATGGGCAAGGGTTCAAGCAATCCTGGAAGGAGTGTTGTTTCACCCTTATTGCGCTAGCAGGTATCACATTCGGCCACCATCTGTTGAATTTTCCTTTTCATGCCCTGCCAAAAGAAGTTACGCCGTGCTCGTTCATACGTTTTGAGGAACCCAGAGTGCCCTACCAATGGAGAAGCATGGAGTTCATAGAAGACATCCTGTTAAAGATCTGTGCTCTGGGGAAGCACCAGACGACCCTTGTATCGCAGAGAAGCACCATCCCAAGAGTAATGTGGTACAGCAGAAGGGTTGTTGTTCAAGCGTTGGATGATTTGAGATAAGGAGGAGTCATTGACATAACCCTGTTGAATAGATTGCAACCAATTTGGAACAGGCATAGAAATAGCTGAAAGAGAACCTTGGGCCTCAAATGTGCGAGAAAGAGCATCTGCCACAATATTGTCTTTACCCTTCTTGTAAGTGATCTCATAGTCATAAACCACGAGTTTGCTAACCCATTTCTATTGTGTCGGGGAGGAGAGATGCTGGTCCAAGAAATATTTCAGACTCTGGTGATCAGTCTTGATGCAGAAATGAGTCCCTAATAGGTATGGGCGCTACTTCTGTACTGCATGCAAAATAGCCATCATTTCCTTCTCATAGGTAGAGGCAGCTAGATTCTTACCTGAAAGGGATTTGCTGGTGAACACAATGGGGTGTTCATCTTGAAGGAGAACATCACCAAGTCCATTACCGCAAGCATCACTCTCAATAGTGAAGGGCTTGGAAAAATTGGGCATAGCTAGCACAGGTGTAGTACACATAGCTTGTTTTAGTTTGTCAAATGCACACTGAGCAGCAGGTGTCCATGTGAAGGCATCCTTTTTCAATAGAGCAGTTAATGGAGCTGCAATCTTCCCATAATCCTTGACAAACTTGCGGTAGTATCCAGTCAACCCCAAAAAACCACGAAGGCTCTTGAGTGTCTGAGGATGCGGCCAATTGTTCATGGCATCGATTTTGGCAGGATCCACGCGAACCCATTGTGCTGAGATAATGTGCCCGAGATACTCAACTTCATTCTATCCAAAACACATTTAGATTGCTTGGCATGGAGATGATGGTCATAGAAAAGTTGCATGACAAGATCCAAATGCTGGAGATGTTCATCCCATGTTTTACTGTAGATGAGGATATCATCAAAGAATACCAGAATGAATTTCCGCAAGTAGGGTCGAAATATTTTATTCATTAAGGCCTGGAATGTGGAAGGAGCATTAGTGAGGCCAAGGGGCATGACCAAAAACTCATAATGGCCATCATGTGTGTGGAAAGTTGTTTTAGGGATATCATCCTCATGAACCTGAATTTGATGATACCCAAAACGAAGATCCAACTTGGAGAAAAAGTGAGCCCCATGAAGCTCATCAAGAAGCTCATCAACAATAGGAATTGGAAACTTATCCTTGATGGTGAGGTGATTAAGTGCTCGGAAGTCAATGTAGAGGTGCCAAGACCCATCTTTTTTGCAGACAAGAATAACTGGAGAAGAAAAGGAACTAGTGCTTGGGCGAATAATACCTTGCTTCAATAAGTCCCGAACGAGCATTTCAATCTCCATTTTTTGGTGAAATGGGTAATGATAGGGCCTGATGTTGGGAGGAAAGCTGCCGGGAAGGAGTTGAATACGATGGTCTTCTGGCCTTGATGGTGGCAATCCCACTGGTTCAGCAAAGACACCTGTATATCGATCCAGAATTTGTTGTAGATCCAAAGGAGTAGTGGAGACCGCTGATGGTTGCATCTGGATGGAATGGATCTGAGTGATGACACCATGTGAATTCTTCTTGAGGAGTTTTTCCATGCGATGTGAACTGATGATGCTGAGAGAACCTGGTTGTAATCCTGTCAATGTGTGTTTGTGTCCATTGAGGGAAAACTGCATCCAAAGTTCAGCAAAATCCCATAATATAGGGCCAAGTGTGCATAGCCATTGAGCGCCCAAAACCACATCACATCCGCCTAAGGGCAAGGAAAACATGTCAGAGCGCAAGGTATAATCTCCCGTAGAGATACGCACATTTCGACACTTCCCTTTGCAAGGTAAGGTGCCCCCATTGGCAACCATGACTTCAAAGTTTGAGCAAGGATGGATAAAACAATCAGCTTGTTTGGCGATCCGAGGGTCAATGAAATTATGAGTGCTACTAGAATCAATGAGTATTGTAAGAGGAAGCTTCTTGAAGTAACCCCTGACCCGCATTGTTTGGGGGGTGGTGATTCTAGCTAAAGCATGGAGAGATATCTTTGGCTGGTCATCCTGAGATGGAGGGTCAATAGGTGGTTCCTAAATGTCGACCGGAGCATCCAGTGTTTTTGTATCTTCGTCACCAATTTCAGAGGCAGGCGGAGACTCCACATCCAAGAGATAGAGTTTTTGCTGAACAGATCTATGTCCCCGAGTGAATTTCTCATCACAATTATACAAATCCCCTTTTCTCTGCGTGCTTGCATCTCTGTTTCAGACAAACGCTTGATAGGATTCGGTCGAGGAGCCTGCAGTATAGGTGGTCACTGAGAACCCATATTTCGGCAGGGAACAAAAGTGGGCTTGGAGCGTTGTTGGGATCCAATCTTGTCTTCTTCCAACTTAGCCAACCCTAGTGCTTCCATCATTGTGTTGGGACAGAACATTTTGACCTCAGGGCGGATGGCATCCTTTAGACCACTGATAAAACAACTCCGGTAAAAGTCATCAGACAATCCTTCGGTGTGGTTGGTTAGATTCTCAAATTCGGTTTGATACTCTCTCATAGTGCCAGTTTGGCGAAGTTTAGTGAGGCCTCCTGTGAAGTCATCAAAAGCACTAGGACCAAATCATTGCAAAAGGAGCTGGCAAAAGTCTGGCCATTTGGGCTCTAGATGAGCCTTGATGTACCAACGGTACCATTGAAGAGCTTCCTGTTCCAAATGAAAGGATGTCAATGGAACTTTGTTGACATCAAAAGTATTATGCAGACTGAAATACTGTTCTGCACGATAGATCCATCCAGTTGTATCGATACCATTGAAGCGAGGAAAATCAAGCTTCGGACCACAAAAATTGCTGGAAGAAGAGAACCGATTGTCTGCTGAAGACTCGGACTGCTGTTTGTTGTTCATAGTTGAGACCGAGAAATTTTTCATCTAGATCCTGGAGTTTGGCTTGGATGGCTGCAAGTGCATCCTCCATGGTTTTTGCTCCTGCACGAGTGACAACCATAACCAGAATTTTATTTTTATTTTTATTTTTATTTTTTTATTTTTTTTCGGTTGACTGGGTAGGAAAACAAAAACAGAAACTACTTCAGTAAAGGAAAATCTGGACTTGGGAAAAAATCAGAAGGGTAATTGGGGTTTCACTAGGTTTTGGACACTGTTGGATAGACAGGGAAGCAAAAATGAGGATTTCAGAAGCGGGGTGAAAGAATGGGAAATTTTGGCAGAGGGGAACAAAGAAGCAGAATTCATAAAGGAACTCTATGGTAAAATTTGAAGGTGATTGGGTGAAATCTGGGGAAGTTATGGAAAACCCTAAAAATAGACAAATGTGGGATTTCGGGCTTTGGGAAGGGGAATTGGGGACAGGGTCCTCAGGACTGAAATATGCAGAATGGGATGACAGGGGTTCCCCGAAAATTTCAAGGGAAACAGAGTGAAAATAAGGGAGATATGGAGAAAAAATTGAATATATATATATATATATATATTTTTTCAGACTAGAGCGGCTACGGCTCCAAAGGGATCTGGAACAGCGCCGAATGGATTGAAAATAGCTGAATCTGGAACGGCTTGCAAAATGGATCTGAAACAGCGCAGCAATGATCGACAATAGTTCAGCTGAAAGTAGATATGGACCCCAGGTATGTGAGGCTTCCTAACAGTTCAGGGGTTTCACTCAGCCACCAATGCTGTCTGATAGCTTGTGTATTGGGGCAGTACCCCTCACTCCATGGCTCAGGTAAAACTGATAACTGCTTTGCCACAAACGACAGCTCTTGGTTTACCTCATGGGTGGGAACTAGTCAATCAGGTAGGGGTCGTTGCCCTTTTCGCTGGCAGGTCCTCTCAATGGGACAGCTACTTTGGGGTTCGTGTGGTACTCCTCACAACGATTTTTAGGGCTTATGCCCAAGTAATACCCACAGTTAAGCGGATAGGGATTATTCCCAAATCTGAACTTGCAACAAATGCGAAAAAAATTTTGGCATAAATTTCACCCAGCGAGCCCAAGAAAGTGCTCTGATACCAGATGTGATGCACCTGCAACAATTAATTAACAAGAATATGCGAAATAGCAGAAATGATAGAACTCAGAATCACTTCTATATTGATCACAGGCCACTTCAAGGGGGCAACCTCCTTTGAGCAAGCTCAATACAATTAACTTCACGGTGCCTTCATAGGTCTCAACACACACTTATATACTAATTCTAGGCACCAATACTATGGGTCAAAACCATGGGCCGTTACAAACTATGGATCAACAATACTATGGGCGACTTACAAAGCATATGTGCCAACAACAATAACATAAACTATTGATCAACAAATACTATGGGATGACTTACAAAGCATATGCATCCAACAACAACATACTAACAAAGTAAAGACATGGGTTCCTAACATTGACATCGCACACGGTGCTTGAGCTAAGTCCTCAACGAGATTGTAATTCTGGGAAGCTCGTGCATTGGGATTAAATGTTGCCTTTGGAATAGTGGCCTTGAGTGGACGCAACACAGTGTCACTAGGAGGTCTCTCAATATGGAGAGAACCTGATGGAGGTGGCATTGGAATGTCTTCCATAGCATCTTTTTCCTTGGAATTCCCATTCTTGTTTGGAATGGATGGAGAATCATATGTCTTTGAACGAGTGCTTATGTGAATAGTCTCATTACTCATCATCAAAATATCGTGGTGTGATGATTTTTATGCTTGGTTATTGTCATTTTGGTTTCCTCCTTGTAGGGGGTTGTGTGAAACCATTTGTTGTTTTTGATGTGGGAAAGGGTCCGTCGATACTGTCGGGCGAGAAGATCCTTTCACAAATTTATTGACTTCCTCATGATAAGGGTATTTCTTTGTGTAGTGATATTCTTGACATATGAGGAAGGGGAAATTACATTTCTAGTTAGGTTGGTCAGCTTTGGTTTGTTGCAGTTTGGGTTTTTCCTACTAAGTATAATTTTTTTTGGATTTTCCTTTATTGTTCTTCTTTTTCGCTCTAGATTGTTGTGGTGAGGATTGAAAGGCATTCACCTCGGAGGTCTGAGAAGGAGAAGTATAAGTTTTGGATGTAGCCTGCATTGAGGGTGGAGCAGCAGTGGTTTGTTGTCCACTCGATTTAGTTGCAGGATGGGCCTTCACAAAACCGACTACACCATCGATAGGAGGTTCAGTGGTGGGCCTTGATGGATATTAGTGGGGCGGGGGGCATGAGGAATAAGTTTGTATAGTGTTCCGGATTGGGAATAAACCAAATCCATATATTGTGCACAAGCGATTTCTTGTTCCTCTGTGATGGGTCCTGCCATTGCAACATCCCTAGCAATGGGTGGCATTAATGACTTGGTGAACCAATCAGCTAGTAATTGGTTCGGGATAGGTGCCTTGATTAATATTCAATGTCTCTGGCACCCATGGATGTGGTCAGAGATATGGGTGGCAATAGATTGGTGCATCGAATTTAAAATATTTGTTCCAGTCTCATATCGAATAGGAAGTTGGAAGTGTTTCAAAAACTGAATCATAATGGTGGTGAAGTCTCAGAAAGAGTGTTGGGGCAACTGGATATACCATTTTGATGCTGTACTAGTAAGTGTGCATTGGAAAAGCCTCAATCGTATGAAATCATCCATCAATGAGTTGGAAGAACACCACAGATGGAATGTCATAACATGATTCTTGGGGTCTTCCTTGGGTTTAGCATCGAAATTGAGAATGTCTGATGGAATTTTGGTAGGTATGGGTGTCCAATATGGTTTGTGCCAAATGGGATCATTAATGAGTCTTGACAAGTCGGGTAAATCCATTTTTTCCAGAAATGGGAGTTGTCTGTTGGGTTGCGGGAATGAATAGTATTGATGGGGTGCAAGGATTCCTATCGGTCCCTGCATTGCATATTGTTGCATGTTATATCTGTACATATTACCTGCAGGGTACCATTGAAATTTTTGTGGATTAGGGATCATCTGGTTAACTAGTTGTTGATTGGGAATCAAAGGATTGATCAAGTGATTCAGAATCGAGTTGGATGTCGGTTGTTGAACATACTGTTGGGTGGGAATGAATGGTGTAGAGGCCTGTAGTTGTTGAGTCCAGGGAATATTTCCAAATCCTTGATTGGGTGGAATGCCCATGCCTTTAAAGGGGGGAGGTGACTAGAAGAATGGATACCATTGATTATTTGCCCCACTCTGATTAAGAGATGGGGTTTGAGGGGGTGGATTCCATTGAGTGTTTGAGGCACCAGAATAGGGTATGCCAAAATTCAAATTAGGGGGAATGAAGGGTTGATGTTGATTAGGTTTCCCCCTGGCTTGGTTCTGGTTTCCAAGTATGGAATTCCCCCCAGTAGGTGGGATTTGTGGTCCCCAAGAAGGAACTAGGCCTGACAAAGGAATTGGTATGTTGGTTGCATTTTGGGTGTTAACAAGAAGGTGTTTGCCACCAGGTTGATGGTGTTGTCCCCATAGAGCAGATGATGCTGATGGAGGAGGTTGTTGATTGGTCCTACTTGGGGCACCAACAAATGGTTGTCCTCCAAAAAGTGAGGTGTGTGGTCCCCACATAGTAGATGATACGGACAGAGGAGGTTTGTTACTGGTTCCGCTTGGGGCTCCAATAAATGGTTTTCCTCCAGAGATAGTGTAACCTGTGGCCGAAGAATGGCCTCTAGTCATATTAGGTGTTCGAATAGTACAAATAAATTCTCTCCCAACAGAAACATTAGAATATTTTGGTTGTGCATATTGAATGACTGCATGAGTAGGGCCAACTTGTGAATATAGCGGTGCACTAGTTCCAAAAGGTAAAGATGATAGTGAGAAAGTAAGGGTTTGTTCTCATAGTAGGAGTATTCCCCGAAGAAGTGTCAAAAATGTATTCTGAGAATAGGTGTGGGGAAGGTTGAAGAGGACTTTCGGGCGTCAATTGCATGGGTATGGAAAGAGTGCGAAAATCGTTGAGGGCTTGGCCCAAAGTTGTGTTCCATAATGAGGAGGATGGATCAAAGATTTTTGTTGTTCCTGAGTTATTGGGGAAGAATTGCGGTTGGGTCCAGTCTGTGGGTCATGACTGACCTACATATGACTCACTGTAAGTAGTATCATAGGATGAAGATCGGGGCATTTGGGAATCACGATATATTACTACTTGATAAGCGGTCGTAGGTGGGTATTACGAGGTTGAGGCCAGTATCTGAGTAGCTTCACATCTAAATTGTTCCGTTGCCACTTGTTCGTTGGCTAGACTGGCCATTTTGGCTCGCATAGATGCCATGATGTCTTTGGATGAAGGAAGGTCCGGAGAAGGCATTGATTGCTAGAAGATCCAACGTCATAGCTATGTATAATCAGGGGAGAAGTTATAACAGGCGAGGTTTCCCATTGTATCGAAGGTTGGATAAATTTGGTAGCTAAGTGGAATTTTCTAGGAGGTGGAGGTTCGGATTCTTCAATAATATCGACATATCCTTTAGGAATATCAAATGATGATGGCATAATTGGAGTGGTTCTAGCTTCCAGAAGGATGATAACTTCCGGTAGAACACTAGTTTGAGGTGAGACACTAACTTCAGGAGCTAAAGTAGTTTCCACTGTGGTGTTGACTTCTGATGCAACAATGGATTGTGGTACTGCATTAGTCTCAATGACCGTACTAAGTTCTGGAATAGTACTAGTCTATGGAACTATGCTATGTGTTAGGGGTACCGTAGTAGCTGGTGGTGTCTTACTAGTTGATGGTGGAATGGTCCCCCGCCCAACAAGTCTTGTTGGCAGGCGGTTTGATGAGGAAAGATCGCGGTACTGCTGACGCCATGACACGTTGGAGGAAGGCACGAAAGGGGTATCTTGGGGCAAAAGATACCGCACTTGGTGGGTTTTGGGTCACTTGGACCACATGTTTTGTAATATTGAGTCAAGTATACCACAGTTGGCAGGTTTTTGGTCATATATTTTGTAATATCGAGTCATTGTAACGTGGTATGGGGGTTTTTGGGTCATTAGACCAAGTCAGTTAGTAGATTGTCCATAGTGTCGGTTAGGAAAGTGGACAAGTATTGTAATCGGCGGAAGCCTATAAATAGAGGAGAATTGTAAGTGTTAGGGAAGTCAATAAGTGGTGAATGGAGATAAGTGATATATGCGGAGGTTGACAGAGATACTGCGGATGTTTATGTACTGCTTTTGGTTTGCCGAGTAATATAAGGATGATGATTTGGTGCAATCTATGTGTAATATTGCTGGATATTCATGTTGTCGCTTATTCTTAATGCCGTTATCTGTTTTCTATTGTTATAATGTGAATGCTGCGATAATATGTTATCTATCCTTATGAACATGCTGCAATTGAAGTAATATGCAATCTCTGTTTCTGGTAGTGTTAAATGTTGCGATATGCTAGAACTTCATGATGAATGTTTAGAATTGTTGTTAGTGTCATAGTGCCGCAACTTTCCTCCTCCCTTGGCGGAAACATGGTTTCGTTTGCTCTTAGTGGACACCTCAGGTGAGACCTCATCCGCTCTGCAGGTGTTGCTAGGTGGGCTCAAACCTGCCTGGGCCGGTGCCCAAGGAGACTGTGGTATGGGTCGACAGTCGGTGGACCCCTGTTGACTGTGAGGTCACGATTCGGTGAACAAATGGTTCTATTGTCAGGACCATGTACACAGTAGAAGGAGGTCATGTCGTGGCACCCGACGAAGCTGGAGATACAAAAATGGTTTGTTCAGAAGTTCATAGGAATTCGCTGAAGAAGGACGTCAGAACACATGACTGACAGTAGATCAATGGGTGGAAAGATATATTCATGATGGACTGCATGAATGGTTTTTCTGTGAATTCCCCATCATTTTGTATGAATGGTTGTAAAAATTGACCTTTCAAAAGAGGAAATTCTAGGGTGGTGAGCCGACGACTTGGACCTCGGAACTGATTCAGGAATTGCAGAAGGTCGATAATAAGGCATCGCAAGCTGTTGAAGTTTGGCTTGATAGAATTTTGGAAGGATATATTACAGAATTTGTAGTCGATACGAAGAAATCCTATAGTGAAGCTGAAAGATACTTCTTTGACGAGCCGAGGGGAAGGTTTCTGTTATCGCTCCAAATGTCGATTAAGATGCTAATCTGTGAAAAAGGCATATTAAAGATGCACCTTGATTAGTAAGTAGCTTGGTGGGCGGAGGCCATGGGTACCATGACTATTGGGGAATGGCGCATGGAATGGTAAAGGGGTAGATGGGTGGAGACCATGAGGAGACTGTGAGTGAAGATGAGGAAGAAAGTGGCCTTACGAGGGGAGGAGCAAGGTTTTGACAGGAAAAGAGGAAGAGGATAGGAGAAGGTCCTGTTGTGATCGGACTGCAAGACCGTGAAGGAAGGCCACACAGGACAAAGCAAACTCATAGTCCTAATAGGAACGACCAGGCTACGCCCAGGATAGAGGCAGGACCGAACCCCAGCAACAACGTACCCACACCTCCACTCACTAGCTCTCAACCAGCAAGGAAAACTACTTTGACAACGCCGAGTACGTCAACACCGCAAAAGTTAATTGGTAGTAGTAGTACAACGACAGGAGGAGGGAATCCCAAGATGGCGAGCGATGATGCTAAGCTACCGTTGTTCCATGGCAGTGTGACAGATAATCCAGAGCAGTATTGGTTTTGGTGTGAAGCGGTCTAAACTATGAAACAAATCACTGAGGATGATGTTAAGAAAGGACAGTTGGCCACGACCCTGCGAGGTCATGCTTTAGATTGGTTCATGAAATTTTTCTTAGTCCCTATAAGGGCCCCAGATAAGTCATTAAATGAGATTCGAGATGGGCTAATTGCTGAATTTAGGCGGCCTAAGTCAGAGGCCCAGTATATTACTGATTTGAAGGAAATTAAGCAGTATCCTAATGAGACGGTATGGGATTTCGACTAGTGATTCAAAACGCTGATGGCCAAGGTTAGTTTTGATATGAGTACCGTCCAACACAAAGAATGGTTCATTGCAGCACTACTACCCCATATTCAGCTGCCACTGATGCAGCAAAACATTTCGACGCCTAATGAGGCTCTAGAGATCGCAATGCGGTTGGAAGTGTCCCCGATTGGCGATAATGCAGCTGGGATGTCGCAGATACAGACACAACTAACTAATTTGACTATACAGTTGGAAGATTTAAAGAAGAACAAAGAACATCGTGATGAAGTATGGTGTACGCCCTGCCTAAGAGAAGGGCATACGAAAGATGGTTGTCTGGATTTCCATAATTATTTGGTTTCAAGTGCACCAAACCCGTTGAATGGCAGCAGTATGCCGTGGTGTCGTGTTTGTTCACTATTTGGGCATAGTCATGATAGTTTCCCGTATATGTAGAAAATGGTCACAACTCTGTGAAATTTGTACTGCACCTTCTGCAAGTCGGTAGGACATGATGAAAAATATTGTCGTGCATATGGGTTGCTACAGGAGAGAATGTGTGATACATTCTGTGTCAAAGATGATCAACATACTGCACCGCTACAGCCGCAGGTAACTCAGTCGATGCCTCAAGCACAGATGCAGTTTGTACTGCAGCAGCAGCAACCGTAGCAGTTTGTACCGCAATTTACATCGGTGAACCCCCCGCAGCCTCAGTATGTGCAACAACCATAGTATGCACCACAAGGGAAAGGGATGCCACCAGCACCCATGCAGCAATAGTTTAACCAAACTCAATATCAGCAGCAGGGCGGCTATTGGGGAGGCTACAGGGGCGGACGCGGTGGTGGATTTGGGCATGGAGGAGGAGGCCAAGGTGGTCGTGGACCTGTTCAATGTTACCACTGTGTGGTATGGGGGCATTATCAGCATGACTTCCCACTACTACAAAATCGATGTACATTTTGTTCTGGTAATGATCATACAGTCGAGAATTGTCCACATCTAATTGCAAGGTGGCAGGCTAGAAACACTCCGCAAATACACAACCCTGTACAGTAACCAGTGCAGAACCCGATACAACAACCAGTATAGAACCAGCCTCTACAACCACCACCGAATTCCAACCTGAATGTAAATCAACCAAGAAATCTGCAGCAGAACTAGGCACAGGATGCTAATATTACGACTATTTGGGCAGAACCACGACCACAAGATGCTTTGGTGGTTGTTGTCACTCATGGAGGTAAGACGACTGGGGAAGATGGTTCGCAACCACTCATTCACTTGGCGGGTCCAAAGATGGTAAATTTCAACATTGATGTGGAGCGGGAGATGTTCATGGAGGCATGTCGCATTCTGGAGAAAGATTGCGGTAAGGCTGGTGTTTGTGATATGCCACCTATTTTTGATGCTACATCAGATGCCGATCGACCACCACTAGGAATATTGAAGAACTTCCTTGAAAGCTTTCTATCATTGGCACGAGACCCAGTTACCCTGATTGAGATTGAGGGATGGTTGTAGTGACTTTTTAAAGGACGGTAGGAGTCGGCAGTAAACTCCTTACAGCGAAGGAAGACTTGCAAGGAAATGCGAATGAATATTCAGATCAGAGATTATGATGTTGATTCTATAATTCTTGATATTGGTTTGGATGTTAACATCTTAACCAAGCAGGCATGGCAGAAAATGGGGAGTCCCCCATTGAGCTGGTCTCTTGTTCAGCTCCAGTTGGCTAACCATGCGATGGTTACACCTATTGGGAGAGTTCCGCAGCTCACAATTGATATTGAGGGAATGAAGACTCATGGCAATTTTGATGTCATTGAGGTAGTTGATGGAGGAAGCTCCTATCCTGCGCTATTGGGGATAGGATGGGCTAATGATAGTGGAGCTATAATTAAATTCAAGAAGCGAATGATGACTTTTGAGAACCGTGATTTCCGAGTTATCGCTCCATTGGATCCAGCTAAAGGACGTCGATACGTTGAGCCTGTCAAATATGATGATCACACTGGTTGGGACCACGCACTCAATATTTCTGAGGATTACATTCACCCCACGATCCATAGTGAGTTGGAGTCGCACAGTGAGAGCCCCACGTTTTCTGACTCAAATAATGCATTGGAACATTGGCAGAATTGCATGCATGAAGTCTGAGTTCGGAAGTGCGGTTTAGTTACACAATCTTTATGTCGGGTTGCGAGAGAAACGATAACATTACCTATCTATGAGGGGTTTCCTGGATTAGACACCTTTGTAACAGAATTTGAAGACTGTGTTCCAGAACCATAGCGACTGCTGGCCTTGGAGGAAGCACTGAAGGCTGCTCCAGCACACTGGTGGGCGACGCATAAGAAATTTATTAAAGATTGGTCACAATGTTGAAGGTTGATGATGGTTCGATTTGGCACTACCGAGGTGTATCACACTAGAAGGTATGATGGCTGAACTGATCCCAGTGATCACATGATGGAGTTTCAACGGTTGTGGATTACGCGACCCAGGGATGAGTGGGTTCATGCTTTTGTCCATACTTTGGAGGAGATACCGCGTTCGTGGTACACTGCAGCTAAGTTGCACCATGACATTACCACATGGGGGGAGTTAACAATCTGTTTCACTCATAACTTCACATTTGTGGATGCCAACCCTGATGTCCATAACGCCTTACAGCTCATCTACGATGTGATATTTCAGGTTGTTCGGGTGAAATGCACTGTTGACCCGTACACACACAGTCAGATGCAGTCTCTCATGGAGTGTTTCAATGTTAGTGGAGGGCCAGAGGACAACGATGACCCTTGAAATATTAACATTCCCGAATCCGAAGGAATTCATGATGTGGTACCACCTGTTGCGCCAAGTAACCTGTTCAATAAGCCGTTGCAGCTTCGCAAAACAAATATCGGCACTAAAGCTACTCCCGAGTTTGCTAATGTAGGGGATTATTGGGATGATGAAATGATGAGTAAAGTTACCGAGTTATTGCATGAGTTCCAAGATGTGTTTCCCACGAAGTTTTCCGAAATGAAGGGAATACTGGGTGATTTAGGGGAGATGAGGATTCCATTGAAACCAGATGCTAAGCCAGTCCGACAGCGACCTTATCGGCTAAATCCACGGCATAAAGAAAAGGTCAAGGTGAAACTTGATCGAATGTTGGATGCTGGTATTATCGAACCCGTAGAAGAGTCAAAATGGATCAGTCCTATGGTGGTGCAGGATAAGAAAACAGGCGAAGTGCGCATTTGTGTCGACTTGTGGAAGTTGAATGATGCTTGCTTGCACGATCCCTTTCCAACCCCATTTACTGATGAAGTACTTGAAGGAGTGGGTGGATAGGAGATGTACTCTTTCACTGATGGATTCTCTGGCTACCATCAGATTTGCATTGCCAAGGAGGATCGCCATAAGACAACCTTTGTTACTGAGTGGGGTTGTTTTCAGTACATGGTCATGTCGTTCGGGTTGAAGAATGCACTTGTGATATTTTCCCAGGTTGTTGTTGCCGTGTTCAAAGATTTTATTCATAAATTTCTACAGGTATATATTGATGATTGGACTGTTTATGGGTTGATTCGCGATCATTTGGCCAATCTGCGGTTGATGCTTGAGCGATGCTGACAACACCAGATATCTCTGAACTTGAAGAAATGTATTTTTTGTGCTCCATTTGGGGTATTGCTAGGGCATATTGTGTTTAAGCAGGGATTGTTGGTTGATCCAGCCAAGATTGCGCTTATTTTGGGGTTGCAAGCACTGACCACTGTCAAGCAGTTGCGTGCGACTTTCGGTCACACAGGATATTATCGCAAGTTCATTCGGGGATATGCTGCGATTACTGCCCCTATGGAGAAGTTGTTGAAAAAGGATGCGGCATTTCAGTGGAATCTGGAATGTCAGGAAAGTTTTGAAACACTCAAAATGAAGATGGCATCGGCACCAATTTTGGTTTTTCCGGACTGGAGCAAGAAATTCCATGTCCACATTGATGCTTCATCAGTTGCATTAGGGGTTGTATTGGCTCAACCAGGATAAGGTGACATTGATCATCCCATTGATTTTTCCATTCGGAAGCTGTCCTCTGCAGAATGCAACTACACTACCATAGAACGCGAAGGTCTGGCCATGGTTTACGCGCTGCAGAAATTCAGGCATTATTTATTGGGTGGTCACTTTAAAATGTTCACTGATCATTCTTCATTGAAATACTTGGTCAATAAGCCTGTGTTGGGGGGGAAGATCTGCCAATGGATACTTTTGTTTCAGGAGTTTGATTTCGAAGTCATTGTGAAGTGGGGGAGGTTGAATGCTGGACCGGATCATCTGTCACGGATCGACACAAGGGAGGAACCGACTAATATCAAAGACGGGTTACCGGATGCCTAGCTGTTCCATGTGGCCACTGTTGATCACTATTTTGATGACATCCTTCAGTTTCTGGTGACCGGCACTGCACCTGAGGACTTTACTACTACTCAGAAGAAGCAATTGGTCATCAAGGATACAGAATTTCAATTTATCGCGGGAGAGTTGTATAAAATGGGTGCCGATGAGATCTTCCACAGATGTTTCTTGCCACATGAGCAGGCATAGATATTGGCTGAGGCACATGGTCGACTCGCAGGAGGACATTATGGTGGTCGGGCGACTGCCTGGAAGGTGTTGCGTGCAGGGATTTGGTGGCCCACATTACATAATGATGCGACAGACTATGCCCGGTCTTGTGATGTTTGTCAACGAACCGGCAAACCATCCAGACTTGATGAGATGCCGCTAATACCTCAATTAACACTACAACCATTTGAAAAATGGGCTATGGATTTTGTAGGGCCGATCAATCCACTAGGAAAACGTACAGGTGCCCGGTATATTATCACAACGACTAAGTATTTGACCCAATGGGCGGAGGTGGCCCCTGTCGTTGATTGTTCCGCAGCAACGGCTGCTCGGTTCTTGTTTGACCACATTATCACTCGGTTCGGCTGCCCCAAGATGTTGCTGAGTGATCAAGGTAGCCATTTTCTCAACCGCACCATCAACGCATTGATGGAGGAATTGCAGATTCAACGCAAGAAGAGTACACCCTGTCACCCACAAGTGAATGGGATGGTAGAGGCATTCAATAAGGTATTGGAGCATGTGGTGACAAAGGTCTGCAATGCAAACCGCAACGACTGGGATTTGAAAGTTCCAGCGGTGTCGTGGGATTATCGCACCACATGTAAAAGGTTGACTGGTCAGACACCTTTTAAGCTGGTATATGGGAAGGAAGAAATTATGTCGATGGAGCACATTGTTCCAAGTTTATGAATTGTGGTAGCTACCAGCATGGATGACGTTGCAGCATTGGACGAGCGTCTAGCACAATTGGTGGAGCTCGAAGAAGATCGGTTTATTGCTAGCTTTCATCAAGGGGTCGAGAAGGATCACTAGAAGGTGTGTCATGATCGCCACATAAAAAACAAGCAGTTTCAGCAAGGTGACTTGGTACTACTGTATGACAGTAAGTTTATGAAACATCCAGGTAAGATACAGATGCATTGGCTGGGTCCCTACCGCATCAATAATATTACTTCAGGAGGAGAGGTTCAGTTGTAGCGATTGGATGGGGGGATGCTCCCAAAGCTAGTAAATGGTCACAGGTTGAAGCCCTATCATGAGGGCTTGGAGCAGTGCGATGTCTGAGTTGCATTAGGTTTCCAAAAAACAAAAAGGAAAAATGAATGAATTATGATCATTGCAGGTTGCTTGGTGGCCGATAACGCACCAACCGAAGACAATATGCACCAGTGGGAGAGGCTGGGCCGCCGATCAGAGAATCATGATGGTGTTTCACTTAGGCTCGCTGACGAATTATGTATGATGACTTTGGGAGAGTACGGTGAAGTGGAGGGATTACAGGCCACCCTCTCCACATATGATTTCCCCTGACCGCTATTGGCAGGATTCACACATGACGACAGCATGTTTTGCATGTGACACACTAGACTGAGATGATCAGCAGGGTTGCTCACATGGTGGCACATGAGAGCTGTCTTGGTAGCATGGTCACCCCCTCCACTGTGGCAGTTGGTCGGCTCAGACACACATATGAGAGGTACCGGGGCATCATTCTCCCCATCGTGACAGAGGAGGGTCCGACTATAAGTAACTGAGGAAGTTGGTAGTTCGCCATCCAGAAGTTGTTCCGACCAAGCATGGTTATGCTATTTGATCTCTGTGTCAGTTG
Organism: Larix kaempferi; assembly: GCA_027924585.1. Classification (NCBI taxonomy): domain Eukaryota; kingdom Viridiplantae; phylum Streptophyta; class Pinopsida; order Pinales; family Pinaceae; genus Larix; species Larix kaempferi. Next base: position 11,954,090 of record BSBM01000087.1, read on the forward strand.
AGTTGTGAGGAATTCCAAGGAGACTGTGGAAATGCTCTGCTTCATTTCCCATGGTAGTACCCCAGGGGCACTGCGAGCCCGAACAACGAGTGTCTCTGAGCGTCTTGACACTACAGGTGCACTTACGCTGTGTATGCCCGGGCTGGTGCCAGGGCCACTGTGGGATGTGTCGACAGTGAAATGGACGCTTAGCCGGTCCCGCATGTTTTAGTATGCAGTAGTCGTTCAGAGGTTTGTGCCATTTTTTATTAGCAAGTTGGTTGGGGCGGTAGCTCCCTGACCTCAGTAGAAGACGGACACTAGCACGAAATAGATGTTCCAGAGTTGTCCACCATTCTCACCCCTTGGTACTGTTTGTCCTCTTTTTCTTTCAGTCTGCACGATTCCATGCGACTGGAGGATGCATTCGTGATGTCCCTAACAACAAGACAGGGGTTGCCTACTCTCATGGAGGGCTTAAAGAATTGGTAGCCAAGGATCTGTACAGCTGAACGAAGGGGACAACAATTTGTGATCCAGACAACAAGAACAGATGTAGTTGACGTGGCTCGTAGGCGAGCCACAAATTTGTGTTGGGGGCTTGTTGGTAGGCAGTTTGATGAGGAAAGATTGTGGTATTGCTGACGTTGCGACACGTTGGAGGAAGGCGCAAAAGTGGTATCTTAGGCCAAAAGATACCGGACTTGGCAGGTTTTGGGTCACTTGGACCACATATTTTGTAATATTGATTCAAGTATACCGCAGTTGGCGGGTTTTTGGTCATATATTTTCTAATATCGAGTCATTGTACTGTGGTATGCGGGTTTTTGGGTCATTAGACCAAGTCAGTTAGTAGATTTTCCATAGTGTTGGTTAGGAAAGTGGAAAAGTATTGTAATCAGTAGAAACCTATAAATAGAGGAGAATTGTAAGTGTTAGGGGAGTCGATAAGTAGCGAATGGAGATAAGTGATATATGCAGAGGTTGACAGAGATACTCCAGATGTTTATGTACTGCTTTTGGTTTGTCGAGTAATATAAGGATGATGATTTGGTGCAATCTATGTGTAATGTTGTTGGATGTTCATGTTGTCGCTTATTCTTAATGTTGTTATCTATTTTCTATTGTTATAATGTGAATGTTGCGATAATATGTTATATGTCCTTATGAACATGCTGTGATTGAAGTAATATGCAAACTCTGTTTCTAGTAGTGTTAAATGCTGTGATGTGCTAGAACTTCATGATGAATGTTTAGAATTGATGTTAGTGTCATAGTGCCGCAACTTGCCTCCTCCCTCAGCGGAAACATGGTTCCGTCTACTCTTCTTGGATGCCTCGGGTGAGACCTCATCCACTCTGCGGGTGTTGCTGGGTGGGCTCAAACCTGCCCGACCCAGTGCCTAGGGAGATTGTGGTATGGGTCAACAGTCAGTGGACCCCTGTCGACTGTGAGGTCACAATTCGGTTAACAAGTCTACTAGTAGTGGGTGTGGGTATGCATGAAGATGAGGGTCAGCTAACCAGAGGTAGTCTTTGGGTACTCTTCCCTTGTTGTCTACGTGATTTCCGTTGATCTTCCATGGACCTAGATTAAGTGTTCTTGGGAAAGTCTCATAAAAAAGAACTCAAAAACCCTAGAGCAACCGATTGAGCAAAAGGGGAGCTAGGAAAAGAAAAGGTGCATAGGCCAAAAGAACAAGCTCAAAAACCTTGGCTGGGACTAGTGTCACAGTAAGTGAGCTATAACAAAATGGAAAGAATGCCAACAAGTAGCACTAGAAATAAAAAGACCCTCTAAAGATGAAATAGCAGGAAAACTTCCTAACTAGGATCTGGAGACGTCAACAGATTGTATCCTTTGCAAGGTGATGAAATCCAAGTCGAACAATATGAAGTGGGAGACCAAAGTTGAAGGATATGCCTCTACCGAAAGGGCTCCTAGGTAAAAGAGTCCTAGAAGAAAATCGAGTAAGCTACCTCGTTCATGACATGTCCAAGAATGTTAACTGGAGCTTCTACCTTTGAACCCTCATACAATCGGTATGGAGGCTGAGAAATACAAGGAAGACAATGGATTGATGTCCTTAGGTACTAAGTGGAGTGCGACATTCCACAAAGTCCGTCCAGAACCAGTCTTCACTGCTTAACCCAATGGAACGGGAGGCCCTCTCAACAAACTGGTCAATGACCATGTCAACAAATAATAGAGGATTTTAGTACCCTACAATACAACAACTATGTTTCAGATGTGAAGTGACTGGGAGGAATTATTTGGATTATTATCCCCGATGTCCTACCTAACTAACAAATTATTTTGTGTTGAGTTAGCAATAAATTTTAGTGGTTGGTTGTCTTACTCAAGCGGGTACTGGAAGTGCAACTGATGGTGTTGTGACTTGACTCAAACCATGCAATGTGAATGAATCAATGCACTTTTCCTTTCACTGAAAATCTCTAGCTACAAGGAAGGGAGAGTTAATCGATCCAAAAATGAAACAAGCACAAAATTTTCAAAATAGAAAAACCAATCAAGTTTGTATTTTTTCCTTTATGCCAAACTACAACTACTCTTTCAGAAAAAAAGAATCCAACAAATGTTCTTTCTTCTACTTCTAAATGAGTGAAAATGTATGACAAGTAAAATGAAATGTGTCTTATAATTGCAATGAATGTTGTGATATTTAAGTAAAGGGGAAAAAAGAGAGTTTGAAAAATTTTCTAAGCCAATTAGGTCAATTGAAATGAAAAGAAACTTTTTCAAATAATAAGAGTTCTCAATACTTCTTTCAAGTAACAAAATGGATACAACAAACTTTGTATTGAATTTTCAGTAAAAATCACTTTTGCAATAAAATGTTAAGAAGGAAAATGACCTATGTTCTTGTCACCTTAACTCATGAAAATCAAACCAACGAAAAAATGATAAAAAAAAACAAATTATGATTCAAAATTGCTTATGCAGATTAGAGTGAATGTGGAAATCGAATGCATAAGTGTAACAAGGTTGTAGGGGTGTAGTGGATGATTAAAATAGTTCCCTAACTTCCAATGCACTTAAGCTTCTATAAATGTAAGCAAAGGCCTAAAAAGAGGTTCAACAAGCAAATGCAAGATGATGCAGGGGTTAACCTCGGGTCACACAAGTATGATCAATGCAAGAGAGATGAAATCAAACCAAGGGATAAAAAAAAAAAAAAAACCAAGCAAAAAAACAATTTATAGGCACACATAGGGAATTTTTGCAGGGTTGGAGGTACCCCAGGCGCAAAATCTAAGGATTTTCCTGGTCTGGTACTTTACTGGGGCACGAAAATTTAGGAATTTTTGCACTAGTAAGTATGGATGAGGCATGAAATTTCTCTGTGAGAGAGTAAGGGCGCAAGTTTTGGAAAAAAATTCTATCTTTCTTGGGTTTGCAGACCTAGAGAAGGAAGTGGAGAGGATCAAACTGATATTAAAGGTTAGAATATTGAAAGTATGTAGAGGAAAGGAATCAAATGATAAGAAAAACAAGGTTTCAAAATCAAATGAAAACTGGATCTAAATCCAGTGGAGTCGCCAATTTCTATGTAAGAAAATCCATCCTACGAATAGTTAGACCTACTGCAAAGATCAAAACAAGCTCCTACAAGTTCAATCTAAGACATAATCAAAACAAATAGATATCTACTTTCTATATCTAACACATTATCATCAACTTCTGAACATTGAGAAAGGAGAGAATCACAAGACTCACCTCGAACCTATCGGTTGCCCTTATTCTATCATGAGCTTAATCTCCAAGACCTGATCCTATTTGAATATCACAAAGAACAACACTTCCAAATGCTAGATGTAAAAGTTAAGATCTACTTTATACAAAGCACAACATGCATTCACATACATGAAAAAAACACATAGGAAAATAGGCTAAGTTATATTAATGAGAACTCAAGAAGATGAAAATACAGTTACCCTTGATGTCCAAGCAATAACTCTTCTTCCCAAGATCCTTCTCTAGCTATCTCTGCAAATCCTCTAGGATCATAGTTTTGATTCCTCAAATTCCCTCCCCCTTTGGCTCATGGATGACCTCCTTCTTATAGGATGTGGGAATCCAACCACTTAGAGAGGAAGATGGATCTACATGAGTAATTAGAGGATCAAGAAATTGATCCAGGCTAATCGAGGAAAGTAAGTTAGGATTGAACAGGAGGTCCAATCCCAAGAAAACGTCCTAGAGGGTGAGATCCACAATCCAAGACAAAGGGTAGTTGGAGGAATTTTCTCACCCCTACACGTATGCAGAACGCGAAAATATGGAATTTTCGCGTCTTGCATTACCAGCAGGCCATGAAAATAAGGACAAAGGATGTTCAGGTGAGGTGGAAAGTGACCAAATGAGTTGGCTTTCGACCAAATCAAGGTGAATTTGTCTCCAAAGACTGTAGATGAGACCAAGGAGGGTACCAACAAGGTTCATCACTCATTAGGAGGTAGTGTCGTAAAGTGTCACGTGATGAGGATACAACATGAAGGTTCAAAGTGATACTTTGGGGTATAATAATATTCTGCACATTACGATCCCACCTTGAAGTTTCTAAACAATTATTAAGTGTGTTGACAATGAAACAATTTCATATTGTGCACATTGCATTCCTTCCTTGAAGTTTCTAGTTTGATTAATTGATTAGGGATTTCAAAACTAGACAATGTTACATAATTTGTTTGAATTATTTATATCATGGATGATGGGTATAAGTTATACTAGAAATGAGTTGGATCTTCAAACATTATGACATGACAATAATCCAAATAAGTTATAGAGAGATACCTAAGATAAATAAACTTTTATTATGATACATAAGTCAACAAACATTATATTTCCATCACAACAAATGTATACAAACACACAAATACTAGTGATCCATTTTAGTCTCATACAAGTTTCCAAAACACCCATACTATAAAAAGGACATGAAATTAACCTATCATGTTGACTCTAAATTGGCCCATTATTGAAGCAATTACAATCCAAAATCAACTAGTATACATAAAAACCAAATAAAATATAATCAATTAAACCAAAAAGTTTATTTCCAATGCTATAAAAATATTACTACATGAAGCAATGATAAAGGAAAAATCAAAGTAGTGGTTATAATACATATAATCCAATAATATCAAAAGCACTATGAAACCAAACTTGTATATAGTGTACATATCTAAATTGTATTGTTAGTATTGAAAGATCCATCTACAATTAAAGTTGGACGTTATCAAAAACACATTTACGGATGCTCATTTAATATTCAATGTCAACATGAGGAAATATTAAAATCATGGTAACTCTTTTTTTAAAGAATTTTACAAAAATGGAGGATTTTTTTTCTTCTTTTCAAAATGGAGGATATTGGCAATTTTTTGCAAGCGAGAGACCCAAGGGGAACTTGATAACTTTCCAAACTCAAAAACTAGGAGAACTATTATGAATGAATGCATATGGATAATTAATGGATGTTATAATGAAATTGATCATTTTTAGCTAACATGTTGATGCAAAATACATGAACTTGTCAAAAATTTAACAGACTGTCGAGAGGGTCAAATGATGATGGTTTTGTTCAAACAAAATAGGAACATGACCAGTATGATGAGCCAAACATATTGACACCAACTTCACGACATGCCAATGCTAAGAGGGAAAGACAACAAATATCCAACACTTGACTCAACCACACTATGATGATGCACATGATGCAACTTGGAGGATATGACGAAGGGATAATACAAAAGAATTTTTTTTGAAATAAGATATGGACATGATAAGCACATCAAATTGTATGTGGCAACACAGATAAAATGATTTTGTAAAAAAGTTCAGTAGGTTCTTCTATGGCGTCATGTTTAAACACTGAGCGCATGTCTGTGAATCCATCTACAATGTTACAACTTACAAAATTTTAACAATGCAGATGGATTCAGATGCCCCTTACAAACGAGTCTTTGAACCCATATGAAATGTTAAAATTCAGTAAATTGTACAAATTCATTGTCAAAATTGTAATTTTCCATTGTCAGAGTGACATAACTAAAAATGACCAAATAAATGACCAATTGTTATATGGTCATTTTTAGTTTAGGTTTGTGGTACTTGCGATATCTCAGCTTGGGATGGTTTTTATTAATGCATGTACCATAGATGTATTGAAAATTAATTATGATATATTGGGAAGGATGTATATCTTATAAGCAAAGTGCTTCTGCTCCAAGAACATAAGGCTATGTATAAGGTCATTAATGTAAGTGATGCAAATCTTCTTCATGCATTAATGCTAAACTATGACACATGATGGAGTCTGCAATTTACTAAATTCAAACAATGTAGATGGAAGGGGGTCTCTAAATCCATCTGCAGTGTTAGAATTTAGTAAATTGTACAAATTCTTTGTCAAAATTGCAATTTTCCATTGTCGGAGTGACACAACTAAGAATGACAAAATAAATGACCAATTCATATTCTTAGTGTTATTGTTATGTGTTCATTTTTAGTTTAGTTACTTGTTATATCGTCATATATTTTATCCTTGTACCATATTGGTCATTCTTCTTGTCATTTTTAGTTGGCTCACTCAAGTTTGGTAATTTATACCTTGAAAAAACTATGGTGACCAATTTTTTTCATGGCCTGGACATTTAGTTGTCATTTTATACTAGTGACCTGATGGTGTACTTCTATTCATATTTTGAATACTTTAGTCTAGATCGATCATTAAGATTATCCTAGATCAAACCTCCCCACTAGAAGCTTTTGGACCACAAAATAAATGGAATTACTTAGCAAATAAGTGAGGGTATAGCTTCCTCACCTTTATTATATATATCCATCATGCCTTGCTTGGATTCCATTCCTTTAAGACCCACACAAAGATATTTCATGTCTTGTTCATGAAAATATTACCCTCCTTTCAAGAATGAAAACTTCCCGCAACTCATTAAGATACTCAAGAGAAAAATCATCAACAGAAGGAACTTGATCTCCTCTTGATGTATGATCATAGGAGGCTCGTATAATTTCAAGTTTTCCACATTCACAATTGAATACATCTTCCTATATGGAGGAAAATCTAACTAGAAAGCATTATTACCAACCTTGTAATTTTTTTTTAAAGGACCATACCTAATTGGTTAGATCTGTTTACCTTCACCTTTAAGTCGGTCTTTGATTTTATGAAGCTAAACATGATCACCTACCTAGAAATTATGATCCACTTAATGCTTCTCATGCCTTTCCTTGTACTTGTATAATATCTTCTCCAATTATTCTTGTATTGCATGGTACCAATTGGATCTATTGGAGGAACTTCAAGGCCTTTTCTGCATCAACTTGTCCATCTTCCATAGAATATTTCCCATACACAATGTCCAAATGAGACTTTGGAAAGTATCCAAAACATTTCTCAAATGGATATATATGAGTATAAGAGTGTATGGCATGGTTGTACACATGTTGTACATAATGCAATTGTTCATACCAAAGCTTAGGATGCTTAGTATAATATCCTCAGAGTAGATATACCACTATTCGCTTGACTACTTGAGTTTGTCCATTAGTTGTGCATTAAAACTGGTGCTATTCTTTAACTTGGTGTCCATAGGTTCCCACAATGTTGAACCAAATTTCCCAAGGAAGAGAGAATCTCAATCATATACCATAGATGTGGGTAACCCAAAATGAACCTAAACATTTTGAAAGAACATGTGAGCAGTCAACTCTATTGTCACCTGTTTTTTACAAGGAATCAAGATGCACATATTACTCAAGCTATCCACAACCACATACAAGTAATCATGACCTTTTCTATACATAGGAAAACCTCCCACAAAATCCATAAACACACTTTCCCATCGACGAGAAGGTACAAGGAGTGGAGTGTACTACAAGCCCATTTTTTTGTTACTTGGATTACTAGTAGCACACATAACACATCCATTTACATATTTGGATACAGTTTCAATCACCTAATTACAATAAAAATACATTTGTAATTGAGCTACTATCTTTCCTAAACCAAAGTGACTAGAAATAAGAGAAGTATGAGATTCTCTAATCACACTCTTTCACTTTGTGGAATACAAAATTTTCCAAGATGATACAATAACTTATCATGAATACGATAGTCCAATTCTTCAGTTTATGTTCCATGCATTTAAGGTTCATACACATATTTAAAGTCTCCATCCTTAGGATATTGTTCAACATAAATTTAATGAGACAAAGGACTATATTTTAAGATCATAGATGCATTTGTTGGAGGTCTTGATAACATGTATGAAACTTTATTCTGAATACCCTTATTGTATTGGTTGAATAAGTGAAATTTCTTTAAAAATACCATCCATCTGAAGTGCCTTGATTGTTGTATCTTATTTTTTTATTGTAGATATTGTAATGGTTGATGATCAGTATTTATGTTTGTTTCTTTACCCATTAAGTAATGTTTCCACTTCTTCACACTTTGTACTAATGCATACAACTCTATCATATCTGGGATAGTTAATTATTTCTTTAGAGAAAATTTCATAATGATAACATATTGGTTTCTTATGTTGCATTAATAATTCCTCTATGGCATAACCACTAGCATCGGTTTCAATATTTAATGGCTATTGTAGATATGGCCATGCAAGCACTAGTTTCATCCATTTCAATATTGAAGGCTATTGTAGATTTGTGTAGGAAAAATACCTTATAGTGAGGAGAAGAAACTACCAACTTGGGTGGGGTGATAGGTAAATACATTCATTGTCTTGCACTAGTTACTAAAAATGGAAAGAGATTGAGATATCGAAAGAAGTACCTTTTTATCAATGGCTGGTCCTAGCTTTCGCTTGATCCTCCGCTATGATGAACCTGCAACACAAAGTAAATCTTCCTCATCTTATCTTGACTATAATAAATATGATGAAATCATACAAAATTTAACATCAAATACAATCATACATTAAACCAAATGAACATTCAATGCAATAAACATTCAATTTGGGATGGGAAGGGTATTTCCATCTTTTATTGTCAAAGAAAAGTAGATAAGTATAGATATACCTGATCTATCTAGACACTTCTGCAACCGCGTCCAGGGCTCCCGCTCTTCACAATGACTTGGGAATTCCTCTAGCGTAACAATAGTTAAAGCATTCCTTGTAGGTCCCTGTTGTGGCCACAACAGATCCCATGCTTGGCTAAGCACGGGAGCCCCCAATTTTAATAAACGCAGAGGTGTTTGGGTGAGTCATCTTGTAAATTTCAAGATTTTGATTTTATCTCTAAGATCCTTCACCCATGCATCTGGTCTTCTTGTTTGCAAGTGTTTAATTATTTCTTCCAAAGTGTTTCAGTCTGGAAAAAGCCAAATTCTTTGAGTAATTTGTTGACTGTTATCATCATCACGAAACTCGACATTTGAAGAAACCGAAACCCGCAACCTAACGGGTGTGGGTTGCGGGACTGCTTTTTTTTAAAGTTTTGGTATTGGTATTTCCGAAACCCGCAACCCGACAGGTGCGTGTTGCGGAACCATTCTGTAATAAGATTGGGAAATAATTACCTCGAAACCCAAACCCCGCAATGGCGGCATTCGGCTTTCGGGTTTGTGGTTTTTCATTTATTTTGTGTGTCCTCTTGAAACCCGCAACCCATGATTTCGGGACGCAGCTTTCGGGATGGTTATTTTACTTCACGGTTTAACGTTCCTGAAGCCCGCCACCTGCATAGTCGGTTTTCAGCTTTCGGGAATCCTTTTTTTTTTACTTTCATTATGGCATACCCGCAACCCGTAAATCCATACTTTCGGGTTTCGGCTTGCAGGATGTTTGAATAAGAACTTTATACAAATTTTTGAACCCGATTCTGCATCCTGCTCCGGTCAATCTCAGTTGTCCATCTATTATGATCTCACGGTCATGTTGATTTTGGGTAATCAGTTAAGTCAGGTTTTCCATTTTGTCTTTTTGAAAGCTGGTTCTACCAAATTATCATTTTTTCTGTGTAATTCATGACAGTGGACACTAATACAAGTCTACCAGTTACTTCATGTTGCATGGATGCCATCTCTCCGCCTTAAGTTCACCATGTCTGGACTCGAGTTTTGATATCTTGTCGTTTTTGTTCCACTTCTTAATGATCACTTCTTTTCATTTATTCCTGACTTGAAATCTTTTATCATTCTCATGGAAGTTGGGTCAGATCGATCGAATTTGTTACATGCGAGGAATTGATAGCCCGTGTACTGGAATTCCTAATCGAGACTTGTTGTAGATCAACTTTATCACCATAACCTTTGTCTCTGCTATTATTTACCAGTCATAATCATTGATGAGAGATTTCTTATAATGATGTGATCGTAAAGGCAATTCAAAACCATGCGAATAGTAATTGAGCTTGTACTTCGCACAAGCTTAAACTCAAACCTCGGCTCTTTTCATGACGATTGAAGTGATTATAATGGATTGGCTAGATAAGTTTAATCATTGCAAATTGGCCCTCTCAATTTACATCACCCTGCTTGTTGGCCTTAAAATAGCAATTAACGTAAAAACTCCAGACTGTCCATTTCCTTCCAAAAGAGGAAATACTCTGTGCGGCATTTATTTTACATCCTTTTATCTAAGACTTATTCAGAATGAGTAATATCCATGCAGGTGGTGAATATTTTGATGTCCATGCTGAAGATAAAGAGCTCTTCCCCTTGTTATATCAAGAAATGTTGTCACCACCCTTTCATGCAGAAGTTCCTGATCTTAGCAGCGGTAGCAGTGAAGAGGACTATGAAATGTTGTCTGCCTACATGCAAAACTCCATGGGGAAAAAGAAGAAAGTTCTGGAAGGACCAGCTGATCTTGATGATGATGTCATACAAGATTTTATAATAAATCAAGAATCTAATATCCCGTCGTTTCTTCCTAAAGTTGATCCTCTAATGGATTTCTTTGTTTTTGACAATGGGTTCCCAACCTTGAATTTCCTACAGCAGATATGCTTTGCAAGCCACACCCCCTATCGAAGATAGTGATCCATCTGTAATTGAATTCTTATGGTGTCACAAGACGTTATCTGATTAAATAACAAGTCTTTCTTTTTGTGAAAGGTGGCAGAAAATATTTTAAGCTTAAAAATAGCAAGATTTCTCGGATCGGCAGTTAGATCCGATTTTGTAATCCCTATTTTGTAGAATTTATCCTTTTGGGATTGTGATGTAAATTTAGTAATTAAGGAGGAATGTTTCCCTTAGTGAGGGGTTGGGAACTTTGGAATTGCAATTCAGTAGGAGATTGGACTGAAGATACTCTGTTTATCAGAGTCATTGTAATTTTTGTACAAGACTTCTCTATTCAGGAAAGTTATCTTTTAATCCACCTTCTATTGTTCTTCAATTTTCTTTGAGAATTGTTGAGTTAATGTTTCAAATTGTCATCGATTATGTGTTTAATATTTTGCAGGACATTCATTAATGCATAAGATCTCTCATATTGATTTCTCTGTATGTCTGGATTATGCTCAAAATTGTTCTATTAAATTTCTTTAATTGAACGTTTTCACTTTTATATTTCTGCAAATGATTTGATGCAAACAAACATGTATAATCAAATGTTAATTTTTCAATTAACAGAATGCTTATAGATTAGATATTTGAATAGGCTTAAACACTTTGAAGAATTGTCACTTAATTTTTATTAACTGATAATACTTTAAATTAACAAGTGAAGAACCCGAAGACATTTCTGTTCAAGGATCTTACTACTTGTTTATCACACTTCAATTATGATCTGCACGATATCAACTTTTCCTTTTTAGGTTAGATCTGACTTAGCATAGATTCTTTCCTTAGGTAGGTTAAGATAGGTTTGTTAACCACCTTTCATAATTTGTTTTCCTTGATAGGAAAACTGATCTTTTAAGATCAAATATTTTAATCATAGAGTGCCAGCGGAGGCCAAATATATGTGGGTGATTACCACATCAAACAGCTCGAGGATAGAATTTACCTTGCGCAGGGTCTTTCGAATACTTTGGCTGGGTTTTCATCCCCTGTTGTGTGCCTTGGAACCCATTCCAGCACCTTTCACTTACCCTGCACCCCCGAGGCATCAACAAATGGCGCTAGAAGGACGAACACTAGTATAACATGCCTAAGAAAACTACTAATAAACCTCCTCCAACAAGTACTTCAATGGTTCAAACCAGAAGCCAGACTAGGGCTTCAACATCTGAACAACCAACTAATACACAAACTACAATTCTCCCTGTCACGTCTACCCAACCTACAGTTATACCTGTCACACCTGTGATACAACAGGAGAATAGAGGAGATATCATTTTCACATCACCTACAAGGGGACTCATCTCTTTAGAGCAGATATTGAAAACATCTGCTGATCGAGTCTTAAGAGTAGAACAATGTCTTTCCGATCAAAGAAGACGAGGCTTGGCAACCATAAATTTAGAGAATATTTTATAGGCTAGCAGTCAAGAAGATCAGCAAGTTCCCACTTCACAGACCAGTGATCCACAGGTTCAGCATACCACTAATTTAAACACAAAGGATCATCATACAATTGATCAACAACCTGAAAACCAAGAGCTGGTTAATCGACTAGATTCTCCTAAATATAACTGTGGTACCACTCTCACAAGAACACAAGGTCAACCAAATCTTGGAGATGGCGTCCCACCACCATCCCCTCCTTCATCATCATCATCTTCTTCTAACGAAGAGAAATCTTCTAGTTCGTCATCTTAAGAAGAAGAACAAGAACCTCCAATCGCTAGAGAAGGTCAAAACAGACCTTGGCTTGACCAAGGTGTAGTTTTCATATTAGGTGATCAACATAGATTACCAAAGAATCCTGAGAAATGGCTGCCTAAATACAACCCTGATGATAAGATACCTGCGTTGGATCATATAAAAACCTTCATGTAGGCATTCAGGCTTAGAAGCGTGGTACATGAGGATGTAGTATGCAGACTCTTTCATTATAATTTTGAGGGTAGAGCGGCCACTTGGTATTTTGCTTTACCAGCCCAATCTATAACTTCTTGGGATGAATTCGAGAAACATTTTACCCAAAAATTTGGGGATGACAAAACACCGCAAGATCTTGTCTTAGAGTTATCCTCCATGAAAATCAAAGGAAAAGAAAGGGTAAAAGACTTTAACCAAAGGTTTTCATATCTCAAAAATAGAATTCCTACCAATCTTCTTCCTGCTGAAGAATTGTTGGTGGCTTATTATGAAAAGGTTCTGCCTCCCCCTATTGCAATATGGGTCAAAAGGGCACAGAAGGGTACTTTACTGGATACATTTGATGAAGCAATCCAAGTTGAGAAGGACATCTTTTTTCTGGAAGATAGCCCTGAAGCTTTAGAAGGAAAACCTTCCACTTCCATAAAGAAAATTGAGAATGTCCCTAAACCCACAGTTCAGAACAAGGATCCATTTGATATGACTAATATGAAAAATTTCCTTCAGAGGATGTCAAATGAGATGGTGGATTTGAAGAAGAACACCAATGATAATCAGAATCAGAACATAGGTTTTGTAAGGCCACTGTTTAGGAGACCTTACCAGCCTCCACAAAATCCACCACCACCGAATCCGGCAGATGCACTCACAAACGATGAACTCTATGCTATTTTCAGAGCATTGGCATCAGAATCTCAAGTCACCGCTGACACTTCCAACAATCAGACTACCCCGGATCCACCACTACCTGTAGAAGAAGCAGAAAATGATCCACAGCTCAATGCCATGGGTTGCTTTTCCGAACTTCTTATGTGTGAAGAGGAAGAAGAACCTGAGGCGGTGTTTAACACACAACATCCTTATAATACAAGGTCAATATCACAACCACCTCAAGAACCTTCATCTTATTCCCCAGTTCCCACAAGTAACAAGACTGTCCCACAGAAGGATACAGTCCTCCCTCCAATGGATTACAACCTAGTTGAAGACTTAAAAAGAGTCAAAGCTAACATCTCTCTGTTTGAGCTACTCAATATTCCTGCCATGAGGGATTCCTTACCTAAAAAATTGATAGTCAAACAGCCTAGGGAGTCACAAAGCAACAATTTAGACTATATTACTAAAACTGATGATCAGAAACCAACAAGTAAAAGGACTCCTCCTTTCTTGCTTACTTTTGAGATTTTCAACCGGAATGTACACAACTGCATGATAGATTCAATAGCATCATCAAATGTGATGCCCCTCTCTATTTGCGGAAAATTGAATGCAACGTGGGAACCCTGTCCAACCCAGATTGTGCAACTTGACAGATCCAAAGTCAGAGTGGTTGGAAAATTGAGAAACATTCTGCTCACACTGTTAGCTGATCCCAGGATCCATCAGACAGTTGACATTGTGATAGCTGACATCTCAGAAGCCTACGGGATGTCATTAAGCAGGGACTGGTTAGAGAAACTTAAAGGTTACTTTGCAACCGACTGGTCCCATTTATGGTTGCCTTACAATGGTCAACCAAATAAAATTAAGATCAGCAGAGAACCTTTTATGAAATAGACAGTTACTGATCTTAATGACTCAAGTGAACCTGCTAGCTATCTCACCTCTCATATAGAGCAATTTACATTCGATACCTTTTTCGGTGAATTCCCAGCTCATGCCTCACCAGAAGAAAGCATCCGAAACAAATAACATATTACTCAGGTCACTTCTGTACCTTTTTCTAGTGAAATTGTGCATAATATATATAATGTGAATACAAATTTTAGATTAGACCCTATCTCATGGACCTTATTTTTCGATGGCTCCAAGTCCAAGGAGGGAGTTGGAGCGGGTTGTGCTCTTATCAATCCTAAAGGCATGAAAATCATGATTTCTTGCAGGTTAGAATTTGATTGCACTAATAATGTAGCCGAGTATGAAGCTCTTGTGCAAGGGCTCAAGAAGGCCATTGATTTAGGTGTACAAGCAATAGAATGCTATGGAGACTCCAAAATTATAGTCAAGCAAGTCAAGAATATGATACACTGCTTATCACTGCGTTTGGCTAATTATCAGAAGATGGTAAGGGATTTAACCAACTCATTTTTAGCATTCAATATTAAATCAGTTCCCAGATCACAAAATTTTGATGCAGACTTGTTAGCAAATACAACGTCTAGGCTGATCCCGCCAAAAGGTCTGTCTCAAACTTTTTCAATTGAATTGATGTGCAGACCCTCTATTCCGGATAATGTGACTAATCGGAAAGTGTTTGATGATGAACGACAGGTACTTGACTTCCTCACTACTCAGGATACATTTCAAGAAACGGCCATTGATGAAGCAGAACATGAAAAGTCACTCGCTGATCTCTTAAACGTTATCCCAAAGTCGGTGATCAATATGGAAAAGTTTTATGATTTACAAGACAAGTTCAAACCTCAAACTAATTGTAAAACTCAAAGCTCATCCTTGAACTATGAGCGGGTCAACCTAGGCACCAAACAAGAACCTCGTTTCATCAATTTGGGAGTTGACTGTACCCCTGAAGAACGCAGAGCCATTATTGCATTGTGTAAATAGTATAAAGATGTTTTCGCCTGGACATATGATGAATTGAAAACTTTTGACACTAACGTCATGTTTCATAATATACCCATGAAACCAGAAGTCAAGCCATTTCAACGAAAGTTGCGGAAGATGCACCCCAGTTTGGAGCTATCTGTAAAAAAGGAATTTGAAAAGCTGCTCACTGCTCAAATTATCTTTCCAGTCAGGCACACTCAATGGATCGCTAACTTAGTACCTGTCCATAAGAAAAGCGAGGAACTTCGACTGTGTGTCGATTTCAGGAACCTGAATCGGGCTTCTGAAAAAGATAATTATCTTGTTCCACCGATGGAGTAGATTCTTCAAAAGGTAGCTGGGTCAGAGATGTTTTCCCTCCTAGATGGTTTTTTGGGGTATAACCAGGCTATGGTTGCCCCGGATGCTTAATTGAAAACAGCTTTCAGGACCCCATTGGGTACTTTTTCCTACAGATGGATGCCTTTCGGGCTGATCAATGCAGGAGCTACTTTTCAGAGAACTATGGATATAGATTTCCAAGGGTTAATGCATAATTCTATCGTAGTTTACCTTGATGATATCACTATTTACTCTAAAAAATGACATGAACATGTGTTTGCTTTGAAACAAGTCTTTGAACGCTGTAGGAAATTCGACATTTCTCTCAACTCGAAGAAATCTATTTTTGCAATAATTGAAGGAAAGCTTCTGGGCTTCACTGTTTTGAAAGAAGGTATGATTATCGATCCTGAACATATAGAGGCTATTTCAAAGATTGGTTTACCGGGCTTGCGCAAAGTAATGCAATCCTTCTTAAGTAAGATTAATTTTCTACGTAGATTTGTACCAAATTTTGCCCAAATTGTCAAACCATTACAACTTTTGGTTAAGAAAGATATGCAGTTTACTTGGTCGCAGGAACAAAGAGATGCATTTATCTGAATTCGAAAGGCCATTGTAAAAGCTCCTGCTCTCATGTCCCTAGATTTTGATAAGGACTTCATTCTTTATACTTTTGCCACTGACTTTTCTTATGCAGCTGTCTTAACTCAAAAGCATGACAATGATATAGAAATCCTGATCTCTTTTATGAGCTCAACATTCAAAGGTGCAGAGCTTAAATACTTGTAGATCGATAAGCAAGCCTATGCGGTCTATAAATCCATCAAACATTATAGACCCTGCTTGCTGAAGTCTCGAACCAAAGTCATTGTTCCATATTCTGCTATTAGAAATGTCCTCATCCAGAAAGAGTTGGGGGAAAAGAGGGCCCATTGGATGACCACCCTACAAGAATATGATCTTGAGATCAGACCAGCTAAAATTGTCAAAGGACAAGGCCTTTGTCTTCTTACTGCGCAATCCAACAACCCCGCACAACAACAGTCCGAATGGGATCACGAGGAAGAAATTCTCCCAGGTGCTGTTAACGTTATCGATACCCCGACATCGGAATGGTATGACGATATCATATTTTTCCTGAACCATGGGTTTTCTTTCGAAACCCTTGATTTTAAGAAAAGAAGGGCTTTAAGACTGAAAGCTGCTCCTTATCAATTTATTGATCAAGTTCTTTTGAGGAAAAATTATGATGGAGTATTTCTTAGGTGCTTGGAAAAACATGAAACTGATGACATCTTATTCCAATTTCATGCAGGACCTGCTGGAGGCCATTTTTCAGGTGAGACTATAGCACACAAGATTCTCAAGGCTGGATATTATTGGCCAACATTGTTTAAAGATGCTTACGCTTATGTAAGGAAGTGTGAACCATGCCAAAAATGCGGAGGGAAGTTTAGGAAACCTGGATTTCCTCTACAATCAGTTACAATTTAGTTTCCATTTCGACAATGGGGACTGGATTTTGTTGGGCCTATAAACCCTCCTTCATTCCTCCAACATAAGTATATTCTTATAGCAACTGACTACTTGACCAGATGGGTGGAGTAAGCCCCTCTTAAACAATGTAATGCCAGTCAAGTAATTTCCTTCCTTGACAGCCAGATCATCACACGCTTTGGCGCTCCAGAGTACTTAGTTTTTGATAATGCATCCTACTTCTCTTCAATCGATATAACTGAATATGCCTTTGAGAAGGGGATTAAGCTTAAGTTTTATGCCAATTATTAACCACAAGGCAATGGTTTGGCTGAGTCATCAAACAAAAAATCTGATAAATATTCTCAAAAAGACTGTAGCTTCTCATCACAGGGATTGGCACACACAGTTATATAATGCTTATGGGAAGATCGAATAACCCCAAAGGTAGCCATTGCAAATTTCCCCTACTGCCTTGTTTATGGAAAAGAAGCCATCCTTCCTGCTAATCTCACCATCCCTTCACTACAATTGGCCCAGTCTGTCCAAGAAGATGACTCTTCCCCTCTCCAACATAGAATAGACACTCTCTTGAAGCTACAGGAGGACCGGGAAATAGCTAGGAATAAATTATATCATCATCAATAGATGGTGAAAAGATGGTTTGATGAAAAATCTTCATCTGACAGGGAATTTTCTGTTGGTGACCTAGTTCTAAGGTGGGACAAGCAACATAAAGATAAGAATTAGTACACCAAGTTTTAGCGCCTTTGGCTAGGACCTTTCATTATTACATAAAAGATTGGTCCCAACATTGTCCGATTACAGACGCTAGAGGGAGTTGTAGACACCTTCCCGTTGAATGTGTCTCTTCTAAAAAAGTATTTTGTTTGAACAATCTGGTGCACTTGTACATAGGTGTGGTTTGTTTTTCAATCATTTGTTTTGTTGCATTGACATTTTGATTGGTTTTCTTGTTTTGTCTTGGTTTTTATTAATAAGGCTTCACACTTGTTGTAATGGCTTATAATCACTTTTCTTAGCAACAATTGCTTCTGAAGTTTCAGCATTGTTATCAATCTCACTTTCTAGCTTTTGATTAGAATTTGCTCTGAAGAATAAATAGTCAAATAAGTCTTCACACTTGTGGTAATGGCTTATAATCACTTTTCTTAGCAACAATTGCTTCTGAAGTTTCAGCATTGTTATCAATCTCACTTTCTAGCTTTTGATTAGAATTTGCTCTGAAGAATAAATAGTCAAATAAGTGCAATGCCTTTGGATACTTTTCACTTTGATCATTATCTTTCACAATGCTTTATTTGTGTAATTGAGGTATGGAGGATGGTCATCATTTCTCTATCTAGTGTTTCATGGTTGAACGGCATATCATAATAACTTGACCAGCTTCGACTGCTCATGGATCCTTTTACACTTTAAATATCAATTTTGTTTAAAATTATAAGTTATAAGGTGGGTGGACTTATTATCAAGCCAGCCCATTAGGTTCATAGGTGTTTAAAGTGGAATGACATCTTCACATCAAGCCACCACACTTGGAAGATGACTTTCAATTTTGCTGGAAGGTGGAAGATCCTATTACAGGTCAGTCCATTCATGATCCACAAAGCACTGGTGAGTAACATTACAACTATATGGTCACCAAGCCATGGTAATGCCTTATAGCCTATGATAAAATAAATTGTTTTGTCTTTCATTATGGGATTTTGTTATATACAAGAATAGGGGGGTCTTATCACAAGCCAGCCCTGCTATGATCATGGGTCTGACCTTGGACTGGAATTATCACGATATGGTTACCAAGCCATGATAATTTCTTTTGGTCTTACAGCCAGAAGACAAGGAGTCTTGCCATCGAGCTAACTTGACCAGCTTCTAGATCAGGCTTGTGAATGGTGTTGTTTCATCTGATCACCAAGTTAGTATAGTGGCCTTGTATCAACAAGGTTCTATGTATAAAAAAAAAGGGGGGGACAAAATATTAAAAAAAAAAGAGAAAGAAAAGACAAAGGAGTATATATATAATCCATAGAGGATCACTGAATATACATATAATTAATAAACCAAAGGGATCTGTAATTAGGATATCCGTGAGCATATCTAAGACTGTTCTCAGGTTCAACACAAGTTGGTTTTCAATGATTACATCATGGTAAAGATTCAGTATTACTCTCTAAATATCCTTACCAGATGAGTGTTATCATTACAATGGTCACTAATTGAGAATTATCCATTTCTATATTCATTGTTTGTTGGATTTTATCTTTTGAGTATCTTCTCTGAATTGAGTTTCAAGAAATCGGTTGATTGACATGTTTTCTTTAGTTGGATTCGATTGCAGAGATAACTGGCTCTTCCCAGCCAATCACCATTTGTTTTGGCCACAACAGATCCCATGCTTAGCTAAGCATGGGAGCCCCCAATTTTAATAAACGTAGGGGTGTTTAGGCGAGTCATCTTGTAAATTTTAAGATTTTGATTTTATCTCTAAGATCCTTCACCCATGCATCTGGTCTACTTGTTTGCAAGAGTTTAATTATTTCTTCCAAAGTGTTTCGGTCTAGAAAAAGCCAAATTCTTTGAGTAATTTGTTGACTATTATCATCATCCCAAAACCCGACATTTGAAGAACCCGAAACCCGCAACCCGACAAGTGCGAGTTGCAGGACTGCTTTTTTTTTAAGCTTTGGTTTTGGTATTTTCGAAACCCGCACACCGACATGTGCGGGTTGCGGAACCATTCTGTAATAAGATTGGGAAATAATTACCCCGAAACCCAAACCCCGCAATGGCGGCATTCAGTTTTCGGGATTGTGGTTTTTCGTTTATTTGGTGTGTCGTCCCGAAACCCGCAACCCGTGATTTCGGGATGTGGCTTTCGGGATGGTTATTTTACTTCACAGTTTAACATTCCCGAAGCCCGCCACCAGCATAGTTGGTTTTCAGCTTTTGGGAATCCAGTTTTTTTTACTTTCATTTTGGCATACCCACAACCCGTAAATCTGTACTTTCGGGTTTCGACTTGCAGGATCTTTGAATAAGAACTTTATGAAAATTTTTGAACCCGATTCTGCATCCTGCTCCGATCAATCTCAGTCATCTGTCTGTTATGATCTCACAGTCATATTGATTTTGGGTAATTAGTTAAGTCAGGTTTTCCATTTTGTCTTTTTGAAAGCTGGTTCTACCAAATTATCATTTTTTCTGTGTAATTCATGACAATGGACACTAATACAAGTCTACCAGTTACTTCATGTTGGATGGATGCCATCTCTCTGCCTTAAGTTCTCCATGTTTGGACTCAAGTTTGGACATCTTGTCGTTTTTGTTCCACTTCTTAATGATCACTTCTTTTCATTTATTCCTAACCTGAAATCCTTTATCATTCTCATGGAAGTTAGGTCAGATCGATCGGATTTGTTACATGCAAGGAATTGATAGCGCGTGTACTGGAATTCCTAATCGAGACTTGTTGCAGGTCAACTTTATCACCATAACCTTTGTCTCCGTTATTATTTACCAGTCATAATCATTGACGAGAGATTGCTTGTAATGATGTGATCATAAAGGCAATTCAAAACCATGCGAATAGTAATTGAGATTGTACTTCGCACAAGCTTAAACTCAAACCTCGACTCTTTTCATGACGATTGAAGTGATTATAATGGATTGGATGGATAAGTTTAATAATTGCAAATTTGCCATTTTAATTTACATCACCTTGCTTTTTGGCCTTAAAATAGCAATTAATGTAAAAACTCCAAACTATCCATTTCCTTTTGAAAGAGGAAATACTATGTGCGGCATTTCTTTTACATCCTTTTATCTAAGACTTATTCATAATGAGTAATATCCATGCAGGTGGTGAATCTTTTGATGTCCATGCTGACAATAAAGAGCTCTACCCCTTGTTATATCAAGAAATGTTGTCACCACCCTTTGATGCAGATGTTCCTGATCTTAGCAGCGGTAGCAGTGAAGAGGACTTTGAAACGTTGTCTGCCTACATGCAAAACTCCATGGGGAAAAAGAAGAAAGTTCCGGAAGAACCAGCTGATCTTGACGACGATTTCATACAAGATTTTATAATAAATCAAGAATCTAATATCCCGTCTTTTCTTCCTGAAGTAGATCCTCTAATGGATTTCTCTATTTTTGACAATCGATTCCCAACCCTGAATTTCCTACAGCAGATGCTTTGCAAGCCACACCCCCTGTCGAAGATAGTGATCCATCCGTAATTGAATTCTTATGGTGTCACGAGCCCTTATCTGATTAAAGAACAAGTCTTTCTTTTTGTGAAAGGTGGTGGAAAATCTTTTAAGCTTAAAAATAGCAATATTTCTCGGATCGGCAGTTAGATCCGATTTTGTAATCCCTATTTTGTAGAATTTCTCCTTTTGGGACTATGATGTAAATTTAGTATTTAAGGAAGAATGTTTCCCCTAGTGAGGGGTTGGGAACTTTGGAATTGCAATTCAGTAGGAGATTGGACTGAAGATACTCTGTTTATCAGAGTCATTGTAATTTTTGTACAAGACTTCTCTATTCAGGAAAGTTATCTTTTAATCCACCTTCTATTGTTCTTCAATTTTTTTTTAGAATTGTTGAGTTAATGTTTCAAATTGTCATCGATTATGTGTTTAATATTTTGCAGGACATTCATTAATGCATAAGATCTCTCATATTGATTTCTCTGTATGTCTGGATTATGCTCAAAATTGTTCTATTAAATTTCTTTAATTGAACATTTTCACTTTTATATTTCTGGAAATGATTTGATGCAAACAAACATGTATAATCAAATGTTAATTTTTCAATTAACAGAATGATTACAGATCAGATATTTGAATAGGCTTAAACACTTTGAAGAATTGTCACTTAATTTTTATTAACTGATAATACTTTAAATTAACAAGTGAAGAACCCAAATACATTTCTGTTCAAGGAACTTACTACTTGTTCATCACACTTCAATTCTGATCTGCACGATATCAACTTTTCCTTTTGAGGTTAGATCTGACTTAGCATAGATTCTTTCCTTAGGTAGGTTAAGATAGGTTTGTTAACCAGCTTTCATACTTTGTTTTCCTTTATAGGAAAACTAATCTTTTAAGACCAAATCTTTTACTCATAGAGTGCCAGCAGAGGCCAAATATCTGTGGGTGATTACCACACCAAACAGCTCGAGGATAGAATTTCCCTTGCACAGGGTCTTTCAAAGTCTTTGGCTGGGTTTTCATCCTCTGTTGTGTGCCTTGGAACCCATTCTAGCACCTTGCACTTACCCTGCACCCCCAAGGCATCAATAGTCCCTCTCTCATGGATACTCCTTGTATTTATGGGACAACGTAGGTAGTTGGAATTGATAGGTGGTTGAATTGGGAGGTTGGGGAAGTTCCAAAACCAACTTCAACTAATCCCAATTCATAATCTTAATATATTATTTCACGTCATCTTAAGATGTGCATGGGATTCATACAACCAGACTAGTGCACATTACACAACTTTTGTTCTTTACAACAAGTGTTTGCAATATTTTTAAAGGTGTGCGCTAGTTGTCCTTGAGCAGAGTAGCATTTAGAATGTTGGTTCACTGTGCCAATAGTAGCATACATGTCATGAAATTTGTAGAAAAAATAAGATTTTCAGCTGAAGAATGTAGTTTCAGTAATAAGTCATCCAAGTCAACCTAGCTCTTCCATCCATAGTGTCATTTTATGTGATCAACATAGTAGTGTGATCACGGATGGAAAAGTGCAGATTTGACCTATAAAAAATTCCCCCTAATGTGTGAGTTTAGAGAGAAGTGATGGCTAAAATACATTATAATTTGAAGTCAGAGGAGGTGCAAGAAACCACAGAACCAAGTCACAAAAGTACCTGAAACAACAATCAAGGTCAGTGAGCAATTACAAACTTGACATCATATATATGTGTAGCATGATGCAACATGATCTCTGATACATAACTAGGAGATGTATATATAGCATGGCCACTGAAATACAAGCGTGGATCCATGTCAAAATGAGAGATCATAGGCATAACAACAAATTGGATCTATGTCTCATGAAGAGACAAAATGAGTGAGGATCAGTCTTGCACAACTTGGGTGATAACATAAATATGGTGATGCTATCAGAGTCCCAAGGTCTTCATCCAAACAACCCAAGGTACAAACCCTAACCATGTGAATAAATGAGCTGAGGTCGAAGATGGGGGGTATCATTTGATTACCTGTCATTGATATATACCATTAAAAAACGCGAGAACTTCCATTGATAATGATAATGGAGTCCAAGGTACCTAGTATTTTCAAACAAGTGTGAATAAATGGACTTGAAGTTGAACACCTAAGGAACCTGTCGAATAAGAGACATTGATGTATTCCCATTATTCAACAGCGAGGGAAACTGCCACTGATGACTGCAATCCCCAAGGTCCTAACCCAAACTCTAAACTTCATTCCTAGAGCATAATGAGTTGAAGTTGATGGGAAGAAGTCCATTGGAAGGGAGGCCTTAATGCATCCTCCATCATCCAACATGAGGAACACTCACAAGTTTGAGCTGACGTGTAGTAGGACAAGTAACAAGATGAAACAAACTGACACCAGGATGGCGGGCACATGAAGTCAAGGTAAACTATAGAATGGCCGACACATGTTGTATCCTTGAACAGTGAGCACGACACAAAGTGACTTAGGTAGTTTTCAACATGAGGGGGAAGTGATATAAATCTGTAATGTAGGAGACATTAACAGACCCTCCATATGATTGGAATAATAACCAACCGAGGGAGTAAAAACTCAGAGATCAAGCTCACCCTAAGGTCAAAAACTAAAACCCAACTGAAATGATAGACTCAAATAGGTGTTATGTTCAAGGATATGGCTGACTTAACTGCCTTTGAAACTGAAAAGATGTGATATAACCTTCTCATCCCTTATTTGTTTTGGTAAAAGAATGTCCTTCTTGTTGTTTTAATGAGTCCAAGAAAGAAAACTCAGTAAGCCCAACCATGTAAAATTTTAACGAGCCCATGGGAGGAAGACTCAGGACCTTCTTCATTGTTTATAGAGTTCTAAGAAGAGATAGAAGAATACTCTATAATAATGATGACTGGATTTTAATATCGAGCCATGATCTGTTCTTGCTCGCCGGTGTTTTTTAGTTTTAAGGAGTCTGGAAAACTTAAACAATAACTCCATACACCTACCTGTGGACTTTAGTATCGAGCCCGGGTTGGTATATGCTTGCCGGTGTTTTCTTATTTATAGAGTCTGAAAAACTTAAACAATCTGCTATATACCCTCTCGTGGATTTCACATCGAGCACGAGTAAGTGAGTGCTTGCTTGGTGTTTTCATGTTTCAAGAGCTCGAAAACCATAAAGAAGGCTCCAAAAGTCCTTTTCCATACAGTTAGTCTCCTCCCTCAAAAAATTCTAAAACGATGAGAGAAGAACTCTTCTAGCCACAAATGACTAGAGTATTCCTTTTTCATAAGTAATCTACAAAAGTTTGGAAAAGGGTTAAACTTATACTTAAGCGGATGGACCTTCAATTCCTTTAACGAGCTTGAAGAGAACGAGTATGCTCGGCAATCTTGTTTAGTTTTTAAATAGTCAAAACAATAGCTTAAAATGACTTAAAAGACAGCTTCTAGGATCGTAAGTTAATGACCTTCCAAAGAATATAATCTCAACAATTGAACTAGTAACTATTGACAAATTTTCTAAATGACATAATGATCGAACAATATGGTACCTATATTGGTCTGTCGATAAAGAAACTAAGTCATATCTAGTTTAATGCTTTAAACTTATAGTGAAAATTTGAAATGTATAGGTTAATTTAACTCACCAGAATTTGTAAATATTAGTGATTAAATAGAACATTTTAGAGACAAAATGAAACTATACACTTTTGAAAAAAGTGGGTAAAAATCAAAGTCAATTTTATATAAATAGTTTCAAATTGAAAAATCAAATATCACAATTGAAGTTTTTAGGGCACATTGGAGCAAAACCTTGATCTTCCTCCATTTGTTGCGATCAAACCGAAGCACCAATCGATCTTCTACTTCCACCAAGTAAGTTATTTCCTCCCAATCTTGCAATTTCATGTAATTTTTGTCAAGTTTTATGGTCAAAATCATTTTTTAGCAATGTTTAAAACCCGTTTCTGCGTGTGCGCTGCCATGTTTGAGTAAAAGTAGCACATTTGACACAAATGCACTGGTTTAGTTCAAACATAGCAGCGTTCGAGCGTGACTGTGTAGTGAAAATAGTAGCGCACACCGTTGAAAGTAGGGTAAAAAATGGAAATGACCAACACTTGACTGTTTGCTTGGCAGGATAGTTATCATATGGCATGAAAGGGAGCATGAGGACATGGATTGAGAATCATTCCAAGATCCATTGAATCTCCATGCGATTTGAAGATGTGGATTATTGAAATTTTATAGAATGGTCAACATGCGGACACAAATCCGCTTGCATGAGAGGCTTGTCCAATACTGGGATGCCAATGCATTGGTGTTAGACATCCAAGGAGAAATACTGGAGCTTACCATAGATGACATCTATTTTATCACGGGTCTCTATCGGAGGGGAGACTTGGTGAACATGAAAGGGTCCTCTCGTAATGTGGGTGCCTTGTTCGTGCAGGAGTATGTTAATGCCTACTGCCTACCGGGAACTGAGAAGTCCGATAGTAAGTTTTTTATCTTGACTATCGCAAGCTTGCCCCTCAAAGTCATCATGAGTATTCTTAACTAGATGGGAGGGAGTTCTACACAACATATTGCTTCGAGACATTACATGCATATCGGTACTGAATTCCTGTAAGGTATAGTATATGACTGGTGTTCAAGTCTTTTGGAGAACATGAAGCTTCAAATCTTGGGGTGTAAGACCGAGAGGATGAATAAATTTGGGTATGGAAGCATACTGTGCACCTTTTTCTTTGAAAGGGTGCCTGCTATAAGTATGGGCCTGACCTTCCCCCTAGTCAACCCTCGTGAGCCAATGTTGGCCCGTTGGGGTGAGATATTCCTCCGCCAGGGTGGTGGAGAGAGAAACTTTTGTTACCATGAGGATGATTTCTGGGGTTGGTGGGAAGGGCAAGTGCCAGCTCTTGAGCAGTTTCCATATGTGGGCATAAACTTCTGCAACGATCCTGAGCTAATCCTTCCTCCAGGTGCAGCCTTGGGAGATATGGGTATGTTTATGCTTTTGAAAAATTATTTAATTTTTACATTTTATGTATATATAAGTTTTATGATGAGTTTGAAGTACTCAAACAAAGTGTCATATGCAGATGTTAGACCAGTACGTCCTAAGGGACACCCCCGTACTTTCATGAGACCAATGATATTGGGTGCAGTTGATGCCATGCTGGGAAACATAGAGGGGAAGATGAGTCGATTGACTCATGACATTCCGACTTATAGGATTGAGCGGATGCTGCTTGACATGCAAAAGAATGTGGTTGGTGTGCCCCCAGCCTGGATTAGGTTACTACAGAAGGTATCTAGGATGGTCATTTTCTATCGAGAGGAAGCAGAGGTAGATGAGGCCCCACCTTCTCCATAGGAGAAGGATATTCTATGTATATTTTTGAGGCCATCGAGCCCAATTTTGTATCTTATGACATGACTCTGTGATAGACTTATGAACCAAACTCATATTATTTTTTGATACGGATATATATATATATATATATAGTATCGTTTATTTAAATGTGTGTTATTGTGTTTTATGCATGAATTATTATGTGTGTGAATGATGCAAATTCCAATCTAAAACGTAGTTTGCAAATGAATCAGCTAATGCATTCAAGTTCCTTGGAATATCTTGATATGTGATATAAACAAACTGTCTCTCAGGTAGCTTAACGCGCAAAAAATGACATAGAAAAGTAGGATCTCTAACCTGATAAACACCCATTAACTGAAAAACAACTAACTGTGAGTCGAGTCGTACCTCCAAATGTGAAATGCCATGGAATAGAGCATCTGGGAGTAGCTCTATGACTACACTATATTCAGCCACTTGTTCGTTGTGGGACCTAAACAAGCCCCTCTCGAAGACACCAGTTGGCGAGTTGGTGAGTAAATGACCCAAGCAGTTGCGACCAACTGATGGGTGTCATGGCTTGCGCCATTAGCAAACCCTATTAAGTGTTCAGTCGACATCTGAAACACAAGGCAATAGATGCATAAGACGTAACTACAACCATAAACAAAGCTAACTCTACAAAATGTATAGCCATAATACATGAAAAAGCACAGATGCCTAAGCGTAGTACTTCTTCAGGTAGAGCCCATTTGTAGGCTTCATCAACTTATTACCTTCATAGTCTTTTAACTCATATGCACCTTTCTTCAACACCTTAGAAACTATGTATGGACCAAGCCACATGGACTTAAACTTGCCAGCCCCTAAAGGTTCCTTGTCCTGATCCCAGAGTAGAACAAGGTCTCCTTCGAGAAATAACCTAGGTCTAACAGACTTATCGTACTGTCCCTTGACTCGGTTCTTATGCGCTTCGTTTGTTGTGAGCGCATCACGGCGCTGCTCATCCAGATGTTCTAAATACAACAAACATTCTTCCAAGACTGAAGTGTCAAGTAAAAGTTGGATAGCCAACTTCAATGAAGGAATCTCGCACTCAACTGGAATGACTGCCTCTATCCCATGTACCGGTTGGAAGGGAGAGAACCTGGTAGCAGACTTTACATTGGCTCGATAGGCCCGAAGAGCAAGATACAACATAATGTGCTAGTTAGTTCTACTAGAATTAACAGTCCTTTGTAAGATGGTCTTCAAAGTTTTATTGACTGCTTCGACCTAGCCATTCACCTGCAGGTAAAACGAAGACGAATGCTCATGCCGAAAACCTAACATAGTGTATAGATCGGTCATCAAGTTTTTTCTAAAAATGATGACCGTGATCAGTCACGATCTTTTTGGGTATACCAAATCTTACAATGATTTGGTTCAAAACGAAATAAGCGGCCGTATTCCCCATCTGCCTTAACAGTAGGCATTTCCTCGTCCCACTTAGTGAAGTAGTCGATGACAACAATTATATGATGATGGCCTCCAACTGAAACTGGATTACAATTCATAAAATCAACCACTCATTTGGTTTAGGGGCCTACTGTTATTACAGGATAGAGAGGTGTTGGGTGTGCTCGCATCTTCCTGGTGAAAAACTGACATCTCTGGAAGCGTTTCATAGCTTCCATGCAATCTTTGAAGATTGTGGGACAAAAATAACCGGCACACAGTATTTTTTGGGCTGTTGACAACCCAGAAAAATGACCCCCACAAGCTCCACTGTGGGCATCATTCAACACTGATTCTGCTTCCTCCAGGGTTAAACAACGACATAAGATGGAATCTACCCCAAGTCTGCACAAAGTGTCAAAAATGATGAGGTAGTTCTTCGCATGACTCTTAAGTTTGCATCGTTCATCCTTGGAGAAAGTGGTGGGACACCTCAAAGTTCGGAGATATACTAGGATATCCCCATACCATGGGTTAGAGGATGCAATGAGAAAGATATGTTCATCCGGGAATGATAATTCTTCCTCAACATATACTATGTCACTAGGAAAATCTTGAATCAATTTGGTGAACACCAGTGATTTCTTTGACTTAGCAGACTAAAAAAACAAGTCAAATTCTTGCAAGATGACAATCCACTTGTTAAACTTCCCACCGATGATGCGTCGAGTGAGAACATATTGGAAAATATTGACCTCTACAACCACTGTGGTTGTACGCAATAAAATGTAGTGACGTAGCCTCTGAAGTGCATAAACAACAGCTAATGCCAACTTCTCTATGTGAGAATACTTGATATCAGGAGATATCAAAGTGCGCGACAGATAATAAATCACATGCTCTTGGAGCATGCCATCTTCCTGAACTAGTACTATGCCTATTGTGTATACTGATGCAGCCATATACAAGAGGAAATCCTTCATGTAGTCTGGTGGGCTTAATAAGGGCACAGATAGTAATTCCTTTTTCAAGGCCTCAAATGATGCTTGAGCAGCCTCATCCCACAAAAAGTAGGTGTCTTGTTTAAGTAGTCTCATGAAACATTTTGTAATTTTTCCATAGTTAATGATCAAGCGTCTTAGAAGTTGGACATGCCCTGTAAACTTTGAAGTTGTCTCAGGGTTCGAGGAGGAGGCATATTTACAATCACCTCAATTTTCAATAGATCCACCATTATGCCATGATTGGATACTATGAAACCTAATAGTCATCCAGATTCAATACAAAATACACATTTGTCGGGATTGAATCGAATATTGTAGTATCTGCACCTTTCAAACACGAGTCTTAAATGATCAAGATTCTCCCGTCTCTTCCGAGATCGCTCTGGGAGATCATCAAGGCCAGGTTCGACCACATGCTTGATGTCATGAAAAGAAAAAGTCATTGTTTGCTGGAAGGTAACTCCAACATTTTTCATACCAAATGGCATCTTCCGATTGGAAAAGGTGCCCCAAGGACAAATAAAAGATGTCTTGTGTTGGTCTTCAGGTTTGATCTATAGCTTATTATATCCTGAAAACCTGTCCATGAATGAGAACATTTCATGGCCCATGCACACATCAATGATCTAATCTATGAATGGTGTGGGGTAATTGTCTTTTCGACAAGCTTTATTTAGGTCCCAGAAGTTAATGCAGACTCTAATGGTACCTTTCTTGAACAGGATTTGAAACCCATTCTATCATAGCTATCGGATAGATAAATCAATCTTTGAGCAACTTTTCTACCTCTGCCTTAATGGAAACATCTTTTCAAGGGTTAATTGAATGGAGCTTCTGTCTCACAGGTTTAGCATTTGGGTACATTGCGATGACATGCTCAACAATGGTGGGGTCAATGCCTAGAATCTCCTCGTATCACCAGGAAAAGAAGTTGTAGAATTCTTTAAAAAGGTTGGTATATAGAATGATCTCCTCGGGAGAACAGTCGGCTTGAATGAAAATATTTTCCATGACCCCTGGTTTGATGGAAATGTTGATCGTAATGGTTCTCGATATATTTTCCATATTCCCTTCAGCCTAAACAACTTTCGAAGTAGAAGGGATAGCAGACAAATCAACACTTCCACTAGATCTCATAGAAAACTCACCTCTCTCTATACTGTCTAGTTCAGGAATAAAATAGGATCTGTGGTGCATGTGTTCCCAAGGGTGGTCCAGGCCTGATAATGGGGACCTCCCATCACCTGGTTCATGTACTGCTGGTTTGGGTTTCCCCCAGCCATTGGTTATGAAGTGAATGCATTAAAATTGCTCCACCCAAAAGAAAGCAGATTACTTCCCGGGGCAGTGGTCCATTGCGGCTGGGTTCTAACCCCACATTATTGTGGATTAATAATATTACCCCCTCCTCTAGCAAAGAAAGAGAAAGGGATACTCCCTGCAAATATATTTGATGGATTAACATTGTAACCTGCATAGGGGTTAAAGCCAGGCTAGTAGTAATACACGGTGCTGTCATCATACCCATAACAAGTATAGATGCAGAAGGGATCGATCCTTCAATGGAATTGGAAGAAATAGTTTGAGTTACACCCTAGAACTGTTGTGTAACAGGAGGCCGAGTGAAATTCACTGCAGGTATCCCTGCCAAAGGGACATTATTCGGTCCAAAAGTAGGGGTAGAAACTAAGGTAGATGTCGAAGCTAGTGAGCTCGGCATGCCTAGAGTACCAGCATTAAAACTAAAGGATGGAGTCGAAGCAGAAGCAGTCTACGATGAACTCGGTGTGGCAGTGTTTGTGAAAGACTGATTAACAATCCTTGTAGCCATAGACATTGTGGGAGTTTTAGGAACTCCTTGCTCATCTCCTGGGTTAGTCATGGTGTAACCAGGTGTAAATGAGTATGCATTGTACTCAGGTTGTTGAAAGCCTACAGGTACTAGTAGTGGATCGCTAGGTCCAGTAAGAGTAGGGTTGAAAGGAGTGATGAACTCTCTAGAAGTTAGGTCCTCAACCTCCACAGTATCAAAGACTTGTCGATCCGGGGTTCTGGGATGTGGTTCTCCAAGAACCTTTGTTTCGCCCATAAGTTCAAATGAACCATGGGAATTTGTCCTCCGGCATCGCAGTGGCGGTGGAGGCTCCATAGTGAGTGCGGGAAGGTTTTGCAACCTCCAAGGCCTACGAAGATGTTGGTCCTCCACAACTATTAAAAAAATTAAGTACAAAACCTAGTGGCAACTACAACTAAGGAGAAAAAAACATACCACTAAAAAATTTCCTAAGTGATCAAACCAAGAAATACAAGGAAAATACTCTCAGAAGCAAGTCTGGGATGATGAGGGCCCATAACAGACTAATAGAGTATCGATGGTCAGTTACGTGGCCTCCAATGGAGGTCCTCTGGGTGCAAGCATTTGAATCACCAAACCACCCTCCCGAGATTGCTACCAAAGGGTTACCTTCCACGTTTGTTTGAGGTGAAGTGGAAATATCCTTCCACTCTACCTGTGTAGAGCCCTAGGGTTATGATACTAAGGATACCATGAATATGAAATAACCTGGGGGAACAATCGTCATCCTAGTCGAAACGCATGGGCAGGGTAGCAAATTCTGAAATCCAAAAGCACTTTAAAAAGCACTAGTGGACCCCCGTACGCAAGTCAACTCTAGTTTATGGTTGAGAGGAAAGTGAGGGGCTATCCTCAACAATTCTAATCACCCATAGCCTCGTGCTTAACTTTGGTTTGAGTAGAGCATTCCTAGGATAATTTGATAGAGGTGGATTTACCTAATAGATAGTTGTACTACAATTGTTGAGTAATGAAGCCTATTTTGGGTGGTTTAAGGTGATTTAAACCCGAAACCGTAGCCTAAGCTAGTCGATGATGTGTATACCTAAAAAGAAAAATGTTGCTAGTTGATTTGATTAAGATTTCTTTTTAAGGGCTACATTTTACTCAATATGGGTAGTGCAGTGTGTGGAATGGTTTCGACAGAAAGCAAAGTGTGTAAAGAAATAATGCATTGAAAATTACAAAAGGCTCGTTTCTTTTCGTTTATATTCTCTCAAAACTGAAATGAGGCAATCCTAAATCAAATTTATTTTCAATTTTCTTATAAATTCCAAAGCAAAGCAAACTATGCTACCTCAAAATGATGATAAATCTTACTACTAAGATACCTAATTCATTTTTTGTCTTTTATGATAAGTGCAAAAGAAAAAGAACTTGGAAAGGAGCAAGTAAGACCTAACACAAAGTGTGAACAAGAAAAATAGCCTAATGGCTCAAAAAAATCAAATCAAAAAGACTTGAGAAAGACTCAACCTATCGAGTTGTTTCAAAGGAAAAACTCTAGGGTTGGAACAAAGTGTAAAAGAAGCAAGGAAAAGAGATGCCTGTAACGGAAAGACAGACCTAAAAGGCTACTCCTAAGCACCAAAACCCTAAGAAAAGACTCACCAAACAAAGAAGTAGGTAAGCAAACCAAAAAGTGACCCTACTAACACACCGACTCAAAAGAAAGCTAACTAGAGAGCTTTAACTGACTCAGACAGGTCTGAATAAATATTCAGAAGGTATCTAGACCAAACAACCTTTCAAAGCCACCCTAAGGACTGAAACTGGGATCAAACCCTAATAAAAGGAAAATACACAGTAAAAGTGCACTACTGTTGTCACAGACAACAAGCATTCTAAACATAGGTCTGTGTAAATGCAACAGGCGTCTAGGGAAAGAAATGCACAGCTATGTCTCATAGAGAGTAGCGCATAGCCTTAAACAGGGTTAAAGAACAGTAAAGACACCTTAAACAAGTAATCAAGCAAGTAAAGGTAAACTAAGGACTTCAGAGAGGCAAACAAGACTCAAAAGAGACATACAAGTCTCAGGGGTCAGTCGGAGAAGCAAAACAAAAGGCTAGAAGTGAACCCAAACACCTGGAAATCAAACCCTGATAGAGGACTGGAACTTACAAGAAAATGCACTACCTTGTAGTACAGAAACCAGTGCATGACAGGAACGATGTGCTACTGTGCACAAGACAAAGCAGCGTTCATGACAAAAATGTGCTACTGTAAGTAGGGTAAACCAACACACAGGGACTGAAATCAAATAAAAGGGATTTGCAACAGTAGACTAAGATGAATCAAGATAGAAAGAACATGCAAGAATGACCTATAAGACCTCTCAGAGAACAAATAGACTGAAATAAACTGGAAGAAAAACCTAACAAGGTCTCCTAGAGCCGAAAAACAACCGGTTACTCCCCAATGGAGTTGCCAGTCTATTGTGCAGGAAAAGTACCTTATAGTGAGGAGAAGACACTACCAACTTGGGTGGGGTGACAGGTAAATACATTCATTTTCTTGCATTAGTTACTACAAATGGAAAGAGATCGAGATATCGAAAGAAGTACCTTTTTATCGACTGCTGGTCCTACCTTTCGCTTGATCCTCCACTGTGATGAACCTGCAACACAAAGTAAATCTTGCTCAGCGTATCTTGACTATAATAAATATGATGAAATCATAAAAAAATTAAATCAAGTACAATCAGACATTAAACCAAATGAACATTCAATCCAATAGACATTCAATTTGGGACGGGAAGGGTATTTCCACCTTTTATTGTCAAAGAAATGTAGATAAGTACAGATATACCTGATCTATCCAGACACTTCTGGAACTGAGTCCTAAGCTCCTGCTCTTCATAATGACTTGGGAATTCCTCCAGCGTAACAGCAGTTAAAGCATTCCTTCTAGGTCCCTCTCTCATGGATCCTCCTTGTATTTATGGGACAAGGTAGGCAGTTGAAATCGAGAGGTGGTTGAATCGGGATGTTGGGGAAGTTGTAGAACCAACTTCAACTAATCCCAATTCGTAATCTTAATATATCTTTTCACTTCATCTTAAGATGTGCATGGGTTTCATACAACCAGACTAGCGCACAGTATGTAACTTTTATTCTTTACAACAAGTGTTTGCAACATTTTTAAAGGTCTGGGCTGGTTGTCCTTGGGTAGAGTAGCATTTAGAACGTTGGTTCATTGTGCCAATAGTAGTGCACATGTCATAAAATCGATAGAAAAAATAATATTTTCAGCTAAAGAATGTAGTTTCAGCAATAAGTCATCCAGGTCAAGCTAGCTCTTCCATCCATAGTGTCGTTTTGTGTGATCAACATAGCAGTGTGATCACGGACGGAGAAGTGCAGATTTGACCTATAACAATGCCACATCTTTGTCCCCATTGCGGGTACACTCTCCCTGGCCCAATCGAGGGCTGTTATATGGAGCAGGTTAACAATTTTTTTAATGTTTTTTCAATCATCAATTGATAATTTGTAATGTATTTTTAAAGTATTTTTGTTTGACTTAAGCTATTATTTCAATGTACAGTTATTTAGAGCTGAGACACCAACATGGGAGAACGTAGGATCTCCCAACCTAGATGTAGCAATGGCAGCTGCAACTGAATTTGCGGCACCTCACACGGAGGTATTTTCAGTACCTCACACAATATTTTTATTACCTATGGCATTTAGATTAGTTAAGTATTTATATTTATGTCATACACGTTGATAGTTCGTACAATGTTTTTGAATATCTTGATTGCCTAAATAATGACTTGTGTAATATGTTCATAACATGCATGCATTTTGGTGTCCACAAGTGTTCCCTGACTACGATGATCAACCATCCCCACCAGGGATTGGCATATCACCATATACACAGGTACAATGTGTAGTTAAAAGCACACTTTAATTTGAATTGTTACGACTTACTACGGTTTAATTTATTGTTTTTTTTACTAAATTGTGGTATTAAAAATGTATATGTAGGTGCCACCAATAGCTATAGGTCACCATTTTAGTCCTATGTTTCCACCCTCTCCCATGATCCCCCCCCTCGCTTCCATCTAGACCCCTCCCTACATCCACCCCCCTCCCTCCATCCACCCCCTTCCTTCCATCCAGCCTTCCCTCTCCGGCCATACTCCCCCCTGCATCCATCCTCCCCAAATCGCCCACACCCCCCTGTCTATCCATCCTCCCCCATTCGTCCATGCCCCCCCTTCCTTCCAGCTTCCCCTCTTCGTCCACAACCTCCCTTCCGTCCATCCTCCTCCCTCTGTCCAGGACTTCCCTCCCATTCACCATCCCTCAACATCCCCCCTAGCCCTTTTTGTTTGATACCCTCTATCGTACAACTGGTAGGGGTTCATCGTCCATGCCATCCTCCTCCACACGATACCACCATGTCTTCTCTCACCATATCATCCCCACTTCCTGCCACTATTGTGGCATCTACTCTTCTAGTATCCTCATTTGTATATCGAGTGGTTGCACATGTAGTGGCTACAACTACATCTGCACCCCCCCCCCATGACTGCATCGGAGCTGGTTGTCCAACCATTTGCTCCACCTACAAGCCCAGAAGCCCAACCATGTCCATCGTTGAAGGTGTTCGTGGTGAGAATCAAGCTAATTTACGAAAATATTTTGATGCATTAACAAAAATTAATTTAAGCAATTATTACTTTTCAATGAAATGATTGTTGTAAATGTTTTAGGCTGGAATTGCTAAGAGGCTCCGCAGATCCAGGACACCTGCCTCATGTTTCCCACTCGCATCAGAGGTGATGTATTTAAGATTTGGATTCTACATGTGTTTTATAAATGTGCTAAATGTTACAAATGCTTCAAAATGACGATATCTTATATCATTTGTTCTAGATCCCGGAGAGACTGTCTACTCCTAGACAGAAGAAGACCCTAGATACCAGTAGCTCGAAGAGTAGGAAGATTGACTTTGGAGATGCGCTTGGGAGTGACGGGGGTGGTCACAATGCTTGACACACCATGTTATGTACATTAGCCATGTTGTGGCACTTTGTGCACCAGTTTCAATGTACTTTGTATCTACGGCACGAGTTGCCATGTATTTTGGATCTACGTCATGAGTTGCCGCATTTTCTATAGGGCACAAGTTTCCATTGTATGTACATTGGGAACCATGTTCCATTATTTTCCAGAAATTGTATATGTTTTGATGAGTTTTGTAGCCTTGATGTACATGGATTTTCAGTTATGTGATTTATATCGATGTTGTCTATATTAGTATCTTGTTGTCTAATGTTGTTGTCTCATGTTGTGTGTATCATGATGTGATGT
Organism: Larix kaempferi; assembly: GCA_027924585.1. Taxonomy (NCBI): domain Eukaryota; kingdom Viridiplantae; phylum Streptophyta; class Pinopsida; order Pinales; family Pinaceae; genus Larix; species Larix kaempferi. Next base: position 11,990,659 of record BSBM01000087.1, read on the forward strand.
TCTCTAAATTTGGTTTTTACTTCTATCCATCCATGGCATGTGGTCTTAATTTTTGGTACCAATGATGTCCATGCATTAGTTGATAATGTGAATCAACTTGAAGCTTACCTAGATCTTAGAAGAGAAGTTGGATATCATAGTTTAGCTTGGTTTATCTTTCCACATGTAAAAGATTATAATGGTATCTATGTTAAGAAAACATTATAAACATAGGCTAACTCAAACAAAATCATGTGTGAGAATTAATCTAAAAACAAATGGAATAAATGGATGGACAAATCACACCTCATGACACATAAGATATATATTGGGAACTTGAGTACTATGAAAAGAATACTTAAAAATAGAAAATCTCCATTGTTGTCAAAAGGTTAAAATGAGATCCAACATGATTTTTAATAGCTCTACATAATGAGATCCAAAATGTCCATAGTCTACATAATGAAATGTCGCCACTCATATTTATATTGACCATTTTGTCTACTTAAGATCATGCAACAAATTAATAACCAATTTATGGAATCATTTCTTAATCAATTGTCACCATACAAATAGGACAACCTTGAGCACAATGTATAGCTAGCTCATTAATTCTCACTAATGGATATAGCCACCTTTGATTTGATGACCATCACATCCACTACCATTTACAATTAGGACTTCCTTAACTTATCATTATCTGATAGCAATCTAATTGTTGGTGTGACTTCTGATCTAGAGGTTTTCCAATGTAGACCTAGGTACTTCGCGGTACAAGATACCAACAAAACCCCTATTCACCGACCCTTTCGGTAACAGACTGCAAGCAGCCTGAGGTCTCACCTAAGGCAAAGTTGAGGGGATGGTTGTAGAAGCAGGTTTCCACAACCCTGCGATGCGAGTGTTTCAACTGGTTAATGCATAGCACGGTGATAGACTGCATATTGCGGTTAGTGACTGCGCGAGGTCTTCTACTTTGCGTTGAATGCCGCAGCGAGCAAGGATGCTTGTGCATCCAGCACATTCAATGATTGCGTACTAGGATTACTTCCACTCCATGATGATAAGTTATCAACGGCTTATCGTGCAACACTACTTATGGACCGATGTGTCAACTAGACCATGCGGTCCTTATGATACCTAATCACTTCTATTCAATCTTATTGGATAATCCTTAATCATTCATCCTTACTTAGACTGATAAACATCATAACTTATGCAAATGAGTGAGATGCGCGGTGTTGTGTGCTTTGATACCGTGATTCAACCTTAACAATTAACTGTGTGGTTATCTCATAGATCCATTCATTTGAGGGCTTATAGATGCTTAAATGTTAACATTCATCAATATATGAACTACTAACATCTTATTCCATCCCTTCCGTGGTGGATAAAGATAAAAGTAAACACATATCAGATAATAGTAACTTTATGCATGCACTGTAAGTAATTTAAGTAAACATAATGGAAATCATACACAACAATCACATAACACAAGGTTTAACGTGGTTCACTCCCTCAGATGGGAAGCTACGTCCACAAGAGCTATTGTTTATTATCTCAGGAAAGGGTACAACAGTTCTTCGTCTACGCACTCAACTGCAGACGCTCTTCTCTCTCTCTCTCTCTCAAACTTAGGTCTCTACACACTCAGCTGCAGAGCCTTTACAATGCCTCAATCTTACAGATCTAACAATATTCAATAATAATCAACAAAATGAAGAGTTAACCCTTTCCCTTACGAAATTGTCTTATTTATAGGTCAAGACCCGTAGGTCATGTCTTTACATTTACGAAGGCATAACCCTTTAGGTTTACAAAACTGTTGCGATTTTCCCAAAACCATACTACTGGTATCTGGTAGTGGATCTTCTATCACATGCATGCCAGTAGGTTTCTTTCGTCGAGTTGTTCCTTCTTTTATGGCCCTGGATGACTAGTTCGAGTAGTAGTAGTCTTCTGTCCATTGTGATCAGTCACCTACCTCCCAATCTGCACCAACCCACTACTTGCTAGTTATCGACAATCTTTACCAAAAATAGGTCTTATGTGACCTAACCAAAATAACTACCATCCTCCGTCCACGCTCTGCTTAGCTGTATCTTCCATCCAAGTGGCACATCGTAGTACTGCTCTCCTCGCAGCACTGGCTTCACAGTTCTTTCGACACTGTGTTGCATGCAAATCCACAGCCTAGTAAACTTATCTCAAAATTATTCCATCTGAACTACGCTCAGTTCCGTAGCTCTCACAATTCTTCCTGCTCAAAATTTCCCACTTGAGTTAGGCCCAATAGGCCCCTAACACTTACATGTGGCTCGTCCCCGAGACACTTCCAACTTTGCCAAGCTGTTCTTTTGGTTGTGGAGCTATCTTTGCAGCAAACTCATTGTATGTGCTGAACAACTTACTGACCACTTGCTTTCTGTCCTATTTGACTTGTCGGGCTATTTCCATTATTTCCAGCGTAATTTCATGGTCGATCTAGTATTCCACCTGCGCCTGATTCTCACATAGCTCTTTTAACTTATCCTCGATCTCTTTTGAGATCGTGCTAGCATCCTCTAGCAGAGACTGTGACTTATCACCCAATTTACTTTCTTTTTCCCATAACGCCTGTACTTCCTTTTTTAGTGCATTAATTTCTCGGTACTTTGGCAGCCTATCTCTTGGTAGAAGAGCTTTTACTTTTGTATTCAGCTGTTCCAGTGCAGTTTGCTTCTGCTCTATGGCATCCTTCACCTCTTGCAATACTGGGTCTTCTTTGAGGGCAGTAAATGTCATCGATGCTGCGTCCAACAACCCTTGGCACTTACCACTTCCTCTGCGATGTTCTCGGCAGTGTTCTTTACCTCCTTTGCTCTCAACTGCTGCTCATTTGGTGGTGTTCGTGGGTTAATTTTCTCCTTCAAGGAAACAATATTAGCCTCATAGAGAAGCTCCATGTCCTACTTCTCTATTTTGAGGTTGGACACCAGCTTGCCAATTTTAACAATAGTATCCGCTAGTTCTGTTTGTACCTCAAGCTCGTCGATGTTGTCGACGACCACAATGATCGTGGCTTCAATCCTTAATTGACGATCATGTGCGTCTTGCAGGTCCATAGTTCTTCGCGAACTATCGGTCTCCAATTGCCTGTTAGTTGCTTCCAGCTCAGCTTGTCCCTTGAGCGCATCAATAGTTCTTCCATGCATCTCCTGTATACACTGCAGGTGTAAGAAGTATAAACCTGGCAGTGGTATCTTTTCTAAGTCGAGCTCCACACGCTCGACATCCTTTGTGTCTAACATTAGTTCCTCTAGCATGGGTAATGTGATAGTGCTTATATCCAAGTGGATAGTACGTGACTTCGTGGGGATGGTCATGGTCCACTGCAATTGCTACGAAGTCCCTCCTGATTTCCCTTCAGACTCTGGGTCATGCGGTGGGGGTAATCTTTTGTGTACTTCGTCGATTTTGAGGGTAATCCCCTCCAACGTGACCAGGTTCTTCTGTAGATTGTCCTATATTTATTTATCTGTTTTTTCCTTGTCACTCATGAGATCTTCAAGCTGCTCTGCGAACTTCACTCCGATCATTTCATAATTGTCTTCGTTGAGTACTGTATCCATTGGGCTTTTATCATATTTCTGCTTCTTGCGAGCTCCTTTTTTCTTGGTAGGGCTCTCTGGCTCCTTTCTTTTTCCTGCCTCCTTCTACTCAACTATCGGGCATGGTCGTGGGATGGGTTCATCCTCCTTTGAATCACTGGGGACATCTAGAACCTCTACCCGAAACTCAGCAGGCCATTCCTTCATTATTTGGTCAATGTCTTCTTCATACATGTGGAAGCTTCCTGTGCACCACTCCACCTTCTTCGTCTATGCTTTTGGTGAGATATGGATATTGCACATGTGAGCATAAAATTCAATTATGCGAATGTAATTTCTAGTTACCTGCTTCGTGATCCTAGGGTTTACTACAATCATGTCACGAAGTTGGCTATAGTACTAGTAGAACACTTCAGCTATCGCGTGCTGCCTCTGTGAATTCAGGTTTTCCCAGAGGTTTGAGTAATGGGGCCCCCTGCATTCATTAGGATCAGTGGATACTCCAACATAATCCTTTGGCTCTTTCCATCCGACAAGAGCTATCAATACAATAAGCCAAGTATAGTGAAAATTTCCTCCATTGATTTGCATGTCATTCAGTTCCTCTAGGAACTCATTTAGTAGATATTGGCACCAATTGAATTCTTGTCCCTCGGCGGCTGCAGCGCCAAGTAGTACTGCGCCTACGTTTACTTCGAGAGGTTTGCATTTCCTCATGATTTTTCCTACTAGCAATTGTGTGACGAACTTCGTCACCTTATTCTCAATGTCTTCTCTCTGAAAACCCCTCTTCCCTTTGATTATAGCCTGGGTCTTTTTCATCATTGCAACAGCTTCTCTATCCTTGCTCTTCCCTTGGAAGAATTGTTTGGGATATTGACCCCTCTTACTCAGGCCCATGATACGGTGGATTAGATCGATATTTAGGTCCACATTGCGGTCTAGCCACAAATATCCCTGATGCATTCATGCCATCAATGTTCTTACTACCGCATTCAGTTCTAGGGTTTTGTCAAAATGTGGGACCCTGAGTAGGTTGAGTAGTCCAGACCGGACTATTCCCAATAACCAACTTTCAGTGACCAAGTTCAGGTTACCCTTTGCATCTTTCTTCCAACACATATAGTGGTCAGGCTGGAACTATGGAAACTTCGGATCATGGGGCTCGTCCTTTTGTATCACCAACAAATCATAATCCTCCCATTTACACTATTGGATTTTTCCCAGGAGATTCTTGTCTAGCTCCACATGCTTTGATATAGGTGAAAGTGGTATCTCGTACTTGGCATTTTTCAGCAGCTTAAATACCGGTGCGTCTAGTGCATGAGGTGAAATGTAGTTCGGGGTCAAAGTCAGCGGTATCTCTTTATCTTCTACTGGTGGCTTTTGCGCTGTGGAACCCATCTTGGGAATCTTTGTTCTTGGTGCGATTGGAGTTTTTCCTTTATCTTCCATTCCTGGACTGTGCCTTGGAAACCTTCTTGATGCTTGTCCTAGTTCGAAGATACCTTTCTTAGCCGGGGTTCTCATTAACCCTTCGATCCCTCCGTGCTTGAAAATCCGCACTGTCTCCTGGACCATGAATTCTTCTTCAATTCAAGAGTTCTCAGACATGCAAATGCTCTGGAGGTGTGTAGATGGCTTATGGAAACTAGCTCAAATAGAAGTGTATGCAGAAAATTCTAAGTGTTTTATATACCCACGAGATGATATGCAGTGTTATTTATAGGTGCGGTGGACCCTCCTCCGCGCTCTTGAATGGCTAGATAAGCATTTAATGGTGGTATCCATTTTTCCAAATCCGGATGCTCTTTCTATCTTGTCCTTCAAAATTCTGTTCAGAATGGCTATCTGTGCTTTAAATGCCCAAGCGGTCAGTAGGAAACTACTATATAAAAACTATATTCCCGATCGACACTGTCACGGCTATTTTCTGGAGCCTTGTGTCGAACTGTTCGGCAGGACATCTTTGGTTCTGCGCAGTGATTTCATGGTGTATAATTTCTTTCTTTTTCTTTTTTTCGTAGCTTCAACACTACTATGAGGCATATAGATCTATCTCTACAAGTTTGTGTATAGACTTTTCCGTACTTTCTTGCGCCCAATTCCAACTGTACTTGGCACCTAGAAACTTTTCCTTCTTTCCGATCATACTGGATGCTGCGAAGCAGGACTATCGCAGTAAAGCTTTAGTTTGCTTCCATTTGTCAAATTGGGTGATGTATCACCGGCTAAAGTAGCTAGCTGGGCTGCACCTCCATTAGTAACATGTATGATAGTATATGGTCCAAGCCAATGCATTTTAAATTTTCCACGAAACTTCATGAATTTACTATCATACAGGAGGACTAGATCACTTTCCTGAAAAGACTTATTTTTCATGTGGTGATCATGCCATGCTTTTTCTCGTTCTTTCTGCACTTGCTGGTGGAATCCCATGATGAAGTGATCTTCTTCCAACCCAACCAAGTGTAACAGCCTTTCTTCCAGTGCTGTGCGATCTTCCATCCCTGTAAATTCAACTATTCTTAAACTAGGAATAATATGTTCCATTGGCATTATTGCTTCCTGCCCATAAGTCAATCTGAAAGGTGTATGTCCAGTTAATTGCTTGCATGTTGTCGTGTATGCCCATAATACAGATGGAATGTGCAGGTCCCAATCATTGCGGTTTACGTTGCATATCATGGTTAGTGCATTCTCAAGTACTTTATTGAATGCTTCAACAATTCCATTCGCTTGTGGGTAATAAGGCATACTGAGCTGATGATGGATGGAGAACTCTTCAGTCAAAGCTTCAATAGTTCTATTTAGAAAATGGGTGCCCTGATCACTCATCAAAATTTTTGGGCATCCAAATCGTGTGAGGATATTCTCAAAGACAAACTGCGCAGATGTAGCTGTGCTACAGTATTTGACTAGTTTTGCTTCTACCCATCTAGTCAGGTAGTCAGTTGTAGTAATAATGTACCTCGCACTAGTTCTTTTTCCTGGTGGGTTAATAGGTACCATGAAATAGATTGCCCATTTGTCGAATTCCTGCAAGGTCATATTAGGGTTTAACAACATTTCATGTCTTCTTGATGGTTTCCCCGTCCTCTAACAGACATCGTAGTTCTGGAAATGTTCTTTGGAGTCTTTATGAATTGTAGGCCACCATAGCCCTGCGCACAATATCTTCTATGTTGTAGCCCTTCCTGCATAATGACCTCCTGCGACTCCTGAATGTGCATCATCTAATATAAATGGCTTCTCATGTTCTAATACACATCCTCGCAGTACTTCATCAGGTCCTAACTTGTAGAGCTGCACTGCGATAATGGTGAAGTCTGCGACTTGCACTACCAGCTACTTCTTTTGCTGCGTAGTGAATTCAGTAGGTGCAAACCTGATAGTTAGAAAATTAATGATATCCTGATAATAATCATCGGAAACCTGTATAGAAAACAATTGTGCATCGGGAAGATTGTCTTCTAGATTCGTAGGTTCTTCTCTTGGTTTGATCCTTGATAGATGATCAAGGCCTAAATTTAATCTGCTTGGTTTAATTACTATCACAAAATCATACTCTTGGAAGAGTAAGATCCATCTGCATATTCGCCCCCCTAACACTGGCTTATTGACCAGTTATTTCAATGCATAACGGTCAGTAAACATTGAGAAGTGCACACCAAGCAAATTGTGTCTGAACTTCTATAGCGCATATACCATTGCAAGTCCTTCCCTTTCAGTAGTCGTATAGTTCTTCTCAACAGATGACAACTTTCTGCTCGAAAATGCAATGGGATGATCAATGCCTCCTTCTCCTGGATGCGCAAGAACAATACCCAATACTATACATGAAGCATCAACATGTACGTGAAATGGCTTTTCCCAGTTTGGAAAAACTAAGATCGGCGCAGTGACCATTTTCTCTTTCAATGTGTCAAATCCTTTCTCACAGTCCCCATTCCAAATGAACGGTGCATCCTTTTTTAAAAGCTTCTCCATTACTACGGTTCTCTGTGCATACCCCTTTATGAATTTCCTATAGTATCTGGTATGCCCTAGTGTAGTGTGCAATTGTTTAACTGAATTTGGTGTAGGCAAGTTTACAATAACTGCGATCTTCACAGGATCAACCATCAATCATTGCTTACAAATGATATGTCCCAGTAGAATCCCATAAGGAACACAGAAAATACATTTCTTCAAATTCAATGAAATCTGATGCTGTCTGCATTTTTCCAGCATCATTATGAGGTTCACGACATGGTTCTTCAATAACCCAAAAATGTTCCAATCATCAAAGTAAACTTCTAAAAACTTATGGATGAATTCTTTAAATGTTGCGATCACCACTATTGAAAATTTGGCTGGTGCATTCTTCAAACCAAAAGGCATCACTGTATACTGGAACGACCCCTATTCTGTTGCAAAAGTGGTTTTGTGCCTATCGGCTGGATCAATTCTTATCTGATGGTATCCAGAAAATCCATCAGTAAAAGAGTATGCCTCATTTCCTCCAACATTATCAAGTACTTCGTTGGCAAAAGGTGTAGGAAATGGGTCATGTATCGAGGCATCATTCAACTTTCTGAGATCAACACAGATCCTGATCTCACCCTTTGTTTTTTTGTCTTGGATGGCCATCGAGCTTATCCATTGAGATTCTTCAACTGGCTCAATGATTCCTGCATCAAGCATCTTGTCGAGTTCTGCCTTAACTCATTCTTTGTAGCGTGTATTCAATCTATATGGCCTTTCTTTAATAAGTTTCACTCCTGGATTAAGTGGAATTCTCATCACTCCTAAGTCTCCCAGGATGCCTTTCATCTCTGTGAATTTCGTCGGGAATACTTCTTGATATTCCTGTAATATAGCTGTGATCTCCGCAACTATATCATCATCCTAGTAGTCTTCTATTGCTGTGAAATTTGGCTCTTCACTAGTACCGATGTTCACTTTCTTTGTTTTAACTAGTCCACTCATATTTGGAATCTCTAGTGGAGGTCCTTCTACTTTGCGCATTCCTTCTAATTCGGGGATCTTTATATTGCGTGGGTCCTCCTCATTGCTATCTTCCTTATTTTCATCTTTTTCAGCTAACTTATAACATCCCATGACTTGCTCTACTTGTTCTATCCAATCTGGTTGTAGACTCGCAAGTACGTTGTTTGTTTCAAAAAACTCTTCTAATGTTATGTTTTCCTCGGTGCAATCTGGTGTGAAAATATTTTTCTTGATAATATGCAGCGCGTGATGGGTAGTCGGATGGTCGTCTTCAAAGGTAGAGTCCTTTTGGAAGCTCACAGTAAGGACAAACCAATCCACTGTTCCTCTGTGCAGCTCCTTCTCTAGGTACCATTTCTTTGGAATAGGCTCCTCTAGCGTATGCACAAAAAGATGTGCCCATTCTGTCTGTGGTCTTTCTTCCCACGCTTTTGCACAGGTGGTAATATGATTCTTTGTATCCATCTGTCCATTATATTTCTCAAATGGTAGTGTAACCTTATCAGTGAATCTGATCTGTAGTTTGATTCTGCACTGGTCCCAAGTTGTTAATGTATTTTTATGCGTATCCCACCATCTAGCAAGTGTCTCATAGAGTGCCATGTCTAATGCTGAGACAAGATGTTCATTTGCAATTGCTACAGTGTATTCTTTGATAAATGAATAGACATTACTTGCGCCATCATAAGTGGGGATTGGACTTACCTACTTTCCAATCCAGCAGAGTGACTTTGTAATTGTCGTGCATCTCCTTGTAGATACTTCATGCATCCTGTGTTGCCAGTTTTCTAATCCTGCCTCAGAGTCTGAGATGCAAGAACTATCGCAACACCAGCTAAGCGTTACATCCGCAGTAGGATGAGTATAATCTGCATCATTTGTTGTCATTTTATAGATATTGTCAAGGTCTTGAGCTCTGTACTCTTCTTGAATAGGTTCAACATATCACTCCCCCTGCGAAGGATCCAATGGTGCGATGACCCTTATGTCATTTCCTTCAAATATCATTTTCATTGTCTTCGTATTGATGACAGTGGAGTTTGTCATTGCTCAATTGATGCCCAACAGTGCTGGATAAGGATTGCTATCATCCACAATTTCAATTACCTCAAAGCCTGCGTAACTTCGCACTCCATTAATGTCGACAATGGTATTGGTTAACCTTCCCAGCAGTATAACTATGCCTTGATTAGCCATTCTTAACTGTGTAGGTGACCACTGTAACTTTGGTTTTCCCATCGCCTGCCATGTCTGCTTGGTAAGGACAATCACTTCAGATCCGAGATCAAGAATGATCTCGTCCATCTCGTAATCTCCTATCTGTGCAGTGAACCGCATTTCCCTGCCGGTTCTTTTGGGACTCCTAATGTTATGTACTGTGCCATGTTCTATTCCTTTCTTACTGCATGATTCATATTGATTTATCAGTTTTTCAAAGTCCATTAGAGTGTCTTTGTTTTTTAATAACTTGATGCAGCTATGTAGAAACTGCGCAACAAAGACAGATGTATCTGGTGCAACACGCGTCTGATCGTATGCCAGTGGCATGTCTTCTATTTGTGGTTCTTGACTGTGCAACGAGATCCTTGGTGAAGTAGGTGGTGGTTGTTTAAACATGTCTCGTGCTTCTTTAAATATTTCTGTTGGAACATTTAAAAAACCCACTATGTCATTCTTGACTTAGGATAAAATTAATTAATCATTTATGATTAATTTCTTGAGTTTTGACTAGGTAGAATATGCTAGTTTTGTCTTTTAGTAGACCAAATGCTATCGTCATTTAAAAAAATGAATTTGGATAGATTCTGGATAATATTTCCTTGGATTCTATCTGATTTCATTCCATTCCTGAATTAGAAAGACACTATCCAGTTTTAGTTAGCTTTGTCCTGTTTTTTTTCTGCTTTCTAGTGGAAAAGATAAAGCAAGTTTACTTGGAATCTTTTGCCACTTGACAAATTCGACCTCCACATCATATCTAACCTTCTAGATCCATCATTACATTCCATTTACCTAACTCATGAGCTTCCATACCATAATTTCCAAATTCGTGAGCCTCTAGCACAGTTTTGGAAACTGCTTTTGCCACCTAGGGGGTTTTTTGTCTTTTCTAAGCCTTTTTTTTGCTCTTTCCATATTGCTTCAAAGCAATTCACTTTTATCCATGGAGGATGTATTACATATTGTTATCATATCAATGAATAAGATACAGAGTGTTTTCCATAATTTATTCTCTCTATTCTTCTTCTCTCATTGTCTAAAATATTCCATGGTGAAATTGTCCTATGAATCTAGTTCCTAGTAATTGAAAATCTCACATGGTATCAGAGCTAGCTTGATTCAAAACAATTTCCAAGAGTGTTTTTTGCAGGTATTAACATTACCAAGAGCACATCAATATGGAGAAAAATCAAGCAAAAGCTGTGACTCTCACTCCCTTCAATTTCTTTGACTGGAAGGCGCATATGATCATCCAGCTTTAGAGCAAAGGATTGTATAGAGTCACTATGGGGCTTGAAACTGAGCCAGGAGCTGTTGCATTAAAATCCAAATGGTTCAATAGGATTGATGAAGCTTATGGGTTACTTTGTCTCTCTGTATCTCCAAATCTCTATTCCATATCGATTCTCTATCAACTCCAAATGAAGTGTGGACAAAGCTAGAGTCTCTCTTTCGAAAACAGGATGAGCTCAGAGGTCATTTGTTGGAGATTGAGTTGATCTCTCTTATTCCAAGTAATTTTGATTCTATGGAGAAGTTCATATAAAAATTCAAGAACCTAGTGCTTCAACTCAAGCAATGTGGTATAGAGAAGAAGGATGAGCAATTAATCCTTACCATTATGTCAAAACTTAGCTCTGAATACTCAGTATTTATGTCTACTTTTCATTCTACAAGACTTGTAGTTCCCAAGTGGAAGATGCCAAATTTGGATGCATTCATTGATTTGCTCACTCAAGAAAAGGACAAGCTGGTCCAAATGAGGGATCAATCACCCTCCAAAGACTTTGCACTTGTTACTCATGGAGCAAAGAGTTTCAAGAATGACAAATCCAAACATAAGATATTGTTAGATGAAGAGAATTCTGATGGAGATTCCAAATCCAAGAAGATGAAGAAGGAGAAGCCCAAGTGTTCTTATTGCTGCAAAGGCAGTCATCCTGAGAAATCTCGCTTCAAGAATAAATTAGACATCATGGCCAAGATGCTTGAAGAGCATAACATAGATGTTCCTGACTTTGCAAAGAAACAACATAGAACAATAAATCTGTCTCCAAGCCTCTCCCAAAGGTAATAATGTTTATGCTTTGAGTGCTAGAGTGAAGTATAATTTTGATGTCTTTGATATTGATTCACATTCTGATATATCAAAATCTGAAACCTCCACCTCTTCCTTCGAACAATCTTTAGTCAGTTCATCCAAGTCTACTCTCAAAACTAGTCATTTTTTACTAGCTTCTGACTTGTCTTCTGAAAGGTCTTTCCACCATCATTCAAATCTTTTATATTCCGATTTAGAAGATGATTTATAGTCTGATATGAAGGGAATTACATATCCCACATCATATTCCCAACCTTTGGATGCACAAAAGACCCTACAAACCCCAAGTTCTCCAGTTAAGAAACTACACAATTCTATGTTTTCCTACATTGTGTCACTTGCCTCTGTTGCACTTTTGTCTTGCATATATTTCATTGCTTGGAAAGCCATTGTTTTGGCATTATTTGGACTGATATTCCACACATCTGGACATGATCCCATCACTTATGGTTCAAAATTCAAGTCCTCACACTCTCCAGTCTCGCTCAGTTGTCCAGGTGATCTAGTTTCTCAAATGTTCTCTATTGAAATTATGTTTGATCATGGAGACTCCACATATTTATTGGTTGCTTATCCATATGACTTACATTTTGATATTTCAGAGCTGCATGATCTCATTTTAAATATTAGAAACATTCTACATTAGTTTGAGAAGAAAGTACAAGAACTAGTACACCACATTGCAGCTACAGAAGAAATTGATCCTGTTGAGTTCATTGTTTCTCCTTGGGAAGGAGTATGCATAGATCTTCTTTCCATCATTGATTATGTTTTTAGATTTGATTATGTATGTTACAACAGCAAGAAAAATTCATTTGATGCTACTCCATCATCAGAAGATGAACTTCATAGAGCTTCAACACATGGTTCTTCCCTACACAACATCGATGCACTGATGCATGACCATGACATCCACAATCTCTTCATCAAGTCAGTTACTGAAAAGCATCCCATTCAGCTCATTCAAATGAGCAACATGACAGTATGAAGACATCAAGCATGTCCATTTTTGAGGGAGGGTTTTGTTCCCATGAGGTTTTCCCTGTTTCCTCGGTTTACATGGACTAGTTATTTTTGTATTGGGGTGACCATAAGCCTTGTTTCTTGGGCCCTATATTTATGATATTTTTCTAATTCCCATCACATAAAGTCAGGCTTAAGGGGGGGTGTTGGAACAATTAAAAATCCCACTATGTCATTCTAGACTTAGGATAAAATTAATTAATCATTTATGATTAATGTCCTGAGTTTTGACTAGGTAGAATAGGCCAATTTTGTCTTTTAGTAGACCACATGCTATCCTCATTCACAAAAACGAATTTGGATAGATTATGGATAAGATTTCCTTGGATTCTATCTAATTTCATTCCATTCCTGAATTAGAAAGACACTATCCAGTTTTAGTTAGCTTTGTCTTGTTTTTTTCTGCTTTCTAGTGGAAAAGATAAAGCCAGTTTACTTGGAATCTTTTGCCACTTGACCAATTCGACCTCCGCATCCTATCTAACCTTCTAAATCCATCATTACATTCCATTTAATTCACTCATGAGCTACCATACCATACTTTCCAAATTCGTGAACCTCTAGCATAGTTTTGGAAACTGCTTTTGCCGCCTAAGGGTTTTTTTGTCTTTTCTAAGCCTTTCTTTTTGCTCTTTCCATATTGCTTCAAAGTAATTCGATTTTATCCATGGAGGATGTATTATATATTGTTATCATATCAATGAATAAGATACAGAGTGTTTTCCATAATCTATTCTCTCTATTCTTCTTCTCTCATTGTCTAAAATATTCCATGGTGAAATTGTCTTATGAATCTAATTCCTAGTAATTGAAAATCTCACAATTTCTTTATTTTTTAATAATTTCAATGGAGGTGCTTTCCCAAGAGCTTTTCTAATCCCTAATGTTTCTCTAGGGTTCTTCTTAGGATCAGTTTTTCTAGAAGTCGAGGCTTTTGCGCTTTTGTCTTTTCTCATATCAGTGCCACTTAGCGTTACTGCATTAAAACTCTAACCTATAGGTCTGCTCTCTGATGCGATCAATTGGATGTTAGGGTTCAGTGTTTTTGTTCTTCTCTGCTTCTGCATTTCTACCTCAAGCACAGGGAAATATTCAGTCACATGATCAAATGATTTACAATAATTGCATGTGGTGCATGGATTAGTACATTCTCTTGATACATGACCTGGATAGCCACAGTTATAGCATATTACCTGGCCTCGTCCTCTTCCTTTAGCTTGGCCATTATTTCTTCCTGTCCCATAATATCCACCAACGCGGCCTCTATATCCTCCCTGATCATAGTGGGTATTCTCTTGCTTTGGTTGATTTTCCTCCTGGATGCGGTACATTCTAGCACCTCGCATTGCTTCCATATCTCGCTTTCTTTCATTCATCAGTTCATAAGCGCAACAGTTGGACTCATCGTGTCCAACTCATTTACATAAATTACAGTATAAATTTTTAGACATTTTGACATATTTCTGTATGAGGTAACAATCCTCAGGGCGGTGTCCTCTGGTTCTACAAATTTCACACCATGGCGCCTGGTTCTGATTCATATTTATTGGGTTTGGTGCACCACTGTTAAGATAATCTTGAAATAAGGGGCAATGTTCTCTAGTGTGGCCCTCTCCTTTGCATCTTGTGCACCAAACTTCATGTCTTTTTGCATGTCTCTGTTCTTTCCCATTCTTCATACCTTGTAATTCTAATGTTAGGGTAGCCAACTGGTTCTGGATCTGTATCATCCCATAACTACTTTCTCCAATTGGTGAGGCTTCCAACTTCATTGCAATCTCCAAGGCCTTAGCTTGAGATACAACCTTCTGTTGCATCAGTGGTTGTCTGATATGGGACAACAACGAACCATTCTTGATGCTGTTGCAGAGCTATAACAAAGCTCACTTGGCCCAATAATGTTTTGAATTTTTGGTCGAATTTCCATACCAATTCAGTAGGTTTCTGCTTGATTTCTTTCAATTGTGTTATGCACTGTGATTCTGATTTGGGTTTTTTAAACTCTGCTACAATCACGGTCTTGATGTCTGCTAAGGTTCTTGGCTGTGCTTGAGAATACTTAATAAACCAATGCAGTGCTCTATCTCTGAAAGTAGTGATGAGCTATGCTCTTTTTATAGCATCATCCATAACTTGCTTGACACTCCACATGGCTTCGCATAGAAACCAGTGCTGATCAGGGCCTTCTTGACCCATTCCTTTGAATATCAACAGTTTTATATTGTTATCTGTCATTCTCGTTCCGGATTGTGTATTGTTGTGGGACTGATTCACTGTGACAAAAGTAGACACAGGCTGTTGGATTGTGCTAGGGATAGTATTCTGTGGAATAGTCTGAGTCGTAGTGCTGTGGGCACTCACTCCTGTAGTGTTACTAGTATTGTTGATCTGTGGGATGGGCTGCGCAACACTCGCAGTGGGTGGGTTTTGGACTGATAGATTCTAAGGTGTAATACGCTGGATTGTGGCTGATAATTGAGTGTTCTTGTTATTGAGGTCACATGGAATTTTGGTATCTATACGGTTTCTAGATTGTCTGGGATTCTTTTCCTTAGTAAGCTTGTATCTCTTTCCACTTCTCAATGTATGGTTTTCTTCATCAGAATCAATGTGTGTATTCTCTACCATGACAGATTTAGAATTATTGCTACATTCTTAAAACAACTTTCTTTGCTAAAAGCATTTTAATGTATAGATTGAGGTTTTCAGGAACATACCTCTGAATCCTTCGAAAAAGTATGCTTCAGCATGGCTGTAGGATTTCAGCATATCTACAACAAACTCGGTCACAAATCCTTCTAGTATGCTATCAACCCATCAGTCAACTACTCGTGACAGTGGGCTCTCGATTGGTTTGAGCTGTTCAGTAAGCTCTGGACTCCACTCTGTAGGTACTCCACCTTGGGAACAATTCTTTCTTTTTGCTAGGTGTGATATCCACTTGTGTAGCTCGTTTGGAAACGAAGCCCAAAAAATTTCGTGAATGTCCCTCCACAAGTATCTATTCAACCACTGTACGTCAAATAGACGTGGATGTCTATTTTCTTTCTTTGCGAAATCTCTTTCGATCTTATTGCAGCAAGCCCAGATCTCTTTCTTTTCTGGATACCAACTGTCAGACATTACTTTTATGAATACACTATCGCATCACTGGTCTTAGCGCGGAAATGGAACCATTTGTTGGTGTGACTTCTGATCTAGATGTTTTCCAATGTAGACCTAAGTACTTCGCAGTACAAGATACCAACAAAACCCATATTCACTGGCCCTTTCGGCATGTTGTGGCCATAACAAATCCCATGCTTAGCTCAAGCACAGGAGCCCCATTTTGTTTTTTTTAATAAGTACAAAGGTATTTGGGTCAGTTTTTAGTGTAAATATGAGTCTTTGGTTTTGGTCTGCTTAGATCTCTTACCCATACTTTTGTCCTACATGTTTTTCCCTTTTGTGATGATCTTTACCTATCTAGTTTCTAATTTTTCTCAAATATTGAGTATTTTACCTTGGGTTTTTATCAACCCGAAACCCGACAGTTAGAAGTCCTGAAACTCGAAACCCGAAAATTGCAGGTTGCAGGATCTTGTTTTTCAGTTTTGGATTATGGTCATCCTCGAAACCCGAAACCCGACAATGGCGGCTTTTGGCTTTCAGGATTTTGTTTTTTCACCTTACCGTTTGTGCAACCCCGCAACCCGCAACCCGCAATTGTCGAGTTGTGGCTTTCGGGATCCTTTAGTAATTTTTTGTGAATAAGACTTTCATGCGAAACCCACAACCTGCAATTTCGGGATGCGGCTTTCGGGAGTAGGTTTTCTATTTTTCATTTTGATTTGTCCTGCAACCTGCAATCCACAATATCAGGTTTCGGCTTGCGAGAACCTTGAATAAACTTCATAAATAAAACTAAATCCCGCATCCCGCTTCGGTCAATCTCAGCTGTCTGTTTGTTTTGATAGCATGGGTGTCTTTTAATCTGTCTTTTAATTGGGTTTTTTCTATTTTTGTTTTTATATTTTTACATTCGATGAATTACCCTGTCACACTGTCGTTTTACTGTGGATTACGTGTCACGTGCCATTTTTCAGTTTGTTCGTTATTTCAGGTAAGGCCACATCTTTACATTGCTAGTCCACACTTTTTTGTGTCGTTTTTGGGTTGATTTTCATTTTCATTTCTGTAATGATTAGAAATTGCAAGTTTTTTCGCCATGTCGAGAGGTACACATTCTAAAACGTCGCACAAAGATCCCCTGAATAAAGAACGAAATTTTGGTTTTCTCTCTGACACTGGTGAGCGAGTTTCTGAAATGTACCAGATGGATTCGTCAAAATATATGCCATTTTTTATAATGATGACCTTTCCCATATTCAAAAAGATAGACCAATGTACAAGAGAATTAGGGCTTCCCAAATTCATGCCATTGTTGCATGTCTTGCTATCCTACCTTACACAGATGCAGTCAAATGGATTATTGAGAATGCTAGCGTTAAAGATCGTTCTTTTAATGATAGCGCGGGATGTCAATTAACAAGTTTTCTCCCGAAAGTCTTTATTTGAGCTTTTCCTCTAAAACCTCATACACAGACCCTCTCTCCCGAGTTTATATAGTCATCCAAAACCCGGTATAATTTTAATGAGATGATTAAATCATGGATGCTTAAGCCTAGCACCTTTGTACCTAAGGTGGATCACCTTTATCCCATCATCTGGTTCAAGGAACCCTACTCTCTACTAGTGGCCATGCTCTGTTGAATTTTTGGTCAGCCAAATTGTTCTCATTTCAAAGCAGAATGGGCACCCCTAGCACACCATGTGTTACTCACATGAGAGTCTTTCCCATGGGCCTCCATCCTCTCAGCATAACTGAAAAATGCCATTCAAGAATATCAAAAGGCACCAGCTCACAAGAAGACACCTTTTTTTCTATCTGCATATGTCCTTGATGTATTCTGCTCAGTGTTTTAGTACCCTAACTTGGGTTGGAACTGGACTCCTTCAGACCCACCTGTACACATTTATCATTCAACACTGTGGGAAGGAAATTTTGTACCTTTATTATATGACATCTGTGACTGCTTTATGGGTACCATATATTTTAAGATCTTCCAGCAGTAGCCACTTGCATTCTCAAAAGATGCCAAGGCTTTCATCAACACCATGGGTGATTGGTATATAGGTGAGTATTTTTCATATATCAAGATTTGGGGAAGTGACACAGTACATCTGCTTCCCAGGATTGTCCTAGAAAGGATGGTAATATAGGAAGTTTCTTTTCAAACTGTCACTAATGGCATGTATAAGAAACTCATAGGTCCCAAGAAGAAGGGTTGGCCTAATTTTTCTCTCAACCTTGGTCAGTTGGTCATCCCAGCTTCAACTTGGGCTGCAGTTCTAGGTGACCAGATAGCTGCTATGAGATTGGGTGATGGCCCCAAAAGGAAGCATGACCCTAATAAATTCTTAGATGCACACCTCAAGCAAGTTCATATGAGGATAAACTATGCACATGAAGTAGTCCCAGATGATTTGATATACCAAGGAGTGGACACATTCCCAGAGGTGCTAGCTAGAGCAAAGGACTTGCAAGAACAACAGGACATTCTAAAATACTAGAATGAGCTTAATGTTGGAGTTCTGAGTTACATGGCCATGTAGCTGAACATCATTGAACAAGCAAGGAGATACAAAGAAGAGAAGGAGGCTTAGAAGGCCAATACTCCTCTCATTATTACATTCCTTGATGGGAACAAAGGTAAAGCTCCTCCAAGGGAACCCTCTCAAGAGAAAGCTAGTGAAGAAGATAAAATGATGCTATAGTCAGCTCGTGAATCCCAATAGTAGATGGTACAATTGTCATCAATGTTAAAAACTCAATTACTGGAACCCCCTAAGCTTGCAGTCAATATTCAGCCACCAAGTGTACTAGGCGTTCAGATCTCTGCTGCAGAAACTCCAGAAGATGATGACTTGGTCATAACCAAGGCCATCCCAGGTAAAAGACAAAAGGTTATGGCTTCTTCATCACCGATTTCTACAGTTGATATAATTGACTGTGATGAAGAAATAGTATCACCTCCCCCAATACCAGCAGTCGAAGAAGTCACTGAAGATCCTAACACTGTCACTCAATTGCTAGATAGTATTGATATGGATCAGTCCTTCCCTGAGCAATCAGTCTTGGAATTCAATACTGCCCCTGGCATTACATCATGGGCATTTGTAATGCCATCAGTTCGACAAACCTCTACTCTACCTCTGGGAGGAACACTCTCATTTTCCTTGTCACACTTGTTTAATGCCCTCAATAACACCATTACTTTATTGCTAGAATGCTCAGTCCCTCTTTCCATCCCACCATCTATTGTTGTAGACGTCTAGCCTCTGGCTGTCCCTCGCCACCCATAGTTAATTCATTAACAATCACGACCGATGAATCTTCGAATATTTCCTCACCATCTTCACCCATCAAAGTTCATATCCAACTTCCACTGCCAGAAGCTAGTGTTGAAGCTCAAGTTCCATTATCTGAAGCCTTTGTCTCAATCCCTTCCCCAGATCCAGCTATGTCAGTTCTTCAAGATATCACTACCTTTTCGATTACTACTCAAGTTACCATACCTATTCCTAGCACTATTATTTCTCAAACACCTTCACTGATCTTAACAGTTAATGTCACTTCTACCTCCACACAGTCAATGGTTGAATACATAGATGAAGCTGTAGTTCCCCTTGGGAATTACTTCTATAATGAGGATGATAAGATAGTGAATAGGAAGGCCTGGAAAAGAGGTCAAGCTCAAGATGCTTTGGAAGCACCTAAACTAGTTCAAGTAATATGGGCTCCTAGGACAAATAATCTGAGAATTGAGGCAATTGAAGCAACAACAACCTTAGGAGCCTTTGCCAATGCTAATTGGGATTCTATCCAAGGTTTGGATAGGGAAGTTGACCTTAGGGATGAAGAGATCAAGAACGTGAAAGAGGAATTGGCTGAAGTTAGAAAACAACATTTTGCTGATGTGGCTGACCTCTAGAAAACATGGACAAGTAAGCTGCAAGACCTAGAGCAACGGAATGCCACTCTTCTTGCTGAACTCAATCTCTTGCAGTCTCAGCGTTCCATTCATATTTAAAAAATAGCTTCCTTGGAAAAGCAGGTTGAGGATGCAACTACAAGTGCAGCCTCCTCAAGTTTTCTTAAGTTTGCACCCTATGATTTTAAGAACCTGGCCCTCAAGGTGAACTAGGATCATCATAAATTGTTGGAGAATTTATATGTTGCTTTAGATGAAATCAGGGAAAACTTTATTAATTTTTCCAAGATGTCCTCCACCCTTGAAGAACAAAAGGGGAAGAGACTCCAAGCCTCTAAAGATGAAGAGGAAATTAGGGAATGGAAAAGATATATTAATAATGTACCAGAGAACATCTCGATCCTCAATAGTTTCCAGATTAAGAAGGCCAAGGATTCTCTTAACACATGGATTGATTTGAATGAAACAACTGAGGACATTATCAATAAATCCAAGGACATCTACACTAGGTGATGGTATGAATTTGAAAACATTATGGATGTCCTGGGTTTACCACTCATGAGCCCTATCTTGGACTCTTTGCCACAAAAATGCAAGCTTGAGGAACTTGAGAGCAGGGGTGAGGAGTTTGAACAGAAGATTCAGGATCTTGAACAAGTCAGCATTGAACATGTAGATCGTTTGGTTAGGGAACCGGTCATCATGGAGGGAAAGATTCACATGTATCTTCATACTTGGCACAATCTGGCGAAACATGACATGGAGAATAACGTGTGCAATGTTCATTTAGCATTAGAATCTGCCAATTTCCCAAACCTAGATGAATTGTTAGACATTTATGAGAAATGGCAAGATTTCTTGGATCAATAGTTGGATCCAATTTTGTAAATCTCTGTTTTCTAGGGATCTCTATTTTGGCACTATGTTGTAATTATTTAAAGAGGGATACCTCTCGTAGTTAGGGGTTGGTAATTTTGGAGTTGCAAATCAGCAGGAGACTGGACTGGAGATACTCTGTTTAGCAGAGCATTTTGTAATTTCTATACAAGACCTCTTTTAATACAGTGAAGTCATCTTTTGATCTATCTCTTGTTATTCTTCAAGTTTATTTGAGAATTATTGATTGTGAACTTTAGATCGTCATCTATAGTGCATGATATCTTTTGCATATGTTTAAGTGTTTGGATCTATTAGATGGGTTTCCCTGTATGATTGATTTATGCTAAAAAGTATTTTATTGAGTTTATTCAATTTAAATACTTTCTTTATCGATTTCTGCAAGTGATTCATGCCACAATAATCATTGTCAATTTTTCAATTAGCAAAGTGGTTACAGATTTACCTTGAATAGGCTTAATTACTTGAATTATTGTCTTTTAATTTTTGTTAATGGATTGTGATTTAAGTTAATAACTGAAACAATTAAAAGCATTTCTATGAACGGTTGAAATTTACTTATTCACCACACCTCAGGGTTAATCTGCACATAAAATAAGCTTTCACTTTAGAATAGGACTAACTTAGTTTAGTTTCGTTGTTCTGAAATAGGTTAGGTTAGCTTAATACCCCAGTATTCACACCTTGGTTTTCCTTGACTGGGAAATTGATCTCTTAGTTCAACTCACCTACTCTTAGAGTGCCAGCGGAGGCCTAATATCCATGGGGGATCAGCACACCAAATAGGTTGGGGATAGAATTTCCCTTGCGCAGGGTCCTTTGAAGCCTTTCAACTTGGGTTTTCTTCCTCTGTTGAGTGTCTTGGAAAATTCTAGCACCTTTGCATCTAACCTGCACAACCGAGGCATCAACAAATGGCGCTAGAAGGAGGGCCAATAGTACAACATGCCTAAACAAGCCACCAAGAAACCTCCTCCATCAAATAATTCAATGGTTCAAACTCGAAGCCAATCAAGGGCTTCAACATATGAACAACCAACAGAGCCACAACCCACGGTCTCCCCTATTACACCTGCTCAAGAAATTGTTACACCTGTTGTATCTGTGGCACAACAGGAAAACAGAGAGAATATCTTTATAGTATCACCTACTAGAGGAACACTCTCACTATAGAAGATATTGAAAACATCAGCCGATAGGGTTTCCAGGGCAGAACAAAGACTTGCTGATCAATGAGGACGTGGTTTTGCAGCGATCAATCTACAAAACTTTCTACAGACCAGTAATCAAGAACTTCAACAAGACATAGTTTCACAGATCAGTGAACCAACTATCCAATAGACAACTGATCACAACATTGAACATCATCAAATAGCTAATCCACAACCTTAGAATCAAGAAATGATTGTTCAATCAGGTTCCCCTGAATAAAGCCTTGCCAAAAATTTTCAGGAAAGACAAGATCAGCCAAAACTTGAGACTGGTGGACCACCACCATCCCCTCCTTCATCCTCTTCCTCAGACAGTGAACATTCTTCAAGATCTTCATCAGAGGAAGAAGAGGAAGAACCACCTATGGCCACAGAAGGCCAAAACAGACCTTGGCTTGACCAAGATGCAGTATGGGTACTTGGAGACCAACATAGACTACCCAAAGACCCTGAAAAGTGGTTACCCAAGTTTAGCCCAGATGAAAAATCACGTGCCCTGGACCACGTTAAAACCTTCATGCAGGATATTAGGCTTAGAAGTGTCATTTACGAAGATGTGGTCTGCAGACTCTTTCCTTATACTTTTGAAGGAAAAGCAACTACATGGTATTTTGCCCTGCCACTAAGGTCCATTGTTTCTTGGGATGAGTTTGAGAAATTATTCATCCAAAAGTTTGGAGATGACAAAACACCATAGGACCTTGTTTTGGAATCATCCTCCATGAAAATCAAAGGGAAAGAAAGGGTTAAAGATTTCAACTAGAGGTTCTCATACTTAAAAAATATAATTCCTATCAATCTTCTTCCTGCTGAAGAATTGTTGATAGCCTACTACGAAAAGGGCCGACCTGCTTCAATTTCAATGTGGGTGAAACGAGCACAAAAGGGGACTTTGTTGGAAGTGTTTGCTGAAGCAATACAAGTCGAGAAGGAAATTTTTTGTCTTAAGGACAATCCAGAGATTGCAGATGAATAGCCTTCAACTTCCAGGAAGAAGAATGATAGCATTCCCAAACCCAATACACAAAGGAAGGATCCATTTGACATAACTGACATGAAAAATATCATCCAGAAAATGTCAAATGAGATGGTAGATTTGAAAAGAACCAACAACGAAAATCAAAACCAGAATAGAGGTTTTGTGAGGTGACCTTTTAGGAGACCTTATCAACCTCCAACAAATCCACCTCCTCCTAATCCAACAGAAGGCCTCACGGATGAAGAAATTTATTCTATATTTAGAGCCTTAGCAACAAAATCTCAAAACACCCCTAAAGTCCCTAATGATCAAGCTACTCCTGATCTACAACCCCCTGAGGAAGAAGAAAATGAGCATGAGGATTCACAAATTAATACTGTAAGTTACTTTTCAGAGCTTCCTATGTGTGGAGAAGAAGAAGAACCTGAGACTATGTTTAATGTCCAACATCCTTATAACACAAGGTCTAAACCTCAACCCCCTCAGGACCCCTCATCCTCTACGCCTGTTCCTAATAAAGGAAAGACTATCCCCCACAAGGATATGGTCATCCCTGAGATGGAGTACAATTTAGTTGAAGATCTTAAAAGAGTAAAGGCAAACATCTATTTGTTTGAATTATTGAAAATTCCTTCGATGAGGGATACCTTACCCAAAAGTATGGTGGTTAAATAGCCAAGAGAATTGCAGAATAACAACCTTGAATCTTTCACTAAACCAGATGATCAAAAGTTTGGCGGCAAGAGGACACCACCTTTTCTACTTAGCTTTGAGATTTTCAACTGAAACGTACATAACTGCATGATAGGTTCTGGTGCCTCATCAAATGTGATGGCCCTTTCTGTCTGCAGAAAATTGAATGCCACATGTGAACATTGCCTACTCAGATAGTACAACTTGACAGATCAAAAGTTAGAGTGGTATGAAGGCTCAGAAATGTTTTAATTACATTATCAGCTGATCCTCGAATCCATCAAACAATTGACATAGTCATTGTTGATATTCCAGAAGCATATGGTATGTGGCTTAGCAGAGACTGGTCAGACAAGCTAAAAGGTTATTTTGCCACTGATTGGTCCCATTTTTGGTTACCCTACAATGGTCAGCCAAACAAGATCAAGATAAGCAGGGAACCTTTTATGAAACAGACAGTTACAGATTTGAATGATTCAAGTGAGCCTGTGGGTTATTTCAACATGCACATTGAAAGTTTTACCTTTGATACTTTTTTCGGGAATTTGTCAGCTGATGTTTCGCCATAGGAGAATGCACAAAACAAATCTCAGGTGACTCATCTCACTTCTGTACCATTCTCAGGAGAAATTGTACATAATTTTTTTAATGTAAATACCAATTTTAGATTAAATCCCATTGCTTGGACATTGTTTTTTGATGTCTCTAAATCTAAGGATGGAGCTAGTGCAGGATGTGTTCTTATAGATCCAAGAGGAACAAAAACTATGATTGCATGCAGATTAGAGTTTGATTCTACTAACTATGTGGCTGAGTATGAAGCCCTGATTTATGGACTAAAAAAGGCTATTGACTTGAAAGTACCAATCATTCATTGCTTCGAAGACTCAGAAATCATTGTGAAACAGGTGAGGAATAAGATACATTGCTTGTCCCCCCGCCTGCTGAATTATCATAAATTGGTAAGAGATCTTACAAGCTCTTTTATGGCATTCAATATTAATTTAGTTCTTAGGTCGCAGAACTTTGATGCTGACTTGTTGGCAAATACAGCTTCCAGATTCATTCCACCAGAGGGCCTATCTCCTCAAAAATTTTCAATAGAACTGATGTATAGGCCTTCCATACTAGATAACGTGACAAACTAGAAAGTATTTGATGATGATCAGCAGATACTTGATTTTTTAACAAACCAGGACACATTTCAGGATACGGCTATAGATGAGGGTGAACATGAAAAATCTCTTTCCGATTCCTCGAATGTCATCCCGAAGTCTATGATTAATTTGGAGAAGTTTTATGATTTTCAAGACAAGTTCAGGCATAAAACCAATTGTAAAACACAGAGCTCTTCGCTTAATTATGAGCAAGTCAATTTAGGGACCGAGAAAGAGCTTTGTTTTATCAATTTAGGAATTGATTGCACCCCAGAAGAAAGGCGAGATATCATTAAATTGTGTAAAGAATACAAAGATGTCTTCACTTGGACCTAGGGTGAATTAAAAACATTTGACACTAGCGTCATCTACCATAATATACCCATGAAGCCGGAAGTTAATCCATATCAACAGAAGCTACGAAAAATGCATTCTAGTTTAGAGCCTTTTGTGAAAAAGGAGCTGGAGAAGCTACTCATAGCCCGAATTATTTTTTCGGTGAGGTATACATAGTGGATAGCCAATTTGGTGCCGGTACACAAGAAAAGTGGTGAAATCCGATTGTGCGTAGATTTCAGGAATTCGAATTGGGCCTTAGAAAAGGATAACTACCCCGTTCCCCCCATGGAACAGATTCTCCAAAAGGTAGCAGGGTCGGAAATGTTTTCCCTCCTAGATGGTTTTTCAGGGTATAACCAGGTTATGGTTGCTCCAGATGACCAATTAAAGACAGCTTTCAGAACTCTTTGGGGCACCTTCACCTATAAGCGAATGCCTTTTGGTTTGATTAATGCAGGAGCCACCTTTCAGAGAGCTATGGATATAGCTTTCCGAGGTTTAACACATAATTCTGTCATGCTTTATTTAGATGATATTACCATATTTTCAAAAAAACAACATGAACATTTATTTGCTCTTACGCAAGTTTTCGAACGTTGCAGAAAATTTGGCATTTCCTTGAATCCCAAGAAATCCATTTTTGCAGTCATGGAGGGAAAGCTGTTAGGCTTCATTGTCTCAAAGGAAGGTATGAACATCGACCCAGAATGCACAAACGCGATTTCGAAAATCGGCTTACCAGGTTCGAGTAAAGCGATGCAGTCCTTCTTCGGTAAGATCAACTTTGTATGCAGTTTTGTACCTAATTTTGCTCAGATCGTTAAACCTTTACAGCATTTAGTTAAGAAAGATGTACAGTTTACCTGGTCACAATAACAAAGGGATGCATTCATAGAAATTTGTAAGGCTATTGCTGAAGCTCCTACCCTCATGTCCTCGGATTTTGATAAAGATTTCATTCTCTATACTTTCGCCACTGATTTCTCCTATGCAACTGTTTTGACCCAGAAACAGGACAGCGATACAAAGATTCCAATCTCTTTCATGAATTCAACCTTCAAGGGTGCAGAGATCAACTATTCACAAATTGAAAAATAGGCCTACGCAGTCTACAAGTCTATTAAACATTACATGCCTTATTTGTTAAAATCTCGAATGAAGGTCATTGTCCCGTATTCTGCTATCAGAAATGTGCTGATCCATAAGTAGTTGGGCGAAAAAAGAGCCCTCTGGATGAATGCTCTGCAAGAGTATGATTTGGAAATAAGGCCAGCCAAAATTGTCAAAGTTCAAGGCCTTTGTCTTCCTACCGCTCAATCTAATGATCCCCAGTAACAACAAATTAAATGGGAATAGGAAGAAGACATTCATATAGGTTCTGTCAATGCTATTGATACACCGACATCAGAATGGTATGACCATATTAAATTTTTCCTGAATAATGGGTTTGCTCTTGAAACCTTGGACTTTAAAAAATGAAGATCCTTGAGATTAAAGGATGCACCTTATTAGTTTATTAATGAAGTTATGTTTACGAAAAACTATGATGGGGTTTTTCTTAGGTGTTTGGAAGAACATGAAACTGAGGAGATTTTATTTCAATTTCATGCAGGGTCGGCTGGAGGTCATTTTTCAGGTGAGACAACTTCTCATAAGATTCTCAGAGCTGGGTATTACTGGCCTACGTTGTTTAAAGATGCTTATGCTTTTGTAAGAAGGTGTGAACCATGCCAGAAATGTGCAAGGAAGTTCAAGAAACCCGCCTTCCCGTAGCAACCCATCACGGTTCAGTTTCCATTTTAGCAATGGGGGTTGGATTTTGTTGGGCCCATTAATCCTACCTCATCCCTTCAACACAAATAGATTCTCACATCAACTGGCTACTTCACCAGATGGGTGGAGGCGGTCCCTCTTAAGCAATTTAATGCCTCCCAAGTCATTTATTTCCTAGACAGTCACATACTGTCAAGATTTGGTACTCCAGAATTCCTAGTTTTTTATAATGCATCCTATTTCTCCTCTATTGACATAACTGAATATGCTTTTGAAAAGGGGATGAAACTCAAGTTTTCTGCCAATTACTACCCACAAGGTAATGGATTGGCTGATTCTTCAAACAAAAATCTGATCAACATTCTCAAGAAGAATGTAGCTTCTCATCATAGAGATTGGCATAAACAGCTTGATAATGCTCTTTGGGCAGATCGAATTACCCCAAAGGCAACAATCGGAAATTCACCTTATTGTTTAGTATATGGAAAAGAAGCCATCCTTCCTACTAATCTTTCCATCCCTTCACTACAATTGGCTCAGTCTATCTAAGAAGATGATTCTTCTCCCCTCCAGCAGAGAATTGATACACTACTTAAACTCGAGGAAGATAGGGAAATAGCTAAGAACAAATTATATTATCACCAGCAGATGGTGAAAAGATAGTTTGATGAAAAATCTTCATCTGACAGGGAATTTTTAGTTGGAGACTTGGTTTTAAGATGGGACAAACAACACAAAGATAAGAACCAGTATACCAAGTTTCAATGCCTCTGGCTAGGACCTTCATTGTTACAGAAAAGATTGGTCCTGGAATTGTTCGATTACAGATACTAGAAGGGGTTGTGGACACTTATCGAGTGAATGTTTCACTCCTCAAGAAGTATTTTGTTTGATCGGGTTGATGTACTTGTACATAGGTTTGTTTTGCTATTTATTTTCCTGATTGGTTTGTTTTTGAGTTTTTAGGTTTTTGTTTTCAAATCCACACAGTTGGCGATATTTATTGATCAGTTTCTCTCTTGGTGATAATTTCAGCTTGGATTTTATAACTGTCTAACCAGCCACAATTTTGTCCTGTATCGGAGGTTGTTCAACAAAGGGCATACAGCTAATGATTGCAGAACCCTGAATTGATATCTCTCCACAATGGTCATTATCTTACACATGTCTAATTTGTTTAATTGGGGTCTGGAGGATAGCAGAGTCTCCATTGTCTCATGTTTCGTGGTTCAAGCTATGTATCATAATAACCTATCCAGCTTGTTCTTCTCTGGATCCTTTTGCAATCACCTTGTTAATAAATCTCTTAATAAATGTAAATTGCAAGGTGGAGGGTCTTGTTATCAAGCCATCCCATTAGGTTCATAGGTGCTAAGCAGAATGACATCTTCACATCAAGCTACCACACTTGGAAGATGAATTTTAGTTTTATTGGGAGTTGGAAGATCCTATCACAGGTTGGTCCATTCATGATCAGTGAAGCGTCAATGACTAACACTACCAATATATGGTCACCAAGCCATGGTAGTGCCTTGTAATTTTCAACTTAATAAAATTTGGTTTGCTCATTTTTAAAGATGCTCGTGCATATAGGGACAGGGAGGTCTTATCGCAAGCCATCCCTGCCATGATCATGGGTTTTATTTGGACTGAAACTATCACAATATGGTCTCCAAGCCATGATAGTTGCTTTTAGTATTCCAACTAGAAGACAAGGAGTCTCATTATCGAGCTGGCTTGATCAGTTTCTAAATTTTGCCTGTGAATGGCACTGCTTATATCTGATCACCAAGTCAGGGTAGTGGTCTTATATACACAGTCATCTTTGAGATCTAAAAAAAAAAAAGGGAAGAATCTCATGAAATGTCGCATGTAAATAAAATCCCAAAAAATCAAGGTGATGTGTAATTAGGATATCTAGGAGCATTTTCAAGTATGTTCCTAGGTTCAACATAAGCTGCTTCTCCATGATTACATGAAGGTGAAGGATCTCGATTGTTTCTTCAACCCCTTTATCAGATTTGCATTATATTCAACATGATCATGTATGGGGATTTATCAATTTCATGTTCCATGCTGGTTAACTGTCTCTCTTGTGATCAATTTTTGGAAAATCCAGGTTGATAAAGTGATGTGGCTAACGTGTTTTATTCTAGCTGAATTTTATTGCAGAGACAACTGGTTCTTCCCAACCAGTCGCCATTTGTTGTGGCCACAACAGATCCCATGCTTAGCTCGAGCACGGGAGCCCCATTTTGTTTTTTTTAATAACTACAAAGGTATTTGGGTGAGTTTTCAGTGTAAATATGAGTCTTTGGTTTTGGTCTACTTAAATCTCTTACCCATACTTTTGTCCTGCGTGTTTTTCTCTTTCGGGATGATATTTACCTATCTGGTTTCTAATTTTCCTCAAATATTGAGTATTTTACCTTGGGTTTTTATCAACCCGAAACCCGACAGTTAGAAGTCCCGAAACCCGAAACTTGAAAATTGCGAGTTGCAAGATCTTGTTTTTCAGTTTTGTATTATGATCATCCCTGAAACCCGAAACCCAACAATGTCAGCTTTCAGCTTTCAGGATTTTGTTTTTTCACCTTGTCGTTTGTGCAACCCTGTAACCCGCAACCTGCAATTGTTGGGTTGCGGCTTTCGGGATCCTTTAGTATTTTTTTGTGAATAAGACTTTCACGTGAAACCCGCAACCTGCAATTTCGGGATGCCACTTTCGGGAGTAGGTTTTCCATTTTGCATTTTGATTTGTCCCGCAACCCACAATTCGTAGTGTCGGGTTTCAGCTTGCAGGATCCTTGAATAAACTTCATAAATAAAACTAAATCCCGCATCCCGCTTCGGTTGATCTCAGCCGTCTGTTTGTTTTGATCACACAGGTGTCTTTTAATCTGTCTTTTAATAAGGTATTTTCTATTTTTGTTTTTATATTTTTACATTCGAAGAATTACCCTGTCACACTATCATTTTACTGCGTATTGCGTGTCAAGTGTCGTTTTTCAGTTTGTTGGTTATTTCAAGTAAGCCCACATCTTTACATTCCTAGTCTATACGTTTTTTGCTGTTTTTGGGTTGATTTTGATTTTGATTTCTGTAATGATCAGAAATTGCAAGTTTTTTTGCCATGTCGAGAGGTACACGTTCTTAAACGTCGCACAAAGACCCCCTGAACAAAGACCCAAATTTTGGTTTTCTCTCTGACACTAGTGAGCGAGTTTCTGAAATGTACCAGATGGATTGGCAAAAAATATACACCATTTTTTATAATGATGACCTTTCCCTTATTGAGAATGATAGACTAGTGTACGAGAGAATTAGGGCTTCCCAAATTCACGCCATTGCTGCACGTCCTACTATCCTACCTTACATAGATGCAGTCAAATAAATTATTGAGAATGCTAGCATTAAAGATCATTCTTTTAATGATAGCGTGGGATGTCAATCAACAAGTTTTTGCCTGGAAGTCTTTCTTAAATATTTTTCTTTGAAACCTCATACACACACCCTCTCTCCTGAGTTTATACAGTCATCCAAAACCCGATATAATTTTAATGAGATGATTAAATCATGGATGCTTAAGCCTAATGCCTTTGTACCTAAGGTGGATTACCTTTATCCCGTCATTTAGTTCAAGGGACCCTACTCTCTACTAGTGGCCATGCTATGTCGACTTTTTGGTCAGCCAAATTGTTCTCATTTCAAAGCAGAATGGGCACCCCTAGCACACCATGTGTTACTCACAGCAGAGTATTTCCCATGGGCCTCCATCCTCTCAGCAGAACTGAAAAATGCCATTCAACAATATCAGAAGGCACCAGCTCACAAGAAGCCACCTTTTTTCCTATCTGCATATGTTCTTGATATATTCTGCTTAGAGTTTCAGTACCCTAACTTGGGTTGGAATTGGACTCCTTCAGACCCACCTATACACATTTATCATTCAGCACTGTGGGAAGGAAATTTTGTACCTTTATTATATGACATCTGTGATTGCTTTATGGGTACCATATATTTTAAGATCTTCCGGTAGCAGCCACTTGCATTCTAAGAAGATGCAAAGGATTTCATCAACACCATGGGTGATTGGTATATAGGTGAGTATTTTTCATATATCAGTATTTGTGGAAGTGACAAAATACATATGCTTCCCAGGATTGTCCCAGATAGGATGGTAATACAGGAAGTTTCTCTTCAAACTGTCACTGATGGCATGTATAAGAAACTCATAGGTCCCAAGAAGAAGGGTTGGCCTAAGTTTTCTCTCAACCTTGGTCAGTTGGTCATCCCAACTTCAACTTGGGCTGTAGTTCTAGGTGACCAGATAGCTGCTCTGAGATTAGGTGCTGCCCCCAAAAGGAAGCATGACCTCGAGAAATTCTTAGATGAACACATCAAGCAAGTTCATATGAGGATAGACTATGCACATGAAGTAGTCCCAGATGATTTCATATACCAAGAGGTGGACGCATTCCCAGAGGTGTTAGCTAGAGAAAAGGACTTGCAAGAACAACAAGACATTCTAAAATACCATAATGAGCTTAAGGTTGGAGTTCTGAGTTACAGGGCCATGCAGCTGAACATCATTGAACAAGCAAGGAGAGATAAAGAAGAGAAGGAGGCTCAGAAGGCCAATACTCCTCTCATGATTACATTTCCTGATGGGAACAAAGGTAAACCCCCTCCAGGGGAACCCTCTCAAGAGAAAGCTAGTGAAGAAGCTAAAATGATGCTAGAGTCAGCTCATGAATCCAAGGAGCAGATGGTACAATTGTCATCGATGTTAAAAACTCAATTGTTGGAACCCCCTAAGCTTGCAGTCAATATTCAGCCACCAAGTGTACTGGGCGTTTAGGTCTCTACTGCAGAAACTCCAGAAAATGATGACTTGGTCATAACCAAGGCCAGCCCAGCTAAAAGACAAAAGGTTATGCCTTCTTCATCACCGATTTCTATAGTTGATATAATTGACTGTGATGAAGAAATAGTCTCACCTCCCCTAGTACCAGTAGTCGAAGAAGTCACTGAAGATCCTAAGACCATCACTCAATTGTTGGATAGTATTGATATGGATCAGTCCTTCCCTGAGTAATCAGTCTTGGAATTCAATGCTACCCTTGGAATTACATCATCAGCATTTGTAATGCCATCAGTTTGATAAAACTCTACTGTACCTCTGGGAGGAACACTCCCATTTTCCTTGTCATACTTTTTTAATGCCCTCAATAACACTATTACTTCATTGCCAGAATGCTCAGTCCCTCTTTCCATCCCACCATCTATTGTTGCAGAAGTCTAGCCTCTGGTTGTCCATCTGCAGCCACCCATAGTTAATTCATTAACAATCACCAGCGATGAATCTTCCAAGATTTCCTCACCATCTTCACCCATCAAAGTTCATATCCAACTTCCATTGCCAGAAGCTAGTGTTGATGCTCAGGTTCCATTATCTAAATCCTTTGTCTCAATCCCTTCCCCAGATCTAGCTATGTCAGTTCTTCAAGCTATCACTACCTCTTCGGTTACTACTCAAGTCACCATACCTATTCCTACCTCTGTTATTACTCAAACACCTTCACTGATCTCAACAGTTAATGTCACTTCTACCTCTGCACAGTCAATGTTTGAATACACAGATGAAGCTGTAGTTCCCCTTGGGAATTACTTCTATAGTAAGGATGATAAGACAGTGAATAGGAAGGCCAAGAAAAGAGGTCAAGGTCAAGATGCTTTGGAAGCACCTGAACCAGTTCAAGTAATATGGGCTCCTAGGACAAATAATCTGAGAATTGAGGAAATTGAAGCAGCAACATCCTTACGAACCTTTGCCAATGCCAATTGGGATTCTTGTCGCCTACCCAAATTTCTGAAAATTATTATTTTATATGCAAAATACTTTATGTTAAATTTAATTACAAAGTTTTGTAATTATGATCAGTTGTGATCAAGGATGAATGTAATTACTGAATATTATTATTTAAATAAATCAATTAGGAGATAAATACCCAAGAGGACTGTTAAATGAGTGTTCACTGACCCACTAGGAAGAATGGAAGCTGTTGGAAGGTATGGGACAGATGGCAGCAGTTGCATCACACCACTAGTTGGTTATGGGACAACTACCGCTAAAAATGTGGCATTATCCCCCAGGTAGAGGGAGTGAGTAGGAAGCTCATTTAATGACCTAGTAACATCTTAAATGGCCTAGGTAGCCTATAAAAGGAAAATTCGAATTGAGCAGGCAGCTCTTAATCAATATTTCTGCAGAATATTTTCCTCATGTGCATCAGGTGATCACTGAGAGATTCAAATAGGGAGGCTAGTTGTGAGTGCAATCTTAAGTTTGCATATTGCTGAGAAGAACCAGAGATGCTGGAATAGTTCTATTGGATTGCTAGTTATTGAATATTTACAGTTAGTACTACCGCAAGAGGAGATCCTATTTCCTAAGCGTCTTCCTCCTGGTGGTTCAGTGAACAGGCTCGGGAGTCCTAAGGAAGTACTTGACTATTTTCGGGAATAGGTTGGGTGGAACAGTCTTGTTGGGATGTTTGTTTCCCTACAGATTTTCCCAGGTTCTACAAATTTTCTACTTATTCCCAGTTAATAATTTTGTTCTGTATAATTAGTATTTTTTGGTTTTCTGTTTTCAAAAAAGAATTAAATTCTAGATTTGTTTAAAGTCTAAATGTTTAAGTTTAATGATGATTGTGAATTGATAAACCAGTATCTATATTTTTCCACATGTTGTTTGTGCATCGTACTCTAGTATAGATACACAAATTAAAAATAGATTAGAAGATAGGCAAATGCCATTGATTCGAATAGATAGTACAGTGATTGATTTATGTTTTTATTATTCTGCCCTATATTTAACAGTAATAAAAACGTACTATATAATCTCTATATTGTCCTAAATTACTACATTGTTTCATAAAATATAAGTATTGTTCTCTTCTATGTATGTATATATTATAGTTTTCTCATTCTATTAGTTTATGTAGTATTCAAAATGTAAATCGACAAATCATTTTTATACCATAGCTTCAAAATAAACAGTATTATTATCATCATTAACATGCTGCAAATGCAAACAATCACATAGTCATTCTATATCACACACTGTATTTTCTTACTTCATTCACTGTTAGAATAGCCACATTTACAATCATTTGGAATTAATATAATCTCTAATTTTTTTTTCTAATCACTATATTGTATTACTATATAAATCTAAGATCGTTTTGTTAAGATCCCTATTCATTATACATGGTATCATAAAAACATATATTATATCCACATTAGTCTACAGTACAAACCCTACCTTATGTAAAGGCTATTATGAAAACAATTATATTTTATATCTTTCATTTCCAAAGACCAAATACGAACCAGGGTTTGACCTATCGTCTCCATCACCAACGAATTTAACTACCATTCAAACAACATACATTATAGAGCTATCATCTGAGACAAGTTTCACATAACCTAAGTATAGAATGAAAATCACATTGACAACCTACAACAATACGTTTGTTAACTTAGATGATTTCTACACATAATCAAATAGCACTTATTATAGAGCTATCATTTTAAACAAAGTCTCACAAACCCTAGAATAAGTCGAAAATCATGATATCCACCTATGACCTCAAGTCATATAACACAAACTTATTATACAGAGTTAAATAGCATACGTTTTCATTGTTGAGAAGAAAAAGATTGTTTACATAGTAGACAAGCCTCGACTCTCCCTTTTAATCTCATAACTTAAAACAAAAGTCGTGATTCATAGTTTGGAAACCATTACACAGTCCCAACTTCAAGAAGTGAAGTCGTTGTGTTCATAATGAGAATTACAACATGTTTTTCCAAAACAAAACATACAGGGTTTATACCCAAGTTCATTTTTGAAATGAGTTCTTGAACCCTTGGTGTCAATGAGTTTTACATTGCCCAAATTGACAGAGATGTGTATCAAATAATCAAATGAGAGTCACAACACCAAAAAAAACAACATTTGATTTTTAAAACAGTGTTTCGAAGTCCTTCAACCAACAAACAATGACGAGCCATAGACAGAACCGATTACTCATTTCATAGACACCACATCAACCATGGATGGCGAGCACCTATGGGGGTTTTTGGAAGACCCAGAGCTTACCAGTTGGAAGCTCGCCCTTCTGTCCAAACCCTTACTCGAAACATTCTTCACCACCTACAAAACTGACAAACAATAGCTCGGATTTAGATCACTGATCCATTTCAATCTGAAAATGAATTACAACAAGAAAATCGTTATTCGTTACCTTTGCTTCCAGCTACCAAAGCTTTCCACTTTCACCAGTTCAACAATGACTCCATGCTGAAGATGGGACAGGAAACCCTCTCTCCATTTACACCAGGCATATCTCTCACTCAAACAAAAACAACAATTTCCAGAGACTATCAACCTTTGAAACTATAAACAAACACCTAGTCTGATTACAAACGATGCCATTGTAGAAAGAAGAGACCCGTAACCTTTCTAAACCAGAGGTCTCGAGGTCGAAACCTCATACATCTTCTAAACCAAAATTTCAGCAGCCTGTCGGCCATAGACCGAAAACAATGGAAATAATAAACCACATCCCAAATCTCATAAACCAAAACATCGACCCAATTCTAGGGTTAGATCCAATGATCATGATCAAGTTGATCAAAGATCGAAATCATGCCAACACTCCTTGCTTTGGAGTGAACAGCCATCACATAATTGCTAATTAATTTCCGTAGCACGATCCTACCAACTCTTGCACACGGTGGAGATCCAAACTGCCAGCTCGAAGGGTTTTCAATGAATACATATTACATGGCGCCATCACAAACAGTGTATGCTTAGCTTGCACTTGCATAGAGGCTTATTGAATCCCTGTCACACATACATAATGGACGGCCTTTAATGCAGGCCTGGATCACAATCGCCAACACTAGATTCGTATCACCTGTGAAACCATCAACCTATCATTCAATTAAATACTTGTCAGCACTCGTTTCCCAATGTCATGAATACAAACTTTGTTACACCATGATTTAATATTATATGTTATGGTTCTTCAAACCCAAAGTTCATTTGGTTCTAAGTTACGATTCTTAAAAACACATTAGGTTATTATAATGCCAACGATTATATATTCATATAGTCCTAGCCTTAAAACATATTAATTTCGTGGTTATGATAATTCAAATTCCAAAGATCGTATGGGTCCCAAGACTATGATTCATAACACACATTATTGTGTTGTTTTAAACCAACAACAATACATATATTCACATAATCTCAAGTCTATGTCGTAATGCTAGGTTTATAATATTATATAGAACAATATTTTGAAGTTCATATAGTCCCAAGTTATTATTTGTGGATTTAAATAATAGATCTATGACTTACAAAATAGTTGATAGGACAACTCTAGTCACCTTTTGACATAATCTCATTTATGTCATTCATACAAAAAATACAAGCCTTTGAAAGGGTTATAAGTATCACTAAGGTTACAAATGGGATAGCCCATACTTAGGAGATTATAATGTTACCCTTGTAACTTTGGTCGTGATTATACAAACTCTGTTATTGAAGATATAAAAACAAATAGTTTTGTATAGTAGGGATTCAATGGATCCAAAGATATATATTTAGTATGAAGACTGACTAAAATGCTATGAGTACTTACCACACTCTCTCATACAAGTTTTTAATGCTTTGGCGGTACATCTATTACATTAGTAATATAAAGATAATTAATTATCTTAAGATGACGACAAGGCCAGCTATGACAACAATGAGAATTACAGTGATAAAACTATCAGCAGGGTGATGTACATAGACGACTCATTTTTAAACATTAAGGAGTTATAAGACATACATCTGAAAAACAAGAATTATAGCTGTGAAATCCATACCTGCACACTTTTGGTCGATCGCAACAAAATTATAACATTTTATTAATTATGACGTTGAATTTTGAACTTTACACGTATCCATGAAACTTCTTACCTGTCGTCTGCACATAGGACATTCAATAAGCTTTAGCGTTGTAGCTAAGTAAGCTCCAGGGTACCTCATAGGACACCCTTATGAAGCAAATTCAAACTGTAAGTATCTTCGAAAAAGAGAAAGTGTCGAATCTTTTTCCCAATCTGTTTATTTCATTGTCATCATAATCATGTTTATTAATTATGTGTTAAAATTGTCATTATCTTATTACTGCTAAAGCATGTTTAGTATTAACAACTGTACAAATAATGCTGTCATAATCTCAATTATTATTTCCGCAATTATTATTATCTTAATTAATGCTATATTAAAAATTTTAAATTTTTATGAAATTTCGGGATGTTACAATTTTGTCCAAGGTTTGGATAGGGAAGTTGACCTCGGGTATGAAGAGATCAAGAACCTAAAAGAGGAATTGACCGAAGTTAAAAAACAACATTTTACTGATGTGGCTGACCTCAAGAAAACATGGACAAGTAAGTTGCAAGACCTAGAGCAATGTAATGCCACTCTTCTTGCTGAACTCAGTCTCTCGCAGTCTTAGCATTCCATTCATATTGAAAAAATAGCTTCGTTGGAAAAGCAAGTTGAGGATGCAACTGCAAGTGCAGCCTCCTCAAGTTTTCTTAAGTTTGCACCCTGTGATTTTAAGAATCTGGCCCTCAAGGTGAACCAAGATCATCATAAATTACTGGAGAATTTATATGTTTCTTCAGATGAAATCAGGGAAAACTTTATTAATTTTTCCAAGATGTCCTCCACCCTTGAAGAACAAAAGGAGAAGAGACTCCAAGCCTCTAAAGATGAAGAGGAAATCAGTGAATGGCAAAGATATATTAAGAATGTACCAGAGAACATCTGAATCCTCAATATTTTCCAGATTAAGAAGGCCAAGGATTCTCTTAACACATGGATTGATTTGAATGAAACAGCTGAGGACATTATCAATAAATCCAAGGACATCTGCACCAGGAGATGGTATGTAGTTGACAACATTATGGATTTCCTGGGTTTACCACTCATGAGCCCTATCTTGGACGCTTTGCCACCGAAATGCAGGCTTGAGGAACTTGAGAGCAGGTGTGAGGAGTTTTCACAGAAGATTCGGGATCTTGAACAAGTCAGCATCGAAGATGTAGATCATTTGGTTAGGGAACTTGTAGTGCCCAACCATGGCACTAGGTGTCTATTCAATTTTCATGTAAATACCAAGTTTTTTTTTTGTTTTTTGTAAAAAAAGAATCAACCGTCTATGTTTCTGTTTTCTAAATGTTTATATGTCTATTTTCTATATGTTTATATGTCTCTGCAAATAAATAAACATAAACTTAAGAATTTTCATTTTAACTCTGTTCTTTTAACATACATAATTTGAAAATAAAAGAAAATACATTTTATTTAAGCTAACTCAGTAAAATACCTGGATCCGTAGATTGCAGTAAGATAAGAAGATTTATGTAGTGGATTCTGTAGGTTTCCTTAGCAACCCGAAATGATGTGTCCACCCAGCCGATCAGCTATTATCTTGCTGACCCTAGGAAATCAACGGATTTCCTAGCCCCCGAGCCCACAGACCGATAATCTCCATAGCAGCCTTGTCCTTAGTTCAATAACCATACTGTTCAGTGAGTTTCCCCCCTCCTCATTGGAGTTTTCTCCCTCCTCCATTCCTCGAGTTGTCCCCATCCTCGGAATATTTCACTTCTCCATACAAATCCTCACAGTTCTCCCCAAATAACCCCCCCGACTACTTTGTTAAATCTTCCCTTAAATAGAAATTTTCCTCCTCCATAACTTCCTTGTCACTCCACCGCCCTAGCCTACATGGTTTTGGAAATATCAATCATTAATGCAACACCATTTTCAAGACAAAGTGATGATTATATATATATTAATTAAACTCTCGAGACAATTTTAAATAATATTAAAATCATAACTTCCTTGTCACTCCACCGCTTAGTTAAGTGTTTTAAATAATATATATTTTGTGTGACCTTTCAAGATATGAAATGACATAAATCTTAAATGTTTGTAACCACATCTCGATTCAAAACTAAATGTTCTAACTTGTAATAAATTCTAGTAATCATATCGTATAGTTTATTGTTAAATCGACTTTATTCATTAGTTTATTGTTAATCATATCGTATAGTAATCATATCCCTTGTATCTCCTTCATTTTATTTATTGTTCTATTTTTTTCAATTAACATGAAAACAAATCCAATTACTCAATAATTTATTTAAACAAATCTTTTAATTTACTTGGAATGATTCTGTCAATTACTTAAATGAATAATCTATTTAATAAATTATTCAATCCACTATGCTTTATAAAAAGGATTATTATCATTATTATTATTAATTAAATAATAATAATAATAACAATAATAGTAATTAATAATAATAGTAATTAAGTTAATGGTGAATAATGTATAACAATATTCATTTGTTTAATTGATAAATGATCCAATATCAACATAGTACCTTTGTGTATTGATAAACGAAATACTCTTAATGGTTTGATTTATCACGATCAATAATTAAATAGTACACTCTTCCAATATTAAGGTTTAACTGTTATACTTCATATTGACTTCATACTGACGTTATACTTCATACTGATGTTATACTTCATATTGACTTCATATATTGGCTTCATACTAACGACACCTTCACTTGAGTATACTTACAATTGAAGAAACTTATTTTAATTGTTCATTACATTGTTTACATACAAAGACTAATTAAGTTATTTTACACATTAGCATCTTGATCATATATTACTTAAGTCGTTTACTAACTCCTTAACTCGGTTATCTATGACAACTTATAGCATTGTTAAATCCTTATAAGTATGTTGTAAACAGATACTATTGCACATGTACAAAATGTGCATGCATGACCAGCGTATGCACAGGTCTAACAAGTACTATAAACATACATCATATTTCCTATGCTTAACAACTAACTAATACTAATAATACTTCATGCAAACAGAGCAAGTATATATTTATCATAACATTACTAAAACATCATCGGTCATTATATCAGTTAACCTTTAATATTTCATTTCATTATCTTTATGATTACATTTGTTCAATCAATCAAGTACAAGGAAAGCTACCTACTACCACTAACTCAAGATCAACGAATACCCAACCCTCAATAGTACTAACTAACATATACTCCCATCCTAACCTACGTCCACATCCTCCCTATCCTTCCTCTGCTAGTACAAAAGTGGGTGCCAGCTATACTGACCTGACCACATAGAACCTGAGAGCGGTAGCATCGGCTAACTAGCGGACCTAGCCTCCCCTAGCAGGCATCTGACCATCGTCATCACAACAACTTGGGGAGCGTGTCTCAGCACGGCCCTCCCACGACCCCCGGTATCATAAAAACATAGGGTGGGAAATACATCCATCCCTCTCAACATACTGGGTCTACACCCTTATCAAATCATACTTTGCTACTATCAAGATTATCGGTCCATGTCATCGTATCATCAATTTCGGTTGCCAAGGTTTACTGCATGGATAGGTTCTTATCCATATATCAGATCAAGTATCCATCTATCCCATAGCCCTTGTGTCTTGTAGGTTAGTATTCCGCAAAATACACATTTTATAACAAGCATTTCCATTCGATCAGCAATTGATCCATATCATCAACATCATTTTATTTCACGTCACAATTTTAATGCATCACAAATATGCATGGAATATAACAGTTCTATCAATTTCATCATAGGATGGCATCCACATACAACACCATATATTTCACATTTCATCAATGAAAACGCTAAAACATATATTGTCATCATAAAAGCAATGAATCTCATGATAATCATAACTTAATAACGACATGAACATCGTAACATCATAATATCGTTGCATCATAGTCGTAATGAAAACATAACATAGTAACAACATAAACATGGTAGCAACATCTAATCGGGTCGATCGTGTCATAAGTATATTTTACTCACTCTTAGCTGAGTTTAATAGATAAAAAGAAATAAAGTGCAATATGTGTCACGGATAAATCTATCTAGTCGAAATATGGGGCGTTACAGAACCGGTCATCATGGAGGGAAAGATTCACATGTATCTTCGTACTTGGCACAAGCTGACAAAACATGACATGGAGAATAACGTGTGCAATGTTCAGTTAACTTCAGAATCTGCCAATTTCCCAAACCTAGATGAATTGTTAGACATTTATGAGAAATGGAAAGATTTCTTTAATCAATAGTTGGATCCAATTTTGTAAATCTCTGTTTTCTAGGGATCTCTATTTTGGCAATCTGTTGTAATTATTTAAAGACGGATCCTCTCATAGTTAGGGGTTGGTAATTTTGGAGTTGCAAATCAGCAGGAGACTGGACTGGCGATACTCTGTTTAGCAGAGATTTTTGTAATTTATGTACAAGACCTCTTTTAATACAGTGAAGTCATCTTTTGATCTCTCTTGTTATTCTTCAAGTTTATTTGAGAATTACTGATTGTGAACTTCAGATTGTCATTTATAGTGCATGATATCTTTTGCATATGTTTAAGTGTATGGATCTATTATATTGGTTTCCCTGTATGATTGATTTATGTTGAAAAGTATTTTATTGAGTTTATTCAATTTAAATACTTTATTTATTGATTTCTGCAAGTGATTCATGCCACAATAATCATTGTTAATTTTTCAATTAGCAAAGTGGTTACAGATTTACCTTGAACACGCTTAATTAATGAATTATTGTCTTTTAATTTTTGTTAATGGATTGTGATTTAGGTTAATAAGTGAAACAATTAAAAGCATTTCTATGAACAGTTGAAATTTACTTATTCACCACACCTCAAGGTTAATCTGCACATAAAATAATCTTTCACTTTAGAATAGGACTAACTTAGTTTAGTTTCCCTGTTCTGAAATAGGTTAGGTTAGCTTAATACCCCAGTATTCACACCTTGGTTTTCCTTG
Organism: Larix kaempferi; assembly: GCA_027924585.1. Lineage (NCBI taxonomy): Eukaryota > Viridiplantae > Streptophyta > Pinopsida > Pinales > Pinaceae > Larix > Larix kaempferi. The sequence goes on from BSBM01000087.1 coordinate 12,032,669, forward strand.
ACTAGGAAACTAATCTCTTAGTTCAACTCACCTACTCTTAGAGTGCCAATGGAGGCCTAATATCCGTGGGGGATCACCACAACAAATAGGTTGGGGATAGAATTACCCATTCCCAAGGTCCTTTGAAGCCTTTCAACTTGGGTTTTCTTCCTTTGTTGAGTGTCTTGGAACATTCCAGCACCTTTGCATCTAACCTGCACAACCGAGGCATCAACACGGCAACAGACTGTAAGCAGCCTGAGGTCTGACTCGAGGCGAAGTCAAGGGGATGGTTGCAGAAGCAGGTTTCCACAACCCTGCGATGCGAGTGTTTCAACTAGTTAATGCGCAACGCAGTGATAGACTGCATACTACGGTTAGTGACTGCATGAGGTCTTCTACTCTGCGTTGAATTCCCCAGTGAGCAAGGATGCTTGTGCATCCATCACATTCAATGACTGGGTACTGGGATTACTTCCACTCCACGACGATAAGTTATCAACGGCTTATCGCGCAACACTTCTTATGGACCGGTGTGTCAACTAGACCGTGCGATCCTTATGAGACCTAATCACTTCTCTTCAATCTTATTGGATAATCCTTAATCATTCATCCTTACCTAGACTGATAAACATCATAACTTATGCAAATGAGTGATATGCATGGTGCTATGTGCTTTGATACCACGATTCAACCTTAACAATTAACTATGTGGTTATCTCATAGATGCATTCATTCGAGGACTTATAGGTGCTTAACTGTTAACATTCGTCCATACATGAACTACTAACATCGTATTCCATCCCTTCCGTGGTGAATATAGATAAAAGTAAGCACATATCAGATAACAGTAACTTTATGCATATAGTGAAAGTAATTTAAGTAAACATAATGGAAATCATACACAACAATCACATAACACAAGGTTTAATGTGGTTCACTCCCCTGGATGGGAAGCTAAATCCACAAGAACTGTTGTTTATTATCTTAGGAAAGGGTACAACAGTTCTTTGTCTGCGCACTTAGCTGCAGATGCTCTTCTCTCTCTCTCTCAAACTTAGGTCTCTGAGCACTCAGCTGCAGAGCCTTTACAATGCCTCAATCTTATAGATCTAACAATATTCAATAATAATCAACAAAATGAAGAGTCAACCCTTTCCCTTACAAAATTTCCTTAGTTATAGATCAAGACCCGTAGGTCATGTCTTTACATTTACAAAGGTAGAACCCTTTAGGTTTACAAAACTGTCACGGTTTTCCCAAAACCAGACTACTGGTATCTGGTAGCGGATCTTCTGTCATGCGCGTGCCCACAAGTTGCTTCCACCAAGTTGTTCCTTCTTTTACGGCCTTGGATGACTAGTTCAAGTAGTAGTAGTCTTCTATCTATTGTGATCAGTCACCTACCTCTCGATCTACACCTAGCCACTACTTGGTAGTTATTGACAATCTTTACCAAAAATAGGTCTTCTGTGACCTAACCAAAATAATTGTCGTCCACCATCCACGCTCTGCTTAGCTAGATCTTCCATCCAAGTGGCACATCCCAGTACTGCTCTCCTTACAGCAATGGCTCCATAGTTCTTCCGACACTGTGATGTGTGCAACTCCGCAGCCTACCAAACTTATCTCAAAATTATTCCATCTATTGTGCTCAGTTCCGTAGTTCTCAAAATTCTTCCTGCTCAAAATGGCCCACTTGGGCCAGGCCCAACACTAATATTATGTAGACACATTGACTTAAACACATATAGTTGACATTACAATAAAGGACTACTCTGAAGTGTATTTTTGAGGCTCTATCCACCTCAATACACCAACTTGTTACCCCAATACCCCAAATGCTTTCAAATTCTGTCTGGAAGGGATTGAGGGGTATTAGGACATCCTAATTCATCTATTGGACACTCAGACACTTGTTAAAGACATTTAGGACTTGAATTACATCAATGGAGTCACAAATACACCCTCATCAAGTTGCTTGCATCCATTAGTGCACCATCAACACTAGAACATGTAAGCATTACTACATGTTGGACCAAGCTTTACTAATGTTATGATAATATTAGGCTTGCCATCCATTGAAAATGTTTCCATAGGTGTGCATATCCACCATATAAAAATCTTCATGGTACAACTAATTTCAAACGATTAGGTTTCTAAATTAGGTATCCAGTGCTAGGTACAACGGTTTTCTAGTTGTATGCACCCTTGCTATATAGATGTGAAACTATGCATATATGTGTATAGTGATTTGGATTCAAATGTATGCATATGAATATATATGTACATTGAAAATGATTTAATTCTTATATGTATTATAATTTAGGGCTATTGCTTATGCTACATAACAGGATTTCATTGTGATTCGAATACCGAACTCAGGTTTACGCTACCAACCATGGTTTTTAGGCTAGGCTCTCGTGTTTCTACGATAGGATCCAAGCTCTAGGGTCACCATATTAATGTTTAATTCCACTATCATGACATCATTCTCACCAATACCATGCCCACTACCACAATCACCATCAACCCTCTCAATCCCACTTTGTACATTTCCAATACTTCCAAGATAAAATTTATAGGTCTTGTTGCTAAAAGCTTTTCACTTCTCTATTCACATAGACAAATCCACTTCCTTGAAATATTTGTTGTAGCTTGGTATGTGCAAGTTCACATGCAATAATAGTTGAGAAATCCAAAACATCCTATACCTTGGAAAAACAACCTTATTAATCTTCTTTTGACAAAGGAAGGGGAGAACATCATAGTACAGTCTCAATAACAAGGTGTTTTTTAATGAATAACCTCTATAAAGGGCATACTGTATTTATCTGGTCTTTAAAGCCAAGTCATTTGGAATAAAATGTCACAATTTCAAATACACCATTAATGCAAAGTGTTAAAATTGAAAGTTTTGTTTTGTTGCATTACATGTGGCTAGACATTAACTTCCACGAATTATTCTTTAATAAAAAAAATTATTAAATGATATTTTTTTAAGTCCAACTTCATATCTGAAGGGTTATTTTGTCACCAAAACTTCGTGTGAAGGGAAAAGTAAAAATTCAAAATGTAAAAAAAAATTAGTTTGAAGGGAGGAGATGAAATGAAATTCCAACCCTACATCTCAATCTTGCTGAAGGGGGTCATTTATGATCGGAAGGATCTCCCACGAGCATGGCCCTGGTGAGCACTTCCACAATGGCCACATGCACGTGTGGGAGCTGACGGAACCCGAGTTCCCTCACCGGTTTGGGTTTCATGCCCCTAGAGCAAATCCTCCAAGTGTCCCTAAATGGCCACAGGGTGCCTGAAAACAATGCCCGTAGCACCAAAACCGTGACTCCGATCATGAATCCGTCGATTTCGATGGATCCGAGACATCGAGTTTCAGCTAGGGGACCCCCCACACTGTGCCTTGAATTCTTGGAAGCGGTTCTATTGTGTCATCTCTGGAGCTAGGGTTTTTCTCACTGAAGGCCATTCAAATTTCGCTCAATGGGGTCATTTATTGTCTGAAGCCTCTCAAGCATGCATGGCCATCGTGAAAACATCCACAATTTTGATGTACACATGTGAGAGCTGTCAGAACCCAACTTCGCTCGCCAGTTTGGGTTTTGTGGCCCCGGAGCAAATGAAAGAAGTGTCCCTGAATGGCTATGGGGTGCCTGACAAGAATGACCCTAGCACCAAAACCGTGACTCCGATCATGAATTCATTGATTTCGATGGATTCGGGACACCGAGTTTCAGCTAGTGCCCCCCCCCCCCCACACCATGCCTCCAATGCCCAAAGATAGTGCTATTGTGCCATACCCAAGTCTAGCATTTTGCTTAGTGAAGGCCATTCCAATTTCACTCAATGTGGTCATTTATGATCTGAAGGCTCCCAGACATGCATGACCATTGTGGACAGTCCATTATGGCCATATGCATGTGTGGTAGCTGATAGAACACAAGTCCGCTTGTCAGTTTGGGCTACGTGCCCTTGGAGCAAATGCTCTAAGTGTCCGTGAATGGCCACGGGGTGCCTTACCAAAATGACCATATCACCAAAACCATGACTCTGATCGTGAATCCATTGATTTTGATGGATCCAGGGCGCCGGTTGTTAGCTAGGGGACCCTCCACACCATTCCTTGAAGTCTCAGAAGTGATTCTATTGTGCCATCTCTGGAGCTAGGTTTTTGCTCAGTGAAGGCCATTCCAATTTAGCTCAAGGTGGTCATTTATGATCCGAAGGCTCCTGAGCATGCGTGGCCATCGTGAACACATCCAATGTGAAATTCCATTTGCAATAATTGAAATATTAACATGATCAATGCTCTGTGCATGTTGGCTTGCATGGGTATTTCATGTTGACCAACTTTTATCTACACATTGCTACAAATACGTGGCAGGTCCAATTGATGCAAACGATCTTCCCATGTCTTGCTAAAAAGAATAATGTCAACTAGATAGATGATCACAATTGTCAACTAGATAGATGATCACACATATTCATAGATTTGGTTCCCCATGTTCAATGCTCACCTAAATCTAGCTAGATTTTGGGTTTTTTCCCTTATCAAAGCATCGTGTAATCAACCTAGGGTTTCCACTAATATATTCTAACTAAATAATAGAATCTCCTTGACCAACTTTGGTGGACAAATGCATAGAGATCTTCTAGACTCTTATATATGTATCCTAACAATTTATTTTAAAACATGCTCATTTATGGTTGAAGATTGATGTTTGATTCCTATAGATAACCACTTAGAGGGACTTTTCCAAGCCTATGCCAGTCCCACACTACATATATCTACAACAAATTCAATGAGGAACAATCCACTAGTGATCTTCACCATGACACATTACATGGGATGCGTTGTGTTAGGATTTTAAAAGACAATTTTTATCCTTTGGGTTATGAATCAAACTTAATAAATAGGTGGTTCCAATTGTGATAGGATTATAGACAAATTATACAACAACACATAGAGGCTTTTACTAATCTCCGACTAAATTTAGGATTCTAAAGAAACACTTATCTTAAATTTAATTCATGTCTTGTTAAATATTTCATAATGAAATAGCTATTTGAGAGCAGCGACGTAGACCCAGCCATACCATTAATATAAAATGTACATTCAAGAAATGACCTAATCCAATTTCCTTTTATAACTCTAACCCTAACCCTCACCCAAACCCTAGCTCTAAACCCTCTATACCCTTTAGATACTTCCTCCAATATGTCCTTATCTCACTACAAGTAACACTACCTCTTCACCCTCTCCACAATGGTGCCACTATCATGAAACTCAAAAGATTAATAAATTTACTAAGCAAAACCCATCTTCATATTCATCATCATCACCATCATCATCAACGTCTTCATCATCATCACAATCATCATAATCATCAACATATTCATCATCATTTTCATCTCTAGGTTGTTCGTCAACATCTCCATCATCATCATCTTCTCCATCATCATCATCATCATCTACATCACCATCACCATCATCATCAACGTCTTCATCATCATCACTATCATCATCATCATCAACATCTTCATCATCATTGTCATCTCTAAGTTCCTCATCAACATCTCCATCATCATCATCTTCTCCATCATCATCATCATCATCACCATCACCATCATTATCAACATCTTCATCATCATCACCATCATAATCATCATCATCAACATCTTCATTATCATTGTCATCTCTAGGTTCCTCATCAACATCTCCATCATCATCATGTTGGCACGGGATAGATCCGCAGGAAGTGCGGAAGCCAACAGATGCGAAAGGGTCATTCTGGGGAAAAAGGACCTTTCGCTGTTTTTGCAAAAGCATAAGATTTGTTAGATTAGTCAAGTCAGCCATGTGGACCATTTTGTAATAGAATAAGAGAATATAAATAGACTAGGATTGTAAGCCTAAGGACATCAAAGTTTTGGAGATTAATCCTATCTTTTGGGTTCGTTCTGTATCCGTGATAGGATGACTTGACAAATTTTGCGAGGTTTATTCCGCAAGTTTTGATGAATGAATGAGGATGTTCGATTATGATATGAATTATGTTGTTGTGCAATGATGCGATGATGAATAATGGGTTTTGTGAATGTTTTATGTTGATTAATGCGCATATGTTGTTGAGTATGTTATAAATGTACGTGTGAATGATTTATGATGCGAACGATTAGTTAATAATATGTTATGAATATGCTAATCTCTGGTTAATACAAAAGTGTAATGTCCCTTGTTAGGAATTTTATTAAAATGGCAATTTTCCACTTTTTTTCCCTAGTTCGACCTTTGACTAGTTTTGATCTCTAGGTCCCAAATTTGCCCCAAATGATTTCAAATCTTCTGAGAAGGTATATGAATGAGATTAGAACATAAATATGTGTTTTAAGGATGCCTTTGGACCTTTAAAATACTTCTTCAAATACTCTTTCAATTCTGGCCAATGTAGGGAACTTTACTAGTAATTTGCCTTTGACTAGTATTGGTCTCTATGTCTCGAATTGACTCCAAATGCCTTCAAATCTTCAAGGAAGGTGTATGAATGATATTAAGACTTGAATATGATGTTCAGGGATGATATATGGCCACCAAAATACCTCTACAAACTCTCTTAAGATTCTGGACCAAGTATGCAATTTTACTAGTAATTTGGGGTTCAAATCCCCCTGGGGTAAGTATTGAAAATGGCTTCCCAAATGCCTCCAAAGCCACTCAAATTTCTGAACATAGGTAGGGAATATATTAAGTATGTTATTAAGGTCTCATGTGCACCATTAATTGATTATTATATCTATTCCAACCCTCTCCCATTCAACTGCAAAAATCACCAATTCGACCCTTGGGGAAATGGCACTATTTCTTCTCCCAGTGCAATTAAACTAAGTAAAAATACTTCAAATGATCAAGTACAGTACATGAAACTTGTAAAACACATCCATGGCAGTCCATTAATCACAAATTCATCATATAATCATCCATTCATTCGAAATCATCATCAATACATTGGTTCACAACAAGGTAGTGGGGAAATGGCATTGTTCTTCCATTAAAAATGAGATTTATACATTTCTACTTGGAATTTCGACCTGAAACTTTTTGGAGATGAAGAACAGAGTATTTACTTCATATTACAAAAGAAATGGGGCATTAAAATCTTCCCCAAAGAATACAATAGCTCACCAAAAACGCCCTCCCTCAAGGATCAAGAATATGCCATCAAAACCGGAAATGGTTGAAGGAGTGAGCTGCAATAGAAGAAACCATGAGCTTCCCTGTAGCTTACACCTGCAAATAAAGACTCCATTAAAGCTCCAAATGAAAGGTCTGAATGGCCTTTTCAATTACCAACTTGGATGGGAATCTTTCACCCTCGAAATTGGCTAAGGCAAGAAACTAGTCATCCACTAGCTCTCCCTCTTCACAAATGCAATTGCAAATTCTACAAATGATCAAAAGCTGGTTTCATTCTTTTTTATTGACATTTATAAACTTCTAATGTCCTCCATGGGTCGAATTCATTCCAAGAGACTCATGCCAACTCATGTTGGGAAGAGATTCCAAAGAACGCCACTTGTACAACAATTCCTAGTCTCCCACTTCCACCAAATCACATGTGGAAGCATCTTAGTTGCCCTAACACCCTTGAGCGCCCTCTTGGAGTCTATTTTTAGCCCTGACATGTCATATATGTCATATTTCAGCCTTCAGGTCTGATTTGTGTCATAGGTGTCATAGCATCTTCATCATTGTTGTCATAGAGCTAGGGAATCTAGCCCAAGTGTCTCACTAGCTCCAAATTGCCTCTTCCTCTTCCATGGGAGTTACTCTTCCTCTATATTTTGACCTTGGATGAGTCATGCAATGAATAACACCTTTTGGACTCCCCCAAGTATGTTACCATTCACCTTGAATTCGAATTGGTGAGAGAATGATGCCAAGTGTAGTGGGGAAATCTAGCCATATGTGGGTCCCACTTCCTCCATGTGTCTTCATGATGAAATGCCACTTTGATTTTCACTTGTATATATTTATTTAGCTCCTTTATTAAATATTTATGCCATTCTAATGTTCAAACATCATTTATTATCCCCATTATTCCAAATCCCAAAGCTTCCACCCCAAACCTAGGAAACTAGTAATTTTCCTCCTTGGCAATTATTTGACCTTTAGCATCAATTTGACAAACTCTAATGAATAGGGCCAATGTGATTAGGCCATTGTGACCCAATACCAAATTTAGGACATGACAAATCCTCCCTTCCCAATATTGCTTGTCCTCAAGCAATTTTAAACATGGGTGTTGAAGAACCTGCTTTCTGTATAATTCTTTGAAGTTGCCATTGAATTGCCCAACCTTGAGTCTTTGAGTTTCCATGAAGATTTTAGAGAGGAACCACCATGCTTGCTGCTGCACTACTCTGATAAAAATCACTTTATTAAGTGGGGAAATCCATATCCCATACTGCTTGTTTCCCCAAAAAATTTGAAACCAATGAGATAAAAATTATTCCAGGGTCCCATTGCTTGTATTGCACCCCAATAATTAAGAGTGCTCTCCAACCCACACCATTAGTTAAGAGGATTCCTGGATCCCATTTTCTTGTATGCATCCTTCCAAACATCATGAGTACCAAATATATATCATCAAAGTACATAACAACATAATGAAAATGTACATCAAGGATATGCTTAATCAAAGAGTCATGAAGGTGCTTATACCTCCAAGCAAGTAGACCACCATTTTCCAAGTGCATACAAGCTTCAAGTGACCAATCAAATCTGCTCCAATGACATAGGTGAGGATCCCATGTCCTATAATGCTGCTCCAAAAGGATGTAATATGCATCAAAATATTCAACCATGTATTCTTTCATCCAAGAAGTGAATGAAGAATCTCCACTAAAATCTGAACCAAATAATGAGCAGAAAAAACAAGGAGACTTCAAATGACTCAAAGAAGTCTCACCCATACATCCATGAATGTGAGAATCATAAAGATGTAACAAAGTATGTGGCTTCCAACAAAAATGTTCTCCCATCATAAATCTATTCACCCAAGTGTTGGATGAAGTTCCTCTAACATAAAATGAACCCAGTGTTGAGCAAGAAAAACCATGAGTCTTCAAGTGACTCAAATCCATATCATAGGTACATCCATGTAGATGTGAATCATCATAAAGTGACAAATGATGTTGCTGCAAATGTGAATAAGAATGTGCTCCAACCATGTCATCATAAAAGTTAAATCTAGGAGTTCCATGCTCCTCATGTGGCACCATCAAAAAGAACCCTTTCACCCATACTTCATTGAGACTAATGTTGCAAAACATGGAATTGTAGGAAGTAGGAGAATGAACTAACTCACCCAAATGATCAAAAAGTGCAGAAGTTTCATCATGGGAAGGATCCATATGGGTAGTATCATGCAGCTCCTTCAAAAGTGTGAACTCTTTGTCATAGTTTGGTTCCAATGTAGAGGAATCATGCTCTTCTTTAAAAATTGCATAACCTTCATCAAGAGGCAATTCAAATTCCTCTTCCACCACATCAAGTGTTTGGATCTCTTCAAGTTCATCTTCAAACACATCAAGAACATTCAAATTTTCACATTTCTCATGATCCACCATGTCATGAGAATCCTCCAAACAATCTACCATTTGACAATCTGAAACATAGGAGGAAAAACAAGTATCTTGCAACTTTTCAAGAAGTTGCTCATTTTGAATTGTGAGCTTATGAATATCCTCATTATTCTTCAAGTATGCATCATGTAACAATTCATTAAGCTCAAACAAATGGTTTCTATCAAAAAGCAAAGACATGAAATTACCTTTGATGTGGCACATTGCTCTTTGAATCTTCTCCATGTCTTCAAGGAAGGATGTTTCCTCCAATGAAGTAGCTCTCCAACAAGAATTTGACACCAATGCTTGAGTGTCATGGAGAATGTTGAGGGACTCTTGGATCTTCTTTTCATTCATCTTTAAGGACCCTTCAAGAAAATGAGGCTCTTGCAAATGAACCTCCTCATCTTCTTCATTTTTTCTTGGACCAACTTCATGAAGCTCAAGTGGTGATGGGGAAGTTGATCTTGGTTCTTCTTCAACTGCTGCAAGGTATTTATTATCATGCTTAATGGAACTTGGGCTTGCAGCAACACTTTCAAAAGTGATCTCTATGTCACCAACATAGAGGTGTGAGCACCCATCAATAGGTACTCCTTCATAGTTTAAGCATCCATCAGTAGATGCTCTTTGGTTCATGTCTAAGCTAGAAGGTGTCTCGAAATGATCTTCCATATTTTCAATAGAATATTCTTCACTATCTTGTGATGTCTCTTCCTTTTGCTCCTTCAAGCAAGTTGTTGCATTTTGCCCCTTGGTTTCCTTAAAATCAATAATTTTTTCCACAAGTTCGATAGAAAACAATTCGAATCCTTCCTTAATTTGCTTGGTCATATCTTCAAATATTGTTTTCATAATTTTTATATGCTCATCACCATCATATGAGGCTCCCTTTTCATCCCTAGTCATAGTTCCCTCAAAAAATTTGCTCTTCTTCTCCTACTTTTTTTTTTCCTCTTCAACAAAAGCACTTTTGGTTTCAATATATAATGGTGGTACCTAAATTCTTTTCCTCATAGATATTATACCACATCAGGTGCCAACATCATGCTCTGATACCACTGTAATGTCCTTTGTTAGGAATTTTATTAAAATGGCAATTTTCCACTTTTTTTCCCTAGTTCGACCTTTGACTAGTTTTGATCTCTAGGTCCCAAATTTGCCCCAAATGATTTCAAATCTTCTGAGAAGGTATATGAATGAGATTAGAACATAAATATGTGTTTTAAGGATTCCTTTGGACCTTTAAAATACTTCTTCAAATACTCTTTCAATTCTGGCCAATGTAGGGAACTTTACTAGTAATTTGCCTTTGGCTAGTATTGGTCTCTATGTCTCGAATTGACTCCAAATGCCTTCAAATCTTCAAGGAAGGTGTATGAATGATATTAAGACTTGAATATGATGTTCAGGGATGATATATGGCCACCAAAATACCTCTACAAACTCTCTTAAGATTCTGGACCAAGTATGCAATTTTACTAGTAATTTGGGGTTCAAATCCCCCTGGGGTAAGTATTGAAAATGGCTTCCCAAATGCCTCCAAAGCCACTCAAATTTCTGAACAGAGGTAGGGAATGTATTAAGGATGTTATTAAGGTCTCATGTGCACCATTAATTGATTATTATATCTATTCCAACCCTCTCCCATTCAATTGCAAAAATCACCAATTCGACCCTTGGGGAAATGGGACTATTTCTTCTCCCAGTGCAATTAAACTAAGTAAAAATACTTCAAATGCTCAAGTACAGTACATGAAACTTGTAAAACACATCCATGGAAGTACATTAATCACAAATTCATCAGATAATCATCCATTCATTCTAAATCATCATCAATACATTGGTTCACAACAAGGTAGTGGGGAAATGGCATTGTTCTTCCATTAAAAATGAGATTTATACATTTCTACTTGGAATTTAGACCTGAAAATTTTTGGAGATGAAGAAAAGAGTATTTAATTCATATTACAAAAGAAATGGGGCATTAAAATCTTCCCCAAAGAATACAATAGCTCACCAAAAACGCCCTCCCTCAAGGATCAAGAATATGCCATCAAAACCGGAAATGGTTGAAGGAGTGAGCTGCAATAGAAGAAAACATGAGCTGCCCTGTAGCTTACACCTGCAAATAAAGACTCCATTAAAGCTCCAAATGAAAGGTCTGAATGGCCTTTCCAATTACCAACTTGGATGGGAATCTTTCACCCTCGAAATTGGCTAAGGCAAGAAACTAGTCATCCACTAGCTCTCCCTCTTCACAAATGCAATTGCAAATTCTACAAATGATCAAAAGCTGGTTTCATTATTTGTTATTGACATTTATAAACTTCTAATGTCCTCCATGGGTCGAATTCATTCCAAGAGACTCATGCCAACTCATGTTGGGAAGAGATTCCAAAGAACGCCACTTGTACAACAATTCCTAGTCTCCCACTTCCACCAAATCACATGTGGAAGCATCTTAGCTGCCCTAACACCCTTGAGCGCACTCTTGGAGTCTAGTTTTAGCCCTGACATGTCATATATGTCATATGTCAGCCTTCAGGTCTGATTTGTGTCATAGGTGTCATAGCATCTTCATCATTGTTGTCATAGAGCTAGGGAATCTAGCCCAAGTGTCTCACTAGCTCCAAATTGCCTCTTCCTCTTCCATGGGAGTTACTCTTCCTCTATATTTTGACCTTGGATGAGTCATGCAATGAATAATACCTTTTGGACTCCCCCAAGTATGTTACCATTCACCTTGAATTCGAATTGGTGAGAGAATGATGCCAAGTGTAGTGGGGAAATCTAGCCATATGTGGGTCCCACTTCCTCCATGTGTCTTCATGATGAAATGCCACTTTGATTTTCACTTGTATATATTTATTTAGCTCCTTTATTAAATATTTATGCCATTCTAATGTTCAAACATCATTTATTATCCCCATTATTCCAAATCCCAAAGCTTCCACCCCAAACCTAGGAAACTAGTAATTTTCCTCCTTGGCAATTATTTGACCTTTAGCATCAATTTGACAAACTCTAATGAATAGGGCCAATGTGATTAGGCCATTGTGACCCAATACCAAATTTGGGACATGACAAAAAGTAATGTGCACATATCCTCTACACAACTGTGGAAGCTTGGTTCTAGCAGCCCTCTTATCCACCTCAGGTGAGACTGCACTTGCTTTGCAAGTGTTGCTTGGAAGGGTTACACCTTTCCGGGTCGGTGTATAAGGGATTTATGTTGAAAGTTTGTTGGAGATAGTGCGGAATGAACCCCTGTCAATAGACTCTGCATCAACAAATGGTTTGGTTGCCGGGACCCTAAGGAAGAAGAAAAGAGGATATGCTGTGGCACCCGACAAAACTAGAGATCCAGGAGTGTTTCGATAAGAATGTGGAAGAATTCGCAGGAAGTGAGAAGTGAGATCCTAAGCAAACAACAACCGATTGGTTAGAAAGATATGTTTATTCAGATATTCATGAAATATTTTTCTGTGAATTTCTGGTGTTATTGCATGAGTGGCTAGCACAATTGACGTTCCGCAAGAACCACTGCCAGAAGATTGAAGCTGAGTGTTGGACCCCTGAGTTGGTGCGACAGCTGAAGTAGGTCAATAAAAAGGCATCAAGAGCTGTTGATTTATGGGTAGACAGTATCCTTGAAGGGTACATAACTGAGTTCGTAGTAGATACTATCAAGTCATATAGCGACGCCAAAAGAAATTTCATAAGGGGGCAAGGAGGAAAACTTTTGTCATCATTAAAACTGTGGATTAAAATGCTTGTCTACGAAAAAGGAATATTGAGGATGTCGTCTGATGAGTAGAATAATCGGTGTGCGAGGGTGAAGGTATCACATAAATGTGAGTCTAACAGGAAGATGTGTAAGGTGGACATGAGCGATGACGAATTTGAAAGGGAAGCTGACGAAGAGTGTGGTCTCTTGAGAAGTGGAGAAATATTCCGGCGTCCTGAGAAGGAAAGGAGGACTAAGAGAGAGTCTCCTGAGAGGACCGGAACAGAGAACCGCATGACAATACCACAGGGAAGGAAGCACGAAGGAAGCAACCTCATTGCGGAGAATATGTCAAGCAGGCTACCCCAGAGGAAGAAGGAGGTCATATCGTAAGTTACCACGTACCTTCGACCCTGCACACTACTCTAAATTTCATAGGAAGAAATCAAAACTATTCGTTGAGTTGCCCTAAGTGCAGCGACAAGAGTAGTGCTTCAGTGAATAACAATACTCGCAACTTTAGGATGCTAGACTAGGCAAAGATGCCTACATTTTAGGGGAATGGGACCGAGGATCCTAAATAGTATTGGTTTATAGGAAAAGCAGTATGGACCATGAAGCAGGTTTAGGATGATGCAATAAATATGGGACAGCTAGCGATGACCCTTAGGGGTCGGGCGTTAGACTGGTACATGAATTTTGTGAGGGTTCCAATGGGAACAGTATCCAAAACACTAGCGCAGGTTAGAACGACAATGATTGACAAATTCAAAAAACCAAAATCAGAGTCGCAATATGTCACTGAGCTTAAGGAGATTAAGCAATTCCCGAATAAGTCAGTGTGGGAATTCAATCAGTGATTCAAGACACTGATAGAAAAGGTGAGCTTTCCGATAAATGAATTGCAACATAAAGAATGGTTCATCGTAGGACTAGTATCGCATATCCAAGGATTGTTGACGTAGCAAAAGGTCGCAACACAGGCAGAAGCATTAGAAATCTCCATGAAGCTAGAGGCTTCAACAATTGGCGACACAAGAATGGGAAGGGATAGAGTTCAGGCACAGTTTTCCAACTTAACACTTCAATTGGAGGATATCAAGAAGGGCAAGGAGAATTGAGGAGACATATGGTGTACTAGATGTAGAAGGGAGGGGCACCATAAGGACAACTGCCCCAGAATTCAATGAGTATTTGTAGGTGGGGGCGCCAAATCCCCTTCATCAAGGAGGCATGCCATGGTGTACTGTCTGTTAGACCAGAGGGCATTGACTGGAGGAGTGTGTATATATGCAAAAGATGGTAACAAATCCAACAAACCTATACTACAATTTTTTCTGATCGATTGGCCATGATGAGAAGGACTGTAGGGCCTATGACCTGCTGCAAGACCTAACAGCTGATACATATTTTATGAAGGGAGAAGAGCTACCGGTGGTGCAACAACAATCACAGTATAGTCAACTGCAGCAATACGACCAGGGGAAATACAGGCAGCTGCAGTATGGGCACCCGCAGTATCCACCACCACCATATGGCCAACCGTAGAATGGGAAGCAATAGCATCAGTAGCCACAGTACGGGAAAACGTAGTACCAACAATATGGACCACCACATGGAAGTTTTGGGGGAGGATAATTTGGAGGCAAAGGTGCAGGCATGGGATGCAGAGGAGTTACTAGATGGGGAATAGGTCCTATCACCTGTAACAATTGCGGACAACAAGAGCACTACCAAAGAGACTATCCAAATCCGGTGCTGCAGTGCACATACTGCAGTGATGTAGATCATAGTGTAGAGGACTAGTCACCCCCAGCTCATTGCAAAATGGAAAACCAAGCACCTGCCCCAGAGCAAGACCTAGAACAATCAGAATGCACCATTAGCCATGCAGAGGATAACAACGGAAGCTAGAAGTATCCATGCGATGATTGGCATCGTGACAAGAGGAGGGGCAATGACAGGTGGCGACAGGTCACATGCCAATGTTAGACAACGCAAACACAGTGGAAGAAGGTTACCTTCGATGTCGAATCCGAAAGAGATTCCTTCTTGAAAGCACATGAGGCAATAAGGAATGGGAGGTAGCCACCTCTGGAGGAAGAAATCTATGACATGCCACCGACATTCGACTCAACAAAATCATGAAGGAAGGCAAACACGCTGGGAGCCTTCTTGAAAGTTGCTTGGACTTGGAAAAATACCCTGATGCACTGGAAGAAATAGCTAGTATATTGTGATGACGGGGAGGTGCACGACTGGAACAGAGAGTTAATCACATACATAAAAGGAAGACAGGTAGGGAGATGCAGATGTCGGCACAAGTCGGAGAATTTAATTTCGACTCCATCATTTTGGATTTGGGCTTGGATGTGAATATCATGACTAAACAAACATGGGAGACAATGGGAAAACTGCAGATGACTTGGTCACCAGTACAGCTACGACTGGCGAACCAGATCAAGGTCACCCCGCTCGGTCGAGTAGGTCAACTTTCGAATTAAATTGAACGGCTTAGGATGTATGTGGATTTCGATGTCATTGAGATTGTGGATAACACCAGTCCCGATCCGGTTCTGCTGGGGATAGACTAGGATATGGAGAATTAAGTGATCATCAACTTTAAGAAAAGGATAATGTCATTCAAGAATCAAGAAATGAGCATCATCACACCGCTGGATCCTATAGAAGGACTGCGCTATACGGAGCCAGTTAGAGACGAGCTTACGGAAGGTTGGGATAATTTGTACAACATTTCTAAGGATTATGTTAACCCTACCATGAATGGAGAACTAGGATGGTGCAGGGACAACTCAACATCCTACAATTCAGACGAGGCCCTTCAGAATTGGCAGAACTGATAGCATGAAGTGTCCTTTCGAAGATGCGCACAAATAACCCAATCTTTGCTAATGGTAGCATCAGAGGAGCATGCGATACCTACCTATGAAGGTTTCCCAACTTGGACACGTTCCTCACCGAATTTGAGGACAAGGTAGCAAAGCCACAGCGTCTTCTGGCCCTGGAGGAAGCCTTGAAGGCTACTCCTGCGCGATGGTGGGAAACGCATAAATCAAACATCACATCTTGGTAACTATGTCGATGCCTAATGGAGGTTCAATTTGGTGAAGCCCTGAAGGACGACCAGATGCGATATGACAGACAGGGAGACCCCAAGGCACATCTAAATGCCTATCAACATTGATGGGGATCGAGAGAATGACATGAGTGGGTACATGCATTTGTACACGCATTGGATGAGGAATCGCAGAACTAGTATATCGCAGCAGAACTGTGACGTGGGATGACCTCTTGGGAGCAGCTTGCCATTGGCTTCAGCCAATCATTCACATTCTCAGACGAAAATCCCTTAGCCCACACCATGTCATAGGTGATCTGCGAAAAAATTATTGAAGTCACATTGACTGGACAACCAACGGTACTCCAAAGAACTACGACACCAGAAATAGGTTATTGCAACATTTCCAAGGATTCTGAAGATGATGATGAACCTAGAGATACATATGTATCATTAAAGAATCCTGACGTACAGCCAGCCAAGCCATAGCCACACCAACCAGAACTAAGACACCAACTATACTTGCCAACCGCGATAGGAAGAATGATCATAGCAGAACAACCAACAAATGACATTGAGAAGTACCCAACAGCGACCCAGCAAAACCGGTGAAGGTTGGCCACAACAAAGAAGCCAATGATACAATGACGTGTCGACATGGCTGTACTCGTTGTGTCGATGTAAAAAAAAAACAAAAAACATATAGGCTAGTTGGAGGCTGCCACGATGTGTGATGGTCTAATCCAGCATTTAAGGTAATAAGGCTGCAGTTATACCACACCAAACAATGTCAAACCCAAGAATGCTAGGAGTTAATATCCAGTGCATATGATGGATTTGGAGAATCTCGATGAGATTTGGCAATTATGACCCCCGAACGGAGGGATGCTACCGGCCAGTATATACAAGGTGAAGAGGAAACATGTCCAGCTACGTTAGTTTTCCAAGAGTCGAATGGAAGTGTATGTGTCAAGCACCAGCACCGAGAAACCATAGGCCACACTAATTGTCTAGGAGTAGCCCGAAGTCATGTCGATAGTCCCACACAAGAAAAAATAGAGTGCAACTCGACCCCCCGACTTGGTCGGGAGAAGAAGAAGGCCACCCGGGAATCCACCAGGTTTGCAAAGGGCGATGTAGGGCCCTCAGCTGCTGAAGACATGCAAGATGGATATGACGGCCCCATGCTTTTAGAGTATGTTCCACCCTATCGGGCGGGGGTGCCGATGTTGAGGATCAACAAGAACGAAAAATACCCCATTGCGGTTGCACCAGTACCCCCAGGGGTTACTGAGATTAGGGATATTACCACCAAGTTGCAGAGGCTATAATACAATAACCATGACCTAGCTAAGTTTAAGGAGTATGCAGAAGCTTATGAGGACGTCCCCCACGCAGGAGGCCCGACTACGAAGGAACCTAAGAAGTGGGCATTGGGATTGGCATGATCAGGGTTGCTTGGCATCACCCTCCTACCGCATTTTGGGCACCTATCATAGGTCAACAAATGTGTCAAGTAACTCCTTGCATGATTCCATGACAGACCCCTTTGGCTGCACAAGAGAATCCCTGTCACAGTCGACCTCATTGCAAGAATCACATGCCTGCCTCAAGAGGGAGTTGACCCTTCAGAGTTTTTCCAGGGTAAGGACAATGACAAGAAATTAGCCAAACAACTGGCCATAAAGTATCATGTAGAGAAATATTCTTGAGGCTACCTGATCATAACAATTAACAACCAAGCAGTCAAAGTAGCAGCAAAGATACTTGCGGTCAAAGTAACTATTAACTTTTCAGAATTTACTTCATGTTGATCTAGGATCTTAACTGAGAGAACAACATGTACAACAAATCTACAGCATATCAATCATGGACACAATAATGCAAGCACACAAGAGACATAGATTTTACTTGGGGAAACCCAAAAAGGTGAAAAAACCCAATAACTTCCTCAGAGATAGATAGAGCGATGATACAACCAGAATACAAGAGATAGTCTTCTCCTAGCAGCAGAGCCTCCTCCTCCACAAGTGCACCACTCTCCCAAGTGTGAGTGAGAGAATAGAATGTGTAAAATGAGAGAGACACACTCTCTATTTATACGCTAACTTGACTTGACCTTTACTCAACTAGGTCGGCCTCAACTTAACCACTTAACATAATGCTGACTGGGCCGACCCCCACTAGGGTGGTCTAATAACCCTTTGACCCACATGGCTAACCCCCAATAGGGTGGTCTAATAACCCTTTGACCCACATGACTTATAGAGGGCTGACCGCAACAAGGTGGTCTAATAACCCATCAAGTATAAGTTACGACACTGACAATATAAATGACAATACTTCCATATAGAGGAATAATAACATCTCTATAGGAATACAACCAATTCCGTATAGAGGAATAATAACATATCCATAGGAATACAATATACATATATGTAAAATACATTCTGAAGTTACATATACATCAACACTCCCTCTTAACTAGGAAGGTATTTCTCCACACAGGTCTTCTAGCACAAGATATCTTCTCTGGATCATCGTTACTGGATAATTGTCATCGAGTCATGATCATCGTCACTGCCACTACTATCTCAATCAATCTCTGAATCTACTCATCATAGGAAATTCTACAGAGCCAGTCCTTTTTCATACTGGATGTAGGCCCACCACCTGCAGGTCTTCATCTTCACTGGCCATACTGTGGAATCCTCAGGACTTATTACGTGCGTCACAAAACCTGGCAGCAGCATCCCAGGCTATTACGAGCACACAGCTCTACCTGTCAGATGTCCTAGGATCACATTACATGTGACCCATCACAAAACCTGGCTGAAGCATCCCAGGCTGTTACGAGCACATAGCTCTACTTGCTGGATCTCCCAGGATCACATTAAATGTGAACTCACCACAAAACCTGGTTGAAGCATCCCAGGCTATTACAAGCACACAGCTCTACCTATCGGATCTCCCAGGAGAACATTACATGTGGTCCACCACAAAACCTAGCTGAAGCATCTGAGGCCTTTTTCATCCTATCTAGATCTCCCAGGAGCAAATTACATGTGGTCATGGCAAAACCTGGCTGACGCATCTGAGGCCTTTTTCATCCTGTCCAAATCTCCCAGGAGCAAATTACATGCCATAGGACAAAACCTTGCAAGAGCATCTTAGGATGTTACGGGTACACAACTTCGACCTGAAGATATCCCAGGGCATAGATTACATGTCCTCCCAGAGCAATGTCTCGAAAGAGCATCCCATGTTGTTACGGGTACACAACTCCGACCTATAGGATCTCCCAGACATGCTCATCTGCACAACCTGATCCACGGCCACAAAGTAGCATCCTGATACTCACCATACATCATCTTGATGTACACATGATCATCCTGATCATCATCACTGCATCGTCCTGATGCATGTCATCTGGAGAATCTCGTCATCCACGATCATCCTGATCATACAATGCATCCACCTGATGCATACCAAGTACCTACCTGATACATATCATCATACATGATCTACCTGATCATACAATGTATCCACCTGATACATACACAGATTCATGATTCACACAATGTATCCACCTGATACATATCAACATACATGATCTTAGTATCCACCTGATACATATACAGATGCATGGTCCAAGCATCCAACATGATGCATATACAAAATACATACAAATGATCCAACTGATCATATCTAGCATCCAACATGATGCATACATACATAAATGATTCAACTGATCATATCCAGCATCCAACATGATGCATACATACATAAATGATTCAACTGATCATATCCAGCTTCCAACATGATGCATATACATATACAGAGTAGTAACTGGAGCATCATCTTGATGCTCATCATCCATGATCCTCCTGATCATCATAGCATCATCCTCTTCAGATCATCTCATCGTCCATGAAGCACAACCCAGATGCACAACATCCAGCACTTACACCACCGACATGGGAGAACACATCTACCACCATTCGGGGAAGGCTCCAACCCTTACTTTTTCACCATAAGAGAACACATCTACCACCATGTGAAAAATGGCTCAGCAATTACATCACGACCAAGGGAGAACACATCAACCATGTTAGAAAATCTCATGTGCATCTGCATCCTCTGGACTCATCACTTGGAAGGAACCTCCATCTGAAGTGCACCAAGCCTCTCTCTGAAGTACTCAAACTACACTCTGGCCAACAGCTTGGTCAATACATCTGCAACTTGCTCATTCGTCGCAACATACTCTGCTTTGGCTATACTTAGTGCTACGCAGGACTGCTTCCTGCTAAACCAAGAGATCACACCTGATCCCTATCTGCAGCACTGCCTGCCCAATATGAATCAACATAACCCTGCAGGTTAAACTTTTGATTTGCATTATACTTGAGCCCATAATCAATTGTACCCTTCAGGTACCTCAGAATATGCTTTACAACAACCAGGTGAACACTCCTCGGATCCGTCAGGAACTGGCTCAATGTGTTCACCACAAAGCAAATATTTGGTCTCGTGTTCGTCAGCTACATCAAGGACCCAATCATCTGACAATACATAGTGATATCAACCGGCTCAGATGAAGCATCACACAGAAGCTTCAGGTTCGATGCGATAGGTGTGGCCATAGCCTTGCAGTCCATCATCCTGAACCTCTTCAGGATCTCTACTGCATACTTCCCTTTTCCAAGGAAGATTCCATCTGCACTCTGCCACACCTCCATGCCAAAAACAAATAGTGCATCATCCCCAAGTTCTTCAACTCGAACTCGACAGCAAGCTTTTTCTACATGTCGGAAATCAATCTATCCTCACCTATTACAAACAGGTCATCCATATACAAAAGTAGTATCACAGGATTTCCTTTCTCAACCTTGTAGTAAAGGTTGGAATCCACTTTACTCTTGGTAAATCCCAAACTGGATAGAAAGCTATCTACCATACAAATTTCTGCACATATATGACTCCCTGTCATGTGTCTCTGAACCAAGTGGCTTCTCCACATACACTTCTTCTTCAACTACACCATTCAAGAAGGCTCTCTTGAAATCCATCTGGTGTATCTTCTATTTCATCACTTTTATATGCTGCCATCTGCAGCAAGCTTGATCTAATAGTTCCATTTGGAAGTCACAATAGACTTCCCTTCAGCTCTTGGGACCGCATCCCGAACATCGTTCTTCATGATCGACGGATCATGGCATTCTTCTCGTATCCTGGGAACTTCAATATCTTCAATAGATAATTTTGTTGCTTGAACAAATGTTGTAGTCCTTCTTTTGTAGGAGATGGTATACGATCTTTCCTACACAACAAGTTAAATTGCCTGATTAGAAAACATCTCATAGTTTTCAAAACAAATTCTTATACATAAGGAAATATGTCAGACAGTCATGCAATTATCTTAGCCAATGCTTCAATACAACATTTATCCATATTCCGTAACTTTCTAGATGCCTTCCAATCTCTACCAGAACATTGTTAAGAGTGTGCACAACTCCTAACATGTCAGCAAAGGGGTTTCATTCTAGATAAGTAGCAATGGAAGGTTGTACAGTGCCATAGGCCACTTACCCATCAAATGCATATTAGTAGTAAGATGTTCATTAATGCAATCATTCTAATATGCATAATACACATCCTAAATCTAGGAACATAAGCATATACATCATTGAATAATATTATTTAAACAAACAAGTATGTAAGGAATGGTAATTAAAATACTTATCTTTGTTTATTTGTTGGGTGGACTCCCTCTAAGTCTTTGCTTCCTTGCAGGATCTATTGAAGTAGATTCTTCTACACCTTTCTGTTGTGGAATGCAGAAGGATGGTCAACTTCCTCTAGATATCTTCATCCTTGCAGAAACTACCGGAGTATGCTCCTTTGCTTTCTTCCAGGAACAACTGGAGTGTGCTCCCTCTTGATCTTTGCTTCCTGGATTACCTATCCTTGACCTTACATCCATCCTTAATCACTATGCATGCTTATTAGTATCATCATTGTGTTATCCTTGAGGTCTCATACATAATCACACATTTATTAGTATAATCTTAATACTATCAAAACACAATAATCTTAAACATGTATAGTCATGATCATTCACAGATAATAAACATTAGTATTCAAGGTTTCAGGGAAGTCTTCTTTTACTCATACATATTCTTATTTGATCATAGGACTCTTCTGGTTAGTTAAATCATCAATCAAGATAAGAGATATAATATGCATAAAACCCATGATTACTCAAACCTCTACCTTCATGATTCTTCTGGTTAGTCATATCATCAATTATGGCAAGGAACATAATATGCATACAACCATGACTATTCAAACCCATGACTTCATGAATAATCATTATCAACAACACAACAGTATAAGATCCTAACACAAGGTAGGATTCTAGCTTGATATAGGAAAAACATACCTAGATTAGCATGCTAGCTAGTTATGTCTAATATACCCGCATAATGTCTTCTGGTTCTCTTCAGTGACTTGTGCTAGTAGCTTGCATGTCTCATAGGTTAACCATTGTAGAACCAAGTTATACATACCTCGAAAGTAGATCTTCTATGTGATCCAAGACAATGGATGAATCTTTGTCTTCATGTCACCATCATCATATGTTCTTGAAGTAGAACATGATTTGTCTTTCTTCATGTACCTTTTATGTTAGCAGACAACATAGACCTCATACAACACCATAATGCATTAGTACAATCATAAGTGTCAACACCCTAACCAATGAATATCTTCTATCATGCATTCATAATTTTGTTAAGGTGATATGACAAATCTAAAATCAAGATTGTACTAACCGTAATAACATGAAGACAAACATACCATAAACTTAATCATGAACAAATATTGAAGCATACCTCGATGAGTCATACCTATCAAGATCACTTGTAATCTTCTTATGTAAGGCCTTAGCCTCATCTCCCTCTGAAACAGGAACTTCTTCACTTATACAGGTGACCAATCCATCTTCTTCTAGGATTAACCCAATCCACTTGATTTGCAAGAAATGGACCTGGAGCTAGAATAGGGTTTGTCAGAGAAACCCCAAAAATTCAAACTTTGAATTTCAAACTTCTGAAAGGATAGAAATATGTGCCTTGATGAGCTGATCAAGCTGGTATATTCAAAATTTGAAAACTACAAAGTTTCACTCCTCAATTTTTCCTTTGAAACTTCAGGATTCACTAGACGTGACCCTGAACTGGGGTTTGATGAAGGCCACTCCTCTTCCCAATCAAAAGGTTTGATCCAAAGCTCTAAGCTTCTATTTTTATGAGGAGCTTCCAGCCGTGGTCATAGATTTCTGATCAAAGTCCTGAACTAGGGTCTGATCAAGCCCGGCCTTCTACCCAACCAAAAATTCTGATCTTGGTCTCTAAATTTTGATTTTGATGAGTAGCATTAAGTCGTTGTCTCCGATTACAAAAATTCCAACTTTATCTGAAACCCTAAATTCCGGAAGCCATGAATGAAGGTGCTCAAAAATAATTCTATTTTGATAGAAATATATACCTGATTGTTTCTGGTGTAACTCTGAACTTTTCAATCCATGGGGTCTAAAATTTTTTCCTAAGATAGCCCAACCTGTCATCTTTCCATCTCGACAGGTCTGACCTCAATTGGATTCTTTCAGAGAGAGTTATGCCATGTGTCGTAACATGACCTGTGTATGGGATAAAACAGGAGAGCAAACTTGTACAGCGTTCCATGTGTCATTGGTTCAACTTCGACCCCTGAAATTTTTTTTGAGATAGTATAGTTTGTGTACTACCTTCCACTTTTTATGCAATTTCATTTGGAGCTTCCTATCCCATGTTATGACCTTCTTTCCAAGGTCACTTGTTTTTGACTCAGATTTGGAAGAGGCAGAAACCCTATATTGTACAGATCATAAATCACAAAGTACAACGAAATAAAGGTTGTCCTTTGGAAAATAGGTACATGGGGATCTGATCTTCGACCTGTAAAATATTTAGACCTGAAAAATTTTCCAAAACGTATTTATAGCGAAAGTGCTACGATGACTGGTTTCTATATCAAGCCCTAGCATCGTAAGTGCAACAAGTGTCATACATGCCATATCATGCATTCTTTCAGGCTAGCTTTGATACCATGTTAACTTTTCAAAATTTACTTCAATATGATCTAGGATCTTAACTGAGAGAACAACATGTATAGCAAATCTACAGCATATCAATCATGGACACAATAATGCAAGCACACAAGAGACACAGAGTTTACTTGGGAAAAACCGTAAAGGTGAAAAACCCCAATAACTTCCTCAGAGATAGATAGAGCAATGATACAACCAGAATACAAGAGATAGTCTTCTCCTAGCAGCAGAGCCTCCTCCTCCACAAGTGCGCCACTCTCCCAAGTGTGAGTGAGAGAATAGAATGTGTAAAATGAGAGAGACACACTCTCTATTTATACACTAACTTGACTTTACCTTTACTCAACTAGGTCGGCCTCAACTTAACCACTTAACATAATTTTGACTGGGCCGACCCCCACTAGTGTGGCCTAATAACCCTTTGACACACATGGCCAACCCCCAATAGGGTGGTCTAGTAACCCTTTGACCCACATGACTTATACAGGGCCGACCCCAACAAGGTGGTCTAATAACCCATCAAGTATAAGTTACGACACTTACAATATAAATGACAACACTTCCATATAGAGGAATAATAACATCTCTATAGGAATACAACCACTTCTGTACAGAGGAATAATAACATATCCATAGGAATACAATATACATAAATGTGAAATACATTCCGAAGTTACATATACATCAACAATAACATGGAAAAACTTACCGCTGCAATGTAATTCAGGTGTCCTCGCAGCTGCGGAATGGTGCGCCGCAGGATAACAGATGAACTGGGCTCAGTTCTTGCTACATGAATTGACCAAGGATGTGTACAATGCACATGAAAAAAGGCGACCATTCACATATTCGTGGTTACTCCTCCTAATTTCCTTAAAATCATGGAGGGAACCATATGTCTATCAGGGGGTGGATCCCATAGAACCACGAGTATGCCATGGTGCACGATACCAGAATTTATGGGCGACCACCGACAAAGAACGACAATAGAAAAATATTATCCAGTTTTATATTTGGCTTGAAAGGATGCGGATGGATGCACGGGTGATACCATGAATTACACTGCAAGCTGCGACAAACTATCATCTCATTGCCCATGTATCCGTCGAAGCACAAATGACTTACCTCCGGGCCCGCGCAAATCCGACCAAATAGTGGATGCAGACATAGTACAAGCTCATCGAGGCTGAGCTCGATAACATCATCACCAAATGGCCAAATGCATGGAAGGTTCCTACAGATCCGAAGGATATTGAAAAGGAGCAGGCAGCAGGATGATAAGACCCAGCTAAGAAAGACCAAGCTTCCACCAAGTAGCAGGAAAATGCAGAACAAGAAACCGATGTGAAGGACTAAATGGGAGAGTCTGGCCATGACGGGGTGTCTACACCCAACACCCTAACAGATTCAAAACTAGACCTCCAATAGGAAGAACAAAGGACAAAGAACAAAATGGACCGTGATGGTAGCAGCACACAGGGAGGGATCACTACGTAGCAGGCCAACAAATTTTTGGATAGTATTATGCAGATTGTAGAGCGTAACCACACAGGGACATCTAGTAAAACCCATTGACTCCTAGAGTTGAGGTCGAAGTGGGAAACTGGAAATGCATAGTCCAAATCGAAACCCATGCCTTCTTGAAAGGAGATGAGACCTTGGACCTGGATCTTCGGAAGGATGACTTGGAAATGCTCGAGTTCAAGTTACTTCCAATGTTGACACTACATCAAGTCCAAGCAGCAGCAAGCGCATAAATTCATGACCACGAGGCTATGATGAACAATAAGATGGTTGAGTACATGAAACAACTACAACATATCAAGACGGAGGCACAACAGCTTTGAGATTAACAAACCACAGTACTGGCTGCGCAAGTACAGGCTATTGATGTTACAACGTAATCTTCCACCCTGTGAGCATCAGCATTCTTTGGCCTGTAGGATCCTTCACTGACTCAGATCCACTTATATCCTTCAGAGATACTATTTTTCCCTATTTTTATTCCTATCTACATGTTGCATCACTATAGCATGCATACCCACGATTTGCATCATTATAGCCCACGGGTATCAAGTAAAATGGTAAAAATCACTAGTTTATTACTTTTTACTCCCAAAAAGCAGTCATTGGGTGACCTTTGGCTCTCCATATTCCCATGTAACGTCTCGATGTGTCCTTTCACTTACCTTTGAGAGGACTATATATTGAGTACATATGGCTTATGGACGGGAGGAGAAAAGAAGAGCAAAAGAACTCTAGTGGATTTTTGCCCTATCTTGAGTCTACACTCGTTGATCCTTGTAGTTGTGAACCCTTTATGTTCACCTTCCAAACTCATATCTAGTTTGAGCTTTCCATTCATGGAGGATTGAAGTGGTGGAGGCACAAGTGGATTGATCCAGATCTTGGTTCAGATTGGTGGCCGTCAAGAGGTCGTATCACTTTGTACTTCTTCTTGTTTATTAATAGAAATACTCATATTCTCATCCATTAATGTTGTAAATGTCATTTATTTTACATTGGGTTGCATTTACTTGTTATATCATGGGCCATTGCTATTGATGATGTTATTGCCATTTATATATTATATGTACTTGTTGTATATTGGATGTCAAGACTAATTTGCAGATTCAAGTGCATGGATTGAAAATTTCCAACGGGGATCTACATGAAACATTTGGATCGAGGTTGGTTATCTTCTTCCTTATCTTAGCATTGTCATTTATATAGCATCGTTCTAAGAATTGAGTTGATTTCTGGTAGTCATCTATCTGTTGTAGTATACCCCAAGCCAGAGTGAGTTTTCTCCAACACAGAAATGGCGACTCCGTTGGAGAAAACATCCATCTTGGGGATTTGTTGAGCATTAGTCCATAATTAGAGTTGTTGTTTGTCGAAGCTTTGTGTCACTTATCTGGCGTTGAGATCTACTATAGAAAACATGCTTTTCTGAGCCATTGGACTCTCTATTTTCCCATTTTCCTTTCCTCACCCGCGGGCTAGCTTAGCTCTGCCCGCGTATACCCGCATTTGTTTACACTACTGCTCGCGGGTACCCGCAAGTATTCCTTCAACAGTAGCGTACAACTCTGGCTTTGGTTGATTTATGACCTTTGGTTGTTGCTGGGTTGGTTTTGGTTGATCCTGAGTCTTTGTTGGCCTGTTTCTTGACTATTCCATGCTTCGGTTGTGACCAGAACTCTTTGTTTCTCTTGGTTGAGCCTTGTTGGTTTTTTTTCCATCTTTGGATTTAGCCTTGCTGGTTTTTTCCTTTTGAGCTCATTCGTTTGGCTGAGTCTTACTGTTTGGTATCTTCCTAGTTGTCTTAGTGATCTCCTTAGCATATTAGTGACTAGATAGTAGGATTTTACTTGCATTTTGCATTTCCATATATTGAAAAATACAAAAAAAATACACATAGTTTTTGCATTTTCCTTTCATTTATAAGAGAAAGTACAAAAAAAAAAATTGCTTTTATGTATTGCATCTTGCATTGAGTGCTTTCTTCCTTCATTTAGATTCTGATTGTGCATTGAAAGTGTGAGATTTTCAATTACTAAGAACTAGATTGATAAGACAATTTCACCATGGAATATTTTAGACAATGAAAGAAGAAAAATAGAGAGAATAAATTACATAAAACACTCTGTATATTATTCATTGATATTGTAACAATATATAATACATCCTCCATGGAGAAAATCAAATTGCTTTGAGGCAATATGGAAAGAGCAAAAAGAAAAGGCTTAGAAAAGACAAAAAAACTCTAGGTGGCAAAAGTGGTTTTCAAAACTGTCCTAGAGGCTCACGAATTTGGAAAGTATGGTATGGAAGCTCATGAGTGAGTTAAATTGAATGTAATGATGGCTTTAGAAGGTTAGATTTGATCTGGAGGTCGAATTGGTCAAGTGGAAAAAGATTCCAAGTAAACTAGCTTTATCTTTTCCACTATAAAGCAGAGAAAACAGGACAAAGCTAACTAAACTGGATAGTGTCTTTCTAATTCAGGAATGGAATAAAATCAAACAAAACCCAAGGAAATCTTATCCAGAATCTATCCAAATTCGTTTTTGTGAATGAGGATAGCATGTGGTCCACTAAAAGACAAAACTGGCCTATTCTACCTAGTCAAAACTCAGGAAATTAATCATAAATGATTAATTAATTTTATCCTAAGTGGGTTTTTTAAATGTTCCAACAACCCCCCTTAAGCCTTACTTTATGTGATGGGAATCAGAAAAATATCAGAAATATAGGGCCCAAGCAACAAGGCTTATGGTCACCCCAATACAAAAATAACTAGTCCATGTAAACTGAGGAAACAGGGAAAACCTCATGGGAACAAAGCCCTCCCTAAAAAATGGACATGCTTGATGTCTTCATACTATCATGTTGCTCATTTGAATGAGATGAATGAGCTGAATGAGCTGAATGGGCTGCTTCTGAGTAACTGACTTGCTGAAGAGATTGTGGATGTCATGATCATGCATCAGTGCATCAATGTTGTGTAGGAAAGAACCATGTGTTGAAGCTCTATGAAGTTCATCTTCTAATGATGGAGGAGCATCAAATGAATTTTTCTTTCTACTATAACATACATAATCAAATCTGAAAACATAACCAATGATGGAAAGAATATCTATGCATACCGCTTCCCAAGGAGAAACAATGAACTCAACATGATCAATTTCTTCTGTAGCTGCAATGTGGTGTACTAGTTCTTGTACTTTCTTCTCAAATTGATGTAGAACCTTTCTGATATTTAAGTTGACATCATGCAGCTCTGAAATATTAGAATGTGAGTCATATGGAGCAGCAACCAGTAAATATGTGGAGTCTCCATGATCGAGCAGAGTTTCAATAGAATTTTTTTGAGAAACTAGATCACCCGGACAGCTGAGCGAGCCTGAAGAGTGTGAGGAATTGACTTTTGAACCATGAGTGATGGGGTCCGGTCTAGATGTGTGGAATATCAGTCCAAATAATGCCAAAACAATGGCTATCCAACCAATAAAATATATGCAAGACAAAAGTGCAACAGAGGCAAGTGACACAGTCTAGGAAAACATAGAATTGTGTAGTTTCTTAACTGGAGAACTTGGGGTTTGTAGGGTCTTTTGTGCATCCAAAGGTTGGGAATATGATGTGAGATATGTGATGACCTACATATTATAATTTAAACCATCATCTAAATCAGAATATAAAACATTTGAATGATGGTGGAAATACCTTTCAGAAGACAAGTCAGAAGCTAGTAAAAAATGACTAGTTTTGAGAGTAGACTTGGATGAATTGACTGAAGATTGTTCCAAGGAAGAGGTGGAGGTTTCTGATTCTTATATATCAGAATGTGAATCAATATCAGAGACATCAGAATTATATTTCACTCTAGCACTCAAATCATAAACATTATTACCTTTGGGAGAGGCTTGGAGACAGATTTCTTGTTCTACAGCAAGCTTGCCTTGTTCTTTCTTTGCAAAATCAGGAACATCTATGTTATGCTCTTCAAGCATTTTGGCCATGATGTCCAATTTCTTCTTGAAGCAATATTTCTTAGGATGAGCGCCTTTGCAGCAATAAGAACACTTGGGCTTCTCCTTCTTCATCTTCTTGGATTTGGAATCTACATCAGGATCCTCTTCGTCTAACAATATCTTCTATTTGGATTTGTCATTCTTGAAACTCTTTGCTCCATGAGCAACAAGTGCAAAGTCTTTGGAGGGTGATTGATCCCTCATTTGGATCAGCTTGTCCTTTTCTTGAGTGAGCGAATCAATGAGTGCATCTAAGGTTGGCATCTTCCACTTGGGAACTGCAAGTCTTGTATAATGAAAAGTAGACACAAATATTGAGTATTCAAAGCTTAGTTTTGACAGAATGGTAAGGATTAATTGCTCATCCTTCTTCTCTATACCACATTGCTTCAGTTGAAGCACTAGGTTCTTGAATTTTGAGATGAACTCCTCCATATAATCAAAATTACTTGGAATAAGAGAGATCAACTCAATCTCCAACAAATGACCTCTGAGCTCGTCCTGTTTTCCAAAGAGAGACTCTAGCTTTGTCCACACTTCATTTAGAGTTCATAGAGAATCGATATGGAATAGAATATCTGGAGATACACAGAGACAAAGTAACCCATAAGCTTCATCAAGCCTATTGAACCATTTGGATTTTAATGCAACAACTCCTGGCTCAATTTCAAGCCCCATAGTGACTCTATACAATCATTTGCTCTGAAGCTGGATGATCATATGCACCTTCCAGTCAAAGAAATTGAAGGGAATGAGAGTCACAGCTTTGGCTTGATTTTGGTCCATACTGATGTGCTCCTGGTGATGGTAATACCTGCAAAAAGCAATCTTGGAAATTGTTTTGAATCAAGCTAGCTCTGATACCATGTGATATTTTCAATTACTAGCAACTAGATTCATAAGACAATTTCACCATGGAATATTTTAGACAATGAGAGAAGAAGAATAGAGAGAATAAATTATGGAAAACACTCTGTATATTATTCATTGATATTGTAACAATATATAATACATCTTCCATGGAGAAAATCAAATTGCTTTGAGGCAATATGGAAAGAGCAAAAAGAAAAGGCTTAGAAAAGACAAAAAACCCCCTAGGTGGCAAAAGCAGTTTCCAAAACTGTCCTAGAGGCTCACGAATTTGGCAAGTATGGTATGGAAGATCATGAGTGAGTTAAATGGAATGTAATTATGGATTTAGAAGGTTAGATATGATGTGGAGGTCGAATTGGTCAAGTGGAAAAAGATTCCAAGTAAACTAGCTTTATCTTTTCCACTACAAAGTAGAAAAAACAGGACAAAGCTAACTAAAACTGGATAGTGTCTTTCTAATTCATGAATGGAATAAAATCAGACAAAATCCAAGGAAATATTATCCAGAATCTATCCAAATTCATTTTTGTGAATGAGGATAGCATGTGGTCCGCTAAAAGACAAAACTGGCCTATTCTACCCAGTCAAAACTCAGGAAATTAATCATAAATGATTAATTAATTTTATCCTAAGTCTAGAATGATATAGTGGGTTTTTTAAATGTTCCAACAGAGAGAAATATAAAAGGATTGCATATTTATTTCGAAATCGTTGGTTTGATTGTGCATATTAGGGGCATTGTTTTCATTGGATAGACAAGTCTAGGATTTGACGATTTTTCATACTATTGAGTCTTACACATCACTAGTTTCATGATCATATCCCTTGAGTAATCACAGCCATTAAAATTAATGCTTAATATTAAAATTGATTAAACCGATTTTATTTATAGGGTACACCAACTAGCATAGGTTTAGAGTCTTGGAATAGATCATTGTGAGTTAACAATCCAAGACTACTAGACAAAACATTAGGTGTCTGACCAGGGAGTGGAGGAATCCATGGTATAGATCGG
This sequence comes from Larix kaempferi, assembly GCA_027924585.1. NCBI lineage: Eukaryota > Viridiplantae > Streptophyta > Pinopsida > Pinales > Pinaceae > Larix > Larix kaempferi. The sequence continues at coordinate 12,064,682 of BSBM01000087.1, forward strand.
TGTTCTCAGGAAGCTCTACTCAAGCTAGAGTTAAGCACGAGGTCACGGGAGGTTGTCTGAAGGGATATCCCTCTGATACCGGCTGAACGTGGGATATATTTCCAGGATTTGTTCTTATCTGGGGACTCTTGGGGGATTGGACCCTCATTGAGTTTCGGGCTCAGCTACCCTGCCCATACGACGGATCCCACCTACAACTGTCCCCCTGAGCATTGGTTATATTGTGGTGACCATAGTTTCCTTACCTAGGTATCGCACAGGGTACTTGCAGTGGTTATACTGTTTGTGCCCTGAGTCAAATAGGGATTGGACAACACAGTTGTGTTTGTGCAGTGGACTTGACCCTATACACGTAGTGAATCCTAGGTGTCTCTATAACTGATTCCGTTACCTCCAGCTATAGTTTGGGAGTCTCAAGCCTCTCCTAGGCGAGACATATCGGCTCTAGTGTTGGGAACTCATTTAGCCACTCTGTTTGTCTGCTCTTGGTTGTAGTTTCTCTAGGTGTGTGCTTTTGATTTACTGTTTTTGATCGATAATTGGCCTTTAGGGAACGTTTTGATTATATATTCTCTCCGGAGATATCATGGCGCAGATCCATACTCTCCGTCGGTCCCGTCAGTTTGCTGGTTTAAAGCTGGCCGAGATTTCACGCCGTGTTGCTAGAGGACGTCGAAGGGCTCCCTTTGAGTCTTCATATTCTTACAAGACATACGTCCAAGATGTCATGATTGCTACACATTCCGATACTGAGGAAAAACCTTCGACTCCATCGGGTAGAGTTGACCACACTTCCGATCCCCATACTCCTCATGAGGAGTGGGGAGGTGATCCACTTGAGACTCAACCTAGTTCTATTTGGCCTAATCCAATTGAACGAGATCCGTTCGATCCTTCGAATTCGGATAATTATCTTTACGGAATGCCAACCTTACCTGAGGACTAAGAATAGGATGACACATTCATTCCTTCATTTCCACGTAATTATAGACACAGGATGCCAGAGTTACATGACGACACTGGTCCTATGATCAACCCAACCGCACTCTCTTTTGGTATGCCTAGTTATAGTACCGTTGAACCTTCCACCACGTTTGGTAGTCATGCTAGCACTAGTCATGGCGTTAGCCATACTATACTCACTGGGGGCACTACATTGTCCACCCACACACATAGTATGGGGACTAGTCATGTTCCTCCTAACGATGCTAATGTTGGAAGATGACCACCTCCTAGGATTTCCCAACCTAATAGGAATGTTGTTTGAAACACGACTCGCCATCCACCACCTAATACACATGCCACTACTCGTCAACCCAGGACTACTTTTATGGATGTTAATGCTCCTCCCAACCATGGGGGTGGACATATACCGTGTACTTTTTTGTCCACTACCGCTACTAGTAACACCAATGTTGGGGATGGGAATACATCTTATGCTTCTGGTCACGACACGACTGCTCAAGCTAATCCTAATGCTGGGGGTGGGAACATACCATACCATTATGGTCATCACAACACGGTTCCCGCTATGAATAGTACATATATGCCCCATACTCATGGAAGAAACCCTTACTACAACACAGTCGGTGTTGGCCACGAGTACAACCTACCACCCCAATATGGTGCCCAAAACATGCACATACCTGCTTACTCTCAAATGGGTCAGGCAGGAGGAAGTTATCAATCCTATGGCCATGGGAAAGCTTATGGTCCATCAGGTCCTTATTATCAGTAGTTTAATCCTCATGGTCAAGATTTTGGTCCATCTTATAATACGGTTCGGTTTAACCAACCTTTTATGGGGGCTTATAATCAAGCTTTCCAGCCTCAGCTCCCGTTCCTTGCATGCTTGAATCTTCCAGATCTTTTGAAGCTCACAAATGATCCATTGTGTCATGACCCTATTTGTCCCTCGGTCCATACCAAGCTCCCTTTGGACATTCCTAAGTTTGAGGGGAAAGGTGGTGAGGACCCGGGAGATCATGTCACGACATTCCACCTTTGGTGCTCCTCCAACTCATTGAATCACGATTCCGTTAGATTGAGACTATTTCAATGCACCCTCACGAGGGCAGCTGTGAAGTGGTACGTCGAGTTGCCTAGAAACACTTATAGGGGTTTTAATGAGATCGCTTTGGTTTTCTTAGATCATTTCCAGTTTCTAGTTCGCTATGATACTAGCACTGAACTTTTGTCTACTTTCTGTCAGAACAAGGCCCCGCATATTTCTGACCACGTTCAAGAGTGGCGTTGGAGGAAGAGGTTAGTGAAAGCCAACATTCCTCTAGAGTTCCTGTTGGAATGGTTCCTCAAGTCCCTACTCCCATACATTTCTAAGGATGTTTCGATGTCTGGCATTGTGACTGAGGAACAAGTTATCTTGAAAGTCCAGTAGTTAGACTTATTATACTCTCAGTCTGGCATTTTGTATGACATCATCCCTGACGCACCATGCACACGTCATGAGCACAGGTCAGTTCCTGGACTGCATGCTGATGACATTGTAGGATCTACAAGCACTCGACCAATAGATTTGGTAGCTAATCAAATGCAGAATTTGTCACTAAACTAGTCTACTCCTGGATAGGTTCACACCTTGTCCACTTCCACTCCATCGTCCGATGTACACAGTGTGCAAATGACGAACCAATCAGGTAACCAACAACCTAGTGGTAAGAAAAATGGGAGAAATAATCGTAAGGGTGGAAATAATGGGAATAACAATATCAATTGCAATACCCCGTAAGGATAATGCCAACCCTCCTCGGGAAGGCAGAAATGCTGGTGAGGACCATAAACCTAGGTGTAAGGTGAAGTTTCCTTGCAAGATCTGTGGGGAAGACCATCTTACTCACTTATGTCCTCATATTGAAGAAGCATCGAAGCACTTGGCATAGAACCCAGCTGTCTTGAAGGATCCCCTACCTCATCACCAAAACATGGCTTCGCATGCTCCCACCACCGGTTATGGACCTACTAAGATGACAACGTCTTCTCCTAATACTAGTGGTTATGGATGTGTGCACATGGTTTAGTCAGAGGTTAGTGTTGCCACTCATCAGTACAATTATGATGCACTACAACCCAATTTGGGGAGTGAGCCTCCCCCTCCTCCTGACAATTCCTTACATATCGAGAAGCCTTCTATTATGTCGCGGATATCGAAAGGTGTTCTTAAGCACTCTATGCATAATCCTAATGCTCGAGCCACCCACAACTACTCCATCATAGAAGATTTGGGCCAAACTCCGTGTGCCATGTTGGCTCTTGAAGTTTTGAAATCCTGCCCTTCTCAGAAACATGCTCTTTTGAGTGCGTTAGGAGTTCAGGATGGGGGAAGTCCCAGTGTTATCAAGTTCGATACTACTGATGTTCAACCTTGCTTACCCTACCATGTGGCTTTTCAAATCCAGGTGGTGTGCCTTTAGAGTTTTGTCAAACGCACTATGGTTGACAAAGGTGCTTCCGCGTCAATAATGTCGTTATCTTGTTGGAAAGCTCTTGGCTCTCCTCCCCTACTCACGTCTAGGACCACACTCACTGCATTCGACGGTCGTTCTTTTAATCCTCATGGAATTATCCCTTCCCTTTTTGTCTCCTTGGGACGTAAGTCTGTGCCTATTGAAGTCGAGGTGGTTGATGCGCCTATCGACTACAACCTTTACTGGATCGGAATTGGATGTATGCCATGAAAGCTGTCACATCCACTGTATTCAGAGTTATCTGCTTTCCTCATGAAGGCAATATTGTGACCATCGATCAGCTGGATTACGTTAACTCCTCTTCCACAACATCCATGGGATCCATAGTCCTAAAGGTTACTCATTCTCAGTCGGAAACTGGGAACATGGGTGTTGGCATGTACGCTTCATTGATGGGAACTTATGATTTTGCCACACCTGTGAATTTTATTGCAACCATTACCGACGATGAGATTAGAACGTATCCCAATGCTAAACCGGTTCGACAATGCTTACATGCTATGAACCCTAGAAAATCAGCCTCTATCAAGGCAGAGGTGGAGAAACTGCTCAAGGCTAGTTTCATCTACCCCATTCCCCTTACCGAATGGATGTCAAACCCCGTTCCTGCAGATAAGAAGAAGGGAACGATCTGTGTATGCACCGATTTTAGAGATTTGAACCGTGCATGTCTGAAAGACAACTTCACCACACCATTCATAGATCAAATCTTGGATGCTTGCATCGGGAGTGAGATTTTTTCCTTCATGGAGGGATTTTCTGGATATAACCAGATTCAAATCAAACCCGAGGATCAACATAAGACAACTTTTATTTGTCCTTGGGGAACGTTTTCATATCGAAAAATTCCCTTTGGCCTTAAAAACATCGGAGTTACATTTCAGCGTGCCATGACCTACGCCTTCCACGATCTTAAGACGATTATGGAGGTTTTCTTAGATGACCTTGCCGGCCATTCTCGCAAGAGAATGGACCACCCCAAGCACCTCCGCATGATTCTCGAATGATGTATACGATACAAGATTCAATTGAATCCTAACAAATGCATATTTACTATAAGGACGGGTCGCCTTCTGGGCTTCATAGTTTCAAAAGAGGGTATTAGAGTCGATCCTCTCAAAGTTGAGGCAATACTTCAGTTGCCTCATCCGCGCAATTTGTTACAACTTTAGAGACTCCAAGGGAGAGCCACTTTTCTACGTCGTTTCATAGTCAATTATGGTAATCTTACCAAAGGTTTCGCGTGCTTATTGAAGAAAGACACACCCTTTATTTGGGATGAGCGAGCCCAACAGTCTTTTGACGTCCTTAAGAAAGCTTTGGTATCAGCCCTTGTGCTTAGTCCACCAGACTTTGCACGATATTTTATCCTTTATGTGTTCACGTCTTAAGAGACGATTGGCATGGTCTTGGTTCAAGTTGATGATGCGCTTGTCGAGCATGTCATCTATTATCTTAGTCAAAATCTAGTAGATGCTGAGCTAAGATATACTCATGTGGAAAAGCTAGCTCTCGTGACTGTTAATTTAGTCCAGCGGTTATGGCATTACATTCTGCTTAGAAAAACCAAAGTTGTCGCACATATCAATCCATTTGTTCATGCTATCACGATGCCTTACCGAGGGGAAGTATAATAAATGGATTGTTATCCTTCAGGAATTCGATCTCGATTTTGCTTCGGCGAAATCGGTGAAATCATCGGTGTTTGCTGAGCTTATGTCGGACCTTCCGAGACTTGATGAGGATGTCATTCATGAAGATTCCTTTGTGGATGAGCACTTATTTCTTATCTCATCCGAGGACCCTTGGTATGGGGATGTCATTGTATATCTCCAAACTTTGAAGTTTCCTCTGCATTATTCATGAGATGAGCAATGATGTGTAAAACATCACGCTAAATATTATACTATCATCGGTGACACTTTGTATCGATGAGGAAAGGATTCTATCCTCCGTCGTTGCTTAAATCACGAAGAAGCGGAGCGGGTGCTTAATGATTGCCATGCTGGGGTGTGTGGCGGTCACTTATCCGGGCTTGCTACAGCCCAACATATTATGCGAGTTGGTTATTTTTGGCCTTCCATCTTTAAGGATTGTGTTAACGCTGTGAAGAGATGTCACCCTTGCCAGCTGTTTTCTCGGAACATACGCTCACATCCAATGCCCCTTCATCTGGTCATCATCGTCGGTCCCTTCACCAAGTGGGGGGTGGATTTCATGGATTGCAAACCAGCATCGGTTGGGGGGCATCACCATATCATAGTGGCCATGGACTATTTTTCCAAATGGGATGAGGCCATGCCTACTGTTAAAGCCGATGGTGCTATAGCAGCCCACTTTGTATTCAATCAAATTATCACTCGGTTTGGTATTCTGAAAGAGATTGTCACTGACCATGGCAGTCACTTTCAGAACAAGATGATGGAGGATTTGTCTCTCAAGCTTGGGTTTCCTCAAGAGCACTCATCTTCTTATTATCCCCAAGAAAATGGTCAAGTAGAAGCAATCAATAAGTCTTTGAAGACCATTCTCCAACGCACCATCCAAAAAAGCAAGACCAATTGGCACATCATGTTATATCCTGCTTTGTGGGTGTATCGAACTGCAGTCAAGACTGCCACTGAGTTCTCACCATTTTAGCTAGTTCACAGTGTGGAGTCACTTTTACCGATTGAATGTGAGATCCCTTTGCTTAAACTGGCCATAGAGCTCCTCCCTGATATGACGGGTCTTGAGCAACATTTAATCCACCTTGAGAAACTTGACGAGCAATGTCGAGATGCCGCTGTGGCTATAGATGCCAACAAATGTCGTGTTAAGGTTCAGTATGATAGGTCTATCCATCCCTGGCAATATGATGAAGGTGACTTGGTCCTCTTATATGACCAAGCTAAAGAACCCTTGGGGCCAGGCAAGTTCAACCCCATGTGGCATGGTCCTTGCATCATGAGGCATGTCCTGGAAAAAGGAGCCTATGAATTAGAAGACTATGAGGGGACAGTATTGAAGGAGCCTAGAAATGGGCTCTACCTTAAGTGGTATTACACTTGAACCTCTGGTTTAGGCTGATAATTTTGTATACTATTGTATAGTTACTTCTGTACATAGGTTAGATTTCTTTTGGTTTTTTGGTCTGCTGATTAGCTTCCGTTTGCTTGATAGATGTTTGTAGAATCTCCTACATTCTTAGGTTTCACAGATGGTGCTAGCCATCATACGCAGTAGCTTGCTTCTGCTGCCTAGGCTATTTTCTCAGCTAACCACCTAGTTGTGTCCTCAGGAGGTGCTTGTCTTGGTCCTACATCTAACAATGTGGCTGAGTATAGTGTTGTCACTGAGCTACTTCGGAATGCTATTTCCCATGGCATCCAGTCTTTAGAAGTCTGCCTGGATTCGCAACTAGTTGTGTCTCAGCTGAATGGGCAGTACCATGTGCGAGATCCTATGCTACTACGGAAATTCCTAAGGGTAAGACTCTTGGAATGATATTTTGTTTCAATTACATACATACATGTTCCGAGAAGTATTAATCATATATCTGATGCATACACTAACTATGTATCAGATTGGCATTTTTCACATTCATCATGAAGCACACAAATATAAGAAGACATTCATACATTTGTACATACACACATATAGTAGTTCATACAAAACTGGAGCCCGTAGCCCTCAAAAATATACATATCGATACAAAAAATGAGATCCTGAGATATCTACTCCCTATCACGGAGGCCTAGCTGCAGCCTCGACAGGATGTGTCTTATAGAAATACGGAACTGCATTAGCTACCCGCTGCAGTAGCCGCACCCAATCACCCGGAACCCCCACTACTTAGTGTTGCATGGCCTTAGGTAGTATCGCCACCTCTATTTGTGGAACCCTAGAAACCATCCATGTGAGGTTGCACCGCAAGGTCTGTAGAGTGCGTCCTACTGCAGCATCGGCTGCCTCCTCACCCCTACCCCGACGACCATGTCTCGGGAAGCCATCAAGTCTCACTAGGCCTTTGTCTCCAAGCAAATAGTCAACCATTAGCACATGACACTACCACCAAAAAGATTTTTGTATTTACATCTATAATAAAAAATCCATAAAAATTTAATACACAAAAAACCAAAAAGAGTACTCACCAATGTCTCTGAACGCTGCATCTGGTGGGAGTTGCATGTCCCTATCCTAGCGGAAGTCTATCCTTGCATAGGGGTAGTCCTCTATGGCAATGACCTGCCGGTCCCACCAGTGGAAGAACTCCTCGGTATATGGTGATGCCAGACGGCCACCACCCTGTCGTGTCAAGATCTCATCCCACCGGGTCAGGGCTGGATCCCGGAGACTATGAGGAGGGACATCCACCCTCGGACTAAGCCCTAGAACTCTCTCTTGAAGAAGTTGCATAGGATACTCCCATACCCGAAGTTTTTGGCCTTCCCTTCTTTGCATTTTGTCAGTTGGGTCTTCATAGACCCCAGTAGTGCGGTACACCAATCAAATACTATAGGCTGCATGCATTGTGATGCATAGAACATCACTGGCCTGGATGCCTGGTGCAGAGCTTTGGATCCAGTGATCCGCACTAAGGTAGCCACAATGATCTTCATGCTCAGATTCACTATGGCATTGATGGGAATCTGACTTCCCACCGCTCGTGTGTTTGCGGGACAATACCACGCTATATAGTCCTGGACGGTGATCCCACCACCCACAATACGAGACCGAAGACTAGCCTCCTCACCTCGACGGGACAAACCGGTAATGAAGTAGATATCATCCACTTCCAGTGTGAGGATTTGCCCATTTGAGATTGAAGTTCTGTGCATCAACATCCCAATAGTCGATCAAGTAGTGAAGTAATAGGTTTTGGGCCCTCAAACCCCCTATACTCCAAAATTTGTACAACCCACATGCTTGCAATGCCTGCTGTGCTTGCACATCATTGCGCATGGCCTCATCAACTTGGTCATGCTCCCTCTCCCTCCACTCTAGAACCATCTTGGAGTGAAGAAAAACAAGCATTTTACTCAAATTCTTTGAAAAAACCAACTACCTAGCCATACCCGCGGGCCTAACTTGTATACAGGTGTGGGTACCCGTGGTCAACCTTTGCATTGACTGCGCATTTCATGCCCTACCCATGACCCGCATAGCTATAGCCTGCAGGTAGCGCCGAAGCCATTTAGGGCTTGGCCAAACAAAAAATCCAACTGCTGAAAATCAAAATAAAAGCATTGAAATGAAAGGTATGGATGAGACTACCAACCTGCTCCAAACAGTTCGATGAACAGTCGCTCCTAGTTCCCAGAATCGACAACTGAACTTTCAGGTGAAAACTAACCAAAAAGCTCCAAATGGGTGAATAGTAAAAATGAATTGTAAATTGTAATTTTTTATCACTATTATTAATTTTCAAGACCCGCTTGTCTATAGTTTTTACCATTTTGTGTCGTTATGGACTAATATAATGTCTTGGAGTAGTATTTTTTAATCAGATTTCGTCGATGAAAGTTGTTTTGGACCATTTCACACTAAGGCAGGTACGTTTCACACCTGGCATATAGGTTAGATGACATTTCCATGTGCATTATGAATTTGACCTTTTCACCACTTTCATAAACCCTAGGTGGGACCCCGCTTCATAACTGAGACAGAACCTTCACACTGCAATAGAAGTGTCGTTATGTGGCGGTAGGGATTTTCCGAACATGGGTACCCTAGTTAGAACCCCCTTATGCATTCTGGTGCGCATGCTATTGTTTGTCCTTAGGATTGGGAGTCCTTTGTAGTTATGCCATGACATTGCAATAAAGACTCATACTCTACTTTGTCTTATGCTAGCCATCTCCCTTAAGGACTCCCCTCTGTTATATCATGATGTGATTGCATTGCATCATCCTGCTTACCGCTTGATCCTTGTGTCGACTCCTGCTTACTCAATTGTTAGCCTGGTGCTTGAGAACTTTTCCCTGTCGAGCCTTACAGAGCTTATCTATTTTCCCTTCACAATTTGATCATCTTTTTACCCTGAGGGAACATCCTACCCAAGTGTCCACATCCTGCATGCACTTCTTTGCATTGATCATAGGTATGTTCCATTGCTTGGAACTAGTTTGCTCGCTATTTGACACCCGTTTCCTCACTTGTACTATAAGCAATTTTATTCTTTTTCAAGCTTTGCCCAAATATGAAAAAGACCAAAAAAATCAAATATTCCAAAAAGCCAGATGGGATTATGGTTACTACTTCCTGTTGGCAACTGTTGTGTCACCTTTGAACAGAGCATTCACTCCACTCTGTACATTATGAGTCGGGACTATAGTTGGACCTTAGGAGCTGTACTTGTTTCTCAATTTTCTCCACCAATTGGTTAAGCTTCCAGTCATCATGGAGCCCTTTGTGATGCCTCCTACATTGCACAGTTTATGTCAAGTCTATGCTGCATGAGTCTATCCATCTGCTTATGCTTTTGTTCAAAGGAAGTCCTGAAACCAGTGTCGGCCACTCCTCAGATCTCTTGACTATTGCATGTCGGCCATGCTTATTGAGTCAGTCCATTCCACCTGAGTTCTTCCAAATCTTTCAGCGTAGCTGGTACCTCATGCTGGTTCATGGCGGATGCCTTAATTTCCTCCTTCTAGCGAGTCTTGTGCCATCGACTTCAAACCATTTATTCCGGGGCTTGAGGCTTAGAGTTCGGTTGAGTACCTTGAGGCTTGCAATCATTAGTGGAAGGTTCTCTCACCATCGACAGTTTTGGGAATACATCAATGTCCCCTGATCGATGGATTCATCCTAGTGTTCGACTTCAACTCATTTATTCACACTCCGATGATTGTGCTCTGTGCCTTGATGCCCATTTTCATTATTGGTGGGTTATCTCGCGTCTGTTAACGGCATATATCATTGACTGGTAATCAGACGATGTTACATCAGGTTCGATCCCAACTCCTTTATTCACTTGATGGGACTTGCACCATCAAACACTTGTGTAGAAGACCCCAGGCGATAGTGGCATTCAGTATGCTACTTATGACTTTGACTTTACATTTGAGATATCACCTCTCAGATATCAACAGTTTGTACCTCCAGTTTGCACCAGTTGTTTCCTTTTCAGCAGGAGACCATATCTTACTGTAGAGGGATCATGTTTGTGATCACTTATGACATATATTCACTATGTACTGCCTATTCATGGCCATTGTATCAGATTGTTGTACTCCAAACATGTATTCAGGGATACTATTGTATTACGATGAGTGAGTTTCTCTTTCCACTTGTGTCTCCATCACTCCACTTCTGAGTTTTATAATGTATTTTGGCCATTGTAGCATCAATCTCTGACCTCACACATTAGGGGGCATCTGTTACAATGTAATCTTCCACCCTGTGAGCATCAGCATTCTTTGGCCTATAGGATCCATTTCACTGACTCAGATCCACTTATATCCTTCAGAGATACTATTTTGCCCTATTTTTATTCCTACCCGCATGTTGCATCACTATAGCATGCGTACCCACGAGTTGCATCCCTATAGCCCACGGGTATCAAGTAAAACGGTAAATATCACTAGTTTATTACTTTTTACTCCCCAAAAGCAGTCATTGGGTGACCTTTGGCTCTCCATCTGCCCAAGTAACGTCTCGATGTGTCCTTTCACTTACCTTTGAGAGGACTATATATTGAGTACATATGGCTTATGGATGGGAGGAGAAAAGAAGAGCAAGAGAACTCTAGTGGAATTTTGCCCTATCTAAAGTCTACACTCGTTGATCCTTGTAGTTGTGAACCCTTTATGTTCACCTTCAAAACTCCTATCTAATTTGAGTTTTCCATTCATGGAGGATTGAAGTGGTGGAGGCACAAGTGGATTGATCCAGATCTTGGTTCAGATTGGTTGCCCTCAAGAGTGTTAGAAAAACAGGATCGCAGAGCAATAACAATAAACAGAAATGCAAATATAATCACACATACACATTACAAGAGAGACACAGATATATCATGGTTCACCCAACTTGGGCTACGTCCACACTGAATTTGCCAGTCCTTATTATTATTACCATCCAGCAAGGTGAAGGGATACAACCTGCAGCACAACCGCTGCACTTCCTCTTCTCTGTTTCACAATCTCTCTCTTGATCTCAGAGATATTTACAATGTATAAAACGTAATACATCATCATCCCTAGCCGTATTACAATGTCTTTATTTTATAAGGGAAATACAATGGGAAAATACCACGGGATAACCAAAACCATGGGCCCGCAAAACAACTAGCGAAAACAACCCTAAAAATTTTCTTCGGGGGCACTGCCCCCAGACCGTCCAACCAGGGGGGATGGTCCCCCCTAGAACCCTATGGGGGGGCAATGCCCCCCCGCTGGGGTGACTGTACAGTCCACCTACATATCATATAAAACTGGGGTACAAACACGACAGATACAATATCATCTATGAGACTAGAAGATCTAGCTCCATAACCAACAATCTCCCACTTGGAGACTGATCACAGCAACTCCACTGCTGTTGCACTTGCTGGACTTGGACTTGGCAAATTTCTCCTCTTCACCTTCATGCTAGAAGGCCAACTGAAACCAAGCACGAACTCAGTTTCTCTCTGGTCACTACCTCTGTGAACATGTCTGCAGGATTCTGGCTAGTATGTATCTTTTCCAGCTTCAACAGTTTATCTTCTAGAACAGAGCGTATGAAATGGTACTTGAGCTGTATATGTTTAGTCCTTGAATGGAATGTTGAGTTCTTTGCAAGGTGAATGGCACTCTGGCTGTCACTATACAATCTGCTATCCTTCTGCTTCTTACCCACTTCCTCCATAGGCCTCTGCAACCAAATCATCTCTTTACTAGCCTCTGTAATGGCAACATACTCTGCTTCTGTTGTTGAAAGTGCAACAACCTTCTGTAGTTTCGAAATCCAGCTTACTGCTATTCCACCTACAGTAAACACATACCCTGTCGTGCTCCTCCTGCTATCCTTGTCACCTGCCATATCTACATCAACATATCCCTGTAGAACAGTGTCTGAACCTCCAAAACATAATGCCTCAGTGGTAGTACCTCTCAAATACCTCAGAATCCACTGTACTGCCTTCCAATGTTCTTTACCTGGATTATTCATATATCTGCTCACAACTCCCACTACATGTGCAATATCTGGTCTTGTGCACACCATGGCATACATCAAGCAACCAACTGCTGATTGATAGTGAATCTTGGACATGTGATCTGTCTCTTCTTGTGTCTTGGGACACATTTCCTTACTTAGACTGAAATGGCTAGCCAAAGGTGTACTTACAGGTTTTGCATTCTGCATTCTGAACCTCTCCAACACCTTTTGTATGTACTCACTTTGAGACAATGTCAATTTACGATTTTTCATGTCTCTCGTTATTCTCATACCAAGGATTTGCTTTGCAGCACCCAAATCCTTCATCGCAAATGAATTAGATAGCTTCCTTTTGAGTACATTTATATCTTGCATGTCAGACCCTGCAACAAGCATGTCATCCACATACAATAACAAGATAATATATCTTCCATTGTCTAGCTTTTTGAAATAAACACAGTGGTCAGAATGACATCTACTATAACCTTGTTCTGTCATAAACCTGTCAAACTTTAGATACCACTGCCTTGGAGCTTGCTTCAAGCCATACAAGCTCTTTTTCAACCTGCATACTAGATCCTCCTTACCTTTGACCTCATACCCTTGTGGCTGCTGCATATATATTTCTTCCTCCAAATCCCCATGGAGGAAGGCTGTTTTTACATCTAACTGTTCAAGATGCAAATCTTCTACCGCCACTAGACTTAAGATAGTCCTAATTGAAGTCATCTTAACAACAGGAGAAAATATTTCATCAAAATCTATACCTTTCTTCTGTGTAAACCCCTTTACAACAAGTCTGGCCTTGTACCGCTTCTTACCTCCTTCTTCTTCCTTCAACCTATAAATCCATTTGTTTTGCAATGCTCTTTTACCAGCAGGCAACTGAACCAAATCCCAAGTCTAGTTTCCTACCAATGAGTCCATCTCCTCATTCATGCCTTGCTCCCACTTCTTTCTCGTTTCCACCTGCATTGCTTCTTCATAACATTCTGGTTCACCAGAATCAGTCATCAATAAATAATACATTGAAGGAGAGTATCGTGCAGGGAGTCTACTTAACCTGGTAGATCTTCTTACAGTTGCAGGAGTTTTAGGTACTTGCTGCTGCTCTTGATTTTCTGGCACCTTCGGAACTTCATTTTCTTTAATTTCATCAAGCACTATGTACTCTGTGTTTTCCTTTTCCTATTTCTTTCCCTGCAACTAATCTTTATACATGACCTTTTCATTGAATATCACATCTCTACTCCTGATGATTTTGTTATTTTCATAATCCCATAAACGATAACCAAATTCATCAACCCCATATCTAATAAAGGTACATTTCTTGGATTTAGCTTCAAGTTTTGTTCTATTTTCTTTATCAATATGGACAAATGATTCACAACGAAACGTTCTCAGAAATGAGTAGTTTACCTTTTTATCTGTCCATGCTTTTTCTGGAATACCACCATCCAAAGCACTTGAAGGTCCTCTGTTTATTAAATAAACAACAGTATTTACAGCATTCGCCCAAAACTGTAAGGGAAACCCTGCATGCAGTTTCATACACCTTGCACGCTCCATGATCGTTCTGTTCATCCTTTCTGACACACCATTTTCCTGTGGTGTTCCTAGGACTATCTTCTCTCTACGAATCCCATGGTATGAAAAGTAACTATCAAACTCCTTGCCGCAGTACTCACCTCCATTATCATATTTGAGACACTTCGATCTTTTTCCTGTCTCATTCTCAACCAAAGCTTTCCACTTCTTAAAAGTAGCAAATACATCAAATTTCTGTCTAATGCAATAAACTCAAGTTTTTCTAGTTGCATCATCAATAAATGTAACATAATAATGAGAGCCACCAAGAGATTGTACCTGAGCCGGTCCCCATACATCTGTATGCACAAGCTCTAATTTTTCATTCTTCTTCTGTTTCCCAACCCAGAGAAATCTGACTCTCTTATGTTTTCCATAAACACAGTTTTCACAGAATTCCAAACTTACCTGCTTCAAATCCGGCAGCAACTTCCTTGAGTGGAGAATCTGCATCCCCTTCTCACTCATGTGGCCAAGCCTATGATGCCACAATGCTGTATCTGTTCCTGTGGAAGCTAAAGAGATAGAATGGTCAGTATTATGAGGACATAAATACAACGTACCTACTCTGTCTCCTTTTGCTATCATCATTGATCCTTTAGTGATCTTCCACCACTTTTCTCTGAATGTGGATAGACAGCCGCCATCTCCCAACTGCCCTGTTGAGATCAGATTTCTTTTCATAGCAGGAATATGCCTAACTTCTTTCAACAACCAATCAGTTCCATTCTTAACTTTTATCCATACCTTACCCATTCAAACAATTTTACATGGCTCAACATCACCCAATCAAACATGTCCAAAGTCGCCAGGAACATACTCATGAAAGTATTTCCTATGGGGTGTAGCATGACATGAAGCTCCTGAATCTACTACCCAATAATCACTAGTATTATATAATGCAAGAATCAAAGCATCTTGTAACACATCACCTGCTACATTTGCTTCCTGGGTAGTTTCCTTTTGTGCATCTCCTTTCTTCTTTAGAGATTTGCAGTCTTTCTTCAGATGTCCTTTCTTTCCACAGTTCCAGCACTCTATCTTTCCCAGTCTGGACTTGGATCTGTCCATTTTAGAATTTCCACGATTAGCTTGGCTCTTTCCTCTCTCCTTTTGTCTTCCCCTACTCTCCATGGTCAACGCATTACCTGATGTCTCACCTGTGCTTTTTCTTCGCATTTCCTCGCTAAGAATAACACCAATAACATCATCAAATTTCAAGGTGTTTGAACCAGAGACAGAGTTACTTACAGCCATGACCAAGCTATTCCAGCTTTCTGGCAATGAACACAAGATTAGAAGAGCCCTAACCTCATCATCAAAGTTCACACTTACAGAACTTAGCTGATTTGTAACCGTATTAAACTCATTTAAATGATCAATAACAGATCCACCTTCAGACATCTTCATATTAAATAAACGCTTCATTAGAAATCCCTTGTTGGAGGCTGAGGGTTTTTCATACAGCTTACCCAATGCACTCATCAAACTCTCTGTTGTTGTTTCTTTTGAGATATTGAAAGCCACCGACGAAGCCAGGCTCAACCGTATTGTTCCCAGAGCCTTTCTGTCAAGAACCTCCCATTCTTCATCCTTCATAGCCATCGGCTGCTTTGCTTTTCCTCCCAACGGTAGGAATAGATCCTTCTGGTATAGATAGTCCTCCATTTACATCTTCCATAACCCAAAGTTTTGGCCGTTAAACTTCTCGACCTTAAACTTTCCTTCTTCTGCCATTGCTCCCACTCGAACCAGAAACCCTAGCTTTCTGCGGGTTTAACTGCCAAATAAACCTGGCTCTGATACCAATTGTTAGAAAAACAGGATCGCAAAGCAATAACAATAAACAGAAATGCAAATATAATCACACATACACATTACAAGAGAGACACAGATATATCGTGGTTCACCCAACTTGGGCTACGTCCACACTGAATTTGCCAGTCCTTATTATTATTACTGTCCAGCAAGGTGAAGGGATACAACCTGCAGCACAACCGCTGCACTTCCTCTTCTTTGTTTCATAGTCTCTCTCTTGATCTTAGAGATCTTTACAATGCATAAAACCTAATACATCATCATCCCTAGCCGTATTACAATGTCTTTATTTTATAAGGGAAATACAATGGGAAAATACCACGGGATACCCAAAACCATGGGCCCGCAAAACAGCCGACGAAAACAGCCCCAAAAATTTTCTCCGGGGGCATTGCCCACGAACCCCCATTTCTCGGGGGCACTGCCCCCGAACCCCCGCCGAGGGACCGCTAGCCCCCGGACCCCCCAGCCAGAGGGGATGGTCCCCCCTGGAACCCCGTGGGGGGGCAATACCCCCCTGTTGGGGTGATTGTACAGTCCACCTACATATCATATAAAACTTGGGTACAAACACAGCTGATACAATATCATCTATGAGACTAGAAGATCCGGCTCCACAACCAACAAAGAGGTCGTATCACTTTGTACTTCTTCTTGTTTATTAATAGAAATACTCATATTCTCGTCCATTAATGTTCTAAATGTCATTTATTTTACATTAGGTTGCATTTACTTGTTATATCATGGGCCATTTCTATTGATGATGTTATTGCCCTTTATATATTATATGTACTTGTTGTATATTGCCTGTCAAGACTAATTTGCAGATTCAAGTGCATGGATTGAAAAGTTCCAATGGGGATCTACATCAAACGTTTGGATCGAGGTTGGTTATCTTCTTCCTTATCTTAGCATTGCCATTTATATAGCATAGTTCTGAGAATTGAGTTGATTTCTAGTAGTCATCTGTCTGTTGTGGTATACCCCAAGCCATATTGAGTTTTCTCCAGCACAATTGAAGAGAAGGCACAATTAGGAAAATCCCTGGCTGAGAAGGAAAAAGTCATCGCAGAACAAACTCGAGCACTTACTGCGAAGGAAACGATTGGAGAGGAATGGATAAGGTTAGAAAGAGCACTTGCAAAGGCATGTGAAACAGTGGCGCTAGATCCGGATGTCACCCCGGAAGCTCAGGCTATCCTGTTAGGAGTCTCCATTGCTGAGCTTAGGAAGGAAATTGTGGAGCTCCAGACCAAAGTGACACCCACCACACCGCTAGCACAGGTTCAAAGTCGACAGACGGTGATAGAGGAAGCAGTGATAGAGATTCAGGAAATGGAACAAGCAGCACATAAAGTGGCAGTAAGTCTCACAGAATTCTGGGATAGATTTGTCGAAGATGACCAGTTAGCTGCACTAAAGAGAATGCTCCGTGAAGATGAAGAGCAGCTAGAAACGTATAAGGGATCATTTAAGGCGATGCCCACAATGATGCGAATGGAAAAGACCGCAGAACTATAGAGTATGAAGCAGCGAGCTGAAAAAACCCACGAAAGTGCGCAATGACGAGCTACACATTTGGACAAGCTTCAAACAAAGGCTGAAGCCCTCATAGCAAGAATAGTTCCAGAGATGAAACAAGTACAAGAGAAATTATAGGAGGTACGACAGAAGGTGGGCGACCACCCAATGGAGCAGAAAGTGATAGAAAGTGCATAGCTTCGAGCATCAGTAAAAGAGATTATCGACCAGATCTAGACCGCCTATGATGATTTCCAACAACAGTACAACAAACCAGCAGTGTCCAGCTAAGTTGGCTCAGGACGAGCCACAAAATTGTGTTGGGGGCCTGTTGGCACAGGATAGATTCGTAGGAAGTGTGGAAACCGACAGATGCGAAAGGGTCATTTTGGGGAAAAGAGACCTTTTGTCATTTTTGTGGAAGCATAATATTTGTTAGATTAGTCAAGTGGGCCATGTGGACCATTTTGTAATAGAATAAGAGAATATAAATAGAGTAGGATAGTAAGCCTAAGGGAATTGAAGTTTTGGAGATTAATCCTATCTTTTGGGTTTGTTCTATATCCATGATAGGATGACTTGACACTTTCTACGAGGTTTATTTTGCAGGTTTTGATGAATGAATGAGGATGTTCTGTTATGATATGAATTATGTTTTTGTACAATGATGCGATGATGAATAATGGGTTTTGTGAATGTTTTCTGTTGATTAATGTGCATATGTTGTTGAGTATGTTCTAAATTTATGTGTGAATGATTGATGATGCAAATGATTAGTTAATAATATGTTATGAATATGCTAATCTATGGCTAATACGAAAGTAATGTGCACATATCCTCTACACAATTGCGAAAGCTTGGTTCCAGCAGCCCTCTTATCCACCTCAGGTGAGATTGCACTTGCTCCGCAAGTGTTGCTAGGAAGGGTTACACCTTTCCAGGCTGGTGTATAAGGGAGTTAGGTTGATAGTTTGTTGGCGACAGTGCGGAATGAACCCCTGTCGATAGAATTTGCATCAACACATCATCTTCTCCATCATCATCATCATCATCATCATATTCATCACCATCACCATCATCATCAACGTCTTCATCATCATCATCAACATCAACATCTTCATCATCATTGTCATCTCTAGGTTCCTCATCAACATCTGCATCATCATCATCATCATCTTCATCACGATCACCATCATCATAAAGGTCTTCATCATCATCACCATCATCATAATCATCATCAACATCTTCATCATCATTGTCATCTCTAGGTTCCTCATAAACATCTAGCCATAAGTTCCCAGTCGATGATTTTTCAAATTTGACCCTAATGTGCAAAAATTGCACACTCCCTTACTGAGCAAAACCCTAGTTTCCAAAAAGGACAAACAAGATGACACTTGGGCCATGAGACCAGAGGAGAGGGGCACTCCTAGGATTATCCCGACATCCTGAATCCAACGGAGTTGACGGTTTGTCGATTCGAGCCACGGTCGTCATTATATGGCTCGTTCCATCTTTCATCCAAAAGGACTTTAGAGACACCTGCTGGATACCTAGTGGGAGCATAGAATTCCAATCGTGCAAAAAAATCGGGCTCTGGGGAGTCCTGCAATTGTGTCTAGAAAGGTTCCAGCTCAGAACGCTAGCAATAAGTGCCTGGTCAACGATTTTGCAAATTTGACCCCAATGTGCAAAAATTGCACACTCCCTTATTGAGAAAAATCCTAGTTTCCAAAATGGACCTATAAGATGACACCTGAACCATGGGACCAGAGGAGAGGGGAACCCCTAGCACTATCCCGACGTCTTGAATCCAACAGAGTTGACGGTTTGTCGATCCGAGCCATGGTTGTCATTCTATGGCTCGTTCTGTCTTGCATCCAAAAGGCCTTCACGAACACCTGTTGGATACCTAACAGGGGCATATAATTCTAACTGTGCAATAAAACCAGGTTTTGGGGAGTCTTGCAAGTGTGTCTAGGAAGCTTCCAGCTGGGAACGCTAGTCATAAGTGCGTGGTCAACGATTTTGCAAATTTAACCCCAATGTGCAAAAATTGCACATTCCCTTATTGAGCAAAACCCTAGTTTCCAAAATGGACCTACAAGATGACACCCGTGCCATGGGATTGGTGGAGAGGGTAACCCCTAGCCCTATCTTGATGTCTTGAATCCAATGGATTCAACGGTTTGTCAATCCAAGCCACAGTCGTCATTCTATGGCTCGTTCTGTCTCGCATCCAAAAGGCCTTCAGGGACACCTGCTGGATACCTACCGGGGGCATAGAATTCCAACTGTGCAACAAAAATAGGTTTCGAGGAGCCCTGCAAGTGTGTCTAGGAAGGTTCTAGTTGGGAATGCTAGCCATAAGTGTCGATCAACGATTTTGCAAATTTGACCCCAATGTGCAAAAATTTCACACTCCCTTATTGAGCAAAACCCTAGTTTCCAAAATTGACCTCCAATATGACACTTGTGCCATGGGACCAGAGGAGAGGGGCGCCCCTAGCAATATCCCGACATCTTGAATCCAAAAAATTTGACAGTTTGTCGATCCAATCCACGGTCGTCATTCTATGCCTCATTCCATCTCACATCCAAAAGGCCTTTAGGGACACCTATTGGATACCTACTGGAGCATAGAATTCCAACCGTGCAACAAAACTTGTTTTCGAGGATTCTTGCAAGTGTGTCTAGGAAGGTTCCAGCTGGGAACACTAGCCATAAGAGCGTAGTTGATGATTTTGCAAATTTGACCCCAATGTGAAGGCCATGCAAATCTTGCTGAAGGGTTCATTTCTCGTCCGAAGGCTCCCGGGCGTGCATGGCCACTGTGGAAACATACAAAATGGAAATACGCACATGTGGGAGTGGATGGAACCCAAGTCCACTTGCTGGTTTGGGTTCCGTGCCCCCGTAGCAATTCCTCAAAGTGTCCCTGAATTGCCCTCGGGTGCCCGACGAAAATTCCCATAGCACCCAAACCATGGCTCCGATCCCGAATCGGTCGATTCCCATTGATTCAGATGGATCCGGGATGTCGGTTTTCAGCTAGGGGACGCCCCATAGTGTGCGTCAAAGTCTCAGAAATGGTGCCAATGTGCCATCTCTAGAGCCAGGGTTTTTCTCATTGAAGGCCTTTCGAACATTGCTCAAGGGGGTCATTTATCGTCCGAAGGCTCCGTGGCATGCGTGGCCACTGTGGACACATCCAAAATGGGAATACAAACATGTGGGAGCCGACAAAATCCAAGTCCGCTCGCGGGTTTGGGTTCCGTGGCCACGGAGCATTTCCTCAAAGTGTCCCCGAATGGCCATGGGGTGCCCGATGAAACTGCCCGTAGCACCCAAACCATGGCTCTGATCGTGAATCCGTCGATTTCGATGGATTTGGGGCACCGGGTTTCATCTAGCCCCCCCCACATCGTGCCTCGAAGTTGTATTGGAGAAAACTCACTATGGCTTGGGAATACCACAACATACAGATGACTACCAGAAATCTACTTAATTCTCAAAACAATGCTATTATAAATGACAATGTTAAAATAATGGAGAAATGTAACCAACCTCGATCCAACGTTTGATGTAGATCCCCATTGGATCTTTCAATCCACACACATCCAAGCACTTGTAATATGCAAATTATTCTTGACAACCAATATCTAACAAGTACATGTGATATATAAATGACATTAACATTATCAATAACAATGGTCCATAATATCTTAAGCAAATGTAACCCAATGTATAATAAATGACATTCACACCATGAATGGATGAGAATATGAGTATTTTTATTAATGAACAAGAAGAAATACAAAGTGATACGACCTCTTGTCAGCAACCAATCTGAACCAAGATCTAGATCAATCCACTTGTGCCTCCACCACTTCAATCCTCCATGAAAGGAAAACTCAAACTATCAAGGAGTTTGGAAGGTGAACATAACTGGTTCACAACTACAAGGATCAATGAGTGCAAACTCAAGATAGGGCAAAAATACACTAGAGTGACTTTACTATTCTCTTCTTTCTCCCATCCATAAGCCATATGTGCTCAATATATAGTCCTCTCAAAGGTATGTGAAAGGACTCATTGAGACGTTACTTGGGTAGATGGAGAGCCAAAGGTTACCCAATGACCGCGTTTTGGGAGTAAAAAGTAATAAAATAGTGGTTTTTACCATTTTACTTGATACCCGCGGGCTATAGGGATGCAACTTACGGGTACGCATGCTATAGTGATGCAACATGTGGGTAGGAACAAAAATAGGGTAAACTGGTATCACTGAAGGATGAAAATGGCTCTGAGTCACTGAAATGGATCCTACAGGCCAAAGAATGCTGATGCTCACAGGATGGACGATTTCTATGTAACAGATGCCCCCTAATGTGTGAGGTAAGAGACTGAAATGTGCTACAATGGCTGAAATACATTATAAAACTCAGAAGTGGAGTGATGAAGACACAAGTGGAAAGAACGGCTTACTCGTCGTAGTACAATAGTATCTCTGAATACATGTCGATATAGTACAACAATCTAATACAATGGCCATGAATAGGAAGTACATAAGTAAATATATGTCACAAGTGATCATAGCCATGATCCCTCTACAGTAAGATAAGGTCTTCTACTAAAAAGAAGACAACTGGTGCAAAAATGGAGGTACAAACTACTGAAATCTGAGAGGTGATATCTCAAATGTAAATTCAAAGTCATATGTAGCATACTGAATACCACAATCGCCTGGGGTCTTCTACACAAGTCTTCGACGGTGCAAGTCTCATCAAGTGAATAAAGGAGTTGGGGTCTAACTTGATGATACATCGTCTGATTACCGGTCATTGATGTATACCGTTAATAGACGCGAGATGACCCACCAATAATGAAAATGGGCATCAAGGCACAAAGCACAATCATCAGAGTGTGAATAAATGGGTTGAAGTCGAACACTAGGATGAATCCATCGATCAAGGGACATTGATGTATTCCCAAAACTATCGATGGAGAGAGAACCTGCCACTAATGACTGCAAGCCTCAAGGTACTCAACCGAACTCTAAGCCTCAAGTCCCGGAATAAATGAGTTGAAGTCGACGGAACGAGACCCTCTGGAAGGAGGGCATCAAGGCATCCCCCATCAACCAGCACGAGGTACCAGCAATGCTGAAAGATTTGGAAGATCTCAGGTGAAACGAACTGACTCAATAAGGATGACCGACATGCAATAGTCAATATATCTGAGGAGTGGCTGACACTGGTTTCAATACTTCCTTTGAACAAGAGCATGAGCAGATGGATAGACTCAGGCAGCATAGACTTGACATAAACTGTGCAATGTAGGAGGCATTACAGAGGGCTCCATAATGATTGGAAGCTTAACCAATCGGTGGAGAAAACTGAGAAACAAGTACAGCTCCTAAGGCCCAACTATAGTCCCGACTCATAATGTACGGAGTGGAATGAATGCTCTGTTCAAAGGCAACACAACAGCTACCAACAAGAAATAGTGACCATAATCTCGTCCGGCTTTTTGGAATATTTGATTTTTTTTGTCTTTTTCATATTTGGGAAAAGCTTGAAAGAGAATAAAATTTCTTATAGTACAACAAGTGAGGGAACGAGTGTCAAATAACTAGCAGACTAGTCCCAAGCAGTGGAACATACCTATGCTCAATGCAAGGAAGTGCGTGCAGGGTGTGGACACTCGTGGGTGTGTTCCCTCGGGGTCAAAGGGTCATCAAATTGTGAAGGGCAAATATATAAGCTTTGCAGGGCTCGACAGGGAAAGTGTGCAAGCACCAGGCTTACAATTGAGTAAGCGGGAGCCGGCACAAGGCTTAAGCGGCAAGAAGGATGATGCAATGCAATCACAACATCATATAACTGAGGGGAGTCCTTAAGGGAGATGACCAGCACAAGACAAAGTAGAGTATGAGTCTTCATCGCAATGTCATGGCGTGACTACAAAGGACTCCCAATCCTGAGGACAAACAATGGCATGGGCACCAAAAGCATAATGGGATTCTAACTAGGGTACCCATGTTCGGCAAAGCCCTACTGCCACATGACAACACTTCTATAATAGTGTGAAGGTTCCGTGTCAGTCACGAAGCGGGGTCGCACCTAGGGTTTATGAAAAGTGGTCAAAGGTCAAATGCTTAATGCATGTGAAAATGGCATCTAACCTCTATGCCAGGTGTGAAATGTACCTGGCGTAGGTGTGAAATGGATCAGAACAACTCTCGCCGAGGAAATCTATTGAAAAAACACTACTCCATGACATGATATTAGTTCATAATGGCCCAAAATGGAAAAACTATAGAAAAGTGGGTCCAGAAAATTATAAATAGTAAATAATTTTCAATTCATTTGCACTATTCACCATTTTGGAGTTAAGTGGTAAGTTTGCACCTGAAACTTCAAGCACCGATCATGGGAGCTACGAGCAACCGTTTAGCGAACCATCCGGAGCAGGTTAGTGGTCACTGCCATACCTTTCATTTAAGTGTTTTTATTTCAATTTTGGTTAGTGGGATTTTTTGTTTGGCCAAGCCCTAAATGGCTTCGGTGCTACCCGTGGTCTATAAGTGTGCGGGTCGCGGGTAGGGCATGAAATGTGTAGTCAAAAAACTGACTGCCTGTGTGTACCCGCAACTGTCTACAATCTAGCCCACAGATACGGCCGTGAAGAAGTTTTTAAACATGATATTGACTAAAAATTTCTTGCTTTGCACTCCAGGATGGTTCTAGAGTGGAGGGAGAGAGAGCATGACCAGGTAGATGAGGCCGTGTGCAACAATTTGCAAGCACAACAAGCATTGCAAGCATGTGGCTTATATAAATACTAGAGTCTTGGGGGCTTAAGGGCCCAAAACCTACTACTCTGTCATTTGATCAACTATTGGGATGTGGATGCTCAACACTTCAGCCTCAATGGGAAAACATGGACACTGGAAGTGGAGGATATATATTTCATTACCAGTTTGTCTCGTAGAGGGGAAGTGGCTAGTCTTTGGTCACAGACCAAGGGTGGTGGGATCACTATGCAAGACTACATAGTACGGTATTGTCCCACCAACACACGACCAGTGGGAAGTCAAGTGCCAGTCAACCTCATAATGGATCTAAGTACAAAGATCATTGTGGCAACTATGGTGCGGATCACAGGATCCAAAGCACTACATTAGGCATCCAGACCAGTGATGTTCTACGCATCACAATGCTTGCAGCCTACTATATTTGACTGGTGTACTACTCTACTGGTGTCTATGAAGACACAACTGACGGAATGCAAAGAGGGGAAGGCCAAAAACTTTGGGTATGGTAGCATCCTCTGCAGTTTCTTCTTTGAGAGAGTTCCATGACTTAGCCCTAGGGTGGATGTCTCTCCTCACAGTCTCTGAGATCTAGCCCTAACCCGGTGGGCTGAGATACTGACATGACAGGGTGGTGGCCATCTGGCATCACCATATACTGAGGAGTTCTTCCATTGGTGGAACCGGCAGGTGATCGCTAAAGAGGACTATCCCTATGCGGGGATAGACTTCAGACAAGACCGTGACATGCCGCTCCCACCAGGCGTAGCTTTCGGAGACATCGGTGAGTACTCTTTTGGTTTTGTGTTTTTTAAATTTTTATGGATTTTTTTATTATAGTTGAAATGCAAAAAATATTTTTGGTCGTAATGTCATGTGCTAATGGGTGACTGTTTGCTCGCAGACAAAGGCCCAGTGAGACCCGAGAGCTTCCCGAGACATGGTCGTTGGGGTAGAGATGAGGTGGCAGCAGATGCCGCAGCAGGGCACACACTCCAGACGTTGCAGTGCAACGTATCACGGATGTTTGCTCGAGTTCCACTAATAGAGGTGGCCCGACTACCTGAGGGCATGCAGCGCCAAGTAGTGGGTGTTCTCTGGGAGTGGGTACGATTGCTACAACGGATGGCCAACGCTGCACAGTACTAGTATGAGACACATCCCGTTGAGGTGGCAGCTAGACCTCCTCGGAGGGAATAGATATCCCAAGGTCTCATCATTTTTTGTATCGATATGTATACTTTTGAGGGATACGGGCTCTAGTCTTGTATGACACTACCATTTTTGGACATATTTATATATATACAACTTTGGTTTTCAGTTCTACTATGTGTGTGTATGGTACAAATGTATGAATGTCTTTGTATTTATGTGCTTCATGATGAATGTGACAAATGCCAATCTAATACATAGTTAGCGTATGCATCAGATATATAATTATGACTTCTCGGAATGTGAATATCTATAATCGAAACAAAATGTCTCTCCAAGAGTCATACCTTAAGGAATATCCGTAGTAATGTAGGGTCTCGTACATGGTACTGCCCATTCAGCTGAGACACAACTAGTTGTGAATCCAGGTGGACTTCTAAAGACTGGATACCATGTGAAATGGCATCCCAAAGTAGCTCAACAATGGCACTATACTCAGCCACATTGTTAGATGTAGGACCGAGACAAGCACCTCCTGAGGATACAACTAGATGGTCAGGTGAAAAGATAACCTAGGCAACAGAAGCAAGCTGTTGCGTATGTCAGCTAGCACCATCCGCGAAACCTAAGAATGTAGGACATCCCGCTGACATCTGTCAATCAAACAGAGGCTAATCAGCAAACCCGACAACTGAAAAGGCAACCTAGACTATGTACAGAAAAACTATACAATAGTGTACCAAAGTATCAGCCCGAACCAAACGTTCAAGCGTAATACCGCTTGTGGTAGAGCCCATTTCTAGGCTCCTTCAAGACAAATCCCTCGTAATCTTCTAACTGATAATCTCCTTTTTCAAGGACATGCCTCACAATGTAAGGACCGTGCCACATGGGATTGAACTTGCCTGCCCCCAGGGGTTCTTTAGCTTGGTTATACAAGAGTACCAAGTCACCTTTAGCATATTGTCAGGGACGGACATACCTATCATATTGAACCTTGACACGACACTTGTTAACATCAATGGCCACAGCAGCATCTCAACGGTGTTCGTCAAGTTGCTCGAGGTGTACGAAATGTTGCTCAATCTCTGTTGTATCAGGGAGGAGCTCTATGGCTAGCTTGAGTGAAGGGATCTCGCATTCAATCGGTAAAAGTGACTCCACACCATGAACTAACTAGAATGGTGAGAACCCGGTGGCAGTCTTAATTGCGGTTCGATATGCCCACAAAGCAGGATATAACATGATATGACAATTGGTCTTGCTTTGTTGGATGGTACATTGGAGAATGGTCTTCAAAGACTTATTTACTGCTTCAACCTGACCATTCGCTTGAGGATAGTAGGAAGACAAGTGTTCCTGAAGAAACCCAAGCTTGACAGACAAATCCTCCATCATCTTATTTTGAAAGTGACTACCATGGTCAGTGACAATCTCTTTCGGGATACCGAATCGAGTGATAATATGGTTGAACACGAAATGGGATGCAGTAGCACCATCAGCTTTAATGGTAGGCATGGCATCAGCCCATTTGGAAAAATAATCCACAGCCACAATAATATGATAATGGCCCCCAGCCGAAGTTGGTTTTCAATCCATGAAATCTACCCCCCACTTAGCGAAGGGACCGACAGTGACGACCGGATGGAGGGGCACTGGATGCGAGTGTATGTTCCAAGAAAACACCTGGCAAGGGTGACATCTCTTCACAGTGTTAATACAATCTTTAAAGATAGTAGGCCAAAAATAACCCGCTCGCATAATACGCTGGGCTATAGAAAGCCCGGATAAGTGACCGCTACACACCCCCACATGGCAATCATTAAGTACCCATTCTGCTTCTTCATGAGTCAAGCAACGATGGAGAATGGAATCCTTTCCTCGGTGATACAAAGTGTCACCGAAGATAGTATAATATTTAGCATGATGTCTCACACGCCGTCGCTTGTCTCGTGAATAATGTGGAGGAAACTTCAAAGTTTGGAGATATCTAATGACACCCCCATACCAAGGGTCCTCGGTCGAGATAAGAAATAAGTGTTCATCCACAAAGGAATCTTCATGAATGACATCCTCATCAAGCCATTGAAGGTCCAACATAAGCTCAGCGAACACCAATGATTTCCCCGATTTTGCAGAAGCAAACTCAAGATCAAATTCCTGAAGGATCACAATCCATTTATTATACTTACCCCCGATAAGGTGTCGTGATAACACAAACTGAAATGGATTGATATGAGCTACAACAGTGGTTGTTCGAAGCAAAATGTAATGCCGTAACCGTTGGACTACGTGAACAGTCGCAAGTGCCAACTTTTCTATGTGGGTGTACCTTAGTTCAGCGTCTACTAAATTTTGACTAAGATAATAGATAACATGCTCGACAAGCGCATTATCTATCTGAACCAAGACCATGCGAATAGTCTCTTGAGACGCGGCCACATAAAGAATGAAATCTCATGTAAAGTCTGGCAGACTAAGCACAGGGGCCGATACCAAAGCTTTCTTAATGGCATCGAAAGACTATTGGGCTCACTCATCCCAGATAAAAGGTGTGTCTTTCTTCAATATGCATGCGAAACCTTTAGTAATACTGGCATAGTTAGCTATAAACCGATGCAGAAAAGTAGCTCTCCCTTGGAGGCTCTGAAGTTGAAACAGATTACGCGGAGGAGGCAACTGAAGTATTGCCTCAACTTTGAGAGGATCGACTCTAATACCCTCCTTTGAAACTATGATTCCTAGAAGGCGACCAGTCCTAACAGTGAAGATGCATTTGTTCGAATTCAATCAAATTTTGTAGTGGATACATCGTTCGAGAATCATACGGAGGTGCTTGGGGTGGTCCACTCTCTTGCAAGAATGGCCAGCAAGATCATCCAAGAGAACTTCCATAATCTTCTTAAGATCGTGAAAGGCATAGGTCATGGCTCGCTGAAAAGTGGCTACGGCGTTCTTGAGGCCGAAGGGCATTTTTCAGTACGCAAAAGTTCCCCATGGACAAATAAATGCCATTTTATGTTGGTCCATGGGTTTGATTTGAATCTGATTATAACCCAAGAATCCGTCCATGAATGAAAAAATCTCACTTCCCACACAAGCATCCAATATTTGATCAATGAATGGCATGGGGAAGTTGTCTTTCGGACATGCACAGTTCAAATCTCTGAAATTAGTGCATACACGGATTGTTCCCTACTTCTTATCCATAGGAACGGGGTTTGACACCCATTCGGTGAGGGGAATGGGGTAGATGAAACTAGCTTTGAGCAGTTTCTCCACCTCTGCCTTAATAGCAGCTGCCTTCCTAGCGTTCATAGAACGTAAGCGTTGTCGAACCGGTTTAGCATCGGGATACATTTTAATCTCATGTTCAACAATGCGGGGGTCTATTCCTGGCATCTCCTCATATGACCAGGCGAAAGCTTTTCGAAGTTCGGTAAACACATCAGTGTAAATAGCAATCTCCTCAGGAGTGCAATCGGCAGTGACGTAAACATTCTCAATCTTTTCGGGAGTCCGAGAGATGTTGATTGAAGTGGTTGGGGAAATATTGGCCATATTCCCCTCGAAGAAAACATCATGTGACTGCAAAAGAGCCACAGGGTGACCAACCATCTCAACTAGAGTCATCCTAAACTCCTCCTGCTCAATGAGCTCAAGGTTGGGAAGGAAATAAGATCGATGGTGCATATCTTCCCAAGGCCTCTCACTACCACACCTGGCTTCGAGGATAGCTTCATACGATGGTAATGTATCATCGAGGCAATCATGAGAGAAAGATGAGTTGGCTGCCAAAACTAGCAGCGTAATGGGATCTTCTTCAACTATCTGGGAAGAAGAGAGATCTGAATATGCAGTGGTTTGTTGGATGTGATCATAAGTGAGCTCCGCTACAAATAAAGGCATAGACATCCCGATGTGCGCAATGTCTCCAGACATAGAATCCGTGGATGGAAAAATCCATGGATCACCACAATAGGAAGTACAAAATGGCATACTGTTCGAAGGAGGAGGTGCATTGTCGGAAATGGTTCCAATAAAATTCACAGGTGCAGAATGGTTAAAAGTTCCCATCAATGAGGGGTACATTCCAACACCTATGTTCTCAGTTGCCGACTGAGAATCATAAATTTGCGGGACTACTGATCCCGTGGATGCTGTGGAAGGAGTGCCAACATAATCCATCTCATCGATCATCACAATCTTGCCTTCATGGGGAAAGCAAATAACTCGAAATACAGTAGATGCAACAACCTTCATAGCATACATCCAGTTTCGACCCAGTAAAAGGTTGTAGTCGATGGGCACATCAACCACTTCGACTTCAATAGGCACGGAATTACCTCCCAAGGAGACAACAAGGGAAGGGATAATTCCATGCGGCGTAAAAGATCTACCGTCGAATGCAGTGAGTGTAGTTCTAGATGCGAGTAGAGGAGGAGAGCCAAGAGATTTCCAACAAGTTAACGACATTACTGACGCGGAAACACCTTCACCAACCATAGTATGTTTGACGAAGCTCTTAAGGAAAACCACCTGGATTTGAAAAGCCACGTGGTAAGGCAAGCGAGGTTGGACATCAGTAGCATCGAACTTGATAACACTAGCATTTCCCCCATACTGAACTCCTAATGCACTCAAAAGGGCATGCTTCTGAGAAGGACAAGCTTGCAAAACTTCAAGAGCCAACATGGCACATGAAGTTTGGCCCAAATATTCGACGATGGAGTAGTTCTACGAAGCTCGAGCATTAGGATTATGTGTGGAGCGCTTGAGAACACCTTTTGGTATCCGCGGCATAATAAAAGGCTTCTCGATATGCAAGGAATTATCAGGAGGAGGGGGAGGCTCATTCCCCAAATTCAGTTGTGGTGCACCATAATCACGTTGACGAGTAGCAACATAAACCTCTGACTGAACCATATTCACACATCCATAACCACTAGTATTGGAAGAAGACGTCATTTCATTAGTACCATAACCAGTGGTGGGAGCATGTGAAGCCATGTTTTGGTGATGAGGTAGGGGATCCTTCAGCACATCTGGGCTCCGTGCCAAATGCTTCGATGCTTCTTCAATACGAGGACATAAGTGAGTAAGATGATCCTCCCCACAAAGCTTGCAAGGGAATTTCACCTTACGCCTAGGTTTACGATCCTCTCCATCATTACCACCTTCCTGAGGAGGGTTGGCATTCTCTTTACGAGGAGTATTACGATTGCTATTGTTGTTACTTCCATTGTTCCCACCCCTACGATTATTTCTCCCCTTTTTCTTACCACCAGGCTGCTAGTTACCCAACGGTTTTGTTGATTGCACATTGTGTACATCAGACGACGGAGTGGAAGTGGACAAGGTGTGATCCTGTCCGGGAGCAGACTGGTTTAGCGACAAATTTTGCATTTTATTAGCTACCAAGTCTATAGGGTGAGTGCATGCGGACCCCACGATTCCATCGGCATGTGGTCCAGGAACTGATGTGGGCTCATGTCTTGTTCTCAGTGCGTCAGGAATAATGTCATACAAAATGCTAGACTGAGAATAAAGTAGATCTAACTGCTGGACTTTCAAGATAGCTTGTTCCGTAGTCACAATGTCGGACATCGAAACATCGTTAGCAATGTATGGGAGTAAATACTTAAGGAACCATTCCAACAGGAACTCTGGAGGAATGTTGGCTTTCACTAATCTCTTCCGCCAATGCCACTCTTGAACGTGGTTAGAAATATGTGTGGCCTTATTCTGATGGAAGGTGGACAACAAATCAGTACCAGTATCATAACGAACTGGAAACTAGAAATGGTCTAAAAAAACCAAAGCAATCTTGTTGAATCCCCTATAGGTTTTTTCGGGCAACTCAACATACCACTTCACGGTTGCCCCCGTGAGGGTGCATTGAAATAGTCGTAATCGAATGGAATCATGATTCAAAGAGTTGGAGGAGCACCAAAGGTGAAATGTCGTGACATGATCTCCTGGGTCCTCACCGCCTTTCCCTTCAAACTTTGGAATGTCCAAAGGGAGCTTGGTAGGGACCGGGGTCCAAGTAGGGTCGTGACACACCTGATCATTCGTGAGCTTCAAAAGATCTGGGAGATTCAAGCGTGCAAGGAATGGGAGCTGTGGCTAGAATGCTTGATTATAAGCCCCCATAAAAGGTTGGTTAAACAGAACTATGTTGTAAGATGGACCAAAAGCTTGACCATGAGGGTTAAACTGCTAATAATGAGGACTTGACGGCCCGTAAGCTTTCCCATGGCCATAAGATGGATAACCTCTCCTTGCCTGACCCATTTGAGAGTAAGCAGGTATATGTGCATTTTGAGCACCATATTGGGGTGGTGGGTGATACTGGTGGCCAGTACCGACTGTGTTGTACTAAGGGTTGCCACCATGGGTATGGGGCATGTATATACTATTCATAGTGGGAACCATGTTGTATTGACCGTAATGGTATGGTATTTTCCCACCCCCAATATTAGGATTAGCTTGAGGAGTCATGTGATGACCATAAGCATGAGAAGTATTCCCAGGTCCAATATGGGTGTGACCAGTAGTAGGGTTGGTGGTGTGATGTCCATGTGGATAGGAAATATTCCCACCCCCTACATTACTATTACTATCGGCGGCAGTGGACGCAAAAGTATGCGGTGTGTCCACTCCCGTGGTTGGGAAGAACGGTATCATTCGCAAAAGCAGTCCTGGGTTGACGAGTAGGGACATGTGTATTAGGTGGTGGATGGCGAGTCGTGTTTCGAACAACATTCCGACTAGGCTGGGTATTCCTAGGAGATGGTCGCGTTCGAACATTAGCATGGTTAGGAATCTAACCAGTCCCCATAATATGTGAGTGGGTGGACAACGTAGTGCCCCCAGCTAGGGTAGTGCCCCCAGTGGGTATAGTATGGCTAACACTTTGACTAGTGCCAGCATGAGTACCAACCATAGTGGAAGGTTCAATAGTATTATGACTAGGCATACCAAAAGAGAGTGTGGTGGGGTTGACCATAGGGCTGGAATCATCATGAATCTTAGGCCTCCTATATCTAAAATCGCGTGGAAACAAAGGAACGAAAGGCTTGTCCTGTTCTTCCTCCTCGGGTAAGTCGGGCATCCCGTAAAGATAATTATCCAGATTCGAAGGATCAAACGGATCCTGGTCAAGTGGATTAGGCCAAATAGAACCAGGTTGACTCTCAGGTGGATCACCTCCCCAATCCTCACGAGGAGTCTGGGGATTGGAAGTATGTTCAACTCTACCCGAAGGAGTAGAAAGGTCTTGCCCGATATCGGGATGTGTAGCCATGTAGTCCTCAATGTAAGTCTTCTAAGAATCCGAACACTCAAAGGGAGCCCTCCGACGTCCTCTAGCAATACAATGTGTAACCTCGAGTGGCTCTAAACCAGCCAAACGATGGGATAGGTGGAGAGTAGGGATCCACACCACGTTCTCTCCGGAGAGAGACACAGCGTCTCCTAAATGCCAACTATCGATCAAAAATAGTAAATCAAAAGCACACACCTAGAGAAACTACAGCCAAGAGCAGACAAACAGAGTGGCTAAATGAGCTCTCGACACTAGAGCTGGTATGTCTCGCCTAGGAGAGGCTTGAGACTCCCAAACTATAGCCGGAGGTAACAGAATCAGTTATAGAGACACCTAAGCTTCACTATGTCGATAGGGTAAAGTCCACTACACGAACACAACTGTGTTGTCCAATCCTTATCTGACTCAGGACATAAACAACATAACCACTACAAGTACCCTATGCAGTACCTAGGTAAGGCAACTATGTTTACCGCAATATAACCAATGCTCAGGGGGACAGTCGCAGGTGGGACCCTTTGTATGGGAAGGGTAGCTAATCCCGAAGCACAAGAGGACGAACCTCCGGTACCCCCAGATACGAACAAATCCTGGATATATCTCCCACGTTCAACCGGTATTAGAGGGATATCTCCTCAACCAACCTCCCGTGACCTCGTGCTTAACTCTGGATTGAGTAGAGCTTTCCTGAGAACACCGATCTATACCATGGATTCCTCCACTCCCTGGTCAGACACCTAATGTTTCGTTCAGTAGTCTTGGATTGTTAACTCACAATGATCTATTCCAAGCCTCTAAACCTATGCCAGTTGGTGTACCCTATAAATAAAATAAGTCTAATCAATTTTATGATTAAGCGTTAATTTTAGTGGTTGTGATTACTCAAGGGATATGGTCATGAAACTAGTGATGTGTAGACTTAATAGTATGCAACATCGCCCAATCCTAGACTCATCTATCCAATAAAACAATGTCACTACTATGCAAAATGAACCAACAATTCCGAAATAAATATGCAAACTTTTATCTTTTCAATGCACAAGCAAAACCTAAAAGGAAGGAAGCAAGCACTCAATGCAAAATGCAGTACATGGAAATAAAATATTTTTGTATCTTCTCTTATAAACAGAAAGGAAAATGCAAAAAACTAAATGAATATTTTTGTATTTTTTCAATATATATGGATTGAAAAAATGCAAGCAAAATCCTACTATTCAGTCACTGAAGTGCCAAGAAGATCACTAAGACAACCCAGCAGATCCTAAATAGCAAGACTCGGCCAAAAGAAAGAGCTCAAAAGGAAGAAACCAAGAGGCTAAAACCAAAGATTGGTAAAAAAACCAAGAAGGCTCAACCAAGAGAAACGAAGAGATCTGGTCACAACCAAGGCATGAAACAGTCAAGAAAGAGGCCAACAAAGACTCAGGAACCAACCAAACTCACCCAGCAACAACCAATAGCCATAAACCAACAAAAGCCGGAGTTACACGCTACTGTCGAAGGAATACCTGCGGGTACCCATGAGCAGTAGTATAAACAGAGGTGGGTATACGCGGGCAGAACTAAGCCAGCCCGCGGGTGAGGAAAAGCAAATGGTCAAATCAAGAGTCCAGAGGCTCAGACAAAGCAAGTTTTCGACAATCTATCTTAATGGCCAATCAGTGACACAGAGCTTCGATAAATAGCAACTCTAATTATGGATTAATGCTCAAAATTTTTTCCAAACATGGATGTTTTCCCCAGCGGAGTCGCCATTTCTGTATTGGAGAAAACTCACTATGGCTTGGGAATACCACAATAGACAGATGACTACCAGAAATCTACTCAATTCTCAAAACAATGCTATTATAAATGACAATGTTAAAAGAATGGAGAAATGTAACCAACCACGAATCAATGTTTGATGTAGATCCCCGTTGGAGCTTTCAATCTGTGCACATCCAAGCACTTGTAATCTGCAAATTAGTCTTGACAACCAATATCTAACAAGTACATGTGATATATAAATGACATTAACATTATCAATAACAAAGGTCCATAATATCATAAGGAAATGTAACCCAATGTATAATAAATGACATTCACACCATGAATGGACGAGAATGTGAGTATTTCTATTAATGAACAAGAAGAAGTACAAAGTGATACGACCTCTTACTGGTAACCAATCTGAACCAAGCTATAGATCAATCCACTTGTGCCTCCACCACTTCAATCCTCCATGAAGGCAAACTCAAACTAGCAAGGAGTTTGGAAGGTGAACATAACTGGTTCACAACTACAAGGATCAATGAGTGCAGACTCAAGATAGGGCAAAAATCCACTAGAGTGCCTTTACTATTCTCTTCTTCCTCCCATCCATAAGCCATATGTGCTCAATATGTAGTCCTCTCAAAGGTTGGTGAAAGGACTCATCGAGACGTTACTTGGGTAGATGGAGAGCCAAAGGTCACCCAATGATTGCTTTTTGGGAGTAAAAAGTAATAAAATAGTGGTTTTTACCATTTTACTTGATACCCACGGGCTATAGGGATGCAACTCGCAGGTACGCATGCTATAGTGATGCAACATGCGGGTAGGAACAAAAATAGGGTAAACTGGTATCACTGAAGGATGAAAATAGATCTGAGTCACTGAAATGGATCCTACAGGCCAAAGAATGTTGATGCTCATAGGGTGGAAGATTTGTGTGTAACTGAAGTCTAGGAAATGGTGCCAATGTGCCATCTTCGAAGCTAGTTTTTTGCTCAATGAAGGAGCTAGGGTTCACTGAGCAAAACCCTATCTTTGGAGATGGCACAATAACACCGTTTATGGGGGTTGGAGGCACGTTGTGGGGGGGGGGGCTAGCTGAAAAATGGAATCCCGGATCCACTGGAATTGACGGATTCGTGACTGAAGCCACGGTTTGGGTGTTGCGGGCATCTTGGTCTGGCACCCCGAGGCCATTCAAGGACACTTTGAGGAATTGCTCCAGGGCCACGGAACCCAAATCGATGAACGAACATGGATTTTGTCGGCTCCCATAGGTGCATATTGCCATTGTGGATGTGTCCATGGTGGCCATGAATGCGTGGGATCCTTCGAACGAGAAATGCCCCCCTTGAGTGAATTTGGAATGGTCCTAACTGAGCAAAACCCTAGCTTTGGAGATGACACATTGGTACCATTTTCGAGGGTTGGTCGCATGGTGTGGGGGGGGGCCTAGCTGAAACCCAGCATCTCGGATCCATTGGAATCGATGGATTCATGATCGGAACCACGGTTTGGGTGTTGTGGGCATCTTGGTCTGACACCCTGGGGCCATTCAGGGACACTTTGAGGAATTGCTCCGGGGCCACAAAACCCAAATCAGCGATCGGACTTGGATTTCGTCTACTCCTAGAGGTGTGTATGGCCATTGTGGATGTTTCCATGGTGGCAACGCACGCCTGGGAGCCTTCGGACGAGAAATTCCCCCCTTGAGCAAATTTCGAATGGCCCTCACTGAGCAAACCCCTAGCTCAAGAGATGGAACATTGGCACTGTTTTCAGGGGTTGGTGGCATGCTATGGGGGGGGCCCTAGCTGAAACCCGGCATCCCAGATCCACCAAAATCGAGGGATTCACGATTGGAGCATGAAATTTCTTAGAACCACATGCCAAAATTTTTTGACAACATGTCCTATACCTGTTGGTTTGTGCTGCTCCGTGGTTTGATCTGAAATTTTTGTAGATCACCATCGAACTATGGATTTTGCATCCCAAATATGATAATCTATCATGTACCTCATCTCCTCCCTTCGTAGGGAAGTTTTGAGACATTCTCCAACCCCATCATGCTCCCCCTTTCCATGCCTGATCTCAAAATAGTTCCATATATGTAGCACATCATAAGTCTTGTCCAAAATACTCAACCTCTGGAATACACATGCATTTTTGAACTAGCCTGCACAACCATCTGACCATATCCAATGCCAATCGATCTGTATACCTCTCTCCTTCATCTGATCATAGAAAATTATGAAGCAATGTTGCACATAATGCAGGTCGTGGCACCTGTCATCACTGATGTAGAAGTTGGTCACTTTCAATATCATCCTCATGTCATTGCTGCTCTCTGGCGCATGCCTATACATGATATGGACCATTATGCTAACTTGGTTTGAATGGTAGTATTGACTTTGAATCTCATTCTGTGGTTCCATGCTATAGTTTTCAACAAAGTCCACAAGCGACAATATTGTGCCACTGGAAAAGGTGTCCCTGCACTGTCTGTACTGTTCATCCCACCATCGTGCTACATGGACATGTTGTACATACTGCTCGATCTTTTGGTAGAATTCCTTCACTAAATCACAAATTTGTACTTGGTGCCACAAAACCAAGGGCATTAATACAACGTGACATTTGCAATCTGAATATATATGTACAAATTCAACATGTACAATATGAATGTATGCAAACTTAGATTACCTGTGACTTTACCAATGCAATGTTTTTGCTTTCCTTCGAACTATCTACTTGATATGTTAAGTACTTGAAGTTATGCATTTCTAATGACATCCTCCCAAATTCGCGCTCCTCGGTTGCGTGGATGCAGCGGCTCAATAATGCAAATCCACTGCAACTGGAACATGTCCCATATAAACATGATCTTTTATAATATTTTTGCCCTTCAGGTATTGGACACATTATGCTATGCATAAATTCTATGGATGCATTAGGTGGTTGTAATGATGGGCAATCCTGCACAATGTTAGTATGCAAATCACAAAATATATGTCTATATGTATCATAATAGTACTCAAATTCTACATGGTATATAAAACAACATGTATTGCGATCAATGCAAATTCTAACATAGGAGGGTTTGCATTTTTCAAAGGACCTTTGGCCCAAGTTCAATTCGGTGTGCTCATTCTTGAACTTCTCATAGAGTTGTGTTTGTGTCGTGTCAAGGAAGTGATTGACATGGGTTTCACCCCCCCTAACATCTTTTCTCAACTTAAAAACATCTCTTTGATTTGATGACGATCTCATGTTATCATGCCAAAACTTTTGCACTAGTTCTTTAACAGCATCAATGAGCTTCATTTTTTAACGAGGTAACCTACCAACAAAGGCCCAACAATCTTTTTGGCTGGGGGTCTCAAGTTTTTCTGTAATGGTAGAATAATTTTGAAGAGTCTTTCCATCTACTTTAAATATCTTACATGTGTGTGATAGTAGGCGATGTTGCCTTCTGGATTTGTCTACAATCGATTCCAACAGTACACGACGGGTTGCATTAAAATATTTTGTAAAGTTTTTCCAATCAAATTAAATGCAGATTGAAGATTTCTAACAACGTGATTGTTGGCCTCTAAAATTCTAACTACCTTTATGCCAAAAATTCTCCTAACATGAACTAGACAATGTGATTTTAACAAAGAAAGAAACAATTGACATTTTGCTGCATAAGTTTTGGATTCAAAAAATTCTTTGATTATCTTGCTACAATGGAAATCAATAGTGCGTTTGGGCAGCTTACCTTCAAGTCTTGAAAATGAACTTTCGTCCACATGAATACGTCTGGGAGTTCTTCATCGTCCGCTTGATAGTCGAGGCAAGGGAGTCGGCAAGGAAGTACGAGTCTTGTCAGCAGTTTGTTGTGGCCCTTCGTTCACAAATTGGTCCTACAAGGGAGTGTGTTCGCCATGTGTGTGCTCTTCTTGGGGAGGTTGCCAACTAAGAACTTGTTCAACTTCGATCCCTTCATAATCGACATTAGGCAAGATTTGACTGGCTTCAACCACTTCGTCATTACATGTTAATGGATCTAAGGAACTAACATTTTTATTTCTATGGTTTTCCATGTACAACCTGGCATTTTCTCTTATCTCATGGGCCTTTTTAGGGGGCAACTCCCTCCTTCTAGACTTTCTTTTATTATTATGTCTGTTGCCCATATTCAATGCATTTAAAAAAACAAAAAAAAATATCACCCCTGCAACAATGAACAACAAATAAGATATTAAAACTCAATGTGCATGATTATTAAAGCTCGATGTAGCAATTGATTATGGACAACAACATCTAGTGAGAATGTTTTCATATAATCTTAAAAGCTATTGAGAATGCCCTAGATATAACTACAACAACACCTCTAGAAACTCAGTGGGATGGTATTGGATGGTGATATGGGATGTTAGTAGGAGCAAATTCCCTACAAGGGAGAAGCTCCTACTCACTTCATTTTCATGTTATGTATGAGGGAAAATAGCCCCAAAAGATTAAGAGTTTTCAATCCTTTAGGTGTTTGTGTGAGTTGTTGTAGTGAAACCATGAGGAATTCAACAAATGTTTGTGTACTAGATGGAGGAATGTGATTATGAAATGTTATTGGTGGTGATGCAAGTAATTTTTTTTTATTATCTTCATGAAAGGTTGAAAGCATTGCTTGGTGCATGTTGTAGGTTTTTTTCGGTAAGATGTTTTTATTGTCTATGTTGAATATTAAGAAGACTAAAATAGATCTATCATACAATTCATGAGGAAAAACTAAAATAGATGCCATTCAAACAAGTGAACGAAGACTAAAATACATTTAAAAAGTTAAAATTGTCACCATACCTCAAGGATTATGATTGCTCTTTGCTTCAAATGTAAAATGCTCTTTTGATGTGTCCACTATATGTAAGAAGAGTTCGTGTGTGTCCAAGTAGCATGAGAATTCAATCCAAGGAGCAAAATAGAGTCCAATTATTGTGTATTCACTCAAATGATCCAAATAGATCCCAAGAGGTGTGTATTCAATCCAAACAACCAAATAGAGCCCCAAATGTTGTGTATTCTATCCAAATGGTGTGTGAATTCAATCTAAAATGTAAATGGTTGTTGGACTATTCGTGAAAATAGTGAACAAAACGTGATGAATCAGAGAAAAAATGTGGGAGAAGAGCGCAGGTGATTTTCTAAATTTAATGTTTAGCAAGAGCATGTGCGCGTCACGTTGCTAGCACATGCACATCCCTGCTGAATGTTGTGTAGTTTGGTGGGTAACGTTCACTTCATTTATTACCCAACAAATCTAAATGTGTTGGTTTATTCCTAGAGCCCCTCCCCCATAAAGGCCTTTAGGCCCTCTTCTAACGCATAATCCCTAAGTGCATTTAAGTGCTTCTAGGTGTTTAGGGGTTTTGGGGTTAGGGTTATAAGGATTGTAGGTTATGAGTCAAAGGTTATACGGATTAGAGGCAAGTTATGGGGTTTAATGTTACATAAAAATAAAACTCTACCAATATTTAACTGTGAATTATGATTTCTTCAAATTATACGATGATGATGATGAAGATGAAGATGATGGTGATGAAGATGATGATGATGATGATGATGTTGATGATGATGATGATGGAGACCATGATGATTGTGACCATGATCATATGATGATGATGATGATGATTATGATGATGCTGATGATGACAATGATGATGAAGATGATGATGATGATGACTAATGGATATGATGATGATGATGATGATGATGATGACTAATGGAGATGATGATGATGATGATGACGATGACGATTATGATGATGATGATGAATATTATGATGAATATGAAGCACATCATCCTCATCATCATCATCATATTCATCATCATCAAAAACATGATTATCATCATCATCTTCACCATCATCATCATCCTCATCATTGTGATGACGAGGATGATGATGATGATAATGATATGATGATGATGATGATGATGATGATGGATGATGATGAATATGAGTATGATGATGAATATTATGACGATGATGACGAATATGATGATGATAATCATCATCATCATCTTCATCACCATCATCATATTCGTCATTATCAACATCATCATCGTCGTCGACATCATCATCATCATCATCATCATCAACATCTTCGTCATCATCTTCATCATCAACATCATCATCATCATCATCATCATTTTCATTTGTCATCATCATCATCATCATCATCATCATCGTCATCATCATCATCATCATATGATCATGGTCATGATCATCATTGTCTTCGTCATCATAATCATCATCTTCATCATCCTCATCATACTCATCATTAGCATCTTCCTCATCATCACCATCATCATTGAAATCTTCGTCATCATCTTCGTATCATCATCATCGTCATCATATTCATCATTGATGATGATGATGATGATGATGATGATAACGATGATGAAGATGTTATTGATGATGATGATGATGAGGAAGAGGGTGATGATGATGATGATGACGATGATGATGACGATGATGACGATGATGATGATGACGATGATGATGATGATTATGTTGATGATGAAGATAATGACAAATATGCAGCACATCATCCTCATCATCATCATCATCTTGATCATCATCATCATCATCTTCATCGTCGTCATCATCATCTTCGTCATGATGATGAGGATGATGATGATGATGATGATGAATATGATGAAGATGATGTTGATGATGAGTACAATGATGAATATGGTGATGATGATGATGACAAAGATGATGATGATGATGATCATATTCGTCATCATCATCATCATCTTCATCATCATACTCATCATCAACATCATCATCTTCATCATCATCTTCATCGCCATCAATGATGATGATGATGGCATTGACGATGAAGATGATGACCAAGACTTTGATGGCGATGATGATGAGAAAGAAGAGGGTGGTGACGATGATGATGATGGTGTTGCTGATGACGATGATGATGATGATGAAGATGATGATCATGATCATGAATAATATCATCATCTTCGTCGTCATCATCATCATCATCAACATCATCGTCGTCATCATCATGATGATCACGATGATGAGGATGATTATGATGACGATGATAATGATGATGATGATGACGACGATGTTGATGATGAGTACAATGATGATGATGATGATGATGGATATGATCATCCTCCTCCTTGTCTTCATCATCATATTCATCATCATCATCATCATCACGCTCTTCCTCCTCCTCCTCATCATCAACAACATCTTCGTCATCATCATGATGAAGACGATGATGATGATGATGATGATGATACGAAGATGATGACGAAGATGTCAATGATGATGATGACGAAGATGTCAATGATGATGATGATGAGGAGGAAGATGGTGATGACGAGTATGATGAGGATGATGAACATGATGATTATGATGACGAAGACAATGATGATTGTGACCATGATCATATGATGATGATGATGATGAGGATGATGATGATGAGGAGGATGATGGCGATGATGATTATGATGCTGATCATCATCATCATCATCATCATCATCATCATCATCATCCTTTTCATGATCACCATCATCCTCATCACCCTCATCTTCGTCATCATCATCATCATCATCATCACCATCATCATCATCCTCCTCCTCCTCCTCCTCCTCCTCCTTCTCCTCCTCCTCCTCCTCCTCATCATCATCGTCCTCCTCCTCTTCCTCATCCTCCTCCTCATCATCATCCTCATGAACATCATCTTCATCATCATCATCATCATCATCATCATCATCATCCTCATCCTCATGATCATCATGATGATGATGATCATCATCATCATCGTCATCGTCATCACCCTCTTCCTCATCATCATCATCACCATTTTCATCGTCATCATCATCATCTTCATTGTCGTCATCATCATCATCATCATCATCATCACCATCACCATCTTCATCAACATCATCATCGTCATCGTTTTTGTCAGGAAGATGATGATGATGATGATGATGATGAGACGATGAAGATGATGATGATGATGATGATGATGATGAAAATGATGACGATGATGATGATGATGATGATGATGATGATGATGAAGATGATGAAAATGGTGATGATGAAGATGATGAAAATGATGATGATGAAGATGATGATGAGAGGGTGATGATGATGATGAAGATGATGATGAGGAAGAGGGTGATGACAATGACAATGATGATGATGATGATGATGATGATGATGATGATGATGAATATGTTGGTGATGATGATGATGAAGATCATGATGATGATGATGAATATGGTGATGATGATGATAATGATGATGATGATGATGATGATGATCATCATCATCATCCACATCATCATGACGACGATGATGATGATGATGAAGACAATGAAGATGATGGTGACGACGACCACAACAATCATGATGGAGATGACAACCACAACAATGATGATGATGATGATGATGATGATGAGGAAGATGGAGATGATGATGATGATGATGAAGGTGGTCATGAGGATAATGCTGATGATGAAGAAGATGATGAAGATGGCAATGATGATGATGAAGATGAAGATGATGGTGATGAAGATGATAAAGACAATGTTGATGATGATGATGATGATGATGATGATGATGATGAAGATGACAAT
This sequence comes from Larix kaempferi, assembly GCA_027924585.1. NCBI lineage: Eukaryota > Viridiplantae > Streptophyta > Pinopsida > Pinales > Pinaceae > Larix > Larix kaempferi. Next base: position 12,107,916 of record BSBM01000087.1, read on the forward strand.
GATGAGGATGATGATGATGATGACGATGATGATGATGATGATGATGATGGTGGTGGTGGTGGTGGTGGTGATGACGACGACAATGATGATGAAGATGATGATGAATATGGCCGTGATGATGATGATGATGATGATGTTGATGATGAACATGCTGCTGATGATGATGATGAAGATCATATTGAAGATGTTGATGATGATGATAATGATGATGATGATGAGGGTGATGATGATGATGATGATGATTATGATGATGATGAAGATGATGATGATGATGATGATGATGATGATAATGAACATGATGATGATGACGAGGATGATGATGATAATGAGGATGAGGACGATGATGAGGGGGAGGAGGAGGATGATGATTATGATGATGAAGATGAAGATGGTGATGATGAAGACCATGAAGATGATGGTGATGACGATGACAACGATGATGATCACCACATCATGGGACTTGGATGAGAAAACCTTCTTAGTCTTTGATGGCTAGAATACTTCTTCCTTGGAAAATCATTTCCAAGGCCCTAAGACATGTAGATACTAAGTTCAAAACAATATAATGGCACTTCCATCCTCAATCACATGACAATGATACCTCAAGAGTCCATGTGTAGTTGGTTGATGTAACCTTCTTAGCCCTAGATTGATATAAGATTCCTTTAAGGCCCGAGTCTTAGGTCTCCTCCCTTTACCATGTCGAATTCCCTAAGTCCCCAAGACTTAGATAGATTTAGCACAATGGATACCCCTGTAAAGTTTTGTTTGGTGCTTTTAGACATTGTTCATGGCCTTGGATGTCTAAATGGTTTCTTTATGCCCAAAGGCACGATATTCTTCCATAAAACATCATTCCAAGAGCCTTGATTAGGCACATACATATTGCTCAAAACGACTTCATGGTATCGACATCCTTAATCATAGGCCAATGATACCATTAAGAGTTCATGTGTGGTTAGTGGAGGAAATCATCATAGTTCCTACTAGATAGAATATTCCTTTAGGGCCCAAGGTTCGGGTTTCTCTCTCTCTGACTATCTCTCTAATCTAGCTATGGGTTATAGGTTTTAAGGGTTGGGTGTTTCATGTTAATGTTTAGGGTTGATGAGAATTAGAGGTTATAAGGGTTAAGGGTTAATTTTTATTTGACTATACACTTTAGAGGTTAGGATTACGTGGTTAAGGTTATAAGGGTTAAGGGATATATTCCATTATGTGTTAGTATTTAGGAGTTTTAGGGGCTATACTAGCTTAGGATTATAGTGGGCCAAGAGTTATGATGGTTAGTTGTACTGTGGAGTAGGGATTGTAGTAGATATGGGGGTGATGGATTTATGGTTAAAAGGATGAAGATTTATATGTACATGAGGATAATGCAAGTTAGTGATTTTGTGTAATAATATATCTCCTAACCCTTGTGGGTAATGAGAGAAGAGAGGGGTGAGGGAGGGAGAAAGGATTGGGTAGAGTGGAAGAGAGGGGGGGGATTGGAAGAGAAATGGGGGTGGGGTTATAGAGGGGGGGATTGGGTGGATATGAAGAAAAACAAGGTGGGGTTATAGAGGGTGGGCAGTTTTAGGGAGAGAGATAAAAATAAAAGTGTAAACACAACGCGTGTGCTCTATCACACGTGCGCGCATCCAACAATGCATGCGCTAACGCGTGTCTAGATTCAAAAAAAATTGGCACCCTTGCAGGTTTGGTATTAGCTTCGGATTTCCAAACCCTTAGGCTCGGTCTGATTCATGGTAGAACACAACAATTTCTGTAACTTCATGTTTTTCACGCCTAGTTCCGCATATGCTTCACTTGTGCACTACTAATGAAATTGCACACACTTGTTGAGCTCTATGTGCAGATTCTAACTAGATATTTTTTGAATAGATATGTTATCTTTTTCTATTTTTAATTCATTTTTAAGTGCACTCATGTCAAATTTGTACAAAACATACGTTGTTTATTTGGCCTATAACTTTTGATTGGCATACCTATTTCAAGAATAGAAAAGAACCCACACAAGAGTACAAGAATACCTACAAGCAAAAAAAATAAAAAATTGATTATGTTCATACCATGACATGGTGGCCCAACACTTGACCATGTCGTTTTAGGGCTTCACTGACTTTTGTAATTTAAAAAAAATATAAAATTAACTTTTAAAATTTTTGAAAAATAGAGCCACACAAGATTTGTCTGTTGCCTACACCTCTACATATTTTTTTTCTCATAAAAAACATGTGCATTATGTTTTACAGAAAAAAATAACATACCAATCTTAAAAAAATGACATTCTAGGGTGGTTATACCACTTTTCCATAAATAAAAGTTATATATTCCGCAAGGTAATCCATTTTTCTATGTTTCAACTTTTTACACCTAATTCTAAAAAAATTTGTAGGTACCTCTAATAATTCATTTTAATGATAACATTTTAGTTTTTCCAGCATGCCATTGCAACTAATGTGTCATAAGTGGGTATCATTACCTTGCACTAGCCCATATCAAATAACTACCAACTCAATAGTCCACATCAACTTGTAACCTACCATGTGGCACAAAATGGTGTTGCCACATAGGTGTACGATCTTTTTGTACAAGCCACATGGAACACTATGGGTGAGCCATTTGGCACTGTTTTTTTGCAACTTTACCTATTTAAGAAATATTTCAGAAATTGATATCTCGGTTATACGGTATTTGTTCGAGATGAAATATGTGTCGTCAAAAATTTCTCGATGAGCTCTACATGTTGGTGTACTTATGTTCAACATTTGAATACTTAAGTCTTTATCAATCAATAAGATCCTCCTGGATCAAGATTTCAAATACTGAAGAATTACAACTTGAAAATCTGAATTCACCAAGCGAGTTAACATTAGATGACATCTTCTGATAAATATAGGTTCTCTCTGAAGTGGTGGTTTTGGATGACTACCAACCAAAAGGATAGAAGAAGTTGATGTATTATACTAAGTTAGTGGTTTAAGGCTGACCACAATCTCTTGAACTTGGAAACAACTCTAGTTCTCGCTGATAGGTTCTCTCTAGAACTTGGCACAAAGGCTCCGTTTTTCTCTAGAAAATGGTTGTTTGAGGACCAACATCTAATGTCTAGCAGAAAGCCAAAGTGTTATGGTAAATGTGTGGTTTTAGGTTGACCACAAACTCTATAGGCCATTCAAACCTGGCATTAACTTGGTTCAAGCTCACTTTTTCTCCCTCGCTGGTTTCTAACGGTTCACCATTCCACCGTATTAGGAACAACGTGAGGAGTGGAAAGTCTCATGGTGGTTATGAGTGTCAAAACTAGACATATAATACCATGAACTCATAATTACTCCGGAGCATGGCTCTCTTCTATCTTCTGGCTACATCTGTGAATTTGTCCTCCAAAAATGGATGTGGCTTATGCTCGCTTGTTTTGGCTTACTTGAGGAAGGTCATGATTGCTTGTTGTTAGAATGATAAGGCTTCAAAACATGTATCCTAGGAACCTAGTCATTGGTAATAAGAATATTATTGTGTTATTATCTCCCTATTCATGTGAGAAGACGGGAAAGAGTCATAGGTGGATAGGAAAATTCAAAAGGAGTCCAAGAGACCAATTGGAAGATGAAACCAAGAGTCATTCTCATATATTAGTATTTACATTGATTAATGAGAAATTCATGCTTAATGCCTATCTCTATTTGTCTTTGTTGTTCTTCTTCTTGTGTATTTGGATTTGTGTTAGCTATTATCCCTAATGGGCAACTAACAACCATATTAGAGCTATTGTTGGCATGATTCCTATGGCATTTTGCAATGATTCTCCTAGACCTCCTCACCAGTATGCCATTATGTGTCTCAATTATTCCTTTTGCACTTTTATATTCAGAACTACGTAATCATATGTGAAGGAGTGAAACGTACCTACAAACCCTATTTCTGGCATATTCTTTGTACCTTAGTGTTTTCTAGAGAGAGACTTGTTCCTTCTCTTAAAACCTAATATGAGCACATTGGAGTCGATGGAACATTGAGTTTGTGTGAAGATAATTTTTGGAGATCACTCTCTCCTAATAGGCATGAATCCTAATCAAACTCCAAGTGCATGAATACCATCGTGAATATATTTGTTGCATTGAAGCTATTTAAATAATGAATCCTGTTCCAAATGCTTGTTGTGTTTAAGTTGTGCTGAAGAGGATCTATGAGTCGAGACTAGAGGAGCTACGACTAAGTCCGTGGCTTCGGCAAGAGCTGTATGTCATCATTCTTTTAAGACTGAGCTTCCCCATGAGTCTAATCCATGTCTGGTGATGTGACTTGAAAGACGGTCTTGGGAGATATTTTTTGAGCATTGAGAATCAACATTCGGTGCTGCGAACTTCATGAATACAAAACCCTAGCTCCTCCTCCTCCTCCTCTGGCGCATGAAGCTTGAACTAAAGCTATAACCTTTCTGCATATTTGCATTAAGGAGCTGCAACTATTGATGACACCATATTGAACCCGTGATTTTAGCCAGTGTTATCATGCCCTACAATGAATATTGGAGTTGCGTCTCTTTTTTTATAAAAAATGCTTGAAGCTGCATGTTTCTCATTGAGACCATTCATTGAAGACTGGATAAATGTTGCATACCAGAAGACTAGATAAATGTTCCATACAGGTAGCTTCTTATGTTGCATACCATGAAACTTTTGAAAACCTTCTTATCATTTGACATGGAGTATTAATACCTTGAATACTGCATTAAAAGACTGATTTCATTCGATGAGTTGGCTCTCATGAAAATATTTTATCGAATTCCATTCATACTAGTTTAACCTGTACCCTAAATACAACCGAAACATAATTGGAAATTAGTAAATATATATAAAAACCAAAATGAATACAATAAGAAGTCTTATCTAATTCCATTATATTATTTGGCATTGAAGACATATTTCGAGGGAGATTTTCTTCATGCCATTTGGCAGCACATTGTGATATTAACTAATGTCAGTTTGATTAAAAAAACTCACAATTCTTTTACCAAAGAATCTGGTAACCCAATCTCAGTGATTTCGCTTCTGCAATCTGATAATTTCTACAAGTAAGCAAGTTAGGAAAAAAACTCTGACGTGGTAATTCTCTCTCAGTCAAAACTTTATTAACTGCCATGATTGCTACCACAAAATAAAGGAAAAATAATCGGGACAGGGTAAAAATGTGAATCTAATGGCTATTCAAAAAATTGAATATGATGTCTACTCAGAAAACAGTGTTTTTTTTAACATGATGTCTACTCAGAAAACAGTGTTTTATTTTGACTGCAAATTTTTCATTGCTAATTTTTCAATTTTGACAAAGTTTTTTTAAAATGAAAAAGAACATAGATTTCGTGGATTTTTAAGAACATAGATTTCGTGGATTTTTAAGGCATCCTTTGACACAGAAAACTCATTCAATTAAATGAAATGAACTTGCTAGCAGAAAAATCTCACACCCATAAAGGCGTCCATTATTATTCTGATCTCGTATTCTCTTGATGATGTCCCAGTCAACAATTGATTGGTATGATGATGTCCCAGTCAACAATTGATTGGTAGATTCTTTGATCAATGATGCAGGGGCATTCTACTCTCAGCCTAAGGCCTTGACGTTACCCCGATGTGGGGTGAATTGTAAATCTATTGTATAACATCTGGGTTTTCATAGTTAGTAAACCTAGCCTTAAGAAGATTCTAATTTGTTAGGTGTCAACGTAAGTGCCAGTCATGAAACCAATTTCCTTAAACCAAGGGATGAATCGAGAAGGTGATAGAGATATCTGCATGTATTTAGCAAGTCTGTTTGATGAGTCATAAGATAGGATAGGTTCGAGGCTTCTAGTGGGAGAAACTGTTATGAGCTTGAAGGAATCTCTTAAGGAGCTCTACGCTCAGTTTTGGGATATTTTCGTGCGCACAAATGTAGGAGTGACGTTAATTAAATAAATGGAGTTCATTCTCTTTATATTATCTCTGTAAATGAGGAATTCTGGTGTATGTATAAACTGAGCATTACGATGTTCAATCTCTGTATGAGATTAGGGTTAATGTAAATAAATCCTGACAAAGGAGTTTTAAACTCACAAAAGAGGCCACGCTCATTGGCAATTTCTGTTTCAATTTATGAAGGTCTTATAGAGTAGTCTCGATTTCTTTAAGAGTGAAATGGGTGGTGAATCCTTAGCGATTTACCCATCTTGTAAACCACTCTTATAAATAGTGAAAGCGATGCTTGCAGAGGTTTAGGATTTATGGATTACTGATTTGGGAATTTGATATGATTGGTTCTCCTTCCATTTGATTGAAGGATTTAATCATGTAATCTGCTTGGATTGCATTCAATTTGAAGTAGAATTGACGGATTCTCTGTGATCGAAGTCTTCTGCGTCCAACCTGTGTTGAATGGTTTTCTTGTCAATCCTTGAATCGGCCAACAGGGTTCCCAATTTGATATTGATCCAGTTGCTAACTGAAGGCAGAGGACGAGCCTGTAATGTTTGCACCAGCTGTGGGCCATGTTGGATATTGTGCCTACTTAACGGAAGGCGGAATTAAAGTTTTAACTCTTGATTAGATTGATAGTGAGGTCGTGTGGCTGGGCAGATGTAACCTGTTGTTACCTCCAGTTGTTATCTCCAGCAGGAGGTAGAGCATCAGATTGCGTGGAGGCTACCATAGTATGAATTGACAAGAGGCTGAATATGGTGATTATTCTGGTGAAAAGAGGTTACGAAGAAGTCAGAAGTGCAGTTAATCTCTTGGGCATGATATGTTGAGCGATGAGACATATTGATATGTCGATCTCTTCGAATCATGTTGTATGGCCTTGTAGAAACTCACTTCACGCCTGATTGTTGATTGAGATCGTTGTCATTCAAGTATAGGGTGTGGTTATAAGAAGGAACTGAGTCCTAAAGGAGAAGGCGCAAAAGTACATTAACGCAGAGTCCCAGGTCTGGCTGCAACTGTGGAGTAACTACACGTTAGTGGGGAAGCCAGATTTGGCTGCGACTCCAGTCGGGGTTTCCAGAATTACCAAGGTTAGCCCAGTGTGGTACCAGGCTTTGCTCACCATACTGCCATCAATTTTGGTCTCAGATGGGAAAATATTCTCTAGCAAGAACAAAGGAGAATTCTGCAAGAGATATTTGCAGACAGTGGTTTGTGAAGAGTTCACAATAGAGGAAACTGCAGACAGCAAAAGGATTTCAGCAAGGCAAGGTTGAGGAAGTCTAGTACGTGAATATGATCTTATCATTTGAATTTATAAGATGATATGTATGTGTTCTTCGAAGGTAACAGCTGAAAGAAAAATAAAAGTATGATAATGGATCATAGCTTGGAATATGTGATAGAGAAGAGAAAGTGAAGCTGTTACAGAAGGTGAAATTGTGAGAAAGGAACCCATATCAAAGAAAGTGGTGCATTTTGTTTCCAATTGCAGATTGGAAAAGAAAGGGAACAGACAGAGGAAGGTGACTGCAGAAGTGAAAGCCTGAGAAGTAGCATTGAATGCTCGAGAGGTTTTGAGAAAGAGGGACCAGTGGAATGCCAAAAGACCGGACTTAGAGAAAGGTTTGGTGAGGTGTTTGTGGCAAGGTGAAAGAGACTGGTTAGTGTGGAGGCTAAGAGTGCAGCTCAAAACGAGTTTGAGGAAACTCAGAGAAGTGAAGATGACTATTAATGGTCATGAAGAGGGTTCAAGAGGAGGTCACAGTGAAGAAGGAGAAGCTGCCAAATTCATTGGCATAAAGAGCATGAGTCAAGAGGCATTTGACAGATAGATTGTTAAGATCAAGGAGAGACTCAGTGTGTTGATGGAGCTGTTACGAAGAGGCGAGGAAGAACAGTACTATGGGTGGATATTGAGAAAGAAGAAGGTGAAATGGCCTACTTTGCGGCTGAGACATAAGCAAGGGCCAATTATCTTGGGAGAACTTAGAGTGGATGAGCATGAAGAAGAGGTTTGCATATGTAGACCTGAACAAGGTGAAATCCTTGGTGAAGAAGAGAGTGAGGATGTGGAAGAGAGACCGGATGAAAGTATCAAGAATCATTGGAGGAATTTGGGCCAGCAAGCAAGGAGAGAGGCATCAGTTGGGGTTGAAATGCCTTATGTTTTTTAAACTTACGAAATGTTTGTGGATGCAGGTATAGAAGGTGGTGAGTTACCTCATGAAGACAATATCAAGAAAATTCCAATCAATGAGCATGTAGATGAGTTTCTTATAGCAGAAACAAAAGATAGAGGTGTTGAAAAGAAGTCTATTGTGAGTTTCATGGACTGTGTGGAAGACTCCAAGAAGTATGAAGGTTTGATGGTGTCATAGAAGTATGCTGCTGCAATAAATAAGGGGAGTCTGATTGTTGAGGATGGAAAACATAGAGGTGAAGTACATTTACTGAAAACTGTAGGGACTGAAAAACTAGACCAAAAGGTGACTTCAAAAGATGATCCTACCGAAGTTGGGATCCAACGTTTAAATGAAATGTTTACAAAATATGGTAAAGAGGTTGAGTTGCAAAGGGAGACACCAAGAGTAAATTGGGTGCAGGAAGAACACTCAGGAAGACTGAGTATGATGTAATTGTTCACATTTGTGAACCTGAGCTAAGTGAAGTTTTTGGAAAGAGTGATGAAGGGAGATCAAGTGAGGATCTCATGAGGTGCTTAGATGGTTCAAACTAGCAGGAGGTTATTCTAACAAAGGAATTAGATGGGGCTATAAAGCCTTATGCTTTAAAAGTTGACAATTTGTGTATGCTTGTAGGGTTTTACATGGGAGGGACAATCTTTTAAAACTATCTTAAAGATGGATGAAGGTCTTGAAGTGAAGTATGATGAAGATTGTATCTCAGATGAAGAAAGTTTTGAAGTGTTGTAGCAAAAGGAGCCCATAGACATCTTACTTAATGGAAGAAAAGTTCAGAATGGATAATGTGTTCTTAGAGAAGATAAGACATTTGTGTCTTATGATAAGGAACCTATTGCTCATGAGAACATGGTGAAGTTGGCTTCCATAGATGGACAAAAGGAGGTTTTAGGACAATTATTTGAAGCTGTCATGAAGAGGGAAGAACATAATGTTATTCTGATTAAGAATGAAGAAACATTGTCTCAGAGAGGTAAGCAATGAATTTGGTTAATGATGAAGAACAGTTGTAGGGGAATGTTAATACAAAAATTATGGCAAAGATATCTTATGATGATAGTTTACAGAAAGACATTAATGCAGAGTGTAATGAGGAAGGAAGTGAGACAGATTTGTCTCATGACAAAGAGAATCCTGCCATAAAAAAAAAACAAAGTTGAATTGACTTCTAGAGTTAGTTACAGAGGAAATGAAGGACAACTGCTAAAGGTTGTCAAGGAAAAAGAGAGATATGTTGAAGATGATGAGCAACATTGTGATGATGTACTTGAGGAATGCCACGTAAAAGAAGGTGAGTTGCTGGAATGTTTGCTGGTAGAACCTGAGAATAGAAGGGAGATTGCAATCAGTGATATTGAAGAAGTGTCTCAAGATTTAACTGAGACAGAGGTAGATACTAGTTTACAAACTTATGGTGTGTTTGCTAGTATATATGAAAGAGAGGATAAGTATGTTATTGCAGTCAAGGAGTTTGAGCATGAATTACTTGTGGGAAGTAAGATTGAAGTACAGAGGAAACAAATGAATAGTGAAAAGGGAGATATATTTAAGGACATTCGGGTGGTAAAAGTGACAGAAAAAGAAAAAGAGAGCAGCCAGCAGCTTGAAGGTGAATGTACAGACATGAAGCAAAGAGAAGATCTCAAGCAATTTGACAAAACTAAGATAAAAGAAATTAGATCTGAAGGCTTTGAGAATGACCACAGTAAATATGTTGTAGAACAATGGATAAGACAGTTTAATGTTGTAAATATCTTCTCGAAGATGCATGGTGAAATGAAGGAAAGTGAGAGTTTGGTAACTCTTACACATGGAGGAGTTCAGCTGCAAGTAACCAACAAGCAGAGTATATTTCAGACCAGATACAAATGGATGGTGAGTATTAAATCTGTATTGCTTGAACAGAATAAAATTTTATTTCATTTTTTGAAAGATAGTGCGGGAAAGGAATTTGTCTTTGAAGAAAATAGACTGATTGGAGGGAGAATTGGAAAGTTTGAAGAAGGCAATAGTTATTATATTACAGAGTAGTAATAGAAAATCCAACTTGTGCAAGAAGTTGCTGAGTTGATGAAAATAAGGCAGTATGAGACTTGTAATATGTTTGTGCAAAAATAGACCCAGACACACACATATGTCCACAAGAAGACAAGTTAAATGATGAGATAGATGAGCTATGCGATTTGATGCAAATTTCCATGAGTATCTATATAAAAGAAATGCAAACAGTCCATTGTGTAATTGGCTTGAACATGAAGATCTACGAGGGCAAGGACAGTGGAGAATTGCAGCACAAAATTTGGAATCCTGGAAGATTGCAGTCGATAAGAAATGATGTCAGAAAATCACAAGGACAGTTGCAAACTAAATTTTGGGATCCAGGAAGACAAAGACTGAGGACACATGACCATGAGGTCATGATTTATTTCTAATTTGGGAGTCTCATGCATGGGCATTCTACTCTCAGTTAAAATTTCTAAGTTGGGTCAGGTCCTGAGGCCTTGAGGTTAGCTCGATGTGGGGTGAATTGTAAATATCTTGTATAACATCTGGCTTTTCATAGTTAGTAATACTAGCATTAAGAAGATTATAATTTGTTAGGTGTTAATGTAAGTGCGAGTCATGAAACCAATTTCCTTAAACCAAGGGATGACTCGAGGAGGTGATAGAGATATCTACATGCATGTAGCAAGTCTGTTTGATTAGTCATAAGAGAGGATAGGTTCAAGGCTTCTAGTGGGAGAAACTGTTACAAGATTGAAGGAGTCTGTTAAGGATCTCTACGCTCAGTTTTGGGATTTTTTTTTGTATGCCTATGGATAGAGAAGGGGGGTAGGATGGCCAAAATGAATGAAAATTAGGACTAGAAATATTGGGTCAAAACAGGAGGTGTTTGTGCGAACAAATTTAGGAGAGACGTTAATTAAATAAATGGAGTTCATTCTCTTTATCTTATCTTTGTAAATGAGTAATTCTGGTGTATGTATAAAATGAGAATTACAAGGTTCAATCTCTGTATGAGATTAGGGTTAATGTAAATAAATCCTCACAAAGGAGTTTTAAACTCACAAACAAGGCGATGCTCATGGGAAAATTCTGTTCCAATTTATGAAGGTCTTATAGAGTAGTCTTGATTTATTCAAGAGTGAAATGGGTCATGAATCCTTAGTGATTTACCCAGCTTGTAAACCCATCTTATAAAACGTGGAAGCGATGCTTGCAGAGTTTTAGGATTTATGGATTGTTAATTTGGGAATTTGATATCATTGGTTCTCCTTCCATTTCATTGAAGGATTTAATCATGTCATCTTTTGGGATTGCATTGAACTTGAATTAGAATTGATAGATTCTCTGTGTTGGAAGTCTTCTACGTCCAACCTGTGTTGAAGGGTTTTCTTGTCAATCCTTGAATCGACCAACAGGGTTCCCAATTTGATATTGATCGATTTGCTAACTGAAGGCAGAGGATGAGCCTATAATGTTTGCACTAGCTTTGGGCCATGTTTCATATTGTGCCTACTTAACGAAAGACCGAATTAAAGTTTTAACCCTTGATTAGATTGATGGTAAGGTCATAGGCCTAGGTAGATGTAACCTGTTGTTACCGCCAGCAAGAGGCAGAGAATCAGATTGCGTGGAGGCTACCATAGCATGAATTGACAAGAGGATGAATATGGTGATTATCCTGGTGAAAAGAGGTTACAAGGAAGTGAGAAGTGCATTTAATCTCTTGGGCATGATATGTTGAGCAATGAGACATATTGATATGTCGATCTCTTCGAATGATGTTGTATGGCCTTGTAGAAACTCACTTCACGCCTGATTATTGATTGAGATTGTTTTCATTGAAGTATAGGGTGTGGTTATAAGAAGGAACTGAGTCCTAAAGGAGAAGGCCCAAAAGTACATTAATGCATAGTCCCAGGTATGGCTGCAACTATGGAGTAAGAACACGTTAGTGGGGAATCCAGATTTGGTTGTGACTCTAGTTGGGGTTTCCAGAATTATTAAGGTTATCACAGTGTGGTACCAGGACTTGCTCACCATCCTGCCATCAATCAATATACCCACAATGTATTAAGGAGACTAATCTTCGTGGGATTTTCTATCTGATCTGGTGTAACTAAAACTACAATACCCCTCTTTGCTAATATCGTTCCTCAACAATTTGATGCTAAGTATTATTGAAATGTGATTTGCATTAACCTGAAACTTCCTTACATGGCACGATTTCTTGAAATGATTCTCTTCCCCATGTAATTGTAGCTTCCCCTCCCTTCAAACTTGGAGCACTTCAATGATAGTTGAATGATGGGTGGAAAAAGGACATGGCAATATGATTAGGGTTTCTTTTATTCACAACAATATGACAAATTTGTACAATGAAATCTCTTAAATCTCATATGCTGACGATTTTGCAATGAATATTAATGAGGTGGAAGTACCACAAGTTCTCCATACTATTTAATGTTGATCATTGAGCTGTAAAAAACATTAACCATTCTAAGAAAATTATTTAGAATCCTTTGTACTTTCACAAACTGACTTTGTACTCACGATCTCTTTGCTGACACATAGTTATTGATCTTATGTTTTAAATATTTCATGGAAATTCCCATTGGTCTTATGCAACAACCTTTTAAAACTTGTGGAGTGTGTCTCTAACTACCACGACAACTCTTCTTCCTACATGGATAATTTTCCTTCTCCAGAAATAAAATGTGGTAGAGATAATATTTCAACTCTCCAATCTAGTGATACTTGGCCCTACGATTTGATGCTTTCTAGTGTTATCATGGCCCTTTCTAATTGTTATTCTTCTACCTCCATACTTCCAGTGACTTGATTGCGATCTTTGTATTTTTTAAAAATCAAATTAATACTACCTTAAAAGCTATTATCAAATTGGCGACCATACTAATTGATTTTTCTTGAAAATTTCTTAATTTTCTTGCAAATTTCTTAATTTTTGCTTTTATAACCTTTCAGATCTACTCCAGATTTTCCTTAAGATCCCTTAAGGAACCTATGATATATGTTTATAGTCTCAAAACCATCCTAGCTACACTCCTACACTCCCAAAATATTCAAAGATGAATCTAGATTTCAGCCTCCTTTGATAGAGAGTGCATTGAAGGGTTTTTGCTTGAAAATTTCTTCATTTTTGGTGCTCTAAACTTTCATATCTACTCTAAGAATTCTTTACGATCCCTTTGAGAAACTACGCTGTAGTTTTATAGGCTCAAAACCCGCCTAGATCCACTCCTACATTCTCAAAAACATCAAATATGAAGCTAGATCTCACCCTCCTTTGCTAGATAGTGCATTGAAGGTTTTTCTTGAGATTTGTGCCCAATTCATCCCTCTTTCCTATGTTTTGCTGATATTTTCTTCTTGTATGGGCTTAGGACTCCTTGATATCAGGGTGTAGACCTTAGTTTTATCCTCCTTAGCCAAATATTTGACAGATTTTCAAACTTTTGTAAGCTTCAAAGCTTCATTGTTTCAGATTTGCATGAATTATGAACTAGTTTTGACATCTCTTTGTTTCGGGGTTGTTTGGTGCCTATATTTTTGCATTTGCAGACCTTCTTAAGGATTCTAAATCTTTTAATATCAGTTTCTCACTAACTTTGAAAATTTTTGAAATTTTTTCACTTGGAGTTATTCTCATAGGCCTGGGAGCCCTATTAGTCCCATCATGACTTGGAGTTTGAGACCACATATTTCTCTTTCATACACTTATGACCATATCCCAATGGAATCCCATTTTTTTGTCATTTTACATAAGCATGTGTTAAAATATCCACTTGAACATCCATGCAAACTGCTTCGTTTCTTATTGCTTATGTTGTGTATTTTCCATTGCAGTCAATTTTTGTTACATGATGCATATAAACCATTGCTTATGTATGTTTGACCCATACCCATGGAGGAAACATTTGTAAGAGTGTACATAACTAGCTCAATGCTTGTTTGCACTATATATCTTTGCCTTGGCCTGACCCATGCCCTTTAAATTTAAGCACATGCCCTTGAAATTTAAGCACGTGCCCTTGAGACACTCATTTCCTCTAATGTATCATAGCATACTTTATTCTTTTTTCAAGCTAATAAATGAAAAAGGTTAAAAATTGGAAAACACAAAAATCCAAAAAAGGGAGAGAATTGAATGATTTCATATTATGTCCTTGAAGAAAATGGAAACAGTTAGTCCTTGTCACCCTTGAACACAACACATAATTGTTGATGAATATGTAACTTCAGAATGTATTTCATATATTTATATTGTAATCCTATAGAGATGGTATTATTCCTCTATACGGAAGTGTTTGTAATCCTATAGAGATGTTATTATTCCTCTATACGGAAGTGTCGTCATTTATATTGCAAGTGTCGTAACTTATACTTGATGGGTTATCAGACCACCTTGTTGAGGTCGGCCCTGTACAAGTCATGTGGGTCGAAGGGTTATTAGACCACCCTAGTGGGGGTCGGCCATGTGGGTCAAAGGGTTATTAGACCACCCTATTGGGTGTTGGCCCAGTTAGCATTGTGTTATGTGGTTAAGTCGAGGCTGACCTAGTAAAGTTTATTAGGCAAGTCAAGTCAAGTATAAATAGAGTGCGGGAGGCACTCTATTTTATCATTCTATTCTCACACACACTCTTTGGAGAGTGGCGCACTTGTGGAGGAGGACAAGCTGCTGCTAGGAGATGTCTATCTCTTATGCTTGGGTTGTATCATTGCTCTATCTATCTCTGAGGAAGTTATTGGGGTTTCTCACCTTTATGGTTCTCCCCAAGTAAACTTTGTGTCTCTTGTGTGCTTGCATTATTGTGTCCATGATTGATATGTTGTTGTTGGATATAACTGACCTAGAGGTTTTCTATAAGACCCAGGTTCTTCGCGGTTTCCCTTTGACCAACAAAACCCCTTCGCACCGGCCCTTTCGGAAACAACCTGCGAGCAGGTTGAGGTCTCACCCGAGGTGTATCTATGGGGTACTGCGGAATCAGGTTTCCACAGTAAGTGATAAGTTGCTTGGACGGATGTACTGCGCAACACAACAGAGGGTATGTGCTGCGAGGTGAGACTACGCAGTGATCGGCCACGCTACGGTCCACACCACTGTGTTCTTCTACCGTGGGACTTCTGCTGAAGCTGCGAACAATGCAACTTTATTCTATACTTGGATTTATTTTGAAACACTTAAGGCACTGAAACGAATATCACTCGTCCATTCATTCAGTGGCTTAACTGACTATTCTTCTAACATTCATTTGTTAACTCAGGATGTTATGATTTGAACATAGACGACTGATCTAATCCAACTGTTATACATTCATTTACTGGGTATAAGAAAGTACTTAACCAGATGACTGATTCACTGCCTTCATACAGAAGACTAAATGTTCACCATTCAACTATTCATATGGAACTTAACATATCACTTCCATACTTATCTAATGGCAAATGCATATAAAATATCTCTCATAACAGTATGCAAGGAAACATCTAGACATTCATTGACAGAAAACACAAGTAATCATTCATTCATAAGCACAATTGCACAACACGAGATTTAATGTGGTTCACTTCCCCGGGTGAGAAGCTACGTCCACAAAAACAATTGGTAATGTATTTCTTTAAAAAGGGATGGGGACAACTATTCTTAGTCTGTGCACTCAGTTGCAGACTCTCCTTCCTCTCAGAGAGGTCTCTGCGCACACAGTTGCAGAGCCTTTACAATCTTCTTAGCTCAAAGAGATTTTACAATACAACAATACAAAATTGTAACAACCAAAGTAAAGTGCAACCCCATCCCATACAAAATTGTCTTCTTAAATAGATCATGCCCGAAGGTCATGTCTTTACAATGCTGAAGACCTAAACCCAAAACCCTTAGGGCTTACAAAACTGTGTCGGTTTCCCTAAACCGGCTTGTTGGCTCCTGGTAGCGTCTGCTTCATCGTGGCGGTTCTCCACGTCTTCATTCTGTCACTATCGACCTCCCTGTCACACACGTGCCAACAGGATGCTTCCGTCGAACCATTGATCTCTAACGGTATTGCCCACCAGGTGTGCCAAGACGTCACTTTCCTTAACAAACTCGCACGTCGGCCGCCTTCCTGATTTACTCCTGCCCGTCGCTCGGCACTCCTGGAGCATCTTTCCCAAAAATTGGCTGCTATCAGTCTGACCAGTACCTGTACCTGTCCTTCGTCCAGCATTCCACTTATGTGGCCTCCTATCTCTGCATCACTGCTTCTGTGCAGTACTGATCTTCGCAGCATCGCTCAAAACATGGCTACTGCATGCCTCTTCGCAACATCCCCAATACTTAGCAAAAATTCAATCTGTTTCAGAGGTGTGCTCAACTCAAGTTCTTCTGCCTTCAAAAATGTTACCAAAATTGGACCAGTTGGGCTAGGCCCAACATGCCCCTAACACTTACATGTGGCTCATCCCCGAGCCACTTCCAATGTCCATCATTAGAATCTACTCTCTGATTTGTGCAGTCAGCTTTGCTGTGAACTCACTGTAAGTGTTCATCAGTTTCTCCATTGTTTCTTTAGTTTCTCGCTCAACCTGCTTGACTGTATCAAGCAGCTATGGAGTTATCTCTTCTCCAATTTGGGTTTCTACCTGTTCTTGGTTGTCGCGCAGTGCTTTTAGTTTATCTTCTATCTGTTGCGACACCATGGGGGCATCTTCTAGGAGTGGCTGTGACTAATTGTCTAATGCAGTCTCCTTTTCCCTTAATACTTGGACTTCTTTCTCTAGGATGGATATCTCCCTAAATTTCAGTAGCCTATCTCTTGCTGGAAGAGTCTTTACCTCTGCATCTAGTGCTTCCAATGCGGTCTGTTTCTCCTTTATCGCGGTCTTGATCTGCTGCAGCCTTGGATTCTCTTCAAGGGCTGTGAATGACTTCAAGGATTCGTCAAGCAAATTCTGACACTTCACAACCTCTGCTAAGATCTTTACCGCTTGACCTGTCAACTGTTGATCAGTGATTACAACCTCTGGTTTGATCTTTGCTTTTAGCAGGTTGATATCGGTTTCATAGAGGATTATCTTGTCCTCCATCTCTAATTTAAGGTAGTGCACTGTGTCTGTTATCTTCAAGACAGTATCCACAGGATCGTCTTGGATCTGTACTTCTCCAATATCTTCTGCAACTGAGTTAATGGTAGCCTCCAATCTCTTCCTTCGCGCTTTCTCATCTTCAAGCAACATTCTGCTACGCAAGCTCGACTCCTTGAGCTGTCTATTTGCCATTTGCAGTTCCACTTCTGGTTTTCTTGAGTCCATGGCTCTGTCGGGCAGCTTGTCCCCAATTTGCGTATTCAAAAAATGTAGACCTGGTATCAGGATTTTTGCCAAGTCGAGCTCTACCCGCTCGACATTTGTTGTATCCAAGGCCACGTCCTCTGACATGGGAAATTTGATCACCATTGGATCGAGATAGACAAGTCTCATTTTTATTGGTAGCGCAACAACAAGTTGCACTGGCCTCGGCTGTGAGGTTCCTCCGGACCTCCCTTCTGTTGCTGGGTCACGCGGCAAGGCTAAGCTATTATGCACATCTTCGATTTTTTTCATTAGCCACTGCATCGTGAGCCAGTTTCTTTGCAGGTCATCTTTGATGGCCTTATCTTTCTTGTCTTTATCAACCATGAACTCCTCCAGCTGCTCGTTGACTCTGTCTGCTATCATATCAAAGTCCTCCTCCTTCAGTACTGTGTCAGATGTTGCTTTTGTCGCTTTCATTTTCTTCCTTGCCTTTGTCTGCGTTGGGTTCTCTGGTTCCTTCCTCTTTCCTATTTCTTCCAGAATTGGACATGGTGGTGGAATTATTTCATCATCTTCTGAATCTATTGGGACATCTAAATTTTCCACATAGTACTCCGCAGGCTAATCTTTCATAATGATCTCGATGTCCTCTTCTATCATGTGGTAGTTCCCAGGGAAAAACTATGGCTTCTTCATCTTTGCCTTCGGGGAAATAAACACACAATGCATGTCAGTAGTAAAATTAACAATGCGTATGTATTTGCTTGTTACCTGCTTTGTTATCCTTGGCGTAGAGGAGATCACGGCACACAGTTGCGTGTAATACTTGTAGAACACTTCTTGAGTTGCATGCTAGCGCTGCGGATCGAGATTTGCCCAGAGGTTCATGTACTTGACTCCTCTGGGTTATGATTTATCAAAGCTGACGCCGACATAGTCCTTCGGCTCCTTCCATCCAATAAATGTGATGAAGACAATCAACCATGTGAAATGGAACTTTCCTCCATTCAACTGAATGTCATTGAGCTCTGCCATGAACTCGTTCAAGAGATATTGGCACCAGTTGAACTCGACGCCTTCAGCTACTGTGGCACCGAGCAACACTGTGCCCGCAGGAACCTCCAGGGGTCTTACCGTCCGTAATACCTTTGCTGCGAGCAACTGGGTGACAAACTTGGTTGTTTCGTCTTCAATTTCGTCAGTAGGAAAACCCCGTTTTCCTTTGACCAGTGCATGAGTTTTCTTCATCTTGGCTACTGCATCCATTTCTGTGCATTTCTCCTGGAAGAACAACTTTGGGTCTTTTCCCCACTTACTTAATCCCGTAATGTGATGGATTAATTCAATGCCTATGTCAACTGGTCAATCCATCCATAGATATCCTTGGTGGATTTGTGCCATGAAGGTACGAACCACTACATTCAGCTCAGCAGAACGTTCAAAATGGGGTAGTCATAGCAGGTTCAGCAGTCCTGACTGCACTACCACTGTCAACCAGCTTTTAGCAACCATATTGAGTGTTCCTTTGGCATCTTTCTTCCATCACATGTACTGGTCTGGCTGAAAGTCTGGGTACTTGGGATCATGTGGCTCGTCTCTCTGCACTCCCAAGAGGTCGTAGTCCTCCCATTTACAGTCCAGTATTTTGCACAACAGGTTGGTTGTAATTTTGACATGCTTCAAAATTGGCGATAAGGGGATGTCGTATTTTACATTCTTGGCTAGATTATAGATGGGGGCATTCAGTGCCTAGGGTGAGATGTACTCAGGAGTCATATTCAAAGGGATTTATTTCGTAAAAATGGGCTACCTTACCACCGTTAAACCCAACTTTGGCTTATTGGTTCGAGGTACAGTGATTGTCTATTTTCCCTTGTCTTGCATAGCTGGATTGGTTATCGGTGATCTACGGGTTTTCTTGGCCTTGTTCTGTTACAACCTTCTTGGTAGGGGCTCTCATTAACTCTTGAATCCTTCCGTGCTGAAAAACTCTAAGTGCTTCATGAATAGTAAGCTCTTCTTCTCTATAGAAAGGTTTGGACATTCATTAATTAGATAGCGGCTATGGTAGTTATACAACAGATGGATATTAGCTCAAGGGGTGGTCGCAAGAAAATTCTAAGTGCTCAGTAACGCCCGCGAGTCCTCAAGCAATGTTATTTATAGGCGCAGCTGACCTTCTCTCGTGCCCTTCAATGACTGAATATGCATTAAATGTGTCCTCTGGTGGCCGAATCCATTGGATTTTCCAGTCCTTTCCTTCGTCAGTCCGTCTAGAACGGTTATCTTGCCTTTAAATGCTGAAGCGGTTTCAGCAATGGTCATCTAATGGCTATTTTCTCAAAAGTGGTGTAATGGCTATTTTTCTCTGGGTGCTACGCTGAACTGCGCAATAGGCCACTTACACTCCTGCGCAGTTGATTCGCAGTGCAAATTTTTTTTTTATCCTCCTGCGCAGCTTCAACACTGCTATGGGGTACATACATCATCTTCCTTATCATACATGTACAGGCTCCTTTACACTTCTCATGCCCAATTTCAACTATACTCTGCACTTAGAAATCTCTTCCTCTGCTTGTTATCCAAGGTTCTGCGAAGTAGTGCTATTATGGTATAGCTTTAGCCTGCTTCCATTTATCAAAGTTGGCAAGGTATCACCAACTAAATTGGCTAACTGGACTGCACCAGTGTTAGTAACATGTATCATACTATATGGGCCAAGCCAATGCATCTTAAATTTGCCAAGAAACTTCATGAATTTTCTATCATACAGGAGGACTAGGTCACCTACCTGAAAGGACTTTTTTTTGATATGGTGATCATGCCAGGCTTTCTCGTCGTCTTTCTGAGCTTGCTGGTGGAAGCCGACAATGAAGCGATCTTCCTCCAACCCAACAAGGTGTAGTAACCTTTCTTCTAATTCTGCATTGTCTTCCAACCCTGTGAACGCAGCGATCCTTAAACTAGGGACAATATATTCCATTGGCATTATAGCTTCCTGCCCATAAGCCAACTGAAAAGGTGTATGTCCTGTCAATTTTTTGCATGTAGTCCTATATGCCCATAACACAGAGGAGATGCACAGATCCCAATCATCTCTATTTACATTGCAGACCTTAGTGAGTGCATTCTCCAGAATTTTATTGAAAGCCTCAATAGTGCCATTCGCCTCTGGATGATATGGAGTACTGTGTTGATGACGAATGTGGAATTCCTCTGTAACTATGTCAATGGTGTTGTTCAAAAAGTGAGTACCTTGGTCACTCATCAAAATATTCGGACAACCAAATCTTGACAATATTTCTTCAAAAATGAACTATGCAATAGTACTGGTGCTACAGTCATTTATTGGCTTTGCTTCTGCCCATCTGGTGAGGTAATCAGTAGCAGTAATAATATAACTCGCACTAGTTCTTTTCCTTGGTGGGTTTATAGGACCCACAAAATCAACTACCCATTTCTCAAATGCCTGCAAGGTTAACTATGGGTTTAATGGCATCTCATCTCTTCATGAAGGTTTCCCTGTCCTTTGACAGACATCACAGTTCCTGCAGTGTTCTTTGGAGTCTTTGTGGATCGTGGGCCACCATAGCCCTGCGCAATATCTTCTGCGCGGTAGCCCTTCCTGCATAGTGACCACCTGATATCCCTGAATGCATGTCTTCTAGAATAAATGGTTTCTCATGATCTAGTACGCATCTCCACAGGACTTCATCCGATCCGAGTTTGTATAACTGACCTCCAATTATAGTGAAGTCTGTGGCACGCACCACTAGTTGCTTCTTCTGTTGGACAGATAATTCCTTTGGTGCTAGCGTTGTTGTTAAAAAATTAATGATATCCCTATAATAATCATCGGCAACCTGTATAGTAAATAACTGCGCATCAGGAAGACTATCTTCAATGTTTGTCGGCTCTTCTCCTGACTCAATCCTTGACAGGTGATCAGGTCCCAAGTTTAGTCTACCTAGCTTAACAATAATCTCAAAGTCATATTCCTGGAATAGCAACAGCCATCTGCATATGCGCCCCCCTAACATTGGCTTATTGACTAAGTATTTCAATGCAGAATGGTCAGTGAACATAAGGAAGTGTGCACCAAGCAAGTAATACCTGAATTTCTGTAGGGCATATGCCATCGCAAGGCCTTCCCTCTCGGTAGTAGTATAGTTCTTTTCTGCTGTTAAGAGTTTTCTGCTCGAGAATGAAATGGGGTGATCAATTCCTCCTTCTCCCAGCTGAGCTAATACGATTACCAAGGCAATGCATGATGTGTCAACGTGGACATGAAATGGCTTTGTCCAATCTGGAAAGACTAGAATCGGCATAGTCACCTTCTTTTCCTTTAATGTATCAAAACCTTGTTCGCATTCTGTGTTCCAAATGAATGGTGCGTCTTTCTTTAGTAGCTTTTCCATTGTTGCGGTTATCTGCGCGTAACCCTTTATAAATTTCCTACAGTATCCAGTATGGCCTAAGGTAGAGCACAACATCTTTACTGAATTTGGTGTTGGCAAGTTCACAATAATGGCAATCTTGGTAGGGTCCACCATCAGTCCTTGCTTACAAACAATGTGCCCAAGTAGAATTCCATAAGGAACACAAAAAATACACTTCTTTAGATTTAAAGAGATCTGATGCTATCAACACTTCTCAAGCATCATTCTGAGGTTCACACAATGGTTCTTCAATAGACCAAACACAGTACAATTGTCAAAATAAGCTTCGAGAAACTTATGCATAAACTCTTTGAATGCTGCGACGACCACTCTGGAAAATATGGCAGGTGCGTTCTTCAGGACAAAGGGCATTACTGTGTACTGGAATGACCCCCATTCTGTAGCAAAAGTTATCTTATGCCTATCCGCTGGATCAATCCTTATCTGATGATACCCCGAAAAACCATCAGTAAAAGAATAGGCCTCATTCCCTCCAACATTATCCAGCACTTCGTCTGTGATTGGAGTAGGGAATGGGTCATGCATGGAAGCATCATTCAATTTTTTGAGATCAACACAAATCCTGATCTGACCCTTCGCTTTCTTGTCTTCAACGACCATGGGACTAATCCACTTTGATTCCTCGACAGGTTCAATAATTCCTGCTTCAAGCATCTTATCCAACTCTATGCGTACTCTTTCCTTGTAGTGCGGATTTAGTTTGTACGGTCTCTGCTTCATAGGCTTTGTGCCTGGCTTTAAAGGTATTTTCATGACCCCTAGGTCTCCCAGAATTCCTTTCATTTCTGTAAATTTTGTCAAAAATAGCTACTGATATTCATGCAAGGTGTCTGTGATCTCTGCAACAGTCTGATCGTCCTAATAGTTTTCGATTGCTGCGAACTTTGGTTCTTCTTTTGTGCCAATATTCACCTTCTGTGTCTTTACTACTCTGCTCATATCTGGGATTTCTAACGGAGGTCCTTCTATGTCACACACACCCTCTGATTCTGGTATGCTTCTGTCCGTGGATCATCATCATCGTCTTCATTTCTATGATCGATGTCTTCAGCTAGGTTGTAACACTCGATAAGGTGTTCTTCATGTTCCTTCCATTCCGACTGTAGGTTCGCGAGAATGTGATCTGCCCTGAAGAATTCTTCCAATGTCATATTTTTGTGAGGACAGTCTTCCCTGAATATGCGTTCCTTAATTAGTTGCAATGCCTCGTGGATCAGTGGGTTCTCGTCCTCGAAGCTGAAGTCCCTCTGGAAGTTCGCAGTCAACATTTCCCAATCAGTGGTTTCTCTGCGCAACTCCAGGTTTAGGTACCATTTCTTTGGAACGTCATCATCCAGTGTGTGTACGAATAGATGCGCCCATTCTTCTTGTGGCCTTTCCATCCATGCCTGCAAACAGACTTCAATATGCTGCCTAGGGTCTGTCTGTCCATTAAACTTCTCAAAGGGTAAAGTAACCCTGTCGGCAAACCGAATCTACATCTTAATTCTGCATTGGTCCCACGTGGTCAATCTCTGCTTGTGCGCATTCCACCATCTGGCGGGTGTGTCACATAGTGCCATATCCAATGCTGGTAATCTGTGCTCATTTGCAATAGCTGCAGTGTATTCTTAGATGAACGTATAAACATTAACAGAACCATGATATGTGGGAATAGGACTTACCTCCTTCCCGATCCAGTGGAGTGATTTCGTAACCTGCGTGCACCTTCTTGCTTATACTTCATGCATCCGGCTTTGCCAATTTTCCAGTCCTGCCTCTGAATCAGAGACACAGGAGCTGTCACATCTCCAGCTGAGTGTACCATCTACAGTAGGATTAATGTAATATTCTTGGTTCACTATGAGCTAGTATAGTCTGTCCAAGTCTTGAGCCTTGGATTCCTCTTGAACCAGCTCGCTATATCTGTCACCATCTGCAGGATCCAACAGTGCGATGACCCTAAGATGCTTCCCTTCAAATATCATCTTCTTTGTTTTTAGATTAATGATAGCTAAGTTATCCATAGCCCAGTCAATTCCTAGCAGTGCAAGAAAAGGATGACTATCATCCACAATCTCGATAACTTCAAAGTCTGCATGACTTTAGACTCCATCGATGTTGACTAGCATGTCAGCTAACCGGCCAAAAGGTATGACTTTCTCTTGGTTAGCCATTATCAACTGGATAGGTGACCATGACAACTTTGGTCGACCCATCTGCTACCATGTCTACTTAGTAAGACATTTACTTTAGATCCCAGATCAAGGATGACTTCATCCATTTCAAAATCTCCTATCTGTGTAGTAAGTCTCATTTCTCGGCCTGTTCTTTTATGCTTCCTTATGTGATGTACTCGCTATCAGAAGCCTTTGTTCTGGTCTGCGGCTCGTATTGGTTTATGAGCTTCTATAGCTCTACTATGGCATTTTCAATTTTGAGCAGCTTCATGCAGCTTCGTAGGAACCGCACAACGGAGGTGTTGACATCCGTCGCAGTGCTTTTTTTGTCATAGGCTGTTGGCATGTCTTCAACATGCGGTGCTTGACTGCACAATGGGATCCTCTGTGTTTCTGATGCTGGATCTCTGAAGGTATCCCGCATATCAATAAATACTTCCTCGTTCTTTTGTAGGTCGAGAGCAAGTATTTTACCCGGAGCTTTCCTTATCCATACTGTCTCAAGAGGGGACTGCTTTGTGTGAGCCTCCCCTGACGTGGAAGCTTCTGCTCCCCTATTGTGGCCTGTCTGAGTGCCACTGCGCATGACCACATTGATGCTCGGGTCTACTGGTCTTTTCTCTACTACGATCCACTAGACGTTCATGTTTGGTGCGTCTGTCTGTCTTCTTTTCTGCATTTCCACCTCTAGTACTGGGAAATCTTCAATAACATGCTTAAATTATTTACAATAATTGCACATAGTGCATGGGTTAACACAATCTCTAGATACGTGACCTGGCTGGACACAATTATAAAAAATGACCTGGCCACAACCTCTTCCCTGCGTCGGGCCAGCATTTCTTCCTCTGCCGCGGTATCTAGCACCACGACCTCTGTATCCTCCTTGGTCATATTGTGCATTCTCTTGTTTCAGCTGGTTATCTTCTTATACGCGGTACAAGCCAGTGCCTGTCATTGAGTCCATATCCCATTTTCTTTCATTCATTAGCTCATATGCGCGGTAGTTGGATTCATCATGTCCAACTAATTTACATAAATTGCAATACAAATTTTTAGGTGCTTTCACATATTTTTGTATAAGATAGCAGTCTTCAGGTCTATGTCCTGTGGTTCTACAAATTTCACACCATGGGGCCTGATTCTAATTTAATGGGTTGGGTGCACCACTATTAAGATAATCGTGAAATAAAGGGCAATGCTCCCGATCATGGCCTTCTCCTTTATAGCCTGTACACCAGACCTCATGTCTAGGTTCATACCTTTGCTCTTTGCCATTCTTCATGCTTTGCAGCTCTAGTGTCAGGGTGGTCAGCTAGTTCTGGATCTGAGACATCCTAGAACTAGTATCACCAATCGGCGAAGCTTCTAGCTTCATTGCAATCTCCAAGGCCTCTGCCTGCGATGTAACCTTCTGCTGCATCAATGGTAATCTAATATGGGGCAACAGCGTAGCAATGAAGCATTCCTTGTGTTGTTCTGGAGCTATAACAAAGCTCACTTGGTCCAATAGGGTCTTGAACTTTGGATCAAAATCCGAAGCCATTTCAGTCGGTTTCTGCTTTATTTCTTTCAACTCGGTTATACACTGAGATTCAGATTTGGGTTTCTTAAACTCAGCCACGATCGTAGCTTTAATTTCTGCTAAGGTTCGCGGCTGTGTGGTAGAGTACTTCATGAACCAATGTAAATCTCTATCCCTGAAAGTGGTGATGAGCTGTGATCTCTTCACTGCATCATCCTAGATTCATCTTACACTCCATATGGCTTCATAAAGAAACCAATGCTGATCAGGGTCTTCTAGGCTAGTTCCTTTGAATATTGGCAGCTTCATATCTGTATTTTCCATTGTGCGACTAGGTGGTGGGGGCCCCGAGTTAGTGCGCGGCTGCTGTAAAGGGCTCTGCGTAGTGAAAAAAAATGGTTCTATTGGGATAGACGTACTAGGATGAGTATTCTGCGCGGTGGGCTGTGTGGTGGGTGGGTTTTGAGATAAAGGTGGTGCGGTCTCTACAGTCAGTGGGTTCTCAGGGGTAAATGGTGGTGCAGCTTTGTTGTCAATGTTACATGGAATCTCAGTATCAATATGGAGTCCAGGGTCTCCAAGATTCTTATTACATTTATATCTCTTACCACTTCTAAGATTATGTGTATCTTCGTCAGAATCACTATATATACTATTTACCATGACAAACTTAAGAATATTACTGCATTCTTAAAACACCTTTCTCTGCTAACAGCATCTTAATGTATAGACTGAGATTGTTCAACAACTTACCTTGGAATCCTACGAAAAAGTGTGCTTCTGCTTGGCTGTAGGATTTGAGTGTGTCTACAGCAAATTATGTTACGAAGCCTTCTAGCATATGATCGACCCAAAAGTCAACTGCGCGTGTCAATGGGCTATCTATTGCTTTGAGCTGCGCTGTGAGCTCAGGAGTCCACTCTGTAGGAACTCCTCCTTGAAAACAAGTTTTCTTTTCTGCGAGCCGCGAGATCCACGCGTGCAGCTCATTTCGTAATGATGCCCAGAAAATCTCATGAATATCTTCCCACAAATATCTATCCGGCCACTGTGTGTCAGATAGACGCAAATGTCTATTCTCTTTCCTTGCCAAGTCTCTTCTAGTCTTATCCCACCAACTTGGATTTCTGTCTTTTCAGGATTCCAGTTGTCAGATCCTTTCGAGAACTCGTATTCTTCGTCACTCATCACGATTGCAACTCATCACGGATTCTAGTGCGGCAACAGAACCATTTGTTGGCTATAACTGACCTAGAGGTTTTCTATAAGACCCAGGTTCTTCACAGTTTCCCTTTGACCAACAAAACCCCTTCGCACCGACGCTTTTGGCAACTACCTGTGAGCAAGTTGAGGTCTCACCCGAGGTGTATCTATGGGGTACTGCAGAATCAGGTTTCCACAGTAAGTGATAAGTTTCTTGGAAGGACGTACTACGCAGCACAATAGAGGGTATGTGCTATGAGGTGAGACTGCGCAGCAATGGGCCACGCTGTGGTCCGCACCACTATGTTCTTCTACCGTGGGACTTCCGTTGAAGCTACAAACAATGCATCTTTATTCTATACTTGGATTTATTTTGAAACACTTAAGGCGCTGAAACAAATATCACTCCTCCATTCATTCAGGTGCTTAACTGACTATTCTTCTAACATTCTATTGTTAACTCAGGATGTTATGATTTGAACATAGATGATTGATCTAATCCAACTGTTATACATTCCTTTACTGCGTGTAAGAAAGTACTTAGCTAGATGACTGATTCAATGCCTTCATACACAAGACTAAATGTTCACCATTCAACTATTCATATGGAACTTAACATATCACTTGCATACTTCTCTAATGAAAAATGCATATAAAATCTCTCTCATAACAGTATGCAAGGAAACATCTAGACATTCATTGACAGAAAACACAAGTAATCATTCATTCATAAGCACAATCGCACAACACGAGATTTAACGTGGTTCACTTCCCTGGGTGGGAAGCTACGTCCACAAGAACGGTTGGTAATATGTTTCTTTAAAAAGGGATGGGGACAACCATTCTTTGTCTGCGCACTCAGCTGCAGACTCTCCTTCCTCTCAGATAGGTCTCTGTGCACACAGCTGTAGAGCCTTTACAATCTTCTTACCTCAAAGAGATTTTACAATACAGCAATCCAAAATTGTAATAGCAAAAGTAAAGTGTAACCCCATCCCATACAAAATTGTCTTCTTAAATAGGTCATGCCCAAAGGTCATGTCTTTACAATGCTGAAGACGTAAACCCAAAACCCTTAGGGTTTACAAAACCGCACTGGTTTCCCTAAACCGGCTTGCTGGCTCTTGGTAGTGTCTACTTCTTCATGGCAGTTCTCCACGTCTTCATTGTTAAATTTTCAGAATTTACTTCAATCTGATCTAGGATCTTAACTAAAAGAACAACATGTACAGCATATCAATCATGGACACAATAATGCAAGCACACAAGAGACACAAATTTTACTTGGGGAAATCCATAAAGGTGAAAAACCCCAATAACATCCTCAGAGATAGACAGAGCAATGATACAACCAGAATACAAGAGATAGTCTTCTCCTAGCAGCAGAGCCTCCTCCTCCACAAGTGTGCCACTCTCCAAGTGTGAGTGAGAGAATAGAATGTGTAAAATGAGAGAGACACACTCTCTATTTATACACTAACTTGACTTGACCTTTACTCAACTAGGTCGGCCTCAACTTAACCACTTAACATAATGCTGACTGGGCCGACACCCAATAGGGTGGTCTAATAACCCTTTGACCCACATGAATTATACAGGGACGACCCCAACAAGGTGGCCTAATAACCCATCAAGTATAAGTTACGACACTTCCGTATAGAGGAATAATAACATCTCTATAGGAATACAACCACTTCCGTATAGAGGAATAATAACTTCTCTATAGGAATACAATATACATATATGTGAAATACATTCCGAAGTTACATCTACATCAACATTCATTCTGTCACTATCGGCCTCCCTATCACACGCATGCCAACAGGCTGCTTCTGTCGAACCGTTCATCTCTAACGGTCTCGCCCACCAGGCGTGCCAAGACATCGCTTTCCTTAACAAACTCGCACATCGGCCACCTTTCTGATTTACTCCTGCCCACCGCTCGGCACTCCTTGAGCATCTTTCCCAAAAATAGGCTGCTACCGGTCTAACTAGTACCTGTACCTGTCCTTCGTCCATCCTTCCGCTTTGTTGGCTCCACATGGCCTCCTATCTCCGTAGTACTAATCTACGCAACATTGCTCAAAAGATGGCTACTACGTGCCTCTTCACAGCATCCCCAGTACTTAGCCAAAATTCAATCTGTTTCAGATCTAGCAATGTTTTTCTCAGTTAAGATCTTAGATCACATTGAAAATTCTGAAAAACTAACATGGTATCAGAGCTAGCCTGAGAGAAGGCATGGTATGGCATGTATGACACTTGTTGCACTTGCGATGCTAGGGCTTGTTATAGAAAAAACCAGTCATCGTAGCACTTTCTCTATAAATGCATTTTGGCAAAGCTTTTAGATATGAAAATTTTAGAGGTCGCAGATCAGATCCCCATGTACCTTGTGTCCAAAGGACAACTTCTAATTCGTTGTACTTTGTGTTTTATGATCTATACAATCTACGGTTTCTGCCTCTTCCAGATCTGAGTCATAAACAGGTGACCTGGGAAAAAAGTCATAACTTCGGCTAGGAATCTCCAAATGAAATTTCGTAAATTGTGACAGGTAGTTCATGGACTATACTTTCTCAGGTCACTTTTTTAGAGGCCACAACTGAACGAATGACACATGGAATGCCATACAAGTTTGCTCTCCTATTTTATCCCATAAACAGTTCACGTTGTGACACGTGGCATAAATCTCTCTTAGAGAATCCAATTGATGTCAGACCTATGGGGTTGGAAAGATGACAGGTCGAGCTACCACAGGTAGAAGTTTCAGACCCTGTGTGTTGGAAAGTTAGGAGTTACACCAGAAACAATAAGGTACATAGTTCTGTCAAAACAAAATTACTTTTGAGCACCTTCATTCTTGGCTTCGGGAATTTAGGGTTTTGGAGAAAGACGAAATTCTTGTAATCGGAGACCACGGCTGAATGCTACTCATCAAAATCGAAATTTAGAGACTGGGATCAGAATTTTTTGTTGGATAGAAGGTCGGGCTTGATCAGACCCTAGTTCGGGACTTTGATCAGAAAAGTGAAAAATTAGGGCTTCTGTAAAAATGGGAATTTTTGAAATCTGTGACCACGGCTGGAAGCTCCTCAGAAAAATAGAATCTTAGAGATTTGGATCAAGCCTTTTGATTGGCTAGAAGGGTGGGCTTTATCAAACCCTAGTTCAGGGTCATGTCTAGTGAATCCGAAAGTTTCAAAGGCAAAGTTGAGGGGTGAAACTTTGTAGTTTTCAAATTCTGAATATACCGGCTTGATCAGCTCATCAAGGTGCATCTTTCTATCCTATTAGAAGTTTGAAATTCAAAGTTTGAATTTTTAGGGTTTCTCTGACAAACCCTAATCCAGCTCGAGATCCAGTTCCTGCAAATCAAGTGGATTGGGTTAATCCTAGAAGAGAATGGATTGGTCACCTGCATAAGTGAAGAAGTTCCTATTTCAGAGGGAGATGAGGCTGAGGCCTTACATAGAAGATTACAAGCAATCTCGACAGGTATGAATTACAGGTATGTTTCAAATTCTGTTCATGGTTAATTTTATGATATGTTTGTCTTCATATCATTATGGTTAGTACAATCTTGATTAATTACTAGACTTGTCATATCACCTTAATAAATTATGAATACATGATAGAAAATATTCATTGATTAAGGTTTTGACACTTATGATTGTACTAATGCATTGTGATGTTGTATGAGGTTTATGTTGTTCGCTAACATGAAAGGTACACCAAGAAAGACAAATCATGTTCTACTTCAAGAACATATGATCATGGTGACATGAAGATAAAGATTCATCCATTGTCATGGATCACATAGAAGATCTACTTACGAGGTATGTATAACTTGGTTCTACAATGGTTAACTTATGAGACATGCAGGTTACTAGCACAAGTAATTGAAGAGAACCAGAAGACATCATGCAGGTATGTTAGACATAACTAGCTAACATAGTAATCCGGGTATGTTTTTCCTATATCAAGTTAGAATCTTACCTTGTGTTAGGATCCCTTATATAAGTATACTTGGTATGATTGGTTATGTTTATTCATAAAGTTAGAAATGGAAGTAATCAAGGGTTTATGCATATTATGTCTCGTATCTTGATTGATGATTTGACTAACCAGAAGAGTCCTATGATCAAATAAGAATATGCATGAGTAAAAGAAGTCTTCCCTAAAACCTTGAATACTAATGTTTATTATCTGTGTTTGAAATGATCATGACTATACATGTTTAAGATTATTGTGTTTTGATAGTATTAAGATTATACTAATGTACCTTGAGGATAACACAATGATGATACTAATAAGCATGCATAGTGATTAAGGATGGATATAAGTTCAAGGACAAGTAATCCAGGAAGAAAAGATCAAGAGGGAGCACACTTTAGTAGTTTCTGCAAGGATGTAGATATTTAGAGGGAGTTGACCACTTCTCTCAATCCACATCAGAATGGAGCTATAGAAAGGAAGCAAAGACTGAGAGGGAGTCAACCCAACAAATAAACAAAGATAAGTATTTGAATTATAATTTCTTGCATATTCGATTGTTTAAATAATATTGTTCAATAATGTGTACACTAGTGTTCCTCGAATTAGGTTGTGCATAGTTGTATTAATGAACAATATACTACTAATATACATGGGTAAGTGGCCTATGGAACTATACTACCTCTTTGCTGACATGTTGGGAGTTCTATACACTCTTAACAATGTTCTGGTAGAGATTGGAAGGAATCTAAAAAGTTACAGGATATGGATAAATGTTGTATTGAAGCATTGGCTAAGATAATTGCATGACTGTATGACATGTTTATTTATATGTAAGAATTTGTTCTGAAAACTATGAGATGTTTCTAATCATGCAATTTAACTTGTTTTGTAGGAAAGATCGTATATGAGCACCTACAAAATAAGGACTACAACATTTGGTCTAGTAACAAATCTATCTATTGAAGATATTGAAGTTCCGAGGATCCGGGAAGAATGCAATGATCCATCGATCATGAAGAATGATGTTTGGGATGAGAAGTCTGTCATGACTTCCATGTTGATCTATAAAGATCAAGCATGCTGCAGGTAGTAGCATAGAGAATTTTGCTCCTATAGCCAGATACACTTCCATTAGTACTTGCTCTGACTGTAGTGATAAAATGGAAGATACACCAGATGGATTTGAAGATAGATTTCTTGAATGGTGTAGTCGAAGAGGAAGTGTATGTGGAGTAGCCACTCGGGTTTGATTCATATATGTGCAGAACTTGGTATGGTAGGATAGACAGCTTTCTATCATGTTTGGGCTTTACCAAGAGTAAAGCAAATTCCAACCTTTACTACAAGGTTGAGGAAGGCAATCCAGTGATACTATTGTTGTATGCAGATAACTTGTTTGTTATAGGTGAGGATAGATTGATTGCCGACATGCAGCGGAAGCTTGTTGCTAAGTTCGACATGAAGAAATTGGAGATGATGTACTATTTTCTAGGCATGGAGTTGTGGCAAAGTGCAGATGGAATCTTCCTTGGACAAGGGAAGTTTGCAGTAGAGATCCTGAAGAGGTTTGGGATGATGGACTACAAGGCCATGGCCACACCTATGGCATCAAACCTGAATCTTCTGTGTGATGCTTCATTTGATACGGTTGATGTCACTATGTATTGTCAGATGATTGGGTCCTTGATGCACCTAACGAACACAAGACCAGACATTTGCTTTGCAGTGAACACATTGAGCCAGTTCTTGACGGATCCCAGAGGTGTTCACCTGGTTGCTGTAAAGCATATTCTGAGGTACCTGAAGGGTATGGTTGACTATGGGCTCAAGTATGATGTGAATCAAAAGTTTAACTTGCAGGGTTATGTTGATTCAAATTAGGTAGGCAGTGATACAAATAGGAAGAGCACTTATGGGTGTTGCTTCAGTATGGGATCATGTGTGATCTGTTGGTTTAGCAGGAAGTAGTCCTGCGTAGCACTGAGTAAAACCGAAGTAGAGTATGTTGCAGTTTGTTTGGCCAGTTGTGAGGCAGTATGGCTTAGGAAGCTACTGTCTGAGTTATTTGATCTCCCGCTGGAGGCTACTGGTATCTTTTGTGACAACTAGAGTTGTGTGAAGCTGTCTGAGAACCCGATGTTCCACGACAGGTCGAAACACATAGAGATCAAATATCACTATATCAGGGATATGGTGCAGAGAGGAGCAGTGAAGCTTCTGTATGTTGCGACGAATGAGCAGATTGCAGATGTGCTGACGAAGCCACTAGCCAGAGTGAAGTTCGATTACTTCAGAGAGAGGCTTGGTGTTCTTCAGATCAATGACACTTCGAGGAAGAAGTGATGGAGACATTTGCTGAAGCCATTCCAAGCATGTTGGAAGGAGTATCCTTCACATGGCTATGGATGTAAGTGCTCGATGATGAGCATCAAGATGATGCTTCAGTTACTACTCTGTATATGTATATGCATCATGTTGGATGCTTCATATGATCCATTGGATCATTTATGTATGTATGCATTATGTTGGATGCTGGATATGAGCAGTTGGATCATTTATATATATGTATGTATGCATCATGTTGGATGCTAGATATGATCAATCGGATCATGGGTATGTATCTGTAGATGTATTAAGTGGATACATTGTATGATCAGGTAGATCATGTATGTTGATATGCATCAGGTATGATCAGGTGGATCATGTATTTGTATATGTATCAGGTGGATACATTATATGATCAGGTATATCATGTATGATGATATGTATCAAGTAGATACTATGTATGCATCAAGTGGATGCATTGTACGATCAGGATGATCATGGATGGAGAGCTTCAGGATGTTGCTCCAGATATGCATCAGGACGATGCAGTGATGAGTATAAAGACTATACTCTAGATGATATGCATCAGGATGATGCTATGATGATGATCAGGATGATTCAAATTAGGTAGGCAGTGATACAAATAGGAAGAGCACTTATGGGTGTTGCTTCAGTATGGGATCATGTGTGATCTGTTGGTTTAGCAGGAAGTAGTCCTGCGTAGCACTGAGTAAAGCCGAAGCAGAGTATGTTGCAGTTTGTTTGGCTAGTTGTGAGGCAGTATGGCTTAGGAAGCTACTGTCTAAGTTATTTGATCTCCCGCTGGAGGCTACTGGTATCTTTTGTGACAACTAGAGTTGTGTGAAGCTATCTGAGAACCCGGTGTTCCACAACAGGTCGAAACACATAGAGATCAAATATCACTATATCAGGGATATGGTGCAGAGAGGAGCAGTGAAGCTTCTGTATGTTGCGACGAATGAGCAGATTGCAAATGTGCTGACGAAGCCACTAGCCAGAGTGAAGTTCGATTACTTCAGAGAGAGGCTTGGTGTTCTTCAGATCGATGACACTTCGAGGAAGAAGTGATGGAGACATTTGCTGAAGCCATTCCAAGCATGTTGGAAGGAGTATCCTTCACATGGCTATGGATGTAAGTGCTCGATGATGAGCATCAAGATGATGCTCCAGTTACTACTCTGTATATGTATACGCATCATGTTGGATGCTTCATATGATCCATTGGATCATTTATGTATGTATGCATTATGTTGGATGCTGGATATGATCAGTTGGATCATTTATATATATGTATGTATGCATCATGTTGGATGCTGGATATGATCAATCGAATCATGGGTATGTATCTGTAGATGTATTAAGTGGATACATTGTATGATCAGGTAGATCATGTATGTTGATATGCATCAGGTATGATCAGGTGGATCATGTATTTGTATATGTATCAGGTGGATACATTATATGATCAGGTAGATCATGTATGATGATATGTATCAAGTAGATACTATGTATGCATCAAATGGATGCATTGTACGATCAGGATGATCATGGATGGAGAGCTTCAGGATGTTGCTCCAGATATGCATCAAGACGATGCAGTGATGAGTATAAAGACTATACTCTAGATGATATGCATCAGGATGATGCTATGATGATGATCAGGATGATCATATGTATCAGGTGGATACAGTAAATAATTAGTTGGATTATGTTTGATGAGTTCCGAAGACACAGATGCACATGATCTTTCCAGACATAGTTGTAGATGTGTTCTCCCATGGTTGCGATGTAATTGCTGGTATTTTCTGACATGGTGGCAGATGTGTTCTCCCATGGTCGTGATGTAATTTACAGGGCCATTCGAGCATGGTTTTAGATGTTTTCTCCCATGGCTGTGATATAAGTGTTGGGGCCATTCGAGCATGGTTGTAGATGTGTTCTCCCATGGCTGCAATATAAGTGTTGGGGCCATTTGAGCATGGTTGTAGATGTTTTCTCCCATGGCTGCAATATAAGTGTTGTGCCATTCTGACATGGTCGTAGGTTGGTCCTCCCATGGTCGTTGATGTAAGTGTTGTGAGCCTTTCATAGATGGTGGTAGGTTGGTCCTCCCATGCCAGTGAGTGTAAGTGCTGTGTGTGTGCATCTAGGTTGTACTTTGTGATACTCTATGGCCGTGGACAGGTTGTGTAGTAGCATGTAAAAGGTCCTGGGAGATTCGATAGGTTGAGCTATGTGCTCGTAATTAGTTCTGGGATGCTCTTTCAAGGTTTTGTGATGCACGTAATAAGTCTTGAGGATTCCACAGTATGGCCAGTGATGATGAAGACCTGCAGGTGGTGGGCCTACATCCAGTATGAAAAAGGGCTGGCTCTGTAGAACTTCGTATGACAAGTAGATTCAGAGATTGATTAAGATAGCAGCAGTAGTGATGATGACGATGACTCAATGAGGATTATCCAGTGATGATGATCCATAGAAGAAGACTTGTGCTAGAAGACCTGTGTCGAGAAATACCTTCCTAGTTAAGAGGGAGTGTTGATGAATATGTAACTTCAGAATGTATTTCATATATGTATATTGTAATCCTATAGAGATGGTATTATTCCTCTATACTGAAGTGTTTGTATTCCTATAGAGATGCTATTATTCCTCTATACGGAAGTGTCGTCATTTATATTGTAAGTGTCGTAACTTATACTTGATGGGTTATTGGACCACCTTGTTGGGGTCGGCCCTGTATAAGTCATGTGGGTGAAAGGGTTATTAGACCAACCTAGTGGCGGTCGGCTGTGTGGGTCAAAGGGTTATTAGACCACCCTATTGGGTGTCGGCCCAGTCAGCATTTTGTTATGTGGTTAAGTTGAGGCCGACCTAGTAAAGGTTATTAGGCAAGTCAAGTCAAGTATAAATAGAGTGCGGGAGGCACTCTATTTAATCATTCTATTCTCACACACACTCTTTCGACAGTGGCGCACTTGTGGAGGAGGAGAAGTTACTGCTAGGAGATGTCTATCTCTTATGCTTGGGTTGTATCATTGCTCTATCTATCTCTGAGGAAGTTATTGGGGTTTTTCACCGTTATGGTTTTCCCCAAGTAAACTCTGTGTCTCTTGTGTGCTTGCATTATTGTGTCCATGATTGATATGCTGTAAATATGTTGTACATGTTGTTCTCTCAGTTAAGATCCTAGATCAGATTGAAGTAAATTCTGAAAAACTAACAATAATTTGGTATCTCTCGTTAGTACACCATCTACATTTGCCTTAGGAAATTGTACCAATATTTTGAACAGATATCCATAGATGGGTTATCCTTCCCACCACCAATGGAGCTTCTGTTAATGCATCTAGAATTGGTGGATTTCATTAAGGTCAGTTACTGAAAGTCATATGTTTCCAAGTGTCCATTTTGCGTAATGTTATTTGTTCAAGGGAAGTTTAAACAGAGTCGGCCATTACTCAAATATTCTTGACTAATCATGTCAGCCTTCCTTGTGTCAGTATATAGTGTTGGATCCTGCAATTCTACCAAATTATATCACTCTATTGATATTTGTTTCGTATCGGTTGATGTGGGATGCATTAATTCCCTCCTTCATATGGATCTATTCTTATTGACACGAAATCATCATCTAGGAATTGGATCTAGAAACCCAGGATTACCTTTGATCTTGCAGTCATTAGTGGAAGAAATCATTAGTGGAAGGTTTCCTCGTAAATGACAGTGGGTATACATTATTCACACTTGCTAGTTTGTACTCAATACCATAAAGGCCATCATCATTATCAGTGGGTCTCTTTGCATATGTTAACGGTATACATCAATGACCGGTAATCAGATGGTGCTTTATTATGCTCGACATCAGTTCATTTATTCACATGATATAAACCCATACTATTGTCGATTTGTATTAAATACCTCCGGAAAAACAGTTGCATCATTCATCGATGCACTGCCCGGGCTACGCAAGATTAGACTACCATGTCAGAAGTTTAATGAAGACCTTGTTCTCACACTCATCAAAGTGCATGTTTACACTTCTAAAAATTTTACTTTTGACATGGATCCAGCGTGTCTTGTTCATGGCCATGCTTTTTTACTGCTGAGCATGAGTATGCCCACCTCAGGAAGATATTATATATTTGAGAAATTTCTATGTTTGACTTGCAGATGATATCCTGAATCCTATGCCGGTTATCTTATCCCTTCCTCATTCTTGCTTTGATCAATAAAGAGTATCAGTCTGAAGAGTATCAGTATAAAAATAATGTATTTCGGCCCTTAGCTCTTCTTCGGACCTCACACATTAGGGGGCATATGTTAACAAACAAATTAACACCCTTAACAAACTGAGGAGAAGAAGCATATTTTACTATGTGCCCGCAACATGAAGACAAAAGACAAGTACACAAGAGAACAAATCCTCTCTTATCTAATCACTACATCCACAATCAGAAAGATTGAGTGAAGAAAGAGGTATCATAAGAAGACAAGGTTCAGTGATTGAACTACTCATTAAAGGCTCAAATCTAAGTTCCACCAGTCAAATAGTGAGAAGAAATGCACAAAAGTGCATTAATTGTACTTAAATATGCTAAAGTTGTAACAAAATCCAAAATATACTATGGAAAGTGATTTTCTGAGAGAAAATAATCAAAAATCATAAAAAGGGATTATCCCACATTGAAAAGAGAAATGTGAGAGCCCATTTCCCAATGCTATACAACAAAGGAATTTGGGGCATCGTAAGGAAAGGAAAAAGGAAGAGCAAAAGCATGTTGGAGATATTTGGAGGATTAGAAAGCTTGGCATATTCATCAAAGGCAAGTGTGGAGAAAGGATAGCTCATGGAAAAGGAGAAATGATGCAGATCAAGCTAGATTGCAAGTATGTATCTTCTTATTTAGCATAATTTGAAACAATTCAATTCTCTTCTAATTCGTGATTTTAAATATGTTAGGGGATGATAAATGATTGTGGATTTCTGACATTAAAGATTCACCTACTTAATAGTTATATAGATGTTTTAAAGTCAATCTAACACTACCTTAAAAGCTATTATCAGATTGGCGACCATACTGGGGATAATCCATTTTCATGATTTTTTATTATTTTCTCTCAAAAACCCACCTTCCATAGTATTTTTAGGATTTTGTCACAACTTTAGCATATTTAAGTACAATTAATGCACTTTTGTGCATTTCTTCTCACTATTTGACTGGTGGATCTTAGATTTGATCCTTTAATGAGTACTTCAATCACTAAACATTGTCTTCTTAGGCTACCTCTATCTTCACTCAATCTTTCTGATTGTGGATGTAGTGATTAAATAAGAGAGGACTTGTTATCTTGTGTACTTGTCATTTGTCTTAATGTTGTAGGCGCATAGTAAAATATGCTTCTTCTCTTCACTTTGTTAAGGGTGTTAATTTGATTGTTAACAATCTTGATAACCAAATTCCAATAAATATCCTCCGATCTCATTCTTCTTTGAGACCAACTTCCACCTGATAAGTTAAGATTGTTACACCTTTCAAATAGAATAATAATCTGAATTAGAATAGTCACAAGAGAAAATACATTTATTAATTTTAAATTTATCTAGTTCATGAAATAATAACTAAAGTTAAAAATGTTTTGAACTATAAAAATGTAAGTTGTTCATTCTTCAAACAATTAGATAAAATATTTGGATGCAATTATACCATAATATTAATGACATGTTTTAAATATGGAGTCCTTAATTTATACCATAAGGAATCATCGTCTTAAACATTTTGTTTAATACATTTAATACAAACACTTATGTCTTTGATGACAATTTGGTGTATGTAAACCGAATTATGTGTATTTATTTATAAATTGTTACTCATAATATCTTCTTGTTCATTGATTGTTTCCTCATTTGTAATGAGTTTAATAAGGATCAAAACTTTAGGGAATAAAAATGATTAAATTTGCTAACAACCAAAGTAGCGCAAAAACACTATTTAAACAAAAGTAAGAGCAAATATAAAGTTATTTTATTGTTACCATTATTAGATATGTTCTATTTTAGTGATGTAAATAATCACATATGAATAAGGCTTGATGAAATTATTATAATTTGCCAAAAATATAAGATTGCAAAAGAACTGTAATTTTAAAATAGAAGTTTAAGGCTTATAAAAAATGATATTTTGCACGGAAAGGGAAACTATCTTTGTAATATACCCTTTTTGCTGAAAAACATTTTATGTTGGAAACATTATGTTAACTTTTATTGTAAATTTTTATATTGGACAAGTGTCCAAGGATGACTGTAATTGCACAATATTTTATTATTTCATAAATTAAATGGGAGACAAACACCTAAGGGGACTATTGAAAGAGTGTTTACTGATCCACTAGGTGGAATGGAATCTGGGGTAGAAGGCAATGGACAAGTGGTAGCATCATGATGCAACTAACTCGTTGTTGGTATGGGACAACTCCCTTGAAATGTGGGCATAGTGCCCTGGAAGGTGGGACTGGAGCTTGAGGCTCATTTATTCAAAATTGACCTCTAAAGACCTATGCAGTCTATATAAGATCCATCGAATTATGAACTAAGGTTCATCACTTTTCCTGACAAGGAAATTTACCTTGGGGTTTTGCTGTGCTTGCACCCAAGAGATTCGATGAGGGGATATGCTGAGTTTTTTATCATGGTGTAAGTCTGCCTATTATACCATTGAGTGCAGAAGTTACATTGCTGAGTGCAGAAGGCATATTTTGAGTGTAGAACTTACACTACTGAGTGCAGAAGTTATCTTATTGAGTGCCTTGCTTCTACACAGATTCCATCTACTTAGTGGTTCAGTAAGCAAGCTCGGGGGTCCAAAGGAAGCAAGTAGTTTTGGCTACTTCTTCTAGAAAAGGTTTGGAGGAACAGGTCTCCTTGGGTGTTTGTCGGCCCTATCTTCATTTATAGGTTCTACTTGTCTTTTCTAATTCTAAGTAGTTAAAAATTTCTATCTACAATTATTGATTTGTTTTTTTCAAGGATATTATTAAACAAATGCATTTATTTTAGTTTCTGACCTAATTAGGATTATGTATAGTAATGATTATGTAAGATGAATTGAATAAAATATTTCTCTACATTTTTCCCCATGCTAATGGTTCTGCATCGTACTCTAGTACAGAGAAGAGATTAAGGTAGATAAATTGATAGGCAGATTGCCAAATGAATGAGAAGATTAATATTGTTGTATTTCATTAGATTTTCTTACCATTAATATTATGTATTAAATAATATAAATTTATGTCTTTATCTTATCATTCTGTTCATCAGTTAAATGTTTAAGGTTCACTTTTTTTCTTATTTCACAAACTTTTATCGAAATAACAGCTGCAAAATAATTACTTCCTAGGTACATATTACTGTTATTCAATACTACTAGAAAGTAAATATAATCGCATAAACAAACATAACTCTTTTTATTTCAAACAATGCATAATTATTTAGCACTAATCTTTATGCATAGTATTCATTTTATGTTATATTATTTATTTATTTAAACTATAGTTGATCCCATTCACTTTCACCATAGAATTCAAAACCCTAGCTCGTGGCTTCATCACTTTCCAAAGTTATCACAATGATTAAAACAATGAACTATTATATTATCCAAACAGAGTTTCATTACAAACTTAAGATTTCTAACAGGTTCGTACCCTTCACTTATCAAACCCTAGAAATATCAGCAATTATCTTTCAATTTAAGATTTTAGTTAAGCTTCAAATAGAACAGGAAACTGGTCACGTTTTGTTTCATAAGTGAAAATAAAAACATTGGATTTTGGCTCACAGCCATCAGAAAAATCGACAGGAAAGAATAATAAAGTGAAGTTTTCAACTCCATAGCATAGTCTCAACGATGATTATCATTTACATTCCTTAAGACTGAAAATAAGAACATCTCTTCATCAACAGGAGACTATACTATCACATTTCAATTGAAAACTATTAAACAATAAACCATACGATTTGCTTGATCTAGATATCTACTTTTAGAAGCTAAACATTGTTATCATAAACAGCAGAACAATTCCGAGAACCACACATTAGGGTTTGACCACTTTAAGCATTGTTAGACTCTTAGTTTCTAAACTCTTCTTAAAATACAATAGTGGCAAAACGATAAACTTCAAATGTATACAAACTGGAGCCCTGCTCTTAAACTCAAACACAAACACGATAACATAGGAAAAACAGAGCTCTTGTATTATCAAAGACACAGTAGATTAAAAACGATAAGCTTCT
Source organism: Larix kaempferi (assembly GCA_027924585.1). Taxonomy (NCBI): domain Eukaryota; kingdom Viridiplantae; phylum Streptophyta; class Pinopsida; order Pinales; family Pinaceae; genus Larix; species Larix kaempferi. Next base: position 12,149,371 of record BSBM01000087.1, read on the forward strand.
CTTCCTGTACAAAAAATAGAGCAATGCTTGCAGTATTATCCACACAAACACGGGCCGAATGAAAACACAAATCCTTTCAATTACCGAGAATAGTAGAAGGGTGAAACCCTCTCCTGAGTAATTTCTTTTACGGATTATGCAATGGAAACAAATCCTACTGAAAACAATGAGAAAAAGGTCGAGGATTTTATCTTCCCCAAACTACCAATAGTTCACAGGCTATCGATGAAGATCAATCCTCAGAGAAAACATGAAGTCTCTGCAAAACAAACATGAAGGCCCAATAACCATCTAACCGGAGTAACAAGGTAACCACCGAGGCTTACTGGTCTATTTGCAGTTGCTAGCTATCAAAACCTAAGCTGAGAAGCCATCGACGAAGGTACCTGCCATTTGAACACAAACGTGGTTAAAAGAAACTTTTGACAGAAGCCATTACAATTGAAATAACATTAACTGAACTCTCAAAATAGAATGGAAGACACAGGGTTCGAACTGAGAACCATTACCTTTTAAGTTATCACTGAAGTAGAACACCAAGATAGTGCAAACTAGAACCATTACTCCACCACTGAATGCAAAGAAGGCTGGAAAACAACTCATTAAAAACTACCACTAGACAGACATGGAAAGCCGAGTATCAAATCAACTACCACGAACCATTGGTCACTCACCCTGGAACTTTTAATACAAATTTCTACTGTAAAACACCATGAGAGTATCGGCTCTTAAGCTTTCAACAAGTCATGGTTTCGAACCATGGACACTCCACAAAGACCTGTTCACGAAACCCTGAAGGCTCTTGGCCTGTTGGCCTCTCCTCAGAGCCACTACACTGAATGCCAAGGAAACAATAACTTCGTAGAAGATAGTGGAGGTTAGGGTTAGATCGCAAATCCCAAACCCTTTCTAGATCAACGGTGGAGATCACCGAAGGGTTTTCACGAAAACCCAAGCATCAACCACATTAAATGACACCACCATTACCATAGCCACCAAGGAAGATAGCTCAATTAACATTCGAACCAAAACACTTACAGCTCATCACGATGCTTGAACCATCACCACACCATCACGTGCCTAGCACCATGACATTGTCCATGGAGACATTCCACTATCTCGACAGTTGGGAGTATTAAATGCCAAGAGAAGCCAAAGTCCCTGCCAGCACGAAAACCTTCATAGTGTTAATGTCACCCATTTTATAATGTATTGGATCATCGATATAATGAACAACTCGGTTATGCAATGACACCTTGTCGTAAGTAAAGGTGGTGTCGGATTCATTGCTAGGAATCCATAATGTCAAATAGGGTCATGTAGATGCACACACAACACCATATAATTATTGATCATAGGACTATCTATAGGACTTGGCATATATACATTTCATTATAATATAAAAATTAAATAGAAAATTGTATATAGTTCATAGGTTAGCATTTGACTATTATATGAATTGCAATAATTCCTAGGCTAGAATTTAAATCAAATATTGCATGAAATTCTTAGGGTCTAGAGCATACAAGAATATGCATATAGATGATGCACGTTATTTGCTGTTAACCATTACATATAGAATAAGTTTATCCTCATAATTTACATCAACTTTAGAAACTCACGATAACAATACAAAGAGTTAAACTATGGTATATGGATCCTATTCATTTGCATGAACAATTTAATAAAAGGTTAGTATAGGAATTATGAATATTACAACTGACATACTTCTATTTTACAAACTAGGCTAGCTGAAGTTCTCACCAATAGCAATTTCGACATTTTGTCTTTTAAATCATTAAGACCTTGGAGACATAGAAACTGGTTAGAAACTCTTCGGTCACATGTCGTAAACACTAAAGCTCTTTCCTGTAAATCTGCGAAAAAGGATGATTCAAATGTTTTAGCACGTATGCTAAGTAAACCTCGGGGCATCCGAAGGACCCCTTCATCATCAAACAGAAGAACAATAGTTAACACATATAAACTTGTATCATTGGATTAGCAACAAAAGAATTGTGAAAGTACAGTTGAGTGAGTTTAACATCGAAACGAAGATATTAATTATCTTGTCACAAACATTACACTTTTGACCAACATAGCATTTAGTACAACAAGACAACATTTAAACATTTATTATATTTCTTCACAGTTAGAATATGCATTAAAAGATACATCGAAAAATTTTAAGTTTTGGTAAATTTTGGGATGTTACATGTGGTATCAGAGCGCGAGTTCAAACTCTAGGCCTAAAATAGGCTCACGCTCACAAACAGAAAAATAAAAACCAAAAAAATTATGTTACTAACTTTTATTTTTTAATATTATTTTTGTATAGAACGATTTGTTATTAATTTACAGGTATGGACATATTGAAGGAATCAGCAGAGGACAGATCTCCTCGTAATGAGTACAATAATAATAATAATAATGAAGGAATATATGTTGAATTAAATAACTAGTCTTCAGAACTTCTTCGTACTGTAAAAGATTTAAAATATGAGATAAGGACTATTAAAGAAGAAAATGAATGCATTATGAAAGCATAGGAAGAGTTAAATCAGATTCTAATGGAGAAATACCATCACGAAGAAAGAGGAAGGAAATCAGAAGTAAATTCTGATTCTGGTACAATGTCCCACAAATATAAACACAAGAAAACAAATAATGGTAAAAGTATTAGTTACTCTTCATCTGAGTCTAATCGAAGTAATGATAAATATGATCATGACAACAGTGACAGTGATTGTTGTTCCAAGAAGAGGAAGTATAAGCATCATGAACAAATTACTGGAGAGTTTAAAAAGATTAAGCCACCAACTTTTAATGGCGAAACTGAAAAGGGGGAGACAGTTGAAGCATGGTTGTCTGGAATGAAGAAGTACTTTAAGATTTATGATTACTGTTTTCAGTTAAAAGCCAAGATGGCTATTTACAATCTGATAGGGAAGGCAGATATCTGGTGGCAAGATCTTAAAAGAATTAAGAGCATAAAGGAAAGAGACGTAACCTGGAATTTGTTGAAAAAGTTATTTAAGAAAAAGTTATTGTCATAACAGTACTATGAAGATAAGTCAAAAGAGTTTTACGATTTAAATTTGGGTACTATGAACATGAAGGAGTTGTGTAGCAAGTTCCTTAGCGTATTGAGGTATGTACATTACATGGTCGAAGAGAAGCTTGAGGTTCAAAGGTTTCTAAGTTGTCTACCTTTCAACATAAAAGACAAGATTGAGTATGATAACCCTTCCACTCTAGAAGAGGCTATGAGGAAATCAAATTTCTGTTTGATCAAAACCAAAAAAGAGAAGGAACAGCCGGCTGGAAAAGTAATAAGTCTAATCATTTTGAGCATAAACAGAAGAGCTTTAATCATAATTCTGGAAGCTTTAAGAAAAAATTTAATAACAGAAATTTTCCAAGTAATAATAACTACAGAAATAATACACCACACAATTTTACTGCTGCAAGAAATGTACCTAATAACAATAACAACACCAGGTATGCTGAACAGAAAGGACGTTTGAAGTGTTTTGATTGTGGTGGACCACATAAGAAAGCAGATTTCCCACACAACAAAAGGATAGTCAACAATATTCATAGCATACAAGTGGAGCCAAGATTTGGTGATGTGGCAAGAGAAATGCCAAGGATAAATGCAGCACTGGAAAATCGGCAAGCAGACCATCAAACGTCCATGGTCGAAATAGAAGGTATGCTACAAAACCGATCTATTTCTATTTTGATAGATCTAGGTGCAAGTTTGAGTTACACCTGAATTAGTGAAAAATTGCAAGTTAAGAATAGAAAAGTTTGATAATACTTGGTTAGTTCAACTAGCAACAGGCCCTAAAAGAAAGGTTACAGACTTTGTTAAAAATTGTGATGTATTTTTGAATTAGCTGAAAACCCAAGTTAATCTGAATGTTTTACCATTAGGGTCATATGACTTATTGATTGGAATGGATTGGCTTGAACAGCATAGAGTAGTGCTTAACTGTTATGAGAAATCTTTTACTTGTCTGAATAATGAAGGTAAAACTGAAACGGTAAAAGGAATTCATAGGAAGATTTCAGTAAGACAAATTTTTGCATTACAAGTTAAGAGAGCTGCCAGAAGGGCCTGTAAAATGTTTGTTGTTAATGTTATTAATGACGAATGTTCATCTAAAGAAGACAAGTTAAAACTGGAGTATATTCCCATCCTTAGGGACTTTTCTGACGTATTCCCGGAAGAAATTCCAGGATTACCTCCAAAAACAGAACTTGACTTCACCATTGAGTTAGTACTAGGTGCGGTACCAAATTCAAAGGCTCCCTACAGGATGGATATTTTGGAGTTAAATGAGTTAAAATCTCAGCTGAAGGAATTAACAGATAAAAACTACATAAGGCCAAGTGTGTCTCCTTGGGGAGCACCGGTAATTTTCGTTAAAAAGAAGGACGGTACCATGCAATTGTGCATCGATTACCGTCAACTTAATAAAATGACAATTAAGAATCGATATCCCTTGCCCCGCATAGATGATCTATTTGATCAAGTATGTGGAATAGAGATATTCACTAAATTGATTTAAGTTCAGGATATCATCAGGTTAGAATAAAAGATGAAATTGAATTCAGAACGCGATATGGACACTACGAGTTCGTAGTTATGCCTTTTTGGCTAACCAACGCACCAGTAGTGTTCATGTGTTTAATGAACAATGTTCTGCATAAATATTTGGATAAGTTTGTAGTTGTGTTCATTGATGATATTCTGATTTCCTCAAAAACTAAAGAAAAGCATGACGAACATTTAAGAATAATTCTGCAAGTTTTAAGAGAACATCAGCTTTATGCTAAGTTCAGTAAATGTGATTTTTATAAAGATAAAATACAGTACTTAGATCACATAATATCTAAAGACGGAATTTATGTCGACCCTGATAAGATGAAATCAATTAACGAGTGGCCTGTCCCTAAAGATGTAACTAACGTTCGGTCATTTATGGGGATAACAGGTTACTACAGAAATTTTATTGAAGGGTTCTCACGAATTGCAAATCCCATAACTTCTTTGCAGAAGAAAGGGAAGAAATTCGTATGGGATCAAAAGTGTCAAGAAAGCTTTAATAAAATAAAAGAATTATTAACCACTGCACCAATTTTAAAAATTGTTGATCCTAACAAAGACTTCGTTGTATGCACTGATGCGTGCAACAATGGACTTGGTGGGGTCTTAACTCAAGAAGATCATGCTATTGCTTTTGAGTCTAGAAAGTTAAAAATCCATGAAAATAATTATGCAACTTACGATCTTGAGTTGGCAACCGTGATACATGCATTAAAAATGTGGCACCATCACTTGCTTGGAAGAAAATTCATATTAATGACAGATAATAAGGGTTTAAAGTATTTGTTGGATCAAACAAATCTTAACGCAAGGCAAGCTAGATGGCTAGCTTTCCTTAGCGAGTATGATTTCGAGGTTCAACACATTAAGGGGAAAGAAAATAATGTTGTTGATGCATTAAGCAGGAATCCCAAATTAAGCTTTCTGGCAGCAATCAACACGTTTAAGACAAATTTGGAAAATCAAATTGAAGAAGGAATTAAACAAGATGAAAATTATCAAAAATTGCTTGGTAAAGTTGCTGAAAAATTAATAACAGATTACAGCATTAATAAAAAGGGCTTAATGACTTATAAAAGTAGAATTTATGTACCAAATGTGCCAAAGGTTAAGCTGTTAATTTTGGATAAAGTTCATAAGAGTCCTTATTCAGGACATCCAGGTTATCAGAAAATGATAACTATGTTAAGGAAGGATTATTTTTGGCCCAACATGAAGAATGAAGTGACTGAATACATAGCTAGATGTTTTGAATGTCAGACCATTAAGGTTGAACATCAACATCCAGCTAGACTATTGCAACCATTGCCAATTCCAGAATGGAAATGGGAGATTATAAGTATTGATTTTATTACAGGTTTGCCTAAAACCAGAAACAAAATGACTCCATAATGGTGGTTGTGGACAAGTTAAGTAAGGCTACTCATTTTATTCATGTTAAAACCACTTTTAAAGCTTCTAACAGTGCATATGTATTTATGAAGAAAATCTTTCGCTTGCACGTAATTCCAAAGGTAATTATTTCTGACTGAGACTCTAAGTTCACTCGAAAATTTTGGACAGCACTATTTAAAGGTTTAAATACTAAACTAAATTTCAACACTTCTTTCCACCCACAAACTGATAGTCAAACAGAAAGGGTAAACCGGATTTTAGAAGACATGCTAAAAATGTATGTCAAAGATCAACCATCTAAGTGGGGAGATTGTTTACATTTAGCAGAATTTACATACAATAATCATTATCAAGCATCTGCTAAGTTAAGTCCATTTGAGATTTTGTATGGAAGAAAATGTTGTACTCTTATTTCTAGGGATAACCCTGTAGATAGATTAATGCTAGGACCAGATTTATTGAAAGAAATGGAGCTAACTGTGAAACAGGTTCAAGGTAACTTAAAAGTTTTCCAAGATCGACAAAAAAGTTATGTAGATTTGAAACGCACTGAAAGAGAATTTCAAGTTGGAGACCATGTTTTTATAAAGGTAAAACCCAAGAAAAGTTCTTTGAAGCTTGGGAGTTGTGCTAAACTAGCACCAAGGTGCTATGCACCATTTGAAATCCTATCAAGGATTGGAGTTGTTGCATATCAATTGGCTTTGCCATCTGACTTAAAAATCCATAATGTTTTTCACATTTTCATTTTAAAGAAGTATGTGTAAAATTAGTCACAGCAGATCTAATGAACAAGTAAATCAATCACAATAGATGAACATAGAAAATATGGTGCAAAACTGTGCAAAACATGCAGCAGTGCTCTCTATCCCAGAAAGGGTGAATGAATTACAATACAAACTGTCACAATGACTGAGCAATTTGAATTGCCTAAGGAGGTCATTCGAATCACATAATGGAGTAGCTTGACTATGTCTAGGAGTCCTCATAAATCATCGGTGGTGCTCATCAATCACAACAACCAGTCATCCAGGTGTCAAACTGAGTCTAACTGAGTGTAATAAATGTAACTGAAGTGTGTAGCACTGATATAGGATCTGGAGGCTCAGTGGGGGCACATGGGAGGCTAACTGGAGTTAGAACAAGTCACCTAATCGAACTGGAGGTCAATCGGAGGTGAAACAGTCAGTCAGGAGTGAAACTAGCCTCAAATCAGGGAGAATCGGAGCTAACTGAATGTAACTGGAGTGAATCTGCAGTGGTAGGTGAACAAGTGCGCCCTTCTCTGGCAGTAGGTGAGAAGAGGGCGCCTTTCAGCTTAGGAGGGCTAAAACTCTGTGGTAAGTGGCTCCCGGGTGCTAGAAGAAGGTGGATAAGGTGCTGGAGGCATCAAACTGGTGACTGGGATGCATGCAAGTGCATGCAGCTGCATATCCTGAAATAGATCATGCAAGATCCTGAAGTAGATATGTATCCTGAAATAGATGATCCTGAAATAGATATGTACCCTGAAATAGATGATGTGGATATCCGAACACCCCCCCTCAAGCTAGACTATGATGTGCCAACTAAAATAATGTGGGGCCCTGGTAACTAAGACCAAAGGTCACCCCAATACAATAATCCAAAAAATGCTGAAAATAAACTAAGTGAGGAAAGAGGGAAAACCCAGTGGGAAGAAAGCCCCCCCTCAAGCTAAAGCATAATAATGAATCAATCTGTCTCCACCATGATGGAACTCACGCCCAACAGTGAACGGAGGTAAGAGAACTTCTTCTCAGTGAAGCTCTTGGTGAAGATGTCTGCAATTTGCTCATCAGTAGGGCAATATTGCAGAATGATGGTGTGGTCATGCACCAACTGTCGAATGTAATGTATATGAATCTCAATGTGTTTGGTCCTCTGCCGCTGAACTGGATCTGTGGAGATCTTGATAGCACTTTGATTGTAACAAAATAGGACAGTCGAAGTAGTGCCACCAAAACCAAACTCGGAAAGAATACCCTGCAACCAAACTGCCTGAATGCAGGCATTGACTGCCCCTCGATACTCTGCCTCTGCTGAAGAAAGTGCAATGGATGCTTGCTTTTTGCTGGACCAGCAAATAGCACCATGACCAATCATGAAAACATAACCGGAAGTGGACTTCCGATCAATGCTATCACCTGCCCAATCTGAATCAGTAAAACCAATGAAATCTAGCTCAGAATCTGCAGCATAATGTATGCCAAACTGTCTCGTACCTTGCACATACTGCAAGATCCGCCTGGCTGATCGCCAATGAAGCTCATGTGGCTGCTGCATATATCTTGACACGGCACTCACGGCATATGAGATATCAGGCCGTGAATGTGTCAAATAAAGTAGTGAACCAATCAACTGTCGATACATACTGCAATCTGCAAGCGGTGTGGAATCTCCCTCCTCAAGACTGATTCCTGAGAGGAATGGGAACGGGGCTACCTTACATTCAACCATATTAAACTTCAATAATAGGTCGGAAGCATATTTTTGCTGAGATATAGTGATCCCATCGAAATTTTGAGCTATCTCCAAGCCCAAAAAGTGACTCAGCAAGCCCAAATCGCTCATGTCAAAAGCTTTAACTCGCTGAAGATAGACATTCGGATCAGATTTGCATCTTTGGAAATTCTGAGAAAGAAGGAAGGAGTCCATCTTTGCGTACCAAGCTCTTGGGGCCTGTTTTAACCCGTACAAAGATTTCTTCAATCTACAAACCAATGATGGATCTGATGTATAACCCTCTGGCTGCTGCATATAGACCTCTTCAGCAAGGTCTCCATGTAAAAATGCACTCTTCACATCCATGTGATGCACTTCCCAGTGCTTGGATGCGGCAATAGCTAAAACAAGGCGGATGGAATCCATCTTTGCAACCGGTGCAAAGGTCTCTGTGTAGTCCACTCCTTGGACTTGGGAAAAACCTTTTGCCACCAACCTTGCTTTATATTTGCTGATAGTGCCATCAGCAGCAACTTTAGTACGGTAGACCCATTTACACTTCACTAATTTTCTTCCAGGTGGAAGAGAAACTAGCTCCCATGTATTGTTCTTTTGAAGAGAACTGTACTCTTCATCCATGGCACTTTTCCATCTCGGATCTTGATGGGCTGAATAGTATGATTGGGGATCTGAACCAGCCATCAAATAACAAATCTCAGGAAGAAATGGATCAGCAATAGAAAGAGCCATACCTGCCCTTTGAAAGTCTCCTCTTGTTCGTCTCGGATCAGCATGATTTCCAAGACTAGAACCAGCAGATTGTAGAGTGTTTTGGGCCCACTTTGGTAACTGAGGGGGATCTGAATGGTCGGATTCCGAACCTGATATGTCATGATCATCATATGCTTCTACAATATCAGAAATATCAGAACTCATACCTTCATTATCGCTGCTCGAATCTTCTTCTGGTGAAGGCGGTGAATCGGCAGTTTTCTCCTCAACTAGTTGCAATTCTTGAAGCGGTTCTTCAAACTGCACACTGCGCTCTATGAATATCTTTTTAGATCTGATATCCATGAGTTTATATGCTTTTGATTCTTCCCCATATCCTATCAATATGCACTCGATACTTTGTGGATCCAAAGCTCGTCTTTTCTCAGAAGGAATTCTAGCCCATGCAGTAGAGCCAAAAACTCTCAAATTTGACACATCCGGTTTGTGACCAAAGAATGCTTCGAAAGGAGTCATACCTTTCATGGATGAATGTGGAACACGGTTCTGTATATATGCAGCAACATTGATTGCTTCAGCCCAAAGATTTGCAGCCAAACCTTTCGATTCAATCATGCATGTAGCCATCTCTTTCAGTGACCGGTTTTTCCTTTCCGCTACACCGTTCTGCTGGGGTGTGTAGGGAACTGTATGTTGGATATTGATTCCGCTTTGGGCACAAAGTTGCAGCAACTCGGACTTGATATATTCCCCACCATTATCAGATCTAAGAGCTTTGATCTTGCTCTCAGTGGTGGTCTCAACAGAAGCCTTAAAATCCTTGAATTTTCCAAGCACTTCTGACTTGTTTTTGAGAAAGAATACCCATGTAAAGCGGGAAAAATCGTCAATAAATGTCAAAACATACCTTGAACCATTTAATGACATATGGGGCAGCGGACCACTGATATCAGAATGGATCAATCCCAAAATAGTAGAGGCTCTGCTAGCCTTGCCGCGGTCGAATCTGTGCTTGGGGTGCTTCCCAATAATGCAACCGGTGCATATTCCCTTCGAGGAACGGAGTTGTGGAAGCCCATCTACCATGGATTTATTTGATAGCAGTAGCAAATACTTATAATTTAGATGTCCAAATCTTTCATGCCAAAGCCTACTAACCTCATTACCATGTGTGCGAAGAGCAGTGGGCTTTGCAAGCGGAATAAAGTGCGAAAACTCATAACATTTTGCAGTGTGGTTTGCCTTTCCAACCGCAACTAGTCTTCCACTTTTGATATCAGAAATTTCAACTGTATTAGGGCTGAATGTGACTTTCTTTGGATCACCAGTGTGTGTCATTTGATACACAGAAAGGAGATTCGAAGCTAAGGAAGGCACATAGAGAACATTCTGAATGCATCCATGATCTACATGAATCGTACCTTTGCCCTTTGAAGAAATTTTTGAGTCATCTCCCAAATGGATGGGGATGGAGCTGTTTGGATCGAATGAGGAAAAAGAATCAATATTTGCAGCCATATGATTTGATGCACCCGAATCTATCAAGAGAGTGGGCTTCGAAATCGTTGCCATGAGTGCTTGTCCTCTTTCATGATCGTCATTCCGATCCTTCTTCCTTGCACCGTCAGGAAGGGTTATGTTGTTCTTTTCCAAAAGGAGGGCCATTTGATCTATAGTCTTCTTCATACATGAACTTTCGGGATGAAAGCCACAGTTACAATAAGTACATTTAGATTTTTGGTTACCTTCTTTGCCCTTTTGCTTGGATTTCGAACTGGATGGTGCATCCGTTTGCTTGCCTTTGTCTTTTTGCTTGTGAGGCTCGAATTTGGGCTTCTCCTTCTTTAGCTTTCCTTTACCATTCGAGATCTTGGGTCCTTGAACAAATAGGGCTGAATCTTTGGAGCTTATGGACCCCATTTGAATCAACTTGTCATGCTCTTTCGTAACGGACTCAATGAAGGCATTCAAGGTAGGCATCTTCCAATTCGGGGTAGTTAGCCGACCAGAATTGAAAGTGGAGACAAATACCGAATAATCTTTCCCAAGCTTGCTTAGAATGGAGAGGATCAACTGTTTATCCTCTTTGATAACACCACTGTTCTTCAATTGCAAGTTCAAGTTCTTGAATTTTGTGAAGAATTCATTGATGGTCTCGAAATTCTCAGGATTAAGGCCAATCAATTCATTCTCTAATTGAAAAGCCCTAAGCTCATCCTGCTTGCCGAATAGTGTTTCAAGTTGCTCCCATATGGCTTTTGGAGTCTTCAATCCGCTGAGATGGAAGTGAAGATCCTTGGAGATGGAGAGACAAAGAAGACCGTAAGCTTCATCAAGCTTGTTGTAGTGTTTGGTTCTTTCTGCTACATTGTTTGGCTCCAATTCAAGACCAAGAGTGACTCGGTAGTAACCTTTTGAACGTAATATGATCTCCATATCATCTTTCCAATCAAAATAATTGAATGGGGTGAGGATAGGCTTTGAAGAAGAGTATTCCATTGTAAGGATTGAGTCAACTGATGAAGAGGAAGCTTGCATGCAGACTATAGCGAATGCAATTGAAGGAGGAAACCTTGCATGCAGAAAATAGCGAGTGCACTTGAAGGAGACAATAAACCTGCAAATCACATCAAAACAACCACAATAAGGTCGAACAATCCACCCTTTGAGAGTTGCATCACACCTGGGATTGGATTTCAAGCAATGTTGAATGGGTCCAATGTATCAGATCCAGGAATTATGTGGTAACTCAAGCTTCTGGAGTGGTATTGGAATATTTTTCAAGCTTTGCATGCATAGGAGCGAATGCCCTTGAGATATCTCATGCCAAACTTTTTGCAATTTTTAGCAATTCAGTCAAATCTTCTTGTATAAACACCTGTAGAAAAGAGATCTTGTCCCTGCAATGGCTCTGATACCATGTAAAATTAGTCACAGCAGATCTAATGAACAAGTAAATCAATCACAACAGATGAACATAGAAAATATGGTGCAAAACTGTGCAAAACATGCAGCAGTGCTCTCTATCCCAGAAAGGGTGAATGAATTACAATACAAACTGTCACAATGACTGAGCAATTCGAATTGCCTAAGGAGGTCATTCGAATCACAGAATGGAGTAGCTTGACTCTGTCTAGGAGTCCTCATAAATCATCGGTGGTGCTCATCAATCACAACAACCAGTCATCCAGGTGTCAAACTGAGTCTAACTGAGTGTAATAAATGTAACTGAAGTTTGTAGCACTGATATAGGATCTGGAGGCTCAGTGGGGGCGCATGGGAGGCTAACTGGAGTCAGAACAAGTCACCTAATCGAACTGGAGGTCAATCGGAGGTGAAACAGTCAGTCAGGAGTGAAACTAGCCTCAAATCAGGGAGAATCGGAGCTAACTGAATGTAACTGGAGTGAATCTGCAGTGGTAGGTGAACAAGTGCGCCCTTCTCTGGCAGCAGGTGAGAAGAGGGCGCCTTTCAGCTTAGGAGGGCTAAAACTCTGTGGTAAGTGGCTCCCGGGTGCTAGAAGAAGGTGGATAAGGTGCTGGAGGCATCAAACTGGTGACTGGGATGCATGCAAGTGCATGCAGCTGCATATCCTGAAATAGATCATGCAAGATCCTGAAGTAGATATGTATCCTGAAATAGATGATCCTGAAATAGATATGTACCCTGAAATAGATGATGTGGATATCCGAATAGTATGTGCACAATGCTACTCATGTGTTGAATTGGAATGACATATAGGTGAAGCCCGAGGAGATTTTCAGTTGGAACCAGACTGTATTCTTGACAGGAGGGAAATTATGCTTTGGAATCGTACCATAGGGCAGGTAAAGGTGCAATGGAAGCACCTTAGCCCTGATGAAGCTACTTGGGAACTGGAAGGTAAAATGCAGGCAGCGTATCCAGTTCTATTCCACGAAGGATCGGATGATGAATAAGCAACATCGAGGACGATGTTGAGCTTAAGTGGGGGTGTTTGTAACATACCCTTTTTACTGAAAAACATTTTAGGTTGGATACATTATGTTAACTTTTATTGTAAAGTTTTATATTGGACAAGTCTCCAAGGATGACTATAATTGCATAATATTTTATTATTTAATAAATTAAATAGGAGACAAACACCTAAGGGGACTGTTGAAAGAGTGTTTACCGACCCACTAGGTGGAATGGAATCTGGGGTAGAAGGCAATGGACAAGTGGCAGCATCATGATACAACTAACTAGCTGTTGGTATGGGACAACTCCCTTGAAATGTGGTCATAGTGAATTGGAAGGTGGGACTGGAGCTTGAGGCTCATTTATTCAAAACTAACCACTAAATACCCAGGCAGTCTATATAAGAGACATCAAATTATGAACTGAGGTTCATCACTTTTCCTGATGAGGAAATTTACCTTGGAGTTTTGCTGTGCTTGCACCCAAGAGATTCGATGAGGGGATATGCTGAATTTTTTATCATGTTGTAAGTTTTGCTATTATACCAATGAGTGCAGAAGTTACATTACTGAGTGCAGAAGGAATATTTTGAGTGCATAAGTTATATTAATGAGTGTAGAAGTTATATTACTGAGTGTCTTGCTTCTACACAGATTCCATCTACTTAGTGGTTCAGTAAGCAAGCTCGGGGGTCCAACGGAAGCAAGTAGTTTTGGTCGTTTATTCCGGAAAAGGTTGGGAGGAATAGGCCTCCTTGGGTGTTTGTCAGCCCTATCTTCATTTACAGGTTCTATTTGTCTTTTCTAATTCTAAGTAGTTAAAATTTTCTATCTACAATTACTGATTTACTGTTTTCAAGGATATTATTAAACAAATGCATTTATTTTAGTTTCTGACCTAATTAGGATTCTGTATAGTAATGATTATGTAAGATGAATTGAATAAAATATTTCTCTGCATTTTTCCCCATGCTAATGGTTCTGCATCGTATTCTAGTACAGAGAAGAGATTAAGGTAGATAAATTGATAGGCAGATTGCCAAATGAATGAGAAGATCAATACTGTTGTATTTCATTAGTTTTTCTTACCATTAATATTCTGTATTAAATAATATAAATTTATGTCTTTCTCTTATCATTCCTTTCATAAGTTAAATGTTTAAGGTTCACTGTATTTTTATTTCACAAACTTTTATTGAAATAACAGCTGCAAAATAATTACTTCCTAAGTACGTATTACTGTTATTCAATACTGCTAGAAAGTAAATATAATCGCATAAACAAACAGAACTCTTTTTATTTCAAACAATGTGTAATTATTTAGCACTAATATTTATGTATAGTATTCATTTTCTGTTACATTATTTATTTATTTAAACTACAGTTAATCCCATTCACTTTCAACATAGAATTAAAAACCCTAGCTTGTGGCTTCATCACTTTCCAAAGTTATCACAATTATTAAAACAATGAACTATTATATTTTGCAAACAGAGTTTCGTTACAAACTTAAGATTTATGATAGGTTCGTACCCTTCACTTATCAAACCCTAGAAATATCAACAATTATCTTTTAGTTTAAGAGTTTAGTTAAGCTTCAAATAGAAAAGGAAACTGGTCATGTTTCATTTCATAACTGAAAACAAAAACATTGGATTTTGGCTCACAACCATCACAAAAATCGACAAGAAATAATAACAAAGTGAATTTTTCAACTCCGTAGCATAGTCTCGAAGACGATTATCATTTACATTCCTTAAGACTGAAAATAAGAACATGTCAGCATCAACACGAGACTATACTATCACATTTATTCTCCATTTATGTTCATGTGCACAAAATGCTTAAACTTAACAATGGGAGTTTCTTGTTTCAATATGGGTCATTTGGGGTGAGTGTCCGCGTGTTAATACAAACACTTACCTTTTTGTGAATTATTCATATATTCTAGTAGAAGGTGCTCAGTTTAATATGGGTCATTCACATAACTACCCATCCTATTAAGTCATGGTCATTTACACTTGCACACATGGTTAAGATCTACAGATCTAGTGATCATGTTTTGATATTAGGTGTTGATCATCCTTGAACTATTAAATTGATTTGTGAATGAAACCGTTTGGAATTTGAATTTTTTTTAATTAACATAATGGAGATTTCCACCAATTCCAAAAAAAATTCCAAAATTTTCTCAAACAAATCTACCATTCCTACTAATAACCACAAAATTTAATCCATTGTCCATGTCAAACCACCACCTAATAATTAAAATCATGAGGTTTTTTAGAATTATTTAGTCAAACACTTTGCTTGAAAACATATATATTTTCACGTCATTATTAATTATATTCCATACACAACGACTACTGCAACCAAGATCTCTAATACTACTTTGTAGCACCTATCATTCCGACTATAGTTGGGGATAGCTGTGAATTTCAAGTTTCAAAAATTTGTCCCATGGGGCCATTATTTGAATTTAAAACTAATTTAAGCCTCCCATGGGAAACATAAAATAAGAAATGTATGTGCAATTGCATGAGTATGAAACACAAAGGAATTAAAACTATATTCACACACACATCATGCAGAAGCAAACATATTCAAAAAATAAATAAATATAAGCATTGCACATAGATAGACAATAGAGAATACTTATCTTTTTAATTAAATAGGATCCAATAAACTGGATATGTAAGAAAAAAATTTCTCCCAATCATAGGTATCATCTATACATACCAACCCCAAGCTAGGATGTGAGGCCACTATGGTAAAGAAGTTCACCTACAGACTTACTCTCTCTCAGCCTAACCCATTTGCTCCCATGCTTAGCTAATATGATCACCACTAAGCACTAAAAGAATCTCGTTTAGACATCCCATCCATGGAACTCTCTCTCACCAACATAATGAAAGCCTACTCTTTCTCTATTGAACAATCCCTCATAGTACACCCGACACTTACAATTCTCTTCCATGTGTGCAGAAAGTGTCCAACATGTTGTATGATTATAGAGAACTTCCTATAAAATCAACTCATTGCTTCCCAAGCATGCTATAGTAAAAAATAAACAGTGGATAAAGGTTCCTATATTTCTTAGCCTCTATTGTCACCTACATTCACTCTCTTCAATCTAATGTCTACATTTCCGTCATCACAATGTTAATTCTAGTTATTAACAATGTTGAAAATATCATGAAATCTACATACTGTATGAATTCTACATGGAAATTTTGTGAAATTGTCCAATAGATATTATATGATTGGTGAAAACATATATGGAATTACTTCTGACCATATAAAGAAGGACTCTTCAAATTGTTATAAAAGTAAATTCATCTAAGGCTTCCATAACTACATGAGAAGACTTCCCTTGGAACTCACAGATGCACTCAATGACTGGATTTAAAACTTCAAAAGGAGGTAAATGGTTCATTTAAGATACATGGTAGAAATGGATGAGTTCTAAGGCTGGCACTTGGAAACAAAAGATTTAATCTCCCGTATGCCCCCTTTCCTCTTCCCCTCTAGTAGAATCATAGACACTCTAGTGATATGTACAAAACCATCTTGGATCATTTTATAATTTTCCATCATAATATTTACATGGATTTTAAATCATGATGACAATCTAATCACATGGAAAATATAGAAATATTTACATTTTGCATGCATAGCTATTCACTAGATGGATCTTGACCTTGAGCTCTTCACAAAGGATCCATACTAGAATATTTATATCATTTTACGTAATCCAATTTAATACATTCCAAGGGTCAAAACAAGGGGTATTATAGATTCTCTCAAATTGGGAGTATTTAATTTCACTATATATATAGAAATATTGAACATTATTCTATGGAGTTAGAATATTCACTATAATCAGCTATGCAAATATGCATGGCATCTAACCTGTAGCCAAATAAATTGATTTTGGTAATTGTAGCCAAATAAATTGACTTTGGTAATTGGAACTCAGAAGCCACTACAAATAAGAAGGAAAATTGAAGTAGAAACATGGACTCCAATGGATGTAGCATTTGTTCTCGATATCTTTCTTATGTTTTCACAATAATGATGGTTATATCTTAATTATGGTTTTCTCCTTTCCCACCTCGACCTACTTTACCACTCCATTCCTCAATTCTCTCGTGCCTTGCACACAAGAAATGGGTTTGGATGACAGCTTGGCCATTACCACCTGAGCAGACAAAGGTAATTTTTTATCTATTAAATTTTCCAAAATGGATCAAATTGACTTATAGTGAGGCATTTCCATGGTCATCATCACTAAGAAGATCCAATGGGTTTGAAGTCACTATTGCTACCTACTTTGAACTAGTTCTGTGCATTGTAAAAAATGAATCATTTATATATTTTAGAGGGTATTCTTCATCAATTATCTGGGGTTTTCACCCCTGCTTGTGCCAAAGGGAACCTACTAAGGGAAATGACCCCTAGTAGCAGGCTAAGGGGAAATGATCAAAACTAAACTAACCATCAAAACAACAAAACAATCTGATCTAACATGTGCATGAGATTAAAAAATAACTTAAAGTAGTTGTAATATCCTGAATTTTTGGACAAACTATTCTTGGTTGTTATATTGGGCCACGTCCCCAATATCTATGTTTTATTTGGAGTATTGGGCATAAGCCCTAGCACACATGATTATTCTTTTATATATATTGACATTACAGGGCATGGACCCTGACTGACTTCTTTATTTAAGTGAATACTGGGCGAGAAGGCCCCAATGTTTTAAATGATGTTTTTCAGCTTTGATATGGGTACAAACTCTAATATAATGAGATGATATTTTGTTACTTACTGTGCAGAGCTATGACTTTACATGATTTGACTTATGAGTGTGTTGAGCGTGGACTCAGAAACACACATATAACCTACGTACTTGGCATAAGCTCCGATGTACCTAGAAGAATGTTTATGTACTGGGAGTAATCCCTAAGGTACATTGAGTGTTGGGCCAAAGCCCTGAAGCACTCCAAGATTGATAAACGAATAACGGATCTGAGGAAACTTAAATATTCTAGATGTGCCTCACAACCACATTGTAGCACTAGTGTTGAGAAGAGGCTTTGGAATTGCACTAGTGTAATGCCCATGTGAGAGTGTTGAGTTAAAAGGCTCTGGAGAGCACTCAAGGTTACTGAATCTCAAAGTGTTGAGTCTAAAAGACTCTGAATATCACTTTTCTTTCATCACATTTATTTGATTTAATTAAATGATTCATCTTTTATCTATCATCAAACATTGCGGGAACTACCATGTTAAACAAGGGAATCTGACATGCAAGAGAGAGACTAGAGGTGCCTATCCAAGCTTACCAAAGACCGTCCAAGGAATTGGACCTTGTACTTAAAAGTTAAGAGAAAAGAAGTATCATGTGAGGATACCTAACTAAATAAAAGATAATTACCAATAGTCTTTTATGACTAACATGTATAAAGGCCTCAAGGCTAATATTATTGTTAAGAACTTTAATAATAACGGTGTCATTATTTAATTATGGAATATAATTAGTATATATGATTTATGCATTATTTAATATTATAGATGATGTATTAATAGTAAAGTGAAACATAATTATTGTTAGTATAAATATTGCTATTATAATTATTGTTATTATAAATATTATGGAGAGCATAAATCAAAATCACTTATAGTTAAACAGTTGGAAAAGTCCTAGTTCAAAAGGACTAGGTATTTAATTAAATAATATCTTTTAAATATTAATTATTTAATTTAAAGAAACTAATTACTTCAACAGTCCTAATTCAAGATTCCCCTACTTAAAGAGGCCAGATCCCAAGTTTTGGGGATCATCTATCATTCTTGGGTATTATCATTCTCTTATGGTAATCTAAGAAAAGTATTATGCTCCAAGAAACTGAAGTAGCCTCACCTAGTGATTATCAAATCTGAACTAGCAGTGGACCTAGGGCCTCTATCTCTCATTGCATGTTGGAACCAAGCTCGGGGGGATCCAAATAGAACCGGGAAATGGTTCAAGCATCAAGGTTGGGAGGAACATGGTAGTCCCAAAGTTATCCAACTAAGGAGTCATTCTAACAGGTCAGCTGCACTCAGAGGTCTCTACACTAATTATTGTTTGAGTGTGCAAGTTACTACAGGAAGGGAGCAAGCTACAAAGTAACCAGGTATGAAATATAAATATTCCATTTCAAAGTTATAATAGAGGTTAAATAATTAACAGAAGATGCTACCCCAACACTATTGGTCCTTTTTCTTTTATCCTAAATCATTTAAATATAGACTTTCTGATAGGAACAAAAATTATTGTAAGCTAGGATTACATTAACTTTAGAAGCTAGGATCAGTAGAATGTCTACCAGGTCTAGCCAAGCTATCCTGTGCTAGACATCCTAGCAAATCCATAACCTAGAAATCTGTTCTTGATATTTTAGATACACTTAGATCGCTCATTCAGAGCAGCATTATTATATTCATATATATATCCTCTCAATTCTGAAACAGTGTTTGAAATTACATTTTTCTTAATCTTTGTATAGATAGGATAAGATTGTTGTTCGCATTACTGTTTATATTTGTCTCTACTAAAATCCTCTCTTAGATTTACAACATCAACATATCACAAATCTAGCTAAGAATATTTTCGAAACTACTAACCCTTTCAGGAAAACAATTTCAGACTTCGAATTAAAAGTACCAAGTAGTGAATGCATGTTACAATATTTTTTCTCAAAGCTTTTCCATTTTCACAAAATCAATCAACCACTACCACGAAAGCAACACATAACTTTTCTTAGGGTTGATTAACACCAACAGTAAACTCATCACAAAGAATTAACGCATCAAGCATATTCCAGGAATTACGATTTACAAACGTCTCAGGCATTTTCATTCTTGAAACCTAAACTTTTGAAAAGAAACTCAGTGACTATCATTTCAGAAATCAATAGTCCACAGCATACAAAATCTGTAAACATATCAACCTATGGTTCAAGTACCACTGACTTTGTTATCCTAATAGATGCCACAGTATAGCATTAACACAACGACCCTTGCTCTCTCAAAAGCCAAACGAATTCGTAGCTAGGGTTACGACTTCTAACTAAAACACAGAAGGGTTACACAACACTTTTCAACCACACATTACATAATAACATAGAGTTAAGTGTTATTCATAAACGAAGGGACAGGGATCGATTCCCTCTATCATTTCTTTTGAGACCCTCTTTGCTTTCTTTCCACTACAAACCACGAGAAACACAGCAGTAAAGATCCAACTCTTAGAACATGACAGGCTTATTAATTTAGCTTCAAGATTACAATTCGTTCCATTAAGCATTCATAATAGCAACCAACACCTTCAAAAAATCGTAGATACATACATCACTCATATAAAAGAAAATGCAGAGATTAAATAGGGTGCCAAACCCTTATAAATTTACACAGAAGCACATTCCAGGACCCATCCAAAATTAATTACGCAGACATAGGTCTCTAATGTAAACCCCATTTCATTTTTGGCATTACTATTATCATCAAGAGTTCAACAAAATTTAGACATAGAACCGGATGACCAAAAAACCTCCCACTAAGACCCTCTAGGGCCTATAAAAGTCATTAGATACATCTTTTTACAACAGTCCAGCCAACGGCGACTTCCAGGAACTCAAAACGTGTCGCAGTGAACCCAATCGAGCTCACAAGGTTCCTCATAGCAAACGCAAAACACTCCACAGAGGCGAGAGGAGAAGATAAGTAAATGTGGACACTGAACTTACCATTTTCAAACGCCTCCACGTCTAAGTATTGATCATCAACCAGTAACCATGCAGGAAAAGTAGGCCAAACAACTTACCTGTCAAGCAAGTAAACATACCAGTCAGAATCAAGTCATCATCATTTCTATCAATTTAAAATTAACAAGAAAAAAATGAGGTTGATATTACCTTCATCTATCGCCATTTCTGCATACGAAACCTTCGTGGTGGGCTGACCTTGATCCAAGCTCAGGTCAAAACACTAAAACCTCAAACGCCTCCAACATACAGACAGAGGAAACGAACTATGAAATTGAAACCATCGATGGTGTAGAAACCAAGAGCAAACCCCTTGCTTAGCTGGCAACGTTTTCCATGTGCTATCGTAGAGTTGGCTTAAATTCCACCACCAACCCAAAATATTCGATACAAGTCGTGATCTCTATAGTAGTGGGGACATTCACAACCCATGAATTAACTGAAAACACAAGGTATGTTACAAAGACCCCAAAATAGCGTGTAAGGACAACAAGTAATGGCAAGGGAATTATGTTTTGAGAACCTCAACAAGGACCTTAACTTCCAACAAAGAATCTCAAGGTGATAACCTCCAAATGTTACAAACTTTAGTATTAACTAATTGCGGGACTTGCGAACTAAACACCATAGGTAATCATCTCCATAAGTACACCTACAAACCAGGAATGAAGTGGGTGCATTAGCAAAACCTCTAAGTAAGTCAGGTGTATCCATTTTCTTACCCCTACCTCTCGGCAGCCCTGCCATGGTACCTTGCCCTTTGAAAAGACCAAGCATCACACCATGGGCCTCAACCGCCACCAATAAAGGTCCATTCCACCTGAATTACCAGTTAGATTTTAATACATATGCATACAAACCCTTACAGCCATAAGAAGGAGATTCACATTATTAAATTCAATAAATTCGTACACATGCGTGCGACAGAAAACTAGGACGCGAGATCCATTTTTAATAAGATATATATAATTCAATTGATAAGATAAAAGATGATACAATAAGATCGCCTTTATATAGGGCTTGATCCAACATTGTGAAGGGTTACACCCTTTCACCAATAACCTAATAATCTACTAATTAATAAATAATAATATTAAATAAATATTCATAGCATTGCCTTCCCCTTAGGAAAGCTTTGTCCTCAAAGCTTGAGTATTTTCCTAATGTCGTTCATCATTCAGATTCAGTGTCGGTATTAGAATCAGACGTGATTTCTTGTGTAGATACTTGCACTTCCTTTCCATTGATGATTTTGCGTTGTATTGTCTGATTGTTCCTACATTTATGGCCTGGGATCCAATCATCACCGCATCGACGACATATGTTTTTCTTCTTCTTTCTATTATCAGAGTAACTGTTAGATGGCTTTGATCTATTTTCCATTTCATAGGCATATGATTGAGGTTTGTGGCATTGATGGCCGGGTGACCACGTATCTTCACAGTACCTACATTGTGTCTCTTTTTCTTGTCGATGATGGTTGTCGCCTCTTGTTTTTATTCCTTCCAGTTTGCGTTCTGCGGCTTTTTCTTTATGTCTTGCTACCTCTACGTTAGGTATGTCGTGTAACTTTAACTCTGTTTGGAGGTATGGTTTAAGACCTCCTAAATAGGTTTCGAGTCTTTGCTTGTCAGACAACCCAAATACTCGTGTCGACAAGGATTCCCACTGGTGTGTGAATTCTTCAACACTTCCAACTTGTTGTAATCTCGTAAGTTTACTGAAAAACTCATCTTCCTTGATTCCTTGAAACCTATTAAAAAAATCATTTTTGAACAAGTTCCAGGTGTAGGAAAAATTGTCTCTCTTCCACCAAAGGTACCAATTATAGGCATACCCTTCCATATGCATTGATGCATATTTCACCTTCTCCTCATCAGATTGAATATTGTAAATGTCGAAGTATTCTTCTGCCTTGTTTAACCAAGCAACACATTGGTCTTCACTTCCTTGTATTTCGACAACTCTATTTTTGCCTTAGGTGGGTACACTATGTAAGGGTGATATTGATTCCCTCTTGCTTTATGTTTTGATGGTGGATCGGAACTACTGGATGACGTAAGTGACATATTTGAACTGCTTCGTTGTTGGCGGTGATTTTTATCTTTTTTATTCTCTACTATCTTACTGATAGCTTCTATTTGGCTGTTTAATCGTGCCTCCATCTCTGGCAGTACTTTTGTTTCTATCTCTTGCTTAAGCGTCGCATTGTTAATCTTTATTTCTTTTTGCAATTCTTCTTGATTCTTGGCAAGTGCTTCCTGTGTGACAATATGAGATGAGGCATCTAACACATCTGGACTACTGACTTGGTCTGTCTTAGGCGTTAGTCTTTGTAACATCTCCATTAATATATTATGGTTTTGCGTCAAGGTGCTCAAGTTCTGGGTTATGGTGTTTATGTTTTGAGTCATAACACTCATTTTGTCATCCCAGTCTTTTTGTTTTTCGTTTAGAGTGTCAAATTTTTCACTCAGCCTTCTTTCTAGTACCAGAACAACTTCATCTTTGATTTCTTTTTTAAGCACGACATTGTT
The DNA here is from genome assembly GCA_027924585.1 of Larix kaempferi. Classification (NCBI taxonomy): domain Eukaryota; kingdom Viridiplantae; phylum Streptophyta; class Pinopsida; order Pinales; family Pinaceae; genus Larix; species Larix kaempferi. The sequence continues at coordinate 12,172,862 of BSBM01000087.1, forward strand.
ATTTTTCATCTCTTCCTTAAAATCTTCTTGAAACACTTTCTCAAGTTTGTTCATTCTAGAGTTTAGACCTTCGACGATTTTTAAATCTCTAATTTGGTCTTTTTCTAATTTTTCTAGTCGGTCTCGTAACTCAGCCATTTTTCTTGACCGGGTGTGGGGAGGTGAATATTTGGAATCGATTTTGGTGTTTAGGATAAGAGTTAGGGAAGGAATAAAATAATAGTAAATATTATTAAATTATAATAATAATTTATTGTATATTAAAATAATAATACAATAATTATTATTTAAATTATAATAATTTTATTATGTATGAAAAAATATAATAAAATAAATTATTATTTGGCAGAAAACTAGGAATTAGGGTTTTAACCCTAAATTTTGGATTGCGCAGGTCGTGCGAAGGAAATGTAAGCCAACAGCGTTGGAGTGGCTTGATGGCAGGACGATGGAGGGAAACGAAGGTGAACGCAGGTCGTGGAGGAAAGATTCGTGGAAGGAGCTAGCAATCGACGATAGGAAACGTTGATGGGGAAGACGCCAGGGCGTGGACGCGAGATGGGATGCGCGGGGTGGATCAACGCTGGGTGGGCTGGCGTGACAGGCAGGCTGGGTGGAGGTGAAGGTGGGACGCAGCGTGGGGGCACGAGGGAGAACTGGGATGGAGAAGACGAGGGCATAAGGAAAAAGGAGAGGGGTGCGAGCAGGAGATGGCAGGAGGACGCGGGAGGATGTGGAGGGGCGTGGGAGCAGGTGGGAAGGAGGGAATGAGAGAGAAACGGACGGATGGGAGGACGACGCGCAACTGGAGGATCTGTGCGGGGAAGTTGTTGCAGGCGTGCAGGCGGTGGGAGAATGCAGGCGTGGGGGTGGAGCAGCGCGGGGTGGATGGGGCGTGGAGTGAAAAGAAGAGGGATCCGAATCCGAGCTCGCTGGAGGAGTTGATGAGCCGAGTCCGAGCTCACTTGAGGAGGAGCGAGTCCGCTCTGAATGTGAGCCGAATCCGAGCTCAGTGTGAAGGAGCGTTCCGCTCTGATACCAAATGCGACAGAAAACTAGGACGCGAGATCCATTTTTAATAAGATATATATAATTCAATTGATAAGATAAAAGATGATACAATAAGATCGCCTTTATATAGGGCTTGATCCAACATTGTGAAGGGTTACACCCTTTCACCAATAACCTAATAATCTACTAATTAATAAATAATAATATTAAATAAATATTCATAGCAATGCGACAGTCCATACATCTATTCATCTTAAAACACTTCCGCAAAGCTGTAGAATTTATAATCAGCAAACCATGATACTTATGAAACTAAGACACTTCAAAGAGTAGAAATCAAATACCAGTGCAGTAGGTACTTATCAATGCTGAATTTAATTTACTATTTTTCATCTCTTTACCAGTTTAATTTAGTATCGGAAAATTTTCAAATTTTTACTATTTTTAGGGACATTACAGCAGTAAACAAGAGATTTTCAAAGTAGTAAAATAAAGAATCTTTAACTTGTTTTTGTATTATGGGAAAGCAAGGGCTTGCAAAAGATTTACCTCGGGAATGAGGTTGGTGAAGCTCTGACAAGGTGCTCCGGAGCTCCTTTGGTTCCGTACTCTCCTCCTCAATGCTTTTGGTGGTGGCTAAGATTTTTATCTTCTCAAGGGAGGCCAAAACTCAAAGATGGATGGCTAAGGCTTGACAAAAGTTTAGAAGCATAAGGGTAGAGTATTTGAGGCATATGGAAATCACGGGCCTCCACCCCTTTTATGAACATGGATTAGGGTTTTAGGGTTTTTTCCCATTTTCTCTTTTTTCTAATTTTCTTTTGAGTTTTATTCCCTATTATTTTGATTTTGACCCTCTTTTGGGGTCTTAGTATGTTTTGACGGAATTTTGGGTATTTTTGATACCCATTTGGGTTTTCTGGGGTTTTGGAGGTTAGGTTGGTAGGAAATTTGGTCAACAGAGGTGTATGTCTAAAGGGATGAGCTGGTGAACACTTTTTTGGTGTTAACAACCTTCTATATCAATCCCATGGTTTAAGACTAAACAACATTGTAAAAAATATTAACAAATATTAAAGGTCGTAGCGTGTGTAGATATCTATGCAATAAACATCAATTGAATGTTTAAGCTCGGCGTAGACATCCACAATTTCATAAAAAAGAAAAGAAAGTGGCTTCATAGCCAATAAAAAGGAGATCCACACACAATACAAGTCTGTTGTCCAAAGAGATGTGAATCATTCACCGAAAGGTGTAGCAATCATTCAATAAAGATATATTTTTAATTTGGATTAATATTCATTCCACTCTCTACATTTTAACAAGTGAAATTTTATTTTTTAAATGCAAAGGGATATTGAAATCAGTCATATTTATACATGTGAATTCTAAGTGATGAATTTTTTTTTAACTCCAAGTTGAGAAGTATAAAGTGAAAGCTAAGTCAATAAAAGCCATAATCTTTCCTAAGATTAAGGAATTAAAAGAAAAACTTAAGCCTTTCATTATATAAATTTGCATCAATAACTTTGTAAAAGGAACTGCCATGTCAAGTAAACAAATAGTTTGGAAAATTTTGAGAGTATCTTGGTGTAGAAGGTCCAATTTGAATCAAAGTTTGAGTGAAAAGTAAGTGAATTTTTGAAAAGCTATGAAATAGAGTTTTTTCAACTCATATTCAAGTTAAGTTAAATAATTTGAAGTCCGATTTGAGATCCAAAACTAAATTTGTGGAGTCAAAGTGAAAGTATATATTTCCTTGGAGTAAAGAAATGGCAGGTTGTAGTGTAAGGAGTTCAGATCCAAATTAAGTCAAGTCATTGAAATAAAGTTATAATAATTTGTTAAAAACATTGTGAGATTTTTTAAGCACAAGGTTGATCAGTTTGGTAATTTGTATTGTAAAGAAGTTTATAATTCTCTCTCATTTCTCATTGCAATTGCTCCATCATGGTCAAAATAAACCAAAGATCATTTTCTGGTGGTGGAATATTTGGGTGCATGATTGGTGAAATTCGATGCTTATACTTATTGTTATTGATTGGTGGGTAAATGATTGGTTGTACCCAACACCTAGTATTTTTTTTGTTTATTCTTTGACAAGTGAATGTGATTCAATTAGCACTTCACAATGTGTAAGGGAGGCAAATGATGGAAAAATGTTATTCATGAAATCAAATTCCTTCAAAACGATCTTGAATATGCCCTCCAAGGAATTGACAGGTTATGTAAAAAAAATACACAAAATACTACAATAATGACCAAACTCTTTGACCTCAAAGCACATAATAAATAAATCTATCAAGAATTTGTTGGTAGCACTACATAACACATAAGTGAACTAGAAGAAAAGTTGGCATCACTAAATCAATGGGTAAATGGTCTCTTAAAATTAATGGTAAGAAAGGTGAAATGATAGAATCATTACAGTAAGAGTTATTGACAAAGGAAAATGTTTTTTGGGAAGTAAAAAAATTAAACCAGAAAAAAGTGATGTGTGATGCAATTTGTGGCATAAATGATTTAATTTAAAAGTTTGATAGTTCTTGTGATACTTGTCATTTGGTTGATGCTAATAACGATGATGTAGATGTGTCTCTTTCATCCTACAAGACTCAGAATGATGATCCTGGTGATATTTCTGAAGGTGAAATTCATAATTAAGATGATGAAATTGTGTTGGCATGGGATAGATCCGCAGGAAGTGTGGAAGCCGATAGGTGCGGAAGGGTCACTCCACGGAAGAAGGACCTTTCGCCACTTTTTGCGGAAGTATAAGCATTGTTAAATAGTTGAGTCAGTCATGTGGACCATTTTGTAAAATGATTTAAGCATATAAATAAAGCAAGATTGTAAGCCTAAGGGAATCGAAGTTTGTAATGATAATCCAAACTGGGACTTATTTGGCATCGACAGCATTATGTTTTGACTGTTTCTACGATGAATTGTTCCACAAATGTTCATGAATGAAGATGTTTGGTTATGAATTCTGTTGTTGTGCCATGATGTGATAATGGGTTATTTAAATACTTTCTATTGATTTATGTTGATGCATGTTGCTGGTTGATTTGAATGTGTTGTTGAATGTGCTTTGAAACATGTATAATCTGAATAAGATGCAAATGGTTGGTTAATAGGTTGCTATGAGTATTTTCATATCTGGCTCGTATGATAGTGTGACTTCTAGGTATAAGAGCATATCCTCCTCGCCACTGCAGAAGCTTGGTTCCTGCAGCACCCTTATCTGCCTCAGGTGAGACCTCACCTACTTTGCAGGTGTTGCTGGAAAGGGTAACTCCTTTCTGGGCCGGTGAATAAGGGGTTGTTGGTGTTGTTGACGACAGTGTGAACCGCTGTCGAAAGACCCTGTGTCAACAAATGGTTCCGTTGTTGGGACCCTGAGAAAAGAGAAGAGGATATGTTGTGGCATTCGACAAAGCTAGAGATCCAAGAGTGGTTCAGTCAGAAAGAAGAAAAGTTCACGAAGGAAGAAAGGAGGAACCCGGTATAGATAGTATAAAGTTGGTTATAGAAGCACATATATTCGGATATCCATGAGATATTCTTCGTTGAGTTTCCAATAGTACTATAGGAGTGGCTCGCGCAGTGGACATTCAGAGGACATACCAACCAGAGTATTAGATCAGATCAGTCGACTCCATAATTAATTCGACAGCTGAAGCAAGTCAACAATACAGTATCAAGGGCTGTTGATTTCTGGGTCGATAGTATCCTAGAGGGGTACGTCACTAAGTTCGCAATAGATACCAACAGTTCTTACAGCAATGCAGAAAGACAATTTTTCAGGGGACTGAGGGGAAGGTTCATCCTATCACTAAAACTGTGGATTAAGATGCTGGTGTGTGAAAAGGGCATGTTGAAAATGACCTCCGATGAGTAGATAGATCGGTGTGGAAAGATGCAAGGTAGATGGACATGAGCGACGATGAATTTTTAAGGGAAGTTGAGGAAGATTATGGTACCTTGAGAAGTGGAACGATATTCCGACATCCTGATAAGAGGAGGAGGACTGAGGAAGAGTCCTTTGAGAGGACCGAAAGGGAAGACTACACAACAGGGCCGCAGAGGATAGAGCTCCCTTACTATGAGGAGGAAGGTGGTGACTAGGGTACCCCAGAAGAAGGATGGATCGTAAGCTACCACATACCTTCGACCCCGCACACCACTTATCAATTTAAAGGAAAAACCACAAATAACTCACAGAGCTATCCCACGTGTAGCGGAAGAAGTAGCGCATAAGTAAGTAACAACAGTAGGAACACAATGATGGCGGACAATATGAAAATGCCAAGCTTTGTAGGAGATGAGACAGAGGATCCCAAACAGTTTTGGTTTTTATGCGAAGCAATGTGGACCGTGAAGCAGGTCGAACATGAGGACATCAAAAAGGGAAAGTGGGTGACGACCTTTCGAGGATGGGCACTGGACTGGTTCATAAAGTTCACCAAGATTCTAGGAAAAACGTTGGCAGAAATTAAAACAACAATGATTCAGGAATTTTAAATACCTAAGTCAGAAGCACATTACATTACTGAGCTCATAGAGATTAGGAAATACCCAAATGAGCCAGTATGGGAGTTTGATCAGAGATACAAGACACTAATAACGAAAGTCAATTTTCCAATAAACGACCCGCAGCATAAAGGGTGGTTTATCATCGGGCTGGTACCACATATTCGAGGACCATTGATGCAACAGAAGGTTGCGGATCAAGCCAAAGCACTAGAAATCTCAATGAAGCTAGAGGCTTATCCGATCGGAGAGACTGGAGATGGAATCGACAAGATTCAAGTACAACTGGCTACATTGATGCTCCAAATGCAGGATATGAAGCAAGGAAAAGATACCCGTGCATATGTATGGTGCATCAGATGCAGGACGAAAGTCCACCATAAGGATAACTGTTCAGTGTTTAAGTAGTATTTGAATTTGGGGGCGCTGAACCCCCTTCGCTAGGAAGGCCTGCCATGGTGTCCCATTTTCTAGGCTAGGGGGCATCGACAGGAGGACTGCATTTACTTACAGAAGATAGTGTCGAAACCGACAAGTCTGTATTGTAAATTCTATCGATCAGTGAGGCACGACTAAAAGGATTGTAGAGCCCATGATTTGTTGCAAGAATGAAACATGGATGCATACCTGGTAAAAGGAGAAGAGCAACAACTGGGGCTGCAGTAGCTGCAATATGCCTAGCCACAACCGCAGTTTATTCAAGCACCACAATTTGACCAAGGACAGTACAGGAAACTATAGTATATCGCACCGCAGTATCCGTAACCACAGTACCAGCAGCCGCTATATCAACAATACCCACAATTGCAGTATCAATAGCCACAGTATTTGCAAGCACAGTACAGACCGCCACGCGGAGGATTTGGTGGAGGATTCCACGAAGGACGTGGAGGTGGAAAAGGAAGAGGAGGAGCCACCGGACGGGGTCGAGGACCTCCTACATATTATAATTGTGGGAAACAAGGACATTTCACAAGGGATTGCCCCAATCCGGCCTCACAATGCACGTATTGCAGCGGAACAGACTATGTTGTAGAGGATTTCCCACAACTCATTGCCAAATGGAAAACAAAGAACCTGCCAACCCTGCCGAACCAAAACCAGAATAAAAATCAGAACCAACCAGTAGTACAGAAAATATCGGTAGAAGTTAGGAGACATTCTGCAGCAGTAGGAATAGTGATGCGAGGAGGAGCAGTAAGGGGAGTTGAAAGACCATAGCCTAGTGTCCGACCAATAGCAAAGAAAAATGTTACATTTGATGCAGGGGTAGAAAAAGACACTTTCCTAAAAACGCAGCAGGAGGTACTGCAACAGATGAGGAACATACCTCTTCATGAATAAATCTATGATATGCTGCTGACGTTCGACCGGATGAAGTCACGAAGAAAGGCCACTACCTTAAGAGCCTTCCTAGAGAGCTTCTTAGCATTAGCAAAGGATGAGGCAGCATTAGAGGAGATATCCAACCTACTGAATCGACAGGAGGGTGAATACCAAGAGCTCAGGGTGAACCGCATACATAAGAAAAGAAAGACAGGCAGAGAAATGAGGATGTCAGCACAAATTGGAGCGTTCGATGTCGACTCCATCATTTTGGATCTAGGGTCAGATGTGAACATTCTGACAAAACAAGCATGGGAAACAATGGGAAAACCACAAATGACCTGGTCACCAATATAGTTGCGATTGGAAAACCAGAGCAAGGTCACCCCCCTTGGCGGAGTATGCCAACTCCCCGTCGAAATTGAAGGACTTTGGACATATGCCGATTTCGATGTTATCGATATAATAGATAACACATGTCGATATCCAACACTATTGGGAATTGACTGGGCCATGGAAAACCAAGCGATCATCAATTTTAAGAATCGGACCATGTCATTCGAAGATCAGTAAATAAGAGTTGTCGCATCGCTAGATCCGATAGAAGGACAATGATATGTGGAGCCCACCAGCAATGAATATGCTGAAGGAGTGGATAGCATATATAACATTTCTGAAGATTATATCAATCCAACTAGTGAAGGGGAGTTAGAATGGTGCAACTCTAGTTCAACATCTTCAAACTCAGATGAGGCATTGGAAAATTGGCAAAACCAACTTCAGGAGGTGTCATTTTGTAGATTTTCAAGGATTACACAGTCAGTACATTGGGTGGCTACTGAGGAGTGCGCATTTCCAAAGTACAAAGGATTACCAAATTTGAGTGCCTTATTAACAGAATTTGAAGAAAAGGTAGCGGAACCGCAGAGACTCTTGGCCTTGGAGGAAGCATTGAAGGCTACTCCTGCATGCTCGTAGGCAGCGCATAAGTCAAGGATATCAAATTGGCCACTATGCCGATGCCTCCTGGAGGTATGTTTTGGAGACACCACAGCATGGAATGAACAAAAGTACGATGGTAGGGGTAACCCGAATGAACATGTGAAGGCTTGTCAGCACCTATGGGCAGTGTGACTGGAGTAGGAGTGGGTGCATGCCTTTGTGCATACCTTGGATGAAGTACTGCAGAGTTGGTATGTCGCAACAAAGCTGCGACACAGTACACTCTCTTGGGATGAGTTAACAACTCGCTTCAGCCAAATGTTCTCCTCCTTAGATGAAAATCCCTTCATCCATAATGCACCTCAGGTAACCAAGATGAAGATTTTTGAGATGGAACCGATAGTGCAGTTATCAGAACTCTGATGGACCATGACACCTGAAATGACAATGGACTGCTACAACGTCTCAAGAGAACCGAATAATGACCCAAGAGCCACAATTGCCCTACCGTGGGAGTTTCAGGACTCACTCCTGACAAAGTCCGTGGAAGTAAATGAACATTCCGACGATTCAAGAAACATAGCGACCCCCTGGCAAACAGAGTCAGAGAAAACCCAGTATCAACCGCGATAATCAGATGGATCAACGCAGAACTGCTAACAAAGAACAATGGGAAGTACGTCACTACGACCCAGTGGAACATGCAAAGGACAACCGTAGTAGAGAACCCTAGGGTATGATGACGTATTGACACGGCGGTACTCGCCATGGCGATATGAAAAAGAAATAGGTATCACACGAATCACAATAAATGAGAAAACATTGTCGACACAAGAGACCCAAAATGGAAGTTGCCATGATGAGTGATAGTCCAATCTGGCATTCAAGGCACTAAAGGCCATATTTATACCACACCGAATGGCACCAAAACTAAGACATCGGGAGTTAATATCCAGCACAGGCGACGGATTTGGTGAATCCCGATGAGAATTGGCAATGATGGCCCCGAACGGATGAACATTACCAATTGGTATATAGAAGGAAATGGGGAAATAGGTTCAACTACTATAGTATTCCAGGTGTCGAATGGAAGTATACGTGTCTAGCTCCAGCACTGAAAAACCACAGGCCACACTGATTGTTCAGAAGAAGCCCGAAGTCATGTCGTCAATCCTACATAAGAAAAAGAGGAGTGCGACTCAACTCCCTGATACTGGTTGGGAGACAAAGAAGACCACTAGGGAATTCAACAGAAATAAGAATGGCGCTGCAGGATCCTCAATTGTTGAAGATGTGCAGGAGGGATATGAAGGTCCCATTCTTTTAGAATACATTCTACCTCATCAGGAAGGGGTTCCCACACTGCGAATTAACAAAAATGACAAATACACCATTGCAGTCACACTGGTACCCCCAGGGGTTCAGACAAATGGGGATATTGTCACCAAGTTATAGAGATTACAATACATCAACCATGATTTAGCTAAGTTTAAAGAGTATGCAGAAGCTTACGAGGATGTCCCCCATGTGGACGGCCCAACCATGAAGGAACCGTGGGCCTGGGAACAGGGATTGGCACGATCAAGGTTGCTTGGCATCACCCTTCTACAACATTTTGGGCGCCTAGCATAGGTCAATGCATGTGTCAAGAAAATCCTTGCACGCTTCCACGACAAATCCCTGTGTCTACATGAGAGAATCCCAGTTACCGTCGACCTCGTCGCCAAAGTGACTGGCCTACCACAAGACGGAGCCGACCCTTCACAATTTTTCCAAGGAAAGGATAATGATAAAAGAGTAGCCAAGCAGTTGGCTATAAAGTATGGGGTATAGAAGGATTCCTGAGGCTACCTTATTCACATAATTAACAACCAAGCGGTCTGTGTCGCAGCAAAAATACTGGAATTCAAAGTAATAAGGAAAAAACGACCGATGCAATGCAATTCAGGGGTCATTGTAGCAGCAGATAGATGCACCATAGGAGAATGGCTGAATTGGGCTCAATTCCTGCTACACGAATTGATCAAGGACACATATGATTCCCAGGAACATGGACGGCCTTTTATGTATTCATGGTAACTCCTCCTGATTGCCTTAACAGCATGGAGGGAACTAGACGACTACCAAGGGGTGAACCTCATGGAACTGCGAGTGTGCAATGGTGCGCGGTACCACAACTTGTGGGCAACTACCGATAAGGAATTACAGTAGGAGAATGTTATCCAGTTCTACATTTGGCTCAAGAGGATGCAGATGGATGCAATGATGATATCGTGGATCACACTACAGGTTGCAACGAAGTGTCAGTCCATTGCCCAAATATCTGTCGAAATACACACAATTTACCTCCTAGCACACGCAGATCCAACCAAGCAATGGGTGAGAACACAGTACAAGATCACTCAAGCTGATCTTGGAAACATCATCGCCCATTGGCCTGAGGAATGGAAGGTCCTTGAAGATCTGAAGGACATTGAAGCAACATAGGCAGTAGGCCGCCAGAACCTGATAAAGAATGATGAAGCTTCCGCCAACTAGAAGGAGGAACTGGAGACCGAGGCGAAAAATCAAACGGTCGAATCTAGTCACGATGGGGCCTCCACATCTAACACCCCAATGGACCCAGATCTCAATCTCCAATAGGAAGAACGACGGAAAAATAACCAAATGGACTGCGACGACGGACGTACACGAGCCGAGCTCACTGCGCAGTAGGCCGAAAGTCTGTTGGATAGTATTACGCAGATAGTAGAGCACAACCGTCAGAAGGTTACAAAGCATTCCGCAGATAATTTCTAGTACATAGGGGAATTATTAAATACGGTTGAAAATATGATAAACAACATTAGGGTACCACACAGGGATATCCAACAAAACTTGTTGACTCCCTGAGTCGAGGTTGAGGTAGGCAACCAAAAACACATAGTTCAAGTCGACACCCACGCCTTCTTTATAGGAGACGAGAACTTGGACCTGGAGCTCCAAAAGTATCCCCTGACAATGATCGATTTCAACCTATTGCCAATGTTAACACTACATCGGGTCCAAGCGGCAACAAGCATAGAAATCCAGGACCGTGAGGCTCCGATGCACAATAAGATGGTTGAGTACATGAAACAACTGCAATACCATGAGATAGAGGCCCAACCACTTCAAGACAACCATGATGAAATATGGGATGCGTAGGTACAGGCTCTTGAGGAGAAGGAGAAATTAGAGAAAGCCCTAGCTGATAAGGAAGCAGTCATTGCATAACAGACCAGAGCGCTCACTGCGAAGGAAGAAATTGCGATGGAATGAACGAGGCTAGAAGGAACGCTAGCAAAGGCATGCGAAACAACAGCGTTGGACATGGATGTTGACCTGGAAGGCCATGCTGTCATGTTAGAAGTTGCTGTGAATGAGCTCCGAAAGGAAAAGGAAGAACTCCAGGCTCGGGTAACACCCAGCACACCACTAGCACAAGTCCAGAGTTGACAGACAGCGATAGAAGAAGCAATGATGGAAATCCAGGAGTTGGAACAGGCTGCACAGAAGGTGGCTGTGAGTCTTACAGAATTCTAGGATAGGTTTGTCAAAGATGCCCAATTAGCAACACTAAGAAAATGCATCACGAGGCCAAAGAGCAGCTGGAAACGTTTAAAGGGTTATTCAAAGTAATGCCCACCATGACAAGGATGACAAAGACTGCGAAATTATAGAATATGAAGTAGCGAGATGAGAAAGCCCATGAAAGAAAGCAATGACGAGTGGCACATTTGGATGAGCTTCAGGAAAAAGTAGAAGCCCTGATAGCAAGCATGGTTCCAGAGATGGAACAGGTATAGGAGCGACTACAGGAGGTGCGACAAAAAGCGAGTGACCACCCAATGGAGCAACAGGTGACAAAAAGTGCCCAGATTCACACATTAGTGAAATAGATAGTCGACCGGATTCGGACCACCTATGAGGACTTTCAACAGCAGTACAACAAACCAGTAGTGTCTAGCTTAAGTGGCTTGGGACGAGCCACAAGATTGTGTTCAGGGCCTGTTGGCACGGGATAGATCCGCAGGAAGTGTGGAAACCGATAGGTGCGAAAGGGTCACTCCACGGAAGAAGGAGCTTTCGCCACTTTTTGCGGAAGTATAAGTATTGTTAAATAGTTGAGTCAGTCATGTGGACCATTTTGTAAAGTGATGTAAGCATATAAATAAAGAAAGATTGTAAGCCTAAGGGCATCGAATTTTTGAATGATAATCCAAACTAGGACTTATTTGGAATCCGCGGTGTTATGTTTTGACTGTTTCTACAGCGAATTGTTCCACAGATCTAAATGAGTGAAGATGTTCGGTTATGAATTCTGTTGTTGTGCCGTGATGCAATAATGGGTTATTTAAATACTTTCTGTTGATTTATGTGGATGCATGTTGTTGGTGGATGTGAATGTGTTGTTGAATGTGCCTTGAAACATGTATAATTTGAATAAGATGCGAATGGTTGGTTAATAGGCTAATGTGAGTATTGTCATCTCTAGCTCGTACGATAGTGTGACTTCTAGGTATAAGAACATATCCTCCTCGCCACTGTGGAAGCTTGGTTTCTGCAGCACCCTTATCTTCCTCGAGTGAGACCTCACCTGCTTCGCAGGTGTTGCTGGGAAGGGTAACTCCTTTCTGGGCCAGTGAATAAGGGGTTGTTGGTGTTGTTTATGATAGTGTGAACCCCTGTCGAAAGACCCTATGTCAACAAATTGGTTGTTTTGAAAGAAACCCAAAGGGAATTGGGCCTAAACTCATGAACAAAATGGGTTTTGATGGAATAAGTTTAGGAAAAACTGGACAAAGCATCCACAAGGCCATGGAGATATGTATAAGGAAAAGAGATAAAGGAATTGGTTATGAAGGTCACACAAGCAATGGTGACATCAAATTCATAAAAGAATAAAAATCAACAAAAAGTGAATTATCTATAGGAATTTATGCGAAGAACCATAAACGAAAGTAGAAGCAATATGGAATTCATTATGGCAGAATGTGATAGGTACAAGAAAAATGTTTTACCTTTCATCTTTGTAGTATTTGTGGTTTTTCCAATCATTATCATCATACATGTTGGAACAAACAAATATCAATGCCTCACATATAGGTACATTATGGATGGATAGATGTGTAGCAAATGGTAGAGAGTCACTTCTATGTTGAAAGGATTCTACAAGGTAAAATATTCTAATGTACAACAACATCTCTCACATAAAATTCCATGAGTTAGTTAGTATTGAAAAATCAAGTTGTGATTCAGGAGAAGTCCAAAGAGTCACATGTTAAATTTTCATGCTTAGGAAATAATTGTTAATATATTCTAGTTGAGTCATTTCTATGAGTAAACCAAATCATGTGTTAATTTCTTATAATGGTTAATGATAAGCCAAATAAAACCATGGATCTATATTGCAATGGTTAAGGGAAAGCCTAGGAAAAGCCTAGATATGATGAATTGGTTAAGGGTAAGTCAAAGAAAACCCATGAGATGGTTGAGGGTCAATTGAAGGAACCCTTAACATCAAAATGAAGCAGTTTAGATGATTGACTTAGTATAAATACTTATCAAAGAATGGTGTAGATCATGACAAATGAAGATGCAAATGCATATTAAAAAGACTAAATATGATGTAGAGAACAGAAGGCGGAAGATGAAGACAACTCAAACATTGAAATTGAATCACAAGTATTCAGTAAGGGGGAGTATGAAGGATTAAATCCTACTTGTGATGTTTAATGGTGATATAATAATATGTATTAATGAATATTATGCACAAATGTGTACAAGAAAAAATCAAGAATGGAGACTAAGAGATAAGTTAGTGATGATGATTTCATGGGATCACTTTAGAAATTTAAGGAGAGATATTGTGGGAGATACTTATTCATATGTTTGAACATAAATCTTATTATGGGATGCTGGTTGTGGTCACTTATTGTTATATAAAAGGAACTCACTGTATTGTTTTCATAAAAGAGAAATGCATGAATGATGTGAGATCAATACAATGTGAGGTTTCATGATATCTTGTGTTTTTATGATTCAATATTGTCCATGAATGTTTAATGGTGGGGCTACTCTAATCTCCAAAAAGTTCATCCTGGAGACAATAATGAAAATTATTTTTGAAAAATGGATGTCAATTCACCAATCTCCATGGAGCTTCTAGACATGATTTATTAGGATAATAATCCGGTAATGAATCTTGAAGACTTTGATCCTAATCAATGGAAACAAGAATATATCCTTCGAAATATTGATCACAATGCCCATAATAGTAAGGTTGTCAAATATTGTTCCTCTTTTGATTTGTTTGAATTCCATATAAAGGATATTTCTAAGAAAATGATTTGGGAAAAATTGAGAAATTTTCCCAAGAACTAATTTTGTTTTTAACTTTGGGTGTAAATTTTTTAAATCAAATGACACAAAACTACAAAATTTCATATGAAAAATCCAAGAATTATGTTAGCAATGAGGTTGATGTCATTCATGAGAAAATAGAAAAGTCTTCAAATGTTAGTACTCTTAAGAGCATGTAAGCAATTGTTGAAAATGGAAAAGAGGGAACAAGTCATTGATGAGAGGACCTCACATGAATATGTGCATTTGAATGATGATTTTTTTTTCCTGTCACATTTTCTTGTTGTGGTTGATCTAGAAGTTCATGAAAAAGAAGGAAATGAGTCAAGATGTGAGGTTATATGGACCTTAACCTAAAACATAAAAGTGGAGTTGACACATGATACTTTAATAAAATGATAAAATATTAAGTAAATGAAAATTTTACAATGTCAACCCTAACCTAAAACTCAAAAATCCAAAAAGAGTATATGAATTAAAAATTAAAAAATTCATTCAAAAACATTGATAATAATGAATGATTAAAAACATTATGCAAGTGAAGAACTTTTCCATATAATGGTGAAATTGATAAAAAATTTAAACATTAACAAACTTTCAAAATATTTCCTCAAAATAAAGAAGGTTAGAATTTGAACTGAAATTTTATTTTCACTAAAAGTATTATTTATTTATATTAAAATTATATGAATTTTTTTGCACAATAAGAAAAAAAATCCCACTTCAAAAAATTGGATCCTTTTGGGAGCTTAATAGACCAGTGTTTAAGATGGATATTTACTGGTTCAAGAAATTGAATCTCTTTCCTTAATAGATACAGATTTAAATTTTATACACATTAAGACAAAATTACACCTCAAAAAAATGAATCTCTCTCTTTACTTAATAGATATGTGTTTAAGAAAAATTTATGCTAGTTTAATAAACATCTCAAGAAATTAAAACCCTTTGCTTAATAAATTGGATTTAACTACGCTGATATTTATTTCATTCAATCCATTAAAAAGTAAATATTAAAAAACAAATTTAAAATATAAAATTTTCATTCAATTTTTTAAGAGAACACTTAATTATTACATAAAATATAAACCAGATTCTACTTTTACATTGAAAAATCATTTTACAATCAAGTATAAAAAATGCCCTATAAGTCGTCATGCACGTTATCACATGTCGATTTTTCTCCCTTAGAATCCCTATTTAACTATCCGTAAAAACCTACAAACAGACAGACGTAACGTTTCATCCTGCATCAACTATTCTCCTACTCGATGGGCGAAATGACAATCTTTCCTCTCGCTCGTCCGCTTTCCTGATGTTTGAAAGCCTCTATCACATCAGAGAATGAATACGGGCTCTTCGGATCGATCACTGCCTTCACTTTTTCACTCTCTATGTACGGCTGTAGCTTCTCCAGGTTATTGCCACTGGAAGCTACCAAGAAAAATTCAGCTCTGGGAAGAGGCTGAAACGAAACTATGTCCAGAACTTTGGCTTCTTCTTTGGCCACAACATGAGATTTGCTGGATTCCCTGCAAATGAAATAAAAACTTTCATTACATTGCATTACAGTTATCAGAGAAATCAGGCGAGACGAAAGAAGTGAGCGACCGACCTATGGTGTCAAATACGAAATCGAATTTCTCCGAGATCTGATCGTAGCTCTGCTTGGTATAATCGATGACCAGGTCTGCGCCGAGGCTTTTCACAAAGTCGATTTTCCTAGTGCTAGCCGTGGATACAATCCTGGAAGCTCCATAGACATGCTTCGCCAGCTGAATGGCTAGGCTACCCACTCCACCCGCTCCTCCAACTATGAACACGTTCTGCCCCTTCTCAAATTTCGCTATATCGAACGCCTGTTGGGCAGTCAGTACCGCAGCCGGCAGACTCGCTGCTTCCTCGAAGGATAAATTTTTGGGCTTCCGGGCCACTAGGTGTTCCTCCACTACAGTGTATTGGGCGAGAGTCCCCAACTGCTTTGGCCTGATCCTCCCATTGTGGACGCAGCCGTAGACCTCATCGCCATTCTTGAACTTGGAAACGCCATTTCCAACTTCCACTACCACTCCTGCTGCATCACAGCCCGGCACAGCCTGCACAACACAAACCAACTATACATAGTTATGGCTGAACCTTCAAACCTTAACATATATGTATCTACCAGTACAGTAACTTGTGATTGAACATTCACATGCGTTACATGTTATCACTCTCTTTTTTAAGTTAAGCAGATTGTTTGTAAGTAATTATTATTTATTTATGCATCTACTGAGATATATACAATAGTTACCTATTATTTTTTATATTCATTTTTCGTTTATAAATGTTTATTGAATTTGGAAGATCCAAGTTAAAATAAATCTTATTACCCAAATTGTGGATGATAAAAATAAGCTTTTGTTTAAAAAAAAAAACACAAGAAAGTGAATACCGGAAAGTCGGAATCAGCGTTTCTGAACATGCCTTCACGTCTCTTAAAGTCGTGGGGATTGAGAGCTGCAGCTCGGATTTTAACTAAAACCTGGCCTAGCCCGGGCTTTGGAACAGGAAATTCCCCGAATTGCAAGACGTCTATGGATCCATATTCTTTGTAGAACCACGCCTTCTGCATTTTACTCGTATCTTCTTTCAACCTGCGCCGGTTTGCTTAGTTTTGATATGATCGGCCAACCAGATACTGAGAGAACTGTGATAAAGGAGACACTGGTACCAGATACTGAGAGAACTGTGATAAAGGAGACACTGGTATGTGGGTGTGTATTTGTAGCCATAATTCGTCCGCCGTCAATGTTGAATAGGAAATACCAACCTTGCTAAATACGTTGCGTCTAGACAGAAAAGACTATCACATGGGATCGATAATGACATCGCCGTGGACCATATTTTTCCATATTAACTTTGTATAAAAAGATTTTATTTTTGACAAAGGTAACATTATTTAAACTTTATTAAAGTGTTTAAAATAGTCTCCATAGTAAATGCAAGACCCAAGGGTATAACCCTTAACCAAAAAGTCTCTAACCGAAGAGCAGAGTTATTTTTGTTGAAATGGCAATTTGGAGTGTTGAGATCGTAATTTGGGCGATCTGGAAAATTGGACAGTTATACAACACAAATAACTAAATGGAGTTTACATTTATTCTAATCCATCCATGTTTTTGTTAAACAATATATATATATATATAATGATTATAAAACTTTCAATGCAGTTATATGTACATAGATGTTGCACCAAGCTTATGTTGTAGCTAGATAGACAATGTTTTATCTAGGAGGTTTGTTTTCCCAAATAACACATATAGAGGAGGTAAATATGAACATGAGCATCCTTCAAATTCAATGTTGGAGATGTTGAGTCATGGTTTCCTCTACTCCATTTGAATTTAGAAGAATAAATTCTTTGTAAAATGCACTACTTGTAAAGAAATGATAATTTTAATCGCTTAGTGTTTCAAATTTATATAGGCTACCTCCTTTGAATTGTCTAAATTGACACTATTCCATTTGAAGGTACCTCCTTTGAATTGTGTAAATTGACACTATTCCACTAGAAGATAATGCTAATATATTTGTGTTAAGTTATTTACCTATTAGTGCCTTTAGGAAGCATGATGGAGGAGGTGATCATTTAGTTGTGGTGTTTGGTGGGGGAGTGTTGACACAACTCTTCTCAACAGGGGTTCACTCTGTCATCAACAAACACCAACAGCCCTTATGCACTGGCCCGGAAAAGAGTTACCCTTCTAGCAACACCTGCAAAGCAGGCGAGGTCTCACCCGAAGCGAGTAAGGGTGCTGCAGGAACCAAGTTTCTGCAGTTGCGAAGAAGATATGTGCACATTAACCAGAGCTTACAATATTTACCACAGTTTATTTAACCAATCATTCACATATTTGTTTCAAAGCATATTTAACAGTGCATTCGCATTAGCCAACAACATGTATCAACACAAATCAACAGAAAGCATTTAAATAACCCATCATTGCATAACAGCATAATTCATAACCGAACATCTTCATTCATTAACATCTGTGGAACAAAGCTCGCATAGAATAGTCAACAGAATCCAAAAGATCGCATTAATCTCCAAAACTTGGATGCCCTTAGGCTTACAATCTTGCTCTATTGATATGTTTTTCTCTTATTACAATTTCGTCCACATGACCGACTCGACTAATCTAACAACTCTTATATTTCCACAAAACGTGGCGAAAGGTCATTCTTCCACGGAATGACCCTTTCGCACCTGTCGGCTTCCACACTTCCTGCAGATCTATCCTGTGCCAATAGGCCCCCAACAAAAACTTGTGGCTCGTCCCAAGCCACTTCAACGGGACACTGTTGGTGTGCATCCACCATGTATATTGCTTGGTCGTTTCGAAACTATTCTTGCTGTCTGGAACTCGTTGTTGTGTACTTCGCATCCACATTTGTCGGTCACTGGTTCGTTGTCATGTATTTTCTAGACTCATCCTCCAGTCTCTTGCAACCTTGATTATCTACCTCTCCGGAGTCTGTTGGATCACTCCCGGTTTGTTCCTTCTAGAGAAAGGGGTTTTCAACGACGCCAAGGTGGGAAACAGGCCGACTACTCTCGCACATCTATTTTGCACCTTGGATTGCTTCCTCTCAGGTTGAGGGGCCTGCTGCCCTTGTTCTTCTGGTGTTCGCTAGGGCAGGAAGCTGTGAACTACTACCACGTACTTAGAAATCTCGGATGAAACCTCAGCTTTGTGATACCCGAGTGTCCTGGCTTCCTGTTGCTCCAAGTGCTAATGCATACTCATCGTTTGGGCCCGTAGCGCCCCTGGTGTGCTACCACACGAAATGCAATGGAGCATTTCCACAACCTCCTTGAAACTCCTAACTTATGCAATGACCTACCTTGCGCTCAGCATGGGTTTCCTACTTTTGGAAAATACCTCGATGCTCTGTTGGGTGTCTGGTTTCTGTATTTATGCCTTTCCTTCGTCCGGGATGTTTATTTCGAGAAATCCGTGATGGATTCGTTCTATTGATGCACCGATTCTGTCATCATTTCGTCTGCGTGGGGTGATTGGTTTCCTGCAGGCGAGATGAGTGTCCATACTGCTCCCCCCATCTGTTCCTTGTGTCATTCTCGTGCGAACTATCATCGTTGGTGCCTCCGTCCATGCTATGTGCCAAACGTGCCTTATGCTGGTGCCGATTTATGCCTAACTAATCATTATCCATGTTCGTCAGACCTGTCATCCAAAAATGTCCCATTCGTACTGATTTGAGAGGGTCGCGATCCTGCTGCAATCGCAATCCATACTCCAAGCTTCGAAACAATTTTTTTTTTTTTTAATCATCCACTCTGCATCGAATCATGGTGATAGGGATTCAACCTACTACCATTAACTAATTTAGGTAACAGTACCCCATCCAAGCTCTGTAACTATGCGGTGCAACCATTTGTAATAAAAGTGATAATATATGGTCCCAACCAGTGCATTTGTAGCTTTCCAGGGTATTTTGTGAATTTGCTATCATACAACAGAACTGTATCCCCCTTTTGTAGGTGTTTTGTCTTGACATAGCGATCGTGCAATGCCTTTTCGCGGTCGTTCTCTACCTTCTGGTGAAACCTTGCAATGAATTGATCTTCATCCAACTGTATTAGTTATGCCAATCGTTCCTTCAGTGCTCTATCATCGCTCATCTCTGTGGCTGTGGCGATTCGTAAACTTGGTACTATGTATTCCATTGGCATCACTTCTTCCTGGCCATATACAAGTTTAAATGGCGTATGTCCAGTTAGTTGCTTACAGGTGGTGTGATAGGCCCAAAGGACTGTTGGAATTTTTAGGTCCCAGTCGTCACGGTTCACGTTGCACACTTTGGTGAGTGCATGCTCCAGGATTTTATTAAACGTCTCAATGGTGCCATTCGCCTGGGGGTGGTAGGGTGTGCTCTTCTTGTGTTGGATCTGAAATTCCTCCGTCATCGCAACAATCGTTTGGTTAATGAAGTGGGTTCCTTGATCGCTTAGTAATACTTTTGGGCAACCAAACTGAGTAACCACATTGTCAAATAGGAATCGGGATGCAGTTGCAGCTGAGCAGTCTTTTACTGGTGCCGCTTCCACCCAGCGCGTTAGGTAGTCTGTTGTTGTGATGATGTACTAGGATGCTGTCCTTCTCCCTAGTGAATTAATGGGTCCCACAAAATCAACATCCCATTTGTCGAAAGCCTGCAATGTTACTTGTGGTACCAGTGGCATTTCATCATGTTGTGAGGGTTTCTCGGTTCGTTGACACACATTGCAGCTCCTGGCGTAATCCATCGCATCCCCGTGCAAGGTTGGCCACCATAGTCCTACGCGAAGGATCTTTCGGACAGTTGCTTGTCCTCCGTAGTGTCCTCCAGCAATTCCATCTTGTGCTTCCGACAGAATATGTTCATGTTCATGTGGAAGAACGCATCATCGCAAAATCTCATCTAGGCCCATTTTATATAACTCCCCTACAATTAACTGAAAGTTTGTGGCTTGGACAACTAGTTGCTTCCGTTGGCTGATAGTGAGCTCGGTCGGTGCCTCTCCTGTCGCTAAAAATTGAATGATTTCTTCGTAGTGGTTATTGACCATGCCAACCCTAAAAAAGTGAGCATCCGACAATCCTTCGTCAATGCTTCTTGGTTCCTCTCTGAATTCTTAGATAATGCTCCTCATGCGAGACTATAAGTCATGAGTGGATATCCCTTGTCCGTGCTCCTAGTCTCTTAGCAATGACACCATGCAACATTAGGAACAATCAGATAAATGATGAAATTAGATGCATATAGTAATTTTCGTTAAAATTGAACGATATTTTCATAAACTAGTCAATCTCACCGTGAACACAACCGGCTAGTCTTCAGGGCTGGTGGATGGAGTAGTTGGCTGGACAACCTGCTCCGATGCTAAGGTGGATGGTATAGGGGAGGATCTATCCACATCTACGGTGGGTACAACAATGGGGGGAATAGTGGAAGAATGGGGGGTGGCAGAAGGTGGAATGGAGTGGGCTGGGTGAGGTGGAGATGCGGGCCTGGGGCGATAAACCCCAGCTAGCTTTAGTATGGATCGGGGCACCCTAGAAGGGGAAGCGAGTGTGGTGGGGGAATGTGGGCGGGGGTGAGGTCTGTTTTGTGGTGGAGGGATGGGTGGCTATGGATGGGTGGTGTGTCATGGTCGGATGGGGGAGGGTGGGAACATGGGAAACTGATACAGAGGTGGTGGAAAGGTTGGGATGGGGTGATGGGACACAAGATATGAAACGGAAGGGGGAGCTAAATGGAACTGTGGTGCTAGAAAGGTGGGGGGGCTGGATGGAAGGGGGTGGGGAAGGATGCATGGAATGGGGCATGTATGATAGGGGATACAACGAGCATATATGGTGGCCGGAAGGCTGGGGATGGCGAAATAACAGAACTGCCAGGACGAGGTGTTCGCACCTGCATACACATTTATAACCTCATAGTTTAATATAGAAAAATATAAATATACACAGACAAGTCATCATATTTGAAATTAAATTTATGCTTTAATACACACGATACCTACGCACGTGGAGATCTGTTGATCTCCGGTGGCGATGGCTGGTCACTGGAGCCTGCAGACACCTGTGAAAACACTACAATTTTTAGATTGAATTTATAAAAACAATATTAAACACAATGCCAATGAGAATGACAATGATAGTACTTTAAAAAAATGACTGCAATTAATTTATATTCAAGTTAGATGATAGTGGTTTGATGGGATTTGGATATTATATAACGTTTTTATTGTATTGGTGCAGTCCATTTGTTCAAGACTTGGTAAAGAACATGGTTGTGGGGATCATTTCCTTTAACCCACAATGGATTGGGCCCATGATAATTTGGAAAAGAAGGTTGACAATTTATGCTTGAAGTGTTTGATGGCCAAAGTTGTCATTGATGACAACACGTTAAGGACAAAGGGGGAAGTGATGACATGGCAAAGACTTAACTGGATAAATGGTAAACATGACAAGCTTTGATGACTTGACAAGTGGCAAGCAAGCATGACAAGTGTAGAAGACTTGACAAAGTGGAGACATGACAAAGGATTGATGACAAGGATTTGATAATGACATTGAGGACAATACATTAATGACAAAGACATGGAAGAGTTAAGAACATGGAGCATACACATTATGGCAAGCACAATGTGTTTGTGCCAGAAATTGTTTCTAAGGCTAAAGAAACAAGCCAACACAATCTCAAATAAAACTCAACAAAGTAACTAGGTTTTTAGGTTTTCTGGAATATTTTTCTTGGTTGTAAATTTGGTGATCAACGGGGATTACACTCATGAACTAAACCAGAAACTAAATTATAAACAAATAAAGACAAAGATGCATCATATAATCAACAAATATCAATCAAAATATAATCTTAAAAGTCATTCAGGGCTGACAAGCATCACAAGTAAAGAAACCATGAACTAGCAATGAATATATCAGTCCAGTAGTTAAACAAACTCAAAATGAACTTAAAACATATACTGAAGGGTATAAAGTGTCATATATTTCATAGTATGTCATCAAATGCATACAAGAGTCATTGTACTTAGCGCTGAGCAAGTCTGAAAATAAAGATAATCTGGAGACCTCCTGAAGCTTTCCCAAAAATCCAACCTCTTCAATGACTTTCTAACCCCTCTAAATACTAATCATTACAAAATTAGTTAGGGTTTCAACCCTAACTACCTTCCACCGATTTGATGAGGTAAAGTAAAAGTACAATCTTTACAAAGTTGTAAAATATGCTAAAAATAAAAAATTACTAACATATCTATTTGTTAACTAATGACAACTAACTGAATGCTTAACTGAATGTACAACTGTATTATAGGTCTTTTGCCACTTCAGCCAGCAGAGCGATACCATCTGATGCTTGATCTTTTCTCTTAGCCTTTTTCTGCTCCTGCTCCATGTCATTTATCTTCTTGATGAGCTCCTTGTTTCTCTGTTGCAGGTCCTCGACTGTCTTCTCCAATTCTGTACAATGCATGTCAGCAGCCCTTTTTCTTTTTAGTGCTTCTTTTGCATCTGCTATCAGCTCCTAAAAATTATCATTTACATCTTGTAGATCTTCTCTCAATCTTCTGTTAGCCATCATTAATCCATCATTGACCTCTTGCATGTAATTCATCTAGTGTTTGTATTGTTTAACAGTTTTCTGCAAATTTTCCTTGTCAGAGTTAGCTAATTTGTCCATTGTAGAATCTTGTTCCTCATCAGGTCTCCAAGGTATATCAAGCTTGTTGAAGATTTCTGCCTCTTCAATCAACAGTTCTGTAGGAGTGTCTTCAATGCTAGGATTTTGATCTTCTTCACCTGCTACCTCAACTGAAGGAGCTTCTTCGTTTAACTGTGACTGCATTTTATCTAATTCTGGTTTATCCTCCATAGACACCTCATCCAAGACAGTCACTTCATTTGTATTTAATTTGGGATTGAGCAATTTTTTCATGTTCAATCTCAGCTTGTTCTTTGACCTAGTTTTTGGTCTCCAAAATGATGCTGCTTCTCCCATCATTTTCAGCTCCTTTCCTTGATGCTGGATAGCAGCCAACTCCACTACTTCAAGTTTATTCCTTTTCCTGTTAGATTTTGTTGTTTTGCTATCTGAAATATGAATTTCTTGCTCTACTTCGATCTTCACTTCTGTTTTGGAGATGGGCTGTTCTTCTTTCAATAGATACTCCTCATCATCGGAGAGAATGGTGATAGGGCTTCTCTGTCGAGTGTGAATTTCTTCTTTAGGTACAGCAACCTCTTTAATATCAACATTTTTCACTTCATCAGGATCTGCTACAGGTGTCAAGTTCTGTTCAGGCTGTTCCTTCTTATCTTCAAACAGTGAATACTTGCCTTTAGAGCTGGCTGAGAATGTCTTTGGTTCATTATCTTCCTCCACATGCTCTACTGCTTCCTCAATTTTGATCTCTTCCTTATCTTCAAGTTTTGGCTTATGACCTAATTTTCTCAACAAGACCTTACCCTTATTTGCTTGCCTCTTAGATTTTTGATCTTCAAAACCAGACCAAAAGATGAAGAAGTCCCAGGTCTTTCCTTCATGCTGCAAGACAGTACTAATAATCAACTTGATTAATCCATGGTGAAAGAGGACTGAGAAGAATGATCTATTGGCCCTTTCACCTTGTTGGACATTTTCTGTAAACTTTTCAAAAAAAAGAATGGCAGGTTCATCTTGGATACCCCCACCATGTGCTGAAGGAATCTAAAATGATATTTGTATACAAAAGCATACCTGCCCTCACAAGTGACATAGCTCTGTAATATTCTGATTGGCTCAACCCATTCCTTTCTGACATTTTGGATAAGGACACCTTTATTCCAATCAGGTGTGACATTTGGTAAAAGAAATATCTGTGGATCAAAGTCAAAGGCCAGTTTCTTAAACCATTGTTTGCCCTCATCCTTAATCCCCGTGGCTTCTGAAATCAGTTTTACTGTCAGTTTGAATTTTAGAGTATCAAAAATCACCATGTCATTCTTGAAACCCTGGGCAAACTTACAGGACACATTTGCATTATACCCATCGATCTTCCTGAAAAAATCCATCCAACCAGCTTGTTGAAAGAGCTCAACACAGTCAGGCAGTTTTTCAATCCATCCTACATCAGTTGGTTTAGCTCTGTTTATTTTACCACTCCTACCCATTCTTCTTCAATCACTGCAAATTGAATGATATCCTTTTGTATTGTTTGCAAGCAGGATATTATTGTAGGAGGTTAAAAAAAAAAATATTGTCGAACGTACAGGTTATTTACAGCATTAAAACCTTGGTTTTGACAGGGTTATATTTCATAAAAACAAAATCAGCCTGGCGTTGTAGAGAATCAACAAATAGCTATTTCCTTGGTTGAAATTGTGTTTAAAAGCACAATTTAACCTTTCCTTTGATCAATTTTGATAGAGTACACCCCAGCGAAAAAACCCCAAATTTACTGTTATATTATTTTTTTAGGAATACCTTGAAATTGCGCCACTGTAGTTGTTTAAAATCATGACCTGAGCTGTCAGATGAGTCACCTTGATTGTACAGACGTCCTCCAACCTTCAATTTAGCTGCTAGCAACGGAATTAGGAAGCCCTAATTTCCCGTGAAGCCCTCAACACCTCTCGCTTGTTCAATCAGCAACGATGTCCGGTTTTCTAGTGGTTATAGCTACTCCACTAAGTCCTCCGTCTTTGAATGTGCAACAAATTCATGCCACATTACCCCAAACCATGTGGATACCTATCAACATGAATTACACTTGGGCTGATGATGAGCACGATTTCCTCACGATGTGTAGCCACTTGAAATCATGATGTTTTCTGCATCAACACGTAATGAATCCTCTAAAACACATAATCAATCATTCATTATCCCAAGCGTGCCAAAATTTGCTGAAAAATCGGACAAATTTGGAGTCGCGATATTCTTGTAGCGCGCCTTTGGTGATTTTAAGCTCCAGCGCTACAAGAAAAACTTTGACACTGTTTTGGTGCTTTTTAACAGCTTTTTATCATTTTGCATGGGATCTTAAAGCTATCAGGATCAGGATTGTACATGACTCTACTTAGAATAAGGTTTATGAGCCCCTTATTTGATATAATGACCTTTTAAACCTCTCATAAAAAACAAACCTAAAGTTTTAAAACCTGAAAACTCAAAAGCAAGCCCAAAATCTCATATAAAGACTAAAGAAAATTTTCTAAAGAGGAAAAAATCAAGTTAAAGCAAATAAATAACTTGAAATAAAATGCAAATCAAACCAAATTTGAAGAAACAAAATACTGACTTAACATCTGGCTCCAGCTGCGGGATGAAGACCTCCCTGCGAGGCTTCAAGAACCTGTAGACCAGTGCCTTCTGTCTATTATCTTATCTATTCTGCAAAAATTTCCATTGGGCTATGGAGTCTTATTATGATTCACTAACCGGTATGTACAATGATCAGTGAAAATGTCCCTATAAACTGTAAAAATGCTTGAGGAATCGTCCATTAACAAGGCTGGACAACTCCTCACCTTCCAAGGACTGCAGGATAAAAGTATTGTTTTCTAGAACCTTTGATACCATAAAAGGGCCAAACCAAATATTGTCAAACTTACCATGCTTACCTTTCTGCTCCTTTCTTGCATCCCATCTTAGAACCATCTCACCTTCTATGAAAGTACTTTCTTTAACATTCCTGTCAAATCTGTTTTTAATCTTGGATCTGTACAACTGTGCTTTTTCATCCACCTTCTCTCTATTTTGTTGTAATTCTATCATTTCAAATAGTCTCCTTTGCATATCATTAGGTTCCTCTTGAGAATTCTGGAGGAATTTCATCACTGGAATTCCCAATTGAATAGGGAACACTGCTTCTGTGCCATAAACAAGCTGAAATGGAGAAGTCCCAATTGCCTGTTTCACTGTAATTCTATCTGCCCATAATGCATACTTCAGCATTGAATCCCAAGACCTTTTGTTATGCTTCAGCAGTTTCTTGATGCTCTAAATGATGTTCTTATTGGAAGATTCAGCTTGACCATTGCCCTGAGGATAATAAGGAGTTGAATGCTTCAGAATGATGCCATTTCTTTCACAAAAGGCCACCATTGCCTTGGATTTGAATGCCTTTGCATTATTTGTTATTAATCTCTGTGGACAGCCAAACCTGCTCAAAATGTTTTCTTCAATAAATTCCATGATTACTTTGTCTATAGCATTCCTCGTGGGAATGGCTTCCATCCATTTCGTGAAAAAATCTGTTGCAGTCAGAATCTAGTGATGCTGTCCTGAAGATGATGGATTTATTTCTCCAATAAAGTCCAGACCCCACTGCTGAAACGGAGCATTTACTGCAATAGGTTTTAAAGGCAAGGTCAATAATTTCTATTTACTTGCAAATTTCTGACAAGGAATGCATGCTCTTACCTGCTGGTAAACATCTGTGAATAAGGATGGCCAATAATATCCAGCTCGCAAAATTTTGTAAGCTATTGCTTTCCAATACTTGTGCCCTCCACAGGCACCTTCATGAGATTCTGAAATCACCTCTCCTATTTCAGATTGGTCCAAACATCTGAGCAAAATACCCCCTGGATCCTTCCAGAACAATTGATCTTCAACTAAACAGTATTTAGTGGCTTTGAGTTTTAATGATCTGGCAGCTTTCTTATCCAAATGTTCAGGACATTGTAGAAATAATAGAAAATGAACAATATCTGCATAGCAGGTTGATGATGAATAAAAATCCATGATCTTTTCTTTCTCAAGAAGTGCTTGATCTTCTTCAGGAACTAATTCTTCAGCCATGACATGCAGTCCCAGAGCCTGACAATTTGAGTCAGCCAACAGCTTAGCTAAACCTTGTCCCTTAACAAGCTTAGTAGGTCTGATCTCTACATCATATTCCATAATCTTCGCAATCCATCTACCTCTCTTTCCTTCACTCTCAGGCTGAGTTAACACATCCTTTACAGCAGAATTAGGTACAAAAGAAATTACTTTTGAATGCAGGATATAGATTCTGAAGAATTTCAAAGCCTTTACCAGAGCATAAGCTTGCTTCTCCAATATACTGTACTTCAGCTCAGAATCTCTGAGGGTTTTGCTGAAGAAAGCAATAGGCTGTTCTAACCCTTCTTTATTCTTCTGAAGTAAAATAGCTGCAATTGTGTCTTCTGATGCAAATGAAAAAGTAAGGAATTCTTTGGTAAAATCAAGACTTACCAATACAGGTGCTTCAATAAGAGATACTTTTATTTTCTCAAATGCTACCTTTGCCTCAGCAGTCCACTTTACTTCCTGATCTTTCTTTAACATGGCTGTGATTTGTTTAATGGTTTCCGCAAAGTTGGGAATAAACCAGCGTAGAAAATTTATCTTGCCAATAAATGATTGGACATCCTTTTTACTCAGAGGTAAGCTAATCTTCAGTATTGCTTTCACTCTTTCAAGATCTATTCTGATGCCATCAGCAGACACCAAGTGACCAAGTAATTTACCTTCTTGCACAGCAAAATGTGATTTTTTGGGGTTCAGGGACAGGCCAAATTTTCTACATTTTAAGAAGGTTTGCTCCAAATGCTTCAAGTGTTCATCATCAAATTTTGAGAATACAGTAATATCATCCAGATAGATAACCACAAACTTATCCTTTTCTCCTACAAATACAATGTCCATGGCTCTCTGAAAAGTTGCTCCGACATTCATCAAGCCGAAAGGCATCTTGTCATACATGAATGTCCCCCAAGGGGTTGTAAAGGATGTATTTTCCTTGTCATCAGGGTGCATGGCAATCTGATTGTACCCTGAGAAACCATCCAGCATAGAAATCCTCTGAGCTCCAACTACTTGCTGCAAAACCTGTTCAATCTCGGGAAGAGGATAATTATCTTTTAATGATGATCTATTCAGATTTCTGAAGTCAACGCATAATCTAATTTCCCCATTCTTTTTTCTGACAGGAACCAGATTAGCAACCCAGGAAGAATACCTGAGAGGTACTATTATTTTTGCATCCAGCAGCTTCTTTATTTCTTTTTCAATTACAGGGAACAAAGCTGGATTGATCCTTCTTAGTTTCTGTCGGAAAGGCTTAGCATTAGGCTTCAAAGGGACCTTGTGCTGAATAATTGTTGTATCATAAGTTTTTAATTCCTTGTAAGACTAGGCAAATGCATCTACATGTTTTTTAGAAGCTTGATATATCTATTCCTTTGTTCCACTGTTAGAAATTTAGAAATTTTTACCATCCTAGGATGTTCTGCTGAACCAATATTGTAGTCTTCTACATTGTCTTCTGAAGATTGAACTACTGGCTTTGAAGGTGTATCGTCCTTCGAGAATATTCTTTCTAAAGGAACTAGACCTTTAGGAATGAAATTGCTCTTCAACTCAATAATTTTATGACCTGCTATCTCTTCTGCAGCAAATTCATTTAACTGTTCATCTCCCTCATCCTCTTCCTGATCAATTTGAGCATTTGAAAACTCATCTGTAAGCTCAAGAAATTTTTTGATTTCAATGTCATCTTCAAAAACTCTCCAGTGTTTCACATTATCAGGCACACATGGTCTATACCTCACCTCTATGGGATACTTTAGCCGAGTGGTATTAGGGATTCTGAAATGTGTGGCAGCTAAAGCTAATGAGTCTGCGGTCTCATTATGATTCCTTGGAATATGAGTGATATTAAATGCTATAAAATAGTTTTCAAGCATATCCCATACCTCATTCCGATATACTTTTAGCAAACCCTGCTTTACTTGATATTTGTTCTTCACTTGCTGAACAACTAATTCGGAGTCGCCAAATGCAGCAATCTGCTGAATTCCTAAATCTTTAGCATCCTTCAATCCCAGTAGCAGAGCTTCATACTCAGCAGTGTTGTTAGTGGTAACAAATTCTAACTTATACATGAGTTTCACTGTTTCACCCCCAGGGGAAATGAGTAAAACTCCAGCTCCAACACCCTCTTTCCATGAGGATCCATCAAAGTATAATTGCCACATTGCATCTTCTTCTCCTCTGTTGTGTTTAATTTGATTTACCTTTTCCACTTGTAGCAGACCAGTGGAATTATCCTCTTCAGTGAACTGTAATATGCATGAACCAAGGTCCTTATCCACAGAATACATTGGATGATTGGTGGGATTTTTATCATCTGTTACTATGTAAGCAAGCTGCAGCTCTCTATAAAGTCTTCTATTTTCTCCACCAAAAACAGGAATAGTGGCATAAGAGAGATCCATCTGTAAAGTTCCTCCAACCTTCTTAGCCCATGACATAGAAAGAAGCAAGCCAAACTTTGGTGTGATGTCTGCTACCACAACATCCATTATCACACTTTTCATGGGAAACTATAAAAGGTTGACAACCATGTCTTTTATTACTCCTATGCACTTCACAGCTCAAGAGTCAAAAGCATATAAATCATGGTAAGGTTTAGTGACACTGAGGCCCAGGGCTTCCATTACAGCTTTTGGCATTTAGTTATGGGATGCTCTTGAATCTAATAAACAATTGTGAATCATTCGCTCATGGACAGTCAAGGTTACATAGAATGGAGGAGAAGCACCAGCCTCATTTTCAGTTTTCTCAGCCAGAGCCGATCCAATGAAAATTCTAGGGTTTTCTTCCTGCAAGTTAACTGTATCTGAAACAAGTTGATTACTGGGTACATTCATCACTTTCAGAACTGTTTCTTTATATGATGGATTCTTTATTAACTCAGTCAAAGGTACGGGAATCTTTAGCTTCCCTAGTTCATTCTCCAAACTAAAATTCTGGGCAGATTTATTTACCTCTTCAACTTCAACATTCTTCTTTGATTTTTCTGCAGATTGCCTCTTCTCCATGACAGGATCAGCTATTTGCTTAGCAGGAACAGGTGCAGCAGGGATAGGTGCCTTCTTCTTTGGGGCTTGGACAACTTGTTTTGGGCCTGATCTAAGATTTATGGTCTTCTTAGGTCCATTCTAAGGAGCATCAGCAGTTGCAGCAGTGTTTTCCAAGCCTAAATCTTCTTCAGTTTCAAACATGTCAGCATCATAGTATTCTGCATTTAGAAATTATTCCTTAGTGACAAAACCTTCAGACAATCCCTCTCCAAAATGATTCATATCTTGATTATTCTCTTGAAAGATTAACTCATCATCAATTTCTTCTTCATCAACCATATTGTTTTGAAAAGGTGGTGGCACCCTTTGGTCCTCATTTTCTCTTCTTTCTCGCTGGATATCATTATTCCTTCGTTCTCTTGGTATAAATCTAGGAGCAAACTGCCTTCTGAACTGATTCTGGTTATTTGGATTTCGTTCAACTTCTGGAGCAGGTTTGCTAGAATTCTTCTCAAGCTCTAATTTATTCAGTTTTGTTGTAAGAATCTTAACCAGCTTAGCCATCTCATCTATCTTAGTTTCAGCAGACTGAGGAGCAGCACTTGTTGAAACAGCCTCCTTCTTTCCTTTCCTTTCATAAAGTTGTTGTGCTACTTCTTTCTTAAGTCTGTTTGAATCTAGCAAATTAGATTCTACCTCTAATGTTGCATCTTGCATATTCAGCAAGGTGATAGGTCTTCTTTCTCTCAACAGTAAGGAAAACTCGTGATCAAAGGAATTTGCATAAGTAAGTTTAGCTGATGTTTCTGTGGGCTTTATTTCTGCAGGGATTCTATTGTACATCTTGTTAAATCTCTTTGAAAAATCTGCAACAGTCTCCTCTTTTTTCCTACAGAGAGCTCCAAACTCAGTTATATAATAGGTGTGATCTTTTGTATCTCCCCACTGCCTCATGAAAAGATAATGGAGTTCTTCAATTATAGTGATTGAGTTGGCAGGCAACTCTCTAAACCACTTTCTTACATCCCCATCAAGTCTTTGAACAAATACCCTCATCCACACATCTTTAATCTCAATGTTCTGATTGTCAGCATAACTTAGGAAAGCCTCCCAATGTTCCTCAGCAGTGGTTTCCCCTTGTCCATTGAACCTAGGCATATATTTCTAGTAATCACCTCCAGGTAATGCATGTAAAGGCTGAGGTAAAACTAATGGTGCATATCTAGCTGCAACCATCCTGTCCATCATATCCATGGGTAGGTTTTGGCCTGCCATTTTGGTACTGACTGGCTTGAAAGATGTAGAAGCTTGGCTAAAACCTTTTTGAAAGGGATTCTTTCCTACTTTCAGCTGAAAAATAGGTATTTTATCAGGAGAAGAAGTCTTAGCTTTCAAAAAACTTCAAGGATTAGTAAAAACCTGAAAAGTGCTCTCAGGGATGGTAGGTTTTATCCAAGGTGAAGTTTCAGCTGAATGTAATGAAACACCCAACTGGTCTGGGTCACAGGATGCTGGCAAAGATTGAGACTTTCTGAGTTTTCTTGTTGTTTTCAAGATCTATTCAGGGTCTGTCACACCCAGTTTCAATGGAGAACTAGGCCTATTCCTGGTTCCAATCCCTTTGGAAGCCACTGTGGCAACTTTTTTGGTGAAAATAGCCTTAAAAAAGAGCTGATTTAAGTCCACCTCTTAAACAGGTAAAACTGATAAGTATCCTAGGGAAGATATGCTTCAGCTTCGTCCCCAGCAACGGCGCCAAATATGTTTGTGCCAGAAATTGTTTCAAAGGCTAAAGAAACAAGCCAACACAATCTCAAATAAAACTCAACAAAGTAACTAGGTTTTTAGGTTTTCTAGAATATTTTTCTTGGTTGTAAATTTGGTGATCAACAGGGATTACACTCATGAACTAAACCAGAAACTAAATTATAAACAAATAAAGACAAAGATGCATCATATAATCAACAAATATCAATCAGAATATAATCTTAAAAGTCATTCAGGGCTGACAAGCATC
Source organism: Larix kaempferi (assembly GCA_027924585.1). NCBI lineage: Eukaryota > Viridiplantae > Streptophyta > Pinopsida > Pinales > Pinaceae > Larix > Larix kaempferi. The sequence continues at coordinate 12,205,457 of BSBM01000087.1, forward strand.
ACAAGTAAAGAAACCATGAACTAGCAATGAATATATTAGTCCAGTAGTTAAACAAACTCAAAATGAAGTTAAAACATATACTCAAGGGTATAAAGTGTCATATATTTCATAGTATGTCATCAAATGCATACAAGAGTCATTGTACTTAGCTCTGAGCAAGTCTGAAAATAAAGATAATCTGGAGACCTCCTGAAGCTTTCCCAAAAATCCAACCTCTTCAATGACCTTCTAACCCCTCTAAATACTAATCATTACAAAATTAGTTAGGGTTTCAACCCTAACTACCTTCCACCTATTCGATGAGGTAAAGTAAAAGTACAATCTTTACAAAGTTGTAAAATATGCTAAAAATAGCAAATTACTAACATATCTGTTTGTTAACTAATGACAACTAACTGAATGCTTAACTGAATGTACAACTGTCTTATAGGTCTTTTGCCACTTCAGCCAGCAGAGCGATACCATCTGATGCTTGATATTTTCTCTTAGCCTTTTTCTGCTCCTGCTCCATGTCATTTATCTTCTTGATGAACTCCTTGTTTCTCTGTTGCAGGTCCTCGACTGTCTTCTCCAATTCTGTACAATGCATGTCAGCAGCCCTTTTTCTTTTTAGTGCTTCTTTTGCATCTGCTATCAGCTCCTAAAAATTATCATTTACATCTTGTAGATCTTCTCTCAATCTTCTGTTAGCCATCATTAATCCATCATTGACCTCTTGCATGTAATTCATCTAGTGTTTGTATTGTTTAACAGTTTTCTGCAAATTTTCCTTGTCAGAGTTAGCTAATTTGTCCATTGTAGAATCTTGTTCCTCATCAGGTCTCCAAGGTATATCAAGCTTGTTGAAGATTTCTGCCTCTTCAATCAACAGTTCTGTAGGAGTGTCTTCAATGCTAGGATTTTGATTTTCTTCACCTGCTGCCTCAACTGAAGGAGCTTCTTCTTTTAACTGTGACTGCATTTTATCTAATTCTGGTTTATCCTCCATAGACACCTCATCCAAGACAGTCACTTCATTTGTATTTAATTTGGGATTGAGCAATTTCTTCATGTTCAATCTCAGCTTGTTCTTTGACCTAGTTTTTGGTCTCCAAAATGATGCTGCTTCTCCCATCATTTTCAGCTCCTTTCCTTGATGCTGGATAGCAGCCAACTCCACTACTTCAAGTTTATTCCTTTTCCTGTTAGATTTTGTTGTTTTGCTATCTGAAATATGAATTTCTTGCTCTACTTCGATCTTCACTTCTGTTTTGGAGATGGGCTGTTCTTCTTTAAATAGATACTCCTCATCATCGGAGAGAATGGTGATAGGTCTTCTCTGTCGAGTGTGAATTTCTTCTTTAGGTACAGCAACCTCTTTAATATCAACATTTTTCACTTCATCAGGATCTGCTACAGGTGTCAAGTTCTGTTCAGGCTGTTCCTTCTTATCTTCAAATAGTGAATACTTGCCTTTAGAGCTGGCTGAGAATGTCTTTGGTTCATTATCTTCCTCGACATGCTCTGCTGCTTCCTCAATTTTGATCTCTTCGTTATCTTCAAGTTTTGGCTTATGACTTAATTTTCTCAACAAGACCTTACCCTTATCTGCTTGCCTCTTAGATTTTTGATCTTCAAAACTAGACCAAAAGATGAAGAAGTTCCAGGTCTTTCCTTCATGCTGCAAGACAGTACTAATAATCAACTTGATTAATCCATGGTGAAAGATGGACTGAGAAGAATGATCTATTGGCCCTTTCACCTTGTTGGACATTTTCTGTAAACTTTTCAAAAAGAAGAATGGCAGGTTCATCTTGGACACCCCCACCATGTGCTGAAGGAATCTAAAATGATATTTGTATACAAAAGCATACCTGCCCTCACAAGTGACATAGCTCTGTAATACTCTGATTGGCTCAACCCATTCCTTTCTAACATTTTGGATAAGGACACCTTTATTCCAATCAGGTGTGACATTTGGTAAAAGAAATCTCTGTGGATCAAAATCAAAGGGCAGTTTCTTAAACCATTGTTCGCCCTCATCCTTAATCCCCGTGGCTTCTGAAATCAGTTTTACTATCAGTTTGAATTTCAGAGTATCAAAAATCACCATGTCATTCTTGAAACCCTGGGCAAACTTACAAGACACCTTTGCATTATACCCATCGATCTTCCTGAAAAATCCCATCCAACCAGCTTGTTGAAAGAGCTCAACACAGTCAGGCAATTTTTCAATCCATCCTACATCAGTTGGTTCAGCTCTGTTTATTTTACCACTCCTGCCCATTCTTCTTCAATCACTGCAAATTGAATGATATCCTTTTGTATTGTTTGCAATCAGGATATTAGTGTAGGAGGTTAAAAAAAAAAAATACTGTCGAACGTACAGGTTATTTACGGCATTAAAACCTTGGTTTTGACAGGGTTATATTTCATAAAAACAAAATCAGCCTGGCGTTGCAGAGCATCAACAAATAGCTATTTTCTTGGTCGAAATTGTGTTTAAAAGCACAATTTAACCTTTCCTTTGATCAATTTTGACAGAGTACGCCCCAGCGAAAAAACCCCAAATTTACTGTTATATTGTTTTTTTAGGAATACCTTGAAATTGCACCACTGTAGTTGTTTAAAATCATGACCTGAGCTGTCAGATGAGTCACCTTGATTGTACAGACGTCCTCCAACCTTCAATTTAGCTGCTAGCAATGGAATTAGGAAGCCCTAATTTTCCGTGAAGCCCTCAACACCTCTCGCTTGTTCAATCAGCAACGATGTCCGGTTTTCTAGTGGTTATAGCTACTCCACTAAGTCCTCCGTCTTTGAATGTGCAACAAATTCATGCCACATTACCCCAAACCATGTGGATACCTATCAACATGAATTACACCTGGGCTGATGATGAGCACGATTTCCTCACGATGTGTAGCCACTTGAAATCATGATGTTTTCTGCATCAACACGTAATGAATCCTCTAAAACACATAATCAATCATTCATTATCCCAAGCGTGCCAAAATTTGCTGAAAAATCGGACAAATTTGGAGTCGCGATATTCTTGTAGCGCGCCTTTGGTGATTTTGAGCTCCAGCGCTACAAGAAAAACTTTGACACTGTTTTGGTGCTTTTTAACAGCTTTTTATCATTTTGCATGGGATCTTAAAGCTATCAGGGTCAAGATTGTACATGACTCTACTTAGAATAAGGTTTATGAGCCCCTTATTTGATATAATGACCTTTTAAACCTCTCATCAAAAACAAACCTAAAGTTTTAAAACCTGAAAACTCAAAAGCAAGCCCAAATCTCATATAAAGACTAAAGAAAATTTCCTAAAGAGGAAAAAATCAAGTTAAAGCAAATAAATAACTTGAAATAAAATGCAAATCAAACCAAATTTGAAGAAACAAAATACTGACTTAACACAATGGAGATGGTGACATGGCTTGAGGGATGGCAAAGGTGATAAGTATGACAAACATGGAAAGCATCAAACATGGCAAGCATGGAATAAGGACATGGCAAGCTAAGGACAAGACAAAGACAAGTGACAAGCAAGCAAGGTTGATGACTTGTCAAGCATGGTGTTTGATGACATGGAACATGACAAGGAGGACATGCTTGGTGACAAGAAGGATTGATAACTTGGTGACATGGAGGATGATGAATTGGAAAACATACGATTAGAGGACAAAGAAAATATGACAAGGTGGACAAGGAATATATCTGGGCATTTGAAAGGCCCCTTGCGGGAATTTCAAAGCACCATTGCGGGCATAATCAAAAGGACCCTCAGGCATTCTTTGAAGCACCCACTACGGGCATTTGTGGTGTATTGGGGGCATATTGATAAGGGCCTACAGCATTTACATGACACCATTGCATGCATAATCCAAGACCAATACAGGAATGTGTTGATGGCCCTTGCAGGCATCAAAGTGAGCTCACTGCGGGCATTTTTAAGAGTGCATTGCGGGCATCTTAAGGGCATATGTGTGTCTCACATTTAATATTCTGAAAGGATCGAAGGTGACATGACATGAACTTAAAATTAAATAACGTGACATGGCATAGAAGGTGACATGGCATGGCCATAATTAAATAAATCATATTTTATTTATTTAATCATCTTAATGATAAAACTATAAATAGAAGACAAGTTTCATAGAAGACAAGAGTATAAATAGAAGACAAGTTTCATTTTTAAGGAAGCAATGTGTGAAGATTTTGGGAGATTGAGGAGATCTTGATGAATATCATTGTCTATTATTGTCATTGATGACAACATTAATGACAAATTTTAAGCTTGAAGAACACATGGCATAAGGACATGGTAGCAAAGGTTGATTTGGTGGAAAAAGTGATGGGAATTGGAGCCATTGGCACACCTATTGAGCCAAGATTCAAATGACCCATACTGTGCTCATTTGAAGAGGATTTGGACAAGGAGAGTACATGGCAAAGATAACTTGGATGACATGGTGACAAATGGAAAAAAATCAATAACACACATGGCATTGGTCAAGCACAACAGGAACAAGCAGGTATTGGATGCTAGTCTGATGATGAAGGACACTGCGGGCATCACCAGAACCCCAACTGCGGGCTCATCATTGGTCAAGTAAGAATGACATATTTTGAAAATTTCTCTCCCATTTCTATAAACATTAGAGGTCTATGATGCCTAAAGTGAACATGAACAGATGTTTCTAGTTTTCTTAGGTTTTCATGTTTTATAAGGTTTCATTTTTGTTTGGTTGGATTATATGAATTTATAGCTCTTAAATAATTTAGACAATATGATAAACACAACTGTAAAATACGATGATAATATGGTAATTACTCAGTGCTAATTAGTTTGTAATTATTGAACACAAATTACTCATAACAGGATCTAATTATTAAAAGTAAAGAAGTTACCTATGTGTATGGTTCCACAATCTCCTCTGCTGCTACCATGGGTCGATCTAGGTCAAAGGAACCATTGTCCTCCCACCTGGAGGATGGAGACTCATCCCTGAATAGCTATGCATTAAAACAAATAAAGTCAATAATGTGTAATTCAAAGTTAAATATATCAAACAATACGATATCAAATAAAATACAACAAATACTTGAACGTTAAATAAAACAATAGCTAACATGATCCATGTATCTCTCTGTGGCATGCTAATACATAGGACCGTGGCAAGAATGACCACAGTGAGAACAACGATGTGCCATTGTTCCAGTAGAACTAGAAGGCCCCGCCTGGGTTCCACCTGTACCCGGCATGTCCCAGCCACCACCCATAGATGGTGCAGTTGTGTCTGTCTAATCGATGTCCTCTAGGCTCTGTGAAGACATAGCCACAAATGTGGTATGTCTAAGCAAAAAATGTGTGGCACGTCTAACTGAGTCATCAATCTCATTTAGGACGCTACCAAACCCGAGTGGCTGAGGAGGGGGGTTTGGCTCTCTCTTGGGTGCAGGAGGTCCTCTAAGTGGGTTGCGGCGGGCCTGAGGTTGATCTTGGGCAGAGCGAAGATCGACACCCTGAAACTCGGTGATGTCAAAATAGTTGACATCGTAGCCTAGCTCAAACTCAACCCATAATTTTCGAAGGAGATACTGTGGTACCTCCAAATTGTTGCACGAGGGGGCTATCAAACACCATAAACCATCTCTTTCTCCAGATATCTCTCCATGGCTAGTAAATACACCAGTCCATGCAAACCCGTCTCTTCCTCACATCTAGAGGTTGTCCTGTCAAGGGAACTACGAATTTGTTGTACAACTGGGATTTGGTGATGTTGAGGTCTTTTATCTGTTCTTTGGACATCCCAGTGGAGTAGTGTTCCCTCATTCAAGCCCTGTATTGGCTAAGATTTGTGATCTCACTATGTGCAATGTTGATAGATTCAATAATGTTTGACAATGATGAAACTAAGGTAACTCGAGAGGGTTCCTTGGTGCTCTTCAATTCGTCGCTTAATACCCTTAATTGGTTTAAATCTTGGTGTAATTTATCTTCAGCGTTTTCATTCAGTTCATTCTCAGTTCCAATGTTGTCTTCTGAAGGTTGGGTTTCATTGGTTTCATCTGATGGTTCACGTGTGTTTGTCATCTTGTTAGGTGTAGATGGCCTGTAATGATTTTTTTTTTTTTAATGGATTGTAATTTTTTTTAAATTAAAATTGAAATGGAAAAAAAAAAAACAACAACAACAATAAATTCATGCTTCAATGGGCACCTACCTGGAGAAAATGTTGGCAAGGTGGTGGAGGTGCAAAATGGTTGAGTTGAGGAGGCCTTCGGGTGCTCCAAGACGCGTTCGTAGGGTGCTTGTTTGGCCACCATGCCCTCACGGGTTTGTTGAAAATGACAAACCCGTGAGCTCTGTTTTTTTTATAAAAAAACAGGGGTGCGCACATGTCATCAATGCGTACACGCCATTTTGTATGTACGCGTTAATAACATGTGCGTGTACCTTTTGTCCATGTGGGATCAACCACATGGACATTCAGCATTTCCAAAGCCACATCACGTGTGCGCATTTGGAAGTGCATAAGTGTCACTTTTTTTTTTGCTCACGCACTGTTGTTGCAGCCTTCTTGGGTACCAACTTCGTGTGGATACCCACATCGAAATTGAATCACAAACTGACTGTATTCACTAAGGGGGAGTATGGGGGAGTATGAAGGATTAAATCCTACTTGTGATGTTTAATGGTTACATTATAATATGTAAATTGAATATTATGCACAAATGTGTACATCAAAAAATCAAGAATGGAGACTAAGAGATAAGTTAGGGATGAGGATTTCATGGGATCACTTGAGAGATTTAAGGAGAGATATTATGGGAGATAGTTATGCATATGTTTGAACAAAAAAATTTATGGCATGTTGGTTGTGGTTACATATTGTTATATAAAAGGAAACAATAGCACTTCATTGTATTTTTTTCTTAAAAGCGAAATGTATCAATGATGTGAGATTAATACAATGTGAGTTTTCATGATATCTTGTGTTCTTATGATTCAATATTGTCCATGAATGTTTAATGGTGGAGCCACTCTAATCTCTGAAAAGTTCATCTCAGAGATAATAATGAAAATTATTTTTGAAAAATGGATGTCAATTCACCAATCCCCATGGAGCTTCTAGACATGATTTATTAGGATAATGATCCGGTAATGAATCTTGAAGACTTTGATCCTAATCAATGAAACAAGAAGATACCCTTCGGAATATTGATCACAATGCCAATAATAGTAAGGTTGTGGATTATTATCTCTTTTGATTTGTTTGAAGGCCATATAAAGGATATTTCGAAGAAAATAATTTGGGAAAAATTGAGAAAGTTTCCCAAGAACTCAGTTTTTTTTTAACATTGGTGTAAATTTTTTAAATCAAATGTCACAAAACTACAAAATTTCATCTGAAAAATCCAAGAATTATGTTAGCAATGAGGTTGATGGCATTCATGGGCATGTAAGAAATTGTTGAAAAAGGAAAAGAGGGAACAAGTCATTGATGAGAGGACCTCACATGAATATCTGCATTTGAATGATGAATTGTTTTCCCTATTACATTTTCCTGTTGAGGTTGATCTAGAAGTTCATGAAAAAGAAGGAAATGAGTTAAGACGTGAAGTTTGGGAAAATTTTATCTTCTTAGCAAGTGTTCTACAAGTGAGTATGCCATTATATCGAACTTAACCTAAATCATAAAAGTGGAGTTGACACATGATACTTTAAAAAAATGATAAAATATTAAGTAAATGAAAATTTTACAATGTCGACCCTAACCTAAAATTTAAAAGCCAAAAGAGTATATATTCCACTCAATTAAAAATTATTGAAACTTGGTTGCTTCTTGCCATAAACCATGATTTACATATAAAGTGCATACACTTCTCCATCATATTGGATTGTAAAAAGGGCCTTTCATCCAAAACTTGGATAATAATTAATAATCAAAAGCATTATGCAAGTGAAGAACGTTGTCATATAATAGTTAAATTGATACATATTTTTTAAATATTAACAAACTTTCAAACCTTCATCAATAAGGTTAAAACCTTAACTTATATATAACTTATATGTATCTACTAGTACAGTGACTTAATTTGTAGTTGAACATCTAGATGTGACATGTTATTACTTTTTTTTTAACAGTCTAAGAAAAGTATATATGCTAATCTACTCCAAATTCTAAGATATAAATACTTATGGATGTCATTATTATATTAGTATTTCTGCTAAATAACTATGACATTTTATCCATTATGTAAAAAACTAAACAAAACTATAAAATATTAAAAAAAATCAAACAATGTAAAGGAATGAATTTCAAAACAAGTTATCAGAAATTCATTTAATCTAGCGATAAATTGTGGATGATGAAAAGAAGATTCTGTTAAAAAATAAATAAACCCTTCAACAAATTTAATACCAGAAAGTCGGAATCATCGTTTCCGACTGGATTCACGTGTCTTAATATGCCTTCACGTCTCTTAAAGTCACCGGGATTGAGAGCTACAGCTCGGATTTTGACTAAAATTTGGCCTGGCCCGGGCTTTGGACTAGGAAATTCCTTGAATTGCAAGACATCTATGGATCCGTATTGTTCGTAGAACCAAGCCTTCTGCATTTTACTCATATCTTGTTTCAACCTGCTTCAATCTACCTCTTAAGAGTAAATCACAACAATACTTTTCAAGGTCCACTAATGGGGCCTTGGCCTTGAGTTCCTCACCAAGGTCGTTTACATAGATACGATTACCAATAATTAAATTATTAGGTAAAAAATGAGGGATGTTACACAAAGGTTTTTGCTTCTTCTCTATTGGGGTGAGCATCATGCGGGGCTTTTCCTTTGGAAACAGTATCTATAGCTCTTACATCTCAGAACGAGGGTGGAATAGAAGATCAGTACCTAAGTTCGAGACTCCCAAGTCTTGGATCTCAGGATCAAGATGTGGAACTTTTATTTCCAGGTGGTTCTCAAGATTGGACTATCAAGGGCCCTCTCAATCGAGGTGTGATACATGTGGTAAGTGGAAATGATGCCTCTTCCATAGAAAATGGTGCTCCCTCCAAGTGACCCCTAGGTTCTTTTGTATTGGTCAAGAATCATAGGGATGAATAAGACTGCATGGAGAATAGTTGGGTCCACAAGAAGGAATTAAGGTGTGTCGTTCAGAGAGAAGTTGAGGTGGAATTATTCTTTGGAAAGGACATCAGAATGAACAATGTGATGGACTAGGCCAATAAAGCTGTGGTTGGGAGGGCACAGGGCTGGAGTTTTGAGCCAAAAACCCTCCAAAACTAGGCAAAGGAAAACTAGGGACATAAAATATCCTATGCCCCCACAATTAAGACTATGGCTGGAGGGTGGTTTGCATTCCTTATGAAAACTAAAGAGGAAGCTTAGTGAATTTTGGTATAGAACTGGAGTATCAAGTTGATCCTGATAAATATGAAGAGATGGACTCCTCTTTTTTATCCCAAAAGAGAATGATTGTGGAGCCAATTTGGGTGTATCTCCCAAGTTTATCCCTAGAGTTCTTGTCTTTCGATTCATTCAATTCTATTGGTAATTCCCTTTGGTATTTTTTGGAGGCGGATGTGTCCTTTGAAGAAACAAACAAGATGTCTATTTCCCACATATTAGTCAGATTGGACATGCAAGCGAGGTTGCTGTAGGATTTAAATTTGGTGTTTGGTGACAAATATTGTATCCAAACCCTTGATTATGAAGGGGTGTCGTTCATATGTAGGATGTGTTGGGCCCCAAAATAGCCCTTTTTTCCCACACGTATCTATAGCTTTTTCCCTGTTTTGCCTCACCTTTCCATAACCTAAGCAAATATACTCCTAAGCAGAGCATGGTTTGCAACGGGTATAATTCATTATTGCTTCATTTCATTAATGCCTAATTTGTATATGGTTATGAAATTTATCTTTTGATTTATACTAATACGAATTGACTTGACAAAGGTAGTTCAAAAGCCTTGGAAAGACCACAGGTGTAGTAGCTCGCTGAACCTTTGGAGAAGAGGCATACGTGGTGCCAGTTGTTCCTTCCTGAGTTCGTTTCCACAAATTGCTACAACAGTTCTAGTATTCCTCCACAAGGCTAGCTATGACTGGGCAATGACAGAGCATCCAAGTAGTCATCCAGTCCAATTAGTTAAAATCTATTTCAGTCTGTTGATAGCATGTAAAGGCTCAGGCTTGAAGTTGACATAAACCCAGTCGACAAGGGTTCCGCTCACTGTCGACACTCGAACCACTGCGATCTCCCTGAGCACCGGCCTAGATAGGTTTAACCCCGTCCAGCAAAACTTGCAGAGCAGATGAGGCCTCACCTCAGATGTTAAAGGGAGAGGTTACGGAACCATTTTTTTCCACCGAGTGAAGGAGGATGTTTGCGGCTCAATTACTTAAATTATTATGACATTTCAGAAGTAGATCTATGCATTTAAATTCGACATCATTTATATTCATAGCATCATTCAACAGAAACATTCATCATTGCATCAAATATAACAGTAAAGCATTAATTGCAGCAAGAAAACATAGCATCATTCATATATCGCAACATGCATTACCAGACGTGAACAGAAGAGACACGGGGATTCTGCAAAATAGCTCTGTCATATCATATTAACTCTGCAAAAACCCAGATACAACATATCTACAAAATATAGATATTGTAGATATCTCTCAATCTCACATACAAATTCATAGACGTATTATGCAAGATGATTCAACACCTACACATCTATGACTATTCATAGGCTTTCACCTTTACATTGCTTGTCCACTTACTAACAACTTCCTAACTGACACGTCGAGCAAATGACCCAAAATATAACTATCATGGTCCAAATGACCCAAAAACTCACATACCGCAATACAATTGACCCAAAAATACAAAAAATAAAATTATTTGTGCTTGAATTTATGTCTTTTGCAGTATTGCAACAGTCACGGTGCTGCAATAACGACCCGTCCTAATCGCCTACCAACAAGCCCCTAGCACAATCTTGTGGCTCGCCCTCAAGCCACGTCAGCAGGACATGGTGTACTCAGTGGTCTTGACCTTGAAATCCTTGTACTCTTGATAGACTGTCGTCACCAGCTCCTTTACTTCCACTGCCACCGCCTGACTGTCGACCACATCCCAGGAAGATGGATGCTCACTCAGCTTCGCCGCAACTTGTTGGCGACCTTCCTATACATCCTAGAGTACCACACTGGGTTTAGTCATAAACTGACTGCCAATCTCCTGGAACTCCTCCAGCTGTGCAGCGCGCTTCTTCTGACGCTCACCGGCCTTGGTGATGCGCTGCTGCAACTCTTTTAAATCCACGAACTTCAAAACCTACTCCATTAGCGACATCATGCGCATCGCCATCTTTAGTGTCTCCAACTGCCCTTCCGCCTCCTTCCTGAGCTTGGTCAATTGTTCAATTTGCTCATCCTAAACAATGCATCCCAAAAACTCTACAGTGTCTACTGTGAGTTTTGTCGCCATCATTTCTAGTTCCTCCATCTATGCCGCTAGCTCCTCAATGGCACGTTTGCAGTCATCCACCTATGCTTTGGGTGTACCAGGGTTCACTACGGCTGTTAACTCTGGGTTTTCCTATTGCAGTCGTGCAATGGCAGCCCCAAGTTGTTGCGCGGATTGAATCACATCCAATTTTGCAGTGGCCTCCGATACATGTTGACAAGCTTTCGTGACGGCCGCCTTCACCTACACACTTTGATCCCACAAAGTGGCCTTCTCCACAATGAAGTGATCCTGTTCATGCTTCAATTCTTCGATCACTCGAGCCTTCTCAGCCCGTTCTTTCTTGATATCTTGTTCCAACTCATCCACTGCCTATCACGTTGTAGCGGCCCTCCCAGTTAACTCTTCAACTGCTTCCTTAGCCGCTGCCTCTCTCTCCTACAAGCGCAGGAACTTACTATTGATCTCGTGCATCCTGTCCACCATCTCCCGGGTGGCAACCGCCTGCATAGTTGTCAACTCTTTCACTTTCAGTGCATTGATGTTGATAGTCACTTTCTCTAACAGCTGCAGCGAAGCTTTCAAAGCCTCATTATCTGTCACAATTGCAGTCAGGGGAATATCGACATTCTTGGCCCATGGCTCAGTATTGATTGTGCCAATTGGCTGCACCGATGCTCCTTCTAGTGCATTCTTCGAAACCATATCACACAAGGAATCCAGGTGAGCAATGAGCACATGCAAACCTTCATCCACATTTATACCATTTCTCTAGCCTCCCTAGTGTATGGATTCGTGATGGCTAGTATTAGGCGTCCAAACTACGCCTCTGCCGACAGGGGGATCCCACTGATTGTCGCATGGTCCTGGTGTCCTTTCATTCTTCCTTCTTCAACCTGACACTCATCATCCATAGGGTTCTGCGATGATTATTCATCGGACAGATGACATGGTTTGTGCATGGCTAGCACATTGGATGGTATCCCCGTAGACTCCTCCTCCTGAATAACTGGTACGTGCCATTCGACTGGCTAGTCATCGATGATCAGATCCAAATCTTCATCTGTTATCTCATAGGGGGTCTGCAACCACTGCCTATCTGTATCACGGCGTGCTTGCATGTATATAATGTGTCGGCCAATCGCGAACTGGGAAATCCCCCTGTACTTCTCAACAGTGGCCTGAGTCAACCACGGAATCCGCTCGACGGCTTCCTGCAGCGTTTCCCAATAAAACCAAAACTGCATGGCACAATATTTGAGTAGCTCTGGTTCTTGCACCCACCATAGGTTTTGGTATCACGCTCCCTTGCATTCTTCCATTGCATCCACATCCATTCCCTGATAATTGTCAGGTTCCATCCAGGAAACCAACGCAAATAATATCAGCAGCCAGTTATAAGTGAATGACCACTGTCCTTCTTGGGCCTCCAGCGTGTCCTCCATCAACTTGTTAAGTGAAAATAGGGACCCATTCATCTACACACAGGCCGCACATAGCTCTACGCAGGAGACAACCCCAGAGTTGCCTTGATTGGGTTGAGTGTTCCGCACGAATTTGGTAGCCAAGATTTGTGCCCCAATATTAACTGCAGGCTCGTTGATAGTGTCCAAGCGATACGCCCGTCCATCTTTCTGCATTTTATTCTGCTTCTGCAACCTTACCACAAGATTTTTGTCGTTGCTCTTCCCCTAAAAATATTTCCATGGGTCGACCCCATCCTTTGGAAAGCCTATGATCTCAGAAATTAGGTCCACCATGACGGTGACCTACCTGTCCATCCATAACACCCCACCATGAAAACAAGCCAGCCACTGTTTGATGCAGGCACTGGCTTCTGTCAACCTCCCAAAATGTGGCATGTAGATCAACCCCAACAGCCTAGACTTCTCCAAGCCACGCGACCAGTCATGTTTAATGTGTGGCACCGAATTGATCTCCCCTAGTGCTCATGGCTGAAAGGGTGCCGTCATAACATCTTCTAGCGCCAGCAAGTCGTGATCATCATACTGCAACTGCATCAATGCCTGTACGATGTCGGTCGTACAACTCATCCCAGGCGGGATTTCCGACATCCGTATTTTCTATCGCTAGTTCTTAGTGACCTTCCTCAGCTGCACCCCAGCTTAGCATGGAGGTCAATAGCCTGGGATATCCATGACTAAAATGCCCACACGAACTGCGGATTCCACAACCCCCGAGGTCGAAGGGCTCTCCCTAGAGACGCCTTCCTGTACTTGGGCAGTGGAATGGGTGTGCCACTTCTCAGGCCACTCGGAGCTAAGCTGCGTCCCCCCCCTCTTTTGGTGCACTACGGAGGACGATCCCACCGGCATGTTAGCAACTTCATCCACGAGATTAACCTCTTCCTCAATGGGAGCAGGAATGAGGGGCGACTTGGCTTTACTGGAAATCTCCACCATCTCCGACTCATTCTGCATGCCGTGCTCAATTATTGCAATTCCAACAAATGGCTCAACCTTGATCAACCCAGAACTTTCCCAACACACTCCAACTGCACTCTACAACACAACCCAACCATGCACAATTCAACAATTGGAAACTCAACTCACTCGGCACAAACAGGTCGGCACAAACAAGTGCCTTCCGACAAGACTTGGCCTGCTTTTATAGTGCCCAACCGAATCCCTCATAATCGTGACTAAATCCTGCATTAACTCGGACCAAATCCTGTCTTCATGATCCAAATCCATCGTCGATCCTGTCATCCGATCGACCGGATATGCCATTAATGCTCATCATTCGAACACACGCCATTAATTAACTATCTGAACTTTCAACAGTTATTGCTAATTTGACCCAATCGCCATCCTGCTACTGTCGCAAACTTCTCCTAACTTGCGGCACAAGCCTTCCAGCTTGCACGTTCTTTCCCTGTTGGTGCACTATCCTGCCACCGATCAACCTGCATTTTGTTTTCTTGTCGATGCAACTCAGGCATCGTGCTGCTCCAAGACCGACCTATCGGGATTTAACCTACTACCATTGATCAACTTTGGGAGTATCGCTCCGTCTAATTGCTGCAACTGTACTGCTCCTCCTGAAGTTATGTGATTGATGCGATATGGACCAAGACAATGCATCTGCAACTTCCCTAGATGTTTCATAAACTTGCTGTCATACAACAGCACCAAGTCATCTTGCTAAAACTATTTGTTTTTTATGTGGCGATCATGCCAAGCCTTCTAACAATCCTTCTCCACACTTTGGTGGAATCCTACAATAAAGCGATCTTCTTCCAATTGTACTAGCTGCGCTAGGCGTTCTTCTAAGGCCGCATCAACATCCATACCTGTTTCTCCCGCTATACACAGACTCGGAACGATGTACTCCATAGGCATAATTGCTTCTTGTCCATATACCAGCTTGAAGGGAGTCTGTCCTGTCAACCTTCTACACGTGGTGCGATACGCCCACAAGACTGCTGGGATTTTCAGATCCCAATCATCACAGTTCGTGTTGCACACCCTTGTCAGCGCATGCTCCAATATCTTGTTGAAAGATTCCACCGTGCCATTTTGCTATGGATGATATGGCGTACTCTTCTTATGTTGTATCTATAGTTCCTCCAACAATGTGCTGATGGTGCGATTGAGAAAGTGGTTGCCTTGATCACTCAACAATATATTAGGGCAGCCGAAGCAAGTGACGATGTTGTCGAATAAGAACCACGCGAATGTGGCTGTAGAAAAATCAACTACTGGTGCATCCTCCACCCATATTGTTAAATAATCTATCACTATGACGATGTATCTTGCACCAGTGTGCTTCCCAGGTGGGTTGATTGGCCCCATGAAATCCACTGCCCATTTTTCAAATGGTTGCTGTTTCAATTGAGGTATCAGCGTCATCTCATCCCTCCTGGATGGCTTCTCAGTTCTTTGACAAACATCCCAGGATCGTGCATAGTCTGTCGCATCGTTGTGTAGTGTGGGCCACCAGATCCCCACACGAAGCACCTTCCTGGTAGTCGCACGACCGCCATAGCTCCCCCCAGCCACTTCTGCATGTGCTTCTGAAAAAATATGCCCTCGCTCATGAGGCAAAACACAATGCCACAATATCTCATCTAGGCCTAATTTGTATAACTCACCTATAATTAGAAAGAAATCGACAACCTTGACCACCAACGGCTTCTTCTCACTAGTGGTGAACTCCTCGGGTGCGGTACCTGTCACCAGAAATTGAATGATTTCTTCATAGTAGCCATCAGCTACTTCAACCTTAAAATGTTGCGCATCAGGAAACCCGTCTTCAATGTTAGTTGGCTCCTCTCCTGTCTTAATCCGCAACATATGATCAGGTCCGTCATTCAAACGTCCTCACTTCATAATCACTCCAAAATCGAACTCCTGAAAAAGAAGTAGCCAGTGACATATCTTCCCCCCAAACACAGGCTTATTGACCAAGTATTTCAAGGCAGAGTGGTCGGTAAACATCTTAAAGTTTCCTCCCAATAAGTAATGTCAAAACTTCTGCAGCGCATAAACCATCGCCAGGGCTTCAATCTCTATAGTGGTATAGTTCCTTTCTACTGATGACAACTTCCGACTTGCAAAAGTGATGGGGTGATCTAGATCCCCCTCTCCTGGATAGGAAAGCACCACACCCAGTGCGATCGACGATGCATCAACGTGGACATGGAATTCCTTACTCTAGTCCAGAAATACCAGTATTGGTGTTGAAGCCCTTTCATCCTTCAACATCTTAAACCTGTCTTAGCATTCAGGGCTCCAATGGAATACTGCATCTTTCCTCAATAAGTTCTCCATAGGGGCGGTGATAACTGCATACCCCTTGATGAACTTGCGATAATACCTAGTATGGCTCAACGTCGCTTGCAACTACTTGACATTAGTTGGCAGTGTTAAGCTCAGGATAAGCACAATCTTTTTTGGATCAACTAACAAACCTTGCTTGCACACAATGTGACCCATAAGTATTATGAATGGTGCACAAAAGATGCACTTCTTCAAGTTCAGCGATATTTGATGCTTTCGACAATGCTCCAACATCAACTGTAGGTTTTCCAAATGATCGTTGATCAAACCATAGACTGTCCAGTCATCCATGTATACCTGCAAAAAAGTTTGAATAAAATCCCTGAATGCCGCAATGACAACCCGTGAGAATATCACAGGTGCGTTCTTCAACCCAAACAGCATCACTGTGTACTAAAAACAGCCCCATTCAGTCACAAAATTTGTCTTGTGGTGGTCTTCCTTTGTAATACAAATCTGATGATAGCCTGAGAACCCATCTGTGAAAGAATACATCTCTTGGCCGCCCACACCTTTGAGCATTTCATCAGTAAACAGGGTCCGAAAGGGATCATGCAAGCAGGCATCATTCAACTTCCGCAAATCGACACAAATGCGCACTTCACTAGTCTTCTTGTTCTGTGGCACCATAGGATTGATACATTCTGACTCTTCAACTAGTTCAATAATACCAGCATCCAACATGTGATCAAGTTCTACCTTGACCCTCTCCTTATGGCTTGGATTCAGTCGGTAGGGTCGCTGCCTAATTGGTTTAGCATCTGGTTTTAACGGAATCTTCATCTCCCCTAGATCACCCAAGATTCCCTTTGTTAGCACGCTAATTTTTCTAGGCATATAGGAGGGACATTAACCATAATAGGAGTATCATCATTCAGTCCTGAAATGACTGTGAAGAATATGGTTTTTTTTTTAATGAAAATGACTGTTTTAGTCATCGATTTACAGCAGTTCTTTCTGTCAAACTAGAAGGAATTTTGGGAAACTGAGAGATTTTTATCACCAGCACGGACCAATATCCAATAACCTCTATTAGAATCTTCATAGGTGTCACGGTTTGTGAGAATAGAAGGGTTTTTCAGAGGGTAATTTTCTAGTTTTTATGTTTTCTGCGTGAGTCATCAACTTCCGGAGTAGATCCCAACCAGCTGGAGGGGAATATGAGGAAACGGAAAGAGTTTTTTCTTCAGCATGGCCCAATATACAAAAACCTCGTTCAGTTACTATACAGCTATCACCATTTGATAGATACAACTGTTGCACCGAGAGGCAATTTTCAGCAGTCCACGGCCAAAAATGAGCAAACATTGTTGGAACTGACTCCCAGGTTGTTGAATCTCTTTGTGCAAGTGTCCATATAGTTGTAACAACTTCCTATTAAGGTAGATCGACCTTGAGGGCTGAGAAAATACTATAAATTCATCGTAATAGAAGTAGAACAGGTTGGAAAATCAAGTGGCTGAGGCCTTGGGAGAGCTATGCTCTGTTCTGAAACATTTTGTCTTTAATGAAATTGCAATGACTGAAGCTAGTTTTAATGGTAGAGATTCATGTGTCATTTTTTTATAGTATGTCCTTTTCTCCTTTCTCATGTGCATGTTCTTCATGTTCTTTACTTACATTGTGTTTGTTGATTCATGGTTGAATAAGAGTAGCATTCGAATAGAATTCGTGGAGATAATGCTCTGTTCCTTTCATTTCAAGCATCCACCACCCATTTCTACTAAATTTGACATTGAATTCATCCCTGTTAGATGGTCATGTCAATGGACTGTTCATCCCTTCTTCTTTTATCACCAGACACCAACATTTTGACTATAATTGGCTGGCTACATTGCCTCTGTTTTGACATTCCTAGCAGCAGCACTGTATTTGATTTATGTTTTTTGTTTTGACTCCATTGCCCATGTTTTCCTCATGATTTTCTCTCCAAAAAATTTAAACAATTTGTTCCATAGAAATATGACCTTCTTATTATGTGCTTGAATGATTATCTTAAGTAATGAATGCTGGTGTATGTTTTCACTGTTGACACCTTTGATTAGTTCCAATATTTCATTGATTTGTAGAGAGAGCCCTCTCAGACTAAGCTGGGTCAGTAGCTTAAGTCGAAATTGGTTAGTGGTTACCCCAGATTGCCCTCTTCACAACCTTGGGCGTTAATTTGGGTGTTAAAAAATTGGCATCATTGCCAGGGAGCGATTGTCTTATCATCCCTGGGAGAACGACAAAGTTCAGATCTGAATGTTGATGGTGAACAGTAGTCAGACATTGAGAAGGTTGTATCATTCACCTGGCGAGTCCACTCATCAAAATTCCAGTATGAAGGTGACTCCACTAGGAGGATCGGTGACTCCATATTAGAATTGAGATGTTGAAAGTCTCATGGAAACTCCACATTGAAGGAATCCAGGGTTTCGCTGTTACACAAGCTTCTGCACTCACCCTTCAACCATAATTTGCAGCTCCATTGTTTCAAGATGGCTTCATTGTAAAGAAGGTATGCTCCCATGAACAAGTCTCACATCCCTGGTTTTCCAAATCCTATTCCTAAAGTAGATTGGCAAACCTGTTTACCTAAATTTAAAGATCATAAAGGGGATGATGCTACTATTGATTTGATTAGATTTCATGTTCATATACATAATCTTGTGATTGGTTTTCCTGAGGACTGTTTGATGAAAATGTTTATGGCAACATTAGAAGAGAATGCAAGATCATGGTATGAGGGATTACCATCAACAAGTTTGTGTTCCCTTGAGGATTTTCACACCATATTTCATGAGCATTTTAAAAATCAGTACCCTTCCTTGCTGCTAGTTCGAGATTGTTTCATGCATGTTAAAGGTCTCATTGAAGTTTTGGAAAGCATGTATGGTAGTGACGAGTTTGTGGATGAAGAGCTTTTAGAAATGTTGCATGAAAAACCCTTCCATAAAAAGGAAATGCAAAATGAGAGCCATGACACTCAAGACAATCTAAAGCAAGCACTAGTTTCTCCATTGATTGTGAATGAGAAGGGACAGCCTACTGTTGCAAGCCATGCCCCCTTGCCTAAATTGGATGAAAGTTTGCAGCCCTCTTGCCATTCTTTGTGTGACCGACTTAGTGATGAAAGTAGCCAATCAATTGTCTCTGCTCCTTATTGATTTTCTGATTTAGACATTGAAGAAGGAAATGCCATCTCGAATTCTTTTGAAAGTCAAGTTGAAATTTCTGTTGAAATAAATGAAGGGAAAGAAGCCATAGAAGAAGTTAGTTGTCTTAACTCTCATGAAAATTTTTAGGATGTAGTTTCTCCTTTGGCTGAAAGTGAAGATGGCGATGTCATTAATGTGGAACATGTGCAGTAGTTTGGTCAGATCTCATTTGATGAGCAAGGAGATCAGTCTTCTCAGTCAAGTTTTTCTCCATGCCTTTCATTTTCAGAATTATTGTGTCAAGAAGAAATGGTTTCCACTGTTTCTCTTGAAAGTTTGTGTGATATTTCTTTTTAAAAACAAGTAGAGAATCAAAGTGCATATTCAAAAATTTCAAAGACCCAAGAAAGTGGAGAGCATGTAGCAGATGATCTTGGTCCTATTGGGCTACATGAAGGATTAAATATATGTGATATGGAGGATAGGAGAGAATCAAAATTGTTTGATGTAAAAGAGGATACTCCTCATTTTCAAAGGCTGAAAGTTACATCTGAAGCAAGAGCAATTGAACATGGAACTTACTCCTTTCTTTTTGCTTACCTATATGAAATGCTTCCTGTTCCTTAAGACCCCTTTGTCAGTTTGTTGCAGCCATTGGAACAGGGGGATGTTGTTATTTTGATAGGTCATGAAGAAGTTTTCAATAGGGGGTTTGTATTGCCATTTTCTGAGTTCTTCTTTTTGGTTGGAGTAGTTGAATACATGTTTTAGTCAAGGGAGCATTTGTTGGAGTGGCATTATTGGCATTTTTGTGTTACCTGATTGAGCAGAGAATTTTTGCATCTTAGAGTAGGTAGCTAGTCTTAATAAGATCACAGTGAGCATCCCTTTTAGCAATCTTTTGAATGTATAGTTCAGTTTTAGTTTTCAGCCTTCTTCAAATTTTTAGCATGCACATAATTTCATCATTTTCAGTTCGATTTGTAGAGTCTACAGTTAGTGTTCAAGTTCATAGTTCAGTTAAGAAATTCCAGTATGTTTTCCAATCGATGGTTGCATTTCAAAAAGAGAAAGGTCTGCAAAAAATTTGGCAAAAAAAAAGAATGGAAAAATTTGACTTTGTAAACCTATATTAGCTTTACACATTTGAGCTAAGGTTTCTTAAAAGGAAAAATGGAAAGCAGAGGTAAAGGTTTTAAGTTTATAAAAGTGATATATAGCCAAGGTTTTTATGAAAGCTATGTAGCCGAGAGTTTGAATTTTAATGAAGATGGAGGTTTTCAATTTGATTGATGTCCTCTGACCTAGAGGATGGAGACTCGGCCCTGAATAGCTATGCATTAAAACAAATAATGTCAACAATGTGTAATTCAAATTTAAATATATTTAACAATACGATATCAAATAAAATACAACAAATACTTGAACATTAAATAAAACAATAGCTAACCTGATCCGTGTAGCTCTCTATGGCATGCTGCTGCATAGGACCATGGAAAGAATGACCACAGTGAGAACAATTATGTGTCGTTGTTCCAGTAGAACTAGAAGGCCACGCCTGGGTTCCACCTGTACCCGGCATGTCCCAGCCACCACCCATAGACAGTGCAATTGTGTTTGTCTGATCGATGTCCTCCCGGCTATGTGAAGACATAGCCACAAATGTGGTATTTCTAGGAAAATGATGTGTGGCATGTCTAACTGAGTCATCAATCTCATCTAGGCTGCTACCAAACCCAAGTGGCTGAGGAGGGGGGTTTGGCTCTCTCTTGGGTGCAGGAGGTCCTCTAAGTGGGTTGTGGCGGGCCTGAGGTCAATATTGGGCAGAGCCAAGACCGACACCCTGAAACTCAGTGATGTCAAAATAGTTGACATGGTAGCCTAGCTCAAACTCAACCCACAATTTTTGAAGGAAATACTACGGTACCTCCAAATTGTTGCACAGGGGCTTGTCAAACACCATAAACCATCTCTTTCTCCAGGTATCTCTCCATGGCTAGTAAATACACCAGTCCATGCAAACCCGTCTCTTCCTCACATCTAGAGGTTGTCCTATCGAGGGAACTACGAATTTGTTATACAACTGGGCTTTGGTGATGTTGAGGTCTTTTATCTATTCTTCGGACATCCTAGTGGAGTAGTGTTCCCTCATTGAAGCCCTGTATTGGCTCAGATTTGTGATCTCACTATGTGTAATGTTGATCGATTCAATAATGTTTTACAATGATGAAACTAAGGAAACCCGAGAGGGTTCCTTGGTGCTCTTCAATTCATCGATTAATACCCTTAATTGATTTAAATCTTGGTGTAATTGATCTTCAGGGTTTTCATTCGGTTCATTCTCCATTCCAATGTTGTCTTCTGAAGGTCAGGTTTCATTGGTTTCATCTGGTGGTTCAAGTGTGTTTGTCATCTTGTTAGGTGTAGATGGCCTATAATGAATTTTTTTTGGTTTTTTAATGGATAGTAATTTTTTTTAAATTAAAATTGAAATGGAAAACAAAAAAAAAATCCAAAAACAACAACAAGTTCATGCTTCAACGAGCACCTACCTGGAGAAAATGTTGGAAAGGTGGTGGAGGTGCGAAATGGTGGCGTTGAGGAGGCCTTCGGGTGCTCCAAGACGCGTTCACTGGGTGCTTGTTTGGCCACCGTGTGCTCGCGGGTTTGTTGAAAATGACAAACTTGTGAGCCTTGTTTTTATATATAAAAAATAGGGGCGCATGCGCGTCATTAACGCATGCAAGTCATTTTGTGCATACACGTTAATAACGCGTGCGTGCACCTTTTGTCCACGTGGGATCAACCATGTGGACGTTCGGCATTGTCCAAGCCACGTCCCTTGTGCGCATTTGGAAGCACATGCACGTCGCTTTTTTTTCCACTCAGGTGCTGCTGTTGCGGCCTTCTTGGGTACCAACTTCGTGCGGGTACCCACATCGTAATTGAATCACAGGTATTCACTAAGGGGGAGTATTGGGGAGTATGAAGGATTAAATCCTACTTCGGATGTTTAATGGGGACATTATAATATGTAAATTGAATACTATGCACAAATGTGTACATGCAAAAATCAAGAATGGAGACTAGGAGATAAGTTAGGGATGAGGATTTCATGGGATCACTTGAGAGATTTAAGGAGAGATATTCTGGGAGATAGTTATGCATATGTTTGAAAAAAAAATATTATGGCATGTTGGTTGTGGTCACCTATTGTTATATAAAAGGAAACAATAGCACTTCATTGTCTTTTTTTCTTAAAAGAGAAATGTATCAATGATGTGAGATCAATACAATATGAGTTTTCATGATATATTGTGTCCTTATGATTCAATATTGTCAATGAATGTTTAATGGTGAGGCTACTCTAATCTCTGAAAAGTTCATCTCAGAGACAATAATGAAAATTATTTTTGAAAAATGGATGTCAATTCACCAATCTCCATGGAGCTTCTAGACATGATTTATTAGGATAATGATCCGGTAATGAATCTTGAAGACTTTGATCCTAATCAATGAAACAAGAAGATACCCTTCCGAATATTGATCACAATGCCCATAATAGTAAGGTTGTGGATTATTATCTCTTTTGATTTGTTTTAAGGCCATATAAAGGATATTTCGAAGAAAATAATTTGGGAAAAATTGAGAAAGTTTCCCAAGAACTAATTTTTTTTAACACTGGTGTCAATTTTTTAAATCAAATGTCACAAACTACAAAATTTCATATGAAAAATCCAAGAATTATGTTAGCAATGAGGTTGTTTTCCCTATTACATTTTCCTATTGAGGTTGATCTAGAAGTTCATGAAAAAGAAGGAAATGAGTTAAGATGTGAAGTTTGGGAAAATAAAATCTTCTTAGCAAGTGTTCTACAACTGAGTATGCCGTTATATAGAACTTAACCTAAAACATAAAAGTGGAGTTGACACATGATACTTTAATAAAATGATAAAATATTAAGTAAATGAAAATTTTACAATGTCGACCCTAACCTAAAATTTAAAAGCCAAAAGAGTATATATTCCACTCAATTAAAAATTATTGAAACTTGGTTACTTCTTGTCATAAACCATGATTTACATATAAAGTGCATACACTTCTCCATCATATTGGATTGTAAAAGGGGCCTTTCATCCAAAACTTGGATAATAATTAATAATCAAAAGCATTATGCAAGTGAAGAACATTGTCATATAATAGTTAAATTGATACATATTTTTTAAATATTAACAAACTTTCAAACCTTCATCAATAAGGTTCAAACCTTAACTTATATATAACTTATATGTATCTACTAGTACAGTAACTTAATTTGTGGTTGAACATCCAGATGTGACATGTTATTACTTTTTTTTAACAGTCTAAGAAAAATATATATGCTAATCCACTCCAAATTCTAAGATATAAATACTTATGGATGTCATTATTATATTAGTGTTTCTGTTGAATAACTATGACATTTTATCCAAAAAACTAAACAAAACTATAAAATATTAAAAAAAATCAAACAATGTAAAGGAATGAATTTCAAAACAAGTTATCAGAAATTCATTTAATCTGGCGATAAATTGTGGATGATGAAAACAAGGTTCTGTTAAAAAATAAATAAACCCTCAACAAATTTAATACCGGAAAGTCGGAATCAGCGTTTCCGACTGGATTCACGTCTCTTAATACGCCTTCACGTCTCTTAAAGTCGCCGGGATTGAGAGCTGCAGCTCGGATTTTGACTAAAATTTGGCCTGGCCCGGGCTTTGGAACAGGAAATTCCCCGAATTGCAAGACGTCTATGGATCCGTATTCTTCGTAGAACCAGGCCTTCTGCATTTTACTCATATCTTGTTTCAACCTGCGCCCGTTTGTTTCGTTTTGATATGATCGGCGAACCAGACAGTGAGAGAACTGTTATAAAGGAGAGACTGGTATGTGGGTGTGTATTTGTAGCCATAATAGGAAATACCAACCCTGCGAAATACGTTGCTTGTAGGCAGAAAAGACTACCACTTGGGATCGATAATGGCATTGCCATGGACCATATGAATTGAAATACCACGTATATAGGAGGTAAATATGAACATTAACATCTTTCAAATTCATTGTTGGATCATGGTTTCCTCTACTCCATTTGAATTTAGAAGAATAATTTTTTTTTGGTAGAATGCACTACTTGTTGAGAAATAATAATGGCAATCGTTTAGTGTTTCAAATTTATGTAGCTTTTATACTTCTACAATCTTGAAAACAAAATCCATTTCATATGAACTAATGACTTAATACTGAGTTGAGGTTGACAGAGAACATGTTGGGGCATTTAAACCCTTGCTGATAAGAGGAAAGAAAAAGTCAAAATAATTAAATGTCATGATGAAAATTTAATTTAATTTTTTATTTAATGATGTGGAATGATATAAGCATATACTTATTTTATTGCATCAAGTGAAACCAAAAACGTAAAAAGTAATTTAATGTAAAAAGTAATTTTTTAATTAAAAAATAATTAAAAGAATTTATGTTGGCTAAAATATTATGAAAAGTAATTAAAAAAATAGATGTTCTTTTAAAAAATAAAAACTTAAAACTTAAACCTGACTCTATAAATCAAGAGAGATCAAATTTCTTGAGTTTAAATTTAAAAGAAGAAATACACCTCAAGAAATCGGATCCCACTTAGTACTTGATAGATACAAGTTTAAGATAGATCTATGCTAATTCATATAACAATGTCAAATGCATAAACTATAAAAATAATAAAATTTATTGAGATCAAATCATGGGGGTTTGTATGCTCTAACATAGGCATTATCAAACCCAACGATCAGAATCCCATCAACAAACAACC
Source organism: Larix kaempferi (assembly GCA_027924585.1). NCBI lineage: Eukaryota > Viridiplantae > Streptophyta > Pinopsida > Pinales > Pinaceae > Larix > Larix kaempferi. Next base: position 12,230,722 of record BSBM01000087.1, read on the forward strand.
GAGCCTTCATGTTTATACCATTTGGTTCAAACAGGTCCAAGGTAAAGGAAATAGTACCCAAAAAAAAAATCTACGGTGTTCGGTGCCAAGCCACGGCAGATTTATAAAAATAATTTATAACAATTAGGCAAGAATTCTACTTGGAAATTGCATTACCCAAATAATATCTAACTTGGTCATACCAGAATACAGGATGCTTGGATGTTTCTGGGAATCATACTTCTTAAGTGGTTGTTCTTTCCCTCCTAACTTACCGTGTATCAATCCATACCGAGAGGTAGAAATAGCGAACAAGGCTGTGAGCCCATCCCTCCTATGCAAAGATACGAACGAAACGGTCAACACCAGCATTGAGCAGACTGTGCCATAATTCCGAGATTGATAAAAAATAGAAGAGAATAATAGCATCCTCTTGTTATTACCAGAATGCAGATCCAACAGCGTTCCTCTCATTCCTAAACTCTATTGTGCCAGCTCTTCTCCTCCAACGAAGCACTAATAAGAACTCCCGTGCCCCCTGTAGGTAGAGAATCGTGGTCCTCTTGTAGTGGTTCCTGGACGTCCTTGGGGATTCCTCCCTCTCCTCTAGAGGATCAGCACCGCCCCGTAACTGTTATCGTGCCACATGTCGAGATGGTTTCCTCTTCAAGGAACAATTCCATTTTCTCGCGGTAGTCATACAGTTGAAAAGAATAAATGAGAGAGCATTGTAACCCCGTCGTGGAAAATAACATGAACGTGAGAAAAAAGGAATGTTCTCAAACTACATCATATCATTAATAAAAGAAGTGGTGGACGGATGTCCATAAAAGAGAAAATGGCGAACTTGGAGAATGGAATTACTCCACTAGTCATGGATACATTACTCCTAGAACTATTCCGAGCGCTCCACCCGGAATATCAAACGGTTAATCTTAAACGAGGGTGTTCGAGAGCTCCATTATGGAGACGACCTCCTTAAAAGTATCGAGATTCGAGAGCAACCAGCCTTGGAGTTATCGAGGTAACGGTTGTTCCTCCTAAATGCCATCCCCCCTTCCACTACATATCAATATAATGGTGAGTGTCATTTAATTAATATTTATATATATATCTATAGAGGATACACTGTATGAGAGATACATAGGGTCCATGTAGCTATAGCTCTTTGTATGCTCCTCGTTTGAATATAAATAGTAAGGAATTTTTTGCATATATATATGTTTATTGAAGGTATCACCTTTAATTATAACTAGTATAATCACATACAAAATGATAAGCTCCGCTTATCAAAATGTATTAGTTAACAAGCAAATCCTTTATATTTCAATTAGTTGTGCATCATTATATATATGTATGTAACTATGGATATTTCAACAATCCTTGATATAAGTAGCTTCATGCTGAAAAGGTAAGTTGTTAAAGTAAAACTGGCATGCGGTGATTATCCGTTATCCTGAACTTAAGTAATGGTTTTATCACCTAAGGCACTGGTTAAGTCGATTTGCCTATGCTTTAGTGCTTGTAGTACTATAATGACCTACCGTCATTAATTAATATGTTAAGCTTCTTTTAGCTTTCTCTAACATCCTCTCGTAGGGTACGGTTAATATAGTCCATACAGATAATAATTAATCTTTTGATTCTAAAAGGTCAATAAGGACTTAGAATAATAATTGTGTAACTAAATAATCACTATCGTCTATCGTCCACTTAGGCTGATAATATGAATAACTTAAGGTTATCAACTAAGTGCTTTGAGATACTAAGATGACACCCATCATCTATTCATGCTTTTAGTTACCACACCTTCTTCCTTAGTGATTTTACTTGCCTGTCACTAAGTTGAGTCCGTCTTCAATCTACCTCTTAAGAGTAAATCACAACAATACTTTTCAAGGTCCACTAATGGGGCCTTGGCCTTGAGCTCCTCACCAGGGTCGTTTACATAGATACGATTACCAATAATTAAATTATTAGGTAAAAAATGAGGGATGTTACACAAAGGTTTTTGTTTCTTCTCTATTGGGGTGAGCATCATGCGGGACTTTTCCTTTGGAAACAATATCTATAGCTCTTACATCTCAGAACGAGGATGGGATAGAAGATCGGTACCTAAGTTTGAGACTCCCAAGTCTTGGATCTCAAGATCAAGATGTGGAACTTTTAGTTCCAGGTGGTTCTCAAGATTGGACTATCAAGGGCCCTCTCAATCGAGGTGTGATACATGTGGTAAGTGGAAATTATGCCTCTTCCATAGAAAATGGTGCTCCCTCCAAGTGACCCCCAGGTTGTTTTGTACTGGTCAAGAATCATAGGGATGAATAAGACTGCGTGGAGAATAGTCGGGTCCACAAGAAGGAATTAATAGTCGGGTCCGCAAGAAGGAATTAAGGTGTGTCCTTCAGAGAGAAGTTGAGGTGGAACTATTCTTTGGAAAGGACATCAGAAAGAACAATGTGATGGACTAGGCCAATAAAGCTGTGGTTGGGAGAGCAAAGGGTTGGAGGTTTGAGCCAAAAACCCTCCAAAACTAGGCAAAGGAAAACTAGGGACATAAAATATCCTATGCCCCCACAATTAAGACTATGGTCGGAGGGTGGTTTGCATTCCTTATGAAAACTAAAGAGGAAGATCAGTGGATTTTGGTATAGAACTGGAGTATCAAGTTGATCCTGATAAATATGAAGAGATGGACTCCTCTTTTTTATCCTAATAGAGAATGATTGTGGAGCCAATTTGGGTGTATCTCCCAAGTTTACCCCTAGAGTTCTTGTCTTTCGATTCATTCAATTCTATTGGTAATTCCCTTTGGTATTTTTTGGAGGCGGATATGTTAGAAAAACAGGATCGCAGAGCAATAACAATAAAGAGAGATGCAAATATAATCACACATACACATTACAAGAGAGACACAGATATATCGTGGCTCACCCAACTTGGGCTACGTCCACACTGAATTTGCCAATCCTTATTATTATTACCGTCCAGCAAGGTGAAGGGATACAACCTGCAGCACAACCGCTGCACTTCCTCTTCTCCATTTCACAGTCTCTCTCTTGATCTCAGAGATCTTTACAATGCATAAAACCTAATACATCATCATCCCTAGCCGTATTACAATGTCTTTATTTTATAAGGGAAATACAATGGGAAAATACCACGGGATACCCAAAACCATGGGCCCGCAAAACAGCTGGCGAAAACAGCCCGTGGGGGGGCAATGCCCCCCAACACCCCCCCGCTGGGGTGACTGTACAATCCACCTACATATCATATAAAACTGGGGTACAAACACGGCTGATACAATATCATCTATGAGACTAGAAGATCTGGCTCCACAACCAACAGGATATGTCCTTTGAAGAAACAAACAAGATGTCTATTTCCCACATATTAGTCAGATTGGACATGCAAGCGAGGTTGCTGAAGGATTTAAATGTGGTGTTGGGTGACAAAGATTTTATCCAAACCCTTGATTATGAAGGGGTGTCGTTCAGATGTAAGATGTGTTGGGCCCCAAAAAGCCCCTTTTTTCCCACACGTATCTATAGCTTTTTCCCTGTTTTGCCTCACCTTTCCATAACCTAAGCAAATATACTCCTAAGCAGAGCATGGTTTGCAACAGGTATAATCCATTATTGCTTCATTTCATTAATGCCTAATTTGTTTATGGTTATGAACTTTATCTTTTGATTTATACTAATACGAATTGACTTGACAAAGGTAGTTCAGAAGCCTTGGAAAGACCATAGGTGTAGCAGTTCGCTGAACCTTTGGAGAAGAGGCATACGTGGTGCTAGTTGTTCCTTCCTTAGTTCGTTTCCACAAATTGCTACGACAGTTCCAGTATTCCTCCACAAGGCTAGCTGTGACTGGGCAACGACAGGGCATCCAATTAATCATCCAGTCCGATTAGTTAGAATCTATTTCAGTCTGTTGACAGCATGTAACGGCTCAGGCTTGAAGTTGACACAAACCCAGTCGACAGGGGTTCCGCTCACTGTCGACACCCGAACCACCGTGATCTCCCTGAGCACCGGCCCAGACAGGTTTAACCCCATCCAGCAAAACATGCAGAGCAGATGAGGTCTCACTTGAGATGTTAAAGGGAGAGTTGACGGAACCATTTTTTTCCGCCAAATGAAGGAGGATGTTTGCGGCTCAATTACTTAAATTATTACGACATTTCAGAAGTAGATCTATGCATTTAACTTCGACATCATTTATATTCATAGCATCATTCAACAGAAACATTCATCATCGCATCAAATATAACAGTAAAGCATTCATTGCAACAAGAAAACATAGCATCATTCATATATCGCAACATGCATTGCCATAGGTGAACAGAAGAGACACAAGGATTCTGCAAAACAGCTCTGTCATATCATATTAACTCCGTAAAAACCTAGATACAACATCTCTGCAAAATACAGATCTTGTAGATATCTCTCGATCTCACATACAAATTCATAGACGTATTATGCAAGATGATTCAACACCTACACATCTATGACTATTCATAGGCTTTTGCCTTTACATTGCTTGTCCACTTACTAACAACTTCCTAATCGACACTTCGAGCAAATGACCCAAAATCTAACTATCATGGTCCAAATGACCCAAAAACTCACATATCGCGATACAATTGACCCAAAAATACAAAAAATAACATTATTTGTGCTCGACTTTATGTCTTTTGCGGTATTGCAGCACTCGCGGTGTTGCGATAATGACCCGTCCTAATCGCCTGCCAATAGGCCCCCAACACAATCTTGTGGCTCGCCCTCGAGCCACGTCAACAGGACATGGTGTACTCAGTTGTCTTGACCCTAAAATCCTTGTACTCTTGATAGACTGTCGTCACCAGCTCCTTTACTGCCACAGCCACCACATGACTATCGATCACATCCCGAGAAGATGGATGCTCACTCAGCTTCACCACAACTTGTTGGTGACCTTCCTGTACATCCTGGAGTACCACACTAGCTTTAGTCATAAACTGACCGCCAATATCTTGGAACTCCTCCAGCTATGCAGCGCACTTCTTCTGATGCTCATCAACCTCGGTGATGCGCTGCTACAACTCTTTTAAATCCACGGACTTGGAATCCTACTCCATTGGAGGCATCATGCGCATCACCATCTTTAGTGTCTCCAACTGCCCTTCCGCCTCCATCTTGAGCTTGGTTAATTGTTCAATTTGCTCATCCTGAACAATGCATCCCCAAAACTCTACAGTGTCTGCTATGAGTTTTGTTGCCCTCGTTTCCAGTTCCTCCATCTATGCCGCTACCTCCTCAATGGCACATTTGCGGTCATCCACCTGCACTTTGGGTGTACCAGGGTTCACCATGGCTGTTAACTCCTGTTTTTCCTATTGCAGTCGTGCAATGGCAGCCCCAAGTTGTTGCGCAGGTTGAATCACGTCCAATTTTGCAGTGGCCTCTGATACATGTTGACAAGCCTTCGTGATGGCCACCTCCACCTACACACTTTGATCCCACAAAGTGGCCTTCTCCACAATGAGGTGATCCTGTTCCTGCTTCAATTCTTCGATCACTCGAGCCTTCTCAACCCGTTCTTTCTTGATATCTTGTTCCAACTCATCCATTGCCTATCACGTTGTAGCGGCCCTCCCGGTTAACTCTTCAACCGCTTCCTTAGCCACTGCCTCACTCTATTGCAAGCGCAGGAACTTACTACTGATCTCGTGCATCTTGTCCGCCATCTCCCGGGTGGCAACCGCCTGCATAGTTGTCAACTCTTTCACTTTCAGCGCATTGATGTTGATAGTCACTTTCTCTAACGACTGCAGCGAAGCTTTCAAAGCCTCATTATCTGTCACAATCGCAGTCGGTGGAATATCGACATTCTTGACCCATGGCTCAGTGCTGATTGTGCCAATTGGCTGCACCGATGCTCCTTCTGGTGCATTCTTCGAAACCATATCGTACAAGGAATCCAGGTGAGCAATGAGCATATGCAAACCTCCATCCACCTTTACTGTCATTTCTCTAGCCTCCCCAGTGGATGCATTTGTGATGGCTAGTATTAGGCATCCAAACTACACCTCTGACAATAGGGGGATCCCATTGATTGTCGCATGGTCCTGGTGTCCTTTCGGTCTTCCTTCTTCAACCTGACACTCATCATCCATAGGGGTCTGCGATGATTCTTCATCCGACAGATGACACGGTTTGGGCATGGCTAGCACATTAGATGGTATCCCCGTAGACTCCTCCTCCTAAATAACTGGTACGCGCCATTCAACCGGCCAGTCATCGATGATCAGATCCAAATCTTCATCTGTTATCTTATAGGGGGTCTGCAACCACTGCCTATCCATATCACGGTGCGCTTGCACGTATATACTGTGTCGGCCGATCACGAACTGGGAAATCCCCTTGTACTTCTCAACAGTGGCCTGAGTCAACCGCGGAATCCGCTTGACGGCTTCCTACAGCGCTTCCCAATAAAACTAGAACTGCATGGCACAATATTTGAGCCGCTCTAGTTCTTTCACCCACCATAGGTTTTGGTAGCGCGCTCCCTTGCATTCTTCCACTACATCCACGTCCATTCCCTGATAATTGTCGAGTTCCATCCAGGTGACCAACGCGACTAATATCAGCAGCCAGCTATAAGTGAATGACCACTTTCCTTCTTGGGCCTCCAGCGCATCCTCCATCAACTGGTTAAGTAAAAATAGGGACCCCTTCATCTGCACATCGGCTGCACATAGCTCTGCGCAGGAGACAACCCCAGAGTTTCCTTGATTGGGTTGAGTGTTCCGCAGGAATTTGGTAGCCAAGATTTGTGCCCCAATATTGACTACAGGCTCGTTGATAGTGTCCAAGCGATACGCCCATCCATCTTTCTGCATTTTATACTGCTTCTACAACCTTACCATAAGCTTTTTGTCGTTGTTCTTCCCCTAAAAATATTGCCACGGGTCGACCCCATCCTTTGGCAAGCCTATGATCTCAGAAATTAGGTCCACTGTGATGGTGACCTACCTGTCCATCCATAACACCCCGACATGAAAACAAGCCAGCCACTGCTTGATGCAGGCACTGGATTCCGTCATCCGCCTAAAATGTGGCATGTAGATCAACCCCAACAGCCTAGACTTCTCCAAGCCACGCGCCCAGTCATGTTTAATGCGTGGCGCCGGATCAATATCCCCTGGTGCTCGTGGCTGAAAGGGTTCCATCATAACATCTTCGAGCACCAGCAAGTCGTGATCATCGCACTGCAGTTGCATCAACACCTGTACGATGTCAGTGGTACAACTCATCCCTGGTGGGATTGCCGACATCCGTATTTTCTATCACTGGTTCTTAGCGACCTTTCTCGGCTGCACCCCAGCTCGACATGGAGGTCGGTAGCCTATGATATCCACGGCAAAAATGCCCGCACGGACTGTGGATTCCACAACCCCCGAGCTCGAAGGGCTCTCCACAGAGACGCCTTCCTATACTTGGGTAGTGGAATGGATGTGCCACTTCTCAGGATGCTCGGAGCTAAGCTGCGTCCCCCCCCTCTTTTGGTGCACTATGGAGGATGATCCCACAGGCATGTTAGCAACTTGGTCCACGAGATTAACCTCTTCCTCAATGGGAGCAGGAATGAGGGCCGACTTGGATTCACTGGAAATCTCCACCGTCTCCAACTCATTCGGCATGCCGCGCTCAATTCTTGCAATTCCAACAAATGTCTCAACCTTGATCAACCCAGAACTTGCCCAACACACTCCAACTACACTCTGCAACACAACCCAACCATGCACAATTCAACAATTGGAAACTCAACTCACTCAACACAAATAGGTGCCTTCCAACAAGACTTGGCCTATTTTTATAGCGCCCAACCGAATCCCTCATAATCATGACTAAATCCTGCATTAACTCGGACCAAATCCTGTCTTAATGACCCAAATCTGTCGTCGATCCTGTCATCCGATCGGTCGGATCTACCATTAATGCTCATCATTCGAATGCACAACATTAATTAACTGTCTGAAATTTCAACATTTATTGCTAATTTGACCCAGTTGTTGTCCTGCTACTGTCGTAAACTGCTCCTAACTTGCAGCACAAGCCCTCTAGCTTGCGCGTTCTTTTGCTGTTGGTGCACCATCCTACCACCAATCAACCTACATTTTTTTTTCTTGCCGATGCAACTCAGGTATCGCGCTGCTCCAAGCCCAACCTATAGGGATTCAACCTGCTACCATTGATCAACTTTAGGAGCATTGCTCCGTCTAACTGCTGCAACTGTACTGCTCCTCCTGAAGTTATGTGATTGATGTGATATGGACCAAGCCAATGCATCTGCAACTTCCTTGGATGTTTCATAAACTTGCTGTCATACAATAGCACCAAGTCATCTTGCTAAAACTATTTGTTTTTTATGTGGTGATCATGCCAAGCCTTCTAAAAATCCTTCTCCACACTTTGGTGGAATCCTGCAATAAAGCAATCTTCTTCCAGTTGTACTAACTGCGCTAGGCGTTCTTCTAAGGCCACTGCAGCATCCAAACCTGTTTCTCCCGCTATACGCAAACTCGGAACAATGTACTCCATAGGCATAATTACTTCTTGTCCATCTATCAGCTTGAATGGAGTCTGTCTTGTCAACCTTCTACACGTGGTGCGATATGCCAACAAGACTGCTGGGATTTTCAGATCCCAGTCATCACAATTCGCGTTGCACACCCTTGTCAGCGCATGCTCCAATATCTTATTAAAAGCTTCCACCGTGCCATTTTCCTACGGATGATACGACGTACTCTTCTTGTGCTGTATCTGCAGTTCCTCCGATAATGCGCTGATGGTGCGATTGAGAAAGTGGTTACCTTGATCACTCAACAATATATTAGGGCAGCCGAAGCAAGTGACGATGTTGTCAAACAAGAACCACGCGACTGTGGCCACAAAAAAATCAACTACTGGTGTAGCCTCCACCCATATTGTCAAATAATTTGTCACTGTGACGATGTATCTTGCACCAGTGTGCTTCCCAGGTGGGTTGATTGGCCCCATGAAATCCATTGCCCATTTTTCAAATGGTTGTAGTGTCAATTGAGGTATCAATGTCATCTCATCCCTCCTGGATGGCTTCCCGATTCTCTGACAAACATCGCAGGATTGCGCATAGTCTGTCGCATCGTTGTGCAGTGTGGTCCACCATATCCCTGCACGAAGCAACTTCCTAGTAGACGCATGACCGCCATAGCGCACCCTAGCCACTTCTACGTGTGCTTCTGAAAAAATATGCCCTCGCTCATGAGGCAAAACACAATGCCACAATATCTCATCTAGGCCTAATTTGTATAACTCACCTACAATTAGCAAAAAATCGACAACCTTGACCACCAACTACTTCTTCTCACTAGTGGTGAACTCCTTGGGTGCGGTACCTGTCACTAGAAATTGAATGATTTCTTCATAATAGCCATCAGCTACTTCAACCTTAAAATGTTGCGCATCAGGAAACCCATCTTCAATGCTAGTTGGCTCCTCTCCTGTCTCAATCCGCAACATATGATCAGGTCCATCATTCAAACATCCTCACTTCACAATCACTCCAAAATCGAACTCCTGAAAAAGAAGTAGCCAATGACATATCTTCCCCCCCAACACAGGCTTATTGACCAAGTATTTCAATATAGAGTGGTCGATAAACATCTTAAAGTGTCCTCCCAATAAGTAATGTCGAAACTTCTGTAGCACATAAACCATCGTTAGGCCTTCAATCTCTATAGTGGTATAGTTCCTTTCTGTTGATAACAACTTCCGACTTGCGAAAGCGATGGGGTGATCTATATCCCCCTCTCCTGGATAGGAAAGCACCACACCCAGTGTGATTGGCGATGCATCAACGTGGACATGGAATTCCTTAATCCAGTCTGGAAATACCAGTATTGGTGTTGAAGCCCTCTCAGCCTTCAGCATCTCAAAACTATCTTGGCATTCAGGGCTCCACTGGAATACCGCATCTTTCCTCAATAAGTTCTCCATAGGGGCAGTGATAACTGCATACCCCCTGATGAACTTGCGATAATACCCAGTGTGGCTCAACGTCGCTCACAACTGCTTGACATTAGTTGGCAGTGTTAAGCTCAGGATAAGCACAATCTTTTTTGGATCAACTAACAACCCTTGCTTGCACACAATGTGACCCATAATTATTTTGAATGGTGCACAAAAGATGCACTTCTTCAAGTTCAGCGATATCTGATGCTTTCGACAACGCTCCAACATCAACCATAGGTTTACCAGATGATCGTTGATCAAACCATAGACTGTCCAGTCATCCATGTGTACCTGCAAAATATTTTGAATAAAATCCCTGAATGCCGCAATGACAACCCGCGAGAATATCGCAGGTGCGTTCTTCAACCCAAACAACATCACCGTGTACTAAAAACACCCCCATTCTGTCACAAAAGTTGTCTTGTGGCGGTCTTTCTTTGCAATACAGATTTGATGATAGCCCGAGAACCCATCCGTGAAAGAATACATCTCTTGGCTGCCCACACCTTTGAGCATTTCATCAGTAAACAGGGTCGGAAAGGGATCATGCAAGCAGGGATCATTCAACTTCCGCAAATCGACACAAATGCACACTTCACCAGTCTTCTTGTTCTGCGGCACCATAGGATTGACCCATTCCGACTCTTCAACTAGTTCAATAATACCAACATCCAACATGCGATCAAGTTCTACCTTGACCCTCTCCTTATGGCTTGGATTCAGTCGGTAAGGTCACTGCCTAATTGGTTTAGCATCTGGTTTTAACGGAATCTTCATCTCCACCAGATCACCCAAGATTCCCTTTGTTAGCACCATAATTATTCTAAGCATATAGGAGGGACATTAACCATAGTAGGAGTATCAGCATTCAGTCCCGAAATTGCAAAGGAAAATCAAATTCAAGCTAAATGTAATTTCGTGTGAAGAATATGCGGGTTTTTTTTATGAAAATGACTGTTTTAGTCATCGATTTACAGCAGTTGTTTCCGTCAAACTAGAAGGAATTTTGGGAAACTGAGAGATTTCTATCACCAACACGGACCAATATCTAATAATCTCTCTTAGAATCTTCATAGGTGTCGCGGTTTGTGAGAATAGAAGGGTTTTTCAGAGGGTAATTTTCTAGTTTTTACGTTTTATGCGTGAGTCATCAACTTCCAGAGCAGATCCCGACCAGATGGAGGGGAATCTAAGGAAACAGAAAGAGATTTTTCTTTAGCATGGCCCAATATACAAAAACCTCTTTCAATTACTATACAAATATCACCATTTGATAGATACAACTATTGCACCGAGAGGCAGTTTTCAGCAGTCCACGGCCAAAAATGAGCAAAAATGGTTGGAACTGGCTCCCAGGTTGTTGAATCTCTTTGTGTAGGTGTCCATATAGTTGTAACAACTTCCTATTGAGGTAGATCGACCTTGAGGGCTGAGAAAATACTATAAATTCATCGTAATAGAAGTATAACAGGTTGGAAAATCAATTGGCTGAGGCCTTGGGAGAGCTATGCTTTGTTCTGAAACATTTTGTCTTTAATGAAATTGCAATGATTGAAGCTGGTTTTAATGGTAGAGATTCATGTGTCATTTTTTTTTACAGTCCGTCCTTTTCTCCTTCCTCATGTGCATGTGCTTCATGTTCTTTACTTACATTGTGTTTGCTGATTCATGCTTGAATAAGAGTCACATTCGAATAGAATTCGTAGAGATAATGCTCTGTTCCTTTCATTTCAAGCATCCACCACTGATTTCTACTAAATTTGACATTGAATTCATCCCTGTTAGATGGTCATGTCAATGGACTATTCATCCCTTCTTCTTTTATCACCAAACAACAACATTTTGACTATAAATGGGTGGCTACCTTGCCTCTGTTTTGACATTCCTAGCAGCAGCACTGTATTTGATTTATGTTTTCTGTTTTGACTCCATTGCCCATGTTTTCCTCGTGATTTTCTCTCCAAAAAATTTAAACAATCTATTCCATAGAAATATGACCTTCTTATTATGTGCTTAAATGATTATCTTAAGTAATGAATGCTGGTGTATGTTTTCACTGTTGACACCTTTGATTATTTCCAGTATTTCATTGATTTGTAGAGAGAGCCCTTTCATACTAAGCTGGGTCAGTAGCTTAAGTAGAAAGTGGTTAGTGGTTACCCTAGATTGCCCTCTTGACAACCTTGGGACTTAATTTGGGTGTTAACAAATTGGTGCTATTTCGGGCGAGCGATTGTCTTATCATCCCTGGGAGAATGACAAAGTTCATATTTGAATGTTGATGGTGAATAGCAGTCAAACATTGAGAAGGTTGTATGATTCACCTGGTGACTCCACTCATCAAAATTCCAGTATGAAGGTGACTCCACTGGGAGGATCAGTGACTCCATATCAGAATTGAGATGTTGAAGGTCTCATGGCAACTCCACATTGAAGGAATCCAGGGTTTCGCTATTACACAAGCTACTGCACTCACTCTTCAGCCAGAATTTGCAGCTCCATTATTTCAAGATGGCTTCATTGTAAAGAAGGTATGCTCCCATGAATAGGTATCACATCCCTGGTTTTCCAAATCCTATTCCTAAAGTAAATTGGCAAACCTGTTTACCTAAATTTAAAGATCAAAAAGGAGATGATGCTGCTGTTGATTTGATTAGATTTCATGTGCATATACATAAGCTTGCGATTGGTTTTCCTGAGGACTGTTTGATGAAAATGTTTATGGCAACATTAGAAGAGAATGCAAGATCATGGTATGAGGGATTACCATCAGCAAGTTTGTGTTCCCTTGAGGATTTTCACACCATATTTCATGAGCATTTTAAAAATCAGTACCCTTCCTTGCTGCTAGTTCGAGATTGTTGCATGCATGTTAAAGGTCTCATTGAAGTTTGGAAAACATGTATGCTAGTGATGAGTTTGTGGATGGAGATCTTTTAGAAATGTTGCATGAAAATCCCTTCCATAAAAAGGAAATGCAAAATGAGAGCCATTACACTCAAGACAATCTCAAGCAAGCACTAGTTTCTCCTTTGATTGTGAATGAGAAGGGACAACCTACTGTTGGAAGCCATGCCCCCTTGCCTAAATTGGGTGAAATTTTGCAGCCCTCTTGCCATTCTTTGTGTGACCGACCTAGTGATGAAGGTATCCAATCAATTGTCTTTGCTCCTTATCCATTTTCTGATTTAGACATTGAAGAAGGAAATGCTATCTCAAATTCTTTTGAAAGTCAAGTTGAAATTTATGTTGAAATAAATGAAGGGAAAGAAGCCATAGAAGAAGCTAGTTGTCTTAACGCTCAGGAAAACTTTCAGGATATAGTTTCTCCTTTGGCTGAAAGTGAAGATGGCGGTGTCATTAATGTGGAACATGTGCAGCAGTTTGGTCAGATCTCATTTGATGAGCAAGAAGATCAGTCTTCTCAGTCAAGTTTTTCTCCATGCCTTTCATTTTCAGAATTATTGTCTCAAGAAGAAATGGCTTCCTCTGTTTCTCTTGAAAGTTTGTGTGATATTTCTTTTGAAACACAAGTAGAGAATCAAAGTGCATATTCAGAAATTTCGAAGACCCAAGAAAGTGGAGAGCATGTAGCAGATGATCTTGGTCCTATTGGGCTACATGAAGGATTAAATATATGTGATATGGAGGATAGGAGAGAATCAAAATTGTTTGATGTTAATGGGGATACTCCTAATTTTCAGAGGCTGAAAGTTACATATGAAGCAAGAGCAATTGAACATGGAACTTAATCCTTTCTTTTTACTTACTAGTATGAAATGGTTCATGTTCTTCAAGACCCTTTTGCCAGTTTGTTGCAGCCATTGGAATAGGGGAATGTTGTTATTTTGATAGGTCATGAAGAATTTTTCAATAGGGGGTTTGAATTGCCATTTTTTGAGTTCTTCTTTTTGGTTGGAGGAGTTGAATACGTGTTTCAGTCAACGGAGCATTTGCTGGAGTGGCTTTATTGGCATTTTTGTGTTACCTGATTGAGCAGAGAAGTTTTGCATCTTAGAGTAGGTAGCTAGTCTGAAAGCTCACAGTGAGCATCCCTTTCAGCAGTCTTTTGAATGTACAGTTCAGTTTCAGTTTCAGTTTTCAGCCTTCTTTAAATTTTCAGCATGCACATATTTTCAGCATTTTCAGTTTGATTTGTAGAGTGTACAATTAGTGTTCAAGTTCAAAGTTCACTTCAGAAATTTCAGTATGTTTTCCAATCGATGGTTACATTTCAAAAAGAGAAATGTCTGCAAAAAATTTTGCAAAAAATTTGGCAAAAAGAGAAGGGAAAAATTTTACTTTGTAAACCTATATTAGCTTTACACATTTGAGCTAAGGTTTCTTCAAAGGAAAAATGGAAAGCAAAGGCAAAGGTTTAAAGTTTATAAAGGTGATATATAGCCAAGGTTTTTATGAAAGCTATGCAGCCGAGAGTTTGAAATTTAATGAAGATGGAGGTTTTCAATTTGATTGATGGGCCAAAGTCTTAAATAAAATTTGATCAAAGAAAACATCGGGGCTAGCCATAGCTCTCGACAGCAAAGAGTTTACCAAGCAACCAACGTCCAAACCCAAAGGGCGCAGACATCATCCACCGCCATTGCATTCCTATCATTCTGTTACTTGACTAATAATGGAAGACGTGGTGTATATAAAGACCAAAGAATCTTACTCCCCCTCGCATGTGGGATATCCAAATGCGTTTTTGGAAATATATATATGCACAACATGTAAACGCAGAGCAAAATCCTAGGTATAATGAGGATGTGTTCTTTGATGACAAGTCTGCAAAAGTAGTTGCTCCACGTGGGAGAAGAGGGGGAGATAATATATGCTTCCACCTCCAATAGTTCTTTTGCAACATCCTTCGATATGGCTAATTTAGTTGAGGATCTGTCCTCAGAATTGGAGAAGGTTGGCATATAAGACAATTCATCTCCATTTCAATATGAAAGCTGCAAACTTGATTGACTCACCTACCCTTGAGAGAAAAAATGAAAACGCAGCTGCAGGTTGGCTCCAGATTCCACGAGGGTCACCGAGCTATTGAGTTGAAGTAGCTTGCAGATGAAATAAGCATTCGAAATGTCGGATTGTGATTGCACTCGCTTGATTATCCGAGTCTGAATAGCGCTGGTGAACTCCTTAAAGGAGATTGTATAGTAGCAGAATTACATGCCGACTTTCCGACAGAAGCTGCGATCATAGTAAGGTGCTATAAGGTTTGACTCAATGAAGGTTAAAATTAAAAGCCAGGTGTCTCACAAGATTAAATTTGAAACCCATGACGACAGCAATCCACCCACGTGTAAGTTTTCAGTCAAAGGGAAGAGATCAACGGTTCTTGTTATATCGCACTCACTACATGTTCGAGAAATAAATTACGGTGAGTAGTGAGGTGGATGTGACCGGAGTCACGTGTCCTTTGTTTGGAAGTATCGCATGAAAGAAAAATGGTATTATAAATAGCTTAAGTGCCATGCGACGCCACTATCCCCGGAATAAATTAAAGATGGTGGAGACGAGATCCAAGTTTGGAGAATAACAGCGGCCCGGTGTTGTCTAGGAGTTCTCCTTTTGCTGCGCTTTGTAGTCTAATAAGCAACGGATAGATGGCATGCATGTGTCCAAAGATTATTTCCCAGAATCGCAATGCTGGTTAATATATCAAAGGCCATTGGCGTCGTTGAGAGCCGCCAGCATCTAGTAGAAGAGATTGAGGTGATCTCTGTTAAGGTTATCGTCTAAAAGCTAGCCTCCATGTGATCCAGTACTTGTAACCTTGTTACCTGTTGAGACCGGATGCCACTGAGATAGAATCCAAATGAATACGAGCAATATGTGAGAGCGGTCAGCAAGGACTGCATCCCTGCAGGTGATTGATTGTAGAAAAATTCTATCAATCCTACTGCTGTAAACATTTCTGATAAGCCGAATACCAAAAGCTGTGGTGCGATCCAGAATATGGTAAGTGGAGGATACTCTAGATTATCTAGTTTTTCCATCAATCCACTGTCACGAGCAACTTGTTTCTTCTTGGCCTCCACCAGAGCTGCAGTGACCATTGAAATGTGGAGATAGAATGCTCTGCCAAAGAGCGAAGACACCAATGGGGGACATGCATCCAATCCAGCATTGCAACATTGGATGTATAAAATCGCTAGATGGTCTTCCATGAAGGCTGTGAAGGTTTAGGTTTTGTTTCTCATTTAAATTTGCAGTTTGTAGTTGAGGTTTTTTGTAAGAGATTTTAAAAGCATGGAGCAGCGCTTGATGTTGAGAATGGCAGGCAGAGGGGCTGTACAGGACTGCATAGCGCAGAGATTGAAGGCATTGTTGTAAGCTTTATCGAAAATTTGAAAAAAAAAATGATTTGAAGTACATGGTTGAATTTTGGGGACCAGTGGATATGTAAAATGACTTCTTCTGATACATCGCCAAGTTCAGCAAAAGTAATAAGGATTTTCAAATGACCGAGACGTTTCTCTGGTGTGCATTCTAAATTTCCAGAGGCTGTTTTTCAAGAAGAAAGCAACAGGTACAATGATATTTGCAGAGATATCATGGACTCCAGGCAATCTTATTTAGGCGGGAGATCGTGCACACCAAATTGGACAAGCTTACTCAATCAATGTATATTATTTCATGTTTGTATTGGTTCCGAGAGGTCTAAGACAAAGATCATTAACTTAACCAAAAGTAAGACATAGGAACCATTTACTGCAAATTAATGTTGATGATAAGGAGTATTAGGTGTCAGTTGCGGCAGCACAGCAGGTTTGGTTTTCAGTGGAGAGGATTGTTTTAGTTGCAGACAAAGCTCAAATTGCAGGATCAGAAGGGCTAGTAGGTTACAAATTCCAATTGTAGGTCAGAGTGTTATTTTCAGTTCAAAATTGGGAGCCGCCCAATGGATCAGGCACCAGTTTGCCAGGGGTTCTTTGCTACCTCACAGGGAGGATAGCATCCTTGAGTTGGAGCCACTTGTTAGTACCATAATTGTGCTAAGAATATAGGAGGGACATTAACCATAGTAGGAGTATCAACATTCAGTCCCAAAATTGCAAAGGAAAATCAAATTCAAGCTAAATGTAATTTCATGGGAAGAATATGGGTTTTTTTTTTTTTTATGAAAATGATTGTTTTAATCATCATTTTGCAACAGCTGTTTCGGACAAACCTTAAGGAATTTTTGGAAAACAAGAGAGGTTTATCTCCACCATGGGCCAATATCCAATAACCTCTCTTAGAATTGCCACAGGTGTCACGGTTTGTAAGAATCGAAGGGTTTTCCATAGGGTAATTTTCCATTTTTTACGTTTTCTGCGTGAGTCATCAACTTCCGGAGCAGATCCCGACCGACTGGAGGGGAATATGAGGAAACTAAAATAGGTTTTTCTTCAGCATGGTCAAATATACAAAAAGCGATTTCCAATCTTACACAGATATCACTGTTTGAGAGGTACAGCCGTGGCACTGAGAGGCCGTTTTCAGTAGTCCATGGAAAAAAAAATGGTTGGAACCGACTTCCAGGTTGTTGAATCTCTTTGTGCAGGTGTCCATACAGTTGTAAAAAATTCCTATTGAGGTAGCTCGACCTTGAGGGCTGAGAAAAAACTATCAATTCATTGTAATAGAAGTAGAACATGTTGGAATATCAAGTGGCTAAGGCCTTGAGAGAGCTATGCTATGTTCTGAAACATTTTGTCTTTAATTAAATTGTAGTGATTGAAGCTGGTTTTAATGGCAGAGATTCATGCGTCATTTGTTTTTATAGACTGTATTTTTCTCCTTCCTCATGTGCATGTGCTTCCTGTGCTTTACTTACATTGTGCTTGTTGATTCATGCTTGAATAAGAGTAGCATTGGAATAGAATTCGTAGAGATAATGCTTTGTTCCTTTCATTTCAAGCATCCACCACTGATTTCTACTAAAGTTGACATTGAATTCATCCCTATTAGATGCTCATGTCAATTGTCTGTTCATCCTTTCTTGTTTTTATCACCAGACAACAACATTTTGACTGTAAATGGGTGGCTACCTTGCCTCTGTTTTGACATTCCTAGCAGCAGCACTATATTTGATTTATGTTTTATGTTTTGACTCCATTTCCCATGGTTTCCTCATGATTTTCTCTCCAAACAATTTAAACAATCTGTTCCATAGAAATCTGACCTTCTTATTATTTGCTTGAATGATTATCTTAAGTAATGAATGTTGGTGTATGTTTTCACTATTGACACCCTTGATTATTTCCAGTATTTCATTGATTTGTAGAGAGAGCCCTCTCAGACTAAGCTGGGTCAGTAGCTTAAGTTGAAAGTGGTTAGTGGTTACCCCAGATTGCCCTCTTCACAACCTTGGGAGTTAATTTGGATGTTAACACCCTTCATCTCAGAAAAATTCATAGGGAACAAGTCTTGGAATTCATGTAGTAAGTCAGTGACCTTTCCCATCATCTCATCATCCCAATAGTTCCCAACATTCACGAACTTTGGACTATCCTAATGTTGACCTTAGGGAGCTTGATCGGTTGACTGATCGGATCGCTTGGCACATCAAGTGCTACAACATCGCGACTTCCTTCCGATTCCAAAATATTGACATTCCGCGGATCATCAGCATCCTCGAGCCCACCAGTGATATTGTAACGTTCCATCATGGATTGCATTTGGAAATGTGTATGCAGATCCGTAGGATATGCCACTGAAACAACCTTCAAAACCACATCGTGGATGAGCTGCAGAGCATTATGGACATCCAGGTTGGGGTCTGCGAAACTGAATGTATGAGTAAAACAAACTATCAGTTCCAACCAAGTAGTGATTTCTCCCCTCAATTCGATGGCAGTGTACCATGATCATGGCATCTTGTCCAAAGTATGGATAAATGCATGGACCTATTCATCTTTTGGTCGTGATGCCCACAATCTCTGACATTCCATCAAATGACTGCCAGGGTCATTCTGACCATCATATTTCCCTATTTGGTAAACCTTGGTATCGCCGAAACAAACCGTCATCAATTGTCGACACTGCAGCCAACCTGCAATAGACTTCTTATGTGTCGCCCACCAGCGTGCTGGAGTAGCTTTTAGTGCTTCCTCTAATGCTAGTAGTCACTATGGTTCTGAAACTTTTTCCTCGTACGCCGCCAGAAAGTTGGACAAGCCAGGAAGCCCTTCATATATTGGTAGTGTGACCATTTCAGTCGCAATGCGGCATAATGACTGCGTGATTAACCCACACTTGTGGAGCGACACCTCGTGCAAGCGATTCTGCCAATGTTCTAAAGCGTTATTAGAAGCGGAAGACACAGAGCTATCGCTGTGCCATCTAAGATCACCATTGGCAGTTTGATGAATATAATATTCTGAAATATTGAATGCATGGTCCCATCCACTGGGATCTTTGTCCTTCATTGGTTCAATGTATCTGCATCCTTCAGCTGGATCCAACGGAGCTATAACTCTGAGATCGCTATTTTCTAAAGTCATCATCCACCTCTTAAAGTTGATGACTGCTCCACTATTGTTAGCCCATCCGATCACCAACAATGCGGGATAAGAGCTTCCCCCTTCAACTACTTCGATGACGTCAAAGTCAACATAAGTATTCATTCCGTCAATGTCCACCACCAGGCGTGGAACTCTCCCAATTGGTGTCACCTTGGCGTGATTAGCTAGTCGGAGCTGTACAGGAGACCAGCTCAATGGGTGGCTCCCCATTTTCTACCATGCATATTTGGTTAAGATGTTGACATCCAAACCAATGTCCAGAATAACCGAATCAACCTCATAGTCTCCAATTTGTATGTTCATGCACATTTCCTTACTAGTCTTCCGTCGTTGTAAGGAATTTACCGCGGACCCCTGTTGTCCCCTAGCTACAGGCTGCAACAATCCCTCGATCTCAGCAAGAGAAGCGGGATCCCTTACCAACAATAAACAACTCTCAAAAAATTTCTGCAAAGTTCCAGATTGCACTGATGGACCTGCCTTGGAAGTGGCATAAAAAACAAGGGGCATGTCGCAAATAACACCCTTACTGCGATCTTGGTCAATCGCACGACACGCCTGAAAGAATGCATCACGCTCGGACTCAATGTAAAATGATACCTTCTTCTACCCTGCCAATTGAATGGGTGGGTAGGAACTATTGCCTCTGGTCGTTGCACCTCCGCGGGTGATAACTGCAATAGTCGCATCTTGTGGTCTTGGCTCCGCAGAAATTGTTGCAAAACTTGCATCTTGATTCTGGTTCGGCGGTGGATTCCCTGGTGGGTTCACATTCTAGTTACCATTCTAATTTGGACATTGGATTTGGTTCTATGCTGGTTGCTGCACTTGATTCTGTACTGGCTGTTGCTCCTTATTCTGATTCTGCAATTGCGGAACATTCCCTGCTTGCCATCGTGCAATCAATTGCGGGCAGTTTTCCACTGTGTGATCTATAACGAAACAAAACATACACTGTGTCTGCAATAGTGGGAAATCTCATTGGTAGTGTCCCCATACCGCGCAGTGATAGAACTGAACAAGTCCGTGACCTCCTCATCCTCCTCCGCGACCAAATCCTTCGTCGCGTCCGCCCTAAAATCTCCCACGAAATCCGCCCTATTGTTGGTACTGCGGTTGATTGAACTGCTGCTGCATGGGATTCGATTGCATGCCTTGCCCTTGCTGCACATACTGTGGTTGCTGAACGTACTGTGGCTACTGTGGATCCATTTGCATCGATGCATATTGCAGCATAAACTATTGTGGTTGTTGCTGCGGTACAAACTGCACCTGCGGTTGAGGTAGCGGCTAGCCTACCTGCGGCTGCGGTTGCGGTTGTTATATGGCACGCTGGTCGTCCTTCACATAGAAAGCATTGGACGTTCTCTCTTGAAGCAACCCATATGCATGGAAATCTTTGTCTTCATGTCCCACAGATTTACAGAATGTACAATACAGATTCATTGGTTTTGTGAGCATCTTCTGCATGTATTGGAATTCCTCATGGCGGTGCCCATATACCTGACAAACACAGCACCATGGCATGCCACCGCAACTGAATGGCTTTGGTGCTCCTGAAACCAGATAATTGCGGAAGTCTGGGAAATCATCCTTAGTATGCCCTTCTCCTCGACATCGTGTACACCAGACTTCTTGTTGTTGTTCCTTTCCCTTCTTAAGATCTTGCAGCTATATGGTCAGGTTAGCAAGTTGCATCTGAATCTACGACATCCCAGCTATGTTTTCACCAATTGGCAACGCTTCCAACCACATTGCAATCTCCAGAGATTCATTGGGTGTTGTAATGTTTTGTTGCATCAGTGATAGTCAAATGTGCGGGAGCAGTGCCGCGATCAAGGATTCTTTGTGTTGGACAGTTCTCATATCAAAACTAACCCTCGCCATCAGCATCTTAAATTGCTGGTCAAATTCCCACACTGTTTCATTAGGATACTACTTAATTTCTTTCAGTTCTGTAATATGTTGTGCTTCAGATTTGGGTTTTTTGAATTCTACAATCAATCTTGTCCTGATATCTTCTATTGTCTTCTCCAAAGCTCCTGCAGGGACTAGAAAAAACTTCATAAACCAGTCTAATGAGCAATGTCACAGAGTTGTCACTAACTGTCCTTTCTTAGCATTATCATCAGTGATCTGCTTTACGGTCCATACTGCTTCACATAAAAACCAGTACTGCTCAGGGTTATCTATTCCATTTCCATGGAACAACGATAACTTTGTATCCTCGCCCGCCATCCTGGGATTCCTTCCTCCAGTCGCTGAGCTTCTAGCAATTAAATTCTGTTGACTTGAAGAGCATGGTGGTGTTGTAGTTGTATTTCTTACTGTTTGAGAGATAGTGAGCAGAGGTGTGGGTACACTACCGCTGGGGTTTGGTCGTGCCTCTATCCTAGGAGTAGGCTAGTTATCCTTGTCCAGACTATGAGGTCGCTTCATCCCATGTGGTCTTCCTTCCTGGCCTGGTGGTTCAATTGCAGTAGAACCTTCTCCTATCCTCTTCCTCTTTTTTTGTGGAAACCTTGCTCCTCCCCTTGTAAGATCACTCTCTTCCTCGGCTTCACTCACAGTCTTGTCATGACCTGCACCTATCTACCCCTTATCATTCCATGTACTTCCCCCCCACTGTCACAATACCCATGGCCTCCGCCCACCAGGGTTCCTACTGATCAAAATGCATCTTCAATATGCCCTTCTCACAAAAAAGCATCTTAATGGATAGTTGGGGCAATAGCAGAAACCTTCCTCGGGGTCTGCGGAAGAAATATCTTTCATCTTCACTATAAGACTTGTTCGTATCAACCACAAGTTCAGTGATATAGCCTTCCAATATGCTATCAAGCCAAACTTCGACAGCCAACGATGCTTTGTTGTCGACTTCCTGCAACTCCTGGATCAATTTTGGGGTCCAAGTCATTGGTTCACCCCCTTGAAAGTTCCTCTTCTGGAAGGTCAAATTTTCCAACCACTCGAACAAGATGACTGGGAATTCACAGAAAAAACATTCGTGCGAACTGTCGTGAATATATCTTTCCACCCATTAATCTACCATGAGTCGAGTGTTCCAACTTTCTTCTTCAGCAAATTCCTGCAATTTCTGATTAAACCAGTTTTGTATCTCCGGTTGCGTCGGATGCCACAACATATCCTCCTTTCACTTCGTGCTAGGTTCCAGCAACAGAACCATTTGTTGACACAAACCCAGTCGACAGGAGTTCCGCTCACTGTTGACACCCAAACCACCGTGATCTCCCTGAGCACCATCCTAGACAGGTTTAACCTCATCTAGCAACACCTACAGAGCAAATGAGGTCTCACCCAAGACGTTCAAGGGAGAGTTGATGGGACCATGTTTCCGTCGAATGAAGGAGGATGTTTACGGCTCAATTACTTAACTTATTGCGACATTTCATAAGTAGATCTATTCATTTAACTTCGACATCATTTATATTCATAGCATCATTCAACAGAAACATTCATCATCGCAACAAATATAACAGTAAAGCATTAATTGCAGCAAGAAAACATAGCATCATTCATATATCGCAACATGCATTACCACAGGTGAACAGAAGAGACACAAGGATTCCACAAAACAGCTCTGTCATATATCATATTAACTCCGCAAAATACAGATCTCACAGAAATCTCTCGATCTCACATACACAATCATAGACGTATTATCCAAGATGATTCAACACCTACACATCTATGACTATTTATAGGCTTTCTCCTTTACATTTCTTGTCCACTTACTAACAACTTCCTAACCGACACTTCGATCAAATGACCCAAAATCTAACTATCATGGTCCAAATGACCCAAAAACCCGCATATCACGGTACAATTGACCCAAAAATACAAAAAATAACATTATTTGTGCTCGACTTTCCATCTTTCGTGGTATCGTAGCACTCACGATGCTATGATAATGACCCATCTTAACCGCCTTCCAAAACCTGAACAGAACAATCTCATTCAAAGTTCATATATGGCTGCAACTGTTCATGTCATTTTTGTGTAAATGTAAAGAGGTGTTTTGAGCCTGGGGTTGGCTAATTAACATTGTGATCTTGAGAGCTGTAATAGAGTATTTGTGACTCTGATTCACTATTTTAATATAAGGAGTATAGTTCTTTATATCTTGGTGTTTAAATTTGTGTTAGTTCATGGCATCTCTGTTAGAAGTCCAGGGCCCTCCTTCTCACAGAGATTGCCGAGTTAGGTAGATTTTGTAGTTCATTTCAATTATTTTTAGTGCAAAATTACAGTAGGTATATTTCTAGTTAGCTACAACATTAGATAGGTTATGAATTGCATTTCCTTTGGTGTGTTGCAACAGTGTGGTGTGACAGTCGACTGTGCAGGTTAGTTTTCCTTTGATGCAAGGTGTGTTAGTTAGTTATTACAATCAAGCTCAACTCTAATTCCTTTAAGTTATTTATCTTTCTTAGGATTTCCAATTTAGTCAAATTATGGTTCAAGTTTAATTCTAGTTCTTTGATGTTGTTTATCTTTCTTAGAGATCATTAGATTAGACATGTTATGATTGAGTTACAGTAGTTGATAATTGAATTAGACAGGTTGTGATTGGATACTGTAGTTTGATATTTTTAGGATTTAACTTCTTGCAAAAGTAAGTCTAGTTTATTTATTTCTAGATCAGTAACTACTGGATTGATATTTGTAGGAAGGTAATTGCACTTTGAATTCTTAGATGGATAAATTAGATTAGTCTTATCCATGAGATGAGTTTAACTGAGCAGATAGGTAGGATAGTTTATCTCCAGTCATTCGATCAACTACTTGACTGTTTATGCATAGATTGTGCTAATTGCCATTGAAATAAAAGACCTACCTGGGTTGACAATTTATATTGAGCATCCTGTGTGTTAGTTGCAATTGATTAGCATATAGGGTGACCAACATTTTTGCATCATTGCCAGGGATGGTAATTGATAGATGTAGATAGTAGTTGATTTATTTGATTTCATTTTAGCTATGATTATTTGAAGCATGCATGAATACAAGAAGAACAACTTGGGAACCGCTTCAAAATACTAACATTGTAGGTGGAAGAGGTCGTGGCTGTAACCAAGGTTTGGAAAGACAGACATACATTGATGATATAATTTCCAGAGATGATTCTTCTGCTAGACTACCACGAGCATCTTCAGGAAGAAGAAACTCCGTTCTCCCTAATCTTGAAACTTCTGCATCAACCGTGGAGAACGCAATGGGACCTTCAACACCTATTCCGGAGAATAAACCTCCTAAAGACAAAGGAAGTGTTGCAGGTGCAATGGGACGAGAGGATATCTATCATATTAATGGGCACTGAGTCACTAAAGAGGTGTGGTTGGAACATCGCCAAGAAGAAGAAGAAGAAAGAAGGTGAGAAGAAGAAAGGAGGAGAGAAGAAGAAGCAAGGGCAGTGGAAGAAACAATGAAGGGAGCATTAAAGTTTTGGACCAACATGGATAATGGAGAATGTGAAGGAAATAATGACCACCACAATAACAATGAGGAGGAGGTGCAAGATAATCAGCATGGTGACACTGTTGTCACACTTGAATTCCCTATCCTCCAAACACCACGAGCAGCTCCCATGAAAAATATTTCACCCTCAGTTCTCCCGAACTTCCATGGTAAGCCCTCTGAAGATCGAGATGAATTTCTTTTTGAGTTCGACATCCTCTGTCGCAGTTACAACAACACCTCCAGTGCGCAGAAACTGAAATTATTCCCAGCCACGCTGAAAGGAAACGCTCTATGTTGGTTCGTGAGTTTGGGTCGTGAGACCATTACTACTTGGGATCAAATGAAACAAACCTTCCTTTCCAAATATCAAGAATATTGTAGAACCAGAGATAGGAAGGAAGAGTTGTGTAAAATGGTTCAGAAGGAAGAGGAGATCTAGGAAGATTTTGTTGATAGATTGTTATATAATTTACAGAGGTCTGGTCATGCCGATATTGGGAAATATGTACTTAGGATTATCTTACTTCGTGGGATTAGAGAAGATTGCCTAGACATGCTGAATTTGTTGGGAAAGGTGGATATCTCAAAATAACCCTTTGAGAAGATTGTTGAATTATATCAAAGATATTCGAGGGGATCCTCGAGAACCAACAATCGAGACAAAGAATGAGACCGAGATGTCTTCACCAGGACATAGAATTTAGCTGGTGGGGGAGCCACTCGGGAAAAAAATGGCAATATTATGGATAATTTTAAAATAGATATGATGAGCTCCATTTCCTTAGAGTTGGATGTCTTGAGAGAAAAAAAGAGGCAAGCAGTAGAAGACCTGGCACTTGGTGTATTCTATGCCAAATGCAGAAAGAAGCACCCACTAAAAGAATGTCCGCTTGACAAGGTGGAGGTATGTCAGATATGTGAATTGGATCATGATACCAAGGAATGTACTTCATTACCCAAATTCAAAGTAGTCCTGTAGGCATCTACTTCAGATGTGGAACAAGCTTATTTTATCGCTTAGAAGAAGCCTTGGCAGCCTCGGAATCAAGGTATGAACCCATATCCATCACCTTTTTGGAATAATGTGAATAATATGAATACACAATTCCCTTCACATTATTCTAACAACCAATGGAATCCATCTCAAACTTCAATGCAAAATCCTAACCCTTGGATGCCATGGACACAACAATCAAACCAGGAAGCTCCTTAGTCTCCCAACTGGAGAAATTCCTACTAGGGAAATAATTTTCCTCATCACCAAACTACTTATCAACAGTATCCTCCTCAACAGTATCCTAACCAATAGTATCAACAGCCACAACTGCAACTTCAAAACAATGCCGCACCTATGAATGTACCACTATGACCATAGCTTCCTGCTCAGCCTAACGCCAACCTAAATAATAAAGTAGTTCATCAATTTGAGACTGCCAACATGCTTGCTTATTCCATTTCCCCAATTCCCTGCAATGACATACAATTACGATCAAGGAGGGTAGTGGAACCCATCGTCATTGAGGATGTTCCATCCTCTGTGACTGAAGCAAGAATGGATCAGTAATTTGAGAATTCAGTCAACACGGCAATCCCCATCATTAAGGATGCTGAAACTCCTACTGAAACACAAGAACAAATATACATTGAAACACAACCTATACAACCGACAATAGAACCACCATATCCTGAACGATTGGCCCTACAAAAGACAGTGGAACAACCTCGGTTCAATATCTTAGGGGAATTGAAGAATTTATATGTCAAAATTCCACTGTTAAAAGCCCTCCATGATGTGCCCATCTATGCCAAGACTGTTAGAGACCTGGGTGTAAAAAAACCAGGTAGGAAGCCCAGGGATCCTCCCACTGTCCATGTACTAGGGAAACTCTCTTAATTAATAATGGGTAAGACTCCTTTGGCTAAGTATGATGATCCTGGAAACCCTACTGTTACAATACACATAGGACAAAATCAAATACCTAACATTTTAGTAGATTTAGGTGCAACCATCAATGTTATGACCATCAAAACTGTGAAGAAACTCGAACTCACTAATCTTCGGCCAACACCTACCATATTAGAATTTCTTGACAGGTCAACAGTCAAACTCGAGGGAATCCTCATGACCTCGTAGTCTCTGTGGATTTGTGGGAATACCCTGTGGACTTCTTGGTTTTGCAACCGAAGTCACAGCTAGGGGGACACCCATTGTTCCTAGGAAGACCTTGGTTAGCCACAGGAGATGCTTGCATCACCTGTCGATCAGGGTCCATGACTATCTTAGACAGGAGTGACATTAAAATCCTGACTTTATACCCTTCAGCTTGACCAAGCTTAGAAGTTGAAACTCCACTTTGGATGGATCTGGAGGAAGAAAAAGGCATTCAACCATTATTAATGATAGGGAGAGCCTTAAGCTGCAAGGATGAAACATATGAAAACACCATTAATAGTTTCATTAGTGAGCCCACATCTGTCACTAAACACGCCTACCAAATTCTGAACAGTACCTTAGATGAATAAGAACAAGAAAATCTAATGGAAGAGACTTTAGTTAGTGATGCCAACATAATTCCAGTACTTAAAAATTTGAAAAGCATTCTAGTGGAAATTGAGCCAGGAAAAACATTGAACATTAATCCGAATCTTGCATGCAATGAGCTAGAATGCGTGATCACTTTGCTTAAAAAAAGGATATTTTGCATGGGAATACACATATATGAAGGGTATTCCCTCTAGTCTGTGTACCCACCACATTTACATCAAAAGCGACTCCAGACCATTGTTCCAACCACAACAAAGGATGAACCCAAACTTAAGGGACATTGTGAAGGAAGAAATCCAAAAAAATTTAGAAGTAGGATTTATATACCCAATTTCAGACACCGAGTGGGTCTCTCCACTCGTGATTGTACCAAAAAAAAAAGGGAAATGGAGATTTTGCATAGATTACAGAGAATTGAATAAATCAACGTAGAAAGGCCACTTTCCACTACCTTTTATTGATCAAGTTCTTAACACTTTGTCTGGAAAGAAGTATTTTTCTTTCTGGATGGATTCAGTGGTTATAATCAAATCTAAATTGATCCAGAAGACCAAGACAAAACCACCTTCACCTATCCCTCTGGAACCTTTGCATATAGGGTACTTTCTTTTGGATTGTGTAATGCATCGGAAACATTTCAGATAGCTGTGATTGGGATCTTTCTAGAGATGGTAAAAGATTGCATGGAAATTTTTATGGATGACTTTACTCCATACGGTAGTAGCTTTGAGGAAGCATTGAAAAATTTAGAAAAGGTTTTAAAGCACTGTGAACAAACCCGACTATCTTTATGCAATGAAAAGTTCCATATGATGATGATCGAGGGTGTAGTTATAGGGCATTTCATCTCTGTGGATGGTATCCAGGTAGATCCATCCAAAATTAGGGTAATTGAAAACATACCCACTCCTGGAAGACAAAAAGAGGTATGTAGCTTCTTAGGGCATGTTGGTTACTACAAAAGATTTATAGAAATTTTCCCCAAATGAGCTTCTCCTTTATTCACCCTGTTGATGAAGGATGTATAGTTTGATTGGAATGATGCATGCCAAACAACATTTATTGAACTTAAGAAAAGGCGGTCCACAACACCTATCTTACGGGGGCCCAATTGGGATCTTCCTTTTCATATCTCCTCAGATGCTTTAGATACTGCCATTGGAGCAGTATTGGGACAGTAGGAAGGCCATGCTCCATATGCAATTTATTACATCAATAAGAACCTGGCCCCTACTGAATTGAACTACACTATTACAGAGAAAGAGTTCCTTTCCATTGTTTATGCTATCAATAAATTCAAACATTACATTACTGGATATTCCACTTTTGTGCACACTAATCACTCAGCCATTAAGTAATTAATGAATAAATCTATCACTAATGCTAGAGTAACTAGATGGTTGTTACTGTTACAAGAATTTGACATGACAATTATTGAAAGACCAGGGAAGGAAAATGTTGTTGCTGACTTTTTATCTCGACTTACTAATAATGATGACAACTTACCAATCGAAGATTCCTTCCCTGATGAACATTTGTTTGTAGTTTCAGCTGATTCCCCAAGTTACGCAGAGGTTGCTAACTATTTAGCTGCAGGAAAGCTTCTAGCGAACCTATCAAAGAGAGAAAAAAGAAAGATCATACAACATAGTGCTAGATACTGCTGGATAGATGAGAAACGCTTCTACACAAGTCTAGATTTGGAAATCAGAATATGTTTAAGAGAGGATGAAATTTACAGTATCTTGAAGGCTTGCATGATGATCCCCATGAGGGACATTTTGCTGACAAAAGAACTGGTCATAAAGTATTTAGGATGGGGTATTTTTGGCCAACAATATTTAGAGATGCAAAAAAAATATGTCCAGGCTTGTCACAGTGGTCAGAGAATGGGCCTGCCAAATAGACAAGATGAAATGCCTCTGAATCAACCATAGCTAGTGGTTGAACCTTTTGATAGATGGGCTATGGATTTTGTAGGGCCTATCAACCCACCCTTGAAGACGAAATTTTATATCCTGGTTTGCATAGATTACATGACCAAATGGGTGGAGGTTGTAGCTTTGGTAAAAGCTAATGATCAATTTGTAATGGCTTTCTTATATGAGGAGATCTTCACCCATTTTGGAGTACCCAAAGAGATTGTTACAGATGCAGGACCACAGTTTGTGTCTCATAAATTGGAAGCTCTATTGCAGAAATATCATATTCAATATAAGATAACCTCACCATATCATCCACAGGCCAATGGCCAAGTGCAAAGCACAAATAAAGTAATTGAGGCTATTTTGACAAAAAAGGTGAAGAGCCACCACAGAGATTGAGCTAAAATACTTCCAGAGGAATTATGGGCTTACCATACCACATGGCGCAACACTACTGGTTTTTCCCCATATGAATTTGTGTATGACAAAAATGTTGTCTTCCCGATTGAATTTGAAATCATAACTTTGAAGACAGCCATACAAGAAAACCTTGATTTAACAGAAGCTCAGAGGAACCAAATGAATCAGCTAAATGAATTGAATGATTCACGGTTTAAAAGTGATTTCAAGGGAAAACTACATACAAGATGGCTAGGACCCTACCAGATACACAGAGTGTTTGACAATGGAACAATTCAGTTGATCACCATCAATGAAAACAAAACACCATTATTTGCCAATAATCATCAGCTGCGACTGTATCATAAACCGATCTCAAAGAATGCATTCATTTAAAATGTTGCAGTTGATCTAGATTATCAACTGATTCAGGAGCAAGGACTTTTCCCTGTCCCTGATAATTTTTAAAGAAACTGTTGTAATTCCGCACAAATTTTTCTATACATAAATAAATCATTGTTTTGTTTTATTTTATTTTATTTTTCAACTTTAATGGTTTTGTTTGTTTTTTTAGAACTCTGTATAGGTATAAGCGGAAAGATTTACTCGAATGGAAGCAGTCACAGTTTGGGCCAAGCGATTGCGGGATTCTGGTTGATCTTCCTCTCATTGGATGACTCCTTGAATGAAAAATGAATAATGTTGCAGTGCTAATTACTCGGCTAAAAGTTTTTCCAACCTTTTCCGCCACTGCAATTTTGCTAAATCCTGCCCATTTCCTTATTTTTGTAGCTGCAACACAGCCAAATTCTGTCAAATTTCCCTTTTCCCGCACCTGTGACATTGCTAAAATCCGCTCATTTCTCTATTTTTGCAGTTGCAACACTACTAAATCTAGCCTACTTTTCCCATTTTCTGTAGTTGTAACTCCGCTAAATTTGGCCTACTTTTCCCATTTTCCACAGCTGTAACTCCGCTAGATTTGGCCTATTTTCCCATGTTTTGCAACTGTAACTCTGCTACATATGGCCTATTTTCCCTATTTCTGCAGTTGTGACTCCGCCATATCTTGCCAAATTCTGCAAAATTTTCATAAGTTCCCAGCCGCAATTCTGCCAGATCTTTCCGATTTTGGGCTGTGACTCTGCTAATTCTATAGTTAAAATCGCATTCTATCTCTGCCAGCCTTTCTTAGTTTGCTCCACTTTGACCATGCACTCTTGTGATCAACGCCAACATGGATGTACCTTATCTTCCCAGTCGACGACATCCAACTCATGGAAGCACGTGCGCATTTATTTTCCAACTAGTGATGCGACTGTGAGATGGTGCCACCATGACCAAGTGACCTTTCGAGCATTAATTTCAAAGGTACGAGTTCTAACTATAACCATGATTAGGCATACGCAGACGCAACAAGCAATAATGATTATATTTATCGTTAGTCCCTGTCATCAATCCGTAGCCAATCAACTAAACCAGAAGCGATGTTTACGCTGTTACTCATACTTATGTCATGACCATCATTTTATCCGACTCGTGCGATAATCCTGCCACCGATTTTATTCCAAAAATAACCATGCCAATTACCCAAAATAACTATGCCACCTTTCCAAAAATGCCCAAATCAAACTTCAACTATCCATCAACTATGTTTGCATGCAGTCATTCCCACGTCTGAAACTGTAACTAGTGCACTCGCTAGTAGAACTTGCAAAAGTTAAGTAATATGGGAATCGATATGAGATAGGAACCTTTAACGATAGAATCTCTACACGAGAATAGAGATGTTTTTCGCTATCTTTCAAGGACCTGGGTGGACATATTATTTCCAACGTTTGAATGGTTTTCACGTGGAAATGACCCTTGAATTTTCCCAAAATTCGACTAGCACCCACTCACAGGTTCATGGTATAAGGATAGATGTTACAGAGGTAATCATGGAGGAAGTAACAGGATTTCCCAGAATTGGGAGGCAATGGTTTGGTCGGAAGCACCATAACTTGAATGCAGCTGAATATTTTCTGGCAGCAGGAGAAAGTGTTCGGCCATGAGTCAGAGGAACAGCCTTGGATACCCTGCCAAGTCCTTGGGACCAGGTTGCAATCTTTCTCAAGAAATACATCACATGCGAGGGTAGATACCGCGTCATTTACATATATGAATTTTTCCTCCTGTCACATTTACGCCATCGTAGATTGTTAAATATGCCATATTATCTTTTAAAATCCCTGCAAAGCATGGCTCATTATGTCAGAGGTGCTTGACATTCCTTATCTTCCCTCACAATTCATGGGTTAATTCAACTACTAGTATTAAGGGCCCTTGCACACCATAATTTGACATGGGAACAATTTCTTGCTTGGCCAAGGGTACCCTGTGAACGTGTCTTGGAAGTAGGAGATGTTGAAATAGTGGAGGAGGACCGTAGTTCCTCAGATTCAATTGGGGGGAG
The DNA here is from genome assembly GCA_027924585.1 of Larix kaempferi. Taxonomy (NCBI): domain Eukaryota; kingdom Viridiplantae; phylum Streptophyta; class Pinopsida; order Pinales; family Pinaceae; genus Larix; species Larix kaempferi. Next base: position 12,263,070 of record BSBM01000087.1, read on the forward strand.
GGATGGCTTATTAGAAGATCAATTGGAGGATGAAGAGGAGGCAGATATGGGGGAAGCTGTTGTAGCAGCCAACGTTGTTGCAGAAGAAGACATAATGGAAGATGTGGAAAATGAGGTTGTGGTATTAGAAGCTGCAACACCAGTAGACCCTATAGAAGAAGCAACAGACCCAATAGAAATAGCAGTTAGGGTGGTAGCTGAAGTAGTAGAGATGGCATCATTAGCATCTACAACAGAGGAAGATGGAACTAGAGCAGCTGTAGAAGCTGTGGCAGTGGAAGCTGTAGCTGCGAAAGTTGCAATAGAAGAGGAAGAACATCAAACAGAGGCAGTAGAAGGAGGAGACATGGAGGTTTTGTATGTTGAATCCTCCCTCGAAATAAGGGGAACTATAATTAGAGAGGAGTAATTTTTCCCTGTTCCCGAAACTATAGAGACTTATGTGTCACATAAAAGAAGGGAAAGACCAAGGAATAAGGCCCAGACATCCAGTTTGGTGAAGAAGAGAAAAACTAGAGCACTTACTACAATAGAAGCAGTACACAATGAAGGGTATTCATCTGGGGATGTAAAGAAAAAGAGAATTAGAGTTGTTACTGCAGCAGAAGTGGTGCATTCGACCAGGGAAAATATCAAAATTCCCATTCTAAAACCCCGATCACCCATTGTTACACAAGAACATGCTGTAGAAGGTCCCAAAATTGAAAATCTTCTTTTTGAAAATGAGCTGCTAAAAAAGGAAGTGCAAATGCTTTGGGGTGAATTGCAGAAATGGAAAGAAGTATGTAAGAAGCAGGCAGATAAGAGCTTGAACATGTTGGTGGAAGCTGCAGACCAACTGGAGAATTCACCTCCTGTTTTGAGGAATGAAGGACATGAAGAATTGGTATTCCCTGAATGTGGAGATATATTGAAATTGGTAGGGCATAAAGTCACAGTGTTGGACCTAGCAACAGGAAAATCTGCACAAGCAAGGCAAGAAGGAGAAGAAGTACCTACAGTGGAACTAATGGAAGGAAATGAGCCAGAAATAGACATAATCCTTGACTTAGAACTAGGAGAAGATGAAGAAATGCAATCCCATCCATCGGGGGATACTGAAGTATTCTTGGGACAATCTCATTTTTTAGAAGACATTGAAGTAACACAAGAGCAACCTCAACAGCCTAAAGAAATTGAAAAACAAGACGTTGTTACACAAGAACCCACGCCATTAAAAATGTTTGTTGAAATTGCAACTCATACAGAGGATGCTGAGATTGAGATACAAGAGAAAGGTGTTGTTACACAAGAACCAACATTCTTAGAAATGTTTACTAAAGTTGCAACACATACTGAAGTTTCTAGGACTAAATTGCAAAGAAGGGATGTTGCCACACAAGAACCAGCATCCCCAAAAGTATTTGTCGAGACTGCAACTCAGACTGAAGTTGCTGAGGACGGGATTCAGAAGGGGAATGCTGTCACACAAGAACCAACATTCCCAAAATTATTTGTTGAGACTGCAACACAGAAAGAGGCCATTGCAACACTGATGGAAGAGGAAGCTATTACACTTCCAATACAAAATGAGAAGGATGAGACATCTGGTGTTAATGAAGGAATGCAATTATCTCAAGAAATTATTAATTTAGATTTTGATGATGAGAAACATGCAGATGAGAAGGAAGATGCAGATAATAGCAGGGTTAAGGGCCTGGTAAAAGAGCTTTCACTATTGAAACTTGAAGTGAAGAAGTGGAAATATCATGCTAACCGGTGTCAAGGACGGATGGTTCCCCTTTTTGAACATAGAAGGACTATAAAAGAATTAAGGGAGAAATGGGCAGAGGAATTAAATTTTCAGAGATCTCAGTGGGAATAAGTGCAAAAGGAATTGGGGGAGTTGAAGGAATTCAAATCCATGCCGAAATAAAAAGACCAAATGTACACCCTCTCTCGAGAATTGTTGAGTTCTAGAGATTCATCCCCTTCCTATCCAGTGTTTATGTATGAACAAATGACCATGTTTAAATTGAAATCTTTAAAGGAGGGTAGACCTTATCAATTGATGCTGTCTCTTCAGTTCATAGATACCTTTATCGCAAGCAGTTTCCTTGAGTAGAATCTATTGTGTGAATTATATTTGCATAATATAGTTTGCTTCATGGATTCTCGTTCTAACCATGTTCCCTACTTGGGAGATGTTCAATTGAGGGCCTTTGCCTCTTTTGTTAATAATCAGGTGCAGTGGGAAGATGCCTTTCATACAATTTCTAGGAATGGGGCCAGCTCCAATCTATGGATTAGGAGTGAACCTCAATCTCCTCTAGTTCTCATTGTAAAACATGGAAGGAGTCTCTTATCTCCTCTGAAGACTCAGCATCTGAAGAAGTTGCAAGAGAAGGTTATCTCCACCTATGTTAACTTGACCTCCAAATGACATCATCTTTCCCTAGAAGGCAGCAAGCACAGGTGGCAAACTTCTTCTTTAGCTTTGAAGAAAAGGGACCCTTACTACCTCAAGAATTTTAAATAGGCTCTTCCCAGGGTAGCAGGATATGTCAGTTGCATGAATATGTGTGGAATTCACTGGCTGGGACTCAAGTTCAAATTTCCACTCATATGGTGGCTAGCGGGGCAATATAGGGATAATTACACACTGAACAAAGCATAAGAGAAATAGTGTTGGGAACATTGGGCTGCTTGTAATGGATTTCTGGATGTACGTAAGGAACCTACGATTACCGTCAATTTTTCTGCTCAACATGAACAGGGACCAGACTCAGATTCCAATTAGTTGGCGGATTACACAAGGACATGGAAATGTATAGTTGGGGGAGATGTTGGGCCCCAAAATAGCCCCTTTTTTCCCACACTTATCTATACCTTTTTCCCCATTTTGCCTCACATTTCCATAACCTAAGCAAATATCTTCCTAAGTAGAGCATGGATTGCAACCGGTATAATTCATTATTGCTTCATTTCATTAATGCCTAATTTGTTTATGGTTATGAACTCTATCTTTTTATTTATGCTAATAAGAATTGACTTGACAAAGATACTTCAGAAGCCTTTGAAAGACCACAGGTGTAGCATCTTGCTGAACCTTTGGAGAAGAGGCATACGTGGCGCCAGTTGTTCCTTTCTGAGTTCGGTTCCACAAATTGTTGCGACAGTTCTAGTATTCCTCCACGAGGCCAGCTGTGACTGGGCCACGACAGAGCATCCAATTAATCATCCAGTCCGATCTGTTAGAATCTATTTCAGTCTATTGACACCATGTAATGGCTCAAGCCTAAACGCAACGATCTAATTCAAAGTTCATTTATGGGTGCAACTATTCTATTGTAATTCGATAGACTAAAGATCGTAAATCTTCATGGCTGCCTTATATTTTTGGAACAAATTCATTTCATTTTTGTATAAATGTAAAGAGGCATTCTAAGCCTAGGGTTGGCTAATTATCTTGAGAGATGTAATAGATTAATGATGACTGTGATTCACTATTTTAATATAAGGAGCAGAGTTCTTTATATCTTGGTGTTTTAATTTGTGTTAGTTCACGGCATCTCTGTTAGAAGACTAGGGCCCGCTTCTCACAAAGATTGCCGAGTTAGGTAGATGTTGTAGTTCATTTCAGTTATTTTCGGTGTGGAATTATAGTAGGTATATTTCTAGTTACCTGCAACAGTTGATCGTTAATGAATTGCATTTCCTTTGGTGTGCTGCAACAGTGTGGTGTGACAGTCGACTGTGTAGGTTAGTTTTCCTTTGATGCAAGGTGTGTTAGTTGTTACAGTCAAGCTCAGCTCTAATCCCTTTCAGTTATTTATCTTTCTTAGGATTTCCAATTTAGTCAAATTATGGTTCAAGTTGAATTCTAGTTCTTTGTTGTTCTTTATCTTTCTTAGAGATCATTATATTAGACATGTTATGATTGAGTTACAGTAGTTGACAATTGAGTTAGATAGGTTGTGATTGGATACTGTAGTTTTATATTTTTAGGAATTAACTTCTTGCAAAAGTAAGTCTAGTTTATTTATTTCTAGATCAGTAATTGCTAGATTGATGTATGTAGGAAGGTAATTGCACTTTGAATTATTAGATGGATAAAGTAGATTATTTTTAGCCATGAGATGAGTTTGACAGAGGAGATAGGTAGGATAGTTTGTCTCCATTCATTCGATCAGCTACTTGAGGGTTTATGCATAGATTGTGATAATTGCGTTTGAAATAAAAGACCTACCTGGGTTGACAATTTATATTGAGCATCCTGTGTGTTAGTTGCAATTGATTAGCATATAGGGTGACCAACAGGATGTGCCACGAACTAAGACACATTGTGAATGAATTTTCTTTTCCCTATAAGGCTGTGAAGGGCTCTTCCCCACACAAGAAGCGTTCTGACAATCTAGATGGAGATGGGATTTATCTTTTGGTACAAAATTCTAGAAGATGTTCGATAGATTCCATCCTATGGATGAATCCAGGTTGAACATGGTATTTCCCTATTTAAGGGATCCTTCTCATTTTTTGGTTCCATTTAAGTAGGAAGAAGTTGAAGGTCAGGAAAAGAAGATGGATTGTAGAGGTTGGATTCGGAAAATACGGATGCTTCGGCTAAGGGTACATTTTCAGATGATTTCTTCTCTGTTTCTTTTCAATCATTTTCACTATGAGAAGTTGGTGGCACTACTTTTACCCCATGTCCGATTTACATGTCCTCTTCAAGCCCTTTATTGGCCCCTCTCCCATGCTTGGCCTTTTTCCTAAATCAATGCGAAGGAACCTCCATTCCCTCCCCTTATTTTCCTCTTTTCTTGAACCATCCAACACTCTAAAAGCATAGTAATTCTTCATAATTTAAGAATGAGACATATGACAACCTCAAACTCGATTTATTTTCCAGATGGAGGCATAGGTATTCTACTTGAAGTTGAACAAGTGGGTAAGGGTAGGGGTAGCAAATCCGACCTCTCTAAGTCTCAAGGCAAGCCTAGGGTCAATATGGTTGTGGGAAAGCAAACCTCAATTAATAGGGCACTTAGAGCATTGAAATCCCTCACAAGGGTTTCCAGATGAAACTGATGTCTTTTAATTGTCGATGTTTGGCTAGCCCCTCCAAAAAATCGTCATTTAAGCTTTTGGTGGAAATAAACTACCCAAATATTATTTTACTTAAGAAGACTTTGGGTGATGTTGATGTCGTTAAATTGGTGATCAAATATATTCTTAAGGGATGGATCTTTGTAGCCATGGATGTAAGGGGACATTCAAGAGGGATATCTATTGAATGGAACCCAAAGGTTGTGAAAGTTAACACCATATGAAGAAATTTTTGAAGGATTGGGTTGGAGATATTCTCTATAGAATTATGTATGGACCTTCTGATTCTAAATCTCTATAGGCCTTATGTGGAGTGGGAGGTTTCCTAGAATGTCTTATAATTGGGGGAGATCCTAACTTATCTCCAGGGGAGGCGAAGATCTTGAGACCAAAGGGAAATTATGATCTACAAGCATACTTCTCCAATAGGCTCTTGGAATGTAAAGGCATGTTAGATATTCAACCTATGAAGATTAAACCAATATTATTTTCTCATCTTAAATAATATCCTTTTCTGGTTTTAAATAATATTTTCAAACTAATAATTTCATTTTAATATTTAAATAAAAAATACCATCCATGATATGCTAATTTTTATTTAATAAACCTTAAATTTTTACACGAAACATATCATTTACAAAATGAGACCCGTGGACTTGATTAAAGTATTATATTAACCAAACAGTCATGAAAGTGAACGCGAATCAAGGAGGCCCCTATCCATTTCTCCTTGTTTACGGCTTGCTTTACTACAGAATTCACTATGGACAACACATAGGGGGAGGATTTATCATAAAAATCTGAGCTAAGGTTCCCATAAATTCCAGTTGAACACAGAATAATTCTCAAACTAATACACACAATGCTTTTGATTGCCATTGTGCAAAATGAAACAATGAGAAACAAAAATTGCAAACTAAAAGTGTTCTTGTGCTTGATTTATCGAGAGAAAGATGATCGTCTGGTTTTATAAGGAAGGGTAGAGACTGAGTTTCTGATGAAAAATATGGTGACATAAATTTTGCTTACTGAGACACATAGTACGTTGGGGCACAGATTTTTAGGGGTTAATATAATTTAGCATTCAATAAAATATGGTATCTAGTCCATCAATTCGGCTTTTCTATCAATCACAAGTCAAAATTGGATCAACGACAGTATATGCTACTGTGCATAAGAGCTGTTGCTACCTATGCAACTATTGCCTCGCCGCTGGATCGCTGGTTATTCGACTCTATCCACCAGTGTTGCTATATAAACCGAGCCAACTGCTTAGTCCTTGATTCCTCTTCCACTGAAGCATGCCTCGCATCACGGTAAAAATTAATATAAATCCCATTACGAAATCAAGAGTCAATTCAAAACGGAACGGCTAGCTGGGATGGCTGGTCTTGCTGAATAGGATGGGTACGATGGAAGGAAGCTCCGCTCTACATGCCTAAACCCCCCACCTGCTTCCTGCTTCATATGGGAGAGACGCAGTCGAACGAAGCCGGTTTAGATCCATCCACAAGGTGGCAATGCCCCTGACATTGCCACCTGCTATGTGGAAATGTCCCAACATTACCCCCTGTTACTGGAAGAGCATTTAGAATTCATTTAGTATTTGAAAACAATTATAAACTATTTAGGATGAAATCAATCAAATGATAAAATATTCATTCATAAATGCAAGCAATACAACAAAGTAGTGAAGCACATACATAATATATTCATTCATAAATGCAAGCAATACAACAAAGTAGTGAAGCACATACATAATGCAAAGTGTTCAAGAATCCAGAGAAAAAACAAATACAAAGTTTGTATAGAATCAATAGAATGCCATGATTTATATCTTTTCTTGTTTTTATTCATTATTAAGTTTAAATTGAATTAAAAAATAAGTAGATCTATGAACATTGAAAACTATAAAGACATCGATGTAACAAAAGCATATTTGTTTCAAAAATGCTTACATGTTTTCAAAAGTAAAATTACAAATTTTAGAAAAAAAATTATTTGTATTCTATGGATTATAAAGCATAAAACATTATAAGATTTTTTTGCATGTATTCTATAACTGGATAGCCTGGTGCTATGAATTTGATGAGAGACACAATATTTAGAGTCAAAAGAGATTGTCATTTGTTTAATCCAATAGCCAGAATCAAGAAAACCGAATTGTATATAAGGGAAATACATTATTCAACAGAGAATGGCACAGAAGAAATGTATCAGAAGATGAAGATGTTTATAGTATGCAAACGTTGATGCAAAGTGGTAGAAAAACATTTTCAAGAATCATATATTTAGAGATATTAAACAAAGGGTGTTTTTTTTGTATTGTATTCTATATAGAGACCATCTATACAAAAACTAAAAGACAACATGGAATGAAGAAAACACATAGATGTATACTATAGATTCAACGAGCCTAGTTGAAGACAAAAAAAAAAATATTTGTGTTGTGATGCTTATAATATGCAAACTTTGATGCAAAGTGGTAGAAAAACATTTTTAAGAATCATATATTCAGAAATATTAAACAAAGGATATTTTTTTTATTGTATTCTATATAGAGACCATCTATGTGAAAACTAAAAAAAACATGGAATGAAGCAAACACATGGATGTATACTATAGATTCAACGAGCCTTGTTGAAGAAAAAAAAAAGTATTTGTGTTGTGATGTTTATAGTATGCAAACTTTGATGCAAAGTGGTAGAAAAACATTTTTAAGAATCATATATTTAGAAATATCAAACAAAGGATATTTTTTTTATTGTATTCTATATAGAGACCATCTATGTGAAAACTAAAAAAACATGGAATGAAGCAAACACATAGATGTATACTATAGATTCAACGAACCTGTTGAAGACAAAAAAAAAAAATGTATTTATGTTTTAAATGCCATAAGATAAATATTTATGTATATTTATGTATAGGTGGAGTCAATTGCTGTGCAAGCATGACATATTGTCTCATGTTGTGTGTCAATAGTGCTAATTTTTACAATGCATAAGAAGGAAAAAAAAACTTGTCGTTGAGCCATAGCTTTTGTCATCAACAAAAAATTAATTTGAAGGGTGTCCACTATCCAAACTCGCTTGATGTATGAAAAAAAAAGAACTGCACCATGTTGTTTGTTTTTCCTTTAACTCTGTGTCAACAAGACTTATTTTTTTCCAAATATTGAAAAAAAAGACATGGTTTTATATCATATCATCAATGCAGCAACTGTTTGCACTAATGTTGTTGTGATTATATCTATGTGTTAAATGATCTGATAGCGAATTGTGTAGCATGTGCAATGTAACATATTTTTAGCTACCAACTATTTTTTTTACATAATGGTGAGCAAAAGAATTGGTGAGGTGTGTTGATTAAAAAAAATAATATTTTTTAAACATTTGGTAGAAGTGTGTGGGACCTTTAAACATTGTACATTTAGATCAAATTGTTTTGGGAACTTTTTGTGATCAAAGTTACAAATAAGTGTCAAATATTCCATGTCTCATTCAACAAAAGAAATGTGAGACAACTAAAGTTCCTTGCTGACGAAAGCATCTAGGGAGACTGCAGATGCTTGACTACCATCTCTGCTCAACTTGCAAATATTTTAAATGGTATAATAATTTCAAGATGTTGTTGACAAGGAAATTTAGGAGCTCTCCTAGCTAAAACTAGATTCTTCGCAATTGTCTCCTATTTGTGCAATATCGTCGAATTAATTTAAATCATTTAATGTTAGACCAGAGACCATCAAGAATTGGGGTAGCCTTTTTTTTGTGGGGGGGGCGATTTCTCAATTTGGTCAAGTTTGGTTGCCGAGTGTTTTCCAGGGTTCAAGATCTTGTCTGCCTTGCTTTATATCAATGATGGTGTCTGTTCAAGATCCAAATGCACTCCACAACTAATTAACAAATCACATGGATGGGAAAAAAGGAATGTGCACATTTTGCACACACAAACAACATTGCACTTGCAAGAGAGAATAAAAGAAGACAAAAGACCATGTAGCAACTAGAAAATCAAATCTGTAAGCAAATTGAGTCTAGAACTAAAATCCACTATTCAATTCAGGACACAAAGGCTCCGTTAACTTCCTAAACACTTAAACCACTACATCACCAACATTGAAAGCACAGGCCAATGACCACTAGGAATATTGAACCCCTACACATAAAATTTCAAACAACGTGCCAAATCCATTCCACTGGCACAACAACATAAATACAGCCAACAAACCACAAATGTGCACATCCATAGTACTCTGCATACATAAAAAATGAAATCGACCACCAAAATTACTGGCAAACCTGGCTCATGTCACAGTCCCATTGACAAAAAATAAACCTGAAACTAAACTTGCGTCCACTGCAAAAAATGACCACCAACACACCTAAAACCTCGAAATACATCACATAGAAACCAAACCGCCATAAATAACCATCCAAATTCACATTTTAAAACTATGAGAACACAAATCGTGAATGAAGCAAAGGAATAGAGCAATAAAAACCTGCTTATTTAATGGCACTGGCCATGCCTCAGAAACAAATATGGAGACCTACTTCAGCACCTCCCCACCAATGAAAACGCGAAAAAATTTCCTCTCCACCATAATAAAAATAAAAACAACAAAGCAGAGAACAATAAAGAAGAGCTTTCATGGATTTGTTATGAAAATGCAGAAAACAGAGTAATCACTTCAATGGGCTAACCCCGGGAAAAAGCATAAGATAGTGGAAAACAACAAGAAAAGTGTGTTATGCATTTTTATGAAAGCCACGATGAAGTACAAACCACCAAAGCTCAACCTTGTTTTCAGTAGGGCGTGTGCGTAAGTAACAACGATGCCCAGTTTCTGTGGAGCGTTTGTGCTCAAAATCAACATAGCAGACAAGAGGAAAAGAAAAGGAAAAAGATGCATTTAAGTTGGGACGAACTTAACACAGTTCAAGCAACCACAGGAAAATTTAGGTATTGTTTTACAAAGAAATTGCAAAGAACCTGCGAGGCGTACCTGGTCAACCACCGCGAGAATGAAATCCAACAATCCATAGGCTATTGCACCTTGAAACAAAGTGCGATATGGGGGAGACTGCAAACCAATAACTGCACTCGAAGCCGACAAAAATCAACAACAGCACCAACCAAGACCTCTGAAATGAGCTGCAGAGACCTTTGAAACTGGCTGGACAGCTAAACCGCTGGAAATGGCAAAGAAGACTGAAGCAAGTAGGCTGATAAAACTGCCAAGAGGCCGCCATGAACGACAATCGACCATGCCAAGAATTCGTTTGCAGAGAAAGACCAAAATATCACAAAATTTGCAAAGGGAAACCCTGACGAGACACATACCTTTACCAATCCATCTCGTCACATCACAAAGACAGTCACATTTAAGGAGCATAAACACCCACACCTCCTCGCCATAGCACAAGATAGACCAAATCCAATGCTAGACGGAAAACCTATGGACAAGGACACAACAGGAGGACGGACGATATTTTAAAGCGCGGTGATGCCATATTGCTGCCGGCCACTCGGGCACATAAACCCATGAGTGTGTATGTAATGATCCTAAAATAAATAAAAAATTCCATTACTGTAATAACTAGTTAAGAAATGGTAATTGTAAATTAACTTCAGCAGTGTTAAGAGAATACTATACCGATACTTATTTTACGACACTTTGATGAGTCTTGGTTTTATAAGAAACATGGTCGTACTGGTTTTGTGAGTCCTACAGCTTTGCGGAAGCGTTGTTAGATGAAATAGAAAGCTGAAAAATCAGGCATCCCTCAACTTATTTGGTTTTTTTGAGATGTTTACACAAGATATCTTGCATTGAGTAAAAAAAATGAAATGTAGGAAATTGAGTCACGTTTCCGAATATGTAACTTTTAAGTATTGAAAATTTACATAACTATGTCAAATTTCATTTTTTCTAACAGTCACTTTTTATTTTTTTGGAAAATGATAAGGTATATGTTTTTTGTGGGTGCAGCCTTTCACTCCCTAAATGATGGTTTCAGGCTACAAAATCTGGTATACATGTATAGAACCCGTAGCACTAGTACAACGCTATTTTTCCAAAATTAAATGTTTAATTTTTTATTTTTTTTAATTATGTAAGTGGGCAACCTCGAGAACAGTATGCCAAATGTGGGTGCAGCCTTTGAAGGTCTTAATGTAGTTATTTTGACTTGGATTTTTTACAGCATGTAGAAGTCAGTGTCCTCTAGTGTAGCATACAAGTTTTTTTTTAAATGGTTGTGAAATGAAAAAGTTACAGAATAAACACTAACATTTTGTTTTTTGACCAACAGAGTGATGACACAAGAAAATTAGGAAATAAATAGAAAATCTCAATATTTTTTTAAAAAAATTACATATTTGGAATCTGCATAAAAAATTCTATCTATCCCTAAAATTCCATCACTAATGGTTAGGTGTGTCATGCTATAAAGAGTGGTGGAAAACATGCATACTCTGAGAAATACTGAAAATGTCAAATTAGCTATGGTCTAAAAATTCCTTAGCACAGGTTTGGTAAGTCCGAACAAGCCACATAGGACAGTGGTTGACATGCGGGCGCGGGAGGAGAGGGTGATTAGGTGCTACGGAACATGTGAGCGTTATGTTTAAATTCAAATAACGAGTGCGCGTTATATTTAAATTCAAATTTTAGTGTTTTGGCGCTCAATGTTATAAGAAACGCGCTAGCGTTATGTGTGTGCATAGCGTGCGCGTGTTATAATCTTCACAAATTGATGTTTTGAAGTGTTAGATTGGGTGAGATAAAGATAACGATAATGAGGATGATGAAGATGAAGATGTGATGGTGATGAAAATGAAGATGCTCACAGTGATGAAGATGATGAGGGTGATGATGATGATGATGATGATGAATATCATGATGAAGATGATGATGTTGATGATGACGTAGATGATGATGAAGATGATGATTATGATGATGATGATGATGATGATGATGATGATGATGATGATGCAGATGATGATGATGACGACGACGCAAATGCTGGTGATGACGACCACAACGATGATGATGAAGATGATGATGAGGATGATGATGATGATGAAGATGGAGATGACGATGACGATGAGGATGATGATGATGATGATTATGATGAAGATGGAGATGACGACGATGATGATGATGATGAACTCTCTCTTCTATGGTTTTACACCTCTCTCTCTCTCTCTCTCTCTCTCTCTCTCTCTCTCTCTCTCTCTGTAAACCCCCTCTCCCTCTCCCTAACCTCTCCCCCATCCCTAACCATCTTAATCTTTCTATCTCCCTATTACTCCCCCTAGACCAAAACCCCCTCCTCTCCCTAGCCCTTACTAACTCGAGCTCTCTCAGTCTCTCTCTCTTCCCTACACCTCCACCTACCTCTAACAACAGCTTCCATCTCTCTTTCACAGTCCCTACAACCAACACCCTCTCCTCTCTCACTCTCTCTCTCCCTCCTCCCCCCCCCCAACCATTACTAACACCCTCTCAGTCTCTCTCTCTTTCTCTCCCCCTCGCTAACCCCGTCCTATCCCCTTATCCCTAACTAACCCCCCCTCTCTCACTCTCTCTTCCTTTCTTCTACACCTCTCTCTCTCTCCCTCTCCCCCCCTTCTCTCTCTTGTAATCCCCCTTCCCCTACCACTACATGATGATTATTATTATGATGATGATGATGAAGATGAAGATGGAGATGAAAATGATGATCGAGATGACGAGGACGATGATGACCATCATCTCCATCATCATCATCATCTCCATCTTCATATTCATCCTCATCATCATCCTCACCACCATCTGCATCATGATTGATGATTGGCCATTATCATCATCATCCTCTTCTTTATGATCACCATCATCATCATCATCATCCTCATCGTCGTCGTCATCTCCATCTTCATCATCATCATCATCATCTTCATCAGCATCATCATCATCCTCATCATCCTCGTCGTCATATTCATCATCATCATCATCCTCATCACCAACTTCATCTTCATCATGATTGATGATTGATCATCATCATCATCATCATCGCCATCCTCTTCTTTATCATCACCATCACCATCCTCATCACCATCTTGATCATGATTGATTCATCATCATCATCATCATCATCATCATCATCATCACCATCATCATCATCATCATCATCCTCATCATCCTTGTCATCATATTCATCATCATCTTCATCATCATCATCATCATCATCCTCATCACCATCTTCATCTTCATCATGATTGATGATTGATCATCATCATCATCTTCGCCATCCTCTTCTTTATCATCACCATCATCATCCTTGTCACCATCATCATCATGATTGGTTATTGATCATCATCATCATCATCATCATCATCATCATCATCCTCTTTTTGATCATCATCATCATCATCATCATCATCATCATTTTCATCACCATCATATTCATCATCCTCATCGTCATATTCATCATCATCTTCATCATCACCATCCTCTTCTCTATCATCACCATCATCATCGTCGTCGTCGTCGTCATCATCATCATCAGCCTCATCATCGTCATCCTCATCATCGTCGTCATCGTCATATTCATCATCATCTTCATCACCATCATCATCATCCTCATCACCATCTCCATCTTCATCATGATTGATGATTGATCATCATCATCATCATCATCATCATCATCATCCTCTTCTTTATGATCACCATCATCACCATCATCATCCTCATCATCCTCGTCGTCATATCCATCGTCATCTTCATCATCATCATCATCATCATCATCCTCATCACCATCTTCATCTTCATCATGATTGATGATTGATCATCATCATCATCATCATCATCATCCTCATCACCATCTTCATCTTCATCATGATTGATGATTGATCATCATCATCATCATCATCATCATCCTCTTCTTTATGATCACCATAGAATCACCATCATCATCCTCATCATCATATCCATCGTCATCATCATCATCATCTTCATCACCATCTTCGTCTTCATCATGATTGATGATTGATCATCATCATCATCATCATTATCCTCCTCCTCCTCGTCATATTCATCATCATCTTCATCATCATCAGCATCATCATCATCCTCATCACCACCTTCATCTTCATCATGATTGATAATTGATCATTAGCATCATCATCATCATCATGATCGTAACCCTCTTCTTTATCATCACCATCATCATCCTCATCACCATCTTCATCATGATCGTGTATTGATCATCATCACCATCATCCTCTTCTTTATCATCCCCATCATCATCATCATCATCATCAATTTCATCATCATCGTCATCATCATCATTTTCATCATCATCCTCATCCTCATCACCATCTTCAACATCATAATTATCATCATCATCATCAGCAGCATTAGCATCATCTTCATCCTCATCATTCTCGTCGTCATATTCATCATCATCATGATCATCATGCTCATCATTGTCTTCATCTTCATCATCGTCATCTTCATTATCTGCTACTCCCTCTAGCCAAAACCCCCTCCTCTGTATTTCCCTCCCCTCCTCTCCCTAGCCCTTACTAACCCGGGCTCGCTTAGTCTCTCTCTCTTCCCTACACCTCCACCTACATCTAACCATGCCTTGCATCTCTCTTTCACAGTCCCTACAACCAACACCCTCTCCTCTCTCGCTTTCTCTCTCCTTCCTTCCCCCCCTAACCATTACTAACCCCCTCTGTCAGTCTCTCTCTATCTCTCCCCCTCGCCAAACCCCCTCCGAACCCCTTAGCCCTAACTACCCCCCCTCCTAGCCCCTTACACCTACCTAACCACCCCCCATCTCTAATCCCTAAACCCCTAACACCAAATCCCTATTTAACCCCCCAACCCATAGAAACTATTAAATAAACTATTGAATAAGGTTTTTTAATTATTTTAATAATGCTAGCACGTTTATGAATAATGAAACGCGTGCGCGTTTTGTGCAATTAGGTACATTATTTAGCCATGCACCAAACATATTAAATACCCAGGTTTTTTCTAATATTCACGAAACGTGAGCACGTTTTGTGTGCACATAAAAATAGCGCGTTATGGGTATACATAATGCTAATGCGTTATGTCTATGCAAAAATACTTTTATCCTCCCGCATTCTGCATTTTCTCCTCCCACCTTCCCGTCTCCCATGCACTTCAAAATTTACAGTCAAAGCATTGGAGGAAGCTCAAGACACTCCATGTTCACAATCAACAAGTTTGAAGAGAATTCTATAGTTGGAATTTGGAATTGAGGATTCCACATTCACAATTACCAAGCTTCAAGGGGATTCTACATTCACAAATTCAAGCTTCAAGAGGATTCTACATTCACAATTTCAAGCTTCAAGGTGATTCTATATTAACAATGTCAAACAAGTTTGATGAATCTATATGAACACAGTTGAAGAAGAATCTACATTCCCTATTGAGTAAGCTTGAAATTTCTATATTCACAAATGAAGAATTTTCTATATTCACAAGTGAGGTAGAAAATTTACTTCCACATTTGAGCAAGATTGATGTTCATCTATATTCACAATTGAGGAAGTATCTATATGGACAATTGAGCAAGCTTGAAGAACATATATTCATAGTTGAGAAATAATTTGGATATTTGAATAATTGAGCACACCTCTAGGATCTATTTTCTTAGTATTGCTCATTGTGGTCATGGGGAATTCACGCAATCGAAAAAGGAAATCGGCAAGGAAAGAGAAGCCTGAAGAAGCCATGGAAGAAGTTAGAGAAAAGAAAATATTGGACATGTGGAATCGAAGGAATTCCATGGAAACTCATCCAATTCCAACCGTAGATGATGCCATGGTTATTCCTACCCATCCACCTCAAGAAATACGAAGAAATTCACTAGAGCGGCCCTCAATTTCAACAACATTTGATGGACAAGCACCCCATGGCACTAGTGAAGAAGTAAGACGTAGGTTCTCATCAGGTGATTTTTCAATTCCCACATCAAGTCAACCTCAAAATATGGTAGTGGATGACTTTTTGGGTAGTGGCTATACAAGCGACGAAGTTAGAGAGGCATTGAGTGGAGGATTGACAATGGAAGAAGCAAATATTATGGAGACCATCCAAGAGAATGAAAGACAAGGGGCTCCTATGGAAACGCCAAAGCATCCTAGTGATGGTGTACATGCTCCAGTTCCAACACCCTTACCTCCATTAGCAACTACATGCCAAAGAACTCTGAGACGTATATAGTTTGATGAAACTCTCATTAGTTCACTTGAAGGTACGTTGTCTACATGTTCTATTGGTTATCAAACTCGACAAATACTTGATAAATTTTTTTATTCTAAATGTGATGGGGACAAGTGCAAATTATTTTTATCATTGTTGAAATCTAGGCATATGACTATTGTTAGAAGAACATTACGGATAAAGATGGCCAAAAAGTTAGAACCAAGTTCTCATATCATTAAAAGTTTAGTAGATGCATTTAGTACAATTGGAAAGAAATCTCGCTCAAAGGATTGCAATGCGGCTCGTCGTGTTTTATCACAATCAATCATTAACAAAAGCACTAGGGCACTTCGTTTTCTTAAACCTACATCCAAAATTGTTAATTTGAATGTGAAGACACTTCGTAGGTATTGTGTTAGAAGGGAACAACTTGAAACTGGTCAAACAGATGTTTGGGCCTTCATTGGCAGGCTGCCACGCTCTGATATGAAGCTCATTGATGCGGTAAAGGGACTAGTTCAAGCTTTTTGGCATGACAACACTAGACCTTCTTCCAACCAAAAAGATGTATTAAAATTGAGAAGGGGTTCAAAGGATCGTGAACCGCACATTAAACATTTTCTTGAAATGACACAAACAGAATTATATGAGAGATTTAGGAATGAACATAACGAACTTGACTTGGGCCAAAGATCATTTGAAAAATGCAAACCATGGTATGTTAAAATAAACACAATTCATAACACATGTTGTTGTCGATACCACATTGAGTATGGTTACTATTATGACACATATACATATATTTTTCATGTATTGCATAACACTCTTGTGCAGGAATGCTCAGTTGCATTACCACCGATTCCATCTAGAGACTTTATTCATAGCATTTTGTGTAGCAAGTCAAATGATTGCACATTTTATCAAAAAAATTGCATAGATGGGACATGCCCAGGGTGTGGTGGATTCACCTTATTGGAAAAATGCATACATGTGACCGATGAGCATGAACTTGGGAGGCAGGAGGTGAACTTGCAGTCATTCAAATATGTCACGTATGATATTGATGGAGGGAACGAAAGAAAGAAAAATACAATTTGTCACTTCTCAGGTTGGTAATGAGCTATTGGATACTATTTTTTCTTCAGATTGCAATTTCATATGTAACAATATATTGATATAATGTCTTTATTGTTGATATACCAGGTATGGGTTTGTGACTTCATGGAGGAATTCTTTGAAAAGACACAACAATATGTAAAGCATGTGCATGTGGCTCTTTGGCAAAATGAACAGTTTAGAACGTGCAGGGATACATTTCCTATTGGGACTATCCTGTCAGTGGTCGATTTTGTGGAAAACTACACTCTTCAACCACCAAATGAGATTCAAAGTCAATACTATCACTCGGACTAGGTTAGCCTAATGGTCCATATCACCTATAGACATGGGGCAGATAGTACTGAAGACAACAGGGTTATATTGAAGGAGTATCACTTCTACATAAGTGATGACAGGTGTCACGACTTGGATTTTGTACAACACAGCTTTCAAATGTTCTACAATCACTTGAAGGATAATAGTATACGGATGGAACAACATTGGATTTGGTTTGACGGTTTTGCAGGGCAATTCAAAAATGCCCATGTCTTCCAATGGTTGTGTATGCTCCACAAAAGGCACAAGGTGGCACATATTTGGAACTATTTTGAGACCGGACATGGAAAAGGTGAACACGATGGAGCAGGTGCATGGATAAAGACTGCATTATGCAGGAAAGAAATGAAGTTCATAGATGGACCTATCATCCGAAATGCAAAAACCATCGTTGAATGGTGTGCTTCAGTCATGGGGGAGGGAGCAAGAAGGCAGGAAGATCACTCAACCAGGAAAGCACATGTGGTTAGATATTTTTGGGAGGTGGTGGATGTAGATCATTCACAGTTATATGAGTGCAAGACCATCCAAGGAACTCGTGCATTTCATTCAGTTAGAACGTCGGACAATGCTATACATGAAATGTGGATAAGGAAACTGTGATGTTTTTGTTCTCCATGTACTAGTGGTGAATGGGACGAATGTGAATCCATGGATTGGGTTGACAGCTGGGACCGTGTATCACTCCCCATTGGTCGACGGATAGCTACAGAATTATCCCAGTTGGAGGAGGACCAATCAAGAATTTCACCAGACTATGACCACATATCAGATCTCGTACAACCAGGTTCAATTAATATTTTTATATTTTTGACAACTAGTTGTGTCTAATTAGCTGTGTATATTTTTAATATTTTTGACAACTAGTTGTGTCTAATTACTTTACTAAAATGTTGGAACTATATTTCTTCCAGGTCACATATATGTAGTGGTTTCCCCAAGACGCAATGCATGGCACACTGAATATTGGCTGGCATGTTTCTTAGAGGGGAAGCAAACCGTAAATGTCCCATTGCGGGACTCTGAGGGAGTTGATTTTTCGATTGGGTTGATGGTTATAAAGGGAGAATATTTGAACCAGGTTTCCCACTCAACAAATAGAAAAGGGTATACATATGAAGATTATAGACTAGGTGGGATTGAATACCATTATACACACTTAGTTATTGGCACAAACCTCCAGCTGCAAACAATTCCAAGGAAGAACTCATCAAAGCCACGATACTTATTGCCTTATTCTGAGCACGAGATGTTACAACAAACCATTGGTATTCGAGGTGATCCTAATGGTCTAGTCAAATGACCATAGGTAGGTAATCTACTACGTGGTTTGCTTGTTTTATTGTGTATTATGTTATAGGTATGTGGTGTACATGTATGCTATGATTTTGTTTCGTCGTCTCATTGAGTATTGACATTAATAGTTTGACTATTACAACCATACATTGATAGCTTGATAGATTCATAAATTGCATAGAATTGGTACAACTTGATAGATTGCACAAGTTTTGTAATCATCATCATCATCAGGATCATCATATTCATCACCACCACCACCAACACCACCACCACCACCACCATCATCATCATCATCATCAACATCTTCATCATCCTCACCACCACAATCATGATCATCATCCTCATCATTATCATGGTAAACCATCATCATCATCATCATCACGATCATCATTCTCATCGCCCTCATCATCAACATCTTCATCATCATCACCACCACGATCATGATCATCATTCTCATCATCCTCATCCTCATCAACATCCTCACCATCATCATGATCATCATTCGTCAACAAGTGCCCCGTGGACGAGTTTGCAAAGTTGACCCCCATGTGCAAAAATTGCACACTCCCTCACTGAGAAAAACCCTAGTTTCGAAGATGGACCTACAAGGTGACACATGGGCCATGGGATTGGAGGGGAGGGGCACCCCTAGAACTGTCTTGATGTCCTGAATCCAATGGCACCAATGGTTCATCTATCCGAGCCACAATCTTCATTCTATGGCTAGTTCTGTCTTGCATCCAAAAGGCCTTCATGGACACCTGCTGGATACCTACCGAGGCCATAGAACTCCAACCATGCAACAAAACCAGGTTTGGGGGAGACATGCAGGTGTTTCTAGGATGGTTCCAACTGGGAATGCTAGCCACAAGTGCCCGATGGATGATTTGGAAAAGTTGACCCCCCTGGGCAAAAATTGCACACTCCCTCACTGAGCAAAACCCTTGTTTCCAAAATGGACGTACAAGGTGAAACATGGGCCATGGGACTGGTGGGGAGGGGTACCGCTAGCATTTTCCCAATGTCCTGAATCTAACTGCACTGACGGTTCGTCGATCTAAGCCACGGTCTTCATTCTATCGCTCGTTCTGTCTCGCATCTAAAAGGCCTTCAGGGACACCTACTCGATACCTGTCGGGGCCATAGAACTCCAACCATGAAACAAAAATGGGTTTGGGAGAGACATACAGGTGTGTCTAGGATGGTTCCAGCTTGGAACGCTAGCCACAAGTGCTCGGTGGATGATTTTGCAAAGTTGACCCCTGTGTGCAAAAATTGCACACTTCCTCACTGAGCAAAACCCTAGTTTCAAGGATGGACCTATAAGGTGACACATGGGCCATAGGAATGGTGGGGAGGGGTACCCCTAGCACTATACTAACATCCTAAATCCAATGACGCTAACGGTTGGTCAATTTGAGCCACGGTCTTCATTCTATGGCTCGTTTCATCTCCATCTTTGAAACTAGGGCTTTGCTCAGTGAGGGAGTGTGCAATTTTTTACCACGAGAGTCAACTTTGTAAAATCATCCACCGGGCACTTCTGGCTAGCGTTCCCAGCTGGAACCATTCTAGACACACCTCCATGTCTCCCCGGAACTCGGTTTTGTTGCACAATTGGAGTTCTATGGCCCCGACAAGTATCCAACAGGTGTCGCTGAAGGCCTTTTGGATGCGAGACGAAATGAGCCATAGAATGAAGACCATGGCTCAGATCGATGAATCATCGGTGCCGTTGGATTCAAGACATCAGGAAAGTGCTAGGGGTGCCCCTCCCCTCTGGTCCCATGGCCACAGTGTCATCTTGTAGGTCCATCTTGGAAACTAGGGTTTTGCACAGTTTGGGAGTGTGCAATTTTTTCCCACGGGGGTGAAATTTGTAAAATCGTCCATCAGGAACTTGTGGCTAGCGTTCCCAGCTGGAACCATTCTAGACACACCTGCATGTCTCCCCAAAACCCATTTTTTTTTGCACAATTAGAGTTCTATGGCCCCGACAGGTATCCAGCAGGTGTCCCTGAAGGCCTTTTGGATGCGAGACAGAACGAGCCATAGAATGAAGACCGTGGCTTGGATCGATGAACCCTCACTGCTGTTGGATTCAGGACATCAGGACAGTGCTAGGGGTGCCCCTCCCCTCCGCACCCATGACCCATGTGTCACCTTGTAGGTCCATCATGGAAACTAGGGTTTTGCTCAGTGAGGGAGTGTGCAATTTTTGCACACGGGGGTCAACTTTGCAAAATCATCCACCAGGCACTTGTTGCTAGCGTTCCCAGCTGGAACCATCCTAGACACACCTACATGTCTCCCCTGAACCTAGTTTTGTTGCACGGTTGTAGTTCTATGGCCCCATCATGTATCAAGCAGGTGTCCCTGAAGGCCTTTTGGATGCAAGACGAAACGAGCCATAGAATGAAGACCGTGGCTCGGATCGATGAACCGTTGGATTCAAGACATCGGGGTAGTGCTAGGGGTGCCCCTCCCCTCTGGTCCCATGGCCACGGTGTCATCTTGTAGTTCCATCTTGGAAACTAGGGTTTTGCTCAGTGAGGGAGTGTGCAATTTTTGCACACGGGGGTCAAGTTTGCAAAATCGTCCGTCGTGCACTTGTTGATGAATGATGATCATGATGATGGTGAGGATGTGGATGAGGGTGAGGATGATGAGGATGATGATCATGATCGTGGTGGTGATGATGATGAAGATGTTGATGATGAGGGTGAGGATGATGAGGATGATGATCATGATCGTGGTGGTGATGATGATGAAGATGTTGATGATGAGGGTGATGAGAATGATGATTGTGATGATGAATATGTTGACGATGATGATGATGATGAAGATAATGGTTCACCATGATAAGGATGAGGATGAGGATGAGGATTATGAGGATGATGATCTTGATGGTGGTGGTGATGATGATGAGGGTAATGAGAATGATGATCGTGATGATGAATATGTTGACGATGATGATGATGAAGAATATAATGGTTTTCCATGATGAGGATGAGGATGAGGATGAGGATGAGGATGAGGGTGAGGATGAGGAGGATGAGGATGAGGATGAGGGTGTGGATGATGATGAGGATGAGGATGAGGATGAGGATGAGGGTGAGGATGATGAGGAATATGAGTATGATGATGAGGATGAGGATGAGCATGAGGATGAGGATGAGGGTGAGGATGATGAGGATGAGGATGAGGATGAGGGTGAGGATGATGAGGATGAGGATGAGGATGAGGATGAGGATGAGGGTGAGGATGATGAGGATTAGGATGAGGATGAGGGTGAGGATGATGAGGATGACGAGGATGATGATGAGGATGAGGATGAGGGTGAGGATGATGAGGATAAGGATGAGGATGAGGGTGAGGATGATGAGGATGATGAGGATGATGACGATGATGGTGGTGGTGGTGTTGAAGATGATGATGACGATGATGATGATGGTGGTGGTGGTGATGAAGATGATGACCATGATTAAGATGATGATGATGGAGATGATGAAGATGATGACGAGGGTGAGTATGGTGAGGATGAGGATGATAATTATGAAACTTGTGCAATTTATCAAAACAAACATAGGACCATGAACATCTTATTTTCGTTCATCAATACAACATTATCAAGGAATATCATTAAACTAGTTAGGTATTTCATTTTCCATGGATTTTGGATGATTACTTTTGCATTATGTCATGTGGAAAATGGACATATGAAAGAGGTAAAGCACAAACTAGTATCTTACATACTAGGGTTTAGTAAGGATAGGGTTTATATCTTCAACTATATTATGAGAGTGAATTCATGACCAGCTATTGGTTAGCATATTTTGACAAACTAGGGTATATTTGTTACATATATTTGACCATATGTACATGAAGGCCCGATGAATTTTATTACACTTTAAGTTATGCATTCCTTGCCATTCAATCGAACTACATAGATGCTCATGTACGCATAGTTTTATGAAATACAATAGCATTGATGAAATGTGTAGCATCTATTAGACTTCCTCTTACTGTTTGAAAATGTCATAGGATCACATTGATCGTATGCGTAGCATGTTACTATTATGACAGAGGTTTTTTCCTTGCAACCATAATCATGATCAATTGGTATGAACCCTTGGAGTTGACAAAAAACACAATTTTAAATTAGATATCAAATTAACATGCATGTGCTAAGTTCATTGAACTGTTGAAAGATATTATTAGTTTTTTCCATTAAGATAATGTTTTCATAACACAATGGTGAGATGTTATGTGATCAATGCAATAAATGTAAAAGAATAAATATTGCTTGAAATGTAATTTTATAAATTTCAATAGCATAATTTATCAATTTGTGGAAGATATGAATCATCACAAGCACAAGTCGAAACTCAAGAGAAAATATGGAATATATTGATAGTCAAATGTATGTAATACAAAATATGGGAAAGTAGCTGGCCCTCAAATGGCCTGTCAATGTACATGTATCCCTAAGTACAACAATGTGTACATGTATGTCAAAATACATCTATCCAAGACTATGCAACATCAAAAATCAATCTTTCTCTTGTTTTTCCCTGACTTTCCTCTATCGACCATCTCCCTGGGATCGCTTAGCATCTCAAAAGTCTACAAAAAAAATCATTATTTTTATCAAATAACTGCACTGATACCCTACCATCAACCAACTTAAAAAATATACTTATGGCCAAATTATTTATGACAAACACTCACCAAGTCCTCATGGGGTATAGATGTGAGCAGTGTGCTCATGGAAGGCATCTCTATAGTTGTTCTCTACAAATAAAAGATCATATCCCAATTAATTCAACAATTCAACATTGACCAACGTGTTTGGGTAAATTGAATAAAAAAACTTGGTCATTAATGAACATCTCATCGCAAGAGGAGATGCGGTCAGAACCATGGATTGAGCAGAGGGGTCGGGCACTACTGCCGCTAATGGCTACAATCGCCAAATGAAGAAATAATTAGACATGTATGAATAAACAATATAGTAACATGGTTAAATACTATGCATTGTGATTGTCCAAATAGTTACCTCCGTATGACTCATGGCTATTGTAGATGCGGCACTGACTGCAACATCAATGACCTTTGTTAAGTCAGGGGTAGATGGATCTCTTGTGTGTTTTCTATAGAGGACATCCACATTCTTTCTAGGAGTGGAGCCTCTCTTGTACACTTGTCCCTTTTGCACGTTGGGACTACGGGGAGATCGAACTGGTGAGAGTCTGGAACTTATATCTGCTGGTGGCTACAATCACCAATAATGACGTAGTTAGAAATGAACTGGTCAATGGAATAGCATGTATTAACAAACTGAAAATGATGAAATACATACCGATGTACTGTATACGTCAATCAATTCTAAGAAACGGCCTGCCGCCCATTGTGTCTCCATGGACATGCTATCGATTGTATTCCCACCATGGGGGAGCTCACTAGATGAAATCACTTCCATCTGATGGGGATCTACAACCTGCAATTTAGAAAATTTTAAATATTAGATCGTGTAGCATTGATTAAGTAACATGTGATAAAAAAATAACATGTGTTGAAATAATGTCATGTTGAAATAGTTACCTCAGCATGAGATGTTGTCACTAAAGGTATGACAACATCTTGTAACTCAGAAGGTTCTACTGCATGAGCCTCTTGGCCCTCATGCCCTTCCTGTGGCAACTACAAGTTTTAAAATCATTAAAAATATTAGCAATCTATATATGTGTATAGTAAGGAAAAATAATTTACAAATGACACTAAATTGTTAACTGGATCTACTCATGTACTAAAGTAATGTCATGTTCAAATAGTTACCTCATTGTGAGTTGTTGTCACTGAACGTATGGTAACATCATCATCATCATCATGCGGTGCTGGTGCATGGGCCTCTAGACTATGCTCAGCATCATCAGTGCAAAGGTCTTCAACCCCATGCCCTTCTTGCAGTAACTACAAGTTTTAAAACCATTAAAAATATTAGCAATCTATGTATATGTGTATAGTAAGGAAAAATAATTTAAAAATGACACTAAATTGTTAACCACTTACTTACTTGTGTGAAATACCGAGTAAAGGTATCATCTGTTTGGACAAGACCAAAGAAATGATGGCCGCATACTGTGTATGGGTGGGAATAATGGTTGTGCTCATGTTGTGTAGCTATAGTGCCACTACTAGATCCTCCTCGGCCACTAGAAGGTGGTGGATCTACCCCACCGGGAGGTGGTGGATGTACCCCACCGACAGGTGGCGTCTCTACTCCACCCATGGATGGTGGCTCTGATGGCCCTACCTGGTCCGTACCATGAAGATACATGCTATGGCGAACAACCACCTGTGCCAACAGTAGGAATGACTCTTGTGCCTTTGGCATGAACTGATGTGTAAGCGTCACATCTGGCTTGGGTAGCTTCCGACGAGGTGGAGCTACTGGGAAATTGGGATCTATATGCCTCGCATTGGGATGTTGCTAATACATCCCCATCCCAACACCCTGGTACTCCAAGATATCAAAATAGTTAACATGCTTCCCCAGCACAAACTCTACGTACATCTTTCTCAAAAAATACAAAGGCATTTCCCTGTTTTTGTGTGGTGGTGCATCAAACACCATGTACCATCGGTCCATCCAGTTATCTATGAATGGTTGATATGTACACCACTCAATAGAAATGTGCCTTTTGTTTGCATTAGGGACTTCACCATTCCATGGATCTCTAAACAGGGATAATATTTGTTCTTTTGAGATTTTCAACTTCTTGACTTCTCTATAGCTAAATCCATCCACATATTGTTGCCTCTTTCTTTCTCTGAAACTGGAAATATCTTGCAAAGCACCATTAGACATTAGACCTACTAAAGGTCTCTATCATTGCATCCGAATTGGATGCAAGCATAACATGCCTCTCATCAACAATAGTAATTGAGTCTTGAATTTCTCTGAGCCTTTGAATCTCTCTTTGGATGTCAATGTGGGCATCCATGGTCGTCACTGCAAACAAAAAATAAAAGTAAAAATAATTAGAAACGTGTACAAGTGCTATAATGACATCTCTCAAAAATGAAAAATGTACAAACTTTGTGCAAGAACGAATACATTACAAACATAAATATCATCTCAGGCATACATTACAAACGTAAATATCATTTCATATGACCATTGTAGGCATACATTATGGGTCATTGAGGGAATAAGGGTGGAGACCATGCGGGCATAAAGACCATGATGATGTGGCAAATATATGTATTTTTATTAGTTAAACTGAGGCAGCCTATTGATGGAAAAAATGAAGACATGCTGGTAGAATGATGAAGGGATGACTAATGATATGGACATAATGTTGTGATGTGCATATGTACAGTGTAAAGTGTATGAATGGAGATATGGCAGCAAATTGATATGACATGAATAATGATGACATAATGAAGATGTACAATATGCTGATGTGCTGCTGGTGTACAAACTAAGATGTTGATGATATGTATGGACATAATGAATTCATGATTATTGGGGCTACATACGATGAACAAAATGTTGATCTAGGGAAGCATGAAACAGGGACATAATGCTTGCTTGGGTTATGAAAATTAATTATAATCAGAATGATGTTATAGACAGATATTTTGGGTGACAATGATGATTGATGTGATAAGTGAGCCATTGTGTCTATCAGGGTGGATGTAAAATTCATTAAAATTTTAAAATTTTAAGTTTTGGCATTTGATTTACAATATTTTTAGGTGACAATGATGATTGATGTGATCAGTGAGCCATTGTGTCTAACGGGATGTACGTAAAATTCATTAA
Organism: Larix kaempferi; assembly: GCA_027924585.1. Taxonomy (NCBI): domain Eukaryota; kingdom Viridiplantae; phylum Streptophyta; class Pinopsida; order Pinales; family Pinaceae; genus Larix; species Larix kaempferi. Next base: position 12,289,961 of record BSBM01000087.1, read on the forward strand.
AATTTTAAAATTTTAAGTTTTTGGCATTTCATCTACAAATATTTTTAGATTAGGGCAACATAACAATTTATAAACTTAATGATGAGATGAGGTAATGATTTATATGCTTACCTTTCCAATCGTTCTTGCAATATGAATTTGGGATTGTTGAGCCTCCAAATCTCCTCAGTTGAGGTTCTCCAATGCATTTTGGGAAGGCAAGATCGCTCGAGCATTCGCGTTTGGGTAGCACAATGGATAAAACAGTGTCGCGGCCCGCGGAACTATTTTTTTTTGTTATATTAACCATAATGCTCGAGCGTTATTGTGATCACCATAATGCTCAAGCATTATTGTGATCACCATAACGCTCTAGCATTATGGTTAATAAATAAAAAAAAACAATGCTGCGGTATTGTTTTTCTTATATTAACCATGGCAATGTTTATTTTTTTTGTTATACTAACCATAATGCTCGAGCGTTATGGTTATGACAATAACGCTCGAGCACTATGGTTAATATAACAAAAAAATAAACAGTGCCATGGTTAATATAAGAAAAACAATACCACGACATTGTTTATTTTTTTTGTTATATTAACCATAACGCTCGAGCGTTATGGTGATCTATGCTTAATATAACAAAAAAAAACAGTGCTATGCTTAATACCGCGGCACTGTTAATTTTTTTTGTTACATTAACCATAACTCTTGAGCGTTATTGTGAGCATTATGGTGATCTATGCTTAATATAACAAAAAAAAACAGTGCTATGCTTAATACCGCGGCACTGTTAATTTTTTTTGTTACATTAACCATAACGCTCGAGCGTTATCACAATAACACTCAAGCGTTATGGTGATCACAATAACGCGCACGCGTTATGGTGATCATAATAACGCTTGAGCATTTTGTGATCCTATCCTACATGTTAAATGACATGGTAGGTTTGGAGGCTGCCATACCTAGTTTTACATAACGCCTCAGCATTGTTCATTTACACAATTCTCGCACATTTCGCATTTACCCATTCCATCTAAAAGGTCCCTCAACTTCATGCACACTCCCGTAAATCTGTCACCATTGTACAATGTTTAAAGGATAAAAATTCAAATCTCGTTCTTATAGTTTTAAGAGTTTGTATGCATGTTCATTAAAGTCTAATTGATAATTCAGGTGGGATGGACCCTTATTGGAGGCGGTTGAGGCCCATGGTGAGATGCCTAGTCTTTTCAAGGGAAAATTACCCCCGCATGGAGGCAGTTGAGGCCCATGGTGAGATGCCTAGCCTTTTCAATGGAAAAGTACCCCAGCAGGGCTGCCAAGAGGTAGGGTGTAGGAAATGGAGACTGTTGACTTACTTAGCAATTTTCGCTAATGCATTCAACTTGTATCTATATGCAGGTGTACTTAATGCGACATTCACCTAAGATGCTTACTACATGGTTCTAATGATTTCCAAAACCCAAAGTATGTGATGGTTTGAAGATCGACACCTTTAAAAGCTTTGGAGGTTGTTTGTGAAACTTGTTGAACTTATAATAATGGTTGATTTAGTAATGTATTGCTGGTACTAAGTAATGCTTATGGTCTTTGCAATACTTGTGTGTTTATAAAACTTGTTGATCCAATGTGACTCTACTACTATAGAGTTTTGAGTCCAAATCGAAATATTTGGGGTTTGGTGGTAGCATTGATTGCACTTCTGCGATGGCACATGGCCAAATGCTTCTAGTTCTGACAAGGGTTTCTCCCTTGTTTTCTACACCAATGAAGGTTCAACTTCGTGGTTCATTCACTCATTTTGTTGTGGATGCGTTTGAGGGTTTCTTGTATTGACTTGAGCTTGGATCATGGTCAGCACACCATATGGGTCTTGTGTGTAGAGATGGCACCTGAGAAATGAAGGTATCTCATCCCTAAATCTTGCTACATTACCTGCTATTTCAATTAGATTGCTGTGATATAAAACCCAAGGTTTTGACTTTGTATGGTTTGTTTGTTTTAGCAAGTATTGGTTGGTGTTTCTCTTCTATGTGGCCAGTACTCAACATTGATGGCATCACCAATGGTAAGTTCAGAGTTTCACCATTCCTTAAACTCTCCTCTTGCCTCTGTGGAGTGTACTGTGGGTGTTTTTGCTTGAGGAGCTTCGTAAGCCTGATTTGGGTTTACTGCAATAGTTTTGGGTTCCTTGAGGTCGCCATTGGCTGAACCATTGTGAAATGTATCTTCTGGTTATTCTTAATGGACCTGGGGATAGCGCAGGGTTTTGGCCATTCGGCTCATTGTTGATCTTTGTGGAAGTTGTAATACTAATTACCCAATACAAGACTGGGGTTTATATGTCTGGGTATTTTATTTATGCAAGAATCCTTGGACCTGTGAAATGGAGGAAATGGCTTACTGTATGAAACTATAATCCATTGGCACACTGTCTAGTTTCTATGTGTTCTTATGGTAAGAGTAGTTTGATTTATGGGTTTGCTTGTTGGTTGCTTTCAATCTAAAGTTGTCGTTTGAGTACTTTATCATAGAAAATCGTGGTTTTTCCATGCCTGCATTTATTAAGAGTTGATTTTGACTCTATCTACCATTTAGAAGAAGAGTAGGGAAGGTATTGGCCTCTGTGTGTTCTATGAGTCTTACTACCTGAATTAAAGAAAGATGTCCTTACTGGTCTCTTCGTTTTCTTTGCATGGAGTAATGGTTTGTAAGTTTGGATTCCTTATGTGGCTATCGTTTACCATGTTTGTTGGAATGGATTTTCAGTTCTTATTTATGAAATCGCTCCGAGTCACGATGTGCTGGTGGGAAGGGCGAAACCATGGTTTGGTTTTCTTATGTGCCTATGGGGATTCACTGTGTGTTTTTCTGGTAGTTTCTTTTACACGTGAACCTAGAGGGATTCAATCCCTAAATTTGCATTTTATGTTGAAAATACAGGCTATATGTGTTTTGTTAAATGGTAATGGAAATGCTTGTTTGGATGTGTAACTGCTTCTATGTAAAACAATACACTATTTGGTTGCTTGGACTATAGCTGGGTCTTCCTAGAAAAGTTAACGAGACTTGAAAACATGACCTTCATTTCAATGGTTAAAAGTACTATAGTTTAAAGATGTGGAATGCACTTGTTGTTAGTGGGATTTGTTTCATAAGAAAAGTCTGCTATTGCTTTCGATTTAATGTTTGACTATTTTAAATGAAAATTTAGAGATAGTGGAATGGAATGATACCATGGTTGGAAAGGCAAAAATTTAATAATCAATGCTACTATTAATCCTCTATTTTGATGTGTAAGTAACTGAGAGAAATAACTACTATTAATACTCTATTTTGATGTGTAAAGTAACTAAGAGAAATCACTATTGTTGATACTATGATTTGATGCAACTGTCATTACTTAAACACAAAGAGAATAACCATAAAAGAATTTAAAAGAGAAACATAATTAAACCCTGCACTATGAATTAGCAGAACGATTTAGATCGAAGACATCATTATTGAGAAATATAATAATAAATCTAAGTTTGTTGATGGGGCATTGTCTAGCACAGGCTAGCTTGGCTAGACCTGCTAGACCCTCCACTGGTTTCTGGGTGAAACCTCTAAGTGTTGATAATGTTTATAAAGAGAACACTGCTGAAGAATTAATTCTAGTTTAAATGCCTACATCTACTAAAACTAGGAAATGGAAACAATTAATACCACATACCTGGTTGCTTGGGCACTCGATCCTTTCTTGTAGAAACCTACACACTCAAACAGTAATTAGTGCTGATTCTGTTGTGATTAGCTGACCTGTTAGGGTGATTTTCCTTAGCTGGATAACTTTGGGGCTACCGTGTTCCTCCCAACCATGATCCTACAACCGTTCCTGGTTTTATATGGTTTCCCCCGAGATGGATTCCAACATGCAAAAGAGATAGAGGACCTAGGGTTACTACTCGTTCAGATTCTTGGAGCAGAAGACTTCTCTCTGATTTACCTTAAGAGAACGATAATAAAAAAGATAGATGATCCCCAAAACTTGGGATTTTCCCTCTTTAAGTAGGGGAGTCTTGAATTATGACTGTTGGAATAGTTAGTTTCTTTAAATTGGATACATAACATTTTAAAAGATATTATTTAATAAATATCTAGTCTTTTGCACTAAGACTTTTTCAATGGTTTAGTCTATTAGTGATTTCTTATTTAAGCTCTTCATAATAATTATGATAACAATAATTATACTAATAATATTTCTAACCTAAGTATTAATACATTAGTAATACTATTTATAAATTTGGGTGCTCACTAAATATTAATGCTCTAGTAATACTATTAATGTGGCATCCCACTATGCATAAACTATATGCAATAATGTATTTTATAAATAATTAATCACATCATTAGTTATTAAAATTTTTTAATAATAATATTAAATCTTGTATCTTTATACTTAGTTTTAACAACTTAAGGGTAAGGTCCACTTCTTTGGACAGTCTTTCGGTAAGCTAGGATAGGCACCTCTAGTCTCTCTCTTTGCATGTCGGATTCCCTCGTTTAACATGGTAGTTCTCGTAGTATTTGGTGATAAATAACAGATGAATCATTTAATCAAATTAAATAAATGTGATGAAAGTAAAAGTGCTATTCAGAGTCTTTTCTGACTCAACACTTTGAGATCTAGTAACCCCGAGTGCTCTTCAGAGCCTTTTAACTCAACACTCTCACATGGGCGTTACGCTAGTGCAATTCCAGAGCCTTTGCTCAACACTAGTGCTAGAATGTGGTTGTAAGGCACATCTAGAATATTTAAGTTGCCTCGGATTCGGTATTCGTTTTATCAAGCTTGGAGTGTTCCAAGGCTTAGGCCCAACACTCAATGTACCTTAGGGCTTACTCCCAGTACATAAACATTATTCTAGGTACATCGGGGCTGATGCCCAGTACATAGGTTATATGTGTGTTTCTGAGTCCACGCTCAACACACTCATAAGTCAAATCATGTAAAATCATAACTCTGCACAATAAGTAACAAAAGGTCATCTTAGTATATTAGGGTTTGTACCCATATAAAAGCCGGAGAACATCATTAAAACATTGGGGCCTTCTCGCCCAGTATACACTCAAATAAAGAAGTCAGTCAAGGTCCATGCCCGATATGTCAATATATAAAAGAGTAAATCATAGGTTCTAGGGATTATTCCCAATACTCAAAATAAAACATAGGTGCTAGGGCCGTGGCCCAATATAACAACAAAAGTAGTTAGTCCAAAGTTCGGGATATTACAGCGTCACTACGCATAACACTAACGAAATAGGAGAAAAACCCTAAATTAAAATTTCCTGCAAAAATCATATTTTTGGCAACATTGTCCAACCTTCACCCTCGATCTCCATCGCTGCACTAATCCTTGGATTCATGCCCCCCGACAAATTTTTTTATGTCAGGGACATAAAAAGCATGGTACCAGCTACTATACGTGGCAGCTTTATACAATTTTAATTACAAAAGTAATTTTATTTATTTTTAAATTCAAATAAATTAAAGCACTCCTACAGAGATTTATGTTCCATCAGAAGTGCTTTCAATCAATCAAAAAATAAAAATTTTGTATTTAAAAAATTTATAAATTTATTTTAATTTTCAAAATATTATTTTTAATATTCAAATTTTATTAAACATTACAAAACAATGTAAATAATTTTATGTGAAATAAGAAAATATTACAAGTCAATGAAGTTTGACTTTTCAATGGAAAGTATATCCCTACCTTCCTAGAGAATAATAAATTGGTATTTTAATTTTTTTATTATTTAACGATTGTGCTCATCTAATATAAACTCTCGACAATAGGTGAATTAAGCATATATATATATATATATATTAAGATTTAAGATTTGAATAGTGAGTAGGGAAATAAGATATTAAAGAACGTATTGGATCATGTGTCGTGTCAAAATAATTTGGAATGCAAGGTAAATAAGAAGAATTAATGAACATATAAATGTAGTCCATGGTGCTAATTATATTTCGAGATATTCATAAAGATTGTTAGTTGTATGAACTATTTAGAAATTCATGAATGATCTCTTTTCAGTCCACATTAAGAACATGCAAAATAAGGACTAAAAGTATTCAAAAGAATAAGATTAAATTATAAGATAAAGGAAATTAATAAATGTGTGGGTTTAGTGGATTGTTACGATTGTATTAATAAGTTAAATTTTTATATATTTATATTTATATTTTAATTATTAATAATTATATAAGTTAAGGCATATTAAATTATTATTTAACATATAAAATTGGAGATATTATTTTGGTTATTATTTGTTGAAAGTAATTTAAATTTGTTTCTAGGTCTTGTGATGGTTTTTTAGAATTTTATTATTTTTTAGTGTAGTGGATCTATGTGGATTTTTAATGAGATTTTATGGTCAACTCTTCATTTTAGTTTAGTGTTTTTCATATTACTAAGGCCATATAGTGATATAGGTAGAGGTGATGGGAATGGGGTTAGTAATATAATAAATGATGTAGAATGGAAATGATTATCATGACCAAGTACTAGGATCCAAGAGCCTCACATTAGAAGCCAATGATGAGAGACAAGACCATGAAGCTAACCCATAAACATGATCACAACAAATTAAAGAGAAAAATTCAAAGGATTGTCAATTTTATGCATGGATGGGGGCATCTCATAACTGAAAATGGAATCTTCAAGAGGCTAAGTGGAAACTTGAGGAAGAATTTATCCTCCTTGAGGATAACATACATATCACTAACCTTGAATATGGTGTATTTGTAGAGATAAGTTAGCTTTGATGCATTGCACTAAATACAAGCACTAACCATATTGTTTGACTTCCTGTTTGATTGAGTGCTTGTATTTGTAGATATGATGGTTCAGTTGAGCAATATCAAACTGTGATAATTGAGGCCTATTTGGCGATCATTTTCAAAGTACTTTTTCTCGATATCCCTTAAAAAATGCATGTGTTATTTCCAAGAATACTTGTTATAGTGAAATGTCAATGTTTTGGGGAAATGTCACAAGGGTGAGAAATTCTTCCTCTCTGTACAAGTTGCAACCAACGAAATAGTGTGAGTGATGATTAGTAGATCATGCACTAGCAAGATAAACCAAAGCTCAATAAACAAGAATGAAATAAAATAATAACAAGTACTAAAATACCGTAAAACAAATAGAATGACTTATGTTCAATGATATGGTATTGTCCAATGGGAAAGCTTGTATACAAATGGTGTCATCTACAATAATGAAGATTGAGTGGTAGCCAACACACTCCCTTAGGGATGGATCCTTTTGAACTCTCTCAAATTTCTTGCTACCTAACTTGGAAATTTGGAATGATGAGGAGAAACACTTGCTCCTTGAGGAAGAATTCAAGGGAGATTTGTGATTCAAATCATGGTAAGACGGAGTGTGAAATATGGTGTATCAAATTATTTCTTGTAGCATAACCATGCTCTAAATTTCTATAATGGAATGCATGCTCATGGATTCCTCTTATAGGCCAAATTAAGGACTTGAAACATCTAGTTATCAATGTGAATGCTCCATCGCATGAAGTGAGCTATTGCGGTACAAGTATGTGGCTATTGAATGCTCCCAAGCTTGTGAAGGGACCAATTCAAATTCTTGGAGGCAAAATATGGTTGTGAGCATTGAATGTGCCATGCAAATTTAATGGCCCATTAATTGGTACCACCATGTGGGTTTCCAGACATTACCTACATGGATTCAGGAGGGTTTCTTGCAAGTAGCTACATGGTTGTACAAAATCATGGATTTTTTCCATTCTAAGGATGAACTATCATTCTACATTTGACGAGGATAATGTCAATAAGATACATTATGTATGTTGTCGATTTCATCACACAATAATTAACGAAATGTTGCATGTGTGCGAGATTTGGGAAATAATATATTCCCCCCATGTGTGAGGTTAGGAGGAATCTATATAGACAAAATATATCATTTTTTATTTCACTCATGTTGACATTCCAAACTATGATACTACGATAACAATTATGGAGAGTAAAAGAATACCCATATGAAATATGTTGGTGATGACCATTGAATAAGATAATTGATAGGTGACCCATAAAAAATGGTTGTTTATACAAACAAAACATGCATGCCTATGCTCATGAAATTTTGTCAAACTCAATTACAATAAGAAGTGACTGAGGGGTTGAATTGAAAATTTCTAGACACGGGGATGAATGTGGCTTCAATCTTTTCATGATTAAAAATGTCTTGGACTTGTAATGATGTTGAAAAATCTAGAGGAGAGGAACTACAGATGAGTGCAAACAATCCATTGTGATGGGGGACCTGAACAATGATGGAGTTGCTAGGTGGGAACCCATTTATTGTGGCGAAGAGGCACATTATATAGCCCAGTAGGGGAAGATGTGTAACTCCTTCCATGCTCATCCTGGAACTGACATGTGTCTTTTTTAAAGAATACAAAAATATTATAAAAAATAACATGTCATATATTTAAAACATTTACAATGACATATATATAAAACTACACAAATTAAATAAATTATAACTCTTCCACAACATTTGCACTCTAAAAAGGGGCTTGCACTTTTGAGAGATATAATGCCTCTCAACACTTGGTAGATCCCCTTTAGTATGGATCTATGTGAGTGTTAGGTTGACACATGTCTTTAACCATAACTGTGAACATTGCAACCACTTGAATACACAACTACCCCTAATGTGAGAATATTGTTAGTTTCGATCATAGGGAAGACTATTGAGGTAGAAAGTACTAAGTAATCTATGTGCTCAATCTCAAGGAACCCTTATTTTGATTAGAAGCGAGCCCAATGTATAATCATAAATGCCTTAACTTTCACAATAAATTGATATGACGTCAATGAGAGCTAAAGAGGGTAGTAAGATGATGACCTTACCATGAGAGCCAAGAAAATTTTGTAATGAAGTAGGACAATGGAAAAACTTAAACACGACATGGGAGTAACTGTGGGGATCATAAATTTCCTTGATAAGAGTAAATTGGGTGATTGAAGTACGGAGGCATCCTTCAAATGGAAATGTAGGGTGGAATGGAAATGATCAGACTACAAATTACTTTTTAGGGTGATTTTTCTCATATGATGGTCAGTAATGGTATTATGAGTCTAGGTGAAAAAAATGAAGGTGCTAGTAGGTTATGGACACAAGTATGTCGATCGAGGGTGACCAAGAGGTGCTTCCAAAAGAATAATATAATGTGATGGGGTTCCCACGTTTTCACAATTTCAAGGAACAAATTTATCCCAAAGTTATTATGTGGATGTCTTTTACAAATGAGAACTAGAATACCATTATAGTGCCCCTATAGGTATGGTTCAATTATATTGGTGTGTTTAGAGGGAGGGGACCCTTTATGGTGTTCTCTAGGGTTGGAGATATATAATGAAATATAGAGGGTTAACTATTCATGATGGTGACAAGAGGTTGTGTATGAGTCGTGACCATATCATGCTCCAGGTAATATGAGGGGGGATTATCGAGATGTTACAAAAAAAATGAATGTCGCATTAGAATAAATTTGGCCTCTAAAATGGACCTTATAAAAAAATGTGCCATGGATAAGTTAGATTTCTCAAACCAATAGAATTTCAATAACTTTGGTCAACCAGTATGGTTGAGTTGGACATATAGAAGTCAAATATGCTTATGCGTCATGATTTTATTTGACAATAGCTAACTTCATATAAAACTCACCTTCGTTAAGATTTTGAAAAGTTCATCTCGAAATATGATACATATACTTGAAATAATAAATATAGAGTATTGTATATTATCATTACTTCTAAGTTCTTTAAAATATAAATTTCACATTAATTAAGATGATAATGGAATAATTTTGAAATAATAAATATACTTGAAATAATAAATATAGAGTATTTTATATTATCACTACTTCTAATTTCTTTAAAATATAAATCTCACATTAATTAAGGTGAAAGTGGAGTAATTTTGAAATAATCAAAACATTTATATAATTAATCTCTTATAAATAAAAATAAATAAATGAAAAAATATCATGAATAAAAAAAATAGGAGAGGATATAAAATAAGCTTTTGCTATTTTGCAATAACTTTCTCCTCTGAGATCGGAATTTGACGCTTTTGGAACCATTCTGTTGACTCCTGGAAAATCCTAACATCAAGACTAGGGATTCTCCCCAATGAATTATCCCAATTAGATCACTCACTGTTTGGTTTGGGAAATCCATCTGGTTAACGGTCCGTCTACCATAGGTGTGTTTGTTTGGTTACTTTACTGGTTGCGGCCTGACCCACCGTTTATGTGATTTTTTAGATTTTAAAGTATGAATATGCAAGTTCCCTTTTAATATACCTAATGTATATAACCTAGAACTGATAGGAAGAATCCTCACAAGTGATGCGTAGGTTCTTACCTCCCATCTTATAACTTCTACCTAATCAATTTAGTAACTCTTATTCTAAATTGACTAACTTATCCTTGCAAAGAGAAACTTTGAAGTAAGAGTAACAATCTGAAAATGCTCATACAAACCCAACAGATTGTTGTTTAGATAAAGTGTTCACATTTACAACATAAAAGATACCAAAGATAGCTTTGATTTAATTTAAGCAATTAATTACTCTATTAACACATAAACATTTACATAGATAAAGAAATCATTCATCAACATTTGAAGTAGTTCAATAAAGTTAGAACAATCTCACAGTATGAGTACCAATGAAATAAGAAATAGTTCAAAATTGTCATTCCACAAAGTCCATGCAAGATATTTCTGTGAAATCTTTTCCCAGCAAAACAAGAACTTCTCATTAGTAGAAAAATAGTTCTATTACAAAATTTATCCAGGTTCTATTATGCTAGAAAATGTCCCTTTCTAGTATCCAACTTCGATATTTATATTACAAAAGAGTTGTCTCTACATGACTATTTGCTTCCACTACCCCCAACCTTTGGACTTCCCAAAAATTGTCCTTTTGTGTTTGCACAAAAATACAATTAATTACAATTTAAAACTAATTTTCTGCTCGGTCCACCAAGATGGAAATGTAATTATCCCATAAGTCTGTCTCTTCAAATATAATATTACATTGCAGAGGTTTTTTTAATTTTAAAGACACCTCATGAATGGATAATTCTTTTTCTACATTGATCACTCCTTCTGTAGCAGCTTTGTAGCTTCCTTCTAAGAAATAAGCATTGATGGACGCCTTCCCAATGTACTGATGCAGGTCCTCTGTAGTTAATACATCTAATTTTCTGATATACTCCAGATCTTCCTTCATCACATTCTTCAACTCCATTAAGCGTTGATCCTTGGTGGGAAGCTCGTACATATCTGTAGTCATGCCAAGATGGCATTTCTCATGAATATGATAAAGTTTATTGTATAATTCTTCACACTTTCCAATAGACTTATGTATTTCTACACATATCCTCCTGGAGTATTTCCTGCAAAATTCAAGGAGCTCCATATCCAATTTAAGTTTTGCAGCCATCTTGTTATGCAGGTGATTAGGGAAGTTTGAATTTTCTTCCTTCTAGGCCATCTGCTCTTTTATTTTCTTAAAGAAATTAACCAACATCTTCCTTATCAACAAAGAATCTACAGAAATATTCTTCATCCTATATATCATCTGCTTCATTTTGTAGATTTCTTCAGTTAATAATTCCTACAAGTGGCATATCTCTTCATTTATTTTACATGCTTGCTCATGAAAAGGAGTCATGTCCTATTTTTGCTTATTTGTCAACTCAACCTATTTCAATAGAGACTCTTTATCCTTAATTATCTCATCCATTTGAAATTTCAAGTCTTCCACTTGTGGATTTGATGTGAACTCTTTTCCCTCCAATTCATTTATGCAAGCGTAAAAATAATTTCTTTCTCCCTCCATGATCACAAGCTGTACATTCAAAGCTGTACATTTTGATAATCAAACATTAATCCATCCTTCTTGATTATGATAGCATCAAGTTTCCTTTTCAAATCTATTCCTTCACCTCTGGCCTTTACAAAATTGTCCTTTAGTTTTAGCATCTTCTCCTTGTTACGCTCTAAGTCATTCGTTAACTTATCAACATTGTCTGCACTTGCTTGTGCAACTGCTATATTCACTGATTTCGTGAACTTGGGATCTTTATGGGTGCCTTCCATTATGGTGTTCTCTTGAATGGTCACCACATCAGGCTGTGTGCCCATCTTCAATCTTTTCTCTGTCCTTCTGGTTATTGTCTTCCTTTTTTAATCGAAAATTATAGTATCTAGATTGGCCACTATGTTAGAAAAACAGGATCGTAGAGCAATAACAATAAACAGAAATGCAAATATAATCACACATACACATTACAAGAGAGACACAGATATATCGTGCTTCACCCAACTTGGGCTACGTCCACACTTAATTTTCCATTCCTTATTATTATTACCGTCTAGCAAGGTGAAGGGATACAACCTGCAGCACAACCGCTACACTTCCTCTTCTCTGTTTCACAGTCTCTCTCCTGATCTCAGAGATCTTTACAATGCATAAAACCTAATACATCATCATCCCTAGCCGTATTACAATGTATTTATTTTATAAGGGAAATACAATGGGAAAATACCACAGGATACCCAAAACCATGGGCCTGCAAAACAACTGGCAAAAACAGCCCCAAAAATTTTCTTTGGGGGCATTGCCCCCGAACCCCCCAACCAGGGGGGATGGTCCCCACTGGGGTGACTATACAGTCCACCTACATATCATATAAAACTGGGGTACAAACACGGCTGATACAAGATCATCTATGAGACTAGAAGATCTGGTTCCATAACCAACACACTAAACATTGTTTTGATCGAGTCAAAGGAGTGAGCCTCAGCTCTGCAAATGAGAGGTATCCCCCTGTAAGTGTGATTCCTGCCACTCATGGTGGATCTATATCCATGTATTGGAGGTTTGTGATTCCACCTTGGGCTTCTTATCTTTCCGTGGCTTCCTTGGAATTGTGCTCTTCTTCTTTTTTATTTTTTGCTTCTGCCGCCTGTGGTCTTTCGACTTCTTCTCTTTGCTTCTGCAATTCTTCTTCCGCCACATGTAGTCTTTCGAATTATTCTCTTTTCTTATGCAATTCAGTGCCTTTAGAAGTATTAGTAACATGACTAGGTCCTGCACCACTTTTATGAACAAAACACTTATTTAACTCAGTCATATTGTTTGCTATCCGATAAACCTCCCCATCCTTAAGGAAATGGCCAGAGTATTCAAAATTAATTTTGCATGATGCAAAATGCTGAGCGAACTTTTCCAAACTTTCATTCCTAACAAAAATTCTTTCCCTAAAATGGAAAGCCTCCAAGTCTTTTATGAAAGCTTTTGCACCTTTCACCTTATGGAATTTGTATGCCCCAATGGAAAATGGCAATGGTGGGTAAGAGGCGTTCTTATGTTCATTCAAAAAATTGCCCACCCCGTTAATGAAAACCTGCCTTACTGCTTCTTTGTGTACCACAAAATAAGTCACATACTTCGACATTGGAGATGGGGCCAGAGTGTTATATGACAAGCAATTTGGATCTTTATTAAAATTAACCAATACAATGGGATGATTATTTCTTCACAAATGATCTTATAGTAGCTCACATACTTGTGGGCCCATGTGATCTAATAAGCCACATAGAGGGGAGACTGAGTATGATTCCACAAACATCCCAATTTAGGGAATGGATGTCTAACTAGTCTGCAATCCATAAGATACAAGGACATAAAAAATTATGCTTTCTTTTGGGTTATTCCTCCTTGGGCTGCAACTATTGTTAATGCCATGATTTCTGATATAATATCATCCCAATTGAAAATGGTTCTATGGGAGGCTGTGTGATACATCAGGGGTACTCAGCTGAGCTTGTATATATTTCCATTTTCCCTACCGAAGATTCTACTCAACATCAAGGATATAATTTTGAATGGTATCTTCAGATTCTGGCTATCGTGTTCTCCACTTTCTCACTGCCTCAATTGCTTCCATGGGATCAACACCTTCTTGGTGTATTCAAAATGATCTATATTTACTCCTTTGATCCAGTCATCCGTCATCATGACTTTGGGAGACAGTAATTTATATGTTGGAGTGATGTGACCCAGATGGAATGAAGCAAATCCTTCTTTACTTGACCAGACTATGATACTTGTGTCGACGTCTACATGAGGTAGAATCCACCTGATGACTTCAGAGCATGGGAATAATTCTATTCATGTGGCAGCTTTATGGAGACCAGGTCTCTTGATATTTTGATACACCATCATCTCCTTGATATATGCATCTAGTACATTCTGATCTCTGACAAAATGATATAGCTCACCCCACTTATACTCCGGGATGATTCCCATCGTTTCTTTGATGTCTTTGAATATTGTCTCCATTGCGGTGTCTGCAACAACTTCAATGTCATAGTCCAATTCAGTTATCCTGAGCTTTTGCTTGGCATCCCTCTTTTCCATTTATGAAGCCTAAGGAAACATAAAGTTAATGTGTAAGAAAATTTCAATGCTAAAGTAATAGAATTAAGTAGCATGTAAATATATCCCTTATCCATATTAATTACAAGCAAACAAAGCTTAGAAGATTCATTAATTCCATTGTGTCAGGTGTGTTTGATGTTGGCTATGTTTTATCACAGCATTATCGCTTGGTAAAGGAAAATATATAGTTGTGCGCAAGAGCCAATGTATTACTGGATTGTTTATGTGGAATTATTTAGCACTTTTAATACACCATCTGTTAGGATATTCCTATACTCCATCCTAGTCCCACCAATATTTTGATCATTTACATTTTCAGTCATACATGCACCTTTAGGGTTTGCATGCATTTTTCATGCATCCCAGTCATTAGTCTAGCACCTAGCCCTCAGTTAGCCAGCCCCCAGAAGCTTCTCACTATTCAGTTTTAGCCCTCCAGTTCTTTAATGCACCGTTCTTCCTTGATTTTAGGGAGAAACTCGCCCTTCTTCACCTACCAATCCAGTTGTCACTCAGTTACAGTCAGTTGCACTTAGTTACAGTCAGTTACACCTACCAGAGTTAGTTTGACTGATGGTTGACAGTTACTTGAGCATTGATGACTCCACTGATGATGATGAAGACTTCTAGTTGTGCTCCAATGATCATGAGGACACCTAGTTGTGCTCCGATGACACTCTATTGATCTTATGATCACTCTGAGAGGCTAATTCGAATTGCCACCTTAGGCATTCGAATCCTCTCTAACATTGTACTATTTATTTTTCCATATTGTGATTAATTAACTAGTGTGTGTGAAGTATTATTGCTTCTATCTAAGTTCTACTTTACCATATTATTCTGCTGCTCATTACACTGTATTGATCACTCTTCTTCTATTTTCCTGCTTGATCATAATTACTTTTGTGAGGTATACATCATCTCTTAGATCTGCTGTGAGGATTTTCACATGGTATTAGAGCATGTTGAGAGTATTGTTTATCTCCATTCTTGAGAGTTTTTTGCAGGTTATTACCAAGATTTTGAGTGCAGCAGTTGCAACAGTTTCTTCATTTTTGCAGTAGTAGCAGTTGCAATTATTCTATATTGTTTTTGTAGGTCTTCTACAACTTCAATGTATTCAGAAGAAATCTATCCTCCTCCATTCAATTATGATCCTCTTTCTCCATTCAACTATGATGAATGGAAACCAAAGATGATAGCACATTTGAACAGAAATGGTCTCTTTGATTATTGTTTTGAGAGAGAGTTCGAATCCTGTGAAGAAAATATTGACTGGTTAAATAATGGTGACATAGCCATGGGAAACATGATGCTTGCTATGTCTCAGTGCTTGGTACATTAATTCATTGATGATGTTGAATCTCCAAAAGAGCTATGGGCCTACCTGGATGAAAGATTTGGCAGACAGAATGAAGGGATTGGTCCAAATCCATTCGAAAGCAAGCAAAGTGTTCCATTCACTCCCCTTGATGGTCTCTCGGATCATGAACCAATATCATCTCATATTGAAGTTGTTGACAAAGAACTTGCAGATTCTCCACTCATGCTCAAACTTTCTTCTCTTTCTGTGCCAGCTCACACTCTAGATATTGCAGAAGGTCCTAAATCCTCTCTTGCACCAGAGTCTATTGGTTTGCATCATGATCACATGATTATTTCAGAGGTCAAAATAGCTACTGAAGGTAATGCATTCGCTCCTCTCTAGCTATCTCCTCTTTTATACTACTATATGATCATAAATTCATGCTTTCAGAAGGTTATTGAAGATTATGGCCATTGCCATTCACTTGGGATAAATTCTCATGCAATTACTGGTTTTGATCTCACCTCTCATGGTTCAAAGGAGATCTCAAGAAACCATGATTCAAGTATTGGATCTAATTTGTATTCTAAGCAATTACTGCTTGGGATAATTTCTCATGCATATGATAGTTTTGATTTCAGCCCTGCTGGTTCAAAGGAGATCTCAAGAAACTGTTTTTTAAGTCTTAAATCTGATTTTGATTTCAAGAAAACATGTAATAGTTATTTTAGGCATAATCTCACCCATGGTGGTTCGAAGGAGAAGACAAAAGACTATATGCACTTTCATAGATTTGATCCTACCTCAGCTGATTTGAATCACAGGTTCAAGGATCATTCTCATACTGTTGGATTTGTTCTCATCACATTCGATCTGAAGAGCAAGTACAAGCACATGCTTTTTGAGCATGATCCACTTCTTCCCAAGAAGAAGATACCTCCAGACATATGACCAAGCATCACACATGCTTGAGTTTGGAGCATTTATTTTTATGTGTGCCTTACAGTCTATTTTTTGAGCAGGGGGTATGTTTCCCATGAAATTTTCCCACTTCCTTGGTTTATTGATTGTTATTATTCATTGTATTGGGTGGCCTTTGGTCTTAGTTACCAGGGCCCAAGATCGATTAAGGGGGGGTGTTAGGATATTCCTATACTCCATCCTAGTCCCACCGGTATTTTGATCATTTACATTTTCATTCATACATGCACCTTTAGGGTTTGCATGCATTTTAGGGTTTGCATGCATCTTTCATGCATCCCAGTCATCAATCTAGCACCTAGCCCTCAGTTAGCCATCCCCCAGGAGCTACTCACTATTCAATTTTAGCCCTCCAGTTGCTTAATGCGCCCTTCTTCACCTACCAATCCAGTTGTCACTCAGTTACAGTCAGTTACAGTCAGTTACGCCTACCAGAGTTAGTTTGACTGATGGTTGACAGTTACTTGAGCATTGATGACTCCACTGATGATGATGAAGAGTTCCAGTTGTGCTCCGATGATCATGAGGACACCTGGTTGTGCTCCGATGACACTCTATTAATCTTATGATCACTCTGAGAGGCTAATTCGAATTGCCACCTTAGGCATTCGAATCCTCTCTACCATTGTACTATTTATTTTTCCATATTGTGATTAATTAACTAGTGTGTGTGAAGTATTATTGCTTCTATATGAGTTCTACTGTACCATATTATTCTGTTGCTCATTATACTGTATTGATCACTCTTCTTCTATATTATTGCTTAATCATAATTACTCTTGTGAGGTATACATCATCTCTTAGATCTGCTGTGAGGATTTTCACACCATCACCAAAATTTCTTCAAAACTTTCGAAAACATACACAATCTCATCATTCTAATTATAATTCTCTTTAGGAAAAGTTCAACTAAGGTTTTAGTGTAGACTACTTGTTTCGAAGAATCATATGTTTTTTTTGTTTAAATGGATTGGAAATGTTAGGGTGCTCAAATAAATTCGAAGAACTTCTCTATCTTTGACTGACCCCGACTTCGGGATAAATGCAAGTCAATTCACAAAAGTATCATTCAATCCCCCTCAAGCTTGCCCAAAAAAAATAAAGCAGAGTCCTACCTGAATCGACCAATAGTTGGGACATAAGTAAGTAGGCTTTGTGAGGTTAGTCGCCACATTTCGAGGGAACATCATCCACAGTAGGTCATGGAGGGCATGAATTTATTAACTATGGGATGCCAACTCCACATAGTTAAATCAACTGGATGGTGCAATACACAAAAAATGGGATGAATATCAACCGGATCATAAGTATGGCCTGAGGAGGTCATCGAACAGAAAACCCTAGCGTGTTTTGGCTGAGACCCCCCACTTATAATTCCACTAGAATGCTATCAGTAATATTTTAACATATTCCCAAATCTTCAACTTTTCTCTACTATTTCGATGGAGCAAAGTACAAGGATCCACATTATACACCACCAACTCAAGGACCATCGTCATCTTTAAACGTCAATTTATTTATATAATAGGTGGGAGCCCGCCCTCTATTCTTTTAAGCAACCTCCATTTAAACTTCTTGATAAGTTATCATGTTTGAAGGATTCGGGGCCTCTCAGATTAGATTAGGCTATAAATATGATGGTGGAAGGTCGGTATTATTTTTAAAACCCCTCATAAAACATGTATCTAAGCCGAAGGTGTACACTAGTCTATTTTAAACCATATATGAAAAGGATTATGACTATATGCAATCCAACATGAAAGGGAAGCAGTACACATGGTTAACCAACACTTAAGGGCCTTAAGGAAGCTTGAAAGTATGCTACCCCAACTAAAAAAAATACCTGACAGCAAAATCACATTTTAAACATGGCTAGGGAACCAATGGTAGGTCACGGTTTCCCTTTTACCAGTGGTGAAAAAAATTATGTTTTAAGAATAGAAAACATGGTAAAGGAGAGACCTACTTGGCGGTTGAAGAGTGGTGGAAAAACAATGCTCAATGGCGTTGGGTGCGTCTAATGTCCTGTGGAGGCTCCAAATGAAAACGACATTACAAATGTCACAAGTTTTCACCCCTTTATATAACACAATGTAACCCTAGTAATAAATGCACAAGGCTAACGGGTCAAATCGCCCCTTTTAAGAGAACTTTTCATTTTAAGAGCGACAAGCATGTTGGGGCGATTCTATCTCGGCACCGATGCGTTTCAGCGTAATATGGAATTTGTCGCCGATGCGTTTTGGCGTGAATTAACATTTGTCACTGATATCTACATTAAAATGTTGCATCGATTCCATTTCAGAGTTCCCTTTCAGCTTGCTCTGATTCCCTTTTCGGAGAGCTTTACATTTTGCGAGTGACACACTTCGACATGAATTATGCTTGTCACTGATCTGTTTTGGATTAAAACAGACAACTTCCCCAATTTGGATTCTTTTCCTTTACCTTCTGACTGTATCAGTGTGACTCAACATTATGGTCCGAAATGCCAAATGTAACAAACAATTTAAGTGTTCTGGCATAAATTTCTATCATTCCGACCATTTCAACGGAACTTGAGGAGTTGCTTCGACCATTTCGACAGATAATAGGAAGTTGCTCTGATTCAACAACTTGCCATTTTCACTTGTTTTCCAAGAAAAATGCTAAGTGACGAAAAGTGAGCTTATCAAATATGAACAAAACTCTAAGCAAAGAAAAAATAGGAGCAGGGTCCCTACAATTTAAAAAAAAAATTGGGGATCAGGTTGCAGCAACAACAATTGGTGACTAGCTAGTGAACACATATCTCTGAACAAACTCTCTTCGAAGATCAGAGTTGCTCATTTGTTATTAATTATAATTGTAGACAATGTCCTTACCAATTTACCAAAATTTTAAAAGGCTAAGTTTTATATAGGGATATGATCTTTCTTGAATCATATTGATCATTCATTTCGGGAAATAGGGTAACCTGACCAGATTTCCTGACCACTCTTTTGAGGCCATAATATGAAGTTCATTTTTTTTGTCCCATCTCTTGGTTACCTCTAGATATGACTCGACAAGATCGTAACAAAACCAAACATATGTATTTGTTTGTTCTTCATTCCCATGCTATACGAATTTAATTGAATTCTTTCTTTTGATGAGTTTTATCATCCGAGTCTTTCATTAATAGCCTTCTTCAGTCATCAATACTTGATGTCAGTTCTTCAATCCATAATGTCCTTTTTTGTGAGTGATGAATTTTATTTGTTTGCCATACTCATAGAGGGAGAAGAACCTTTCTGGGCTTGTCATCTGGGCAATCTTCTTGATTGGATGTATATCTTTTCAAAACCATTTCTTTGATTGAGATGAAACTTTTTAGAATTTTGACTCTTCATTATGAGCCTTATGGCTTTGATTTTGTAGCATGGGATCATTTTAATTGCCATACATATGCAAGGCTTGATTCCTTTCCATGGGTCAGTTGTAGTAGGCTGCCTAAGAGGGTTATTTATGTGTGAGTGAGTGGAGCCTCAAGATAGTAATTTAGAACTCATGGGTCTTAGTTATTTTACAGGGTTTACAATGACGCAACATGAAACATGAAGTGGGTTTCCCATTTTAAAATAGAGAAACAATTAAAATAAAAAATGACAATGTTATACAAAAAGAAGTCCTTTTCTATGAAGCCAATTCTGATCTTCTTGGTGTTCTAGAGATTTATTCCTATGGATAGAAAGAAGCCCTCTTAGGATAAAGCAGGATAGACTGACTCTATACTAAGACAAAAATGAAACAAATGCGATCTTGAATCCTATATTAAACAAGTATTTCAGAGTTCCTGTATTGAAGAAAGTGAGAGATTATAACTGACCTTTCACTCTGATGTTTGTCCCGCTTGTAGTCTAGACCTAGAATTCCTTGTGATGAACCTGTTAAGATCAAACAATGTACAAGCATACATAATTCTCCAAGTCTCCTGAATCACAGGTTAGAATCCAAATCTAGCTAGATACAAATCATGAAATTGAAACACAATCAACGTACATGAATTGGGAAACAAGACATGTTAACTTTATTTCAAATTGAAGATGCTTATAGTAGTTGCTTGATGTCCAAGCCAACTTTCAGCTCCAAGTCCTTCCTCTAGCTATCTCTCCAAAAGTATCAAGATCATAGGTTGGATGCCCCAAAAGTCCTCCCTTTGGCTCATGGAAGGTCTCTCCTCTATAGTGTTTGGAAGGGTTAACCAAAAGGAGAGTACAATGGATCTAATGAGTGTTTAGTGGATCAGGCCTACTAAACAGAGAGAAGGGGTTGGGATCGAATCAAAGATGATAATCCCAAGAAAATCTCTCGAAAGGTGAGATCCAAGATCCATGGCAAAAAGGATAAAAGAGGATTTTCACGCCCCTAGGTCTGAGCATAGCGCGACATTTTCGCACCCCAAGGTCTAAACATAGCTCAACAACCCTAATTGTCGCTACCCAACAAATGTGCAAAGTGTAAAAATGTATGCAGATTGGGTCAGATTGGGTGACACATGGTAGATAAGATGTTGTCGTCGACATTCAGGCAATGGACTTTACTCTTGGGTGTCCAGATGAGACTAAGGAGGATGTGAGTAATGTATAATGATCATTAGGGAGAAGTGTTATTTAGGTTACTTGGTATAAGGATGCAACACTAGAGTTTAGTGTGTAACATTGGGGTATAATAGATGCCCCCTAAAGTGTGAGGTCAAAAGAGACTGATGACCAAAAGACTTAACAAATACTTTGCGGAGATAGCATCGAGGGGAGCAACGAGAAGCTGAAACAAAACAAAAATGTCAAAAATACCACCAAGGCGGGCATACCCATGCTCAGAAACAACTGACTCAAAGCATGGTTGCTGACCAATACATTGCAGATCCATGAGTACTGAGATGATATAGACTGTAGACAAGTCATGGCTACTGTGAACAATCGTAGATCCATGAGACAATAATGACACAACCATGTCTAATACATAAGTGGATTTGTGTGACAATACAAGAGTGAGGTCTTCCACATAATGACTAGGTGGAAACCTAACCAAAAAATTGCCATCGCAGCCTGGACGTAATCAATATAAAAAGGTGTCTAGGGTCTTCTACCCAATCCCAATAATGATACGAATCTAGCCATGTGATTACAAGGTCTTGAAGTCGAACATGGTAGAAACCATTTATTACCGGTCAATGATGTGAACCGTTAACAAATGCGAGGAAAATCACCAATGATGAAAATGATCCCCATGGGGGCTTCACTCAATAAACCGCTATCATAGCACGTTCGTTCGTGGCATATGAAACAATAGCCCTAATTTTACTAAATATTGGAAAATACCTTCCAAAATCATATTTTTTAACCCCCTCGCAATATGACTTCCCAATTTAAAAAAACCCTTATTTTCACTAGATATTGTATGTATCAATTTTTTCATTTACATTTTTTATACGCCTTTATATTTCTACCTAGTATATTGATATGATACCCCTCTTATGACCCCACATGCATTCTACAATGCACCTTGCTTCTTTTGATGTATATTGTGGATGCACATTACTTCACTCACAATGCAATACCTAGTATATTGATATGATACCCCTCTTATGACCCCACATGCATTCTATAATGCACCTTGCTTCTTTAGATGTATATTGTGGATGCACATTACTTCACCTACAATGCAATTACTCAACCACATATCATTATGATTTGCTACATCTAATGGTCTAATGAAGACATAGGAGCTCACTTCTTGTATGTCACTAGAGCCAATGCACATAGTACAACATTTAGATTGCATATTGCAGTTCCCCAATCGTCGACTAAGCCTGTTGTGGGCTAGGTATCCAAGCCCCCAGGGCCTGTAACAAGCTCTAGGAGGATGACTAAACCTCCCAAGGCCTGTAATAGGCATGAGTGGTTGGGTATTCAATCCCCCAAGGCCTATCGAGGGCCTATAATAGGCTTTGGAGGCTTAGAGCCTCCTGATTCTATTGGTAACAACTGGTTGCATGTTATTGGTAACAATTGGTTGTGAATCACCACTGTCTCTCGACTATGATTGACTGGAAACTCATTTCACCACGAAACCCATTGCCTCAAGCATGCCTCAAGATGCGATTTCCCTGCGTACTGGTAAGTCCGAGCCTTGCCTCAACCTGATTTCTCATCCGGCCGTGATCCCTCCATCTCCATTTGGCAGATATTTGTCAGCTTGCCCATATAAAAAATACCCTAGAGTATTTTTGTATTGTTACATTAAATAAAAAACACCCTTTGCCCCTTAATATATAAGCAATATAATTTTTAGGTTTTCATAAATATTTAATACCGCAATATGAATGAACATGATATTATATTGCCTTCTAGTGAAGCCCCCATGATGATCCCCAAGGTATCCTTAGTACATCTCAATGAAATGCAAAATAGATGAGTTGATGTCGGGCACACATGTGATTGTTCGATTAGAGGTCAATGATGAAAACCTACTGTCGAACATGAGGAAACCTGCCATTGAGGCATGCAGGAACCAAGGTACTGATGGTTGACTCCTAAGCCTAATTCCTGGATAGAGATTTGGCGTCAACAGGAATAGACTTGTCGAAAGTGGGCCATAATGACTCCCACATCATCGACACGAAATCAGAAACGAGAGATAGTATGTAATAATGGAACGAGAGATTATGTACTGACGCAATGGAAGATTTCACATAATGAATGACTTGAAGCAATGCAAACTCTTTGAACATATAATGACATGGAGCAGAACTTGGCAGCAGGGTTTATAAGTAGCAGAGAATAACCATAGGGCGAGTGGAATCGTGGCCAAAGAGACAACTCATGACTAGGATTATAATTTGGCAGAGAAGGATCGATACCCAAAAACAAGGTAAGGACACATGCCATGTTCAAAAGTGACAACTGACAAGCTGCAAAGAAGGTAAACTTGACTCATTTCCCATTTTTCGCCCGACATGATGGACGAGTACCTCTTTGTTGTTTTACGAGATTGAAGAGGATAACAGATGCTCGTTATAGCTCATCTCATAGACAAGTCCGATCTCACATGTTTTACGAACCTGAGAAAGGAGGGGCTCGTCCCAAAGCGAGCCCTTCGATGTTGAATTTTAATGAGTCCAAGGAAGGAAAACTCGGTAGTTTTTCACATTTAGAGAGCCTGAAAAACTTAAAGAAGGCTCCAGAATGTACTTTTTCATAAATTTAGTACCTCAGTCCTGAAAAAGTGTAAAAAATTTTCTGAGAGGACTCTCCCAGTCAAAATTTGACTGAGGTGTACCTTTCTCGTAAATAGTCTAGATGGGGTAACCTATCACCAAATAGACGACCTTTCAAATACTTTTACAAGTGTGAAAGAGACAAGCACACTTGGCAATCTTTTTGAAACGAGGGAGTCCAAAAAGAGCTTAAAGAGAACTCCAAAGGTCTTTTTGTAATTCTTAATCATTTCGGTCCAAAAAAAGAATAAAATAATACCAAAACGATACTTTCCCCATCGTTTTATGAGCATGAGTAAAGTCGACTAAGCTCGACACCGTTTACTTAATTTTAACAAGCACGACACATGTGTGAAAAAGCGCTTGAAATCTTTTTCAAGTTTTAATCCACAGCATGAAAAATATAAAGTTAGCTCAAATGAAAGTCAAAATCATTATATACCGCCAGTGTGAATAGCTTATGGAGATCCTGTCAAAAATGCTTTATGAAACCTTGGAAAAAAAGATATTAGTAATGTGAACAATTTGACCCACAAGATATTTATAATAAAATAATGAGCAAAAAATAGCCATGCAACTTATATAAACAAGAGGTAAAAATAGAAAGTTACCATTTTAACTTGGCCGTTTTTGCTCATAAAGGGATTTTTACCTATTGGAGGGAAAATATTCAAGCCATCATATCCAAAGATCTAGGGCACCATTCCGGCAGTTGTTTGCACCAGGCAAGAGATCTCAGGCTCCTCCTTCATTTGATGTTCATATTTTTTGATTTCGTGTTAGTTTTGTAATTTCTTGAGGAAGCCCTAGGGTGCTTTTTCCGTGTCTAGAATTTTTGCGTCCTCCCTTTGTCGGGAAGCACGAAAATTCACAAATTATCACGCTGTGGGCTTTGAGAGGGGCACAGAAATCTACATTTTCGTGTAGCCAAAAAATGCCCAGGCGAGAAAAAAAGCGAAAAATGAAGAA
This sequence comes from Larix kaempferi, assembly GCA_027924585.1. Taxonomy (NCBI): domain Eukaryota; kingdom Viridiplantae; phylum Streptophyta; class Pinopsida; order Pinales; family Pinaceae; genus Larix; species Larix kaempferi. The sequence goes on from BSBM01000087.1 coordinate 12,314,994, forward strand.
AAATTTTAGTTGCTTCGTCATGTTTGGCATGAACTCAGACTTCCAGTTTCTCATGAATGCTTTATTTGGCTTGTGACAGGAGTTTGCATCTTATCTGAGGAAAAATGGTTGATTGGAAGGAAAGGGAACATGGAGCTGATGATCAGTTGGTTGCAAATGACCAAATGACAATAAATGCGCTACGGGAATGTGGGTTGCTCAAATTCTTTAAAACCAAGGGTATCCGAAAATAGGGAAAACTTTTGACTCATATAATACAATTGTGGGATAGTGACCTCCAAGTTTTTCAGGTCAGAGAACATACCCTCGAGATTGAGCTCAAGGATATCTACTTTCTCACTAACCTCTCTAAGAGAGGGAAAACGGTTAACCTATCTGGGCATAGGGCCTTGGATGAGAGTACAAGTTACTTGATTGTACGTTACTGCAAATAAGGTTCTTCAAACAAAAGTGGGAAAGTGGCCATCAAGGATGTGATAGATCTTCCGATGAGAGCCATATTGTTCACCATAACATGAGCAATGGGTAGTGTGGGTCCTCACCATGAATCCAGAGGACAAATGACTCTTGTCATAGAGTTTATGGAACTAACTCTATTCAACTGGTGTGAAGGGGTCTTAACCAACCTCAAAGAACAGGTTACCAAGTGCAGAAATGGGGATACTTGCTGTTAAATTTTCAGAATTTACTTCAATCTGATCTAGGATCTTCACTGAGAGAACAACATGTACAGCAAATCTACAGCATATCAATCATGGACACAATAATGCAAGCACACAAGAGACACAAAGTTTACTTGGAGAAAACCATAAAGGTGAAAAACCCCAATAAATTCCTCAGAGATAGATAGAGCAATGATACAACCAAAATACAAGAGATAGTCTTCTCCTAGAAGCAGAGCCTCCTCCTCCACAAGTGCGCCACTCTCCAAAGTGTGAGTGAGAGAATAGAATGTGTAAAATGAGAGAGACACACTCTCTATTTATACACTAACTTGACTTGACCTTTACTCAACTAGGTCGGCCTCAACTTAACCACTTAACATAATGCTGACTAGGCCGACCCCCACTAGGGTGGTCTAATAACCCTTTGACCCACATGGTCGACCCCTAATAGGGTGGTATAATAACCCTTTGAACCACATGACTTATATAGGGACGACCCCAACAAGGTGGTCTAATAACCCTTTGACCCACATGGCCGACCCCCAATAGGGTGGTCTAATAACCCTTTGACCCACATGACTTATACAGGGCTGACCCCAACAAGGTGGTCTAATAACCCATCAAGTATAAGTTACGACACTTACAATATAAATGACGACACTTCCGTATAGAGGAATAATAACATCTCTATAGGAATACAACATACATATATGTGAAATACATTCTGAAGTTACATATACATCAACACTCCCTCTTAACTAGGAAGGTATTTCTCAACACAGGTCTTCTAGCACAAGTCATCTTCTTTGGATCATCGTCACTGGATAATCATCATCGAGTCATCATCACCATCATTGCTGCTGCTATCTCAATCAATCTCTGAATCTACTCGTCATTGGAAGTTCTACAGAGCTAGTCCTTTTTCATACTATATGTGTTGATGTATATGTAACTTCGGAATGCATTTCATCTATGTATTTCATATATATTTATTGTACCCTTATTAGAGATGTGTTATTCCTCTATAACGAAGTGTCGTCATGTGGATTGACAAGTGTCACAAGTGTGTGTACTTGCCGATGGGTTACTAGAACACCATGTGTGGGGTTGGCTCTGAAATATATATTATATTGTGGATGTATATAGATAGACAAGTCGGCCCCATAGTGTAACTGGGCAAACAAGTTAAGTATAAATAGAGATCAGGAGATCTCTATTTGGATCATTCGAAAAGTCATATCTCTCTCACTCAGAAAGTGGCACACTAGTGAGGAGGAGGATCATCTACTACTAGGAGACTATCTTAGAGTATTTTGGTTGTACTTTGGTTGAGCCATTGCTCTCTCTATCTATGAGGAAGTTGTGGGGTTTTTCACCTTAGGTTTTTCCCCACGGAAACTCTGTGTCTCTTGTCTCTCATGCTTTTGATTCTTGTGATGCTTGTCATGCTTATTGTGATTGTTATGCATTGATATACTGTATATGTTATTCTCTCAGTGAAGATCCTAGAGTATTGTGAATTAATGCTCAAAATTTAACATGGTATCAGAGCTAAGCTGAGAAGAAGACATTTTGCAGTGACGAAAACTTGGGTTTCTTGTTTATTGGGTTTCTCTCCAAAGTTTTTGGGAAAGCAGTATAGTAGATTGACTCTACTCATCAAGGAGAATCTATCTGTCCAATCAAAATTCAATTTTGAGCATTTTTAGATTTGGCCCTAAAAATTAGGGTTTCCACAAAAATAGGCATTTCTGGAATCTGAAGACACAGCTGGAAGCTCCTTGAAAAAATTGAAGTTTAGAGCTTTGGATCGATATTTTTGGTTGAGTAGATCTCCGGGAAACTCAAACCCTAATTCACGGCTCTCCCAAGTGAACCCGGGAGGACAAAAAGACAAATCTGAAGGGTAAAACTTTGCTGATCTCAAATTCTGAATGCACCAGGATGATCAGCTCATCAAGGCACATATTTCTATCCTTTTAGAAATTTGAAATTCACATTTTGAATTTTTAGGGTTTTTTCGAAAAACCCTATTCTGGGACCAGATCCAGTTTTCAGCATTTTAAGTGGTAAGACCTAAATCTTTTCTATTTCCATTTGAAGTACTCTTTAAGATGTCTCACTACACGAAGCTTGAGGATAAGCTTGAAGGGGCTGATAACTTCCGAACTTGGAAGTATAGGATTGGGTTAATCCTAGAAGAGAATGAGTTGGACTCATATATAAAAGAAGACATCCCTATCCCAAAGGATGAAGAGGCCAAGGTATTGCATAAGAAGAACTTGGTCAAGGCAAAGAGAATCATTGATGATTCTATCAAAGACCATCTCATACCCCATGTGTCTTCTCTAAAGACACCCAATGAGATGTTTGACTCTTTGACCAAGCTATTTGAAGGGAAGAACATAAATCGAAAGATGACTCTGCGAAATCAATTGAAAGGGGTCAAGATGTTGAATGGAGAAACCATTCAATCTTACTTCTCTAAGGTCTCTCAGATCAAGGAGCAACTTGAAGCTGTGGAAGAAGTAGTGGAAAATGGTGAAGTTGTTATGATCACTCTGAATGGCCTACCTAGGTCATGGGACTCCTTTATTCAAGGAATCTGTGCAAGAAAGAAATTGATCTCTTTCAGTAAATTATGGGAGGAATGCTCTCAAGAAGAAGCTAGACTTGTGGCTCGTGAGAAAAAGATGGGAGGTGAAGATCAAGCTCTCGCAACTCACACCAAAAGATGCAAGCCCAAGAAGGAGCACTCTTGCTACAAAAGATCCTATCAAAAGAATAAGAAGGATCTAAGATGCTTCACATGCAATGAGAAGGGTCACTTTGCTTCAAATTGTCCCAAGAACAAAAGGGATAATAACAACAACTTTAGCAAGAAGAAGAAGGGCAGCAAAAGAAAGTTCCATGCTCATGCTGCCGAGGATGATGAACCTCCAAAGATGAAGGCTAGGGCAGAAAGTGATGATGAATCATCAAGTGAAGAAGAGTATGTTCTAATCTCTGCTCTCACAGGTACTATCTCCCATGGTTGTAATGATTGGTTGATTGATAGTGGGGCTTCCAAACACATGACTAGGGTTAAGGAATCTTTTGTGAATCTATCTGAACATGAATCACCCCATAAGGTGAAACTTGGGGATGATTATCAATACCCAATCAAAGGAAGTGGTGAAGCCTCCTACAACCTAGATTCTGGAAAATCTTTGAAGATGAAAGAAGTCCTTTATGTACCTGGGCTCAAGAAGAACTTACTCTCCATCTCTGCATTGGATGCAAAAGGTATGAGGGTTGCATTTGTGGATGGCCAAGTCCTAATGTGGCCAAAGGGAAAGACCATAGATGATGCAATAGTGATTGGAGAGCAAGAGGGAGGATTGTATAAATTGAAGGGACGACCTGAACATGCCATGGTACATGAATCCATGGAGCCAAGTGAAATTTGACATAGAAGACTTGCTCATATGCACTATAGGGAACTTCCAATTGCAAGCAAGGCTGTAGAAGGTCTTCCTAAAATCAAGACCAAACATGAAGGTGTTTGCAAAGGATGTGCAAAAGGTAAGAACATTAAGAAGGCTTTCCCAAGCAGTGAAAGCAAGGCCAAAGATATCCTGGAAATCATCCACTCATATGTATGTGGTCCTATGTCATCCAGTTCTCTTAGTGGGTATGTTTACTATGTCTCATTTATTGATGACTTCTCTAGGAAGACTTGGGTATACTTCTTGAAGAACAAAGATGAGGTGTTTGATAAGTTCAAGGAATTCAAAACCATGATGGGGAATCAAACTGACAAAAAGATCAAAACGTTCAGATCTTACAATGTTGGATAATTCACCTCAGGTGACTTCAAGAAGCTTTGTAGTTATTCGGGGATTAAGAGGGATTTGAATGCTCCTTGTAATACTCAACAAAATGGAGTTGCAGAAAGGAAGATCAGAACTATCATGGAAGCAGTAAGGGCAATGCTGCATGACCAGGATCTACCTATGCATCTATGGGAAGAAGCAGCTAGAACAGCTGTATATGTGCAGAATAGAACACCCCACAAGATATTGGACAACAAGATACCAGAAGAGGTCTTTTCTGGTAAGAAACCTGAAGTCAGCCATCTCAGAATATTTGGTTGTCCAGTATACACTCATGTCCCAAAGGAAAAGAGGACTAAACTAGATCCTTCAGGAAAGAAGGGTATCTTTGTGGGTTATAGTGAAAGCTTGAAGGCTTACAGAATATACTTTCTAGGGTTCAAGAAGATTGATGTCAGTAGGGATGTAACATTTGATGAAAACTCAGCATTCATCAAATCAAGGAACGCACCTATCAAAGTTTATGAAGAACCTAAGGAAATTAGATTTCAAGACACTACCATGACTGAATTAGTTCCAGAAGTTGTTCGTGAGTTTAAAGATCCACAAGAGCTTGTAGATCCACCTTGTGAGGATAACTCTCACAAGAGGAAACCTGCATGGGCTGGAGAGCTCATTCAATATGCAGAAAGATTTGGCATTCCAAAAGAAGAACACAGAGCAAAGAAGAGAACCAGATCACATACCAGCTATGTTTCTTTACTCTATGACATTATGAACAAAGAGCCTTCGAGTTATGAAGAAGCAACAGAAAAGAAAGAATGGAAGGATGCCATGGTTGAGGAATACCAATCAATAATGAAGAATGATGTTTGGGATGTTGTCCCAAGACCTAAAGAGAAGTCTGTTGTAACTTCCAAATGGATCTACAAAATCAAGCATGCTGCAGATGGCAATGTAGAGAAATACAAGGCAAGATATGTAGCTCATGGCTTATCTAAGAAGGAGGGAATAGATTATGAGGAAACTTTTGCACCTGTAGCTAGGTATACTTCCATCAGAACAGTACTTGCCCTGGCTACAGCAATGAAATAGAAAATACACTAGATGGATGTCAAGACTGCTTTCTTGAATGGTGTAGTTGAAGAGGAAGTATATGTGGAGCAGCCACTTGGTTTTGAAATACATGACAGGGAGTCATATGTGTGTAGATTGAAGAAAGCCTTGTATGGCTTGAAACAAGCTCCCAGAACCTGGTATGTTAGGATGGACAGTTTCCTATCTAGTTTGGGATTTACCAAGAGTAAAGCGGATTCCAACCTTTACAACAAGGTTGAGGAAGGGAATCCTGTGATTCTACTCCTATATGTGGATGACTTATTTGTAACATGAGATGACAGATTGATTGCAGATACTAAGAAGAAGCTTGCTGCCAAGTTCGATATGAAATATTTGGGAATGATGCATTATTTCCTAGGTATGGAGGTGTGGCAGAGTGCAGGTGGGATCTTCCTTGGTCAAGGGAAGCACATAGTAGATATCCTAAAGAGATTCGGGATGATGGATTGCAAGGCCATGGCCACACCTATGGCATCGAATCTGAAGCTTCTATGTGATGCTTCATCTGAGCCGGTTGATGTCTCTAGGTATCGTCAGATGATTGGGTCCTTGATGTACCCGACGAACACGAGGCCAGATATTTGCTTTGCGGTGAACACATTGAGTCAGTTCCTGATAGATTTGAGGAGTGTTCATCTAGTTGCTATAAAGCATGTTCTGAGGTACCTGAAGGGTACAGTGGATTATGGGCTCAAGTATGAAGTGAATCAAAAGTTTAACCTGCAGGGTTATGTTGATTCAAATTGGGCTGGCAATGCTACAGATTGGAAGAGCACATCTAGTTGCTGCTTCAGTATGGGATCAGGTGTGATCTCTTGGTTTAGCAGGAAGTAGTACTGCATAGCACTGAGTACAACTGAGGTAGAGTATGTTGCAGCCTATTCAGCTAGTTGTGAGGCAGTATGGCTACGGAAGCTACTGTCTGAGTTATTTGATCTCCCGTTGGATGCTACTAGTATCTTCTGTGATAACGAGAGTTGTGTGAAGCTGTATGAGAGCCCAGTGTTTCATGACAGGTCAAAACACATAGAGAAAAAATATCACTATATCAGGGATATGGTGCAGAGAGGAGCTGTGAAGCTCCTGTATGTTGCGGTGGACGAGCAGATTGCAGATGTGTTGATGAAGCCACTAGCCAGGGTGAAGTTTGAGTACTTCAAAGAGAGGCCTAGTGTTCTTCAGATTGATGACACTTCCAGGAAGAAGAGATGGACACATTTGCTGAATCCATTCCAAGCATTTTGGAAGGAGGATCCTTCACATGGCTGTGGATGTAAGCACTGGATGATGAGCATCAGGATGACGTTCTGGTTTATGCTAGATATGATCAGTTCGATCATTTATATGTATATGTATGTATGCATCATGTTGGATGCTGGATATGATCAGTTGGATCATTTATATGTATATGTATGTATGCATCATGTTGCATGCTGGATATGATCAGTTGGATCATTTATATGTATATGTATGTATGCATCATGTTGGATGCTGGATATGATTAGTTGGATCATTTATATGTATATGTATGTACGCATCATGTTGGATGTTGGATATGATCAGTAGGATCATTTTTATGTATTTTGTATATGCATCATGTTGGATGCTTGGACCATGTATCTGTATATGTATTAGGTGGATACATTGTATGATCAGGTGGATCATGTATGGTGATATGTATCATGTATTTGTATTTGTATCAGGTGGATACATTGTATGATCCGGTGGATCATGTATGATGATATGTATCACGTGGATACTTGGTATTCATCAGGTAGATGCATTGTATGATCAGGATGATCATGGATGATGAGCTTTAGGATGTTGCTCCAGATGACATGCAGTAGGATGTTGCAGTGATGATGATCAGTATGATCATGTGTACATCAAGATGATGTATGGTGAGTATCAGGTTGATACTCTATGGCCGTGGATCAGGTTGTGCAGATGAGCATATAATTTGGCCCTGGGAGATTTGTAGATAGTCTTTAGAGGTTTTGCCTATGGCATATAATTTGGCCCTGGGATATCTGGCAAATGCTCTTTCGAGGTTTTTCTCTGGGAGGACATACAATTTGGCCGTAGGAGATCTGCATATCATCTTTCGAGGTTTTTCCTATGGCATATAATCTGGCCCTGGGATATCTGGCAGATGCTCTTTCAAGGTTTTGTCCTATGGCATATAATATGTCCCTGGGAGATTCGATAGGTTGGGTTGTGTGCCCGTAATAAGTCTTGGGATGCTCTTGCGAGGTTTTGCCATTACCACATATAATCTATCCCTGGGAGATCCTATAGGTAGACCTGTGTACTCGCAACAGCCTAGGATGCTCTTGCGAGGTTTTGTGGTGAGGTCACATATAATATGGCCCTTGGAGATCCTATAGGTAGAGTCGTGTGCTCGTAACAACTTGGGATGCTCTTTCGAGGTTTTGTGACGCACATAATAAATCCTAAGGATTCCACAGTATGGCGAGTGATGACAAAGACCTCCAGGTGGTGGGCCTACATCCAATATCAAAAAGGAATAGCTCTATAGAACTTCCTATGACGACTAGAGTCATAGATTGGTTGAGATAGCAGCAGCAGTGACGATGACGATGATGATGCATCGATGACAATGATCCCGAGAAGAAGACTTGTATAGCAGATCTTTGTTGAGAAATACCTTCCTAGTTAAGAGGGAGTGTTGATGTATATGTAACTTCGGAATGTATTTCATCTATGTATTTCATATATATTTAATGTACCCTTATTAGAGGTGTGTTATTCCTCTATAAGGAAGTGTCGTCATGTGGATTGACAAGTGTCACAAGTCTGTGTACTTGCCGATGGGTTATTAGACCACCATGTGTCGGGTCGACCTTGAAATATATATTATATTGTGGATGTATCTAGATAGACAAGTCAGCCCCATAGTGTAACTGGGCAAATAGGTTAAGTATAAATAGAGATCAGGAGATCTCTATTTGGATCATTCGGAAAGTCATATCTCTCTCACTCAGAAAGTGGCACACTAGTGAGGAGGAGGATCATCTGCTACTAGGAGACTATCTTAGTGTATTTTGGTTGTACTTTGGTTGAGCCATTGGTCTCTCTATATCTGAGGAAGTTGTGGGGTTTTTCACCTTAGGGTTTTCCCCACAGAAACTTTGTGTCTCTTGTCTCTCATGCTTTTGATTCTTGTGATGCTTGTCATGCTTATTGTGATTTTTATACATTGATATACTGTATATGTTATTCTCTCAGTGAAGATCCTAGAGTATTGTGAATTAATGCTCAAAATTTAACATGGTATCAGAGCTAAGCTGAGAAGAAGACATTTTGCAGTGAGGAAAACTTAGGTTTCTTGTTTATTGGGTTTCTCTCTACAGTTTTTGGAAAAGCAGTATAGTAGATTGACTCTACTCATCAAGGGGAATCTATCTGTCCAATCAAAATTAAATTTTGAGCATTTTCAGATTTGGCCCTAAAAATTAGGGTTTCCACAAAGATAGGAATTTCTGGAATCTGAAGACACAGCTGGAAGCTCCTTGCAAAAATCGAAGTTTAGAGCTTTGGATCAAGATTTTTGGCTGAGTAGATCTCCGAGAAACTCAAACCCTAATTCAGGGCTCTCCCTAGTGAATTCAGGAGGACAAAAAGACAAATCTGAAGGGTAAAACTTTGCTGATCTCAAATTCTGAATGCACCAGGCTGATCAACTCATCAAGGCACATCTTTCTATCCTTTTAGAAATTTTAAATTTACATTTTGAATTTTTAGGGTTTTTTCGACAAACCCTAATCTGGGACCAGATCCAGTTTTCAGCATTTCAAGTGGTAAGACCTAAATCTTTTCTATTTCCATTTGAAGTACTCTTTAAGATGTCTCACCACACCAAGCTTGAGGATAAGCTTGAAGGGGCTGATAAATTCTGAGCTTGGAAGTATAGGATTGGGTTAATCTTGGAAGAGAATGAGTTGGACTCATATATAAAAGAAGATATCCCTATCCCAGAGGATGAAGAGGCCAAGGTATTGCATAAGAAGAACTTGGTCAGGGCAAAGAGAATCATTACTGATTCTATCAAAGACCATCTCATACCCCATGTGTCTTCTCTAAAGACACCGAAGGAGATGTTTGACTCTTTGACCAAGCTATTTGAAGGGAAGAACATAAATCGGAAGATGACTCTGCAAAATGAATTAAAAGGGGTCAAGATGTTGAATGGAGAAACCATTCAATCTTACTTCTCTAAGGTCTCTCAGATCAAGGAGCAACTTGAAGCTGTGGATGAAGTAGTGGACAATGGTGAAGTTGTTATGACCACTCTGAATGGCCTACCTAGGTCATGGGACTCCTTTATTCAAGGAATCTATGCAAGAAAGAAATTGATCTCTTTCAGTAAACTATGGGAGGAATGCTCTCAAGATGAAGCTAGACTTGTAGCTCGTGAGGAAATGATGGGAGGTGAAGATCAAGCTCTCGCAACTCACACCAAAAGAAGCAAGCCCAAGAAGGAGCACTCTCACTACAAAAGATCCTATCAAAATAATAAGAAGGATCTAAGATGCTTCACATGCAATGAGAAGGGTCACTTTGCTTCAGATTGTCCCAAGAACAAAAGGGATAATAACAACAACTTTAGCAAGAAGAAGAAGGGCAGCAAAAGAAAGTTCCATGCTCATGCTGCCGAGGATGATGAACCTCCAAAGAAGAAGGCTAGGGCAGAAAGTGATGATGAATCACCAAGTGAAGAAGAGTATGTTCTAATCTCTTCTCTCACAGGTACTATCTCCCATGGTTGTAATGATTGGTTGATTGATAGTGGGGCTTCCAAACACATGACTGTGTTTAAGGAATCTTTTGTGAATCTATCTGAACATGAATTACCCCACAAGGTGAAACTTGGGGATGATTATCAATACCCAGTTAAAGGAAGTGGTGAAGCCTCCTACAACCTAGATTCTGGAAAATCTTTGAAGATGAAAGAAGTCCTTTATGTACCTAGGCTCAAGAAGAACTTACTCTCCATCTCTGCATTGGATGCAAAATGTATGAGGGTTGCATTTGTGGATGGCCAAGTCCTAATGTGGCCAAAGGGAAGGACCATAGATGATGCAGTAGTGATTGGAGAGAAAGAGGGAGGATTGTATAAATTGAAGGGACAACCTGAACATGCCATGGTGCATGAATCCATGGAGCCAAGTGAACTTTGGCATAGAAGACTTTCTCATATGCACTATAGGGCACTTCCATTTGCAAGCAAGGTTGTAGAAGGTCTTCTTGAAATCAAGACCAAACATGAAGGTGTTTGCAAAGGATGTGCAAAAGGTAAGAACATTAAGAAGGCTTTCCCAAGCAGTGAAAGCAAGGCCAAAGATATCCTGGAAATCATCCACTCATATGTATGTGGTCCTATGTCATCCAGTTCTCTTAGTGGGTATGTTTACTATGTCTCATTTATTGATGACTTCTCTAGGAAGACTTGGGTATATTTCTTGAAGAACAAAGATGAGGTGTTTGATAAGTTCAAGGAATTCAAAAGCTTGATGGAGAATCAAACTGACAAAAAGATCAAAACATTCAGATCTGACAATGGTGGAGAATTCACCTCAGGTGACTTCAAGAAGCTTTGTAGTGATTCGGGGATTAAGAGGGAGTTGATTGCTCCTTGTAATCCTCAACAAAATGGAGTTGCAGAAGGAAGAACATAACTATCATGGAAGCAGCAAGGGCAATGCTGCATGACCAGGATCTACCTATGCATCTATGGGCAGAAGCAGCTAGAACAACTGTATATGTGCAGAACAGAATACCCCACAAGATATTGGACAACAAGACACCAAAAGAGGTCTTTTCTAGTAAGAAACCTGAAGTCAGCCATCTCAGAATATTTGGTTGTCCAGTATACACTCATGTCCCAAAGGAAAAGAGGACTAAATTAGATCCTTCAGGAAAGAATGGTATCTTTGTGGGTTACAGTGAAAGCTTGAAGGCTTACAGAATATACTTTCTAGGGTTCAAGAAGATTGATGTCAGCAGGGATGTAACATTTGATGAAAACTCAGCATTCATCAAATCAAGGAAGGCACCTATCAAAGTTTATGAAGAACCTAAGGAAACTAGATTTCAAGACACTACCATGACTGAATAAGTTCCAGAAGTTGTTCATGAGTTTGAAGATCCACAAGAACTTGTAGATCCACCTCGTGAGGATAACTCTCATAAGAGGAAACCTGCATGGGCTGGAGAGCTCATTCAAGATGCAAAAAGATTTGGCATTCCAGAAGAAGAACACAGAGCAAAGAAGAGAACCAGATCACATACCAGCTATGTTGCTTTACTCTGTGACATTATGAACAAAGAGCCTTCCAGGTATGAAGAAACAATAGAAAAGAAAGAATGGAAGGATGCGATGGTTGAGGAATACCAATCAATAATGAGGAATGATGTTCAGGATGTTGTCCCAAGACCTAAAGAGAAGTATGTTGTAACTTCCAAATGGATCTACAAAATCAAGCATGCTACAGATGGCAATGTAGAGAAATACAAGGCAAGATACGTAGCTCGTTGCTTCTCTCAGAAAGAGGGAATAGATTATGAAGAAACTTTTGCACCTATAGCTAGGTATACTTCCATCAGAACAGTACTTGCCCTGGCTGCAGCAATGAAATGGAAAATACACCAGATGGATGTTAAGACTGCTTTCTTGAATGGTGTAGTTGAAGAGGAAGTATATGTGGAGCAGCCACTCGGTTTTGAAATACATGACAGGGAGTCATATGTGTGTAGATTGAAGAAAGCCTTGTATGGCTTGAAACAAGCTCCCAGAACCTGGTATGGTAGGATGGACAGTTTCCTATCTAGTTTGGGATTTACCAAGAGTAAAGCGAATTCGAACCTTTACTACAAGGTTGAGGAAGGGAATCCTGTGATTCTACTCCTGTATGTGGATGACTTATTCGTAACAAGAGATGACAGATTGATTGCAGATACTAAGAGGAAGCTTGCTGCCGAGTTCGATATGAAAGATTTGGGAATGATGCATTATTTCCTAGGTATGGAGGTGTGGCAGAGTGCAGGTGGGATCTTCCTTGGTCAAGGGAAGTACACAGTGGATATCCTAAAGAGATTCGGGATGATGGATTGCAAGGCCATGGCCACACCTATGGCATCGAATCTGAAGCTTCTATGTGATGCTTCATCTGAGCCGATTGATGTCTCTAGGTATCGTCAGATGATTGGGTCCTTGATGTACCTGACGAACACGAGACCAGATATTTGCTTTGCGGTGAACACATTGAGTTAGTTCCTGACAGATCCGAGGAGTGTTCATCTGGTTGCTGTAAAGCATGTTCTGAGGTACTTGAAGGGTGCAGTGGATTATGGGATCAAGTATAAAGCGAATCAAAAGTTTAACCTGCATGGTTATGTTGATTCAGATTGGGCTAGCAGTGTTGCAGATTGGAAGAGCACATCTGGGCGCTGCTTCAGTATGGGATCAAGTGTGATCTCTTGGTTTAGCAGGAAGTAGTCCTGCGTAGCACTGAGTACAGCTGAGGCAGAGTATGTTGCAGCCTGCTCAGCTACTTGTGAGGCAGTATGGCTACGGAAGCTACTGTCTGAGTTATTTGATCTCCAGTTGGATGCTACTGGTATCTTCTGTGATAACCAGAGTTGTGTGAAGCTATCTGAGAGCCCAGTGTTTCATGACAGGTCGAAACACATAGAGATCAAATATCACTATATTAGGGATATGGTGCAGAGAGGAGCTGTGAAGCTCCTGTATGTTGCGATGGACGAGCAGATTGCAGATGTGTTGATGAAGCCACTAGCCAGGGTAAAGTTTGAGTACTTCAGAGAGAGGCCTGGTGTTCATTGGATTGATGACACTTTGAGGAAGAAGTGATGGACACATTTGTTGAATCCATTCCAAGCATGTTGGAAGGAGGATCTTTCACATGGCTGTGGATGTAATCACTGGATGATGAGTGTCAGGATGATGTTCTGGTTTATGTTGGATATGATCAGTTGGATCATTTATATGTATATGTATGTATGCATCATGTTGGATGCTGGATATGATCAGTTGGATCATTTATATGTATATGTATGTATGCATCATGTTGGATGCTGGATATGATCAGTTGGATCATTTATATGTATATGTATGTCTGCATCATGTTGGATGCTGGATATGATCAGTTGGATCATTTATATGTATATGTATGTACGCATCATGTTGGATGTTGGCTATGATCAGTAGGATCATTTGTATGTATTTTGTATATGCATAATGTTGGATGCTTGGACCATGTATCTGTATATGTATTAGGTGGATACATTGTATGATCAGGTGGATCATGTATGGTGATATGTATCATGTATTTGTATTTGTATCAGGTGGATCATGTACGATGATATGTATCACGTAGATACTTGGTATCCATCAGGTAGATGCATTGTATGATCAGGATGATCATGGATGACGAGCTTCAGGATGTTGCTCCAGATGACATGCAATAGGATGTTGCAGTGATGATGATCAGTATGATCATGTGTACATCAGGATGATGTATGGTGAGTATCAGGTTGATACTCTATGGCCGTGGATCAGGTTTCGCAGAGGAGCATATAATTTGGCCCTGGGAGATTTGCAGATAGTCTTTAGAGGTTTTTCCTATGGCATATAATTTGGCCCTGGGATATCTGGAAAATGCTCTTTTGATGTTTTTCTCTGGGAGGACATATAATTTGGCCCTAGGAGATCTGCAGATAGTCTTTCGAGGTTTTTCCTATGGCATATAATCTGGCCCTGGGATATCTGGCAGATGTTTTTTCGAGGTTTTGTCCTATGGCATATAATATGTCCCTGGGAGATTCGATAGGTTGGGCTATGTGCCCGTAATAAGTCCTGGGATGCTCTTGCAAGGTTTTGCCATGACCACATATAATCTGTCCCTCGGAGATCCTATAGGTAGAGCTGTGTACTCGTAACAGCCTGGGATGCTCTTGCGAGGTTTTGTGGTGAGGTCACATATAATATAGCCCTTGGATATCCTATAGGTAGAGCCATGTGCTCGTAACAAACTGGGATTCTCTTTCGTGGTTTTGTGACGCACGTAATAAGTCTTGAGGATTCCACAGTATGGCCAGTGATGACAAAGACCTGAAGGTGGTGGGCCTACATCCAATATCAAAAAGGACTGGCTCTATAGAACTTCCTATGACGAGTAGAGTTAGAGATTGGTTGAGATAGTAGCAGCAGTGACGACGATGATGATGATGCATCGATGATGATGATCCAAAGAAGAAGACTTGTCTAGCAGATCTGTGTTGAGAAATACCTTCCTAGTTAAGAGGGAGTGTTGATGTATATGTAACTTTGGAATGTATTTCATATTTATTTATTGTACCCTTATTAGAGATGTGTTATTCCTCTATAAGGAACTGTCATCATGTGGATCGACAAGTGTCACAAGTGTGTGTACTTGCCGATGGGTTATTAGACCACCATGTGTGGGGTCGGCCCTGAAATATATATTATATTGTGGATGTATATAGATAGACAAGTCGGCCCCATAGTGTAACTGGGCAAACAGGTTAAGTATAAATAGAGATCAGGAGATCTCTATTTGGATCATTCAGAAAGTCATATCTCTCTCACTCAGAAAGTGGCGCACTAGTGAGGAGGAGGATCATCTGTTACTAGGAGACTATCTCAGTGTATTTTGGTTGTACTTTGGTTGAGCCATTACTCTCTGTATCTCTAAGGAAGTTGTGGGGTTTTTCACCTTAGGGTTTTCCCCACATAAACTCTGTGTCTCTTGCCTCTCATGCTTTTGATTCTTGTGATGCTTGTCATGCTAATTATGATTGTTATGCATTGATATACTGTATATGTTATTCTCTCAGTGAATATCCTAGCGTATTGTGAATTAATGCTCAAAATTTAATAGGATGCAGGCCCACCACCTGCAGGTCTTCATCATCACTGGCCATACTATGGAATCCCCAGGACTTATTACGTGCGTCACAAAACCTGGCTGCAGCATCCTAGGCTATTACGAGCACACAGCTCTACCTGTCAGATCTCCCAAGAGCACATTACATGTGACCCATCACAAAACCTGGCTGAAGCATCCCAGGCTGTTACGAGCACACAGCTCTACCTGTCGGATCTCCTAGGAGCACATTACATTTGATCTCACCACAAAACCTGGCTGAAGCATCCCAGGCTATTACGAGCACACAACTCTACCTATCAGATCTCCTAGGAGCACATTACATGTGGTCCACCACAAAACCTGGCTGAAGCATCTGAGGCCTTTTTCATCCTATCCAGATCTCCCAGGAGAAAATTACATGTGGTCATGGAAAAGCCTGGCTAAAGCATCTGATGCCTTTTTCATCCTGTCCAGATCTCCTAGGAGAAAATTACATGCCATAGGACAAAACCTCGCAAGAGCATTCTCAGGATGTTATGAGTACACAACTCTGACCTGAAGATCTCCCAGGGCACAAATTACATGTCCTCCCAGAGCAATGTCTCGAAAGAGCATCCCACGCTGTTATGGGTACACAAATCTGACCTATAGGATCTCCTAGACATGCTTATCTGCACAACATGATCCACAGCCACAAAGTATCATCTTGATACTCACCATACATCATCCTGATGTACACATGATCATCCTGATCATCATCACTGCATCATCCTAATGCATTGCATCTGGAGAAGCTCGTCATCCACGATCATCCTGATCATACAATGCATCCACCTGATGCATACCAAGTATCTACCTGATACATATCATCATACATGATCTACTTGATCATACAATGTATCCACCCTATACATCCATAGATACATGATCAACACAATGTATCCACATAAATGATTCAACTGATCATATCCAACATCCAACATGATGCATATATATAAATGATCTAGCTGATCATAACAAGCATCCAACATGATGCATATATACATATATAGAGTAGTAACTAGAGCATCGTCCTAATGCTCATCATCCATGATCCTCTTGATCATCATAACATCGTCCTCTTCAGATCATCTCATCATCCACGAAGCACAACCCAGATGCACATCATCCAACACTTAAACCACCAACATGGGAGAACACATCTACCATGTCAGAAAAGCTCATGTGCATCTGCATCTTCCGGACTCATCACTTCCTTTGGGAAGGAACCTCAATCTAAAGTGCACCAAGCCTCTCTCTGAAGTACTCAAACTACACTCTGGCCAATGGCTTGGTCAATACATCTGCAACCTGCTCATCCATCGCAACATACTCTGCTTCGGCTGTACTTAGTGCTACACAGGACTGCTTCTTTCAAAACCAAGAGATCACACCTGATCCCTATCTGCAGCGCTGCCTGCCCAATCTGAATCAACATAGCCCTGTAGGTTAAACTTTTGATTTGCATCATACTTGAGCCCATAATCAACTGTACCCTTCAGGTGCCTTAAAATATGCTTTACAACAACTAGGTGAACAATCCTTGGATCCATCAGGAACTGGATCAATGTGTTCACCGCAAAGCAAATATCTGGTCTCGTGTTCGTCAGGTACATCAAGGACCCCATCATCTGACGATACATAGTGATATCAACTGGCTCAGATGAAGCATCACATAGAAGCTTCAGGTTTGATGCCATAGGTGTGGCCATAGCCTTACAGTCCATCATCCTGAACCTCTTCAGGATCTCTATTGCATACTTCCTTTGTCCAAGGAAGATTCCATCTACACTCTGCCACACGTCGATGCAAAAACAATTAGTGCATCATCCCCAAGTTCTTCAACTTGAACTTGGCAGCAAGCTTCCGCTGCATGTCGACAATCAATCTATTCTCACTTGTTACAAATAGGTAATCTACATAGTAGTATCACTAGATTGCCTTCCTCAATCTTGTAGTAAAGGTTGGAATCCGCTTTATTCTTGGTAAAGCCCAAATTGGATAGAAAGTTGTCTATCCTACCATACCAAGTTTTGCACATATATGACTCCCTGTCATATGTCTCAGAACCAAGTGGTTGCACCACATACACTTCTTCTTCAACCAGACCATTCAAGAAAGTGTATCTTCCTCTTCATCACTGCAACATACTTGATATGACTCCCCTTCAGGTCTTGGGACTGCATCCCAAACATCTTCATGATCGACTGGTACTCCTTGATCATGGCATTCTTCCCAGATCCTGGGAACTTCAATATCTTCAATATTTTCAATAGATAACTTTGTTTCTGAACAAATGTTGTAGTCCTTCTTTTGTAGGTGATGGTATACGATCTTTCCTACACAACAAGTTAAATTGCATGATTAGAAAACATCTCATAGTTTTCAGAACAAATTCTTACACATAAAGAAATATGTCATACAGTCATGCAATTATCTTAGCCAATGCTTCAATACAACATTTATCCATATTCCATAACTTTCTAGATTCTTTCCAATCTCTACCAGAACATTGTTGAGAGTGTGCACAACTCCTAACATGTCAGCAAAGAGGTTTCATTCTAGATAAGTAGCAATATAATGTTGTAGAGTTCCATAGGCCACTTACCCATCAAATGCATATTAGTAGTATACTGTTCATTAATGCAATCATTCTAATATGCATAATACATAACCTAATTCAAGGAACATAAGCATATACATTATTGAATAACATTATGTAAGAAATGGCAATTCAAATACTTATCTTTGTTTGGTTGCTGGGTGGACTCCCTCTGAATCTTTGCAACTCCATTCTGATGTGGATTGTGAGAAGGGGTCAACTCCCTCTGAATATCTGCATCCTTGCCGAAACTACTGAAGTGTGCTCCTTTGCTTTCTTGTAGGGACAATTGGAGTGTGCTCCCTCTTTATCTTTGCTTCCTGGATTACCTGTCCTTGAACTTACTTCTATCCTTAATCACTGTGCATGCTTATTAGTATCATCATTGTGTTATCCTTGAGGTCTCATACATAATCACGCATTTATTAGTATAATCTTAATACTATCAAAACACAATAATCTTAAACATGTATAGTCATGATCATTCACAGATAATAAACATTAGTATTCAAGGTTTCAAGGAAGTCTTCTTTTACTCATGCATATTCTTATTTGATCATAGGACTCTTCTGATTAGTTAAATCATCAATGTGTAAACCCATGATTACTCAAACCTATACCTTCATGATTCTTCTGGTTAGTCATATCATCAATTATGGTAAGAAACATAATATGCATACAACCATGACTATTAAAACCTATGACTTCATGAATAATCATTATCAACAACACAATAGTATAAGATCCTAACACAAGGTAGGATTCTAGCTTGATATAGGAAAAACATACCTGGATTAGCATGCTAGCTAGTTATGTCTAACATACCCGCATAATGTCTTCTGGTTCTCTTCAATGACTTGTGCTAGTAACCTGCATGTCTCATAAGTTATCCATTGTAGAAACAAGTTATACATACCTCGTAAGTAGATTTTATAAGTGATCCATGAAAATGGATGAAACTTTGTCTTCATGTCATCATGATCATATGTCCTTGAACTAGAACATGATTTGTCTTTCTTGGTGTACCTTTCATGTTAGCAAACAACATAAACCTCATACAACATCACAATGCATTAGTACAATCATAAGTATCAAAACCTTAATCAATGAATATATTCTATTAAGGTAATACGACAAGTCTAGTAATTAATCAAGATTGTACTGTAATGATATGAAGACAAACATATCATAAACATAACTATGAACAGAATTTGAAACATACCTGTAAGCCATACCTATCAAGATTGCTTGTAATCTTCTTATGTAAGGCCTTAGCCTCATCTCCCTCTGAAACAAGAACTTCTTCACTTATGTAGATGACCAATCCGTCCTCTTATAGGATTAAACCAATCCACTTGATTTGTAGGAACTTGATCTGGAGCTTTATTAGGGTTTGTCAGAGAAAACCCAAAAATTCAAACTTTGAATTTCAAACTTCCGAAAGGATAGAAATATGCACCTTGATGAGCTAATCAAGCTGGTATATTCAGAATTTGAAAACTGCAAAGTTTCAATCCTCAATTTTTCCTTTGAAACTTGTGGATTCACTAGACGTGACCCCGAACTGGGGTTTGATGAAGCCCACTCTTCTTCACAATCAAAAGGTTTGATCCAAAGCTCTAAGCTTCCAGCCGTGGTCACAGATTTCAAAAATTTCCATTTTTGCAGAAGCCCTAATTTTCCACTTTTCTGATCAAAGTCCCGAACTAGGGTCTGATCAAGCCCGACTTTCTGCCCAACCAAAAATTCTGATATTGGTCTCTAAATTTTGATTTTGATGAGTAGCATTCAGCCGTGGTCTCCAATTACAAAAATTCCAACTTTATCCGAAACCCTAAATTTTGAAAGCCATGAATGAAGGTGCTCAAAAGTAATTATGTTTTGACAGAAATATGCACCTGATTGTTTCTAGTGTAACTCCAAACTTTTCAATCCACAGGGTCTAAAATGTTTTTCTAAGATATCCTGACCTGTTATCTTTCCATCCCGATAGGTCTGACCTCAATTGGATTCTCTAAGAGAGAGTTATGCCAAGTGTCGCAATGTGACCTGTTTATGGGATAATACAGCAGAGCGAACTTGTACGGCGTGCCACGTGTCACTAGTTAAACTTTGGCCTCTAAAAACGTTTTTTGAGATATTACAGTCTGTGTACTACCTGCCTATTTTTACAAAATTTCATTTGGAGCTTCCTAGCCCAAGTTATGACCCTTTTTCCAAGGTCACCTGTTTTTGACTCAGATCTAGAAGAGGCAGAAACCCTATATTGTACAGATCATAAATCACAAAGTACAACGAATTAGAGGTTGTCCTTTTCACACAAGGTACATGGGGATATTATCTTCAACCTATTAAAGTTTGACATCCGAAAACATCGCCAAAATGGATTTATAGAGAAAGTTCTACGATGACTGGTTTTTGCTATATCAAACCCTAGCATCGTAAGTGCAACAAGTGTCATACATGCCATATCATGCCTTCTTTTAGGCTAGCTCTGATTCCATGTTAAATTTTCAGAATTTACTTCAATCTGATCTAGGATCTTAACTGAGAGAACAACATGTACAGCAAATCTACAGCATATCAATCATGGACACAATAATGCAAGCACACAAGAGACACAGAGTTTACTTGGGGAAAACAATAAAGGTGAAAAACCCCAATAACTTCCTCTGAGATAGATAGAGCAATGATACAACCAGAATACAAGAGATAGTCTTCTCCTAAAAGCAAAGCCTCCTCCTCCAGAAGTGCGCCACTCTCCAAAGTGTGAGTGAGAGAATAGAATGTGTAAAATGAGAGAGACACACTCTCTATTTATACACTAAATTGAATTGACCTTTACTCAACTAGGTCGGCCTCAACTTAACCACTTAACATAATGCTGACTGGGCCAACCCCTAGTAGGGTGTTCTAATAACCCTTTGACCCACATGGCCAACCCCCAATAGGGTGGTCTAATAACCCTTTGACCCACATGACTTATACAAGGCCAACCCCAACAAGGTGGTCTAATAACCCATCAAGTATAAGTTATGACACTTACAATGTAAATGACGACACTTCCGTATAGAGGAATAATAACATCTCTATAGGAATACAACCACTTCCGTATAGAGGAATAATAACATCTCTATAGGAATACAATATACATATACATGAAATACATTCTGAAGTTATATATACATCAACACTTGCCAGTTTGTGTATGGGAGCATCTTAGTCACCTTCTTTTTGGAGAGGGTGCCATTGCTACGTACAAAGGTATCTATACCTATTGGCTCTGTGACTGAGCCTCAGATGGGTCGATGGAGTGACTATGCCGGATGGATCAGGGGACAACAAGTGTTAGCCTTCGGTGAGGATTTCTTCTCATGGATTGAGGAGCAAATCATCATGGTCGAGGACTACCCCTATGAAAAGGTGGATTACCAAGAGGACATTGAATTAGCACTGCCTGATGACGAGGACTGGGACAACTCAGGTATATGACCTTCACCAATGTTTTTTTAACTTTTTTTTTAAATATACAATTTTTAGTGATTTTTTAATGTATAAAAAGATCTAATGTATGTACATGTGCATGTCGCAGATCGTGGAGCAAGGAGACCAGCGTGTTACTCACCACTGCACCGAGGCGGGATCCAGCACTAGGCTGCTGCTGAGGAGGAAGAGGAGGATGAGGAAGAAGCAGGAGGTATCTGCGCTGTAGAGAGGAATCTTCAGGGTTTGACTTTTGGAGTTCTTTTTATGAGGATGGATGACATCCCTCTCCATCTCTAGTGGCATACTATGGGTCTGCCCAGGCGCATCGGCCAACTCCTCCGGAAGGTGGCTAGAGCCATGGTATGCTACCATGGGTAGTGCACGGATAATGATTAGTCTCCTTAGATAGTAGTATCTACTTTTTGTGGCGTGTACACGATATGTAGGCCAGAGAGCCAAATTTTGTCTTTAGACACAACTTTATCATATTTATTCAAAAAAACATTTTATATGCAATTATATACACGTGGACTTATTTCTATGATTTATTAATTTACAATGACTTATGTGTTTGATTTATGATGTATTTTTATATATGAGCTAGATGCCAATCCAAAATGTAGTTAGCTAATGAGTCAGCTACAAAATTGAATTCTCTTGGTATATGTTGATATGAAATGTAATCAAAAGATCATTCCAAGAGGAGTACCCTTCTAAATAAGCAAAGTAATATAGGATCGTAGACACTGTAGACACGGTTCAGATGGGACACCACAAGTTGGGAATCTAGAAAGACCGAAAAGGAGTAGATTCCAAGGGAAGCAACTTCAATTAAGAGTCTGATGACTGCATGGTACTCTGTAATGTTGTTCGTTGTGGGGCGCAAGCAAGTGCCACCTGAGGATACCAACTCGCCAGCAGGAGAATAGATAACCCATGTTGCAAAAGCAAGGTTCAGGGTGTGTCGGTTAGCACCATCTGCCAATCCATAGTAGGTAGACATCTGCGCATAAAAGCACGAGTCGAGGTAAATAATGATACATGAAATAAAATCCATGCACACACACACAAAAGAAATAACTGAAAAACAAGCTAAGTACATTATGTACAAGATTCCTCGCACAGGATAAACATACGTGTAGAAACGTTTTAGGTATAGCTCATTGCGGGGTCATGCTAGCGGTGTACCATCACATTCAACGAGCTCATAAGATCCTTTTTCTAATAAACGTTTTATAATGAAGGGACCGTACCACATGGACTCTAGGTTTCCATTTCCTAGTGGGTTTCATTGGCCAAAGTGGCGTTGCGGCGAGTTTCATCTAGCTTAGCTAGATACAGAAACCATTCCTCTTCAAAAGTTGTATTGGGAAGTAGCTCTATAGCTATCTTCAGTGATGAGATTTCGCATTCAATCGGTAAAATGACTTCAAGGCCATACACCAGTTGGAATGGTGTGAACTCGATGGCACTTTTCATTGAGGTTCGGTAGGCCCGTAATGCTGAAAAAGAGATCTAAGTTCCAATTGGACTTATGAGTACCCACAATGTGCTGAATCATGTGCCTCAAAACTTTCTTTATGGCTTCGACTTGGACATTGTCCTGTGGGTATTATGGGGTTGAGTTTTCATGATGAAAATCCAACTTGGCACTCAATTCTTCAATCATATGGTTCCCGAAGTGGGAACCGTGATCGGTCACAATAGACTGCGGAACTCTGAACCTAGCTATGATGTGGTTGAATATGAACTGCGCTGCTGTTTTACCATCTTCCACAAAAATAAGCATCGCTTCAGCCCATTTTGTGAAATAATCAACGGCTACTATGACATAGCCATGCCCCCCACCTGAAGTGGGCTTACAATGCATGAAATCGATGCCCCATTTGGGGAAGGGGTTGACAGTGACAACAGGGTGAAGTGGAGTAGGATGCGAGAGTTTCTTGCTATGTAAGAATTGACAGGGTGGACATTTCTTGACCATTTCAATGCAATCTTTGAAAATCGAAGACCAAAAATATCCTGCTCATAAAATATTCTAGGCCATAGCCATCCTAGAGAGATGACCACCACATGCTCTAGAGTGGAAGTCATTGAGGACGTGTTCAACCTTGTCCAAAGTTAGACAACGCCGAAGAATGGTATAGACACCACGAGGATAAAGGGTATCGCTAATGATGAGGTAGTACTTGGCATGATGTCGGATGCGTCGACGTTCATCGTGGTTGAGTTCGGCCTGAAAATGTTGGGTTTGGAGATAGAGTATGATATCTCCATACCAAGGATCAGACGTTCCAATGAGAAACAATGATTCATCAGGGAGAGAATCAATGGGCTCTGGTTGCTCGATGACACAGGAAAAAGTACAAATCAACTCTACGAAGACCAAAGGTTTCTTGGATTTTGCTTTGGCATATTCCAAGTCAAATTCTTGAAGGACAACAATCCAACAAGAATATTTCCCCCAAGCACTTGGCATGTGAGGATGTAGTACATTGGATTGAAATCAGCTATGACAACGGTCTGGTGGAGCAGAATGTAATGGCAGAATATACGGACAACAAAAAATGTAGCTAGAGCCAGCTTTTCAACATGCAAGTAGCGGGTTTCAGAGTTGAGGAGACTACTACTAAGATAATAAACTACATGTTCTATGTCATTGGCGTCTTCCTAGAATAACACCATGCGAATCCCAATAGCTTTCCGGATTCAACACAAAAGACGCACTTGTGTGGATTTAAACGAATATTGTAGTGGTGACATCTTGAAAAGTGTTAGGAACCTATGTCAACCCTTCTCTTTACTATGTTAGTATATTGTTGTTGGACGCATATGCTTTGTAAGTCATCCTGTAGTATTTGTTGATCTGTAGTTTATATTAGCCCATAGTATTGACCCATAGTATTGGACGCATATGTTTGTAAGTCGTCCCGTAGTATTATATGTCCCATGGTTTTGACTCATAGTATTGGGCATAGAATTAGTATATAACTGTGTGTTGAGGTCATTGAAGGCACCGTGAAGTTAATTGTATTGAGATTGCTCAAAGGAGATTGCCCCCTCGAAGTGGCCCGTGATCAATATAAAAGTGATTCTGAGTTCTGTTATTTCTGATATCTTGTGTATTTGCATTTATTAATTATTGCAGGTTCTTCACATCTGGTATTAGAGCACTTTCTTGGGCTCGTTGGGTGGAATTTCTGCCAAAAAAATTTTCGCATCTGTTGCAGCTTTGGATTTGGGAATAATCCCTATCCGCTTAACTGTGGGAAGCACTTGGGAATAAGCCCTAAAACTCATTGTGAGGAGTGCCATAGGAACCCCAAAGTAGCTAGCCCATTGAGAGGACCTGCCAGCGAAAAGGGCAACGACCCCTACCTGATTGACTAGTTCCCACCCGTGAGGTAAACCAAGAGCTGTCGTTTGTGGCAAAGCGGTTATCAGTTTTAACTGAGCCGTGGAGTGAGGGGTACTGCCCCAATACGCAAGCCGTCAGACAACATTGGTGGTCGAGTGAAACACCTGAACTGTTAGGAATCCGTACATACCTAGGGTCCATATCTATTTTCAATTGAACTGTTGCTGATCACTTCCACTTTAGATCCAGCCATTTCAGATCTATTCTGAAAGTCGTTCCAGATCCAGTCGTCATTTCAGATCCAGTCATTTTCGATCCCTTCTGCGCCGTTGCAGATACATCTGTTGCAGATCCCTTCCATGCCGCTGTTGCCGATGCATTTTTGAAAAAAAAAAAATAAAAAATTTCTCCATATCTCCCTTATTTTCACTCTATTTCCATTGAAATTTTTGGGGAACCCCTGTCATCCCATTCTGCATCTTTCATTCCTGAGGACCCTATCCCCAATTCCCCTTCCCAAAGCCCGAAATCCCACATTTGTCTATTTTTAGGGTTTTCCATAAATTCCTTAGATTTCACCCAATCACCTTCAAATTTTACCATAGAGTTCCTTTTTGAATTCTGCTTCTTTGTCCCTCTCTGCCAAATTTTCTCATTCTTTCACCCCGCTTCGGAAATCCCCCTTTTTGCCTTTTGTCCTTTCGATAGTGTCCAAAATTTAGTCAAACCCCAATTACCCATCAGATTGTTTCCCCAATCCCAATTTCCCTTTACTAAATCAGCTTCTGTTTGTGTTTTTCTATCCATTCCATCCAAAAAAAAAAAAACCTGGTTATGGTCTTCACCCGTGCAGGAGCACACACCATGGAGGAAGCACTTGCAGCCATCCAAACCAAAATCCAAGATCTGGATGAAAAATTTCTCATCCTCCATCTTCAGCATTCAGCCATGAAGAATACCAGACAGCTAGAATCTTTTGCAGCCACTGGGTTCTCTTCTTCCAGCAATTTTCGTGGGCCGAAGCTTGATTTTCCTCGCTTCAATGGTACTGATTCGACTGGATGGATATATCGAGTAGAACAATATTTCAGTCTGCATAATACTTCTGATGCCTAGAAAGTTCCACTTGCATCCTTTCATTCGGAACAGGAAGCCCTTCAATGGTATCGTTGGTACATCAAAGCTCATCCCGAGCCAAACTGGACAGATTTTTGCCAACTCATTTTGCCATGATTTGGTCCTAGTGCTTTTGATGATTTCACAGGAGCACTCACTAAACTTCACCAAATTGGCACAGTGAGAGAGTATCAGACATAATTTGATAAATTGGCCAATCACATAGAAGGATTATCTGATGAATTCTACAGGAGTTGTTTTATCAGTGGTCTCAAGGATGAAATCTGCTCAGAGGTCAAAATGTTTTGTCCCAACACAATGATGGAAGTCCTAGGGTTGGCTAAGCTGGCCGTGGACAAGTTCGCAGCTCAACAACACTCCAAACCCACCTTTGTTCCATTTAGAAATATGGGTTCCCAACGACCTCCCATCACACGTTCTCTTCAAGCAACTCCTATCAAGCATTTGTCTGAAATAGAAATGCAGGCACACCGAGAAAAAGGGCTTTGCTATAATTGTGATGGGAAATTCACTCGGGGACATAGATGTGTTCAACAAAAGCTCTATCTCTTGGATGTGGATTCTTCACTTGCCTTATAACTTAGTGAAGAAGCTACAGATACAGTAGATGATCAGGTCGACATTCAACACTCGCCTGTTGACACCCCATCTCAGGACGATCCACCCGAGATCTCTATCCATGTTGTAACTGGCGTCACCACCCCACAAACAATGCGGGTCAGGGGATACTTCAAGAAGCTCCCTCTTACCATACTCATTGATTCTGGTAGCACTCATAACTTCATTGACCCTCAGATTGCCAAACAGGCTAATTGTTTTGTCCATCCTTGCTCCAACTTTGAAGTCATGGTTGCCAATGGGGGCACCTTACCTTGCAAGGGGAAGTGTCACAATGTGCGTATCTCTATGGAAGATTATAACCTACGCTCTGACATGTTTGTCTTGTCCTTAGGTGGATGTGATGTGGTTTTGGGCGTTCAATGGTTACGCACACTTGGCCCCATCTTATGGGATTTTGCTGAACTTTGGATACAGTTTAAAGTCAATGGGGAACAACACAAATTTATGGGCTTACAACCAGGGTCTCTCTGCATCATCAGTTCACATTGCGTGGAAAAAATTCTTAAGAAGAATTCACATGGTGTCATCGCTTAGCTCAATTCCATTTAGATGCACCCATCAACAGTCTCCACTACTTCCTTGGATAGATATACAGGTATCTTTGCTGAACCAATGTGCTTGCTGCCTTCAAGAGACCTTTCCGATAAGAATTTAGCCACATCTACCTCTCAACAGGAAATGATGGCTATTTTCCATGCAGTACACAAGTGCCAGCCATACCTATTAGGGAATTATTTCTGCATCAAGACTGATCTCTAGAGTCTGGAAAATTTTCTGGACCAATGGGTCTCCTCCCCAACACACCTGAAATGGGTTATCCCTATGTGATCACTTACAAGAAGGGTAAGGACAATATGGTGGAAGATGCTCCTTCTCACACAATTGATGACCCAGTTCGTCTTACAGCTCTTTCTTTGCTTGTTCCAAATTGGTTGCAATATGTTCAACAGGGCTATCTCTTCTATGAACTCCATGCTTCTTCATCAACAGGGCACTCTGGGTTCTGCAAAATGTATGACCGGAAACAATGTAACTTCTTTTGGCAGGGACTAAAAATGACAATTCAACAGATGGTGGCTGGCGATGATACTTTCCAAGTCAACAAGGGTGAAACGACACTCCTTTCGGTATTTCTCAAACCTTTTCCCATCCCTACACAACTTTGGCCAACTATTTCTATGTATTTCGTAGCAGTGCTCTGGTGGTACAATACCACATCTCAAAGAACACCATATGAAGCAGTCTATGGAAAAACACCGACAGTTCTTCTTCCATACACCCTTAGCAGCTCCCCAGTTCAGGAAATTGACTCGATTCTTCGAAACCATGATCAGATTCTTCTCATTTTGCAGGACAATCTTCACATGGCCAAAATTCACCTGAAACAACACACCGATTAGCACCGTTCTGAGTACATTTTCCACGCAGCTGACAGGGTTCTTCTTCATCTACAGTCTTCCAAACAATCCTCCTTGACACTCCAAAGGCGTCAGTGGCCCGAAATGCAACTCGAGGATGCTACCGGGGAACCACTCCTTCAGATTCTGCAGCAATTTCTCCAACCAAAGCTTTGAGGACAAAGCTTTTTCTAAGGGAGAGGGGATGTTAGGAACCTATGTCAACCCTTCTCCTTACTATGTTAGTATATTGTTGTTGGACGCATATGCTTTGTAAGTCATCTCGTAGTATTTGTTGATCCATAGTTTATATTAGCCCATAGTATTGACCCATAGTATTGGATGCATATGCTTTGTAAGTCGTCCCGTGGTATTATATGTCCCATGGTTTTGACTCATAGTATTGGGCATAGACTTAGTATATAAGTGTGTGTTGAGGTCATTGAAGGCACCGTGAAGTTCATTGTATTGAGCTTGCTCAAAGGAGGTTTCCCCCTCGAAGTGGCCTGTGATCAATATAAAAGTGATTCTGAGTTCTGTTATTTTTGATATCTTGTGTATTTGCATTAATTAATTATTGCAGGTTCTTCACAAATAGATGGCGCTCAAATGATCTAGATGATCATCCTGAGCTTGAGAATGGGAGGGGAGGTCATCAAGGTATGGTTCCACAATATGTTTAATCTGATTATAGCCAAAGAAGACATCCATGAATGAAAAGATGACACTCCTAGCACAGTTATCAATAATCTGGTCAATAAACGGAGTCAGATAGTTGTCTTTTGGGAAAGCTTTGTTCAAATCTCAGTAATCGATAGAGACTCTAATCTTACCATATTTCTATTCTACGAGGATGATATTAGACACCCATTTTGTCAATGGGACAGGATAAATAAAACCAACACGCAGGAGTTTTTCAATTTTTGCTTTGAGAGTCGATTCCTTGTGGGGATGAATGGGCCAAAGTTTCTGCTGAACTGGTCGGGCATAAGTAAAAATTTGGATCTCGTGGACCATGATGGATGGGTCTATGCCTAGAATTTCTTCATAACTGCAAGCGAAAACGTCACAGAATTCTTTGAATAAGGCAGTATAGAACTCCACTTGGTGGGAGTACATGTCTTTCCTATGTGAATATTTTCCATGAAATTAGGTTTCACCGAAATGATAATAGGAGTAGTTGCCATGACATTGGCCAAGTTTGCTTCAAAGAATATATCATCGAACGGAGAGGGAAACTTGGGTTTAACAATTTCAAGTGAACTGTTGGATTTGATGTCTTGCCCGATCGTCTGGATAGTAGGGAAAGAAGACTGGTAATGGTAATCTTCCTAGGGTGGTTCATCGACGCACATAACCTCCATAATCGACTTGTCGGAAAGAAAAATCAGTGTGAGAGGATTGATAAATGGTGACGATGGGCCAGCCTCAGACGAGAGCTGTGCCACAGCATGATGTGTAGTGGTATCGACCCAATCTGTGGATGATTGGATTGCCTGATAAGTTGTGAGGTTCCTGTTTAAAGGCATGGAATTGCCATAGGTTTCAAGCTCTGTGGGACCTGGTATCACCCAAGAATCAACAGGTTCATTGGATGGAGTGATACTTGACGATATCATGTTTATGGTGTGTATGGGGGAGCTAAGCTTCAGGAATACTCCGATGAGGGATGAATCCTTCATAAGACCAATACCAACATCTTCGAAGCGGTATTGGGACTGTCGCAGCAATGGGACGTTGTGGGAGGAGTTCGAATAAATTTTTGGAGTACAGAAGCCTAACTAATCTATATGATCAATTTTCCCTTGATGAAGAAATTGTACTAGTCGAAAGATGGAGGATGAAATGGCAGTCATGGTGTAGAACCAATTTCAGCTGAGTATAAGGTTATAATCCAATGGTGCATCTATGACTTTGATGTGTGTGGATATTGTCTTGCCCCTCCGTTCAACGACAATCGCAGGAATGAGTCCGTATGGAAGAATACCATGTCCGTCAAACACTTTGAGAGTAGTGGGAGAAGGTGTAACTTCAGGTGAGCCTATGGATCTACAACAAGTCAAGGACATGATCGACGTGGAAGCACCTTCGTCTAAGACAGTTCGATGGATGTTGTTTCCACTGATATTTGTTTGGATCCGGAAGGCTAACTGGTGAGAAATCGTAGGTTTAAAATACTCCAAGTTAAACATAATTTTGTTAGAAGTATCCGGGTCCACTTCCCCTAGTGCTGAAAGTAAGGTCCTGCGCTGCATGGGGCAGTGTTGGATGTAACATCCCGAATTTTCATAAAAATTTAAATTTTTTTAAAAATAACATTAAATACGATAATTATAATTGTGGAAATAATAATTGTTGATTACGAGAGCATTAATTGAAAATATTAGTAGTACTAAACATAATTTAATTTTTGTGTAGCAACATTATGACAGTGACAGATTTAACACATGATTAATAATCATGATTATGTTGACAAAAGAGATAATAGGTCAGAAATATGATGTGACATTTTTTTGTTTTACAATGATATTGACTGTTTGAATTTTGATAAATAAGGGTGTCCTACGAGGTACCCTAGAGCTTACTTAGTAGCAACGCTAAAGCAATTTGAATGTTCTATGTGCAGACGATAGGTAAGAAGTTCAATGACTGTATAGTTTTACAATACGTGGATAATTCAATTCGACGTCCGACAATAAATGTTGTGAATTCTTTTTGCGAAGACAAAGTAACTGCAGGTATGATGGTTTAGTACTATTCCTAGTTTTCTTGACACTATCTTACCTTTTTATAATGTTGAAATAATGACGTCTAGAAGGTATACATGTTATTTATAGTTGTTGTCGTAATCCCATAACGTTGTTCTAGTTGGCTTTGGTTATCATCTTAAATAATTAATACTCATATAGTATTACTGTCGTGATTGTATTGCTAGCCAACAAAAGCACTAGTAATGAGGAATTAGGGTATAAGTACATAGTATTAGCATGGTTTAAGTGCTATTATCGAAACCTTGGGTTTATTTGAAATTTAAAGAAATGTAACTCTTATCTCTCATATAAATAGAAAATGAGAACTATTATTATTATCTTAACAATGTACCCCTTATGTATTACTATCCTAAGCAATAACTTAAATTTTTAAAACTATTCACAATATGTATAAACGTCCACAATATTAAGCTCACATGGAAATGGATCTTTAACATGTGATTATATAAAGTATTAATATCCAAAAATAATATGTCGAAATTACAACCATAACTTAGAACTAACAACTACTATGCAAAAATCACGATAATATTTTTAAATTTGTGAATATTATTTTGGAACTATATCGTTTGAATGGATGGAACTGACATGAATTTATGTCGACAGGGTGGCGAGTTGATGGTTCATTAAATGGCTTAATCCTCGAGCTCTCGAGGAGATCGTTCCTTGATCCTGCATTAAAAGCTCGGTTCACAACTCATCGTGACATGGAATGTTACCCATCCACGTAATGTAACATCGATGCATTAGCAACTACATCAACCACTGTGTAATGGTTTCTATAGTGATCTCCTCCGAGCTGTCTGTTGATCGATCCTCCGTGTGCCAAAGTGGCATTGCGATGCTTGTACCAAAGGATGGGGCATTAATTGCAGAAGTCATTTGTCCCAATGCCATCTCGCTGGCACTATTATGATCGTTGATAGTGATGAGTGTGGATCGTTATATGCAAACCTAACCTTTTCCATCGTTTTTGGTTTATGAGATTTGGATGTCGTTCAAAGTTCTATTGTTTCGGTCTGTTGGCCGACAGACTCCTGAATTCTAGGTTTAGAAAGATTTGTAAATGGTTTCAATCTCGCAACCTGTAGGTTAAGCTTAAAGGTAGTAGGTCTCATCTTGTTGTAATCGTGTTGTATTAAAAGATTGAGTCTCTGGTTTGAGTGGTTATCGAGTTGATAGTTTTCAAGCTTATTTCTCTGAGATTTTTAAATGGAAGATATCTTTCTACACCCAAAATCTAAATGGTAATCTATTCTCATGCGGGGCAAGGAATTTGTCGTGTGCAGGTGTATGAACAAAGCTCGGCCTCCAATAGTAAAGGTAAATGATTTCCCAACCTAGGGTTCATAGTAACGTTTGATTTATAGTTTTTAACAATATGATGATGTTTAACGTTTGGGAGTTTGTTTGGAAGGCACCGGTTTCGAGAGGGGAACATGAACTAGGGTTTGTAAAAGTATGGCCATGCTCTATTCCTGGTAAGCTCTAGGTCTTCTAAACCCTTGTAGGTGCTCCATCAGTCTTGAATTATGTGGTCGTTCCAACATTGTAAACCAGTCTCGCTAGGTTTCGGCGTTGTCTATCTGTTGACCTTTTAAGAAGATTCTTATGTTGGAGTGAAACTCTACAGCGAAAGATCTTCATCTATTTTCTTTACATTTATTTTGATGCTTAGTTGGAAAAGTAAACTCGTGCTTGAGAGTTCAAAGATGAAGGGAATAAAACCCATTGTGATTTAGTTTGGAAACTTATTATAAATTTTTATTGCTGGGAATTGTTGATTCCTCTTTCTTGAATATGGAACTTGTAATGGTTGAATACGTTTGAACATCCCACATGTTGATATGTGCTATTGTGGAAAAGTAATGGAGCCGATGCTCGTCTAACTTGTGGATAAAACTCTGCTTTTCGAAAATGATAAAAAGTTGTTTCTATCTGGTGCTATTCGATTTGTTTTCCATGTAATAATTGGTGTCTGCCGCACTTGTTAATGAATGAGAAAACTGTAGTGGAGGTCTCAGTATTTGTGGCAACGATAGAGTAGGTTTTGTTTTTGATATGTAAAGAAAAGTAACAGGCTATGCCCCAAACTGAAGATTATCGTTGTTTGCAAACAATGTGTCATACTAAAACTAATGAGCATGAAATGTAAGTCGGGTCTATGTTATACGTTTGAAAAGTGTAGGTTGCTATCGTGACTTTCGGACTAGGTCAGAGTATAAATGTTTGTTGTAGATGATAACTCTGTAATGTATATGACGAATGGTTTTATTTTGTTTGTAATGGAAGAACAGGGTCATAACCTAGTTTGAATTCTCATCTTTGAAACATAGATAAGTGTTTGAATATGAACTTCTAAAAGGTGTTTGAAGCCAAAAACTAGGATTTCGATATGTGGCCTGTATTAATTGCTTTTGTTCAAATATGCAAAAACGATGGTAATGGAAAAGAAAATTCTATCTAGGGTTGAAATGAAGCTCACTTTTGAAATCAACACTTACAGTTTAGAATATCTAAATAAATAGAATGAATGATGGAAAAAATGTTTTCATTATCTGATTGTATTAAATAATTAAAAAAAAATGGTTATAGCAGGAAATGAAAACAATGTGTGTATTTGAAATGTGAAGACTGTGAATTGTAGCTCTGTCCATAATCTATTTCTTTATTTACTCACAGCAACACTATTTATAATGCAAATGTAATATAATATATGGAAAATTGGATTCTATTTATTTCTTATGAACATAATAATAATAAGGGAAATACAATGTAACTGTATAGAAATTAAAAAATGTTTGTTTTTCATGAAACAAAGGAAACATTCTATAATATATATTTTGGATATTATACAAAACTTTCTACTATTATTAACTATAGGGAAGAATCTGATAAACATATAAATTACTATATTTATGTATCGAATCAAATGGCAATTTGCCCATCTTCTCATCTCTACATAATTCGCGTATCTACACTAGAGTACGATGCATAAAACAACATGTGAAAAAATGTAGATATTGGTTTATCTATTCAAATCATCATTGAAACTTTAACATGCAGACTTTCAAATAGGATCAGAACACATTTCTTCTTCAAAACAAAGATTAATAATTTTTCTTAAACAGAACTAATAACTGAAATAAAGTAGAAACTGTAAAACCTGGATAAAATCTGTAGGGGACAAACAACCCAAGAAGACTATTCCACCCAACCAATTCCTGAAGACAGACAAGTACTTGCCTTAGGACCCCCGAGCCTGTTCACTGAACCACCAGGAGGAAGAAACTTAGGAAAATTAGGATCTCTTCTTGCAGTAACAAATAACTTCTGAATCTTCAAGAACTAGCAATCCAAGGGACCTGCTCCAACACCTCTGGTTCTCCTTCACCAATAGTTTGCAGACTTATGATTGCACTGTAGTGCTCTGGTTTTTACAGCAGAGCACTAAGTAAAATTTCTTAGTTAATTTTCTATGTATTAAACTTAAATCAGGTGTATGGGAGTAAATTTCTGAAAATTACTATGCTTCTAAATGATATTTAGTGTATTGTCTTGTCTTTGTCAACCAAACATTCATATTTTAAAATAAGCTAACATATCAATATTTCCTTTTCAACAATTTGTTCCAGCATAAGAATATGTTTGGCAGTAGTAAATCAGTAAATAGCAAGCCATATGCATGTTTAGAGTACGTTTTAGCATAATAATCAAGTAACGTAAATAACAAGAAAATTACCTGACGCTGATGCTAGTACCTGATGTTGATGCTAGTAGACCGTAGGTTGTAGCAGGTTTTAGATTCTCTTAGTCAGCCAAGATGAAGTGTCCACCCTACCGACCAGCTATTATCTTGCTGGCCCTTGGAAATCAAAGGATTTCCAAGCCCCCGAGCCCACAATCTGATAATCCCGAGAGCAGTCTTCACTTAGGTTCTCCAAACTTTTATGTTCTCAAAACTTCTTTCTGTTCCAAAACCTCCCCTTTACTCCAAGCTCTCCCCCTCTATATACTTTCCCTTCCTCAAGAAGACCTTGGGCTTACTCCACCGCCCCAAACTCCCCCTCTCGAGCCCCTCAAACATTTACTACTTTCACTGGTTCATTCATACACGTTTCTTTATAAAAATGTATAATTAATTGCTCTCATGGAAAATTTATTTGGTTTTGGATTGACGGTCGTAAGTATTTATTACGGTGGGAATTATCACCCAAAGGTTATCCATTCGGGACAAGGTTTATTAATTACAAGTCTATTCACCAAACCTTGTATTTATTGTTATTAATGTAATTAATAAAATATTATATAAATAGTTGACCCCTTTCAACTTGGACATGGCGTGTCTTAAGGGTCTACCTCATCCGTCGAGATCACTTATCTTGAGATTTAAATTCTACGATTCATAATGAATAATTAAATAGTAATAAACCATTTTCCATCACATCACATTCATTCCAAAAATTGTTATTCTATTATGTCTAACTTAGAAATGTAAAATAATCACATTCTAATCATTCATTAATCAATATTTAAATTTTACCTATTTTGCAATTGTTATGACATGGGTAGTAATATTATTAAAATAAATTTTAAGTAATAATATTAATTAAATCCCCATAAGGTAATAATAATGGTGAATTTAATAAAGATGTCTTTTACATCATTTTTTTATCACATGAGTACCCTAACATCTACATAGTATCATCGTTCTTCTAAACAAAGCACCCTTAAGTGCTTAAACAACCTTACTAATTAATTAGACAGTACCATTACCTTATTTACAACAATTCTCAGACGACAATGTTAACTGATGACACTTGTCTCAATTGTATATCACAATGTTTACCAACAAGTAATGCATAGCTTAATTGACTTGTTTTACACATCTTAAATAACTTTATATTCATTATTTGAATTCGGTCAATGCATGATTAACCTAATTACTTATGACAACTTATACATTTATTCAATATGTTAAGTGTTTGTATATCGATACTAGTGTACATGTGCAAGGTGTGCATGCATGGCTAGCGTATGCACAGATCATAAATGTACTATAGACAAACCCCATCCCTCCTATGCATACCTGCTAACTAATAGTAGTATTTACCCCCATGTAGAAGAACAAACATAATATAAATAGTACAATTGCTTCAACATTCTCAGTTATTTAACAGTTAATTCTTTACGATTTCACATCATTATCTTTATCTTTACATTAGTTTAATCAATCATGTACAAGGAAGGGTACATACTACCACTAACTCGGAATCAAGGAATACTAAACCCTCAACAGTACTAACTAACACATCCTCCCATCATAACCTACATCTAGCATCCTCCCTATCCTTCCTCTGCTAGTACAAAAGTGAATGTCGGACTCACCGATCTGACCACATAGAACTTGAGAGCGATAGCGTCGGCTGAACAACGGACCTATCCTCCCCTAGCAGGCATCCGACCATCGTCATCACAACAACATGGGGAGCGTGTCTCAGCACAGCCCTCCCACGACCTCAGGTCTCATGGAAACATAGGGTGGGAAACACATCCATCCCTCTCAACATACTGGGCCTACGCCCTTATCAACTCATACTTTGCTGCTATCGAGATTATCAGTTTGTGTTATCGTATCATCATTTTGGTTGCTAAGGTTTACTGTATGAACATGTTTTTCCTTTCCAATATATATCAGATCAAGTAACTGACTATCCGATAGCCCTTGTGTCCTGTAGGTTAGTATTTTGCAAAATACAAATTTATAGAAAGCCTTTTCCATTGATCGCCAATTGATCCATGTTATCAAAAATCATTTTATTTCATGTAACCTTTTTAGCTCATCATAGATGCGTATGACATATAACACTTCAATAATTCATATAAGAAGATGGTATCCATGTACCGAATCATATATTTCACATTTCATTAATGAAAACATATAAACATATACTGTAATCGTAAAATAAAGAAATCATATGATAATCATGGCATCATAACCGCATAACATAGTAACATCATAATCATGGTGAAATCATAAAACAGAGTAACATCATATAATGAGGTCCATCATATTGTAACATAGTTTACTCAGTCGAGCTGAGTTCAACAGAATATATAAGAAAATAAAGTATGGTGTGTCTAACTGATAAATATGCCTAATCAAAAATATGGGCATTACATACACCCACCCTTTGGGAAACTTCGTCCCAAAGTTATGGTCAAAATAGTGAGGGAAAATCTCGACGTATGGTCTCTGCATCCTCCCAGGTAGTAGACCTTGGGCTATACTTGTCCCATTGGACCTTAACTTGGTCCACATGGCAACTATGGAGCTGTCGAACCCTACGATCAAGTATACGTAATGGTTCGACCCTGAAGGTTCCCTCGTCCGAGACCTGCAATTCCTTCCAATGAATTTTGTGAATCTCATCAGCTACGTAATGTCGTAATACAGAAACATGAAAGACATTATGAGTTTTATGCAAGTAGGGTGGCAGCGCAAGACGATAAGCAACTGGTCCGATTTTCTCAAGAATCTCAAATGGACCTATAAAGCGAGTTGACAACTTGGTACCCTTCCCAAACCGAATGGTACTTTTATTAGGTCTAATGCGAATAAATACACGATCCCCTACTCCATAAGTTCTATCTGATCTGTGTGCATCAGCGTAACTGTTTTGCCTATCCTGTGCTTCCTTCAGCCGCTGCCTAATCTGTAACACTTGCTCCTCCATTTCCTGAATCAATTCAGGTCCAATTAAAACTCGATCCTCTAACCTGTCCCAACTGAGTGGTGTCCTGCACGGCCTCCAACACAATGCCTGATATGGCGGCATACCAATGGAGTTGTGATGACTATTGTTGTATGCAAACTCCACTAAAGGAAGATATTTCTCCCACTGTGTCTGTTGATCCATAACATACATCCTAAGCATGTCCTCCATCACTTGATTCACCCTCTCTGTCTGTCCATCTGTCTCGGGGTGATAAGTTGAGCTTAAGTTCAACTGTGTCCCTAATGCTGACTGCATGCTTGTCCAAAATCTGGAGGTGAACTTAGGGTCTCTGTCAGAGATTATCTTTTTAGGAACTCCATGAAGACGTACAATCTCGTTTATGAATACCCTTGCCACATCTGTCACATCATAGGTGTCTCTGACTGGAATGAAGTGAGTGCTTTTGGTTAGTTTGTCGACTACCACAAAAATAGCATTATGTCTCATAGATGTGAGTGGTAATCCTACAACAAAGTCCATGGAAATGACTTCCCATTTAGTCATAGGAATATCATGCAGTTGTAGGAGACCGGCCGGGTGATGATGATCTGCCTTAACTTGTTGACACTCAAGGCACCTCAAAACAAAACCCACTACATCCATCTTCATACCTCGCCAGAAGAAGAGTTGCTTCATGTTAGTATACATCTTCTTCACCCCTGGGTGCGCAAAGTAATGCGATCTATGGGCATCTCTAAGGATCGTTTCCCTAATATCACCTTCCTTAGGAACATACATCCTTCCCTGATACCGCAACAATCCATCTTCCTCAAGATGGTACCCATCATACTTCAATTCTTGTTCCTTTCCATTCTGAATAGATGAGGTTACTTTTAGGTACCAACTATCGCCCAATAGTTGTCCTAGTACTCTTTCCCTCAAGTCAACCTTCAAGGGAATTAAGGAGAAAAGTCTCGGCCTTCGGCTTAGAGCGTCTACCACCACATTCTCCTTTCCTTTGATGTAAGAGATACCAAAGTCATACTCACTCATGAATTCACTCCATCGCCTTTGCCTAGCGTTCAAATCCCTTTGGGTAAATATGTACTGCAAGCTCTGATGGTCTGTTTTAAGGGTGAAGCTTCTACCAACTAGGTAGTGCCTCCATAATTTTAGTGCCAACATTACTGCTGCCAATTCTAGATCATGCATGGCATACTGCTCGTCATGAGGTTTCAACTTTCGAGATGCATAAGCTATTACCCCACCTTCCTGCATCAACACCGCTCCTAGTCCTTGCTTTGAGGCGTCGGTGCATACCATGAAATCTTTATCCATGTCTGGTACCCACAAGATCGGTGCACTTGTCAACAATCTTTTTAACTCTGTAAAAGCGGCATCGCATTCATCAGTCCATTCATACCGGATTCCCTTGCGTTGCAAGGTGGTAATAGGTTTTGCAATTTTAGAAAATCCTTCCACAAACCTCTGGTAATAGCCTGCTAACCCCATGAAGCTGCGCACCTCATGAGCATTCCTTGGAATTGGTCAATCTTCAATGGCCTTTACCTTTTCTGGGTCTACAGAGATCCCTTCACCTGAGATGATGTGCCCCAAGTAGTGAATCTCTTTTTTGAAGAAGAAACACTTTGATAATTTACCATAAAGTTTATGTTCCCTTAAGCATGTCAAGACTAACTGCAAGTGTTCCTCATGCTCCTTCTCATTCTTAGAATAGATAAGAATATCATCTAAGAAGACCTGAACAAAGCGGTCCAAGTATTTTCGGAAGACACCATTCATGAGGCTCATGAATACAGTTGGTGCATTGGTCAAACCAAATGGTACCACTACAAACTCGTAATGCCCAAATCGAGTTCGAAAGGCAGTCTTAGGAATGTCGCCTTCCTTGATCCTCAACTGATGATACCCTGATCGTAAATCAATCTTTGAGAAGACTGACGCACCTTTCATTTGATCAAAGAGGTCATCAATTCTTGGTATGGGATACATGTTCTTCACTGTGGCTTTGTTCAAATCTCTGTAATCTATGCACAGTCGTAGAGATCCATCCTTCTTCTTAATGAAGATCACTGGTGCTCCCCATGGCGAGATACTAGGTCTAATCAGTCCCAAATCAAGCAACTCTTTTAACTGGATCTGTAACTCACGAAGCTCTGGAGTTGTCATTCTATAAGGAGTTTTTGAGATAGGCTCCGCACCAGGTTTTAGTTCGATTGTGAAATCGAGCTCTCTTTCTGGAGGTAGTCCTAGCAATTCCTTCGGAAAGACATCCTTAAACTCAGAAAGTATTGGGTAAGAATTCAAGGAAGGTCCTTTACTATCGCTCACGGCCTCCACTACGAACAATTGGCATCCTTGTCTTAGGCACCGCTTAGCTTTCACCATAGAGTTGAAACGAAGGGATACCTTCCTCTTCAAGCCTTGGATTTGAATTGTCCTTACCTTATCATAGAGGCACAACACCTTCTTCACATAGTAGTCTGTGAAATCTCTATGGTCTTCTAACCAATCCATGCCAATAATGAGGTCATAAGTCCCCAAATTTGTGACATAAGCATCCAACTTAGTGGTGCACACTCCTAAGTCAACATCACAACTCCTCACTTTAAGACCTACTGTTTGCTTAGCTCCTGAAGCCATTTCAACCAGTTTGAAATCATCGTGCTCGTAGGTTTCCAACCCACATTTATCTAATGCAAATGGTGAAATAAAACTATCAGTTGCTCCCGGATCAAACAAAATTTTAAGTTTGACATTGTTTACTTTACCAGTGGATTCTACTACGGTAGACTGATGTTCTGCTTGGTGGTTATGTACTGCTGCATGAATCCGATGGCTGTTACCTGAACTATCCATGGGTGCCTTTCCTTCCCTGTTCTTGCTGCTTTACCGACCCTTGGGACAGTCTCACTAGAAATGAGGACCTCCACATCCCCAAAAAGAGAGATTGGGAGGGGCTTGCATGTTGCTCAGAGGAATCCTCTGAGATGAGTTCCTTCCCCTGGGTCCTCTAAAACCCCTTGCTCCTCTATAGGAACTTCCCTGTGTACGTCCCTGGCTTTGGTGGGTTGCGGACGATGCTTGTGAGATTGAGTTAACTGAAGTATTACCCCTCGGTGTGAACCTGTTACCGTAAGGAGGAGTTCTAGATTGTCCTCCCCTGAAGTAAGGACGTGATGCCTTCCCTGAAACATACTGATTGGTTCCTGTCAACTTACTACTCCCTTTTCCATCTGACATATCAGCTGCATAACGAGCATACTCAACTGCCATGGCAACTGAAGTTGGCTTCCACATCCGCACAGCAGCCCTAATCTTGTAGTTAAGTCCATACACAAAACGCTCTACTTGACAATCATCTGCATCTAGGTAAGGAACATATTTTACCAGTTCCATAAACCGAGATTCATACTCCTCCACCGTCTTGTCTCCCTGTACTAAGGCATGGAGTGCACCTACCTGTTCTTCCTTATAATAATTTGGCAAATACTTCTTGTGGAACCTCTCCTCGAACAGTTCCCAAGAAGTTGTAAGAGGAGTAAGGTGCAACTGCTTCTCGAGATCTGACCACCAATTCAAAGCATCACCTTTAAGCTGAAAGACGGCCATCCTAGCCTTGGAACTAGATGTGTACTCATTCAATGCGAAGCATCTCTTCATGCCTTCCATCCATGCTTCGGCATGCTTACCAGGTCGTCCTCCTGAAAACTCTGGAACCTTTATCTTTTGCAACTCCCTCGATATGTCCTGAAGCGGTTCCAGTCTTGGGCCATGTGCCCTTTCAGAGTTCTCTCGACTCACTTGAGTGGTTTCCACCTCGACGGCCCTTTTCGACTGCCTGTTCATCGTGGTCATAATAGCCTCCAAAGACCTCATTATGATCTGCATTTCTGGTGTTGAGGTTGGTCGTGGCGGTGTTGGCGGTGACGACGGTGGCGGTGACGGTGGTCGACCTTGACCCCAACCTCGACCTCTGCGTGTTGTTACCATGACAGTTCCTGAGTTATTGAAATAAAATCATATCCTTAGTTGTTCAATCAAATATACGCGGAACTAAAATGTAGGTATTCATACACTTATACTTATGCGTAAGAAATAACTTGCATCATGAGATAACAAATTGTCAGGATTAGCGCAGTAAAATCTATAGTCGTTTTTATTTAACAATCTTGTCATGGTGTTCAGCTCGTCATGCTGATCTTAATGGTGTCTTGTTTTTGAGATTTCGGGTGTCTCTCATCCCTTCGACTAGGAGTTGAAATCTCGGCAGAATTGTTTTTTATTTTATTATATTTTTATTTTTATTTTTATTTTTTATAAGGAATGAAATAAATAACTAGAATTTTACTAATCCTAACATGAGATGTAAACTCTAATTAATTAAACTATAATTCATATTAATAATTTTTAATTCTAATTATAATTCATGTAATAGTCACTAAGTAGAATTTATAGTTTTGTTAAATTTTAAATAACTCATAATTGTGCTAAAAGAAATTTACCCAAATTTAATTTCAATCAAAAAAATAACTTTAAATCATTTAAAGTTTCAAATAATTGAAACATCGAATTATAATAATTAAATTAAATTTTTAACAATTAGAAAATTTAGATAATTATAATGTTCAAATAATAATAACCTGCCCCTAAGATCTTCATGGGTCCGTTGCGCCCTTGCATGAGGCCCACGCGTCCTCCTACTGCCATGAGAAGAAGCATGAAGGCCCGTGGTCTCTCCACGCAACCCACCGCCCTGGGAAAGTGGGGGGAACCCTAAATAGGGTCAATCCCCAAGACGCGGCCATTTTCACCCTCCCTCTTGGAGTTTTAGCTCTGCAACTCCCAGCTTCTATGGTAGAAGCACTACAGCTTGTTGCACGTTTGAGCGTGGTGCTTCCAACATTATGGTGCGCGCTGGTCCCCATTTGACCTGGCCGTTGGGTGTTCGAGCTATGGATCCTAGCTAACGCCCGCCGCCTTCCCTCGGAAGCTTGTTGCGAGTTAATGTAGAAATACAAACACCAGCTGTCCATTCGTCTGGTGTGTTTTTGAAGGGAAGAGGAGGTCCATTCCGTCAAAATTCCCATGGCTCAATAAGTTTGTAGCTTGCTATAAAATGCTTAGTGAGGGCCATGTAAATGGTAAGGAGATGGGTGTTATGAGCTCTCTTCTTGAGCATGAGTGAAAAGTTTTCGTGTGGCCGCCTCTTGGGCTTTCGCTTCGATATATATTAAGATCGCCCAGTTGGGAATTTACTAGCATGATTTTCAGAAAACATTGAGCTCGAGCAGGCTAAAAATGGTTGCTCGGTACGCTCAGAAGCTCGCCCGTAAACTCATTACAAGCCATTTCGGTGACATTGTCAGGAAAGTATGCAGCTGCCTTGTTCACAAGGAACTCTCACTGTACCAGAAATCGCTCGATTCACCGAGCTGACGCCTGCACAGTTGAAGAATTGCCAAGAAGAAGGCATAGGGCAGGCAGCAGCTAGGAGTTTTACATAGTATG
Source organism: Larix kaempferi (assembly GCA_027924585.1). Lineage (NCBI taxonomy): Eukaryota > Viridiplantae > Streptophyta > Pinopsida > Pinales > Pinaceae > Larix > Larix kaempferi. The sequence continues at coordinate 12,358,187 of BSBM01000087.1, forward strand.
TGGCCTTTATTGATAGCATTCTTCATCAGATGAGGTTTCCCAAATTTTTAACCCTAGTGCGAGAACACCTCGGCGAGGAGTCTGAATCACTTTGAGGGATTGTTGGAGCATGGAAGACTCACTTTGAGCAAATTGTACAATGTGCAGTAGCGCAATCTGGAAAAGGGGAGGTTGACGTATGGCGGGGGGCTCTTAAAGAAACTTTTGCTGGACTTGTTCATTCATGCTACATAGAACGTTGCCCTGTTGCTGAGCCCTTACTTCCACCTAGGAGTTCATTAGAAGCACCAAAGAAAGGTGCTTGTGGTTCTTCGCGTAATCGGGCAGCAATAGGTACTGCAGAGCAAGAGACAGAGGAGCGACGAATAATTGCTGCTGCAGCACCCTTGGAAGGTGAAAGGTTCCTTCTTCCTTCATCTCTTGGGCTTGGCGTTTGAATTGTAGTAAAGTGCGGACGAATAAAGGAAGGCGTTGTTCTTATGTGAGCTTGGCGTTTGGAATTTGATGATGGCTAGGGGAGCTAGAGGACAATCCTCAGGGCCCAAAACAATTTCGTTTTTTTTTTTATTGCAGAGAAGTCTCAAGCTCTGACTCCATGGAGGAACTGCTCCAAAGGACCTATAGTCATTCCTGTTGGGTTCCCTTTTAAAAAGGTATGAATTTTTATATGATTGGGAAAACACATTTACCTCCTTGTTTGCAGTAGGATCTATGGTTCTGTATTTGAAAACTGGAATTTGTATGTGGATAGAAACCTTTGCAGGTTTTGAGGACACTCAGCGCTTACTGTTTTTATGTTTCCCCGAATCACATATGTATGAAAAAAAGGATATTACTACACATGAGACACTGCTTAGTTCTGTTTTATTTTTCTTTTAATAAAACTCAGTACCACGTGGATGAGGCGGCGGCCAAGAATCTCAAGGAGATTTGTTTGAATATATAGTGTTGTCGGATATTTAAATTCGAAGTTGTTTCAGGATTTTGATGTCCACACAGTGTAGTTTATGTAAGATTTGCTGTTTGGTCAGTGGAACACCAGCATCCTGGTGGGTTTTTCATTTCGATAAAGAACATTGCATTCTTCCGGAATGTGTGCAAAAAGTTGCAACTTCAGGGCTGGACGTTTTTTCCCACAACTTTGAGACTGTAGAAGAGCTTCAATGCGTAGTGCGAGACCATTGGGCCAATTTCAATCAATCAATTGAAGTGTTGAAAATGGCAAAAATTTATGCTCCTCCTGGTGTCCTAACAAAAACATCAGTAATGCTAGGTTGTGGGGAAACCCCAGCTCAAGTAATTGAGACAATGAAGAAGGTTAGAGAAGCAGGTGTTGATGTAATAACGTTTGGCCAATACATGCGCCCCACAAAGAGGCATAGAGGCACATGGCCGTATCAGAGTATGTAACACCAGAGGCCTTTGAAAAGCACCAAAAGCTGGGTATGGAAATGGTAAGCCTCCAATTTATTCTTGGTTTTTGTTGAAAGTTTATGTTTGTAATTGAGAATTTGCTTAATATTGCACATTGCTTCTTATAGACGTGAGCAGGCTTTCAATGCTTTAAGATTATTTCAGGCTCTCATCAATTGGATCATAATGAATACATTGTTTTGATTTGGATGTGGGTACACACTAACATAGTTAGAACATTTGGGGCTTTATAAATGTCTGCTATATTTGTTTACCATGAAGACCAACATACTTGAATTTACTAGGACACTAATTAATTTTTTTTTTGGAGCTGATCAAACCATTGATCACAGCTGTATATCCTGGACTTTATTTAAAATTCCATAAATTTTATTAACTATCAGGAAGAGATGATAGTTTTGGATTTTATCCTTTGGGTATATATAACAAGTCCTAGTTCACATTTAATAGAATAGGTAACACAGAGATTATACTCTATTAGACATGGAACAACATGAGAATAATTTTAGTTTATCACTTAGAAACTGGGAATGGTAGGGGAATTCTGTATTTGATAACATATATAATTGTATTGACTGAGTTCGCATAAGTACACTCTATAGCTTGGATATCAATATGGAATTTGTAAGAAGGTCATAATTTAAATAATAAACTAAAATATGTAACCCTAGAAATTTGCATATGTTTGGTATATTAGCGTAGAAATTCCATTGTTTGGAGATCCTCATTTTTTTTTTTTCGTTTTGATAATATATATATATATATCTGTTTTATTTACTTTGGCCAAATCATACTAGTCTTTTGGGTGTGCAGCAAAAGAATGAAAATATAATTATAGGTATATATATTCTTTCATTTTCTAATGTTATTCCCATTGTCCTTTTGCAGGTGTACCTTGGAAGCTTACTATGGCTGGAGGTCAAGTAGGTAAACTATCAAGTAGATTTTCTAGGTGAAGCATGAATAGGCCTGTAGGTTCAAGAGTCTGAACAAAGGCTCTGATACCATCTGTAGTGCTCTGGTTTTTACAGCAGAGCACCAAGTAAAATTTCTTAGTTAATTTTCTATGTATTAAACTTAAATCAGGTGTATGGGAGTAAATTTCTGAAAATTACTATGCTTCTAAATGATATTTAGTGTACTGTCTTATCTTTGTCAACCAAACATTCGTATTTTAAAATAAGCTAACATATCAATATTTCCTTTTCAACAATTTGTTCTAGCATAAGAATATGTTTGGCAGTAGTAAATCAGTAAATAGCAAGCCATATGCATGTTTAGAGTACGTTTTAGCATAATAATCAAGTAACGTAAATAACAAGAAAATTACCTGATGCTGATGCTAGTACCTGATGCTGATGCTAGTAGACCATAGGTTGTAGTAGGTTTTAGATTCTCTTAGTCAGCCAAGATGAAGTGTCCACCCTACCGACCAGCTATTATCTTACTGGCCCTTGGAAATCAAAGGATTTCCAAGCCCCTGAGCCCACAATCTGATAATCCCGAGAGCAGTCTTCACTTAGGTTCTCCAAACTTTTCTGTTCTCAAAACTTCTTTCTGTTCCAAAACCTCCCCTTTACTCCAAGCTCTCCCCCTCTATATACTTTCTCTTCCTCGAGAAGACCTTGGGCTTACTCCACAGCCCCAAACTCCCCCTCTCGAGCCCCTCAAACATTTACTCCTTTCACTAGTTCATTCATACACGTTTCTTTATAAAAATGTATAATTAATTACTCTCATGGAAAATTTATTTGGTTTTGGATTGACGGTCGTAAGTATTTATTACGGTGGGAATTATCACCCAAAGGTTATCCATTCGGGACAAGGTTTATTAATTACAAGTCTATTCACCAAACCTTGTATTTATTGTTATTAATGTAATTAATAAAATATTATATAAATAGTTGACCCCTTTCAACTTGGACATGGCGTGTCTTAAGGGTCTACTTCATCCGTCGAGATCACTTATCTTGAGATTTAAATTCTACGATTCATATTGAATAATTAAATAGTAATAAACCATTTTCCATCACATCACGTTCATTCCAAAAGTTGTTATCCTATTATGTCTAACTTAGAAATGTAAAATAATCACATTCTAATCATTCATTAATCAATATTTAAATTTTACCTATTTTGCAATTGTTATGACATGGGTAGTAATATTATTAAAATAAATTTTAAGTAATAATATTAATTAAATCCCCATAAGGTAATTATAATGGTGAATTTAATAAAGATGTCTTTTACATCATTTGTTTATCACATGAGTACCCTAACATCTACATAGTATCATCGTTCTTCTAAACAAAGCACCCTTAAGTGCTTAAACAACCTTACTAATTAATTAGATAGTACCATTACCTTATTTACAACAATTCTGAGACGACAATGTTAACTGATGACACTTGTCTCAATTGTATATCACAATGTTTACCAATGAGTAATACATAGCTTAATTGAATTGTTTTACACATCTTAAATAACTTTATATTCATTATCTGAATTCGGTCAATGCATGATTAACCTAATTACTTATGACAACTTATACATTTATTCAATATGTTAAGTGTTTGTATATCGATACTAGTGTACATGTGCAAGGTGTGCATGCGTGGCCAGCGTATGCACAGATCATAAATGTACTATAGACAAACCCCATCCCTCCTATGCATACCTGCTAACTAATAGTAGTATTTACCCCCATGTAGAAGAACAAACATAATATAAATAGTACAATTACTTCAACATTCTCAGTTATTTAATAGTTAATTCTTTACGATTTCACATCATTATCTTTATCTTTACATTAGTTTAATCAATCATGTACAAGGAAGGGTACCTGCTACCACGAACTCGGAATCAAGGAATACTAAACCCTCAACAGTACTAACTAACACATCCTCCCATCATAACCTACGTCCAGCATCCTCCCTATCCTTCCTCTGCTAATACAAAAGTGGATGTCGGACTCACCGATCTGACCACATAGAACTTGAGAGCGATAGCATCGGCTGAACAGCGGACCTATCCTCCCCTAGCAGGCATCTGACCATTGTCATCACAACAACATGGGGAGCGTGTCTCAACACGGCCCTCCCACGACCTCGGGTCTCATGGAAACATAGGGTGGGAAACACATCCATCCCTCTCAACATACTAGGCCTACGCCCTTATCAACTCATACTTTGTTGCTATCAGGATTATCAGTTTGTGTTATCGTATCATCATTTTGGCTGCTAAGGTTTACTGTATGAACATGTTTTTCATTTCCAATATATATCAGATCAAGTAACTGGCTATCCCATAGCCCTTGTGTCCTGTAGGTTAGTATTTTGCAAAATACAAATTTATAGAAAGCCTTTTCCATTGATCGCCAATTGATCCATGTTATCAAAAATCATTTTATTTCATATAACCTTTTTAGCTCATCATAGATGCATATGACATATAACACTTCAATAATTCATATAGGAAGATGGTATCCACGTAACGAATCATATATTTCACATTTCATTAATGAAAACATATAAACATATACTGTAATCATAAAATAAAGAAATCATATGATAATCATGACATCATAACTGCATAACATAGTAACATCATAATCATGGTGAAATCATAAAACAAAGTAACATCATATAATGAGGTCCATCATATCGTAACATAGTTTACTCAGTCGAGCTGAGTTCAACAGAATATATAAGCAAATAAAGTATGGTGTGTCTAACTGATAAATATGCCTAATCAAAAATATGGGCGTTACATGCACTCACAAATAGCCTCCCTATTCGAATCTCTCAGTGATCACCTGATGCACATGAGGAAATATTCTGCAGAAATATTGTGTAAGAGATGCCTGCTCAATTCGAATTTGCCTTTTGTAGGCTTCCTAGGCCATTTCAGTTGTTACTCGGGTCATTAAATGAGCTGTCTACTCACTCCCTCCACCTAGGAGATAATTCCTCATTTTTAGCGGTAGTTGTCCGATAACCAACAGCTAGTGGTGTGATGCAATTGCTGCCATCTATCCCATACCTTCCAACAACTTCTATTCCTCCTAGTGGGTTAGTGAACACTCATTTAATAGTCCCCTTGGGTGTTTGTCTCCTAATTATTTTATTTAAAAAATAATAATCAGTAATTACATTCATCCTTGATCAAAACTGATCATAATTACAAAACTTTGTAATTAAATTTAACATAAAGTATTTTGCAAATAAAATAATAATTTCTGAAATTTGGGTAGGTGACATACACCCCCCCTTAAGTCTCAACATCGTCCTCGATGTTGACTAATCACTCCTTAAGTGTTCCTGAAACAGAGTTGGGTATGCTTCCTACATACTACTCTCCAACTCCCAGGTTGCCTCTTTTGGGCTAAGGTGCTTACACTGCACCTTCACTTGCCCAATGGTGCGATTCCGGAGAATAGTTTCCCTCCTTCCGAGGATATAGTTTGGTTCCACCAGAAAATCTCCGTCTTGTCCCACCTGTACATCATTCCATTTTACAGCATGAGTAGCATCGTGTAAATACTTCTTTTAAAACGATATATGAAAAACATTATGTATTTTTAAGTTAGGTGGCAAAGCCAGTTGGTATGCCACTACTCCAACCTTAGACAATATTTCAAAAGGACCACAATACCTAGGTGCCAACTTGGCACAAATTCCCAATTTCAATGACCTCTTTTTCAGTCTTACCTTGAGGAATACATGTTCACCAATCTGGAACTCTTTATGTGCTCTTTTTAAATCTGCTTCACTCTTTTGCCTATCTTGGGCAACTTTTAAATGTCCTTGTACCTGTTTCACAATTAGTTCTAACTCCTGCAATAATTCAGGTCCTAAAACAACTCTATTTACTAGATCATTCCACGAAATAGGTGTATCACATTTCCTACCATAAAGAATTCCAAAAGGACTAAGTCTGGCCGATGCATGATAATGATTATTATAAGCAAATTATGCTAAGTGCAAGTAGTCTTTCCACTTACCAGGCTGATCTTTAACATATATTCTTAATAAATCTTCTAAAACTTGATTTACCCTTTCTATCTGTCCATCCATTTGTGGATGAAATGCTATACTAAAATTTAAGGTTGTATTCAACCCCTTAAATAGTGACCTCCAAAAGTTTCTTGTAAACTTAGAGTCACGATCTGAAATTATTACTTTCGGTATTCCATGTAGTCAAAAAACCTGCTTCATAAAAATTTCTGCAATGTCTGAAACTTTATGAGTAGTCTTCACAGGTATAAAATGTGCTTCTTTGTTGAGTTTGTCCACTACCACCATGATAGAATCATGTTGTTTCTGATTTTTAGGTAATCCAGTAATAAAGTCTATGCTGATCACTTCCCATTTCCAACTTGGTATCGGTAACGGTTGCAACAATCCAGCAGGATGTTGGTGTTCGACCTTCACTTTTTGACAATCCAAACATTTAGCTATGTACTCTGCTACTTCATCCTTCATTCTGGGCCAATAGTATTCTTTTCTTAACATAGTAATGGTCTTTTGATAACCTGGATGACCAGAATAATGACTTTTATGCATCTCATCTAATATCAAAAATTTTATTTCTGGCATGTTTGGTACATACAATCTGTTTTATACAGTAATAACCCATTTTCCTTCATGCTGTAATCTGCCATAAAATTTTCAGAACTATTGTTTGCTGTCTTTTCCTTCATTTTTCTGTATTCTTCATTTGTTTCACTCTTTTCAAGAATCTGATTTTCCAAATCAATTGAATAAGTGTTGATGGATGAAATAAAATTTAGTTTTTCCTTACGACTCAAGGCATCTGCAACCTTGTTCTCCTTCCCCTTAATATGCTGAATTTCAAAATCATACTCACTTAAGAAAGCCAACCATCTAGCTTGTCTAGCGTTCAGGTTTGTCTGATCTAATAAATATTTCAGACCCATGTTATCTGTCAATAACATGAATTTTCTTACAATAAGGTGGTGACACCACATTTTTAAGGCATGAATTACTAGCAATAACTCTAAATCATAGCTAGAGTAGTTCTTTTCATGTACTTTCAACTTTCTAGATTCATTTGCCACCGCATGCCCTTCCTGTGTCAGGGATCCACTGAGTCTGTCATTGCATGCGTCTGTACAAACTACAAAATCCTTGTTAGGGTATGCTATCCTCAAGATAGGTGCTGTAGTCAATAATTCCTTTAATTTCTTGAAACTGTCAGAACATTTCTGATCCCAAACAAATTTCTTCCCCTTCTTCTACAAAGAATTTATGGGGTTGGCAATCTTTGAATTTTTTTTTATAAATTTTCTGTAATATCCAGTAATGCCCATAAATGATCTTACATCCGACACATCCTTAGGAACCGACCAGTCATTAATGGCCCTTATCTTGTCGGGGTCAACCGAGATTCCTTCTTTCAAAATTATGTGTCCTAGATACTGAATTTTGTCTTTGTGAAAGTCCCACTTACTAAACTTAGCGTATAGTTGATGATCTCTCAGAACTTGTAAGATAATCCGTAAATGTTCATCGTGCTCTTCTTTACTTTTTGATACACTAAAATGTCGTCTATAAACACAACAACAAACTTGTCTAAGTATTTGTGCAGAATATTATTCATCAAACACATAAATACAGCCGGCGCATTAGTCAAGCCAAATGGCATAACTACGAACTCGTAATGTCCATACCGAGTTCTGAAAGCTATCTTGAAAATATGTTCATCCTTAACCCATACTTGATGATATCCTTATCTTAGATCAATCTTTGAAAATATCATTGCTCCATGCAGCTGATCAAATAGATCGTCGATGTGGGGCAATGGATACCGATTCTTGATCGTCATCTTATTAAGCTAGTGATAATCTATGCACAGTATTAAGGTTCCATATTTCTTCTTAACAAAGATGACATGTGCTCCCCAAGGAGACACACTGGGTCTAATATACTTCTTATCAATAAGCTCCTTCAATTGTGATTTTAATTCGCTTACTTCTAGTATGTTCATTCTGTATGGAGCTTTTGAATTTGGTACTGCTCTTGGTATTAATTCGATGGTAAAATCTAAATCTTTTTTAGGAGGTAATCCTGGAATCTCCTCAGGAAATACATCCTTAAAATCCTTTAGGACAGGTATGTCCTCTAACTTCTGTTTGTCCTCTTTACCCATAACCTCATCATTTACTACGTTTACTGCAAACAACTGGCATCCCTTCCTAACTTCCCTCTTAACTTGCATGGCTGAAATTTGTCTAAGGGTTACCTTCCTTGGGATGCCTTTTATTTCTACAGTTTTCCCTTCTTCATTTAAACATGTAAAACTTTTTTTGTAACAGTCTAGAATGACATGATGGGCTTCTAACGAGTCCATCCCAACTATAATATCATAAGATCCTAAAGGTAGAATATTCAACTTGATTTGTGTTTGTAAATGATTCATGGATAAAGTACAACTTTCTATAAAATCTGATACTTTTCTCTTTGTTCCAGTTGCTAGCCTAACTAGCCAAGATTTACTAAACTTTTCTATTTTCAAGTTTAGACTTTCCACAATACCTGGTGATATATAACTTAAGCTAGCACCTAGGTCAATTAAAACAATAACAGGTTGATTTTGTATCATACCTTCAATCTCTACCATAGAGATTTAATGATCTGCTTACCTATTGTCTAGTGCTGCATTAATTTTGGGCATTTCTCTCGCCACATCTCCAACAGTAGGTTCAGTTTGAATAGAGTTGCTGTTGTTAGTATTTCGCTTCCTCAAGGGACCTTCTGATGTGTAATGAGGACCTTGGCATTTAAAACATTTGATAGGTTCCTTTGGCTCATTGGTTCTGGTATTATTAAGTGCATTTCTGGGTGCTGTAGAATTCTGCTGTGAATTATTTCTGGAATTGTTCCCTTGATAATTCCGATTCTGAAAATTCTTCCTTTGGAATCCGGAATTTCCACTGAATCGGAAATTTTTCTTTTTCTGCTCAAAATTGCTAGGCTTATGATTTTTCCAGTTTGACATTCCTTCTCTTTTTCGATTTGTGTCATAATAGAAAACTGCCTTTCTCATAGCCTCTTCGAAGGTTTTAGGACTATCATACTCGATTATGTCCTTAATGTTGAGAGGTAAACAACTCAAGTATCTTTGAATTTTTGGTTTTTCTTCTATGAGGTATGGCACATATCTCAGTAAGTTCAAAAATTTACTGTCCATTTCCTTCATGTTCATACCTCCCAACTTCAAATCGTAGAACTCTTTGGATTTTTCTTCATAGTATTGTTCAGATAAATACTTCTTTTTAAAATATCATTTAAAAGCACTCCAGCTTACATCTTTATCTTTGATGCCCTTTACTCTTTTGATGTCCTACCACCAAATACCCGCTTTTCTGGTCAACTTATATATAGCCATTTTTGCTTTCAAGAACTCTGAATAGTTATAGATCTGGAAGTATTTCTTCATACCGCACAACCAAGCTTCAGCTGTCTCGCCTTTCTTAGTTTCTCCATTGAAAGTTGGAGGTCTAATCTTTTTGAACTCTCTGGAAATCTGCTCATACTCCTTATGATTTTTCCTTCTGGGTTTGGAATCTCCTTCACTGTTATCACTCGTGTAGTTATGTTTCCTTTTGCATACTTAAATAGCATCTCCTGATGAGGTTGAGCTGTCTTTCACCTCACTGGTTTTCATGTTCTAATTTTTATTAGCATGAGGCAGATCCTCAAGTTTGGAGATATCTTCATTATCTCTTTCCTGCTCCTCAGTCGGGCATTGTTTGAACAGTGCTTGATTGAATTGTTCTTGTGCTTGCAGAATTCTTTCATTGTCTTGTTTCATAGATCTAATTTCTGCCTTTAATTCATGAAAAGCACATAACAATTCTGATGAACTATTATTTAGTTCACCATGACCTTCTTCTAGATAGTGTTGTCCCAAACTGTGGCTGTTTGGCTGAAATTTGTCATCTATATGATTAGCTGAATTCTCCATACCTGTAGCTTAAAAATAATTTCTAGATAACATCATAATTAAAATTCAAATTAGTAAAGTTTTCTGGTGTATAAAATTTTCTGCTGCGTGTTATTGGACCTCTTTCAGGCCTACAGTTCGAATCTGGCTCTGATACCACATATAACATCCCGAATTTTCATAAAAATTTAAAACTTTTTAAAAATAACATTAAATACGATAATTATAATTCCGGAAATAATAATTGTTGATTACGACAGCATTAATTGGAAATATTAGTAATACTAAACATAATTTAATTTTTATGTAGCAGCATTATGACAGTGACAGATTTAACACATGATTAATAAACATGATTATGCTGACAAAAGAGCTAATAGGTCGGAAATATGACGTGACATTTTTTTTTTTTACAATGATATTGACTATTTGACTTTTGATAAATAAGGGTGTCCTACGAGGTACCCTGGAGCTTACCTAGCGGCAACACTAAATCAATTTGAATGTTCTATGTGTAGACGACAGGTAAGAAGTTCAATGACTATATAGTTTTACAATACGTGTATAATTCAATTCGACTTCGGATAATAAATGTTGTGCATTCCTTTTGCGAAGACAAAGTAACTTTAGGTATGATGGTTTAGTACTATTCCTAGTTTTCTTGACACTGTCTTACCTTTTTATAATGTTGAAATAATGACGTCTAGAAGGTATACATGATGTTTACAGTTGTTGTCGTAAGGCGATAACGTTGTTCTAGCTGGCTTTGGTTATCATCTTAAAAAATTAATACTTATATAGTATTACTGTCGTGATTGTATCGCTAGGCAACAAAAGCACTAGTAATGAGGAATTAGGGTATAAGTACATAGTATTAGCATGGTTTAAGTGCTATTATCCAAACCTTTGGTTTATTTGAAATTTAAAGAAATGTAACTCTTATCTCTCATATAAATAGAAAATGAGAAATATTATTATTATCTTAACAATGTACCCCTTATGTATTACTATCGTAAGCAATAACTTAACTTTCTAAAACTATTCGCAATATGTATAAACGTTCACAATATTAAGCTCACATGAAAATGGAGCTTTAAGATGTGATTATATAAAGTATTAATATCCAAAAATAATATGTTGAAATTACAACCATAACTTAGAACTAACAACTACTATGCAAAAATCACGATAATATTTTTAAATTTGTCATTATTATTTTGGAACTATATCGTTTGAATGGATGGCACTGACATGAATTTATGTTGACAGGGTGGCAAGTTGATGGTTCATTAAATGGCTTAATCCTCGAGCTTTCGAGGAGATCGTACCTTGATCCTGCATTAAAATCTCGGTTCACAACTCATCATGATAGGGATTGTTACCCATCCACGTAATGTAACATCGATGCATTAGCAACTACGTCAACCACTGTGTAATGGTTTCTATAGTGATCTCCTTCGAGCTGTTTGTTGATCGATCCTCCATGTGCCAAAGTGGCATTGCCATGCTTGTACCAAAGGATGGGGCATTAATTGCAGAAGTCATTTGTCCCAATGCCATCTTGCTAGCACTATTATGATCGTTGATAGTGATGAATGTGGATCGTTAGATGCAACCCTAACCTTTGCCGTCATTTTGGTTTATGAGATTTGGATGTCGTTCAAAGTTCTATTATTTCGGTCTATTGGTCGACAGGCTACTGAATTCTAGGGTTAGAAAGCTTTATAAATGGTTTTGATCTCGCGACCTGTAGGTTAAGCTTGAAGGTTGCAGGTCTCTTCTTGTTGTAATGGCGTTGTATTAAAATATTGAGTCTATGGTTCGAGTGGTTATCGAGTTGATAGTTTTCAAGCTTCTTTCTTTGAGATTTTTAAATGGAAGATATCTTTCTGCACCCAAAATCTAAATGGTAGTCTTTTCTCATGCGGAGCAAGGAATTCGTCATGTGTAGGTGTATGAACAAAGCTTGGCCTGCAGCTATAAAGGTAAATTATTTCCCAACCCAGTGTTCATAGTAACGTTTGATTTATAGTTTTTAATAATATGATGATGTTTAACGTTTGGGAGTTTGTTTGGAAGGCACCAGTTTCGAAAGGGGAACATGAACTAGGGTTTGTAAAGCGATGGCCATGCTCCATTCCTGGTAATCTCCGGGTCTTCCAAACCATCATAGGTGCTCCATCAGTCTTGAATGATGTGGTCATTCCAACATTGTAAACCAGTCTCGCTAAGTTTCGGCGTTGTCTGTTTGTTGACCTTTTAATAAGATTCTTATGTTGGAGTTGAACTCTACAGCGAAAGATCTTCATCTATTTTCTCTGCATTTATTTTGATGTTTAGTTGGAAAAGTAAACTCGTGTTTGAGAGTTCAGAGATGAAGGGAATAAAACCCCGTGCGATTTCGTTTGGAAACTTATTGTAAATTTTTGTTGCTGGGAATTGTTGATTCCTCTTTCTTGAATATGGAACTTGTAATGGTTGAATATGTTTGAACATCCCACCTATTGATATGTGTTATTATGGAAAAGTAATGGAGCCGAGGCTCTTCTAACTTGTGGATAAAACTCTGCTTCTTGGAAATGATAAAATGGTGTTTCTATCTGGTGTTATTCGATTTGGTTTCTATGTAATAATTGGTGTGTGTCGCACTTGTTAATGAATGCGAGAACTGTAGTGGAGGTCTGAGTATTCGTGGCGATAATAGTGTAGGTTTTGTTTTTGATATGTAAAGAAAAGTAACAGGCTATGCCCCAAACTGAAGATTCTCGTTGTTTGCAAGCAATGTGTCATACTGAAACTAATGAGCATGAAATGTAAGTTGGGTCTGTGTTATACATTTGAAAACTGTAGGTTTCTATTGTGACTTTCGGACTAGGTCAGAGTATAAATGTTTGTTGTAGATGATAACTTTGTAATGTATATGACGAATGGTTTTATTTCGTTTGTAATGGAAGAACAGGGTCATACCCTAGTTCGAATTCTCATCTTTGAAAAATAGATAAGTGTTTGAATATGAACTTCTAAAAGGTCTTTGAAGCCAAAAACTAGGATTTCGATTTGTAGCTTGTATTAATTGCTTTTGTTCAAATATGCAAAAACGATGGTAAAGGAAAATAAAATTCTATCTAGGGTTGAAATGAAACTAAGTTTTTGAATCGACACTTATAGTTTATAATATCTAAATAAATAGAATGAATGATGGAAAAAATGTTTTCATTATCTGATAGTGTTAAATAATTAAAAACAATGGTTATAGCAAGAAATGAAAACAATGTGTGTATGTGAAATGTGGAGACTATGAATTGCAGCTCTGTCCATAATCTATTTCTTTATTTACTTACAGCAACACTATTTATAATGCAAATGTAATATAATATATGGAAAATTGGATTATATTTATTTCTTATGAACATAATAATAATAAGGGAAATACAATGTAACTGTACACTAATTAAACAATGTTTGTTTTTCATGAAACAAAGGAAACATTCTATAATATATATTGGATATTATACACAACTTTCTACTATTATTAACTATAGGGCAGAATCTAATAAACATATAAATTACGATATTTATCTATCGAATCATGTGGCAATTTGCCCATCTTCTCATCTCTACATAATTCACGCATCTACACTAGAGTACGATGCATAAAACAACATATGGAAAAATGTAGATATTGGTTTATCTATTCAAATCATAATTGAAACTTTAAGATGCAGACTTTCAAACAAAATCAGAACACATTTCTTCTTCAAAACAGAGCTTAATCATTTTACTTAAACATATCTAATAACTGAAATAAAGTAGAAACTGTAAAACCTAGATAAAATCTGTAGGGGACAAACAACCCAAGAAGATTGTTCCACCCAACCAATTCCTGAAGACAGTCAAGTACTTGCCTTAGGACCCCCGAGCCTATTCACTGAACCACCAGGAGGAAGAAACTTAGGAAAATTAGGATCTCTTATTGCAGTAACAAATAACTTCTGAATCTTCAAGAACTAGCAGTCCAAGGGACTTGCTCCAACACCTTTGGTTCTCCTTCACCAATAGTTTGCAGATTTATGATTGCACTCACAACTAGCCTCCCTATTCGAATCTCTCAGTGATCACCTGATGCACATGAGGAAATATTATGCAGAAATATTGTGTAAGAGCTACTTGCTCAATTTGAATTTGACTTTTGTAGGCTTCCTAGGCCTTTTTAGTTGTTACTGGGTCATTTAATGAGCTGCCTGCTCACTCCCTCCACCTGGGAGATAATGCCACACTTTTAGGGGTAGTTGTCCCATAACCAACAACTAGTGGTGTGATGAAATTGCTGCCATATGTCCCATACCTTCCAACAGCTTCCATTCCTCCTAGTGGGTCAGTGAACACTCATTTAACAGTCCCCTTGGGTGTTTGTCTCCTAATTAATTTATTTAAATAATAATAATCAGTAATTACATTCATCCTTGATCAAAACTGATCATAATTACAAAACTTTGTAATTAAATTTAACATAAAGTATTTTGCAAATCAAATAATAATTTCTAAAATTTCGGTAGGTGACATTGGAGAAACTCGAGAGTTTACATCATGCATGGTGCTTGAGCTAGGTTTTCAACAATATCGTAATTTTGGGCTGCTCACGTGTTAGGATTAAACGTCGCCTTTCAGAGGGTTCCCTTGGGTGGGCATAGCACTATGTCTGTGACAAGTCTTTCAATGTGAAGATGACCATTGGGGGGAGCGATGATAGTAGGATCTTCAAGAGGGCTCTTGCCATATGCTATCTCCAGCTTGTTTGAACTTGTGGGGGTATTGTATGTCCTTGCTCGAGAGGATATATGGATCTCTTCGTTACTCATCATCAAAACATCGCAGTTTGTGGACGTTTATCCACGGGGTGGATTGTTCGGGTTGTACCCTTGAGAGGTATCGTGAGTACCCATCTGTTGCTGTTGATGGGGGAAAGGATCAGTTAACACTGCTGGGCCGGAGGATCCTTTAACAAATTTATTGACTTCATCCTTGTAATCACTGTCTATTGTGTAGTGATCTTCCTGACAAATAAGGCAAGGAAACTTTGCTTTCTGACATGGTTTGGGATCGTTGTTCGTTGGTTGCAGCTTGGGGTTCTCCTATTGGTTAGAAGTTTTCTTGGATTTTCCTCGGTTATTCTTCTTCTTTCCCCCAGATTTTTCTGATGTGGATTGAAACACATTCACCTCGAAGGAAGGCATAGGAGAAGTGGAAGCTTTGGGTGCATCCTAGGATGGAGACGGGGCAGTAGTAGCTTGTTTCCCACTCGGTTTGGTGGCAGGCTGAGACTTAACTAAACCGATGATGCCGTGAAAGGGGGGTTCAGTGGCGGGTTTTGTTGGATCAATAGTGGTGCAGGAGGCATGGGGGATAAGCTTGTATAAAGTTTCGGATTGGGTATATATCAAATCCATATAGTGAGAGCGGGAAATCACTTGTTCCTCCGTGACGGGTCCGCCCATTGAAATATCCCTGGCGATGGGAGGGAGAAATGACTTAGTGAACCAATCAGTGAGTAACTACTTTGGAATGGGTGCATTAATTAACTTGCGACATCGATGCCACTCATGAATATGATCCGAGATATGTGTAGATGTGGTTTGACGTAATGAGGTCAACAGGTCTATTCCAGTCTTATATCAGATGGGGAGCTGGAAATGTGTCAAAAACTGCATGGCCAAGGTATTGAAATCGTGAATGTAGCATTGTGGCAGCTCGATGTACCATTTTCTGCCATACCAGTAAGTGTATGCTAGAAGAGCTGTAACTTAATGGATTCATCCATCAATGAGTTTGAAGAACACCAAAGATGGAAGGTCATTATGTGGTTCTTGGGGTCTTCCCTGGGTTTGGAGTCAAACTTGGCAATGTCTGATGGAAGTTTGGTCAGGATGGGTGTCCAATGTGGTTCATGCTATATGGGATCATTAATAATCCTAGACAAATCGGGCAAGTATAGTGTGTCCAAGAAAGGAATTTGGCAATTGGGATGCGGGTATGAGTAGTACTTGGAAGGTGTAGAGATTCCCGTGGGACCCTGCACAGCATAGTGCTTCGTATTGTACCAATACATGTTTCCCACAGGATACTGTTGAAAGTTCTCATGATAGTAGACCATCTGGTTAACCAGTTGTGTGTTCGAAATCATGGGATTTATCATCTGATTTGAAATCACAGTAGTGGCCAGTTGTTGAACGTTCTGCTGAGTAGGCATGAGAGTTATAGTAACCTAGCATTGTTTTGTCCCATGAATGTTTCCTATTCCTTGTTGGGGAATAGTTCCATGGGATTGTTGTGTCCCAGGAATTTTTCCACCACCTTGATTGGGTGGAATATTGCCTATACCAGTGTTATGGGATGCCTAAAAGAATGGCATCCATGGAATGTTTGTTCTGGTTGGGATTCAAACATGAGGTTGTCCACTGCCAAGTGAATTATATGTGCCAAACTAAGCAGATGATGCTAATGGAGGGGGATGTTGAATGGTACTAGTGGGGGCGTTAGCAAGTGGTATTCCTCCAAATGATGTAGGTTGTGGGCCTTGCTGAGCCGATGGAAAGAATGGAGGTGTCTGTTGAGTAGCCCTACTTTGGATGGCACCAAGGGGTTGCCCTCGAGTAGATGGATTGGATGGTCCGGTTGGAGGAGGTTGGTTACTGGGACCAGTGTTCCCAAGTGATGGTTGTCCTCCTGCAAGTGGGTTTGATGGTCCGCCTGGAGGTGGTTGGTTATTGGGATCGGTGGTTCCAATGGATGGTTGTCCACCTCTAGAAATGGTGTAAATGGTGATTGAAGATGAACCTCCGGTCAGCATGGGTGATCCAACAGTATGGATGGATGTTCTTCCAGTGTTAATACTAGAAGGATGAGATGGTGTAGGTTGGCCAATTACACAAAAGGTGCAGAATTGTGAAGGAGATCATTCATGAGTTTCAGGTGGTGACGGTGAGAATATTGGATTATCCCTCATAAGGGGTGAATCCCCTGAAGGTACGCCGAACATGTTGTGTGAAAGTAAGTGTCGGGAATATAACCGAAGGGTATTAGGAGTCACATACATAGGGACCTTAATGTTAATTTTTTAGCATCAATTCAATATACTCTAGCATCTTTACTGAGAGAATAACATGTACAGCATATCAATCACAAGAAGCAAACACAAGAGACAATAGACACATAGAGTTTCCTTGGGGAAAACCATAAACGTGAAAAACCCCAATAAATTCCTCAGAGATAGATAGAGAAATGATACAAAACCCAAGAATAAGAGATAGTCTTCTAGCAGCAGCTTCTTCTCCTCCACTAGTGCGCCACTCTCCAATGAGTGTATAAGTGAGAAAGTGAATGATCAAATAGAGTGCCTCCCACACTCTATTTATACTTGACTTGACTTGCCTAATAACCTTTACTAGGTCGGCCTCAACTTAACCACATAACATAATGCTGACAGGGCTGACCCCTAATAGGGTGGTCTAATAACCCTTTAACCCACAAGACTTATACAAGGCCAACCCCATCAAGGTGGTCTAATAACCCATCAGGTATAAGTTACAACACTTACAATATAAATGACGACACTTCTGTATAGAGGAATAATAACATCTCTATAGGAATACAATATACATATATGAAATACATTCCGAAGTTACAAATACATCAACACTCCCTTTTAACTAGGAAGGTATTTCTTGACACAGATCTGCTAGCACAAGTCTTATTCTCTGGATCATCGTCATCGTCACTACTACTGCTATCTCAATCAATCTCAAATCTACTCATCATAGGAAGTTCTACAGAGCCAACCCTTTTTCATGCTGGATGTAGGCCCACCACTTGTAGTTCTTCATCATCACTAGCCATACTGTGGATCCCAGGACCTATTACATGCGTCAACAAAACCTAGCTTAGACTATAGGATCTTTTACATGTTGACTTGTCACAAAACCTTAAAAGAGTGTCTTGCATCTTGAAAGAACTCTAAAGAGCATCCCAGGATTGATTATGAGCTTACTAATCAACCTATTGGATCTCCAAGACTGATTATATGTGACCCCACACACCAAAAAACCTTTAAAGAGTGTCTTGCATCTTGCAAGTACTCTAAAGAGCATCCTAGGATTGATTACGAGCTTACTGCTCAACCTCTCGGATCTCTAGGGCTAATTGCATGTGGTTAGGAAAGGCTTTAAAGAGTGTATTGCATCCTGCAAGTACTCTAAAGAGCATCCCAGGACTGATTACGAGCTTACTGCTCAACCTCTCAGATCTATAGGGCTAATTACATGCCTCTAGTAGCAAAACCTCGAAAGAGAATCCCAAGACTTATTTATGAGCTTACTGCTCAACCTGTCCGGATCTCTATATTCCAGGATGTTACGAGCACACCGCTCTACCTGTCCGGATATTGAGGATATTTTCTATGATACCTGCACAACCTGTCCACGACCATGACATATCAATCTGATACTCATCATACATCATCCTGATGTACATGATCATCCTGATCATCATCATAGCATCGTTCTGATGCATATCATCTAGAGCATCGTCCTGATACTCATCATCCATGATCATCCTGATCATCGTCCTTGCATTGTCCTAATGCATATCATCTGGAGCAACATCTTGAAGCTCGTCATCCATGATCATAGAATGCATCCACCTAATGCATACCAAGTATCCAACATGATGCATATACAAATACATAATCCAACTGATGCATATACAAATACATGATCCAACTGATCATACAAATCAGTAACTAGAGCATGGTCTTGGTGCTCATCACACAGCGCTTACATCCACAGCCATGGGAAGGAGCCTCCTCTCACCATGCTTGTAATGGCGTCTGCAAATGTGTCCCATCAGTTCTTCCTCAAAGTATCTTCAATCTGAAGAACACCAAGCCTCTCTTTGAAGTACTCAAACTTCATTTTGGCTAGTGGTATCGTCAACACATCTGCAACTTGCTCATCCGTTGCAACATACAGGAGCTTCACTACTCCTCTCTGCACCATATCCCTAATATAGTGATATTTGATCTCGTTGTGCTTTGACCTATCGTGGAACACCAGGTTATGAGACAGCTTCACACAACTCTGGTTGTCACAAAAGATACTAGTAGAATCCAACAGGAGATCAAATAACTCAGACAGTAGCGTCCTAAGACATACTACCTCACAACTAGCCAAACAAGTTGCAACATACTCTGCTTCGACTATGATCAGTGATACACAAGACTGCTTTCTGCTAAACCAAGAGATCACACCTGATCCCATACTGAAGCAGCACCCAGAAGTGCTCTTCCTATCTGCAGCACTGCCTGCCCAGTCTAAATCAACATAACCCTATAGGTTAAAATTTTGATTCGCATCATGCTTGAGCCCATAATCAATTGTACCTTTCAGGTACCTCCAAATATGCTTTACAGCAACTAGGTGAACACCTCTGGGATCCGTCAGGAACTAGCTCAATGTGTTCACCAAAAAGCAAATATTTGGTCTCGTGTTCGTCAGGTACATCAAGGACCCAATCATCTGACGATACACTGTGACATCAACCGACTCAAATGAAGCATCACACAGAAGCTTTAGGTTCAATGCCATAGGTGTGGCCATGACCTTGCAGTCCATCATCCCGAACCTATTCAGGATCTCTACTGCATACTTCCATTGTCCAAGGAAGATCCCATCTACACTCTGCCACACCTCCATGCCTAGGGAATAGTACATCATCCCCAAGTCCTTTATCTTGAACTCAGTAGCAATCTTCCTCTTCGTGTCAACAATCAATCCATACTCACCTGTCACAAACAGGTCATCCACATACAATAGTAGTATCACTCGATTTCCTTCCTCAACCTTGTAGTAAAGGTTGGAATCATCTTTACTCTTTGTAAAGCCCAAAATGGATAGAAAGCTGTCTATCCTCCCATACCAAGTCCTAGGAGCTTGCTTCAAGCCATATAAGGCTTTCTTCAATCTGCACACATATGAATCTCTGTCATGTATCTCAAAACCAAGTGGCTACTCCACATACACTTCCTCCTCGACTACACCATTCAAGAAAGCTGTCTTGACATCCATCTGGTGTATCTTCCATTTCATCACTGTAGCCAGAGAAAGTACTGATCTGATGCAAGTGACCTGGCTATAAGAGCAAAAGACTCTTCATAGTCTACTCCCTCTTTCTGGGAGAAGCCACGAGCTATAAACCTCGATTTATATTTCTCTATGCTATAATCTACAACATGCTTGATCTTATAGATCCACTTGGAAGTCACAATAGACTTCCCTTCAGGACTTGGGACCGCATCCCAAACACAATTCTTCATGATCGACTAGTATTCCTCGATCATGGCATTCCTCCATTACTGTATCTCGAATCCTGGGAACTTTAGATTCTTCAATGGATAGCTTTGTTGTTGGAACAAATGTTGTAGTCCTTCTTTTGCAGGTGATGGTATACAATCTTTCCTTCAAGACAAGTTAAATTGCACGATTAGAAACATCTCATAGTTTTCAGAACAAATTCTCACTCATAAAGAAATATTTCATACTGTAATGCAATTATTTTTATCCAATACAACATTTATCCATCTCCAATTTATGTTCTTCCCTTCAAATAGCTGGGTCAAGGAATCAAAGCATCTTCTTAGGTGTCCTTAGGGAATACACATGGAGTGTGAGATAGTCTTTAATAGAATCAACAATGATTCTCTTGGTTGTGACCTTAGTCTCATCTCCCTCTCGAACTGGAACCTCTTCACTTGTGAAAGTGTCCAACTCATTCTCTTCTAGGATTAACCCAATCCTATACTTCCATGCTCGGAAGTTATCATCCCCTTCAAGCATATCATCAAGCTTGGTGTGGTGAGACATCTTAAGAAGTACTTCAAATGGAAATAGAGAAGTTATTAGGTCTCACTACTTGATTTACTGAAAACTGGATCTGGAGCTAGGTTAGGGTTTGTAGGAGAAACCCTAAAAATTCAAACTTTTAATTTCAAACTTCTAAAAGTATAGAAAGATGCCCCTTTATGAGCTGATCAATATGGTATACTCGAAATTTGAAAACTGCAAAGTTTCACCCCTCAAATTTGCCTTTCAAACTTCCAGATTCACTAGGGAGGACCCTAAATTAGGGTTTGATTTTCCCAAAGTTTCACCCATCCAAAACGTTTGAGCTTGGTATATAAACTTCTATTTTTCAGAGGAGCTTCCAGCCATGGTCTCAGATTTCAGAAATGCCAACTTTTGCAGAAACACTAATTTTCGGCTTCACTAGAGAGGACCCCAAAGTAGGGTTTGATTTTACCGAAGCTTCACCCAACCAAAAAGTTAGATCCAAAGCTTTAGAATTTGATTTTGCTGAGGAGCATCCAGCCATGGTCTTAGATTTTTGAAACTCCACTTTTTGTGGAAACCCTATTTTAGGTCAAAATTTGAAAATGCTCATAATTGAATTATGTTTCTACAGAAAGATGCGCCTTGCCGAGGAGAGTCAATCTAGCCTCCTGCCTTTCAAGACCTGTGGAGAGAAACCCAAAAAAAAGAATCCCTAGCTTCCGCAACTGCATAGTGTCTTCTTCTCAGGTTAGCTCTCATACCATGTTAATTTTTTAGCATCAATTCAATCTACTCTAGGATATTTACTGAGAGAGTAACATGTACAACATATCAATCACAAGAAGCAAACACAAGAGACAATAGACACACAGAGTTTCCTTGGGGAAAACCATAAACGTGAAAAACCCCAATAACTTCCTCAGAGATAGATAGAGCAATGATACAAAACCCAAGCATAAGAGATAGTATGCTAGCAATAGCTTCTTCTCCTCCACTAGTGTGCCACTCTCCAATGAGTGTATAAGTGAGAAAGTGAATGATCGAATAGAGTGCCTCCCACACTCTATTTATACTTGACTTGACTTGCCTAATAACCTTTACTAGGTCGGCCTCAACTTAACCACATAACATAATGCTGACAAAGTCGACCCCCAATAGGGTGGTCTAATAACCCTTTAACCCACATGACTTATACAGGGCCGACCCCATCAAGGTGGTCGAATAACCCATCAAGTATAAGTTACGACACTTACAATATAAATGACAACACTTATGTATCGAGGAATAATAACATCTCTATAGGAATACAATATACATATATGAAATACGTTCCGAAGTTACAAATACATCAACACTGAAAAGTATGAAGATTGTTGAGGACTTGGCCCATATTTGTATCCCATAAGGTGGAGGCGGGGTTAAAAATGTGAGTTCTCTGACCGGGGTCCAGAAAGAGTTCTGGTATGGTGAAATATGAGGGTCCAGATCCGTGAGCATAGGAGTGATGTTACTCAGTGTTGGATGGAGGAAAGGGAGCTCGGTGACCAGAAGGATGTGCCGTTGGAGAGGTACATACATGGGGATATTGGGAAGTCGATGTGAGCATTTCAGTTGTATCACGTCTAAAATGTTCCAATGCTAATGGGGAATTAACTAGACTAACCATGGTGGATTGGATAGACGCCATAATATCTTGTCCTGAGGGGAGATCTGGGAAGGACACTATGAATGGTACATTGCTAGAAGAACCCGCTTCATGAGTATGGACACCTAATGGTGTAGTGGTGGTAGGTGGTGGTTCCACCTAGGAGGTAGAAAACTCAAACTCAGGTTGAAACGATGTGATAGGTAGTTCAGTTTCTTCAATAATTTCAACGTATCCATCCGGGTCTTGAATAAAATCGGAGAGGTCTTCGTCAGATCCTTCAATAGTTTCAACTGATCCTTTAGGAACATCATAAAAAGTGTTCGTTGGTGGGGTAGTGCTAGCCTCTGGGAGGATGATGACTTGCAGTATAGCATGATGTGAAGTACTAACTTCAATAGTTAATGTGGTGTCCACTATGGTAGAATTTTCTGGAATGACAGTGGGTTGTGGGACAACAGGAATCTCAAGTATGCTACTGGTTTCAGGAGTTGTAAGAGGTTCTGAGATAGTGTTGTGAGTTATAGGTACTGAAGGAACTGAATATGTAGTACAGATAGGTGGTGGAATGTTCCCCCAGCTAGCTCCGCGGCTAGAAGGGGTAGGAATACGTGATGCAGGAGGACCAAAAGTCTATGGTGGTGGTGATGGATCAGAGCTTCATCCCTGTATCCTCCATGATCTTTGTTGATCAACCATAATGATGGGAATACAAGTTTCAAGGACAGTCTCGTAGAAAAGAACTCAAAAAACCCTAAAGCAGTCGAGTGTGCAAAAGGGGAGCTAGAAAAAGGCAAGGCTCATAGGCCAAAAAAGCAAGCTCAAAAAACTATACTTTGACTGGCATCACAGTAAGCGAGCTTAAACAAAGGTGGCCAGAATGCCAACAAGCAACACTAAAAAGAAAAATTACCCTCTAAGAAGATGAAATAGCAAGCAAAACCTCCTAACTAAGAGTTGGAGACCTCAACAAGTTGTACCCTTCACAAGGTGATGAAATCCAAGTCGAACAATAAAAAATGAGAGACTAATAATGGAAGGATATCCCTTTACCAAAAGGGATCCTGGGTAAAAGAGCCCTAGAAGAAAAACCACTAAGCTACCTTGTTCATGACACGTCGGAGAATGTTACTGGCACTTCTACCTTATCACCACTATATCCCCTATACGGTAGAGTACAAGGAAGACAATGGATCGATATGCCTTAGGCACTAAGTGGAGTACAGAATTCCACAAAGTCCATCGGGAACCAATCCTCACGGCTTACCCCTGAAAAGACGGGAGGGCCTCTCCACAAACTAGTCGATGACCGTGTCAACAAGTACAAGAGTATTTTAGCACCCTAAAGGAAAAAAACTATGTCTCAAGTGCAAATGACAAGGGGGAATTATTTGGATGCCTATCCCCAGTGTCCTACCTAACTAATAAATTATTTTTTCCTCAAGTGAGGTTAAGGTGTGTTAAGTTAGGGAGTGTTAATTTTACTGGTTGTATTACTCAGTTGGGTGATGGAAGTGCAACTTGTGGTCTTATGACGACTCAAACCATGCAAATGAAGATGAATCAAAATGAGCCTTATGTTCGATGAATGCTAGCTAAAGTAAAGGGAGATTTCTTCGATCACGATGCATAACATTTTTCAAAAGAAATGAAAAAGAAACCATTCCACAAAAATTTGTTGTCCTTTTGAATAAGCCAAACTAATGAAACTAATTTCAAAATGCAATAGATCTGCAACTAATGGAACTTCTAAATGAGTAAAATTATGTGACAAGCAATAATAAGAGTTTCACTTCCTAATATGCAAAATTATAAACTTGATCTTTTCAACAAAAGCATGACAATGTTCCAAAAAATCTTCCAATATTGATTTGGATAATAAGAATAGAAAGTTGTTGCTATAAGAACAATGTAGGCTTGAAAACAATATAATCAAGGAAAGGAAAACAATAGCAAAACTTTATTATCATGAGAGGACCAAGCAAATGCAAGAATAATCAGGAGGTGATCAAGATAGGTATGGTGCCAGTAACTCAAGAAATACAAGCTCGAAAAAAATGAAATCAAACCACAAAATACTTGCAATTTATGAAAAGGTGGCAAGATATGTAGACAAGAAGCAATATGTAATGAGTAAGTAGGTATGGTTATGACAGTGACCTCAAACCCAAAGATGTCCAAAGTGTCTACAAAAATTCAAAAGATGCAATGCAAGGAATGTACTGTAGCTGGGCAGGTTACAAAGGTCTGATAAATATCAGAGCAACAACCAGAAGTAATGAAACCAAAAATTGTCCAAAAGTAACCAAGCAAACCTAAGAAAAAAAATCCTTTTTGTAGAGATTTTCGCGTGGCTGGAATCATCCTAGGCGTGATAATTAGGAATTATTGCGTTTTGGAAAGAGCATAGGTAGTGACAAACTGGTAATTGTCATTTTGTAAGCTGTGGTAGAAGCACAAAAATGCTCAGAAAGAGGAGAAGGGTGGGAGTTTAAGATTTTTTTTTACTTTTCCAGTGTTTGCCAACCTAGAGGACTCACTAATCACTAACAGAGGTCTAATGCAGAGGGGAGGGGATTGAATGAATTTCAAAGAGACCAACTTTCGCAATTGGTTTGAAAGAAGAGTAAATTCACAATTAAAGATGAATGAAAGTAAAATAACTCAAAACAAAAGGGGTTCAAACCAGTGGAGTCGCCAGTTTTTATTGTAGAGATTTCTACCTATGGATAGAAAGAAGCCCTCTTAGGATAAAGCAAGATAGACTGACTCTATACTAAGAAAAACATGAAAAAAATGCGATCTTAAATCCTAGATTAAATAAGTATTTTAGAGTTCCTATATTGAAGAAAGTGAGAGAATATAACTGACCTTTCACTCTGATGTTTGTCCTGCTTGTAGTCTAGGCCTCAAAGTCCTCGCGATGAACCTATTAAGATCAGACAATGTACACGCATACACAATTCTTCAAGTCTCCTGAATCACAAGTGAGAATCCAAATCTAGCTAGATACAAATCATTAAATTGAAACAGAATCAACACACATGAATTGGGAAACAAGACAAGTTAACTTTATTATAACTTGAAGATGCTTACAATAGTTGCTTGATGTCCAAGCCAACTTTCAGCTCCAAGTCCTTCCTCTAGATATCTCTGCAAAAGTCTCAAGATCATATGTTGGATACCCCAAAAGTCCTCCCTTCGGCTCATGGAGGGCCTCTCCTTTATAGTGTTTGGAAGGGTTAACCAAAAGGAGAGTAAAATGGATATAATGAGTGTTTAGTGGATTAGGCCTACTAAACAGAGAGAAGGGGTTGGGATCGAATCAAAGATGATAATCCCAAGAAAATCTCTCGAAAGGTGAGATCCAAGATCCATTGAAAATA
Organism: Larix kaempferi; assembly: GCA_027924585.1. Lineage (NCBI taxonomy): Eukaryota > Viridiplantae > Streptophyta > Pinopsida > Pinales > Pinaceae > Larix > Larix kaempferi. Next base: position 12,384,499 of record BSBM01000087.1, read on the forward strand.
TGCTAAAAGAGGAATATCATGCCCCTGGGTCTAAGCATAGCGCGACATTTTTGCACCCCAGGGTATGAGCATAGTGCAGCAACCCTAATTGTCACTACCCAACAGATGTGCAAAGTGTTGAAATGTATGTAGATTGGGTCAGATTGAATGACACGTGGCAGATAAGATGTTGTCTTCGGTAGTCAGGAAATGGAATTTACTCCTGGGTGTCCAGATGAGACCAAGGAGGGTGCTAGTAATGTATAATGATCATTAGGGAGAAGTTTTGTTTAGGTTACTTGGTATAAGGATGCGACATTAGAGTTTAATGTATAGCATTGAGGTATAACACTTGGTGATTAACAATGATTCCCAAGATATCGTTCAGATTTCTGTATTTTTGCATGTCACTTTGAACATTGAGATGAGGTCTATTCAAAACAAAATCAATCAAACAAAGCAAATCAATCAACAAGCAAAATAAGGCTGAAACAAACTAACCTAAGAAGAAAATAAACAAAACTAAGGAAGGCTAAGAAAAAACAAAAGATACTTATGTACAACAGGTGTTCCTAAATCTAGGTAAAGTATTGTTTAAGGGCTAGACCATTGAAAGGGAGATTTTCCTCCTCCCCTTGTAAACATTGGAATTTATATGTCGCTAACACAAGCTTCTCCACAATCTAATAAGTACCAAGCCACAATTGTTGAAATTTTGTATACTTTCCTTTATCCTGTTGCATATGATCCCATTTCAGAACTAGGTCTCCTACCTCAAAATTTCTCTTACCAAACTTTTGTTTTTCAAACCACCTTTTGACAATATCTTGGTGATGGTTGAACCTATCCTTGGCCTTTTTCCTTGATTCTTCGAGTTTTAGTAGAATAGTAATTCGTGACTGTAGGGTTTCACTACTTGATCCTCAAGACACCTGAGCTAATTGTAGGGAAGGGAGTAGTATGTTTGGGGGAATTATATCCTATTTCCCATAGACTAATGTATAAGGAGAAACCCTTAAATAATCTTTCAGAGTGACCCTATCTTCCCATAAAGCATTGGGAAGAGTTGCATGACAATTTATCTGATTTTCAATTACTGTTTCCTTTAATATACATATGAGATTTTTATTTTTGGATTCTGCTAATCCATTTCCTTGAGGATGGTAATTAGGTGAATAATGAAGTTTAATTCCTCTTTCAAAATCAAATGCACTCAACTTAAAAAAAGAGAAATAAGATGCATTATAAAAAACTAGGGAAATTGGAACCCCAAACCTGGTTATAATGTTTTCCTCCAGGAATCTAATGACCACATCTTCATTCAGTTTACATAAAGGAGTAAATTCCATCCATTGTGTAAAATAATCTATAGTTGTGAGAATATAGTGATGTTGTAGTGAAGAATTTGGATTAATTTCCCCAATGATGTCTAAACCCCATTGCTCGAATAGTTTTGAGATGATTATTGGTTGCAATGGACTTGCTTATTTGGGTAGTCTACCAACACTCCTCTGACATACATCACATTTCCTTGCATAAGCATGAGCATCCTTAAAAATAGTAGGCCAGTAATATATGGCTCTCAGTATTTTGGGAGCAGTAGTGTCCCCAGAATAAACTCCCCTTGCAAGGCCATCATGTAACTCCTTGACTACCTTATTCGCATCTTCTTTCTCGAGACATATGAGAAACACTCCATCATAATTTTTTATAAAGAGTACTCTATCTATTATCTGATAAGATGCCTATTTTAATCGGAGTGTCCTTCTCTGCTTAGAACTCCAGTGTTATGGAAAATACCCTTGTTGAAGATAGTGAATCAAACCCCTATACCAAGATTCTAGAGTAGTAAAAATGGAACAAACTTCAATTGAATTCATTTCAGCATCATTTTCCCATTCATGATCTCCATCGGCTGGGTTCTCAGTGAGAAATTTGCACATACCTTAACCTTTAATGATATTAGCTAGTTTTAACTCTAGGTCTTATTCTTGTAATGCATTTACCCAATTTCCTTGCATTTCTCCCAATTCCTTTTGTACAAATAAGGATCCAACAGCCGGATGAGGTATTATGACGTTGTTTTGTTTTTCAAAATGTAAGGTCTAAATTATTCTACAGCCTTCAATATTGCATATGCTTGCTTTTATACAATTGGTTAATTGAGTTCAGCTCCTTGTAATGCAGTGATCATAAACAATATGGGATATTCATCTCCTATCTCTTCTTTCTATATGAGCATTGTTGCAAGATAAATGTCTGAAGCAAAGGTCTAAATAATAAAATATTTTTCAAAATATGGACTTCTCAATAGAGGTGCATGAGCTATGGAATTTTTTATATCCTTAAATGCATTCTTCTCAATATCAGTCCATTTGAATTGTACAGTTTGCTTCACCATTTTTTGCAAGGGCTTTACAATTTGTGCAAAATATGGTACAAACCTTCGAACAAAGTTTATCGTTCCCATGAATGATTGCATAGTTTCCTAGTTATGGGGCATGTGAATCTGATTTATGGCTTGAATTCTTTCTAGGTCTATAGAGATTCCCTTCTTAGAGATGATGTGTCCTAACAATTTTCCTTCCAGTGCATCAAAAAGGCTCTTCTTCAGATTGAAATATATACTATACTTTCTACAATGATAAAAAATTTGTTTCAAATGGAAAACATTGTCTTCTCTTTTCTTAGAAAAAACGGTCACATCATCTAAATAAATGACAACATAGTGGTCGACTAAACCTCAGAACGTGATTTCCATGGCCCTTTGAAATGTGGCTCCGGAATTCATAAGGACCAAAGGTATTCTTCTCTATGTGAATGTTCCCCATTTTGTGTGAAAAGTCATCTTGAGTTGATCTTGCTCGGCCACTAATACTTGATTATAACCTGAAAATCCATCCAATAGGGAGAACATTTATGAGCCCGATACCATTTGTAATATGTGTTCCATTGGTGGCACCGGATAGTTGTATTTCTTTGAATCCTTATTCAAATTTTGAAAGTCTACACATAGTCTTACTTCTCTTGATTTCTTCCTCACGGGTACCAAATTCCTTTTGTATCAAAGGTTCAAGTGTAGGATGCATCTTCCTAAGTTGCTGCATGAATGGATTTACACCTTGTTTAATGGGTATTACATGATGTATGATGTGTGTGTCATAAGTATTCAAACATTCATATGTCCAAGCCAACATGTCTTTTTATTGTTCAAATTTTTTAATGAACTTGCATCTTTCACCACATACACAACATTTTCCTAAATTAACATATTTAGGTTCAGCTTCCATCCCTAAGTTTACCAACTCATATTTCATAGAGGAGAGGTTCATCTTGACGTTTGTAGGTTTTCTAAATTTATGTTGTAACTCAAAGAATCCTTCAGGAGTTCGTACTCCTTTCGGCATAAAATTTCCCTTATTGATACCCTTTTTTTGCAATTCCAACTGATGTTCCTCTTCTTCAATAATGGATTCTTTGAAGGCATCTTCATTTGTCAAAAAACTAATAATCTGTTAATCATCATTGAAAACTATCAAATTTGTAATGTTATAAGGTACAGATGGCCTGAAAATTATTTCAATAGAACATTTGTTATTAGTTGGTACTAACCGAGAAGCAGAAGTGGCTAGTAAATCAAATGCAACATTTTGTAATCTTGGAATGGCGTTTATGTTATAAGAATTAAAATTTGATATTAAATTCCAAACTGTAGACTGATACCCTTTAATGTGTGGGGATACACAATGAATGGTATTTCTTATTTTCCTAACAACTATTTCCGAGTCACCAAAAACTTTCAAATTTTTAACATTGAAATCAATTGCCTTTTTCAATCCTTGAACTAGAGATTCATATTCAATTGTGTTATTTGTGCATCCAAACTCTAGCCTACAAGAGAGAAATTGTTTGTTTCCTTCAGAATCAACAAGAACACACTCGACTCCTGCTCCCTCTTGTGTTTTAGAACCATCGAAGCAAAAAATCCAAAATTTATTATCTGATTCAATTATGTTTGTGTTATCTCCTAAGTCAGTAACTGACTCTACTATATTACAGTCAATATCACCAGTATGTGAGAATTGAAGGAGATTGGACTGGTTTTCTAAATCATGACCGACATCTTCCTTTTGTTAATTCCCTGGCCAAATGTCTAAGAAATTATTCCCCAACACTGAAGATGAAAAATTTACAGGTTCATTCTTTTCTTCCAACTGAGTCACATTCTATTTCATGTGAGGTTCTCTCAAAACCTTAATTTGATTCTTCTTATCCTAATATGGAAGCCACAAATGAGACCAATCTATTGCAAAATAACCATTCAACTTTCTTGACCAATCTCTAATCAATATTATACCATAAGCTTCTTGTATTTCTACTACCATAATATCAATAAATTGACATACGCTTGGGTATGCAACTAGTTTGATCAATACACTTTTCATTTCCCTAATAACTTTGACAACAGATATATCTAGTTGTATAATCTCAGAAGGGGATGTCGTGGGTTTTCCCATTAATATTTTTTCAAATAAATAATGGAATAACATTACACTAGGTATTTTGGACCCAAAATACGACAGCATATATGTTGTATTTTCTACATCGTGCTGTCGACCATCCGAAAACCTTTATCTTTTTTAATGTCTATCAAAATTGGGCTGAGTTACGATGGTAGATCAACCCGTCGGATATCCGATTCCCTATGCTATCATATTTCCAACGTATTTTCCATAGAAAAATGTTAAATAACCGACGCGTTTCGCCATCGGTTGTATGGAAAAGACGTCGGATTGTGTGTAAGGATACGTCGGATATGCAGCATCCTTAACATAGAAAAAGGACCAATATCTGACATTGTTAGCCGTCGGTTGTATGGAAAAGAGGTTGGATTATTTGGGGGTGATCGTCGGATATCTGACAGAGTGTTTGTATTTCAAAAAAAAAAAAAAACCTCCAAGGTGATGTCTTAGGGTCATAGAGTACAATTCCTCTAACCCCCCGACTTGCCACCCCTAGAGGCTCATGACAATTGTTAGTTTGAGACAAAAATATTATTTATTTATTTCTTAAATGCATATTATTCATCCTTACACATGTCACCTCCATGCACAACTTTGTAATATTTAAATGCATAAATAATGGAGGACACAAATTATACATTTTTCGTCACATCAGAGTTGTTGAAAAAAAATGAAATGACCTTCCACATGGAACATGTGTTAGGAGAGAAAATTTTAAGGATGAAGATGATAAAACACGTGAGGAAGTTGTTGGATTTGGGTTACATGGCCATTATTCCCTAATCGTAAGTACCATATTTGTAAATATCCTTTCATGAAGGCTGAAGCTGATGTTCTAAATTCCGCTCCCCCTTCAAGTTTTGCCGACTTTGATACAGGTCAAAAATTTTCACCGAAACTATCTGTGAGGCCTAAATTACGATAAGGTCAAGGACAAGAACATTAATTTATGTTTGTACTTTAATGGGATTTGAAATATACATAATTCTTGCCGTCATAACCATTTATTAAATTGATTTCAAGAGGCGGCTGTGAAGGTGAACGATAATAAAGCATCATTTCATATATCTCTGGTTTTCTCAAAACTCAAGAATGAACATAAAGAGGATTTCCACGGTAATCTATTCCATCCAAACCTATCAAGTGTACTTTTAGGTCATAAATATTCTTGTCTCCATTCTTGTCTCCGAACTGTAGTAGCTGTTTGACCATTTTCACTCTATAAATTGAAGGATTCCTGCAAACACAAACCACTATGTTACGTGAACTTCTTTAAGGGATTTGTTACATTTGCTTCTAAGATATTTCAGAGCTTTGTTACAAGAGTATTGCTGACCTAAAAGTACACTTGATAGGTTTGGATGGAACATATTACTGTGCAAATCCTCTTTATATTCATTCTCGAGTTTTGAGAAAACCGGATATATATGAAACAATGCTTTATGACTGTTTGTCTTCACAGCCGCCTCTTGAAATCAAGGTAAGAAATGGTTATGGCGGTGAGAATTATGTATATTTCAAATAAAATTAAAATACAAACATAAATTAATGATCATGTCCTTGAGTACCTTATCGTAATTTAGGCCTCACAGGCAATTTCGGTGAAAATTTTTGACCTGTATCAAAGTTGGCAAAAACTTGAAGGGGGAGCAGAATTTAGAACATCAGCTTCAACCTTCATGCAAGGATATTTACAAAATATGGTACTTACGAATAGGGAATGCTGCCCATGTAACCCAATCCAACAACTTCCTCACGCGTGTTACCGTCATCATCCTCAAAATTTTCTCTCCTAACACATCTTCCATGTGGAAGGTCATTTCATTTTGTTTCCACAACTCTGATGTGTTTCATTATGTTTGATTTTATTTAATGAAAATAATTAATGTATATACCTCTATGTCGAAACCATTTTCAATGTTGATTCCACTACCCTCCTTATTGTCTTACAAAAAGGCATGAGAATCAGGAAGAAGACTTAAAATTGTGGACTTCACCTTCAAAGAGTGCCTTAAAATCACATTGATAAGGAGTGATAAGAAGATTTTGACAATCCAACGTGTCAAATCTTAGTTGATAGTGTCAATTAAATAATTATATGGTAAATTTAATATAAGACTTACTTATAGTTGGCTCTTACTCTTTGCATCTTGACACATTTGATATTTTATGGTTGTCTCTGCGTCCTAACCCAATTGATATTATAAGGTGAGGATGTGCATGGCGCATGATAAAGGCTTATTTATGACTATGAGATGAGGATTTAAAGAGAAGATGATGTAAAGACATGTAATTTTTATATGTTTTTTGGCGGTGAGTGCCAAAGACAAATGTGGTGAGAGTAATCCTTAGTTATAATGACTATGAGATGAGGATTTAAAATGAAGAGGATGCATAAAGTTGAAAAAGGAAATTATAGAAAACATATAAAGGGATACGTAAATTTGACAAAGGAAATTACAGAAAACATATAATTTGCATAAAAAAAATAACAGGATACAAACTGAACTGAGGAGATTCGAACCTACGACCTATGTCTAGTCCCAAGGATACCACCTTCAAGGTTGACCTTATCAACCAATTCCCATCGCCATTTCCTCTCATACGACGTCCCACAACCATTTCTATCGACACCCACTCTTCATTCCATTTACATGCATTTCACTATGCAACTGTCTCAGATTCTCACTGTGTTTTCCCTCAATTAGTTTCTCAATTCAATATGACCCATGACCGTTGTCCAAGGAGTGTTGCTAGTGGTCTTGAGTTTCAGCCTAGCAATGGTGATGATTCATGGTATTATGTTTCCCTTCGGCTGCAATATGGAAAACTCATAGTTCACTATGAAGGTTTGTCTGACAAATGTGATGGTTTGGGTTTCGTGACCCCAGAGTAATTCCTCAAAGTGTCCGTAAATGGCACTAGGGTTACGGAACCAAAACCATCACATTTGTCAGACAAACCTTCGTAGTGAACTTTGAGTTTTCCATATTGCAGCCGAAGGGAAACATAATACCATGAATCGTCACCATTGCCAGGGTGAAAACTCAAGACCGCTAGAAACACTCCTAGGATGGCGAGCGTGGGTCATACTGAATTGTGAAACTAATTGAGGGAAAACGCAGTGAGAATCTGAGATGGTTGCATAGGGAAATGCATGTAGAATGAATCAAGCTTGAAGGTGGTCTCCCATTTTCAGTTACACTTCAAGCTTGAAGTTGGTAGCCTTGGGACTAGACATATGTCGCAGGTTCGAATCTCCTCAATTCAGTTCGTACCCTGCTATTTTTTTGATGAAAATTATATGTTTTCTTTAATTCCTTTTGTCAACTTTACATATCCCTTTCTATGTTTTATTTGATTTCCTTTGTCAACTTGGTACTAAAAAAAAATATGGAGATGGATGTTGATTTAAATTGTGGAATTCCCTAGCGTAAGATGAGCCATTATGAGCAAGTTGCAGCCCTAAAAAATGATGAACATTGACAACAAGCCGCATGTTTCTAATTGTTGTTGGTTTATGCTATATTAGTTGCAAATATCATGCTTCAGAAACCAAGCTTCAATGGTAAATATACCATTTTGGAAGGGTTTAATGTGAGGGACTAGTGTAAATAGACTTGTAATCAGCACTTCACCTTACTCTACACCAAGATGTCTATCACCATACCTACAAAGATTCTATAGCATTCTATAGCATTCTTGTTTCCAAGCATTCTATAGCATGCTTTATCTCCATAATTGGGGTCACAAACTGTTGTACATATTCTTGTGTCTTCTGAAAATAAGATGACCTGTATTGGAAATATAAACCAAATATCAAGCCAACATTTTCACCCTGAGAGATGCAGGTCAGCGATGCCCATTTCACATTATGGGATTTTAGTTGTATTTTTTTAAAAATCAGAGTATTTCTCCATAAAGTACAGTGAAATACATCAGTGTTTGTGTGTCTATGGTGCACACACACCCACACACAATTCAAAAGACAATTTGACACCTAAGATAAGCGAACAAATTGCAAAAGAAAAGAAAAAGTTGACCTTCTAGTTATTTCTGTAAGGGATTCAACCATGCTTTTGATGCTGCTATTACTACCACCACCAATCGATTTTTTGTGAGCTTGTGATGATTTTCCTATTTGGCCACCCCCCTCCACTTTACCCTTTAAAATTCTATAGAGGTTACCTATTAGACTTGATCTCTTCAACTTTGTATTTGATCTCCTTGGGCGTAAGGCTTTGCTAGCATTAAAATGGGGTGGAGGCAGAGGTGGACTCATAGAGAGAGCCATGGCTGGAGGCAGAGGTCGAGGTAGAGGAAGAGATTTAGATGGAACCATGGGTGGGAGTGGAGGTGGAGTTGACAGAATAGATGGAGGTGGAAAGATCAGTTTTGTGGCAGGAAGAGGTGGAGGCAGAGGAAAAGATTTAGCTGGAACCATGGGTGGAGGTGGAGGTGGAGTTGACACAATGGATGGATGTGGAAAGATCAATTTTGTGGAATTATTGTTGCTGGAATTGTCACTACCTTGAAAATTGTTTGTAATTGTTTTTAGTGGTTGGCTAGTTTCACCAAGTAGATTGCTATGCTTGGAAATTTGAACTCCACATTTGGAGCCAACATTCTCACAGGTAGACAAGTTAACATCATTCCTCATCTTTTCAAGATTGTTGGTACGTTCTCTCTGCATCTTGTCTAGATCAGTTGTCAAAGAATGTTTAGGGCCATGACCTTTGATGCTAATATTGGTAGGAAGGTCCTTCAAATAAGTTTGATGTGAGCTACCAGTAACCAGATTTCTTGGAAGCCAAATTTAAGGTAGAGTGAAAGCATTCGCAAAAATCCTGGGCTTCATTGAAGCTTGGATACCCTATGGAAAAACTGAAGTAGGCATAAGGGGAGGTTGGTTATAAATATTTCTCTCTATATATGAATCATTCCAAGAATCTGCACTTTTCGAAGACTGTGAGGATTCTGAAGAGTCTGAAATCGCATAGTTTGTTGCACACTGGCTTTCATCATCCTTGTTAATCTCAAGTATGTTCGTTTCTCTGCTACTTATATCATCTAGCTTCTCAAAAATATTTTGACCTTGTATCAAAATCGATAAAATTTTGCTTAATAGAGTTTTTCTCCTTGTTGGAAAAAGTAAATCCTAAAAAAACTTAAGAATTACATTTCATTCTGTGTGTCAAAGACAAAAATCTGTGGATTTGGGGAAAGTAGCCTACTTAGTTGTTCCAGATTGGGAGCATCTGCAGATGCCTTTCACTTGTGGCATTGACTTCTGTTGTTCGTAGAATCAGTTCTCTTAAAAGCACCAGTGGAAGTTGTACACACTTAAGAATGTTCTTGTCCATTGAGGTCTGCATCATTTTCCCTTTCCTTACGAGAAAATGAGTGTACCCAAGTGTCTTGCATAGCTCGAAGTGTCTTGTAAAATCATTGCAATCTATGCAAACCATCACGATGTTTCAAAATGATATATTTACAATGTTGGAGTCATTCAATCGAGATCTAATACCAAAACCATTACATTTTGTCACTGCCCATGACTTGCCCCAAATCAAAAATTAGTTACAAAAACCCCGAGGGGTACCAAACACAATATACAATAAAAAACCATCATCCATGAATAGAGTAGGCATCAAGCTTCAGATGAAAGGGGAGGATCGCAATGGTCCAAACTTACCAAGGCCATTCAACATCTTCGAAACCCTTGCAGACAAGAACCACCCATGCCCCAACTCATTGCAAGGGTAATTTTTAGGGGTGAAATTTTGCCAATTGGCTATTTTTGGGGCTTTTAAAAAAAAAAAATTCACTATTTGCTCATCTTTAGTCTCTAATATCGCCTATATTTACATAAAATATGTTTTCTTATCATAATATTCGCCAAAATTTACATTTTTTAGTAGTAAAGTGTAGGATTCATATTTAATATTCACCTACCTATCTATATATATGGTTTTTTCAATCTAAAATAATCGCATAGAATACTATACTTACGTATAAAATTAGAATCCTTAAAAAATACACTGCTCGCTACTACAAATACCACTCACCCTGCCATAGCAACATAAAAGGGTTAACACCATTCCATGAATACAAATGAATAAATGAATCAAAACGAAATTTATGAACATAGGTCGATTAAACAAACCACTTACCAGGTTGTTGTTCCATGAGCCACGTGCTCCTTACTGCCAGAATGAGGGCATGCATGAGGTATGCTCATGGCAAAGGCCCCATGACCACCAGCGTTAAACCTCTAGAGGATATCTGCCTCCTCCCAAAACTCAAAACAATGAAATGACAAATGAACAAGCCAAGCAACAAAATCATGGATTTTTGCCACACTAGCTAGGGTTCATTTCGATTTTAGGTTTGAACTAAATGTTTCCAAGTGTTTAAATTTTTGCAACTCTTTGCTATTATAAACCATCAATCGTGGGAGAGTGATATTATAAACCAACTCTTCTATATTTAAACCATCAAACTTTCACCAAGACATCATGCAATTATCCATAGCTATAAAAAAATGATGTTGTTAGACAAATTAGGTAAGGTATTCTACACCTGTGAAGGAAATCAAAAGATTACATAGATAACTACTCACATTAATAACGGGATAAAATGATGAATTGACTAGCTAGTGAAGCATATGATGTGTATGCTCCAAAGGTTAGGAAAATTGCCCCAAAAAATGATGCATTGACCAAATAGTAATGCGTACGATGTGTACAACCAAAATGATATGAAAATTAGCATTTTCCTTGATAGTATGAAGTCATCAAACCAAGCCTTAAACCAAATCAGAACTAGAAGTTTCCATATATGTCATTGAATCCACATCAAGAATCATGACCTCAATGTGCTTGTGATTGCAAAGGCCTTACTTTTTTTTTAATTATGCAATGTCAATCTGTGTTGATAATATGAACTAGCCATAAGCCTACCATTTATAGATCATATCATTAGTATCAAAGTAGTTGAATCCATGAACTTGAAGAAGCTATCAACACTTTGAGGAGAAATACAAAGGTTTGACAATATAATAGAAGACTTGAAGAAGGATCTCAATAATTCTGCAAAATTATTACCTTTGTTAAAATAAGACTTGCTTGAACACCAATAATCTCTCACCACTATTACAACAAATTGAAACAAGAGCAACATATATATCAGTCTTGCAATTGGGAGAGAAATTAAATTACAATCTGGATGATGCACTTCAATAGTGTTCTTCTAATGGCTTCATAACAAACTAAGAACATAACATTGATTTATTTCCATAATTCACAATAGTAGTATGTGGGTATGAAATAAGCATGAGTGTGGACCTACGAGCCAATACCACATCTAATTATTACCAGGAATATTGAATACCAATCACTTATTTACCCTATAATCTCTATCCATAAAGAAATGTAGAATTAATTTGAATGGAAAAACATGAGACTTTATATATATTTTGATATTTTCAATAGATACCGTCAGATATCCGACATCCTCGAGCATAATATATCATCAGATATCTGACCTCCACGTGCATAACATTATGGCTGATAGCCGACGACAATGGTCATTATTCGATAGACAACGTCAGATATCCGAAGGCCATCGGATATCCAATAGACAATTCTATCAATTTATTTTTTTTATATCAAATTTCGCAATTTTGAAGTTGAAATTCGAGGAAATAGTCCTTTTTGTCGGATTTTGTCATCGGATTTTGGGTTGGAATTCTGTAATGTTAGATGAAGCTCCATAATCAACCAAGAAATTATGCACATTATAATTAAAGATTTCAAAAGTTAATAGGAAAGGAAGAGTTTGATATTTTGATTTTCCACCAATACTTGCCTCATTAATCTTAGTATTAGACTCAATTGTTTCCATTGTACTGCTTGGTTGTGGATAAAAATATTCTATCAACTTTTTCCTCTATTGTGGGAGATTACAGAGTTCAAACGGAGATATCTTTTCTTTGGTTTTCTTAATGTATTCCACAATGTCATATCCCAGATTATGATCTCCACCACTTTTTTCACCAATATCATATTTGTTACCTACTGGTTTCACTTTCTTATTGATCAGACAGTTTGTTTCTTTTGTAATTCCTGAATTAACTTTTGGTTGTGGCTGATTTATGCCATTGTTCTTTTTTGTGTTTTCTCTTGCCGTATTCATTTTAGGAAATATTATACTTTCGTTTTCAAATGGTCCTTTACTTCGAGCAACATAATTACAACTGATACTTGAATTTATTCCACCTTTGCTTCTTCATTTAATCCCAAATTTGGTGCCCAATCCCATAATAACATTGTAGTTTCTTCATTCTAATCCTCTTGTCCACTAGATTGATTTTCTTCTTATTCTTCCTAGTCTATTAATTGAGTATCCAAAAATTTATTCATTTTGAGGGTCATTGAGTTAATCCACTGAGGGGAACTTTTCTTAGAATGATGTTCCTGATGGAATGTGCAAAAATGATCCATACCAAATTTATTTAAATTTAAAACAACAAAATGATTCGATGGTGGTTGCAGTTATGTATCTTCTTCTCTTTTCTTATAGAAAGGTTTAAATGGTTTTCTTGAAGAACTAACACCCTTTTCCTTTTCCAAAAATACTATCTTATTGGACAACTTTTGGACCATTTTGACCAAATTCTCTAATTTATTTGAAGGATCTTCTTTGGGTCTGGTTAACATCAAAGGCTTCTTTTTTGTTGTTGGTTTTACTTCCAAGTCCATTGTATGTTTCATGATACTGTCCAGATCCACCTCTACTTTCGTAGCTTCTTCATCATTTTCTATTAAAGTGGTTTTAACGGCTTTCTTAACAGACATGGCTGTGGGTGGAAGAAGTGTTGTAGTGTAATATTCTACCAATGATTCTTCAACAGGTTTAGTTGCAGCACTGAAACTGTTTAATATTGTGGTAAATATGTGGTTGAATTCTTGTACCTTTTCTTTCTTTTCCATCCTCATAGACATTAATTCCTTCATAAGTGTGGTGATAGTATTTTGGTTACGAAACTTGTTCAGAAAAATATTTTCAAAACTATCCCAATCTACTATACAATTGGCTTACAAACTGAAATAACATAATGAAGCTCTAGGCTTAAAAGTATAAGGAAACAGTCTGCATACTACATCTTCATGTTCGACATTTAATAGATTCAAAGCTAAATAAAGGCTCTGTAGGTGATCTTCTGCAGAGATACCTTTACCAGGTTCAAACTTAGGTAGCACTCTTTCGGGATGCTTAGGTAAAAGATGTAAAGGAGCATCCAAGTTGTGTGGTCCTCTGGCCCTCCATGCAAGTGATTGTTTGGCATTGTGAGCCATAATATAAATGGGAGTATGAGGTGGTGTATGACATGACATATGAGGTGGTGTGTGAGTATCAAGAGATTGAGGTATCAATTGATTTATGGGATCTGGGATCTCTTGTAATGATAAATAAACTAACTCTTCCAAATATTCCACAAGCACAAAATCCTTGGTCTGCACTGCTTGTCTTCTAGGAGCTTTCCTCTTGGGTAAGATAGGCACTACTCTTAATCCACCGAGTTTCCTCACGGAAGATATTGTATGTCTCCTAAATTTATCTACCTTTGTGTGAGGAACATTATATAAACGTTTAGTATTCTCAGTTTCAGAATACAAATTTTCTTGATGATTAGATTTTGAAATCAATTCTTGTAGTTTGGTTTTTTCAAACGAAGATCCAGAGAAATTCCCTTGTGGAAATAGATTTCCTCTACTAGGCATGCACTGGCATCCCTCCTTCTAGTGCCAAAATTGTTGACGGATGGAAAATCATGGCATCAGAAGTAATGATTCTCCCCAATTAATGATCCTAATTAGATCACTCATTGTTTGGCTTGGGGAATCCATCCGATTAACAGTCCGACTACCGTAGGTGTGTTTGTTTGGTTTCTTTACTGGTTGCATCTTGGAACAGCATTTATATGATTTTTTATATTTTAAAGTAGGAATATGCAAGTGCTCTTTTAATCTACCTAATGCATATAACCTAGAACTGATAGGAAGAAGCCTCACAAGTGATGCGCATGTTCTTACCTCCCAACTTATCACTTCTACCTAATCAATTCTATAACTCTATTCTAACCTGACTAACTTATCCTTGCAAGGAGAAAATTTGAAGTAAGAGCAATAATCTGAAAATTCTCATACAAACCCCACAGATATCTGTTCAGATAAAGTATTCACATTTACAATAGAAAATATACCAAAGAAAACTTTGATTTATTTAAACAATTAATTACTCTATTAGCACATAAACATTTGCATAGATAAAGAAATAATTCATCACCATTTGAAGTAGTTCAATAAAGTTAGAACAATCTTAAAGTATGAGTACGAATGAAACAAGAAATAGTTCCAAATTGTCATTCCACACAGTCCACGCAAGATATTTCTATGAAAGATTTTCCCTATAAAACAGGAACTTATCATTATTAGAAAAATAGTTCTCTTACAAAATGTATCCATCTTCTTTTATGCTAGAAAAAGTCCCTTTCTGGTATCTAACTTCTATATTTATATTACAAAAGAACTATATCTACATGACTATTCGCTTCCACTACCCCCAACCTTTGGACTTCCCAAAATTCTTGCTTTTGTTTTTGCACACAAATACAATTAATTACAATTTAAAACTAAGTTTATGGTGGGCCCACCAAGATGGAAATGTAATTATTCCATAAGTCTGTCTCTTCAAATATAATATTACATTGGAGAGGTTCTACTAACTTTAAAGACACCTCATGAATGGATAATTCTTTTTGTACACTAATCACTCCTTCTGTAGCAGCTTTGTAGATTCCTTCTTAGAAATGAGCATTGATGGATGCCTATCCAATGTATTGATGGAGGTCTCATGCAGTCAATACATCTAATTTTCTGATATACTCCATATCTTCCTTCAATAGATTCTTCAAGTCCATTAAGCGTCGATCCATGACAAGATGGAATTTCTCATGAATTTGATCATTTTTCTTGTATAATTCTTCACACTTTCCAATAGACTTAGGTATTTCTACACATATCCTTCGAGAAGCTTTCAATCAAAATTAAAGGAGATTCATATCCAATTTAATTTCTGCAGCCATCTTGTTAGGTAGGTGATCAAGGAAGTCTGAATTTTCTTCCTTCGATGCCATCTGATTTTTTATTTTCTTAAAGCAATTAACCAACTTCTACCTTATCGATAGAGAATCTGCATAAATCTTCTTCATCCTATCTATCATTTGCTTCATTTTGTAGATTTCTTCAGTTAATAATTCATGCGAGTGGCATATCTCTTCCTATATTTTACATGCTTGCTCATGAAAAGGAGTCATGTCTTGTTTCTGATTGTTTTCTAGCTTGATCTGTTCCAATAGAGACTCTTTCTCCTTAATTATCTCGTCCATTTGAAATTTCAAGTCTTCTACTTTTTGATTTATGCTAACTCTTTTCCCTCCAATTCATTTATGCGGGCATAACAATCACATCTTTCTCCCTCCATGATCACAAGCTGTACATTCAAAGTATCGTTCTCATTTTCGAGATTTTGATAATCAGACATTAATATGTCCTTCTCGATTATGATAGCATCATGTTTCCTTTTCAACCCTATTCCTTCACCTCTAGACTTTACCAAATTGTCCTTTAGTTTTAGCATCTTCTCCTTGTTACGCTCTAAGTCGTTCATTAACTTATCAACATTATAAGCACTTGCTTGTGCAACTTCTATATTCACTGATGACGTGAACTTGGGATATTTATGGGTGCCTTCCATTATGGTTTCCTCTTTAATGGTCACCACATCAAGCTGTGTGCCCATCTTCAATATTTTCTCTGTCCTTCTGGCTATTGTCTTCCTTTTTCAATCAAAAATTATAGTATCTAGCTTCGCCACTGAATGTTGTTTTGATGGAGTGAAAGGAGTGAGCCCAAGCTTTGCAAATGGGAGGTGTCCCCCTATAAGTGTGATTTTTGCCACTCATGGTGGGTCTATATCCATGTCTTGGAGATTTGTGCTTCCACCTTGGGATTCTTCTCTTTCCACAGCTTCCTTGGACTTGTCCTCCTCTTCTTTTTGCTTTTCTTCTTCTGCCTCTTGTAGTCTTTCGACTTATGCCACCTGCAGTCTTTCGACTTATTCTCTTTGCTTCTGCAATTCTCCTTCTGTCGACTGTAGTATTTCGACTTCTTTTCTTTGCTTATACAATTTGGCTTCTTTAGAAGTATTAGTAACATGACTAGCTCTTGAGCCACTTTTCCGAACAAAACAGTTATTTAACTCAGTGATATTTCTTTCTCTCTGATACACCTCCTCATCCTTAAGGAAATGGTTTGAGTATTCAAAATGAATTTTTAATGACGCACAATGTTGGGTGACCTTTTGCAAATTGTCATTCCTCACAAAAATTCTTTCCCGAAAATGTAAAGCCTCCAAGTCTTTTATGAAAGCTTTTGCACCTTTCACCTGAGGGAATTTGTATGCCCCAATGACAACTGGCAATGGTGGGTAAGAGGCCTTCTTATGTTAATTCAAAAAACTACCTACCCCGTTAATGAAAACCTGGCATACTTCCTCTTTTTGTACTACAAAATCAATTACATACTTCGGCATTAGAGATGGGGCTTTGGTGCCCCCATACATTGTGATATAAGTTCCTTATTGAGAAAAATAGTGGTATCCATATTCATGTATAACTGCCATAGCATTATCTGACAAGCAATTTGGCTCTTAATTAAAAATTAACCAATACAAAGGGATGATTAGTTCTTCACAAATGATCTTATAGTAGCTCGCATACTTGTGGGCCCATGTGATAAGAGAGCCACATAGAGGGGAGACTTAGTCTAATTCCACAAACATCTCAATTTAGGGAATGGATGTTTGATTAGTATGCAATCCGTAAACTACGAGGACATAAAAAATTCCAGTTTCTTTTGGGTTATTCTTCCTTGGGCTGTAGCTATTGTTGATGCCATGCTTTCTAATATAATATCTTCCCAATTGAATATGGTGCCATGGGAGTCTATGTGATACATCACGGGTACCCAACTGAGCTTGTTTATATTTCCATTTTACCTACTAAATATTCTGCTCAACATCAAGGCTATAATTCTTAATGGTGTCTTCAGACTCTAGTTGTCATGTTCTCCACTTGCTCGCTACCTCAATTTCTTCCCTGGGATCAACATCGCCTTGGCGTATTCAATGCGATCTATATTTAATCTTCTAATCCATTCATCCATCATCGTGACTTTGGGAGATGATGATTTATATGTTGCAGCGATGTGACCCAGTTGGACTAAAGCAAATCCTTCTTTACTTTCCTTGGCTATGATCCTTGTACTGACATCTAAATGAGGTAGAATCCACCCAAGGACTTTGTAACATGGGAATAATTCTGGTCATGTGGCAGCTTTATGGAGACCAGATTTATTGATATTTTGATACACCATCATCTCCTCGATGGATGCATCTGGTATATTCTGATCTCTAACGAAATGATATAGCTCACCCCACTTGTATTTCGAGATGATTCCCTTCATTTATTTGGTGTCTTTGAATATTGTCTCCATCAAGGTGTTTTCAACAACTTCAACATCAGAGTCCAATTCAATTATACTAAGCTTTCACTTGGAAGACCACTTTTGCATTTCTGATTCCTAAGGAAACATCAAGTTAATGTGTAAGCAAATTTCAATACTAAAGTAATAGAATTAAGCAACATGTAAAGATATCCCTTATCCATATTAGTTATAAAAAAAAAAAGCTTAGAAGATTCATTAATTCCATGGTGTCAGGTGTGTTTGATGTTGGCTATGTTTTACCATGGCATTATCATTTGGTAAAGGAAAATATACACTTGAGCTCAAGAACCAATGTATGAATGGATTGTTTATGTGGAATTATTTAGCTCTTATAATACACCATCACCAACATTTCTTTAAAACTTTTGAAAACATACACAGTCTCACTATTCTAATCATAATTACATTCAGTAAAAGTTCAACTAAGGTTTTGTTGTAGAGTGATTGTTTCAAAGAATAGGATTGTTTTCTTGTTTAAATGGATTGGAAAGCTTCGGGTGCTCAAATAACTTCTAAGAACTTCCCTAGCTTCGATTGAACCCGGATTCCGGTTAAATCCAATTCAATACACAAAAATCTCATTCAATCCCCCTTAAGCTTTCCCAAACAAAATAAAGCAGAGTCCTTCCTGAATCAACCAATAGTTGGGACATAACTAAGTAGGCTTTGCGAGGGAAGTCGCCACATTTGGAGGGAACATCATGCACAATAGGTTGTGGAGGAAAGGAAGTTATTTAGTGTGGGATGTCAACTCCACATAGTTAAATCAATCGGACGGCGTAATACATGAAAATAGGGATGTATATCAACATGATGATAAGTATGGCCCAAGGCGGTCGTTGAACAGGAAACCCTACCATGTTTTGGATGAGACCCCCCACTTATAATGCCACTAGAATGCTATAAAAAATATTTTAACCTATTCCCAAATATTCATCTTGCCTCTACTATTTCGATGCAACACAGTACAAGGCTGCACATTATACACCACCAACTCAAGGACCATCAACATCTGTAAACCTCAATTTAATTACATAATAGGTGGGATCCTGCCCATTATTCTTTTAAGCAACCGCCCTTTAAACTTCTTGATAAGGTATCATGGTTGAAGGAGTCAGGGCCTCTCCGATAAGCTCAGGCTATTTTAAAAACCCCTCATAAAACATGTATCTAAGCCAAAGGTGTACACTAGTCTATTTTAAACACTATATGGAAAGGCTTATGACTATATGCAATCCAACATGAAATGGAAGCAATACAAGTTGTTACCCAACACTTAAGGGCCTTACGGTAGCTTCAAAGTATGCTACACCGGATAAAAGAAATACCTGACATCAAAATCATGTTTTAAACATGGGTAGGGTGTGATAATTTGCATGGATCTAGCAACTGTAACAATCTCACAATCAAACTCTCAAGATTATTTGCAAAGAAGAAGAGAAGCATGCACTCAATAATCACTCATAAACAGAAAATAATGGACAATGTCAATATCATACAATGAATAATGAATGTAAAGAATGTGATACAATAATCTATGATGAGGAATCATATAGGATGTGAATTAGCCAAGTAGGGCATTCGAATCTGAGCTCAAATTCTAGCTTGGATAACTATGGAGACATCATCTAGTTGGGAGTATCAGTCATAAATGGTAAGAGTTGGTCAAGTGTGCCTAACTGAGTCTAACAGAACCATATAGCCATAAACCAGGGAATGGAAACTCTAAGGAGGGTGCATGATGGTGTCTAGCTCAAAGTCTAGCTTGGATAACAATGGAGACATCATCCAGTCAGTAGTATCAGTCATAAATGGTAATAGTCAGTCAAGTGTGTCTAACTGAGTCTAACAAAACCATCAAGGAATAAATCAAGGAATGGAGACTCTAAGGGGGGCACATGAGGCTGCCAAATAGTCAAGTAGAACTCTAGAACTAGCTAACTAGAAGCTACAATCTGTCAGCATGAGCAATCAGTGGAAGAAATACTCAATCAATGCACTAACTAAATAATAACTCCCGGTAGGTGAGATAAGGTTTCCTAAGTGAGTGATAACTGAAGGTAGGTGAGTGAAGGCATTGTAACTGATAGTGGTAGGTGAGAAAGACACACTTGGCATGCAAAACAGTCAAGAAGGGTGCATCAGGTAGGTAGGAGGCCAGATGGGGGCTATAGATAAGCTTTGGAGAGCTAGAAGCAAGCTCTAGGCACTAGGGAGACCACCATGATGATGATTGGATGCATGCAAAGCATGCATATTTGCATGCAGGCATGCAAAATATAAAATTGTCGTCTGAATATTCCAACACCCCCCCGCAAGCTATACTATGAGATAATAACCGAAAACAGTAAAATAGGGCCCTTGTGACTAAGACCAAAGGTCACCTTGTACAATCAGTCTAAATAAACTAAGTGAGGAAAGAGGGAAAACCCAGTGGAAAGAAAGCCCTCCCTCAAAAAGACTAAAGGATGCTAATGAAGCATATCATTTCTCACCCTTGAAGGAGGTAGGTGTCATTCTTTCTCAAAGAAGGATCGATAGATCTGAAATGGATCAAGAATTTCACAAGGATGAATCCTTACATGTGAAAACTATGATCTGGAAGATCAGGGAGCGGTGGTTTCCCATCGAGGAAGAGAATCAGTAAAGTAAGAAGGATGAAACCTCTCATGCTGAAAATATGATCTGGTTGATCGGGGTGCAGTGGATGCCCATCGAGGAATAGGATCAGCAATGTGAGAAGGCTCAAACCTTCCATGCTGAAAATATGATATGGCTGATCTGGGAGCAGTGGCTTGCCATCGAGGAAGAGGACAAATAGGTGAGAGATCTTTAGGTTCTTGTGGATCTGGATCTCCCATTTTCTCATCTTCATCATCAGTTGCTAGACCTTCAGGTTCTTGTGGATCTAGGTCTAGCATTCCCTCATCATCATCTCCATCATCAAATTCTAAATCTGAAATATCATGTGAAGATGCATCATCACATCCAAACTCTGAATTTGAAATCTCATGAGGAGAAGCAAGTAAAGATGGACCATCATCACATGAAAACTCTGAATATGAAATCTCATGAGGAGAAGCAAGTGAAACTGGCTCATCATCGCTCGAAGGAGGAACATATCCAAAAATGTTGATGTCATGAAACTGCTCCAGAATATGCATGTAATCCTAATTTGAACCATCATGACTGTAATCAATATTAGAAGAACTAGGACTAGATGATGATGGATCTTTAGTAAGAACAAAGGAGGATGCAATAGTGGAGGCCCATTTTGAAATAGGAGTTGGACAAATAGGTGCTAGATCTTCAGGTTCTTGTGGATATGGATTTAGCATTCACACTTCTTCGAGTGTCATATTTTTCTCAATCTCCTTTGATGTATCTTTTCCATTTAGACAACCTTCGAAGGTGCCATGAGAAAACTTGCTATTTAGAAGACCATCAACCACATTCCTAGCTAGATTGTGGTTGATATGAGATAGTTTTCTCTCTTCATGAGTATGAGAGCGAAGAGAAGACTCTTTTGAGAGAGATAAGAAGTGTGAAAACTCATAGAGTTTTGTCTCATGATTTGCAACTCCTTTTGCAAAGATTTCCTCTAAAACCATGTGTTGTACCTCAACTTAATATGGATTAAAGATTACTCTTTTGGGCTCTC
Source organism: Larix kaempferi (assembly GCA_027924585.1). NCBI lineage: Eukaryota > Viridiplantae > Streptophyta > Pinopsida > Pinales > Pinaceae > Larix > Larix kaempferi. The sequence continues at coordinate 12,406,293 of BSBM01000087.1, forward strand.
CAGTATGAGACATTTGATAAATTGAAAGGACATTAGTTGCAAGAGAAGGAACATAAAGCACATCAGAAAAGTAACCATGATCAAGATCGATTCTTCCAATCCCCTGAGAGGAGACTTATGAATCATTTCCCAAACTAATGGAAGGGCCAATAGAGCTTTCAAAACTAGAGAAGAGATATTTGGAGGAAGCCATGTGGCATGATGATCCTGAATCTATGATGAAAGAAGAATTAGCTGATGCACTTGCTATGAGAGCATGACATCTTTCATTTCCTTCAGATCTAGAAGATTCAGTATCATAATATTTCTTTCTTCCACATGTTGGTACAGGGAGATTGTTCTTCTCAAGTAACTGCGCCATCAAATCTATAGTGTTCCTCATGCAAGAGCTCTCAGGATGAAAACCTCTAAAACAATAGGTGCACTTGGTCTTTCCCTTTTTAGAATGCTTGGTATTCCTTGAGTTTGAAGCCCCATCTGCCTGGTATGGACTATCTGTAGGCCTTGTATCATTCGATCTCTTGTCATAAATATTTTGCTTGCCTTTACCATTCGCTCTCTCTACAAGTGTAAGAGCTGAATCCAATTTGGGTTTGATCATTCCCATAGAGATAAACTTCTCTTCCTCTTGAGTAAGAGATTGGATGAAGTCATCAAGTGAGGGAAACTTCGATCTTGGAATGGGAAACCCAACTGACTAGAAAGTAGAGACAAAAACTGAGAAGTTTTCCCCCAACTTTGAGAGAATGGCAAGTATAAGTTACTTGTCTTCTTTCACTATCTCATATCTTTTCAATTGTGATATCAAGCTTTTGAAATTGGTGAGGAAGGCATTGATAGATTTGAAGCTATTAGGACTCAAAAATATGAGCTCATTCTCCAATTTGTGTCCTTTCATATCATCTTTCTGTCCAAAAAGGGATTCGAGCTTGTCCCAAACCTCTTTAGGATATGTGAGATTGAATACATGGAAGTGAAGATATTCAAAAATTGAGAGAAGGAGGAGACCAACTGCTTCATCAAGCCTATCCAAGTACTTGTACTTTTCAATTGCATTGAGAGGTTCTACCATCGTTCCGTTGATCATTTGGGTAAATCTCTTGGAACTCATGAAGAGAGTCATCTTGGATTTCCACTCAACATAGTTGGAAGATGTGAGATTTAGATCCATCTGAGTAGAGAAATTCGAATAGTTGAAGAAGATTCTGAATGGGTGAATCAACCTGCAAAACAAGAGAAGTTTTTGATGATGGAGAATGCTACACTTCGATTGGACACTACCTTTTGAACATTGAGCACATAGACTAAGTCCTTCACACTTGGATAGACTTCACTAGATTTCTCCAATGAATTCAAGTAACAACACCAGGATTTGTTGTGGAAACTCAGAGGCTTCTGGTGCTCAAGTGAAAGATAGATGCTCAAAGAAATGCTGCAACTCCTGCTGCTGCAATGGATGCAATTTGAATAGTTGATGACTGCTCTGATACCATGTGATAATCTACAAGGATATGGTAACTGTAACAATCTCACAATCAAACTCTCAAAAATATTTGCAAAGAAGAAGAGAAGCATGCACTCAATAATCACTCATAAACACAAAATAATGGACAATGTCAATATCATACAATGAATAATGAATGTAAAGAATGAGATACAATAATCTATGATAAGGCATCGTATAGGATTCGAATTAGCCAAGTAGGACATTCGAATCTGAGATCAAAGTCTAGCTTGGATAACTATGGAGACATCATTTGGTTGGGAGTATCAGTCATAAATGGTAAGAGTCGGTCAAGTGTGTCTAACTGAGTCTAACAGAAACATCTAGCCATAAACTAGGGAATGGAGACTCTAAGGAGGGTGCATGAGGCTATCGAGCTCAAATTCTAGCTTGGATAACAATGGAGACATCATCCAGTCAGTAGTATCAGTCATAAATGGTAATAGTCAATCAAGTGTGTCTAACTGAGTCTAACAGAACCATCTAGGCATAAATCAGAGAATGGAGACTCCAAGGGGGCGCATGAGGCTGTCAAATAGTCAAGTGGAACTCCAGAACTAGCTAATTAGAAGCTACAAGCAGTCAGCATGAGAAATCAGTGGAAGAACTACTCAATCAATGCACTAATTGAATGATAACTTCCGGTAGGTGAGATAAGGTGGCTTGACTAAGTGATAACTGAAGGTAGGTGAGTAAAGGTGCTCTAACTGATAGTGATAAGTGAGAAAGGTGCACTTTCCATGCACAATAGTCAAGAAGGGCGCATCAGGTATGTAGGAGGCCAAATGGGGGCTGTAGACAGGCTCTGGAGAGCTAGAAGCAAGCTCTAGGTGCTAGGGAGTGTTAGGATATCTCATCATTCAATATGTACTTTGCATGCACTTTGCATGCATGCATGCATCTGCATGCATTGTATGCATCCGCATGTTGCCTAGTCACCAGTTGATGCCTCTAGCACCTAGTCCCTAGTCTTACAGCACCTGAGAGCTTCTTTCCACTCAGATTTAGCCCTCCTATTGCTTAGTGCGCCCAACATGCACCTACCACCTGAGAGGGGTTCCTTTTCTCACCTACCAGTCCAGTTCATTTTAGTTAGCTAGTTGTCTTTCCTTGATTTGAGGCTAGACTGACTCCTAACTATTGTTATCACTCCGATTGACCTCCGATGAGACTTGACTACCTATTCTTGGTGCAATTAACTCCTCACGTGCCCTCCAGTAAGCCTCCTTCCCTACATTAGTGCCATTACCATCAGTTACACTTATTACACTTCAGTTAGACTCAGTTTGACTGAGTTTGACACTTGGCTAACAGTGACTTGTGCATTGATGACCACCACTGATTGATGATGAGGACTCGTAGTTGGATCCAAGCTATGCCATGTAGTATATTCGAATGACCTCCTTGGCTAATTCGAATGGCTCACTCATTGTGACAGTATTGTATTGTAATTCTACTATTCTAGATTATAGAGCACTGATGCATCTCTCTTGCACAGTTTTTACTCCAATTTGTTTTACATCACAGTGATTGATTTACTTGTTCAATAGATCTGTTGTGACTAATATTACAGGGAGACTACCATGATGATGACTGCATGCAAGCATGCAAAATATAAAAAATATGCTGTGAGTATTCCAACATAGGGCACCAATGATAGGTCGCGGTTTCCCTTTTACCAATGGTGAAAAAAGTGTTGTTTAAAGAATAGAAAACATGGTAAAAGAGAGACCTACTTGGCAGTTGAAGAACGGTAAAAAAATGATGCGCAATGGCATTGGGTGCATCTAGCGTCTAGTGGAGGCTCCAAATGCAAACAACATTACAAATGTCACAAGTTTTCACCCCTTTATATAACACAATGTAACCCTAGTAATAAATGCACAAGGCTAACGGGTCAAATTGCCCCTTTTCAGAGAACTTTTCATTTTTAGAGCAACAAGCATGTTGGGGCAATTATATCTTGGCACCGATGCATTTCGACGTAATATGGCATTTGTCGCCGATGCATTTCGGTGTGACTTAACATTTGTTGCTGATATCTACATTAAAATGTTGAGTCGATTCCATTTCGGAAGTTCCCTTTGAGCTTGCTCCGATTCCCTTTTTTGAGAACTTTACATTTTGTGACCAACATGCTTCGACGTGAATTCGGCTGGTCATTGATCCATTTCAGAGTAAAATAGACAACTTCCCGGATTTGGCTTATTTTCCTTTACCTTCTGACTGTATCGGCGTGCCTCAAGATTTTGCTCTGAAACACCAAATGTAACAAAAAATTTAAGTGTTTTGTATTAACTTTCTATCATTCCGATCATTTAAGTGGATACCATAAATTTGCTCCGAAACATGAACTTACCAAAATTGCTCCAACTATTTTCAGCATAGCTTGAGGTGTTGCTCCCGACCATTTTGATGGATAATAGGAAGTTGCTCTGATTCAACAACTTGCCCTTTTCACTTGTTTTCAAAGAAAATGCTAAGTGACAAAAAGTGAGCTTATCAAAGATGAAAAAAACTCTAAGTAAAGAAAAAATAGGAGGGGTCCTACAATTTAAAAAATAAAATTGGGGATCAGGTTGCAGCAACAACACATTCGAAATATCTCAATGAGAGCTACAACATTCGTGTTTTAAGTTTTTCGAGACTCTGCACCGATTTTTTGGGCTGGTCATTATTAAAATGACTGCCCCAAACAATCGATCTGGAATCTCAAAAAACCCGAAACACGAATGTTGTAGCTCTCATTTATATATTTCCAACCATACCAAAAGTGTCAAATTCCATGCTTAGAGGATAATGTTATCACAAAAATAGTGAAAGCTTATTTGATGTCCTCTCTTATTTTATTTTATTTATTTATAATACTTTTTTTAATTAATTTATTTTATTTATAAGATATTAATTATGTAAATGCTTTTATTATTTCAAGATTACTCCACTATCATCCTAATTAATTTGATATTTGTATTTTAAAGGACTTGGAAGTAGTGATAATATAAAATAAAATAAAAATAATGATTATTAATTTTAGTATTATTGTAATTATATTTTTTCATTGTAATTTTAGTTTTTTTTTTAAGTTTTAGATTTTATTAAATATATAAAAAGAAGTAGTGGTACATTTATTAAAAAATTTAAAAAATTATAATATAAATTTAAAAAATCTACCACTATATCATTTATTGTGTATGCAAAGGAATCTAAAACTTTCATTATTATTTTCAACCATCATCTCTTAACTCTACACTAACCCAACATACTTGTCAACTACCATTAATGGGATATTATAAGTTGACATCCACTAGATAACACCTTTAACTTAGTGTAACATGGCATATTGGTAGTATGATGTGGATTTTTTTATGATTTTCCTTAGGAGGCCCATTTTAGACCCCAAATATCCTCTAATTTTAGTTGGAAAATGTACCAAACTTTTAGATTTTGCAGACTTAGTGGTTTGACATCATGGATTTCATAGTGTTGGTGATTTGTAATTATGTGCATAACCATAGGGGATCATGCTACAACTTGATAACGACATTGTAAGCAATGATTTATTTTACGAGGGGATGGGGAGCTTATGGATATCAAGGGGATAACTTGATAAGTGCAAGGTAAAGAGAGGGGATACATATCCTATACATGGTCAAGGTGATATACTTTTGGGTGGGGCCCATGCACCTTACGATGAGGGAGAATCCACTTCCTCGCTGAAATCCTACACACATGATGTAAATACTTACACATAAGAGTGTTCATGATAAGCAATGTGATAGTGCAATCATTATTGATAGGAAACTTATTGCACCTAGATAAATTGCAAAAAGATGGGTGTTGGATGATTTTTTGGGGGGCATGGCGCCATGCAAAAGAGCTTGTGATCATAACTGTGATGACGTTGATAGCTCAAATTCAAATGAAACTACGAAAATACCAAACATAGATGTTCAAAGTTAGGCAGTTTGTCTTATAAATAGGGTTGGCAAAGCTTTTTTAATTCATTTTTATTGTTTAGCCTTAGATGCCCTAGAATTGTTTTTGTTGATTTTGGGATATTGGACCAATGGTTTTTAGTTTAGGGAGTTCCAAGAATTTTTTCATAGAAATCTTATCATTTCTAGCAAATTAGTATTCAAATTAGGGATCCTAAAAGTTCATGCGATTGACAAGAGGGTTTCTCGATTGGTTTTGTGGATTTTGAAGTAATTTTCACATGGAATTGCATGTCACTTTCTTAGATAGTTGTGTGCTATGTTGGAGATATAAACATTGAATGTAGGTGTTTATCACATGACTTTTCATGGAATAATCATAAGGTTTATCAATGCATCTCTCATGCATGTTGTCTACAAGGCTATGAGGCTCATACCCACACACTCACATAAAGGTAGACATGTGTGTCCCACATGATTAAAACATGTGACTTATGGCTGTAGAGTCGCATGGTTGCACACATCTATTTACGGAAAGGCCACGTGTTTTTTGTATGTCTTTAAGTGTTTATTTTGTTAATTCTTAAGAACTAACATGCTTTTTTTACATGGATTATAATTGTAGATTGCTTGATATCAATCATGGATATTGACTAGCATGAACACGACTACAAAAAGATGTTGGGGAACATTAAAAGTAATCCAATCGCTTAGAAACACCTATGAGATGTAGGGTTTTTGTAGTTCTTTTTCTCTCAATGATGAGGTCGAGTGAGCACCCGATGAAGGAGATGCTTGGGATGTGGGATCACAAGCAGGGGTGATTTGTTGTTGGCAACAAGGAGTTGACTCTTGAGTGCCAAAAATATATACTTTTTGATAGGATTTTTCAATTTGTGCGATATGTGAGGAGATTGTTGTAGGTACAACAGATCCCATGCTTCATTCAAACATGGGAGCCCCAATTTTTGTAAATACAAAGGTATTTGGGTAAGTTTCTTATTATAACAAGGTTCTTAAATTTTGTTTGTTATAATCTCATACCTTTGCTTTTGGTTTGTGTAATTACCATTTTTCCTTTGAAAAATTTCTAAGTTTTGGTTGTTTTTCTAAATTGCAAAGAGCCTTGAATTTTTTTGAAGTGTTATTTTCTACACGCAAATCCAAAAATCTAAAAACCCGAGAATCCGCAAGTGTGGATTGCAAGCATTAATTGTTCTTTCTTTTCGGAATTGTGTCATCCTACAACGCGCAATTGCGGATTGCGGGAAGACTTTGTTAATATTTTTGGGAAATTTCGAATCCGCAACCCACAACTCAAAACCCGCAATTGCGGATTGTGGATTGCGGAAATTTGTTACTTTAATAAATTCTGTCATGTGTTTCTGCAACCCGCAACCCATAATTGTAGATTGCGGAATGAGGAAAATGTTATTTTAGTTTTAAAGTTTGTCTTTGTTTCCGAAACCCGCAACTCGCAATTGTGGATTGTGAAAACTATTTTGTCCATTTTTTTGCAAGGTTATAATCTCGCAACCCACAACCCTCAATTTGGGATTGTGGATTGCAAGAATTGTGATTAAAGTTTTAAAATAAGACATGCGACCCGATCCCGCATCCTGTAGGGGTTAATCTCAGCCATTCAGACATTAAAAAAGATCGACCTACATACGAGAAAATTAGGGCTTCCCAACTTCATGCCATTCTTGCCCAGCCCGATATCCTTCCTTAGACAGATTGAGTTAAATGGATAGGGGACTATGCTAATCCTAAAGACCGATCATTCAATGATAGTACAGGGTCTCAATTGACAACTTTCGGCCCTGAATTTTTTACTAGAGCATTTGCTCTTAAGCCATCCATGAAGATCCTTATCTCTGAATTCATCCAATCTTCTAAAACCAGGTACAATTTCGATGAAATGTTGAAATCATGGATGATTAAACCTAGCATCTGTGTGCCAAAGGCTGATAACCTCTATCTGATTTCCTAGTTCAGGGAGCCTTACTCTTTACTGGAATCCATGATCTGCAGGCTCTTTGGCCTTCCAAAATATTTCATTCTTCAAGGCTAAATGGGATCCAATATCTCATCATGTCTTAACCACAGGTGAATCATTCCCTTGGTCGTTTATCTTGTCATTGGAAGTCAAAATAGATATCCAAGATTGTCAAAACAGCTATCCAAGACTATCAAAAGGAACATGCCCTGAGGAAGCCACACTTCTTCTTTTCAACCTTAATTATCGATGTATTTTGCTTAGAGTTCCAATATCCCAACATGGGATGGAATTGGACCCCTTTAGATCCACCATTTCATATCTATCACTCAGCACTATGGGAGAGCAATTTTGTGCCCTTACTCTATGACATTTGTGACCATTTCATGGGTACTATTTATTTCAAGATATTCAAACAAGAGGCACCTTCCTTCTCAGCTGATTCCAGGACCTTCATCAATACAATTGGTGATTGGTATGTCTATGAGTCCTTTTCATACATCAGAGTCTGGGAAAGTAACATTATTCATCTTCTGCCTAGAATAGTTCCTGACAGATTGGTCATTCAAGAAGTCTCTTATCAAACTGTTACTGATGGTGTTTACAAGAAGCTCACTGGTCCCAAAAATAAAGGTTGGCCTAAATTCTCTTTAAACCTTGGGCTAGTAGTCATGCCAACCTCAAATTGGGTTGTAGTGCTTGGTGACCAGATGGCTCCTTTAAAGTTGGGTTTTGCTCCCAAAAGGAAACATGATCCTAAGAAATTCCTTAATGCACATTTTAAACAATATCAAATGAATATGGACTATGTCCATGAAGAAGTCCCAGATGATTCTACTTACCAAGGAGTGAATACCTTTCATGAGGTCCTGGCTAGGGCCAAGAGCATAGAAGAGTGACATCAGATTATGCAATATTAGAGAGAACTTAAAACTAAAGTCTTGAGATACAAAATAATGGAAATGAATCTACTAGAGAAAATGAGAAGGGATATAAAATAAAAGGAGAACTAGCAAGCCAATGCCCCTCTAATGCTTACTGCCCCAGATGGAGATAAAGGTAAATCCCCCATGGAGAATCGTCCTTAGGAAAAAACAATTGAACAAGTCAAAGTCCTGTTGCAAACCTCTCATCATTTGAAGCAGGAGTTAGCACAGATATCTTCAATATTGTATACTCAAATAGTTGAACCTTCTAAGCTTACTGTGGATAGTCAAGTGACCACTTCAGTTATGCAGGTATCTGATGATGCAATAATTGTTGAGGAAAACCCAGCTAAGAGACAGAAAGTCATGATTCCTAGCTCATAGGTTCCTACTTTTGATATCATTGACAGTGATATTGATGATGAAGCACATCATCCAGTATCTGCGACTGAAGAAGTGACTGAAGATTCACAAGCAGTTACCTATTTGTTAGGTACTATTGAGTTGGATCACTCTTTTTCTGATCAACAGGTATTGGAAGTTACTACTACTCCTGACATTACAACTTCAGCACTTTTATCGTCATCTATTCAAGATTTCTGTTTTGTCCCCAGAGGTGATGCCTCCATTTTCCATATCACAACTTTTTCATGCATTGACTTCCAGAGCCACTCCATTTTCAAACATCTCAGTTCCATTTTCCACTCCCCCATCTATTATTGCAGAAGTCCAGTCTTTGACTGTACCTTAGCATTTCCCATATCTACTTTATCATCACCTACCATTGACGAGCCACCCCTAGTTCTTTCTTCATCGTCACCTGCTAATGATGATCATGTTCCACTTTCTGAAGCCTTTACTTTAGTTCCTTGTCCAGCCCATGTCTCATCAGTTGCTCAGATTGTCACTACCCCTCTGACTACTTAACTTGTCTATACCTAGTCCCAATAACACTCAAACAACTTCATTAATTTCAACACTGAGTGTCACTACAACTTCTGTAGAATTGGTAACTGAGTATGAAGATGATGTTGTAGTTCCTCTTGGAAATTATTTTTATAGTAAAGAAAATAAAGAAGTGATCAAGAGGGGAAAGAAGAGAAGCAAGGATCAAGGTGGATTAGAGGCACCTATTCCAAATCAAATAATATGGGCTCAACAAAAAAATGATCCCCGAACAGAAGTAATTGAGACAGCTGTAGCCTTAGGGGCATCTGCTGGTGCAAATTTTGATTCAGTTCAGGTACTGAATAGGAAGGTTAATCAGAAGAAGGAAGAATTGAAAAGACTTAAAGAAGAGATATTTAATACCAAGGAAGAACATGAGGTTTATGTTGCTGATCTAAGGAAGATATGGGGAGATAGGTTAGAGGATTTGGAGCGAAGCAACACCTCTCTTCAAACTCAACTTCGTAATGCAGAAGTTGAGAATTATGCAAATACATAGAGGATACATATGCTGGAAAAGCAATGCGAGGATGCAAATGCAAGTGCAACCTCTTCTAATTTCTCTAAGTTCTCACCCCCGGAATTTAAGGATTTGGCCTTTCAGGTCAATGAAGAACATCATAAATTATTGGAGAAACTGTTTAACACCCTAGATGAGATTAGGGACACTCATATGACTTTTTGTAAAATGTTTGTTGTCCTTGAAGAGAATAAATCCAAAATTTTGCAAGCTTCTAAGGCAAATCAAGAAATTGTTGAGTGGCAAGGGTATATCAAGAACATACCAGAAGACATCCCCATTCTTAAATGTTTTTAGTTCAAGAAAATCAGAGTTGCATTGAATACTTGGCTTGATCTTAATGAGTTAGTTGAAGACATTATTCAGAAAGCACAGGCTTTGTGTAGTAGGTGATGGTATGCAGCAAATAATATCATGGAGAGTCTATAGTTCTCCGCCTTGGAACTTATTGAAGATGCTTGCCCGCCTAAGTTTATGGTTGAGCAAGTCGAATGCAGGTGTGATGAAGCCAAGCAGATAATTCAACACCTTGAGGAGGTCGAGATTAATGATGTGGATCAATTAATTAAGAAAGCGGTCACCATGGACAGAAAAGTCCACATTTTCATCTGTATTTGGCATAAGTTAGCTAAGAATGAGATGGAAACATTCACATGTAATGCCCAGTTGGGGCTTGAGTCAACTAACTGTCCAAATGTAGATGAGTTGTTAGAGATTTGGGATAAATGGCAAGTTTTTCTGGGCCATTAGTTTAGTTTGTGGGAATATACTCTTTGTATTATTTTCTAACTCTTATTTAAAGGGATGATATCTCGTAGAGAACAAATGGAATTTGGAGGAGTATCAGCAAGAGAGACTGGAGATGCCCTTTTTTGATACAAGCCTGTAATTTCTTACAGACTTTCATTAAATACTGTAAATTTATTCCCAGATTTTCTTTTGGCTATTGATGAAGTTTATTTGATGAATGTTGATTTTACTCTAGATTGCTTATCTAATGTTGTTGAAATCTTTTGCAATTTATTAAGCACAGTGATCTATAGTTTTGTTTTATCTCTGCTAATGATCTATCTGTTCATGAGGTTTTAAAAGAGTTTATTCAATTAAAACTTTTATCGATTTCTGCAAATGGTTTCCTTAGAAAATTATAATTGATGTTAATTTTTCAATTAACAAAAGAGTACAGGTTAATCTTGAATGCATTTAACTCTTAATTTGTTGTTGGTTAATTTTAATTGATTAATGGTAATTTGAGCAGATAAGTTATAGATATGTTAACATTTATGTTAAGTAGATAAAAAATACTTATCTAATTTTTTTACATCAAGTAGACCTGCATATAAACAAGCCACATTTTAGAATAGGTCTAACTTAGACTAGGTTCCCTTTCTTAGGTAGATCTGTTTTATATAACTTTACATCTTTGTTTTCCTTCATTGGAAGACTGATCTATTGATCAAATTTCACCAACTCATAGAGTTCCAGCAGAGGTCGAATATCCATCGGAGATTACTATGCAAAACAAGCTGGGGATAGAACTATCCTTGCGTAGGATATTTTGAAGCCTTTCAGTATGGGTTTTCCCCATGTGTTGGGATCCTTGGAACCCATTCAAGCACCTTGCACCTACCTTGCACACCCAAGGTATTAACAAATGGTGCCAAAAGGAGGGCCAGAAGTAAGCTATGCCTAAACAAAATAGTCATAAACCTCCTCCAGCAAGAACATCATTGGTTGTCACTCGTAGTCAATTGCATGCTTCTACATCTGAGCAACAAACAGTCTCACAACTGGTTGCAGTTCCTAATACACCTACAACTTAGCAGGAAAATAGAAGGGAAATCATTATCATATCACCTACTAGAGGATCCCTTTCAATTGAACAAGTACTGAAGAGCTCTAATGATAGTGTTTCTAGAGTACAACAAAGAATTACCGACCTACGAGGTAGAGGACTAGCAGCAATTCAACCAAACACTACTTTTCATACTAATAACCAAGAAGGTCAACATATAGCTTACCAAAACACTGAGAATAAGAACACTGAAAATCAAAATACACCTGATCATCCAAGATCCCCTGAGTATAACCTTGATTCTCTCTTTGAGGAAGTTCCACAAGATCAACCTAATGTTGGATTTCGTGGACCACCACCTTCAACTCCTTCATCATCATCTTCCTCATCTGAAAGTGAACACTCTTCTAGTTCTTCATCTGAAGAAGAGGAAGAACAACCAATGGGTGAAGAAGGTTGGAAAAGACCTTGGCTTGACCATGATGTTGTGTTTATACTTGGATATCAACATAGGCTACCTAAAAATCATGAGAAGTGGCTTCCTAAGTTCAATCAAGACAATAAGTCACCTGCATTAGATCACATCAAAACCTTTATGCAGGCCATTAGACTTAGGAGTGTTGTCCATGAAGATGTGGTTTGCAGACTATTCCGCTATACATTTGAAGGAAAGGCATCTACATGGTACTTTTCCTTAGAAGCCAGATCCATAACTTCTTGGGATGAGTTTGAAAAATTGTTTATCCAGAAGTTTGGGGATGATAAAACTCCATAAGATTTATTCTTGGGATTGTCTTCTATGAAGATGAGAAGTGAAGAGAGGGTCAAAGATTACAATCAAGGATTTTCTTATCTGAAAAATAGGATCATTGCCTCTCTTCTTCCTGCTAAAGAGATGTTGGTTTCCTATTATGAAAAGGGTCTATCCGTTCCTATTTCAATGTTGGTCAAAAGAGAACACAAAGACAACTTGTTTGAGGCTTATGGTGAAGCCATTCGGGTTGAAAAGGATATATATTGTCTAAAAGATAATCCTGATGCTTTAGAAGAGCAACCTTCCACATCTAGAAAGAAAACAGATAATGCTCCCAAACCCACTACTCAAAACAAAGATCCCTTTGAAATGACTGATATTAAAAAATTTCTCTAGATAATGTCAAATGAGATGGTTGACTTAAAAAAGAATAATAATGAGAATCAAAATAATAATAGAGGTTTTGTAAGGCCATCTTTTAGGAGACCTTATCAACCACCCAAAAATCCACCACCTCCTAATCCTAATGAAGGGATAACATATGAAGAAATTTATTCTATCTTCAAAGCTTTGGCCACATAAACACAAAATGTCCCTGAACCTTCTGAAGATCAAACAAACCAAGATCCACAGTTACCAGGAGAAGGAGAAGAAGAAGAGGATCCACAGATTAATACTGTAAGCTATTTTTCTAAACTCCCAATGAATGAAAAAGAAGATGAACCCGAGACAATGTTCAATGTTCAACATCCTTACAATACTAGATCAAGACCACAACCTTCTCAGGAACCTTCATCTTCAAGAGCACATCCCAACAAAAGTAAAACTATTCCTCAAAAAGATACAGTCATTCATGAAATGGAATACAGTTTGGCTGAAGATTTGAAAAGAGTTAAAGCAAATATTTATTTGTTTGAACTTCTGAATATCCCTTCTATGAGGGATTATTTACTTGAAATCCTGATAATCAAACAACCAAGGGAATCACAAAACAATAACGTAGACTCTTTTACCAAACTAGAAGATTAGAAATCTGGAAGCAAGAGGACACCTCCTTTCTTGCTTACCTTTGAAATCTTCAACATAAATGTACACAATTGCATGATAGACTCTAGTGCTTCCTCCAATGTGATGCCTCTATCTGTCTGCAGGAAATTAAATGCCACTTGGGAACCCTATCCTACTCAGATTGCCTAGCTTGACAGATCTAAAGTAAGAGTAGTGGGGAGATTGAGAAATGTGTTGTTGACATTATTTGATGATCCTTGGACTCACCAAACCATGGATATTGTTGTGGCTAACATCCCTAAAGCCTATGGAATGTGGCTGAGCGGAGATTGGTCAGAGAAGCTCAAGGGCTACTTTGCCACTGATTGGTCTCACCTCTGGCTACCCTACAATGGACAACCAAACAAGATTAAGATCAGTAGGGAACCATTTATGAAGCAAACAGTCACTAACCTTAATCATTCAAGTGAACCTGCTTATTATTTCAGTTCACATATTGAGCATTTCACATCTGATACCTTCTTTGGGGACTTGCCAGCTGATTCTTCACCAGATGAGAATGTACAAAATGAATCTTAGATTTCCAATGTTACTACTATACCATTCTCTAGAACTATTGCACATAATGTTTATGATGTTAATACAAATTTTAGGATAGATCCTATTACATGGACTTTATTCTTTTATGGATCTAGATCCAAGGATGGAGATGGTGCAGGTTGTGTCCTCATTGATCCGAAAGGGACTAAAACCATGATTGCTTCTAGACTTGAATTTGAATGTACCAATAATGTTGCTGAATATGAGGCTCTGGTGCAGGGACTCAAAAAGGCTATTGATATGGGTGCACAAGTGATAGAATGTTTTGGAGATTCTGAAATCATATTTAAACAGGTAAGAAATAAGATAGATTGTTTGTCTCCATGTTTAACTAATTATCAAAAAATGGTTAGAGATCTCACTAATTGTTTCACTGCATTCAACATCAAGTTTATCCCTAGATCACAGAACTTTGATGCTAACCTCTTAGCAAATAGTGCATCTAGGATGATTCCACCAGAAGGCTTGTCACCTGAAACCTTTTGAATAGAACGTATGTATAGGCCTTCCATCCCTGATAATGTAACAAGCTGGAAAGTGTTTGATGATGACCACCAAATCCTAGATTTTCTCTCAACTCAAGATACCTTTCAAGACATGGCAATAGATGAGGTTGAGCATGAAAATTATTTGTCTGATCCTTCCAACATTATCCCAAAATCAGTCATCAACCTAGAAAATTTCTATGACTTGCAAGATAAGTTTAAACACAAGGCCAACTGCAAAACCCAGAGTTCTTCTTTGAACTATCATCCAGTCAACCTTGGTACTGAACAAGATCCCCAATTTATCAACCTTGGTGTTGACTGCTCTGTTGAAGAAAGAAGAGCTTTCATCAGATTGTGTAAAGAGTACAAAGATGTTTTTTGCATGGACCTATGATGAACTAAAGACTTTTCATACTAGCATTATGCATCATAACATACCCATGAAGCCAAAAGTGAAACCTTACCAACAGAAACTAAGAAAGATGCATCCTAGTTTGGAACCCTCTATGAATAAAAAACTTAAGAAATTGCTGACAGCTAGAATCATATTCCCTGTTAGACACACACAATGGATAGATAACTTAGTACCTGTCCAAAAAAAGAATGGAGAAATCGGACTTTGTGTCGATTTCAGAAATTTGAACAAAGCTTCCGAAAAGGATAACTACCTTGTTCCTCCCATGGAACAGATTCTACAAAAGCTAGCGGGGTCAGAGATGTTCTGTCTCCTGGATGGTTTTTCAGGATACAACCAAGTCATGGTTTCCCCCGATGACCAATTGAAAATAACTTTTAAAACCCCTTGGGGTACCTTCACCTACAGACGAATTCCCTTTGGACTAATAAATGCAGGAGCCATATTCCAGAGAGCTATGGACGTAGATTTCAGAGGTTTGATGCATAATTATGTCATAGTATATTTAGATGACATCACTATCTATTCAAAAAAATTACATGAACATTTGTCTTCTCTCAAACAGGTTTTTGAACACTGCAGGAAGTACAGAATTTTGCTCAACCCTAAGAAGTCCATATTTGTAGTAACAGAAGGTAAGCTCGTGGGTTTCATTGTTTCGAAGGAAGGTATGATTATTGATCCTGAACGTACTGAAGCTATTTAAAATATTGGTTTTCCTAGTTTGCGCAAATCCATGTAATCATTCCTCAGGAAGATCAATTTTGTACATAGGTTCATTCCAAATTTTGCACAAATTGTTAAGCCATTACAGCTATTAGTTAAAAAAGATGTACAGTTTAGTTGGTCTTAGGAACATAAAGATGCATTTATTGAAATTCGAAGGGCCATTGCAGAAGCCCCTACCCTGATGTCCCTAGATTTCGACAAGGATTTTATTCTATATACTTTCGCTACTAATTTTTCTTATGCAGCTATCTTGATGCAGAAGCATGATAATGATGCTGAGATTTCAATTTCGTTCATAAGCGCAACGTTTAAGGGAGCAAAACTTAACAACTCGCAAATTGACAAGCAGGCTTATGCAATTTACAAGTCTGTGAAACATTACAGGCCGTACTTATTGAAATCTCAAACGAAGGTGATTGTAGCATACATAGCCATAAAAAACGTGCTAGTGTATAAAGAACTAGGCAAGAAAAGAACCCATTGGATGACAGCTTTGCCGGAATATGACCTGGAAATCAGGCCAGTGAAGATTGTAAAAGGACAAGGTTTGTGCCTGCTTACTGTCCAGTCAAATGATGTTGTTCAGCATCAGACTGAATGGGAGCAGGAGGAAAGTGTTCCTACAGGTTCTGTTAATGCCATAGATACTCCAACATATGAATGGTACGATCATATTAAGTTTTTTCTAAACCACAGGTTTGCTCCTGAAACCCTTGATTTCAAAAAACGTAGAGATTTAAGATTAAAGTATGCTCCATATCAACTTATTAATGGAGTTTCGTCTAGAAAAAATTATGATGGATGTTTCCTTAGATGTTTGGAGAAAAATGAGAATGATGAAATTCTTTTAACATTTCATGGAGGACCTGCTCGAGGCCATTTTTCAGGTGAAACCACAGCACACAAGATTCTCGGAGCTGGATATTATTGGCCTACCCTATTTAAGGATTCCTGTGCTCATGTCAGAAGGTGTGAACCATGTCAAAAGTGTGCAACGAAATTTAAAAAACCTTATTTTCCTCCACAGCCAGTGATAATTCAATTTCCATTTCAGCAATGGGGATTGGATTTTGTTGGACCAATCAATCCTATTTCCTCCATACAACATAGGTATATCCTTATATCAAGTGACTACTTTACCTAGTGGGTAGAGGCAGTCCCTCTTAGGGAATGTAATACAAACCAAGTAATTTATTTCCTCGACATCTAGATAGTTACAAGGTTTGGTGCTCCTGAGTATCTTGTCTTTGACAATGCATCCTACTTTTCCTCAATTTATTTGACAATTATGCCCTTGAAAAAGGGATCAAACTAAAATTTCCTGCCAATTATTATCCACAGGGTAATGTGCTTGTTGAATCTTATAACAAGAACCTGATAAATATTTTGAAGAAGACAGTATCCTCTCATCACAAAGATTGGCACACATAGCTTTATAATGCTCTTTGGGTAGATCGAATTACCCCAAAGGCATCTATTGAAAACTCTCCCTATTGTCTAGTTTATGGCAAGGAAACCATCCTACCATCTAACCTTACCATTCCCTCATTATAGCTAGCCCAATCCATTCAAGAAGATGATTCCCCTCCTCTACAGCAGAGAATTGATACCTTGCTTAAGTTGGAGGAAGACAGGGAAATGGCTAAAAATAAATTATATCATCATCAACAAATGGTTAAAAGATGGTTCGATGAGAAATCCTCTTCTGACAAAGAATTTTCAGTAGGAGATTTGGTTTTGAGATGGGATAAGCAACATAAGGATAAAAATGATTATACAAAATTTCAATGCCTTTAGCTAGGACCTTTCATTGTTATAGAAAAGGTTGGTCCTAGTGCTATTCTATTACAAATATTGGAAGGGGTCATTGACACTTATCCAGTGAATGTTTCTCTACTGAAGAAGTATTTTGTTTGAACAATTTGATGCACTTTGTACATAAGTTTGGTTTGTTTTCCATTTTCTTTGTTTGATTGGTTTTCTTTTATTGGTTTTCCTTCTAATAAAATCTATACATTTGGTAATGGTTGATCGTCAGCTTGTCTCAAGGATAGTCTGAGTTGAAGTTTTGGAATGCTTTGTCAATCTTGGATTTTCTCAACCTACGTCAGAATTTGTTTTACAAAGAATAGACAGTCATTAATTGCAGAACTTTGATTGATACCTTTCCACCTTGGTCATTATCTTATACATTCTTTATTTGTTTAATTGAGGTTGTGGAAATTGACTGGCTTTCTTTCCCTATGCTTCATTAGTGTAGTACAGCATATCTTAATAGCTTGGTCAACCTTTATCTGCTCTGGATCCTATCACACTCACCTCGAGAAATGATATCACTTAATAATTGTGGATTATAGGATGGGGGGTCTTGTTACAGGCTAGCCCATTAGGTTCATAGATGTGAATGGAATGACATCTTCACACCAAGCCACCAAAGTTGGAAGATGAATTTCAGTTTAATGAAAGGTGGAAGATCCTATCACATGCTGATCCATTCATGATTTGAAAAGCATCAACGAGGAACGCCACTATCATATGGTCACCAATCCATGCTGGTGTCTTGTAATTCACACCCTAATAAAATTTATGTTTTACTTTTCTTTATAAGACAATGTTGTATATAAGGATAGGGGGGTATTATCGCAAGCCATCCCTTCCATGATCATAGGTTTGATTTTGGACTGAAATTATCATTATGTGGTCACCAAGCCATGATAATTGCTTTTAGTATCATATTTGGAAAACAAGGAGTCTCATTATTGAGCTAGCTTGTTCAGTTTCCAGATCATGTTTGTGAGTGGCGCCATTTCCATAATCTGATCACCAAGTCAAGGCAGTGGTCTTATGTCAACAAGGTCTTATGTACATATTTTATGTATTGTTCAAAAAAAAGGGGGAAAGAAAAGAAAAAAAATGGAATAAGAAAATGACTCGATTATTAACAATGCATCTTTGTGTAAATAAAGCAATTAATAAGTCAAGGTGATTCATGATTTGGATATCCAGAGTAGTTTTAAGCTTTCCCCCAGGTTCATTTAAAATCTATCTTCCTATGATTACATATTGGAAAAAGGTTCCTATTGTTTCTTAGATCTCCTTATCAAATTTGCATTATCTTCAAATTGATCATGGATGGGAGTATATCAATCTTATGTTTAATTCTACTTATTGATTTCCCTTTTATAAAAAATTTCTAAAAATCCATGTTGAAAATCAGTTGCCCTAACATACTTTCTTTAACTGAAGTTTTGTTTGTAGAGATAACTGGTTCTTCCATCCAATCACCATTTGTTGTAGGTACAACAGATCCCATCCTTCATTCGAACATGGGAGCCCCATTTTCTGTAAATAAAAAGGTATTTGGGTAAGTTTCTTATTATAACGAGGTTCTTAAGCCTTGTTTTTTATGATATCATACCTTTGCTTTTGGTTTGTGTAATTACCATTTTTCCTTTGAAAAATTTCTAAGTTTTGGTTGTTTTTATGAGTTGCAAAAAGCCTTGAATTTTTTTTGAAGTGTTATTTTCTACCCTCAAATCCGAAAATCCGAAAACCCGCAGATCCACAATTGCAGATTGTGGGAATCGATTGTTCTTTCTTTTCGGAATTGTGTCATCCTGCAACCTGCAATTGCGGATTGTGGGAATCGATTATTCTTTCTTTTCAGAATTGTGTCATCCCGCAACTTGCAATTGCAGATTTCGGGAAGACTTTGTTAATATTTTTGGGAAATTTTGATTCTACAACCTACAACCTGAAATCCGCAATTGCGGATTGCAGATTGTGGAAATTTGTTATTTTAATAAATTGCGTTGTGTGTTTTCGCAACCCGCAACCCGGAATTGTGGATTGCAAATGCGAAAAAAGTTATTTTAGATTTAAATTTTGTTTTCATTTTTGAAACCTGCAACCTGCAATTGTTGATTGCGGATTGCGGAAACTCATTTGTCCATTGTTTTGGAAGGTTATAATCCCACAAACCTGCAATACAATTGGTGATCGATATATCTATGGGTCCTTTTCATACATCAGAGTCTGGGGAAGTAACACTATTCATCTTCTGCCTAGAATAGTTCCTGACAGATTGGTCATTCAAGAAGTTTGTTATCAGACTGTTACTGATGGTGTTTATAAGAAGCTCACCGAACCCAAAAATAAAGGTTGGCCTAAATTCTCTTTAAACCTTGGGCCATTAGTCATCCCAACCTCAAATTGGGCTGCAGTGCTTGGTGACCATATGGCTCATTTAAAGTTGGGTTTTGTACCCAAAAGGAAACCTGATCCTAAGAAATTCCTTGATGCACATTTTAAACAATATCATGTGAAGATGGACTATGTCCATGAAGAAGTCCCAGATGATTCTACTTTCCAAGGAGTGAATACCTTTTCTGAGGTCCTGGCTAGGGCCAAGAGAACAGAAGAGTAGCATCAGATTATGCAATGTTAGAGAGAACTTAAAACTAAAGTTTTGAGCTATAGAACAATGGAAATGAATCTTCTTGAGCAAATGAGAAGGGATAGAAAAAAGGAGAACCAGCAAGCCAATTCCCCTCTAATGCTTACATATCCAGATGGAGATAAAGGTAAAGCCCCCATGGAGAATCCTCCTCAGGTAAAAGAAGTTGAACAGGTCAAAGTCTTGTTGCAAACCTCTCATCATTTGAAGTAGGAGTTAGCACATATATCTTCAGTATTGGATACTCAAACATATGAACCTTCTAAGCTTACTATGGATATTCAAGTGACTGCTGTAGCTATACAGGTATCTTATGATCCAATAATTACTGAGGCAAACCCAGCTAAGAGACATAAAGTCTTGATTCCTACCTCACAGGTTCCTACTTTTGATATCATTGATAGTGATATTGATGATGAAGCACATCATCTATTATCTATGATTGAAGATTCAAAAGCAGTTAGAGATTTGTTAGATACTATTGAGATGGATCACTCTTTTTCTTATCAATGGGTATTAGAAGTTACTACTGCTCCTGACATTGCAATTGTAGCACTTTTATTGTCATCTATTCAAGATCTTTCAATTTTGTCCCCAGCGGTGATGCCTCCATTTTCCATATCACAAATTTTTCATACTTTGACTTCCAGAGCCACTCCATTTTCAGACATCTCAGTTCCATTTTCCATTCCCCCATCTATTATTGCAGAAGCCTAGTCTTCGAATGTCCCTGAGCAATTACCCATATCTACTTTATCATCACCTACCATTGACGAGCCACCCCTAGTTCTTTATTCATCATCACCTGCTAATGATGATATTACTTCAATTCCTTCTCCAACCCCTATCTCATCAATTGCTCAGATTGTCACTACCCCTCTGACTGCTCCTCAAGTTAACATGTCTATACCTAGTCCCACTGACTCTCAAACATCTTCATTAATTTCAATAGTGAGTGTCACTTCAACTTCTGAAGAATTGGTAACTGAGTATGAATATGATGTTGTAGTTCCTTGTGGAAATTATTTTTATAGTAAAGAAAATAAATCAGCGATCAAGAGGGGAAAGAAGAGAAGCAAGGATCAAGGTGGATTAGAGGCACCTATTCCAAATCAAATAATATGGGTTCAACAAACAAATGATCCCAAAACATAAGCAATTGAGACAGCTACAACCTTAGGAGCATTTGTTGGTTTAAATTTTGATTTAGTTCAGGTATTGAATACAGAGGTTAATCAGAAGAAGGAAGAATTGAAAAGGCTTGAAGAAGAGTTAGTTAAGACCAAGGAAGAACATGAGGTTTATGCTGTTGATCTAAGGAATATATGGGGAGATAGGTTAGACGATTCGGAGCGAAGCAACACCTCTCTTCAGACTCAACTTCGTAATGCACAAGTTGAGAATTATGTAAATACAGAAAGGATAGCTATGCTGGAAAAGCAATTTGAGGATGCATCTGGAAGTGAAACCTCTTCTAATTTCTCTAAGTTCTCACCCAGGAATCTAAGGATTTGGTCTTTCAGGTCAATCAAGAACATCATAAATTGTTGGAGAAACTGTTTAACACCCTAGATGATATTAGGGAAACTCATATGAATTTTGGTAAGATGTTTGTTGTCCTTGAAGAACAAAAATCCAAAAGGCTACAAGATTCTAAGGCCAATCAAGAAATTGTTGAGTGGCAAGGGTATATTAAGAACATACCAGAAGACATCCCCATTCTTAACAGTTTTCAGTTCAAGAAAATTAAAGCTACATTGGATACTTGGCTTGATCTTACTAAGTCAGTTGAAGACATTATTTAGAAATTATAGGCTATGTGTAGCAGGTGATGGTATGCAACATATAATATCATGGAGAGTATATAGTTCTCCGCCTTGGAACTCATTGAAGATGCTTGCCTGCCTAAGTGGATGTTTGAGCAAGTCGAGCGCAGGTGTGAGGAAGCCAAGAAGATAATTCAACACCTTGAGGAGGTCAATATTGATGATGTGGATCAATTAATTAGGAAACCGGTCACCATGGAAGGAAAAGTCCACATTTTCATCCATATTTGGCATAATTTAGCTAAGAATGAGATGGAAACATTCACATGTAATGCCCATCTGGGTCTTGAGTCACCTAACTATCCGAATGTAGATGAGTTGTTAGATATTTGGGACAAATGGCAAGTTTTTATGGGCCATTAGTTTAGTTTGATTTTGTGTTAGGAACCTATGTCAACCCTTCTCTTTACTATGTTAGTATATTGTTGTTGGACGCATATGCTTTGTAAGTCGTCCCATAGTATTTGTTGATCCGTAGTTTATATTAACCCATAGTATTGACCCATAGTATTGGACACATATGCTTTGTAAGTTGTCCCATAGTATTACATGTCCCATGGTTTTGACTCATAGTATTAGGCATAGACTTAGTATATAAGTGCGTGTTGAGGTCATTGAAGGCACCGTGAAGTTAATTGTATTGAGCTTTCTCAAAGGGGGTTGCCCCCTCGAAGTGGCCCATGATCAATATAAAAGTGATTCTGAGTTCTGTTATTTCTGATATCTTGTGTATTTGCATTAACTAATTATTGCAGGTTCTTCACATCTGGTATCAGAGCACTTTCTTGGGCTCGTTGGGTGGAATTTCTGCCAAATCCTTTTTCGCATCTGTTGCAACTTCGAATTTGGGAATAATCCCTATCCGCTTAACTGTGGGAAGTACTTGGGCATAAGCCCTAAAACTCATTGTGAGGAGTACCACATGAACCCCAAAGTAGCTGGCCCATTGAGAGGACCTGCCAGTGAAAAGGGCAATGACCCCTACCTGATTGACTAGTTCCCACCCGTGAGGTAAACCAAGAGTTGTCGTTTGTGGCAAAGCGGTTATCAGTTTTACTTGAGCCGTGGAGTGAGGGGTACTGCCCCAATACGCAAGCCGTCAGACATCATTGGTGGCTGAGTGAAACACCTGAACTATTAAGAAGCTGTACATACCTGGGGTCCATATCTATTTTCAGTTGAACTGTTGCCGATCACTTCCGCTCCAGATCCAGCCTTTTCAGATATATTTTGAAAGTCGTTCCAGATCCAGTCACCATTTCAGATCCAACCATTTTCGATCCCTTCCACGTCGTTGGGCCGCTGTTGTCGATCCATTTCTGGAAAAAAATATAAAAGAAAAAAAAAATTAAAAAAAGAAAAAAAAAAAAGGAAGAAAAAAAAGAAAGTATAAAATTCAGTTTTTGCTCCATATCTCCCTTGTTTTAACTCTGTTTCCCTTGAAATTTTCGGGGAACCCCTGTCATCCCATTCTGCATCTTTCATTCCTGAGGACCCTATCCCCAGTTACCCTTCCCAAAGCCCAAAATCCCACATTTTTCTATTTTTAGGGTTTGCCATAACTTCCTCAGATTTCACCCAATCACCTTCAAATTTTACCACAGAGTTCCTTTCTGAATTCTAATTCTTTGTCCCTCTCTGCCAAATTTTCTCATTCTATCACCCCGCTTTTGAAATCCCCCTTTTTGCTTTCTTTTCCTTTCGACAGTGTCCAAAATCTAGTCAAACCCCAATTACCCATCAGATTGTTTCCCCAATCCAAATTTCCCTTTATTAAATCAGCTTCTGTTTGTGTTTTTCTACCCATTCCACAAAAAAAAAAAAAAAAAAAAACCCGGTTATGGTTGTCACCCATGCAGGAGCACACACCATGGAGGAAGCACTTGTAGCCATCCAAACCCAACTCCAAGATCTGGATGAAACATTTCTCAGCCTCCATCTTCAGCATTCAGCCATGAACAATACCAGATAGCTAGAATCTTTTGCAGCCATCGGGTTCTCTTCTTCCAGCAATTTTCGTGGGCTGAAGCTTGATTTTCCTCGCTTCAATGGTACTGATTCAACTGGATGGATATATCGAGCAGAACAATATTTCAGTCTGCATAATACTTCTGATGCCCAGAAAGTTCCACTTGCATCCTTTCATTTGGAACAGGAAGCCCTTCAATGGTATCGTTGGTACATCAAAGCTCATCCCGAGCCAAACTGGACACATTTTTGCCAACTCATTTTGCCACGATTTGGTCCTAGTGCTTTTGATGATTTCACAGGAGCACTCACTAAAATTCACAAAAGTGGCACAGTGAGAGAGTATCAGACAGAATTTGAGAAATTGGCCAATCACATAGAAGGATTGTCTGATGAATTCTACAGGAGTTGTTTTATTAGTGGTCTCAAGGATGAAATCCGCTCCGAGGTCAAAACGTTTTGTCCCAACACAATGATGGAAGTCCTAGGGTTGGCTAAGCTAGCCGAGGACCATATCACAGCTCAACAATGCTCCAAACCCACCTTTGTTCCCTTCAGAAATATGGGTTCCCAATGACCTCCCATCATGCCTGCTCCTCAACCAACTCCTATCAAGCATTTGTCTGAAATAGAAATGCAGACACGCCGAGAAAAAGGGCTTTGCTATAATTGTGATGAGAAATTCACTCGGGTACATAGATGTGTTCAACAAAAGCTCTATCTCTTGGATGTGGATTCTTCGCCTGCCTTAGAACATGGTGAAGAAGTTACAGATACAGTAGATGATCAGGTCGACATTCAACACCCACCTGTTGACACCCCATCTCAGGAGGACCCACCCAAGATCTCTCTCCATGCTGTAACTGGCGTCACCACCCCACAAACAATGCGGGTCAGGGGATACTTCAAGAAGCTCCCTCTTACCATACTCATTGATTCTGGTAGCACTCATAACTTCATTGACCCTCGAATTTCCAAATAGGCTGATTGTTTTGTCCATACTTGCTCCAACATTGAAGTCATGGTTGCCAATGGGGGCACCTTACCTTGCAAGGGGAAGTGTCACAATGTGCGTATCTCTATGGAAGATTATGACCTACACTTTGACATGTTTTCCTTGTCCTTAGGCGGATGTGATGTGGTTTTGGGTGTTCAATGGTTATGCACACTTGGCCCCATCTTATGGGATTTTGCTGAAGTTTGGATGCAGTTTAAAGTCAATGGGGCACAACACAAATTTATGGGCTTACAACCAGGGTCTCTCTACATCATCAGTTCACATCGCCTGGAAAAAATACTTAAGAAGAATTCACATGGTGTCATCGTTCAGCTCAATTCCATTGAGATGCACCCATCAACAGTCTCCACTACTTCCTTGGATAGATATGCAGGTCTCTTTGCTGAACGAATGCGCTTGCTGCCTTCAAGACACCTTTCTGGTAAGAATTTAGCCACATCTACTTCTCAGCAGGAAATGATGGCTATTTTGCATGCAGTACAAAAGTGGCAGCCATACCTATTAGGGAATTATTTATGCATCAAGACTGATCTCCAGAGTCTGGAAATTTTTCTGGAACAATGGGTCTCCTCCCCAACACACCTGAAATGGGTTATCCAACTCATGGGTTATCCATATGTGATCACTTACAAGAAATGTAAGGACAATATGGTGGAAGATGCTCCTTCTCGCACAATTGATGACCCAGTTTCTCTTACAGCTCTTTCTTTGCTTGTTCCAAATTGGTTGCAATATGTTCAACAGGGCTATCTCTTCTATGAACTCCATGCTTCTTCATCAACAGGGCACTCTGGGTTCTGCAAAATGTATGACCAGGAACAATGTAACTTCTTTTGGGAGGGACTAGAAATGACAATTCAACAGATGGTGGCTGACGATGATACTTTCCAAGTCAACAAGGGTGAAACGACACTCCTTTTGGGATTGCTCAAACCCTTGCCCATCCCTACATAGCTTTGGCCAACTATTTCTATGGATTTCCTAGCAGAGCTCTGGTGGTACAATACCACATCTCAAAGGACACCATATGAAGCAGTCTATGGAAAAACACCGCCAGTTCTTCTTTCATACACCCTTAGCAGCTCCCCAGTTTAGGAAATTGACTCGGTTCTTCGAAACCGCGATCAGATTCTTCTCATTCTGCAGGACAATCTTCACATGGCCAGAATTCACCTGAAACAACAAGCCGATTAGCACCATTCTGAGCGCATTTTCCACGCAGCTGACAGGGTTCTTCTTCATCTACAACCTTCCAAGCAATCCTCCTTGACACTCCAAAGGCGTTAGTGGCCCGAAATGCAACCCGAGGATGCTATCGGGGAACCACTCCTTCAGATTCAGCAGCAATTTCTCCAACCAAAGCTTTGAGGACAAAGCTTTTTCTAAGGGAGAGGGGATGTTAGGAACCTATGTCAACCCTTCTCTTTACTATGTTAGTATATTGTTGTTGGATGCATATGCTTTGTAGGTCATCCCATAGTATTTGTTGATTCGTAGTTTATATTAACCCATAGTATTGGACGCATATGCTTTGTAAGTCATCCCGTAGTATTATATGTCCCATGGTTTTGACTCATAGTATTGGGCATAGACTTAGTATATAAGTGTGTGTTGAGGTCATTGAAGGCACCATGAAGTTAATTGTATTGAGCTTGCTCAAAGCAGGTTGCCCCCTCGAAGTGGCCCGTGATCAATATAAAAGTGATTCTGAGTTCTGTTATTTTTGATATCTTGTGTATTTGCATTAATTAATTATTGCAGGTTCTTCACATTTTGTAATCTTGGTTTGTGGCAATTTTCTCTTTGTATTTTTTTGTAACTCTTATTTAAAGGGATGATCTCTCATAGAGAACGGATGGAATTTGGAGGAGTAAATCAGCATGAGAGACTGGAGATGCCTTGTTTTGATACAAGCTTGTAATTTCTTACAGACTTTCATTAAATACAGTAAAGTTATTCCTAGATTTTCTTTTATCTATTGATCAAGTTTATTTGATGAATGTTGATTTTACTCCAGATTGCTTATCTAATGTTGTTTAAATATTTCGAAATTTATTAAGCATAGTGATCTATAGTTCTGTTTTATCTATGCTAATGATCTATGTGTTCATGAGGTTTTGAAAGAGTTTATTCAATTCAAAATTTTATCGATTTCTTCAAATGGTTTCCTCAGAAAATTATAATTGATGTTAATTTTTCAATTAACAAATCATTTACAGGTTAATCTTCAATGCATTTAACTCTTAATTTGTTGTTGTTTAATTTTAATTGATTAATGGTAATTTGAGCAGATAAGTTACAGATCTGTTAACATATTTGTTAAGTGGATAAAAAATACTTATCTAGTTTTTTACATAAACCAAACCTGCATATAAACAAGCCACCTTTTAGAATAGGTCTAACTTAGACTAGCTTCCCTTTCTTAGGTAGATCTGTTTTATAGAACTTTACATCTTTGTTTTCCTTCATTGGAATATTGATCTATTGATCAAATTTCACCAACTCATAGAGTGCCAGCGGAGGCTGAATATCTGTGGGAGATTACTATACAAAACCGGCTAGGGATAGAAGTGTCCTTGCATAGTATCTTTTGAAGCCTTTCAATCTGGGTTTTCCCCCTTTGTTGGGAGCCTTGGAACCCATTCCAACACCTTGCACCTACCCTGCACACCTGAGACATCAATAGAGACCCATCTTTCTCTTGGTGGCCAATAGAGTATTAATCAGTTGATTGTGTAGTATTGTGGTAGTTTGTTAAGGGAAAATAAGGATTGGGGCATGGTTGTTAGTTTCCTAGTGGATCATGCTATGAGGGTGTTTGCGAGCATTATGCCTAGGGTGTTGGAGGCTTCATGGACCCATTGGATATTTGGGAGTCAAATCCTTTTTTTGGAGTGGGTGATAGGAGGGACTCGAGTTTCCTAGGCGCACATGCTATTGGTCAATATGCGGGCCCATATGACCAAGGTCACTGTGGAGGGACATGGGATGCTCACCTATGGGAGCGTTAGGTGTTCCTATTTGTTTGAGTGGATTCCATCCTTTTTATCTTATGTGGTTGTGATGTTGAGGGTGTTTATGGATCCATGTATGGTTTTTTTTGGGTATGGTGATGCTTTGGGTCAGTGGTTGATAGGTTGATCATGTGTTCACATTGCATTATCGACTAGCCTGTTGACTATGGATTAGGGCCACTAAGAAATATCCATGGAATGGGATGGATTATTTCAATGATCTAAATTTTCCTCCACTAGGTCATGAGGAGTGGGATGCTTGAGGTGATTTTATCTTTATCATGTTTATATATACATTTCTTGTTTCCATTTACACATATCTATGTTTTGGATGGTCATGTATACACAAGACGCACAATTCTTTGTATGTGTTTTGTTTGGTGGAACTATTAGACCTATGAGGCCTGCTAGGCTACTTATGGGATCTAATTTACCTCCTACACAAGAACGCCATTGGTGACGTCCAAAAGAAGGGGGGATCAATATCTAGGGTTGTCTAGGTTAGTAGGGATGGCCTAGCAAGTGGGGACCTTGCCACCACCTTGGTGGATTTAGAGTGGCATGTCTCTATCCTAATGTATGGAGTCGATGAGCATGGGTTCACTAACTCATATGATTGGTGTATGGTCCCATATAAATTCCATTGGGGTTGGCATTGGGATTGTGCATGTTGATGCAACATATTGATGTTATGGGTCACTCTCATTGGATAAGAGTAGTGGCATAGGATCATCCGCCACCAGCAACACCAATGGCAACAAGACTCCTATGTTGTTTGTGCCACCATTACCTATAATTTGAATACCTGCATGAGAAGAGGGTTCTCGATGATGTTTGATCATCTATGCTCATTTTTGTATGGGCTGATGAGCACAATTTTATATATGTATTGTTGTGTTGTATGGGAGGAGTTTTTTCCAATAAGGAAATTTTTGTATATGTTTCTGATGATTCATTTGATGTACCATTTATAAACACGAGGATGTGCACATGTGCACATGCGCGCGCGCTATTGGAGTATTGGTACAACTGCATGGTATAACCGCCTCACCTCTGGGAATATAAAAATGTGGACTAACCGCCACTCCTGGTAATAGGACCTTGTGCTTGGTTTCAAATGTTCATCAACATCTACAGGTTTTGGTGTAACGGAAAACCTTACATGGTATCAGAGCTGAGGTCTCAGGTTCAATTCCCCCGAGCTACGCCAGAGGAGGGGTGTTGGAGTATTGGTACAACCGCATGGTATAACTGTCGCACCTCTGGGAAAATAAAAATGTGGACTAACCGCCACTCCTGATAATAGGACCTTGTGCTTGGTTTCAAATGTTCATCAACATCTGCAGGTTTTGGTGTAACGAAAAACCTTACACTCGCACACGCACACACCATTTTGTGGTAATTCTCTATTTATTTATGTTGGGATGTATGTGATGATTTTCTCTTTTATTTTATTTATAAATGGTTATCAAGACATAACTATCTAGTAAAAACATAGTTTTTATTTTCTTCGGTAGATCAAATGTATTGTCAACGTAATAAGTGCTAATCTAGTACCTCATTAGCAATCTGATCTACAAATGCATTTTCACTCCTAAGGACATGTATGAACTTAAATATTTCAAACTAATGGACCAGAAGCCACACTTTGAGGAATTTGTGAAAGTGGCACAAATGATGTACACAAAATACATATTTATTAGATTGTGCGATGAGGAGCTAAGAATTTAGATGGGCGAGAAAATGTTGAATACAAAAGTGGATGGATTCGACCAATAGTCCAATAATGACATCATACTCCATCATTTAGGAACTCAAAGGGTGCACTCACAAAGACATATACCAAATCATATCCCCCCAATAAAAATTACATGCTAGAAAATATCAACTTGAGATAGTTATGGACATTTTCAATAGGTAAAATTTATATATTCAAAAACACAATTCAATTTCCTACATTTCATAATTTTTACTGAAAGAAAGATTCATTGTGTAAGTGTCCCAAAACATCCGTGTAAGTTGAGAGATGGCTATTTTTTAAGTTTTCTATGGTATCTAATGTGTCAAAAGAGACCCTCATTAGCTTGCACCAGCAATCTCACAATTTTCAAGATTTGCATTATGTGCATTCAAGATTTTTTCTTTCAATATCTGCTTTCTATGCATTGAATAAATATGTTTTCTGCATTCGATAAGTTTGAATTCAAGATATATGTGTCATGTTTATGGAGATCCGATGAAAAGTAGATATAGTATTGAATATGGATGTGATCTGATCCTTTTATTATTAGCTAGTTCCATTGATATTCGATTGAGTGAATATTTCTATTGGCTAGTCTCAAAAACTGTAGGAAAAGTTAGAAGGATATCATGGTGGGATTGGTTTAATTACAAATAATATTAGGGTTTGATATTACATGACCATGTTTCATGCTATTGGTAAGGTACCCTTGATTAAGAGATTAGGTAGTTTTTTTTGGTGTCTTTTATATATAGTTTCCTTTAGAGTTTAATAGGGGTATGATTGTACTTCTTGTGTGGAGATGGCTATCAGTTGGCCTCATTCATCATGGGAAATTTATGAACAATATCCTAGTGCGGCTTGTTAAATTGTAGATAGAGGGTTTGTGTAATACCCCCATTTTGACCCTTAGGATATATTGGCTTTTAATGTAAATATTGTATACATGCGATATATGTTTTCCTAGCATGGAGCTCAAGGCCAAGGCCCCGCTAGTGGGTGCTTGGATTTTAATTTAAAAAGTAAAGCATTTGATATTATGTTAGCCATGTGCCTTTAAGCCATGGAAATTGTAAAAATGATGTAAATAAATATCATGCAATAAAAATCGAAACACTGGCTATGGAAGCAACTAATACGAGGGGGACATGTGTATCCACTAAGGAGAGGTGAGGGGGTTCTAGGATTAAAATACATGCTTCCAAATGTCATATTTAGAACCCATTTGACTTTGCTTGCTCAAATTTAATTCTATTGTAACGAAGTGGTTGAAGAAATCAGTCCATGGATTCAATGGATCATGTTAGCCCATAAATTCATATGGCAGAGTATGGGATCTATTTACTTGACCCACAAGTCACTCTACCTCATGGGAGGACATTTTCCCTCATCCCCATTCCATTGTTTATCATCTGAGAATCATGTTTCATCCATTACACATTCCCAGTAGGGAGAAAAACCAGAAATTGCAACTCTCAATGAAGCCCCATTTTGAAGTGCCAAAAACACCCAGAAAATTGTGTGGACAGTGAAATCCAATCGGGGATCCATATACCTAAAACTTAGGGAGAATTAGAGAGTTTTAGATTCCCATAAATTCATAGGAAAGCCCGTATTTTATAGCCCGAAAATCTAGTTACGGGACAGATTCATTTGGAAACAAAGTTGAGAAAATCCAAGCATGGATAACAAAGCGGAAGAGAGAACAGAGGTTCAGACCACTTGATAGTCCCAGTGAAGGCTAAAATATCAAGGAATCAGCAGCTTGGACCTTTCTATGCCCACCTTGACGAGCACTGGAGGGAAGGGGCACGTGAGGGACTGTGTAGTAGAGAATGGGACCATCGTTGTGTTGGGTGCGGTAGGTATTATGGGTGTCAAGGCTGTTTGAGTTTAGTTTGAGATGCTTGTAGCTCTGTGGTTAAGATCACTAGCTTAGCATATTCCTCCTTTGTCTCTTTGCATGCTTGATAAATCCAACTGTGTGTTGGCTTAGCATGATTGTTTGTGTGAAACCATGGCTGTGAGTGAGACTGTTTAGTTCCTCCTTAGTGGATACAAATCCAAGCTCGGGGATGGTCTCTTAGCTGAAAGAATAAAGGATGGACAGAGACCTATGGTTGGGTGGAATGTTGCTCTCACATAGCTAGTTGCTTAGACAACTTCATCTTCAAGATAAGTATTATCCATGCGTTTTTCTTCTGCAATGTTTCAATTATTTGAAGACTGTTATGATTATATGTTGAATGCATGATGCAATTGTGTGGGAATAATGTTTCATTCCACTGTTTTTATTTGAGTATGAATCTACACACATGAGTTTAATTTACCATGAATTCGTTCATAATGAATGGGGCTGAGTTTTCCAAGAAAAGCCCAAAATGTTAGCAGAGCTTTTTACAGAGTGGTAAAGAGGTATTGATGAAGTTTGAGAAACATTTCGATGGGAAAAATGACAAAATAAGAGTTCTCAAGTGTGGCAGAGGATCACAACATTTCATAGGGATCACTGGGATCTTTCCAATGATTCCATATTTTCGAAAAATGGACTTAGGATGAGAAAGATATCGACCTGAGAAGTTTGCAGTAACAGGGGTATATGGCCGACTTCCGAATTTTCGAACCCACATTGCGGATTGCGCAATTTGGAGGCATGATTATTCGAAATTATGCATTGGGGATTATGAATTTCTGACTCCCACATTGTGGAAGTTGGAGGCGTAATTCTTTGAAGTTGTGCATTTGGGGATTCTGACTTTCGGACTCCCACGTTGCGGATTGCGGATTGCGGAATTCAGAGGCGTAATTATTTGAAATTGTGCATTTTGGCTGCTGACTCTCCAAACCCGCTTTGGACATTGCAAATTGCGGAAGTTGGAAGTGTAATTCTTCGAAGTTGTGCATTTGGGGTGCCGACTTTCTGAACCCGCCTTGCAGATTGTAGAAGTCGGAGGCTTAATTCTTTGAAGTTGTGCATTTGGGGTGCTGAATCTCCGAACTTGCATTGCAAATTGCATATTTTGTAAGTCGGAGGTGTGATTATTAGAAGTTATGCATTTTGGCTACCGAATTTACGAACCCGCATTGCGACTTGTGGATTGCGGCTTGCGAATTGCAAATTGTAGCTGTGTAAAAGTGCATAATTTTGGAAAAACATTATCAGGTTGTTATTCTAAGGAGCCCCCCCATCACCTTGTTGAAATATTGTAACTTCTAAGAATATTATATTTGTACTTTATTATTCCGGAGATGTTTCATTCCTCCGATGGGACTTTGTCATGTATCTGAAGATGTTTATTCCTCCATGGTAACTTGCGTTATTAGACATCCCTAGTGGGGGTCGGCCCTGTATGTGTTATGTGGGTTAAAGGGTTATTAGACCACCCTAGTGGGGTCATCCTTGTCACATTATGTAAAGTAGTTAAGTTGGGGCCGACCTAGCTTGTGTAAAAGACAAGTCGGAGTTGTGTATAAATAGAGGAGGTGTGTTCCTCATTTAACACACATTATAGTCACTTGTGATTAGTGCATAGGTGAGGGAGAGATCTTCTATGGAGGAGAAGGATCTCATGTCTAGGGTTTACATCTTTGTATTTTTTGGTCATCTATATTGATGAAGCTTTGCTGGGTTTTCTAACCCATGAGGGTTTTCCAGGATAAATCTGTGTCTCTTGTGTTTATGCTGTGCTTGTTGTTCTTTCAGTGATCTTGTATATGTTATTGTTGTGAAATGGAATGTAATGCTGATATTTTCTATCTTAGCATATTGAATCTTAACACACCTCTATAGGGAACTGAGGTGTCTGGGGGATATGATAGAGTGGTATCATGGCCCAAGGTTTCAGCACTGAGGCTTCTTGGGCCAAAATATGAGCTTACAGGAAGATATTGGAATTGTGGTAAAAAAATTCTTAATAAAGGATGAGACAGGAGAGCTCTTGATGATTGGATATGGATATTGAAATCCATAAGAGAATTATCAGCAAGGTAGGGTATAGGACAACATGTGAATAATATGCAAGTTGTAAAGGTGGCAAGTGAATTATCCATGTGGAACAGTGTATGTATGTTGAAAGTACCTGTCATAAATGGAATAGGACATTCTGATTAGTGAACCTATAATGTGATTCATGATAATGACCGAGTGCACATGTAAGGGATGGTGATCAGTGGAGAAGAATCAACGTTCTAGGATAGATTCTAGAATACCAAGACACGTGCTTGTTCAAGCTATAGAACGAATAGATATCGTAAGGTGAATATTGAACCGAGAATGATCGATGGAACACGTAGAATTTAGCTGGGTGAAATGCACGAGAGTTAGTGGAATATTTGTCTGCGAAATCCCAAAAGTGAATTTCTCTCGTTGACCACAGATCACCAGACGAGAAAGACCGCTGAAGTGATCAATGGATTACAAAAAAATTCTCCCATGTAAGTGGCAGGAGGTTAACAAAACGAGTGGACGTGAAATTACACTAGAAGAAGGATTAATACCTTTTGGAATCCTCCTTGAGTGAGTGAGACACGAAAGCCAACATGGACTGTCTAATCATCAAAGAAAGGATAACTCGGATCCAGCTAGACATATAGGCCTTTACCTAGCATCAATATTGAAAAAAATGCAATGCTGATAAGTGCTAGGAACTTTAAGAAATGCCAAGTTGAACTTGGCCATAATTTCTAAAAGCAACTAGAGCATAAAAGTGCTAGTGTTTGTATTTACAAAAAAATTGTTGTAAATAGGGGAAATTTCCATAATTGCATGAGGGGGACAATGAAAGAAGGCATAATAGATCAGTGAATTATTTCATGAGTTTAATTCTATTTAATATTGATGTTTTATGTTTCTATATGCATTCCTAATATGTCTACTAAATGTCTCTATAATGCACAGTGTTTGTAGCTGATAAGATTCGAATATTTGTAGAAGAAGGAAACAAACATGGGGAAAGAGTTTCAAAGGAAAATTGTGACAATGAATGATGCTCAACATCCTTATGAGAATGATGAATATGTGCTAGGATAAAATGTGCAAGAAGAACATGCTGAGACTGAATCCAATGGGAGAAGGGAGCAAATAACTCCTCAAAATTTAGTGGAAACAATGATAATCTTCAATGAAAGGTTTATGAAGGCTCAGAAAGAGAAGAATTAACTGAATGCTTCCATTTTGTAGAGTCTCACTGATATGTAGCAGAGTATAAACCTTGGTTCAAATCCAAGAAATGTAGGTAAAGAAGCAAGAGATGTAGAGAGTCGCTCTAGAGGTCGTTCTAGGAAGAGGACCCCAAGCCCAAGAAAGAGTTATGTGAGAAAAAATCCGATAGAACACCCTCCTCAATATATTTTTCCATTAGGTCATGTGACTCCATAGGTTCTCGAAGGAGTCCAAGGCATACTTCTAGCAGATTTGAAGGAAGAAAAAAATTCAAAGGAATTCCATAGGGAGAATTCAAGAAGGAAAGGCCTCCCACATTTGATGGAGAAGGTAAGACTAGCCACGAGACAGAGGCATAGCTTCTTGGGATGAAGAAATATTTCAGGATTCATGATTACTCAGGAAATGAAAAGGCCAGAATTTCCATTTACAATCTAAATGGAAAAGCTTCAATTTGGTGGGAGTATCTCATGCAAGTAAATGGGATCAATGAATGGAGGATCAACTGGGAGCGATTTAAGAAGTATTTCAAGGAAAAATACATTTCTGCTAGGTATTATGGTAGCAAGAGGAAATAATTCAATGAACTCAAGTTGGGACAGAAATCTATGGAAGAACATGCCCATAAATTTTTGCAATTGTTGAGGTATGTGGACTATATAAAGGATGAGAGGGTAAGGATTCAATGCTTCCTTAAATGTCTACCTAAAAGTTTCAGAGATAGGATTGATTTTGTTAATCCACCAAATCTTGATGAAGCCATTAGGATGGAAATGCATTTCTATGAGTAGAGAAAAGGAAAATCATAGGTTCACCCAACATGGAAAGGAAATCCAAGAGGGAGGTTTGATCTAAGGAAAAGTGGATTCAAGCCACCATTCAAGAATAAGACAATAAATTTTTCGAAGGGCCAGCAAGCTTGAAGTGGGAACAATCTATCAGTAGCAGTGGAAAAAGCATCAAAAGGGCCACTTCGGTTTTGGGGATGTGGAAGAACCACATGCTTAAATATTTTCCA
Organism: Larix kaempferi; assembly: GCA_027924585.1. Taxonomy (NCBI): domain Eukaryota; kingdom Viridiplantae; phylum Streptophyta; class Pinopsida; order Pinales; family Pinaceae; genus Larix; species Larix kaempferi. The sequence goes on from BSBM01000087.1 coordinate 12,442,116, forward strand.
CATTGGAGGGAGAATCCTCAGATCTTGCACAAATTAAAAGGAGCAGCTACAGTGGAGGATATGGCAAGGGAAGCGCCTTGAATTTATGCAGCATTGGAAAATCATCAGCCATACCATCAATAAGAAGTGGTGGAAGTTGAAGGTAAGATTGCTAAGCAATCTATTTCTTGTTTGATTGATCGAGGATCTACTCATAGTTATGTTTCTCCAAAAGTTGTTGAAGGTTATTCTCTTAGAAAAATGAAGCACAACAAGTCTTGGCTAGTTCAGTTAGCCACAAGGACCAAGAGAAAAGTGAGTGCAGTAGTGATGGAGTGCCCCATGGACTTGAATGGATTCCTCACAAAAGTAATTTTGAATGTCCTACCATGAGGATATTATGATGCTCTAATTGGTATGGATTGGTTTGAAAGGCATACAGCCAAGATAGATTGCTATGAAAAGGTACTTGAATGCATTTATGAAGAGGGAAGACCAAGATTGGTAAGAGGAATTCCCAAGCAATTCTCAATAAGAGATATTTCATCCTTATAGTTGAAATAGTTTCTTCAGTAAGTATTTGGATAAGTTTGTGTTAGCATTCTTGGATGACATTCTTGTTTATTCAGAGAATGATGAACATCTAACAATGGTGTTGCAATTTCTTAGAGAACACCAATTGTATGCAAAGCTGAGCAAGTGTGATTTCTATCAAAGGAAGGTACAGTATTGGGGTCATGTCATCTTATATGAAGGAATTGCAGTGGATCCATAAAAAATTGGAGCCATAATGGATTGGTCTACTCCAAAGAATGTTATAGATGTTAGATACTTTATGGGTCTTGCAAGCTATTATAGAAGGTTCATTGAAGGATTATCCAAGATAGCTCATCCAATTACATCATTGCAGAGGAATAATGTCAAGTTTGTATGGTCTGAAAAATGTGAGAAAATATTTCAGTAGCTAAAGAAGTTACTTACCAGTGCTCTTGTTTTTAAGATTGTGGATCCAAAGAAGGATTTTGTGGTGTGCACAAATGCTTGCATTGAGGAATAGGTGGATTACTTATGCAAGAAGGATTTGTGAATTGCTATGAGTCAAGGAAATTAAAAGAGTATGAGAATACATATGCCACTCATGACACTTATGCAAGAAGGATTTGTGAATTGCTATGAGTCAAGGAAATTAAAAGAGCATGAGAATACATATGCCACTCATGACTTAGAATTAGTAGCCATAGTGCATGCTCTCAAGATGTGGAGACATTATTTGCTGGGAAGAAGATTCGAGCTTAGGACATGCCACATGAGCTTGAAGTATTTGCTTGACTAGCCAAACTTGAATGCTAGGCAAGCTAGATGGCTGGAATTTCTCTATGAATTTTATTTTGAAATTAAGCATGTAAAAGGAAAAGAGAATAAGGTTGCATATGCTCTTAGCAGAAAATTTCATGTTGCAGCACTAAGTATGTACAAATCAGATTTGAAGACAAGAGTTCTTGAATCCCAAACTAGTGATGAAACTTACCTTCAAATTAAAGAAAAATTGCAGCAGGGAAATATAGATGAAAGGTGTGTCGGATATCAACTTGGTGAAGATGATATTCTCCTTTATAAAGATAAACTGTAATTCCAAATTCTGTAGATTTAAAGAGGCTGGTCATGGATGAAATACATCAAATGCCATAGTATGGACATCCAGGATATCAAAAGAGAATAAAAAGAACAAGAATGTAATAATTTTAGCATGGGATGAAGAAGGACATAACATAATACATTTCTAGGTGTAAAAGATGCCAACAAGTTAAGGTAGAACATCAACATCTAGCAGGATTATTCCAGTGTTTTCCCATTCCAGAATTGAAGTGGGAAGTAATTTATATGGATTTTATAATAGGTTTTCCATTGATAGTGAGGAACCATGATTAAATTATGGTAGCAGTGGAAAATCTATCAAATGTAGCTCACTTTATTCCAGTCAAGTCCAATCATAAGACAAGTGACATAGGAAATATTTTCATGAAGGAGATATTCAGATTGCATGGATTTCCCAATGTAATAATTTCAGATTGAGATGCAAAGTTCACATCCAATTTTTGGAAGGGATTATTTCAGGAATTAGGAACTCATCTGAATTTTAGTACATCATATCATCCTCAAAAAAATGGACAAACTGAGAGGGTGAATCAGGTTCTTGAAGACATGTTGAGAATGTATGAGATGGATAAACCATCTAAGTGGGAGGATTACCTACACTTAGTAGAATTTGCATACAATAATGGACATCAAGCATCATTGGGAATGATTCCATTTGAGGCATTGTATGGCAAAAGATGAAGGAATCAAGTGAATTGGGAAAATAGGGTGAACAGGTTAGTGCTTGGGCCAGAGATGATCAAGGAAATGGAACAAGAAATTGTTAAGATCAGTCAGAATTTAAAGGCAACTCAGGACAGGCAAAAGAGTTATGTATATTTGAAGAGAGTGCATAAGGAGTTTCGGATTGGGGATCATGTTTACTTAAGTGTGAAGGAAAGGAAAATTTCCCTGAAGTTGGGAAGTTGTTCCAAGTTGGCACCAATATATTGTGGTCCATTTGGAGTCCTTAATTGGATAGGGCCAATTGCATATAGGATTGCATTTCCCGCTAACAGGATATTTCATAATGTTTTCCATGTTTCTTTTCTTAAGAAGTATGTACATGATCCTAATCACATAATTGATTGGAATGTGATATAGGTGGAACCTGAGGGAAAGTTCCAAGTGGATCCTATGCGCATCCTCGACAAGAAGGTCACATTTCTCTGGAACCAAGCCATCAAATAGGTAAAGGTGTAATGGAAGAACCTTAGTCCCAATCATGCTACATGGAAGCTGGAGGATGCCGTGAGAGAGGCATTCCTATTTTTTGTTCAGTTTTGAAAACACCGAGGATGGTGTTGTTCTAAGGGGGAGGGGATTGTAATACCCCCTTTTTGACCCTTAGGATATATTGGCTTTTAATGTAAATATTGTATACATGTGATCCATGTTTTCCTAGCATGGATCTCAAGGCCAAGTCCCCTCTAGTGGATTCTCGATTTTTATTTAAAAAGGAAAGTATTTGATATTATCTTAGCTATGTACCATTAAGCCATGGAAATTGTAAAAATGATGTAAATAAATATCATGCAATAAAAATACCAAAAAACTAGCTATGGAGGAAACTAATAAGAGGGGGCCATGTGTATCCACTAGGGAGAGGTGAGGGGGTTGTGGGATTGAAATCCATGCTGCCAAATTTCATCTTGAGAACCCATTTGAATTTCCTTGCTGACATTTAATTCTATTGTAAGGAAGTGGTTGAAGAAATCTATCCATGGATTCAATGGACAATGGGCAGCCCAAATATTCGTATGGAAGAGTATAGGCTCTGTTTACTTGACCCACAAGTAACTCTACTTGATGGGAGTACATTTTCCCTGATCCCAATTCCATTGTTGATCATCTGAGCATTAGTTTTCATCCATTACACATTCCCAATAGGGAGAAAAACCATAAATCACAACTCTCAATGAAGCCCCATTTTGAAGTGCCAGAAATGCCAAGAAAATTGTGTGGAAAGTGAAATCCAATTGGGTATCCATAGACCTAAATTTTGGGGAGAATTTGAGAGTGTTATATGCCCATAAATCCATAGGAAAACCCATATTTGATAGCCCAAAAATCCAGTTATAGGATAGGGTCATTTTGGCCACAAAGCTGGGAAAATCCAAGCGTGGATGACAGAGCGGAAGAGAGGACTGAGGTTGATACTGCTTGATAAAATAAGTGAAGGCTGAAATATCAAGGAATCAATAGCTTGGACCTTTCTATGCCGACCCTAATGAGCATTGGAGGGAAGGGGCGCCTGAGGGACTGTGTATCAAAGAAGGGGACCTTCCTTGTGTTGGGTGTGGTTGGTATTGTGGGTGCCAAGGCTGTTTGAGTTTAGTTTGAGATGCCTGTAGCTCTATGGTTGAGCTCACTGGCTTACAATCCACCTCCTTTTTCTCTTTGCATGCTTGATAAACCCAACTATGTGCTGGATTTGCATGTATGTTTGTGTGAAACCATGGTTGTGAGTGAACCTGTTTAGTTCCTCCTTAGTGGATACACAACCCAGCTCGGGGATGGTCTCTCAGTCAAAAGAATATGGGCTGTACATAGACCTATGATTGGGTGGAAGGTTTCTCTCACATATCCAGTTGCTTGGACAACTTTATCTTAAAGGTAAGTATTATCCATGTGTTTTACGATTATATGCTGAATGCATGATGCAATTGTGTCTAGATAATGTTTAATTCCATTTTGCTTATTTGAGTATGAATCTTCACACATGAGTTTTATTTACCATGAATTCGTTCAAAATGAATGGGGTTGAGTTTTCCAGAAAATCCTAGAATGTTAACAGAGCTCTTTACAGAGTGGTAAAGAGGTATTGATGAAGTTTGGGAAAGATTTAGGTTGGAATAATGACAAAACAAGAGTTCTTAGGTGTGGCAGAGGATCATATTGTTGCATAGGGCTCGCCGAGAGATTTCCAACGATACCAAATTTTCCAAAATTGGACTTAGGATGAGAAAGATATCGGCTTGAGAAGTTGGGAGTAACATGGGTATATGGTCGACTTACGTCTTTCCGAACCCACATTGCGGATTGCGGATTGCGGAACTCGGAGGCATGATTCGTCGAAGTTGTGCATTTGGGGATTCTAACTTTTCGACTCCCTCATTGCGAATTCTAACTTTCCAAATCCTATATTGCAGATTCTAGAAGTCAGTGGCGTAATTCTTCGAAGTTGTGCATTTGGAGATTCTGACTTTCTGACTCCCACATTGCAGATTTTGGACTGCAAAAGTCAGAGGCGTAATTCTTCAAAGTTGTGCATTTGGGGTTCTGACTCTATGAACCCGCATTGCGGATTGCGGATTGCGGATTTTAGAATTCGAAGGCGTAATTCTTTGAAGTTGTGCATTTGAGGTGCCAACTTTCCAAACCCGCATTATGGATTGCAGATTGCAGAAGTTGGAGGTGTAATTCTTAGAAGTTGTGCATTTGGGGTGAAGAATCTTCGAACCCGCATTGTGTATTGCGGATTGCGGAAGTTGGAGGTGTGATTCTTCGAAGTTGTGCATTTGGGGCTCCAAATTTCCAAACCCTCATTGCAATTTGCGGATTGCAAATTGCAGCTTTGTAAAAGTGCAGAGTTTTGGAAAAAAAATATCAAGTTGTTATTCTAAGGAGCTCCCCAATCACCTCTAAAGGGCATCGAGGTGACTAAGGGACATGACAGTTTGTATCCACACTAGTATTTGATGATTAATGTTGGATGTTTTCTACAACTAGATTAGAAGAATTTGAATAGATGTACAATAAATATGGCATTGTCATTAAATGAAAATTTTCATGGATTTGCATAGTTAACACCTAAGTAAGAGGATGAGTGGTTGGATTTTCCATTTCATATTTTTTTGTTTTGTAGAGCTACAAATAAGGAATTGGATTTTTGTTTGGGGGTAGATACAAAGTGTCAAATGGATGAAGCAACCAATAACATAGTCATAGTCATAGTTGTACTAAGTGAATAGATGTTTGAAACATCCTCGATCCGTGGAGGACTTCATCGATGATTTTGGGACTTGTTGGTTGTACCCAAGACATCCCTAATATATTTTGAGGACGTTGTAGGCATATTTTCGAGAAATTACAAGTAGATTTCATAGATGTCCCGGAAATATTTTGGAGATGTTCTAGGCATGTATCTTCAATTTTGACAATGGCAATTAATGATTTGATAATATGATCATTTATCCAATCCATATTTTTCATATTATTCTAAATTTACATCTTAATCTTTATAGGTTGCAACTCAAAGTACGAGTTGCGGTTTTATTTGAGTCTATGGTGATTTAAATATTGTCTTATTACCAAGATCATTGCAAGCAGCAAAGCCTCCATGTTAACAAACAAACAAATGCAACAACCCAAATGTATGATCCTTCTTGGTATTGCTCTTGTTCTTCTCATTTTTAGAGTAATATTATCTTTTACATATTGTAGATAGGACTTTATGAGTTATTTAAGACTAACTCTTCTCCCATCCTTACCTAGATCAATGTGAAAACAATTGTAAGGTAAGGACTTGGATTGGGTACTAAACATTTGAATAAATTTCTATTAAATTTCCTCATTAATATAAAATATGAACCTAATCTCTTTACATAATGCAAGCATGTATATCCCAAAGTGTTTTGTGGTGGATTTCAACACAGCCTTAAAAATATGAACAACATGTTGAGATGTTAATGTGTTTTATCATGATCATGATAAACAATAAATATAATGAAGAAAAGTTGTTATAGAGTCAAACATTCTTATCATAAATCCTTTGTGGAACTTATTGTAGATTCAAAATAGTTACACCTAAGTTCCCTAAAGCTAAAGTGTTTTTTTCTCGCATTCTAGTGCTAATGATGGAATGCCACTCAGAGCTTTTCTTATTTTCCTATTCTTTTTCATAATTAACATGTGCAATGGATATGCATAATACTATATAGTATAAACTATTGTTCTTAAAAGAAACAACAAATGTTTACAAAATTAACCATCTTGTGGATGCATGCATTAGAGAAATTTTGAGGTAAAAAATTAACCTCAAAACAATTTAATTTTGTACAACAAAAATCACCAATAGTATTCAATATGCTAATGTCAACCATAGGGGATGAATCACCATTTTTGGGGTAAATAGGTTAAAAGGTGAAAAAGCTAAAAAGGGACTTTTTCTTCTTGTATTTTCAACTTAGCTCCGTGTATATTCACTCAAATTTCGAGCACGAGCACTTGTTGGACAGGGATTTCAAGTGATCCTACTTGAAATTTTAGTGAATATACAGGGATCTAAGTTGAAAATACAAGTAGAAATTTTTCTTTTTCTTTTTTTCCTCAAAAATTTGATGAGGTATGCTAATATTATTTTATATTTTTCCTTAGGAGGCTCATTTTATACCTCAAAATTTCTATAATGCATCCCCGCCCCTACACATTCCACATCCCCAAAACCAATGCAACATAGAGTATTTGTATCAATGGAATTCCCTAAATTGATAATAAGGTAGTTTCTATAGAGAAACGTGTACTCTTGGTTCTTGAGAGGAATGAATATACACCTCAAGGTGACCATGACATAAAGGAGACTTTAGTTACTTATTTTCCAAAGAACAATGAGTTTGGAAGACAAAAACTTGAGCATATAGGATTCATTTTGCATTATCTCTGTGAAATTCCAATGAAGCTTATTTTGATAAATAGTTCTTGTTTAATTGGGAATCAAAATGGGTGTCATTAAACTCTTATGTGGCAATGAGTTTCAAATATGTTTTCTTGTTTTTTAGTTTTGAAAGAGTAACAAGGAAAGTGTTTTAGTGTGGTAGATAGAACAAGAGTAATTGTATAACTTATGTTCAATCATGGAGGGTATACTTTAACCAAGAGGATTGAAGACATGTCCATAGTCCTTTGTGGTTGGAGTTTCCTTCTATCCAAAACAACCTATATACTTTAGTAAATTTATTCACCAACAAGTTTGGAAAAGTGTTGATACTATATGGTTGTTGCAATTCATTCCATGGAAACCATCGGATGTCCTTAGAAGTTTATCTAAATAAGAAGTTTCCTTCTTTTATTTCAGTTATGATGGTGGATGGGATCCCTCAACAAAAGGTGTTCTATATTAAATTCTCCCTGATGCTTGTTTTTACTGTCAAGCTGAGGACCACCTTGTTTGTGATTGAACACATAGTTACCATCCTCCAACAAATTCTTAGGGTATTGCTTCTACAACATAAGCAAACTTAATTTTCACAAGCACCTCCGGAAGCTTCTCAAGGTACATGTGCTACAACATTGACTACCCCTATAAACAAGGGTGGGTTGTAAGTGGGTCTTAGCGAAGTCACCAAGGAGGTAGACACTCAAACAAAAAATATGGGAGGACATTTTAGTAGTAGGGTGGCTCAAGTGTATTCATTAAGTAGTGTGGTTCCTTCCTCACAATCAATGTGGTGTTCTAAATTTAGACCTATTGATAGCTTATGGGGTTAGAGTACTATGCCAACTTCTTTTGTGGGTATGCGTGATAAAAACTAAGGTATGAATGTTTATGTGTTAACCTAAGTCAAATAAAATAATGGTTTCTTTGTCTCTTATCCTGTGTAAAAGATTGAGAGAGTAATGATTCCTCCTAGCCAGGAAAAGTCATTCAAAGAAACTATGGTTTGTTTCAAGGCAGGGATGCCTCTTCCTAGGGTAATGTAGCACTGTAACCACTCTAAGTAGTTTGTTGGTGGATTTCTATAGAAGTCTAATTCAGATGTGATATTTCTCTATGAGATGGAAGGTTGTTGTTTTTTATGAAGAAGCACCTACTTTTAAATGTTCTTCTTGCAAGGCTTGATTGGGTGTTTGTTATGTCTAAACATGCAACAATTTGGAGAGGAGGCTGCATTGGGGAGTATTTCTAATGGGAAATAAAAAATATTTTTCTTTGTTACACATCCATAAGTGTTTGGCTTTGATGTTGGGCACTCCTTGACGATTTTAGAATCTTTTTAACTTTGGTTTTTAAAATTAAGTTGGTTCTTTATTCTCATCAGGTGAAATAAGAAAGGAAAATATAGATATCCATTTATGTTGATAATTGATACTTTATTATTATTTCAATTTCTTAAGAAAAAAACATATAAAATCCTTTCTTAATACCATTTCTTTGATGATCAAAATACATACCACTACACTTAGTTGTTTTTTGTTCGCCTTTTGTAAATAATTCTTGTAAGCATAAGAAATATATATATATATATATATATATATATATATATATAAACAACTAAAATTCCATTCTTTTGAACACACAAACAAAATTCTTCATATGCACTTGCTACGTTTTCCTTCCTTGAATTGCTTTGGCCGATTTTCACCTATTTTTTCACAATTATGAAAGTGGTTATATATATATATATGAACTAGCCACAAACTAGCTCAATCATATGTAAGATTTATGGGAATGTTTGTCAAGGAATATAAGCAATAAATGGGCATATTTTACAGATAAAGATAATAAAGTTGTTGTATGACTTGAATAATGTGAATATGGTAGAAATACATTCAAAACAAATATAAGACAAATACAAAGTGTGTATCTAAATTTGGTTTATCTGATTTTAATAAGAAATAAGGGAATTGCTTGGTTTGTTTTAAAATTTTATTTCTATGCTCAAATAACTTGAAAAGAAGTTTTCCTAACACAGTATAGTTTTGGCAAGTTAGGGGATTATAATTTTTTTTATTGTAGCAAATACTATTAAACTTAGATTTAATGTTCATAAGGAAATGCCTAAGTTTTGAGTGTTTAATATGTGCATTCTCCCCCCTCGAAATTGATATGATATAACACATGTTATTAACCATTAGATCTACTCAAATACATTCAATAATTCACCGAGAATAAAAAAAAGTACAACTAGTAGAATAAAGTATCCTTGTAAAGATAGTATATTTTAGGATTAGGCTCAAGAAGCAATACCCGTAAAGTGATCCATTTAAAAAAGGTGAAAAATTAATAATAAAATATTATATAAAAGATAGAGGCAGAAAACTATGATTATTTTTTCTTAAAATCCACTATTCTCATATTGATCATATACAACATTGATTTGAATAACATTAAAGAAATTTCTTTTCTTATCTTAAATAATATTTATTTTATGATAATATATAATATTTTCAATTTTTTTATCTTAAATAATATTTATTTTTTCATAATACATAATATTTCAATCTTATTAATTTTAAGTGAATATATATATTTTTAAAAAAAGTTAAATTCCTACCACAAAACCTGAAAAGTTTCAAAAATAATATTTTATAAAAATATTTTTATTTTATGTATCACTTTCTCAAAGTAAACCAGATTTTTAAGCAGATTCTATCTCATATTACCCCAAGAACATCGATAAAAATAATTTCTACAAATATCTGGTTTATTTCTTTTTATTATTTTATCTCATGTAATTATTTAGTTCGAAGTTATAAATTTAAAACATGGTACAAAACATAACTTTAGCATAAACATTACATTATAGAAAACATATTAACAATTATGATATATAGAAAAGCATAGATAGATTTATTTTAAATCCACGATTTATCAACATCTGCGCAGTATCCTTATACTGGGTATATTTATTTTCAATTATTACTTTAAAAATTAATTAAAAAAATTACATGTATTGTATTCATAAATAACGATCATTAACCACCCGCATCAATTAACTTTACATAATCACCACAATGCACAATGCATAACTTGTATATTTGATAAGTGTAGATGACGATGATAAAGGTAGAATGAGTATATATAAGGTCTGAAATTTAGAAGATTGGGCAGGAAAATAACAGAGAAATTAATGAAGGTACGACATACTTGATTGTGTCTAAGTTGTTATTCTTATTAAATTAATTTATATAATAGTAAAAAGAAGTAAATTAAAATAGTAAAAAGAAGTAAATTAAAATGTGGAGAAAATTTGAGTGGATTTTATTAAAAAACCAAATGAAAATCATTACTAAAATAATAATAAAACATTATTGATAATAATAACAAATTTTTTGGTAATATTAAATTGGTAACTGAAATTTTTTATTATTTAATGGTTATGGTCATTTTATATATAACCTCTTCACAATAGGTGAAATAAGTATATATACAAATATTAAAATTTTGAATAGTGAGTTAGAAACTAAGAGATTAAAGAAGGTATTGGATTGTGTGTATAAAAAAAATTGAATGAAAAAAGTAAAAGGAAAAATTAATGAACTTACGGAAGTTGTTGATGGTGTTATGTTTGGAGAAAGTCATGAACATTGTTACTCTCAACTATGTAGATATTAATGAAAGATCTTTATGTCCATATAATGAATAAGATAAGCATTAAAAGTATTTAAAAGAAAAATAGTAACTTATAAGATAAAGGAAATTAATAAATATATGATTTTAGGGGATTGTGTCAATTATAAAAATAGTGGTGGTATTAATAAATTATATATATATATATAATTAAATACATAATATTAATTTTTAAAATTAAATATATAAAGACTAAAAGAGTTTAAAAGAAAAAAGGTGTGAATTATAAGATAAAAGAAATTAATAAATATATGGGTTTAGTGGATTATGTCAATTAATGATATTAATAAGTGAATTATATATATATTTATTGGTTGTAACTTTGGTGGTTTGGAGGAATCATTGTTTTCCTCTCCAATTAGGTTCAATTCTTATACACTTCTCCATGTAGTTCAATGAAATTCATGATTATAAAGTTGATAAATCAAATAGAAAAATAAATTAAAAATAATAAATATTACTAATAAAAAACCAAAATAAAATATAATTATAAAAAAAAAATGGAATCACCTAATAAAAAGACAAAACATAAATTCAGCATGAACAGTATTTAAAAAAACCTACTAGTTATTATGATATTATAAATCAAAACAAAACTTCATTTAAAAATAATAAATGTAATTAAAGAAATTACATCCACAATTTAACCAATAGGAGGAGCAGGCGTATTATCATTACTTAGTAATGAAAAGCAACGAGATGTTCTCCTAGTCTTAATTATTATTCATATTAGTCTTGAAAAAACATTCATATCACTAATAATTACTTAGCAAGAATGTATAATTCCAGTAATCAAATCATTCATATTCATACCAGTCCTTAAAATCTACCTTCAAATTCAATTCGGATAAAGTTGAGCCAAAGAATCTAAATTCTTTGATTTATTACACCAACAAATCTGAAAACATTGGTCCTCAATATTAAGCTGCTGCATACTGAAATCATGAAATAGTTTTAAAAAAAAGCTGCTGCATACTGAAATCATGTAGAACTAGGTTTCAACTGTGAGCTCTCCACTGGTTCAAGCCCGCCATGGTCAGGTTGCAGAGGAAATAACTCCAACGTTTGACGAGCAGGCCCCTCCACTGTTACCGTGTTTTCCTTCTCCATCTCAGTTAAAATCTGAATTCAAGACATATACTTATGAGATTCATTAAATGTGTTAAAGAGGTTATATTCATATATTCATAAAAGTCATTAAATGACATCTAAATAAATATACTTACATCTACGAGAGATCGGACATCTAAATAAATATACTTACATCTAGGAGAGATCTGCTTGGGGTCATAGATAAAGTGGCCTGCGATGCTGAAAGATGCAAAATATTAACTTAACTGAGGAATATAAACCAAGAGGAATATTAACTGAGGAAAAAAATATATATACAACATACCTCCACTCGATGAATCCGAGAGCTCTGAGGCTTTTCTCTGACGCTTTTCCTTAGACTTAAAATTCCGAAACCAGTAAAAAACGTTCTTTGTTTCTACTGTGCCATAAATTTTGACAAAGTTTGTAATCCACTCGATTTCCTCCGCGGTTGGCCTGTTCAAGCCACTCCTGTAAAACCACTCTAGTTTCTCCTTCTGTTCTAATGTTGGCTTCCATCTGGCAGCCAACATATTGTTCTCTGTAATCAAATATTCAGAAAGACGAGCAGCACTCAGACATTTAGTGAAACAAACAAAAAAATATTTTCAATAGCAGCAAAAACCAAAATTATTTTCAGAATATAGGAGGAACAACCAAAGCAATTAGGACAAATACCTCTCGAATGCATATTCATTACTTGTCTTTCCATAATAGCCACAATTCATAACCTATAAGCTTGATAAGCGAAGATGGGGATTATAAAGGTTGAATAAGTATATATAAGGACTCAGATTTAGAGAGTTGGGCGGGAAATTAATATAAATTAAAGAAGACACGATTTAATTGACTGTTTCAAGGTTATTAAATCACTTTAAACGAGCTAGAGTGAAGAGACATAAATGAACTTATCGACAAAATTCGAGAATCAGTTGCGGATTTTATAAAGTACCAAATTAAAATTATTATGAAATAATAATAATAAATTGCTATTTGAAATTTTTTATTATTTAACGGTTGTGGTTATCTAATATAACTGCTGGACAATAAAGGTGAAATAAGCATATATATATATATATATATATATATATATTAAAATTTGAATAGTGGGTAGGAAAATAACATATTAAAGAACTTATTGATCGTGTGTCACGTGTCAAAAAGTAAATAAGAAGAATTACTCAACATATAAATGTAGTCGATGGTGCTCATTATCTTTCGAGATATTCATAAACATTGTTGGTTGAATCAACTATTTATAAATTCATTAGTGATCTCTTTTCTGTCCACATTAAGAACACGTAAACTAAGGATTAAAAATATTCAAAAGAATAAGATTAAATTATAAGATAAAGGAACTTAATAAATGCATGGGTTTGGTGGATTGTTATAGTTGTATTAATAAATTAATTTTATTTATATTTATATTAATTATATAAGTTAAGATATATTAAATTATTATTGAACAAATAAAATTGGAGATATTATTTTGTTGACTATTTGTTGAAAGTAATTTAAGTTTGTTTCTAGGTCATGTTATGGTTTTTGAGGATTTTATTATTTTTTAGTGCAATGGATCTATGTGGATTTTTAAAGAAATTTTATGCAATGAGATTTTATGGTTAATTCTTGACTTCAGTTCAGTATTTTTCATATTACTAAGGTTATATGGTGATAGAGGTAGAGATGATGAGAATTGGGCTAATAATATTATAAATGAAACTGTGCACCTCTGATACTACATCAAGGGATAATTGTGCAGATCAAAACATTTTTGACCATTCATAATTTACAATTTACTCGAAATCACTGAATATGCGACATGTGAAATAAACAGAGCTTTTGCAAATATATATTACTCGACCAAAATAAGAACTGCGACTATGGATATTTAAAGAGATCTTGTGCTCCCAAGCTTCAACAACTTGATTTTCATGAGCTTGAGCTCCGAGACTTCATGGACTACTAAAACTTACTTTAGCTTTCGCCTCCTTCTTCGTGCAACCATCCATCCCATTACAAAATGACTTTGTTTTTCATGTTAAATACAAATACGAGGAAATGGCTTCTCTTGGAAGCTACCGAGTTACATTAAAGATAGTAAATAAGTTCTGAGTGACATCTAAAATAAGATGAGGCATGAACTCCATATCCTGAGAGATTGACTAGACTGACAGATTGAATGACTAAACGATTGACAGAGCCAGGGCACACTAGATACGCAATCGTCTCATAATTAATATTTCCAACACTCCCCCTTAATTATAAGCAATAGGAATTACAAAATTACATAAAAACTGGAATTTACCAAAAAGAATATCAGCAATTAACAACTCCTAAACAACTTTGCAGATACTGGAAGTTTTCTTTTGCTAATGGTTTTGTAAATATGTCCCCCAACTGATCTTCAAACCTGCAAAAATCTAAGAAAATTTCTTTGTTATTTACCAACTCTCTTATGAAATTATACCTGATGTCAATATGATTGGTTCTTTTTATGATACACATGGTTCTTTGACAGCGCAATGGCTTAATTGTTGTCACAGTAAACTGTTGTGGGTTTTTCATGGCACTGCGACACATCCTTTAACATTTTGTGCATCCAAACAACTTGACATGCAGCTGTTGTATCTGAGACATGCTCATTTTGTTGATAATAGAGTTACAATGGGTTGTTTCTTTGATTCCCACGAAACTACTCCTATACCAAAATGAAATATATATCGAGAGGCGCTTTTCTTATCATCCAAGCTACCTCTGCAATCACTATAAGTGTATCCAACAAGTCTAAAATATTATAAATTTGAGTGCATAATTCAAAGATATTTTGTACCACTTACATACCTCAGAATTCTTTTACCTTCTTTCTAATGTGCGTCTTTTGGGGACTCCATAAACCTTGAGATAAGACTTACTCCATACATTATATCTGGCCTTGTCGCAGTAAGATACATAAGGATTCTAACTAGCCTTTTGAATGGTGTGGGATCAACATTTGATCCATCATCATCCTTACTTAATTTTAGTCATGTCATTACTGGTGTTGGGGAAAACTTACAATTTACCATATTGGATCTTTTCAATATTTCGTTTGCATATTTGGATTGAGAAATAAATATGCCATCTTTGGATTGATGAACTTCAATGCCTAGAAAATATCTCATAAGCCCCAAATCAGTCATTTCAAATTCATTCTCCATGATTGATTTAAAATCTTATATGCCAAAATAACTAGTAAATATTTAATCATCAACATATAAGCACACAATTAACATGTTACCTTGTGTGTTGACTTTGGTTTACAACATTGGTTCACTTTCACTTCTGTGAAATCCATTTTGAATGAGATGGGAATCAATGCGACTATACCAAGCTCTAGGATCTTGCTTTAATCAATAAAGTAATTTTTTCAATATGTATAATTTGTCTTGTCCTAGAACCTCATATCCTTGTGGTTGTTCCACATATATGTCATCTTCTAAAAAACCATTTAAAAATGAATATTTGACATCCATCTGATAGACATACCATTTGTTGTGCGCAGCTGTGGCCAAAACTGTTCTAAATGTATCCATGTGCACAACAAGTGCAAATGTTTCATTAAAATCTATGACGAGCTATTTTGTGAACCCTCTTGCAGCTAATCTTGCCTTGTGCTTCTACGCATTACCTTCAACATCTTTCTTGATTTTATAAATCCATTTGACACTTATCACATCCTTTTCTTTTGGTACGTCTACCAATTCCCATATCAAATTCTTTTCAATGCATTGAGTTTCTTCATCCATTGCTTATGCCCATACATCATCTTTGACATCTTCTTTAAAATTTTGTGGATCATCTATTTGAGAAAACAATGCAAAAACTGAAAATGAATCCGTTGTATCATCATCATATATTTCCCATGGACTTCTTGTTCTTCGTGGCATCAAGCTTGCTAATGTTCGATCTGGAGATGAAGAACTCCTTGGGATGCTTGCTGGCGTCTGCTGTACTGTTGATGTGCTAGATGGTGTAGATTGTACTACAACTAGGGTCGCAGTAGCTTGAGATGCGACATGTTTCGTAGTCCTAGGGGTGGATGGAACTGCAACATGTTGAGTTTCTTGTGGTGTCTGAACCGCTTCTTCCATCTTAACATCATGTGCGACATGATTCACATTTTTTATTGTCTTTTATTCAATTCCATCCCAATCTTCATTTTCCACAAACTGAACATCACGACTGATTATGACTTTCTTTGTGACAGGATCATACAATTTGTATGCTTTTCTATCTTCTGAATAACAAACAAATATGCATTTATCTCCCTTATTATCTAAATTATTTCATAGCTCATCTGGAATATGTGCATATGGGACACAACCAAAAAATTTTAAATGAGAAACACTATGTTTCATACCTGTCCATGCTTCTTGAGGAATTTTTTTCTTCACACTCTTCATTGGGAACCTATTCATGATTTATATAGAAGTTGCTACTGCCTTAGACCAATATTCATTTGACAAATGCTTCACTTCCATCATATTGCACACCATCTCTATAATGGTTCTCTTCTTCCTCTCTGTGAAACCATTCTACTGAGGTGTATATCGCATAGTGAATTGCTTGTGTATGCCATGAGATTTACAAAAAATAGAAAATCATTTGAGATATATTCAACAGCTCTGTCTATCCTTAATACTTTGATGAAGTGACCACTTTGTTTCTCTACAAGTTCCTTAAACTCCTGAAAACATCCAAATGCATTAGATTTGTGTATATGAAAATAAATCCATGTTTTTCTTGTAAAATCATCAATAAATGTGAAAATAATTTCAGTTTCCTATGGATGATATTTGCATTGTTCCACTAATACCAGAGTGCATAATTTCAAATGGTGTGCATGCTATATATGAATTTCCCAGTGGAAATGATTCTCTATGTTGCTTGCCAAAGATGCAGCCTTCACATATTCTTTCTGGTTTTTGCAAACACTTCACCATATTGTTCGTGTGCAGTAGCTTTAACCCAACAAAATTTAGATGTCCAAATATGAAATGCCACAACCAAGATTAATCTTGAACCTCTGATTGAAATGATGCTTGACTTTTTTCACCACTACCTTTTTCTTCTTTCTTGCTTTCTACTCTGAATGCAGCTCCATAATTTTCATCCTCTGCTTCATGAACAACTTGAGTTCTCTTTCCCTTCATATCAAGCCTTATTCTCTAAGGAAACAAGTGATTGCTTGTCATTCACACCTTTGATATCAATTGTCTGCTTGGATACTTGTCTAAAATCACACAGTGATTGTTTTCCATGTAGACATTCTAACCTTTTTGTAATAGTTGTCTAATACTCATTAAGTTATGTTTCATACCTTTCACATAATAAACATCAGGCATGGTGTTATGCTCCCCCTATTTGGTTAGAATGCCAACAGTGCCTTTCCCTGAAATAGTGACTTGGATATTGTTTCCAAGTGTGACATCAGTTTGAACTAATTTATCTAGACTGGAAAACAAATCTAAATTTCCAGACATATGATTAATCCATCCCGAGTCTAATACCATATGTCACATTGGATTTCTTATGCAATATTCAAATCGGGATGCGCATGCCAAAAACAGTGTGTTGGTGGAAGAGTTAGTGTTATGTGACTAGGTTTGACCTTGCTTGCTCTGTCCATCCTAGTTCTTCGGGCATTCATATCCATAATGCCCAAATTTCTTACAATAATGACATTATATTGTTTATTTATCAAATATTTGACTACTTGGCTCACTGGAATTTTGAGTATGTCCTCTAAAAATGACATTTGCAGGGTTGTTGTTTCATCCTCCTCTAGAAAACGTCTTCCTCTGCCTCTGAAATTTGATCTCCCCCTTCCTCTTCCATGATTGATGGATGATTTTGCTACAAATGAACCTTCTAATGATATATGTGATCTATTTATGATATTTCATGATTGATGAGAGAGGCTTGCAACTCATCAATGCTAAAGTTACTCAGGTCTTTTTTTTCTTCCAAAGTCACAACTAAAGACTCAAATTTGTGGGGGAGGCCTCTAAGCACCTTCTCAACCACTTTGATGTCATCTAGATCTTCTCCATGAGATTTCATTTGATTTATCAGTCCAATAAATCGAGTATAAAATGATTCTACTGATTATGTATCTTTCATTGATAGAGATTCAAAATCTCTTCTAAGAATCTACAATTTAGCAATATTTACCTTGTCCAATCCTTGATATGCATTTTGCAGTATATCCCATGACTCCTTGTTTGTCTTTACTACTGCTACTCTTGGGAGTATGCTTTCATGCATTGTTTGGTGTATGTAAAACATGGCTTTTCCATCCTTCTTCCTTTGTTCCTTCAAGATATCCTTCCCAAGTTGTGTGAGAGCATTCTATGTTGCTTGATTCGTTGGTTCAACATAGCCATTTTCGAATATTTCTCATACATCTTCAAGTCTGAACAATGCCTTCATTGTGAGATACCAACATTCATAATTACTGCCTGTAAAAATTGGAGTTTGCAGACATGCACCAGAAGTGGAGGCCATCTTTTAATTTTTCAAAGTCACCTTCTTGTAAAATAGAGTTGTTGCTCTTCTTAAACCAAAATTGAAAACCTGCTCAATCAAACCTGCTCTAATACCAGATGAAGGAAAATGTGTAGCTCTGATACCAGATCAAGGGATAACTGTGCAGATCAGAATTTCACTGCACAACTTTTACCATTCATAATTTACAATTTACTAGAAATTAAAACTCATATTTGATGCTTACTGTGCATACTTTACTTTCACTGTCCTATGCACAATTTTCACTTACTCCACACAAATGATTTATTTTCTTATTAGCTCAAACTATTATAAAAAAAATATAAAAGTTATTGCACCTTTTTGCAATTAAAAGATATGTACTGCGCACATCCAAAAGTAAATACTTTTTCACTTGTAAACTTTTAAGAACTTGGAAACTTGTAACTCTGTGTGCAATATTTTAGGACCGGTTCCTAAATTTGTGCATGGTTATTTTGCAATCTTTATTTTTCACATCGCAGTAAACTTAACATAATTATTTTTCTATTCTTTATAAAAGAAAACACTTAAACATTGATGCTCCATGAAATATGTGCGACATGTGAAATAAACAGAGCTTGTGCAAATACATATTACCAGACCAAAATAACAATGACGACTATGGAGATTTACACAGAGCTTGTGCTCCCAAGCTTCAACAACTTGATTTTCACAAGTTGGAGCTTGCAGACTTCACAGACTTCTAAATTTTACTTCAACTTTCGCGTTCTTCTTCATGCACCCATGCATCACATTACAAACTGACTATGTTTTTCCTGTTAAATACAAAGACCGGTAAATGGCTTCTCTTGGAAGCTACCGAGTAACATTAAATATTGGAATTAAGTTCTGAGTGACATATACCTAAGAATTTGACTTTTGAACTACTATGCAACCACTTAAATAAGATGAGCTGTGAACTCCATATCTTGACAGACTGAATGACATTGCAGACTGATAGATTGATTGACTAAATGACTAATAGAGATGGCACATACTAGATACGCAATCGACTCATAATTAATATTTCCAACAATTAGAAGCCAATGATGAGAAACAAAACCGTGAAGCTAACCCATAAACATGATCACAACAAATGAAAGAGAAAAAATTCAAAGGATTGTCAAATTTATGCATGGATGGGGGTATCGCGTAACTGAAAATGGGATCTTCAAGCGGCTAGGTGGAAACTTGTGGAAGAATTTATCTTCCTTGAGGATAAACTACATATTACTAACCTTGAATATGATGTATTTGTAGAGATAATTTATCTCTTGTACATAAAACTAAATACAACCACTAACCATATTGTTTGACTTCTTGTTTGATTGATTGCTTGTATTTGTAGAGATGATGGATCAGTTGAGCAATATCGAGCCATCATATTTGAGGCCTATTTGCAGATCATTTTCAAAGTACTTTTTCTTGATATCGCTTAAAAAGGCACGTGTTATTTTAAAGAATGCTTGTTATAGTGAAATGTCAATGTTTTGGAGAAATGTCACAAGGGTGAGAAATTCTTCCTCTCCCTACAAGTTGCAATCAAGGAAAGAGAATGAGTAATGATTAGTAGATCATGCACTATCAAGCTAAAGAAATCCTCAATAAACAAGAATGAAATAAAATTCCTACAAGTGATAAAATACTGTAAAACAAAGAGAATGAGTTAACTTCATTGATACAGTGTTTCCCAATGTAAAATATTGTACACAAATGGTGTCAGCTACAAGAATGCATATTGAATGGTAGCCAACACTCTCCCTTAGTGATGGATCCTCTTGAACTATCTCAAATAGCTTTCTACCTAACTTGGAATGATGAGGAGAAACACTTGCTCCTTGAGGAAGAATTCAAGGGAGCTTTGTGATTCAAATCATGGTAAGGAGGAGTGTGAAATATGATCTATCAAATTATTTCTTGCAGCATAACCATGCTCTAAATTTTTATTATGGAATGCATGCTCATGGCTTCCTCTTATAGGCCAAATGAAGAACTTGAAACATCTAGTTCTCAATCTGAATGCTCCATCCCATGAACTGAGCTATTGTGGTACAAGTATGTGGCTATTGAATTCTCCCAAGCTTGTGAAGGGACCAATTCAAATTATCAAATACAAAATATGGTTGTGAGCGTTGAATGTGCTACACAAATGTAATGGTTTGTCCATTGGTACAACCATGGGTGTTTCGAGACATTACCTACATGGATTTAGTTGGGTTTTTTATGAGTAGTTGCATGGTTGTACAATGAGGGATTTTTTCCATTCTAAGGATCAACTATCATTCTAGATTTGATGAGGATAATGTCAATGAGCTACATGATGTATGTTGTTGATGTCATCCTGCAATAATTACCGAAATTTTGCATGTGTGCAATATTTAGGAAATAATATATTGACCCTCATGTGTGAGGTTAGGAGGAATCTATATAGCCGAAATACATTATTGCTTATTTCCCTCATGTTGACATTGCAAACTATGATACTAAGATAACAATTTTTGAGAGTAAAGGACTACCCATACGAAAGATGTTGGTGATGACCATTGAATAAGATAATCGATAGGTGACACATAGAAAATGGTTGTTTATACAAACAAGAAATGCATAACTATGCTTGTGAAATTTTGTCCAACTAAATTACAATAAGAAGCGACCGAGGGGTTGAATTCAAAAATTCTAGACATAGGGATGAATCTGGCTTCAATCCTATCATGAGTAAATGCGTCTTGGACTTGCAATGATGTTGATGATGTTAGAGGAGAGGAACTACTAATGATTGCAAACAATCCACTGTGATGGGGGACCTAAATAATGATGAAGCTACTAGGTGGGAAACCCACTTATGTTAGATGGACACATGTCTTTAACTAGAACTATGAACATTGTAACCACTCGAATGTATAACTACCCCTGATGTGAGAATATGGTTAGTGTTGATCATAGGGAAGACTATTGAGGTATAAAGTACTAAGGACTCTATGTTCTCAATCTCAAGTGAACCCTTATTTTGATGAGAAGGGAGCCCAAGGTATAATCATAAATTCCTTAACTCTCACAATAAAATGATATTACATCGATGGGAGCTAAAGTGGGTAGTAAGCTGATGGTCTTACCATGAGAACCAAGAAAATTTTGTAACCAACTAGGATAATGAAAGAACTTAAACAAGACATGCGGGTAAGTGTGGGGGTCATAACCTTCCTTGATAAGAGTAAATTGGGAGATTGAAATATGGAAGCATCCTTCAAATGGAAATGTAGGGTGAAATGGCAATGAAAAGACTACAAATTAGTTTTTGGGGTGATTTTTCTCATATGATGGTTAACAATGGTCTAATGAATCTTAGTGTAAAAAATGAAGAATAATGTAATGTGACGGGGTTCCCACGTTTTCACTATTTTGAGGAACAAATTTATACGAAATTTTTTATGTGGATGTCTTTTACAAATGAGAATAATACCATTATAGTGTCCCTCCAAGGATGATTCAATTATATTGGTGTGTTTAGAGGGTGGGCACCCTTTATGGGCTTCTCTAGGGTTGGAGATATAGAATGAAATATAGATGGTTAACTAATCATGATGGTGGTGAGAGGTTGTTTGTGAATCATTGCCATATCATTCTCTAGGGAATATGAAGGGGGGATCATTGAGATGTTACAAGAAAGCTAAATGTGGTTTAGTTGGAAAATGTGACAAACTATTATATTCAGTAGAATTAGTGGTTTGACATCATGGATTTCATAGTGTGGGTGATTTTTAAGTATGTGCATAACCATAGGGGATCATGCTACCACTTGATAATGACATTGTAAGTGATGATTACTTTTACCAGGGGATAGGGACCTTATGGATATTAATGGGATAACTTGATAAGTGAAATGTAAAGAGAGGGTATACGTCTCCTATATACATGGTGAAGGTGATATACTTGGAGGTGGGGCCCATGCACTTTACAATGAGGGAGATTCCACTTCATAGTTGAAATCCTACACACATGATGCAAATACTTAAGCAAAAGAGTGATTATGATAACTGATCTGATAGTGCAATAATTATAGGTAGGAAACTTATTGCACCTAGATAAATGGCCAAAAAATGGGTGTTGGATGAAGTTTTTGGTGGGATGGTCCCATGTAGAATATCTTGTGATCCTAATTGCGATGTTGTTGATAGCTAAAGTTCAAATGAAACTACAAAAATCCCAAACAAAGATGTTCAAAATTAGGCAGTTTGGCCTATAAATAGGGGCCGAGGGGATTTTTTAACTCATTTTTACTGTTTAGCTTTAGATTCGCTAGAATTGTTTTTGTTTTTTTTGGGATATTGGACCAATGGTTTTTAGTTTAGGGAGTTCCAAGCAATTTTTCATACCAATCTTGTCATTTTTAGAAGATTAGTATTCAGATTAGGGATCCTAAAAGTTCATATGATTGACAACAGGGTTTTTCGACTCATTATGTGTCTTTTGAAGGAATTTTCACATGGAATCGCATATCACTTCCTCAGATAGTTGTGCCCTATGCTAGAGGTATACAATTTGAATGTACATGTTTATTGCATGACTTTTCATGGGATAGTCTAGTGGCTGAGCCATGTAGCTACCATTCATGTTGTCCACATGGCTATGAAGCTCATACCCACACACTCGCGTAAAGCTAGACATGTGTGTCCCACATTATTAAACCATGTGAGTTATGGTTATGGATTCGCATGGTTGCACACATCTATTTAGGGAAAGGTCACATGGTTTTTGTATGTCTTTTGGTTTTTTATTTTGTTAATTGTTGAGAACTAAAATGATTTTCTTACATGGATTATGATTGTAGATTGCTTGATATCAATCATGGATATTGAGTAGCATGTGCACGAATACAACAATATGTTGGGGAACATGAAAAATAACCTAGTGGTTTAGCAACAACTATGATATGTAAGGTTGTTGTAGTTCTTTTTCTGTCGATGATGAGCTCACGTGAGCACCTCATGAAGGAGATGCTTGGGATGTGGGATCACAAGCAAGGATGATTTGTTGTTGGAAATGAGAGGTTGACCCTTTAGTGCAAAAATGTCGATTTTCTGATAGGTTTTTTCAATTTGTGTGATTTCTGAGGATACCCATATTTCTCTTGGTGGCAAGTAGACTATTGATTAGTCGATTGTGTAGTATTGTGTTAGTTTGTAAAGAGAAAATAAGGATCAAGGCACGATTGTTAGTTTCCAAGTGGATCATGCTATGAGGGTGGTTGTGAGCATCTGATGATTAGAGTGTTGTGGTTTTCATTGACCGATTGGAAATTTTGGAATCAACTCCATTTTTTGGAGTGGGTGATGGGAGGGACTTGAGTTTCCTAGGAACACATCTTATTGGTCAATATCTGTGCCTATATGACCAGGGTCACTGTGCAGGGATATGGGACATTCACCTATGGGAGAGTTAGGTGTTCCTATTTGTTTGAGTGGATTCCATCCTATTAGCACCCAAATCGTACCTCAAGGTTGGAGAGAGGACAAAATGCGGTAACCACAAAACCACTTAAGGAGGAGTAAGTTGGATTCTTATCCTCTAGAGAGGGATCTCTCACAGATGTGTTTAACAGGGCCAGATAAATGATTAGAACTGAGATTAAATTGTAGTCTGGTTGAAAATGAAATAGGTATCCATTGGGCAGTGGAGTCAAAACAGACGGAATGTATATATCATGAAAATACTTAGAAAACAAACTCACTCAGAGGCAAGGAAGCCACTTGATTACAGTCAAAGTGCTTTAGTTTGATGATTTAGAAGAAAAATGAACAGTCCACCAATATAGAGCATGTGGATATGAATTCTATATCAATTTTAGCAAAACTCGTTGTGAACACTTGGAATGAAAAGAACATAGCATAATGATTATGAATTATATCCTGATACTACACTTATCGAAGCATGATAGCATAACAATATGGATTAACAAGGAAAGAAACAAATTCACATAAGGAAAGAGATAAACGGACTGGAAGACCAATAACATATGAATCCCTGGTAAAATTTCATGTTCGGCATTGCCTGATTTTTTTAAAACAGTAGCAAAAATATTCAACTTAGAGCAATACACGAGTTTCCCAAAATTTTCAACCCTTTGCCATTCTTTTACATCATATATATAGATTTTCTGAGCCTCAGGATCAACTTGTTCTAACATAAAATAGTTACAAAACCAGTGACACCTATGCAACAGGTTCACCACTTCAACAAAATGACAAAGTTGGCCAAACTGGCTCAACTATCTTTTACAATTTATTGCTAATTTTTACCAAATGATAACAGACTCTAATGAAAAGACAGAATGCTCTGGTAACTGTTCCTCCAGCTAGCTGCTTCGACTATCCTCGACTCTTCACACACCCAGCTTCAGTTTTTCCTTCCCATATTTTGCAATGAGTTTCCACTACTTGGCTATGGTAAATCTAAGGATGCTAGCTCTTGAAGCCACACCCTCATTTCGGTATGCTCCTTGTATGAATAGCCCTCGAGGAGTGTAAGATCTTATTTAAATGTAGCGGCTAGCTTGAAGTCCCTTTTAAGATTTTCTACCACCGTCTTGCCTTACAGAGGCTGCTCCATATCTGCAAGGAATTCCTGGTCCAACCTGCACTGTCCAACCTGCACTCTGATAGCTTTCCTTGATATCCTTCATTTATTCTCATGGTTCCATCTTCTTCCCAAAACATAGGCAAACCATTCTTAAATAATGGATGAAATGCCTCTTTGAACAGCTTCACTTGGCTAGCCAGGATGTCTATCCCTGCCTGGATAGTATTTACTTGTTGGTGCTTTAATATTACCTTCTTACTACTGATGATTATGGCCACTCTGTCCTTTATATTAGCTGCTTGAACATGCTCTTCAGACAGACCATTTAATAATTCTATTGCATTCTGGGCATACTCCATGGGTGTTTTGTTCAGCTTCTCATTTGCAACTGTGACAGCTGACCTTGCCAGCTTGATTACATCTTCCTTATCTACAATGAAGTCCAAATATGGACTCAGCTCCTCTGCTTGTACAATAACATCATCCGAGATTATATTCTTCGCTTCCTGTAGTGCAATTTTCCCTATAACCTGCTGCTTCAACTTATCATAATCAACCTGCATCCCCTGGTACTTGGTTTCCCAAGCATCCCTTTCTTTTTTCTGCAGTTTCCATTAGGGTCCTTAAATTGGCATTCTACATCTTCAGTTTGGTTACTTATCTATCACTTAGACTAGCCTTTGTTATTTTCTCTACAATGTAAAAATCCCTAGATTCTATTGAGGGTGTGGTCATGGATTTTATCTCTTGCTCTTTTTCCTTCAACCTCTTCTCAAGCCCTTCAACCTAAACCTTTAAGGAATCCTCACTGTCCATTATCAATTTCATATCTTCCTGCCACTTTTTTCCTATTATTAAACTCTAATAGTTTGTCTTTGCATTCAGTCAGCTTACCTTGCAGCTCTTCTTTTTCTTCTTTCAGCTCTGCAATTTCAGGTGCATTCAGTAGTTGGGTAGCTGGAATCTTCAATCTCTTCTTTAGTGTCAGGCTTTCCTGATCTTTGTCCTCTAACAGCTTCTGAATGCTAGCCCTTTTGTTCTCTTTTGTCTCAGTGGCCAAAAGTGAAGCTTGGAACTTTTTCACATGTGCTTTCAGGCTCTTATTTTCTGCATTTTCCAATCCCAATTGTTTTTCCACTTTGGATTTGTTGGCCTGCACCTTTGACAGTTCTATGGCATATTTCAACAACTTATTGTAGACGACCTCACCTGTCTCCTTATGCAAATTGATTACATCAAGTACTAGAGTGTCTTCTAGATTCACTTTCAATTTTGTGGCCTTGTTCTTGGTGAAGGTATTTTGAGCAAGGTTTTTGCTCGCCACCAATGCCACATCCTTCTTGGATATTTTCCTCATATCAACATACAATTTAGCTTCTTTTGATATGTTCTTTGGGCTCTCTTAATATTCCTCCAGCAATTCTTCCCTTCTTATGCTCAGGGCTACTAATCCAACAGGATTTTTGTTGAACACATGCTCCTTAACCTCAAAAGATGGCACCAGGAATTTGACTTGCTTTTTCTTTGGTTTCCCTATTTTCACTACTACTGACTATTTCCCAGGCTCTTCCACCTTTTTCCTCTTTGAGGCCCTTTTTGTGTTAAAAAAACAAGATCGCAGAGCAATAACAATAAATAGAAATGAAAATATAATCACACACACATTACAAGAGAGACACAGATATATCGTGGTCCACCCCAAGATGAGCTATGTCCACACTGAATTTTCTAGTCCTTATTATTATTCCGTCCAACAAAGTGAAGGGATACAACCTACAGCACAACCATTGCACTTCCTATTCACTGTCTCATTGTCTCTCTTCTTGATCTCAGATATCTTTACAACGCATAATACCTAATACATCAACCTTAGCTGTGTTACAATGTCTTTCTTTTATAAGGAAAATACAATGGGAAAATACTACAGGTTAACCAAAACCATGGGCCTGAAAAGTGGTGGCAAAAATAGCCCCAAAAAATTTCCTCGGGGGCCCACTGGCCCCCATGCCCCCCCAGCCTGGGCAGCGCAACCACTCCGATGGACCCACTGGGGATCGTGCCGGGATCATAACCAAACTTGGGGTATGGACACGGCTGAATAATAATATCTATGAATCTGGAGATCATGCTCCATAACCAACATTCTGCATTACTGTCCATGTCCATGGGGTCACCACCTTCTGGCTTGCTGGAATTTTTTGAAAGAATGGTGATGGGTATGGCTGTTGCTACTGCTGGGGTTTGATTGGGCGAGCCAGGCACTGATTATGTATTCCTTTGAAATAGGAACTATAGAGAGGAGTGATCTCCTAGTGGTTCTACTTACATCTGACCTTTGTCCATATATTCTAACCAATTTGCTCTTTCAGCTAGGCCTGCAACCTCAAAATGCTCATACCCTTTCCTGTTGGTTTCTTTCCTCCTCTCTGAAATTATACGATGGGGATCATAATTTATTGTTTCCTTTGATGAGAATCCCAGGTCACCCATCATTCGCTCAACACTTGGAAGGGCTGCCTTGTTTTTTAGAATGAAAGAATCCAGCTTCTAGGGGAAAATGATGTCAGATAACTTCCTGTCATCCAAGAAGTGTTCACATTCTACCTTCATCTTTTGCCTTAGAAATTCCAAAGTGAGCACTCTGGGGGTTAGGAAGGCCGGTAGCACATAGGGGGAATAAGAGAAACCATAAACCCTGATCACAGTCCCATGCTTCAACAGAAACCAATCTCCAACCCTCTTTTCCATGGATGGCTGCAATAAGTCCTTCATCTCTGGTAGCACTCTTGGAAGCTTCTTCTAGAAGAAAACAAAATAGATTTCTGCCATGAGGTCATTCATAAAGACTTTGTAATCTGAGTACATCTCTTGGTTAACCTACAGCTCTGGCACTTGCAGTTTTTCTTCAATTGCTTCCAGGAACATTTTCGACAAATAAGAGTGAAACATGAATGCCCTTGTTTTAGGGAATTCTATCAGCTGGGAGTGGATGTTGTCTGCTAGGGCTTCATCAAATTTCAGGCACGCACACTGGGTAGGTAGATTTGAGTCGGCTGGCTCAATGGGACAAGTTCTCATAACAAACATTAAACTGATTAGAGGCTCGGTTATGTATTGGTCACTATCCATCCCTAGAAACTGAGCCAACATAGAAATAACACATATTGACTCTTCTTTAAACATGTTGGTTTCACCAGGAAAGGATGTGCCTGGAAAGGAGGTATTTGCTAGTAGGGAAGCACGATAAAATCTTTGCTTGAGTTCATCTGGGGCTCGACAGAAATGCTAGATAAGGTTTTAATACATATTTCATTAAAATTGGAAAAAAATTATTATAAGAACAATGCCAAAATTGATTTTTTTAGTTATTTTGAACTTCTAGATCCACTGTTTAATTCCAAACTTAGTGAAATATGTGTCTTTTCCATTCTAAAACTTTGGGACTTCTAACAGAATCCATCTGGAACGGCTAGGGATTTCCTAACTATGGGAGCAGCTACATAACATAGAATCTTTGAGTTTGAGGGATCTAGGATTGCTCTTCGATCTGCAGAATAATGGCCGGCACACCAGTCTATGAACTCAAGGAAACTAGGCATATGACTGGTGGAAAATAGGTGAAAAAAGGAAAGGTTAACCTGGTGGACATCCACCTGTCTGGACTCAAAAACCTCAAACTTCTCCATGGAATGCCTATGGAGCAATTTATCAGTATGGTGTCAAAAACCTCATAGCCTTTACCTTCTAACAAGTCGATTGTCTTGTAGGGTTCAAATCCTGGAGGCTCCATAGGTACGAACGACCATTTAAATAGTTTATGGCAGCAGCAGATGACCTACCTGGTCACTTGATAGCCAGGTGGATCTTCCTGGCTTCTGGTTGGTTGTCTCGTTCTGCACATTCCGCTCCTTTCTCTTTCCATTGCACACACGAAAAAGGAGATGCGAAGCTCCGTCTAGGTGAGCAAATTTATAATATAAACCTACCATATCAACCTTGTGGCTCTGATGACGATAGCTCAACATCAATCGTCCACCCTCTGCGAATAAATATCCAGCATAGATCTCTTTAGCCCCTTTCTTCCAATAGCCCTCGTGGCGTCCAATTCCACCATATGCCACCTCGACAACATCTTTGATTTGCAGAAATATTCCCAACCATCGATCTGGCCTCCTTCAGGATCTTAATCGTGCAAGGATGAGGCCCTTTACCAAGTTCGCATATTTTGGTTCTGTTGATTTTACATGCAAGTCATATTTGCAAACAAAATATGAGCCATAGATCTGCTTCTGGCTAGATTTGTGCCATTGGCAGATGTTGGGACTTAATAAAAGGTCACAGATTTGAATCATAACCCTTTGTGCGCATGTCTAAATCATGAGCTAATTATTGACCGTTGATGTAAGCCGCTTGCCATCAATCACTCGTTTTACTTTCCCGCTGGCTAGCGCCCCGCTAGTGCTTAATAGACCTTCAACTCTTTCCGTGACGGAGGCACATGATCGTCGATCTTCCCTTCCTTTGATCTAAATCGTCCATAGGCATCGATTAGCACTGCGGGTAGATTCCTTTATATTTAACCCTCTGATTAGGATTAAGACTATGGCTTCCTCAAGACTCCTATCTTGGCTCCAAGCTCCATTGCACATAGCTATGATATCCTTAACCTTTGGGTCCTGCGGATCAAGGTCTAAGCTTTCTTTGGCTACTTTCATGGACCTAGAGCGTATTCATTCTCCAAAACCTTTCCAACATTTAGCACAGAATAGGTGCTAACAACTGGGTCCTATTGGGGATGTTATCCTCCCTGTGAGCTAGCAAAGAAACTCGCAAACCAGTGCCTTATTCATTGGTGGCTCTGACATGAAAATCAAACTCTTGTCTTCTTTGGTTTATTCTGAAAACACAAACAAAACAAAAACTATGGCTGCCCCTTCCAGATCTAAGGACCTTCTCTTTAGGCTTCAAATCTTTTGGTTAGCCATCAATATCTAATGCAACTGTAAAACCAAAATATATACAAACTGTGATACATAGTTACCTGTCATCTTTAGGATAGGTAATGCTTTAAAAATCTTCCATTCACTGAACCTCCTGTCCATGGAAACCCATCTTGATGCTCCAGGATGAATCAGTTCACACCCCTATTTGCTACAATGATATATCGGCCCACCCACATATGATCAAACTTCCCATGTTTATCCTCTTTAGGAGCATCCCATTTTAAAACTAAATCATTAACCCGAAACTGCTCATTTTTTATCTTCCTGTAAAAGGTATTCTTCATCTTTTCCTGGTGTACATGTACTTTATCATATGCTTTGTCCCTCAACTCAATTAATTCTATTATCAGATTCACTCTTCTCTGCATATGGTTAGACTCATCCTCCTTCCTTGTAATAGCTTCATGACTGGAAACCCTAGTGAGGTGGGAAAAACAACTTCTGCTCCATAAACCAGCTGAAAAGGTGACATTCCAATGGCCCTTTTAGTGCTGATCCTATTATCCCACAGAGCATACTTCAATTTTGTGTGCTAGGCCCTTTTTTTTTCCTCCAACAGCTTCTTAATTATCCTCACCAATATTTTGTTAGAGGATTCTGCTAGTCCATTTCCTTGTGGGTGGTATGAAGTGGAATGGTTTAGGCTGATGTCGTATTTGTGACAGAAATTTATCATTTTCTTGGACTTAAAAGCTATTGCATTATCTGTTACAATCCTCTCGGGGCACCCAAATCTGGCCAAGATGTTATCTTCCAGAAAATCCATGATGACATTCTCAGTTTCCCTCCTAGTGGGTATGGCCTCGATCCATTTAGTAACATAATCTGTGGCTGTAAGGATCCACTTATGCTGACTAGAGGAGTTTGGGTTTATCTCCCCAATGAAGTCTAACCCCCACTACTGAAATGGTGCTTCCACTGAGATTGGGTTTAGTGGAAGTCAAACCAACTTCCTCTTACCATCGAAAATATGGCACTGATGGCAAGTAACAGTCTCCTTGTATACATCATCAAACGGAGAATGCCATTAGAACCCAACCCTCAAAATCTTGTTGGCTGTCACCTTCCATGAATGGTGACCCCCACAATCTCCCTTATGAAAATCTTTCATGGTTTGTTGGGATTCATTCTCTACAAAGAATTTAAATAGTATACCCCCAGGATCTTTCCTGTGTAAGTATTGGTTCATGATACAAAATTTTGTAGCCTTCAATTTTATAGATCTAGCCCTTGTTTTGCTCAACACTGCAGGGGCTTGCAAATTTTGTAGCACATATACAATGTTAGCATACCAAGGGGAAATAGAGAAATATGGTATTACCTGTACTCCAATGTCTATCTTATTTGAATGGTCCTCCAAGAAATTTATTTGCAGAGATTCACAATTGGCCTCGATCATTAACTTTTCCAGCCCCTGCCCCTTTATCAGTTTCGTAGGTTTTATTTCCAAATCATACTCCAACATAACAACAATCCCTTTTTCCCTTTTTCCTTCAGGATCTGGCTTGGTAAGGATGCTCTTCACTACATTATTTGAGACATGCGCAATAATATGTGAGTGTAGGATATATACTCTGAAATCTTTCAAGGACTTCACCAAAGCATATGCTTGTTTCTCAATTATGTCATACTTCAGCTCTCCATCTTTCAACACTCTGCTAAAAAATGCAATAGGCTACTCAGCATTCTGGTTGTTCTTCTGCAAAATTACCCTAGCCGCTGTATGTTCAGATGCATAGGAAAAAATTTGGAAATATTTAGAAACATTTGGGCTAGTTAGGACTAGGGATTCGTTGATGGCCTTCTTAATGCCCTTGAATGTATCTCTCGCCTCTTCTGTCCATTTTATCTGATTCTCTTTTCTCATCATGTTTGTAATGCTCCTCATGATTTCTACAAAACTAGGGATAAATATTCATAGGAATCCCACTTGCCCAATGAAAGACTACACTTCTTTCTTGCTCCTTAGTTCCCCTACCTTCTGAATTGCACGAACCCTCTCTGGGTCCATCTTGATGCCATCCTTCAAAATGATATGCCTTAGGAGCTTTGCTTCCTCTAATGCAAAATTTGACTTCTTTGGATTAAGAGAAATACCATATTTCCTGCATTTGATACAGACCTTCTCCAAGTGCTTGAGGTGTTCTTTGTCAGACTTGGAGTATACTGTTATATCATCCATATAAACCACCACAAACTTGTCCTTCTCTTCAGCAAAGGCTATGTCCATTGCACGCTGGAAGGTGGCCCCTACATTCATTATCCCAAAGGGCATCTCTGCATACATAAATGTGTCCTAGGGAGTAGTGAAGGAAGTCTTCTCTTGGTCTTCTAGGCACACTTTCACCTGTTTATATCTTGAGAACCCATCCATGGCTGAGATCCTCTCAGCTCCTACCACTTTTTGTAGGATATGGTCCATCTTTGGCAGGGGATAGTTCTCTTTCAATGACACTATGTTAAGATTCCTAAAATATATACAAATCCTGATTTCTCCATTCTTTTTTCTGATAGGTACTAGATTTGCTATCCATTTTGAAAACCTCAGGGTGACAATGATCTTGGCATAAAATAATTTTATGATTTCCTTCTCTGTCATAGGCAGCATTTTTGGGTTTATTCTCCTCATATTCCTCCAGAAAGGCTTCTCTCCATGCTTGATTGGGATTGAATGTTGTATAATGGAAGTGTCATATTCTTTTAGGTCCTCGTAACTCCAGGAAAAAAAAATAGTGTACTTCTTCATCAATTTCACATATTCATCCTTCTCTTTAGCAGGCAAATTTTTGGATAATTTTACAATTCGAGGTTCTTCCTTGGTGCCCAGGTTCTGATCCTCCACAACATCATTGGCGGGCTCAACTTTAAGATTCGTAGCCACGTCATTCTGGTCGAATAATTTTTCTAGGGGTATCAAGCCCTTGGGGATATAACTCTTCATCTGGATGATATGTTTTCCCCCCAACATGTCTTTCCATCCTTTTCCTTTGGCCCTTTCACCTTTGGCCTCCTCTTCTCCAATGAAACCCTCCAGGTTTTCATTTTCTGTGTCAGCCTATACATTTGTGAATTCATCAGACACTTCTAAGAATCTCTTGATCTACATGTCATCATCAAACACCTACCAATACTTGGAATTGTCCGGAATTGATGGCCTGTTCACTATTTCTACTTCACACTTTGTTTGGGAGTAGATTCAGGTTTTGAAACACCCAGTAGTAGTGGCCAAGGAATCTTCCACCTCATTCTCGATCCTAGGTATCACCCCAATCTTATATTCTGAGAAATAGTTACCAAACATATCCCATACTTCATTCCTATAGGCCCTCATCTTGGGATGTTTGGTTTGATAGCTTTCATTAACTTGGTTTATAACCAACTTTGAGTCTCCAAATACCTATATTCTCTTAGCTCCCATGTCTTTCAAGGCTTGCAATCCCAGCAACAGGGCCTCATACTCTGCTACATTGTTAGTGCATTCAAAAGTCAGCTTGTATGAGAGGGCCTTAAATTCCTCGTCAAGTGGGATGATTCAGACTACTGCACCAACACCATTTTTGCTCAAAGACCCATCAAAATACATTGTCCACCAACCTTCTTCATTCCGCTTCCTTTCTAAAGCTTCATGTCTTGCTGCAAATTCCTTATCTTCCACCACTTCCAAGTGTATGGGAACTTTAGGATCAACTCGGATTCCATCATTAAAGAATATGGAGGACCCTAAGTCTGTATCAACAGCATATATGGGATGGTTCTCTAGTTTGTCTGTGCTGTTGACCATATAAGCCAACCTTTTCTCTCTATATAGTCTCTTGTTTCCCCCAAACAGAGGGATGGTGGCATATGTCTAGTCTAGCTACATATTCTCTCTCAACTTTGATGCCCGAGACCTGGACAATAACATACCAAACTTTGCAGGGATGTCAGCCACCACTATGTCCATTATACTGCTCTTGGAAGGGAGCTGGGTCAGCGTTGCCACCATGTCCTTTATCAGCCCCAGACATTTGACCTTCCTGGAGTCGAAGGAGTACAGATCTTTGTAAGGCCTAGTAACTTCTAAACCCAGTTCGTCCACCACTGATTTTGGCATCAAGTTGTGTGAGGTGCCAGAGTCAATTAGTGCATTGTGCAAAACCATATCATGAACATTTAGGCTTAGATAAAATGGTGGAACCTCCTTGTCACCTTCATCTTCTAGTTTGGGGCCAAACACAATGGTGGGAGCATCATATGTCACTTCTAAAATGTCTTGCTGATAGTCACCTTGACCACTGACCATTTTGGTAATCTGCTCCCTATATTCATTGTTCTTTAACAACTCTTTAAAAGGGATAGATATATTTACCTTTGACAACTCATACTTCAAGCTGAAAGATGAGATTGATTTGCTGATGTCAATTTGTTCTGGCTACCTAATCTCCTTGGACTGCTTCGCGTTAGTCTCTGAATTATTGTGTGAAATAGCTCCCTACTACTTTTCCTTTGGTTTCTCTGGGATCCCTTGTGCACCAACCTTCTGCTGTTTTTCTTTCTGCCTATCAGTGTTTAGCTGATCACTAGGAGACTGGTTCTAATTAGACTTCCCTTTGTTTATAGTCACATCCCTATTCCTTAACTTTAGCTTTCTTTGAAAATGATCTAAAACATTTTGATAACCCATTTGATATTGCTCCGAGTCTAATTCAGGGATGGGAGTGGTGTTCTCTTTGGTGAATAAATCATGCTCTCTCTTGGTGAAGTATATCTCATGATCAAGATCATCAAAATGGTGAATCTGGTCATCTATTGGACCTTCCTGTCCTTCCTCATTTACCATATTCTCAGGGAAGGGAGGCCTTATCTACTGATCATCAGGATTCATTTGGTTTCTTTGAGGAAATTGTCTTCTAAAGTTGGGATTCCTCACTTGATTTTCAGGCTGCTCTCTGTTTGTAGGCTTGTTGTCCAAGGCTAGCCTATCCATTAACTTTTCCACGGTTTTCATCATCATTTCAAACTTGACATCACTGGTGGAGGAGGAAGTGGAAGTAGTGGTATGGATTTCTATTTTCTTCTTTTCTGCTTCTCTTTTCCCTTTCAATTTTCCCGAAGCCATCATGTTTGCTTCTACCTCTAGGGAATCTTTAAACATAGCTGACACTGTAGGTGAACATGAGAAATCTCCCTAAAAAACATCTGCATAATGTAGCTTAACAGCACCTATCAGGGGTTTCATATCAGTTGGGATTGAATTGTATACTCTCATAAATCTGCTAGAAAACTCATGCATAGACTCAAAGCCTCCTTTCTTTAGATGGTTGTATTGGGACAATATTTGTGATGGACTCTGTACTGCGTCCCACCTATCTAGAAACAATGTTTTGAAGGTTTCAAGGGTATGTACAAATGCATCTGGAAAATATTTGAACCATTTCTTAGCCTCTCCAGATAAGCTTTGTGCAAACAACCTCATCTTAGCATCTTTTTGGTCCACTTCTTCTAGGTGAATGAAATCCTCAAACCTATCTACATCTTGCCTTGCTGAAAAATCACCTTCCCCATCGTATAAGATAATTCTCTGTGAGTAATTTTGAGGGAGGTCATGCAAAACAACTGGTAGAGCTAAAGGGGCAAACCTAGCTGCCATCAACCTAGGTGGGTTCTGAGCTATAGGAGGATTATTCTGAGGAGGATTCTGGATAGTGATGTGAGGCTTAGGGATTTGGAGATGAGGTTGTAGGCTATACAACACAAGATCTAACATATATGAATCAAGGTTACTCAGAATATCTTCAGCTAAATTTAGATCCAATTTTGACTTAGATTTTAATAAGGGTCTTCCAATATTTACTTCCAAATTCACTTCATGAAATTCAGATGATTCTACTTTAGACACAGATCCTTCAATATCAGGAAGGCTATCCTTATCCTTTTTACTTCTATGCTTAAGAAAGACTTCTGGATTTTCCACGTCTAGCAAAATGTCAGAGATAGGGTTACCTCTTGTGTGGATCTATCTAGGGGCCAGGATGCCCTTCAAAGCTTCATTAGGATTGGAATTGGGTTCGTCAATCCCCCTAGTCGAATACCCTTTGAATAAAAATCTTGTTGAGTGGAGTCGCCAAGGAAAATGAACAACCTTCTTTAAATCGAGAGACTTCTGTTTGCCCACAGAAATTTCTTCTTTCTCTGAAAATCGAAAATCTTTGTCGTTCTCCCAGGGATGATGCGCACTCGTTCCCCGGCAATGGCACCAATATGTTAGCACCCAAATCGTACCTCAAAGTTGCAAATAGGACAAAATGGGGTAACCACAAAACCACTTAAGGAGGAGTAAACTGACTTCGTATCCTCCAAAGAGGGATCTCTCACAGATGTGTTTAATAGGGCCAGATAAATGATTAGAACTGATATTAAATTGTAGTTTGGTTGAAAACGAAATAGGTATCCATTGGGCAGTGGAGTAGAAACAGACAGAATGTATATATCATGACAATACTTAGCAATCAAACTCACTTAGAGGGAAGGAATCCACCATTTTATAGTCAAAGTGCTTTAGTTTGATGATTTAGAAGAAAAATGAACAATCCACCAATATAGAGCATATGGGTATGAATTCTATATTGATTTTAGCAGAACTGGTTTTGAACACTTGGAATGAAAAGAACAGAGCATAATGATTATGAATTCTATCCTGATACTACACTTATCCAAGCATGAATAGCATAATAATATGGATTAACAAAGAAAGAAACACACTCACATAAGGAAAGAGATAAACGGACTGCAAGACCAATAACACATGAATCCCTAGTAAAATTTCATGTTCGGCATTGCCTGATTTTTTTTAAATAGTAGCAAAAATATCCAACTCAGAGAAATATACGAGTTTCCAAAAATTTTCAACCCTTTGCCATTTTTTACATCGTATATATAGAATTTATGAGCCTTAGGCTGGACTTGTTCTAACAAAAAATAGTTACAAAACCAGTGACACCTATGCAATAGGTTCGCCAGTTCAAAAAAATGACAAAGTTGGCCAAACTGGCTCAAATGTCTTTTACAATTTACTGCTAACTTTTACAAAATTATAACAGACTCTAACAAAAAGACAAAATGCTTTGGTAATTGTTCCTCTAGCTAGCTGCTTCCACTATCCTCGACTCTTCACGCACCGAGCTTCAGTTTTTCCTTCCCATATTTTTCAATGAGTTTCCATTCCTCGACTATTGGTAAATCTAAGGATGCTATATCTTTAAGTCACACCCTCATTTTGGTATGCTCCTTGTATGAATAGCCCTCAAGGAGTGTAAGAGCTTCTTTAAATGTAGCGGCCAGCTTGAAGTCCCTTTTTAGCTTTTCTACCACCATCTTGCATTCCAGAGGCTGCTCCATATCTGCAAGGCATTCCTGGTCCAACCTGCACTCCCATAGCTTGCCTTGGTATCCTTCCTTTGTTCTCGTGGTTCCATCTTTTTCCTAAAACATACGCAAACCCCTCTTAAATAATAGATCAAATGCCTCTCTGAACAGCTTCACTTTCCTAGCCAGGATGTCTATCCCTACCTGGACAATGTTTACTTGCTTGTGCTTGAGTGTTACCTTCTTAGCACTAATGATTGTGGCTACTCTATCCTTTATATTAGCTGCTTGAACCTGCTCTTCAGATAGACCATTTAAGAATTCTATTGCATTCTGGGCATACTCCATGGGTTTTTTTTTCAACTTCTCATTTGCAACTGTGACAACTGAACTTTCCAGCTTTATTATAGCTTCCTTATCTACCATGAAGTCCAAATATGGCCTCAACTCCTCTGCTTGTACAATAACATCATCCCAGATGATATTCTTTGCTTCTTGTAGTGCAATTTTCCCTATAACCTGTTGCTTGAACTTATCATAATCAACCTGCATCGCTTGGTACTTGGTTTCCCAAGCCTCCCTTTCTTTTTCTGCAGTGTCCTTTAGGGTCCTTAAATTGGCATTCTACTTCTCTAGTCTGGTTAGTTTTGTATCACTCAGACTAGCCTTAGCTATTTGCTCTACAATGGAAAAATCCTCATATTCTATTGAGGGTGTGGTCATGGTTTCTATCTCTTGCTCTTTTTCCTTCAACCTCTTTTCAAGAACTTCAACTTGAACCTTTAAGGCCTCCTCATTGTCTATTATCAATTTCATATCTTCCTGCAAGTTTTTCTCCTTTTCTTCAAACTCTAATAGCTTGGCTTTGCAGTGAGTCAGCTTACCTTGCAACTCTTCTTTTTCTTCTTCCAGCTCTGCAATTTCAGGTGCATTCACCAATTGGGAAGCTGGAATCTTCAATTTCTTCTTGAGTGTCAGGATTTCCTGATCTTTGTCCTCTAACAGCTTTTGAATGCTAGCCCTTTTGTTCTCTTCTATCTTAGTGGCCAAAAGTGAAGCTTGGGACTTTTTCACTTGTGCTTTCAGGCTCTTGTTTTCTGCCTTTTCCAATCCCAATTGTTTTTTGCACTTTGGCTTTGTTGGCCTACACCTTTGACAGTTCTATGGAAGATTTAAAAAACTTATTGTAGATGACCTCACCTGTCTCCTTATGTAAAATGATTACATTAGGTACTAGAATATCTTCTAGATTCACTTTCAATTCTGTGGCCTTGTTCTTGGTGGCTAAGGCAAGGCTTAAGGTATTATGGGCAAGGTTTATGCTCATCACCAAGGCCACATCCTTCTTGGAGATTTTCCTCACATCAGCATACAATTTAGCTTCTTCTGATATGTTCTCTGGGCTCTCTTCATATTCCTCTAGCAATTATGCCCTGCTTATGCTTGGTGCTGCTGGTCCAGCAGGAGTTTTTTTGAACACATGCTCCTTAACCTCAAAAGATGGCACCAGGAATGTGACTTTCTTTTTCTTTGGCTGCCCTGTTTTCACTGCTACTAACTATTTCCAAGGCTCTTCCACCTTTTTCCCCTTTGAAGCCCTTTCTGCACTATTGTCTACATCCATGGTGTCACCACCTTCTGGCTTGCTGGACTTTTCTGAAACAATGGTGATGGGTATGGATGTTTCTACTACGGGGGTTTGATTGGGCGAGCCAGGCACGAATGATGTGCTCCTTCGAAACAAGAACTGCAGAGAGGAGTGGTTTCTTGGTGAATATACTTCCGTCTGACCTTTGTCCATTTATTCTAACCAATTTTCTCTTTCGGCTAGGCCTTCAACCTCAAAATGCTCATACCCTTTCCTGTTGGTTTCTTTCCTCCTATTTGAAATTATATGGTGGGGATCATAATTTATTGTTTCCTTTGATGAGAATCTGAGGTCACCCATCATTCACTCAACACTTGGAAGGGCTGCCTTGTTTTTTACAATGAAAGAACCGAGTGTCTAGGGGAAACTGATGTCAGATAACTTCCTGTCATCTAGAAAGTGTTCACATTCTACCTTCATCTTTTTCCTTATAAATTCCAAAGTGAGCACTCTGAGGGTTAGGAAGGCTAGTACCACATAGGGGGCATAGGAGAAACAATAAACCATGATCACAGTCCCATGCTTCAGCAGAAACGAATCTCCAACCCTCTTTTCCATGGATGGTTGCAGTAAGTCCTTCATCTCTTGCAGTAGTCTTGGCAGCTTCTTCTGGAAGAAAACAAAATAGATTTCTGCCATGAGGTCATTCATAAAGACTTTATAATCTGAGTACATCTCTTGGGTAAGCTGCAGCTCTGGGACTTGCAGGTTTTCTTCAATTGCTACCAGGAACATTTTCAACAAATAAGACTGAAACCTGAATGCCCTTCTTTTAGGGAATTCTATGAGCTGGGAGTGGATGTTTTCTGCAAGCGCTTCATCAAATTTCAGGCACGCACACTGGGCAGGCAAATTTGGGTCGGTTGGTTTAATGGGACAACTGCTCATAACAAACATTAAACTGATTAGAGGCTCGGTTATGTATTGGTCATTGTCTAGCCCTAGGAACTGAGCCAAGATAGAAATAGAACATCTTGACTCTTCTTTAAATAGGTTTGTTTCACCAGGAAAGGATGTGCCTGGAAAGGAGGTATTTGCTACTAGGGAGGCACGATAAAATATTCGCTTGAGTTCATCTGGCGCTTGACGTAAATGCTGGATAAGGTTTTCCATTCTAAAAATTTGGGACTTCTGACAGAATCCATTTGGAATGGCTAGGGCTTTCCAAACTATGGGAGCATATATTTAACACATAATCTTTGAGTTTGAGGCATCTAGGATTGGTCTTCGATCTGGGGAATAATGGCCAGCACACCAGTCTATGAACTCAGGGCAACTAGGCATCTGACTGGTGGCAAATAGGCAAAAAAAGGAAAGTTAAACCAGGATGATAGTCACCTGTCTAGCCTTAAAAACCTCCAACCTCTCCCTGGCAACGTTTATGGAGCAATTTATCAGTATGGTGTCAAAAACCTCACAGTCTTTATCTTCTAACAGGTCGATTGTATTAGAGGGTTCAAATCCTGGAGCCTCCATAGGTCCGGCCATTTAAATAGTTTAGGGCAGGAGTAGAAGGCCTACTTGGTGACTTGACAGCTAAGTCGAGCTTCATGGTTTCTGGTTGGCTGGCTCGTTCTGCACCTCTCACTCCTTTCACTTTCCAATGCACACAGGAAAAATGAGATACAAATATCTGTGCAGGTGAGCAACTTTATAATATAAACCTGTTGTATCACTCTTACGGATCTGATGGTGATAGCTCGACGTAAGTTGTCCAGCCTCTGCAAATAAATCTCCATCGTAGATATCTTTAGCCCCTTTCTTCCAATAGCCCCCGTGGCCTCCAATTCCACCACATGCCACCTCGACAGTATCTTTGATTTGCAAAAATATTCCCAACTGTCAATCTGGCCTCCTTTGGGATCGTGGCAATCCAAGGATGTGGCCCTTTAACAAGTTCACGTATTTTGGTTCTATTGATTTTACATGCAAGTCATATCCGCGAATAAAATATGAGTCATAGATCTGCTTCCCACTAGATCTCCGCCATCGGGAGATGTCAGGCTTTAATAAAAGTTCACGTATTTGAATCATAACCCTTTTTGCACATGTCTAAATCGCGAACTAATTATTGACTCATTGATCTAAGGCACATGTCGTCGATCACTCCTTTGACTTGCCCGCTGGCTAGCACCTCGCTAGCGCTTAATAGACCTTTAACTCTTTCCACGATGGAGGTGCATGAATGTCAATCTTCCCCACCTTTGACCTAAATTGTCCATAGGCGTCGATCAACACTGCAGTCACATTCCTTTATATTTAACCCTCCGATCAGCATTAAGACTGTAGTTTCCTCAAGACTCCTATCTCGACTCCAAGATCCATTTCACACAGCTCTGATATCCTTAACTTTTGGGTCCTGTGGATCAAGGGCTAAGCTTTCTTTGGCTACTTTCATGGACCTAGAGCCTTTTCATTCTCCAAAACCTTTCCAACACTTAGCACAAACAGGTGCTAACACATCCCTTTTCTCTTGTGTGGTTGGGATGTTGAGGGGGTTGATGGAGCAATATATGGTTTTTTTGGGGTATGGTGATGCTTGGGGCTGATGGTTGATAGGTTGGTCATGTGTTCACCTTGCATTATCTGCTACACTTGTGACTATGGATTAGGGCCACTAAGCAATATCCATGGAGTGAGATGGATTATTTCCATGATCTAAAGTTTCCTCCACTAGGTCACGAGGAGTGGGATGCTTGAGGTGAGTTTATCTTTATCGTTCTTATATATACATTTCTTGTTTCCATTTGCACATATGTATGTTTTGGATGGTCATGTATAGATGAGACACACAATTTTTTGTATGTGTTTTGTTTGGTGCAGTTGTTGGACCTGTGAGGCTTGCTTGACTACCTATGGGATCTAATTTACCTCATGCATAGGAACACTATTGGTGACATCGACCATAGGTGGGGGGGTCAATATCTAGGGTAGTCTAGGTTGGTAGGGATGGCCTAGAAAATGGGGACGTTTCCACTACCTTGGTGGATTTAGAGTGGCAGGTGTCTATCATAATGGATGGATTCAATGAGTGTGGGTTCATTGACTCAGATGATTGGTGTATGGTCCCATATAACTTCCATCAGGGTTGGGATTCAGATGGTGCATGCTAATGCAACGGATTGATGTTATGGGTCACTCTCATTGTCTAAGAGAAGTGGCATAGTATCAACCCCCACCATTAACACAAACAACAACAAGACCAGTGACATCTCCTATGGATAATGTTCCACCATTAGCTATACTTGTGATACGTGCACCAGAAGAGGTTTCTCCATGATGTTTGATCATCTATGCACATATTTGTATGGGTTGATTATCACCGTTTTGTATATGTATTGATGTGTTCTATGGGGGGTAAGTTTTTGATGTATCCAATAAGGAAATTTTTTTATATACTACTGATGAGTCATTTGATGTACTCTTTATATAGACAAGGATGCATGCACGCAAACACACACACTCACACACACCATTTTGTGGGTATTCTTGATTTATTTATGTTGGGATGTATGTGATGATTTTTTTGTTTCTTTTATCTATAAATGGTTATCAAGACATAACTTTGTGGTGAAAACATAATTTTTCTTTTCTTTGGTAGATCAGATGTATTGTTAATGTAATAAGTTCCAAACTACTACCTCATTACCAATGTGATCTACAAATCCATTTTCACTCCTAGGGACATGTATGAACTTAATGATTTCAAACTAATGGACCAAGAGCCACATTATGAGGAATTTGTGAAAGATACGTGGATTATGTACACAAAATACATATTTGTTAAATTGTGCGATGAGGAGCTAAGAATCTAGATGGACGTGAAAATTTTGAATGCAAAAATGGATGGCTTCGACCAATAGTCCAATGATGACATCATACTCCATCATTTAGGAACTCAAAGGGTGCATCCACAAAGACATATACCTAATCTCCTCCCCCCCCAAAAAAATTACAGGTTAGAAAATATCAAACTTGAGATAGTTATGGACATTTTCAATAGATAAAAATTATATATTCGGAAACATGATTCAATTTCCTACATTTCATCAGTTTTACTCAAAGCAAGATTCATTGTGTAAGTATCCCAAAATATCCATGTAAGTTGAGGGATGGATATTTTTAAGTTTTCTATTGCATCTAATGTTTCAAAAAAGACCCTGATTAGCTTGCATTGTCCATCTATCAAGTTTCAAGATCTGCAATATGTGCAGTCAAGATTTGTTCTTTTAGTATCTTCTTTTTATGCATTGAATAAATCTGCATTTTATGCATTGAAGAAATATGTTTTCTGCATTTGATAACTTTGAGTTCAATATATGTGCATCATGTTTATGGAGATCCTATGCAAAGTAGATATATGATTGCATATGGATGTGATCTGATCCTTTTACTATTAGCTAGTTAGGATCCCATTGATATTCGATTGAGCGAATATTTCTATTGGCTAGTCTCCACCACTCTAAGAAAAATTAGAAGGATATCATGGTGGGATTTGTTTAATTACAAATAAGATTACAGTTTGATATTACATGACTATGTTTCATGCTATTGGTAAGGGACCCTTGATTAAGAGATTAGGTGGTATTTTTTGTGTCTTTTATATATAGTTTCATTTAGGGTTTAATACGGGTAGGATTGTACTTCTTGTGTGGAGATGGCTATCAATTGACCTCAACCATCATGGGAACGTTATGAACAATATCCTAGTGGGACTTGTTAAATTGTAGATAGAGGGTTTGTATCCACACTAGTAGTTGAATATTAATGTTGGATGTTTTCTACAACTAGATTGCAAGGATTTGAATAGATGTAGAATAAATGTGGCATCGTCATTAAATGAAAAGTTTCATGGATTTGCATATTTAACACCTAAGTTAAAGGATGAGTGGTTGTCTTTTCCATTTCATATTTTTTTGGTTTATAGAGCTACAAATAAGTAATTGGTTGTTTTTTTGGGGGCATATACAAAGTCTCAAATGGATGAAGCATCCACAAACACAGTCCTAGTCGTAGTTTTACTCAATGAATAGATGTTGGAAACATCCTCGATCTGTGGAGGACTTCATCAAGGATTTGGAGCCTT
The DNA here is from genome assembly GCA_027924585.1 of Larix kaempferi. Classification (NCBI taxonomy): domain Eukaryota; kingdom Viridiplantae; phylum Streptophyta; class Pinopsida; order Pinales; family Pinaceae; genus Larix; species Larix kaempferi. The sequence continues at coordinate 12,486,401 of BSBM01000087.1, forward strand.
GTTGGTTGTACCCAAGACATCCCTAATTGATTTTGAGGACGTTGTAAACATATTTTTGGGGAATTCCAAGTAGATTTCATAGATGTTCCAGAAATATTTTGGAGTTGTTCTAGGCATGCATCTTCAAATTTGACAATGGAAATTAATGATTTGATAATATGATCATTTAACCAATCCATATTTATCCTATTATTCTAAATATAAATCTTAATCTTTATAAGTTTCAACTCAAAATATGAGTTTTGTCAACCATGGTGGATGAATCACCATTTTTGGGATAAAAAGGTAAAAATTTGAAAAAGTGAAAAACTACTTTTTCAACTCATATTTTCAACTAAGCTCCATGTATATTCACTGAAATTTCGCCACGACCACTTGTTGGATGGGGAATTCAAGTCATCCTGCTATAAATTTGAGTGAATATACAAGGAGCTAAGTTGAAGATGCAATTTGAAAAAGTACTTTTTTTTCTTTTTGTCCTCCAAAATTTGATGAGGTATGTTAATATTATTTTATTATTTCCACCATTATTTTATATTTTTCACACATTCTGCATACCAGAACCAATGCAACATAAGGTATTTGTATCAATGGAGAACCCTAGATTGATAATAAGGTAGTTTCTACTGAGAAACCTGTACTCTTGGTTCTTGAGAGGAATGAATATAAACCTCAAGGTGACCATTACATAAAGGAGACTTTAATTACTACCCCTATAAACAAGGGTGGGTTGTAAGTGTGCCTTATCCAAGTCACCAAGGAGTTAGACACTCAAACCAACAATATGGGAAGACATTTTAGTACTGGGGTGGAGTCTCAAGTGTCTTCATTTAGTAGTGTGGTTCCTTCCTCACAATCAATGTGGGGTTCTAAATCTAGACATATTGATAGCTTATAGGGATAGAGTACTATGCCAACCTTTTTTGTGGGTATTAGTGATAAAAACTAAGGTATGAATGTTTATGAGTGTTATAACCTGAGTCGAACAAAAGAATTTTTTCTTTGTCTCCTATTCCTTTGTAAAATCTTTATAGGGTAATGATTCCTCCTAGTTGGGAAAAATCATTCAAAGAAACTATGGTATGTTTCAAGGAAAGGATTCCTCTTCCTAGGGTAATGTATCACTAATAATCATTGTAAGCACTTTATTGGTGGATTTCTATACAAGTTTAAGCCATATGCCATATTTCTCTATGAGATGGAAGGTTGTTGATTTTGATGACGAAGCACTTACTTTTATAATGTTCTTCTTGCAAGGCTTGATTGGGTGTTTACTATGTGTAAACATACAACAATTTGGAGAAGAGGATGCATTGGGGAGTAATGTTAATGGGAAATAAAAAATCTTTTATTTGTTACAAATCCATCTGCGTTTGGCAATGATATTTGGCACTCCTTGATGATTTTAGGATCTCTTTAACTTTGGTTTTTAAAACTAAATTGGTTCTTTGTTATCATCCTATGAAATAAGAAAGGGAAAGATAGATATCCATTTATATTGATAAATGATACTTGATTTAAAGAAGAACATCTAAAATCCTTTCCAAATACCATCTCTTTGATGATCAAAATGCATACCACTACGGTAAGCTATTTTTGTTTCTCTTTTATAAATAATTCTTGTAAGCCTACTAAATATATATATAAATATAAACAACTTAATTCTTGTAAACTTAAGAAATCTATATATATATATATAAACAACTAAAATTTCCTATTTTTCAATGCAAAAAATTCTTCATATGCACTTGCTAGGTTTTTTTTCGGTGAATTGCTTTGGTCAATCTTTACCTATTTTGAATTTATTATATTTTAATCACCTTTTTTTATCACATCACAAATATGAAAGTGATTATATATATATATATATATATATATGAACTAGTCACAAACTAGTGCAATTATATGTAAGATTTATGGGAATGTTTGGCCAAAAATATAATATTTTATTTATAAAGATAATAAAGTTGTTGTATTACTTTAATAATTTGAATATGGTAGAAGTATACCTAATGTGTATGTAAATTTGGTTTATATGACTATAAGAAAAAATAAGAAAATTACTTGTTTGTTTTAAAATTTTATTTTTATGTTAAAATACTATTAAATTTATGTACATCTTATTCACCAAAATTGAACATATGATATAACATATGTTCTTAACCATTAGATCCACTCAAATACAATGAATTTTTCACCCCAAAGTACACATTAAAGAAAAGCATAATTATTGGAATAAAGTATCCTTATAAAAATACCATATTTTAAGTATTGCTCCAAAAAGAATACCAGTAAAGTAATCCATTTAAGAAAAGTAAAAAATTAATAATAAAATATTAAAGAAAATATAGCCACTTAGAACTATGATTATTTTTTCTTAAAATCTACCTCCTAAATGTAGTAGTGGTACTATTAGGTCGAATCTGTCATCTGAGTTCCCTTTTATTTCGTTAGCCTCAATAGTCACCCTTGAGATCCACGGTTCTCAGATTGATCATATACACCATTAACTTGAATAACATTAAAGATATTTCTTTTCTAATCTTGAATAATATTTTAATGAATAATATTTCTTTTATCATGGTATATAATATTTTCAATTTTATGAATTTTAAGTGAATATATATTTTTTAAAGAGGTTAAAGACAAAACCTGAAACCTTTGTAAAATAATATTTTATAAAAATATTTTATTTTATGTATCATTTCTCAAAATAAACTAGATTTTTAAGCCGATTATATCTCATATTACCCCAAGTACATAGATGAAATTAATTTCAACAAATATCTGGTTTATTTGTGTTAGTTATTTCAGGTAATCTATTTATTTTGTTTAAAATTACAAATTTAAAATATGGTATAAAACATAACTTTATATAAACACTTCATTAAATAAAATTTATTAATCTCATTTCTTGAATTTTTTAATTATTTTTCATAATTATTTTTATTTTATGAGTATTCATGGAATTTTTTTAATTAGTTTTCATAATTTTTTATTTCATGAGTAGAGATGAATTTTTTAATTATGGTAACCTTAAGTTAAGTTACATCTCCCCATACTTATCAGGTTTTACATTAAAAAATTTATTTTAAAAATCACATGTACTGTATCCATAAATGATTACCATTAACCACCTACAACAACAGAAGAATGATTGTTACACTCACTGCTTGTTATTAAATCTCAGCACTTTGAAATCCAACTGCAAGCAATGAACCTGCTGCAACAATCATTTCTCTACCACAAGAAATACTACCAATAAGAAGCTAGTTTCAATAAATTTTCATGACAGATATATAGATACAACAATCATTCATTCATATTCATCAGTCCTGAAAATTGACCTTCAAATCCCGGTAAAGTTGAACCAAATAATGGAAATTCTTTGATTTATTACAATAATCAAATCTGAAAACATTAATCCAGAATATTAAGCCAACCAAAACATGAAATAGTTTAAAAAAATATCTCCTGCATACTGAATTCACGTAGAACTAGGTTTCAACCTTGTACTAGTTTCCACTAGTTCAAGCCCACCAACCATGATCAGGTTGGAGAGGAAATAACTCCAACGTTTGACGAGCAGGCCCCTCAACTCATACCGTGTTTTCCCTCTTCATCTCATTTAAAATCTGAGGAGAATGTGTTAAAGAGCTTATAGTCATATTTAAGAAGAAAACCCTTAAACTTAATCCATGAATTATTAAAATTATTATTCTGTGTCCTTCTTATGTTTAACAAACCATCCAAAATTTCTCCTATAACTACCATAATATTATCGACTCTCCAATCTTGAATTAATTCAAATAATTACCACCAATGCTTGGGCCAATATGCACTTCTATAATGCACTTCTATAATCGGTTCCTCAACCAACTCTTTCTTCAAATGTTAGGCTTTTTTCACCAGTATGCTTGAACTTTTCTAGTGAAGAGTTACTATGAAATATACATTATTTCTATGATTCTCATTACGTTCATAAACTTTTAACCTTATGAATTATAGGCCCTCTCTCCATATCTTGTATTCATACACAACTCTTGTGATAGTGTCGACATATTTAATATCAAATACTATGTTAGAATTCATGAGAGAAAATAACAACAATATCAAGCATGCATAAAACAAAAATTAATCCTGTAAAAGTTTTGTTGGAAATAGAAGAATACCCTATAAAGGTGATCAGATCAATGTTGTTAAGTTGAATTAATGGTTGCAACAATTACAAGTCTATTTAAGTGTTCATAATATAGGAGAAGAGAAAAATATATCATTTTCCCCACTGAAGTTAAAAGGGAATTCCCAAACTTGGTGGGAAAGCTACACCGAGATGCTTAGGTTGGAGGGTTCTCCCCAAGTAACTATGTGGGAGGAAAGGCTCGCTCAGACAAACAAGAGGAGAAACACTCAACTCAATTGTATTAAGAAATAAAGGTTACATATATAGCTAAGAGATAATCAAATCTAGATCCAATAAATGAGGATCAGATCCTACAGCGTAGGAGTTGTTTGAACAAGAAACCTAGATATAGAAAACATACCAATATATTTCTGCCTTATATCTAAGAGCCTCCCTTAATGCAGAAATGGACTATTGAGAACACATGATTTCTTCCTAAGATCCTCAAAATGGATCCTTCCAACTCGTTTAGTAAAAATATCAACAACATTCTCACTTGTATTACAATAGGTGAGTTCTATTTTTTGTGACTCAATCTTTTCTCTGATAAAATGATGCTACACCTCAATATGTTTGGATCTGGCAGGATAGACTAGATTGTGTGCTAGCTTAATTGAGCTTTGATTGTCACACAGAATTCTAGTAGCTTGTTTTTGTTGTGTTCCAACATCTTCAAGAATACGCCTGAACCAAATGGCTTCACAAGTAGCACTCGTTAACGCTTTATATTCAGGTTCTGTGGATGACAAAGAAACAGTTGATTGTTTCTTACTACTCCACGATATGACTCCTTAACCAATGTTAAAATCATATCCAGAAGTGGATTTTCTTTCATCACGATTTCCTTCCCAGTAATCAGAGTAACCTGCCAACTGAACATCACATACATCAATATATAAAAGACCATAACTAATAGTTCCTTTAAAATATTTCAGGACTTGCTTTGCTGCCTTTCAATGTGTTTCACATGGCTTAGCCAAGAACTGACTATGAATGCTAACAGAATATGACATGTGTGGCCTTGTAGTAGTGAAATAGTTCAGACTACCCACTAGGTGACGATACAAAGTACCATTTATTTCTTTAGATCCATCCTCATTGAATAATTTGACATTCTGATCCAAAGGAGTGGATACAATTTTGCATTCCCTCATTTGAAATATGTCAAGGATTTCCCTTGCATACTTGCTTTGAGTGATTAATGTTTTTCAAGATTCTCTCTGAAAACCAATGCCTAAACAATAATGCAAGTTACCAAGGTCTTTCATTTCAAATTACTGAGACAAATTACTTTTAATATCTGCAATTAACTAATATGCTCCACATGTAATGATGAGATCATCCACATAGCCTCACTCACAACAATTTTCTGGTTCCCTCACAGCAGCAGGCAACTTGGCTCTGATACAAAATTAGAGAAACCAAGAAGGAAACCATGATCAGACAAACATGAGGAGAAACACTCAACTCAATTGTATTAAGAAATAAAAGTTATATATATAGTTAAGAGGTAAGCAAATCTAAATCCAATAAATGAGGATTAGATCCTACATCATAAGAGCTGTTTGAAAAAGAAACTTAGATATAAAAAACATACTAATATATTTCTGCATTATATTTAACAATCTATTCCATACAAATACCGTAACTAATATTAATCTTCCAAAAATTTTGTTGGAAATAGAAGAACAACAACAAATCAAATTATTATGAATACCAAATAAAAAAAAATGAAATACTTGATACTCTTTACAATATAGATAATATTATACCTAAATAATCATCCTTTGCATGAATATCATCGGATACAAACATCTACAACTATTAAAATAATCCTTGATTATGTCAATCTTAACTTACCAATCCACATGTTACAATAGACTCTATAAAAAATATGTATTCCCCTTCATGTTTATGGGTTCGTGCAAGCTAACATGTCCTTCTCATTACATGTTAGTTGCCATGGAAATATGAAAAAAAAACAATATATTCATTAGAAAGAATTTTAGAGGTACATTAATGTAGAAATGCTCGCGCTTGGATAAGGTAAATCCTGTAGTGACGAAGATATAGATTTGATCTCTACCATTGAGTACATAGGGTTAATGGTAGATGGACTATCATCTAGTATAATATGAAAAAATGGTGGATTCATGTGATGTACCGTGTCGTAAAACATCATAAAAGCACTCCCATATTCTTTTTTGCTTATATGTACATAGTGATCTTAACACACATGGCCAAAAATAATAATGCAGTATACAAACACTTGTAATATTTTAATCTACCAACGCATTGCTTGGATAAAAGACGCAGCCTTCTTAGGTTTCCGGCAAGGTTTTGTTTGGAAAAATAATAAAAAAAATCTATAAAATAAAATAAGAAGATATCAATTGCAATGTATATAAGTCAATGTAAAATATTGAAATGCAGTTTTCACCATAGAAGTTAACTGTGTAGGCAGTCCTCTCTCAATACAATAAGCTATTTATAAAAATCCATATGCTACAGATCACAATCAGAGTTCAAATTGCACAAAAGTAACTACTTAGCAATTGGAGAAATTAACCATAGCAAGCCCAAATTTAGTCAAATTGTTTATATCTTAGAAGTTTAAACCTTCTATAATCTATATTTACTTGGTTCATACAAATCTAACTCATCACTTCCAAATGCCATGAAAGAGAACAAATAACAGGGATGTTATAGGATGTGAGTTGTTCCTGCAACGATTTCACCCAATCCAATTAACACGGACGCTACAGGATATGAGCTGATCCTACAACCCCGCCCAGAATAAATAACAGGGACGTTATAGAATGCAAGATGTTCCTGCAGCTACTCCGCTCAAAATAAATAACAGTGAAGCTACAGGTTGTGGGCTATTCCTATAGCAATTGATAACAACGATGCTACAGGATGTGGGATGTTCTTGTAGCGAATTCATTTGGCATTTTCTCCTCATTAAAGGATTAGTTGAAACATAAATAGATAAATTTGATTTTGTATTATACCCAGAATTGAACCAACCAGAAGAGCACACGTATTCCTATTAATCACGAAAAACAACTACCTGCTGTCGCAGTCATAATAAACTCATAAACTACTGTAATAGAAAAATATTACTCAGAAGAATGTACGTTTGAATAAATTTTGAAGAACGGATGTATAATTCCAGCAACATTAATATTCATATCAGTCTTGAAAATCGACCTTCAAATTTGGGTAAAGTTGAACCAAAGAATCGAAATTCATTGATTTATTATAATAATCAAATCTGAAAACATTTGTCCTGAATATTTAAAAAAAAGCCAACCAAAACATGAAATAGTTCAAAAAAAAAAAGCTGCTGCACACTGAAATCATGTAGAACTAGGTTTGAACTGTGAGCTTTCCAGTGGTTCAAGCCCACCATGGTCGGGTTGGAGAGGAAATAACTCCAACGTTGAAGGCCCCTGATCTGGTACTGTCTTTTCCCTCTTCATCTCATTTAAAATCTGAATTCAAGACATATAAGATTCATTAAATGTGTTAAAGAGCTTATAATTGGCTGATCAAGACATATACTCATCAAATGACATCTAAATAAATATACTTACATCTAGGAGAGATCTGCTTGGAGTCATAGATAAAGTGGACTGCGAGCCTGGAAGATTCAAAATGTTAACGAAGGAATATAAACCAAGAGGAATAGTAACTGAGGAATAAAATATATATACAACATACCTCCAGTCGATAAATCCAAGAGCTCTGAGGCTTTTCTCAGACGCTTTTCCTTACACTTAAAATTCCGAAACCAGAAATAAACGTTCTTTGCTTCCACTGTGCCATAACTTTTGACAAAGCTTGTAATCCGCTTGATTTCCTGCGCGGTTGGCCTGTTCAAGCCACTCCTGTAAAACCACTCCAGTATCTCCTTCTGTTGTATTGTTGGCCTCCATCTGGCAGCCAACATATTGTTCTCTGCAATCAAATATTGAGAAAGACAAACAGCACTTAGACATTTACTGAAAAACAAAACAATTTTTTTTTCAAAATAAAAGATGAACGACAAAACCAATTAGTACAATTACCATTGGACTGTATATTCATTACTTGTCTTTCCATAATAACCCCAATTCACAACCTATAAGTGGAGATATATAAGTATATATAAGGACTAAAATTTAAAGGACTGGGCGGGAAAATAACAGAAATTCATGGAGATAAGACTGTATCAAGGTTATTAAATCACTTAAAACGAGTGGGAGTGAAGAGAAATAAATGAACATAGGCACAAAATTCGAGTAGCAGTAAAGCATTTTATAAAACAAAACTAAATAATAATAATTATAACTTGAAATGGTAATATAACCACTTGACAATAAAGGTGGTATAAGTAGATATATTAAGATTAACATTTTGAATAGTGGGTAGGAAAATAAGGTGTTAAAGAACTTATTGGATCGCGTGACTGTGTCACGTGTATCAAAATAATTTGGAATGTGAAAACAATAGGTGCAGAATTTTGAAAAACTTAAAGCAAAAACGTTGTATCAAAAACCCTAGCTCGGAGGAGAGAGTTATCTTAAAAATAGGGAAAGTTTATTTGATCTCCTTTCTTATTTTTTTTTATTTATGATATTTTTTTAATTAATTTATTTTTATTTATAATAGATTAATTATATAAATGTTTTTATTATTTCAAAATTACTCCACTATCATCCTAATTAATTTGAGATTTGTATTTTAAATGATTTGGAAGTAGTGATATTTACTATAATTGTAATTATATTTTTTCATTGTAATTTTAGTTTTTTTTAAGTTTTTAGATTTTATTAAATATATCAAAAGTAGTGGTACATTTATTAAATAAATAAATAAATTATAATATAAATTTAAAAAATCTACCGCTATATCATTTATTGTGTATGCACAAGAATCTAAACCTTTCATTATTATTTTCAACCATCATCTCTTAACTCTACACTAACCTAACATACTTGTCAACTATCATTAATGAGATATTATAAGTTGACCTTCACTAGATAACACCTTTAACTTAGTGTGACATGGCATAATGGTAGTGTGATGTGGTTTTTTATTATTATTTTCCTTAGGAGGCACATTTTAGACCCCAAATTTCCTCTAATTTTAGTTAAAAAATGTGCCAAACTATTATATTCTTCAAACTTAGTGGTTGGACATCATGGATTTCATAGTGTTTGTGATTTGTAATTATGTGAATAACCATAGGGGATCATGCTACCACTTGATAACGACATTGTATGATTGCTTTTACCAAGGGATGGGGGCCTTATGGATATGAATGGGATAGCTTGATAAGTGCAATGTAAAGAGAGGGGATACATCTCCTGTATACATGGTCAAGGTGACATACTTGTGGGTGGGGCCCATGCACCTTATGATGAGGGAGAATCCATTTCGTGGATGAAATCCTACACACATGATGCAAATACTTAAGCATAATAATGCTCATCATAAGAGATTTGATAGTGCAATCATTGTTGATAGGAAACTTCTTGCACCTAGATAAATTTCCAGAAAGTGGGTGTTAAATGAAGTTTTGGGGGGGATGGCGCCATGTAGAAGAGCTTGTGATCCTAATTGTGATGGTGTTGATAGCTCAAATTCAAATGAAACTACACAAATCCCAAACATAGATGTTCAAATTTAGGCACTTTGGTCTATAAATAGGGGTGGGGGAGTTTTTTTAATTCATTTTTACTGTTTAGCTTTAGATGCCCTAGAAGTGTTTTTATTTTATTTTGGGATAATGGACAAATGATTTTTAGTTCAGGTGCCCTTCTAAGCAATTCGTCATACTAATCTTGTCATTTCTAGAAAATTAGTATTCAGATGAGGGATCCTAAAATTTCATGCGACTCACAAGAGGGTTTCTCGACAGGTTATGTGGCCTTTGAAAGAATTTTCACATGGAATCGTGTGTCACTTCCTGAGATAGTTGTGTGCTATGTTGGAGGTATGCACTTTGAATGTAGGAGTTTATCGCTTCACTTTTCATGGAATAATCGTGCAGTTGAGCCATGCATCTCCCATGCATGTTGTCCACATGGATATGAGGCTCATACCCACACAATCGTCTAAAGGTAGACGTGTGCACCACATGATTAAACCATGTGAGTTACGACTCTAGAGTCTCATTGTTGCACACATCTATTTAGGGAAAGGCCGCATGTTTTTTGTATGTCTTTTGGTTTTTATTTTCTTAATTCTTAAGAAATAACATGCTTTTCTTACATGGATTATAACTGTAGATTGCTTGATATCAACCATGGATATTGAGTAGCATGAACACAACTACAACAAGATGTTGGGGCACATTAAAAATAACCAAGATGTTTAGCAACACCTACGAGATGTAGGGTTGTTGTAGTTGTTTTTTATTAATGATGAGGTCAAGTGAGCACCCGATGAAGGAGATGCTTGGGATGTGGGATCACAAGTAGGGATGACTTATTGTTGGCCATGAGAGGTTGACACTTGAGTGCCAACATCTCTTTTTTTTTTAGAGGATTTTTCAATTTTTGCGATATATGAGGAGACCCATCTTTCTCTTGGCGGCCAATAGAGTATTGATCAGTTGATTGTGTAGTATTTGGGTAGTTTATTAAGGGTGTAATATCCCAAATTTTGGACTGACTATTTTATGATGTTATATTCGGCCACGGTCCCAGCACATAGGATTTATTCTGATTATTGGGCATGAGCCCTAGTGCATATGATTTATTCTTTGTAGACTGACATATTGGGCATGGCCCCTGACTGAATTTCGTTACTTGATTATATACTAGGCAAGGAAGCCCCAATGTTTTGATTCATGTTTCTACCATATGAGGTGGGTACAAAACCCTAATATACTAAGATGATCTTTTCTTACATACTGTGCAGTGATGTGAATGGTATGATTGACTTATATGGTGTTTTGAGCATGGACTCGGAAACACATGGATTACCTATGTACTGGGAAAAATCCCCGATGTACCTAGAGGAAATATTATGTACTGGGAGTAAAATATTATGTACTGGGAGTAAGCTCCGATGTACATTGAGTGTTGGGCATAAGCCCTAGAGCACTCCAAGCTTGATAAACGAATACCAAATCCAAGGAAACTTAAATATTCTAGATCTGCCTCACAACCACATTCTAGCACTAGTGTTGAGTAGGGACTCTAGAATTGCACTAGAGTAACGTCCATGTGAGAGTGTTGAGTTAAAAGGCTTTGGAGAGCACTCGGGGTTATGGAGTTTCAAAGTGTTGAGTCGGAAAGACTCTGAAGAGCACTTTTATCACATTTATTTAATTTGACTAGATGATTCATCTTTTTATCCATCATCACCTACTGCGGGAGCTACTATGTTAAACGAGGGAATCCGACATGCAAAGAGAGAGACTAGAGGTACCTAACCAAGCTAACCAAGACCGTCCAAAAGAAGCAGACCTTACCCTTAAAAAGTTGTTAAACAAACTATCCGGTGAAGAGACAAGATTAAATATTATTATTAAGAATTCAAATAAATAATGAAGTGTTTATTTATGTTTAAAACACATTTATGGCATATAGTTTATGCATAGTGGAATGTCACATTTTTTCTCATTATGATTAGTATTATTATTATCATTATTATTATTGTTATAATGTATTAAATAAGTTAAGCGAAATATAATTATTATTATGATAATTATTGTTATTATAATTATTATGGAAAGTTTAAATTAAAGTCACTCCTAGTTAAAACAAAAGGAAGAGTCCTAGTTCAAGAGGATTAGAGAGTGAGTAAATAATATCTTTTAAATAAATATTAATTATTTAATTTAAAGAAACTGATTATTCCAACAGTCCTAATTCAAGACTCCCCTGCTTAAAGAGGGAAAATCCCAAGTTTTGGGGATCATCTATCATTCTTGGTTATTATCATTCTGTTATGGTAGTCCAAGAAAAGTATTCTGCTCCAAGAAGTTGAAGCATCCTTAACTAGAAATTCTCAGAACTGAACTAGCAGTGGTTCCAGGGCCTCTACCTCTCATTGCATGTTGGAACCAAGCTCGGGGGGATCCGGATAGAACCAGAATGGTTCAAGGGTCAAGGTTGGGAGAACTGTGGTAGCCCCAAAGTCATTGTAATAGATCAGTTGAGCTCAGAGGGCTCTACACTAATTATTGTTCAAGTGTGCAGGTTACCTCAGGAAAGGGAGCAAGCTACAAAGTAATCAGGTTACTTCAGGAAGGGAGCAAGCCACAAAGTAATCAAGTATGAAATGTGAATCTTCCAATTTAAGTTATAACAGAGTTTACATAAGTAATATAGGGTGATACCCCAGCATCATTGGCCTTGTTTTCTTTTCATTCTAAAATCGTTTAAATATAGACTTTCTGATAGGAACAAACAGAGAGCATTGGTTGTAAGCTAGGATTACGTTAACTTTAGAAGCTATGATCAGCAAAATGTCTAGCAGGTCTAGCTAAGCTATCCTCTGCTAGAAATCCTAGCAAATCCACAACCTAGAAATCTGTTCTCAAGAATTTAAATAAAATCAGATTGCTCCTTTGAGGTAGAATTATTTTATTTATATATATGTTCTCCCATTTTCTAAAAGAATGTTTGATTTTCTTAATCTTTGTATAGCTAAGATGTGAATGATGTTCACATTAATGTTTGTAGTTTTGTTATTTCCACTAAAATCCTATCTCAGTTTTAGAACATCAATACATCTCAAAATTACTAACCCTTACAGGAAAACAAGCTCAGACTTCGAAATCACCAAGTATTTCATGCATCAAGTTCTGGAGGCTCAAAACTACACATTGTTATTACCACCTACCGTGACGATCAAAATATAGAATTTACTCATCATCCATTGACCAACAACAACCCAAAGCTATTATCGAAATTATAGTACCAAGCAGTAAAACAAAATATAGTATGCTCCCAGAGCGTTTCTTTATCAACGCATCAGTCAACCACTACAACGAAAGCATCATAGTCAACTCATCACAAAGATTTAACACATCACACAGGCTTTACGATTTATAAACTTATTATTGGACATTTCATTCCTACAACCTAAACTTTTGAAGAAAATCTCAACGATAATCCTTTCAGAAATCAACAGACCTACATAGTCATTGTATAGCAACCCTTACCCCTTCAAAGGTAACTCGAAACCGTAGTTAAGGCTACGGCTCTTAATAAAAAATGCAGAAGGGTTACATAGCAATCTCCAGCCAAATATTTTCACGGTAACATGCATAGAGGTGTTACTAATAAACAATGATACAAGGATCGATTCCCACTACGTTTTCATTTAAAACCCTTCGGTTTTCTACCTACTTCAAATCACCAAAAACATAACAGTAAAATACCCAAATATTAGAGTATGGTAGGCATATAGATTTATCCCCAAAGTCATGAATTGTACCATCGAAACATTCATAATAGAGACCAACATCTCATGAAAATATTAGATATGGATATCACCCATATAAATTAAAATGCAGAGTTTAGTAGGGTACCAAACCCTTATGAAGTTTACACAGAAAGACGATCTAGTACCCATTCAAATACATTATGCAAACATAGGTAAACCCCAATTCATTTGGGTACTATCGTTAACATCGAGAGTTCAATAAAATTTAAACATAGAGACGGATGGCCAAAATCTCCCACTAAAACCTTTAGAGCCTGTAAATGACAATATATACGTTGTTTCACAACAGTCCAACCAAACAACGACTTCTAGGAAACTCAAACTTTTCACAGTGAACTCAATCGAGCTCATCAAGTTCCCCATAGCAAACGCAAGACACTCCACATAGGCGAGAGGAGGAGGGAAGTTAATGTGGACTTGGACTTACCAGTTGAAGATGCCTAGAAGACTAAGTCGTGATCATTAACCAGTACCCATGCAGACGGAGACCAAAACACTTACCTATCAAGCAAGTAAACATTTCAAGTCAGAAACTATTCATTATCGTCACTATAAAAATATAAAAGTTACAAGTGAAAAAGGAGGATATTTACCTTCTTCCATCATTAGGTCTGCATGACGAAACCCTCGTAATGGGAAGACCCTGATCCAAGCTCAGGTCAGACCACCAAACCCTCAGACACATTCAACATACAGACATAGGTAAACGAGCCATGAATATCGAAACCCTCAATGCTGTAGTATCCAAGAACAACCCCTGGCTTAGCTGCAGTCATTGGCATGTGTTATCGTAGGGTGGCTTTAATTACCACCACCAACCCCAAATATTCACTACAAAGTTGTGATCTCTATAGTGGTGAGGGAATTCATGACCCAAATGTAATTTGAACACAAGGGTGTTGCAAAGACCTAAGGTGGGGTATAAAGTCAACAAGTAATGATAAGGCCCTTATGTTATGAAGGCTCAATGAGGACTTCAACATTTCCAACAAAACATTACAAAGTGACAACCACCACACTTGATAAACAATAGTATTAATTAAGTGGGGAACTTGCGAAATGAACACCATAACTAGGCACCTCGGTATGTAGGCCTGCAAACCAGGAAAATAAGAGAAGGCATTAGCGAAAGCGCTAAGTAAGTCAAGAGCCTCCATTTTCTTACCCCACCTCTCGGCAGCCCTGCGAGGGTGCCTTGCCATTTTATAAGACCAAGTATCACATCATGAGCATCAATCGCCACCAATAAAGGATCCATTCAACCTGAATTACTAATGAAACTTTAATACATATGCATTCAAACCTATACAGCCGTGAGAATGAGATTCACATTATTGCATTCAATATAATGTACACATGCGACAGTTCATACATCTAAAACATTTTAAAAACACTTTCGCAAAGCTGTAGAACTTTATAATCAACAAACCGTGATACTTATGAAGCTAAGACATTTCAAAGAGTAGAAATCAAATATTGGTACAGAAAGTACTTATCAGTGTTGAAGTTAGTATTCATCATATATTTTTGAGTTTATTCTAGTGGCGGAAATTTTTTAAATTTTTACTATTTTAGGGACATTACAAGTGGTATCAGAGCTCAATTACAAAACTAAGTGACCTATTGGGCTCATTACAAACATTCGCTGCAGATACATAGTAAATAGAAACATACATTTAAATTTTTATTTTGTTTTATGCGAAAATGAACTAACATGATTTTTTTCTCTTTATACTTATATAACATTTCAGGTATAGTCATTGTCTGAAAATGAATGCAGAAGGGGGCAGCAACATTGTGGTGGAAATCTGAACTCTCCACCACGAGAGCAAGAAATTGTGGTGGAACTCAACTCGGATTTAATTAAATCCATGTAGAATCTATAGGCCAAATTCCAAATATTTCGAGACGAAAACATGCAAGAAAGAAGAGAACAACAAGCCATAAATGAGGCACTGCTTCAGACCTTAACAAAGGAAAACCCTCACGGACAACCCACACTCTTTGTCAACACTTTTAAAAAGGGAAACAGTCACACAAAAAGGAATTCCATCCCTAAAGGAGAAAAGCAAGGAGAACACATACTGGAATCAATGGAAGAGGACGGTAAGAGCTCTTCCAACGATAAAGGTTCACCACCTCCTTGCAAGAAAAGGAGAAAAAATGACGACAGTCTGCAAGGGGAATTCCAAAAGATAAAAGCCCCAACATATGATGGAGAGATTAACTCTGGGGAAAAGGCTGAGGAGTGGCTACTAGGGATGAATAAATACTTCAAAGTTCACAATTACTCCAGTGATATGCAAGCCCGACTAGCCATATACAACCTGAATGGTAAAGCTTCCAGATGGTGGCGGGACTTGAAATACACCAAAGGACAAGAGCTGAGAGACATAACTTGGGATACTTTCAGGAGAATATTCTAGGACAAGAATATTTCTGAAAGATTCTTTGACAAGAAAATAAAAGAATTCCATGAGTTAAAAATGGGCTCCCTAACTATGGAAGAATTCATAAACCAATTCTTAGACTTGCTGCACTATGTGCCTTATATTAAATACGAGAAGGTAAAGATTCAGCAGTTCTTGGGAGGGCGGCCACCAAACATTAGAGAAAAGATAGAGTTTGACATGCCCAAAACCCTTGATATAACCTTACATAACGCATGGTTGTGTTATGAAAATGGAAAACCAAGGAATGACAACATCAACATAAATAGAGATAGGTTCAGAACCTTCTCGAACAACCATAGACCGGGTTTTAGGCCTCCACCTTATCGGAAACATAAGAACATTTTTCCACCCAATAGAGGCTTCAACCGACCCTAAGCGCGACCAAGTGCACCCGCACCACCTGTCAACATGCCAACATTCAACAAAGGGACCAAAGTTGTCCCACTAACCATTTCTTGCTGGAAATGCCAAGGGCCCCACTACTACAGAGACTGCCCCAACAAAACGGATGGATTTTTACACAACATCCAAACAGAGACTACTGTAGGAGACATGGCAAAGACACCAAGGATTTATGCAGCTCTCGATGGTCGACAGGCAGATCACCAAGCCACAATGGTGGAAATAGAGGGTAAGATCTCTACCACTACCGTTTCAATTTTGATAGATCCCAGCGCTTGCCGAAGTTACATCTCCCCTAAGTTAGTGGGCACTTGTAAGTTGAACCGAGAACCTCACGAGAGACCATGGCTGGTACAACTAGCCACCAATACCAAACGGAAGGTCTCCGAGTTAGTTAAAACTTGTGAGATAAACCTAAACGGATTTCAAACTAGGTTAGATTTAAACATTCTACCCCTAGGGTCGTACGATGTACTCATTGACATAGATTGGTTGGAAGAACACCATGTCCTCCTAGACTACTTAAACAAATCCTTACTCTGTAGAGATGACCAAGGGATTAAGAAGACGATTTAGGGTATCCCTAAGAAAGTGTCGGTAAGACAGATCTCCACCTTACAAGCAAATAAATGTATCAGAAAGGGTTGCAAACTCTTCTCCTTCAATATCCAAAACATAGAAACTGATAGGGAACAGAAGATCGAAGACTTTCCAGTCCTAGTAGAATTCAAGGATGTATTTCCCGAAGAAATACCAGGATTACTGCCTAAATGAGACTTAGACTTTTCCATCGAACTGACACCTGGGTCAATACCAACTTCTAAAGCCCCGTACCGCATGAGCACATCAGAATTGGTGGAGCTCAAACTTTAGTTACAAGAACTAATTGATAAAGGGTACATCCAACCTAGTGTGTCCCCTTGGGGCACACCGATACTCTTCGTCAAGAAGAAAGACAACACGATGCAGATGTGCATCAATTACCGCCAACTCAACAAGATTACCATTAAGAACCACTACCTACTCCCTAGGATCGATGACTTGTTTGACAAAGTAAGAGGGGAAAAGATCTTCTTGAAGATCAACTTACAATCCGGATACCATGAGGTGAGGATCCGTGATGAGGATATCAACAAGACCTTTTTTCGAACCTGTTACGGCCACTACAAGTTCGTAGTGATTCCCTTTAGTTTGACGAATGCACCAGCCAACTTTATGTGCATGATGAACAGTATCTTTAGTAAATACCTCAATAAATTCATTCTAGTCTTTATTGACGACATTTTGATCTACTCCAAGAATGAAATAGAATATGATGAGCACCTCCAAATTGTATTACGGATACTAAGGGAACACCAGCTTTACGCCAAGTTTAGTAAGTGCGATTTCTACAAACCCCAGATCCAATACTTAGGACATATCATTTCTGAAAAGGGAATAGCCATCAACCCCAAATAAGTCAAATGTATCGAAGAATGGCCCACACCTACTTTCATATTTTATATAAGATCGTTCTTACGATTAGCCGTCTACTACCGAAAGTTCATTGAGAACTTTTCACGGATTGCATGTCCCATGACCGCCTTGCAAAAAAGGAAAACAAGTTTATCTAGATGGATAAGTGTGAAGAAAGCTTTCAAAAGCTGAAGCAACTACTGATTAGTGCACTGATTCTGCGTATTGCGGATCCCAATGGAGACTTCGTCATTTGCACCGATGCAAGCAAGGAAGGACTTGGGGGAGTCCTTATGCAAGACAATTTTGCCATATGCTACGAATCGAGGAAAGTAAAAGAACATGAACATAACTACTCTACTCATGACCTCAATCTAGCTGCCATCATCCATGCTCTCAAAATGTGGCGACATTATCTCATGGGAAAGAAATTCCTATTGATGACGGATAACATGAGCTTGAAATACCTTTTCAACCAATCCGACCTAAATGCCAGGTAGGCCAGGTGGTTAGCCTTCCTTAGTGAATACCATTTCAAACTAAAGCATATAAAAGGAAAGGAAAATAAAATTGCAGATGCCTTGAGCCGTCGAGCACATATTCTTTACGAGGTCACGGTGAGCCAAACCGACTCAGACTTACACCACAGAATTTAAACGACATGTAACAATGACCGTTATTACACGGAAATCCTCGCAAAGATCTAGGAAGACAGACTTTTCCAACAGCAGAAAGAATATAAGATAGATGAAATGGGACTACTGTGGTCGAAAGATCGAATTTACGTCCTAGAGAGTGGAGACATTAGATCAAACATTCTCACCGAGTTTCACCAGAAACCCTATTCAAGACACCCCAGATATCAAAAGATGATATCAGCCGTAAAGAAGCATTACTTCTAGCCTAAGTTGAAAGCTGACATCGCAATGTTCATCGCGAAATGTCAGGAGTGCCAATTAGTCAAAGAAGAACACCAACACCCATCCGGATTACTTCAACCTTTGCCCATTCCAGAACGGAAATGGGAGGTAATAAGTATGGACTTCATTACAGGCTTACCCAAGAGTAAGAAACTGAACGAATCCATCTTCATAGTGGTAGACAAGATGTCTAAAGCAACCCACTTTATACCGGCGAGATCTACCTACAAAGCAGTTCACATCGCGGAAATATTCTTAAAAGAGATCTTTCGATTTCACGGGATACCCAGAGCAATCATTTCCGATCGAGACACGAAGTTCACTACCAACTTCTAGAGAGCATTGTTCTTTGGTCTTGAAACCTAGTTACAATTCAGTACCGCGTACCACCCCCAGACTGACGGACAAATAGAATGAGTAAACCAGATCCTCGAGGACATATTGAGGATGTATGTCATGAACAACCCCACCAAGTGGGAAGAGTGTTTTCACCTCACGGAGTTCGCATACAACAACGGTTATCAAACCTCAACCAAAATGAGTCCTTTCAAAGTACTCTACGGCAGGAAATGTCGAACCACCATGACTTGGGACAGTCCAGTAGACAGACTTATGTTAGGACCCGACCTATTAAAAGACTTGCAACAGCTAGTCTCCAAGGTACAACTGAACTTAAAAGAACCACAAGACTGCCAAAAGAGTTATGCGGACAAGAAAAGAAAAGAGATGGACTACCAAGTCGGTGAACATGTGTTTCTAAAAATAAAAGCAAAACGAAGTTCGTTGAGCTTGGGACGTTGCAGGAAACTAGCCCCAAGATTTTTTGGACCTTTTCAAATGCTGGCAAAGAAGGGCCCAGTAGCTTATGAGTTGGCCTTACTAGTGCATATAAAAGTTCATAATGTTTTTCATGCTTCACTATTAAAGAAATATGTATACGATACTAAACATGTTATTGATTGGTCCTTATTACAGGTGGAACCCGAAGGGGAGCTCACGCCAGAACCACTCCACATTCTGGACAAGAGAGAGGTCCAGCTTAGGAGGAGGACCATTACTCAACTAAAAGTGCAATGGAGGCACTTTCGATTAGATGAGGCTACTTGGGAGAATGAGACCACCATGAAAGAGGCATACCTTGCCTTGTTTCATGACCTCATTCCTAGTCCCTAGAAACACCGGGATAGTGTTATTCGAAGCGGGGAGGGATGTAATATTGGGCCATGGCACCAACACATAGGATTTATTCTGATTATTGGGCATGAGCCCTAGTGCATATGATTTATTCTTTGTAGACTTACATATTGGGCATGGACCCTGACTGAATTTCATTACTTGATTATATACTGGGAAAGGAAGCCCCAATGCTTTGATTCATGTTTCTACCATATGATGTGGATACAAAACCCTAATATACTAAGATGATATTTTCTTACATACTGTGCAGTGATGTGAATGGCATGATTGACTTATATGGTGTGTTGAGCGTGGACCCAAAAATAAATGGATTACCTACGTACTGGGAAAAATCCCCGACGTAGCTAGAGGAAATATTATGTACTGGGAGTATGCCTCGATGTACATTGAGTGTTGGGAATAGGCCTTGGAGCACTCCAAGCTTGATAAACAAATACCGGATCCGAGGAAACTTAAATGTTCTAGATGTGACTCACAACCACATTCTAGCACTAGTGTTGAGCAGGGACTCTGGAATTGCACTAGAGTAACGCCCATGTGAGAGTGTTGAGTTAAAAGGCACTAAAGAGCACTCAGGGTTACGGAGTTTCAAAGTGTTGAGTTGGAAACACTCCGAAGAGCACTTTTATAACATTTATTTAATTTGACTAAATGATTCATCTTTCTATCCATCATCACCTACTGCGGGAGCTACCACGTTAAACGGAATCCGACATGCAAAGAGAGAGACTAGAGGTACCTAATCAAGCTGACCGAGACCGTCCAAAAGAAGCGGACCTTACCCTTAAAAACTTGTGAAACAAACTATCTGGTGAAGATACAAGATTAAATATTATTATTAAGAATTCAAATAAATAATGAAGTGTTTATTTATGTTTAAAACACATTTATTGCATATAGTTTATGCAGAGTGGAATGCCACATTTTTTCTCATTATGATTAGTATTATTATTATCAATATTATTATTGTTATAATGTATTAAATAAGTTAAGTGAAATATAATTATTGTTATGATAATTATTGTTATTATAATTATTGTTATTATAATTATTATGGAAAGTTTAAATTAAAATCACCCCTAGTTAAAACAAAAGGAAGAGTCCTAGTTCAAGAGGATTAGTGTGTGAGTAAATAATATCTTTTAAATAAATATTAATTATTTAATTTAAAGAAATTGATTATTCCCACAGTCCTAATTCAAGACTCCCCTACTTAGAGAGGGAAAATCCCAAGTTTTGGGGATCATCTATCATTCTTGATTATTATCATTCTCTTATGGTAGTCCAAGAAAAGTATTGTGCTCCAAGAAGCTGAAGCAGCCTTACCTATAAATTCTCAGAAGTGAACTAGCAGTGGATCTATGGCCTCTACCTCTCATTGCATGTTGGAACCAAGCTCAGGGGGATCTAGAGAGAAACAGAACGATTCAAGGTTCAAGGTTGGGAGGAAAGTGGTAGCCCCAAAGTCATTGTAATAGATCAGCTAAGCTCAGAGGGCTCTACACTAATTATTGTTAAAGTGTTCAGGTTACCTCAGGAAAGGGAGCAAGCTACAAAGTAATCAGGTTACTTCAGGAAGGGAGAAATACACAAAGTAATTAGGTATGAAATGTGAATCTTCCAATTTAAGTTATAATAGAGTTTAGATAAGTAATACAGGGTGCTACCCCAACATCATTGGCCTTGTTTTTCTTTCATTCTAAAATCATTTAAATATAGACTTTCTGAGAGGAACAAACAAAGAGGATTGGTTGTAAGCTAGGATTACGTTAACTTTAGAAGCTATGATCAACAGAATGTCTAGCAGGTCTAGCTAAGCTATCCTATGCTAGACATCCTAGAAAATCCACAACCTATAAATCTGTTCTCAAGAATTTAAATAAACTCAGATTGCTCCTTCAGGGTAGAATTATTTTATTTATATATATGTTCTCCCATTTTCTGAAACAATGTTTGATTTTCTTAATCTTCGTATAGCTAAGATGTGAATGCTATTCACATTAATGTTCGTATTTCTATTATTTCCACTAAAACCCTATCTCAGTTTTAAAAAATCAATACGTCTCAAAACTACTAACCCTTACAAGAAAACAAGCTCATACTTTGAAATCACCAAGTATTTCATGCATCAAGTTCTTGAGGCTCAAGACTACACACTGTTATTACCACCTACCGTGACAATCAAAATATAGAATTTACTCATCATCCATTGGCCAATAGCAACCCAAATCTATTATCGAAATTATAGTACCAAGCAGTAAAACAAAATACAGTATGCTCCCAGAGCGTTTCTTTATCAACGCATCAGTCAACCACTACAATGAAAGCATCACAGTCAACTCATCACAAAGATTTAACGCATCACACCAGCTTTAAGATTTATAAACTTAGTATCAGACATTTCATTCCTACAACCTAAAATTTTGAAGAAAAGCTCAACGATAATCCTTTCAGAAATCAATAGACCAACATAGTCATAGTATAGAAACCCTTACCCCTTCAAAGGGAAATCGAAACCGTAGTTAAGGCTACATATCTTAATAAAAAACGTAGAATGGTTACATAGAAATCTCCACCCAAATATTTACACGGTAACATGCATAGAGGTGTTACTCATAAACGACGATACAAGGATGAATTCCCACTACCTTTTCATTTAAAACCCTTTGGTTTTCTACCTACTTCAAATCACCGGAAACGTAACATTAAAATACCAAAATCTTAGAGTATGGCAGGCGTATACATTTAGCCCCAAAGTCACGAATTGTACCATCGAAACATTCATAATAGAAGCCAAAATCTCGCGAAAATCTTAGATACAGATATCACCCATATAAATTAAAACACAGAGTTTAATAGGGTACCAAACCCTTATGAATTTTACATAGAAAGACAATCCACTGCCCATACAAATACATTATGAAAACATAGGTAAACCCCAATTCATTTGGGACCTATTGTTAACATCGAGAGTTCAATCAAATTCAGACATAGATCCAGATGGCCAAAATCTCCCACTAAAACCTTTAGAGCCTGCAAATGACAATATATACATTGTTTCACAATAGTCTATCCAAACGGCGACTTCCAGGAAACTCAAATTTGTCTCACTGAACTCAATTGAGCTCATGAAGTTCCCCATAGCAAACACAAGACACTCCACAAAGGCGAGAGAAGGAGGGAAGTTAATGTGGATTCTAGACTTACTAGTTGAAGATGCCTCCAAGACTAAGTCATGATAATTAACCAGTACCCACACATACAAAGTAGACCAAACCACTTACCTATCCAGCAAGTAAACATTTCAAGTCAGAAACTATTCATTATCATCACTATCAAAACATAAAAGTTATCAGTGAACAAGGAGGATATTTACCTTCTTCCATCGTCAGGTCTGCATAATGAAACCCTCATAGTGGGCAGACCATGAGCCAAGCTCAGGTAAGACCCCCAAACCCTTAGACACATTCAACATACAGACAAAGGTAAATGGGTCATGAATATCGAAACCGTCAATGGTGTAGTATCCAAGAACAACCCCTGGCTTAGCTGACAGTCATTGGCATGTGTTATCATAGGGTGGCTTTAATTACCACCACCAACCCCAAATATTCACTATAAAGTCATGATCTCTATAGTGGTGAGGGCATTCACGACCCAAATATAATTTAAACACAAGGGTGTTACAAAGACCCCAAGTGAGGTATAAAGTCAACAAGTAATGATAAGGCCCTTATGTTATGAAGGCTCAATGAGGACTTCGACATTTTCAACAAAACATTTCAAAGTGACAACCACCACACTTGATAAACAGTAGTATTAATTAAGTGCAGAACTTATGAAATGAACACCATAAGTAGGCACCTCCATAAGTAGACCTGCAAACTAGGAAAAGAAGAGAAGGCATTAGCGAAAGTGCTCAGTAAGTCAAGAGCCTCCATTTTATTGTCCCTACTTCTCGGCATCCCTGCCAAGGTTCCTTGCCATTTTAATAGACTAAGTATCACATCATGAGGATCAATCACCACCAATAAAAAATCCATTCCACCTGAATTACCAGTGAAACTTTAATACATATGAATTCAAACCTATACAGCCGTAAGAAGGAGATTCACATTATTGCATTCAATACATTGTACACATGCGACAATTCATACATCTAAAACATTTTAAAAACACTTCTGCAAAGCTGTAGAACTTTATAATCAACAAACCATAATACTTATGAAGCTAAGACATTTCAAAGAGTAGAAATCAAATATCGGTACAGTAAGTACTTATCAGTGATGAAGTTAGTATTCATCATATCTTTTCCAGTTTATTCTAGTGGCGGAAAATTTTTAAATTTTTACTATTTTAGGGATATTACAAAGGGAAAATAAGGATCGGGGCATGGTTGTTAGTTTCCTGGTGGATCATGCTATGAGGGTAGTTGTGAGCATCATGCTCAGGGTATTGGGGGTTTCATGGACCCATTAGAGATTTGGGAGTTAACTCACTTTTTCGGAGTGGGTGATAAGAGGGACTTGAGTTTCCTAGGCACGCATGTTATTGGTCAATATGTGTGTCCATATGACAAAGGTCACTGTGGAGGGATATGGGACTCTCACCTATGGGAGCGTTAGGTGTTCCTATTTTTTTAGTGGATTCCATCCCTTTTCTCTTATGTGGTTGTGACGTTGAGGGTGTTGATGGAGGCATGTATGATGTTTTGGGGGTAAGGTGATGCTTGGGGTCATTTGTTGATAGGTTGGTCATGTGTTCACTTTGCATTATCTACTAGCTTGGTGACTGAGGATTAGGGCCACTAAGAAATATTCATGGAGTGGGATGGATTATTTCAATGATCTAAATTTTCCTCCACTAGGTCATGAGGAGTGGGATGCTTGGGGTGAGTTTATCTTTATCATGTTTATATATACATTTCTTTTTTCCATTTACACATATGTATGTTTTGGATGGTCATGTATACATGAGATGCACAATTTTTTGTATGTGTTTTGTTTGGTGCAACTGTTGGACCTGTGAGGCCTCCTTGGCTACCTATGGGATCTAATTGGTGACGTCGACAAGAGGTTGGAGGATAAATATATAGGGTAGTCTAGGTTGGTAGGGATGGCCTAACAAGTGGGGACCTTGCCACTACCTTGGTGGATTTAGAGTGGCATGTGCCTATCCTAATGTATGGAGTTGATGAGCATAAGGTCACTGACTCAGATGATTCATGTATGGTCCCATATAAATTCAATCGAGGTTGGGATCCATTGGGGTTCGGATTGCGATGGTGCATGCCAATGCATAGGATTGATGTTATGGGTCACTCTCATTGGGTAAGAGTAGTGGCATAGGATCATCCCCCACCACCAACACCACCGACAAGAAGGCCAATGACATCTCCTATGGAGAATGTGCGACCATTATCTATACTTGGAATACCTACACGAGAAGGGGGTTCTCCATGATGTTTGATCATCTATGCTCATTTTTGTATGGGCTCATGAGCACCATTTTGTATATGTATTGATGTGTTCTATGGGGGGGAATTTTTTGAGGTACCCAATAAGCCAATTTTTTTATATGTTCTCTATGAGTCATTTGATGTATTGTTTATAGACATGAGGATGCACGCACATGCGCACGCACACACACACACGCACACACCATTTTGTGGTTATTCTCGATTTATTTATGTTGGGATGTATGTGATGATTTTTTCTTTTCTTTTATCTATAAATGGTTTTCAAGAAATAACTATGTGGTGAAAACATAATTTTTATTTTCTTTGGTAGATCAGATGTATTATCATAATATCCCTAGCCCATATTTATAACTAATATTGCATTCTAAATATTTTTTCTATGAAGTATGTACATAACATGTTTATTATTTTAATATAAAATTTCTGGATGGTTGCCTGGCGATTAATACGCTGAAGAGGAGATCCATATATTAAACGAGATTTGTGAGGGGGTAAGGTTTACCTATGTACCTTGTCGCCTTGTTCAGTTCTTTTCTAAACCTTATGTTAAAATACCAAAACCCATGTTCCTAAGCAAAACTCAAATGGGGGAGTGATTAATAATTAAATATTACTAATTAAAATTTGGGAGAACTTAATTAATTTTAATTACATTGTTAATGGAAATTAGGAAAGAAGGAAACGTGGTTCCTTTGGGATAGCCACGTGGGAAACTGAAAGATGACACTTGTTTTCCAAAAATAATGGGGCAAATTCCTAGGGGGCTGGCGAATTCCTAGGGGAAAAGGAAAATTGAAATCACAGATAGTGAAGAGTATCACGGTGTGACTTTGAATTAACGGAGGTGGAGAAAAATAATTTTTACAACCCATTTTTATAACCTGTACTAGCATTGTATTTCCTTTTGTTGAATTAACCAGTCAATTGGCAATTTGTGCATGAAACCCCGAGTGGAATTCCATCACTTGATTCGAAGTGTATCGTTGTGTGTCTGTGAAGGAGCTCTGGTGGGTTAATTGCGGAATTGACAAGGAATTGGTTAGAAACTGTTGTTTTGGTTGTGCCTGGTAGAGATTATTTCATATTTCCTTGCTATTTCTATGTTGTCCCTATGAGTGAGCTCAGGGGGTTGGTGAGTTATCTCTGGTTAATGTCTGGATCTTCGCTCGAGGGTGGACTTGGGAGCTGAAATAATATAGGTTGAACAAGTTCTAAGGTTGGGGGAGCGTGGCTCACATGCACTCAGTTGCTTGTTTTAGGACAGAATTCTCAATAAGTATATTCATAATTCTAATTCTCTTTACTGTCTCTATTAAATGATAATTTGAGAGAAAGTAATGTTGAGATTTCATGGTTTTGAATTTGTATTATGTTATATATTAATTCTCTGCAAGTATGCCTTGAGAATCTATGCATAATAAATATCATTTGGGTACAAATGAAATTTAAAAGAATTATATTTTCGGAAATCATATTTTCTGGGTTGAAATAACAAATTCCATGTTTTAATTTAATCCTTGAGAATATAATAACCATTAGATAGAATTTATAGAATTGAATTAAATTCTGTAAATTGATGGTCATTTCCTTTTTAAAGAATTTATTTCATTACAGTTAGAAAAACATGAAGGAAATAACTCGTTCATATTCTCTGTATATTTGAAATTGGAACTTAACGAATGGCTCACAATTTTCATAACCTGAATTATGCATGGTTTATAAATACAATGAGCTGAGTTATAATTACCATTATTATTTTAAATTGGTTTGTTGTTTTAGTTTAAAGAGATGATTTAGTTAACCAAAGCAAAACCATGAATTGGTTGTATTGTTTACAAAAACAATGGATTGGTTTAGTTAAGTAAAAGTTTCGAAACTAATACTGAAAGGTTGAAGACATGTTATATATATATGTTTATGGGTCTTATAATAGACTTATGCTTCCGCAATTGTGTGCATAATGTTTTATGCATGTGATTAATTTATAAATATGTTATTCTTTATAAAAAAAAATATGTGGGTTTTGTTTCGTCATTCTAACACGAGAGGGCATTACAAGTTTGTATCAGAGCACATGTTGCAGCTCTCGAACCTATGGAAACAAATTTATTTTCTTAAAAAGAGATATATACATATACATGAACATATGATGAAATTGATTTTTTAAACTAATAATCATTGTTGTCTGAGATTGCTAGTGTTACAAAGGAATTTTCAGCCATTAAATTTGCAGAATGTGAGTAAAGACAGGCAAGAGAAATTAAAGAGATGGAAAAGGATCTTGTATTTACTAATTTTGTTGAAGAAATTGGTGAAGAAGAACAAGGTAATGAATCCAATGGTCACCAAAGTGGGACAGGGACCATGGATGTTGTTCAAACATTGAGGAATTTGCAATTTGGAAACAACATAGTTTTGCAAAATTTGGAACAACGGAACCAAATCAATCAACATCTAATGCAAAATTTGGTCTAGCTGCAAAAGCAAATGCATCGAGTGACTTCTAACATGGAAAAAGGTGAAGAGTCCATGAACAAAGACGTCCCTAACAGGTATCACTTTTCTCAAGGAAAATATGACAATAGAGGATATTATATTTCCACTGTAATACCAATGAAATTTCTCATGGGAATAAGAGTAATCAGCAAGATAACTACCCTAGAAAGGAACGAAAGAGAAAGCATGATGTCATTAGAGGAAAATTCAACTCAAAATGGGCCTCCTAAGGAAAAATCAATAAATTGATCAAATAATGCCATCTAGACATTTTTTTATATATTAATCTATTATTTCACTTTTATAAAAGCTGCCGAGAATTATTGCACTTACTTCAAAGCCACCGTACATATATATTTTATATTAAAATCAATTCATGCGAATGAAGTTCGATGAAGCGTTTCACCCAAATGTAATGATAGAAATCACATAAAATAAGGAAAGAAATTTAATACATAATTTCAAGTAAAAATTAGTTATTTTGAGAACCAAGATTGATGAAGTGTTTCACACCAAAATAATGTTAGAAATCACTTAAAATAAGGAAAGAAATTTAATACATAATTTCAACTAAAAATTAGTTATTTTGAGAACCAAGATTGATGAAGTGTTTCAGCCCAAAATAATGTTAGAAATCACTTAAAATAAGGAAAGAAATTTAATACATAATTTCATCTAAAAATTAGTTATTTTGAGGTCCAAGATTGATAAATGTTTCAACTCAAAATAAAGATAGAAATCACATAAAATAAGGAAATAAATTTAATATTTAATTCCATATAAAAGTAATTATTTAGTTATTTGACTCAATTTTTCTAAATGTAAAATTTATTTAATTTTAGTAAAAAACAATATACAATATTATACTATTAAATATTATTAAAAAAATACATGCCCAAATTTATATTTTATTACACCTATTATTTTATTTAAAAACATATACAATATTATATAATAATAGTTTTAAATTACAATTTTATTAATTCAATATTATTTAAATATGATTTATAGTTTTTATCTAAATTACTAAATTGTTAATTAAATTTTTACCAAAACAATAAAAATATTACACAATGATATTATTAAAATACAATATGTTTTATGTATAACCATATTATTAAACAATATTTTTTAATATACACATAATCATTAACACAACCAAAATAAAAATATTATACAAGATATTATAGCCCAAAACATAAAGAAAATGGAACATTTCTTAGAAGCTCGAAATTGTAAGAATAAAGTTAATAAATTAATTGTAGTAAGTTGAGATGGAAACTTTTTCCAAATTCATTGAATCAAATGGAGACATCCAATATTATCCTTGTGCCTATTCAAACTATAGTTTTCATGAGTAGAATCTTTTCGTTTAAAAAAAATATTCAAAACAATATTAAAAGTGAGTATTGCATATAATGTAAAACAATATTAGAAATGAGCTTGAATTTGATATTAAAATTTATTTTTTTATAAATTTTTAAATTTCACTAAACTAAATTGTAATGTAATAGGCTAATACCGATGCTATGTTTGAACAGGTGGACAAATGCAAAAAAAGTGCAGATTCAATTAGATTGGAAAAAATGATCGGTTCCTCTGCTAGAACATTGGATGGAAGATCCTCCTCTAAACCCTTGTTCATCCGCCATCACTCCCAAAAAATTGGCGGGAATGTTATTGGAGTGAAAACACTAAAGCCAATGTCACTGAAGTGGAAACCCTTCTTTCATTGGTCATTATTGATAGAAATATGGCCAAGTCAAACTCTTTGTGCCAAAATTCTCTCAAACATTTCGCGGGCTAGACTGGATATGTCAAAAAATTCACGAGCTGGACTAGATACGTCAAAAAATTTGTGGGCTCGACTCGATACCCTACATTCTGTCCAAATTTGGTTCCTCAGCCATTGATGGAAAAAAATTTCGCAGGATGGACTGGATATGTCAAAAAATTCTTGGGTTGGACTCGATATGTGAAAAAATTCGCGGGCTCAACTGGACACCCTACATTTCTATATAAATTTGGTTCCTCGGCCATTGATGGAAAACAATGGTGCGAATGGGAAATGGAAACCCTTGGATTTCAAAGGTAAATGTTCAGTTTTTTTTGGTCCAAATTATTCTAGTTTGATCCCATTTCATTCCTTATGTTCGTCTGTCCTACCCTTCCCTCTATTGGATCAGTCTTCCCCCTACCTATTCCTAGGTCCAGAAGCTTGCATTATTTGACCACCTCTCCGAACTCTTTTATAATAGTGAATTGTTGATCATATCCTCTACTTTTTTCCTATGTAAAAAGGATGGAATTAAAATTCCTGGCTACCGGGAGATCCAAACCTGATCAGCTGAAGATCAGTCCAGAACTTCTTTATGATTTGAGAGTCTTGGCTTCCATAGATTCTATAAAAAATCCACAAGTGGTGGCTCTGATATCTATTAACTATAGCCAAGAAGATGACAGTGAAGTGTTGGATATTCGATTCAATTCTCAGTTGTCCAGTTTCAAATCAGAGGGGTTATTTTGAATGGCTCGATTGATGGCCTTCTCAAGATAGGGCATGTTTCTTCTTATAGTTAAATCTTCACTTTTTTTGGATTCAAATTATTCTATTTAAACTTTCATTTGACCCCATTTCATTCTCTTCGTTTGTCCTATAGAAGATGATAGTGAAGTGTTGGAAATTGGATTCAATGCTGAGTTGGCCATTAGGAACCAAGAAGAATAATAATAATTCATTTAGTAGAGTGTACCTCATGGGGGCTGGTATTCCTCGCTTCGGCACCGGAGTGAGTTCACATCTAGAAATACGAACTCCAAATATAAACCAAACTACTAGCATTATTAATATTTACTACTAGCATTAAGATTTATTATATATTATGAACTTCGCTATGATCATGTAGGGCTACAGCTGGGGAAACTAATAGGTCACTTGCATCATTTCATTACTAGTATAGAATAAGCTTGGTTAACAGTGAGTATATCTTTCACTGAACGAGGGAATTGCATCTTCTTTTATCTTCATATTTTATGATATATTCTTACAATATGTTGTATCTATATGCTTTATACGAGAAGAGCTTGTGGTTCTATGAACTCATTTTGAGCACCTTTTGCGAGCAAGTGTGAAATAAGTACAACGAATGAATATGATATGAGAGTGGGAAAGGGTGCAAGGGAATACCCCAGCAGAGATATCTTGTCCATGTAAATGAGCAGACACTATGCATGGCCTATTAGAAATAAAATCCACTTTCATGTCTCGATGAGGGGGATTATTCCTTGGACCCTAGATCTGATCGATTGGGAAACAACCAATTATGAGATTGCAGAACTGATGTAATTAAGAGTGTTCATGATAAGAGAACTGATAGTGAAATCATTATTGATAGGAAACTTATTGCACCTAGATAAATTGTTAGAAAATGGGTGTTGGATGAAATTTTGGTGGGGATGGTGCCATGTAGAAGAGGTTGTGATCCTAATTGTGATGGTGTTGATAGCTCAATTTAAAATGAAACTACAAAAATCCCAAACATAGATGGTCAAAATTAGGCAGTTTGGCCTATAAATAGCGCTGGTGGAGCATTTTTTAATTCATATTTACTGTTTAGCTTTAGATGCCCTAGTAGAATTGTTTTTGTTGATTTTGGGATATTGGACCAATGATTTTTAGTTCAGAGAGTTCCAAGCAATTCATCATGCCAATCTTGTCATTTCTAGCAAATTAGTATTCAGATCAGGGATCCTAAAAGTTCATGCAACTGGGAAAAGGGTTTCTGGACAGGTTATGTGGATTTTGAAGGAATTTTTACATGGAATCACATGTCACTTCCTCAGATAGTTGTGCCCTATGTTGGAGGTATACACTTTGAATGTAGACATTTATCACATGACTTTTCGTGGAATAATCATGTAGTCGAGCCATGCATCTCCCATTCATGTTGTCCACATGGCTGTGAGGCTCATACCCACACACTCGTGTAATGCTAGACATGTGTGTCCCGGATGATTAAACCATGTCAGTTATGGATGTAGAGTCGCATGGTTGCACACATCTATTTAGGGAAAGGCTGCATGTTTTTTGTATGTCTTTTGGTTTTTTATTTTGTTAATTCTTAAGAACTAACATGATTTTCTTACATGGATTATAACTATAGATTGCTTGATATCAATCATGGATATTGAGTAGCATGAACATGACTACAACAAGATGTTGGGGCACATTAAAAATAACCAAGTGGTTTAGCAACACCTATGAGATGTAGGGTTGTTGCAGTTCTTTTTTCTGTCAATGATGAGGTCGAGTGAGCACTTGATGAAGGAGATGCTTGGGATGTGGGATCACAAGTAAGGATTGTTGGCGATGAAAGGGTGAATCTTGAGTGCCAAAATCTCTATTTTTTTAGAGGATTTTTCAATTTGTGCGATATGCGAGGAGACCCATCTTTCTCTTGGTGGCCAATAGAGTATTGATCACTTGATTGTGTAGTATTGTGGTAGTTTGTTAAGGGAAAATAGGGATTGGCGCATGGTTTTTATTTTCTTGGTGGATCTTGATATGAGGGTGGTTCCGTGCATCATGCTCAGGGTGTTGGGAGTTTCATGGACCCATTGGATATTTGGGAGTTAACTCCTTTTTTGGAGTGGGTGATAAGAGGGACTTGAGTTGCCCGGCCACACATATTATTAGTCAGTATGTGTGTCAATATGACCAAGGTCACTATGGAGGTACATGGGACACTCACCTGTGGGAGCGTTAGGTGTTCCTATTTGTCTGAGTAGATTCCATCCTTTTTCTCTTATGCGGTTGTGACATTGAGGGTGTTGATGAAGCCATGTATTGTTTTTTTGGGGTATGGTGATGCTTGGGGTCGATGGTTGATGGGTTGGTCATGTGTTCACTTTGCATTATATACTAGCCTGGGGACTATGGATTAGGGCCACTAAGAAATATCCATGGAGTGGGATGGATTATTTCCATGATCTAAATTCTCCTCCACTAGGTCATGAGGAGTGGGATGCTTGAGGTGAGTTTATCTTTATCATGTTTATATATACATTTCTTGTTTCCATTTACACATATGTATGTTTTGGATGGTCATGTATACATGAGATTCACTATTTTTTGTATGTGTTTTGTTTGGTGCAGTTGTTGGACCTGTGAGGCCTGTTGGGATTCCTATGGGATCTAATTTACCTCCTACACATGAACTCCATTGGTGATGTTGACAAGAGTTTGGGGGGTAAATATCTAGGGTAGTCTCAGTTGGTAGGGATGGCCTAACAAGTGGGAACCTTGCTACCACCTTAGTGGATTTAGAGTGGCATGTGTCTATCCTAATGTATGGATTCAGTGAGCGTGGGTTCACTGAATCATATGATTGGTGTAATATGGTCCCATATAACTTCCATAGGGGTTGGGATTGAGATGGTGCATGCCGATGTATCATATGGATGTTATGGGTTACTCTCATTGGTGAAGAGCAATGCCATAGGATCATCCCCCACCACCAACACCAAGGGAAACAAGACCAATGACATATCTCATGGAGAATGTACCACCATTATCTATATTTGGAATATCTACTTGAGAAGGGGGTTCTCCATGATATTTGATCATCTATGCTCATTTTTGTATGGGCTAATGAGCACCATTTTTTAGATGTATTGATGTGCTCCATGGGGGGCAATTTTTTGATGTATCCAATTAGAAATTTTTTTTATATGTTGCCTATGAGTCATTTGATGTACTGTTTATACATGTTGACACAGTTCTATCGACACGGGATCACTTCACACTGTTGTCAACAAATACCAACCAAACACCCTTAGGCATTGGCCTGGAAAGGTTTTACCCTTTCTAGTTGTTAACACCCAATTTAACCCCTAATGTTGTGAAGAGGGCGAGTCGAGGTAACCACTAACCACTTTGGACTAATGCTACTGACCCAACATAGTCTGAGAGGGATCTCTCTACAAATCTCTGGAAGACTGGAAATATTCAAAGGTGTCAATAGTGAACAAACAGACCAAACTTCATTGCTAAAAAAATATCCTAATTAAAACATTTACAAAAGGTCAGATTTCTGATAGGGAAAAGTGTGTGAAAATGTTGGAGGGATAATCACAAGGGAAAAATAATTGGGTGATGGAGTCAAGGAATTACACTTAAATCAGATAACAGTGCTATAGTGTGGTCTACTCTAATAGAGGCAAGGTAGTGAACCGCTTGTCGTCGTATTGCTATTTTCTGGTGGTAAAAGAAGAAAATAAGAATAGACCATTGATATGACCATCTAGAAAATATGAATTCAATATCAACTTTAGTGGCAATATTTAGTGAATACCTGAGATAATAGCCAGATCTTGTTTCCAAGAATTCCAAACTATTATACAATGATCTCAGGCATGAAATGGAAAACATAATATAAAGGCATAACAGGAAGCACACACACATAGAGAAGAAGGAAAAAATTGACTACAAGTTATAGCGACATAGGAATCTCTACAAAATAGTCTACCACATGCACTGCACATTGTATTAATATGAAAGTCTCAAAACCAGGCTTGCCCTTCAGGCCTTAGCCAAATGATTTTCAAACCCTTAATTATTCTATTACAATGCTTTTATAGGCTCTCAGCCTTGAATTGGTCCTTAGGAAACATACAAAATTACGCTGCCACCTTGACAACCCCAAATTAGGAATATTACATACATGTTAAGTCCACAATGAAATGATTAAGACAGGAAACAAAAATACCATGAGCAGGGTGCCACCATACTCTGAAGTCTTCAATTGGCCTTGCGAATTAAAGAAATACTCTATCTTTAGAGAGCTGTCATCCTGGGACTCGTCTGCTAGAGGGGGAGGTGTCGCTTCCTCAGTGAGGATCATGAAGTCTCTAAAAATATCCGTGCCATGCTGGAAGCCCTCCTCCTCTTTAGGAGGATCTTTCTTCCCTCGACGTCAGACTCTCTTGAACACCTGTCATCCTTCAGGCTCCTCACATTCACTAGCGGAGCAAGAATCTATGTCATCGAATACCATAGGAGACGAAGGAGCATGCTCTTCCTCCACCTCGGAACACGCCCGCTCTGTCATGAAAACCACCCGGTATTCCTTCTTTTTCTCCATGATCTAATTCTAACTGAAATATTCTCAAAATTCTAAGTGCACCACCTTTTGTATATACCGATTTCGAACAGGGGACATACAGACAGCATCCATAACTGTTGTGATGATGACAGCAGCTACGTGTGACCATAATTGCCATGATAACCTGATCGAACCTCTTAATCATATAACAATGATGCCCAAGGTCCAAGCTCACCTCAAACATGCTTAGCAAAGATTTGTAGATAGATGGTGGAGCATATGACGTCTCTGAGGTGGCCTCCATCGTGTGTGTAATCATTTCAGTGGTAGTAGAGATGCCTTCACGTTGCCTATCCCTTTGTCCTTGTCCACGTCACAAAAATTTACCTCATTTCTCCTTCGTCGAATGATGCGGGTAACTTCATCTGGACATATTTGCCACTACCATTACCACAAGACAAAAACGGGTGAGAGAAGCCTAATTGCCCCGGTTGGCCACTAAACAGAAAGACAAAATCTAATCTTTGGAGATGCTCTCCTATCTGGCTTCCTCCACTAATTTTTGAGTCCTCCATTAGTATGTTTATAATTCCTTGAGAACTTCATACCTGTATGGCTAGGAGTGATGTCTTCCCTGCTTACTTGTCTTGATCCTTTTCCCCCATATGGGGCTGAGGCCTGAATTCACTAGTATTGGAGAAACCTGTCAGTTGTGGGTGGATACCTTTGGTCAGAAACTTTCCCAAACTGAGGCTTCGTATTTACCCACATTCGACTTCGGGAAGACCAACATTTAATTTGAATGATCAATAGGGTAGGGGAATTATCCTTAATGTTGAGTTCAAGCCCAAAATGGGCGGTTAAGGAGGTCCACCGAATTTTAGGTGTATTTTGACAAAATAGGGTGACAATCAACATCTTCGGGGGGACTCCCAGACTCAAATATCTGGGGCTTCGAGAGACAAATACAGAACAACCAGTCTGGTCTGGGCCAAAAAAAATATAGGACCACCGGAACCTTCCGCGTCCAGATACCTCTATAGGACCTTCAGACTTCTGCTAATTTTGGTGACAAGAAGCTGAAATCTTGTACCAGGATGAAATCCCTATCTCACAGAACAACCTCTAACCCTGAATATTTCTAGAGATTGGCTCCTCGTCGGCCTTCCTGGCGACCAATACATTGAAATTATCAAAGGGACAATTTTTAAGGAGCCTACCTGTGATAGCCAGGGTCTCTTCCTACACCAGCAGCCTCAGAAACCCCTGTCACCTTCATCGACCTGCATGCGACCAGAAACCCTTGGCCCAGATAGGCCTCGGGAAAATAAAAATGTCAACTTTACCCATCGACAACTATATATATAAACCTTGTTCACTTACCCTCTGAGCTTATTTCTTAGCTTCCTATCAATCCCAACCATTGATCTCTCACATGCTGATATGAGCCGTTAGATGTGACCCCTTTTTATTGATTTGACTTCTCTCCCTTCCCTGTCGTGGGATCATTCCCCATGTCCCAATCTCCACCATCCATTTTTTAGCATCGCACCTTAATGGAGTGGGATCGCATTCCCCTAAAATGGTTTTTCTTTACTGTCCATCCTCCTGCGATGAGCTATGGTGTTGAAACCTGGAAAGTGGGTTTACCCATCGTAACCACCCCTTCGTTTATCTAGCTTGCATCTTCCTGATGCGACGATCATCAAGGACCATCGATCTCCCTAGGACCATCTACACCGTTTCTTATGTCACATTGCACTTACTGCTGTGGGACCCTGAGCCCTGACCGCGTGGCCCACCTTGGCTGAACTTGTTTGTCAACGTGGCTAGCCACTTGTCTTTCCGCCCAGGTGGTATCGCATGCCCTTAAGATGGTATCACTTATCCCTTAACACCCATGTGACGCTTCCTCCGCCTGCCATCTGTCCGGTGGATTTTCCCATCGCAACCTCCCTTATGACTATTCCCCACGCATCTTGTCCATGCGATCATCAATGAGGATCGTTGATCTTCCTCTCGCATCCATCCAACGGTGGGAAGCTATGCGACGGTTACTCTTTCCATTATTTCTTTCGGACTATAGACTTAGGCAATTTTTGGGCCATTTT
The DNA here is from genome assembly GCA_027924585.1 of Larix kaempferi. Classification (NCBI taxonomy): domain Eukaryota; kingdom Viridiplantae; phylum Streptophyta; class Pinopsida; order Pinales; family Pinaceae; genus Larix; species Larix kaempferi. Next base: position 12,523,650 of record BSBM01000087.1, read on the forward strand.
GGTCACATTTTATTGCTTTCTTCCCCATTAATTTCCCTTCCTTACATATTTAATACCCCCACCTCCATTTTTCTTATGCCTTTAGCACCTGGTCATGGAAAACAAGAGCAACTCTGGCCTTTATCAAGAAATGTTTTGAGCTACCCCTTTATTCCACCTCCATATTCATGTCGCAGAATTTTTGTGCTAACACCAGCAACACTCGCAGAGCGAGTGAGGTCTGACCTGATATTACCAAGGGGTGTTGTAGGAACCAAGTTTCCATAGTAGGGAGAATACATGCATTAACCCTTACTCAATCTCTACAGAAACCGAATATCTTGTCTTCGGATTTTCCTAACCAATCAAATGTATATACAAATTTGCATTAACAACATGTAATCAAAATTCACATCAACTAGAATTACAGATTAATCGATAGAGCAACGAAACCTTCAACATACCGCAACATTAAGATAACATTCATGATTCATAACATGGTGACACAAGTCGAAACATAGAATAGAGACATAATCGAACATCCTCATGCATTAACTAATCCCAAAATCTGCGATACAACCTTTGCAGGAACAGTTCCAAGTGACTTATCGCAAATCCATACAAATAGAACAAAACGTATCGAAGGTAGAGAAAAACATAGATGCGAGGTATCTCCATCTACAATTGATGCCCTTAGGATTACAATCATGGTTCTATTTTTAGACAACTAAGTTTATTACAAAACGGTCCAAATGACCCATTCTAACTGACTAAACCATAACTTGTGCTTTCGTCGGCTTCCTTGTTCTTTGCGAATAGTCCTTTCTTCCAAGAATTTCCTCTTTGTCGTTGTCATCTTCCGCACTTCATGCACTCTAACCTCGTGCCAACAGGACCCCAACAAAAAATTGTGGCTCTCCCTCGACACCTATGGTATTGCTCTGGTTCGTTGTTTTGTACTTCTAGAACTCATCCTCTAGTCTCTTGATCACTATTATGTACTTCTCGAACTCATCCTCCAGTCTCTTAATCGCTATAATGTACTTCTCGAAATCATCCTCCAGTCTCTTGAAACCTTCACCATCTATCCCTGCTCGGTCGTCTTTTTCTCTCGACCCTGGATTTTGACTGGACAAAACTTCATTGACATCACCAAAGTGTGAAACAGGACTAATGCTATGGCACATCTGTTTCGCACATTTGATCATCCTTCGCTGGGACTGGTGTGCCCTTTCCCTCAGTGCTTTTGCATTCGAAGGGACTACTTTTCTTCGAACAACTACAATTCACTTAGACATATCGAGGGAGACTTCATCTCTTTCCTTCGGAATTGTCTATGCATCTTCATCCACTAGTTTATCGTGAACACTTGTCGACCTTTTCATTAGTAGACCCTGGGTGCTTCCGCGGGAAACAAAATACACCATTGCCACCCGTTAATCTCATTCATTTACCTTGAATCTTCCTTACTTCCTGACCCTTCTATCCTTCCTGACTTTCTAACTTCTCAGAGTCGCCTATCCGGCTCAATAACTCTTCATAGTGTTGTCCCTCCATCTGCTTGGATAATTATACTTTAACTCGCTCAGTTCCTGTCCATAATGGCATCTTTGAGGAATTATTACCAAGTCATTCATTGAATCTTTCCCTGGTTTACGAAATTCTACCATCAAGTGTGTCATCATTCATCTACGTCACCTTACATCGATGCTTGTTAGGCGAAAATATTGTCGTTTAATTTCGTTGTAGTATTTTCCCAACCATTTAATTTGTCAATCCGAGGTTCGTAGGTTTACGAAGCACATGCAAAGTATATGCAGGACTCAGGTGAAATTAAGCTAATCTAACCCCCCCTGTTAATGGCTAATTGCTAATCTAATTCCCCCTTAAGTAGAAACACACAACTGCTAATCTAATGCTGAAAGTTGAAACACACTACTGAAAGTAAATTGCATAAAAGAAAGACAACATATGAAGAGCAACGAGACAACACATGTGAGCTCACATTAGCAATAAAGAAATCTTAATTTACATCACACCAATCAATGACAAATCATGAAAGCATCAAAACTAAGATTATGAACAAAAGCTGATAATCCCCTTCTCCATATTACAAAGTCAAAACTAACTTCTACAATCTGAGACTAATCTCATCCTAATCTACTATTAATCTACTCCTCATCTTCCCTTCCAAATGAAGAGAGAGCACTCTCTTTTATACATAAATTTCTTTGAGAAGAAGATAACCATTTCATAATGACAGATCCACTATTCTCTCAATCACTCTCAACTAATTTCCTATTATTAAAAAGTATTATCCATTCAAATCCTCCACATGTCTCTAACAAATTCTCCACATGTTTCTCATATATCCTAAATAAGATATGCCAACCAAATCTCCATGATCTTCTCCTTGGAATATTCTTTGAATAACTATCTACTTGAAATGGTGGAGGAGATATTCGAGGAGTCTTTCTTTGAATTGATCCTTCCATCTTCCTACACATTACAAAGCTCATCCATACTTGAGATATTAGTGAAAAACATGTTATTTTCCAATATTTAATCATAAATTCAATTATAATACTAAAATGAATAAAGTGGAAAATAATAAGATGAAACTCAAGTATATGTATGGAAATGGTATGATTAAAGGTTAATGGGACGATGAAATGTGAAGAATAGCAAAAGGTAAAGTGGATGAAAATAGGACATTTCTGAGTCCCAACATACTCCCCAACTGAACTTGTTGCATGTCCCCATGCAACCGTGCATGGATTTTCTTAAGAAATTTTGGCATATGAACTTTGGCTTTGATTGATAATATCTTTCCAACAATGAATGTTTCCAGGGTGTGGGTAGCAGTTGACATTTTCTTATGGCTGGTTCTTGTGTAACAACCATGAATACAAAGAATGTTGGTTCTTGTGTTCACAACATTTATGTCATTATCTGTTTTCTTGCTGCAATAATAATTTAACCATACACTCATTGGAAATGATAAGATATCAATGTGCATAAAAAAGCATCAATGTGTATGAGAAATCCTTTTCTTTACCTTTATGAATCATGCCAATATGTGTATCCACGTGTATGAAGCAAAGTGCAATAGAGGATTTGTCGGAAAAGAAATGTTGGTGAATGATAAATGAGATTAAAAATGGAGTGATGGTAGTGGAAAAACGACATGATGGTAGCGAAATGATGATAGTGAATATAGTTCAACTGTGAAATGGAAGTTTTGGCGGAGTAACAGCTGCTGGAGTAACAACTGCGAAAGTGGAAAAATCTGGTGGAGTAATAGTTGCTGTCGCAACAAACTTCCTGAGCTAATATCTCACAAACTACGATATGGGTTTGGTTGTAATTTGGAAAGAGAGTTTCTATAAGTCCAGTGCATCTCCATACCAAAAAACAGAAACGCCCACATCACGAATTTTGAGAAAAATGTCAATTGGCTGTAGGTGACAATCTTTACAGGTAGGTGTTTCAGCTGGCTGAAATAGTTGCATTTCTCTCAAATCACAAATTGGGTCTGTCTGAAATGTTTCAAGCAAGTTCTTACTAGTCCAATGTATCTCCACACCAAAAATTAGAAAACCCCACATCACAGATTTTGAGAAAATTACAAATTGGATGTAGGTGATGATGGTTGTTTTTTCAAAATCTGTGCATTGGATTGAGCTAAAACTTGCCAATTTTGTTCATCATAATATTATCCATTCCCTGTCCAAAAATCATGACGATCCAATGTATGGTTTGTGAGATATACTCAATTCAAATTCTGCATTTTATATAAGGAACAATATCCATGAGAAAATGAATAAGCTGCCACAAAAGATTTCCTATCCTCTGAAAATATGATTACATTAGAGATCCCATAGAGTGTTCAGCAACCTCTATCTCATCCTCCCCAACTGAACTTGTTGCATGTCCTCGTGCAACTTGGCATTGGTTATGAAAGTGAAAAAGGAAATGGAGCATGGTCAGGGAATTTTCCAAATTATTCATTGCTAGCATGTAAGGAATTGCATGATTAAAATTCAAAAAACAACATACCTCCACTTACCCAAAAATGATGATGAACTATGCAATAGGAGCATGGTTGGTGATGTTGTTGGTGTAATTGTTGGATCAAAGAATATGTCACTACTGCAGGAGAAAAATGTAACTGAAATTGCTGCTGCTGAATTATGGAGGACATGAGTGGATCGTGGAAGATGTCACTACTGCAGGATCATGAAAATGTAACTTTCAATGCTGCTATAACTGCTGAGGGAATCATGAAAAAGTGTATAGTTGTCACCCGCTACAAAACCTGATGGTACAATTCTAGTTATGTGAATAAATGTGTCGATGTTGAGCATGAAAAGAAGTCATTGGATTAGCATCCATTGATGAATGTCGTTAACCAATGCGAGGAAAACTCACCATTGATGTCAATGAGTGCCAAGGTACCTGAGTACATCTTGCAAAGTGTGAATAGATGTGTCGGTGTTGAGCCACTTGCAAGATATGACGATCAAGGGACATTGATGTATTCCCATGATTGTCAGCGAGAGAACTTGCCATTAAGGCATGCAAGCCTCCAAGTACTCAAAACAGAACTCTAGTCTATATCCCAGATAAGGTACTGAGGTCGATGGGGCAAGACTTGTTAAAAGGTGGGCCTTAAGGAATCCCACATCAGTCAACATGAGTTTTTACAAAGAGATTGGTAGGACTATAGGAAAGATCTCAGTAGCAATAGTGTTTATGGAAAGGAAATGTAATTATGGAAATTGAACTAGTTTTATTCAGAAAGCAAACTGAAATGGAAAAAAAAAATGAACTGGAAAAGATGAAGGGACGTGTGTGACTTAGAAAGATAGGCTTGTGTGAAGTCATGACAGATAAGGCAATGGAAAGTTGACTTCACATGGATGACTACTGTGCTTTGAAGGAGAGGTGTGGGTATGACGCCAATGGGTTTATGAATGGTTTATGTGTAACAACAAACATCATGATGTTTATGATGAGTAACAGCTCCTTCAAACTATCTATCAAAGCATGTTTCTCAAAAAGTTCTATGATTCTTGAAAAGTTAATTCAGCATCAAAATGCAATTGTCTTCAAACTTGAGAAAAACTTACTACTGTTGCCGTTGTGCACTTGTTTCGTCATTGACCACTGTAGCTGTAACACCCAACTGTAACAGACTTCCACATAGAGATGATTAATATGCGAGTAAAGAAGTCATGACCCAACAATAGTGTTTTTGCGAATGTATTGTTGTGTAACAACAAACATCATGATGCGCACAAAGTGTCTCTAGCTTTTGTATGCTATTTTTCCCCATTGATTGCTGTCAAAGTGACTTGAAGAAAACAAATTATCGTGAGCATAAAAAAAAATGCGTTGTATTGTTTTCAAGAATGTAAAAAGTCGATTTGCAATTTTTGTAATTTTACAATGTTTACATTTTTATTTTTATAATTTTTTCTTTCTTTTCATGGTTTTAAAATTTTTATTGTTTTTGTTTTATTCTTACAACACACAAAAAAAATGCCAAAAAATACTCAGCATTTTATCCGATCTGCGTTCCTGGGCATTTAGCATTACTATCTCGGCTCTTTAACAATCATCCAAAATTAAAAAAATTTAATAGCTGTAACAACCAGCTGCAGCTGCAACACCAATTAGATCCTGTATAAACCATGCGTTAATGTAACATGCATACCTGCCCAATAAATATCAATCTGCTCATGTCCCCGGTTCAGCATTATCCTGTTTATTTTTCATGGTCATGCATGCAGTCATTCTTACCAGCTATAAAAACAAGCAAAAAGGTGTCTCTTGTCGTTTTTTAGATGACTTCAAATGGAAGCTTGGTCTACGTGTTTATTGATAGTCTTCTTTCTCTATAACACATCCCTTGATCATCATTCAATATAGGCTAGAAATTATTATGAACAATGGTGATCACTGGTTATTCAAATAGCAGAGCCATCAGACAAATTTTTTTTCGATTGATAAATCTATCTGCAAGGAGTTGAATAGGAAATACTACAGTGAAACACGTCAGCAAATATTAATAACATGCAACCATGATTTAGTTACCTTTTCTTAGAAGCATCCGTGAAGTTCAATGACTTGGCAGCTAAGACAATCCTTCATGAGGATGAGAAACCAAATTCTCAACTGGGAATTTGTTTCAACCAATTGCTAATTTATGAATCTGGCTGCAACAGTAATATGAGAATTACATCTTCAAAGAACCAATTGTATATCTCAAATCGTTGCTTTGTTTGGGCAATTTACCCACTTCCAAGTAAATAAGGCCATTGTGCACAAAACCCATATCCCCGATTTTCGCAATTCTTCTCCATCTGCCTACAAATCGCAACCCAAATCAATATGTTCTTATCTGGCATGCGTTTTTGGTTGGAACCGTTTCATTACCAGTTGGGGGGCAGTTGTGACATGAAGAGTTTCTGTTTCTAAGTATGGGAATATCGACAATCTATGGTATCCACATGGAAATCGTGAATAGCCTTGAACGTCTGTTTTCGAATGCAAATGGGAAAGATTTTCCACAATTTCAACAATATAATTCAGTCAATCCCAATCACAGTTTCAACTTTTATTACTATTTTCTTGGCTCGATCTAGACAATGCGCCTTCAAACATGCAGATCTAAATTGTTATTATCATGTTGTTTCATTGTTGTTGTAGGTTGTTCTTTATATCGAAGGATCTTTTAAGGAATTGTAGATGAATGGAGTGCGTAAATACAGAAAATTTCAGAAATGGTTTGGCCGAGGCATTATTGTAGATTTAATTTGCAGGAAGCTACATGATGAAGGATGAAGGCAAAGAGAAAGCCCCGTTGTGACTCCAATCAATGAGAAATTGCAGGTGTGACACTGTTGAGCGTTGTTTCAGCTACAGCTGTTACAACTGCTATTTCAGCTTGGATTTGCGGCTATTATAAATTCAGTGACTGTTTTGGCTTAGAATGAGTTCGCCACATGAAATTGCAGGCCAGTTTTATTTTACAAATTGAAAAAGTTTTAGCAAATGGAGATAAACGATTGCAAATTAAGGATCAATTGATTAGGTATATTTGCAAACATTAATTTATTCTTTCCTGAAAACATTAGAAAACATCCTACTTTCTGATCCTCAGATCGCACAAAGCACGAAGGAGAGCATACTTATTGAAAACTAAAAACTAAAAATAAAATCCTACCTAATCTATGCTAATTAAAATTTAGAAAACAGTTACGTGTAGTTAAATATCCAGTGTAGCCATTCACGTAATAGTAATAAAAATATGTTGAATGTTAATTTTGCAAAGAGAAGATGAGGATAAACAGAAATGTGTGAAATTAGTTGTGGAAATTTTGATTTAACAAAATAAAAACAAAAAGACTCATCTAATCTAATACTTACTTGAAACTATTTTTCGATAAGGATTTCGTAGGTATGGTTTTCATTGCCCAGATCATGCTGCAACTCCTCACTGTCCTCCTCAACCTCCTGCTCACATAATTGTTCTCCATCAAATGCGCAGGATTCTTCTTATGTTAATTCTTCATCTATTTCTGGAGGAGTAATTAAGTTCTCGCCTGCTTCCAAGATTTCCTCTTCGTGAGAAGAGGAGATCCCTACTTTTGCAAGGATTTGAGTGAGTTGTTCCAAGCTTAAACTCATTGTTAAATCATTTTGAAAAAGGGATTCTTATAGCACCCAAATCTAAATGAAAAAAAAAGAAAATAAAGTAAAAAACACTCTAGAAAAAAACACTATGTACAAAAAACAATTACTCTTCACAGTTGAAAAAACACACTTGTTGAAATTGAAATTCACACTTGCAGAATTGAAACACTCATGCAGAAATTGAAATTCTAGTGTACACTTGAAGAAAATCAAACTAAACATCAATCCATCGTGCTTCCTCGGCAACGGCGCCAAAATGTTAGGCTGAAATATTGTTGTTTAATTCCGTTGTAGTATTTTCCCAACCATTTAATTTGTCAATCCAAGGTTCATAATATTACGAACCACATGCAAAGTATATGTAGGACTGAAGTGAAATTAAGCTAATCTAACCCCCCCTGCTAATGGCTAATTGCTAATGTAATTCCCCCTTAAGCAGAAATGCACAATTGCTAATCTAATGCTGGAAGCTGAAACACACTATTGAAAGTAAATTGCATAAAAGAAAGACAACATATGAAGAGCAACGAGACAACACATGTGTGCTCACATTAACAATAAAGAAATCTTAATTTACATCACACCAATCAATGACAAATCATGAAAGCATCAAAACTAAGATTATGAACACAAATTGAGAATCCCCTTCTCCATATTACAAAGTCAAAACTAACTTCTACAATCTGAGACTAATCTCCTCCTAATCTACTATTAATCTACTCCTCATCTCCCCTTCCAAATGAAGAGAGAGCACTCTCTTTTATACATGAATTTCTTTGAGAAGAAGATAACCATCTCATAATGACAGATCCACTATTCTCTCAACCACTCTCAACTAATTTCCTATTATTACAAAGTATGATCCATTCAAATCCTCCACATGTCTCTAACAAATTCTCCACATGTTTTCCATACATCCTAAATAAGATATGACTACCAAATCTCCATGATCTTCTCCTTGGAATATTCTTTGAATAACTATCTCCTTGAAATGGTGGAGGAGATATTCGAGGAGTCTTTCTTTGAATTGATCCTTCACTCTTCCAATATTTAATCATAAATTCACTTATAATACTAAAATGAATAAAGTGGAAAATAATAAGATAAAACTCAAGTATATGTATGGAAATGGTATGATGAAAGGTTAATGGGATGATGAAATGTGAAGAATAGAAAATGTAAAGTGGATGAAAATAGGACATTTCCGAGTCCCAACAATGCTTAAATACTATAATTATGGTCTGATTTGATTGCCACGTGCTAACTGTCTATGAACTTCAACTTCTGGCACTTACTCTTTTCTCTGCGATTGACAAATATTCAATGTCTTCTTCGTCTATAGATGTATCTAATAAAATATATAATATATATATATATATATATATATTTTAGACTAGTGCGAATCTTGTTTCAGTCGCCATGCGCTTGACTCTGGCGATAGGGATTCAATCGGCTTCTATTCACTATACTTGTTATTAGTGTCCTGTCTAGCATCTTTAACTATACTGCACCTTGGTCAGTGATCAAATTTATAATATAGGGTCCCAACCAATGCATCTGGAGCTTAACTGGATTCTTCGTAAACTTACTCTCATATAGCAGAACCATATCTCCATGTTGGAAGTGCTTGGCCTTGACGTGGCGATCGTGGCAAGCCTTCTGGTGATCATTTTCTACCTATTGATGGAATCCTATGATAAACATGTCCTCACCAAGCTGTACTAACTGCACCAACCATTCTTCTATTGCTCCTTCATCACTCATTCCCATGGTTTCTTCGATGCGGAGACTCGGGACAATATACTCCATTGGCATCACCGCTTCTTTTCCGTAAACTAACTTGAATGGGGTTTGTCTTGTCAATCTTTCTCAAGTCATTCTGTAGGCCCACAATATTGTTGGGAACTTCAAATCCCAGTCATCGCGGTTTGTGTTACATACCTTTGTTAGTGCATGCTACAATACCTTGTTAAATGCTTCTACCGCACAATTCTCCTGTGGATGATATGGGATACTCTTGCGATGCTAAATTTGGAACTCTTCCCCCATTTGCTTGATAGTTTAGTTTACGAAATGGGTACCCTAGTTCCTCATTAGTATCTTTCAACACCCAAATATGGTGACCATGTTATCAAAGAGAAATCTTGTTGCTGTCACAGCTGTGCAATCCTTTACCAGTGAAGCTTCATCCCATCGCGTTAAATAATCAGTCGCAGTGATTATATATCATGACCTTATCCTTTTTCCTACTGGGTTGATCGTGCCTACAAATTCAACCTCCCATTTGTCTAAGTCTTGTAGTGTTAGCTAAGGTACTAGTGGCATCTCATCCCTTCGCGATGGTATTCCTATTCTTTGGCACACATCGCAGCCGTTGGTGTAATCTGCGGCATCTCCATTCACCGTCGATGACAATAATTTGACTCTAAGTATCTTCCTAGCAGTGGCACGTCCTCCATAGTGTCCCCCTACTATCCCATCGTGATATTCCGGTAGTATCCTTTCCTTCTCATGTGGACGAACGTATCGGCGAAGGATCTCATCTAGTGCCATTTTGTTAAGTTGTCCTACAATTAGCTAAAAGTCAGCAACCCTCACCACTAAATTCTTCTTCTTGTTCGTATTCAAACCTGTTGGTGTGCATACTGTAGTCAAGAACTCAATGATTTGCTCGTAATGGTCATCGAACATCCCAATTTGAAATAATTGCGCATCTGGTAATCCCTCGTCGATGCTTCTAGGTTCTTATCCTGACTCAATTTGGGACAGCTGATCAAGCCCAACATTCAGCTGTCTTGGTTTCACAATATTCTCAAAGTCAAATTCTTGAAATAAAAGCAGCCAGCGAAAAAACTTTCACCCCAACACAAGCTTGTTGACCAAATACTTCAATGTCAAGTGGTAAGTAAACATCTTGAAATGGCCTTTAAGTAGGTAGTGGCAGAATTTCTGTAGTGGGTAGACCATTGCTAGCCCTTACCTTTCTATCGTCGTGTAGTTTCTCTCCATAGTGGACAGTTTCCTACTGGTGAATGCAATTGGGTGATGAATCGCTCCTTCTCCTAGTTGATCCAATAGCACCCCTTCTGCCACTGATGATGCATCGACGTGAACATGGAATTGATTTGTCTAGTTAGGAAAAGCGAATATCGGTGCTGTGACCATCTTTGCTTTCAATATATCGAGGCTCTTCTAGCACTCTTCATTCCATTCGAACTTCGCATCCTTTTTCAATAGTTTCTCCATTAGTGTTGTGATCATTGCATATCCTCTGATAAACTTCCTGTAATACCCTATATGTCCCAATGTCTCCCTTAACTGCTTTACTGTCATCAGAGGTGGTGAATCAACAATAACTGCAATTTTTGCTGGGTCCACCAACATTCCCTCCTTCCATACAATGTGTCCTAACATAATGTCGAATGGAGCACAGAAGATGGACTTCTTAAAATTTAACGAATTCTTATGCTTCATAAATCTCTCCATCATCTACCTTAGGTTTGCAACATTGTCCTTCAATAGTCCATATATGGTCCAATCATCCATATATATTGCAAGGAATTTGTGAATGAAATATTTAAATGTTGTGTTAACACCAAAACTAGCCCCCAAGGCTGAAAGAGGGTAATCTCGGGTAACCACTAACCAATCGTTGGTTTACGCTTCTGATCAAACATAAAGAGAGAGGGCTCTCTCTATAAACACACAAAATACTGGAAATCTTCAAAGGTATCAATCAACGAAAACATACAACAGCATTCAACATTAAAGATATTCAATTACAATAACGCACAGAAGATCAGATTTCTGTTTGTGGGACAAAGAACGATTTAAAAGTTACTTGGTTGAAAACACACGGATTTCATTTGGGGTGATGGAGTCACATTTAACTGGTTCTGCAAACATTATTCACAAAGATTTAGCAAACGCATTCACAAGGGCAAGGTAGCAAGCAGCTGATAGTCAAAGAGCTTTAATTTGTGGAACAGAAGAGAGAAGAGACAGTCCATCAATGTAAGGCATCTAACAAGGATGAATCCTACATCAACTTTAGCAAAATATATTTGTTGAAATACTTGGAATAAGCTAAGCAGAGCATAATCTCTATGAATTCTACTTAACTGTTACCCTGATCCAAGCATGAAGGAAATATCACATAATGGAATAACAAAAGATAGAAACACATTTGCACATGGGAAAAGAAAGGTACAGACTACCAGATCGATTACACAGGAATCCTTATAAAAAAAACGCAGGCATCAAGATCTACAAATTCTATTAAACAACTCCAAGAAAATGTATTACAAACTGATCATCAAAAATACAAATACTTTCTCATAAGATTTTTCAACCCTTGTGTCTTTGATTAAAACTGTATATATAGACGGCCTTGAACTCTAGACTCGGCTCCTTCTCAACAGAAATTAGTTACAACTAATTGACACCTATCTAACGGTCAAAACGAACATCGTTTGTTGTTGCTATCCTTAAACAAATATCTACGGGACAGATTTTAACTGCCATTTATAATTACATAGCCGCTTCTCTACACAGTCCAACTATTTTAAGCAAAAAGTACAAAAATACAAAGATGTAACTGCTGCGAGCCAGATTTCTTTCATGAACTCTTCAATTCTTGGATACATACATGCTAGATGCTTTTCTGTTTCCCCTGCACCATTTCATGCTACCAGTTTTAACTTCGCTTTTCCATATTTCTTGACCAGCTTCCAGTGTTCGGGTGAAGGTAAATCCTGAGAAGCAAGCTCTTTGAGTAATATTCTCAGTTTAGTGTGCTCAATATATGAATAAGCCTTGTGAAGAGTTCTAGCCTCTCTGAAATCTACTGCCAGTTCAAAATCACCCTTCAGGGCATCAACTAATGTGCCACCTATCAAAGGAGCATCACTGCCGAGGATACCATCTTCACTCACTCTGCGGTCCCACAACTTATCTCTGTATTCGGCTTTCGTGAGCATGGTTCCATCTTCATCCCAAAAGAGAGGCATCCCATTTACGAACAAAGGATCGCAGACTTCGCTAAAGAGTCGCGCCTGGTTTGATATGATATCAATTCCTGACTAAACAACCTGGACTTGCTGGTGTTTATTAATTACCTTCTTAGCTATTAAGATTATTGACACTCTGTCTTGGACGTCTAGAGATGTAGTTTTCTCTTCTGATAGGCCACCTAGAAATTCAACTTCATTCTGGGCATGTTCTAGAGGCCTTTTGTTCAACCTTTCTTTCGCCACTGTCACACCCTATTAAGCCAATTTTACTACCAATCCTTTATCCAATATAAAATTTAGATATGGCCTTATATCATCAGCCTATTTTATGATGTCATCCCATATGATTCTCCTAGCCTCCAATAGCACATTCTGCCCTGTTACCTGTTCCTTCAAGTTATCAAGTTCAGATTATGCATCCCGGTACTTTGTTTCCCAAGCCTCCCTTTGTTTTTCTGTAGCATCCTTCAAAACCCTCAAATTGACAACCTGTTTCTCTAATCTGACCAGTCTAGCATCTTCCAGGATGGCCTCAGCTATTTGACTTACCAAGGAAAAGTCCCTAGCCGCAACAGAGGTAGAGGCCTCTTGTCCCACTGCTCCTTCCCTTGTCTTCATCTTCTTTTCTAGCTCCTCAAACCGGGCCTTCCATGAGTCTGCACCAGTCTCTATAAAAGATATATCAAACTTCATTTTCTTTTCCCTTTCCTCAAACTCCACCAGCTTTGCCTTACAGTCTAACAACTCTCCTTTCAATTTCTCTTTCTCCTCTTCCAGCTCCACTTTTTCAGAACTACTTGCCAACTGACTGGCGGGGATTTTCAATTGCTTTTTTAATGTTGGGATCTCTTGGTCCTTCTCATTTAGCAATTCCTGGACTTTTTTCTTTCTGTCCTCCTCAATCTCATTTGCCAGCATCTACATTTGGTGCTTCTTTTCCTGTGTTCTCAGGGACTTGTTTTCTGCTTTCTCGAGTGCCAACTGCTTCTGGATCTTGGACTTAAAGGTCTATACTTTAGACAGCTCTGTCAAAACCTTCAGCAACCTATTGTAGATCACTTCCCCTATCTCTTTGTGTAAATTAATGATATCAGGTATAGGGATGTGTTCCAGATTTAGTTTCAGCTCTATAGCTTTGCTCTTTGTAGCCATGGCCAGGTTCAATGTGTTATGGGCTAGATTTCGGCTAGTAAATAAGGCCATGTCTTTCTTGCCCATTTTCCTTACTTCAGAATATAATTTGGCTTCTGCTGCTTTATTGTCAGCATTTTCATCATAACCTTCCAACAGCTGGTTCCTGGTGATAACTACTCCTGTAGGCTCTTTGGGCGGTTTTCCAAACACGTGCTCCTTTACCTCATAATGAGGCATGAGAAACTTGACTTGCTTTTTCTTAGCTTTATCTTCTTGTATCTTCACTACTCGTTGATCTTCTCCCTCCAGCTTCTGCCTTTTAGTAGCTCTCTCGGGATCACTATCTACATCCATAGGGCTAATAGCCCATGAAGAAGTGGCCTTTTCCTAAAGAAGGAATTTCAGAGTTTGAGAGACATCTGGATCATCAACCTACACCGATCCTTGGTCCACATATTCCAACCAATTGGCTTTCTCAAGCATTCCAGGCATCTCAACATGATCATATCCTTTTTTGCCAGCTGCTCTCCTTCTTTCTGAGATTATCTGATGTTGATCATAGTTCAATGCAGCTTGGGATGGGAGTCCTAGGTCTTTCGTAATCCTTTCTACTCCTGAGAGGGCCATCTTGCGCTTGACCACAAAGGAACCCACGGTCCAAGGGAAAGTCATGTCAGAAGACTTCTTGATATCTATGAAATGTTCTCGTTCAGCTGTCAGCTTCTGCCTTATAAACTCTAGATGGAACAATCTAGGTGTTAGAAATGCAGGGAGTACATATGGTGGGTGTGAAAAACCATAGACTCTAATTATGGTTCCATGTTTGAGCAGAAACCAGTCTCCAATCCCTTTTTCCATAGGGGGTTGTAGCAAGTCCTTCATCTCTGGAAGCACTCTAGGAAAACCTTTCTGAAAAAAGGCATGATACACCCGTGCTATCAAGTCATTCATGAAAGGCATGTAATCTGAATACCTTTCTCAGGTAATTTTTAGTCCAGGTATCTATAGGCCGTCTTCAATTGCTACTAGGAACATCTTCAGCAAATAAGACTGAAATCTGAATGACCTTGTCTTAGGGAAATCAATCAACTAAGAATGGATACTCTCAGCTAGGGCATCATTGAACCTCAAGCATGCCGTCTGGACAAAAGAAGAAGGGTCCGTCTGCTCTATAGGGAAGGAACTCAAGATGAACATTAAACTAACAAATGTTTCTAGAACCTCCTGGTCGCTATCCAACCCTAAAAACTGGCTTATCATGGAGATTACCCATTTGGACTCTTCTCTAAACAAACTGACCTCGTTGGGGAAGGGCGAACCTAGGAAAAAAGCATTCGGTACTAGAGCATCGTGGTAGAAACTCTGTTTGAGTTCCTTAGGGGCTAGACGAAAGTACTGAACTGGGTCTTCCATTCGGTACTCTAGGGCTTTCTGACCAAATTCATCAGGGATGGATAAGGCCTTTCTAACAGTCGGTGATTTTATTGTGCAGAGGGATTTAGTGCTAGAGGCGTTTAGGATTACTTTCTACTCAGAAGAATAATTTGTGGCACACCACTCGACGAATTCAGGACAGTTGGGGGTCTCGGTAGTGGTGAACAGATGAAAGAAGGATTGATAAACTTTGTGGACGTCTATCCGCCTGCCCCTTATAACTTCCAACCTTTCTTTGGCCATATCCATAGAGATGTTTTCCAGTATGGTGTTGTATATGTCACCATCTTTGTCCTCCCACCAGGGACCGGTGAATGTGGATTCAGCAGCAAGGGAATCTTCTACTTCCGCCACTCAAACAATTTCACGAAAAATAGTAAAAGACAAAACCAACCTTGTGGTCTGACACCTAGACAATCCTCCTGGACCTCTGGTTGGTTGGTCGGCTCTGCACGATTAGGTTCCTTTGCTTTCTGATGTATCTGATACAGGTGGAATCGAAGTCTCTGCACCACTCTGGCTTTTATAACATTGGATGCCTTATCTTCCTCCCAAGTGTGGGGATGGTAAAGCCATATCTATCGTTGATCTTTTCCCGCCCAAAACTCGGCAGTTTGATGGTTTTAATTTCACCTACTGCGCCGATTTGAGATGCGATTAAATCACCGGTGAGAAAAATCAGCGTGTTGATCTCGGGCCTTTGATTTTTCATTGGTGAATCTGTGCCATTGGTAGTTGTGCGATACATAACTCGACCGTGGCGATTTGAAACATAACATTTTTTGCGCTTGTTGGATTAGCATGGGGACGGTGCGTCATAGATATTTCTGTACACCGATCTATGTCGTTGATTGATTTCATCACTTTCCCGCCAATTACCACCCGCTCATTGTGCTATATTGCCTACATCTTCGTTCACGCAGCGAGATCGGGACCATCGATCTTTGGGACATTCAATCTCAGTTGTCATTGCCTACTTAGATTATTTCTAGTGCATTTAACCTATTTGTTTACACTATGACCTCTAACAACCGTCGGCTCCTCGGTCATCAGGGGAGGTAGTCTGAGAGCTGATTATCCACTCGGGTCTTGATGTTTCATGAGGTCTTTCCATCCATGACAAAAGCTGCCATAGCTTTCAACACAATTTGAGTGCTAACAACTAGCTCCAACGGGGATGCTATCCTCCCTGCGAGGTAGCAAAGAATGCCCGTAGACTGAATGTCTAATCCATTGGGTAGCTCCCAACCCTGTCCACTGTAACCTGCAATTTGTCTTTCATCCGAAAACTGCAACTGAAAAATGCTAATTGCTGAAACTGAAAATATATTGAGATTTTCTGAACATGCCGCAAATTGAAAAAATAACACTGTACATACTGGAAAACTACATGCTGAGCAAACTTATTCTTGATGCCTATCTTACACTACTGAAATTAAAGAAAATGCTTGACCTTCAAGCTTATTTATATACAATTGATTTCCTACCATACTTGCATGAGCATAAGGACCAACTCAGGTGATCACATATTCCCAATGAAGCCAGTCAAGCAAATGACTTCCAGACTGAAATTCGGATTTAGCCTCTCCAACCTGAAAAAAGAACTCAGCAAATGATAACCCCAACTGAAAATATTTTTCCATCCCTGCTTGCCTGAACGACATAGCCTCCATCTTCTCTAATGATTCCAGTAAATTAGCAAAAGTATCTTCAATGGAATGGAAAGTTCCTACATTTTATGACCAACCATGAGAGTCTCTTTGACAGGTTCTTCCTGATTATTCACATTATCCATGTCACAACAAGGCCAATCAAACCGCAATTTTACTTGCCATCTGACAGACTGAGTTTCATAAAGATTTTGAAAAGCATATTCATTTTCTTTGTCAGGAGGTATTGGACAGTCAATCATATCCACATCAGCTTGATAGGACTGAAGCTCTTCTTGGGTTTCAACCAAGATGGTATCAAGACCTTCAAATGTATTAAAGAAAACAATTCCTTCTAGGAAATAAGAATCTGAAGTTGGATGACATGGAGAAGAGCTCATCTGACTATTCTGATCTTCTTCTAAATCATATGACAATTGGAAAAACTGAAGAAAATTTTCATCCCTGTTAGGAGCATAGATATGGAGGTCATCACCAATTTTATGTGAAATCTCAGAATTTGGAACCTGCTCTTCTCTATCAAACACAGCAGAAATATCATTAAATTTTTCAATAAAATTAAGTGCAACAAACTCTTCTTGATAGAAAATTTTTGAATGTGGAAGAGGGATTTGATTTTCTATTTGGTACTTCTCTTCCCTATGGAAAATTTCTACTTCTTGGGATTTATCACACACTTGTCTCTCCTCTTTATCCTCACTTTCAAAAAAGAATTGGAAGCTTTCCATTTTAGACTTTTGTTTTTTATTAGAAGCTTTGATTCTTTGTTTTATCAATTCCAATGAGGCATAACAGAGGGGTAAGCAATCATTTTCAGCATGTTTAATTCAGAGGTTTGGTCATGAATAGTGACCAGATTTTCTTCAATAAAAGTCCTGGAACTCGTAAAGTTTTCAGCTAACTCAATACCCGAGAAGTCTTCTTCATAAGCATCATACTTAGGTGGAATGAAATTCTTTTTAATATCATTACCACTAGAAATTTTAGTAGGGTGATTGTAATTTTCCTTAAATGAATCAGAATTACCTTCTTCTGGTACATCACTGGGTTGATCATCTCTCTGCACATCCTAGGAAAGACTGGAATGCAAAGCGAGTTCTCCTTGTTTATGTCTTTATTCGAATCCAGATTCCTCTTCAATCTTTTCATCGTTATCTTTACTTGATAATTTTTCAGACACTCTAAGGTTTTCTTCAACCTCCAAAGCATCAATAAACATATGCTGCAGATTTGGAGACCTTCTCTCCAAAAGAAGAAAAGATAAATCAGAAGGCAAGATAGATCCATAGTGTAACTTGGAGGCATTCTCTAGGGGTCGAATTTCCCTTGGCATATCATACTAAAAACTTGCAAACCTTCTGTTAAAACTGGACATGATTTCCCCCTCCTGCATTCTCATGGAGTAAAATTCTGAAAGCACTAGGTCCCATGACCTTCTCCTACCCCAAAATTCCAAGAAAACATCAGAAAACCCTTGCCATGTGTCTATAGACTCAATATGCAAACAGGTAAACCACTTCTTCACATCTCCCTGAAAAGATTGGGCAAAAGCCCTCATACAAAAATCATCATGCTCCACTTCAAAAAGATCCAAAAAATGTTCAAAGCTTTGAAGATGTTTCTTAGCGGTTAGGTTTTCAGATTCTCCATCAAATCTGGGAAGGTATCCGTGGTATTTGGGGGGGTATTCATGAAGAAAATTGGGCAGCTTTAAAGGGTTGTATCTCAGCTGAGATCTGGGAGGAAAAGGAATATGTACAGGGGAAAATTCTTCAGCCTCATTCTCATGGGATTTGCAAGGTTGGCTATGGATCTCGTATGTTTTAGAAAAAATAATGGGATCAGCTCTAGGGTTTGAAGGAGGATATACATTTGTAATACATAGAGAAGGATACACAAAAGAGAGTCTCTCATAACCTAGAGCTCTTTGGTGGAACAAAATTTTCTTGATATATATAGATAGATGTAAAAGGAGTTTGATACAGAAGAACAAGATTTCTTTGAAGGGACTGATGCTTTGATACCTGAACCTTGATTCTTCAATTTTTAAGGTAGTTGAGCTTCTGAGTCTGTAACTTGAATTGAATCTTGAGTGGAGTCGCCAGGTGAATGGTACAACCTGCTCATTGTCTGATTGCTGTTCACCATCAACATTCAGATCTGCCCCTTTGTCGTTATCCCAGGGATGATAAAAATTTCGTATGAATATTGCTTGGGGCTAGGATGACTTTAGAAATTCTGTGGTAGTATATTTCAGCTTACTGATCTTTCTCCAATGCAGTATTGCTGAATTGTCTAGTCTCAATAGGTGGAGTCGCCAGGGAAAAATTCTTCACCCTTCTTGAAAAATGTGGAGATCTCTATTTTCCCATAGGTATTTCTCTTATTCTTTGAAATTTCGGACATGTATGTCATTCTTCGAGGGCTCGATAAACAACTCACGCTCCTCGGAAACGGTGCCAATTTGTTAACACCAAAACTGACCCCCAAGGCTGAAAAAGGGTAATCTTGGGTAACCACTAACCAATCTTTGGTTTACGCTTCTGATCAAACATAAACAGAGAGGGCTATCTCTATAAACACACAGAATACTGGAAATTTTCAAAGGTGTCAATCAACGAAAACATACACCAGCATTCAACATTAAAGATATTCAATTACGATAGTGCATAGAAGATCAGATTTCTGTTTGTGGGACAAAGAACGATTTAGGAGTTACTTGGTTGAAAACACATGGATTTCATTTGGGGTGATGGAGTCACATTTACCTGGTTCTGCAAACATTATTCACAAAGATTCAGCAAACGCATTCACAAGGGCAAGCTAGCAAGCAACTAATAGTCAAAGAGCTTTAATTTGTGGAATAGAAGAGAGAAGAGACAATCCATCAATGTAAGGCATCTAACAAGGATGAATCCTACATCAACTTTAGCATAATATATTTGGTGAAATACTTGGAATAAGCTAAGCAGAGCATAATCTCTATGAATTCTACTTAATTGTTACCCCGATCCAAGCATGAAGGAAATATCACAGAATAGAATAACAAAAGATAGAAACACATTTGCACATGGGAAAAGAAAGGTACAAACTACCAGACCGATTACACAGGAATCCTTATAAAAAAACGTAGGCATCAAGCTCTACAAATTCTATTAAACAGCTCCAAGAAAATGTATTACAAACTGATCATAAAAAATACAAATACTTTCTCATAAGATTTTTCAACCCTTGTGTCTCTGATTACACCTGTATATATAGAAGGCCTTGAGCTCTAGACTCAGCTCCTTATGAATAGAAATTAGTTACAACCAATTGACACCTATCTAACAGTCAAAATGAACATCGTTTGTTGTTGCTATCCTTAAACAAATATCTACAGGACAGATTTTAACTGCCATTTATAATTACATAGCTGCTTCTCTACACAGTCCAACTATTTTAAACAAAAGTACAAAAATACAAAGATGTAACTACTGCTAGCCGGATTGCTTTCATGAACTCTTCAATTCCTGGATACATACACGCTAGCTGCTTCTCTATTTCTTGTGCACCATTTCACGCTACCATTTTTAACTTCGCTTTTCCATATTTCTCGACCAGCTTCCAGTGTTCGGGCGAAGGTAAATCCTGAGAAGCGAGCTCTTTGACTAATATTCTCAGTTCAATGTGCTCAGTATATGAATAACCCTCGTGAAGAGTTCTAGCCTCTTTGAAAGTTGCTCCCAGTTCAAAATCACCCTTCAGGGCATCAACTAATGTGCCACCTGTCAAAGGAGCATCACTGCCAAGGATACCATCTTCACTCACTCTACGGTCCCACAACTTAGCTCTGTATTTGGCTTTCATGAGCATGGTTCCATCTTCATCCCAAAAGGGAGGCAACCCATTTACGAACAAAGGATCGGAGACTTCTCTAAAGAGTCGCGCCTGGTTTGATATGATATCAATTCATGACTGAAGAACCTGGACTTGCTGGTGTTTATAAATTACTTTCTTAGCTATTAAGATTATTCACACTCTGTCTTGGATGTCTAGAGCTGCAGTTTTCTCTTCTGACAGGCCACCTATAAATTCAACTGCGTTCTGGGCCTGTTCCAGAGGCTTTTTGTTCAACCTTCCTTTTGCCACTGTCACACCTTGTTGAGCCAATTTTACTACCACTCCTTTATCCAATATAAAATTTAGATATGGCCTTAGATCATCAGCCTATTTTATGATGTCATTCAATATGATTCTCCTAGCCTCCAATCCTTGGTCCACATATTCCAACCAATTGGCTTTCTCAGGCATTCCGGGCATCTCAACATGATCATATCCTTTTTTGCCAGTTGCTCTCCTTCTTTCCGAGATTATGTGATGTGGATCATAGTTCAATGCAGCATGGGATGGGAGTCCTAGGTCTTTCACAATCCTTTCTACTCCTGAGAGGGCCATCTTGTGCTTGACCACAAAGGAACTCGTGGTCCAAGGGAAAGTTATGTCAGAAGACTTCTTGATATCTATGAAATGTTCCCATGCAGCTGTCATCTTCTGCCTTATAAACTCCAGATGGAACAACCTAGGTGTTAGAAATGCAGGGAGTACATATGGTGGATGTGAAAAACCATAGACTCTAATTATGGTTCCATGTTTTAGCAGAAACCAGTCTCCAATCCCTTTTCCCATAGAGGGTTGTAGCAAGTCCTTCATCTCTGGAAGCACTCTAGGCAAACATTTATGTAAAAAGGCATGATACACCCACGCTATCAATTCATTCATGAAAGGCATGTAATCTAAATACATTTCTTTGGTAATTTTCAGTCCAGGTATCTGCAGGCTGTCTTCAATTGTCACTAAAAACATCTTCAGCAAATAAGACTGAAATCTGAATGACCTTGTCTTAGGGAGATCAATCAACTGAGAATGGATACTCTTAGCTAGGGCATCATCGAACCTCAAGCATGCTGTCTGGACAAAAGAAGAAGGGTCCGTATGCTCTATAGGGCAGGAACTCAAGACGAACATTAAACTAACTAATGTTTCTGGAACCTCCTGGTCGCTATCCAACCCTAATAACTGGCTTAACATGGAGATTACCCATTTGGACTCTTCTCTTAATAGACTGCCCTTGTTGGGGAAGGGCGAACCTGGAAAAAAGCATTCAGTACTAGAGCATCGTGGTAGAAACTCTATTTGATTTCCTCAGGGGATAGACAAAAGTAATGAACTAGGTCTTCCATTCGGTACTCTACGGCTTTCTGACCAAACTCATCAAGGATGGATATGGCCTCTCTAACATTCAGGGATTTTATTGAGCAGAGGGATTTAGTGCCACAGTTGTTTAGGATTACTTTCTGCTCGGCAGAATAATTTGTGGCACACCACTCGATGAATTCGAGACAGTTGGGGGTCTGGGTAGTGGTGAACAGATGAAAGAAAGATTGATAAACTTTGTGGACATCTATCCACCTGACCCTTATAACTTCCAACCTTTCTTTGGCCATATCCACGGAGATGTTTTCCAGTATGGTGTCGTATATGTCACCATCTTTGTCCTCCCACCGGGGAGCGGTGAATGGGGATTCAACACCAGGGGAATCTCCTACTCTGCCATTCAAACAATTTCACAGAAAACAGTAAAAGATAAAACCAACCTGGTGGTTCGACACCTGGACAATCCTCCTGGACCTCTGGTTGGTTGGTCGGCTCTGCAGGATTAGGTTCCTTCGCTTTTCGACGTATCTGATATAGGTGGAATCCAAGTCTCTGCACGACTCTGACTTTTATAACGTTGGATGCTTTATCTTCCTCCCAAGTGTGGCGATGGTAAAGCCCTATCCATCGTTGATCTTAACCTACCCAAAACTCGGCGGTTTGATGGTTTTAATTTCACCTACCGTGTCGATTGAGATGCGATTAAATCACCGACGAGAAAAATCAGCGCGGTGATCTTGGGCCTTTGATTTTCTATTGGCGAATCTGTGCCGTTGATAGTTGCGCGATACATAACTCGACCGCGGTGATTTGAAACATAACATGTTTCATGCTTGTTGTATTAGCATGGGGACTGTGCGTCCTAGATCTTTCTATACGCCGATCTCTGCCGTCAATTGATTTCATCACTTGCCTGTCGATTGGGTCTTGATGTTTCATAAGGTGTTTCCATCCACGCCAAAATCTGCCATAGCTTTCAGCACAATTTGAGTGCTAACATGCTGAAACAACTAATCATGAAAATATCGTTGGGGCGATTATGAGACCGAATGGCATTACTGTATATTGGAAGCAACCCCATTCTGTTACAAAAGTTGTCTTGTGCTGGTCCTCTTTCGAAATATTTATTTGATGATATCTAGAGAATCCATATATGAATGATTATATCTCCTGACCTCCAACACCTTCTAGCACTTCGTCTATGAATTGTGATGGGAATGGATCATGCAAACATGCGTCATTCAACTTTCTTAAGTCGACATAGATCCTGACTTCTCCAGTTTTCTTCTCTTGGACCACCATCGAACTGATCCATTCAGATTATTCTACTGGTTCTATGATGCCTACATCCAACATCCGCTCTAGTTCAACTTTCACACGCTCGTTGTACTTGGGATTCAATCTGTAAGGTCGCTGCTTCAGTGGTTTCACGTCAGGCTTCAGTGTGATCTTCATTTCTCCTAATTCGCTAGAAATTCCTTTCATTTCCAAAAATTTTGTTGGGAACAGATCCTGGAATTTGTACAGTAGATCCTTGAATTTTGCTATTGTTGCATCATCCCAATAATCTCCGATGCTTGCGAACTTTGGGTTTTCCTCCAACCGAATATTAACTTTCTTTATGCGCAACGGTTATTGAAACTTGTCGAAGGGTATCTCAGGTGCTTCGACATTCTGGCTTCCTTCCGACTCTGGTATGTAAGTGGCCCATGGGTCATCCTCATCATCGGGTTCTCCTCTCATGTTGTAACATTCCATCAACATTTTTGGTGTCGTAGTCCATTGTAATCCCATTGGTTTCTCCATCGGGACTGCTTCAAGCACCTTCTTTCGGATCACCTGTAGTGCATTATGGATGAAAGGGTTTTCATCTGAGAAGCTGAAGGTCCAGCTAAAGTTTATAGTTAGTTCCTTGGATGTAGTCATTCCATGTCCCAGTTCTGCTACAACGTACAAGTTTCATGTTATCTCATCTAGTGTGTGGACGAATGCATGGAACCACTCTTGTTGAGGTTTGATTCCCCATGCATTTTGACATTCCTCCAAGTGATCCCTTGGCTCACCTCATTTGCTATAATTATTTCCACAATATCCTTGATCTTCGCCGAATCTAGATTCCATTAGTTGTCAACGTAATGGCCAATTTGTTATTGTTAACTTATGTGTCTCCCACCAGCGTGATGGTGTATCCTTTAATGGTTCTTCCAAATCTATAAGTATCTATAGTTCTGCTACATTTTCTTCAGCCTCGGTGATAAATTCAGTCAGGTTAGGCAAACCTTTGTATATTGGCAGTTCGCGAACTTTTGTTGCCACCCATCACAAATATTGGGTAATTCGTGCACACCTTTTGAACGATACCTCATGTAGTCGGTTCTTCTATTTCTCGAGTGCTTCAAAATAATCTGACAATTCTGGGTTAATACTCTGCCATCCCAACTCTCCATCATCGGTAGGATTGACATAGTATTCTGAGATATTGAAAACATTGTCCCATCCTTCCGTGAATTCATCCCGCATTGGTTTGACATACCGTTGTCCTTCTGCTGGATCCAGGGGTTGGACTACCCTCATGCCATGATTCTCAAACGACATGGTCCTTTTCTTAAAGTTGATGACGACGCGGTTCTCCATTTCCCAGTCTATCCCAAACAAAACCGGATAGCGGCTTGTGATATCGACTATCTCTATCACATCAAAATACACATAAGTCTTCAGGCCCTCTATCTCAACTGGGATGTGACACAACTGACCGATAGGTGTGACCTTACTCTTGTTTTCTAATCAAATTTGTACAAGGGACAATTGCAACTATGGTTTCCCCATTACCTCCAATGTCTGCTTCTTCAAGATGTTGACATTTGATCCCAGGTCGAGAATAATATTGTTGACATCAAATGCGCCAATTTGTGCATTCATCCTCATCTCTTTCCCCGTCTTCCTCCTATGTAGTCGATTTACTATTCGAATTTTCCATCCATCCTCCTGTCGGTGTAGTAAGCTGGATATCTCTTCCAATGCATCCTGATCTTTTTCCAGCTCCAAGAAGCTCTCTAGGAAGGCTATTAAGGTGTTAATATTTTTATTTGAATTCGCCGTGTCGAATTCCAATGGCATGTCAAGGGTGGATTCTTTTTGGCTCGTAGGTGGTTGTCTCATCCGCCTCATTTTCTCATGTGCTTCCAATAAAGTCTCCCTTTGTGCTTACACATCAAATCATACTTGCTTTCTCACTATCGGTCGTACATTCGACTATGGCCTATCTTCTCTTGTCACAATTCCTCCCCTTGTCATTATTGCGACTTATTCTTTTTGACTTCTTATTTCTACCAAAAAAAATTTGTACATTTGGAGGTGTATTTTGACCCTGATTTGGATTTGGCTGAGGTTGGGGTGGGTTCTTGTTTTTCCATTTCACAATCAATTGCGGATAGTCCTCCATACTGTGGTCCGGTGCGCTACAATATGTGCACTGCGGAACTGGGATATGACAATATCTTTGATAATGCCTGACTTAACCACAATTGTAGCATACAACTGGCCCTCGACCTCGTCCAAAAGTTCCTCCCCAGCCAATGCTTCCAATATTATATTTTGATCATTAATTCAATATGATCTAGGATCTTATCTGAGAGAATAACAAGCACAGCATATTAATCACAAGAGACAAGCACAAGAGATAGTAAACACAGAGTTTCCTCGGGGAAAACAAAGAAGGTGAAAAAGCTCGCAACTTCCTCAGAGATAGAAAGAGCAATGATACAAAACCCAAGTACAAGAGATAGTCTCCTTAGAAGATTCTCCTCCTCTACTAGTGCGCATCACTCAATGAGAGAGATAGATGAGTACGTGAATGATCAAATAGAGTGAAACCCTCACTCTATTTATACACAAATCGACTTGCCTAATAACCTAACAAGGCCAACTTCTCTAGGAGAGTCTAATAACCCATGGTAACCCAACTCAGGGCTGACCCCACACTTGGTGGTCCAATAATCCATCTTGTATAAGCTACGACACTTGTAAATACAAATGACGACACTTCCGTATAGAGGAATAATAACCTCTCTGTAGGGATACAATATACATATATGAAATACATTCTGAAGTTACATATACATCAATACTCCCTCTTAACTAGGAAGATATTTCTCGAAACAGGTCTTATAGCACAAGTCTTCTTCTCTGGATCATCAGATCATCGTCATCGTCACTGCTGTTATCTCAATCAATATCCAATCTACTCATCATAGGAAGTTCTACAGAGCTAGCCCTTTTTCATGCTGGTTGTAGGCCTAGCTTCCATGTAGGTCTTCATCATCTCTGCGAGCACGCCATCAAGTAAGTACACCTCAGGACTGATTATACTACCTCTGCAAAGCATGGAAGATCAACAAGGACTAATTACACTTCCTCCGCAAAACCTGCAAGAGCATCTCAGGACTGATTATATGCTTCTGCAAAACCTGTGTACCATACTGTCACCTCATCGTCATCGTCAACGAAGCAAAACCCAAATGCACATCACACAACACTTACATACACCGACATGGGAGGACCTACCTAACAGCATCGAGAAAGGGGTCATCACTTACATCACAACCATGGGAGGACCTACCTACCACCATGTCGAAAAGGCACAACACTTACATCAATGACCATGGGAGGACATACCTGCTACCATGTCGGAATACCTCGACAATTACATCAACGACCATGGGAGGACACACCTGCCACCATGTCATAAAAGCCACGTCCAACCCTTACATCTCACCATGGGAGGACATAACCACCATGTGAGAATTTTCCAGCCCTTACATCTGCACCATGGGAGGACATACCTACCACCATGTGAGAATGGCCCTAGCCCTTACATCTGCACCATAGGAGGACATACCTACAACTATGTGAGAATGGCTCATGTGCATCTCTCTCTCCGGACTCATAACTTCCCCTTGGAAGGAATCTCGATCTGAAGTACACCAAGTCTCTCTTTGAAGTATTCAAACTTCACTCTAGCCAGCGGCTTGGTCAACACATCGCCTATCTGCTCATCCGTCGCAACATACATGAGCTTCACTGCTCCTCGCTGCACCATATCCCTGATATAGTGATATTTGATCTCTATGTGCTTCAACCTGCCATGGAACACCAGGTTCTCAGACAGCTTCACACAACTCTGGTTGTCACAAAACATACCAGTAGTATCCAATGGGAGACCAAATAACTCATACAGTAGCTTCCTAAGCCATACTACCTCACAAGTAGCTGAACAAGCTGCGACATACTCTGCTTCGGCTGTACTCAGTGCTATGCAGGACTGCTTCCTACTAAACCAAGAGATCACACCTGATCCCATACTGAAGCCGTACCCTAAAGTGTCTTCCTATCTGCAGCACTGCCTGCCCAATCTAAATCAACATAACCCAGCAGGTTAAACTTTTGATTCGCATCATACTTGAGCCCATAATCAACTGTACCCTTCAGGTACCTCAGAATATGCTTTACAGCAACCAGGTGAACACTTCTCGGATCCGTCAAGAACTGGCTGAATGTGTTCATAGCAAAGAAAATATCCGGTCTCATGTTCGTTAGGTACATCAAGGACCCAATCATTTGACGATACATCATGAATTAACCAGCTCAGATGAAGCATCACACAGAAGCTTCAGGTTCGATGCCATAGGTGTGGCCATGGCCTTGCAATCCATCATCACGAACCTCTTTAGGATCGCTACTGCATACTTCCCTTGTCCAAGGAAGATTCCATCTGCACTCTGCCACACCTCCATGCCTAGAAAGTAATGCATCATCCCCAATCCCTTCATCTCGAACTTGGTAGCAAGATTCCTCTTCGTGTCGGCAATCAATCTATCCTCACCTGTAACAAACATGTCATCCACATACAATAGTAGTATCATTGGATTGCCTTCCTCAACCTTGTAGTAAAGGTTGGAATCCGCTTTACTCTTGGTAAAGCCCAAACTAGATAGAAAGCTATCTATCCTACCATAGCAAGTTATAGGAGCTTGCTTCAAGCCATACAGGGATTTATTCAATCTACACACATAGGACTTCTTGTCATGTGTCTCAAAACCAAGTGGCTGCTCCACATACACTTCCTCTTCGATGACACCATTCAAGAAAGTTGTCTTGACATCCATCTATTGTATCTTCCACTTCATCACTATAGCTAGAGAAAGTATTGTTCTGATGGAAGTGTATATAGATACAGGCGCAAATGTCCCTTCATAATCTATCCCCTCTTTCTAGGAGAAGCCACGAGCTACAAACCTTGCCTTGTATTTCTCTATGATGCCTATCTGAAGCATGCTTGATCTTATAGATCCACTTGGAAGTCACCACAGACTTCCCTTTTGGTTTTGGGACTACATCCCAAACATCATTCTTCATGATTGACTAGTATTCCTCGATCATGGCATTCTTCCATTACTGCATCCCGAATCCTGGGAACTTCTTCAATAACTTCAATAGATAGTTTTCTTTGAATTTTGTTGTTGTAATAAATGTTGTAGTCCTTCTTTTGTAGGTGATTGTACATGATCTTTACTACAAGTCAAATTCAATTGCATGATTAGAAACTTCTCATAGTTTACAGAACAAAGTATTACACATAAAGGCATATGTCATACAGTCATGCAATTATCTTAGCTAATGCTTCAATACAACATTCATCCATATCCCGTAACTTTCAAGATGCCTTCCATCTCTACCAGAACATTATTAAGAGTTTGCACTACGCCCAACATGTCAGCAAAGAGGTTTCATTCTAGATAAGTAGCAATGGAATGTTGTACAGTTCCATACGCCACTTACCGATTGTATGCATATTAGTAGTAGACTGTTCATTAATGCAATTATTCTAATATGCATAATACACAACCTAAGTCTAGGAACATAAGTAAATACATCATTGAACAATATTATTTAAACAATTAGATATACAAGAAATGACAATTCCAATACTTATCTTTGTTTGTTTGTTGGGTTGACTCCCTCTGAATCTTTGCTTCCTTGCTGGAGCTATTGGAGTCCGACTCCGAAGTAGCTTCTTTTACTCCTTTCTATTGTGGATTGTAAGGAGTGGTCAACTCCCTCTCAGTACTTGAATCATTGCATAACTTCTTATCAATTTGATTTTCTATCAACGCTTTGAATTCTTTGACCTTATCAAACACTTCATCTTTGACTAGATTTCAGGAAGACCTTCTACTACATCCCTTGCAATTGGTAGTGCTCATGTGCAAGTCTTCTGTGCCAAAGTTCACTTGGCTTCATGGATTCATTTCCCATGGCTTGTTCAGTTAATCCCTTCAATTTATACAATCCTCCCTCTTTCTCTCCAATCACTACTGCATCATCAATGGTCTTACCTTTTGGCCACACGAACTTGGCCATCTATAAATGCAACCCTTATTCCTTTTGCATCCAAAGCAGATATGGAGAGAAGATTATTCTTGAGACCTCGAACATATAGTACATCTTTCATCTTCAAAGGTTTTCCAAAGCCTAGCTTATAGGAGGCTTCACCAATTCCTTTTATTGGATACCGATAGTCATCCCCAAGTTTCACCTTATGGGGTGATTCATGTTCAGATAGTTTCACAAAGGATCCCTTGAATCCTGTCATATGTTTGGAAGCCCCACTATCTATAAGCCAATCATTGCTTCCATGAGCAATAGTACTATTGAGGGCAAAAATCAAGACATACTCTTCATTACTTGAAGAATCTTCACTTTCATCCCTAGCCCTCTTCCTGGGAGGTTCATCATCCTCTGCAGTGTGAGCATGATGTCTTCTTTTGATGTTATTCTTCTTGTGGGAAACATCTTTATTGTTTCTGGGACAATCCCTGGAATAGTGTCCCTTTTCATCACATGTAAAGCATCGGTCATTGGATGAGTTTCTTTGAGATCTAACGTTACCCCTTTGATTCTGCTGGTGATGTTTTTCTTTCTTACTATGGTGATGTCCCTTTTTATTAGCATACTTCTTGGAGTGTGCTGTGAGAGCTTGGTCTTCATTCCCCATCTTCTCTTCTTGAGCTATAATTCGAGCTTCTTCTTGTGAGCATTATTCCCATAGCCTACTGAATGTGTTAAGTTTATTTCTAGAACAAATTCCTTGGATGAAGGAATCCCTTGACCTAGGAAGGCCATTAAGAGTGGTCATTACCACTTCTCCATTCTCTATATATTCTCCCATAGCTTCAAGTTGTTCTTTTATCCGGGAGACATTTGAAAAATAAGACTGCATGGTCTCTGCATTATGGATCTTGACATTCTTTAGTTGATTCCTCAAGGTCATCTTCCGATTTATGTTCTTCCCTTCAAATAGCTTGGTCAAGGAAAACATCTCCTTAGGTGTCTTCATAGATGAAACATGTGGTATGAGATGGCCTTTGATAGAATCAACAAAGATTCTCTTAGCGTTGGCCAAATTCCTTTTGTGTAAGGCCTTAGCCTCATCTCCCTCTAGAACTGGAACCTCTTCACTTATGTAGGTGTCCAATTCATTTTCTTCCACGATTTACCCAATCCTATACTTCCATGCTCAAAAGTTATCATCCCCTTCAAGCTTATCCTCAAGCTTGGTGCGGTGAGACATCTTAATGAGAAACTCAAATGGAAATAAAAGATTTAGGTCTTACCACTTGATTTGCTGAAAACTAGATCTCGAGCTAGATTAGGGTTTGTTAGAGAAACCCTAAAATTTCAAACTTCTTAAAGGATAGAAAGATGCGCCTTCCTGAGATGGTCAAGCTAGTATACTATGATTTTGAAAAATGCAAACTTTAACCCCTCAAAATTGACTTTGAAACTTCGGTATTCACTAGAGAGGATCCCGAGCTAGGGTTTGATAAAGACCACTCTTCGCCCCAATGAAAAAGTTTGATCCAAGGCTTATAAGTTCAATTTTTTCTGAGGAGCATCCAACCATGGACTCAGATTCAAAAAATTTCAACTCTTGTAGAAACCCTAATTTTCCACTTTTTCAATCAAAATCCTGAAATAGGGTTTGATCAAGCCGGACCTTCTTCCCAACCAAAAAGTTCGATCTTGGTCTCTAAATTTTGATTTTCTTGAGGGGCATTCAGTCGTGGTCTCGAATTCCAAAAATTCCAACTTTTTTCGAAACCCTAATTTCATGCAGAAGTGAGAGGCCAAAAACTGAAAGTGCTCATAATTGAATTCTATTTCAACAGAAAGATGCACCCTTGCTAGGAGAGTCAATCTAGCCTCCTTCCTTTGAATATCTGTGGAGAGAAACCCAAAAATCAAGAAGCCCTAGCTTCCACAGCTACATAGTGTTTTCTTCTCAGGTTAGGTCTGATACCACGATAGATTTTGATCATTAATTCAATATGATCTAGTATTTCAACTGAGAGAATAACAAGGACAACATATCAATCACAAGAGACAAGCATAAGAGACAATAGACACATAGTTTCCTCAAGGAAACTAAGAAGGTGAAAAACCCCGCAACTTCCTCAGAGATAGAAAGAGCAATGATACAACACCCAAGTACACGAGATAGTCTCCTTAGCAACTTCTCCTCCTCCACTAGTGTGCATCACTCAATGAGAGATATAGATGAGTAAGTGAATGATCAAATAGAGTGACACCCTCACTCTATTTATACACAAATCGACTTTCCTAATAACCTAACAAGGCCAACTTCTCTAGGAGAGTCTAATAACCCATGGTAACCCAACTCAGGGTCGACCCCACATTTGGTCATCTAATAACCCATCTTATATAAGTTACGACACTTGCAACACTTGTAAATACAAATGACGACACTTCCGTAAAGACGAATAATAACCTCTCTGTAGGGATACATTATACGTATATGAAATACATTCCGAAGTTACATATACATCAACATCTCGACCTCCACGGAATCTTCCTCTGAATCCTCCTCACGCTTGGTCATATGGTTGCTGGGTATCTTGCGCAGTATGATACTATAGTTGGTCGTACTGCGGAAGGGGTTGACTGTACATGGATATGGCTGGGTATAATTCAATTGCGGTTGGTTATACCATTGATTGTAGTGCGGGTGCTACTGGCTGTACTGCGGTTGCTGTTGCATCGAGGGTTTCTCCTCCCCTTTCATAAAATATGTGTCTATTGTCATTTCCTGGAGAAACTCGTACGCCCTACAATCCTTTTGTTCATGCCCAAGCAATCGATAGAAATTGCAGTAAATATTTTCTGGTTTTGACACCATCTTCTGTAAATATACGTAGTTTTCCACCCAATGCCCCCTCATATGGCAGATTCTAGGCCATGACATCCCTCTTTGGATAAGTGGATTCGGTGCGTCAAACTGTAAATTTCATGGAAGTGTGGGAACTGGGCCTTATGGTGTCCTTCGGACTTGCATCAGGTGCACCATATTTCCTCTCGCACTTATTTTCCCTTTTTAATATCTTGGAGCTGGATTGTTAGATTTTCCACCTACGCTTGAATACGATTCATGCCTAATCCTGCTTCTCCAACTGGTGAAGCCTCCAACTTCATTGCAATCTTTAGTGCTTCTACTTGGGATGTGTCTTTCTGTTGCATCATCAGCCCACGAATGTCATGGGGGGTTCACTAGCGAGGCAATATCATATCACGTCCATTCATATTCGGGGTTTGAATACTCTTCACAACCTCAAAAATATATTGTGCCATATTAAGGGGTCAAGTGGGGTTTTTAATTTGACACAGTAATATAAATATTGGGGGTTATTTTATTTGGGTGGGATAAGGAATAACCTCCAAATAGTGGGATGGATTCATACCTCCAAATAGTAGGCTCAATTCACACCCACCTAAAACTTAAGAACCCTCCATTTTTATTTGATATTGCTTATGATCCTAAGTTTTGCATAAATCTAATAATAGTGTACCAATGATAATATCGATGGAAGTCTCTTTATATTATTGGCCTTGATTAATCCTCATTTAATAGCTTATTTAGGCTTTGTTTGAATTGATGTTATATTGTTTTCATCTTTAAGTTAAGAGATGTAGCTAATTGGAATTTTCGAAGTTGAACAATTGTATTGTATTTTTTGTAGCGATTCGAGTAAAATATCTAACTCTTCAATTTTTAGGTTCGGATGTAGTTGGGTATTGAGATTCAATCAAAACTTGCTCCATGACAACCAATAAAAGTGAGATCAATATTTCTTGGCACACTAGAACCAAGAAAAGTTAGATGAATATTTCTTGACTAATTATTTCTTTCAACTTTTTGTATTCTTCTTTAACATTTTCACATTGCCGGTTAGGAATAGCTGTTAGATTGGGTTATATTTGTCACATTCATAATTTTAATTTCAATTCTTATATGCAAGGCATCCATCTTAATATTGTATTGGAACTTACATGAACATAGGTGAAAATATAAATCCTTATTTACATACCCTATGTGTTAGCGTTACCATGAAAATTTCACCAACTTTGTATCTTTATAATTATTGCATGTTTGAAACCTAACAATGGATATTTTTCCCACTCCTGTAAAGATTTAAAAAAACTAGATATAACCCAAGAAAGGGTAACTAAATGTTGTTAATTCCCTTGATTGAAAGAATAAATGTAAAGGAAGTGGAGGAAATTCATATCTTGCACCTTGTGAATGACCTAAATCTAAGCTATGCATATAATCAGATGGTGTTACTGGAAAGTAAGAGAAATTTTTCTATGTTCATTTGGGTTCAAACATCAATGATTTTTGGTTTGATAGGAAGGTAGGGGATTCCATCCACAAAAGGGTTTCAGTTTTTCATTTTTATGGAGTTTAATTTATTAAGATTATAGAAAACATGAGCTCTCTATGGATAGACTTATATTTACATGATATCAAATTGGTAGATTGGTAGGCTATGGTGCGAAACATTTTCAATTCTCATCTTTTCTAAGCATTGCACTAACTATTGGACTATCAGACTTTTACATTCTTTGCTATGTTGATATTTTGATTGGGTTTCCTTTTACACATTTTTCCTTCCCAATACTATTTCGTTGCATCTTACACTATCACATTCTACAAATTGATTCGTCACCCCTGCATTCCTAGTGGGATCATTATTAGCATTAAACTTTTATTTTATTTAACATCATATTTGATTATACTAATATGTGTTAGGGCTCGTGTTTGTTACAACTTTACAATATGATATAAACGGGGTATTAAAAATAGGTTGATAAAAATGGATACATGCAATATTTGTTGAAACTAGGGGTTTTGTTAATTGGAAAGGAATATTGGGAGGGGGGTTAAACAATAAAATTTTAGGAGGAGTTTTCCAATACTTAGTGAAATTAGGTATATTCTTTAAAATCGTGCGAACGATCATGCTATGTAACAATTTTACTAAGTGAACCCCCCGTGACGAATGTGTAGGACTAAACCTGCGATAAACCATTCTTTTTGTTGTACATTGCTCATCCCAAAGCTGACTTTCGCCATTAAAATTTTATATCTCTCATCGAAATCCCACATCGATTAATTTGGAAACTGCTTAATCTCCTTTAGTTTCATGATGTATTGTGACTCAAATTTCGGCTTTTTGAATTCATCAATTAATCATTCCTTAATCTGCGGGAATGTCTTCTCCAGACTACCTATAGGCACTTTTATGAATTTCATCAACTTGTCTAGCAAACGACTCGTAAATGTTGTTGCTAGCTGTCCATTTTTTATATCTTCGTCCTCGACTTGCTTAACTGTCCACACCGCTTCACATACAAGTTAATACTATTCAGGATCCTCGGTCCCATTACCCTACAAAATTGGCATTTTTACCTCGTCAGCTGCCATTCTTGATCTCCTACTATTATTTACGAATCCAGTACTTTTACCAATGTTCTGACACTTCAGGAAGCACTATGATGAACTTATTTTTCATCCTCCAAAATTTTGTGTAGTGTCTGGGGTTGTGGGTATGTTGTAACTTTGGGTCTGTCCTTCATCTTTAGGGTTAGTGTAACATCCCTCCTTTAAACCCTAAATATTTTGTAAATATAATTGTTTATTGTAATAGTTTTCTGGTGAGGAGCTCAAGGCCAAGGCCCCACCAGTAAACGTTGTAGGTAATGGTATTTATTTCTTAAAATTGTAAACCTAGGTCACTGAAAGTCATGATGCAACTACACGATGGGAAAATGAAATGCACTAAGGGAGAGATGTCGAAGATGACCTTTGTCACCTTGGTTCCCATAGGTACTTGGAGTAAAAGTGAACTAGTGACGATCACTTGTTAAAAACACAAATCCTAAGAATGCCCACCTAAGAAAAGTCAAACATAAACTAAACGACTAGATGGATATTATATATATATATATATATATATATATAAAGTCATGGATATTATATATATTTATATCTATATATAAATAGTTGTGGATATTATATATATGTGTGTGTGTGTCTTATATATGTATGAAAAAGTATATAAAGTATTATGCAAATATATGCTGGTATAGGTATAAAAATACCACGATCATATTTGTATAATGTATAATTATAATCCTATTTCCGAAGTATGAGGTATTTAAACATTAAGGGAGAAGTGAAATATTTATGGTATGAACATATATATATATATATATATATATATATATATATATATATATATATATATATATATATATACCGACATACACCCAAGAGGTATTAGTTATTATGAATATTATTTCTATATATAATAGAAGTTTATACTCATTATAAAAAAGAAAAATATTTAATACTATAGTGCAAGCGAGGATTTACCTTGAGAGGCATAAGTTGCAAAATACATATATGGAAATATGTAGCACATATGTACAAGTTATATTATCTAGGCACACTCTTTATTACTAAGATTACGGTGCTTAGGTGCTCTTTAAAATATCAGGTAGTTGAATTGGAGAGGCGTGATTGAGAAATCAAGGGAGTTTGTCTCCTTGACATATTAACAATGCCATTTGTCTCTTTCTAACCACCAGGTGTCATCTCAACGAGGCAGGGAGTCTCCTTCATAAGGAAGAGCTAGATCGTGTTTTAGGGGGGGGCACGAAAATATATGGAACACGTTGTTTGTTTGTTTCAGGGGGAAAGGAAGTTCTTTTTTTGGTTCCGTCGTTTTGTGTATCTTTCCATTTTTCTTTTTCTGGTATATCGCTATTGTATGCGGTCTCCCTGACAGAGAGTCGAGCCCTTCTTTTCTATTTATGATTTTGTTTCTGCTGTATGTTATGGATGCTGGGTAATGCGTGGTAGTTGGGGTAGAAAGGAGTTTTTTCTGGAGGTAGATGACCTCCATAAATCTCTACAACGGAAGAAAGACGAGTGATCTCTCAATGGAGAGAATCTAACCTACGGGATTATATTGTCTGCATTTTTTTTATTTCCCCTCTGGATCAGTTACATACGCTACCGTTGAATGATGCAAGCACTAAATGTTTTTCTATATAGTTAGGTTTTGATATATATATATATATGTGTGTGTCGATATCCCTACTAATTACATTTCATATTCTGATAATCTGCGTGATTTCTGTTGTTTATTGATGATTTCACCAAAATGTGAGTGAAGGGAGAGCAGAGAAATGTTGATCCCCATATTATAATCCCTACGCTATTACTTGTGATTTCTTCCATTTATAAGTTTCTCTTTGTTGAATTCGTAATCCTTGTGTGGAAATGCGTGGACAAGTGTTCCAGCTTGATGCTTTTAAGTTTTTATGTTGTTTAGTTTACATAGGTTTGAGATGTCTCTACCAGCATGACTAGAAAGAACTCCTGCCATTAGTTATTGTTTAGATCATAAGCATATCTTAGTAGATCGTTTTTGTCCTTGCTCATCCAGTGTTGTACAATGCTTGGATTCCCATTTTTATTTCTATATTTATGCCAGCATTTGCTCCCGGGTACCTTCTATAAATTTTAGATCTACAAATGAGTGTTCGGGAGGGATTAGGGAAAGGAATTTCATCATTGTGTATTTTGCTTGTTCTAAATAACCCCTGCGTATTTTTATCTTGGAGGCTTGTAGGTTGAGAGATAACTCAGCATACAATCATTGAAACCCTTGTTGGCAAACGATCTCTATTTGTATTTGTATAATCCTTACTCATCACACGAATCCGCCACACGATCTGGTAGGACTTTGGTAATATTATGTATCCATGTTAGTTAAACTTTGTTTTCCAGAACGTGTTGTTGTTAGTTAAACTCTATTTTTCCTGACCGTGTTGTTTGTTAAATTCTATTTTCCAAACGTGTTGCTGTTAGTTAAACTCTATTTTTCCTGAACGTGTTACTGTTAGTTAAACTCTATTTTTCCTGAACGTGTTGCTGTTAGTTAAACTCTGCTTTCCTCAACGTGTTGCTTTTAGTAATTAGCTTTAACCCTATCTCAACATGGATAATTTTACCTTTTGTTTAAGAGAACTTTGTTTTTTACACAAACCCTTCGTGGTTTGAAAGATGTTTTAGCAGAATGGATCCCGGTTAAAGGAGTTGGGTTGTTTTATGCATATATTTGTATATATATATATATATATATAGGAAATCTAGGTCATATATGGACCATGTCATAGCGCAGGTAGGACGCTGCCATATTTGGCGCGGTGTATAATTTTACTTTTGTGAAATTTAGATACTATATATATATATATACTTGTTGTATATAATCAATTAGGGGATTGAGTGGATATAATATATGGTAGTATTTTAATTATAAGTTAAAAGGGATGTTACCCCTTTGTAAATTAATTGGTAAGAGTATAATTCATATACTATTGAAAGTAAACTTATAAAGTAAGGATATTAATACATAGCCTCTTGCCTTGAAAAGAAAAAATCGTATAAAGGATAAAAAGGATGTTAGTGAAAGGGTCTTAGAAGAATACATAGCATGCCTTCGATAGATTTGCATTTTCTTTATACTGGTACATATATTTGTATATTGAAAATTATTAATGAAAGTTATTAATTATGATAAGGAGTTAGAAGAAGTCGAACTATGGTAAGGATTCTTGAAATCTCTCCATAATAGTTGAAATAAATCTAATACTTTATAGTTAAAATCCAAGCATGAACTCAAAAGAATGTTAATCATATTACACTTGAGAAGTATAAAAAGGACATAGTCTTGACCAATCCCGATTAGTTACTCGTGAAATATTTCCTTGGTGTTTTACGATACATGAGTTATATACTTTTGATTGAAGTAAGAATGTAAAAATAATCTCTAGAAGAGAGGGTTGAGAAAGAGGAGAATAGATATTGCAACAACTAAGTTGCAGGTTGTAACTGTTTACTTTTGATAAATAATACTAGGTGTGACCTTCCCTTTGAGGACGTAGCCCGAGTTCGGCTGAACCATATAAATGTTGTCTCATTGTTATGAGTGATGATGAATTTCTTAGTTGTTGATAATAATGCATAAGCATATATCGATCATATGTGTGCTCATGAGTACCTTGTTGTTATTTCAATGTATAAGTGTATACCTTGTCAAATGGTTCTTAGGTAAAAGGTAAAATTTTTGATAGTTTCATGTTTCTCAAGTAATGGCCGTATAAGATGTTTTTAATATTGGGGTTAAAGTACATATAATTAATTAGTAGAAAATCTCCTGTAGATGTTTTACTCTAATATGAGTTATAATGTTTAAATAAATTGTTCAACTTATATAGTTAACGATTTTGGAAACAATTTATTTAAACCTAGTGTGTAGTTGCATTGTTCCCTCTTACCTATGATTGTCCAAAGTGTGATAAAAGAAGTGCATAGACAATTTTTGTTAAGAAGGAAAATTAACATTGTATAAGTATTGGAAACAAATGACTAAGACCCTAGCATAAGTAATCCAGGTTTATAAGGGTATCAATCGTCGAAGAGAAGAAATTTTATGATTATGCTTGTGTACATTCTATTAAACTAATCGTAAATTATATTTAAAAGGTTGGAGGACTATTGAAATTGTTTCTGGAGATATTTAATGTTATTAAAATTTTGAAAATTCATCAAAATATCTAACTCAGAAAATTGGGTTTGTGACAGGTAGCCCGGTCTCTTCCTTCATCGTAGTGAGGTCGCTTCGCCCTCTATGGTCCTATCTCATGGTCCTCCGTTCTGGTCTCCTCATGAGACTGTCTCTCAATCTCAATCCTCCTCTTCTTCTCTGGCCATCGGAACCTCACCCCACTTCGCAGGGTACCACAACCTTCCTCAGCTTCTCTTAAGAACTCTTCATCACTCATGTCCATATACCCCACATCATTCTACCATACTCACATTCACATGGTACCCTCAACCTCCGGACACCAGGATTTACTCGCCAGAGTTCATATTTAGTATACCCTTTTCGCAGATAAGCATCTTCATTGACAATTTTAGAGATAGTAGAAACCTTCCATGGAGTCCCTTGAAAATTTTCCTTTCTGCGTCATTGTATGACTTGATCATGTCGACAATGAATTCAGTGATATATCCTTCTAGAATACTATCCACCCAGATGTCGACAGCTCTAGATTCCTTGTTATCCACTCACTTCAATTGTGGGATCAATTTAGGTGCTCAATGTTCAGGTTCGCCACCTTGGAAATTCTTCTTTTGGAATGTCAATTGTGCCAACAACTCATGCAGCAATATTGGGATGTCACAGAAAAATATCTCGTGGATGTCGGAGTATATATATTTTTGCAACAACTCAGTCATTGACAATCCAGGTTGGTTATTCTCTTCTTCAACAAACTCTCATGCCTTCTTGTTGAACAAATCCTCGATCTCCGATTTTGTTGGATGCCACAGCATGTCCTCTCTTTTTCTCTTCGCACTAGGGTCCTAACAACATAACCATTTGTTGACATAGTTATGTTGACATAGGTTGACTTCGCACTGCTGTCAACAAATACCAACCAAACACCCTTAGGCATCGGCCCAGAAAGGTTTTACCCTTTCTAGCAACACTCGCAGAGTGAGTGAGGTCTCACCCAAGATGTCCGAGGGGTGTTGCAGGAACCAAGTTTTCGTAGTAGGGAGAAGACATGCATTAACCCTTACTCAATCGCTACAGAAACCATAGATATTGTCTTCGCATTCTGCTAACCAATCAAATGTATATTCAACATCCGCATTAACAATATGTAATCAACATTCACATCAACTCCCATTACATATTAATCGACAGAGAAACAAAACCTAAAACATATCGCAGCATTAAGATAACATTCATCATTCATAACATTACGATACAAGTCGAAACACATAATAGAGACATAATCAAACATCCTCATGCATTAACTCATCCCAAAATCTGTGATGCAACCTTTGCAGGAACAGCTCCAAGCGACTTATCGCAAATCCATACAAACAGAACAAAGATTGTCGAAGGCAGAGAAAAACATAGATGTGAGATATCTCCATCTACAATCAAGTCCCTTAGGATTACAATCATGGTTCTATTTCTAGCCAACTAAGGTTATTAGAAAACGGTCCAAATGACCCATTCTAATAGACTAAACCATAACTTGCACTTTCGTTGGTTTCCTTGTTCTTCATGAATGGTCTTTTCTTCTACGAATGCACTCTTTGTCGCTATCGGCTTCTGCACTTTATGTGCTCTAACCCCATGCCAACAATACACACAAGGATGCGCACACACACGCGCACACACACACACACCATTTTGTGGTATTCTCAATTTATTTATGTTGGGATGTATGTGATGATTTTTTCATTTCTTTTATGAATAAATGGTTGTCAATAAATAACTATGTGGTGAAAACATAATTTTTTTTTTCTTTGGTAGATTAGATGTATTGTCAATGTAAGAAGTGCCAATCTAGTACCTCATTAGGAATGTGATCTACAAATGCATTTTCACTCCTAAGGACATGTATGAACTTAACGATTTCAAACTAATGGACCAGTATCCACACTTTGAGGAATTTGTGAAAGTGGCATGGATGATTTACACAAAATACATATTTATTAGATTGTGCGATGAAGAGCTAAGAATCTAGATGGACGTGAAAATGTTGAATACAAAAATGGATGGATTCGACTAATAGTCCAATCATGACATCATACTCCATCATTGAGGAACTCAAAGGGCGCACCCACAAAGACATATACCTAATCGTCCCCCTCAAGAAAAAGGTACATGCTAGAAAATATCAACTTGATATAGTTATGGACATTTTCAATAGATAAAATTTATATATTCGGAAACGCGATTCAGATTCCTACATTTCATCATTTTTATTCAACGCAAGATTTATTTTGTAAGTGTCCCAAAATATCTATGTGAGTTGAGAGATGGATATTTTTTAAGTTTTCTATTGCATCTAATGTGTCAAAAGAGACCCTCATTAGCTTGCACTAGCAATGTCTCAATTTTCAATATTTGCATTATTTGCATTCACGATTCGTTCTTTCAATATCTTCTTTCTATGCATTGAAGAAATAAGTTTTTTGCATTCGATAAATCTGAATTCAAGATATATGTGTCATGTTTATCATGGAGATCCGATGCAAAGTAGATATACTATTGAATATGGATGTGGTATGATCCTTTT
Source organism: Larix kaempferi (assembly GCA_027924585.1). Taxonomy (NCBI): domain Eukaryota; kingdom Viridiplantae; phylum Streptophyta; class Pinopsida; order Pinales; family Pinaceae; genus Larix; species Larix kaempferi. The sequence continues at coordinate 12,565,366 of BSBM01000087.1, forward strand.
ATTATTAGCTAGTTAAGAGCCCATTCATATTCGATTGAGCGAATATTTCCACTGGCTATTCTGAATCATTGTAGGAAAAATTAGAAGGATATCATGGTGGGATTGGTTTAATTGCAAACATGATTTGGGTTTGATATTACATGACTATTTTCATGCTATTGGTAAGGGACCCTTGATTAAGAGATTAGGTAGTGTTTTTTTGTGTCTTTTATATACAGTTTCCTTTAGAGTTTAATAGGGTTAGGATTGTACTTTTTGTGTGGATATGGCTATTAGTTGACCTCATTCATCATGGGAATTTTATGAACAATATCATAGTGGCACTTGTTAAATTGTAGATAGAGGGTTTGTATGCACACTAGTAGTTGAAGATTAAGTTTGGATGTTTTCTACAGCTAGATTGCAAGGATTTGAATAGATGTAGAATAAATGTGGCATCATCATTAAATGAAAATTTTCATGGATTTGCATAGTTAACACTTAAGTTAGAGGATGAGTGGTTGGATTTTCCATTTCATATTTTTTTGGTTTGTAGAGCCGCAAATAAGGAATTTGTTGTTTTTTGGGGGGCAGATACAAAGTCTCAAATGGATGAAGCAACCAAGAACACAGTCATAGTCGTAGTTGTACTAAGTGAATAGATGTTGGAAACATCCTCGATCCATGGAGGACTTCATCCATGATTTGGGGACTTTTTCGTTCTACCCAAGACATCCCTAATTGATTTTGAGGACATTGTAGGCATATTTTGGGGAAATTCCAAGTAGATTTCATAGATGTCCCAGAAATATTTTGGATATGTTCTAGGCATGTATCTTCAATTTTGACAATGGAAATTAATGATTTAATAATATGATCATTTATCCAATCCATATTTCCTATTATTCTAAATCTAAATATTAATCTTTATAGGTTGGAACTCAAAATATGAGTTGTGTATGCTGAGTTTTTATTTGAGTCTATGGTGATTTAAATATTATCTTATTACCAATATCATTGTAAGCACCAAAGCCTCAATTTTAACAAACCAACAAATGCAACAACCCAAAGGTATAATCCTTCTTGGTATTGCTCTTGTTCTTCTCATTTTTAGAGTAATATTAGATTTTACATATTGTACATAGGATTTAATGATTTATTTCAGTCTATCTCTTCCACCATCCTTACCTAAATCAATGTGAAAACAATTGGACGATAAGGACTTGGATTGGGTACTAAACATTCGAATAAATTTCTATTCATTTTCCTTATTAATATAAAATATGAATCTAATCTCTTTACATAATGCAAGCATGTATATACCAAAGTGTTTTGTGGTAGCTTTCAACACAGCCTTAAAAATATGAACAACATGTTGAGAAGTTAATGTGTTTTAACATGATCATGATAAACAATAAATATAATGAAGAAAAGTTTTTATAGAGTCAAACATTCTTCTCGTAAACCCTTTGTGGACCTTATTGTAGATTCAAAATAGTTACACCTAATTTCCCTAAGGCTAAAGTGTTTTTTTCTCGTATTTAAGTGCTAATTATGGAATGTCACTCACATCTTTTCTTTTTTTCCCTATTTTTTTCATAATTAACATGTGCAATGGATATGCATAATACTATATAGTATAAACTATTGTTCTTAAAAGAAACAACAAATGTGTATGAATTTAACCATCTTGTGGATGCATGCATTAAAGAATTTATTAGGTAAAAAATGGGGCTCAAAACAATTTAATATTGTACAACAAAAATCACCAATTGGATTCAAGATGCTAAAATCAACCATGGGGGATGAATCTGTTGAGATATTGTAACTTCGAAGAATATTATATTTGTACTTTATTATTCCGGAGATGTTTCATTCCTTCGTGAAGATCTTATTGTATATCCGGAGATGTTTATTCCTCCGTTGGAATGTGGTAACTCGGGTTATTAGACTTCCCTAGTGGGGGTCGGCTCTGTATGTGTCATGTGGGTCAAAGGGTTATTAGACCACCCTAGAGGGGTCGGCCCAGTCAGTTGTAGGGGGGTATTTAACCCATTGGTTAAATACGAGCCTACGTGTACTTGTGTAAAAGATATGTCAGAGTAGTGTATAAATAGAGGAGGTGTGTTCCTCATTTTACACACACACTCACTTTTGAGAAAGGCGCACTTGTGGAGAAGAGGTCTGCTATTGTGGAGGAGGAGATCATGTCTCAGGGTTTCATCTTTGTATATTGCTGTTCATCTATATTGAGGAAGCTTTGCTGGGTTTTCTACCCCATGAGGGTTTCCCAGGATAAATCTGTGTCTCTTGTGTTTATGCTATGCTTGTTGTTTCTTCAGTGATCCTGTATATGCTATTATTGTGAAATGGAATGTAATGCTACTATTTTCTGTCTTAGCATATTAAATCTTAACATGGTATCAGAGCTAACCTGAAGGAAGGCTGTTAGGAACCTATGTCAACCCTTCTCTTTACTATGTTAGTATATTGTTGTTGGACGCATATGCTTTGTAAGTCATCCCGTAGTATTTGTTGATCCGTAGTTTATATTAGCCCATAGTATTGACCCATGGTATTGGACGCATATGCTTTGTAAGTCGTCCCGTAGTATTATATGTCCCATGGTTTTGACTCATAGTATTGGGCATAGACTTAGTATATAAGTGTGTGTTGAGGTCATTGAAGGCACCGTGAAGTTAATTGTATTGAGCTTGCTCAAAGGAGGTTGCCCCCTCGAAGTGGCCCGTGATCAATATAAAAGCGATTCTGTTCTATTATTTCTGATATCTCGTGTATTTGCATTAATTAATTATTGCAGGTACATCACATCTGGTATCAGAGCACTTTCCTTGGCACAAGTGGAATTTTTTTTTTCTTTTTTTCTTTTTTTGGGCGGCGACTTTCAAATCAATTTCTGAAACTTTCTGCACAAAATCAGAAGAAACTGATTGCATATCTGAATTCCTCTTTCAAAAATACGCAGTTTCAAAAAAAAAATCATCTCATTTGGAGTTCTAAAAGTGGAGATATCGCGGATTTAAAATCAGCAATTTTTCAGAATTTCGGTGACGGCCGCGAAAATTGCGGCGAGAAAATCTTTTGATCGAGTGCCCAGATTTTTATTCCGCTTTCACGAGTAGCAGCAGAGTGGTTGTTCCAGTTCCGGAAACATGCTATAATAGCGATTCTGAGCAATATAGATCCAGTTTTTGAACATTGGGTGGAATTTCTGCCCAAATTTTTTCTGTTGCACGTTCGGATCTGGGAATACTCCCTATCCGCTTAACTGTGGGAAGTACTTGGGCATAAGCCCTAAAACTCATTGTGAGGAGTACCACAGGAACCCCGAAGTAGCTGGCCATTGAGAGGACCTGCCAAGCGAAAAGGGCAACGACCCCTACCTGATTGACTAGTTTCCACCCGTGAGGTAAACCAAGAGCTGTCGTTTGTGGCAAAGCGGTTATCAGTTTTACCTGAGCCGTGGAGTGAGGGGTACTGCCCCAATACGCAAGCCGTCAGACAGCATTGGTGGCCGAGTGAAACCCTTGAACTGTTAGGAAGCCGCACATACCTGGGGTCCATATCTACTTTCAGCTGAACTATTGTCGATCACTACTGCGCCATTTCAGCTCCATTTTGCAAGCCGTTCCCGATCCAGCCATTTTCAATACATTCGGCATTGTTCCAGCTTCCTTCCGAGTCGTAGCTGCTCCAGTCTGGAAAAAAAAAAAAAAAAAAAAAAAAAAAAAAAAAAAAAAAAAAAAAAAAAAAAAAAAAAAACCAACCAGATTCCTTTGCATATTTCATTCCTGAGGACCCTATCCCCAATTCCCCTTCCCAAACCCAGATTCCTTTGCATATTTCATTCCTGAGGACCCTATCCCCAATTCCCCTTCCCAAACCCAGATTCCTTTGCATATTTCATTCCTGAGGACCCTATCCCCAATTCCCCTTCCCAAAGCCCGAAATCCCACATTTGTCTATTTTTAGGGTTTGCCATAACTTCCTCAGATTTCACCCAATCACCTTCAAATTTTACCACAGAGTTCCTTTCTGAATTCTGTTTCTTTGTCCCTCTCTGCCAAATTTTCTCATTCTATTACTCCGCTTCTGAAATCCCCCTTTTTGATTTCTTGTCCTTTCGACAGTATCCAACATCTAGTCAAACCCCAATTACCCATCAGATTGTTTCCCCAATCCAAATTTCCCTTTACTGACTCAACTTTTGTTTATGTTTTTCTACCCATTCCACAAAAAAAAAAAACCCTGGTTATGGTTGTCACCCGTGCAGGAGCACACACCATGGAGGAAGCACTTGCAGCCATCCAAACCAAACTCCAAGATCTAGATGAAAAATTTCTCAGCCTCCATCTTCAGCATTCAGCCATGAACAATACCAGACAGCCAGAATCTTTTGCAGCCACCGGGTTCTCTGCTTCTAGCAATTTTCATGGGCCGAAGCTTGATTTTCCTCGCTTCAATGGTACTGATCCGACTGGATGGATATACCGAGCAGAACAATATTTCAGTCTGCATAATACTTTTGATGTTCAGAAAGTTCCACTTGCATCCTTTCATTTGGAACAGGAAGCCCTTCAATGGTACCGTTGGTACATCAAAGCTCATCCCGAGCCAAACTGGACAGATTTTTGCCAACTCATTTTGCCACGATTTGGTCCTAGTGCTTTTGATGACTTCACAGGAGCACTCACTAAACTTCACCAAACTGGCACAGTGAGAGAGTATCAGATGGAATTTGAGAAACTAGCCAATCACACAGAAGGATTGTCTGATGAATTCTACAGGAGTTGTTTCATCAGTGGTCTCAAGGATGAAATCCGCTCAGAGGTCAAAATGTTTTGTCCCAACACAATGATGGAAGTTCTAGGGTTGGCTAAGTTGGCTGAGGACAAGATCGCAGCTCAACAACGCTCCAAGCCCACCCTTGTTCCCTTCAGAAATATGGGTTCCCAACGACCTCCCATCACGCCTGCTCCTCAACCAACTCCTATCAAGCATTTGTCTGAAATAGAAATGCAGGCACGCCGAGAAAAAGGGCTTTGCTATAATTGTGATGAGAAATTCACTCGGGGACATCGATGTGTTCAACAAAAGCTCTATCTCTTGGACGTGGATTCTTCGCCTGCCTTAGAACTTGGTGAAGAAGCTACAGATACAGTAGATGATCCGGTCGACATGCAACACCCGCCTGTTGACACCCCATCTCCGGACGACCCACCCGAGATCTCTCTCCATGCTGTAACCGGCGTCACCACCCCACAAACAATGTGGGTCAGGGGATACTTCAAGAAGCTCCCTCTTACCATACTCATTGATTCTGGTAGCACTCATAACTTCATTGAACCTCGGATTGCCAAACAGGCTGATTGTTTTGTCCATCCTTGCTCCAACTTTGAAGTCATGGTTGCCAATGGGGGCACCTTACCTTGCAAGGGGAAGTGTCACAATGTGCGTATCTCTATGGAAGATTATAACCTACGCTCTGACACGTTTTCCTTGTCCTTAGGCGGATGTGATGTGGTTTTGGGCGTTCAATGGTTACGCACACTTGGCCCCATCTTATGGGATTTTGCTGAACTTTGGATGCAGTTTAAAGTCAATGGGGCACAACACAAATTTATGGGCTTACAACCAGGGTCTCTCTGCATCATCAGTTCACATCGCCTGGAAAAAATCCTTAAGAAGAATTCACATGGTGTCATCGCTCAGCTCAATTCCATTCAGATGCACCCATCACCAGTATCCATTACTTCCTTGGATAGATATGCAGGTATCTTTGCTGAACCAATGCGCTTGCTGCCTTCAAGAGACCTTTCCGATAAGAATGTAGCCACTTCTACCTCTCAGCAGGAAATGATGGCTATTTTGCATGCAGTACAGAAGTGGCAGCCATCCCTATTAGGGAATTATTTCTGCATCAAGACTGATCTCCCGAGTCTGGAAAATTTTCTGGAACAATGGGTCTCCTCCCCAACACTCCTACAATGGGTTACCCAACTCATGGGTTATCCCTATGTGATCACTTACAAGAAGGGTAAGGACAATATGGTGAAAGATGCTCCTTCTCGCACAATTGATGACCCAGTTTCTCTTACAACTCTGCTTGTTCCAAATTGGTTGCAATATGTTCAACAGGGCTATCTCTTCTATGAACTCCATGCTTCTCCATCAACAGGGCACTCTGGGTTCTGCAAAATGTATGACCGGGAACAAGGTAACTTCTTTTGGCCGGGACTAAAAATGACAATTCAACAGATGGTGGCTGACGATGATACTTTCCAAGTCAACAAGGGGGAAACAACATTCCTTTCGGGATTGCTAAAACCCTTGCCCATCCCTACACAGCTTTGGCCAACTATTTCTATGGATTTCCTATCAGCGCTCTGGTGGTACAATACCACATCTCAAAGGACACCATATGAAGCAGTATATGGAAAAACACCACCAGTTCTTCTTCCATACAGCCTTAGCAGCTCCCCAGTTCAGAAAATTGACTCAGTTCTTCGACACCGCGATCAGATTCTTCTCATTTTGCAGGACAATCTTCACATGGCCAGAATTCGCCTGAAACAACAAGCCGATCAGCACCGTTCTGAGCGCCTTTTCCACGCAGCTGACAGAGTTCTTCTTCATCTACAACCTTCCAAGCAACCCTCCTTGACACTCCAAAGGCGTCAGTGGCCCGACATGCAAACCGAGGATGCTACCGGGGAACCACTCCTTCAGATTCTGCAGCAATTTCTCCAACCAAAGCTTTGAGGACAAAGCTTTTTCTAAGGGGGAGGGGATGTTAGGAACCTATGTCAACCCTTCTCTTTACTATGTTAGTATATTGTTGTTGGACGCATATGCTTTGTAAGTCGTCCCGTAGTATTTGTTGATCCGTAGTTTATATTAGCCCATAGTATTGACCCATGGTATTGGACGCATATGCTTTGTAAGTCGTCCCGTAGTATTATATGTCCCATGGTTTTGACTCATAGTATTGGGCATAGACTTAGTATATAAGTGTGTGTTGAGGTCATTGAAGGCACCGTGAAGTTAATTGTATTGAGCTTGCTCAAAGGAGGTTGCCCCCTCGAAGTGGCCCGTGATCAATATAAAAGCGATTCTGTTCTATTATTTCTGATATCTCGTGTATTTGCATTAATTAATTATTGCAGGTACATCACAAAGGCAAGGTATGGCACTTACAACACTTGCTTTACTTACGACAATTTGAAGGTTAGGGTTTTACATAGAAAAAACCAGTCATCGTGGAACTTTCGTTATAAATCCATTTATGAGAAGTTTCAGGGTCTGCAAAGCTTACAGGTCAAATATAACATCCCCAGGTACCTTGTGTCCAAAGGGCACCCTCAGATTCATTGTACTTTATGAGTTATGATCAGTACAAGTTAGGGTTTCTGCCTCTTCCAGATCTCAGTCAAAATCAGGTAACCTTGGAAAAAAGGTCATAACTTGGGCTAGGAAGCTCCAAATAAAATTTCGTAAAAAGTGACAGGTAGTACACAGACTGTACTATCTCAGAAAACATTTTCAGAGGCCGAAGGTGAACCAGTGACACGTGGCACGCCGTACAAGTTCACTCTCCTATTTTATCCCATAAACAGGTCACGTTGCGACACTTGGCATAACTCTCTCTCAGAGAGTCCAATTGAGGTCAGACCTGTCAGGATAGAAAGATGATAGGGCAAGATATCTCAGAAAAAATTTTCAGAGGCCGAAGTTCAAATAGTGACACATGGCATGCCGTACAAGTTCGCTATTCTGTTTTATCCCATAAACAGGTCACGTTGCGACACTTGGCATAACTCTCTCTTAGAAAATCCAATTGAGGTCAGACCTATCAGGATGGAAAGATGACAGGTCAGGCTACTGCAGAAAAAGTTTTCAGACCCTGTGGAGCAAAAATTTCAGAGTTATAGCAGAAACAATCAGGTGCATATTTCTGTCAAAACAAAATTATTTTTGGAGCACCTTTATTCATGGCTTCCGGAATTTAGGGTTTCGGAGAAAGTTAGAATTTTTGGAATCAGAGTCCACGGCTGAATGCTACTCAGGAAAATCAAAATTTAGAGACCAAGATCGAATTTTTTGGTTGGGTAGAAGACCGGGCTTGATCAAACCCTAGTTCGGGATTTTGATCAGAAAGATGGAAAATTAGGGCTTCAGCAAAAGTTGGAATTTTTTAAGTCTGTAACCACGGCTGGAAGCTCCTCAGAAAAATAAGATTTTAGAGCCTTGGATTGAACCTTTTGATTGGACAAAAGGGTGGGCTTTATCAAACCCTAGTTCGGGTTCCTATCCAGAAGATCCAGAAGTTTCGAAGGAAATTTTGAGGGGTCAAATTTTGGAGATTTCAAAAGTGAAGTATGCTAGTTTGATCAGCTCAGCAAGACACATCCTTCCATCCATTCAGAAGCATGAAAGTCAAAGATTGAATTTTTAGGGTTTCTCTAGCAAGCCCTAATCAAGCTCCAAATCAAGTTTTAGGGGGAGTTGAGGCTAAGGCCTTACATAAGAAGACTACAAGAAGTCTCGACAGGTATGACTTAAGGAGGTTCAGGTATGTCTTGAAATATGATTCTTGATTAAGTTCATAATGTGTTTGTCTTCATATTATTTATTAGTACAATCTTGATTATTGTTAGAATTGTCTTATCACCCTAGTAACAGTATGAATGCATGTGAATGATCGAAGACATTCATTGACTAGGGCTATATGATTGTACTGATGCATTATGGTGTTGTGTGAGGTTGACGTTGTCTGCTAACAAGATACAGGTACATCACAAAAGACAAATCAAGTTCCATGACCATGACAACATGAAGACAAAGACTCATCCATAATATTTGTTCTACTTACGAGGTATGTATGACTTTGTTATATTATGCTTAACCTATGAGACATGCAGGTTCTAGTTCAGGATCTCTAAATCATTGAAGAGATTGTTTAGGTATGTTGTACATAACTAATCCAGATATGTTTTCTTATGTCAAGTTAGAATCTTACCTTGTGTTAGGATCCCTTATATAAGTATACTTGGTATGATTGGTTATGCTTATTCATAAAGTTAGTAATCAAGGGTTTATGCATATTATGTCTCTTGTCTTGATGATTTAATTAACCAGAAGAGTACTATGATCAAACAAGAATATGCATGAGTAAAAGAAGACTTCCTTGAAACCCTGAATACTAATGATCATGACTATACATATTCAAGATTATTTAGAATTAGAATGTTTGGAGAATATACTAATGAACGTATGTTTGTGTATGAGATCATGAGGATGACACTAGTGCACACTTGAGCATGCACAATGGTACAGAATGAATACAAGTTCAAAAGACATATAGAAGATCAAGCGGGAGGAAACCACACAAACATAAAAGATAAGTATTTGAGTTGTTATTTGAAATAGTAAATGATATTGCTTGTATGCATATTGTATTCCTAGAATATATCATGCTGAGTGTAAACATTCATAGAGCATTGAACAGTATACTACTAATATGCATATGATTGGTAAGTTGGACAAACATTCCGTTGTTGCTTGTCTAGAATGAAACCTCTTTGCTGACATGCTGAGAGCTGTGCACACTCTCGATAGTATGTTCTGGTAGAGATGGAAGGCATCTAGATAGCCACTGTATGCATACAGGATATGGGAAAGTGTTGTGCCAAAGTATTGGTCAAAATAGTTGCATAACTATGTAAATGATATCTGTATGCATAATAGGCTCTCATGTCAATATGATATGATGATTATGAAGTATTACTAATCATGTACTTAATTTTGATTTGTAGGAAAGATCATGATGAATGATGAACACTGAACAAGCGATGGATGTTAAACAAACAAAAAAAAAAGATTTTCAAATCAAACACACTATAGAAGGCGTGTGGCTAAAAGATTCTCTTAGAAAGAAGAAGAGAATCATGATGAGATGTTTGCTCCAAGTGGCTAGATAAAACCATTCTCTTAATGGTCTAATTAAAGAAGAAGTGTGAATCAGGTTCTGTATGGGTTCCCAGGATCGATAGTAATTGATGAGAATACATGTGAGGATTGCATCATCCTTGAACACAAGTTCTAAAGTGAGCCGTAGACAAGTGTCTCCGAGAAAGAAGAGGGATTGTATCATCCTTGAACACTTGTTCTAAAGAGAGCCGTAGATGTATGTCTTTGAAAATGAAGTCCTTGGTGGACATGAGAGGATTGGATCATCCCTGGACTTCAGTCCGAAAGAAGAGCCGTAGACGTATGTCTTCGAGAATGAAGTTCTTGGTGAACATGTGAGGGGATTGGATCATCCCTGGACTTCAGTTTGAAAGAAGACCCGTAGACGTATGTCTTCAAGAATGAAGTTCTTGGTGAACATGTGAGGGGATTGGACCACCCCTGGACTTCAGTCCGAAAGAAGAGCCATAGACGTATGTCTTCGTGAATGAAGTTCTTGGTGAACATGTGAGGGGATTGGATCATCCCTGGACTTCAGTCCGAAAGAAGAGCCGTAGACGTATGTCTTCGAGAATGAAGTCCTTGGTGGACGGTTGAGGATTAAGTCATCCTTGGACGTAGTCCTAAATGTACGGTTGAGGATTAAGTCATCCTTGGACGTGGTCCTAAATGTACGGTGGAGGATTAAGTCATCCTTGGACGTGGTCCTAAATGTACGGTTGAGTATTAAGTCATCCTTGGACGTATTCCTAAATGTACGGTGGAGGATTAAGACATCCTTGGACGTAGTCCTAAATGTACAGTGGAGGATTAAGTCATCCTTAGACGTGGTCCAAAATGTACGGTTGAGGATTAAGTCATCCTTGGATGTGGTCCTAAATGTACGGTTGAGGATTAAGTCATCCTTGGACGTGGTCCTAAATGTACGGTGGAGGATTAAGTCATCCTTGGACATGGTCCTAAATGTACGGTTGAGGATTAAGTCATCCTTGGACGTGGTCCTAAATGTACGGTTGAGGATTGAGTCATCCTTGGACGTGGTCCTAAATGTACGGTTGAGGATTGAGTCATCCTTGGACGTGGTCCTAAATGTACGGTTGAGGATTGAGTCATCCTTGGACGTGGTCCTAAATGTACGGTTGAGGATTGAGTCATCCTTGGACGTGGTCCTAAATGTACGGTTGAGGATTGAGTCATCCTTGGACGTGGTACTAAATGTACGGTTGTGGATTAAATCATCCTTCGACAGTAAATCCAGTAATTCCGAAAGGAAGGATAGTCCTAAATGAATTGAGTGGATTAAATCATCCTTGGATAGTAAATCCAGTAATTCCGAAAAGAAGGATAGTCCTAAATGAATTGAGTGGATTAAATCATCCTTGGACAGTAAATCCAGTAATTCCGAAAGGAAGGATAGTCCTAAATGAATTGAGTGGATTAAATCATCCTTGGACAGTAAATCCAGTAATTCCAAAAGGAAGGATAGTCCTAAATGAATTGAGTGGATTAAATCATCCTTGGACAGTAAATCCAGTAATTCTGAAAGGAAGGATAGTCCTAAATGAATTGAATGGATTAAATCATCCTTGGACAGTAAATCCAGTAACTCGAAAGGAAGGATAGTCCTAAATGAGATTGAGTGGACTAATCATCCTGTAAATAGATTGGGATTGCCTCATCCCTAGACATGGTGAGATGTCTTAAAGTGATAAGGACTAATCATCCTGTAAATAGATTGGGATTGCCTCGTCCCTAGACATGGTGAGATGTCTTAAAGTGATAAGGACTAATCATCCTGTAAATAGATTAGGATTGCCTCGTCCCTAGACATGGTGAGATGTATTAAAGTGATAAGGACTAATCATGTTGTAAATAGATTGGGATTGCCTCGTCCCTAGACATGGTGAGATTTCTTAAAGTGATAAGGACTAATCATCCTGTAAATAGATTGGGATTGTTTCGTCCCTAGACATGGTGAGGTGTCTTAAAGTGATAAGGATTGATCATCCTGTAAGTTGATCTGGATTGCATCATCCATAGACATGAGAGTTGTCTTAAACCGAGAGGGACTGATCATCCCATAAGCGGATCAGGATTGTATCATCCTTGGGCCTATGTCCTAAAGTGAGAGGGATTGATCATCCCGTAATTGGATCTTGTGTGTTGCAGGGTATGCTGCTATTGTGTATACTTGTATTGATGAGGATACTTGTATTGATGATGTGTATACTTGTATTGATGAGGATACTTGTATTGATGATGTGTATACTTGTATTGATGAGGATACTTGTATTGATGATGTGTATACTTGTATTGATGAGGATACTTCTATTGATGATGTGTATACTTGTATTGATGAGGATACTTGTATTAATACTTGTATTGATGATGTTGTTGATCGTGATGATCTAGATGACGATGTTGTTGATCGTGATGATCTAGATGATGATGTTGTTGATCGTGATGATCTAGATGACGATGCTGCTGATCGTGATGATCTAGATGACGATGCTGCTGATCGTGTGATGACGATGCTGATGATCGTGTGATGACGATGCTGATGATCGTGTGATGACGATGCTGATGATCGTGTGATGACGATGCTGATGATCGTGTGATGACGATGCTGATGATCGTGATGCTGATGACGATGCTGATGATCGTGTGATGACGATGCTGATGATCGTGAGATGATGATGCTGATGATCGTGAGGATCCAGATGTTGATGTTGTTGTAGTTGTTCGAGTGCTGCAGAAGATAAAGACTCAGTACTGAAGATGTTGATGTTCCAGTATTGAAGATGTTCCAATAACTGCTTGAGTTACTGATGATGTTGAGAAAGCTTCCAATGATTTATAGATGTATCATGTATGATGTTGATGACTCCTTGCTTGTTCAGATGCTGTTATAATATCCTTCTCGTTAAGGGGGAGTGTTGAGATATTGTAACTTCAAAGAATATTATATTTGTACTTTATTATTCGAGAGATGTTTCATTCCTCCGTGAAGATCTTATTGTATATCCGGAGATGTTTATTCCTCCGTCGGAATGTGGTAACTCGGGTTATTAGACTTCCCTAGTGGGGGTCGGCTCTGTATGTGTCATGTGGGTCAAAGGGTTATTAGACCACCCTGGAGGGGTTGGCCCAGTCAGTTGTAGTGGGGTATTTAACCCATTGGTTAAATATGAGCCTACGTGTACTTGTGTAAAAGATATGTCGGAGTAGTGTATAAATAGAGGAGGTGTGTTCCTCATTTGACACACACACTCACTTTTGAGAAAGGCGCACTTGTGTAGAAGAGGTCTGCTATTGTGGAGGAGGAGATCATGTCTCAGGGTTTCATCTTTGTATATTGCTGGTCATCTATATTGAGGAAGCTTTGCTGGGTTTTCTACCCGATGAGGGTTTCCTAGGATAAATCTGTGTCTCTTGTGTTTATGCTATGCTTGTTGTTTCTTCAGTGATCCTGTATATGCTATTATTGTGAAATGGAATGTAATGCTGCTATTTTCTGTCTTAGCATATTAAATCTTAACAAAATCACCATTTTTGGGGTAAAAATGTTCAAAAAGTGAAAAAGCGAAAAACTAATTTTTCAACTCATATTTTCAACTTAGTTCCGTGTATATTCACTCAAATTTCGAGCATGCGCACTTGTTGGATGTGGAATTCAAGTGCTCCTCCTCGAAATTTTAGTGAATATACATGGAGCTATGTTCAAAATACAAGTTGAAAAAGTTAATTTTTTTATTTTTTCCTCAAATATTTGATGAGGTATGATAATATTATTTTAATATTTCCACAATATTTTATATTTTTCCTTAGGAGGCCCATTTTAGACCTCAAAATTTCTATAATTCATCCTCGTCCCTACACATTCTACATCCCCAAAACCAATGCAGCATAGAGTTTTTATATCAATGGAAAGGCCTAAATTGATAATAAGGTAGTTTCTATAGAGAAACGTGTAAACCTCAAGGTGACCATGAAATAAAGGAGACTTTAATTACTTATTTTCCAAAGAACAATGAGTTTGGGAGACAAAACCTTGGGCATACAGGATTCATCTTACATTATCTATGTGAAATTCCAATGAAGCTTATTTTGATAAATGGTTCTTGCTTAATTGGGAATCAAAATGGGAGTCATTAAACTCTCATAGGGGGATGAGTTTCAAATATGTTTTCTTGTTGTTCAGGGTTGAAAGAGTAACAAGGAAAGTGCTTTAGCGTGGTAGATAGAACAATGGAAATTGTATAGCTTGTGTTCACTCATGGAGGGTATACTTTAATCAATCGGATTGAAGACATGTCCATAGTCCTTTGTGGTTGGAGTTCCCTTTTATCCCAACCGACCTATATACTTTAGTAAATTTGTTCACCAACGAGTTCGGTAACTTGTTAATCCTATATGGTTGTTGCAATTCTTTCCATGGAAACCATAGGATGTCCTTAGAAGTTTATCTAAATAAGAAGTTTCCTTCTTTTATTTCAGTTATGATGGTGGATGGGATCCCTCAACAAAGGTGCTCTATCTTATTCTCCCTAATTCTTGTTTTTATTATGAGGCTGAAGACCACAATGCATAACCTATATATTTGATGAGTGTAGATGAGGATGATATAGGTAGAATGAGTATGTATGTATGATGGTATATAGGATGATATAGATAGAATGAGTATGTGAAATTTAGAAGATGGGGAGGAAAATAACGGAGAAATTAATGAAGTATGACATACTTGATTGTGTTCACGTTATTATTATTATTAAATTAATTTAAACGAGAGTGAAAAGAAGTAAATGAAAATGTGGAGAAAATTTTAGAAGTAGTTATGGATTTCATTAGAAAACCAAATAAAAATCATTATGAAAATAATAATAAAGCATTATTGATAATAATAACAAATTATTTCATAATATTAAATTGATAGCTGAAATGTGTGAGAATAGGTGAATAAGTATATATACAAATATTGAAATTTTTAATAGTGAGTTAGAAACTAAGATATTAAAGAAACGTGTATAACAAAAAAATTGAATGAAAAGCTAAAAGGAAAAAATAATGAAAATGTGGAGAAAATTCTAGAAGTAGTTATGGATTTCATTAGAAAACCAAATAAAAATCATTATGAAAATAATAATAAAGAATTATTGATAATAATAATAAATTATTTCGTAATATTAAATTGGTAGCTGAAATGTGTGAGAATAGGTGAAATAAGTATATATACAAATATTGAAATTTTGAATAGCGAGTTAGAAACTAAGCGATTAAAGAACGTATTGGATTGTGTCGTGTATAACAAAAAATTGAATGAAAAGGTAAAAGGAAGAAATAATGAACTTACGGAAGTTGTTGAGTGTTATGTTTGGAGAAAGTAATGAACATTGTGACTCTTAACTATGTAGACATTAATGAAGATCTTTATGTCTATATAATGAATAAGATAAGCATTAAAAGTATTTAAAAGAAAAATAATAACTTATATGGTAAAGGAAATTAATAAATATATAAGTTTAGGGAATTGTGTTAACTATAAAATAATAGTGGTGTTATTAATAAATTATATATATATAATATTAAATGCATAGTATTCTTTTTTAAAAATTAAATATATAAAGATTAAAAAAGTGAATAATAAGATAAAAGAAATTAATAAATATATGGGTTTAGTGGATTATGTCAATTAGTAAATTGATTATATATATGTTTATTGGTTGTAGTTTGGGTGATTTGGAGGAATGATTGTTCTCCTTCATAATTAGGTTCAATTTTTATACATTTCTACAAGTAGTTCCCTATCTTTCTTTCCTAATATCCAATAAATCAAAATTGATTAAAATGCACAGTAATATTTCTCATTTGTAATTTATTTTATAAAACAAAAAATAAAGTAATAAAAAAATATTGTATGGTAATTAAAATCTCATTTGTAGCTTTGTTTGGTACTTGTCATTTTGTTTATTTGTAGCTAATGATAAATTAAATAAAAATAGTAGACATTACTAAGAAAAAATCAAAATAAAATATAATTATAAAAAAATGGAATCCGTAATAAAAAGACAAAACATAACTTCAACATGAACAGCATTAAAAAAGAACCTACTAATTATGATGGTATTATTAATCAAAACAAAACTTCATTTAAAAATAAAAAGATAAAATTAATTAAGGAAGTTATATCCACAGTTTAACCAATAAGAGGAGCATGCGTATTATCATTAATTAGTAATGTAAAGCAACGAGATGTTCTCATAGTCTTAATTATTATTCATATAAGTCTTGAAAAAACATTCATATCACTAATAATTACTTAACAAGAATGTATAATCCGAGTAATCAAAATATTCATATTCATATCCGTCCCTAAAATCTACCTTCAAATTCAATTCCGGTAAAGTTGAGCCAAAGAATTTAGATTCTTCGATTTATTACAATAACAAACTGAAAACATATTAATAATTATGATATATATCGATCAGCATAGATAGATTTATTTTAAATATGGATTTATCAACATCTGCCCACTATCCATATACTTGGCACATTCATTTTGAAGATTATTAAAGAGCTAAATTTACAACAGTACAAAGAAAACAACACACAAAATAAGAGAGAAGCTTTTATTCAAACACACTAAAAGAAAACTTTGGATTATTTATCTCTCATTTTTATTTAGACTTGCACAGCTACATACTTATATAGATTACATTGCATAGAAATAAAGGCATTATTTACATGTCATAAAATCAAGTGTAGGTTGCTATATAATTCTGCAAATTATTTAATTCTTCACATGCATTAGCATGTAGTGAAGTTTGCTGCAAATTTATAAGCACCTGCAACCTAAAATAGACACTATCAAATTCTGCACAACATCAGTTATCAACATACTCCCCTTTGATGTTGAGAGGGCTCACAATAAGATCTCTAAGTTTCAAAAACCAGGCCTTTGAGACTCTCTTAGTGAAGATGTCTCCTAGTTGTTTTTGAGTGTTGATGTATTTCAATTCAACTTGCTTCTTTTGCACCAAATCTCGAATAAAATGATGCTTCATGTCAAAATGTTTTGTCTTGCTATGGTGTATTGGATTCTTGGCCAATTTGATGGCACTCATATTATCACAAAAAAAATTTGTAGGTTGAATTTGTTTTTTGTCAATTTCTTCTAGAACTTTTCTAAGCCATAATGCTTGTGTGCTTGCTAAGGTGACTGCAACATATTCTGCTTCTGTAGAATGAAGGGAAACTATACTTTGCTTCTTTGAGCTCCAAGTGATCAAACCATAACCAAAATAAAAACAGTTACCAGATGTAGACTTTCTATCATCAAAACTACCTCCCCAATCATAATCATTGAAGCCAACCAATTCAAAACTCTTAGAAGTATAGTAATGAATGTCAAAATTTAGAGTGCCTTTCACATACCTCAGAATTCTTTTAGCTGCATTCATATGCATTTCAGATGGCATTGTCATATACCTAGAAACAAGTGCAACTAAATAAGCAATATCAGGCCTTGTGTGTGTTAGAAACATTAAGCTTCCAACAATATTTCTGTAAACTGTCTCATTAGCCATTTCATCACCATCATCTCTACACAAAAAAACTACATGAGAAATTGGAGTAGGAGATGGTTTGCAATCATCCATATCAAAAATTTTCAACATATCCTTTACATACATTGTCTGACAAACACAAATTTTATTTTCACTTTGATAAACTTCCATTCCAAGAAAATATTGCATGAGGTTTACATATTTCATCTCAAACTCACTCATCATAGCAAATTTGAATTCATCCTTCATCTTAGAACTTCTACCCTTATACAACAAATCATCAACATATAAACTGACAATAAGAATATCATTAACTTCTTGTTTATAGTAAATGGTAGGTTCACTCTTACTTCTATTGAAGCCATTCTCCTGAAAATATCCATCAATCCTCGCATACCAGGCTCTTGGTGCTTGCTTTAGGCCATACAAAGCCTTCTTCAAATTGTAGACTTGATGTTCTTTTCCTTGCACTTCAAACCCCTGTGACTGTTCCACAAAGACTTCCTCTTCTAAGTACCCATTCAAGAAGGCAATTTTCACATCCATGTGATGAATGCTCCATTTCTTTTGTGCTGCCACTGAAATCAACAATCTGCCAGTGAAATCAACAATCTGATAGTCTCTTTCCTTGCTACAGGTGCAAAGGTTTCTTCATAATCAGTTCCATACTTCTGTGTGAATCCCTTAGCAACTAACCTTGCTTTGTGTCTTTCAACAGTCCCATCACTGTTATACTTTGTCTTGTAGACCCATTTGGTACCAATTGTTTTTTTGTCATGTGGAAGATCTGTAAGCTCCCAAGTATCATTCCTATGAATTGAATCTATCTCTTCTTGCATAGCCTGCACCCAAACCTCATTAGTAGAAGCTTCTTCAAAACTTGATGGTTCAAAATCAACTTGTGAAAATAAAGCAAAATTTACAGTCGCACCTTTTTTTGATAAATTTCATTCAAGCTTCTCACCTTCCTTGCAGTACTTCGACTTGAATATGGAGAACTAGATGAGGGGCTACTTGGTGGATTTGTATCATTTGGAACTGAAACATTAATGGGCTGCTCATTATTAATATCATCAATAATATCACCATCCAAACTAGATGTTGACTTCTCAACATGGTATTTTTTATGACAATAAACTCCCCTTTCATAAAAAATTACATCTCGTGATACACCAATGTAATTGGTGAGAGGATTATACAACCTATAAGCCTTACTTTGCTCACTATATCCAACAAAAACGCATGGTTCACTTTCTGGATCTAACTTTTGTCTCTTTTGATGAGCCACATGAACAAAGGCCAAACAACCAAAAACTTTGAAATGATTAACATTAGGCTTTTTCTCATACCATGCTTCATAAGGAATCATCATGTGAAGTGCACTAGTGGGACTTCTATTGAGAATGTACACTGCTATAGCAACTGCATCACCCCAAAAGGAATTGTTTAATCCTTTGGTATGTAACATACTCCTTGCCATTTCCACCACTGTACGGATTTTCCTTTTAGACAACTCATTTTGTTGAGGTGTGTAAGGAGTGGTGAGTTGTCTTCAAATGCCATTCATATCACAAAAATTCTGAAAACCTCTTGAACAAAATTCTCCTCCACGATCAGTCCTTAAGCATTTTATTTTGTAACCACTTTCATTTTCTATAAGGGCTTTAAACCTCTTGAATGTATCAAACGCTTCACCCTTGCTCTTCAAAAAATAAACCCAACACACTCTTGAGTAATCATTAATCAAAGTAATGAAATATGATGACTTACCCAAACTTTTTGTCTGCATAGGACCATAAATATCAGAATGAACTAGCTGAAGTGGATAATGGGCCCTCCATGCCTTGCCTCTAGGAAATTTCTCTCTTGCATGTTTTCCTTTAGCACATCCTTCACAAACCTCCTTGTGCTCTTCAACCTTAGGAAAAACATAAACTAATTATTTTGATGTTAGAAGCTTCAAACTATGAAAATTCAAATGACCATACCTGAGATGCCACAACCAACCTATGTCCTCATATGCCATACTAGAAAGGATGATGCTAGTTTCTCCAAACTTCAATGGGAACATCCTATTCTTTGACATAGGCACAACTGTAACCACCCTATTGCCTTGATTCTTATCATAAATTGTGCATTGTCTATCATCAAACACTACTCTGTAATTCTTTTCACGCAGCTGCCCAACACTTAATAAATTATGCTTTAATTGTGGAGTGTAATAAACATCTTTGACACTTTTCATACCTTCTTTTGTATGGACTGCAATATCTCCTTTTGCAGAAACCTCTAAGGTTTTTTCATCACCAAGTTTGATATTAGATTTGAAACTTTCATCCATTGTAGAGAAAAGCTTGCAATTTCCCATCATGTGGTTAGAACAATCTGAATCTAAAAACCAAAAATCTTTAACTGTATTTTCAGTTTTTCCATAAGATAAAAATAAATTATTTGGAGAAGCATCATCACCCTCTTGAGCATAATTAAAACTTTTGTTTTCGTTTAATCTGCAATCCCTTTCAAAATGAGCATACCTTTGACAATGATAACACTGGATGTTTCTCTTATCAAATTTACCTCTACCTCTTCCTCTGAAACCACCTCTTCTTCCCCTATCTTCTATTGGAAAAAAATGATACTGACCTTTACCTTGGGCTTGGTTTCTTGTGGAGCTAGAACTAGCATCTGCATTCTTTGTAATCTGTAGCTTTGTGGAAAAAGCTTTCTCATCACTTTCTCCAAATAAATCTCTCACTCGGTCTTCATGAGAAATAAGAGATCAACTAGGTGATCAAAGTGAAGGTTAGTCAAATCCTTTCTTTCTTCAATGACTATAGCAACATGGTTCCATCTTGGTGTTAGAAACCTCAACACCTTTTTAATCACAACTTATTTATCAATAGTTTCTCCTAGAGTAGCCAATTTATTGATGACATCATTTACTCTTACACAATAATCACTCACCTTCTCACCTTCTTGCATCTTCAAATTCTCGAATTCTGTCCTCGGTGTGTGTAACTTGATAAGTGCCTTGGTAAGCTTCTTGTAGAGTCTTCTAGGCATTCTTTGCTGACTTTGCTCCTGCAATTCTTGGAAATAAGCTCTTATCTAGAGCTATTTGAATATGAAATAAAGATTGGGAATTCCTCTTCTTAGCTTCTCTCTTAGTTGTTCTATCATTGGATGTAAGGGTGTTCCAATCTTCTGGCTCTTCATAACCTGATTCTACAATCTCCCACAAATCTTTTCTTGTCAAAAAGGCCATCATCTTGATGCACCAATAATCATAATCACTTCCATCAAATTATGGAATGGGAAAAGAGTTAGAATTTGACATTATGAACTTAATCCAAACAAAATACCTGCTCTGATACCTAATGAAGATTATTAAAGAGCCAAATTTACAACAACACAAAGAATAAGAGAGAAGCTTTTATTCAAACACAGGAAAAGAAAACCTTGGATTATTTATCTCCCATTTTTCTTTAGACTTGCACAACTACATACTTATATAGATTACATTGCATAGAAATAAAGGCATTATTTACATGTCGTAAAATCAGCTGTAGGTTGCTGTATAATTCTGCAAATTATTTAATTATTCACGTGCATTAGCATGCAGTGAAGTTTGCTACAAATTTATTTAATAAACACCTGCAACCTAAAATAGACACTGTCAAATTCTGCACAACATCAATTATCAACACATTTTCAATTATTACTTTAAAAATTAGCCCAAAAAGTTACATGTATTGTATTCATAAATAGCCACCATTAACCATATACAATAGAAGAACGATTGCTGCAGTAGGCTTATTGCTTATTGTTGGATATCAACACTTTGAAATCCTACTACAAGCAATGAACCTGCTGCAACAATCATTAACCATATACAATAGAAGAATGATTATATTCATAAATAGCGGCCATTAACCATATATAATAGAAGAATGATTGTTGTAGTTGGTTCATTGCTTATTGTCGGATCTCAACATTTTGAAATCCAACTACAAGCAATGAACCTGCTACAACAATCAATTCTCTCACAATTCAATATTTGGCTTTCCATAATCACCACAATGCATAACGTGTATATTTGATAAATGTAAATGAGGATGATAAAGGTAGAATGAGTATATATAAGGTGTAAAATTTAGAAGATTGGGCAGGAAAATAACAGAGAAATTAATGAAGATATGACATACTTGATTGTGTCCACGTTATTATTATTATTAAATTAATTTAAAGGATAATGAAAAGAAGTAAATGAAAATGTGGATAAAATTGTTTATGGATTTTATTAAAAAACAAACAAAAATCATTATGAGCATTATTGATAATAATAACAAATTATTTAGTAATATTAAATTGGTAACTGAAATGTGTTATTATGAAATGTGTTATTATTCAATGGTTGTGGTCATTTTATATATAACCCCTTAGAATAGGTGAAATAAGTATATATACAAATATTGAAATTTTGAATAGTGAGTTAGAAACTAAGAAATTAAAGAATATATTGGATTGTGTCATGTGTATAAAAAAAATTGAATAAAAAAAGTAAAAGGAAAAATTAATGAACTTACGTAATTTGTTGATGGTGTTATGTTTGGAGAAAGTCGAACATTGTTTCTCTCAACTATGTAGACATTAATGAAGATCTTTATCTTCATATTATGAATGAGATAAGCATTAAAAGTATTTAAGAGAAATTTTTTTAAAAAAATAGTAACTTATAAGGTAAAGGTAGTTAATAAATATACGGGTTTAGGGGATTGTGTGAGCTATAAAAATAGTGGCGTTACTAATAAATTTTTTATATATATATAATTAAATACATAATATTAGTTTTTAAAAATTAAATATATAAAGATTAAAAGAATTTAAAAAAGGTGTAAATTATAAGATAAAATAAATTAATAAATATATGGGTTTAGTGGATTATGTTAATTAATGGTATTAATAAGTTAATTTTATATATGTTTTTTGGTTGTAACTTGGGTCGTTTGGAAGAATTATTTTTCATTTCTTGTGCACTCCTCCAAGTAGTTTCCTATTTTATTTTCTTAATATCCAATAGACCAAAATTGATTGAAGTGCACAATAATATTTCTCATTTAGAGTATTATTTTATAAAACAAAAAATAAAGTAATAAAAAGAATGTTGTATGGTAATTAAAATATCATTTGTAGTTTTGTTTGTTATTTGTCTTTTTGTTTGTTTGAAGTTTTGTTTATTACTTGTCTTTTTGTTTGTTTGTAGTTAATAAAATTCATGGTTGTAAAATTGATAAATTAAATAGAAAAAAAAAATTAAAAATAGTAAACATTACTAATAAAAATAAAAATAGAATATAATTATAAAAACAATGGAATCAAATAATAAAAAGACAAAATATAACTTCAACATGAACCGCATTAAAAAAAACCTACCAATTATTATGATATTATAAATCAAAACAAAATTTCATTTTAAAAAAAAATTAATTAATTAAAGAAGTTACATCCACAGTTTAACCAAGAAGACGAGCACGCGTGTTATCATTACTTAGTAATGGAAAGCAACCAGATGTTCTCGTTGTCTTAATTATTATTCATATTAGTCTTGAAAAAAACATTCATATCACTAATAATTACTTAACAAGAATGTATAATTCTAGTAATCAAATCATTCATATTCATATCCGTCCTTAAAATCTACCTTCGAATTCAATTCGAGTAAAGTTGAGCCAAAGTATCGAAATTCATTGATTTATTACAATAATCAAATCGGAAAACATTGGTCCTGAATATTAAGCCAACAAAAACATGAAATACTTAAAGAAAAAAAAGCTGCTGCATATTGAAATCATGTAGAACTAGGTTTCAACTGTGAGCTCTCCACTGGTTCAAGCCCACCATGGTCAGGTTGAAGAGGAAATAACTCCAACGTTGAAGGCCCCTGATTTGCTACCGTGTTTTCGCTCTCCATCTCATTTAAAATCTAAATGCAAGACATATACTCGTAAGATTCATTAAATTCATTAAACGACATATAGATACATACATCTAGGAGAGATCTGAAATCTAAATAAATATACTTACATCTTGGAGAGATCTGCTTGGGGTCATAGATAAAGTGGCCTGTGATGCTGAAAGATACAGAATATTAACTTAACTGAGGAATATAAACCAAGAGGAATATTAACTGAGGAAGATTCAAAATATTAACGAAAGAATATAAACCAAGAGGAATATTAAGTGAGGAATAAAATATATATACAACATACCTCCACTCGATGAATCCGAGAGCTCTGGGGTTTTTCTCTGACGCTTTTCCTTAGACTTAAAATTCCGAAACCAGTAAAAAACGTTCTTTGTTTCTACTGTGCCATAAACTTTGACAAAGTTTGTAATCCACTCGATTTCCTCCGCGGTTGGCCTGTTCAAGCCACTCCTGTAAAACCACACTAGTTTCTCCTTCTGCTCTAATGTTGGCTTCCATCTGGCAGCCAACATATTGTTCTCTGTAATCAAATATTCAGAAAGACGAGCAGCACTGAGACATTTAGTGAAACAAACAAAAAAATATTTTCAATAGGAGCAAAAACAAAAATTATTTTCAGAATATAGGAGGAACAACCAAAGCAATTAGGACAAATACCTCTCGAATGCATATTCATTACTTGTCTTTCCATAATAAACACAATTCATAACCTATAAGCTTGATAAGTGAAGATGGGGATTATAAAGGTTGAATAAGTATATATAAGGACTCAGATTTAGAGGGTTGGGCGGGAAATTAATATAAATTAAAGAAGACACGATTTAATTGACTGTTTCAAGGTTATTAAATCACTTTAAACGAGCTAGAGTGAAGAGGACAAAATTCGAGAATCAGTTACGGATTTTATAAAGTACCAAATTAAAATTATTATGAAATAATAATAATAAATTGGTATTTGAAATTTTTTATTATTTAACGGTTGTGGTTATCTAATATAACTGCTGGACAATAAAGGTGAAATAAGCATATATATATAGATTAAAATTTGAATAGTGGGTAGGAAATAACATATTAAAGAACTTATTGATCGTGTGCCACGTGTCAAAAAGTAAATAAGAAGAATTACTCAACATATAAATGTAGTCGATGGTGCTAATTATCTTTCGAGATATTCATAAACATTGTTAGTTGAATCAACTATTTATAAATTCATGAGTGATCTCTTTTCTGTCCACATTAAGAACACGTAAACTAAGGATTAAAAATATTCAGAAGAATAAGATTAAATTATAAGATAAAGGAACTTAATAAATGCATGGGTTTGGTGGATTGTTATACTTATATTAATAAGTTAATTTTATTTATATTTATATTTATATTAATTATATAAGTTAAGGTATATTAAATTATTATTGAACAAATAAAATTGGAGATATTATTTTGTTGACTATTTGTTGAAAGTAATTTAAGTTTGTTTTTAGGTCATGTTATGGTTTTTGAGGATTTTATTATTTTTTAGTGCAATAGATTTATGTGGATTTTCAAAGAAAATTTATTATTTTTTAGTGCAATGGATCTATGTGGACTTTTAAAGAAATTTTATGAAATGAGATTTTATGGTTAATTCTTGACTTTAGTTTGGTATTTTTCATATTACTAAGGTGATATGGTGATAGAGATAGAGGCGATGAGAATTGAGCTAATAATATAATAAATGATGTAGAATGGAAATGATGATCATGACAAAGTGCTTGAGAAAATTTAGGCTATTAACAATCTTGGATTCTTTGATATATTTATACAACATTAGGATCTAAAAGCCTCGCATTAGTCAATGAAACTGCACAGCTATGATATTAGATCGAGGGATAACTATGCAGATCAAAATTACACTACACATCTTTTACCATTCATAATTTACAATTTACTGGAAATCACTGAATGTGCGACATGTGAAATAAATAGAGCTTGTGCAAATAATTATTACCAGACCAAAATAACAACTATGACTATGGATATTTACACAAATCTTGTACTCCCAGGCTTCAACAACTTGATTTTCACAAGCTTGAGCTCCAATACTTCATGGACTGCTAAAACTTACTTCAGGTTACGCCTTCTTCTTCTTGCAAGCATGCATCACATTACAAAATGACTATGTTTTCCATGTTAAATACAAATACTAGGAAACGACTTCTCTTGGACGCTACCGAGTAACATTAAAGGCTGTAATTAAGTTATGAGTGACATCTACCTAAGAACTTGACTTCTGAACTACTATGCAACCACTTAAATAAGATGAGGCATGAACTCTATATCCTGATAGTGACAATGTAGTCTGTGAGATTGACTAACTAAATGACCGACAGAGCCCGGGCACAATAGATACACAATCGGCTCATAATCAATATCTCCAACACTCCCCCTTAATTATAAGCAGTTGGAATGTAACATCGCGAGAAAAGACTACTTTATTGTTTGAATATTATTTTTTTATTTACGTTGTAATAAATTTAACTATGCATGACACATGCAAGAGCCTAGGGGGCTCGGGAAACACTAGTAGTTGAGTGACTGTTGAGCTCAGAAGCTCTGGAGCACTTTGACTCGAACTAAATGACTGATGTTGACATCGAGTGAACTAATGATTATTTTAATGATGAATTATTATTATTTTATTCTTTAAAACTGACTGGGGAAATTACTCAAAGAGAAGCTGAGCATGCAAGGATCTAGATAGGTCAGAAGCCTACAACTAAAGTCCAAACTAGCCAATAGGAGAGTAAAAGTCTAAATTAAATAATTTAAGATTTAAAATGAATTGTGAGGATTAAAATAGGGAAATATTAATTAAGATAAAGAAAAGTGAATCTGCTAGGTGTTAGTTAGATAACTCAGTGACTTTAAACCCAAAATACCTAACAACCTTGCCCCAAAAAGTATTAATAGCAGAGAAGGTAACGTTGCATGGGCACATTTTCCAAGTGCACTGAAAAGGGTCTAGTCGTGAGTCTGAGGGCTCAACACTAGAGTAGTAAAATGTGGTGTGTCCAACAAAGGATTGTCCTTGGAGGACTGTATTGCATGGGAAATATCATTCAGATATGCGGGGGGTGACCGGTGGAACAATCCAGGAACGGATTGCGGTCTACGGTTAGGAGGAAAGTGGAAGCTACTCAGTGAATTAGGCTGCAATAAAATTATTGATAAGTATTTAATTCATTTTCTATTGTCTCTTTTCTTTATCTATGCATCTTCTTTCCTTTATATTGTGTTACAAATGATTTTCTGAACCTATAAGATGCAGATCTGTTGATGTTGACAAGTGATTCCAATACATGTGATAGATCACGTACTTTTTAATTAATCTTCTCTTTAAACAAATACAGAGCTATTATCGCTACCATAGGTTAGGAATTGGAGGGATAGATCTCACTAACCCTAGAGTAAATAATAGATGAATGTAGATCGATGATTTGTTAATAATGTTATAGATCAGATCTGAAATTTCTATGCTAACCTTGTGCAAAATAATGTAGGCTGAGCAACAGAAAGATGTGATTTCTTTCCCTATCTTTCATATAATATTATTAATGTGTGCAAATCAAGATCTCGTTACGTTTATCTTGTCAAAGATGTATTTTATTTGTTTTCTGCCAATAGAAATTAACCATGGATATGCAGGATTCTTCCCTTTTTTTGAATATCCATCATTAACTTATGAGTCTAGATCGGACTAATGTTTCTACGTAGAAAGTATTTTTTTATTTATATTCTTCCTTTTCCGAATGAGTTACCCAACTTCCTTCAAATGACTAGTTCATAATAGTACTGTAGGTTGCTTTTTTCATTACATTAATATTATTTGATAAATCAAGATCTGATTAGTTTTAGTCAATAAATTGTATTTTTTATTATTTTTGTCCTTTCCGATTTAATTTTTCCATCTCTTTGAATGTCTAGTTGGCGAAATGCTTGGGTTAAAATACTTACAGCTTAATATTTTATATATGGGGAAATCCCCATAACCCTTACGCAAGGAGAGAAATCTTTAATTTAAGATTTCCAGGGAGTGTGCCCCAAACCATTGCATGGGATATTATAGTAAACCTTTTCATAGAATAGATATAAATATTAACTGCTATGTTAAATAAAAAATGTTGTGAATATCATCATTCATTATTTTGAAACAACAATACATATATATATGTAAAACTCAAAATTTACAATTCACTTTCCAGAAACAATATAGTTCATTATTTAAACTCTTTACCATTTAAGACTTTTCCTTCATAAAAACCTAAAGGACAGAAGCTATACATTTTCGCCAGTAATTTAAGTACGGGAATCCACATATAGAGACCGCATGACTTTTATTTAGGGCCACACTCTTTCTGCCCTTAACTAAGAGGCTTTTCAACTATTCAAGCGAGGCCCAAAACTCATCAAATGATTTCTTTTTTTAACCAGATGCAATTACAGTCAACAATCTTGAAAACCATCTCTATTGCCCTATCCTACAACGTGAAACCACAGTTGTAAACAAATAGAGCTTCCAGCCTATATCGTAGGAGAAAAGGAAAGAAACGATTATTGTTCTATTTTTTTACTTTTGGACAGAAAACAACAACCATTGATAGAGAAAAAGAAAATGATAAACGATTTTACAAGAAGAAGTAAGTGACACTAAACATTTCAATTTTTGAAGAAAACCTTCATTCACTTACAGTAAATAGGACTAACTACCACGAAAACCATATTTCTTATTTCACCGGCAGGGTAAGCAAACTTGACCAGGCGTTAAAGTATTTCATTAACCATTCAAGAAATAGGTCCATAACTGAAGCTTCAAATTAGCAGTTTACAACAGTCCTTATATTTACAAAAAAAAAAAAACATGACGACGCAAAACCTTCCACACTTCAAAACCTGCTACAAAAGAAGTTTTAGGGTGATCTCCCCCATCTTTGGCATTTAGCCATCAAAAGGAATCCATAAACGCTGCCGAATGAACAGCTCAAGATGGGCTGTAAGCCCCTTGTGCCTCCCAAGCCCTTTCAACATCAAAAATTGAAACATCCTTTCTCCATTTTGAATTACAATGCAACATTACACCAAACGAGAATATGCCTCCGAACCCAGGCCTTACTAGGGTCTAGAGCTTGACGCAAACTCCACTAAGACAGTCGCCACCTCCAGGAAGGAATGCCCAACAACTGCAACACCTTATCTCCTGTCACGCAAACACAGACGCAACATATTATTACTAATTCCACAGTAGCAGAACAAGGAATTTAAAGTATGCAGTTTCAATTCAGAGGAGACCAAAATGTTACCTTGTAGGAGTCATTAATGGGTAATTTCTACTTTTGTTTGAAACCAAGATCGGTTTGGTAACTCAACCAGAGCAGTCTCGCCAGTGCCAAAATTGAATAGTGCTCTTCCCAAAATCGTAACTGGTGAAATGCAGAACTAACAGCTGGACGAAGGGTGGTATCCAAAGCCCAGTTACACAGGCTGCTAACGTGGACTCCATTACCTGTAATTTCACATGGCATCATTTATTACACCAACTACCAGAATCACATCACTTGAATGGGTGTTGGTTAACGCGGAATTTCTTAGTTACAAGCTTGCAACTCTCAAGGGAGTGGAGGGTTTAGGGTTTAGTACAATTTGCTAACTCCAAGGCTTTGTTGGTAGTTTGTTACGTGCCCACGACTTAGGAATTGGTACTACTGCTTTAAAGTTTCAAACAAACCTTGGAACCTTTATTCCATAATTTATCACCTACAACAACGATTTATTAAGGTGTTAGCTCCTAAGGGCTAAGTAAGACCGGGGTTTGAGGGACCCCTCCTCCTCTACCTATAACATTACATTCCTAGGTAATCCCTTTATGGTAAGGCTTACACCCCCTTCATAAATCAAAACATAAGAAGGAAAGTTTACATTGAAACAAGCCTAGTTAAAAATCTTCCTTGGTTTTGTTGACATATCACCACACACAGAAGTCAAAATGTTATAATCATAACAAGCACACTTGAAGAGCTTCAAGCCCACAACTTTTCCTTTTTACGTTTAGTTTAATCATAGGATTATTAATCGGTTAAATATTAAGTTAGGATGACTAATGACCCTTTTCAAAATTTTAAAGTTTTGTGGATTTTTAGGGTTGTTACAAGTGATATGAGAGCTCCAGTTCAGTAACTTGAGGCCTATGATCCCACTGCTGCAAAACTAACTTAAATTTTGTTGCTACACATTGGAGCATTGTTTCGGAAACAACAAGCATTATGAATACTGAAAGGGAGGACAGTCAACCTGGTAACCTAAATTCAATCCCCAGGGAACAGGAAATAGTAGTAGAACTAAATGATAGTGATGGGGCTGACAAAAGATCTGATTTGCTGAAGACAGTGCAGAATCTGCAGGCTGAATTCCGAAATTTCAAAAATGATCATCTCAATGAAAAAAAGGAGCAACATGAGGTTAATGAGGCAATATTACAGAAGTTAACTGGGAAGAAAACTCATAAGAAAACCACCCATTCAGCAACCAGGAAAGTACCCAAACAACACCACACGAAGAGAAGATATAGTCGAGACTTTAGGAGACTTGAGGAATCAACCGAGCAACCAGATTCTTCCAGTTCCCTTGACTTCAATTCTAAATATTCTTTAAACTCCTATGTCCCTTCCCCTTGCAAGAAGAAGTATAAGGGGGACAAACTTCAAGGAGAATTCAAGAATATTAAGGCCCCAACCTTTGAAGGAGACCATGATTAAGGAGAAAAGGCCGAGGAATGGCTGTTGGGAATGAATAAGTATTAAATTCTAGGTACATCATTATACCATCCATATGAAGGCTCATCTCGCCATTTACAACCTAAATGGTAAGGCTGCGAGATGGTGGCAGGATTTAAAGCACACCAAGGACATAAAAAGGGTAGAAGTTGTTTGGAAATATTTCAGGACACCTTTTTGAGAAAAGTACATGTTAGAGAGATTTTTCGACAGAAAGATTAAAGAGTTTCATGAGCTGCAATTAAACTCTCTCATAATGGATGCACTCATTAACCGATTCTTAGAACTGTTACACTATGTTCCCTACGTAAAAGATGAGAAGGTAAAAATACAACAGTTTTTAGGATGCCTCCCAACTTACTACAGAAACAAAATCGAGTTCGATGCACCTAAATCTCTAGAGATGGCATTACACAAGGCTCGACTCTGTTATGAACATAATCAACATCGTACTGATCTTCTGAATAAAAAGAAGGACAACTTGAGATCAGCTTTTGACAACCGAAAGAAAGGGTTCAGACCCCCTCCATACAAAAACCAAAACAACAGTTTTCCACCAAACAGATTTTTCCCAAAGACTGTAATGCGGCCCAACAACTTGGAGCAAACTGTTAAAAATCCCACTTTTGACAGAGGGTTTAGACCAGCTCCTACACCAGGTAAATGCTGGGGGTGTCAGGGACCCCATTACTACCGAGACTGCCCAAACAATAAAAATGTAAAGGTCCTCAACAACCTACAGTAAGAATCAACCGTAGAAGGCCTAGCAAGAACACCTCAGATATGCGCTGCCTTGGAACGCAGATAGGTAGACTACCAATCCACCATGGTCGAGATCGAAGGTAAGATTTTGAATATACCTGTATCTATTTTAATTGATCTGGGAGCTTGCCCAAGTTATGTTTCTCCTAAGATTGTTGAAACTTATAATTTAAACAAAGTGAAACACATCAAACCATGGCTAGTCCAGTTAGCCACCGGTACCAAAAGGAAGATAACCGAGCTAGTTAAAAGCTGCCAGTTTGATATGAATGGCTTACAAACTGAAGCCGAGCTAAATATTATTCCCTTAGGAGCCTATGACCTGCTGATAGGTATGGATTGGCTAGAGAAGCATCACATTATGTTGGATTGTCTAAACAAAAGTTTTACATGCACAGATCAGCATGGAAACCAATGTAAAGTACAAGGTATACCTAGGAGGGTACTTATCCGACAGATCTCAGCCTTGCAGGTAAAGAAATGTGCACGAAAGGGATGTAAATTGTATGTTGTTAATATTCATAACCTTGAGGCAGAAAATGAAATTCAAATTGAATATTTCCCTGTGCTAGTAGAATTTCGAGATGTATTTCCATATGAGATTCTTGGATTGCCACCCAAGAGGCATTTGGACTTTTCCATAGAATTATTGCCAGGATCAATGCGTTTCTCAAAAGCACCATACTGTATGAGTACTCCCGAATTAGTAGAGATGAAACTTCAAATACAAGAGCTGATAGACAAGGGTTACATTCATCCAAGTGTGTCCCCATGGGGAGCACCCATCCTCTTTGTCAAGAAGAAGGATGGAACCTTATGGATGTGCATTGATTATAGACAACTGAATAAACTGACGGTTAAAAATAGATACCCTCTTCTGAGGATAGATGACTTATTCAACCAGGTTGGGGGAGCAAGGGTGTTTTCCAAAATTGATTTACGCTCTGGGTACCATCACGTAAGAATTCAAGAAGAAGACATAAGCAAAACTGCCTTTAGGACACGGTACAGACACTATGAATTTGTGGTGATGCCCTTCAGGATAACAAATGCACCCACAAATTTTATGTGTATGATGAATAGTATTTTCAGTAAGTACTTAGATAAGTTCATACTAGTGTTCATAGATGACATACTTATTTACTCTAAGAATGAGGCAGAACATCAGGAGCACCTCAAGACCATCTTGCAAATTTTAAGGGAACATCAGCTCTACGCCAAGTTCAGCCAATGTGATTTCTATAGAAATCAATTTCAATACCTTGGACATATTATCTCTGAAAAAGGAATAGCTATGGATCCGGAAAAGATTAAAGCCATCAAAGAGTGGCCAACCCCCGCAAATGTCACAGATATTAGATCCTTTCTAGATTCTTCCTTTTTTTTTAATATCCATTAACTAACTAGTCTAGATTGGACTAGGGTTTCTCCGTAGAAAGTATTTTACTATTTATATTATGTCTTTTCCGAATGAGTTACCTAGCTTCCTTTAAATGACTAGTTCATAATAGTACTGCAGGTTCCTTTTTTCATTAGGTTAATATTATTTGATAAATCGAGATCTGATTAGGGTTAGTCAATAAATTGTATTTTTTATTATTTTTGTCCTTTCCAATTTAAGTTTTCCATCCCTTTGAATGTTTATTTGGAAAAATGATTGGGTTAAAATACTTACAGCTTAATATTTTATATACGGGGAAATCCCCATAACCCATAGGCAAGGAGAGAAATCTTTAATTTAAGATTTCCGGGCAGTGTTCCCTAAACCAGTGCATGGGATATTATAGTAAACCTTTTCATAGAATAGATATAAATATTAACTACTATGTTGAAAAAAACGCTATGAATATTATCATTCATTATTTTGAAACAATAATACACATATATATGTAAAACTGAAAATTTACAATTCACTTTCCAGAAACAATATAGTTCATTATTTAAACTCTTTACCATTCAATACTTTTCCTTTGTAAAAACCTAAAGGACAAAAGCTATACATTTTCGCCAGTAATTTAAGTACAGGAATCCACATATAGAGACCGCATGACTTTTATTTAGGGCCACACTCTTTCTGCCCTTAACTAAGAGGCTTTTCAACTATTCAAGGGAGGCCCAAAACTCATCAAATGACTTCTTTTTTTAACCAGATGAAATTACAGTCAACAAACTTGAAAACTATCTCTATTTCCCTATCCTACAACATGAAACTACAATTGTAAACAAATAGAGCTTCCAGCCTAAATCGTAGGAAAAAAGGAAAGAAACGATTATTGTTCTATTTTTTTACTTTTGGACACATAACAACAACCATTGAAAGAGAAAAAGAAAACCATATATGATTTTACAAGTAGAACTAAGTGACAGTAAACATTTCAATTTCCTAAGAAAACCTTCATTCACCTACAATAAATAGGACTAACTAACATGAAAACCATATTTCTTATTTCACCAACACGGTAAGCAAACTTGACCAGGAGTTCAAGTATTTCATTAACCATTCAAGATATAGGTCCGTAACTGAAGCTTCAAATTAGCAGTTTACAACAATCCTTATATTTGCAAAAAAAACAAAACACAACGACGCAAAACCTTCCACACTTTAAAACCTGCTACGAAAGAAGTTTTAGGGTGATCTCCCCCCCCCCACCCTTTGGTGTTTAGCCATCAAAAGGAATCCATAAATGCTCCCGAATGAACAGCTCAGCATGGGCCGTAAGCCCCTTGTTCCTCCCAAGCCCTTTCGACATAAAAAATTAAAACAACCTTTCTCCATTTTGAATTACAATGCAACATTACACCAAAAGAGAGTATGCCTCAGAACCCGGGCCTTACCAGGGTCCATAGCTTGACGCAAACGCCACTAAGACAGTCGCCACCTCCAGGAAGGAATGCCCAATAGCTACAACGCCTTCTCTCTTGTCATGTAAACACAGACGCAGCATATTATTACTAATTCCACAGTAGAAAAACAAGGAATTTAAAGTATGCAGTTTCAATTCAAAGGAGACCAAAATGTTACCTGGTAGGAGTCGTTAATGGGTAGTTTCTGCTTTTGTTTGAAACCATGCTCGGTCTGGTAACTCGAACAGAGTACTCTCGTCAGTGCCAAAATGGCATAGTTCTCTCCCCAAAATCGTAACCGGTGAAATGCAGAACTAAATGTTGGACGCAGGGTTGTATCCAAAGCCCAGTTACCCAAGCTACTAACGTGGACTCCATTACCTGTAATTTCACATGGCATCATTTGTTACACCAGCTACCAGAATCACATCACTTGAATGGGTGTTGGTTGACGCCACATTTCTTAGTTACATCCCTCAAGGGAGTCGAGGGTTTAGGGTTAAGAACAATTTGCTAACTCCAAGGTTTTGTTGTGTAGTTTGTTACTTGTCCATGACTTAGGAAGTGGTACTGCTACTTTAAAGTTTCAAACATGCCTTGGAACCTTTATGCCATAATTTATCACCTGCACCAAATATTTATTAAGGTGTTAGCTCCTAAGAGCTAAGTAAGACCGGGGCTCGAGGGACACCTCCTCCTCTACCTATAACATTACATTCCTAGGTAATCCCTTTATCACAAGGCTTACACCCCCTTTATAAATCAAAACATAAGAAGGAAAGTTTACATTCAAACAAGCCTAGTTAAAACTCTTCCTTGGTTTTGTTGACATATCACCACACACAGAAGTAAAAATGTTATAATTATAACAAGCACACTTGAAGAGCTTCAAGCCCACAACTTTTCCTTATAAGGTTTAGTTTAATCATAGGATTATTGACCGGTTAAATCTTAAGTTAGGTTGACTAATGACCCTTTTCAAAATTTTAAATTTTTGTTGATTTTTAGGGTTGTTACATGGAATTACAAAATTACATCAAAACTGGAATTTACCAAAAAAATATCAACAATTAACAACTCCTAAACAACTATGCAGATACCTACAAAAATATAAGCAAATTTCTTTGTTATTTACCAATTCTCTAATGAAATGATACCTGCTGTCAATATGCTTGGTTCCTTTATGATACACATGGTTCATTGACAACGTAATGGCTTAATTGTTGTCACAGTAAATAATTGTGGGTTTTTCCTAGCACTGCGACACATCCTTTAACATTTTGCGCATCCAAACAGCTTGACATGTAGCTCTTGTAGCTGTGACATACTCAGCTTTTGTCGATGATAGAGTTACAATGGGTTGTTTCTTTGATTCCCATGACACTACTCCTGTACCAAAATAAAATATATATTCAAAGGTTCTCTTCTTGTCATCCATGCTACCTCTGCAATCACTATCAGTGTATCCAACAAGTCTAAAATCCTCTGAATTTGAGTACATAATTCCAAGATATTTTGTACCACTTACATACCTCATAATTCTTTTATGTGCTTTCCAATGTGCGTCTTTTGGAGACTCCATAAACCTTGCGATCACACTTACTCCGTACATTATATATGGCCTTGTCGTAGTAAGATACATAAGGCTTCCAACTAGCCTTTTGAGCAGTGTGGGATCAAGTGTGGGATCAACATTTGATCCATCATCATCCTTACTTAATTCTAGTCATGTTATTACTGATGTTGGGGAAGACTTACAATTTACCATATTGAATCTTTTCAAGATTTCATTTGCATATTTGGATTGAGAAATAAATATGCCATCTTTGGATTGATTAAATTCAATTCCCATAAAATATCTCATAAGCCCCAAATCAGTCATTTAAAATTCATTCTCCATCACTAATTTAAAATCTTCTATGCCAAAATCACCAGTAAATATTTAATCATCAAGATATAAGCAAACAATTAACATGTTACCTTGTCTGTTGACTTTGGTGTACAACATTGGTTCACATTCACTTCTGTGAAATCCATTTTGAATGAGATAGGAATCAATGCGACTATACCAAGCTCTGGGATCTTTCTTTAATCGCTAAAGTGATTTTTTCAATCTGTATACTTTCTCTTGTCCTAGAACCTCATATCCTTGTGGTTGTTCAACATATAATTCATCTTCTAAATAACAAATTATAAAGGAATATTTGGCATCCATCTGAAAGAAAAACCATTTGTTGTGCGCAGTTGTGGCCAAAACTGTTCTAAATGTATCCATGCGCACAACATGTGCAAATGTTTCATTAAAATATATGACAGGCTATTGTGTGAACCCTCTTGCAACTAATCTTTCCTCATGCTTCTGCACATTACCATCGACAACTTTCTTGGTTTTATAAATCCATTTGACACTTATCAAATCGTTATCTTTTGGTACATCTGCCAATTCCCATATCAGATTCTTTTCAATGCATTCAATTTCTTCATCCATGGCTTGTGCTCATACATCATCTTTGACAACTTCTTCAAAAGTTTCTGGATCATCTATTTGAGAAAACAATGCAAAAAATGAAAATGAATCCATTGTATCAGCATCATATATTTCATGGAGACTTCTTGTTCTTCATGGCATCAAGCTTGCTAAAGTTGGATCTGGAGATCAAGAACTCCTTGGGATGCCTGTTGGATACTACTGCACTCTTGATGCGCTAGATGGTTTAGATTGTATTGTGACTGGTGTCACAATAGCTTGAGATGCGACATATTCCACAGTCGTCGGGGTAGATGGAACTACGACATGTTCTGTAGTCCTCGGGGTGGATGGAACTGCGACATGTTGAGTTTCTTGTGGTTTTTGAACCACTTCTTCCATCATATCATCATGTGCGAGAAGATTCACATTTTGTATTGTCTTTTCTACACTTCCATCCCAAGCTTCATTTTCCACAAACTGAACATCACGATTGACTATGACTTTCTTTGTGACATGATCATACAATTTGTATGCTTTTGTATCTTCTGAATAACAAACAAATATGCATTTATGTCTCTTATTATCTAAATTATTTCTCAGCTCATCTCAAATATGTGCATATGCAACACAATCAAAAAAATTTAAATGCAAAACACTATGTTTCATACCTGTCCATGCTTCTTGAGGAATTTTTGTCTTCACACTCTTCGTTGGGAACCTATTCATAATGTATATAGAATTTTCTACTGCCTTAGACCAATATTCATTTGACAAATGCTTCATTGCCATCATATTGCACGACATCTCTATAATAGTTATGTTCTTCCTCTCCATGACACCGTTCTACTGAGGTGTATATCGCGCAGTGAATTGCTTGTGTATTCCATTAGATTTACAAAAAATTAGAAAATCATTTCAGATATATTCACCAGCTCTATCTGTCCTTAAGACTTTGATTAAGTGACCACTTTGCTTCTCTACAAGTGCCTTGAACTGCTGAAAACATCCAAATGCATCATATTTGTGTTTATGAAAATAAATCCATGTTTTTCTTGTAAAATCATCAATAAATGTGAGAAAATAATTACAGTTTCCTATGGATGATGTTTGCATTGGTCCACAAATATCAAAGTGCATAATTTCAAGTGGTGTGCATGCTCTATATGACTTTTCTACTAGAAAGGATTCTCTATGATGCTTGCAAAAAAATGCATCCTTCAGATATTCTTTCTGGTTTTTTGATTAGCGGAAAACACTTCACCATATTCTTCATGTGCAGTAGCTTTAACCCACAAAAATTTAGATGTCCAAATATGAAATGCCACAAAAAAGATTAATCTTGAACCTCTGATTGAAATAATGCTTGAATTTATGCACCACTACCTTTTTCTTCTTTCTTTCTTTCTACCTTGAATGCAACTCCATAATTTTCATCCTCTGCTTCATAAACAACTTGAGTTCTCTTTCCCTTCATATTAGGCCTTATTCTCAAAGGAAACAAGCGATTGCTTGTCATTTGCACCTTTGCTATCAATTGTTTGCTTGGATACTTGTCCAAAATCACACAGTGATTGTTTTCCATGTAGACTCTGTAACCTTTTTGTAATAGTTGTCTAATACTGATTAAGTTATGTCTGAGACCTTTGACATAATAAACATCAGGTATGGTTTTATGCTCCCCTTGGTTGGTTAGAATGCCAATAGTTCCTTTCCCTAAAACAATGACTTGGATATTGTTTCCAAGTGTGACATCAGTTTGAACTGATTTATCTAGACTAGAAAACAAATCTAAATTTCCAGACATATGATTATTGTATCCCGAGTCTAAATACCATATGTCACATTGGATTTCTTACGCAATATTACATTCAACTCAGTATGTCCATGCCAAAAACATTGTATTGGTGGAAGAGTTAGTGTTAACTGACTAGATTTGACCTTGCTTGCTTTGGTCATCCTAGTTCTTCCTACATTCATATGCATAATGCCCAAATTTATTACAATAATGACATTGTATTGTTTATTTATCAAATCTTTGACTACTTGGATGACTGGAATTTTGATTATGTCCTCTAACAATGACATTTGTAGGGCTATTGCTGCATCCTCCTCTAGAAAAACGTCTTCCTCTGCCTCAGAAATTTGATCTCCCCCTTCCTCTTCCATGACTGATGGATGATTTTGCTGCAAATGAACCTTCTAAAGATGTATGTGATATATTTAAGCTATTTCATGATTGATGAGAGAGGCTTGCAACTCATCAATGCTAAAATTACTCAAGTCTTTGTTTTCTTCCAAAGTCACAACTAAAGACTCAAATTTGGGGGGGAGAATTCTTAGCACCTTCTCAACAAATTTCTTGTCATCTATATCTTCTCCATGACATCTCATTTGATTTATGAATCCAATAAATCGAGTATAAAATGATTCTACTCATTCTATATCTTTCATTGATAGAGATTCAAAATCTCTTCTAAGAATCTACAATTTAGCAGTCTTTACCTTGTCCAAACCTTCATATGCAATTTGCAGTATATACCATGCCTCCTTGTTTTCCTTTGTTGTTGCTACTCTTGGGAGTATGCTTTCATGCATTGTTTTGTGTATGTAAAACATGGATTTTCCATCCTTCTTCCTTTCTTCCTTCAAGATATCCTTCTCAGCTTGTGTGAGAGCATTGTATGTTGCCTGATTTTCTAGTTCAACATAGCCATTTTAGAATATTTCTCATACATCTTGACCTCTGAAGAATTCCTTCATGGTGATATACCAATATTCATAATTATTTCCTGTAAAACTTGGAGTCTGCAAACTTGCACCAGAAGTGGAGGCCATCTTTTAATTTTTCAAAGTCACCTTCTTGTAAAACAGAGTTGTTGTTCTTCTTAAACCAAACTTGAAAACCTACTCGATCAAACTTGCTCTATACAAGATGAAGGAAAATGTGCATCTCTTATACAAGATCAAAGGATAACTTTGCAGATCGAATTTCATTGCACAACTTTTACCATTCACAATTTACAATTTACTAGAAATTACAACTCATATTTGATGCTTACTGTGCACTTTAATTTCACTATCCTGTGCGCAATTTTCACTTACTCTGCACAAATGATTTATTTGATCACCAACTCAAACTATTGTAGAAAAATTATAAAATTTATTTCAGCTTTTTGCAATTAAAAGATATGTACCGCGCACATCCAAAAGTAAATACTTTTTCACATGTAAACTTTTAAGAACTTGGAAACTTGTAACTTTGTGTGCGATATTTTAGGACCAGTTTCTAAATTTGTGCACGGTTATTTTGCAATCTTTACTTTTCACATCGCAGTAAACTTAACACAGGTATTTTTCTATTCTTTATAAAATAAAACACTTAAACATTGATGCTCCAGGAAATATGTGCGACATGTGAAATAAACAACGCTTGTGCAAATATATATTACCGGACCAAAATAACAACGACGGCTATGGATATTTACATAGAGCTTGTGCTCCCAAGCTTCAAAAACTTGATTTTCACGAGCTTGAGCTCGCAGACTTCACGGTCACCTAAAACTTACTTCATATTTTTCCTTCTTCTTCTTGCACCCATGCATCGCATTACAAAATGACTATGTTTTTCATGTTAAAGACAAAGATCAGGAAATGGATTCTCTTGGAAGCTACCGAGTAACATTAAATATTGTAATTAAGTTCTCAGTGACATACACCTAAGAATTTGACTTATGAACTCCTATGCGGCCACTTAACTAAGATGAGCTGCGAACTCCATATCCTGACAGACTAACTAACATTGTATACTGATAGATTAAATGACTAAATTATTGACAGAGCTGACACATACTACATATGCAATCGGCTCATAATTAATATTTCCAACAATTAGCATCCAATGATGGGAGACAAAACCATGAAGCTAACCCATAAACAAGATCACGACAAATTGAAGAGAAAAAATTCAAAGGATTGTCAAATTTATGCATGGATGGGGGTATCTCGTAACTAAAATGGGATTTTCAAGAGGCTAGGTGGAAACTAGTGGAAGAATTTATCTTCCTTGAGGATAACCTACATATCACTAACTTTGAATATGATGTATTTGTAGAGATAATTTATATCTTGTACATAGCACTAAATACAACCACTAACCATATTGTTTGACTTATTGTTTGATTGAGTGCTTGTATTTGTAGAGATGATGGCTTAGTTGAGCAATATCAAGCTATGATATTTGAGTCCTATTTGGAGATCATTTTCAAAGTAATTTTTCTCAATATCACTTAAAAATGCACGTGTTATTTCCAAGAATGCTTGTTATAGTGAAATGTCACAAGGGTGAGAAATTCTTCCTCTCCCTACAAGTTGTAACCAAGGAAAGAGTGTGAGTGATGATTAGTAGATCATGCACTAGAAATCTAAAGCAAACCTCAATAAAAAAGAATGAAATAAAATGATGACAAGTGCTAAAATACCGTAAAACAAAGTGAATGAGTTAACTTCCTTGATAAAGTATTGTCCAATGTAAAATATTGTATACAAATGGTGCCAGCTACAAGAATGCATATTGAATGGTAGACAACACTCTCCCTTAGTGATGGATCCTCTTGAACTCTCTCAAATAGATTTCTACCTAACTTGGAATGATGTGGAGAAACACTTGCTCCTTGAGGAAGAATTCAAGGGAGATTTGTGATTCAAATCATGGTAAGGAGTGTGAAATATGATCTATAAAATTATTTCTTGCAGCATAACCATGCTCTAAATTTATATTATGGAATGCATGCTCATAGCTTCCTCTTATAGGAAAAATGAAGAACTTGAAACATCTAGTTCTCAATGTGAATGCTCCATCCCATGAAGTGAGCTATTGTAGTACAAGTATGCGGCTATTGAATTCTCCCAAGCTTGTGAAGGGACCAATTCAAATTCTCGGAGCCAAAATATGGTTGTGAGCGTTGAATGTGCTACACAAATTTAATGGTTCATCCATTGGTACAACCATGTGTGTTTCGAGACATTACCTACATGGATTTAGGTGGGTTTCTTACGAGTAGCTGCATGGTTGTACAATATGATGGATTTTTTCCATTCTAAGGATCAACTATCATTCTAGATTTGATGAGGATAATGTTAATGCGCTACATGATGTATGTTGTTGATGCCATCCTGCAATAATTACCGAAATGTTGCATGTGTGCAATATTTAGGAAATGATATATTGCCCCTCTTGTGTGAGGTTAGGAGGAATCTAGAGCCGAAATACATTATTGTTTATTTCCCTCATGTTGACATTCCAAACTATGATACTAAGATAACAATTGTGGAGAGTAAAGGACTACCCATATGAAAGATGTTGGTGATGACCATTGAATAAGATAATTGATAGGTGACACATAGAAAATGGTTGTTTATACAAACAAGACACGCATACCTATGCTCATGAAATTTTGTCAAAATAAATTACAATAAGAAGCCACTGAGGGGTTGAATTGAAAATTTCTAGACACAGGGATGAATCTGGCTTCACTCCTATCATGAGTAAATGCATCTTGGACTTGTAATGATGTTGATGATGCTAGAGGAGAGGAACTACTAATGATTGCAAACAATCCACTGTGATGGGGGACCTAAATAATGGTGAAGCTACTATGTGGGAAACCCACTTCTATTAGACTGACACATGTATTTAACCATAATTGTGAACATTGAAAGCACTTGAATGTACAACTACCCCTGATGTGAGCATATGGTTAGTGTCGATCATAGGGAAGACTATTGAGGTAGAAAGTAC
This sequence comes from Larix kaempferi, assembly GCA_027924585.1. NCBI lineage: Eukaryota > Viridiplantae > Streptophyta > Pinopsida > Pinales > Pinaceae > Larix > Larix kaempferi. Next base: position 12,607,562 of record BSBM01000087.1, read on the forward strand.
TAAGGAATCTATGTGCTCAATCTCAAGTGAACCCTTATTTTGATGAGAAGGGAGCCCAAGGTATAATCTTAAATTCCTTAACTCTCACAATAAAGTGATATGACGTCGATGAGATCTAAAGTGGGTAGTAAGATGATGGTCTTACCTTGAGAACCAAGAAAATTTTGTAACCAACTAGGACAATGACAGAACTTAAACAAGACATGTGGGTAAGTGTCGGAGCCATAACCTTCCTTGATGAGAGTAACTTGGGTGATTTAAGTATGAAAGCATCCTTCAAATAGAAATGTACGACGAAATGGCAATGAAAAGACTACATATTAGTTTTCGAGGTGATTTTTCTCATATAATAGTTAACAATGGTCTAATGAATCTGAGTGGAAAAAATGATGGTGCTAGTGGGTAATGGACACAATTATGTCGATCAAGGGTGACCAAGAGGTGCTTCCAAAAGAATAATGTAATGTGATGGGGTTCCCACGTTCTCACTATTTTGAGGAACAAATTTATCCCAAATTTATTATGTGGATGTCTTTTGCAAATGAGAATAATACCATTACAGTGTCCCTACAGGGATGATTCAATGATATTGGTGTGTTTAGAGGGTGGGGACCCTTTATGGTCTTCTCTAGGGTTGGAGATATAGAATGAAATATAGATGGTTAACTAATCATGATGGTGATGAGAGGTTGTTTTTGAATCATGACCATATCGTGCACCAGGGAATATGAAGGGGGGATCATTGAGATGTTACAAGAAAGATGAATGTGGTTTAGTTGGAAAATATGCCAAACTATTAGATTCTGTAGAATTAATGGTTTGACATCATGGATTTCATAGTGTGGGTGATTTGTAATTATGTGCATAAGCATAGGGATCATGCTACCACTTGATAATGACATTATAAGCGATGATTACTTTTACCAGGGGATGGGGGCCTTATGGATATCAATGGGATAACTTGATAAGTGCAATGTAAAGAGAGTGTATATGTCTCCTATATACATGGTCAAGGTGATATACTTTTAGGTGGTTCCCATTCACCTTACGATGAGGGAGAATCCACTTCCTAGTGGAAATCCTACACATGTGATGAAAATACTTAAGCAGAAGAGTGTTCATGATAGGAGATTTGATAGTGCAATCATTATTGGTAGAAAAATTATTGCACCTAGATAAATGGCCAAAAAATGGGTGTTGGATGAAGTTTTGGTGGGGATGGGGCCATGTAGAAGAGCTTGTGATCCTAATTGCGATGGTGTTGATATGTCAAATTCAAATGAAACTACAAAAATCCCAAACATAGATGTTCAAAATTAGGGACTTTGGCCTATAAATAGGGGTGGGGGGGATTTTTTAATTAATTTTTACTGTTTAGCTTTAGATTCCTTAGAATTGTTTTTGTTGTTTTGGGGATATTGGACCAATGGTTTTTAGTTTAGGGAATTCCAAGCAATTTGTCATACCAATCTTGTCATTTCTAAAAGATTAGTATTCATATTAGGCATCTTAAAAGTTCATATGATTGACAAGAGGGTTTTTCAACTAGTTATTTGGCTTTTGAAGGAATTTTCACATGGAATCGGATATCACTTCCTCAGATAGTTGTGCCCTATGCTAGAGGTATACCATTTGAATGTACATGTTTATTGCATGACTTTTCATGGGATAGTCTAGCAGTTGAGCCATGTACCTCCCATCCATGTTGTCCACATGGCTATGAGGCTCATATCCACACACTCGCATAAAGGTAGACATGTGTCTCCCACATGATTAAACCATGTGAGTTATGGCTTTGGATTCACATGGTTGCACAAATCTATTTAGGGAAAGGTCACATGGTTTTTGTATGTCTTTTGGTTTTTTAATTTGTTAATTGTTGATTTTCTTACATGGATTATGATTGTAGATTGTTTTATATCAATCATGGATATTGAGTAGCGTGTGCAAGAATAAAACGAGATGTTGGGGCACATGAAAAATAACCTAGTGGTTTAGCAAAAACTATGATATGTAGCGTTGTTGGAGTTCTTTTTCTGTCGATGACGATATCGCGTGAGCACCTCATGAAGGAGATGCTTGGGATGCGGGATTGCAAGCATGGACTATTTGTTGTTGTAAATCAGAGGTTGACTCTTGAGTGCAAAAATGTTGATTTTCTGATAGGATTTTTCAATTTGTGCGATATGTGAGGAGACCCATCTTTCTCGTTGTGGCAAGTAGACTATTGATCGGTCGATTGTGTAGTATTGTGGTAGTTTGTCAAGAGAAAATAAGGATCGAGGCACGGTTGTTAGTTTCCTATTGGATCATACTGTGAGGGTGGTTGTGAGAATCATGCTTAGGGTGTTGACCTGTTTTCATGGACCCATTGGATATTTCGGAGTCAACTCCATTTTTTTGAGTGGGTGATCGGAGGGAGTCGAGTTGTATAGGAACACATGTTATTAGTCAATATGTGTGCCCATATGACCAAGGTCATTATGGAGGGACATGGGACATTCACCTATGGGAGTGTTAGGTGTTCCTATTTGTTTGAGTGGATTCCATCCTTTTTCGCTTGTGTGGTTGTGACGTTGAGGGGGTTGATGGAGCCATATATGGTTTTTTTGTGGTATGCTGATGCGCAGGGATGATGGTTGATAGGTTGGTCATGTGTTCACCTTGCACTATCTGCTAGACTCATGACTATGGATTATGGCCACTAAGCAATATCCATGGAGTGGGATGGATTATTTCCATGATCTAAATTTTCCTCCACTAGGTAACGAGGAGTGGGATGCTTGAGGTGAGTTTATCTTTATCATGCTTATATATATATATTTCTTGTTTCCATTTACACATATGTATGTTTTGGATGGTCATGTATAGATCAGACGCACAATTTTTTGTATGTGTTTTGTTTGGTGCAGACGTTGGACCTGTGAGGCTTGTTGGGCTACCTATGGGATCTAATTTACCTCCTACATAGGAAAACCATTGGTGGCATCGACCATAGGTGGGGGTGTCAATATCTAGGGTAGTCTAGGTTGGTAGGGATGGCCTAGAAAGTGGGGACCTTTCCACCTCCTTGGTGGATTTAGAGTGACATGTGTCTATCCTAATGGATGGAGTCGATGAGCGTGGTTTCATTGGCTTAGATGATTGGTGTATGGTCCCATAAAACTTCCATCAGGTTTGGGATTGGGATGGTACATGATAATGCATCAGATTGATGTTATGGGTCACTCTCATTGGCTAAGAGAAGTGGCATAGTATCATCCCCCACCACCAACACAAAAAAACTAGACCAGGGACATATCCTATGGAGAATGTTCCACCATTAGCTATACTTGTGATACCTACACACGAATAGGGTTCTCCGTGATGTTTGATCATCTATGGTCATTTTTGTATAAGCTTATTAGCACCATTTTTTATATGTATTGATGCATCATATGGGGGTAATTTTTTTATGTATCCTATAAGGAAATTTTTTTATATACTACAGATGAGTCATTTGTTGTACTGTTTATACACACGAGGATGCGTGCACACACACACACACACACACACACACCATTTTGTGGTTATTGTCAATTTATTTATGTCCAGATGTATGTGATGATTTTTTCTTTTCTTTTATGTATAAATGGTTATGAAGACATAACTATGTGGTGAAAACATAATTTGTATTTTCTTTGGTAGATCAAATGTATTGTCAATGTAATAAGTTCCAATCCAGTACCTCATTAGCAATGTGATATACAAATGCATTTTCACTCCTAGGGACATGTATGAACTTAATGATTTCAAACTAATGGACCATTAGCCGCACTTTGAGGAATTTGTGAAAGAGGCGTGGATTATGTACACAAAATACATATTTGTTGAATTGTGCGACGATGAGCTAAGAATCTAGATGGACATGAAAATGTTGAATACAAAAATGGATGGCTTCGACCAATAGTCCAATGATGACATCATACTCCATCATTTAGGAACTCAAAGGGTGCATCCACAAAGACATATACCTAATCACCCACCCCCCAAAAAAATTACATGCTATAAAATATCAAACTTGAGATAGTTATGGAAATTTTCAATACATAAAAATTATATATTCAGAAATGCGATTCAATTTCCTACATTTCCTCATTTTTACTCAAAGCAAGATTCATTGTGTAAGTATCCCAAAATATCCATGTAAGTTGAGGGATGGCTATTTTTAGGTTTTCTATTGCATCTAACATGTCAAAAGAGACCCTCATTGTCTTGCACTGTCCATCTATCGATTTCCAAGATCTACAATATGTGTAGTCAAGATTTGTTCTTTCAGTATCTGCTTTCTATGCATTGAAGAAATATGTTTTTTGCATTTGATAACTCTGAGTTCAATATATATGCATCATGTTTAGGGAGATCCTATGCAAAGTAGATATAGTATTGAATATGGATGTGATCTGATCCTTTTATTATTAGATAGTTAGGAGCCCATTGATATTCGATTGAGCGGATATTTGTATTGGCTAGTCTCAATCACTGTACGAAAAATTAGAAGGATATCATGGTGGGATTGGTTTAATTACAAAAAAGATTAGGGTTTGATATTACATGACTATGGTTCATGCTATTGGTAAGGGACCCTTGATTAAGAGATTAGGTAGTGATTTTTTGTGTCTTTTATATATAGTTTCCTTTAGGGTTTAATAGGGGTAGGATTGTATTTCTTGTGTGGAGATGGCTATTAGTTGACCTCATTCATCATGTGGAAGTTATGGACAATATCCTAGTGGGGCTTGTTAAATTGTAGATAGAGGGTTTGTATCCACACTAGTAGTTGAATATTAATGTTGGATGTTTTCTACAACTAGATTGCTAGGATTTGAATAGATGTAGAATAAATGTGGCATCGTCATTAAATGAAAATTTTCATGGATTTGCATAGTTAACACTTAAGTTAGAGGATGAGTGGTTGTCTTTTCCATTTTGTATTTTTTTGGTTTGTAGAGCTGCAAATAAGGAATTGGTTATTTTTTGTGGGGCAGATACAAAGTCTCAAATGGATGAAGCAACCATGAATACAGTCACAGTCGTATTTGTACTGAGTGAATACATGCTGGAAAAATCCTCTATCGGTGGAGGACTTCATCAAGGATTTGGGGACTTGTTGGTTGTACCCAAGACATCCCTAATTGATTTTGAGGACATTTTAAACATACTTTGGGGGAATTCCAAGTAGATTTCTTAGATGTCCCGGAAATATTTTGGAGATGTTCCAGACATGTATCTTCAATTTCGACAATGGCAGTTAATGATTTGATAATATAATCATTTAACGAATCCATATTTTTCTATTATTCTAAATCTTAATCTGTATAAGTTGAAACTCAAAATATGAGTTATGTATTTTGCATTTTTATTTGATTCTATCGTGATTTAAATATTGTCTTATTAGCAACATCATTGCAAGCACCAAAACCTCCATGCTAACAAACCAACAAATGCAACAACCCATAGGTATGATCCTTCTTGGTATTGTTCTTGTTCTTCTCATTTGTGGAGTAATATTAGCTTTTACATATTGTACATAGGTTTTTATGAGTTATCCAAGTCTATCTCTTCCCCAATCCCTACCTAAAGCAATGTGAAAACAATTGGACCGTAAAGACTTGGATTGGGTACTAAGCATTTGAATAAATTTCTATTCATTTTCCTTATTAATCTAAAATATGAATGTAATCCCTTTACATAATGAAAGCATGTATATCCCAAAGTGTTTTGTAGTGGCTTTCAACACAGCCTTAAAAATATTAACAACATGTTGAGAGGTTAATGTGTTTTAACATGATCATGATAAACAATAAATATAATGAAGAAAGTTGTTATATAGTCAAGGATTCTTCTCATAAACCCTGTGTGGACCTTATTGTAGATTCTAAATAGTTACACCTAAGTTCCATAAAGCTAAAGTGATTTTTGATCGTATAATAATGGAATTCCACTTAGAGATTTTCTTATTTTCCTAATTTTTTTCATAATTAACATGTGCAATGGATAGGCATAATACTATATAGTATAAACTATCGTTCTTAAAAGCAACAACATATGTTTGTGATTTTTAACTATATATGTGTGTGTGTGTGTGTGTGTGTGTGTGTGTGTGTGTGTGTGTGTGTTCCCTATCCTAACCATCTCGTGGATGCATGCATTAGAGAAATTTTGAGGTAAGAAATGGGCCTCAAAACAAAAATCACCAATAGGATTCAAGATGATGATGTCAACCGTGGGGGATGAATCACCATTTTTGGGATAAAAAGGTGAAAATTTGAAAAAACATTTTTTTTTCAATTCGTATTTCCAACTTAGCTCCATGTATATTCACTAAACTTTTGACGAGGAGAACTTGTTGGATGGGGAATTCAAGTGATCTTGCACTAAATTTGAGTGAATATACAAGGAGCTAAGTTGAAAAAATATTTTTTTTCTTTTTGTCCTCCAAAATTTGATAAGGTATGCTAATATTATTTAATTGTTTCCACTATTATTTTATATTTTTCCTTAGGAGGCCCATTTTATACCTCAAAATTTCTCTAATGCATCCCGGTCCCTACAGACATTCAACATCCCCAGAACCAATGAAAAATAAGGTATTTGTGTCAATGGAGAATCCTAAATTGATAATAAGGTAGTTTCTATAAAGAAACCTGTACTCTTGGTTCTTGAGAGGAATGAATATAAACCTCAAGGTGACCATTGTATAAAGGAGACTTTAATTACTTATTTTCCAAATAGCAATGAGTTTGGGATACAAAACTTTGATCATAGAAGATTCATCGTGGATTATCTATGTGAAATTCCAATGAAGCTTATTTTGATAAATGGTTCTCGTTTAATTGGGAAGCAAAATGCGTGTCATTAAAATCTTATGGGGAATGATTTTCAAATACATTTTCTTGTTGTTCAGGATTGAAAGATTAACAAGGAAATTGTTTTAGTGTGGTAGATAGAAACATGGTAATTGTATAACTAATGTTCAATCATGGAGGCTATACTTTAATCAAGAGGATTGAAGACATTTCCATAGTCCTTTGTGGTTGGAGTTCCCTTCTATCCTAGCTGACCCATATACTTTAGTAAATTTGTTCACCAATGGGTTTGATAAACTGTTGATACTATATGGTTGTTGCAATTCATTCCATGGAAACCATAGAGTGTCCTTAGAATTTTATCTAAATAATAAGTTTTATTCTTTTATTTTAGTTATGATGGTGGATGGGGCTCGTGAAGAGAAGGTGCTCTATCTTATTCTCCCTGATGCTTGTTTTTATTGTTAGGCTCAAGACCACCTTGTTGGTGATTGAACACATAGTTAACATCCTCCAACAACTGCTTAGGGTATTGATGCTACAACATAAGCAATCCCAATTGTCACAAGAACCTCCAAAAGCTTCTCAAGGTACATGTGATAATACATTGACTACCCCTATAAACAAGGGTGTGTTGTAAGTGGGTCTTATCCAAGTCACCAAGGAAGTGTACACTCAAACCAACAATATGGGAACACATTTTAGTAATGGGGTGGAGTCTCAAGTGTCTTCATTTAGTAGTGTGGTTCCTTTCTCACAATAATTGTGGGGTTCTAAATCTAGACCTATTGATAGCTTATGGGGATAGAGTACTATGTCAACTTCTTTTGTGGGTATTAGTGATAAAAACTAAGGTATGAATGTTTATGAGTGTTATAACCTAAGTTGAATAAAAGAATGGTTGCTTTGTCTCCTATGCCTTTGTAAAATCTTGATAGGGTAACGATTCCTCCTAGTTGGGAAAATCATTCAAAGAAACTATGGTGTGTTTCAAGGAAAGGATGCCTCTTCCTACGTTAATGTAGCACTGATAATCATTGTAAGTAGTTTGTTGGTGGATTTATATAGAAGTCTAAGCCCGATGCGATATTTCTCTATGAAATGGAAGGTTGTTGTTTTTTATGAAGAAGAACCTACTTTTATAATGTTCTTTTTGTAAGGCTTGATTGGGTGTTTGCTATGTGTAAACATGCAACAATTTGCAGAGGAGGCTACATTGGGGAGTCATGTTAATGGGCAATAAAAAATCTTTTCTTTGTTACACATCCATCCATGTTTGGCAATGATATTTTGCACTCCCTGATCAATTTAGGATATTTTTAAGTTTGGATTTTAAAACTAAGTTGGTTCTTTGTTCTCATCCTATGAAATAAGAAAGGAAAAGATAAATATCCATTTATGTTAATAAATGAATATACTCTATTTAAAGAAGAACATGTAAAATCCTTTCCGAATACCATCTCTTTACCGTGAGTTTTTTTTTGTTTCTCTTTTGTAAATAATTCTTGTAAGCCATAGAAGAAAGAAAGAAAGAAATATATATATATATAAGCAACTTAATTCTCGTAAGCATAATAAATATATATATAAACAACTAAAATTTCCTATTTTTCAAAACAAAAAAATTCTTCATAGCTACGTTTTCTTCCCTGAATTGCTTTGGTCGATCTTTACCTATTTTGAATTTATTAGATTTTAGTCACATTTTTTTTATCACATCACAATTATGAAAGTGGTTATATATATAAACTAGTCACAAACTAGCTCAATCATAGGTAAGATTTATTGGAATGTTTGGCAAGAAATATAAGCAATAAATGAGCATATTCTATTTATAAAGGTAATAAAGTTGTTATATGATTTTAATAATTTGAATATGGTAGAAGTATACCTGGGTGTGTATGTAAATTTGGTTTATATGACTGTAAGAAAAAATAAGGGAATTATTTGTTTGTTTTAAAATTTTATTTTTATGTTCAAAAAACTTGAAGACAAGCTTTTCTAGCTCACTATAGTTTTGGCAAGTTAGGAGGTTATAAAAGTTTGTAGTGTAGCAAATATTATTAAACTTAGATTTAATGTACATCAAGGAGATGCCTGAGCTTTGACTGTTCCATATGTACATCCTACCCCACCAAAATTGAACATTTGATATAACAAATGTTCTTAACCATTGGATCCACTCAAATACACTGGATCCTTCACCCCAAATAAAAGAAAACATAATTGATGAAATAAGGTATCCTTATAAAGGTACCAGATTTTTGGTATTGCTCCAAAAGAAATATGAGTAAAATAATCCATTTAAGAAAAGTGAAAAAATTAATAATAAAATATTAAATAAAAGATAGCCAGGTATAACTATGATTATTTTTTCTAAAAATATACCTCCTAAGTGTAGTAGTGACTATTAGGTTAAATCTGTCATCTTAGTTCCGCTTTTAGTTCGTTAGCCTCAACGGTCACCCTTTAGATCCATGGTTTGCGGTTTGTGATTGATCATATACACCATTGGTATGGAAATATTTACAAACTATTGGGAAGAACCAACATCGGTGAATGTAACTGTTCTAGTGATCATGAGGGGGGAGATACATAAGACATAACCATGACTACATCATGAGGAAAGACAATGCTTTGGTGTCATGTTCCAATTTTTCCAACACCAAGTAGAATCCAATGTCACATCAAAACCCCATGGATCCTAGTGAAATTCAATTAATTAATTAATAAGGGGGTGACATTACTTAGGCCATTGAATTATTAACTAGGAATAATTTAGCCTATAGTTGTTTCAATGAATTAAATTGAAGGAGATGTAATTATTATTTTGTACTTAATTACTAATTACATATGTTGATGAGTTGGATGATGACAAGGGCCCCCTGAGATGACATGAAGAGATAAGTCTAGCCTTGTGATTTGTCACACCAAAGAGGAAACTGGAGGAAAAGCGGAGCAAAGCAAAAAGGAAGGAAATTGGCAAAAGCAATGAAAAAAAATCAAGTGCATAAAGCAGGAAAGTGTAGAAAAGCAGCCGGTCTTGAAAGTAAGGAAACATATAGAAAGAAAGGATGCACAGTTTCTGAAATCAATAGGAAGTCATAAAGCAAGGAAAGCTGGAAAAGAAGGAAATTTATCAAAACAAAAAAATAAAGAAGTTTCTTGATTTGTGCAACTCAAGAAGGATTAGAAACATACAGAAAAGCTACATGGTCCAAGTTTAGCAAGTGAGGATGCATCCATGAGGCTAAGTGGGTCCAAACCCAATCCAATTAACAATGGAAACATCCATGCCCCCTCAAAATCGAATTTCTAAGAGGATAAGCTCAACCATCATGAGAAAAGTCTATAAAATAAGGAAGAGAACTCTATTTCACATCTTTTGACAGTTTATTGTTTGTATCTGAGTAAGCTCAAAATCCTCTACCCTTTAGTGATGCACCCTTAGCCACCTGTGGGAAATGTCCCCCATAGTTTCTATTCCATTATTCTCCAAATGATCCAATGCAACCATTGATGACCAATTTGCAAATCTGATACAAATCTATGATTACATCCTCTCTTGTTTCTATCTTCTGAAACATTCTTCTCATTCAGTGGAAATAGTGTTGAAGGGACGAAATGGAGGTTCTGGTTTCAAAATTTTTGCTAATTTATAGACATTGATACCTATTCCATCGCATCAGTAGCATCGGTTCAAGTAGGAAACACTTTTTGTCTCATTAAAAAAGGTGTTCAGATGAGCAAGTTATCGCCATTTTACTAGATCTAGGGGTTCCAGCTATGAAGAACACGCCCTTTCATTTCTGTATCATTTGGTGAATACGCCCATGAGAAGATCTTGAGACCTAATGTGCTTTCATGAACAACCATCTTTTTTTTTACCTTATTGCATATCTAGATAAGATCCATCTTCTTCTTCTCTTCTTAGACTCCTTCTACACTCAGTATTGTAAGAATTCCATGGTTAGAGATTTTTTGTAAAGTGTAGGCTGTGCTTCATCAAATGTGTAAAGTTTAGAAGTGGGCAAGATTTTCAATAAAGTGTAGGATGTGTTTCATCAAATGTGTAGGTTGTGCTTCATCGTGTGTTACTTACTGAGTTTCAGCCACTGTTTCGGTAGGAATGTCAGCATGCTCAATAATGAGGATTGTTGAATGACCAATATTCTCATAGTGCTAAATCACTCCAGTTTCAGTCACTGGGGATGGAACATCCTCAATGATGATGGGTTCCACTACCCTCCCTAATCATAATCGTATATCATTGCAGAGAACTTGGGAAAATGGAATACGCAGGCATGTGGGCAGTCTCAAACTGATGGACTGCTTTATTGTTCAGGTTTGGGTTAGGTTGTGCAGGTAGTTGTGGTCGAAGTGGTGCATTAACATGTGTGACATTGTTTTGGAATTGCAGCTTTGGTTGTTGGTATTGTTGGTGAGGATGCTATTGAGGAGGGTACTGTTGATACTGATTTTGGTGATGGGGAAAGTTATTTCCTTGGTAAGGATTTCTCTAGTTGGAATTCCAAGGGGCTTGATTATTTGACTGCTCTGACCATGGTGTCCAATAATTAGGATTTTGCATCAGATTTTGAGATGGATGCCACTGGTTACCAGAATAATGTGAAGGGAATTGTGTATTCATATTGTTCATACCATTCATATTATTTAGGAATAATGATGGGTCTTGATTCATACCTTTATTGTGAGGCTTCCATGGTTTCTTATGTGCAATGAAGTAAGCTTGTTCCACTTCTGAAGTGGATTCCTGCAGAACTACTTTGACCTTAGGTAGTGAGGGACATTCCTTGGTGTCATGCTCCAACTCACATATTCTACATATTTCTGCTTTTTCTAGTGGACACTCTTTCAGTGGGTGCTTTTTCCTACATTTGGGATAGAATACACCAAGTGTAAGATCTTATACTACTTGCCTCTGTTTTTCTCTCAATACATCTAACTCTGAGGAAATGGAGCTCATCATATCAATTTTGAAATTCTCAAGCAGGTTGCCTATCTCGGCTTGAGTGGCTCCTCCACTAGTTGACTTATGTGTCCTAGTGAAGACATCCCGATCTCGATCCTTGTCTCGTTTGTTAGTTCTAGAGGATCCCCTTGAGTACCTTCGACATAATTCAACAAATTTCTCGAATAGTTCTTTTGAGATGTCCCCTTTCCCTAACAAATTCAATACATCAAGGCAATCTTCTCTAATTCCTCGTAGAAAAATAATCTTAAGTACATCTTTTCCAATCTGAGTGTGTCCAGACCTTTGTAAATTGTACAACAATCTTTCCACAAAGTCTTCCAAGCTCTCTTCTCCCTTCTAAACCATTTTAAACAACTCTTCGTTTCTATCCCTGGTTCTACAATATTTTTTATTTTCTGAAAGAAAGGTGTTTTTCATTTGGTACCAAGTAGTAATGGTCTCATGACCTAGACTCATCAACCAGCGCAAAGCATTTCCTTTCAAGGTGGCTGGGAACAATTTCAGCTTATGAGCGCTAGAGGTGTAATCATAGCTGCGACAGAGGATATCAAACTCAAAAAGAAGTTCATCACGATCTTCAGAAGATTTACCATGGAAATTCGGGAGAATTGATGGTGAGATGTTTTTCATATGAGATATTCCAGGTGTCTAGAGGATGGGGAATTCTAATGTAGCCAAAGTATTACAAGGCTAATTATCTTCCACTTCTTCTTCCCGGTTCTCCCTACATTCATTCTCTCCTTCCTGTTCTCTATCAGCCATGTTGTTAGACCAAAATTTAATGGCTTCCTTTATGCGTTCTTCCTCTGCCCTTGCTTCTTCTTCTCTCTTCCTCTCTTCTTCTCGCCTCTTTTCTTCCTCTGCTTCTTGGCGAGTCTCCAACCACACTTCCTTAGTAACTCTAGTTCCATTGATATAATAAATCTCCTCTCTATCTGGTACACCCACAGCACTCCTCTTGTCTTCAGGATGTTTCTTTTCTGTGCTGGGAGTGGATGTTCTCGTTGTATTCTCCACAGTTGATGTTGAATTCTCAAGATTGGGAGGAACATAATTTCCTCTTCCTGTAGATGTACGCAGTGGCCTGGTAGAAGAATCAGCCTTAGCAATTATACCGTTGATGAATGTTGCTCTTCCTAGACCTGCATTATGAACTCAACCTCATCCACCTACAGTGTTAGTATGCAATGTGAATCCTCACAACATATCTAAGAGATGATGTATACCTCACAATGAAAAAGTTTAAGAATAAGATTAAGAGTGGTCAATGCAGTAAGATGAGCAAAAAAATAATAATTCAGTAGAACTCAAATAGAAGAAAAAATACTTGACACACACTAATTAATTAATCACAATATGGACAAATAAGTACTACAATGCATGAGGATTCGAATGCCTAAGGTGGAAATTCAAATTATCCTTCATGGAGTGATCAAAGGATCACTGGAGTGTCATCGGAGCACAACTAGAAGTCTATCTCATCATCAGTGAAGTCATCAATGCTCAATTAACTATCAACCATTAGTCAAACTAAGTCTAACTGAGTGTGGTAGGTGTAACTAAGTGAAAAAGGCTCAATGGAGGATGCATGAGGAGCTAACTGAAGTTAGAATGAGCAGTCTAGTCACACTAGAGGTCCATCGGAGTGGTAAGGTCAGTTAAGAGTGAGTCAAGCCTAAAATCAAGGAGAGAACTCAGTTAACTGGAGACAATTGGACTGGTAGGTGAAGAAGGGCGCCTTTGTCAAGTGGATGGTGAGATGTGGGCACATCACTGGCTGGCAGGGCTCTATCTGAGTGGAAATAAGCTCCCGAATGCTAGAAGACTAGGGACTAGGTGCTGGAGGTGTCAACTTGATGACTGGGCAGCATGCGGATTCATGCAGAATGCATGCTGCATGCAGGAATGCATGCAAGATTAAAAATTCTAGTAGGACTAGGATGGAGTATAGCAATATCCTAACACCCCCACTTAATCCATCCTCGGCCTTGGTAACTAAGACCAAAGGTCACCCAATACAAATGAATAATAATAGTCAATAAACCAAGGAAATGTGGAAAACCTCATGGGGAGAATACCCCCCCTCAAAATAGACGGTAAGGAACACACAAAAATAAATGCTCCAAACTCAAGCAGATGTGATGCCAGGTCATATGTCTGGAGGTATCTTCTTCTTGGGAAGAAGTGGATCATGCTCAGAAAGCATGTGCTTGTACTTGCTCTTCAAATCAAATGTGATGAGAACAAATCCAAAAATATGAGGATGATCCTTGAACCTGTGATTCGAATCAATTGAGGTAGGATCAAATCTATGAATGTGCAGTTAGTCTTTTATCTTCTCCTTCGAACCATCATGGGTGAGATTATGCCAAAAGGAACCATCAAATAATAATGATTGCTTGGAATCCAAATCAGCTCCAAGACTTGAATCATGGTTTCTTGAGATCTCCTTTGAACCATTAGAGGTGAGATCAAAACCAGTAAATGCATGATAAATTATCCCAAGCGAATGGAAATGGTTTCTTGAGATCTCCTTTGAACCATAAGAGGTGAGATCAAAACCATGATGTGCATCAGAAATTATCCCAAGCGAACGGCAATGGCTTCTTCAGATCTCCTATGAACTAGCAGGGGTGAGATCAAAATCATGATGTGCATGAGAAATTATCCCAAGCGAATGTCAATGGCCATATTCTTCAATAACCTTCTAAAAGCATGGAATAATGATCATATAATAGTAAATAAGAGGTGATAGATCAAGGAGAGCGAATGCATTACCTCCAATGACTGATTTGACCTCCGAAACATTCAATAGATCATGATGCAAACCAACAAAATCTGGTGCAAGAGTGGATTTAGGACCTTCTATAATTTCTAGAGTGTGAGCTGGTACAGAATTCGAAATAGAAGAAATTTGGAGCATGAGTGTAGAATCTGAAAGTTCTTCTTCTTTGTGGACAACTTCAATATGAGATATGTTTGATACTGACTCATGATCTGAGAGACCATCAAGGGGAGTGAATGCATCACTTTGCTTTCTCTTGAAAGGGTTTGGACCAATCCCTTCATCCTGTCTGCCAAATCTTTCATCTAGGTGGGCCCATAGCTCTTTTGGAGTTTCAACGTCATCAAGGTATTGGTATATCATGTATTCAGGAAAAGAAAACATCATTGTTCCATAAACTCTGTCACCTCTATTTAACCAGTCAATCTCTTCTTCAGAGGGTTCGAACTCTCTTTCAAAACAATGATCAAATAAATAATTTTTCTTCAAATATGCTATCATTTTCGGTTTCCATTCATCATAGTTGAATGGAGAAAGAAGATCATAGTTGAATGGAGAAAGAGGAGGGATTTCTTCTGAATACATGGAAGTTGTAGAAGACCTGCAAAAGCAATAGAAAAGTCTGCAACTGCTATTGCTGCAAAAGATGCAGAAACTGCTGCGACTGTTGCACTCGAAATCTTTATAATAACCTGCAAAAAACTCTCAGGAATGGAGATAAACAATACTCTCAACATGCTCTGATACCATGTAAAAATCCTCACAGGAGATCTAAGAGATGATGTATACCTCACAATGAAAGAATTTAGGAATAAGATTAAGAGTGGTCAATGCAGTAAGATGAAGAACAGAATAATAATACAGTAGAACTTGGATAGAAGCAAAAATACTTCACACACACTAATTAATTAATCACAATATGGAGAAATAAGTAGTACAATGCATGAGGATTTGAATGCCTAAGGTGGAAATTTGAATTAGCCTTCATGGAGTGATCAAAGGATCACTGGAGTGTCATCAGAGCACAACTAGAAGTCTATCTTATCATCAGTGAAGTCATCAATGCTCAAGTAACTATCAACCATCAGTCAAATTAAGTCTAGCTGAGTGTGGTAGGTGTAATTGGAACTAACCGAATGAAGGAGGCTCAGTGGAGGGCGCATGAGGAGCTAACTAAAGTCAGAGTGAGCAGTCTAGTCACACTGGAGGTCCATTGGAGTGGTAAGGTCAGTTAAGAGTGATTCAAGCCTAAAATCAAGGAGAGAACTCAGTTAGCTGAAGACAACTGGACTGGTAGGTGAAGAAGGGCACCTTTGTTAAGTGGATAGTGAGATGTGGGCGCATCACTAGCTAGGAGGGCTCAATCTGAGTGGAAATAAGCTCCCGAGTGTTGGAAGACTAGGGACTAGGTGCTGGTGGTGTCAACCTGATGACTGGGTAGCATGCGGATGCATGCAATGCATGCATAATGCATGTTGCATGCAGGAATGCATGCAAGACTGAAAATGCGAAGAATGAAAATGCTAGAAGGACTAGGATGGAGTGTAGGAATATCCTATAGGAGCTTCTCCTGGTGTCTGGAGGATAGGGAATTCTAATGTAGCCACAATATTACCAGGTTAATTATGTTCCACTTCTTCTTCTCGGTTCTCCCTATGTTCATTCTTGCCTTTTTGTTCTCTATCAGCCATGTTGTTAGACAAAAATTTTGATGGCTTCATTTATGCGTTCTTCCTCTTCCCTTGCTTCTTCTTCTCTCTTCCTCTCTTCTTCTCACCTCCTTTATTCCTCTGCTTCTCGGTGAGTCTCCAACCACACTTCCTTAGTAACTCTAGTTTTGTTGATATAATAAATCTCCTCTCTATCCGGTACACCCACAACGCTCCCCTTGTCTTCAGGAGGTTTCTTTTCTACGCTAGGAGTGGATGGTCCCGTTGTATTCTCCACGGTTGATGCTGAATTCTCAAGATTGGGAGGAACACAATTTCCTCTTCCTGTAGATGTATGCAATGGCCTGATAGAAGAATCATCCTTAGCAATTATATCATTGATGAATGTTTCTCTTCCCAGACCTGCATTACGACCTCGACCTCGTCCACCTATAGTGTTAGTATTAAAAGGGGGTTCCCGATTTCTTTTTCTTGTATTAATGCATGCTGTAAATGATTAAACTAAAATGAAATCAAATAAAACCAAATAATAACTATTTCTATCTTTTACCATCCCCGACAACAGTACCAAAATGTTGGTCACTCTATATGCCAATTAATTACAACTAACATATAGGATGCTCAATATAAATTGTCAAACCCAGGGAGGTCTTTTATTTCAATGGAAATACGCACAATCTATCCATAAACACTTTCAGTAGTTGATCAATTAAATGGAGATAATAATCCTACCTATCTGCTCATCCAAACTCATTCCATAAAGAAAACTAATCTAACTCATACATTTAGGAATTCAAAGTGCAACTACCTTCCTACAGAAATCAACCTAGCAATTATTGATCTAAGAATGTAAATGAAGTAGATTACTTTTGGAAGAAGTTAAATCCTATAGTTATCAAACTACAGTATTCAATCTTTACCAAAATGATCCATCTAGTAGCTACTATTACTCAATCACAATCTGCCTATTCTAATGAATCAATTGAAGATACAACAGCAACCAGAAATTAAACATAAGTTTGAACTTTAAATTGACAACTATTGGAAATCCTAGAAAGCATAAATGACTAAAAGGAATGGAGCTGAGCTTGGTTGTAACAGCTATTGAACACACATGCATTAATCAAACTAACCTACACTGTCAATTGTCACACCACACAGTTGCAACTATCAGAAATATACCTAGTTCAATTCCACAACACACAACAGGAAATGAATAAATATAACTACCTACTTAACTTGACAATCTTTGTGAGAAGGCGGGCCCTAGCCTTCTAACAAAGACGTCGTGAACTACCACAAATTAAGACACAGAAATGGAAGTAACCTTGCTCTTCATTAAAAGATGGCAATCCATAGTATCAGTCTCTATTACAGCCCTTACACAATGATAATTATCCAACCCTAGACTCTGATAGCCTTCCTGAATTTATACATGAGGAATACAGTTCGTGATCCACTAATTTCGTGCAGCAATGAAGATCTATGATCTTCATGCTGCAGAGTTACAAGTAAACTGTTACAACCATAATGAATGAGGCCATTAATAATGAAGGATGTTGTTACATTGGCAGTCAATGGATCAACGGTTCAACCAATCGGGAGGTGTCCTATCTGTTGCAGCTATGCTCTGTTTCAGTGACCTATTATAGCTTCACGTGGAGAGATGCACTCTCCCTTGGAAATATGCCGGAATTGAGTTACAAGAGTAACAACTGGTCCCACGTATGATTCTTTCCCAAGGCATTGCAGCTGATACACCTGTGCTTTGATCTTAACTTAATGAAATCATCACACATTAGCATAAATCGAAGGGTAGAATTCATAACCATAACAATCTTAGGCATTTAATTAAATGAAACAATAATGATGTATACCTTGTCACAACTGCTAATTAATATGGAAAAAGGTATGTATATGGCTTATGAAAGTAGGGTGTAACAGGGCAAAAGAATGAGATAGATATAGTAAAAAAGGGGCATTTCCAGGGCCCAACAATATGTACAATTTTATTGACTAGTTTCTAGAAATTTGCAATATACTGAGTTCTGTAAATCCATTTTCCTTTCTTTAGTCGCCTCTACCGTAGAGGTGAAGAGTTCCTTGGAAGAAGGAGGGGATGTGTACCTAGATTCCACTAGTAATCGTTTAGAACATGATATATGGTTGATTGAATCAAGTGCATCATGTCATATGACCTCTCATAGGTAGTGGTTCTGTGAATATGAAAACTACAATGGAGGTTATGTGTTCTTAGGAGATGATTCACCATCCAGTATAATTGGTCATGGTAGAGTCAAGTTCAAATTCAAGGATGGGAGTATTAGAACTCTCTGTAGATTACTACACATTTCAAATCTAGCGTGAAACATGATATCAGTCGGAAATATGGATATTGCAGGTGTAAAGACTGTGTGTGGAGATGGTGGTTGAAAAATGGCTCTAGGATCAATGGTATTAATGAGGGGACTTCGGTATGGAACTCTGTACACACTATTGGAAAGAACCATCATCACTGAATGGAAGAGTTTTGTTGTTCATGAGGGGGGAGATAGAAAAGACATAACCATGACTACATCATGAGGAAAGAATGTGCTATGGTGTCATGTTCCCATTTTTTGAACACCAAGTAGAAGCCAATGTCACATCAAAACCCCATCGATCCTAGTGAAATTCAATTAGTTAATTAATAAGGGGGTGACATTACTTAGGCAATTAAATTAATAACTAGGAATAATTTAGCCAATAGTTGTTTCGATTAATTCAATCGAAGGAGATGTAATTGTTATTTTTGTACTTAATTATTAATTACATATGTTAATGATTTGGATGATGAAAAGGTCCCTATGAGAGCTCATGAAGAGATGAGGCTAGCCTTTTGAGTTGTCACACCAAAGAGGAAACTAGAGGAAAAGAGGAGCAAAGCAAAAAGGAAGGAAATTGCAAAAGAAATGAAAAGCAATCAAGTGCATAAAGCAAGAAAGTGCACAAAGAAGGCAAGTGTAGAAAAGCAGCCAGTCTTGAAAATAAGAAAACATCCAGAAAGAAAGGAGGCACAATTTCTAAAAGAAAGAGGAATTCATAAAGCAAGGAAATTTGGAAAAGAAGGAAAGTTATCAAAATAAGAAAAAGAAAGAAGTTTTGTGATTTGTGCAACTCAAGAAGGATTAGAAAAATCTAGAAAAGATAAAGGGTCCAAGTTTAGCAAGCGAGGATGCATCCATGAGGCTAAGTGGGTCCAAACCTAATACAATTAATCAAATAAACATCCATGCCCCCTCAATTCGAGTTTCTAAGAGAATAAGCTCAACCATGATGAGAAAAGTCTATAAAATAAGGAGGATAACTCCATTTCACATCTTTTGACAATTTATTATTTGTATGTGAGTAAGTTCAAACTTCTCTAGGATTTAGTGATGCACCCTTAGCCACCTGTGGGAGATGTTCCCCACAGTTCATGTTCTAGTATTTTGCACATGATCCGGTGCAACCATTGATGATCAATTTGTAGATCTAATCCAACTCTGTGATTACAGCCTCTCTTCCTTCTATCTTCTGAAGCATTCTTCTCATTCAATGGAAATAGTGTTGAAGGGATGAAATGGAGGTTCTGGTTTCAATCCTTTTGAGAATTTATAGAAATTGAGACCTATTCCATTGCATCTGCAGCATTGTTTCCTATAGGAAATACTTTTTTTCACATAAAAAAGGTGTCCGGATGAGCAAGCTATCGCCATCTTACTAGATTCGGGGGTTCCAGCTACGAAGAACACACCCTTTCATTTTTGTATGGTTTGGTGAATGCACCCATGCGAAGATACTAAGACTTGGTACTCCTTCATGAGCATCCTTCTTGTTAACACCTGATTTTTACACATCATAAATATCAAGTGTGAAAGGAATAGGGTTGGAGAAACATACCTGATAAAGGCTTGAAGCCCCAGTCTTCCTCCATGGTTGAGGTCCAGAATAGTGAAAATTAATATATAAAGGGATAATAGGGAATACCCCATAAGAAATTCACAAAGAAGTATGTGAAGGAGCCTTCTAAGTGAATAAATAACCCCAAGTCCTAAGTTCGACATTCTAAAGTATTATAAGGACTAAGTCTTAGCAAGAGAACCGTCATAGATGCAAAGTGAAGCCAGATCAACGGTCCAAGATTCATCTCGTCGAGAAGCTGCATGATGGATAACCAAAAAGGTGGTAGCGACGGATGATACAGCTGGACAGATGGTAGCTGGAGGGCTCGTCATGGGAAGAAAAGCGGTAAACAAAACCACCATGAGGGCATGAGATACCAGGGTGGTAGAGTCATAAAGCAATCCACGGTGTGGAGAGTAGGTAGCCCAGATCGACGGTGCGAAGATGAAGGAAGATGCACGAGAGAGTGGACAGTGGGCCCCGTCGTCAGGGAAAAGTTGAACATTAAATATGTCACTCATCTCCATCGTAGATGCAAAGTGAAGCTAGATCCACGATCCAAGATTAATCTTATCGAGAAGTAGCACGATAGATACCTAAGAAGGTGGTCACGATGGATAAAACCATTGGATAGGTGTCAATGCCACAGGTGATCGCAGGGAAGGGAAGTGGTATCTAAAACCACTGTGGAAAAACATCGATGATGCTCCATGGACACATGGTAACAGTGGAATGACACAGAGTGGGTCCTACTTAGGGTCCGATGGAGGGCAGGCATAAAATGTCACATCAGAAGCTTAAATGAAGGTTTAGATCTGACGGTCGAAAATCACATGTGAAAAATCAGTGGTCGGGATCGTCCGATAAGTGGCGGATAAGACCGGTGGTTAAGTAAAGAAGATTTATATATAAAACCCTCAGCGGGTGTTGTATACATTTGTTCGTTTGTAAAATTGTCAAAGTCTGTAAGCTTCTCGGTGGGTGGGAGACGTCGAGGGCGATGGGGCTTTCGACAGAAGTATTCCAGAAGATTTGCTGGCAATAGGTAGGCCCTTCCGACTGAAAACTGTCTGTAGAGTAGCTAATCATTAGAATCATGGTAGAAGGTTCCGCCGTGAGTACAAGTAGAGTTAGGAATGCCCTGGAAGACAGGGATGGTAGTATTTTTGACAAAGTTACCCGACTTCCCGTGATTGACCCTTTCCGAGGCCTGTCTGAATGGAAGAGGTTTTTTCCATAAAAGTGATGTTCTAGCACTGGTGCAGGAGTCCGATGACTGTTTGCCAGGAAGTTGGGTCGAAACGCGAAAATCGTGCGGTCGTGCCCTAGCAGGGAAGTCTCCAGAAGACCCTGTATCAGCTTCGGTCCAGGATATAATGACCTACGAAGAATTTATCCTTCAAGACCTCGAGCTTGTGGGCTCAGAGGTCATCTCAGGAATAATAGTGGTTTCCTTGTTTTGCCAAAGTTCGTCCAAAGGTCGCTTGGGCCTTTGTAATTCCCCACCATGGGTCCAACCTGGGCATTAGGGATAATTTCCACGACTTCCCGAACATCCAAAGTAGCAGTTGGTCTTTCCGAAAATAGAGGTGGGTCTAGATTAAACCCCGATATGGTATAATTTCTGGCTAAATGTATCCTTCCACAGGTAACATTTTTCCCCTGGTATTAATAGCTTTTGGCCTAGTTTTCGGATAAAGGGGATGGGTTGGAACAAGCAGGCGGAGAAGATCTAGATCCCAACCTTACTAAGATGAAGACTGAAGTTTTCAAAGGATTATATGCATCACAAAGGTGCTGGATGCTTATGACTGAGAAGTTGGAAAACAGGAAGAGACCAGAGAAAGTTTGTAAAGGAGGAGTGAAAAGGGAACAAGTCCATTGCATAGATTGGAGGTTGGCTCGGAAGATGATAGTGGTAATGTGACCCAAGTCTTTCAGAGCATGTGGGAAAGCATGAGATTAAGTGTTGTCACACGAGAGACGTCAGAGGGAAGGACCCGCAAAGCCAAGTGATATCCTAGAGGATTACCGGTATGATGGAAGGCACTTTTTGCATCATCATTGGCTATGTCATCTATTTGGGACGACGTCCCTGAGCATGTGGAAACTGCCGTCATTATCACAACAGTTATGGATAAGGTTTTCACATCTTTTATCTACAGTTCGTACAACAGAAAGATGGTGCACCTCGTGGTTCGGCCATCTTCTCGGTTACTATTGGCTCATGGAGAAAAGGCGGAAATGTGAGGTGGTATTCATGCCAGAACAAGTGTGGGATAATATGGAGGAAAATTCTACTCCTCCACCTCTTATGGTATTTGACCTCACAGAATCCAGCTCTGCCAATGAAGACGAGCAGCCTGATGGATGACAAGTGTCCAAAGGAAACCGGCAAAGAACGAAGAAGGAGAAACACGAAATCAAGCAGAGCGGCCAACCGGGTGTAGAAATAGTTCACGATTTTGTACTCTCCACTAAGGAAATGACACCTATCCTTCCAGAGGGCGCATCAAAGGCCGACAACTCATTGAAAGTGGAATATTTCTTTGACTTGCAAGGTCATTTGCAAACCCAGGGTTAAAACAATCCTTTGTCTATAATATTACGTTCCTTATCTTAATCAGTCTGTTTGAGACATGACTCATATGTAATATTTTTTTGAGGCGGCTAAATGGATAGCTAGCTGGAACATTTATGCTTACTATGTTTACTTTACTATGATGTTAATTCGATCCAGTAATAATACCGGAAAATGTAAAAATAGTTAGGACGGCTCTACCTGCTTTTTGTTTGAAAACAACTATGGCAAACCAATTTTTGATGAGATGGCATATGGTTGTAACTATTTTCTTTTTTGAAGGAGCCGAGCCTAGAGCTTGAATATATCTATATATACATTTGTAATCGAAGGCACAAGGGTTGGAAATCTTATGAAAAAGCTATTTGTGTTTTGATGATCAGTTTGTAAGACTTTTTCTTTGAGTTGTTTAATAGAAATTGCAGAGCTCAAGCCTGCGTTTTGACAAGGATTCTTCTGTAATTGGTCAGGTAGTCTGTATCTTTCTTTTCCCATGTGCAAATGTGTTTCTCTCTTTTTTATTCCATTCGGTGTTATTTCCTTCATGCTTGGATTAGGGTAACAGTTAAGTAGAATTCATAGAGATTATGCTCTACTTAGCTTATTCCAAGTATTTCACCAAATATATTCTGCTAAAGTTGATGTAGGATTCATCCTTGTTAGATGCCTTACATTGATGGACTGTTTCTTTTCTCTTCTATTCGACAAATTAAATCTCTTTGACTACTAGCTACTTGGTACCTCGCCCTTGTAAATGTGTCTGAAGAATCTTTGTGAATATTGCTTTCAGAATTTGTTAAATGTGACTCCATCGCCCAAATGAAATTCATGCGTTTTCAACCAAATATTTCTTGAATCCTTTTCGTTCCTAAATAGAAATCTGATCTTCTGTATAATTGTTATAATTGAATATCTTAGCCATGAATGCTGGTGTTCCTTTTTCATTATTGACAATCTTGATTATTCCAGTCCTTTCACGAGATCGTAGAGAGAGCCCTCTCTGTTTATGTTTGATCAGAAGCATAAACCAAAAATTGGTTAGTGGTTACCCAAGATTATCCTCTTTCAGCCCTGGGGGTCAGTTTTGGTGTTAACACATCTTATCTGTGTTTACCACTATTCCATATATAGATAATATCCTACTTCTTCTTCTCTTCTCAGACTCCTTCTACACTCAGTATTGTAAGAATTCCATGGTTAGAGATTTTCTGTAAAGTCTGAGATCAAACAATCTTCATTTGTTGCTCAGTATTTTCTAATATAGTATGTTGTTGTTCTTTTATATGTATCTAATCCATATTTGTCATAATAAGGAGAATTCGAGAGCCTTAAAGGCTAATTGTGCTCACATTTCACAAGACTATCTCTCTGTGTAATTTTATTGACTAGTTTCAGAGAGCCTTAGAGGCTTATTGTGCTCACCTTTCACAAGACTAGATTTTTGTACAATTTTACTGATTAGTTTCCAGAAATTTGCAATATACTGAGTTCTGTAAATCCATTTTCCTTTCTATAAGTCGCCTCTAAAGAAGAGTCGAAGAATTACTTAGAAGAATGAGGGGATGGGTACCTAGCTTCCACTAGTAATCATTTAGAACATGATACATGGCTGATCGAATCAGGTGCATCATGTCATATGACCCCTCATAGGGAGTAGTTCTATGAATATGAAATTACAATGGAGGTGATGTGTTCTTAGTAGATGATTCACCTGCCTGTATGATTGGGCGTGGTAGAGTCAAGTTGAAACTCAAGGATGGAAGGATTAGAACTCTCTTTACAGTACTATACATTCCAAATCTAGCATGAAACTTGATATCTGTCAGAAAGATGGATATTGCAGGCTTAAACACTGTGTGTGGAGATGGTGGCTTCAAAATGGTTCGAGGATCAATGTTATTAATGAGGTTACTTCAATATGGAACTCTGTACAAACTATTGGGAAGAACCATCATCGATGAATATAATAGCTATGTTGTTCATGAGGGGGGAGATACATAATACATAACCATGACTGCATCGTAAGGAAGGACAATGCTATGGTGTCATGTTCCCATTTTTCAAGCACCAAGTAGAATCCAATGTCACATTAAAACCCCATGGAGCCTAGTGAAAGTCAATTAATTAATTAATAAGTTGTTGACATTACTTAGGAAATTAAATTATTAACTAGGAATAATTTAGCCTATAGTTGTTTCAATTAATTAAATTGAATGGGATGTAATTATTATTTTTGTATTTAATTATTACTTACATATGTTGATGAGTTGGATGATGAAAGGGGCCACATGAGAGCACATGAATAGATAAGGCTAGCCTTGTGACTTGTCACACCAAAGAGAAAACTGGAGGAAAAGTGGAGCAAAGCAAAAAGGAAGGAAATTGCAAAAAGCAATGAAAAGAAATCAAGTGCATAAATAAGGAAAGTGCACAAAGAAGGCAAGTGTAGAAAAGCATCCAGTCTTGAAAATAAGGAAACATCCATAAAGAAAGGAGGCACAGTTTCTTAAAGCAAGAGGAAGTCATAAAGAAAGGAAGGTTGGAAAAGAAGGAAAGTTATCAAAAGCAAAAAAAGAAAGAAGTTTCTTGATTTGTGCAACTCAAGAAGGATTAGAAACATCCAGAAAAGCTACAGGGTCCAAGTTTAGCAAGTGAGGATGCATCCATGAGGCTAAGTGCGTCCTAACCCAATCCAATTAATCAAGGAAACATCCATGCCCCCTTAAATTCGAATTTCTAAGAGGATAAGCTCAACCATGATGAGAAAAGTGTATAAAATAAGGAGTAGAACTCCATTTCACATCTTTTGACAGTTTATTATTTGTATGTGAGTAAGCTCAAACTTCTCTAGGCTTTAGTGATGCACCCTTAGCCACCTGTGGGAGATGCGCCCCACATTTTCTGTTCTAGTCTTCTGCACATGATCCATTGCAACAATTGATGACTAATCTGAAGATATGATACAACTCTATGATTACATCCTCTCTTCTTTCTATCTTTGTATGCATTCTTCTCATTCGGTGGAAATAGTGTTGAAGGGACAAAATGGAGGTTCTAGTTTCAACCTTTTCAAGAATTTATAGACATTGAAACCTATGCCATATGCTCTACGTTTACCTCTATTGCATATCCAGATAAGATCCCGCTTCTTCTTCTCTTCTCAGAATCCTTCTACACTAAGTATTGTAATAATTCTATTGTTATATATTATCTGTAAAGCCTGAGATCAAACAATCTTCATTTGTTGCTCAGTATTTTCTAATATATTATATTGTTGTTATTTTATATGTATCTGAGCCATATTTTTCATCAAAAGGAGAATGCAAGAGCCTTAGAGGTTGATTTTGATCACCTTTCAAAAGACTAGCTCTCTATTCAATTTTATTGACTAGTTTCTGAGAGCCTTAGAGGCTGATTGTGCTCACCTTTCACAAGACTAGCTCTCTCTGCAATTTTATTGACTAGTTTCAAGAAATTTGCAATATACTGAGTTCTATAAATCCATTTTCATTTCTATAAGTTTTTTTAGGTGGAAATTTTTCTTAATAATCCATCCCAACTCATAAATAATATATTTGTGACCCTTTTATACTGGTTGTATTCATATTTCTGAATACTAGCGCATTGAGAACTTCTAGTTGTCTAGTTTTGTAGTTTGTTTAATTAAAAATTCTTTGTAAGCTCAATTTTTCTTATGTCAGTCATGTTGGGTCCCTGATACATTTATGAATACAATCCCACCATTATAATTCTAATTGGTGGCCTTCTCTTCATGTTTGGAAGAGCATGGAAGAAAGCTAGTGGATCAGTCCACCATAGCGCACTTTCTCATTTCTCCCCCAAACTCAGTCAAACCTTCTCTAAACATCATAAACGCTTTTCCATCATCAAGTTAGGGGTTGACTAAGCTTTTTCACACCTCTATTTGATTTCAATTGTAAGCTAATAAGTTTAGTATGCATATGCTAGTGTGCCCAAGAAGCCTTGGAGTAGACTTCATCCTAGCTGATGTTCGAAGCATAAATGGCCCCAGTACCTTGTGAATAGAACTCAGAATCTGGCCTTGATGTTGTTCTCATTTCTATTGCACACTACCTATTACATTTTCCAGATCCAAAAATTTTCTCATATCAAGCACTAGGTTGGTTATTCACTAACCAAAACTAGTTTCATCTTGTTTAGCTTTGTGACCTAATTCTACTTGTGAATTTTTTGATTTTAAAGTTTGTATTTGAGATAATATCATCTGATATCATATCAGGGATATTAAAGTGGTATCAAATCTCTTTCCTTGGATCAACCTCTAGAAAGTAACTCTCAGTGAAATATATCTTAGAATTGTTTTCAACTTGAAATTATGGAACTAGTTGCAGACATGGATGATGAAGGTTTTGAGTTGGATGACGAAGAAGAAATTATTTACATTGATGGAGGCTTACCAAGAGAAGAGGATGGTTACATTTGTGACCAGATTTATAGCGAATTTCAATGGGATAAACCACCAATGGGTAATCCTAATAAGGATTTAGCAAAGATGATATATGCAAGTAAAATTTTTCCCTACCACTACCAAGAGTATCTAGCTTTGGGAGAAGAGATTGGTAAGGTAATTTAGTTCAAAGATTACTTTTATTGCAGATTTGGATTTGAGAAAAAGGATGAATATTTGGATTCAATAGAGAGTAGCAAACCACCCATGGAGGAACCAAGTTGTTCTTCCTCTGTGAGTAAATAAGAAGGAAGAAAAAATCATCCAACTGCATCTTCTAGCATCATGAAATTGTTTGGGTTTTCTTCAAGTGGATCTTCCATACGTAGTAAGCATGAAGATGCCACCTCCAGTTCTTCTAAGGATCATCAAATTATGGATCAAAGAGTAGCTACTAATGGGTTCCAATTAGTGGCATCTACTAATGGTTTCTCAAGTTCTAAAGAAGAATATACTGATGGATGTTGTGATGAGGTACCTACTGATGGGTGCCTAAGTTTTGAGGACATATCTTCTGATGGATGTCCATATCTCTATGTGGGTGACATAGAGATACCGCTTGATTTGGTTGTTGCAAGAACAAGTTCCCTTGAGAATGAATATGAAGAGCTTGTAGTAGCGGAAGTTGTTCCAAAGTCAACTTTTGAGCCATCACTTGAACTGCATCATGAAGTTTACCACACCAAAGTAAAACAAGGGCTTCATCCTCAAGAACCTCATTTACTTGCATGGCCCTTTAAGATGAGTGAGAGGAATATCAAGGAGGCCTTATACATTCTCCATGACACGTAAGTTTTAGTGTCACGGTCTTGTTGGAGAGCTGCCTCATTGGAAAATTCAACATTCCTTGAAGCCATGGAGAAAATTTAGAGAGTAATGTCTACCATCCAAGGTAACTTTTTAGATATTCTTTATGACAGATATTATTTGCATGAGCTTGTTCATATGTTGCATGGAATATCCTTGAAGGAGGTTGAAGAGATCAACAAGCTCAATGATGAATTGATGTCCACCCAATATTCTTTGAGAATCACTCAAAGTTCCCTCCAATAATCCAAGATAAAGATAGAGCAAATTCACCAAAAGTTGCAAAGATCACACATAGCAGTCAGCCAGTCTCTTATGGTTGCTTGTACTCAAAATTTTATGGAGGAACCTCATGAGTTGGCGGTTCATTAGGTGCATGATAAAATGAATGTGCTTGATGATTTTTTAGATGTAGATGAAGAGTTTCAAGCACATACAATTCCCCAGAGCGAAATTGAGCTTCTCCCTGGAGTTAGTCATTCCTACATTGAGGAATCAGAAGAGCTCAAGTTTGATGGACTAGCTTATGATGGAGTTGATGCATCCATTAGCTTGATGGATGATGTTTTTAGCGATAAAATTTTGGTCCATGATCATACATTATTTCCTTCTATTGATTTCATGCCTTCTGAGGAGGAAGTTTGGGTCAAAGGTTTCTTTTTGATGGTTCCACTTGAGGAGTATGAAAATCCTATCTCTCATTTTGATCATGGCATGTCCAGATAAACTTGTTCCTTACATTTTCAGCAGCATCCTTGGTTACCCTATGATGATACACATCTTCATGGATTCATATATAGTACTAATTTGATCCCCTTGAAGACTCATTGTCTTCTTTGCTCCTCAGCTAGTTCTGATTTTGGAGGAGGTTCTTCATTCACCTCTTGGATGAAAGAACACATGGCTGATTATTTTGAATCCTTTTACATTCTTTTGGAGCAGCATTGTGGGACATAGGATCCTCACCTATGTCATTGTAGAAGATTTGTTTTGACCCTTGGTACTTGTGTGCATTGGGAAGATGAAGTAGATTGGATTTCCTTGTGGGGAGTTTGAAGCTAAGCAAGAAAAAAAACAAGCACTTGTCCATTGCTAGAAATGTTATGAGTTTCCTCATGGAGAAAGTTTCACAGTTTCGGAGGAGGCACATGATTTCATTTCGTTTTATGCAACCCCAAGATTGATGGATAATTGTTTCCAATAGTTGGTTCACTTTCATTTACTTCACATACATGTAGCAACAAACACACATAGGGATTATTGGGTAAAGGGATTCTTTCTTTTGGTGCCACATGACGAGCAGGAAGCTCCCACAATCTTATTTGATGACCTAATGGTCAGACCTTCGGGTTTGACAAGCACACTAGTCCCTGACCAGTTTGATGAGTAACATAAGAGGCATATATATGATGTCTCCATCATGCATAATAGTGCATTCAGTTGGAGTGTTTGTTCATCCATTGATTGGGTGAATGGATACATATTGGAACTAAGCATCCCCAAGGGTGAGTTTGTTGTTTGC
Organism: Larix kaempferi; assembly: GCA_027924585.1. Lineage (NCBI taxonomy): Eukaryota > Viridiplantae > Streptophyta > Pinopsida > Pinales > Pinaceae > Larix > Larix kaempferi. The sequence goes on from BSBM01000087.1 coordinate 12,637,184, forward strand.
ATCAGTGGAAAGTTTATGGACACATCATACATATTTTGTGAGAAGTTTTACGGGAATTTATGGCTACTATGTGATGCCTTGAAGACATGGGATTGTCACCTATGTCAATTGGATAGAAGTGATGTGAGGCTCTATGTTGCTTTGCACATGGAACATAAGGAATTTCATACTTGGTTGGAGGGACTCACAGAATTTTGGTTTTTCATCAGAAGTGATGAACTTTCGGTATGGTGGAGTGATCTAGACAACCTCCATGATGATATATTCTTCATGTTGATCTCGATGTTTGGAAGGATGCAGATGAGATAGTGGGACCCTAGAATTATTTGGAATAACATTTTTCCATAGGTAACAGTGCCACTGGGAGACATGCAACATAGGCAATGAGATATGGGCATTCTTCTCATCTTTCTTAGTTGGGTTGAAAATTTTGTTGAAGATAAATTAGTCATTTGGAGAGTGACTATAATCAGAGTGGTGCAACAGAAACATGGTGGAACTTTGGTTGGAGTTGGAGTTGGTTTCTTTCTTGAGGACAAGCAAGCTTGGGAGGGGAGGACCATCATGTTCCCATTTTTCTAGCACGAAGTAGCAACCAATGTCACATCAAAACCCCATGGATCCTAGTGAAAGTCAATTAATTAATTAATAAGGGGGTGACATTACTTAGAAAATTAAATTATTAACTAGGAATAATTTATCCTATAATTGTTTTAATTAATTAAATTGAAGGAGATGTAATTATTATTTTTGTATTTAATTATTAATTACATATGTGGATGAGTTGGATGATGACAAGGACCCCATGAGAGCACATGAAGAGATAAGGCTAGCCTTGTGAGTTGTCACACCAAAGAGGAAATTGGAGGAAAAGTGGAGCAAATAAAGAAGGAAGGAAACTGGAATAAGCAATGAAAATCAATCTAGTGCATATAGTAGGAAAGTGCATAAAGAAGGAAAGTGTAGAAAAGAAGCAGGTCTTGAAAAGCAGTAAACATCCAGATTGCAAGGAGGTGTAGTTTCTAAAAGAAAGAGGAAGTCATAAAGAAATGAAAGTTGGAAAAGAAGGAAATTTATCAAAAGCAAAAAAAGAAAGAAGTTTCTTGATTTGTGCAACTCAAGAAGGATTAGAAACATCCATAAAAGCTACAAGGTCCAAGTTTAGCAAGTGAGGGTGCATCCATGAAGCCATGTGGGTCCAAACCCAATCCAACTAATCAAGGAAATATCCATGCCCCCTCAAATTCGAATTTCTAAGAGGATAAGCTCAACCATGATGAGAAAAGTCTATAAAATAAGGAGGAGAACTCCATTTCACATATTTTGACAGTTTATTGTTTGTATGTGAGTAAGCTCAAACTTCTCTAGGATTTAGTGATGAACCCTTAGCCACCTATGGGAGATGTGCCCCATAGTTCTTGTTCGAGTATCCTACACATGGTCCAGTGCAGCCATTGATGACCAATTTTCAGATCTGATCCAGCTCTGTGCTTACATCTTCTCTTATTTCTATCTTCTGAAGCATTCTTCTCATTCGATGGAAATAGTGTTGAAGGGACGAAATGGAGGTTCTGGTTTTGACCTTTTTGAGATTTTTTGGACATTAATACTTGTTTCATTGCATATGTATCATATTTTCCATTAGGAAACACCTTTTGTATCATAAAAAAGGTGTCCGAATGAGCAAGTTATGGCCATTTTACTAGATCTGGGGGGTTCCAGCTGCGAAGAATGTGCCCTTACATTTCTGTATGGTTTGGTGAATGCACCCATGAGAAGCTCCTGAGACTTGGTACACCTTCATGAGAATATATATGATCTATGTGCACCTCTATTGAAGCTCCAAATAAGATCTTGCTTCTTCTTCTCTTCTAAGACTCCTTCTACACTCAGTATTGTAAGAATTCCATGGTTAAAGATTCTCTATAAAGTCTGAGATCAAACAATATTCGTTTGATGCTCAGTATTTTCTAATATAGTAGTATTATTATTTTATTATATATATATATGAGCCATATTTTTCATCAGAAGGAGAATTCGATAGCCTAGAGGTTGATTGTGCTCACCTTTCACAAGAGTAGCTCTATGTGCAATTTTATTGACTAGTTTCTAGAAATTTGCAATATAATGAATTATGTAAATCCATTTTCCTTTATGTATGTTGATGTAGGTGTTCATTTTTCCAAATACGACATACGAACTCACAAATCATATTTTGTTGACACTTTGGGACTTCTTGTATTCATATGTTTGAATACTAGCTCATTTAGCTCTTCTATTTGACTAGTTTTGCATTTTGTTTAATTAAAAAGTCTTTGTATGCTCAATTTTGGTTATGTCAGTCATGTTGGGTCCCTGATAAATTTATGAATACCATATCACCATTAGAATAATAATTTGTGGCCTTTTATGCGTGTTTGGAAGAGCCTAGAAGAAAGTTAGTGCAGCAGTCCACCATAGCCTACTTTCTCATTTCCCCCCCAAACTCAGTCAAACCTTCTCTAAACCTCAGAAAATCTTGTCCATCATCAATTTAGGGGTTGATTGACCTGTTTTACACCTCTATTTTATTTCAAGTGTAAGTTAATGATTTTAGTATGCATATGTTGGTATGCCTAGGAAGCCTGGAAGTAGAATTTAACTTGGTTGATGTTCGAAATATATATGGCCCCAGTACCTTCTGCATAGAACTCATAAGATGGACTTGATGTTGTTTTCATTTATAATGCACACTACCCAGTACATTTTCCAGATCCAAAAGTGTTCTCCTATCAAGCACTGGATGGGCTATTCACTGACCAAGACTAGTTTCATCTTGTCTAGTTCTGTGAGCTAATTATTCTTGTGAATTTTCTGATTTTAAAGTTTGTATTTGAGATAATATCATCTGATATAAAATCCGAGATATTACATATGGAATCAAATATTGGGGCATATCGGAGAAAAGGGAATTCGAGCATTACAAGGTAAAGGTATGGTTGAAGGTATGGCAGATTGCACTCTAGATTTTGACTTTTGTGAGCATTGCATATATGGAAAACATAATCGAGTAAGATTTGTATCTAGTGCTACAAGACGAAAGTGAATTTTAGATTTAATACATAGTGATGTGTTTGGACATGTGCATATTCCATAGCTAGGTAGATCTGTGTATTATGTTTCATTTATAGATGTTTCTCAAGGAACACATGGATTTATTTCATTTGAAAGAAATATGAAGTATTTTCTAATTTTAAAGAATTGAAGGCTCTTGAAGAGAATTCGATAGAAAATAAAATAAAGGTGTTGAGGACAGATAATGGTGGAGAGTTTTGTGGGAATGAATTCAAGGAATTCTATAAGAAGTGTAGTATAGCAAGGTAGAAGACTACTCCATACAAACCTCAACATAATGAAGAAGCTAAAAGGATGAATAGGATACTGATGGGAAAGGCAAGGAGCACGCTAAGCAGTGCCGAGATAGGAAAAGAATTGTTGGAAGAGGCACTAGAGGGATCATGTTACTTGTTAAATCAATCACCCACATCAGCGTTGGTTAACAAAACTCCACAAGAGGTGTGGACTGGTAAGAAACCCTCTATTAAGCATCTGAAATTTTTTGGCTGTAATGCTTATGTACATGAACAAAAGGAGAAAAGAAGCAAGTTGGATAACAAAGATGAAAAATGTATCTTTGTTGGCTATAAATATGGTATGAAAGGTTTTAAGCTTTGGAATCATGTAAATAAGAAGACTTTTTATAGTCGAGATGTTATCCTTAGAGAGGTCATAGAAGTTCCTAGACAGAAAGTGACTCCAATGGAAAAGGAACCAGAGAAAATAGAGTTCAATTTGGAAGATGAAGAATCCGACTCAACAGAAGAAGCTGAATCATAAGAAGAAGAAGAAGAAGAAACTCATACCCCAGTTTTGAGGAGATTATAACGAGAAAGTAGGAAAACAGAAAGGTATTCCCCTCCTCATTTTCGATCTAATTTCTCTTTTTCTATTACTGATGATGATCCTAGAAATGTGAAGGAAGTTGTTGATTCAGAGGATAGTGATCTCTATAAGAAGGCCACGATTGAATAAATGGATGCCTTCGATGAAAACAAAGCTTGGGATCTAGTTGAGTTGCCAGCTAGAAGTAAAACCATTAGTAGTAAATGGTTGTTTAAAAAGAAGTTAAATGCAGAAGGTAAAGTTGAGAAATAAAAAGACCACTTGGTAGAAAAGGGATATTCTCAAGTGGAGGGAATTGAATTTGGTGAAATATTTTATCCTGTTGTAAAATTAAATTCTATTAGATTGCTTCTTAGAATTGTTGTGTCTTTTGATCTTGAAGTAGAGAATATGAATGTGAAGACAGCGTTCCTACATGGGGACCTAGAAGAAGATATCTACATGAAGCAACCTAAATGATTTACTATAAAGGGTAAGAATGAGTTGGTTTGCAAGTAGAAGAAGTCCCTTTATGGTCTAAAACAATCTCCAAGGATGTGGTACCAGAAGTTTGACACATACATATTGGGACTGGGATTTGTGAGAAGCAAAGTTGATCACTGTTTCTACTGCAAATAGGTTGGAGAATTTTTTTTATGTAGTGTTGTATGTCGATGACATGTTGTTGGTTGGACATAGCATGAAGGTTATTGAGGATGTCAAAACGAAACTATCCTCCAAGTTCGACATGAAGGATATCAGTGTTGCTAATGTAATCTTAGGGATGGAGATCAAGAGAAACCGTGCAGAAAGGAAACTCTAGATGAACCAGAGAAAATATGTGGAAACAATACTACACAATTTTAATATGCAGGGATGTAAACCAATAAAATTTATATTCCTATAGGTGTAATATTGTATGCAGAATAGTGTCACGAGATAGATCAAGAAAAATAAGACACGTCCCACGTTCAATATGCTAGTGAAGTTGGAAGTTTGATGTATGCCATGGTATGATCTAGATTAGACATTGCCCATGCAGTGGGATTTTTGAGCGGGTATATATCAAAACCAGGGAAGGAACATTGGACAGCTGTGAAGAGGGTGTTCGGGTATTTTTGTGGAAAAATAGATAGTGAAATATGTTACCAAGGAAGAATTGAAGAGGAAAAATTCTTGAATATATATGGCTTTGTTGATGTTGATTGGGTTCAAGATCTATATCATAGAAGATCTACAAATGGGTATGTATTTAAACTATTTGGAGGTGCTTTCAGTTGGATGAGTAAGAGACAGGATGTGGTGGCACTATCAACTATAGAAGCTGAATACATGGAAGCTACTCATGCAAGTAAAGAGTTTGTATGGTTGCAGAGATTGTGTTCAGACATTGGGTTTGAACAACAAGCTATAAGGTTAGATTGTGACAATCAGAGTGCAATCTTCATGTCAAAGAACCCTGCTTAGTGCTCAAGAACGAAGCATATTGATGTGCAACTTCACTTTGTAAGAGACATGGTTGAAAGCAAGAAGGTGTTACTAGAGAATGTTGACACTTTGAAGAATGTTGCAGACTCATTGACAAAATATGTGAGCACTGAGAATTTCTCTTGGTGTAAAGGAGCAATGGGCATTCTTTCCCTGGATTATTGATCCAATAAAGTGTTATACCCCTATATGAAAATAAAAAAACAAGTGGGAGAATTTTGAGTATATGTTATATTCTTTGCATGTGCGAGGGGGGGATATGCATTTGACCGCGCAGTGGTTAATCCCTTCCATCTAGTAATTTTCTTTTTGGGTTGTTTTCGACTATTTTGGGGAATTTTGTAAAAATATGTAATTTAATACTAGTTAAGGGATTGGGGTCTATTTTCTAATCCAATTTAATGGATTAGGGATTTGGATGCTTCGGAATACCTATATTGTGTTGTGAGTGATTCATAATGAAAATGAGAAAAATAAGAATTGTGGCTCCAAGGTTTGCTAGTTTTTCCCTATCAAGGGTTTCGAGGGCAAATCTCTATGTATTATGTGTGAATGGTGTTGTGTAATCTATGTTTTGCTTAAAATAATCAGTATGCTTTGCTTCTCTGCACAATTTTAAAACTTACACAACCCCACTCATGAATGAATTTTATCATCCTTCAAATGGTTTCCTCCAATCATAGAAACTGGCCCCTATCATCAACTGGGAAAGGAAAATGTTCTAAATATAATGGACGAAAGAAAATAAATCAAGGGAGTCCAAATGAGAAACATTTAGACTATACAAGGTAGAATGATTTGAGTCAATCACAAGATCCACCAAAATTGAAGTCTAAATGGGAAAGCGATGTAGAACAAATGTCTCCATGAACTCATCAACTCATTCAATCCCCCCATACATGGAAATATCATTCTAATGTCCATACAATTTATCAAGTATTGCTTGCGCCCTCTCCATCCCTCAACAATAATTGAATCATGTGAACTAACTTCCATAGCCTAATTTTATTTACCCTCCCAGTTACGATAAAAGAGAGGAACGGTAGCATTAACACACCATTAAACCTAAATCACCACGATGATTAACACCACATTCCACCATGTTAAATTCAACACCTACTATCCATTATGCATTTGAAAGAGAAAAAATATCCACTTCAAAAGGTGGGTTTGAGTAGAATTGAAAGTTGGGTGCACGCCCTAAATAGAATCCAAGCAATTTTTCACGTATCAAAAGAGTAACCTAGACGCACTGATTATCATGGTCACAACCGTAAGATGTAACCCAATTCTAAAGAAAAGGGGATGAAGAACTCACTACCCCTCCCTACCCCATCTTGAAGATGGTATGAGGTCCTAAATGGATTGTTTCACTCATAACACATGCGGTTGTCAAGCTCAAACCCAACAACCTTCAACTCCTTTAGAAATACCATAGTTGGCTTAACCTTTTGCAAACCCCCCATGTACAAGTTTCTTATGGCATAGGATAGTCATCCCTCTCGCATTCCAAGAAAGAATACAAATATTCATTCAAAGAATAGAGAGTTTGCAAGACTACTGAACCTATTTCTTAATGCTATATTACACAAGGAAGATGCACCCTTTTCTAGGAAAAGGGACACGACCTCCTTGAATAACTTAAATCTCAATGAGCAAGAGTCATTTCACAAGCATCCTTATTGAGAAAATTTTGAGAAAAATTCCCCCTTCCTACTGTTAGACTTGATTTTCCACCCATCATCAACATCCATACCCTAGGTCTTGATATTAACACCTCCTCTAGACGCTAGAAGAGCAACGTGGCCCCATAATCTATCAATAGGCCTAGAGTCAAAACCATGCATTTTTTGTGAAACAAGCACCCTAATACTCTTAGAGAGTTTTTGAGCCACCCCGTTGCTAGCACTGCCTCCCAAACCTTGTGAATGGTAAGAAACATAGTTAGCATCATGGGATGTGTATAAAAATCCTTTATCACGTGGATGCAACAAACTAAAACCTCATCACTCAAAGATGGGGTGGTCGTTGTTGCATCACCTACATGTTAAGAAGATACCTTGGTATATTTCCAATGTGGGCAATTAGAATAAGGTGGTGGCCTAATCTTAACAAGCAAAGTAATCATTAATTTTGTATTAGTATGCTTTACTATTTTTTAAGTTTTTTTTAATCCAATTTTTTATCATTACAACCAGTACACATGGCTATATATCAATTACTCTTTGTCTAATACTTTATATGTACTTGGCCAACATTGAGCTAAAATATGAAGATTGACATTATAATTAGTGTAAAAGTTAATATAAATTGACTTGTATTTGTATATGTTTTCCAAATTTAATACCATTTTTTAATTGGAATGTATTATTATATTCTCTTTCTTTTTATATGATTAATTTGGTTTCTTGCCTTGTAAAAACAATCCTTTTCTCATTATAAGTTTTCAACAAATAATCAAGCACACTACCAAAAGAATATATCCATATATATACTAAAATGATATTTCTCTATATATATATTATAGGTTAATTTTGATTCGGTAAATGAGAATTAATCTTGACACTTATTTTATGTTAAAGTAGGTGGTTTTTGGGCCCATAGTTTTGGTGGCTCATGGTATTATACCCATAAGACTGTATGTAATAAGGCCTATAAAATGGCTTGGCATAGTTCATTGTAATAAAGAGCGGGGAGGTTTACATCATAGTAGCATAATTCAGGGTCATTGGACTTTCTTGTACGGAAATTCAGATAGTTAGGAAATCTCAATATATTCGAGCATAGTACAAAATTGGTATATTTATTTTTGGCATATAAAGTTATTTAAATTTTATTGTATTATTTGCAATTTGGTCTCGATTAGTATTAATACTAGTTTTACATTTAGAAAGTTTAAAGCTTTAAACTTTATCATATATTTGTTTTAGCTTTTAGTTAATATATTGTTTTAGAATTTTTAAATTTTAAAAATTACTATTTTTAATCTCTAAGAAATTTATTCTCGTAATTTTTCGTACTAGATTTTTTCTTTACTTATTTTATTCATACTCTAATTATGCTACTATAGTTTACATACCCGGCTTGGCCAAGTTCTCATAATAGTAACAAAATTTTCTTAAACTTGCTAATCTATAAATGTATGATGCAAAAGAGAAAATGTATGAACCCATGATGCCGATACAAGTCGATCTAAAGATGGGTTGCTTGGTAAAGAAAGCGATAGAGATATCAATTGCAGTGATGGTCGAGTGACCATTCACTTGAAAAATATATCTTTGACTCGTTTTAAAACTATTAAAATTTTTCCAAAATATATGGTGTATTTTGTTTTATTTCTCTCATTATATGTTGATTAATCCTAACAATATATAATTATTAATTAATTGATTAGTAACACTATATTTATATGTTTATAATTAATACAGTACACTAAACCTATATACTTATTAATTTCTTTCACTTTATAATTTACTCTTTCTCTATCTAATACTTGTAATTGTGTTTCAAATATCTGGATATTTCATGAATATCTGGTTAGTTGACACAATTCGCCATGCTCGGGAATTTCTCTAAATTTAATGGACAATCAATTACCTCTGTATGTTTATTAATTTTTCTTATTTATCCTTTCATCCCAGATTAATTTAATACACGTCACAGAATTTAATACTTCGGAAATTTTATCACATTTATACTTATTTGACCTTTAAAAAAATCAAATACCACCTTAATATTATGAAAAAATTGCATTATTATTAATAATAATAACGTGTTATTATTATTTTCATAATAATTTTTAATGAACTCCGTCACTCGTTTTCAATTTTGTTCATAATCTCCTTATATGTAAATTTATTTCAATCTTATAAATTTTAATGTTTATATATATTTACTCCATCTTTATCATTATAAGCACACCAGTATATAAAAAGTAATCAATATATTTATAATAATTATTTTTATAATTCTAATATATTGAAATTATTCCCGTATATAAAAAGTAATAAATATATTTATAATAATTATTTGTATAGTTCTAATATTTTGAGAGGTTTTTATACTAAATGTTTGACTGCTGTTTTTTTCTTTCACTATTTTATTGCAGAGAACAGCATGTTTCAATTGAACATAAGAAATACTAGAGGTTCAGGCTGCAGAATGAATTACTATTATTGCATTCATCCTTCAGCTTACCAGGCCACTTATCTCCTAGATGTTTATGCAAGTATAATGATGTATATTTCTTTACAAGTTATTTAGGATTTTTATGAATATATGTCTAACCGATTATATATGACTTAAGCTTTTTAACACACTACTCAAATTTTAAATGAAATGGAGATTAAAACACTGTATCAATTCAGGGGCATTCTCGTCGAACATCGGATCTATTTCCTCTACAATTTGATCAGGGTGGGCTTGAACCAGTGCATAACACACAGTCGAAATCTGAATTCATGTAGAATCTGATTTCAAGCTCACCATGATCGGGTTGGAGAGGAAATAACTCCAACCTTTGACAAGAAGGCCCCTGAGCTTGTATGGTGTTTTACCTCTCCATTTCATTTAAAATATGAGTAGACTGTGTTAAAGAGATTAAATAGTCATATATAATGTGTTCAAGACATATACTCATAAAATTCTTTAAATAACATCTAAATAAATATACTATATTTACATCTAGGAGAGATCTGATTCGGGTTATAGATAAAGTGGCCTCGAATGTTGAAAGATGAAGTTGGGGTTTACTTATAAAATTGGGGTTTACTTTATTTAGGAGAGATGAAGTAAACTTTTTCTCAAGTTTATACTTTAAAAAAAGGTAAAGTACTTTGAGATGTAAACTTTTTCTCAAGTTTGCATTTTTTAAAAAGTTTAACCTATATGAAATGATTTCATCTTTTTCAATGTTTGATAGATTCATAGATAAGATGAAATGATATATATATATTTATTTGAAACTAGGGTCAATGCATCTTAACTCCATATTTACTAGTACTAAAAGGGATCAAATCTCTTTAAGTGCAAACCTTACTCAATTTTCTTTTTTAGTTTTCTATTTTTTGAAGTGATTTTTCTCCTTTTATAACATATTCCTATAAACACATTTAATTATTCTCTAGAACATATAGTTGTAGTTAAACACACACACATGGTAACTAGGGGAATCAATAAGTGAATGGGGCTAGTACTCCCATGGCACATGGTTGTCTTAAAAATATTTGAACTAAATATACTCTATATGAAGTTCCTTAATGATACCCCACACTTAATTTTAATAATTGTATATATGTTTATTAATTTTTATAGATATTTTTTATCATTTTCATAAGAAATATCCCTGTTCTTATGTGGTCTTGGTACAAGAAAATCCAACCAAATCAACTACTCCTTAAATCTTTATATATTTAAATATATATCAGAAATAATGAATATAAAAAATATCACTTTACAAATTATATGTCATAATATTATAATAATATTTCACAAATATATAAATAATACTATAATAATTGTAACTATTTATAATACTATAATTAAAATTAATAATTATAAATAAAGTTTAGAGTTAGAAAAGTATTCATTAACAAGTACATTATTATGATAGAGGGTACTTTCATTTCTCAAAGTACTTCATCCAAGTTTATTATAAAGTTGAGAATTATTAATTAACCTCACTTAATTTTATCAGTAAAGTTTGTTACCAACTTATATAGAAGAATGTCCAACCCAACATCTTCACATGTTCTGCAATTTTTCCAATGTATGCTTTAATTATTAGAATCTCATCGCCATTGTGTGAAAACTTCTCCATTTGTAGTTGCTAGGATAAACTAAACAACAAAAGTAGTTACAAATTTGTTACTACTTTCTTTCTTAACTATTAAGAAAAGTGTCTTACTTTCTTAAAAGCTCCCCCCTCCACATTAAATTGACCATATTGAAATCCACAAATTCTCTCAATGGTTCCCCAGAATTAGTTATATGTTTTCAAATAAATGTTTAAAGCCACACTCGATAAATTTAAACATGGGTATGCATGTTTCCAATTACCTCATTGTTTTTTTTAAACACACCCCATGTCTAAAACACACCCCCATAGACATGGCACCCATAACAACACCGAGTCAAGAATGCATAGACATGGCACCCATAAGAACAATGAGTTAAGAATGCAAAGGTTTACATGGGGTGTCATACCATGTTCAGTTTTGAATCTATAAAATATAGATGGAGATAGTAACTAAAATGAACCTACCATGTTCAGTTTTGAACATATAGAATAGAGATAGTAACAAAAATGAAGATATAAATTAAGAATATTTAACCGAAACATAAGAAAAAAATAAAATGGTGTTCTTACCCTAATTTACCGAAGATTGACTACTAAATGTACTTTAATATGGAGACAATACTAAGCCAACCACCTAAATAGGAAACATAATAACTCCGTCATAATAATTTGCAAAGTAGAGCCCACGTTAACCTTGCCACTTAATGGAAAAAATGAATTGGGAAATTATTCTTCGTTCTATGCATGAAGTGAATAGTTGAGACTTATTTATTAATATTCGTGGGAGTTAATAGTTAAAATGAGTAATAATAAATTATTGTTATTTTAAATTTATTTGAGAATGGATGGATAAGTTGTTTTGGAGAAATATTTTTTTTTTCATATGCATGTAGTAAGTATGTATATATCAATCCATGATATCAAGAAATATGATTCTTGAATCCATTTTTCCATTACAAAAAACAATTTTGTTAATTTAAAATTTTAATTTTCACAAAGATTACGAAAGCCTATTTGGATGATGCTAAACCAAAAAAATTGAAAATCATCATGAGAATTTACCATTCTTTTAAACATAGGTAGTATCATTATAATAAGGTCATATGTGTAAGGATTGTTTTATATAACAAGAGGCACGGTCGTGTGAGAAAGAGAAAGAGCAATTACTTTGGCAAGAGGTGCCAAGTAAGATTAATATAAATGTTTCAAATTTTACTATTTTTAAAATTCTTATTGTGAGGTTGTAATTAAAGTCTATTATGTAGTACTTTATTCTTGTCAAATGTGTATTGAACTTTATCATGTGTTAGTTTGTTGTCTTAGGGAAGAGACTACTATACAATCACAACATTGTCGGTGATGTTGTGACCAAAGTGATTGTGACTCCATCCTCTGCTTTGTCTAGGATAATCTATTGCTCATAATGTTTTCATCGATCGATTGGCATTCATTCATACATATACAAATTTTTAAGTTTTGCATGGTTAAACTTTGTAAAAGCAATTTTTTACTAAATATAATTTAAAAAAAAACTATTTGTATGAAATGTTATTGGTTGCAGATGATGACGTTGTCCTCGGGAATTGTCTCCCATGACGCAGAGGCATGCTTATGTCATGTTGGGACGTACAGGTAGGATGTAGTAGGGTTTTGTAATTGTTTTAAACTTTATTGGATTTGACATTTTTTATGATTGCATTTGTGCTCGCCCACAAGGACGAGGTGCTATGTGGATAATTGTAGTCTGCAACAGTGCATAGATTAATGGATTCAAACCCTGTGAGTCTTGTGTTGAAAGCCTTTCTTTTATAGTTTGATTGGATTTATTTTTCCCCCCTATTTGACTTCCAGGCTCTTCCTTTGCAAAGTTTCCATGGAGAACAATGCTAATTTTTCTTAGTATAAATTCTTGAAGACACTCTTAGAAGCATTCTACAAAAGAAAACCTTCCTTTTTCCAAGAAGATGGTTGGTTGAGTCTCTATTTCGGGAGGATGAGACTTGGTAAGAGATGTTATCTTTCTACATTGGTTTACTTATCTAACTACTTATTTATAATGGCTATTCCACTTTTATTTTCCATTCGTAATGACTATATGCATATGTTCTACGTCGGGTGGCATTGAGGGTTTGAGCCTGCCATTGGTAAGGCTCATAGAGAAATAGAAGTAGATTCCTCATCCTTCTGGGTAACTATTGATCCTACGTTAATTGCTATGCAAACACTATTATTACCTTGGGATGTCTTGTATTAATCACTTATAAATGTTTGGCACCTTCCACGTATGTTGTATATACACATAACAAGAGATAGACATCCTTGAAACGGGTTTCATGTTGGGGTTTTAACTGTCCCTTCAATGGTTTGTGAAGTTGGGTCAATACCCATTGATATGCATTGTATATGTGTAGTATTTGTTCCTTTCAAGGCCCGAGGCATTGCATCATGCTGAGCAATGACTGGTTAATCATACACAATTCATTATGTGTAAATACTAGTCCATCATATGGTGAATTTTGGAAACTTGTCCAAGTCTGGGAGTATTGCAGTGTAACAATTTCTGGTTACACCATCTTACTAAAAACATATGAATGAAATTGCTTTTTTTTTATTATATTGGATTACTATCATGTACCTCAAAAAATCATAAAATAAAATAAAATTTTAATGCATGAAACCTTGTAAAAATAACATTCTTAATTTGACATACTAAGTAATATATCTGCATTCTTAGTGAGTAATAACTACCGTGCTAAGATCGTCATGAAAGTAAAATTGTTAATGTAATTTTAACTATTGGATCAAGTTACATATAAGATGGAGCTCCACCAAGATAAGTGATGAATCGTCTTCATGCAGAAAGGTGATGTTTTAATAGCGTTCCTAATCTTGTTTATGAATTTACAAACCCTTATCTTGGCCATAAAGCTAAGTTGGATTGGTTGATCCTAGTTTAAACTATATTTCAAAAAAAAGTTGAAAGCCCCAAAAGGTGGAAGGCTAAGGCTAAAGTATAGATCCGAAAGATGTAAAGGTATCGAGTTAACCTTTGTTTCTAAAGTAAGTTTTTGACCATGCGAATGCATGCGTGAAAGTAATGGGGCTATGGTACACCATAGTTGAACCTTGGGCTGGAAACAATAAAATGATATTTGATTACCCTATTGTTCAATTTTTATTGAATGCTTGTACTATGGTGGATGGAACATTTAATATGCCATCCTCGCTACGAGTTGACAACACATCCACACTTTTATGGCCAACACTGGAAAGCGATCTTATCCATCCATCTTAGCATTGGGATGTGTAGGGTTTTAAGTTTTGTTTGGTGGTCCGAAACTTCATTATTGTGTCGTTGTGGGTCTGCGAGCTCTATTAGTAGAGTCTCAGTGCGTTCATGGTGTTTGTGTAGTCTTTTGTTGTCTATGATGTAAATGATAACAAATTCATCAGATTTTGTGCTCTCCCTAGTTATTGCGAGGTTTGGAGGCCACCATGCACAGCTCTTATGGTTGCTACAATTAGAATAGAGACAAAAAGTCGACCTTGAGCTGCCTACAGAAAGGTAAAATAAACAGAAATCAATTCCGACTTTTATCATAATTTAAACTGCATTGAACTAGTATTACGAATTCAAGGTTTTAATGTTTAAAACCTTCTTGCATGTAGCTAGAGTGATAAGGGCACCAGGAGGAGGCTACCCCTCGCGTTGACAACAATATTCTTAGGTAATATCATCACCATCTAACATATGGAAAATTTATTAGTTTAATTTTGTTTGAAGTTTAACAAAGTTCATTGGTTGTAGGTAGAGGCCGCCGGCGAGGTTGGGCGACGGACCTTGTCGAATGGCAAAATTCTCACCGCATATTTTTTATCACTGAATATAAAAACTGTGGGTTAAGATGAAGGTCACCTCCTCCGGAGCCCGCGTCTTAAAACTCCAAGGTAAAGAATTTGTTTATCTTTCAGGTTGCAGTTTACAGCTTAAAAAGAAAACCCTTAGTTTTGACTACATACATGTTTTTTTTGTTGTAGGTACCTTTGACAAGGTTTGGAAGATAGATAATGGTTTCAGTTTCTTATGCGCCTTTGAGAGATAAGTTAACTTGACCTACCCTTTGGGGTTTGTGGTCTGCAAACTAAGGGCTTTGCGTCCTCTGGTCCAACAGTATTTTTAATTAATCTTGTATCACTATTTGTATAATATGGAAGTTATAATGCCATCATAGATAACTTATTAACTATATTATATTCTTTCTTTTTTTGAGTAGGGATTAAAAATACTAGCAGTGGATGCCATTTTCATGCGCTTATAGCCACCATTTGTGTGGTTTTGATGACCATTCGATACTGTCATATAATTAGTTTTTAAATCGTCCCATAGGGTATTTTACGATTTCTGAAAACAATTTCCAAAATGATAATGTGGTTTATAAAGCTATGCGGTTTTAGTTAACTACTATCAAAACTGTTCTAGTGAAGTGTTTTAAAACGTAAGTATGTGGATCTATTTTATTTTATAACCTTTGATGGTTTTGATCCTTGATTTAGATCTCTGTTTGGTTTAAAAACTTGTTGGTTTGTTTAACAATTAGTGGGTAATTGTAACTCGGTAATGTATCGAAGGTTTATACGAAGGTTTATATTACGCATACTCAGAAATCAGTTAATGGTATGAGTAGGGAAATGGAGGGTTTATAATACGATTACAGTATCGCTATAATATTTAGTGAATATATAGTTTTATATGGAGTATAATTTACACTAATCGTGTGGGTCAGATCTAACAATTACAATTTTCGAGTTGTGATGAGGTTTACGAAAATGGAAAAGGAATGTTTTTTTTAAGTAAAGTTTATAAAGTGATAAAGGGTACCCGGCTGTAATCGTTCTTTACTATGTTCAAAGGTGATTCTTTGACATTTACCTTATAAGAGATAGAACATATTTTAACTCTGTTCCTAAACTTATATATATAGATATACTATTCTTGAAATGAGAAACAAAGATATATTAGGAATACATTGCTAAAGATTATTCTATGAACAGAGATGTAAACTTAGACAGAATGTTTTTGTTTAAATATGAAAGAATATATATTTTAATACTGCGAGAACGCTTTGTTTTTAGAAAGATAAGATAGAAAGGATACTTCTAATCATAATAGAGATCTTTTCTTGGGGTGTAGACCAGTTGGAAACCGTCCGCTTGTTAAGGCTTACAAGATGTTAAGCATGTCGTTGGTTCAAACCTCGTTGCAGCATTGAGGGTGCGTTGTGGGGCAGGCATACTCTCCCAAGGGTATAGTTGTAGCGATGTTGGAAGACTGGACCCCGTGTCATGTGACTACCATCCCAACTCCAGTTGTCAATTCCCCTAGATAAAAAAAAAATCATAACAGAGATCTATAAACTTGTACATAAACTTTTATAAATGTTTTATATTATAGTATGACAAAATATTGAAATCAAACATAAATAGAAATATATTTCCCAAATGCATAATATACAACCTAAGTTTATTTAGATGCATACTAGAAACTCCGACATGGGTTAGATGCGATTCAAAAAGTAAAATAAAAACTCCTATTGTAATGAAATTAACCAATAGGAAACAGAACAAGGAACCTGGCACCACTGCCGGGAAAACATAAATGAAACAAGAGTTCCTCCCAACCAACTCCTAGACCATCCAAGTCTCACTTGCTCTAGAACCGCCGAGCCTGATCGTTGAACCACAAGAGAAAAATCCACTTAATGCGCCATCTCTTGCATTACCAAATTCAATCCCCATCCGATGCTAGCCTCCTATTGCTTATGGACATACTATTGTATAGTATTTTGCCTAGGACTCGGTTATTTATGAGCCTCATGATCTCTAGCACTCAACTAAGAGTTGTGACCTCATTTTGGGGAAGATGCCTCTTGCACCTTGAGTTCTCACTTAACAGCTTCAACCACTTGGATTTTCCTCATTTGGGTCAGCAATCAGTCATGTAACAACTATTTCATTTTTGTCCCCTCCTTCAATATCTTTTATTAATAAAAGAATGATCCATTACATTGTTTTATTTTTGACTTCTTGTGAGAAATATTTAAAAACAAAATAATTTAAAATATTCAGAAATGTATTTAGTAATAAATTTATTAAATCCTGGTGTATTACATACACCTCCTTTTAAATGACAACACCATCAGTTTTATTATTTTTCTGTCTATCCTTCCATTTCTTCGTCATGGAATAGGATTTGATATGCCTCCCGCATATCACTTTCCAATTCCCAAGTGTACTCTTCGGACTAAGGTGCTTCCATTGCACTGTGACTTGTCCGATGGTATGGTTCTAGAGTAAGAGTTATCTTCTATCGATGATACGCTACGGTCCCACCTAGAACTCTCCCTTGGGTTCCACCTATATAACATCCCAATCAATCACATGAGTAGTATCATGAACATACTTCTTTAAAATGGAAATGTGAAAAACATTATGTACCTTAACAGTAGGTGGTAGGGCTAACTGATATGCTACTCGCCCTACTTTAGCCAAAATTTCAAATGGCCCACAATACCTGGGTGCCAATTTTGAGTACTTTCCCAACCGTAAGGATATTTTCTTGGGTCTTACCTATATAAACACATGCTCACCTACATGTAACTCTCGATCAATTCTTTTTAGGTCCGCATAACTTTTCTTCCTGTCTTGGGAAGCCTTTAAATTTTGTTCTACGTGCTTCACGGTTAATTCCATATCCTCTAACAATTTAGTTCCTAACATTAATCGATCCACTAGACTACTCCATGAGATAGGAGTATTACATTGACATCCATACAGAATTTCAAAAGGACTCATACCAGCTGATACTTGAAAATGATTATTGTAAGAAAATTCTACTAAGTGTCAGTAGTCTTCCCACTTGCTTGGTTTGTCCATTACATATATTATGAGCATTTCCTATAGGACTTGGTTTACTCTTTCATTCTGTCCATCCGTTTACAGATGATATGCAATACTAAAGTTCAATTGAGTTCCTAGTCCTTTAAAAAACGCTTTCCAGAAATTTCTTGTAAATTGTGTATCTCTGTTTAAGATTATTACCATTGGTATGCCAGGTAACCCAAAAATATCTTTCATGAATATATCTGCAATGTTAGGAGCCTTATAAGTAGATTTTAATGGAATAAATTGATTTTTTTTGCTCAATTTATCAACTATGACCATGATTGAGTCGTGATGCCTAAAAATTTTAGGTACGCCAGTTATAAAGTCCATCCTATTGATTTCCCATTTCCATTCTAGAATGGGCAATGGTTCTAATAACCCAACTAGATGTTGGTGTTTAGACTTGACTTTCTGGCATTCTATGCAGCGAGCTAAGTATTCTACTACTTCTTTCTTAATTTTGGGCCAAAATAAGTCTTTTTCTGATCATGGTGATCATCTTCTAGTATCTAGGATGTCCTGAATATGGTCATTTGTGTAACTCATTCATGACTGTTAAATTAACTTATGTTGTGTTAGGTATGTACAATCTCTTTTTATGAAGCAGTAACCCTCTTTCATTTAAGCAAAAATCTATTTTTATCTGGTTATTTTCATTTTCAACAGTCTTTTCCTTTAAATTTTGGTACTCTTTATCAAAATTTTCTACATTTAAAATCTGATTTTCTAAATCAAATTTGTAGCTGTTGCTTGCAAATAATAAATTTGCATGACGACTTATGACTTAAAGCGTCTACAACATTGTTTTCTTTACCTTTTATATGTTTTATCTCAAAGTTATATTAGCTTAAAAAGCACAACCACCTTGCTTGTCTAGCATTTAAATTATGTTGGTCAAACAAATATTTTAGACTTATGTTATCTGACATTAGCAAAAAATTTCTTCTGATTAAGTAATGTCACCACATTTTTAATGCATGTATAATTGCAGCGAGTTCCAAATCGTGCGTAGCGTATTTTTTTCATGTTCTTTTAATTTTCTAGATTCATAGGCCACGACATGATTTTCTTGAATTAGTACCCCGCCTAATCCTTCATTACATGCATTGATGCATACGAGGAAATACTTAAAAGGATCAACAATTTTAGTGAATGGGCAGTGGTTAATAAATGTTTTAGTTTATTAAAACTTTCCTTACACTTTGCATTCAAGTCAAACTTTTTACCCTACTTCTGTAGTGAAGTTATGGGGTATGCTATCTTAGAAAATCCTTCAATGAATTTTCGATAGTAACCCATAATCCCCATGAATGATCCTATGTCCGTTACATTTTTAGGAACTAGCCACTCAGTGATAACCTTAACCTTGTCGGGGTTGATAGATATTCCATCCATAGACACTACGTGCCCTAGATATTGAATTCTATCTTTATAGAAATCGCACTTGCTAAACTTAGCAAACAATAGTTGTTCTCTTAGAATTTGCAAAACTATTTTTAAGTGTTTTTCATGTTCTTGTTAATTCTTTGAATAGATTAGTATGTCATCGGTGAATACGACTAATTTATCTACGTAATTGCTAAAAATATTATTCATTAAACACATAAAAGCTCCAGGTACGTTTGTTAATCCAAATGGCATTACGACAAACTCGTAATGTCCATAACAGATTCTAAAACCAGTTTTAAAAATGTCTTCATCTTTGATCCATACCTGATGGTAACCGGACCTTAAATCTATTTTATAAAATATCGCATCCCCTTGGAATTGATCAAACAGATTGTCTATTCGAGGAAAAGCATGTCGATTTTTAATAGTCATTTTATTTATTTGCTGATAGTCTATGCATGATCTTAAGGTTCTGTCTTTCTTCTTTACGAATAAGACCAGTGCTCCCCAAGGGGAAACACTAGGTCGAATGTACATCTTATCAATTAATTCTTGCAACTGTGATTTAATTTCTATAAGTTCTATTATATTCATCCCATACAAATATTTTGATGCTGGTACCACTCCCAGTATTAGATCAATTGTAAATTCTATGTCTCTTTTCAGAGGTAGTCCGAGGACTTCTTCCAGAAAGATGTCTCTAAAATATTTTAAGATAGGTAGATATTCCACTTTAAGTTTTTTATCTTGATCTTTATCATCTAATACATAAACAACAAATAATTTTCATCCCTTATGTATGGATCTCTTCATTTGTAAGGATGAAATCTCCATGATAGTTTTTTTTCTAGGTATTCCTATTACTTTAACTGTGTTTCCAGTGTTATCTATGCATGTAAAATTTTTGTCAAAACAATTCAACATATCCTTATGTTTCTCTAACCAATCCATTCCAATTAGCATATCATAGGAACCTAATGGTAAAATATTCAGATCAGCATGCATATTAAATTCAGTCACCAATACTTCACAATTTTTCACATAACTAGTGGTCACCTTACATTTAGTACCTGTGGACAACTCTACCAGCCAAGATTTTTCAAATTTTTTCGGTACTAATTTACATAACTCAACAATCCTAGGTGATACATAACTTAAACTTGCACCCAGATCGATTAGTATGGAAATAGGTTGACTTTTTATCATACATTCGATCTCAACCATTGAATCCTAATGGTCTGCCTGTTGGTTCTCCAATGCAGCATTGATTATGGGCATACTTCTCGCCATATCTCCAACTGTAACAGCTTCCTGGACGGATTGGACTTTATTAAAAAAAGTATTTCTTATAGGACAGTCTTTAAAGTAATGTGGGTCATCACATTCCCAAAATTTCAAGGGTTCCCACTGCGCAGTGTTTTTAAATTTATGGGAAGGTTCTCTTTCTTTTGTTGTAGGGTGTGGTGTTTTAAAACTTGTATAATTATTACCCTGATACCCTCTATAGTTATTTCTAGAATTCCTGTGAAATCTATTATTATTATTATTTATTTTTCTTATATCAAAATTATCCTGTCCTTTAGTGTTTAAGTTAGGTACATTTTCTCTTTTATTTTTATTCTTCTCATAACAGTAATTTGCTTTCCTCATTACTTCTTCTAGCGTCTTTGGATTGTCATAATCAATCTATTGTTTAAACGGGGTAGGCAAGCAGCTAAGAAAGCAATGTATTTTTGGTTTTTCGTCTATTATGTAAGGTACATAACGAGGCAGACTTAGGAATTTACTGCAGAGTTCTTTCATGGTTAAAGCACCCAACCTTAATTCGTAGAATTCTTTCACTTTTTCCTCATAGTACTGTTCTAAAAGATACTTTTCTTTAAATAGTTTCTTAAAGGTTTTCCAGGTTACTTGTCGCTCTTTTATACCTTTTACTTTCTTGATATCGTGCCACTAGATATCTTCTTTCCCACTTAAGTTATAGATGGCCATTTTTGCTTTTAGCAGAGTAGTTGTAAATCTGGAAGTATTTCTTCATTCCAGACAACCATGATTCTGCCTCTTCTCCTTTCTCAATTTCACCGTTAAACATACGAGGTTTAATTTTTTTGAATTCTCTCAAAATTTCTTCATAGGTTCTATACTTCTTTTTATCTTTATGACTGTCATTACTTTCAATTGAATTCTAATGTTCTTGCTTTTGTTATTCTTCACTAGAAGTTTCATCCCCATGGCCGGAAAATTCCATCTTTGTCCCCTTACGTTTATAAGGTGTAAATTTTGGCTTATCTTCTTTAGCTTCTTTGTTTTATCCTTTTCATTACTGTGTATTTTAGCTAGCAGAATATTATTTAGCTCTTCTTGTGCTTTCATAATTCGTTCGTTTTCACCCCTAACTCTTTTTAATTCTGACCTCAATTCTTTTACAGTCTGTTGTAATTATGACGGATTGTCAGTTCTACATTCATTTAAGTTTACCCATATTTCATCTCCTTTATTGTTCACCGGTATTCAAGGGGGTGACTCTTCTCCTTAGGCATTCCAAACTCTGCCATATTTTTCTGCAAAAATAAAGTTTTCTTCCTCTTCCTGTTTAGTAAGAGAATTAAACCCAGAAACAAAAATTAGATTAGTTTTTTGTTTTGCACAACTACAAGGTTTGGGATGGTCCAGGCCAAGTGTTGTAACCATACTTTGATACCATAATGTCATGCACCTCGAAAATCATAAAATAAAAGAAAAATTAATGCATGAAACATTGTAAAAATAATGTTCTTAATTTGACATACTATGTAATATATCTGCATTCTTAGTGAGTAATAACTACTGTGCTGAGATCGTCATGAGAGTAAAAATTTTAATGTAATTTTAACTACTAGATCAGGTTACGTATAAGCTTGAGCTCCACCAAGATAAATGGCGTGTTGTCTTAATGCACAAAGGTGATTTTTAATATCATTCCTAATCTTCTTTATGGATTTACAAACCCTTGGCTTGGCCCTAAAGCTAAGTTGGATTTTTTATCCTAGTTTAAACTATGTTTCAAAAATAAGTTGAAAGCCCCAAAAGGATAAAGGATCAGGCTAAAGTATTGATTTGAAAGATATAAAGGTATCGAGGTTAAACTTTGTTTTTAAAGTAATTTTTTGACCATGTGAATCTATGCATGAAAGTATTGGGGCTATGGTACACCATAGTTGAGCCTTGGACTAGAAACAATAAAATAACATTTGATTACCCTATTGTTCAAGTTTTATTGAATGCTTGTACTATGGTGGATAGAACATTTAATATGCCATCCTCGCTCTGATTTGACAACACAGCCAAGCTTTTATGGCCAACACTCGAAAGTGATCGTATTCGCCCATCTTCGCATTGGGATGTGTAGGGTTTTAAAGTAGGGTTTTAAGTTTTGTTTGGTGGTCCGAAACTTCATTATTGTGTGTCGTTGTGGGTCTGCGAGCTCTATGAGCAGAGTCTCAACACATTCATGGTGTTTTCATAGTCATTCCTGGTCTATGCTATAAATGATAAGAAATTCATTAGAGTTTGTGCTCTCCCTGGTTATTGTGAGGTTTTTATATTGGATTAAAAATGATTGAAGAGCATAGCTAAATTCTATGGTTAACTGTACATGGTTATCTATAACACCTTAATCAATGATTCTATAATTTTTGTGTTGTTTCTTTATCATTTTTACTACCCAATAAATTTACCTGAATGTGCTCTAATGGTGTAAGTTATATTCATGAACTTACGGAAATGAGTAGACATTTGGAATATGTTTTAATGGTCTAAGTTCTATTTTTGGACTTAGTAACTAAATAGATATTGCACCATGTCATATTCATTGAGATAATTATCCCCCATGGATAACATTACAATTGAATAAAAACTTTATTACAAATTAAGAATATCATTGAACTATGTGTGAGATTACTTCTAGTGTCGAATCCACTGGATGCTTCTATATAGCTACCAATTTTAGTTATTGGAACGACTTGGAGACAAGATTTCTCTATTGGGTGTGTGGTAGGAACACACATAGCATTCATTAGATTATCACTCATACCTTGTCCTACATTGGGTTGATCTGGGACCAAAGGTATGACCACGGGCTTTAGATGTTCTCTCAATCCAATTTTGCTCAACGTCGAGAGTTGGGGGCTCTCGAGAGCCCCGGTCGAAACTATGATATCAAGCCTACCTTTTTTCAAGTAGGCCTCGTGCTTCTATCATTTTACATGTTTGTACAGAGTCACATTTCAATAAATACAAGATACATATGATAGTGTTTGAAGACAAATGTCAAAGCTTTGGACTATAAATTGCTATGATAATTTCATGAAAGTTACTTAAATGTAGCATGAAAATAATAATGCAGGTAAACTATTGTGAGAAAATCATATTAAATGCTACTAGTATCACTTGAAAGTAACTTAAATGATGTCATCTTGGGCAGAAAAGCTGCAAACAAATCATTAAAAAAATTGCCATAATTAGATTTCACTAGTAATGGAGTCGTTAGATCATATACAATAATACAGGGCCACTAAGCAATTTAAATCATATAAAACTTCATGTTGTCCTTTTCTAATAATATAGTATCACAATAAATTCAGCTACTGTGCAATCAAAATCAAAGAAAACTTCATTTTTATGTTTTTCTTTTTAAGAATGGAGCATGCACAATAAATTGTACAATTGTTGTCTTTTTCTAAGAATGGAGTAATCAGAATTAATTCAAATATATTTTATCTTTTTATATGTAGAGATCATAAATAAAATAGCATATTTTTACACCTGTAGAAGTCTACATCCACACAATATTTCCAAGAAATGAGAAGCAAGATACATAAACAAACATATTCGCTCAAAAACCAATCAATAATTGAATCAATATGCAATACTACTTATGCAACAATACTTAATCTAAGGATCATGAAAAGTTGGGACTCTACTGCAAGGATCAATTCTCACAACCAATCTCATATATGTAGTCAACAATATACAACGCTCCCTTATTGTTGCCTTAATTAATATAAAAAACATGTTATGTTGAGACTTATGTGTTATAATGGATTAATTCTCACAATCAAATCCCTAAAAACATACAAAGATTAACAAGACACAGAGATTATGATATATTACAATTTATAAATTATTGATTAAATTTGGCTACCATCTGAATCTAAATATGGTTATATTATCTTTCCACTGTTGAAAATGCATTTTGAATTCATAAATAAATTCAATGCCTCCAAATACCTCTATTGCACCATAATATCGTATATCTATAACCCACCAATTTATTTCTCTGAGATTCCAACCAATCTTCTATTTTTTAATATGAAGCTAACATCAAGCTACAAGAAAATTGTAATAGACAACTCTATAACATCTCTTCACTAGTACTATGTGTCTGCTATGGTTTATTACAAGGTGCTTCTGGATACCTCAATTTATGCAACACACCAACACAGCCCCAAAGACATAAATTCAACCCATATTATTGGCAGAGCAAGCACAAACAATCTTACCAAATCACATGCGCCTTCATAAGTGAACTCACAAAACCAAATGAATAAGTTGATAGATGTCCTTGAATCCTATTCAAATGGAGAATATTTGTATTGATAAACTTTATTGACCAGACTTTGCTACTAGCAACAACCTTTGCAATTCACCAACCTTCATTACTTGGAGCATTTACAAATTTAGCTACCACTTCAAATGCGTGATCCAACAAATTGTTACCTTGCACGCCACTTCCTACATTTTCCAGGAATATATCCCAATGGGATAATAGTGAAGGGAAATGGGAAGCAATATGCCTTCAAATAGCAGAAAATCCCCATACATGCAAGACATCATTATGTAAACTATAGTTTATGGCAGAAATAGTTCATCAATTTAGCCAATTTTTTAATGGTTAGAAGAGGTTATAAATCCATAGATCCTAAAAAAAAATAGATTTCGAACATACCTTTGGACAAGAGAAAGCACTCCATAGTTTCATATTGCAACAACACAGTTAGCTTCTCGTGATTTGGTGCACTAATGGTTAGGTAAACATTGAAAACATTTCCTATAGTGTGTTTAGATATAATGGAACTTGTTAGTTGCTTGTTAATTTGACAACGCTCTCAAAGTCACGGAAAAATGCAATTTTTACATGGTAACCCCTAATTTGGAGCAAATTCTGATTTGAAAAGTCCCTCCCAGATCTATACAAACTAGGTTGACCAACTAATATTAAAAAAAATATTATGTATAATACTAATATCTTCCACCATTCTTGAGGGAGTAACAACTAATCTAGAAGAAATAATCTTGAGAGTGACTGTTGAATAGCTATCCCCTAATCTCATTTTGTACATAGCCAGAATTCCTACCATCTATATGAGCTTCCATGCAGAGAGTGGTATGTAGATGATTGGGGCATAGCTTTAAGTTTTTCTAATCAGTGATAGCATTTTGATACACATGCCTATAGGGCCAACATTTCACACTATTATGATTGTGTTTCTTTACAAATAAATTTAAATCATTTACTTATTTTATAATCAAAATTTCAAAATCCAGATGCTTAAATTATTCAAACAACACTTACAATGAGGTATAGATTGGTAGAATGACTGAAGAAACTACTGCCAACAACCCCTGTCAAAAGGGATGTAATCAGAAAAAGTGAGAAGAGTATTGCATCTGGATGGTCACGTATAGTACAAATCTAGTACTGTGATTATGTATATCTATAAGTCCACCCCTTTTAGAGAAAACTATTTTCAATCCCTGCAACATTTGCATCAAGACTTGTGAGAAAAATTGATGCCAATCACCTTTGCTCATATAACTGTTATTAATTTATCCTTATTAACTAGCTGCAAAGGAAGCAAGAATTTTAATTTTTGAGCTTGGGTATGTTCTCCTACTGTAAAATAGCATGGATTCCATCTACAATCCAAGACAACATCTACATAAAACTATTAAAATCATGATCATAATTGAATGGCATGTGCAAAGGGCATTTGTAATTGAAATTATGATACAAAGGGAACACATTACTTACATCTTTTCTAGATGTGGAAGAAAGACTTCCTACATGCTGTAATGTCCCTCAAAATACACTAAGTTTTTTTTATAAGGGCCTTTGAAACTCTCATAACAACATATGTCTATTTAAATTAACTTCATCACTGATAAGTATTACCTAGATATTAACGAAAATTTACTTGTTTTCATTTTCAAGACTTGCATGCTATTTTGTAGTCATTGTGAAGATTGATGTGACGTCTATTAGTCTACTTGGATTTGTCTTCATGTCAGAATATGGTTCTTTTAATTCCTTGCTGTTAGGAACCCGTGTCAACCCTTCTCTTTACTTTGTTAGTATATTGTTGTTGGATGCATATACTGTGTAAGTCATCCTGTAGTATTTGTTGATCCATAGTTTTTATTAGCCCATGGTATTGACCCATAGTATTGGATGCATATGCTTTGTAAGTCGTCCCATAGTATTATATGTTCCATGGTATTAACCCATAGTATTGGGCATAGACTTAGTATATAAGTGTGTGTTGAGGCCAATGAATCTACCGTGAATTTATTTGTATTGAGCTTGCTCAAAGGAGGTTTCCCCCTCGAAGTGGCCTACGATCAATAAAAATATTTTGTGATCTCATATATTGTCCATTTTATCAATTAATTGTTGTAGGTTCCTCACACTTGCATTATGATATGTGTATGTGTATGCCTAATACTGTAATAGGTAATCCATCTTATGTGTTGATTATGAATGTCATCTACATCTAAATGACCTTCTCAATACACAATATGATCTCATAGATTGTTTTCTTTATTAGTTATGAATTAACTTGTCTTTGACCAATTTTAATGTATCAATTGTATTTACTTTTTGAAGAATCATTTACTTCATAGGTGAAGTTTTGGCCCATAAGTGGCCTAAGTCTATAATAGCTAACTTTTCTTTCTTATTTAAATCTTGCAGGTGTTTATAAAAGACTCAACCTATCCTTATAATCAAGCTCTGTGGTATTTATTCTGAATACCCAAAGTTTATGAAAGTAAGGCCCTGAGCCTAAAGCTTGTTTTCAAAGCAATGCATATGAAAAGAATATGGTACTAAGCCTTAACAGTAAAGTATTTAATTCTTAGCTTAATTTTTATATTAAAGGTCCCCTTCTATGTTGGAACTCAAACCTTGGATAATTCACAACCACATAATCACATTAGTTTGGTGTTATTGGGAATTGAATACAACCCATGTAATGGGCATATGAAAGGGAAAATCACAGGCTGCCACACATCACTTGCATTAATCATTGAGGTTTTTGGTAGTTATTCCCTGAGTTTTATTTTGGGAAGGTTCATTTTATTACTTCACTGTGGGAGAGAGGGTTTCCCTCTTCAATGCTTTCCTGTTTTGAAATGCTCTCAGACCAACAGACCTTCGCTCTGCTATCATTTTCAAGTGTTGGTTGACAAAGAAGAAATTATGCTTAGTAAAATCATGGTCTTATTTGTAGCCACCACGACTTCCTTCCAAGTATAGTTTCATTCAATGCTTGTCTATGTACATTATTAGTTTTAACTCTACGTTTTGTTTCTTGGTAAAGGACTGAGATGTATTTGGTTTGAAATATGTGTAGGTCAAGTCTTGGGCATTGGATATAGTGACATTAATGCCTATACCTTCGTATGCATTGATTTGGTAAGCTCTTGGCTACTCTTGGACCAACTTCCTCCTGTGACAAGATGATTGCGATTTTAGTTGACTTGGTGAAGAGCAGAGGGATGTCATATTTTGTGAGTCTTCGTTTTGGTTTCTTATGGATTCCCATACTGGGATTGCTTTAGTTTATGATGGAGAGACTATGTATATCATATTTCTCTTTCTGAAATACCGTGTGTAAAATTCTTCCTAAGCCTTGAAAATGTTTTTAATTGAGATGCTCTGTTTCTGTTTTCCATTTTATCTATCTTGAATCTTGAGTGTGTGTAAATCTAAGTTTATTTAATTTCTTGGATGAAGAATGAAATATCTGTCTTTCCCATAGGGTGTGAATGTTCTCTTCTTTTAACTTATTTAAAAACCCGTGTAAATGATATACTTTGTTGTGGATAAATTACGATGGCTTAACTCTCGGCTTGTGATTAATTTTGACACGTAATTACTCAGTTGTTTTGGCTAGATTTCACTCAGGTCTTCAGACTAAATCGATATCTATTTTTCTTCCATGGCCATCCCCTATCATGGCTTACTTCTCTATGCACAATCATTTTCTATTCGTTTAAGATATGTACAGGCTTTAAATTAAAAAACGTGGTTTACAGGATTCGATCCTTGACTTGTAGCAATGAATCAATCGTAGAGCATGGGTAAAACATGAGGATTATCCCTCTAAGTTAGAACACAAAATAGTAGGATTTATCTTCAGATACGTTTAGTCTATTTATATTGATATGATTGGGTGTTGATTAATGGTTTAATCAATTGCAATGTTGACTATCTGGTGAAGAAATCTACTTGTTTATCTCCCTGCTAAGTGTATCTAATTTTACTTTTGATTGATAGCGAATTTATCTCTGTGTGATAGAGAATTCACTATGTGTGTGAATGATAGATAAATAAACAGAGTGGAAACTATTTTTTTAACATTTAGTTTGACTAGTCGTGTATGCTGCTCATGATAAGTGCATTTATTTAGTTTGGGTGCATAGTGGAATGAACAACTCATTCATGAAGGTGATTTGACCTTGTATTTTTGTTGGTTCATGGAAGTCAAAGTGTGAGTTGGACATGGCTCCAATGCATGATGTACTTCACATTGTTTGAAAAGTGAATGGGTAACATATAGACGATGCTACGTTTAAGTATTGGTTGTATTTTGATATATGGTCCGTTTGGTTTCTATTTTAACTTAATTAATACACATATGTGTATATATATAATTATATATACAATAATTAACCTACTTAGGGTTACGGGACTTGTCCCAGGATCCTTTCCCTATTTAGGACCAATGACAGTTTTATCTATAGGCTAGAAGCCTATGATATTATTTTATAAATGCTTGCTACTTTAAATGGAAATATTTCAGCTGCCCTATGCTTATAATTTTAATAATATAATTGATGCAGATTCATCCATGTAAAAATATAAGAATTACTAGTTAAACCAAGCTCCATGAACTAGAAAGTAGTTCTGCTATAAAAAATACAATTTAAATGTAAAACAATAATTATAGTTTATAGAACCAATCTATGAAATTCAGGATTTAATAATCGAAACATCCTATGTTATTCAAATTAAAATACATATAATAAAATGTTTATTTGCATAATAAAATTTATGTATTCCTGGGAAAACATCAAATATTACAGCCTATAAAATATCCGATCATGGACATATTTGGAGTCTAGTAGTTACATAGGATTCCTTCATTAAATCCATACAATAAGTATTTGAAAAGTAACAATAAAATAAAAATACTTATCAGTCCTTTACGCGATCCAACTGACTTGGGAACTTCCACGTTCCTCCCAACTGTAGATCTCGAACCGTTCTTGTTTCATTCAACATATTACCCCCGAGATGAACTGAGGATCACAAAAGACTAAAAGGCCTAGGTGAAAAATTGTTATCTTTCTTACTAATCCAAAAACTCACTCTGGAAAATCTAGTACTCAAATATTTATGAATTGGATCCTCCAATGATCTTCGGACCATTTCCTCTTGCAATGTCCTCCTATTTATAAGTTTCCAATGATGAGAAGGATCCTAGGGTTTTAGTTTTAGATCAATCAATTAAGTTAATATATAACTGATGGTCTATTTTTATCTTTATTTAACCATTTGTTTTATTTTAAAACTCTCATAGTTTATTTTATCTTTTATTAATAAATTGATCTATTTTTTTTAAACTCTCACAGTTTATTTAATCTTTAAATTAAATAACATAATTTATATTTAAACTCTCATAGTTTATTTAAATAATATAGAATTTCTTTTACTTATCCTAACATCTAGTTGATCTTTAGTGATCAACTACTCGTTCATTCTAATCTCTTGCATGCTCGATCCCTCTTTGAGTGGTACTCCGAGTCAATTTAGAAATAATAAAAGAAGATAAATAATATTTTAGTTTATCAATAGTAAAACATATTATTGATGATCGAGAGCCTCCAAATCAACATCAATTAACACAATGAGTCATAGTGCTTCCAGAGCTTTGTTGCTCAACACTCACTCAATCAATAGTTTCAGTGCTCTTCCCGAGCTTATGCTCAACAATAATTTAGAATATTTCTAGTCCTATCCCATAGCTTATGCTCAACACTATTCTAGGTGTCCCCAAAGCCACACCTAGATACAACGATCAAAGTCCAGGTGCTCCAAAGCTTGTGCTCAACATGAAATAAAATTAGTTGATGTGCTCCAGAGCTTATGCTCAACACAAAATAAAAGTAGTCTAATCTTGGTATATTACATCAGGATTTGTAGACTGTAAAATGTTTTTAAAAACCTATCGAACCTTAATGATGAATATTTGTGTTGGTTGCGGAGCCTAATCTCCAGATTCAAAGATATTATTATTCAGCCTTGTTTGTACCCCAACTTTATATGATATGTAAAAAGGACTGTAGACTCACCCCAACGAGGGGGGTGTGGGGGTTATAACCCCCAATTGGGGTGTCCAGGGGCAACGCCCCTGAAGGAAATTTTCGGGGTTGTTTTACGGGCCCATGGTTTTGGGTAACTCGTGGTATTTTTCCATTGTATCTCCCTTATAAAAGAAAGACATTGTAATATGGCTAGGGTTAATGTATTAGGTTTTATGCATTGTAAAGATCTCTAGGATCAGAAGAGAGACTGTGAGACAATGAAGAGGAAGTGCAGCGGCTGTGATGCAGGTTGTATCCCTTCATTTTGTTGGACGACATAATAATAAGGACTGAAAATTTTCAGTGTGGACGTAGCCCAAGTTGGGGTGAACCACGATATATTTGTGTCTCTCTTATAATGTGTGTGTGATTATATTTGCATTTCTGTTTATTGTTATTGCTCTGTGATCCTATTTTTCTAACAATTGGTATCAGAGACAAAGGTATATTTGGAAGATAAACACACAGGAAGCTAGGGTTTCTGGTTCGAGTGGGAGAAATGGCAGAAGAAGAAAATTTTAAGGTTGAGAATTTTAACGGCCAAAACTTCAAGTTATGGAAGATGCAAATGGAGGACTATCTATACCAGAAGGATCTATTCTTGTCTTTGGGAGGAAGAGTAAAGTAGCCAACAGCCATGAAGGATGAAGAACAGGAGGTTCTTGACAGAAAGGCTCTGGGAACAATACGACTGAGCCTAGATTCATCAGTGGCTTTCAATATCTCAAAAGAAACGATAACGGATGGTTTGATGAGTGCATTGGGTAAGCTATATGAAAAACCCTCGTCCTCCAACAAGGTATTTCTAATGAAGTGTTTGCTTAATATGAAGATGTCTGAAGGTGGATCTATTACTGATCATTTAAATGAGTGTAATACGGTTACAAATCAACTAAGTTCTATAAGTGTGAACTTTGATGATGAGTTTAGGGCTCTTCTAATCTTGTGTTCATTGCCAGAAAGCTGGAATAGCTTGGTCACGGCTGTAAGTAACTCTGTCTCTGGTTCAAATGCCTTGAAATTTGATGATGTTATTGGTGTTATTTTTAGCAAAGAAATGTGAAGAAAAAGCATAGGTGAGACATCAGGTAATGCGTTCACCATGGAGAGCAGGGGAAGACAAAAGGAGAGAGGAAAGAGCCAAGGTAATCACAGCAACTCTAAAAAGGGTAGATCTAAGTCCAGACTTGGAAAGATAGAGTGCTGGAACTGTGAAAAGAAAGGACATCTAAAGAAAGACTGCATATCTCTAAAGAAGAAAGGAGATGGATAGAAGGAAACTACCCAGGAAGCAAATGTAGCAGGTGATGTGTTACAAGATGCTTTGATTCTTGCATTAGATAATACTAGTGATTATTGGGTAGTAGATTCAAGGGCTTCATGTCATGCTACACCCCATAGGAAATATTTTCATGATTATGTTCTAGGCGATTTTGGACATGTTTTATTGGGTGATGATGAACCATGTAAAATTGTTGGAATGGGTAAGGTATGGATAAAAGTTAAGAATGGAACTGACTGGCTGTTAAAAGATGTTAGGCATATTCCTGCTATGAAAAGAAATCTGATCTCAACAGGGTAGTTGGGAGATGGCGGTTG
Organism: Larix kaempferi; assembly: GCA_027924585.1. Taxonomy (NCBI): domain Eukaryota; kingdom Viridiplantae; phylum Streptophyta; class Pinopsida; order Pinales; family Pinaceae; genus Larix; species Larix kaempferi. The sequence goes on from BSBM01000087.1 coordinate 12,670,008, forward strand.
TCTATCTACATTTGGATAAAAGTGGTGGAAGATCACTAAAGGATCAATGGTGATAGAAAAAGGAGACAGAGTAGGTACATTGTATTTATGTCCTCATAATACTGACCATTCTATCTCTCTAGCTTCCATAGGAACAGATACAGCATTGTGGCATCATAGGCTTGGCCACATGAGTGAGAAGAGGATGCAGATTCTGCACTCAAGGAAGTTGCTGCCAGATTTGAAGCAGGTAAGTTTGGAATTCTGTGAGAACTATGTTTATGGAAAACAAAAGAGAGTCAGATTTCTCAGGGTTGGGAAATAGAAAAAGAATGAAAAGTTAGAGCTAGTGCATACAGATGTATGGGGACCAACTCAGGTACAATCTGTTAGTGGCTCTCATTATTATGTTACATTTATTGATGATGCAACTAGGAAAACTTGGGTTTATTGCATTAGATAGAAATCTGATGTGTTTGCTACTTTTAAGAAGTGGAAAGCTTTGGTTGAGAATGAGACAGGAAAAAGGTTGAAGTGTCTTAGATCTGATAATGGAGGTCAGTACTGCGGCAAGGATTTTGATAGTTACTATTCATACCATGGGATTCGTAGAGAGAAGACAGTCCTAGGAACACCACAAGAAAATGGTGTGTTTGAAAGGATGAACAGAATGATCATGGAGCATGCAAGGTGTATGATATTGCATGCAAGGTTGCCCATATAGTTTTGGGCAGATGCTGTAAATACTGCTGTGTATTTAATAAACAGAGGGCCTTCTACTGCTTTGGATGGTGGTATTCCAGAGGAGGCATGGACAGGTAAAAAGGTAAACTACTCATTTCTGAGAACTTTTGGTTGTGAAGCATTTGTCCATATTGATAAATAAAATAGAACAAAGATTGAAGCTAAATCCAAGAAATGTACCTTTATTGGATATGGGGTTGATGAATTTGGTTATCATTTATGGGATTATGAAAATAATAAAATCATCAGAAGTAGAGATGTGATATTCATTGAAAAGGTCATGTATAAATATCAGTTGTAGGGAAAGAAATAGGAAAAGGAAAACACATAGTACACAGTACTTGATGAAATTCAAGAAAATGAAGTTCCAAAGGTGCCAGAAAATCAAGAACATCAGCAGGTACCTGAAACTCCTACAACTGCAAGAAGATCTACCAGGTTAAGTAGACTCCCTGAATGATACTCTCCTTCAATGTATTATTTATTGATGACTGATTCTAGTGAACCAGAGTGTTATGAAGAAGCAATGCAAGTGGAAACTAGAAAGAAGTGGGAGCAAGGCATGAATGAGGTGATGGACTCATTGGTAGGAAACCGGAATTGGGATTTGGTTCATTTTCCTGCTGGTAAAAGAGCATTGCAGAACAAATGGATTTACAGGTTGAAGGAAGAAGAAGGAGGTAAGAAGCGGTACAAGGCCAGATTTGTTGTAAAGGGGTTTGCACAGAAGAAAGGTATAGATTTTGATGAAATATTTTCTCCTGTTGTTAAGATGACTTCAATTAGGACTATTTTAAGTCTAGTGGTGGTAGAATATTTGCATCTTGAATAGTTAGATGTAAAAACAGCCTTTCTCCATGGGGATTTGGAGGAAGAGATATATGTGTAGCAGCCACAAGGGTATGAAGTCAAAGGTAAGGAGAACTTGGCATGCAGGTTGAAGAAGAGCTTGTATGGCTTGAAGCAAGCTCCAAGGCAGTGGTATTTAAAATTTGATAGGTTCATGACAAAACAAGGTTATAGTAGATGTCATTCTGACCACTGTGTTTATTTCAAGAAGCTAGACAATAAAAGATATATTATCTTATTATTGTATGTGGATGACATGGTTGTTGCAAGGTCTAACATGCAGGATATAAATGTACTCAAAAGGAAGCTAGCTAATTCATTTGCACTGAAGGATTTGGGTTCTGCAAAGCAAATCCTTGGTATGAGAATAACGAGAGACAGAAAAAATCACAAATTGATGTTGTCTCAGAGTGAGTACATACAAAAGGTGTTGGAGAGGTTCAGAATATAGAATGCAAAACCAGTAAGTACACCTTTGGCTAGCCATTTCAGTGTAAGTAAGAAAATGTGTCCCAAGACACAGGAAGAGACAGATTGCATGTCCAAGATTCCCTATCAATCAGCAGTTGGCAGCTTGATGTATGCCATGTTGTGCACAAGACCAGATATTGCACAAGCAGTGGGAGTTGTGAGCAGATATATGAACAATCTAGGTAAAGAACATTGGAAGGTAGTACAGTGGATTCTCAGGTATTTGAGAGGTACTACCACTCAAGCATTATGTTTTGGAGGTTCTGACATTGTTCTACGGGGACATGTTGATGCAGATATGGCAGGTGGTAAAGATAATAGGAGGAGCACCACAGGGTATGTGTTTATTGTAGGTAGAACAACAGTAAGTTGGATTTCAAAACTGGAAAAGGTTGTTGCACTTTCAACAACAGAAGCAAAGTATGTTGCAGTTACAGAGGCTAGTAAAGAGATGATTTGGTAGCAGAGGTTTATGGAGGAATTGGGTAAGAAGCAGAAGGATAGCAGGTTGTATAGTGACAGCCAGAGTTCCATTCATCTTGCAAAGAACTCAGCATTCCATTCTAGAACTAAACATATACAACTCAAGTACCATTTCGTACGCTCTATTATGGAAGATGAACTGTTGAAGTTGGAAAAGATGCATACTAGCCAGAATCCTGCAGACATGTTTACAAAGGTATGACCAGAGAGAAGTTGAGTTCCTGCTCAGTTTTAGTTGGCCTTCTAGCGTGAAGGTGAAGATGAGAAATATGCCCATTCTAAGGTCCAGCAAGTGCATCATCGATGGAGTTGTTGTGATCAGTCTCCAAGTGGGAGATTGTTGATTGTGGAGCCTGATCTACAGATTTAGAGATATTATTATTCAGCCGTGTTTGTACCCCATCTTTATATGATATGTAAAAAGGACTATACACTCACCCCAACGGGGGGTGTGGGGGGTGTGAAGCATCCCCCCACCGGGGCCTGGGGGTTATAACCCCCAGCTGGGGGGTCCGGGGGCCAGCGGTTCCCCGGCGGGGGTTGGGGGACATTGCCCCAGAAGGAAATTTTTGGGGTTGTTTTACAGGCCAATGGTTTTGGGTAACCCATGGTATTTTCCCATTGTATCTCCCTTATAAAAGAAAGACATTGTAATAAGGCTAGGGTTGATGTATTAGGTTTTATGCATTGTAAATATATCTGAGATCATAAGAGAGACTGTGAGACAGTGAAGAGAAAGTGCAGTGGTTGTGCTACAGGTTGTATCCCTTCATTTTGTTGGAAAACATAATAATAAGGACTGAAAAATTTCAGTGTGGACATAGCCCAAGTTGGGGTGAACCATGATATATCTGTGTCTATCTTGTAATGTGTGTGTGATTATATTTGCATTTTGTTTATTGTTAGTTCTCTGCGATACTGTTTTTCTAACAATTTGAAATCATTAAGTTGCAACCATATCAAAGGGGATTTGCTAGAAAAGAATTAGCAAGTGAAAACCAAGAAAAGTAATGAGTGGAACTCAAGAACACATTCAAAAACCTTACATTCTGTCTACTTTCTCTCTTGTTATTACACAAGGTAAAAAGGCTATGACCCTCTAAGAATAATTAATCTCGGAGATTTTCCAAATGAGTTTTAGGATTAGAAGGAGGAATACTAGACGTAGGATTCTTCCTTACAAACACCACGTCCTAACCTCCAATTGCTACCGCCACAGTAATGTGTGTTCCAAAAGTTTTAGTAAACCTACACGAGGAAACACACTTATTTTTTTCATTCAAATAAACAATGTTAAACAGACTCGAATTCCATCTATTTTTTTAGTTTTAATCAACAATAATATATGTGATTCTCTACACACAAAGAAAATCTTAATAGTTATTATTTTACCAATGAGAAAACAAAATTCCAAAATTCAAAATTTTTGATAAAACCCTCCACTCCAAAATATATATAAGATGTTAAGATTTAATCCATGTAGATGATAAAATACTAGCCTTTATTGGGGTTGAGTATTTGAAAAAAAAAAATCACCACTCATTGTCTTCGCTTAACTCGTAAAGATTTGGACAATTAAAATAATTGGAATTAAAAGGAAATAAGAGCTGACCCACAAACCTGGCAAGGGAAGTAGTATCCCAATTGGAACAAACAACCGATTTGACTTATTCATTGAGGATAAGTGGAATCCTTGTAAGGTGCAGATGATATAGAGAAATAAAGTAGCCATCAAAATCCAGGTGTTTGGTCTCTGTAGCATCTTGCAACCAGGATTCAATGAAATCAAATGGAGCATTGAAGCTGCCAAAGGGGATCTTCCCTGAAAAAAACACTTGAGAGGGAGAGGAAGGAGAAACATCCACCAAATTGATGTGAAAATTCTCTACCCTCGTGGTATTTATGTTGTTATATGGAGACCCCCCTTGCTTAATAATCAACACACTAAAGTTCTATGAGAGCATTACTTCCAAGGGGCACCCCGTTGTCCCTCCTGTCACCACGATATAATCATAGAATTCCCTAGGAGAAACATCAATGGCTTCTTACATAAATTCATGCTTTCCTGCTGCATCAACTGCACTCATCACAAATCCATGCATCTATATCACATACTACAAAAAGATTCCAAGCATATAATATATATAGATCTGTTTCGATGATTATGCTACAACATACCTTTTAGAGAATTGAAAATGCAAATCACAAGATAAAATAAAGCCACAATTCTTGAAACTCCGTTGTTCGTGTTAATTTTTCGATAATTTCATCCAATATTATCTAGGATCACTAAGATAATAACAAGCACAGCATAACAATCATAAGAGACAATGGACACAAAGCATTTCATCGGGGAAAACCAAGAAGGTGAAAAACCCCATAACTTCCTCAGAGATAGATTAAGCCCTGATACAAAGATCACAAGGATCAATCCCCAAAAGATAGATAAGTCCTGCAGCTACTCCTCCTCCACTTGTGCGCACTCCTCTCTGTTAACTATGAGAGTTGGATGAGTGAGTGAATGAATAGAATGAGAGACACTCACTCTCTATTTATACACAACTTAACCTGCCTTTAACTCTAACAGGGCCAACTTCCTAGGGAAGCCTAATAACCCAACCACATGACTCGTACAGGGCCGACCCCACACTAGTGGTCTAATAACACATCAAATATAAGTTGCGACACTTGCGACACTTACAAATACAAATGACGACACTTCCGATTGGAGGAATAATACATCTCCATCATGAATATAATAAAGTACAAGTGTAATACATAGAAGAATATCTTTTGAAGTTACAAATACATCAACAGTTCGATGCCATCCTAGATCTCGAATCTCCACCTTCATCCCCCTTTATTCACTCGGACCATGATCTGGATTTATGCAGGAACGAAATAAGATAGCATATACATATTCACATACACAGATATATTGCAAAGAACACAGTGATACAGTAAACACATATTCTATTAACTAGCGGAAATAGAATAGACTGTAAATACAACAGCTAGAATGGTTGTACCTATCTCTGGGAGGAGATGTGGCCGCTATGCTCATTCGTGCCAAGATGAATACAAAGAGAGGCCCAAAGGGCCTATTTATCATAAGCATGAGGGAAAGAATCCCAAACATCAAAAAATCTAACCCTAGGAGATGAAGCACCAAAAGTCATGTGGGCCCTGTTTGGGTAAGTTAGTACATCAACTTCCCGGGGTTGTAACTTTTGCATACGATATCCATTTGGGGCATATAATAGCTTGTTGGAAATATCTATTCAAGGATTGCAAAAAGAGTCAAAAAATATTGAGTTCGAAACGCGAAAGGGTTAGGCAGGCAGTGCTAACATTTTCCCGACCATTCGATGTCGAAAAAACGTCGTTTAGGGCCTCAAAACGGCTCCAGAAGTTTAGAACCCGAAAAACTGCTAAAAATAGTAAATTGCGAAAATTGCCAGAATACTACTTTGAGCCAGTAGGAAGAGGTGGGCTGCCACCGATATCCACCTGGATCAGACCAGAATGCAGTAGGGTGTTTAAAATTTATGCACTTCATTGATGGGACAGTAGTGTTGATTCCCTAGATGCATACAAGAATTTAAAAGCATTCCCGCATTGAAAATTACTGTAGCTGGTTTCCCACGCCTCATAAATTAGTCCAAATGGATAGCTTGTCCTATGTGCTATAATTCCTTCTGTATTTACCCAAAAGGACGAGGAAATAAGGGTATGGATGACTTTGCACCCTCATAATGGTTATGGTGATATTTATTGTAGATTTTTAATAGTTATGCTTCCATTAAATGTATATGCTAACCACTCATGTCTAGATGCATCTCTATATCAAGGGAAGCATGGCCATTATCGAATTGCTCATCAATGCTAGAGGGTGACTGAATCCATATTTTAGTTGGGTTAGTTGGGATGTCAAACCGAAAAGCTTCTCGACTCGTAGATCGGGGCTAAAAATAAACCTGAGAGCAACATAAATTGGAAATGCCAGTGCAAATTCTATTAGGTTTGGGAAATGCATTTAAAGAGGCTGACATCTCCCCTCCGCCATGTGGTTTGTAACACATTACGAGGCAGACGTAAGCCTCAAGCAAGCAATCAAAAAGTAAAAATTTGTTATTAAAAAAGATCTAAATAAAATTTTCTTTCTTATGTTCAAACTATAGTTGACTCTCAAAATTTGGCAATCGGTCCTAAATAATGTTCCCGACCAAAAACTATATGTCGGGGACATATCAAAGGCTTATACATGTACATACTATTAGGATTAGGGTTTATAAATATTTTAGGTGTAGTAAGATTAATGACATTTTTTTCTTGAAGTGTAAGGTTTGTTATGTTTTATTACATACCATATAGTAATTCAATAATATTAAATGATATATAAACTTACATTTCAAAAAATTTGATCCCTTTTGTTACTTGCTAGGTATGTTTTTAAGATGTATCTATACTAGTTAGAAATATGGATCCTCACACAATATTATGTATGCCATTATATTTTGTTATTATAAAAAAAATATTTCAGGTTGTTATTCATGGACAAATATTTTTAGACTTATTAAAATTAGTAGGTGTTATCCAACCCTTATGTGTATCTAACCCCACTATTAATGTTTATGTCCTAGTATTTATAGTTTATGCAAGTGCAATCCCATTTGGTATTTAACAATGCAAAAATTGGTATTGGAGCCTTAGTCAAACTTTCTTAATACTTGAGTTCGTATTAGAGATAAGTAATGGATTGACAAAATCTAGAACCCTTTTTCTTAATTATGAAGGTTTTGAAAATGCTGAAATGATATAGGAGTTTTGGTATCATGATCCATTGAACAACAATGAATTATCCATGATTTATTGGGATGTGGATCCTTATTAAGGGAAATCAGTAGAGAAATATATCACGTAGGTGACTCAGGAAGAATATGATTTAGTGGGAGAAGTTAACCATGAAACTGTAAATCTAACAATAAGAAAATACTGTGATCAAGTAGTTGGTGGCAATGGCTAATGGATGCAAATGAATTTTACTGAGGAATATTACATGGCATTCTTCATTTAAAAGAATGTAAGTAACCTTTCTTGTGTATGTGGGTCATGGAAATTTCTTATCAATGCCATCCCTACTATAAATGTCATTGATATTGAAATAGTCTATGTTGAAGGAAAACATGTGTTTATTTTCCATGCCAATTTTGATTTGTGATTACTATCAATAAAATATGTAGGTAATAGATTTCTATATTTATTCCTCCCATCAATCTTGATCCATGAACTCCATCAAATGAAAACTTCTATTATGGTAGAGCATATCTTTAATTCTTATTACAAATCCAATTACCAATTACATTGTAGTAAAGTCAATTATTCTTTGTAGAAAAATGATCATAATTGTTATGTGGAAAAATATAATTCAATAACTAGTTGTATTATGTTAATACATATATTGAGAAAGAATTAAAGTTTTATTTCTATTTTCTTTAGTGTATCTTTGCAATGCTAGGGGCAAATGCTAGCTCAAATAATTTTTATAACTATTTTGTTTATATTTAATAACTTTTATAACTTGTAAAATAGAGCCCTGAAACCAAAAAAGAAGTTAGATAATAAATTATGAACAATAGTTAGTAATTGAAAATTGTAGAAATAAAATCAATAGTTGAAAGAAATGGATAATGAAAATATAAAAAGGTGTTGCTTGTCTACAATACTCTTTATATTTCTCTTTGTTCATGTCTATTTGTATTGAATTCACTTAGAGAACCACCTTCCATTCCTCTTATCTAAATTAAGAAATGATAGCAAACTAGGCTTTTACTCTTTTAAAAATCATTCCAAGTCTTGTATGACTTGTTGAAGATATCCTATTAGTTTGATCAATCTAAGTATTTTATAGTTATTTATATTTTCAATGCCTACTTTAATAATTTTACAATTACAAATCAATACATTCCGATGATTTGCTGGCTCAGATATGTCATACCCAGGGTTTGAAAGGATTCATGAACAAGTAGCCTACAAGCATCAACATATTCAATAATCCAGAGGATAGAATAAGGTATCCGTTGAGATGTGCATGGGAATCATAGGGACAATCACAAAGGGATGCCTAGAGAAGAATGGGGGATTCTCTCCATCTACTTAGTTATTTGTTCATTCATAACATACATTTACATACATAGTTCTCTCTCTCTTTCTCTCTCTCTATATATAAACATAAGTAAACATAGACATATATTTCCACATAATCAGAAAAAAATCAACTTTATATTGTCATAAAAATATGGACTAAAGTACATTCCACATCACTTGGCTGGAAGTCCAAAAGTTCCATCCCTTTCTCAACAACATGTATTCTATTTCTTCAGTGCTCAAGAACATGACACCAATGGCCACAGAAAGATCAACCATTTCCCATTTCAAAAAGCACTTTTAAGTAGCCCAGTATTCCCATTCCCGCCCATTAGTTTGTTCACGTCTTTAGTCTTATGCAAAATTCCATGCACATATTGTTATTGACACGCGATGCAAACTTTCCATGTACTGCATCCCTAGATGCGCCGCTTCCTTCAAGCCGCAGTCTTCAATGTGTGAACATTTGTCCAAAATTTGGGCTCCAACATGCTTTAACATATTAGGAGTGCCAATGCACCTATAACTAAAGACAAGTATGAATGCATGTACACATTCCAAGAGCATTTGTGCACTCACACTTTAAAAGGAATAATTGGTGTGAACATACAAAATAGAATTAATCCTCCAAGATGACGAGGGAAAACCATTTGTTTTCATAGAGTAACTTTGTGAACATGATTTAATAAATGAAAATCCCCCAATTTAGCTATAAAAAAAACTAGCTAATATATTGAGAACAATGGTGAGAAATGAAAAATATTTTAAATAACATAAACAAGATGAAATGAAATAGTGAAAAGGGGAAACAAATTTCTTGGGAAAATACTTTTTGTATTTCTTTGCATTTATGGATATGTTTATATCACTTCATTCTATCATAGAACCACCTCATGTTCATCTTCTCCCTCGTAAAACCATGTGAAATGAATAAATTAAACAAATCCTTTATATTTACACGTTATCAAATGAACAAATTAAACAAACCATTTATATTTACATTTTAAAAGAGTCATATTTATATTTCCCACTTATTTGAATAAACTAAAATAAATATGAATTATCATTTGGTGCTTTGGTGTATTTGCAACAAATCTTCCTAGGAGAACTAGTGTGGCCCTTTAGGGAGGTCAATCAAAGCATCAACACCAAAGAGGGTCATTGGTGCACTAATACATAATTAGATCATCGATGTGGTTTTGATCTATTATCTCCTACATGCACACCGATCATTGAGTAGTATTCCTTCTAGAACAATATGGAGCACCATTGTGTTAGGACCAAATAGGGGCACAAATGTATTATGTTGTTGTTGATTCTTAAGTTGGTACACATTGGTATATAAGAACCAATGCACCTACACCACTATGGATCATTCAAGTGCATCTCAACCAAAGTGAACCATTGATATATATTTTGGCATTTTGCTCCTTTAGTGCACTTGCAGCCATGGAGCAATAAAAAATTTGATGTTAAACTGTACTCATATGCCATAACGGTTTAGGGGCATCTACAGACAAAACATCCATTGAAACATTTCTTCGTCTTCCTCAATTAGAAATATCTTCTATAAATAATGGAGTAATTTTATTTCAACATTCAAGAAAACACTCCACTAAAAGGTGTTTTCCTTCTATTCAATCCCCCTCCTTATGCATTAAATTTTATCTATATAAATTTGAGGACTTCATTCCATGAATCCCAGTATTAGACCATAATTGTGAGAGCCAATATTCTTGGATTTTTTAATAAAATGTTCAATTTATTCAAATATAATAGAAGTAATAACATGGAAACATAAAAGCCAATATTTACCCTAAAACCCTTTACTAGAAAACCATCACTAACATAAACATCAATTTTCCTTGGCCAATTATGCCAAACACAACCATGTAATTCTCTCTACAATGGAGTCAGTAAATTATATATGGTTCCTTCACATGAGTACAATGGAATAAAAGCATATTCCACCATTAAACCATTATGGTAAGCCTGTTGATTCTTCCATTTTATTACCTCTATAAATTTAATAAAGGATGTAGATAGCATAGTGCACCCTTGAGTAGAAATTCTTAGATTTTAGTGAAATGATTCCTTCCTTCAAAATATTAGTTAATTTGTCGCGAGTGATGTACAAGCATCAATAGTAGCTATTTATTGTTTGAGAAAAATGGATTATTTTAAAATTATTTTATCTCACCCTCAATCTATGTGCATGATTGAGTGTACCACTTTCCAATGATCTATAAAATCCTTTACCTAAGTGTAAAATTTAATCCATATGGCAGTAAGATCTCTTATTTATTTGGTGTAACTTTTCTAGGTATATTTTACCATTTTTATTTGTTGCTGTCATGTATATAGATATTTTTCATAATTTTATATGGCATTGTTATCTTCTAATATGGGTTGTTTGGATCCTCTCATCAAATCATACTACTATTGATAGAAAATCATGCTCTATACATGGTCACCCCCTATCACCTAGACAACATACACTTTAAGCTTATACTTCCTTAGAAAATCCACTCTCTTCCTAGCCCAAATCATTCTAGAGAGTAGGCTTCAATGTAACCCTTATTCTTCTCTAGTGTTTTTTAGGTTATTAAAACATCCATCGTTTGTTTCGTATATCTTCAACTACTTAAGAATGCACAAATCGAAATATCTTCTCTTGTTTCCCAACCAATACTCACTCTCCATTTGAATCCTTTGTCCTATTAGGAAAACTCTTTGTCGTTAGTTGCATGATTTCTTTGTTACCACCCAACACATACCCATGACATGCATTAATTAATACATATTCAATATCTAGGCTTCTGTGGATGTTTTCCTCCCTACCTAGCTTGCGCTTGCAAACCTCTAGTCAAATACAATTAACAAAAATGCGTGATGCACTTTTTGGTGTTCTATGGAGTCATCTTTAGGAACAAAACTAGCCTATATTTAAATTTTGAACAACATGCATTGCTTAATATTTGAATAAGGATTCTAAAATCTATTATTTCTTCTATCATATTTAGAGATTTTTTATGCATTAGTAACTATGATGATTCTTCAACACAAGTTTTACGAAAATTTTCCATTCAAGTGATCAGTGAAAGGATACTCTAGGAAAATATCTATTCCATCCATTCATTCAAGGATAAAGATAGATATATCTCCAAATCACCAAGAATTATTGAGTAGCACACTAGTACTTGATTGTGATGTCCAAGTCGTACATTCAACATTCTAAAAATGTTTCCTCTAGATAATCAAAACCGAATCATGACGAGGATTCGATTTCAACAAATAAATCACACCTTTTCACAATAAGTTCTAAGTCACAATTCTTCTTTTCTTTTTCATATATTAGATTTTCTACAAAGAACAGTCAGTCGTCTTCCTTGGTTATTATTGTCGGTTTTAGTATTCAATTTATTTTCTTGTTTCCATCTTTCAATGGGCCGTTATATTTATTCAATTCAACTTTTTCAATTTATTACCTCTTTTTATCATTTTGGATGGTATGGCTCATTCCTATCTATTCATACATCCTACAACATTCATTGGAGTTTCATGTTGTTGTCGAAAATCCAATGATTGATTTTTTTCCTAATATTCTCTTACATAACTACTAGGGTATAACACACTTACCTTTCCTATATATTATTGTGTATTCTTATATTTGGTATAAGATTCTGGTCAAATCTTGGAAATGTAACCCATTAGTAGAAACATATCACATTGTAGCAATAGAAAGCACATGGGTGCCATGCTTGCCAAACATTGCAATGGACTTCATCATATTGCTTGGAACGTTTCACTCAAAAAATAAATTATTGCATACAATCAAGAGATCATTGGGTTCCTTAATATTTTGTGTCATGTTCCCTATTTCCCAACCAATAAAACAAAGTTTATTCAATGATGCATGGTTGTCAATGTTTGGGATGCTAGTGTACATGGAAATTTTCTTCTTATAATAAGGCTATTATTCCTTTTTCTATCAAACAAGAATGTAACATTAATGTTGATATTTCTGATGTTTTATTGATTTGTGGAATAATTTTATTATTATGAACTAACTCTAATACCTTGTATATCAAAAAACCATGCATCCTATTTGTATATTTAAAAGTCATTACAAGGCCATTTTCCAAAATAAAAACTTCTGGGTCTTCTAGTTGGATCATTTGAAAAACACAAGATATATGTCTTGACTATCACTGTGGGAGATACTAGGTATTATTTTTCAAATAGTAGTAGATGAACTCATTTCTAGTATATTTAGTTTCTTTTATTCATGTCTCAACAAAATTACTAATCTTCAATGACATAATTTTATATTAGGTTCCCTAGAATGTTTCCTCACACTCGAATCTACATTAGCATCTACATGCACATATTACCACACTTCATATATGATGTGCGGTGCAAGTATTTCTCCGATAAGATGTGAAAGGTGGATCTAATTTTTTGAGATCCTCTATTATCCTACTGCATCCCCTATTTTAGTTTTGAATTGAAGTGGAAGTCTCTCTCAAGTAAGGAGATTCAACATCTTTTCAAACTAGCAAATACATAACTATTGGGATACTTATTATCTAGTAGGGTAGTAGTCTAGAAGTATCAATGAGCCTCATTCAAGCATTTGTAGCTCCTAATTTGTCCAAACACTCATCAACATAGTTACCTCTTTCCATCATATTCAATCTCTATAGCGTCCTTCCTAAACTTAGAGACATTTATAGTCTATAGTACATCACTTATGTCCTAACACTCATAAAAAATGTATTTCCAATACTGCCAAGAGTGAGTACTGGCTTCCCATAAATATCTATAGTAAATTTTTTTTCTTACTCAATTATCATCTCTAAAAACAAGGAATTTATTCAACACATACATGTGCCTTGTACCTTCAAACTTGAAATCATTCTTTAGACTAAATCCCATCCATCAGGACTACCTAACATCTTCACATCATCAAGCTAGCTTTCGTCCTACATTATGTTTAGATAGTTCTGATAATGAAAGAACCTAAGACATGGATTTTGTGAGTAAATGAAACTATATCACATAATCCAAAGGGTCCTTTGATCTTTCAAATTTGTTATTCCATGAGAATATGATGTATAAATTTTTTTTATGGACAAAATCCCTTTGGAAATGGGAACAACTATTTTCTAGCCAATATATGGTACCATAAATTGTAATATAAATAAACCCTCGACCTATATCATCCTTGGGCATAGTGAAGACATTCCAACGTAAAATGGGGAGCCCCCAATCCCCACCATAATTCTCCCATGATTATGATCATATAAACTACATCATACTATCAATCTGAGACCTATTTGGAATCCAATTAGATACATAATAAATATGTGATGCCTAGAGAATCCTTCAATAATATTTATTTTCTTGCAAATGAAATGTATGTTTACTATCATCAAATTATTTGACACTATAAAATATTAAAACACCAATTTGATACATCCAGTTAAGAAAGCACCAGATGAAAAGGGATCTAAATTTATCTCTCATCGCAACTGTGATGAACCTCCAGTAATTAAATGATGAAAATGCACGATATATCATAAATAGAAGAACACATATGAGATTTATTGATCGCGGGCCACTTTGAGGGGGAAACCTCCTTTGAGCAAGCTCAATACAAATAACTAATGGATGCCTTCACTGTCCTCAACACGTACTTATATACTAATTCTAAGTGTTCAATACTATGGATCAATACCATGGAACATATAATACTATGGGACGACTTATAAAGCATATGCGTCCAATACTATGGATCAATTCCATGGAACATATAATACTTGGGATAATACAAACTATGGATCAATCCCATGGAACATATAATACTACGGGACAACTTACAAAGCATATGAATCCAACAACAATATACTAAAAAAGTAAAGAGAAGGGTTGACACGGGTTCCTAACATCCCCTCCCCCTTATAAAAAGCTTTGTCCTCAAAGATTTAGATGTGGAAATTGTTGTTGAAACCAAAGGAGTGGTTCCCATTTAGCATCCTCTGGTTGCATTCCATGCCACTGAATTAATACCTATGTGGTAGATCAAGAGAGAAGCCGATGAGTGTGCCTATTGAGGATGGCCTCCAGCTCCAAAAGGATGTGTTAGCACCCAAATTAACCCCCAAGTTTATGGAGGGGGAAAGCTAGGGTAACAACAAAAACCACTTTAGACTTGCGCTACTCACCCAGCACAGTATGAGAGGGATCTCTCTTGAACTTATAAGACCGAAATATTCACAGATTTAACAATAGAAAACATGCTAAATTCTTATCAAAAGATATTCATTCAAACACACTCAGGAGGTCATATTCCTGTTGGAACAAATTTGTTTAAAGTTTGGTAAGACAAATCATGAGAGAAACTATTGGGCTATGGAGTCAAAACATGACGCATAAAAGAAATATAGCGCTGGTGCATGGGATGTCAAAACAGAGGCAAGGCAACCATCCATTTACATTCAAAATGTTGTTGTCTTGTGATTAAAGAAGAAGAGACGAACAGTCCATTGATATGAGCATCTAATAGGGATGAATTCAATGTCAACTTTAGCAGAAATTGGTGGTGGATACTTGAAATGAAAGGAACAGAGCATAATTTCTATGAATTCTATTCCAATGCTATTCTTATTGAAGCATGAATCAGCAAACATAATGAGAGTTAATAACAGGAAGTGCAAGCACATGAGGGAAAGAAGGAGATAGACTGTAAACAAAATGACACATGAATCTCAGTCATAAAAACCAACTTCAGACACTGCATTTCATTAAAGACAATGTTTCAAAAACATAGCAGAGCTCTCCCAAGCCTTAGCCCTCTGATTTTCAACCTATTGCTCTTCTATTACCATGCCTAAATAGGTTTACTCAGCCCTCAAGATCAATATGATTCAATGGAGAGTGGTTATAACAGAATGGACACCTGGACATAATCTTAACAACTCTAAGAGTTGGTTGCAACCAATTTTGTTCATTTCCAGCCGCGGACTGCTAAAACTACCCTTCGGAGCCCCGGTCGTATCTCTCAAACAGTGATAGCTGTGTAAAAACGGAAAGAGGTTTTTGGATATTAGCCCATGCTGAAGAAAAAACTCTTTCAATTTGCTCAGATTCCCCTCCAGCTGGTCGGGATTGGCTCCGGAAGTTGATGACTCACGTAGAAAACAAAAATTATGGATATTTACCCTGCGAAAAACCCTTTGGTTCTCGCAAACCATGACACCTTTGCAAATTCAGAGAGAGGTTATTGGAGATTGTCTCATGCTGGAGAAAAAATGCTCTTAGTTTCATAAAATTCCTTCTAGTTTGGCGGAAACAGTTGGTGGAAGATGATGACTAGAACAGTCATTTTCAGTGAAAAACCCCCATGCCTTCACATAAAATTACATTTAGCTTGAATTTTGCTTTCTTCTTGTAATCTGAAATTTGAACTTTTATGGACTGTAGATCTCCTTTGCTTGCTGATCTAAACCGTCCATCTTTACTGCAATGATGAACTCAACATTGCTTATCATTCTTTCATCTTCGACTTAGGGACCAGTGCTTGAAATTTTCTTGATTTTCATCTTTATTGGGCATGTGGATTAAGGAAATGAGGCCTTACTTGCTTCTTCATGGGTCCGGACCCCTTCTGACACTTAGCACAATCCTAGTACTAACAACACCGCCAAAGCTTAACAACTGTAAGAAGTCTTTTCACAAGAGGGAACATAGCAAACAACTGCCAACTGGCAAATGGTGCGATTACCACCAGTCATCTTGGCATGATATGTCTGAATGCAAAGTTTGGAAGACATTCTTGGAAAAAGTGTTGACCTCTGATGCATTCGACAAGACGGTGGAAGAATTTGATCCAAACATGATGACCCTTTTGACCTCGACAACCCAAGTAATCTCGACTATTGTCGATGAGGAGGAACGAGAGTGCCTATTCCATACATGGATATGGGTCCAGAGCAACCCATTACATTTGATTGTGGACAACAGGAACCAAAAGAACTTCGTTTCTGAAGAACTGGTGAAGAAATTAGGTCTTGTTACCATTCTACATCCTTAGCCTTACAACATTGATTGGATGAAGGATGGATAAGAAGTACGGATCACTCAACAATGCAAGCTCGCCTACTTCATAAAACATTTTGAAGATGAAATACTCTGTGACGTGGCACCACTCTCCGTAGCTAACGCCCTGTTCGAGAAACCTTATATATGGGATAGACATGGAAGTTATCAATCACAGCCTCAAAAGGTGATTGTTAGAATCCAAAATCGATGGTTCAGCATACCAGAGCGTCAACCTACTCCGACACTTGCACTGATATCTGCCAAACAGACAAAAAAGCTCATCAATCATGCTCAGAAATTTGCATTAATCATGATCAAGCCGCAAAATTCTAATAAGACTATAGCAACGAGTTGACTCACCGACCAATGCAGCTCTCGATAGAAGCAGCAAGTCGATCATATTCTCGATGAGTACCAGAACCTCTTTCAAGCTCTAGACAGAGTACCTCAACATTGCTAGGTAAAACATTCCATTGAACTTGTTCCTAGTTCTTCTTTTCCTAATGCATCTGTTTACAGAAGATCCATTCCTAAAAATGAAGAGATTCACAGACAAATCCAAGAGTTAATCGACAAAGTTCATATCCGACCTTGCTCCTCTCCTTGTCAAAGTCCAATTGTCATAGTTCCGAAGAAATATGGGACTTGGCGCATGTGCATCGACTACAAAGCTCTCAACAAAATATCGGTGAAGAATTGGTACCCTTTGCCGTGGATAGATGAACTTATCGATTGTTTGAAAGGTGCTAAATTCTTTACTAAGCTCGACCTCAAGTCGGGATACCATCAGATTCCAATCAAGTCCTCAAATGTGTGGAAAACTGCTTTCAAGACCAAGGAAGGATTGTTCAAATGGTTAGTCATGCATTTTGGCTTAAACAATGCACCTGCGACCTTCATGTAGCATATGGATAACCTTCTCCGACCTTTCATCGGAAAATAGGTTATTGTCTATCTCGATGACATATTGATTTTCAGTCGATCATGGGAAGAACATGTCGTACATCTTCGACAAGTCCTCGACACTCTCCAACAACATCGACTCTATTTGAACATGGACAAATGCTCTTTTGCGATGATCAGCGTCAAATATTTGGGGTATTTAATTGAATGTGTAGGTATTCACGTCGATCCAGACAAAGTACAAATCCTCAAATATTGGCCCATTCCTAGAAGCATTCAAGAACTAAGAAGTTTTCTTGGTTTGGAAAATTTTTATCGACGATTCATACTTAGCTTCAGTCATATAGCTTGGCCCTTGAATCAGTTGACGAAAGGAAATGGGAAAACTATCTTTCAATGGACAGAAACACATCAAGCAACTTTTTAATAGCTCAAACACAGGCTTTGCACTGCACCAGTACTTGTGTTACCTGATTCACATCAGCCCTTTGAGATTGAGACAGACGCATCAGACTATGCCTTAGGTGTAGTGATCACTCATTCTGGTCACCCAGTCGCTTTTCATTCCGAGACCTTTAATGACATGGTTAGAAGATACTCAACGTACGAAAAAGAACTGTATGCCATTGTGCAATCTCTCAAGCAATGGAGGCATTACATCCTTGGCAAGGAAATGGTCATTCTTACTAATCACAAGCCTCTACAGTTAGCTCCAACACAATCAAAGTTGCAGACAAACTAACAACTCAAGTGGATTAATTACCTACAACAATTCCAATTGGTGATTAAGCATCGAAAAGGAAAGGTTAATACCGCTACAGATTGCCTCAATCGACCACCCATTACTCTCCTTTTGATAGTGATGAGTATGCAGGGTTATGACATGACCACTTGGAAACAGTTGTACGAGGATGATAGTGACTTCTCATCAGTCTACCGATAGTTACAAAATAACAAGTCGTCGAACTCAGACTTCGACTACTTCCTGAAAGATAACTTGCTATACAAGCTTGGACAACTTTGTGTACCGATCGGTGAGCAACATCAGCAGCTCATTTGGGATGCACACTACAGCAAGACCGCAAGACACTTTGGAGTAGCAAAGACACTTGTTGTTCTGTAGAAGTATTTCTTCTATCCTACACTTAAATCTAATGTCAACAAGTACATTCGATAATGCGTGGTTTGTACCATTGCTAAGCCACCTAATCGACCACAGCGATTATACACACCTCTACCAGTTCCTAGTCGACCATGGGAATCTATTTCTATGGACTACTTGACAGGTTATCCTACTACCAAACATCAGCATGATGCAATATTAGTATTAGTCGACCGATTCTCCAAGATGGTCATTCTCATACCATGTAAGAAGACCACGATAGCACAACAGACTACTCAGCTCTTCTTTACACATGTTTGGAAACACTTTGGTTTACCCACAACCATTATTTTCAACCGAGATGCCAGATTCATCAACATCTTTTGGAAGACCCTCTGGAAATAGCTAGACACACAACTCTCATTGTCAACAGCTTTCCATCCTCAGACCGATGGACAGATGGAAGTTGTGAATCGCTTGGTAGTACAACTGCTTCACATGTACAATCACCAGCATCGATGCACATGGGATGATAGTCTTCCATACATTCAGCACAGCTACAATCATGCTCAGCATAGCTCTATAGGCAAGAGTCCCTTTGAAGTTTGTTATGGATTTCAATCCTCAACGCCTATCAGCTTGATCAGCTCCTTGACACAACCAAACTCTGACATAGATCGCAGCCAACGAGAAGTTGATAAAGCAGTCAAGTTTCAAGAACAGATTTGCGACATTCAGCGACAAGCACAGGATATGTTGCATAGAGAAAATGAGAAAGCTAAGGCCCAGTAGGATAAGCATCGCATTCTTCACACATTTTGAATTGGGGATAAGGTCTGGCTACATCTTAAGAAGGAGCGCTTCACAGGTCCTTTCAAGAAATTAAAACCTTTGCAATATGGTCCATACAGTATTCTTCAACAGATTGGCGAAAATGATTTCCAGCTCAACATTCCTGCTTTCTTGGGTCTGCATTCAGTCTTTAATGTGGATCTACTTCAACCGTACCATGCACCATTTTTGTAACAGAATGAATTCTCCACAGCAGATCCCGTGGACATCAATCCATATATTCAGGAACCTCTTCCTTGCGACACCATTGTGGGACAATGGGTACACACCTTACGAGGTCAAACATAATTCCCTTGTTTCAGGTTGCTAAAGCTGGCCAAATCCTGTCTCAAGGAAAGTGGTACTTTGCTATTGAAGTGATCGACAAGTTTCTTCACCTTCGCGAGCAAACAGTGGGGTCCATTGTTTCTTAAGGAAGGAGGTCTGATCCACATTGCAGTTGGAATTTGTTGTCAAACTCGACACCTCTTCGATCAGTCATCGTTGTTGATACAACTTCGACATGTTTTGACACGACAAGACTTCGACATGTTCAGCACCTTCGACATGTTCAGTGACCTCACAGTTCACGACATCAACATTCAACGTTGACATGCGACCAACGACTGTTGAACTTAGACCGACTGTCTTTATGTCTTCCATTCGACTGTAATGGTTGAACAGTTGAACTGCTCTAACTTCTTCTTTGTAACTGAATGTAACGGGTAGGAATCCAAGCGTCTCATATTTCTATATAAGCATGTAAATTATTATAACATATATCTTATCTTGATCAATCTAGAAAAGTTCGTATTCCTGCACATTGTCTGTGTGTATTTGTGTTATCTGTATTGCGTAATCCTACTTTTGCTCATTCTATTTATTAAGCTTCCTCCATAACAGAGCCGACTCCTTTAGTTGAACTGTTCTCCCCCTTGTGCTTCCTAGACACGATATAGATCAACTGACCCAGCATAGTCTGAGAGGGATCTCTCTTCAACTTATAAGATCGAAATAGTCACAGATTTAACAATAGCAAACATACATAATTCTTATCAAAAGATATTTATTCAAACACACTCAGGAGCTCAGATTCCTGTTGGAACGAATTTGTATAGAGTTTGGTAAGAAAAATCATGAGATAAACTATTGGGCTATGGAGTCAAAACATGACACATAAAACAAATACAGTGCTGCTGCATGGGATTTCAAAACAGAGGCAAGGCAGCCATCCATTTACAGTCAAAATGTTGTTGTCTGGTGATTAAAGATGAAGAGATGAACAGTCCATTGACATGAGCATCTAACAGGGATGAATTCAATGTCAAGTTTAGCAGAAATTAGTGGTCGATACTTGAAATGAAAGGAACAGAGCATAATTTCTATGAATTCTATTCCAATGGTATTCTTAATGAAGCATGGATCAGCAAACATAATGAAAGTTAATAACAGGAAGAACAAGCACATGAGAGAAAGAATGAGACAGTCTATAAACAAAATGGAACATGAATCACAGTCATAAAAACCAGCTTCAGACACCGCATCTCATTAAAGACAATGTTTCAAAAATAGAGCAAAGCTCTCCCAGGCCTCATCCCTTTGATTTTCCAACCTGTTGCTCTTCTATTACAATGCTTAAATAGGTTTACTCATCCCTCAAGCTCGAGATGGTTCAATGGAGAGTGGTTATAACAGAATGGAAACCTACACAAAAAGCTTAACAACTCTGAGAGTCGGTTGCAACCAATTTTGTTCATTTCCGACCGCGGACTACTGAAACTTCCCTTCGGAGCCCTGGCTGTATCTCTCAAACGGTGATAGCTGTGTAAAAAATGAAAGAGGATTTTGGGTATTGGCCCATGCTGAAGAAAACACTCTTTCTGTTTCCCCATATTCTCCTCTAGATGGTTGCGATCTACTTCGGAAGTTGATGACTCACACAGAAAACAAAAATTATGGATATTTACCCTGCAAAAAACCATTCGGTTCTCCCAAACCATGACACCTATGTAAATTATGAGAGAGGTTATTGGAGATTGGCTCATGCTAGAGAAAATTCTCTCTCAGTTTCCCAAAATTCCTCCTGGTTTGGAGGAAACAGTCGATGGAAGATGATGACTAAAAAAGTCATTTTTTAGTGAAAAACCCCCATGCCTTCACATAAAATTACATTTAGCTTGAATTTTGCTTTCTTCTTGCAATCTGAAATTCGAACTTTTATTGACCGTAGATCTCCTTTGCTTGCTGATCTGAACCATCCATCTTTACTGCAATGGTTAACTCAACATTGCTTATCATTCTTTCATCTTGGACTTGGGGACCAATGCTTGAAATTTTCTTGATTTTCATCTTTATTGGGCATGTGGCTTAAGGAACCGAGGCCTTACTTGCTTCTTCATGGGTCTTGACCCCTTCCGACACTTAGCATAGTCCTGGTTCTAACAGGATGGATAATTCATTATCAAGTTCTGGTAAAATAGTTTGTCCACTGATTTTTGTGCCAAGAACTTTCTTTAGGAAAGAGACATGAAATACTGGATGAATGCGGGAAGAAGGAGGAAGTTCCAATTTATAACAAATGGACCCAATCTTCTAAAGAAACTTATATGGCCCATAGAAATTTGGAGTGATCTCATGAAACCCTTTGAGTTTCAGGGAGGATTTCTTGTAAGGATGTAGACGAAGAAAAATCATATCACCTGCTTGAAAAGTGCGCTCAGAACAGTGCTAATTAGCTTGATGTTTCATTCGATTTATTTCCATATGAATATTGTACTTCAAAATGCGAAGAATCTAATTACATTTTTGAAGAACCATGTCAACTTCCTGAACTAATGAACTGTTGGGGGTGTATGGAAGAAGAACTGGCAGTGCCCGACGATAGACTACTTCATATGGAGTCATTTTATATGTAGTGTGGTAGGAGGTATTGTACCACCGTTCAGTGAGAGGGAGATACTTTTCCCACTCATGTTGTTGTTCGGAGGTGAAGCAATGAAGATAAGTTTCCAAACATTTATTGATAATTTGAGTTTGACCATGTGTTTGTGGGTGATACCCTGAACTCATCTTTAGTTTGGTGCTAGTGTGGTGAAACAGTTCTGTCCAAAAATGACTGGTAAAAGTTGCATCGTGATCTGAGAGAATATAATAAGGAATTCCATGAAGACGAAATATATGCCCCAGGAAAATTTGTGCGACTTAGGAAGCAGTATAGGGATGGTTAAGGGCACAAAAATGACTATATTTGGAGAGGCGATAAAATACAACCAAAATCATTGTCTTCCATCCATAATCCAAATATCTGTCCAAATCCATGTAGGGATGGGAAAGGGTCCGAGCAATCCTAGAAGGAGTGTCGTTTCACCCTTGTTGCATTGGCAGGTATCACATTCAGCCACCAATTGTACTTTTCATTCCCTACCAAAAGAAGTTACGATGTGCCTGCTCATACGTTTTGAGGAACCCATAGTGCCCTACTGATGGAGAACCATGGAGTTCATAGAAGACATCCTGTTGAAGATCTGTGCTCTGGGGACACACCAGACGACCCTTGTATCTCAGGGAAGCACCATCTCAAGATTAATGTTGTACAACGAAAGGGTTGGTCGCCAACCGTTGGATGATTTGAGATAATGAGTAGTCCTTGACATAGCCATGTTGAACAGATTGAAACCAATTTGGAACATGCATAGAAATAGATGAAATATAAAATTTGTCATCAAATGTGCAAGAAAGAGCGTCCACCACAAGATTGTCCTCACCCTTCTTGTAAGTGATATCATAGTCATAACCCATGAGTATTCTAACCAATTTTTGTTGTGCTAGGGCGGAGACCCGTTTTTCCAGGAAATATTTCAGATTCTGGTGATCAGTCTTGATGCAGAAATGATTCCCTAATAGGTATGGCCACCATTTTTGTACTGCATGCAAAATAACCATCATTTCCTTTTCAGATGTAGAGGTGGCTAAATTCTTACCGAACATGGATTTGATGGTGAATGCAAGGGGATGTTCATCTTGAAGGAGAATGACACCAAGTCCATTGTTACAAGAATCACTCTCAATAGTGAATGGCTTGGAAAAATCGGGCATAGATAGAATAGCTGTAGTACACATAGCTTGTTTTAGTTTTTCAAATGCACACTCAGTAGCATGTGTCCATGTAAAATAATAACTTTTCAATAGAATGGTTAATGGAGCTACAATCTTCCCATAATCCTTGACAAACTTGCAGTAGTAGCTAGTCAATCCCAAAAACCCATGAAGGCTCTTGAGTGTCTAAAGATGCGGCCAATTTTTCATGGCATCTACTTTCACAGGATCCACGCAAACACCTTGTGTTGAAATAATATGCTCGAGATACTCTACTTCCTCCTATCCTAAAACAAATTTAGACTGTGTCTCATGGAGATGATGATCATAGAAAAGTTGCATTACAAGATCCAGATGCTAAAGATGATCATCCCATGTTTTACTATAGATGAGAACATCATCAAAGAAGACCAGAATGAATTTCCATAAATAGGGTCGGAATATTTTATTCATCAATGCCTGGAATGTGGAAGGAGCATTAGTGAGGCCAAAGGGCATGACCAAAAACTCAAAGTGGCCATCATGTGTGCAGAAAACTGTTTTAGGGATATCATCCTCATGAACCCGAATTTGATGATACCAAGAATGAAGATCGAACTTGGAGAAAAAATAAGCACCATGAAGCTCGTCAACAATAGGAATTGAAAAGTTATCCTTGATTGTGAGCTGATTAAGTGCTCAGACATCAATGCATAGGCTCCATGACCCATATTTTTTTTGGACAAGAAGATCTGTTGAAGAAAAGGAACTAGTACTAGGGTGAATAATACCTTGCTTCAGTAAGTCCCGAACGAGCATATCAATCTCTATTTTTTGGTGAAATGGGTAGCTATAGGGCCTGATGTTAGGAGGAATGCTTCCAGGAAGGATTTGAATACAGTGTTCCTCTTGTCTTGAAGGTGTAAATCCCACTGGTTCAACAAAGACACCTGCATATCTATCCAAAATTTGTTGTAGATCCAAAGAAGTAGTCGAGACTGCTAATGGGTGCATCTGAATGGAATGGAGCTGAGCGATGACACCATGTGAACTCTTCTTAAGGCTATTTTCCATGTGATGTGAACTGATTATACTGAGAGACCCTATTTGTAATCCCACCAATGTATGTTTTTTCCCATTGACTCAAAATTGCATCCAAAGTTCAGCAAAATGCCATAAAATGGGGCCAAGTGTGCATAACCATTGAGCGCCCAAAACCACATCACATCCACCCAAGGCCAAGGAAAACATCTCGGAGTGCAGGTTATAATCTCCCATAAAGATATGCATATTGTGACACTTCCCCTTGCAAGGTAAGTTGCCCTTATTGGTAATCATGACTTCAAAGTTGGAGCAAGGATGGACAAAACAATCATCCTGTTTGGTGATATGAGGGTCAATGAAGTTATTAGTGCTACCATAATTAATGACTATTGTAAGAGGGAGCTTCTTGAATTAACCCCTGACCCTCATCTTTTGTGGGGTGGTGACTCCAGCTAAAGCATGGAGAGATATCTATGGGTGGTCGTCCTGAGACAGAGGGTCAACAGGAGGCTACTGAATGTCGACCTGATAATCTATTGTATCTAGAATTTCTTCAACAATTTCAGAGGAAGGCAGAGAATCCACATTCAAGAGATAGAGATTTTTCCCAACACATCTATTATTGTAGCCAGGTTAATTTATCATCACAATTATTACAAAGCCCTTTTTCTCTACTTGCCTGCATATCTGCTTCAGACAAATGCTTGATAGTAGTTGGTAGAGGAGCTAGCATGATGGGAGGTCATTTGGACACCATATTTCTGAATGGAACAAAAGTGGATTTGTAGTGTTGTTGGGCTGCGATCTTGTCCTATTCCAACTTATCCAACCCTAGGGATTCCATCATTGTGTTGGGAGAGAACATTTTAACCTCAGATCAGATTGCATCCTTTAGACCACTGATAAAAAACTCCTGCAGAATTCATCACGAAATCCTTCTGTGTGATTGTCTAGTTTCTCAAATTTTGTCTGATACTCTCTCATAAGGCCAATTTGGCGAAGTTTAGTGAGTGATCCTGTGAAGTCATCAAAAGCACTAGGACCAAATATTTGGAAAAGGAGTTGGAAAAAAATTGTCCATTTTGGCTATTCATGAGGCTTGATGTACCAACGATACCATTAAAGGTCTTCATGTTCCAAATGAAAGGATGAAAGTGAAACTTTGTTGACATCAAAAGTATTATGTAGACTAAAGTATTGTTCTTCCCAGTATATCCATCCAGTCGGATCATTACCGTTGAAGCGAGGAAAATCAAGCTTCGGCCCATGAAAATTGCTGGAAGAAAAGAACTCAGTGTCTGCAGAAGACTCTGGTTGTCGTTTATTGTTCATGGCTGAATGGTGAAGATGGAGGTTGATAATTTTTTCATCCAGATCTCGGGTGACAACCATAACCAGGATTTTTTTTTGTTTTTGTTTTAGAATGGGTAAAAAAACAAAATCAAAAACTTCTTTAGTAAAGGAAAATTTGGATTTGGGAAAAACTCTGATGGGTAATTGGGGTTTGAATAGGTTTTGGACACTTTTTAATGGACAGGGAAACAGAAAATGGAGATTTCAGAAGCAGGGTGAAAGAATGGGAAAATTTTTCAAAGAGAGACAACGAAGAAAAAATAGGAAATGAACATTATTGGAAAATTTGAAGGAGATTGGGTGAAAATCAAAGAAGTTATGACAAACCCTAAAAATAGACAGATGTGAGATTTTGTAATATCCATTTTTTAATATTTTATTAAAATGCCTAATTTTTCACTTTTTCCCCAATTTCGACCTTTGACTAGTTTTGATGTCTAGGTCTCCAAATTGATCCAAATGCTCCCAAATATTTTATAAGGGTGTATGATTGATATTAAGACTTGAATATGAGGTTCAAGGATGATTTATGACCCTCCAACTACTTCTGCAAACTTGTTTAATATTCTTGACAAAGTATGGAATTTAACTAGCAATTTGGGGATCAAATCCCCCGAGGGTAAGTACTGAAATTGGCTCTCCAAATGCCTCCAACCCCATTCAAAATTTAGAACATAGGTAGGGGATTTCTGGGGAAAATTAATAAGGTCTCTTATGCACCATTAAATAGTTATTAAATATATTCTAACCTTCTCCCAAACAACAAAAAAAATCCCTAGTTCGACCCTTGGGGAAATGGCACCAAATCTCTTCCAAATGCAAATAAAATAAGCAAAATGACTTCAAGTACTTAAGTGCTGGACATGAAACTTGTAACACTCATCAATTACTGTCCATTAATCATAAATATATCATATAAACAATCTTTCGTTCTAAATTATCAACATTACAATGGTATACATAATGTAGTGGGGAAATGGTCATGGTTTGCTCATTAATCATCAATTTTACATACAACCACTTGGTTTTTTGACCTGAGACTTTCTGAAGACGAAGAAAATAGTATATTAATCTTATTACAATCTGAAATGGATCATGGGAATCTCTCCCAAAGAGTACAAGAGCTCACCAAAAGCGCCCTCCCTCAAGGAGCAAGAATATGCCATTAAAAATGGAAATGGTTGAGGGAAAGTGCTGCACTAGAAGAAACCACGAGCTTCCCTATAGATTAAAAATGCAAATAAAAAATCCATTAAATATCCATGAAAGACCTGAGTGGCCTCTCCAAACACCAACTTGGATGGGAATCTTTCACCCTCGAAATTGGCTAAGGCAACAAACTAGTCATCCACTAGCTCTCTCTTCACAAATGCAATTTTTCTCGAACGATCAAAATCCATTCTCATGCTTGATTTATGCCTTTAATAACCAACCTTATCATCCTATTGTTCGAATTCCTCCCATTAGCTTCTAGAGATTTCCACTTAGGAAATATTCCACATTTGCCACTTGTCTCCCTAGTTCCCAACCTTCCATCTTCTCCCAATTCGAGTAGGGACTTCTTTGGCTTCTCCAACTCCCATGAGCTCCTTGTTGGGGCCTATTTTTGGGGCTGACATGTCATAATAGTAATATTTCATAAGTCAGATCTAAAATTTGTCATAGATGTCATAGATGCTTCATCATTGGTGTCATAGGGGCTAGGGAATCTAGCCCAAGTGTCCACAAGCTTCCAATTTGACTCTTCGTCTTCCATGGAGGTTACCATTCCATCCCAATTCAACCTAAGATGCTCAATTGCGTGTGTATGACTTACCAACTCACCCAATAATCTTTTCCTTCTCATGGATTCGAAATGGAAAGAGAGATATGCCATGTGGCAATGAGAAATCAAGCTAGTGTGGGTCCCACATCCTCCATATGTCTTGAAAACCATTTTCCACCTAGAGTTTCTCTTGAATTTATTTATTCAACCTATTTATTAAATACTTGAACTATTATAATGTATAAGCATTATTCATTTGCTCCCTTATTATAATTCCAAATGTACCCATTCAACCTAGGGAACTGGTAGGATTGATGGTATTGTCCTGCTATGTAATTATTTGAATGGGAACATTACAGTCCTCCCCACCCAAGATTGCTTGCCCTCAAGCAATCTCAATTTATTATGCTGCAAAATTGTTCCCCCTTTATCAGGTGTCCTTCCATGATTAATATCTCCCAAAATATTTCCATTCTTGTGTTTCATGTTGTGGGAGGAAACTACCTGATTCAGATAGGTGTGCTTCCCTCTCACAATCCTCAGTATTCCTTTCGAATCTTGAAATTTCATCTCAGGGATTTTATAATTTACTGTATGCTCCCATATAGAGCACATGCATTTCACTCCCAAAACAATATTACTATCAGCAACATCAACCACATAAAAACTATCAACAAAACTATAGTTACCTATGGTGACTTGCAGCTGTGGAACCCATCTTTTGCACTCCATTGTGTTGTGACCGAGAATGACAGTTGTGGAGCCATCAAATAGTTCAATAGGTATCTTCATTATCTCCACTATGTGTTCATCAATGAAGTTGTGTGTGGCTCCTCCATCTACCAAAACTTAAGTTCTTTGTCCTAGTACCACACCCTTGCATCGAATAGTGTGATAACGAGGCACTACTGAATGTACAGCCATTCTCACTTTGGTGGGTGAGGGATGATTTACCTCTTGTTTCCCTTCTTCTGTTGTAGTATATCCCTCTTCTTGCATTGAAGTAGTTCCTTCTTCCTCCACTCCCCCTTCATACCCATCATCATAAAATACTTTAATGAATTGGGCCTTTCCCTTAGCACATTTATGTCCTGTTGCCCATGGTTGGAAGCATGACTAACACAATTTCTTCCTTCTAAGGTATTCCATTCTTAGTTCCTCTTTATTGTCCTTTCCACATTCATCTTCTTGCCATGGCTTCTTTTCATATGCATCTCTTTTCCAAGGTTTCTTTTCAAATGGGAAGTTAGGCTTGGGAGGAAATCTTGTTCTAAGAAGCACATTTTGGAGATCCCTAGTCAAGATCATTGTATATTTTAATGTAGTTGGCTTGTGTGCTTTGAAAAAAAATTTTAAGGGTTCATCCAAACATTCAGTGAACAAGAATACCAACCTTCCCATGGACACATCAGCTGTTAATTTTCGAGCATTAATTCACAATACTCTAGGATCTTTACTGAGAGAATAACATGTACAGTATATTAATGCATATCAATCATAGCAATCATATCAATCATCACAATATGCAATCATAAGAGACAATCAACTTCCTCGGAGATAGATAGAGCAATAGTGCAATCAAAGTACAATCCAAGTACAGAGATAGACTCCTCCTAGCAGCTGATCCTCCTCCTGACATGTGCGCCACTTTCCAAGTGATCGATAAGTGAGTAAGTGAATTGATCAAATAGAGAGATCCCGCTCTCTATTTATACTTGTTCTGAGCAGCCTAATAAACCTATGGTGACGACTTGTCTAACTCAGCCTAATAACCCCAGGTTAACTTAATCAGGGCCGACCCCACATATGGTGGTCTAATAACCCATCGGCAAGTTACGACACTTGCGACACTTGTCAATACAAATGAAAACACTTCTGTATAGAGGAATAATACATCTCTATAGGAGAACAATAAAATACATAGATGAAATACATTCCAAAGTTACATATACATCAATATTCCCTCTTAACTAGGAAGGTATTTCTCTACACAGACCTGCTAACACAAGTCTTCTTCTTTGGATCATCATCAACGAATCATCGTCATCATCACTGTTGCTGCTATCTCAATCAATATTTGATCTACTCGTCATAGGAAGTTCTATAGAGCCAGTCCTTTTTCATACTGGATGTAGGCCCACCACCTATAGGTCTTCATCATCACTGTCAATACTGTGGAATAATCAGGACTAATTGCATGCCTCAACAAAACCTTGAAAGAGCATCCGAGGACTGATTACGAGCACACTGCTCAACCTATCGGATCTCCCAGGATCTTTTACATGTTGACCTTCACAAAACCTACTCAGAGCATCCTAGGATGTTACGAGCAAACCGATCTACCTGTCTGGACCTCGATAGAGCATCCCAGGATGTTACGAGCACACCGCTCTACCTGTCTAGATTTTAAAGGATATTTTCTATGTGAACTTTCACAAAACCTACTTAGAGCATCCTAGGATGTTACGAGCAAACTGCTCTACCTATCTAGATCTTGATAGAGTATCCCTGGATGTTACGAGCACACCGCTCTACCTGTTTGGATTTGAAAGGATATTTTCTATGCGAAACTGTAGACAAACTTACTCAGAGCATCCTAAGATGTTACGAGCACACCGCTCTACCTGTCCGAATCTCGATAGAGCAACCCAAGCTGTTACGAGCACACCACTCTACCTGTTTGGTTTTTAAAGGATCTTTTCTATGCTACCTTCACAACCTGTCCATGACCACAGAGTATCAAACCGATACTCACCATACATCATCCTGATATACATAATCACATGATCAACCTGATCATCATCATAACATCAACCCAATGCATATCATCTGGAGCAACATCTTGAAGCTCATCATTTGTGATCATCCTAATCATCATCATAGCATCAACTTGATGCATATCATCTGGAGAAACATCTTGAAGCTCGTTATCTGTGATCATCTTGATCATCATAGCATCAACCTAATGCATACACAGTATCTGCCTGATACATATCATCATACATGATCTACCTGATCATAAAATGTATCCACCTGATACATATACAAATACATGATCCACCTGATCATACCTGATACATATCAACATTCATGATCTACTTGATCATAAAATGTATCCACCTGATACATCTATAGATACATACACATGATCCAACTTATCATATCCAGCATCCAACATGATGCGTACATACATATACATATAAATGATCCAACTGATCATATCCAACATCCAACATGATGCGTACATACATATACATATAAATGATCCAACTGATCATATTCAGCATCCAACGGGATGCATATATAGAGCAGTAACTGGAGCATCATCCTGATGCTCATCATCCAACGCTTACATCCATAGCCATGTGAAAGATCCTCCTTCCACCATGTTTGGAATGGCTTCAACAAATGTCTCCATCGCTTCTTCCTCGAAGTGTCATCAATATGAAGGACACCAACCCTCTCTCTAAAGTACTTGAACTTCACTCTGGCTAGTGGCTTCGTCAACACATCTGCAATCTACTCATCTGTTGCAACATACAGGAGCTTCATTGCTACTCTCTGCACCATATCCCTGATATAGTGATATTTGATCTCAATGTGTTTCGACTTGTCGTGGAACACCGGGTTCTCAGATAGCTTCACACAACTTTGGTTGTCACAAAAGATACCAGTAGCCTCCAGCGGGAGATCAAATAACTCAAACTGTAGCTTCTGGAGCCATACTGCCTCACAACTAGCTAAACATGCTGCAACATACTCTTCCTCGGCTGTACTCAGTACTATGCAGGATTGCTTCCTGCTAAACTAAGAGATCACACCTGATCCCATACTGAAGCAACACCCAAATGTGCTCTTCCTATCTGTAGCACTGCCTGCCCAATCTAAGTCAACATAACCCTGCAGGTTAAACTTTTGATTTGCATCATACTTGAGCCCATAATCAACTGTACCCTTTAGGTACCTCCGAATATGTTTTACAACAACCAGGTGAACAGTCCTCGAATCCGTTAGGAACTGGCTCAATGTGTTCACCACAAAGAAAATATCTAGTCTTGTGTTCGTCAGGTACATCAAGGACGCAATCATCTGACGTTACATAGTGACATCAACCGGCTCAGATGAAGCATCACACAAAAGCTTCAAGTTTGATGCCATAGGTGTGGCCATGGCCTTGCGGTCCATCATCCCTAACCTCTTCAGGATCTCTACTGCATACTTCCCTTGTCCAAGGAAGATACCATCTGCACTCTGCCACACCTCCATACCTAGAAATTAGTGCATCATCCACAAGTCCTTCATCTTGAACTCGGCTGCAAGATTCCTCTTGGTATCGGCAATCAAACTATCATTACCTGTTAAAAATAGATCATCCACATATAGAAGTAGTATCACTGGATTTCCTTCCTCAACCTTGTAATAAAGGTTGGAATATGCTTTATTCTTGGTAAATTCCAAACTGGATAGGAAACCGTCCATCCTACCATACCAAGTCCTAGGGGCTTGCTTCAATCCACATAAGGCTTTCTTCAATCTCCACACATATGACTCCCTGTCATGTGTTTCAAAACCGAGTGGCTGTTCCACATACACTTCCTCTTCAACTACACCATTCAAGAAAGCTATCTTGACATCCATCTAGTGTATCTTCCATTTCATCACTACATCCAAAGCAAGTACTGATCTGATGGAAGTGTACCTAGCTACAGGAGAAAAAGTTTCTTCATAATCTATTCCCTCTTTCTGAGAGAAGCCACGAGCTACAAATCTTACCTTGTATTTCTCTATGCTACCATCTACAGCATGCTTGATCTTGTAGATCCACTTGGAAGTCACAACTGACTTGCCTTCAGGTCTTGGGACTACATCCCAAACATCATTCTTCATGATCGACTGATACTCCTTGATCATGGCATCCTTCCATTCTTTATTTTCTGCTGCTTCTTCATAATTGGAAGGTTCTTTGTTCATGATATCACAAAGTAAAGCAACATAGCTGGTATGAGATCTAGTTCTCTTCTTTGCTAAGTGTTCTTCTGGAATGCCATATCTTTCTACATCTTGAATGAGCTCTCTAGCCCATGCAGGTTTCCTCTCGTGAGAGTTATTCTCACGGGGTGGATCTACAGGTTCTTGCGGATCTTCAATTTCACGACCTGCATCCAGAATTGCTTCAGTCATAGTAGTGTCTTGAAATCTAGTTTCCTTAGGTTCTTCATAATATTCAACAAGTGTCTTCCTTGATTTGATGAATGCTGAGTTTTCATCAAATTTCACATCCCTACTGACATCAATCTTCTTGAACCCTGGAAAATATATTCTGTAAGCCTTCAAGCTTTCACTGTAACCCACAAAGATACCCTTCTTTCCTAAAGGATCTAGCTTAGTCCTCTTTTCCTTTGGGACATGAGTGTATATTGGACAACCAAATATTCTGAGATGGCTGACTTCAGGTTTCTTACCAGAGAAGGCCTCTTATGGTGTCTTGTTGTACAATATCTTGTGGGGAGTTCTGTTCTGCACATATACAATTGTCCTAGCTACTTTTGCCCATAGATGCACAGGTAGATCCTAGTCATGCAGCATTTCCCATTCTACTTCCATGATTGTTCTATTCTTTCTTTTTGCAACTCCATTATGTTGTGGATTGTAAGAAGCAGTCAACACCCTCTTAATCCATGAATCACTGCATAACTTCTTGAAGTCACCTAAAGTGAATTCTCCACCATCGTCGGATATGAATGTTTTGACCTTCTTATCAGTTTGGTTCTCCATTAAGGTTTTGAATTCCTTGAACTTATCAAACACTTCATCTTTGTTCTTCAAGAAGTAAACCCAAGTCTTCTTGGAGAATTCATCAATGAAAGAAACATAGTAAGCATACCCACTCAGAGAACTAGATTACATCGAACCACATACATCGGAGTGGATAATTTCCAAGATGCCTTTTGCCTTTCTTTCACTGCTTGGAAATGCCTTCTTTATGTTATTTCCTCTTGCACATCCTTTGTAAACACCTTCATGCTTGGTCTTGATTTTAGGAATACCTTCTACAGCATTACTTGCAATTGGTAATGCTCTGTAGTGCATATGTGCAACTCTTCTATGCCAAAGTTCATTTGGCCCCATGGATTCATGTGCCATGGCATGTTCAGGTTGTCCCTTCAATTTGTACAATCCTCCCTCTTGCTCTCCAATCACCACTGCATCATCAATAGTTTTACCCTTTGGCCACATTAGGACTTGGCCATCTACAAATGCAACCCTCATGACTTTTGCATCCAATGTAGAGATGGAGAGTAGGTTCTTCTTGAGCCCAGGTACAAATAACACATCTTTCATCTTCAAGGATTTTCTAGATCTACGTTGTATGAGGCTTCCCCACTTCCTTTGATAGGGTATTGATAATCATCCCCAAGTTTCACTTTATGGGGTGATTCATGTTCAGATAGATTTACAAAAGATTTTTTAAACCCAGTCATGTGTTTAGAAGCCCCACTATCAATTAAGCAATCATTACAACCACAAGAAATAGTACCTGTGAGAGCAGAGATTAGAACATACTCTTCTTCGCTTGATGAGTCATCATCATCACTTTCTGCTCTAACTTTCTTCCTAGGAGGTTCATCATCCTCAGCAGCATAAGCATGATATATTCTTTTGTTATTCTTCTTCTTCTTGTTGAAGTTGTTGTCTTTCATCTTCTTAGGGCAATTTGAAGCAAAGTGTCCCATTTCATTACATTCGTAACATCGAACATGAGATAGATCTTTCTTCTTGTGATGAGGATGAGAATGTTTTTTGTTATGAGATTTCTCCCTCTTAAACTTGCTTCCCTTGGTGTGAGCTGTGAGAGCTTGATCTTCATTCCCCATCTTTTCTTCTCGTGCCACAAGCCTTGCTTCTTCTTATGAGCATTCTTCCTGCAGTCTGTTGAAGGATACCAACTTCTTTCTTGCATAGATTCCTTGTATAAAGTAATCCCGTGACTTGCATAGGACATTCAAAGTGGTCATGACAACTTCATCATTCTCCACCATTTCATCCACTGCTTCTAGTTGTTCCTTGATCTAAGAGAGCATAGAAAAATAAGATTGAATGGATTCTCCATTCTGAAGCTTTACCCCTTTCAATTGGTTCCGCATAGTCATCTTATGATTTATGTTCTTCCCTTCAAATAGCTTGGAAAGGGAATCAAACATCTCTTTGGGTGTCTTCAGAGATGACACATGAGGGATGAGATGGTCCTTGATAGAATCAGCAATGATTCTCTTTGCCTTGACCAAGTTCTTCTTGTGCACGGATTTATCCTCTTCTCCCTCTAGGACAGGGACCTCTTCCCTTATGTAAGTATCCAATTCATTTTCTTCCAAGATTAACCCAATCCTATACTTCCAGGATCGGAAGTTATCAGCCCCTTCAAGCTTATCCTCAACCTTGGTGTGGTGAGACATCTTAAAGAGTACTTCAAATGGAAATGGAAAATACTTAGGTCTTACCACTTGATTTCCTGGAAACTCGATCTGGTCCCGGATTAGGGTTTGTCATAGAAACCCTAAAAATTCAAAATGTGAATTTCAACTTTTTTAAAGGATAGAAAGATGCGCCTTGATGAGCTGATCAGCCTGGTGTATTCAGAATTTGAGATCTGCAAAGCTTCAACCTTCAAAAATGTCTTTTAGTCTTCCCGGGTTCACTTAGGAGGACCCTGAATTAGGGATTGAGTTTCTCATAGATTTACCCAACCAAAAATCTTGATCCAAATCTCTAAACTTTGATTTTTCCAAGAAGCTTCCAGCTATGTCTTCAGATTTCAGAAATTCCTATTTTTGTGGAAACCCTAATTTTGAGGGCCAAAACTCAAAGTGCTCAAAACTGAATTTTGATTAGACAACAAGATTAACCTTGCCGAGGAGAGTTAGTCTATCATATTTGTTTTCCAAAATCTATGGAGAGAAACTCAAAAACAAGAAGCCCTAGCTTTTGCAACTACACAGTGTCTTCTTCTTAGGTTAGCTCTGATACTATGTTAATTTTCGAGCATTAATTCAAAATAATCTAAGATCTTTACTGAGAGAATAACATGTATAGTATATCAATGCATATCAATCATCACAAGATGCAATCATAAGAGACAATAGACACAGAGAGTTTCTGTGGGGAAAACCCTAAGGTGAAAAACCCCCCTTCCTCAGAGATAGATAGAGCAATAGCAGAACCAAAGTACAATCCAAGTACAGAGATAGACTCCTCCTAGCAGCTGATCCTCCTCCTCACATGTGCGCCACTTTTCGAGTGATGGATAAGTGAGTAAGTGAAGTGATCAAATAGAGAGATCCTGCTCTCTATTTATACTTGTTCTGAGCAGCCTAATAAACCTATGGGGCCGACTTGTCTAACTCATCCTAATAACCCCAGGTTAACTTAATCAAAGCCTACCCCACACATGGTGGTTTAATAACCCATCGGCAAGTTACGACACTTGCGACACTTGTCAATACAAATGACGACACTTCCGTATAGAGGAATAATACATCTCTGTAGGAGTACAATAAAATACATAGATGAAATACATTCCGAAGTTACATATACATCAACATGATCCACCTTCACTGATAATTTTTGAAAGTCCATCATATAATTAGTGGGGGTCCTAGTTTGTTTCAATTGAGCTAATTCCATGAAAGACAATTCTGGATCTTTTTGTTCAAATCTATCTAGTACCCTATGAACAAATTCCTCATATGTTTTAACATGATCATGACCCAAATTTTTTAGGCCATGAAACCACCATTCATTAGCATCTCCTTCCAAGTGCAAAATGGCCATTTTTAATGCATCCTCCTCCACCATAGGATTTATCTAAAAATATACATCTAGTTTTTGCACCCAAGTGTTAGCATAATTTTTAGAGGAACCATCAAAAGTAGGAAGTGACGTTTTACCAATAGCACAATTTAATTCTTTGTTTTGGGTTAGGGCCTTACTGTTCTCCTTCCTTTTTAATTTGTTTGCAGTAGTAAAGTATAGATCAAATGGTAGACTTCTCGTACAATCTTCACTCAAATCATTCCATTTGTTTTCTATTGTAGTAAGATTGACTTGAATGTTAGGCTCTTCTTTGGGAATAAGAAATTTAGGTGCAATAGACCTTGGTGTGCTCTGAAGTTCATTAGGCCTATTATGGGGTCCTGTGCTTGAGAAAATATGTCCACCCATTGTCTTCTTTTCTTCTGATTGTGAACTACTACTTCCTCATATTTATCCTTTAAGGCATGCTATTTGACTAGCCATTAATTCGAATCCCTTCATCATGTTTTTGTTCATGTCTTCAAAGAAAGGTCTCACGGTTGAAATCAATTCCTCCTTACATTCTGTTGTTTCATCCTCCTCTCTACCCATGGTTTTTACAAACGACTCTTCTTCTCCTCTTGTTTCTTCTTCAACAACAACAACTTCAACTTCTGGTTCTAAGGGTGAGAAACATTCTTTCATTCGAAATAATCAACATTACAATGGCATACATCAATGTAGTGGGGAAATGGTCATGGTTTGCTCGTTAATCATCATTTTTACATACAACCTCTTAGTATTTCGACCTGATCCTTTCTAAAGATGAAGAACATAGTATATTAAGCTCATTACAATCAGAAATGGATCATGAGAAGCTCTCCCAAAGAGTATAAGAGCTCACCAAAAACGCCCTCCCTCAAGGAGCAAGAATATGCCATCAAAACTGGAAATGGTTGAGGGAAAGCACTGCACTAAAAGAAACCACGAGCTGCCCTGTAGCTTACACTTGCAAATACAAACTCCATTAAATCTCCATGAAAGATCTGAGTGGCATCTCCAAACACCAACTTGGATGGGAATCTTTCACCCTTGAAATTGGCTAAGGCAAGAAACTAGTCATCCACTAGCTCTCTCTTCACAAATGCAATTTTTCTCAAATGATCAAAAGCCATTCTCATGCTTGATTTCTACCAGTTATAACCACCCTTAGCCTCCTATGGTTTGAATTCCTCCCATTAGCTTCTAGATATTTTCACTTAGGAAATATTCCACATTTGCCACTTGTCTCCCTAGTCCCCAACCTTCCATCTTCTCCCAATTCGAGTAGGGGCCTCTTTGGCTTCTCCAACTCCCATGAGTGCCTTCTTGGGGCCTATTTTTGGGGTTGGCATGTCATAATGGTCATATGTTGGAATTCCGATCTGAAATTTGTCATAGATGTCATAGATGCTTCATCATTGCTGTCATAGGGGCTAGGGAATCTAGCCCAAGTGTCCACAAGATTCCAATTTGACTCTTCCTCTTCCATGGAGGTTACCATTCCATCCCAATTAGACCTAAGATGATAAATGCCATGATTATGACTTACCAACTCACCCAATAATGTTTTCCTTCTCATGGAATCGAAATGGCAAGAGAGATATGCCATGTGCGAGTGAGAAATCAAGCTAGTGTGGGTCGCACATCCTCCACATGCATTCAAAACCATTCACTAACTAGAGTTTCTCTTGAATTTATTTATTCAACCACTTTATTAAATACTTGAACTATTATAATGTATAAACATTATTCATTTTCTCTCTTATTATAATTCCAAATGTACCCATTCAACCTAGGGAACTGGTAGGATTGATGGGATTGTCTTGCTACGCAATTATTTGAATGGGGACATTACAGATTTGTGGCGCTGAGAAGTGGAATTTAGGATAGAGTCCTGAGGAATGAAATATGCAGAATGGGATTGCAAGAGTGTTAGTGAATTTTCAATGGAAACAGAGTTAACACAAAGAAGATATGGAGAAAAAACAATTTTTTTATTTTTATTTTTATTTTTAGAATGGATATACAATGGCTCTAGAAAGATGTAATATTCTATTTATCAACTAGAACTAGATTTGGACCCCAGGTATGCTCGGCTTCCTGAAGGTTCAATGGATTCACTCAGCCACCAATGTTTTCTAACAACTTGTGTATTGGGGTAGTACCCCTCACTCCACGACTCAGGTAAAACTGATAACATTCGAATGTTTAACATATTATGGGATCCAACTTGGAGAAACAATGAGCACCATGAAACTCATCAACAAAAGGAATTGGAAAATTATCCTTGATTGTGAGGTGATTAAGTGCTCGGAAGTCAATGCAGAGGCGCCATGAACCATCTTTTTTTTGGACAAGAAGGATTGGTTAAGAAAAGGAACTAGTACTAGGGTGAATAATACCTTGCTTTAGTAAGTCCCGAACGAGCATCTCAATCTCTGTTTTTTGGTGAAATGGGTAATGATAGGGCTTGATGTTGGGAAGAATGCTTCTAGGAAGGAGATGAATACGATGGTCCTCTCATCTTCAAGGTGGAAATCCCACTCATTCAGTAAATACACCTACATATCTATCCAAAATTTGTTGTAGATCCAAAGGAGTAGTGGAGACCACTGATGGGTGCATCTTAATGGAATGGTGCTGAGCGATGACACCATGTGAATTCTTCTTAAGGATATTTTCTATGCAATGTGAACTGATGTTGTTGAGAGACCCTGTTTGTAAGCCCATCATTGTGTGTTTTTCCTATTGAATGAAAACTGTGTCCAAAGTTTAGAAAAATCCCATAAGATGGGGCCAAGTGTGCGTAACCATTGAGCGCCCAAAACCACACCACATCCACCTAAGGCCAAGGAAAACATGTTGGACCCCAGGTTATAATATCCCATAGAGATACACACATTGCGACACTTCCCCTTCCAAGGTAAGGTCCCCCCATTAGCAATCATGACTTCAAATTTCGAACAAGGATGGAAAAAAAATCATCTTGTTTGGAGATCCGAGGGTCAATGAAGTTATGAGTGCTCCGACAATCAATCAGTATTGTAATAGGGAGTTCTTGAAGTAGCCCCTGACCCGCATTTTTTTTGGGGCGGTGACTCCGGCTAAACCATGTAGAGATATCTCTAGGTGGTTGTCCTGAAACAGAGGATCAACAGGAGGTTCTTGAGTGTCGACCTGATCATCTATTGTATCTGGAGCTTCTTCACCAAATTGAGAGGAAAGCGAAGAATACACCTTCAAGAGATAGAGAATTTTCTCAACACATCTATGTTGTCGAGTCAATTTCTCATCACAATTATAACAAATCACTTTTTCTCTACTTCAGACAAATGCTTGATAGGAGTTGGTCAAGGAGATGGCATGATGGGAGGTCATTGGGAAACCATATTTTTGAATTGAACAAAAGTGGATTTGTAGCGTTGTTGGGCTACGATCTTGTCCTCTACCAACTTAGCCAAACCTAGGTATTCCATCATTGTGTTGGGACATAACATTTTAACCTCAGATCGGATTGCATCCTTTAGACCACTGATAAAACAACTCATGTAGAATTCATCAGGAAATCCTTCTGTGTGATTGTCGAGTTTCTAAAATTTTCTTTGATACTCTCTTATAGTGCCAATTTGGCCAAGTTTAGTGAGTGCTCCTATAAAGTCATCAAAAGCACTAGGACCAAATCGTTGCAAAAGCAGTTGGCAAAAATCTGTCCATTTTGGATCTTCATGAGCCTTGATGTACCAACAATACCATTGAAGGGATTCATGTTCCAAATGAAAGGATGCAAGTGGAACTTTGTTGAAATCAAAAGTATTATGCAGACTGAAGTATTGTTCTTCCCGGTATATCCCTCCAGGCAGATCATTACCAATGAAGCAAGGAAAATCAAGCTTGGGCCCATGAAAAATGTTGGAAGAAGAGAACCCAATTTCTGTAGAAGACTTTGACTCTCATTTATTGCTCATGGCTAAATGTTGAAGATGGAGGATGAGAAATTTTTCATCGAGATCTTGCAGTTTAGTTTTGAGGGCTACAATTTATTCCTCCATTGCTCATGGCTAAATGTTGAAGATAGAGGATGAGAAATTTTTCATCGAGATCTTGCAGTTTAGTTTTGAGGGCTACAATTTATTCCTCCATGTTTTTTGCTCTTGTGAGGGTGACAACCATAACCAAGATTATTTTTATTTTTATTTTTGAATGGGTAGAGAAACAAAAACAAAAACTTCTTTAGTAAAGGAAAATTTGGATTTGGGAAAAAATCTAATGGGTAATTGGGGTTTGACTAGGTTTTGGACACTTTCGAATGGACACAGAAGCATAAAATGGAGATTTCAGAAGCAGAGTGAAATAATGCAAAAAGTTTTCAAAGAGAGACAAGAAAACAGGAATAGAAAATGAACACTATAGCAAAATTTGAAGGTGATTGGGTGAAAATCGAAGAAGTTATGACAAACCCTAGAAATACACAGATGTGGGATTTCTAGCGTCATGAAGTGGAATTTGGGATAGGGTCCTTAGTAATGAAATATGAAGAATGGGATTGCAGTGGTGTCAGTTACATTGCAATGGAAATAGAGTTAAAACAAAGAATGTATGGCGAAAAAACAAATTTATATTTTTTCGGAATGGATTTGCAATGACTCGGAATTGATCTGCAACTGCTCTGGACATATGTAATCTGCTAATTATCAACTGGAAAGAGATATGGACCTCAAGTATGCTCGAATTCCTAAATGTTCAGGGGATTCACTCAGCCACCAATGCTGTCTAATGCCTTGCGTATTGGCGAATTACCTCTCACTCCATGGCTAAGGTAAAAATGATAACCGCTTTGCCACAAATGATAGCTCTTGGTTTACCTCACGGGTGGAAATTAGTCAATCAAGTAGGGGTCATTTCCCTTTTCGCTGGCAAGTCCTCTCAATGGGATAGCTACTTCGGGGTTCCTTTTCTACTCACAATGATTTTTCGGTCTATTCCCAAGTACTTCCCATAGTTAAGCAGATAGGGATTATTCCCAGATCCGAGCCTACAATTTAAATAAACAATACAGATGCGAAAAACAAATTGGCAGAAATTCCACCCA
The DNA here is from genome assembly GCA_027924585.1 of Larix kaempferi. Classification (NCBI taxonomy): domain Eukaryota; kingdom Viridiplantae; phylum Streptophyta; class Pinopsida; order Pinales; family Pinaceae; genus Larix; species Larix kaempferi. Next base: position 12,711,777 of record BSBM01000087.1, read on the forward strand.
ACGTTCCTAAGAAAGAGCTATGATACCATATGTGATGAACCTCTAGTAATTAAATAGTGAAAATGCACAATATATCAGAAATAATAGAACACAAAATAGATTTATTGATCGCGGTCCACTTCGAGGGGGAAACCTCCTTTGAGCAAGCTCAATACAAATAAATCATGAATGCTTTCATTGGCATCAACACATACTTATATACTAAGTTTATCAGTCCAATACTATGGATCAATACCACGAAACATATAATACTACAAGACGACTTAGAAAGCATATGCATCTAATATACTATGGATCAATACCATGAAACATATAATACTATGAGATAATTCAAACTATGGATCAGTACCATGGAACATATAATACTACGAGACTACTTACAAAGCATATGCATCCAACAAAAATATACTAACAAATTAAAGAGAAGGGTTGACATAGGTTCCTAACAACAATAGTTGGATGGATTATGGTCCTCTAAGCAAGAGGGCTCCAATATATAATTCAAAAGGGGCCTAAAAATCATGGACATTAAATCTTTCACAATAACCAGTAAATACTAGTCAATTAACATAGATAATAGAGAATCATCTATAGAATGATTATTTACCATCTCATAATCATATGTGATAAAAATACCATGAATTTTCCCCTACAAACAAGAAACATCCAACAAATAACTAAGGGAATCCATAGTAAAAATATAGGGATATGATGCCAAGGGGAGTCTCTATGTAATTGATTAGCGAAGAAGATGGTGAGAAGGTAAAAACTATTCAATGAAATAAAATCAAAGTCACAAAAAAACATAGCTCTTACCATGTCCACAAACTTAAAAGAAATTCAGATAAGATAATATACCTTTTAATGAAACCTAATACATCCAATCATAGTCTTTATGGAAATAAATTTTGAGAAAAAGTGCCTACTTCGCAAACTCCCTAGCTCAATCCATGTCTTATAAATATTAAATCATTGTGTCTAAGATAAATTCATCCCTAAAAAAAACTTGTCTACTTATTAAAGAAAATATCCTTGGCAACATCCCTCATCCCTAGCACCATTTCCTTAGCCAGGATGTTCTAAGAATCACCCAAAAAAGTTATCAGTTTCTATCCTATAATGGTGTTACTTTAAAATTTATTTTTAATGAGATTGAACAACCCTTAATTAATTGATAACATCAAACATAATGAGGACACATACTATAAATCCATGTGACTAATTTCATCCATAATAGTATTCCATATATTCTTGTAGACCTAGCAAGGTATCACATAAATCCATAGATATTTATGAATAGGGATACAAATATGAAATCCATATCCAAATTGTAGTAGTCTACAAAAATACCTCCTATGACATTTCTTTACAAAAAGCATTCCTCACAATAACAATTTCCTTTTGGAAGGAATATGGAGAAAATATACTTTGAAAATTATCAGTAACTATACCTCAAATATCGTAGGGCTTTTCCTCATTTGAGCAATCATGTCTACAAATAAAAACACTCAATTGAATTCAATAAGTTGAATAAGAGTATTAGTGTTTGTATTTAGTGTTGTTACGTTTGCGCACTAAATTCTCTCTAGAAATACATCCTCTCAAAGGCTTACTGCTATGTGGGTTATCCTAAAGGAAGATAAGTGCTCCCCAAGTTTTTTCCTAGACTCTTGAAGATCCCTTCTACACTTATGAGATGCCTCCAACCATCCATAAATTTTAAATTCCTCTAAATTTTTCCCTTTTTTTTTTTTTATCATGTTTATGGGTTGGTCTCAAGGTTTTATGTCTCATTATTGTCTCATTATGTGAGTTTCTTCGAGCTCTATTTTAGATAAATATTGTTAGGTTAATCTTGATTTGGTTAAAGAGTAAAATGTGTATTTTCCATAGGTGGTTTATGGGACCATGGTTTTGGGTGTCCCATGGTATTGCATATGAGGTAGCCTACTGAAAGGCTTGATTAAATCCATCATGGATCACCTACGACTGCTCGGTTTTGGAATGTTGTTGGTTCTATTGGTTTTAGGGTTTCGAACGCAAATTTTATTCTTCATTATGTGTGTTCTCCTCTTACATGTATTATGTATTTTGTCATTCCTAGGAATTTTATTAAAGCCTAGGGTCTATTTGGTTGATAAACTTGTGAAAGAAGGGTTCCTTGTTTGAGTTGGAAAAGCATGTGAAGAGGAGACACTAGTTGTCCTAGGAGATGCTACCTTTGCATTAAATATCTATTCATAGTTTGTCATAAATGAGTCTCCTTCTTGAAGACAAGTCAAGCCAATTGGAAAAACTATATTAATCCTACCCCTACAAGAGGATGTTTAGGAAACTCTTAAAGCTAAAAAGAAGCTTAGCCTATTAAATTGTTATACTAGTATACTTATTAAAGTATGAGATAAATTTTGAACCCTTATGACCTATCTATTAGAGTAAAGCTATTTTGTTTTACTCTTACTGGATGACCTAATTGAAATAAAGGGGTTATCCTAAATGTTATAAAGAATACCTAAGAGTATCATTAAACCAGCATTAAGGAATGTCCTTCCATTATATAGTATAGGCTCTTGAATGGTAATATTATATATTAATGACATAAAACAAACGCCTTGATTTATTATGTATATTGAGAGTGGGGTATAATGGAATACCAAATGATAAGTAAGACCGTAAATAACACGTAATACTTACATAGTGTTATATATAATTTTATTTATTTATTTATTAATAAGCTCCACTTCATTGTAATAATCAAGGAGAGAAGCGCTCCACCTAAAGAGCATGGCTTCTTTATATTAAAAGCGAAGGGATTATGGGGGAAACAACATGAGTTAGTTATGGAAGTGGGAATCTCGAAGAGAGATTTGTGGAAGGTTGTCTCCCTAAGGGAGAAAACCAATGTTTCTAACTCACCACTTGTCCCACTCCAAGCACGAAACTGACTCGTGTCTTCTTGATCAAGGGATGAAACACTTCTTAAAAAGGAAGAGGGAACGAGTCAAAGGGGAGCACTTGTTGAAGTAGATTGTAATCTCTGCAATTTTTTTGAGAACCATCGCAGCCATAGGAACAGGAGGCGATCTAGGAATGTAGAGGATCGCAGTACTTGAAGAAAGAGATGTTAAGACCAGTGTGAGGTCTCAGTAGAAACATGGTGGTTAAATTACTCATGTTTAAACAATCGTGATCTCTGCGATCAAGAAGCATCCAGTTCGACAAGGACATCAGTAAGTACTAGAGATCGGGTTTTTCCATTGCAAACTGTTATTATTTGAGTGCTACAGAAATCACCCCAACTTAGATTTTGATATCTGCGTAATTAAGGAAGTATTGATGTATAGTTACAGCTTGACTATAACATCTGTGTTTTTAGTCTCTCGAAAACGTGGTATATATACCTCGTCTTTGGATTAATCTTTGTACAACATAGAGTTAAAACCATAGTAGCATAATTCGAGTACGAATTCGGATACGAATACGATTCGATACGAAAAAAATACGTAATGAAAAAATCTAATACGATAAAAATACGGTAGTAGGTTAAGTAGTAAGTTGCACTTATTTTATAAGAATTTTAATAGATCCTCCAATCTACTATTAAACTGCTATTCAACTTAACAAAAAAAATAATAAAAATATCAACAAAAAAATATAAAACAATTAAATAAAAATTTAATAAAATATACTATATACCAAAATAACTAATTTTTGAAGCCTTAACATTAAAATAACTATATACTAAAAACTATTAACTACTAAACATTTAAAAATATATTAACACAAACTATATTAAAATTTAAACATATCAAATACTCATACTATGTTACCAAAAACTAAATAAGAATTAAATAACTAATACTTATAAACATAATTTAATAACTAATATTAAATAATAATAATCTATACAAATTAAAATATATTAAGTTTAAGTTTGAAACTTGTACAGCACGTAGTCACGATAGGACAGTCCTTACGGCGCGAGATTTTTAAAAAAGGTAAAAGTAACTAGTTCTACAGAATTCAGTAAAACCTGTATTTGCCTCCATAATCAAAGTTTCTCAGCCTTGAAGTCAAAATCTGTTATCAAATTCTCAGAGTTTGTTCTCCAAAATTTATTCACAGTTAACAATACAATTATACATTGACCAACGTATCGAATATACGGCGATTTTCATACTATGTCCGAATTTCCGTACAGGAAAGGCCAGTACGGCCGAATTATGCTACTATGGTTAAAACCCGCGAAGCTAAAATATTGTATGCATGAGATATCAATGCATGTTGCGTGTACCCCTGTCTCTGATTTAATATCATTTTAAAATAGAGTTAACACCGGTGTAGTCGAAATATGGTATACGTGAGCCTTCAATACATGATCTATTTAGATATGTCTCTAAACTAGTTCTCGGTTCGAGTTAATTAAAAAGCTTATACATTAAGTAGATACTTATTCAAAATCTAGATAGGATCTTTGCGGTTTGATATTTTTGTTTTCCAGGAAAGCGCATGTTGCCTTCCTTTCGTTGAATGAAGTCTTAACGTATATTCTCTATGTATGTTTTATATTGGTAAATGATATTAAAAAGTATAGGTATAGTTTTCTGTCTCCTATTCATTGATTCTTGGTAGATTGTCACATACCCCAATTTTGTAAAAATTATGTAAATTGTTTTATTATATTCTTGAGACATTATGTTAAATTTAATGTTAAGTAGGGATTGATGACTCAGCAGAGTCAACAGAAATGGAGTGTAATTCAGAATATTTTATTATTAATAAATAAATTGTGGAGACAAAGAGCTGTTAAAAAGAGGTTATTGGTCAAACTGGTGGATGGAACTAGGTGGAAAGGCAAAAGACAAGTGGGAGCATCCTCAAACACTTCCTAAGTTGCAGGTGGCAATTTCCCTATATTTGGGGTCATGATTCCCCAAGAAAGTGGAATTAGAGCAGGTGGCTCATTAAATGACAGTTAACCCAACAAAGACGTAGGCAATCTTTTAAAAGAACTCAATGAAGAGAGCTGAGGGGCTCAGATTTTTTTTCCAGAGAGAATTCATTCAGGTGAATGTTATTCAGGAAATCCATTGAGGAAGAGGGAAATACAGTAAGGAAGTTGTTTTAGGAGGATTGTTGCAGTAACTCGATTTCATTACAGCTTTTTGGGCTCAGAGAACTGACTGATAGTTCTGAGTTAATATTGAGTTTGAAGACTGGTATCTGACTTTGCTGCACCTAGTTCCAGCCAGGGAGATTAGAGCAAGCTCGGGGGTCCTGAGAAGTCGTTGTCTGAGCGCTCTCCAGGAGTTGGTAGGGAGGAATGGCCTCCCATTGCTGTTGTTGTCCACAGCTTAAACACGTTCTGTCACTTATTTCTTTATGTTTACTGAGTATGAATGGACGTATGTTATGTTTATTTTACATGTCTAAGGAGTTAGTTAGTTTAGTAAAGTTAGTATCTTAGAATATCAGTAGTTAAATATGTTAAGAGTGACTGTGTTTTTCCACATCTGGGATCACCAGACTGTACTCCAACACAGTACCTCAGTATTGTGAAGTAATATCCTTCTGAACCAAGTTTCCTATTTAGTTACTTTCAGTAACTACAAGTATTTCAGGAATTTATAAGTTATTTTCTTATAGTTTTAAAAACTACTTCCTAGTACTGTATCTTTGTTCCTGTAAATACTAGCTGCAATAAAATAAAGATAGACTAAGTATTTCTGCTGTTTAAGTCTTATAATGGTTACTTTCTAGTTTAAAAGAATCTAACGTCTTAATGTTGAAAAGACAATACTGACAGTAGGATTTAATCACTTATTGGTTGATTTTACAATTAAATCCTAATGGTGTTAGCCTCTATTTTGGTTAAGAATGCAATTATTTAATTACTGAATTTCTTTTTATTTCAGCTAGGCTTAAACAGATTTCAAAACTGTTATTCTATTTTCAAATATGGTAAATGTATGTTATCACATATACAGGAATTTATATAGATATGTATATGAGAATAAACTTTAATATTGAATAAGTATTATGTAAAAATACTCAGGCATTATAACTAAATAAATAAACTAAACCAAACATTGGATAGCAACATTAAAAATAATCATAGGAACCTTAATAAGAAGTAATATCATTATTGTATTACTAATAATGTATCTATAATGCATACATTATAATAGTAACACTTTAAGTAATAATGTATTATTGCAATTATAAACCTAGTTTATTTATACTTGATGAATAAATAAGTAAGGACTATGTACAAAATATTTATACTCTGTGTATTACAAATTAAATAAACAATCTTAGAAGGCAATAGTAAAATATAACAAGATAAATTACAGTATTTATATCATGACCAAGAACAATGCAAGAGAATTGTATTCACAGCTAGGATATTTGTATAAGGGTACAAACCCTATATATAATTTAAGAAGTTATTACATAACAAATAAATCAAGGTACATAACCCTAACAACAATTTATTAAAAGGAATTTACCAATAGTTAAATAACCCAGTTATTATTTTAAAACAAAAGAAATAACAGAACAGTAATTAGCTCAATCATCGAGCTTAACCATTATGGTTAATATCATTCATTTAACTCTCAAATACAAACAGAGTTATAATTTTAATGACAGATTAAGCAACTGAACTTAATCTCAACTGTAAAATTAGGGTTGAACCCTATCATTCTAGTTTGTACAAGTAAAATAAATACTAAGAGTTAAGACAATGTTTTCACCTATGGCCGCATCATAAGTTCACAGTATAAGTGGTTATAAACTCATATTTTACTTATTCCTCTACAAAGCATAGAATTAAAAATGCATGCGATAAACAAGCCCAAAGATACAGGAAAGCTTTATAATAAGTCATATTACAAAACTCTCGGTGAAAACCCTGAACAATTTAAAGAGTGCAATAAAGGAAACAAGATATAGAGGTTGTAACCTCATCTACAGGCAGGCTTATAGCCATTTCTTTTTTTTTATATATATACAGTATTTCTTTTACAGAAAATCTTAAATACAAAAGAAAGGCGAATAATTACAACATTGACCGAAGCCGTAACATCCTTATACAACACAGGGTTAAACCTGTTAAGAATTGATTTTAACATGCAGTTAAAAGACTGAACAGAGCTGAGGTAATCACAGATTCGCATCACTCAAAGTCAAAACCTTAACCGTCCTAACAAACTAGCAAGGAGGGAATGCCATATTGAAAACCAGGCTTACCAGGTAAAGCCAACCACTGAAGCTTGTGCCATCCACGCCTTAAAGAGGAGCCAAAGCCTGTAGCGAAAGAACAGTTTTAGTTAAAACTTTATTTTTTTCAAATGGTTAAACTATTTCTTGAACTGGAAAGATGAAGGAATAACCTATAACTTACTGGCGAGTTTGAAAGAAGTGCAGTCACCGTAAACAGCCTGATAACTACGAGCAGAGGAAGCGTAAACCCTTCCCTTGTCACTGAGAAGAACGAGCTGGCAGAAGCAAAGGATATCTTCCACAATGGAAGCATTGATAGTATCAAGTCGAAAGATACACTCACGCTGTGACAGGGTTAGCAATGGTGTCGAAGGGAAAAACCCTAGGTTTTTCAACAACCATATGGCCGCCAATAGCAAAATACTAACTCACACACGATGCAGTAGACGAGCACGAAGGACTAAAGCAGCATAGAAGCTGCTATCAAACAGTGCAACAGCAAAAATTGGACCAGGAGGGTTCATAGAGTGACCAAGCCCGAAAGCGAGGGAGAAATGGAAAATTAGGGTTGAGTCAACGACTTTATAACCCCAATGCATGGCTCTGGAATGACCACGTCGCGTTTTAATATATTTCATGCAAGTGGGTCGAAGTTCTAATGTCCTACGACAAGATTCCCATTGATTGTTTTTCCAAACAAAATCATAGCATGGATATCCCTTATGGTCTCGATACCATAGTTTCACCTGCCATACATTTCACAACCAAAATGTTAGAACAATGCTTTTAAACCTTGCATAGTAAATATTAAAACTTTGCCTTATAATTATTAAAACCAAGCATTATAAATATCGTTCAAGATTAAGTCTTGAAGTATTTTAGACATATAGGATTTGATTTTAATTATAAAAGTTATAAAGATATGGGTACAATGTTAAGTTATAAGTTGTTCATAAAACTTACCACTATATTGCCATTTACCCTAGTCTCAAGTGAAAAACAAGAGATATATCATTTGTTTTAAGTCTATAAGATAATGGAGTGATGTTAAGTATAGTTGTTTACAATTCTACTACTATAATGCCATTTGCTATAGCTTTGCACAAATGGTAAAAGACTTATCATTCTTTCTTTATGTGACTTTAACTTGTAGAATTCAAGCTATATAACCCACAAATTTGGAGTAAGGTTACTCTAGTCCATTTTTACTTGTTGTTACCAATATAATAACAATCTCTTAATAGTCTTAGATTCCTTGTGATAACAACTAGACTTTTGTTATCCTTCATGCTCAAAGAAGTACAAGGGTTGTGTAAGTGAAGTGTATGTTAGGCAGTTTATGTAAATTATTATAACCATTCTTGTTGGTAATATAGTCTGGAAAATCATAAACGAGTTTAATCATGATAATTTGGGACTAATTCTAAAGGTGCTTATAGATTTTATTCAATTGTCAATCATGGAAATAGAAGTTGTTTTCCAATCAATGCAAACCCTTAAAATGTTAAGAGGAGACATGTATTAGACATTAAACCTTGTAATTGCTGGAAATAAGAAAAGTATATACATATCGATATTATTAACTCCATATCCTTTACAATTGAAGTTTTAAATCAAAACATATTCTAAATTTAAACTTGGCATGATGCAGTAACAACGGATGAGTAAAAATTGGTCTGAATATGGTAACCCAGTTATATTTTACTGTGCTAGATAAGAAATATTATTTTATTTCTATATTTGCATTACAATAATCTCATCAATGGACCAATACTCCATAGGGATACTTAATTCTTTTATTATAAAGGAAAATAGCTATCTTATTCTCTAGTAATTTCCAACTTTCTATCAGTAAGATCTTAAGGAGATTATAGGAAGAGTTCTACCTTTAAAAGCTTGATAAACCTGGCTAGCATGCTTATACTTTTACTGAGTGATTTGGTACATCAATTTGTTATCTAATACTTTAAAGATTTGTTAGAAGCAACCCGAACATTACCTGCATATCTGTAAGAGAAAGAAAAACTACCGGATTACCTCGGAAGCTAAGTAAGCCCAGTCTGTCATGGCAATTCCCCCTTGTGGTTGCAAACAGAAAACAATCAGTAACTGACAAGAAACTCATATTTAAATTTAAGTATAATAAAAGATCATTCAGTTACAATTCTTGTAACATAAACTAATCAAACAGTTAATGACTCAATTTAATAAGATTATATGTTATTTTAAAAATTTTAAATTTTTCAGAATTTTTGGGGTTTTGACAGATCGATGACTCTCTTCCTGCCAAGTTGCAACTCTGAATAGAGATAGCGACCTAAGTTGTTTCATTGTTTTATATATCTATGTGAGCTGACTCCTGTGGATGTGTTTATCAATTTAACCTCTGTGTTGTATTCTTTTACTCCAGACCTTATTAGCGTACCGGTCACACATATTGCCAAGGATTTGAACGATCCCTGTTGGATCTAGATGTTTTTTTTTTTTACTGCCACGAACCCGATCGATTTCCCTGTTGGGTATTTTCACAATACATTTATTACTGCCATGAGTTCATTTTATCATGGTTGATTCTAGTTCGTATATATATAAACGTATATGCAATAGGTATCATATTATTTTGGACGCTTCACTCTGCTGTTGCTTATGTATTTTTTAAATCTTTTAAGAAGTTCATGTACCGTATATATATAAACATATAGTTATATATGCAAACTCTGCATATTGTTTAGACGCGACATTTCTGTCATTGTATATCTCTGTAATTTTCTCCATTTAATAGATTGCTTGAAAGAGCAGATGCATGATAAAAGCATTATGCATTATCTCTGTATTTTTACGTTTATTAGATTGCTTATGTGAAAGTAAAACCCTCAGTGAAAGAAATATATACTAATGAGTACCATTACGGGAGGAAAAGCTCCATTACCTTATAATAATGGGGATAGGTCTTAAGGATGGGTCTTAGTCCTTTATGACATAAGTAAGTAAGGGAAGTTCTAAATGAAAGTGTTTATAGTGTGATCCTTATCTCGAAGGAGATCTAAATCGTTAAATCAACCCTTGTATAATTATTCTAGTATGAGGTGCATTCATAAAACTCGGTTGATAAATAGGATAAGTTTACATACTTATGATTGTTTTGGATTATGACCTCTATGAGAGAGACTTTTAGATGTGACATATGGTGTTACCACTGAGTCACAGGATGTAAATCACTAATTTAAATGAATAATATATGATATGACCTTTTGTGGACGTAGCCCTAGATTGGGTGAACCATGTTAAAAAATGGTCTCTCTTTCATGTGTCTCGTATGTATGATTGTGTTGTTTTATTGTTCATGTGTTAGTATAAACTTACGTGTTTTAATCTCCTTTATGTTTTGATGACTTTGGTGTTCACAACTACTATTCGAGATAAGTATTACCATCGTCACTGTGTTGTTTAGAAGATATAGTTGTATTTTAGTAATGTGAGCTTAAACAGGCTTGGTGTGCCCTTAATGTATTTTTGTTACGAAAAAGTCGTGATTTACATTATGTGTTATTTTGATAAAGTTTAGGTAATTAGTCATGTACAATAAAGATGAATCTTATTAATGAAATCCTATGCTCCATGTGAATAGATTTATAGAGTAAAAAGTTATCTCTTCCATATTAGATTCAACTCTTTAATAATATCATGTTGGGTTGTGATTAATTATATAAAGTAGGATTATAAGAGTTCTAATGATTTACAAGAAGGGTCAATTCATATGTATATTAGGCAACGATGATAAAAGTATCGGTCGACTAACATTTTGTTTGTTGGTTGTAATTAAAGAGAAATGAAAAGGTTACGCATGATGAATATGCTTTGTAACTAATCATCGTTACTTTGTAAGTATGGCACACTTATAATCAACGAGTTTTAATTATGGAGTTCTCTGAAAGCAATTAATTAGTTTGGAAATTTTCCTAATTTCTCACATGGAATTTTGGGTATGTGACATATGGTATGAGGGCACTAGGTTACACCACTCAGGCCTATTGGGCTCAACATGGGATAAGTAAACATGAAAGTTGAAAAAACTAATCAAGTTGTTTTTGTTTTCTTTTTGGATGCATGGACTGGAATGGGCTAGGGGGTAATGTTATTCGATTTAAACTTCAAGTTCTAAAAAAAAAGCCAATTTCATTAAACTTGGACTTATTCCAGTCCAAGTCACTTTGAAGATGGGGTTAAAACCACCTTTTTAAACTCCAAAATCAAGCAAAATCTGGTTCCAAAAGTGCCAAATTCAGGTTCCAAAAGTGCCAAAACTGGTTCCAAAAGTCCCAAAACCGGTTCTGAAAGTGCCAAAACCGATTCCAAAAATGCCAAAACCGATTCCGAACGTACCAAATAAATGTTCCAAAAGTGACAAAACTGGTTCCTAAATAGCCAAAAACCGGTTCCAAAAGTGCAAAATCTGGTTCCGAAAGTGACCAAACCGGCTCTGAAACTGCCAAATCCGTTTCCAAAAGTGCCAAAATCCAGGTTCCAAAACCATAATTTTTCTTTTGATATTTATGTCTATATAATATGATGGTCATTTGAAGTTGAATGTAATTAACCAACACCCCATTTTTGAATGAGCCTTGAGCTAAATGAATGAAGGGGAAACTGACCCTTCTTCTGCCCATTATTATTTTTATTATAGTTCTAGACTGCAAGAAGGGTGGTTCGATCCTTCTTATGTTCACCATTTTGGATACAGGTGAATTATTGGATATTTTTGTTAACAATTATCTACTAAAACAAGGGGCAACCAATCCTTTTTGTCGGTAGTCGGGATAAATATTGTTTACATGTTATAACATAGGCAATGTCCTCATCCCTACCACATAATCAAGAAGTCAGTAGTGGGGAAATGTTGTCCCGACCTTCATAGATTAATTGTTCTTCATTTCTCTTTTAAATGAAGGGTCAACCGACCCTTCTTGTGCTTAGTATTTTTGCAATCTTCGACATTCAAGATATACATGAATTGGCAGCCTATACTTCATAGGTTGAATATTCGGATAATTCCCTCATAAGTGAAGGGGTGGTCGACCCTTTTTCTGCGCAATATTATTTCAATACTAGTTCTAGACTGTCCAAAGGGTTGGCCGACCTTTCTTGTCATTTATATTTATCCAGTCTTGACCCTTATGGTTATACATCAATTGATCTCTATTTTGGAAGGCAAAATTCTCACATGTGTGAGCCTCAAATAGATAATTGACGCCATAGGAAGTGATGAAATGGCATGTATGATGACATGGCATTTATGATTATGTGGAATGTGTGGTGATGACATGACATGTATGACGACATGGAATCAAAAGACACATGATGGTGTTCTGGTGTTATCATTAAGTCAGTGTTGCAATGTGACATCATTCTGGAAAAGTATGGCAAGTTTGTGAAACTTTGGAAATTGACAAAGTATGGAAAAAGTAGTCAAAACTACTTGAGAGAATGCCCGCCATAATTCATGGTTTCAGAAAAATGCATGCACCATCATATCATGCTATAGCTTGTTGAAGTGGCTATCTATAGTTATACATGATTGCATATTGTGGGAACCGTTTGAGTAATGGATTTGCGACATGCGTTTCTACAACCTGCAATTCGAATTGTAGATTGCGGATTGCGGGAAACTTTGGTTTGTTTTTATTTCGAGTAATAGTCCAGAAACCCGCAATTGCGGATTACGGGAACATTGTATATATTTCAAAACAATTTAACCCCCGCAACCCATCGTCCGCATTCCCTAGATTAGATCTTAGCCGTCGACTTGTCTTAATCTTACGGCCCAAAACTAAGCCGATGAAATTAATAAATATGTTGATTTTGTTTCTATTTCCTTTTATTATTTTTCATCTTCGAAAATTACCTACTGTGTGGATTTTATTGCCACATCCGTTTCAAAAATTACCAAATCTAGGTTCCAAAACCATACTTTTTCTTTTGATATTGCCACTTTTGAAATTGGTTTTTGCGGTGTTCCAATATAATAATTATGATGGTCATTTGAAGTAGTAAAAAGTATACAAATTATCAAATGAATCAGTGTCTACATAATATGACGGTCATTTGAAGTTGAATTTCATTAACCGACACCCCATTTTGAATGAGGCTCAAGATAAATGAATGAAGGGTCAGCCGACCCTTCTTTTGCCCACTATTTTTTTCATAATAGTTCTAGAGTGCAAGAAGGGTGGTACAATCCTTCCTGTGTTCACTATTCTCGATACATGAAGGATCGGCCGCCCCTTCTTTTTGTATTTCATTGTGAAAACATTTATCCAACAATTCAGATAGATCCATAATGGAGAACAAACGAAGGGTCGACCAACCCTTCTTGCAGTGTCGAACTATTATGAAAATAATATTGGGAATACGAAGTGTCAGCCAACCTTTCAATTACGAGGCAATTTTCAAAATAGAACACCTTGGATGTTTTAACATATAAAAATTGTTTCTCCCGACTTTTGTTTTCCGACAAGAAGGATCGGCCGCTCGTTCTTTTCGTAGTAAATTGTGAAAACATTTATCCACCAATTCATCTATATCCATAATAGAGAACACAAGAAGGATTGACCGACCCTTCTTGCGGTATCAAATTATTATGAAAAGAATATTAGGAATAAGAAGGGTCGGCCAACCCTTCATTTACGAGGGAATTGTATCAATAGAAGACGTTGGAGAAAGAGCGGGTGCTCTTTCTCTGAGAATATTTCCACTTGCCAACCAAGCCTTTGAATCAAAACATCTATAAATTTTGTTGTATAAATGTTGATATCTAGTATCCCAGGGTGACATGTGGAAGGATCATATTGTGACACGTGGCATATTTGATTTGGAAAATTGAGTATTAGAAATATTGTTTAGTTATAGTATTGACTCATATAGAATATTTTCTCCTCTGAGCACCACTGAATTGATGCTACATTTTATTCTCTATTAAACACTATGTTTTAAATATGCTTGGGCGAACTGTAAGAGGAAGTGAATAATTATAGTATCATTTGTGGTCTCACAATATCACTGCCTCTCTAGCCGTCGGTACACCCTATTATCTTGGTCATTCACATTGAATCTTCTAGAAACTTGCAATCATTGAGACCTATGCATTGGAAATATTGACACCTAAATTCTCCAAAAACAATGGTATCAAAGGCAAAGACCGTGTTTTGAATATTTTGTGCCTATGTTTCATGTTCTAACTGGCCATCAAACCCAAATGGTTTCATGTGCCCAACTTATGAGATATTGAAAAATATAAATACCTGGCAATTGAAAAACTAGATTTATGGTTATAGATTTATGGTTTGAATAATATAAATACCTGGCAATTGAAATGTTCAGTTGCAAATTTAGATAGAAATATAAATACCTAGCAATTGAAATGTTCTATTACAGATTTATTATTAAGTCTACATAAAATTCAATAGAAGTTATTCCTGGCAATTGAATTTACTTCGATCTTTCAACTTTTACAGAGCTTGGGCTCTTAATACATTTCACAACTAGTATGAGCTTGAGCTCACAAACAAAGACTCTTCTACTACAGGATTTATATTAAAAAAGTTCTTACTAAGAAATAAAAATCAGTAGAAGTTATTCCGGGTTAAAACAGTGCAACTTCACCGCATTACACAGAGATGAAATTTATTTCGATCTTTCACCTTTTACAGAGCTTGGGCTCTTAATACATTTCTGGACTACGAGATTGAGCCCACAAACACTGAATCTACTACAATAAACTCTAATACAGAGAATTTACATAGACTTTATTTTTGCTTCAACTAGAAGCTAGTATACTTTATCTTTGCTTCAACTAGAAGCTATTCTTTATCTTTTCTTCAAGTAGAAGCTATGAGTCACATTAGCGACAAATCCTAGTCTTGGGGATTCGACAGTGCTCAAAATTCCCATATATCATGGTGTGGTGAGGATTTGTGAGGGAACTACTGTAGAAATGCTCATATATCAGGAAGAGAGCGACCATAAGACTCAAGTATTTCTGATAAAGAAACAAAGGAAACATAACAAAGGCGGTAAATAAGAGTGCCATGACTTCCTGAAGATTTCATTTTGCTGCGATACTGGGTATACTTTAGTTATTATATAGTGAATTGGTGAATTGACTTGGATGTTACAGATGGGGAAGGATAATTATGACAGTATGGAGGGATGGTGGTCATAGATATCATCTGTATCGACTATAGAATTTGCTGGAGTAATTATACATGTATCACCCTAATCGATGCCTTGAGAAAGGAATGTATGCTGACATGGCGATGGTTTATACGATGAAATTCTGAAATGGCGGTTATCTTGACGATGCTAATGGGGAATGATGGCTTGTATCACGTGTGTGAAGAAAATAATGACATCATGCTTTAGTCAAAATTATGAATTGTCACAAACACCAAGATCACCTCCATCATTTACCATTATGGCTTTCCCAGTATGGCTGTGTAAATTTAATAAGATGATGCAAAAAAAATTCCAAAATTGATGTAAAAACTAATCCATGCAGGAATCTCTTCTACAAAAAATTATGCCACTAAACATAGGTTTGCTCGTCAATTCTCATGTCCACGGAGGGGGATTCGTGGCATTGACTTCACTGTGACATCCTGGCAGCAACTGCACCGTGACATCCCGGCAGCAGCTGCACCGTGACATCCTGGCCATCTTCAAAATTCCATCTTTTTTAAAATCATTTGTCCCCATAAGTTCAATCTGAGTCCTCCAAATCATCAATTCTGGATATTTTTCGACAAGAAGGATCAGTCGTGCCTTCTTTTCATAGTTTTTTGTGAAAACCTTTATCCAAAAATTCAGCTATATCCATAATGGAGTGTTAGAAAAACAGGATCGCAGAGCAATAACAATAAACAGAAATGCAAATATAATCACACATACACATTACAAGAGAGACACAGATATATCGTGGTTCACCCAACTTGGGCTACGTCCACACTGAATTTGCCAGTCCTTATTATTATTACCGTCCAGCAAGTCGAAGGGATACAACTTGCAGCACAACCGCTGCACTTCCTCTTCTCTGTTTCACAGTCTCTCTCCCGATCTCAAAGATCTTTACAATGCATAAAACCTAATACATCAACAACGCTAGCCGTATTACAATTTCTTTCTTTTATAAGGGAAATACAATGGGAAAATACCACGGGATACCCAAAACCATGGGCCCGCAAAACAGCTGGCGAAAACAGCCCCAAAAATTTTCTTCGGGGGCGTCGCCCCCGAACCCCAATTTCTCGGGGGCGCTGCCGCCGAACCCCCGCCGGGGGACCGCTGGCCCTCGGACCCCCCAGCCAGGGGGGATGGGCCCCCCTGGAACCCCGTGGGGGGGCGATGCCCCCCGACACCCCCCCGTTGGGGTGAGTGTACAGTCCACCTACACATCATATAGAACTGGGGTACAAACACAGCTGATACAATATCATCTATGAGACTAGAAGATCTGGCTCCACAACCAACATGGAGAACACAAGAAGGATCGACCGACCCTTCTTGCAGTGTCAAACTATTATGAAAAGAATATTGGGAATAAGAACATATGTTAACTCCGAGGAGGTCATAGGTTAAAAATCGGTGGGGGTTAGGGTTGCTCATTGGCCCATTGTGACAAGGCTCAAAGGGTAGGCTATCCCTAGGATAGAGGATCTCCCCTAGGATAAAGGGTCTTGGGATGTCTTGAACCCTACTGAGTCACAAGTTTCTGGTATATCTGGCTTGCAGGTTGTTGGATATACCCTTGGGAGGTTGTTGTTCCCATGGTTTAAAAAAAAAGAATATTGGGAATAAGAAGGGTCGGTCGAAATTTCATCTATGAGGGAATGGTGAAAATAGAATGCCTTAGGGAAAGAGCAGCCCAATGGCTACTCTTTCTCTGAGAATATTTCTACTTGCCAGCAAAGTCTTTGAAGAAAAACTTCTATAAATTTAGAGACAAGTGGAACACTTATATTGTGACACATGGCATATTTGATTTTTAAAATTAGTTTAAAGATTTTTTAAATGAATATTAAGGATATTAATGGTACTAGTCATGTTGGCCGTAGGATTTTCAATGAATCGATTGGAGTAATAAGTGTATGATTACTCCTGCAAAATATGTACTCGCTACGGATGATATCTATGACCACCGATCCACAATGATCTCGCCATACTGTGATAGTTACCATTGACCCCAACCAGAGACTTTGTTGGTGACAAGACATAAACATTATGTGGACTGAAAGCATGATGAGATTATTCACATGAGTGATACAATCCATCATTTACGGTGAATATTATTAAGCCTGTTGTAGGCCATTTAATGCGCTGGCAACAGGCATGTTGGCTGTTGGATTTTCAAGGAATCGATTGGAGTGATACGTGTACGATTACTCCAACAAAATCTATAGTTGCTATAGATGATATCTTTAACCACCATGATCCTTCCATACTGTGATAATTACCATCCCCCATCCATCCCAGACTCCCATCCCATTCAATCCATCAACACAGTGGCGACTCACTATATATAGGCTAATCCATGAGCACAGTGACTACTCACAACAAACTGAAATGGAATTTTTCAGTTTGTTCGCCTTATATTTCCTGGGTATGCATGGATTTGTCATTATGTTCCTGCAACCAGGAGGGGACATAGGCAGATTAAGAAACGTTCTCATATAGGTAGATGGTAGATGAAGAAACGTTCTCATATAATGGATCTATTGCACCATTTTCCTACAGATAAATTTGGGGAGATAATAGGTATCTTGAAATTATTGAAGAATCTTGATATCCATATTCCAAAGCCTCTTCCTCTTCTGAACTTATTGGAGCAACTTCCTAACCTTGAAATACTACATATCCACAGAAGGTTTTGCTCAGTAAGAAAGAATTTTTGTAGTCATTATTATACACACATCTAATTTAAGTGTTTGCTTATCATTTGCAAAGTATATTTCATTGTTTGAATGCCTTTGCTTCCACTAACTATGGTGTTAGGAGCTAACCTGTCTAAGTGGGATGCCCAGACCAACTGTGTTAGGAGCTAACCTGTCCAAGAGGGATGCCCATACCAACTATTATGGTGCACTTGGCAATTTAAGAATAGTTTCTCTATTTTTATTGTGCATGATGATATGTGTGCTCATGCGTTGGCTGCAATAAAACGATTATTTTTGCATTTGTTGGAAATGGTTTCTTTTTATGACAGCGTGATAAACAGTTATTTGTTTTCTATGTAGGTATTCGAGAGAGATGCAATACCGCCGTGTCTAGGCTATCTTTGAATCTCTGTGACTCCAGATCATGCTATCAGCTTCATCTAACTGTGCATAATTTGTTTCACTAGTTTTAAAGATGTGCACCTAACCCATTTCCACTACATTTTATAGTCAGTCCCATGACAGTCGGAAATCTCGAGACTGTCCAACTCCGCAGAATGAAAAAAAAAGAATGTTATCAATCGTTTATGTTTCTTCCTCGATGAATTTTAGCTCACCAACTTAATTCCATTCATCATTGCTCTCCTTTGTTCTAAAATGTTCAGGGACTTTAAATTATTCTGAAGTTGAATTTAAAATAAAAAAATGCAATTGAAAAGGACCTTCTGAAAGTGACAATATTGGCTTTGAAAATGGTGTTTTTCTATTGGAATGGTGTGTTTTTTTACTAATTATGAACCTTGAATTGCAGTTTTTTGTTATAAAACTATGAACTTTAATTCAAAAAGTGTGAATTTAAAATAAACAAATGCAATTTCTAATTTGAAAAGTGTGAGTTTCAAATCAAACAATGCAATTTTTCATTTCAAAATTGCAATTTTCATTTGTAAATGTTCTAAATTTTAAGGTGAGAAAATCAATGTCTAAAATATTCAAGTCACTTTGAAGACAGGGCTAAAACCGCCTTTCTAAACTCCAAAATCAAGCAAAATCCGGTTCCAAACTACCAAATCCAGGTTCCAAAAGTGCTAAAACCAGATCCAAAAGTGCCAAAATCGATTCCAAAATTGCCAAAACCGATTCCGAAAGTGCCAATCAAGGTTTAAAAAGTGACAAAACTGGTTCCTAAAGAGCCAAAATCGGTTCCAAAAGTGCAAAACCCGGTTCCCAAAGTGACCAAACCAGTTCCGAAACTGCAAAATCTGTTTCCAAAGTGCCAAAATCCAGGTTCCAAAACCATAATTTTTCATTTGAACGAGACTCGACATAAATGAATGAAGGGGCGGCCGACCCTTCTTCTGCCTACTATTATTTAATAGTAATAGACTGCAAGATGGGTGGTTCAATCCTTCTTGTGTTGACCAATGTTCTGGATACAGGAGAGTTGTTAGATATTGGTGTTCACAATTATCTACTAAAAGAAGGGGCGGCCGATCCTTCTTGCTAGCAGTCGGAATTCAGGAAAAATATTGTTTACATGTTTTATCATAGGCGATGTCCCAATCACGGCCACATATTGCAGAAGTTAGTAGTGGGGAAATGTTGCCCAACCTTCGTAGATTAATTGTATTTCATTTCTCTTTTAATTGAAGGGTCGACTGACCCTTCTTGTGCTTAGTATTTTTTTAGTCTTCACCATTCAGGATATACATGAATTGACAACCTATACTTCGTAGGTTGAATATTTCCACAATTCCCTCATAAATGAGGGGTGATTGGCCCTTCTTCTTCCCAATATTATTTTCATACTAGTTTCAGACTGCCAAAAGGGTCGGCCGACGCTTCTTGTGATTTATATTTTTCCATTCTTAACCATTATGGTTATACATGAATTAATCTCTATTTTGGAAAGGGAATATCTCACACGTGTGAGCCTCAAAGCGAGAATTGACGCCAAAGGAAGTGATGACATGGCATCTATGATGACATGGAATGTGTCATGAGGTTGGAAAGATAGAAGATGGTGTTCTGGTGCTACCATCCTATCATTTAGTCAGTGTTGCAATCTAACATCATTCTCAAAAAGTATGGCAAGTTTTTGAAACTTTGGAAATTGAGAAAGTATGGAAAAAGTACTCAAAACTGCTCTGATAGAATGCCCGCCATAATTTACTGTTTCAGAAAAATGCATGCTCCATCATATTATGCTATAGCTTGTTGAAGTGGCTATCAAGTTATACATGATTGCAAATTGCGGGAAGAGTTTAAATAATGGATCTGCGACATGCGTTTCTGCAACCCGCAACCCGCATTCCCTAGATTAGATCGCAGCCGTCGACTTGTCTTAATCTTATGGCCAAAATTTAACCTGACGAAATTAATAAATATGTTGATTTTGTTTATGTTCCCTTTTATTATATTTCATCTTCACAATTCAGGATATCCATGAATTGATAGCCTATACTTCGTAGGTTGAATATTTGCACAATTCCCTCATAAATGAGTTGGGAGGAATTATTCCTCGAGAATGGGGAAGCTCTCCAGTTACTGACAAAGCAGAGAGAATGGGGAAGATCCTAAGTTATAGACAGAGCAGAGAGAATGGGGAATCTCCCTAGTAGACATGGAGCTTCCCAGTAGACACGGAGCATAGAGAATGCGGCTGCTTTGAATGCATAGAGGGTCGAGATACCAAAGTTGCAACCAATTAGCCAGTGAAGGAACCTGCTAGCAGTGCAAGATCGACACAACATAATGGCCAAGATTAATTACTAATAAGTACAGGGTATAGGGTATAGTATAACAAGCCTTAAAATTTCTAAGGGGAAATGTAAATTCATGGACGTTAAATAGAACAATTCAACTATATCCATAATGGAGAACACAAGAACGATCGACCGACCCTACTTGCAGTGTCAAAATATTATGAAAAGAATATTGGTAATCAGAAGGGTCGACCGACCTTTCTTCCAATGTCAAACTAATCTGAAAATAATATGGGGAATAGGAAGGGTCGGTCGACCCTTCAATTACAAGGGAATTGTAAAAACAGAACACCTCGGAAGTTATATCATATAAAAATGGTTTTTCCCGACTTCCGTTTTACGGCAAGAAGGATCTGTCACCCCTTCTTTCCATAGTTAATTATCAAAACCTTTATCCATCAATTCAGCTATAAGCATAATGAATAATATAAGAAGGATCAACTGACCCTTCTTGTAGTGTCGAACTATTATGAAAATAATATTGGGAATAAGAAGGCTCAGCCGACCCTTCATTTAGCAGGGAATTGTAACAATGATATCCTAGGGTGACTAGTGGAACAATGATATTGTGACACATGACATATTTGATTTGGCACATTGAGTATAGCGAGGTTACAAATGCAGGTTTATCCGCAACACAGCCAGGAAATGAAAATTCACTCATAGCAAGATTACCCTCTGGAAATTGAATAGAAACACTTTTTCTATGGAATATGACAACTAACAAATTGCCCATATTGGTCTTTGTGTTTAAGAAGAGCATTAAAGATCCCATAATGATTAACTGTAATGAATTGCCATGCAATTGATTAGAACCTTTCGGTCTGAGAAATGCAATTATTACATCTGTAATGAAATAACATATATCATGCACCAACAAAATTTGGATTATTTGATTTGGGAGGAAATTATTGATCATATATTTAGGCAGCACAACATCGATGCAGATAAGCTTTCAAAAGATGCAATGGAAAAAGAAGTTGGTTATTTGTTTTGGGAGGAAATTATTGATCACTTATGTTTTGATAAGGGATCCGTAAAGTTCTTTGACGAAGCCATATTTTGGACTGCTTTTTGACCTAAAAGGGCTAAGTTTCTAAATAGCTGAAAGTTTTTTATTTTTCTGACAGAAGGATGAAATTCTCAGACTGTTTTTGAGAAATTATTGTAATTTTCCAGGAAGTCTTTTTGACAATATCTGGTTTACTTCATCTCTCTAGTGAGTCAAGTAACCTCATGGAACATCATGTACTATTTGATTAAGTTTTGAATAACAATAGTATGATTTTTTCTTTTGAAAAAAATGGATTATAATGTTCATGTATTTAATTATGCTTGATATGTTCAATTTGTGGAATGAAATTATGTGTAAATAAATGTAAGCCATGAATATGCTATGTTAATCCTGTTAGAAGGTTAATATATATTCATGAATGAGGTTTCTTTCAATTGCATAAGCTATCTGCTGTAATAGTTTTGTATGTGAATGATGAATGGCTAAACTCCATTTATGTAATACATGTATGCTTATGCTGTCAGCCTGTCACAACCTCATTCATGGATGGATGCCTCTTGTATGTTCTTAGAATGATAGGCATAAGCCTAGTTATGAAGCTGTCAATTAGATGCTTAATAACTTAACTCAGCAAATTAACTTAATATGATGATATTAATGACTGTTATGTAATTGCAAAATGTGAAACAATATGAATCAGGTAAAGAAATTTACTGGTGCATAACCTGCATATAAATCATATGAATGATAAATCAAGCACACAGATTTATATGTTTTATGATTTAACAATTCAATTTAAACAGAGTTACATTTTCGGAAACCAAACTCTACACTTTACAAGAATTATAATCACAGTGAAATTGGACATACTAGTACAAACAAACATTCAAGTGTATTATTTAACAAAATACTTCCATTTTTATTTTATTCACAATTGGCCTTACATCGTTCACACCATCCACGTGCAACAAGCAAGGCCATAATCCATCTAACAAAAATGTCTCATTGACATCGTCAGAATTATAAGTTTTTGTTATAATATAGTTTCCTTCATCATTAGAAACATGTTTTTCTCCAGTGTCTTCGACAATCAAAGTATTTTTCCTATCCCAACCATGCTTCAAAGTGTCCCAAACTATACTTAAAGGCTTGTGATATACATTAGGATTTCCAACACCCTTAAAACCCTCTCTGGGTACGGAAGAACAATTTTCCTGTGTTAAAATTAATATAAATTGTTCCCTTTTCAATCTTGTTCTTTGTAATAATCTGGGTAACAATTCGTCAATGTTTTTTCGTTGAGCAGATGTCCATACCCCAACCTCAAAAATACAAAATCATTTTTCAAAAAATTCCCTTAAGCCTGGGCATATAAAATAATACTTTGTTGATGTTTCGATGTCCGGTGGTCGTTGCAATCTGAGTTTCTGTTTTCTATGTATTGCGTCTAACAAAATGCCATTGAAATAAAAAATGATCAATGGTTTACTAGAAACAAATCTTCTAGTACTATCTACAAACAAAAAAGACACACACACAAACCAATCAATAAAATATTATGGTTCAATGTTTCTAAGTATATTTCCTTCATGTTCAACAATTTTTTAAACACATTACCATATACATGGTACGATTTCCATAAATAAGATGATAACTATGCAATAAAACTTACATCAATTAAATGTACGAGTAACTGTAAAAACTATACAAATCACTAAATGAATTTGTTTTGTACAATATGACAGTCATCTAAAATTCAATGTGTTTAACCAATGCCCCATTTTTGAATGAGGCCTGAGATAATTTAACAGAGCACACAACATTATTTTTATAGTTATATCTCTCTCTTGTGAACAGTCAAATTTCCAACTAGTTGGCATTTTCAAGCAGTTTTCCTTGCTATTATCTACTGATTGTTATTGCCCTTCATCTATGAACAACATGTCTGTTTGTTTATATATATCTCCATATTGGATAAGTACATCCTTGAAGGACTTTTTGTATATGTTAGGTACTTCACCAACATTATAGTACGCAGACATTGAGTGATTATAAATAGTACTAGGTTCGCATTGCTCTCGACCCCAAATAAATACAAATTATTCATTTTTCAACAATTCAAATACACCCAGAAAAATTTTAATTTCCATGTTGTTGAGCCAGGAAAACCACAAAGCAATGTCGAAATGCTCTTTGGCAACACTAATAATTTTGCAACTGAACATGCATGTATAATAATGATAGCATTTATGGACAAAATGAGGTTGTTTGCAAGAACTTCAATGTTCGATAACATTCGAACTCCAAAGATCAATCTCTCTACTCCCAGGACCAATAGTTTCTTTTGCGGCGATATCCTCACTACATACAAGAACAATGACTATATATATAACAACAACAACAACAATTTGTTCATGAAGTTAATGATCACAACAGATTCAATTGATTTAATAAAAGCATCACACTAAACTAATAATATGTTACATTCAGACGAAAATAGAAACGTCTCTGGAAAAAACAGAAAACACATTGAATGGTTTAAAATAGGCAATGATAGATTACATCTAAAAAATTTAGGCAATGACACGTTACATTTGATAGTTTCTGATATCAGTTGATTCCTGCATTTTACTCAAATGCTGCCAAAGTCCATGTACCAATTCAATATCTATCCGAAGGGATGATCCAATAAAGGCTTTACACGAAATACAGTTTTGAAATGGAACTGCTTTCTCAACATCACCCTCCAAAACAATCATTGATGTATTAATTTATGAAGTTTGCATTGAGAACTGCTTCCACACACTCTCCATATTTTTTTGTGTATTTCCTTCTTGATCGGAGGTACATCTCTCTTGAAACCAAAAAAATAAAAAAATTTGCTCATATGATTTATCTTTACCGCATGCGAACAAAATTTTTGCAAGCAATACCTTCCCCTCATTGACACCACATTTAGATGACCAAATCCCAACATTGAATTTGAAAAGAAGTAAATCCAAAAATCGAATGGCATTTGTTCGTGACTCATATGAATTTTTTCTATGTTTAAATTCACCATTTATTAGAGTAGTCTCTTCCCGCTTTTTTACTCTTTCCCCTTTTTTTATCTCTTTTGGAGTCATTTTCTGTGACTTTCTTGCGAAATAGAAAACCTTCCATTTCTAATATCAATAACATTTTTCTATGGGGAGCTGCACAGAAATATTGTTTGTCATTATATATACTTCGAAATAATTTTTTTTTATCAATTTAAGTAGAAAATATTGTCTTTTACCTGTCAATGGCAGGCCAACATTTGACTGGTTAGTAACATCAGAGGAGACACCGCATTTTGACACCAAGGTTCCCTCTCCAGGTTCAATATTGGCCAAGCCCTCTTCTTGTGCTGCATTGTTCAAGCTCTTGCCTTGTTCATTATTGTCCAAGCTCCCACCTGGTCCCTTATTCTCCAATGTGACTTGCTGGCCATTCTCTAGGGACATCGTCGATGCCTGCTCTAGTTGTGGATGATCCACATGTTGACCTGGAAATGTGATGGTATACATTTTATATAATTTTTTGTAAGTCACTATTCCCTTTCATAATTTACTTAATTTAACCGCGATCTGTGAAAAATAATTTTTTACCTTCTTGTCATGTTTCGTTGTTCTTTATAGATTGTCTATCATCTTTAGTTTCATCATCGGATATTGTAATTCGATTGGAGGATGGGTATGCTCTTTATTTGAAGCTGTAGTAGAATAGGAATTTAAAGAAGTTATTGAACATAACCGACCGAGAAAAGTAAAATAAAATCAAAGACATATGAAAATGTTAATAGAAATACCTTGTTTTATACCCAATTCATGGTACAAACTGTTCATGAACAGCTCTTGTTGTACTATCTCCACAATAGAAATAACTATTCTTTCTAGAGACTTGGTCAATGAGTGAAGAAGCCTACCTCCTACGTATAGTGAAAGAACTATGCCTTCAGAAGAGACCTGTCTGGAAACTATGTGATCCTAGAATTCCTGTGTCCTTTCTTTTGCAAACACATGGCTCCTCGCACTATTGCTATTAACATTGGGTCGAGGTAAATCAAGCGTCGGTAGGCCCTCGTCTTTCCAATCCATATCAATTTTAGAGGTAGATAAAATATCCTCATCATTTCCAATGCACCAACATTGTATAATAGAGAATCCTCTAAACAGGTCCCTGGAGAATTCTCTATATACTCACATTGTAGGATTTGCCGTAGCATGTTTTTTTGATTTCTTGCTCCATCTTGTGAAGTCATTGGAAATCATACGAGAGTTCTCCATATCAGCTAGAAAAAAAACAAGTACATTCCTCTTGATTTGTTTCTAAGTAGTAAAAAAATGCCAGCATGTCTTCTTCTGTCGATGGGATAGCACAATTACACATATCCACAACAACAAATTCACAGCTGACTGTCGCACCAAAAAATGGAATTGTTCTGAGTGTGGTGACCAAAGAATTAGGGTAACAACATTAACAAACAAACTGTGAACTATTTTTGAAATCTTCAATGGACATCCTCTCTTTATTGATATATAAATTCAATATTTTATGAGCATCAATTGGTATTTTGACACCAATATCCACTTTAGATTCATTCTTTCTCTTTTTACTCAGAGATTTTGGTTGCTTTCCAGAGCATAAAATACTGCACAGTTGCTTGAGATGGTTTGGTGCATTTTTATATATTTCAATGACGTTATGGTAAGTGACATGCTGTGATCGATCAGTTTGAACATCATTAACTTTGAAATATTCAGCAATCAAATGCCTGGTTGACCTCTCGTCCTTTATTCATTTACAATATTGACTTAAAGTTTCTGCACAAAACGTTTTATCAACTGATGTGCTCAACCAAACCGATCTGTTGATTATATTGTCCACCACAGCGGTCAATTCATCTTCATCAAGATCACGCAATGGTTTGAAAAAATTAGAGCCATAACTCTTTATTTTATTTAGAGAAAAATCATCCTGAGCGATGCTCTTCGGCGAGCAATTGAAGGCGCCACTTTTGTAAAGCTCGAATACAGACTGCCATTTGTGCCACAGTCATTCCGATGTCAAAACAAGAGTTAGCTTGTCTTTAAGGATCTCCTGGTTAACAAGAAAGATATCCATACATTGAGTTTGGAAAGACTGCAAACATATAAAATTGAATATTCCAGTTAATTTCCTAATTTCATAACACAGGCAGCAATCTAAAGAATTTGATTGATAAGAAGAAAAATTCTATACCATCCAAACATAACTGGAATCGTTTCCCTTTCCCAGGTGGGATGGAGAACCACACAATAACCATCTCTCCCTTGCTTTTTCAACTGAAGAAATGAATGTAGTGTTTGCAAATTCCTTGTTAGACTGTTTGCATGATTTGTTGATGATGTTTTGAGGAACATCTCTATGTAGAAGACAAGATGTTCGATGCCGATACCTTTGATGAAGCTGTTTATATTGATCATCTGGAATGATTATTTTTTGCACAGAAATACTATGCTTCCCATCCAATATATAAAAATTTACTGATGGCAGATCAATTTCTTTTTCATTTTTAGGAAGAAAGGGCAATCTGGTCTCCTTATTGAAAGGCAATAGAATAACATCTCTCAATGTTGTTTTAAATGTGTGTACAAGTGATACCACCATCTTTTGCACAACCTCCTTATCAACCTTTCGATATTGTAAGTGCGGAGGCGCAACAACACATCTTGTTACATCAATGGAAAAAAAATTCTCCTCAAACAAAAAGTATTTGATCTGATATTGTTGAACTTCTTTTGAAGTTTCGAAGCTCTTAGTCGCTTTCCGCAGCATCGCTTTAGAAGGACTTCCTTTGAGTTGTTTCAAGGTAAATTTCCCCATATCTTTTACAATATATTGGAGAAATGCTCTTTTGTTGTACGTTAGAATCTTTTCATGGCATACCGTTATCGATCCCTTATTAATATTCATATAATGTAATACAGAGGAAGTTTTCCCAGCCAACATTCTTTTCCTCCATACTGACATAATTCCTTTCTTCAAGGATGTCGCGGTATCAATTCCGGAATGACTAGAAACAACATACGAGGGCAAAACCCACCCTTTCTTCACACAGGAAATTGGATCTGGATCGGGACCATGTTTCATTAGATTTAGCCGATAATCAAAAACCATAAGATCACACTGTATAAGGCCATACTTTTCACCAATGATCGCTTCATCTTGAACTCGCAATTTTTTATCAGAATCAACGGGTTCCGCATATGTCAATATGCTAGCTCTAATCGGGTTTCCCTCGAAATCCAAGTAGAATAGATATATATCTGGGTACAAATTATCTGGTTCTTCCATCTCAACATACCATCCATTTGTGAATGGCGGAAGGTAGTGATCTTTTATCAATTCAAAGCAAGGGATTTCCTGGTAGTTACTGAGCCTCAACAAATCAACCATGCTTTATCTGCAAAATAGGCAATATTAAGTAGTCACTATAAGAATGCATACAATGTCTATAATTATAAATTTTTGTTTGAATATTAGATGTATACTTGCAATGTTCATGCTAATGATCGATGGTTACGGACCGACCCCTCATTTTCAAAGTCAATTGATTGATTAAGATCAAATCTGCTAGCATTATCCATGAGAGATATAATGCACATTTTATAGAGTCATTTGGGATAAGGATCAATCATAGAATGAGTGATCATCATAGAAGGGGTGACCGCTCCTTCTTGTTTATGTGTATGAGTTTATCACATGTTTTTTATTCGAGTTTATGTGAGTTTTTGTGCTTAATTTATATGTATGTGAATGGTAATTGCACATTGATTAATTGGAATACAAGTGCGTGATTGTGAAGAAGAAGCACATAGTTTGACGAATTCGTAGCAAACTGGTGAATACATTAGAGATTTAGCATAGTTTTGTATACGGCGATAGCTGCCAAGTGCGAAGTCATCTGGTGTTCTATTTGATGTTAAATGGAATGTTATGCGAAGATGGTAACGACATCTGTGCATTGCCATGGTTAAGAGAATCTTGATTATGCAACCCCCATATTCGCTTTAGGTTAGACTTCAACCTATTTACAAGGTGATGCCGAAAGGTCGGCTGACCCTTATCTCAGTCTTCTTCTAGTGTTCACCATCCTTCATATACATGAATTGATGACCTCGCCTTCAGAG
The DNA here is from genome assembly GCA_027924585.1 of Larix kaempferi. Classification (NCBI taxonomy): domain Eukaryota; kingdom Viridiplantae; phylum Streptophyta; class Pinopsida; order Pinales; family Pinaceae; genus Larix; species Larix kaempferi. The sequence goes on from BSBM01000087.1 coordinate 12,740,899, forward strand.
TTTGAATACTTTTACAATTACCTCATAAATGAAGGCTAGGCTGAAACTTCTTGTACCCAGGACTCGTTTTGTAATAGTTCAATATAGCAAGAAGGGTCGGTCAATCCTTCTTTTGTTCACCATTCTGGATACGGGTGAATTCACAATTCTCTACTAAAGGAAGGTGTAGGGTTCGTCAATTTGAGGAAGTTTTTTTTTTTTTTTTGTATGTCATAATTCTAAGAGAATCTCCCCATGAAAAAAAAGTAACTTATAACTTGAGTGAATGTCTAAAAATGATTGACGTACTTCTCCACTTATCTAAGGTTGACTTCATACAATTTCAAGAGTATAGAGATCATCTCTAAAATTGTATTTTAAAGGACAACATGATATTTACTAACATTAATTAAAGGACACTACTTGAATCGATACATATTTTAATTATTGAAGACATTCTCAGTAATCTCAAGACACTATAAGATTTTCTAAATCAAGATTAAAAGGCATAATAAAAAATAAAGACAGTTTCCATAATCTCTTCGAAGACACATTCAATATTTATAACATCTAATTCAAGGATACTTTCTTCAGAAATTTAACAGGGCGATATAGGGTTCACTAAATATAAGGTCATTGTTGTAGCTCCATTACTTTATCAGACCTTTAATTCAATCGATTTAGATCCATCTTATGGCAAAACCGATTTAGATCCAGAATTCGATTTCATTCTTATAATCTTTGTAATATTTTTGGGATGTGGGTGTCGACCCAATTCATATCAATTTGATCCATATCTACACTGTGCCAAGAAGTCGATATCATCTCTCACTATCTCACTAATCTTGTTATGATGAAATGTGAGACAAGTCTTGAATGCCGACAGTGTGAGATTTATTATGTTGAACCCTCTCAATTATCGATACTCTGTTCTGTCAAGATGAATATGGTCTCGGTATTCTAATTCAATTACAATTCAATTGCATACTGAGGTTATTTTCGAAGCAAAATCGATCTCTGCAAGATCTCACGGATTCCCGATCTCTCATCAATGTCAATCGAGTTAAATCTTGACCCCTTTTAAACATCTCTGTTGTTGTTCTAGTATTTCTCCAAGTTCACGGACCTATCTCTTTTTCAACATTCGCGAATTAAACATTATATCAAGGATTTAAACACTATACCGATGAAGGTTGTAGTACTCATATTATTTGGTTATACAGAAAACTAATTTTGATATACCTGCGTTATCGTTTATGCCATTTAGATGTGTTTGATTGTCTGTCGATTTAAATGTCATCATAAAATGTACACATATGCTGTAGTAATGAATTTGCAGAGGCTGCAAAATGGAATTCGAGACGACGGTATTTCCCACACCTGCTTGTATTATTGCTCGTTGTATTGCATTTTGGGATGTGATACATCTGTTGCTAAATCGCTAATCTTTTTAAATTGCCGGCATATTCGATTGTTCACATAATTCTTTAACTCTGTTATCTAGCGTTGACAGCTACGATTTTTCCTCATTCCCTTTGAATGGAATAATGATGATGTGTCTGTTAGACTAGTCGTAGGATTTTTCTTCACTAATATTTTGCTCCAACTACCTCTTTATTACTTGTGAAATTGAGTATATTTATGTCACAATGAATAGATTCATAGATGTTTGCAATTTAAGATAATTAATGAGGGTAGCATTATAATGTCTTAAATATAATTAAATTAGAGTAGAAATCGAATTATGTATGTTTAACTAAAGATTTATAAACACCGGAGTCAAGAGAAATAAGTGATGTTAAAAAAAATCTTTAATTTTACCCTGGGTTTATTTTTACTTGATAGGAAACCAAAGTTGTGCAGATATTTTAAAAGTAAATTTATTATTACTATTTTTGAAATAAGCTATTTTTTATGTTATTTTAAAAAAAAAAGAGAGAAAAAGGTTTGATAAAGTAATGGAGCTACAACAATGACCTTATATTTAGTGAACACTATATTGCCCTGTTAAATTTCTCAAGAAAGTATCCTTGAATTAGATGTTATAAATATTGAATGTGTCTTCGAAGAGATTAGGGAAAATGTCTTTATTTTTTATTATGCCTTTTAATCTTGATTTAGAAAATCTTATAGTGTCTTGAGATTATTGAGAATGTCTTCAATAATTAAAATATGGATCGATTCAAGTAGTGTCCTTTAATTAATGTTAGTAAATATCATGTTGTCGTTTAAAATACAATTTTAGAGATGATCTCTATACTCTTGAAATTGTATGAAGTCAACCTTAGATAAGTGGAGAAGTACGTCAATCATTTTTAGACATTCACTCAAGTTATAAGTTACTTTTTTTTCATGGGGAAATTTTCTTAGAATTATGACATACAAAAAAAAAACTTCCTCAAATTGACAAACCCTACATTTGGTATCAGAGCAAGGTCGAACTTAGTTCGGACCTAGACAATTCCGCGCGAAATAGTTTATGATGTTTAGTTGACTAATAAATTTTATTTTACATCTGAACAAACTTCGACATGGATTGAAGAACTCGCCAAGGTAGAGCCGGAAGGGGACAAGGACGAGCTGCACGCTCGTCAAACCCAACAACCCCTGTGGATAATCCTCTAAGAGCTGAGGAAACCATAAACTTACCTACGGACGAGGTCATGACAATGATGAGGAACTACCACAGAATGACGGAAGCGTTGATGACACGACTTGACCGCGAGAACGTTGGTTCTCAAGTCACTACTGTACCACAGGCACCACCTCCAGTCAACATACACTGAGAGTTAGAAAAGGTGAAGTTTCCTGAATTTTGGGGTTCCACTGAAGGGACCGCTGTAGAGGCATGGCTAGAAAACATGGCCATGTGTTTTTATTTGAGAGACTACACGTCTAACATGAAGGTACGGATGGCGATACTACAACTGAAGGGGGAAGCCCTTCTTTGGTGGAAGACCTTGCGACCTCAGCTAGGTCTAGAGCTTGAGGAGATATCTTGGGAATTGTTCGATGAACATTTCCGTCAGCATTACCTATCAGATGAATTCATTGAGCGACAGCTGAATGATTTCCATGCACTAAAACAAGGACTACGAACAATACAAGAGTACGAAATCCGTTTCATGGAGTTACTCAGGTATGCACCCCATGTTGCCACAGAGAAATTAAGGGTCAATAAGTTCATCTATGGATTAAACCCAGTCATACGGGACAAGGTTCATATTTTGACACCTTCTACTTTGCACGATGCGGTCCAGAAGGCTCTCATAGCGGAAGAAGAACTTCCCGGCAAGATGCTACAGAATAAGAACTTTACGAGTACAGACCGAGGAAGTCAACCTTCGCATGCACCCAAACATTAGTATGGGAATAAGAATTTTGGAAGGAGACCTTTCAATGGAGGGTCTAACAGAGAAGACAGAACACCATACCGACCGCCACCACGGAATGATCATGCAAAGCCTTTTGCAAAACCGGCGCAGTTTGGACCAAGAAGAAATGATACACCTGCCAGAAACAAAACAAGAGGGCCCAAAGCAGGATGTTGGAGGTGTGGAGGACCACACTTCCAAAGTGAATGTCCTCAGCAGGACCGGGGAAACCAAAGAGCCCAAGCACCGCGACAAACGACCGCAACCAATTTAGGACGAGCGCATCGTATACATGCTGTCGTCAACAACCGCCAAGATGAACATCAGTCCACCATCCTCGAGACTACTGGTAAGATACATGGTAATGTATTTTCCTTTCTTATACACCCTGGAGCTACTAAAAGTTTTATTTCCTTAAAAGTTGTAGAAAATAATAAAATGATGGCAATAAGTCAAGATGATTTTGACACTATCGAGATGGCATCCAGTAGTGTCCAGAGTGTGAGTCTTAAGGTAGAGAACTGTGAAGTCGACCTAGGAGTATGTTCTTCTAGAATATCCTCTTATGTTATGGAATTGGGTACATACGATCTAATCCTGGGGATGGATTGGCTAGAAGCACACTCCGCGGTGATGGATTGCCGAAGTAAGGAACTAACTTTCATCGATGATGAAGGTTACAATAGGATGTTAACTGGGAAGAAAAATAAAGTTTCCTTGAGAATGATATCGGCTATGCAGCTGAAGAAGAGCATGAGAAAAAGGTGTCAATTGTATGCGGTGATTGCATTGAACAAGGAAGGAGATAAGGTAGAAGTAATTAATCACCCCTTGTTCTCAGAATTCATGGATGTGTTTCCTGACGCATTACACGGATTACCACCATAGCGTGAACTGGATTTCACCATAGAACTAAAACCTGGAACTGATCCCATAGCTAGGACTCCTTACCGAATGTCTGTACCAGAATTGAAGGAATTGCAAATTCAACTACAAGAGTTGTTAGATTTAGGACTGATCAGACCTAGTGTGTCTCCTTGGGGAGCACCTGTTATTTTTGTAAAGAAGAAGGATGGGTCTTGGCGCTTGTGCATTGACTACCGTCAATTGAACAAGGCGACCGTAAGAAATCAGTATCCCCTACCCAGAATAGATGACCTCTTTTAGAGATGTTTAAAAGGGGTCAAGATTTAACTCAATTGACATTGATGAGAGATCAGGAATCCGTGAGATCTGGCAGAGATCGATTTTGCTTCCAGAAGAACCTCGGTATGTAATTGAATTGTAATCGAATTAGAATACCGAGACCGTATTCATCTTGACAGAACAGGTTATCGATAATTGACAGGGTTCAATAGAATAAATCTCACACCATTGGCATTCAAGACTTGTCTCACATTTCATCATAACAAGATTAGTGAGATAGCGAGAGATGATATCGACTTCTTGGCACAGTGTAGATCTGGATCGAATTGATACGAATTGGGTCGACACCCACATCCCAAAAATATTACAAAGATTATAAGAATGAAATTGAATTCTGGATCTAAATCGGTTTTGCCATAAGATGGATCTAAATTGATCTTAAAGAAGAATTAAAGGTCTGATTTCTTACCCAATATAAAATCGAACTCAAACAGAGATGGAATTACAGGCTCAAGCGAATTCTTATTCAGATCTGGAATCGAGACGGAGTTTTCAATATCCCCGAAAGAAGAATTAAAGATCTGATTTCTTACTCAATATAAAATCGAACTCAAACAGAGATGGAATTACAGGCTCAAGCGAATTCTTATTCAAATCTGGAATTGAGACAGAGTTTGAGATTACTGTCACAAGGTATAAATATGCCTAACTGAGATCTAATGGCTACTCTGTAATTTCTATTCCATGGCCTAAAAAATGAAACAATTTCTTGCATAATTATAAATTCGCATGTAAACTTCGAAAGGGAATTTCACGGAATTACAACGACGTTACTGGTATTATGAGATAAATAAAAACAAGGTGGCGTGATCCAGATTCGTTTGCAGTTCCAACAGAAATTCCGAAGATAGAAGCACCAGAAGGATTATTTTCAATATGCTAACTCACAGAATGATCAAGAAAAATATGTAATGCACAGAGATCTAAAATCTTGAGTTTGGACGGTTGTCACCAGAAGACAAAAATTAAAGGAATACGCCGAGGTCTACAAGATCTGGGTTTGAAGGTGAAATTGTCCAAGGCAAAGGATTTCGATAGCCATATCCAGAGATCTCATATTTCTTCTTGCAAATCATATATTCTTAAACTCCCATCGAATGCACAGAAACATGAATTAGCTCCATACTTTCAAATTTTTATGCAGAGATTAAAAAAAATAACATTTCAACAGAAAAGAAATGCATAACAGAGATATCAAACTTTCCTGCAAATCGTATACTTTTAAATTATCATTAAACACTCAGAAATATGGATCGGCTCTATTCTTTTGAATGTTTCATACAAAGATAAAAAAAGTAACATTTCTCAGAAAAGTAATGCATAACCGAGATCTAAAACTTTCTACAGATAGTATACTTTTAAACTATCATTAAATACTCAGAAATATGGATCGGCTCTATTGCTTCGAATGTTTCATACAGAGATAAAAAAAAAAAATAACGTCTCTCAGCAAAGTAATGCATAACAGAAATATAAATCAAATCATTTTATCAACAAAACATGTAGTGACTAAACACAACCAGAAATACACTATGCAGATTTCATTCACAATTTTTGTGGGGGAACGATCTGGATCGACTCTATCTATTTAATTACAGACTGATATAAATCATAATTTACTATACATACCTTTCCGGCAGTCGCGTACGAAGTTCTGAAGGAGTGTTCAAGCTGTCCTCGCTGTCCTGCTATTGGATATCTCAACAATTCACCCGCGGACACCTCGGTGAACCACCCAACCACTCTGGATGTACTCTTCTTCCTTCCAGACCCCCAAGCTAATCGGGTCATAGAGTTCACACATGAATTTCAGAAATTTAGCTTGGGATTCCCCTCCCACCAGGATTTCTTAGCCAAACCCTTAGATAGCAGCAAGTCTTTGAGGCACTCGAAAATTACGACAATCGTCCAAATTATGGGCCCTTTACCCATTCCCTAAGCCTTCCTTATAAAGGAAAATCTCATGCGACACATGTCGCTTCATGCATAATTAAATATTTTTAATTAATTATTTAATTAAAACACTCACCCATCCAAGTGTCAGTTTCTCTGGGAAGTGCACCAACACCCCTAAGTTTGCTCTAGTTGTCCCCTAGATAGTTTAATCAACTCCTAGCTTTTAGTTGACTAGGTGTCTAATCTTAGGATTCTATTTTGCTCCTAAATAATGATTTCTATTATTTTAAATGCTCTACAAAAATAACTATTCATGTGCAAATGTCTAAACTATTTTTATGCATTTGCTAAGTAATAATCTAGAGTTATTCTCATAAGTTTTTTATGCAGTTTAATTTAACAATCAAACTCACTAGGATCACGGTGTCGCGCCGTTGGGATCCTGGTTCCTTAATTTTTTTAAATTCCCTGACATGGCACCACTCCGTCGGGTCCAATCATCCATGGTTTCCATTCCTTGGCATGGTACCACATCGTTGGGTCCTTGCATGCATTCTTTCCGTTCTCGATAGTGTACCGCATCGTTGGGCCCCTTCTGCCACCATCTTTTCGTTTCGACTTGCGGGAACTCTTGTAGGGATTTTAGGAACCGTTACCATCCATCCTCCGTCTACGTGCTATCTAGGGACTAATGGCACTGAGGAGTGAGTCCGTTCTCACTGCGTGCCCCTCAACTCGTACGTGACCAGCTCCGTCGTGGCCCACCTCGTATGCCCTCACACATTCCTCTTGAGCAAGCAGATCAATACTTATCTGCTCATGCGTGGTATTCTTATCGGAAGTCGACATCGTCGTTGCTCCCCCGGTGTGTGATTTACCTATACTCTACGACCCTTCATGTTCCTTTGTGTGTCCATTGGTGAACCGTCTCACTTGTTTCTACACACACTTCTCACAACAAATTATTAGTAGCACTGTCCTCAATAATCATCATCTGATTTCTAACTCTAGTATTGTTAAACATTTATGATTTATTCAACTTCTTATTCATCTAATCAGATATACATTTCGTCGACAATTACATAATCACCATACAGCTAGTCGTTAAGCATTATCCATCAACATAATTTTCCATAGTCATAGCTAATCGTTTAACATATGAAATTATTCATTTACCTCAACAGTTCAGATACACATACTCAAAAATAAGGTCAAAAGGTTATTTAATTAATGTTTCAATCGGCCGGGTCACTCAGCAGGTGCCCTCAATGTCTACAAAAGTCTATGGGCACTACAGAAGGGGCGGCCGATCCTTCTTGCCAGATGTCGGGAGTCAAGATGCGAAAAGGGGCCAGATCGACAGTTGATAATAACTACGCAGATCCAAGGTGCGAGGAAGGCAGGATGTGAGAGATTGAAGACTGCAGAAGGCCATGGGGCTAAGCCTAGAAGGAGATCAACGGTACTAGATCGATCATGCAAGATGGACGGCTCAGAGAAATTCCTTTATCCCTAGAGGTGCAATAATGATATGAAAGGATAGATAATATAAAAAAATGGAATGCACGGGGATCTGAGTACTGTTTTATTCGGTTTCCCCCTTCCTCCCTTGGTCGAGATCAAGGGAGCAAGTTAATTTATATAGACTCAAATAGACTCTAGCACCTTCGTGAATGCACATTCTATCTGGGACCAAGACCAACAAAACTGATGCAATAACTAAACAACTAGTTCAAAGAAAAATTCAAAGAATCAGGTAAGAGAGCTACAATGGAATGTCACATTACACATATGGAGCAAGGTCATATTCATTTTGAATCTTTGATATAATATAAGAAAAAATAATCTAGGGGTTTAATCTTGCTCCCATGCATATTGCAGGAAAATTTCCCACTTCCATAGGTATGTTCTTCCTCCATGAGATCAAATGAGCTAAGCCTTAAAATTGGACAAAAGTATTTGCAGGCCACTCGATAATTTTAAAATATTTATGGTATTAAGAATGGAATTTAGCTGCATTGAATAGATGGCAACCAAGCTTGGAAATTTATTGGACAACAAGCTCTACAAATCATACAAAGATAACAAAGAAAAATTATTAAAGAGTATTGATTGGATTGTTTCTTATCTCTTCTTTCCCACAATACCAAATCATTTTAACAATAACTAAATGGCTACCTTACCTTGTTAAAAATTGCCATGCAATGAAGGGGCAGCCGTCCCTTCTTCTACCAAGTCTTCTTTTCATAATAGTTCTAGACTGCAATAACGGTCGGCCAATATTTCTTGTCTTCAACATTTTGGATACAGTTGAACTTCTGGATATAGGTGTTCACAATTTTATACTAAACAAAGGGGTGGCCGATCATTCTTGTAGCCAATCTCCATTCCCCACTATTTATAGTGGATGTAGGGAGTTGGGAATTGTTGTCCCATCCCATAATATGCATTCCGGGTTGCGGGAGAGTGGTACTGATAGAACGTTTTAAGAAATCTAGGTATCTGCAATCCACAACATATTTGCGTCTTCGGTAAAGGCGATGAAATCCTCATGCGGGGTGCAAGAAGGGTTGACCGACCTTTCTTGTGCTGAGTATTATGTTAAAAATAGTTATAGGCTACAAGAAGGGTCGGTTGATCCTTCTTATGTTCACCATTTTGGATATAGGTGAATTGTAACCTATAGGTGTCTATAGTTCTCTACTAAACGAAGGGGCGGCCGATTCTTCTTGTCGCGTGTTGGGACAAATATTGTTGATATGTTATAATTTAGCCAATATATCGATCCCAATTGTAATTTCATTATGGAAGTCAGAAGTCTGGAATTGTTGTTCCATCCTAGGCGGGTTGAATATTTTTACAACTCACTCGTAAATGAAGTGTCAGTCGACCTTTCTTCTGCTGAGTATTCTGTTCAAAATAGTTCTAGGCTGCAAGAAGGGTCGGTCGATCCTTCTAGCGTTCACCATTCTTGATACAGGTGAATGGTTGGATATAGTTGTTCACAATTTTATAATAAATGAAGGGGTGGCCGATCCTTCATGTCGGAGGTCGAAAGTCAGGATAAATATTGTTTATATGTTATAACTTAGCCAATCTCAGTTCTAGGATGAATTCTGCATTAATTTGGAAGAAATAACATTGACAATATTTAAATGTGTGGATTAGAGCATATAAAATGAATTATAACCCAGGTATTATAGTCAACTACAAGGCAAAGCGATAAGATGGTGTAACACGAAATATATCCACAAAAGAGAAATTAAAAGACTGAAGAAAGTAAAAACATATGAATCTTTGTTTCAGATATACTCTTACTTATGTTCTTCATTAAAGTCTTCAAAAAATATTACGTCACTATATTTTTTGCTCTCGGATCCAACCATTATTACTCTGTAAAATAAAAATTTATACAAAACGATCTTTGAAATCGTCACTAAAAAAATAAATTTCAAAGAAATCTCTCTAATCCAACCCCTATTATCTTGTTCAAATTTGAATAAATTTGCCATTTATTTCAATCCTTCTACTGTTTGATGATCAAAAGCATTGTTTCCATTTAGATGTCTCCTTTGCGATAGAAGTTGATGAGGATCATAATTCATCTATTTAGCCTCTTTGAAATCCATAATCTTCAGTAATTTTTCTACTATAGAGAGGGCTACCTTATTCTTAATGATGAATGGACCAACTTTAAGGGGGAATTTCACATCAGATGCTTTTTTGAAAGCACCGAAATGTTCTTCTGAATGCAACCTTTGTCTAATAAATTCCAGGGAAAAAACCCTCGCCGTCAAAAAGGCTGGCAACAGATATGGTGCTCCAGTAAAACCATTCACCCTAATTATAGTATGTTCTCTATACAAGAACCAATCACTTGTTTGGCTTTCTGGTGTAGGCTGCAAAGTTTCTTTTTCTTCTAACACTCGGGGCATTTCAGCATTAAAAATAATTCTGTAAATTTCTGCCATGATTTTATGGGTGAACTCAAACATATTGACCTGTTTATTAAGGTCATGAGAAAAGATGGTACCAAGAAACTTGGATTTCAAAATGTTTGAACAATATGACTGATACTTCAAATGGTTCAACTTGTTGAAATTCACCAACTGGACATGAATCGCTTCATCTAGGAATTCATCAAAATTAAAACAACACACCGGACTCGACTATGACTCTAGTGAAATTACTCGGAGAAGGAAACCTAACATAACTTTCGTGATTCGACTTATCACTATCTAGACCTAAAATTTGACTCAACGAGGACAAAACTAACTGGCTATCTCGCTAAAAGACATCAATACTCAATGGGAACGATAGGTTTTCATGCGACTGACCATCTTTCAAGACTTGTAATAAATCTTGTGTTTTTTTGCAGGACTGTTGTTTCTATCAAATTTGCCAAATTCTCTTCATTAAACGACTCAGAGATTTTGGGATATGTTTCAGGTAAACTTAGAACCTCACAGACAGTCTACGCATAAAATTTTGGTCATTTTTACATTAATGATTACCCTTTCACTCTATGAATACTTCACCGCACACCAACAAACAAATTTGGGGAAGTGTAGTGTTTGTTCGACACAAAAATAGTATATAAAACAACCAAAAACATTAAATACATCCTTTCCCTGCGACTTAAACTCCATTAATTTCTCCTTAGACTGTGAAATACTACACAGAGACAAAATAGGGTCAAATACAAGCTTCTCGTTTTCATATGAACTTTCATTGAAGGGAAGAAGGTCTTGGGTTTTTGCCATTTGGGATACAAAATCTAAACACTAAGCATTTCGAGATACCTGTGAACTGTGAAGTGAGATTCTTGGGTGTTGTTCTAGTTGGCGAAGACAACGACGTGTTTCACGTGGACCATTCTTTTCCTCCAGGTAAGAAGCGCCAAAAACATTTTTTAAAACTTCGAACAAACCTTTTATAGAACATATGCTTCTGTGGTTTCTGAACTTGCGATGAGCGATTTAAATTTACCCGCTTTTCCTAGCGGGCTCCACCAACGCTTTCCACGTGGTAAGCGATTTGATTTCCTCTCTACCTTTTCCAATTTTAACCACCGTGCACTTTCTAGCATAGGAACCCATTTCCACCATCGATTATCTGGGTGTATTTGCCACGTTTCTACATGTTTGCAACTTTTGGTGTGAGTCATCCAATTTTTCAACACCTTTTCGACCTCCACCCTTGGAGTGAGAAACCTTATGTAGAGACCTTAGAATAGTTAAAATATTTTCATTGTTCCTCTCTATAAACATGAATAAACCAAGAATCCATATAGAATAAATTTAAAAAACATAAAGACAAAAATGCTAACAATATGAAGAAATCGCTTGTTTGATGAATAATACCAATTCTAGACATTGTTTGTAGATGGGTTTGTAGAATATCTAGTGTAACATGGGAAGAATTCGATGAAGAAGAGGGAGAGATGACCATAAGAGATAAGAGAAGTCTAAACAACAAGATCAATATTTCAAGATGGCATTGATGGCATTGAGATGAAACATTAAATTAGGAAAAGAAGGAGAGATCACATGTCGTAGCAATAACATCTAACGTTGTGTTGTTTTTTAAACAATCCATTTCATATTAGCTCCATAATTATATTGTTCATGTTTGACTATTAATAACTCGAATGCTTCCAAATGGCTCCAAATGCTTCTGATTTGGGTCTCAAGGTGTTTGAAAGGTATTAGGACATAAAAAGCGACAAAATTTCCATTGTTCCTCTCTATGGATTTTAATAACCAATGTCTAACCGAGATAAACCAAGAACCCATAGAGAGGAAATTTTAGAAACATAAAAATTACCTAACAATTTGAAAAATATTCATAACCGTTGAGATTGAATTGACAAGTAATCAGACTTCTAATAGAAAAACCAAGGTTGGATGCAAATGGAATACAATCTATGCAATTTCCAATGAATACAGAGATCGATAAACACAAAAGAGGGAGTGAATCTAGAAAATAGGTTCATGAATACAAAAAATATTATCTTGAATCACTTCATTATCAAACACCACTCCTTTGAAGCCCTTTGGAAACTTGAAAGTGGACGACAAAGTGCAAAGGTAACATTAACCAAAGCTAAAGCTATAGCCAATTCGTGAGCCTTTAGACAGTTTTAGAAAGTGCTTTTGACAACTATGGGGTTTTATGCTTTTAGTAAGCCTTACCTTCTTGTGTTTTTCAACTGGCCTTTAAGGAATTCTTTACGTTAAATTCTTGTGTAATGTCCCCAACTTGGAACTTTTCCCAATTCGGTCAATTTTCAAAGCTTGGACTAGTGAAGCCTCAAAATGTCCCAAATGATCCCAAATGCTTTCGAACTATGTCTAGAGTGGATTGAGGTGTAATATGACACATTTATGTAGCTATTATAGGCATCGAAACTTTCAATAGATTTAAACCACTTGCATTTACAATTAGAGAATAAAAGGAAGAATCACTAAGAAAATCTATGTTGAAGCCCCCAAGGGTTGATGGCTCCAAAAGACTCTTTAAAGGATTTTGAATTGGGTCTAAAGGTATATGGAGGGTATTAAGAAATAAAAAGGAACCTCATCGGTGATTATAGACTAATATCATAATACTTCCGCAACATCCATTTAACTTCAGGAGAAGTTGGGGAATTTTACTAGTCAAATCGAGGTTCAAAACCCCCAAGGGTAGGGGATGAACATGGATTGTGATAGTGACATCAATACAATGATACATGGATAATGACATACAGGTACAAGGACATAGATACATGTATAGGTTTATGGAAACCGTGATACAATGGAAATGGAGTATTGTTCTTCTTATTCATATTAGGATGGCAGGATCGAGCAAGGATAGGAGATTGAAGTCTCCTTTGGTTTGGTGCTTGCGATTTTAGGGAGGTGGGGATTCCATCTAGTTGGTGCTAGTAAAACTATTGAGTTGGAATTTACTGAGGTCTGGGGTCCTATCTATAGGTTGGAAATTATGAAAACAAAGGGGTTGTAGCCTTGTTTTGTTAGCTTTTCATCATTTAATTCAATATGATCTAGGATCTTAACTGAGAGAACAACATGTACAGCATGTCGAACACAAGAGACAAGAGATACAAAGCATTTCACTAGGGAAAACCATAAAGGTGAAAAACCCCGCAACTTCCTCAAAGATAGAATAAGCACCAATACAAAGATCACAAAGATGAAACCCCAAAAGATAGATGTCTCCAGCAGTTCTTCCTCCAGGCTCCTCCACTTGTGCGCACTCCTCTCTCTCAACTATGCGAGTTGGATGTGTGAGTGAATGAGAAAATATAGTGGTGCAACCACTCTATTTATACTTTAAATTAACTCGACCTTCCTTTTATCCTAACTGGGTCGACCCCCTAGGGGAGTCTAATAACCCTTCCACTTAACACATACTGGGCCGACCCCTCTAAGGAGGTCTAATAACCCATCAAATATAAGTTACGACACTTACAATAAAACTTGTGACACTTGCAAATACAAATGACAACACCTCCGAATGGAGGAATAAGAACATCTCAGTCGGGGATACAATAAAGTACAAATGTAATACATACAATATAAAAGTGAATAATATCTTCTGAAGTTACAGATAGTACATTAAGACTCCCTCTTAACTAGGAAGGTATTCTCTTGACACAGGCATCAATACATATAGGAACAATTCTTCAATACTAGAGTTGGATCATCAACACTGGATCACTGGAGCATCATCGTAGGTCTTTATCAATGTAGGTCTTCATCATCTCTACGAGCAAGCCATCAAGTAGGTACATCTCAGGATTGATTACATTGTCTTTGCAAAATTTTGTGTACCCTAATGTGACCCCATAACATCTCAAGACTGATTACATTGTCTCTGCAAAAATTTTTGTACCCTAATGTCACCCCATAATCTTCAGATCGTATGTAAGGATTTCTTTAGTTTGCACACATGAGTCTCCCTGTCGGGTGTCTCAAACCCGAGTGATTTCTCCACATATACTTCCTCTTCCACTACACCATTCAAGAATCCTCTGTTGACATCCATCTGGTGTATGATCTTCCTTTTCACTATCTTCATTATCTTTTGGTCTTACTTCATTCATTGTTGCATATTGATTTCTGAGTACTTCTGGTTATTCAAAGTCTTCTTCTTGACTTCATCAATCTTCTTGCTGAATCATCGTCCCTTGTTCTTCGAAACAAGTCTCTCTTATAGGTGATGGTACAAGGTCTTTCCTATGAGACAAGTTCAATTGCATGATTAGAAACATCTCATAGTATTGAGAACAAATTCTTACACATAAAGACATATGTCATATAGTCATGCAATTATCTTAGCCAATCATGCTTCAATACAACACTTATCCATATCCTGTAACTTTCTAGATGCCTTCCATCTCTACCAGAACATTGTTAAGAGAGTGCAAGTCTACTCCAACATGTCAGCAACGAGGTTTCATTCTAGATAAGTAGCAATGGAATGTTGTACAATACCATCGACCACTTACCCATTACTTGCATATCAGTATTATCTTGTTCATTAATGCAATTTGTTTCTAACATCCTAATATACTTAGGGCCAACCCCACTAGGGAGTCTGATAACCATATCACATACAATGATGACCTTTCCAATCGGAGGAATGAAACCTCTCTGTCAAAATTACAATTCCATATGAATACAATATAAAATATACAAGTTAAATACATTCCGAAGTTACAAATACATCAACACTCCCTCTTAACTAAGAACGTATTTCTTGACACAGTTCTTTAGCACAAGTCTTCATCGTTGACTACACCATTCAAGAAAGATGTCTTGACATCCATCTGGTGTAATTCTTCCACTTCATCACTGCAACTAGAGCAAGTACCGTTAATATGATGGAAGTGTATCTGGCTACGGGTGAAAAAATTTCTTCGTAATCTATCCCTTCTTTTTGGGAGAAGCCACGAGCCACAAACCTTGCCTTGTATTTCTCCTCCTCCACTTGTGCACACTACTCACTTGAGAGAATGAGTGAGTGAATGAATGAATAAATAGAGAGTCTAATAACCCTACCTCCTCCACTTATTTATATTTGTGTTCCACTTTCCTTTTACCCTACGTGGGACGACCTCTCTAGGAGGGCTACAAGTGAAATATGATGAATTAGTAAAATAGGTTATAGGTGAGACCTCCCTATAGGAAGTAAAGCAAGTCATTTGGGATGACATTATTGTGGAGGTAGAGAAATTGAGGCCATATCTCGATTTCATTCTAGACAAAGAGGGTGTAATAAATTTAGCTAGGCAAAGCCTAACAGCAGTCAAGGAAAAGTTCAACAAGAATCCCATGGACTGTGCAGAAAAGGCCATAGAATTTCTGAATGAGATGACAGAGGATGAGGTGAAAACAACTAGCATAAACTTAGGATAGAGTGTCTAGTATTATTTGGGCAAAGAAGGTGGTGAATAAGTATCACTAGATGAACACGATTCAGGAAAGGATAGACATTTTAGCACATCAAGTAAAACTCTTCAAAGAAATCTTTGATCCATTATTCAAGAAGCGACTTCCTATCTTTTGGGAGGAGGATGGCACCATGAGGACACAGGAAGAAGAATATCAGGGCAAGTTGTGGGGATGTTGATTCAATTTGGATTATGTATAATTTAGGTAAATTTATTCTAATGTTTATGTATTGATTCATTGTAATTTTTTGCATAATTTATGAAATTCAGTCGGTTTCTCTTGGCCATCTTTTTTGGATAATATTAATTTGTCAAATTTCTTTGAAATATGCTTTATGTTTCCAATTTAATTAATACATCGATCTATAGGTTGGATTTCTATTAATGTACGATTCATGTGTTAAATTAATTTCTTTGTTTAACTCATTTTATCTATAATTTTCTGCAACTGATAAACAACCACACATTTATATTGATGCTAGTAAGTGCAAACGCTCTCTTACAAGCCAATTGCTTGGATCTGCGTTGGTTAATGATAAGTAATCTTATGCGTTTGATTCTGATGTGTTTTTATTTCATTCTTGGATGTTGTGATGGTGTAATTGAAAGGTTTTTAATTATGTTGTGATTGTGTAACTGAAAGGTGTTTTCCACTGTGCATGTGTAGGTTGACGTGGATAAGCCATGTGGGAAGGAAGTTTTGCGTAGAGGAGACACATTGGCAGAAGCCCCGACATGGAGGAGTTGTGTGGGAAGAAGGTGTGATGTGGAACGGCCACATCATATCCACACGTGCCAGCGACCGTGAAGGATGGGCGAAGTTGGTTTCGCAAATGGAGGATGGTGGTTTTCCTTACCGCCCTTCCAACTTGCGAAATCATGTGGTGCTGCCACATGGAGAGCGGTTTCAAATTCCGCAACCACCCATCCCCTCATCCTAGCATGCATGTTGGGGATGCAAAATGGAAGTGGGACCCTTGGTCTTTCGCCACCCGATTGACCTTTTCTTCCATTTAAAATGGTTTGTACGTTGGCATGGAGGTGATCTTTTCCTTCATTTAAAATGGTTTGTATGTTGGCATGGAGGTGATCTTTTCCTTCATTTAAAATGGTTTGTACGTTGGCATGGAGGTGATCTTTTCCTCCATTTAAAATGGTTTATACGTTCACACGGAGGTGATCTTTTCCGCCATTTAAAATGGTTTGTACATTGAATCACATGGAGGTGATCTTTTTGAACATTTAAAATGGTTTGTATGTTGGAATGGAGTTGATCTTTTCCGCCATTTAAAATGGTTTCTACAATGCTAATGGTAAATGATGGATTGTATCATCACTCGTGTGAATAATTTCATCACATTTATGAGGCACTTGTTTATGATGGATTGTGTTTATGTGTCACGACGTATAGATGATATCCCTCCACACTATGATAATAAATGTCATGAACTTTTTTGCATTGATATCTCGCCACACTGCTCTTCTCGCCCACTTCCTACATTGAAACTTATCCCTCCACACTTCTCATCCCGCCCACTACCTACATTGAAACTTAAAGTTCAAACTCTCTATGTTTTCTAGTTTGGAGCTCTGTTTTCTCTGGGGCAAATGTTTTCTTTTGCTGAGGTGGAAACGAGAAGAGTGTTGGGAAGGTAGAGCAGTAAGATTGGTTTGAAGAATTGACTGCTATTTTTTCAATTGGTAGGTATTTATATTATTCAAACCAAAAATCTAAATCTATAACAAAGCATGCTTATTCAGCCTCCGGGCTAAAAATCCATATCTTCCATGGTTGTCAAAAATCAATGCAATTACAGTTTGAAGTTCACAGTAATTTAAAGTCACCGAATGTTTTGGATTCTTCAGATTTCCAGAATTTATTTCCTTCAATTCCGGGTAGTTATCTTCTTACAGTCCATTAATATGAATTCACAACGTTATATTTGCAAAATCGGGCGTTACTCATTAATGTTGATTCCCGCCAGCTTGCATACATTTTCTGTCTCGTGATGTAGCGTATTATTTTCATCTATCCATATTGTTTTCTACAAACCTCTACCATTAATTTTAGCTAGGTTTGTTGGAAAAAGATAACGACAAATGAACTTGTAAAATTGAAACATGTTTTTTCTTTTTAATATCATTTTGCAGTTAATATTCACTATAGTATACTGATCTATGTAAACGTTAATAATTTATTTGAACTAATATTTGAAATTGATCATTTATGTCTTAATTTATATAATATTGATTACATTTCTTTTAATATAAATATATATAATTTAAGTATTTAATTTAATTGAATAAAATTAAGCAATCAAATAGCTTTAAACAATATTAAGGTATAATTGTTTGCCAATACAGTATCTTGGCTAGAAAAGTCCCATGTATTGCATAGTTGGACATGGTGTATGACTCAAATTGTTGGATGCAATGAGAACACATGTGAGTCTTGCATACAATACCAAGGCATTTAGTTTCAGAGATAACGCTGATAAAAATGTTCTTAAAATTTAGCCAGGATACCGTGTTGGAAAATGAATTTAACAGTGATGACAATGCAGATAGTGATGCCATTAGTTGGAAAGATTCTGACTGCAATTAACTAGACATAAACATTATTTCATACTTTTGGGCCGATATTGCGACGAATGATATGGTAGCTTCTACTTCGCCGAGTGTAGCACAGATCAATTCTGGAATAATCAAAGCCACGTGGCACAATCTAAACGTTCCACGTGTCACCCTGGAGACAAGATTTTGACATTTGAACCAAACAATTTACACATGTTTTGCTACAAAGAGTTTGCCGTCAAGTCAAAGTTTTGTCAATGAAAATGAGGTCGCTCTATCGTAAGGTTGTTCCATTTCAGGGTGTTGGAAGTAGATGTTGAGGAGAAAGAGAGTCCTCTCCTTCCTCCAGGGATGAGTTTTTCAGAGTGGCTAAAGTAGATATCGGCACTCTAAACACATATTTCATAGGAACATTGCATCGCACATTTTGCGGGAGAGTGGAAATATCCAAAGAGAAAGATCAGCCACTCTTTCTCCAAGTTCTATTTTTAGAATTCCCTCGTAAAAGAAGGGGAAGATGATCCTTCTTCTTCCCAATATTCTTTTCATTATAGCTTGAGACTGCAAGAAGGGCCAGTCAATCCTTCTTCGTCTTCAACATTCTGGATATCATTCAATTTCTAGATAAAGGTTTTGACAATTATCTACTAAACGAAGGGGCATATGATCCTTCTTCTCAAAAAACAGAAGTCGGGGCAAACAATTTTATATGTTATAACTTAGCTGTGCTCAGTATTATTCCTGTTTTCACCATTTTAGATATAGATGAATTGATGTACTAGCCTTCGTAAGTGGAATAATTTTACAATTTCCTCATAAACGAACGTGCGGCTGACCCTTCTTCTGCCCTTTATTGTATTCATAATAGTTATAGAATGCAAGAAGGGTCGGTCGATCCTTCTTTCTTTCGCCATTCTAGATATAGGTGAATTGCTGGATATAGTTGTTTACAATTATCTCCGAAATGAAGCGACGGCCGATCCTTCTCTTCAGAAAATGGAAGTCGGGACAAAGATTTTTTATGTTAGAAGTTAGATGATGTCTGAGTCCCTACAATTTATAGCAGATGTTTGAAGCCATTAATTGTCGACATAGCCTTCGTAGATTAAATATATTTAAATTTATTTTGTAAATGAAGTGTCAATCGACCCTTGTTGTGCTCAGTTATCTTCCCTTATTCAAAACTTTGGAAATACATCTATTGATTGCCTAGGATTCGTAGGTTGAACATTTTTAATATTTCGTCATAAATGAACAGGCGGGAGACGCTTCTTCTACACATAATTATTTTCATAATATTTCTAGACTGCAAGAAGGGTCGTTTGATCCTACCATTAGGAAAATTGGAAGTCCGAACAACCATTTTTTATATATTATAATCTATGTTATATCTTTGTTTAAAATAAATATGATTGTTAAAGTGCTCCTGTTATTTTATATTTCATAAAACGCTTCTGAACTGGATTTTGGTTCTGAACAATGTGTGTTGTTATTTTATATTTCAGATATTGTTTATGAAATGGATTTTGGTACTCAACAATGTGTGGACCTACTTTTGAATGGATTGAAAGTTGCTAAAGGAATCTCGTTTCCAGAAAGAAAAATTTTGCATAATCAGCATTAATGAAGGATGAATCATTGTAAATGTTACCAAGTCTTTGAATGTAAGTATTCCATTGCCCTATCGATTAGAAGGTGTAGATACATTGTCAGAGGATGTTGGTGGTTATATTCAATGGCCTGTATATAAGATCGTTAACCAGATTGGGTCCACTCTTCGCGAGAACGAGGTGAATGATATACCAACTTCTTCTTCGACGAGTGTAGCACATATCATAACAACTGAGAATGAGGTGAATGATATACCAACTTCTACTTCAACAAGTGTAGCACATATCACAACAAATGAGAATAAATCTTCTTTTATTATGAGAAAAGTTAAGTTGTTACATAAGTGTTCAGAAAGAAAGGATTGCATTTCCATACGTTTTGTAACAAATGTTAGTGAGACTGATTTTGTTGGGGGAACATTTTTAGGTGACTTCTCCTTTGGTATTCTGGTAGATGAAGTGGTGTTTTCTTGTATGGCATGTTGTCCAAAGGTGAGTAGTGGATATTTTGTTGTATGGGAGATTAAAAGAATCATCGATTTTAATACAGAAACATTGCTTTATGTTCCAAGCACTTTCAACAATAATCAATATGAATCTACTAGTTAATTTGATACATCAATGTTCTTTAAAGCCACAGTATGTTGCTCAGGGATTAATGTCAACTATTTTTAAGGGAGACATTGTACAATTCAAAGTACTAGATGCTAGTGAGTTTGGTATTTTAGCTCATAAAGTCTTTCGTAATTGCGAGGATTGTGGTGTATCTGAAGGCTCTATTATAAGATGGCCTACAAACACTTTGCTTGACCTCGATAATGTTCCTTTGGATGTTATACATTTGGAATTTTTTTGAAGAATCTCCTTTAAAGATGGTCCTTCCAGGTACTCCCCATTGTGAATATACACATGTTAAAGGTAATCGAACAAGGCCATACAATTCCATAAATGAGGTAGCACATATCATAACAACTGAGAATGAGGTGAATGATATACCAACTTCTACTTCGACGAGTGTAGCAGATATCACAATAACTGAGAATAAATCTTCTTTTATTATGAGAAATGTTAAGTTGTTACATAAGTGTTTAGAAAGAAAGGATTGCATTTCCATAGGCTTTGTAACAAATCTGAGTGAGAATGATTTTGTTGGGGGAACATTTTTGGGTCACATCTCCTTTCGTATTCTGGTCGATGAAGTGGTGTTTTCGTGTATGGCATGTTCTCCAGGGGTGAGTAGTGGATATACCAAATTCTTCTAAAATTTCCAAATGAAATTCAAGATCATCACCTTACAGGCCTGCAATAAATCACGGTGCACAACTTTCAAACATTCGCACCAAACATTGTTGCTCACATTTTTGTATATAAAAAATTCCACTTCCATCAATAGTTGAATGTGCTAAGAAATTTGATAGTTGAATGTTATAAATTCTATGGGATCAAATGCTCCTGTGGCCAAAGAATGAGATGATAGAAAAAGAAGTTTGTTTACAATGAGATTAGACACAATAGACGTCTGTCAAAATGCATGGTATAAATGCCATCAGATAAAAAAGAGCACTTTGTGTAAGGCGATTGGTGATATTTATCAGGAGTCAGATGCTAGTACTGTCATATTGGAACCGTCATGTTAAACTGTCACGTTTTCTTCCAAAACTTATTTTTGATGGGAACTTTATTCTCTCAACCATCATTAATTTTTGTGGGTCACTCTTAACAAAATTTGGATTTACATTTTATAGCTAACCTTTCTAATCTCTTTTATTTTTTTTCCATGATCATTAATTTTTTTGATAAGTTAACATAAGCAAATTGGCATTAAAATAAAAAATTCCAAATTGTTAACTTGACATGATTGGACCTTTCTATGCATATCATACCTGGAAATAAATGTACACATTGAAAATATTTTCAGCCATGAGCATTTGCTATATAGTTAAAACTTTTATTTTCTATGTAAATGTGAAATTTTAATAAATTTTAAAATATATATTAATAAAAAATTTACTATGGACATGTAATTATTTTATCTGCTGAAGGGAAAAATTTAAACCAAACCGTTTTTGGACAGGGAATATATATACTTAAAAAATGCTTAGATAGACAACAACAATGGGTTGTTGGTGCAGAAGAAAACATGAAGATCGATTTAAATAGCATCATATGGCCATGGTCACCAAGAAGGGCCTTGCAGTATAAAAAAATTAGAATAAATGAGAAGGGCCTTGCAGTAGTCAAGGCACAATGAGAAAATATGGGGAATAGTGTTCAGAGTGGTGGATGTTCTCAAGGGTTGATAATAGACAAAAATGGTTTCTAAATTTCTCTATGTGGAAGTTTTAAGCAACAAAATTGTTGTGTTTCTAAATTTCCACTTGGTCAACAAAAGGTTGTATTTTCTCATTTTCATTAAAGTTTTATAAAAGGAAAGATACAACTTATAGCCATTGGGACCGATAATGGATGGTTATTTGTTACAAAATTGGATTTGTGATAAGTGTCGTAATTTGCGCACTAACGGTCGTTAAGTGTTGTAATTGTGCTTAAGAATAATTGGCCTTTAGAAGTGGTTTATCCGCTGCACTTAAAATCAAGTAATTATCCTCAGAGTAACTACCTAAATACTAAAATATGATCAGCTATGCTGAAACTTCCAAATTCAGCAGTGCTCATAGGAAAAAATATTCTATACGAGCCAATATTCTGTGCGAGCCAACTATATTCTAATACTAAATGTGCCAAATCAAATATGCCATGTGTCACAATATGATTGTTTCGCGTGTCACTCCAGGATATTGTGAAAATCCTCACAGCAGATCTAAGAGATGATGTATACCTCACAAGAGTAATTATGATTAAGCAGGAAAATAGAAGAAGAGTGAACAATACAGTATAATGAGCAACAGAATAATATGGTACAGTAGAACTCAGATAGAAGCAATAATAGTTCACACACACTAATTAATTAATCACAGTATGGACAAATAAATAGTACAATGGTAGAGAGGATTCGAATGCCTAAGGTGGCAATTCGAATTAGCCTCTCAGAGTGATCATAAGATCAATAGAGTGTCATCGGAGCACAACTAGGTGTCCTCATGATCATCGGAGCACAACTGTAAGTCTTCATCATCATCAGTGGAGTCATCAATGCTCTAGTAACTGCCAACCATCAGTCTAACTAACGCTGGTAGGTGTAACTGAGTGTAACTCAATGTAACTAAGTGTAACTGAGTGTAACTAAGTGTAACTGAGTGTAACTGACTGTAACTGACTGTAACTGATTGTAACTGAGTGTAACTCAATGTAATTAAGTGTAACTGACTGTAACTGACTGTAACTAACTGCAACTGAGTGTAACTGAGTGACACCTGGACTGGTAGGTGAACAAGGGCGAGTTGCTCCCTAAAATCAAGGAAGAAGGACGCATTAAGCAACTGGTGGGCTAAATGTGAATAGTGAGAAGCTCCTGGGGGCTGGCTAACTGAGGGCTAGGTGCTAGACCGATGACTGGGATGCATACAAAATGCATGCAAACCCTAAAGGTGCATGCATGACTGAAAATGTAAAGGATCAAAATACTAGTGGGACTAGGATGGAGTATAGGAATATCCTAACAGATATTAGATATCAAACCCCACAACCCTTCTTTTCCTTTCGGCATGTTTACGTTTTAACCGTCGATTTGTCTTGATCCTACGGGTGAGATTACACTGGGTGATTAAAATGAAGTTTAGCTTGCCCGCTTAGCTTGTCTGTGTTAGCACTAGCATTGTCCTCGATGAAACTAGGAGGCTCAATTTCTAAAAAGAATGGAGAAATCCTTGGTGGTCTGAGCAAAATAGAATCATCTAGGTAGGTATGGACGGCCTCAAGGGTGAACTAATCAAATCCTAAGCCCAAAAATTTGCAAGGACAATTAAATTGCTGAGGTCCGCCTACAATTACATATCTACACAAATAAACGGTCTAGATCAATGGTGGTGAAGATTTATATTCATGATCACGCTTCACGCAAAAAGGGTGAGGTGTTCTAGATGGAGGCGGGAGGTTTAGCCCACACGCATGTTAAGTAGCAGATCAATGGCCAATGGAGCAGATTGACGGTCGGGAACTACTTCTTCGATACGACATGCGTGGAGCAAACAAACTTTCGGATACGCAAACTTTTGGTAGAAACCCGCGGGTTTGGACAGCGCAAATCTAAGGAGCCCAAGATCTATGGCCGAGGTTTTGTTCATGGATCTAACTTGCACAAAACATCAACGCAAGCAAAATCCGTGAAGTTGGTAAAAGTCACAGCGTTTGACAGCCAGGATTCGAGGCAACATGTGGCAGGATTCGAGGCCACCAAGGATCAGGAAAATGGATGGCGAGGGAGGCTTCCACACCGCAAGAGATGCAGGGATTATAGGAAAGGATAAATAATATAAAAAACTCGCATGCATGGAGAGCTAGATTCCTATTTTTCATCTGCAAGTGACATGAGGAAGCTGTGAAGAAACAGACAGGTCAACCAAGGGCCCAAGCCAACCTCAAAAAAATAGGTAGGTTATCTGCTCTACAGTGAACTATTTAATGGTTGAATTGAGTGATAGAGAACCCATAGAAACACTGTTTATAGACAGAGGCGCGGAGGTCTATGACACTATGATGACTGATGACCCGATGGAAACTATAAAAAACAAACTGAAACTAGTTACGGAGCAAGGTATAGATGTGCACCAGGTCCACCAATTCTGTTTCCATCTATTTACAATCGGCCAAACCCCTCGTTTTCCCGAATTTGTTGAATGGTGCACCTCTAACTACTCTTCTACCGAGAGGGAAATCATGGACGCTTCCAAGTCCAATATCCTTTGTGAAATCGATACCCAAACTCTTAGAAAAGCCTTGTTAGTCCCAAAAGAGTTTTGTCAGAAATATATAGGGTATACCAAGGAAGCCCTAATCCGGTTTTTTAGACAATCTCCTGTTGAAGTAAAATAGAATTTCTACAAGTCCTGTCTGAATCCTACTGTCCAAATACAAGAGCAGGATTTCCCAGCTGAAGCTACACTATTCACGGAAGAATCCAGAGGTGTTATCATCATGATGAGCCAATTCCTAGGTCTAGACTCTGATATGTATGTCACAAAACCTCTAATAAGTTTGCTTTTTGTCCTAAGCACCTGCCCCCTGGAATCAAATGACCCAAGCCAATCTACCCAATGTGCATGCCTCTGGTTTGATGAAGTTTTGGCTGAAAGTATACACTCCCAGCTAAAGAATTTACAGGAAACAAGGATTTTCATATTTCAGTCCTACTTATTAAAAATGTTCCTCGCATTCAATGTGGAAAACTTGCAAATGCATGAGGTACTACTTACTCAGGATATGTACATTGATTACACCAAGTTCCATGATGAGCTCATGTCTGAGGTTTATCAGGTCATTTTCTAAAAGAAGCTGCCTAGAGTATTACCAGAAATGCACAAGTTACTATAGTTTTCTCCTGAGAAGAGGGTCTGAGATTGGTTCCTTTCAGCGCATGGCACAATCATCAGGGTTTATGGTTTTTATTTTGCACCCTACATGCTATCATTTTTCTTGACCCCCAGAATTTTTGCATTAGAATTCATCAGACAAAAATTGAAGGCAGAAGCTGAGCACTTTCTAGATCATAGAAAGGGCTCTGATATTGTGTTTCCATGGACTGTAGGTCCATTCTTAATAAACAATAAAGGAGCTCTTACAGCCATCGAATGCAAGATAAAGGAGATGTGTTTCAAAACAGAAGCACCCTTAAACTACGATCCCCACCACATCATTTCCAACAGGAGGAAGGAAAGCAGCAGGAAGGCTTTTGTGCATTTCGCAATTCCAGGCATGGTAGAAGCTGCACATTTATTGGAATGTCCTAGCAAGAGCCAGATGGAAATAAAGACAACTGAGAGCTCCTCCCTGCTGACACAGGGGAACACACCCATAGTGCCTAGCTCTTCTAGACTAGTCCTATCAGTGCCAACAGCCATGCCTGTGGCCATCAACTTAATAAACTCCAGCAAGGAAGCTGACACTGTCCCTATGGACACAAAAGGGGAAGCTGAGAGAGCCCCAAAGAGGCAGAAAATTGATGAATCTGAGCAGCAACTAGTACTAGTGGGCACTCATAAAGGAAAAAAGAAACAAGTGGATAAGCTACCAGCATTTGAGATAAAAAAGTATGTGTTTAACCCAGTAGCCACTAAGCCTACTTCCTTAAGAAAGACTAGAGATGTGTTGATAGATGAATACAAGCTGGACTCATAGGCAGCCTCAGAGGAGTCCAAGTTATATACTGAACTAAGGCAAGTTTCAAGCAAAGAAGTGTCTCTAGTGACTAGTAGGAGCCTGGCTCAGAACATCATGAGTTTGGCCTTGGCCACCAAGATGAAGGCCACTGAGCTAAGGATGGATTTAGAGGACATCCTTGTCCCAGATGTAATAAACTTGCGCAAATAAATCAAGGATGTTATTTATACTAAACTGTTGAGGACAGCTTTGGAGCTATCAAAGGTACATGTTAGTAAGAGTAAGGTTGCTAGCCAGCTCAAGCAGGAAAAGATGGAAAACAAATCTCATAAGAAAAATATAAAGAAATTGTAGGGTGACATAGTGGCCATTGAGGGCCAGCCTGATAAAAGAGCCATTATTCAAAACCTACTCAACGAAAAAGACAGCATCATCCAATCTCTAAAAAAGGGGCTGAAAATCCCCTCTACCTAGTTAGTAGCAGTCTCTGAGCTAAAAAAAATGGAGGAAAAGAAGTAGAAGTTGCAGACTGACTTGACATACTATAGGGCCAAGCTATTGGAGCCTGAAGTGAAGGAAAAACAATGGCAAATAGATATAGCCACTGTGGTGGCAAGTGAGAAAATCTCAAAGGCTAGAGTGGAAGAGATTGAGAAGAGACTGCATCAGAAAGAGCAAGCATTAGAAAGCATGGCCACACCATACATAGAGGCTGGTGATTTCTACCTGGTAGGGGCTATAGACAAAGCTAGTCTAGAAGATGTGGAAACAACAAGATTAAAAAAGCAGAATGTCAATCTGAAAACCCTGAAGGATAATGCAGATAGATAAAAGGAGGCATGGGAAGCCAAGCACCAAGAGTTGCAGGGTAAATATGATGAGTTGGAAAGACAAGCTACAGGGAAGAATTCCTTGCTAGAGGCCAAGCAGGTCATCTGGGATGGCACTATTGAAGAAGCAGGAAAATTGAGGCGCTTCCTTGATTTTGTATTTGACAAGGAAATAGTGATCAAATTAGCCAAGAGTAGTGTGACAATAGCAAATGAGAAATTGAACAAAAAAATTGTAGACTATACTAAGAATGCCATCAAATTCCTCAATGACTTATCTGAGGAGTAGGTCAAGACAACTGATGTAACAGATAGGGTTTCCATCATCATTGGAGCCAAAAAAGTGACGCACAAGCACCAGCAGGTAAAGGCTATTCAAGCTAAAATAGATTTCATGGAAAAGAAGATCAAGTATTTTGAATACATGTTTGACCCTTTGTTCAAGAAAGGGTTACCTCTCTTTTGGGAGGAGGATGGAACAATGCTCACTGAAGAAGAATATGAGAAGAAATTGGCAGGATGTAAAGTGCATTTCTAGGATTTTGCAGGTATGGATCAGTTGCTATCAGGGAAGACAGTGGTGGAGAAAATGGAAAAGGATTTTGAGTTAAGCATGATGTTCAAGGAGGCTAGCGCACATCTTTGAAGCTACTCTTATAGGGAACACACTGAGATCCGAATATTAATGAAGGAGTTGGCCATCTCAGAGCTGCCAGATGCCGAGCTATGGAAGCTCATTGAGAAATATGGGAAGGGAAAGCTAATATTGAACCGCTGAAGATTCGATGATCGTGGGATAGCAGCATGGAGGAAATATTCGTTGAAGCTTTTTGTTTATTTTGTTAGAGTCTGTGGTCTTTTGGTAAAAATGCTTAGTAATTTTGTAAAAGGCAATTGAGCTAGTTTTACTAGCATTGTCATTTTGTTGTAACTAATTCCTGAGGGTGGTGAACCTGTTTGAATACATGTCACCTACATTTTAACAACTTCCTATTGAGGCAGCTTGAGCCGGAAGGCTCTGAGCATCTATGTAAGCAATGTAATAGAAGGAGAAAAGGATGGAAACTTTTGTTGGACTCATGAATTCCCTGTGTTATTAAGCACTCTGAGATATATTTTAATAAAATATGGCTAGGCTGAGTAAGGTTTTCTATCAGAGATTCCTGTGTTATTCGTCTTATAGTCTGTTTACTTCTTCTCTTATGTGAATGTTTCTCTCACTATTTAATTCATACTATTATGCTTTTTCATGCTTGGATAAGTGTTGTATCAGGACATAAGTCATAAATATTATGCTCAGTTGCATTCATTTCAAGCATACACTACCATTTTCTGCTAACGTAGGTATGTAATTCATTATCATAAGCTCTATATTGATAGGTTGTTCATATCTTCTTCTTTAATCACCAAACAAAAGCTCTTTGACTGTGAGCGGGTGGCTATCCTGCCTCTGATTAGTTTTCTTTGCAAAGCACTGTCATGTTTAATCATATCCTCCCTCTTACCTCTGATTAGTTTGATGTACAGTTTGGATTTGTCTTTACTCATGATCTGTGTGTGTTTTATGTTTTAAGTGAATTTATTTAATTAAAACATTTATCTATTTCTGCAAATGATTAACATAAATTAATAAATTCATGTTAATTTTTGAATTAGCATTCCAACTACAGGGTAATCTTGCATGTGCCTAATCTTTAAAACTGCTATGAGTGAATTTTCATTTCCTAATTGTGTTGTGGTTAAGCCCGCATTAGTAAATTCCCTATACTCAATGTGCCAAATCAAATAAAAAATAGTAACCTCCCTATACTCAGTGTGCCAAATCAAATATGCCACATGTCACAATATGATCATTCCACGTGTCACCATAGGATACTAGATATCAACCTTTTAAGAACAAAATTTATAGACGTTTTGATTTAAAGACTTTGCTGGCAAGTGGAAATATTCTCAGAGAAAGAGTGGATGCTCTTTCTCCAAAGTGTTCTACTGTTGCAATTCCCTCCTAAATGAAGGGTCGACCAAGCCTTATTATTCCAAATATTCTTTTCATAATAGTTCGACACTCCAAGAAGGGTCAGTTGATCCTTATTGTATTATCCATTATGGCTATAGCTGAATTCCTTATTGTATTATCCATTATAGTGGTGATTCACTTGGCCTTTGGCTCCAATGGCGGTTCAATAAATCACTACTAGTTCATGAAGAATATGTTGGGGAAGATTCTGGATGACATGCTGGGAAACTGGGGTTCTACTCGAAACAAAATGTTTCCCACCAGGGCCAAGCTCATTGCCCTGGATGAAAGTCTAGCTAATCTCGACGCCACCTTCTCTTGGAGCCAGCACGCGATTGTAGGTCAAAGCTCGGTTCAGGACGACTCTACTGGAAAAGGTGATGGCAGACCTTCCTATGTCTCTGCGGCCCTGCTATACTCAATATTCCAAATCAAATATGCCAGATGGCACAATATGATTGTTCCACATGTCACCCTAGGATACTAGATATCAACATTTTACCAACAAAATTTATAGACGTTTTGCTTTAAATACTTTGTTGGAAAATGGAAATATTCTCAGAGAAAGAGAAGTCGCTCTTTCTCCAATGTGTTCTATTGTTACAATTCCCTCCTAATTGAAGGGTCGCCCAACTCTTCTTATTCCCCACATTATTTTCATAATAGTTCGACACTGCAACAAGGGTCAGTCGACCCTTCTTATTACCAATATTATTTTCATAATATTTTGACACTATAAGACGGGACGGTCGATCCTTCTTGTGTTCTCCAGTATGGATATAGCTGAATTGCTGGATAAAGTTTTCACCATTAAGTATGTAAAAAAGGGGCGGCCGATCCTTCATGTCGCTAAATGGGTGTCGAGACAAACCATTTTTATATCTTATAACTTAGCCAATTGACTTGTTATTCTAACAATGACTTGAATATTTTATACATTCATTTTTTCACATTAAAATTTAGAACATTTATGAAATAAAACCCCGCAACCTTTCTTTTCCTTCCTGCGTGTTTAAGTTTTAACCGTTGATTTGTCTTGATCCTCCGGATGAGATTACACTGGGTGATTTAAATGAAGTTTAGTTTGTTTGTTTTTTGACTGTTTTTCTAAAGTTGCAGGAAGCTTTGAGTTTTTCCACCAAGTTCTTTTCATCCCGCAATCCCGATTATTGCTTATTACGGGAAGACGTTGTAAATAGCTTTTGAACTTTTCATTCCGCAACCCTTAATTGCGGATTGCGGAAAAGTTGTTCAAGTAATAAGGTGTGTTGTGTGGCCCTACAACCCGCAACCCACAATTTCTGATTCTGAAATATTATTTGAATTATTAAAGGTTGTTTGTGCTCCCACATCCTACAACCGTCATTTGCGGATTGCGGATTGCGGGAACCTTTTTATTGTTGGTTTTTAGGTTGCGATCCCGCAATTGCGGATTAAGGATTGGGGGAACAATGTACATAGTTCCAAAATAAAACTCCTGCAACTTGACCCTGCATCCTGCAAGGTTTAATCTCAGTTGTTGATTCGTTTTCATCCTACGGTCTAGATTTGGCCCGTCGAAAAGCGATAAATATGTGATTTTCCCTATTTTTCCTTGTCATTTTTACTTTCGGAAATTACCTTCCTTCTTGAATTTTACTGCGAAGTTTTTACCGTGTCTGTCACCCGTTACTTTCAGTTGAAACATGTTGGTTTTTCTTATTCCTCTTATTCAGTTATCTATTGTTTCAAGATTTTGAATTGTTTTTTTATTTTTGTTCATTCGTTTATCAGAAACCCTCCAGTTTCAAACATGTAGAGCAATACATGTTGTAAAACTGCTCAAAAGGATTTTCTAAACAAAGACCCAAATTTCGGTATTTTCTCGGACACTAGTAATAAAATCACTGAAACCTATCAGCTAGACTGGTCAAGAATCTATTCAATTTTCGATAATGATGACCTATCATACATTCAGAATGACGAACTGGTGTTTGAGAAAATTAGGGATTCCCAGCTTCATGACATTCCTATCAGACCTGCTATCTTGCCTTATACTGATGCGATTAAATGGATTGTGGACCACGCTAACCCAAAAGACCGGTCATTTAATGACAGTGCAAGGCCACAATTGGCTACCTTCCTCCCTAAGGATTTCATCAAAGCTTATGCTCTTAAATGGTCTATGCAACCCCTTAATGTTGAGTTCATGGAATCTTCTAAGACCTGGTACAATTTCAATGAAATGTTGAAGTCATGGATGAATAAAAATAACAATTTCATCCGTAGGGATGATAGCTTGTACCCGGATTCTTGGTTTAGAGAACCTTATTCCCTATTGGCTGCCATGCTATGCAGACTCTATGGTCTCCCAAACTGTTCTGTAATGAAAGCTAAGTGGGCTCCTATATCCCATCATGTTCTAATGACTGGTGAGTCATTCCCTTGGGAATCAATCTTTTCTTTTGAACTCAAAACATCCATTCAAGCATATCAAAAGGCACCGACTGTGAAGAAGCAACATTTCTTCTTTTCAGCTTTTGTCATTGATATATTTTGTGCAGAATTCCAATATCCCAGCATGGGATGGAATTGGACTCCATCAAATCCTCCTGTCCATATTTATCATTCAGCACTATGGGAGAACAATTATATGCCTTTCATATATGACATTTGTGATCACTTCTTTGGAAGTATTTACTTCAAAATATTCAGAGAACAGGCTCCTGCTTTCTCAGTTGATGCCAGAACCTTCATTACCACAATTGGTGACTAGTATGTGTGTGAATCCTTCTCATATGTCAGAGTTTGGGGAGGAAATACTGTTCATCAACTACCGAGGATAGTTGCTGTCAGATTGGTCATTGAAGAGGTTTCCTATCAAACTTTTACCGACGGTGTGTATTTAAAGCTAAGTGGTCCTAAGAGGAAGGCATGGCCTAAGTTCTCCTTGAACCTTGGGCCATTGGCCATCCCAAAATCAACTTGGGCTATAGTATTGGGTGACAAAATTGCTGCTTTAAAATTGGGTTCTGTGTCCAAAAGAAGACATGATCCTAAAGGTGTTCTAGATGCCCATTTCAAGCACAACCATGTGAGTGGTGGATTTGTTCATGAAGAACTTCCTGATGAATCCATCTGTTAGGGAGTAAATACCTTTGATGAAGTCTTGGCAAGGGCTAAGAGTAAAGATGAACATAACCATATCATGCAGTATCAACATGAACTTAACACTACGGTTTGAGCTGCAGAGCAATGGAACTAATCCTCATTGAGCAAGCAAGAAAGGTTAGAGAGGAGAAAGAAGGTCAGAAAGCACCTACTCCACTAATGCTGACCTGCAGTAAAGGGGATAAAGGAAAATGTCTCATGGAAGATGCTCGAGAGGTAAATACTGTTGAACAATCGAAGATATTGATGCAATCATCATAGCAATTAAAGTAGAAGTTAGCTTAGATGACTTCGATGCTAGACACTCAAGTAGTTGCAGCTCCTAAGCTTACTATTGATATTCAAGTGACTGTTGCAGTTACTCAGACTATCACCAAGCCATCTGAAAGGCAGAAAACTCAGACTTCTGCATCTCAAATCCCTACCTTCAATATTAGTGACAGTGATGTTGAAGATGAGGTGCATTCTTCTGCTCCTGTGATTGAGGAAGTAACTGGAACTTCATTAAGAATTACAGAATTATTGAATGCTATTGAAGTGGATGATTCTGTCCCAGACCACTAGTTTCTTGAAACTACCCCTGCTGTTGACACCACAACCTCAACCCTTCTACTTCCATCTATTCAAATTCTTTCAACTTTGTCATCTAGGGTGGCACCTTCATTCCCCATATCCCAACTTTTCCATACTCTAACTACCATCAATGCTCCATTCCCAGCCATCTCGATTCCACTTCCTATTTTTCCATCTACTATTGCAGATATCCATTCTTTGACTGTCCCTGTACAATCACCTCCATTCATTTTATTACCACCAGCTACTGATGAGCAGACTCCAGTTCCTCCTTCTTCATTACCAGCTGATGATATCCAAGTTCCACTTTTTGAATCCTTCACTCCAATTCCATCACCAACTTCTGTACCAGTAGTTATTCAAAATATCCCTTCCACCCCAACTACTTCCCAAATAACTATGTCTATATCTGCTCCTTCTACTACTCAGACATCTTCATTGGTTTCAACAGTAAATGTGACTTCATCATTTACTGAATTGGTAGCTAAGTTTGAAGAAGACATTGTAGTCCCTCTTGGGGATTACTTCTATAGTAGAGCTTCCAAGTCAGTGGTAAGAAAAGGTAAGAAGAGAAGGAGGGATCAAGGTGGATTGGAGGCACATACTCCTAATCAAATAATTTGGACCAAGCAGTCTGATGACATACAGTGAGAAGCATTGGATGTTATTGTCGCCATGGGTGCTTTTGCAGGTGCAAACTATGATTCAGTGACAACACTGAATAGGGAGATTTATTTAAAGAAATAAGAGCTAAAGAAGCTTGAAGAGAAATTGGCCAAAACCAATGAGGAACATGAATCTTATGTTACTCATCTCAGGCAGGTATTTGAAGATATGTTTCAAAATCTGCAATTGAAAAATACCTTTCTCCAGGTTAAATTACATGATGCAGAAGTTGTAAATGCTTCCAATACACAAAGGATATCTATGCTAGAAAAACAATGTGAGGATGCAACTCCAAGTGCATCCTCCTTTGCATTCTCTAGATTTTCCCGGCTGGAGTTTAAGGATTTGGCCATTCAGGTCAATGATGAACACTATAAGCTACTAGCTGAATTGTTTCACACCTTGAATGATATCCATGAGACTCACATTGTTTTTGGGAAGATGTATGTTACTCTTGATCAGCAGGTAGCCAAATGACAGCAGGCCTTTAAGGCCAATGAAGATATTGTGGAATGGCAGAGGTCCATTAAGGATAGACCTGAGAATATTCCTAGTCACTAGTTTCCAACTAAAGAAAATCAGAACTGCATTGAACGCTTGGCATGATCTAAATGATAAGGTTGGAGATATTATCCACAAAGCACAAGGTGTTCACAGAAGGAGTTGGTACACTGTGGATAGCATCATGGAGAAGTTGCAGTTCCCTACCATGGACCTCATTGAAAGTGCTTGTCCACTGGAGTTGATGCTAGAACATGTTGAATGTCGATGCGAGGAAGCTAAAGAGAAGATCCAGCACCTCGAGCATATCAAGATTGATGACGTGGATCAGTTATTCAGGAAACCTGTTTCCATTGAGGGAATGATCCACATTTTTATTGGTATTTGGGATAATTTGGATAAAAATAAGCTGGAAAATTCTACGTGTGATGCCCAGCTAGGGCTTGAGTCGGTCAATTATCCAAATATAGATGAATTGTTAGAAATTGCAGCCAAGTGGCAAGATTTTCTTGGCCATTGGACTAGTTCGATTTTTGAAATCCCTGTTTTTTTGGGAATTTATCCTTTGTAACAAAATTGTAATTATTATTTAAAGGGTAGATCTCTTGTTGGCTAGGTATCATGATGGAATTTGGAGGAGAAAATGAGTAGAAGAGATTGGGCATACTTTGGTTAATGTAGGGCTTGTAATTTTTTGCAAGCTTTCAGTAATATAGTTATGTTATTCTCTTGCATACTCTTTTGTCTAATAATCAAATTTCTTTGATCAATATTGATTTTCACTTTCAGATTGTTTATCAATATTGTTTAATGTTTTGCGATCTATAATTACATTGATATACAGTTTTTAATTTTCTCTGCTTATGATCTGTGTATCCTTAATGTTTTAAAAGAATTTATTCAATTAAAACTTTTAGCTATTTCTGCAAATGGTTTTTACAGAAAATTATAATTGATGTTAATTTTTCAATTGACATATCAGTTACAGGTCAATCTTGAATGCACTTGAACCCTTAGTTTGCCATCGGTTAACTTTAATTGGTTGATAGTAATTTGAGCAGATAAGTAATTAATCTCCTTTACAGTGTTCATGAATGTTGATTTTCACTTCAGATTCTTTATGAACACTATTTAAATTTTGCAATCAATAATCCATACATTGATATACAGTTTGAATTTGTCTTTACTAATGATCTGTGTGTCTTTTATGTTTTAAGTGAATTTATTTAATTAAAACATTTATCTATTTCTACAAATGATTAACATAAAGTAATAAATTCATGTTAATTTTTCAATTAGCATTTCCAACTATAGGGTAATCCTGCATGTGCCTAATCCTTAAAGCTACTATAAGTGAATTTTCATTTCCTGATTGTGTTGTGGTTAAACCAACATTAGTAACCTCGCTATACTCAATGTGCCAAATCAAATATGCCACGTGTATCAATAAGATTGTTCCATGTGTCACCTTAGGATAGAAGATATCAACATTTTAACAACAAAATTTATATAATTTTTGCTTTAAAGACTTTGCTGGAAAGTAGAAATATTCTTAGAGAAAGAGTGGTCACTCTTTCTCCAAGGTTTTCTATGGTTACAATTCCCTCCTAAATGAAGGGCCAGCCGGCCCTCCTTATTTGTGATATTCATTTCATAATAGTTCGACACTGCAAGAAGGGTCGGTCGATCCTTCTTGCATTCTCCATTATGGCTATAGCTGAATTGTTGGATAAAGGTTTTCACAATTAACTATGAAAAGAAAGGGTGCTCGATCCTTCTTGTCGTAAAACGAAAGTCAGGACAAACCATTTTTATATGACATAACTTCCAAGGTGTTCTATTTTTACAATTCCCTCGTAATTGAACGGTCAGTAGACCCTTCTTATTGCAAATATTATTTTCACAATAGTTTGACACTGCAAGAAGGGTCGGTCGACCCTTCTTATTCCCAAAATTATTTCCATAATATTTCAACACTGCAAGAAGGGTTGGTCGATCCTTCTTTTGTTCTCCATTATCCATATATCTGAATTGCTGGATAAATTTTTTCACAATTAAATACGAAAAGAAGGGGTGACCGATCCTTCTTGTCAGAAAACGAAAGTTGGGACAAACAATTTTATATGTTATAACTTCCAACGTGTTCTATTTTACAATTCCCTCGAAATTGAATGCTCGGACGACCCTTATTATTCCAAATATTATTTTCATAATAGTTCGACATTGCAAGAAGGGTCGGTCGATCCTTCTTGTGTTATCCATTATGGATATAGTTGAATTGTCGGATAGAGGTTTTCACAATTAACTACGAAAAGAAGGGGCGGTTGATCCTTCTTGTAGAAAAACAAGAATCGAAGACAAAATTCGTCAGAAACCATTTTTATATGTTATAACTTACAAGGCATTCTATTTTTACAATTCCCTCGTAATTGAAGGGTTGACCGCCCCATCTTATTCCCGATATTATTTTTATAATAGTTCGACACTCTCAAAAGGGTCAACCGACCCTTCTTATTCCCAGTATTATTTTCATATTAGTTTGACACTGCACGAAGGGTCGCTCGATCCTTCTTGTGTTATCCATTATGGATATAGTTGAATTGATGGATAAATTTTTTCACAACTAACTACGAAAAGAAGGGGCGGCCAATCATTCTTGTCGGAAAACGAAAGTTGGGACAACCTTTTTTATAAATTTTCGCCTTACATTTTGAACATTTACAAATGCAAATTGCAATTTTCAAATAAAAAATTGAATTTTATGATTTGAAATCCACACATTTAAAATCAGAAATTGCATTTTTTAATTTCAAATTCACAGTTTCCAAATGAAAATTGTCATTTTTTTATTTGAAATTCACCCTTTTCAAATCAAATTTTGCATTTTTTATTTGAAATTCACACTTTTCAAATCAAAATTTGCATTTTTTTATTTGAAATTCACACTTTCTAAATTGAAATTCATAGTTTTATAACAAAAAACTACAATTTTAAGGTTCATAGGTAGTAAAAAAATACATTATTTGAATTGAAAAACACACTTTTCAAAGACAATATTGCCACTTTCAGAACCTGTCTTTTCACTTTAGAAAGCTTGATATTGACACTTTCAAAGGCTAAAGGTTCTCAACATTTTAGATTGTCCTTGTCAGTTGCTGAACATTGGTGCCATATTTTATTCAATCAGATGTAGGCTCATTTGAAGGGACGGTAGTGGATCTACCGCATTTAAACTCTACATCCCAATGCTTAGCTTTCACCATTTACATCTCTATCAACCATCATAACAATACTATCAACGATCACGACAGTACTATTCAAACAGATGTAGGCTGGTTTGAAGGGATGGTAGTGGAGGATGACACGAGGCAGGGGTCAACCAGATGCCCTGTAACATCATGCCTCCAATAAATTACACCCTCAATCATTATGCTGATGCCGGTTTACACAATTCATTTCTATCATTACTTCCTTATGCATAACTTCCTCCATGCTTAAGGCAGTAATTTTGGTTGTACCGCACTACCGAGAAAGTACTGCAAATTGATTTTCAATAATACGAGATGGCCTTTTACAAGGATTTTGAGTCATTCAATCTCTACAAAGCCAATAATGGAAATCCTCTCGTATGTGTGGGATTCTATGAAAATATCCGGGAGTCAAGTCGGCTCTCTGCCCTGCTTTGCATATAAATTCCTATAAATAATTTCAATGGGGTAGGCGACCTCCATTCGAGAGACCTGTAATTTAAAGCTTGGCTAAACTTCTGGGTGGATTTCTGGTGGTTCAGTTTTTTTAATTGGTATATCATGGCTGCTCATATGAGGGCGTGTAGATGCAGGGCATCCAGCAGGGGTGTAGGGTCTTCACGACCTAGGGGGGAAAGTTTCTCTCAGGGAGAAGGCTCGTCTCAATAGCACACCATGGTGATGGAAGAGCCTACCCCGCAGACCTTCAATTGGGGGGCTCAGTATCTACCAGAGATGCCTACTCTATTAGAGGCATAGATAGCACACCGCGAATTATCCCTTCTCCGAGAATACGAAGCCCACTTGGGCCTAAAATTAATCTCCAACCCCACTCGGCAGTGAGGATCGTGTTTGCTTGTGAAATTCAAGCGAGGAACCAGCTGGCTCATGGCCTCCTTGAAGCCCTCCAAATTATAAAAGGCGACCAAAAAACTCATTCAGCCGGTGTTCGCTTGCTCAAGTTTTCTCTCAAAGATTACATGGATAGTACCTTGAGGGACTTCCCTCATGAAGAACCAGTTTCCCCACGATGGGAGCACCCTACTCCCTGATTGGTCTTCCCAGTCTGCATTCAAGCCGGTCTTGGTGGTCAGCGTCTGGCTCACTATTTTTTTTGTGGATTTTTCGCTGGTGGCTTGCTGTTTTTTCTATGTATTTTTCCATCTCTTTGGAGGTTCAGTCTCGGTGCAGAATCCGAATGTTAGCGTGGTTTTGTTATGGGGGTTGCTCGGTCAATATTCATCTGTTAGAATCGGTCAATATGGACCATTGAATAACATATAAATAGATTCAGTGAGCTGTAAGCCTAAGGGCAGATTAGAAGAGCGAGAGATAGTGGAGAAATCCTCTTTTTGGTCTAGTTTGGATACATCAACATTATGTTTTGATTGTTCCTGCGACGGGTTTACCGCAGAGTTTAATGAATGCATGAAGATGTCTGATTATTGTTCTAATTCTGTCTCTGTCTCTGTGCGATGGTGAATGTTGCATTATGTCTATTATTCTATGGATTGAATGAGAATGGTTCATGCGATTAAGTAGCATGG
The DNA here is from genome assembly GCA_027924585.1 of Larix kaempferi. Taxonomy (NCBI): domain Eukaryota; kingdom Viridiplantae; phylum Streptophyta; class Pinopsida; order Pinales; family Pinaceae; genus Larix; species Larix kaempferi. The sequence continues at coordinate 12,779,806 of BSBM01000087.1, forward strand.
ATATGTTATTGTGAATGTTTACTTTATGTTGAATCAGTGAATTGCTTACATAATATGGGAATGATTAGTAAATAGTATGCTGTCAAGTTGATGATATCTGGTTAACTTTCTGCGATAAGATATTTGTGGGTAAAGCATATTCTCAATGCCACTGCAGAAACTTGGTTCCTGCAGCACCCTTCGCAGGTGCTGCTGGGAAGGGTAACTCCTTTCTAGACCGTTGTATAAGGGATTGTTGGTGCTTGTTGAGGACAGTGAGAACCCTTGTTGAGAAGAGTTGATTCAACACGGGTTTTATTTGCAATTAGCCTAGTTGTATGCTCCTCAGTTTGATCTACTATGGCTTTTTTACCATACTCAGTATGGCACGAGTTGCTGGTTGTTCGTTTGTAATTGTATTTAGTAATTATGTCTTCCATCTTGATTTTTTCCAACTTGCTGGATGCACCAACATTTTTTTTTTAAATAGAAACATTTTACTTTTTATTGCAATGGTGTAGATACAAAATCAGTGACAATTATATTCAACACTGATTCCATGTATAATTTCAAAAACAAGCAACACATGCATGCATTCCCAAACACACCATAAAGCTAATTAAAAGTTAAGAAGAATACTGTGTTGGAAAAGGACATTCCCAGACGATAATGCAGATAGTGATGCCATTAGTTGGAATGATTCTGACGGCGATTAACCAGACAGAAACATTCTTTCTTTTTGTTTTTGTTTTTAAATAGAAACAATATACTTTTGGGTCTGCTCAGATTTCCAAATCAAATATGCATGTGTCACAATATGATCATTCCATGTGTCACCCTAGGATACCAGATATAAAAATTTTAACAACAAAATTTATATGATTTTTGCTTTAAAGACTTTGCTGGCAAGTGGAAATATTCTCAAAGAAAGAGCGGCCGCTCTTTCTCCAAGGTTTTCTATTGTTACAATTCCCTCCTAAATGAAGGGTCGTCCGACCCTTCTTATTCCCAATATTCATTTCATAATAGTTCGACACTGTAAGAAGGGTTGGACAATCCTTCTTGTATTCTCTGTTATGGCTATAGCTGAATTGTTGGATAAATATTTTCACAATTAACTACGAAAGAAGGGGCGACCGATCCTTCTTGTCGGAAAATGGAAGTCAGGACAAACAATTTTTATATGTTATAACTTTTCACCTTAAAACTTTGAACATTTAGAAATGGAAATTGCAATTTACAAATAAAAAATTACACGTATTATTTTCATAATATTTTGATATTGCAAGAAGGGTCGGTCGACCCTTCTTATTACCAATATTATTTTCATAATATTTTGACACTGTAAGAAGGGTTGGTCGATCCTTCTTGTGTTCTCCATTATGGATATAACTGAATTGTTGGATAAAGTTTTTTACAGTTAACTACAAAAAGAAGAGGCAACCGATCCTTCTTGTCGAAAAACGGAAGTCAGGAAAAACTTTTTTTATATGTTGAACACTGCAAGAAGGGTTGGTCGATCCTTCTTGTGTTCTCCATTAATATTGGGCATTGGTCATAAATGAATCCAATATCAATTTTAGCATAAAATTGGTGAATACTTAGATGCGGTAAACCAAAGCATAAACATATGAATTCTGATTTAATATTACTTTCATCCAAGCATGAAGAATAACACAATGGAAAATATCCACTGGAAATAACAATTAACAGAGAAAGGAAGGAAATTTACAAACACACATAATTTACTGCAATTAACAATTAACAAAGAAATGAAGGAAATTTATAGACTGTCATTGCGGGAAATAAAAATTAAAAGAGAAAGAAAGGAAATTTATAGACTGTCATTACTGAATAGTTTTTTCATCAGTGGTACAATTATATTCAACACATTCCATGTATAATTTCAAAAACAAGCAACTCATGCATGCCTTCCCAGACACACTATAATGCTAATTACAATTTAACATTGATCGACACGATGATTTGACATGTTCTCTGAAGTGGTCAAACTTTGGACCTAGTCGGGCGGCCGACCTAAGATCCTCCAACATCTCCCCCACGAACAATCCATTTCTTCATCCCGAAGAAATTAGAAAATAACTGGAGTTGAATGAACAGAACATTGTTGACTATGAAAGCACAGTCCTTCTACCTTCTACTTGTCATAGTAAGAAGAAGTTGATAGCATAGTCTGGTACTATAACAACATTCGATGAATGCTACAACTGTTGATGACCGCATGTGATGACGGATCCATCCCATCCTTACATCCATCTATCCTAGATCTATCTCGCCGGTCATGGTTTCAGGTTGAATTATTGTGCGTCGTCACATGTATTGTTCCATAGTTGCATATTCTTGCTGGATTTCAATGATTATAAGTTTTGCGGGCGAATTCAGATCCTGTGTTAGAAAACGACGGCTCCATTCCATCCATATATCCATCAATGGTAGACCTAGCAATCTCTTCCGGTCATGTTGTTAGATGCCTAACATTCCAAGATCAGTATTTTTGTGTACAAATAATGGTTCTTAACAGAGATGAAATGGGTTGCTTCACAACTATGTTAAGCTTTTCATTTAATTATTGCCTGTATTTGAGTATAAATGTTTTCCACGAACCTTATGGCTCCATCCCCTCCTCATTGCATACCCAAGAACATAATCAACTACGGGCAATAATTAAATGAAAAGGTTCATGGTAAAAACTCATATATCATGAGGAGAACTGGGAAGCGATCATAAGACTCAAGCATTTCTCATAAAACAACAGAGGAAATAAAACAAAATTCCATGGCTTCCTTGACGATTTCAGTTTGCTGTGATATGAGGCATGGTTAGCCTATATATAGTGAGTGGCCACTATGTTGATGGATTAAGAATATTTTGTTGGATTAATCGTACAAGTATCACTCCAATCGATTCCTTGAAAATCCAACGAGCAACATGCCTGCTGCCAACACATTAAATGGCGTATAGCAGGCTCCTATAGCAGGCTGAGTAATATTCGCCGTAAGTTTCAGCTTATGTGAATCAAGTATACCATATATTAAATTATGCAATTACTTCCCATGATTATTTTTAAGAAACAAAATTGTTTATGTGAATCAAGTATACCATATATTAACCCTGGATGCGTGTGTCACCATTATACAAGGGGCCACATGTTGGACATGAGGAGGGAATGTGGGGGAGGAGCCTTGACCCAGGAGCCCGTAACATGGCACGCATGCCCCATGCAATATACCACCTCACTTGCTTCCACTTTCTTGCCCTCACATGTGTGGCTTTATGGCTCCTTCTCGATTCTTCACTCGCAAGTCCCTTCACTGGCTAGCTGGCTGCAACTCTGGTACCTCGCCCCTCTACACATTCAAAGCAGCTCTCACCTTGGGGAAGCACCATGTCTACTATGGAGATGCCCCATTCTCTCTGCTCTATCTACTAGGGAGCTGCCCCATTCTCTCTGTTGTATCTACTAGGGAGTTGCCCCATTCTTGAGGAATAATGGGGCAGCTCAACTATTATCAATTTTAAAATTCTTATTCCTAATATTCTTTTCATAATAGTTCGACACTGCAAGAAGGATCGGTCGATCCTTCTTGTATTATCCATTATGGCTATAGTTGAATTGATGGATAAATGTTTTGACAATTAACTACGAACAGAAGGGGCCACCGATCCTTCTTGTCGTAAACGAAAGTCTGGACAAACCATTTTTATATGATATAACTTCCGATGTGTTCTATTTTTACAATTCCCTCATAACTGAAGGGTCAATCATCCCTTCTTATTCCCCATATTATTTTCATAATAGTTTGAGACTGAAATAAGGGTCGGCCAACCCTTCTTATTATCAATATTCTTTTCATAATATTTCGACACTGCAAGAAGGGTCGGCCGATTGTTCTTGTGTTCTCCATCATGGATATAACTGAATTCTTGGATAAAGGTTTTCACAATTAAGTACGAAAAGAAGGGGTAGCCGATCCTTCTTGTCGTAAAATGGAAGTCAGGACAAACTATTTTTATATGTTATAAATTCCAAAGTGTTCTAGTTTAACAATTCCCTCGAAATTGAAGGGTCGATCGACCCTTCTTATTCCCAATATGATTTTCATAATAGCTCGACACTGCAAGAAGGGTCGGTCGATCCTTCTTGTGTTCTCGATTATGGATATAACTGAATTGCTGGATAAATGTTTTCACAATTAACTACGAAAAGAAGGGGCAGGCGATCCTTCTTGTCAGAAAATAGAAGTCGAGACAAACCATTTTTATATGTTATAACTTTGCGGATTGACTTGTTATTATAACAATGACTGGATATGTTAAACATTGATTTTTTCACATTAAAATTTTGAACATTTACAAATGAAAATTGCAATTTTCAAATAAAAAATTGCAGTTTTTTTAATTAAAATTCACACTTTTCAAATCTGAAATTGCTTTTTTTTTTTTTAAATTCACACTTTACAAATCAAAATTGGCATTTTTCTATTTGAAATTCACACTTTTCAAATCAAAATTTGCATTTTTATATTTTAAATTCACACTTTTCAAATCAAAATTTTCATTTTTTGATTTGAAATTCACTTATTTTGAATTGAAATTGATAGTTTCATAACAAAAAAACTGCAATTTTAAGGTACATAAGTAGTAAAAAAAACACACTATTCGATTGGAAAAACACACTTTTCCAATCCAATATTGCCACTTTCAAAACCCATTTTTTCACTTTAGAAAGGTTGATATTGACACTTTTAGAGTCTAAATTCACACTTTCTTAGTCCCAAATTTGCTTAATTTGTACAAATTTAATGAAATAAGCATTAAAAGAGTAAAGATAAGTATTCCCATCATTGTTTTTCCTTACCAAATTATGGGTCGGGTATGTTTCCTTTAACGTGAGTGGTGGGCTCTAAGTATGGGTGCCTAATGAGGGTAGCTAGACCAAGAGCCTACTTTAATTATCAAACCAGGGGAGGTGCAAACTTTAGAGGTACTGGCACTATATGTGCTCTTTAGGATAGTCTTTGTCGAAGTTGGGTGTTTGTATCAGTGTTTTTCAAGAGTTGCCTAAAAAAAGGATTAAATGAATTGTAAACAGGATTGTTAATCTATGGAAGAGAAATTCCTATGCTAAGAAATTCAAATACTGAAAGCAGGAAATCTATGGCTAAGAATTTGAATGCCGAAAATAGTAAATCTATTTTTAAGAATTAACTTGCTAAAAACAATAAAAATTATACTATGGAATTGAATGTTGGAATTATAACAGATCTAATCTAAAGTAATGAGAGCTTGAACTTTAATCTAAGGGGTAATTACTATAAATCGAATGCATAAAACTCAAAGTCTGATCTAACATAATCTAATGCTAAAGCTAAATTCAGAATGCCATTATCTAATGCTGCAATTTTAATCAAATCATTAAGGAGTGAATGTCATTATGTAACCAATAAATACTGAAAGAAATCAATCTCTATAAGCAGTTCTAATAATGAAATGAATACATAGGCTGAAGATCTAGATTGCTGCTTCAGAATTAAATGCAAGTAAATAAAGAAATGGGTGTTAATTGTGCCTTGGAAGAATGTTGCTACAGGACTACAGACATAGCGTTATCATACTATGGAATGCGTTGTAATGAACTACAGAATCAGAAGTGTTCAACTACTACAGAAATCCAATCATGTTATTTAGACACTATTTAGAATACTCTCATCTGCAATATAAATTCAACCAATGCACAACACATAATGAAAAATACATGTATTGCAAGATCTTGTGACTTACGTGTTGGAGGGGCCCTCTCTAACATGTACTCAGGAGTGAAAGGAACTTATAAACGATGAATCGTAGGTAACATCAAGTATTTATTTAAAATAGAAACTACATAGTTTAAAACCAGGTCTGTAACCCAACTGTCTTCATAGTTTGAAATGTAAAACAATAATTCTATTGATGTATATGTAAATTCAGAATGTATTTCATATATATTTATTGTACCCTTATAAGAGATGTGTTATTCCTCTATAAGGAAGTGTCATCATGTGGATTGACAAGTGTCGCAAGTGTGTGTACTTGCCGATGGGTTATTAGACAACCATGTGTGGGGTCGGCCCTAAAATATATATTATATTGTGGATGTATCTAGATAGACAAGTTGGCCCCATAAGGTCACTCGGCAAACAGGTTAAGTATAAATAGAGATCAGGAGATCTATATTTGCATCATTCGGAAAGACACACTTCTCTCACTCATAAAGTGGTGCACTAGTGAGGAGGAGGATCATCTACTCTAGGAGACTATCTCAAGTGTATTTTGGTTGTACTTTGGTTGAGCCATTGCTCTCTCTATCTCTGAGGAAGTTGTGGGGTTTTTCACCTTAGGGTTTTCCCCACGGAAACTCTGTGTCTCTTGTCTCTCATGATTTCGATTTTTGTGATGCTTGTCATGATTATTGTTATTGTTATGCATTGATATACTGTATATGTTATGCTATCAGTAAAGATCCAAGAGTATTATGAATTAATGCTCAAAATTTAACATGGTATCAGAGCTAACCTGAGAAGAAGACATTTTGCAGTGACGAAAACTTGAGTTTCTTGTTTATTGGGTTTCTCTCCACGGTTTTTGGAAAAGCAGTATAGTAGATTGACTCTACTCACCAAGAAGAATCTATCTGTCCAATTAGAATTCAATTCTGAGCATTTTAGATTTGGCCCTAAAAATTAGGGTTTCCACAAAAATAGAAATTTCTGAAATCTGAAGACATAGCTGGAAGCTCCTTGCAAAAATCAAAGTTTAGAGCTTTGGATCAAGATTTTTGGCTAGGTAGATCTTCGAAAAACTCAAACCCTAATTTAGGGCTCTCCCGAGTGAACCCAGGAGAACAAAAAGGAAAATCTGAAGGGTAAAGCTTTGTTGATCTCAAATTATGAATATGCCATGCTGATCAGCTCATCAAGGCACATCTTTCTATCCTTTCAGAAAGTTGAAATTCATATTTTGAATTTTTAGGGTTTTTCTGACAAACCCTAATCCCAGACCAAATCTAATTTTGAGCATTTCAAGTGGTAAGACCTAAATCTTTTCTATTTCCATTTGAAGTACTCTTTAAGATGTCTCACCACACCAAGCTTAAGGATAAGCTTGAAGGGGCTGATAACTTCCGAACTTGGAAGTATAGGATTGGGTTAATCCTGGAAGAAAATGAGTTGGACTCATATATAAAAGAAGACATCCCTGTCCGAGAGGATGAAGAGGCTAAGGTTTTGCATAAGAAGAACTTGGTCAAGGCAAAGAGAATCATTGATGATTCTATCAAAGACCATCTCATACCCCATGTGTCTTCTCTAAAGACACCCAAGGCTATGTTTGACTCTTTGATCAAGCTATTTGAAGGAAAGAACATAAATCGGAAGATGACACTACGGAATCAATTGAAAGGGGTCAAGATGTCGAATGGAGAAACCATTCAATCCTATTTCTCCAAGGTCTCTCAGATCAAGGAACAACTTGAAGCTGTAGATGAATTGGTAGAGAATGGTGAAATTGTTATGACTACTTTGAATGGCCTACCTAGATCATGGGACTCTTTTATCCAGGGGACTCTGCCAGAAAGAATTTAATCTCCTTCAGCAGATTATGGGAGGAATGTTCTCAAGAAGAAGCAAGGCTTATGGCAAGAGAAGAGAAGATGGGGAATGAAGATCAAGCTCTCACAGCTCACACTAAGAAGGGAAAGTTCAAGAGGGAGCCATCCCATCACAAGAAGAAATCTTCTCATCATTTTCACAAAGACAAGAAAGATCTAAGGTGTTTCACTTGTAATGAGAAGGGTCACTTTGCTTCAGAATGTCCCAAGAACAAAAGGGAAAACCACAATAACAACAACTCCAGCAAGAAGAAGAAAGGTAACAAAAGAAGGTACCATGCTCATGCTACCAAAGATGATGAACCTCCAAAGAAGAAGGCTAGGGCAGAAAGTGATGATAGTAATGATGACTCATCAAGCGAAGAAGAGTATGTTCTAATCTCTGCTCTCACAGGTACTATCTCCCATGGTTGTAATGATTGGTTAATTGACAGTGGGGCTTCCAAACACATTACTGAGTTTAAAGAATCCTTTGTGAATTTGTCTGAACATGAATCACCCCATAAAGTGAAACTTGGGGATCATTATCAATATCCCATCAAAGGAAGTGGTGAAGCCTCCTACAACCTAGATTTTGGAAAATCTTTGAAGATGAAAGAAGTCCTTTGTGTACCTGGGCTCAAGAAGAACTTACTCTCCATCTCTGCATTAGATGCAAAAGGTATGAGGGTTGCATTTGTGGATGGCCAAGTCCTAATCTGGCAAAAGGGAAAGACCATAGATGATGCAGTTGTGATTGGAGAGCAAGAGGGAGGTTTGTATAAATTAAAAGGACAACCTGAACATGCCATGGTGCATGAATCCATGGAGCCAAGTGAACTTTGGCATAGAAGACTTGCTCATATGCACTATAGGGCACTTCCAATTGCAAGCAAGGATGTAGAGGGTCTTCCTAAAATCAAGACCAATCATGAAGGTGTTTGCAAAGGATGTGCAAAAGGTAAGAATATTAAGAAGGCTTTCCCAAGTAGTGAAAGCAAGGCAAAAGATATCCTAGAAATCATCCACTCAGATGTATGTGGTCCTATGTCATCCAGTTCTCTAAGTGGGTATGTTTACTATGTCTCATTTATTGATGACTTCTCCAGGAAAACTTGGGTATACTTCTTGAAAAACAAAGATGATATGTTTGATAAGTTCAAGGAATTCAAAACCTTGATGGAGAATCAAACTGACAAAAAGATCAAAACATTCAGATCCGACAATGGTGGAGAATTCACCTCGGGTGACTTCAAGAAGCTTTTCAGTGATTCAGGGATTAAGAGGGAGTTGACTACTCCTTATAATCCTCAACAGAATGGAGTTGCAGAAAGGAAGAACAGAACAATCATGGAAGCAGCAAGGGAAATTCTGCATGACCAGGATCTACCTATGCATCTATGGGAAGAAGCAGCTAGAACAGCTGTATATGTGCAGAACATAACACCCAACAAGATATTGGACAACAAGACACTAGAAGAAATCTTTTCAGGTAAGAAACCTGAATTCAGCCATCTCAGAATATTTGGTTGTCTAGTATACACTCATGTCCCAAAGGAAAAGAGGATCAAACTAGATCCTTCAGGAAAGAAGGGTATCTTTGTGGGTTACAGTGAAATCTCGAAGGCTTATAGAATATACTTTCCAAGGTTCAAGAAGATTGATGTCAACAGGCATGTAACATTTGATGAAAACTCAGCATTCATCAAATCAAGGAAGGCACCTATCAAAGTTTATGAAGAACCTAAGGAAACTAGATTTGAAGACACTACCATGACTGAAGCAATTCCAGAAGTTGTTCATGAGTTTGAAGATCCGCAAGAACCTGTAGATCAGCCCCGGGAGGATAACTCTCACAAGAGGAAACTTGCATGGGCTAGAGAGCTCATTCAAGTTGCAGAAAGATTTGGAATTCCAGAAGAAAAACACAGAACAAGGAAAAGAACTAGATCATATACCAGCTATGTTGCTTTACTTTGTGACATTATGAGCAAAGAACCTTCTAGTTATGAGAAAGCAGCAGAAAAGAAAGAATGGAAGGATGCTATGGTTGAGGAATACCAATCAATAATGAAAAATGATGTTTGGGATGTTGTCCCAAGACCTAAAGAGAAGTCTGTTGTGACTTCCAAATGAATCTACAAAATCAAGCATGCTGCAGATGGCAGTGTAGAGAAATACAAAACAAGATTCGTAGCTCGTGGCTTCTCTGAGGAAGAGGGAATAGATTATGAAGAAACTTTTGCACCTGTATCCAAGTATACTTCCATCAGAACAGTACTTGCCCTGGCTGCAGCAATGAAATGGAAAATACACTAGATGGATGTCAAGCCTACTTTCTTGAATGGTGTAGTTGAAGAGGAGGTATATGTGCAGCAGCCACTCGGCTTTGAAATACATGACAGGGAGTCATATGTGTGCAAATTGAAGAAAGCCTTGTATGGCTTGAAGCAAGCCCCCAGAACTTGGTATGGTAGGATGGACAGTTTCCGATCTAGTTTGGGCTTTACCAAGAGTAAAGCGGATTCCAATCTTTACTACAAGGTTGAGGAAGGAAATCCTGTGATTCTACTTCTGTACGTGGATGACTTATTTGTAATAGGAGATGATAGAATGATTGCAGATACTAAGAGGAAGCTTGTTGCTGAGTTCAATATGAAAGATTTGGGAATGATGCATTATTTCCTAGGTATGGACGTGTGGCAGAATTCAGGTGGGATATTCCTTGGTCAGGGGAAGTACACAGTAGATATCCTGAAGAGATTTGGGATGTTGGATTACAAGGCCACGACCACACCCATGGCATCAAATCTATAGCTTGTATGTGATGCTTCATCTGAGCTGGTTGATGTCTCTATGTATCGTCATATGATTGGGTCCTTGATGTACCTGACGAACACGAGACCAGATAGTTGCTTTGCAGTGAACACATTGAGCCAATTCTTGACGGATCCAAGGAGTTTTCACCTGGTTGCTATAAAGCATGTCTTGAGGTATCTAAAGGGTATAGTGGATTATGGGCTCAAGTATGAAGTGAATCAAAAGTTTAACCTATAGGGTTATGTTGATTCAGATTGGGCTGGCAGTGCTGCAGATAGGAAGAGCACATCTGGGTGTTGCTTCAGTATGGGATCAAGTGTGATCCCTTGGTTTAGCAGGAAGCAGTCCTGCGTAGCACTGAGTACAACTGAGGCAGAGTATGTTGCAGCCTGTTCAGCTAGTTGTGAGGCAGTATGGCTATGGAAGCTACTGTCTGAGTTATTTGATATCCCATTGGATGCTACTGGTATCTTCTGTGATAACCAAAGTTGTGTGAAGCTGTCTGAGAACCCAGAGTTTCATGATAGGTCTAAACACATAGAGATCAAATATCACTATATCAGGGATATGGTGTAGAGAGGAGCTATGAAGCTCCTGTATGTTGTGAAAAACGAGCAGATTTTAGATGTGCTGATGAAGCCACTAGCCAGGGTAAAGTTCGAGTACTTCAGGGAGAGGCTTGGTGTTCTTCAGATCGATGACACTTCGAGGAAGAAGTGATGGACACATTTGCTGAAGCCATTCCAAGCATGTTGGAAGGAGGATCCTTCACATGGCTGTGGATGTAAGCACTGGATGATGAGCATCAGGATGATGCTCCAGTTACTGCTCTGTATATTCATCATGTTGATGCTGGATATGATCAGTTGGATCATTTATATTTGTATGTATGTATGCATCATGTTGATGCTGGATATGATCAGTTGGATCATTTATATGTATGTATGCATCATGTTGGATGCTGGATATGATCAGTTGGATCATTTGTATGTATTTGTATATGCATCATGTTGGATGCTTATACCATCTATCTGTATATGTATCAGGTGGATACATTGTATGATCAGGTAGATCATGTATGTGGATATGTATCATGTATTTGTATTTGTATCAGGTGGATACACTATATGATCAGATGGATCATGTATGATGATATGTATCAGGTAGATACTTGGTATGCATCAGGTGGATGCATTGTATGATCAGGTTGATCATGATGATGAGCTTCAAGATGTTGCTCCAGATGATATGTACCAGGATGGTACAAGTGATGATGATCAGTATGATCATGGGCATCAGGATGATGCCTCGTGCGATGATGATCCATTGATCATGACTATCAGGTTGATACTTGGAGGTCATAGATGATATGTGGCAGGTTGTGCAAATAGCATGTAATCATTCCTGGGAGATCTTGCTGGTCATGCTGCGGCACATAAATGTTCCTTGGGTACTCTTTCTGGTCTTGCTATGTAGTATGTAATCAGTCCTCAGATATTTGATAGGTAGAGTTGTGTGCTCGTAATCAGTCCTGGGATGAGGTATTACTACGGAGACATGTAATCAGTCCTGGAGATCCGAGAGGTTGAGCTGTGTGCTCGTAATTAGTCCTAGGATGCTCTTTAGAGATCTTTCCGGTCATGCTGCGGCACATAAATGTTCCTGGGATGCTCTTTAAAGGTTTTGTCTATCCACATGTAATCAGTCTTGGAGATCTGAGAGGTTGAGCTATATGCTCGTAATAAGTCCTGGGATGCTCTTTAGAGATCTTGTCGGTCATGCTGCGGCACATAAATGTTCCTGGGATGCTCTTTAAAGGTATTGTGGAGGAGATGCACATAATCAGTACTGGGAGATCTTGTCGATCGTGCTTAGGCACATAAATGTTCCTGGGATACTCTTTCTGGTATTTCATCCGCACATAAAATTAGTCCCGAAAGGCCACCTCTATCAGACCGTTCACACAGATGATGAAGACTTGCAAGTGGTGGGCCTACATCCAGTATGAAAAAGGATTGGCTCTGTAGAACTTCCTATGATGAGTAGAGTTAGATATTGGTTGAGATAGCAGCAGCAGTGATGATAATGATGATGATGCATCAATGACGATGATCCCGAGAAGAAGACTTGTCTAGTAGAATTGTGTCAAGAAATACCTTCCTAGTTAAGAGGGATTTTTGATGTATATGTAACTTCGGAATGTATTTCATCTATGTATTTCATATATATTTATTGTACCCTGTAAGAGATGTGTTATTCCTCTATAAGGAAGTGTCGTCATCTGGATTGACAAGTGTCGCAAGTGTGTGTACTTGCCGATGGGTTATTAGACTACCATGTGTGGGGTCGGCCCTAAAATATATATTATATTGTGGATGTATCTAGATAGACAAGTCGGCCCCATAAGGTCACTGGGAAAACATGTTAAGTATAAATAGAGATCAGGAGATCTCTATTTGCATAATTCGGAAAGACACACTTCTCTCACTCAGAAAGTTGCGCACTAGTGAGGAGGAGGATCATATGCTCTAGGAGACTATCTCAAGTGTATTTTGGTTGTACTTTGGTTGAGCCATTGCTCTCTCTATCTATGAGGAAGTTGTGGGGTTTTTCACCTTAGGGTTTTCCCCGTGGAAACTCTGTGTCTCTTGTCTCTCATGCTTTTGATTCTTGTGATGCTTGTCATGCTTATTGTGATTGTTATGCATTGATATATTGTATATGTTATTCTCTCAATAAAGATCCAAGAGTATTGTGAATTAATGCTCAAAATTTAACAAATTCTTCAAAATAGTAGCAGGGGCCTCTCGCTACCGAAGAGGTCCATATTTATATAATTATAATGATTTACCTAACAAAATGTCTAAATGCCAATTCTCCTTGAATAGGAGTTCGTTCTCTACAGATCAGGAAAAAGGCACTGAGTTTGGTGATGTTCTTTCAGTATTTCACTTGATTTGTGCGTTGGCCTTTAGTGCACCTACACTTGCTCATTCAAACTCATTTGTCATGCAATTAGCTCATACAACACTTTCAAAAGATAACAAAAATAGTCTCTTAAACAACTTCATTAAATAATTAAGGTAAATCATTTTCCCACAAAACAAGTGTATTCCTTCTCCCTTTCTTGTGTTTTTGCTGTGGGGATAGGCCTATCAGATACCTGTATTTTGGACTCATCATTCTCCCCCATACTTGAAGGACTCACCCATCCATGGGTGACGTATTCAGCTCTTCAACAACTTCTTTGATATCCCATGATACCCCCCTAGGGGTTCCTTCTTGCTTGTAGTAGCCCATTCTTTGATCTTCTTTGACCCATGCCCTCCTTTCTTCTTCCTCATTAGTCTATTCCTTAATAACCCAGGGAAATAAAAATGGAGGATTCAGCCTCATTCCAATCCATCTGAGTTGATTCTTTATCAGGGATTCTATGTAAAGTTTGGCTTTGAACAGAACAGGTGCAAGTCTGATAGGAGAGTGGAGCTCTCTCCTTTTAAGGTCATTTGCCACCCTACACCATCTTTCGTTAATGGACTCATCAAATTATTTATGTGTGCTTTGGAGAGTGACATCAAAGTGTTCCACAGCCTCCTGTTTCTTTGCAAGGACAATGGGGATTAGCTCATCATCCTGGGTGAGGATCCTATGATTGTAAATTATTCCCTTAGGGTGAGTCACCTCTGCCCTGATCACTAAGGGAGTCTTCCATTTTGATGCAACGTAGAGGTGGTAGTCCTAAGCTCATTTGATTTTGTGATTCATCCATGAACATAGTGCCCTCAACTGGAAATCACCCATGTAAGGGTTTGGTGACCAGTTGGGCGAGCTAGGGACTACAAAATTGTGTAAGAAAAATTAACTTAACTGGTCCTTCTCCAATTTTGTGGCATTCAGAGATGCATCCATAAATTCTTTGGGGGAATTTATCTCTATCGGGAGTCCCTGTTTTAACCTTTGAAGCTGGAGTTTGCTCCACTTTTCTTGTAGATAAACTGCATAGACTGCTGATGGTGGCCTACGGTCCCATAGTTGGTCATATATTTTAATGGTAGTGGCTAAAGTGTCCTTTAGTTGAACAATCTACTAGTCCTTTTTGGTTATCTCACCTTGTGCCTCGGCCAATTTCTCCTGAAGTGTTGAATTTCTCTGTTAAGCTAGTATTTGCTCCTTGGCATGATGCATTTTTAGAATTTGTGTCTTCTCAAATGAGAATGGGGGTGATGCGGTCTGGCTTCCTGATTCAATTTTCAATGTCGCCAGCTCCTTTCTAAGCTTTTCTAATTCTTCCCGTGCCTCATCCAGCTGATTGATGACCCCAAGGTTTTCATTATGCTCAGGAGGGTCCCCCCGGGGTTTGTCTTGCTCTTTTTGTTCATTCCATTCTTCTTCTACCTCTTGTTCTTCTTGTTCATCCTACATTTCCTGTTCATCCTGCATTTCTTGTTCATCCTGTATTTCCTGTTCATCTTAATCCTCTTCTGTACTGGGATCCCTCTGATCTACCCACTGATCATCATCCTCATCCGACACATTTTGAACTATGGGACTGGGTTCCCTACTCTTTTCCTTGGTAATTCATAATCTGGATGCTTGTGTGAATCTCTTACTTCTTCTCTTCAGCTCTTGATTACTGGTAGGAATCCATGGGTTCGTCTTGGGGGAATCATCTCTTGAATGCTTGATTTTCACTAGGGTATCAGCCACACTATCCAGGTCAATTTTCCTCTTTGCCCCTGATGTAGAGGCATTTTTGTTCATTGCTCTTGGTGGTAGGGATATGCCAGCTGTGGGTGTACCCTTCATTCTTTGAACATCTTCAGCGGATACAAACATGAATTCTTCCCAAGAAAGCTCTGGTATCTGCGCCTTTAATTCCTCATAAATGATTAACTTAATCATCCCATGATGGGCTAAGGCATCCTCCTTACCTTTAGTCACCTTGTTGCTCATTTCTGCTAGAGATTGGAGCAGGTAGTATGGAATACTAATGTTGTTGTTTGGTGGATGATGGGACCTATGCCTTAACAGCTCTAGAATTCGAAAATGGAAAATGGGGACATAGCTTAACCTACCAGAGCATGTGATGTACTTCTGAACGATTGCAGCCACTTCCTCCCATGGTGCTGGCATGGAGAGTCTTTTGAATCCATTTTTTTCTTTGTCATAGACCTCTCCTTGCTCGAAGAATGTTGTTTTTTCTTCATGGTTTTCCTCCCTATCATCCCTGCTCCAATGCAAACCCATCTGTAAAATAGTGAATTTGGCAATCACATCCTCATCCAACTTTATAAGTAACCCCTTCACTCGGGTGACGAACTGTTCATCCTTGATATGTTTAAAATTTCTTGCAAACTCTAGAGCCACCCCTGTATTGTACCCTTTCAATCCTAGAATGAAAGGCATCCAGCCCGCATTGCGGATGGTTGTTAATATTCACAGGTTCTGGTAGATGGCGCTGTGCTCCTCTAGTTCACTTTTCTTGAATCCTTTTGTCATCTTAAAATATCTTCTAAAATCAACAAAAACCAACTTTGAATGTGGCTTTTACCTCATTGGTTTGGATTGACTATAGGCTTGAGGCTGGATTACTTATTGTGTAACCACACTCACTTCTAATGGCTTGCTTCTGGAAAGTTCTGAGACGATCATGCAGCCTTACTTAATTGTCTTTCCACACTTATCCTTATTATTCTTCGCAGTACTTGCTGATTGATCCATTTCTTTTCATAATCAAGCTCTTCATTTCGCTTTATGCTTGTACTTTGCACTTCTGCTCCGATTATTGTGAAGTATGGTGGTTATATGCGGATTCATCATTTGTTGAAATGACGGCTGTGTGCAATCATGATTTTGTAATCTGAACCTTTCTCCCCTACTTTAGCGAAAAGCTGTCCTTAGCTTTAAAAATAACTGTTTTGGGTATAATGATTTGACCTTAAGAATAAAATGAAAATGTTCAGAGATTACCTTGTTATATTTTGTTAGAGTACCTGAGTTAACGATCATGGCTGATTTGTATGTGTGCTAGATGCTGTAGTAGATTTGGTGTAATCGGTAGTAATATTCAGTGTGTCAGTAGTTATGTGAGCTGTCGGCATTTTCTTTTGGCTTATTTGAATTTTTGGTGTATTGCCTTTGTTTGAATTTCGTCCCATTTTTTATTTGACTTCGTGATAATGCTTTGTATGAATTTGATTGCATGTTGCTGTGCTTGGATGAATGTCTGGCTTGCTTGAATAATTGGCAGCCTCGCTTGAATAAGTTGCAGGCTCTTGTAAAGATATGGCAGATTTGATTGAAATTTGTGTTGTGTTGTATTCCTATAGTGGTAGATGTTAGGATATTCCTATACTCCATCCTAGTCCTACCAGCATTTTCATTATTTGCATTTTCACGCATGCATGGACTTTTAGGGTTTGCATGCATTATTTAGGGTTTGCATGCATCCCAATCATTAGTCCCAGCACCTAGCCCTCAGTTAGCTAGCCCCCAGAGCTTCCTTCCACTCAGTTTCAACCCTCCTAGAGCTTAGTGTGCCCTCCTTTCACCTAGTGCATGAGAAAGGCGCCCTTCCTTACCTACCATTCAGTTATCTCTAGTTCACTCCTTGATTTTAGGCCTGACTGACTCTCAACTGACTGTATCACTCCGATGGACCTCTAGTGAGACTTGACTACCCATTCTGACTTCAGTTAGCTCCTCATGCACCCTCCACTAAGTCTCATTCATTCAGTTAATTCTAGTTACACTCAATTACACCTACCACACTTAGTTAGAATTAGTTTGACTGATGGTTGACAGTTACTTGAGCATTGAGGACTCCACCGATGATGGGATAGACTTCTAGTCGTGCTTTGATGACACTCCAGTGATCTTTTGATCACTCCATGAAGGCTAATTGGAATTGCCACCTTAGGCATTTGAATCATCATGCATTGTACTATTTATTTGTCCATATGGTGATTAATTAATTAGTGTGTGTGAAGTATTTTTGCTTCTATCCGAGTTCTATTCTATTATTATTTTGTTGCTCATTATACTGCATTGACCACTCTTCTTCTATTTTCTTGCTTAATCAATTACATTCTTGTGAGGTATACATCATCTCTTAGATCTTCTGTGAGTATTTTCACATGGTATCAGAGTATGCTGAGAGTATTGTTTGTCTCCAATCCTGAGATTTTTTTGCAGCTTATTATCAAGATTTCGACTGCAGCAGTTGCAGCAATTTCTGCATTTTTGCAGCAGTAGCAATTGCATATATTCTCTATTGTTTTTGCAGGTCTTCTACAGCTTCAATGTATTTAGAAGAAATCCCTCCTCTTTCTCCATTCAACTATGATGAATGGAAACCAAAAATGATAGCATATTTAAAGAGCCATGATCCCTTTGATTGTTATTTTGAAAGAGAGTTCGAATCCTCTGAAGAGAAGATTGACTGGTTGAATAAAGGTGACATGGCCTTTGGAATAATGATGCTTGCTTTCCCTGAATACATGTTATACCAAATCATTGATGATGTTGAAACACCAAAAGATCTATGGGGCCATCTGGATGAAATATTTGAAAAACAGAATGAAGGATTTGGTCCAAACCCCTTCAAGAGCAAGCAAAGTGATGCATTCGCCCTCCTTGATGATCTCATTGATCATGAACCAGTATCAAACACATGTCATATTGAAGTTGTCTACAAAGAAGAAGAACTTGCAAATTCTACACTCATGCTCCAAATTTCTTCTCTTTTTGTGCCAGCTCACACTGTAGATATTGCAGAAGGTCCTAAATCCTCTCTTGTACCAGAGTCTGTTGGTCTACATCATGATCTATTGAATGTTTCGGAGGTCAAATCAGCTATTGGAGGTAATGAATTCGCTCTCCTCAAGCAATCACCTCTTATTTACTACTATATGATCATTATTCCATGCTTTCAGAAGGTTATTGAAGAATATGGCCATTGCCATTCGCTTGGGATAATTTCTCATGCACATCATGGTTTTAATCTCACCCCTGCTGGTTCAAAGGAGATCTCAAGAAACCATTGCCATTCGCTTGGGATAAATTCTCATGCATTTATTGGTTTTGATCTAACCTCTTGTGGTTCAAAGGAGATCTCAAGAAACCATGATTCAAGTCTTGGATCTAATTTGGATTCTAAGCAATTACTACTTGGGATAATTTCTCATGCATATGATGGTTTTGATCTCACCCCTGTTGGTTCAAAGGAGATCTCAAGAAACCATTTATCAAGTCTTGGAGCTGATTTGGATTCCAAGGAATCATTATTATTCGATGGTTCTTTTTGGTATAATCTCACCCATGATGGTTCGAAGGAGAAGACAAAAGACTATCTACACATTCATAGATTTGATCCTACCTCAGCTGATTCGGATCACAGGTTCAAGGATCATCCTCATACTTTTGGATTTGTTCTCATCACATTTGATCTGAAGAGCAAGTACAAGCACATGCTTTCTAAGCATGATCCACTTCTTCCCAAGAACAAGATACCTCCAAACATATGACCAAGCATCACACCTGCTTGAGTTTGAAGCATTTATTTTTGTGTCTGCCTTACAGTCTATTTTAAGGGGGTGTATTTTTCCCATGAGGTTTTCCCCATTTTCTTGGTTTATTGATTGTTATTATCATTGTATTGGGTGACCTTTGGTCTCAGTTACCAGGGCCCAGGATGGATTAATGGGGGGTGTTAGGATATTCCTATACTCCATCCTAATCCTACTAGCATTTTCATTATTTGCATTTTCAGTCATGCATGCACTTTTAGGGTTTGCATGCATTTGCATGCATCCCAGTAACCAGTCCCAGCACCTAGCCCTTAGTTAGCTAACCCCCGAAGCTTCTTTCCACTCAGTTTCATCCCTCCTAGAGCTTAGTGTGACCTCTTTTCACCTACTACATGAGAAAGGTGCCCTTCCTTACCTACCATTCAGTTATCTTCAGTTATATTTAGTTCACTCCTTGATTTTAGGTTTGACTGACTCTCAACTGACTGTATCACTCCGATGGACCTCTAGTGAGACTTGACTACCATTCTGACTTCAATTAGCTCCGCATGTACCCTCCATTGAGTCTCCTTCATTCAGTTAGTTCCATTAACACTCAGTTACACCTACCACACTCAGTTAGACTTAGTTTGATTGATGGTTGACAGTTACTTGAGCATTGATGACTCCACTAATGATGGGATAGACTTCTAGTTGTGCTCCAATCACACTCGAGTGATCTTTTGATCACTCCATAAAGGCTAATTTGAATTGCCACCTTAGGCAATCGAATCCTCATGCATTGTACTATTTATTTGTCCATATGGTGATTAATTAATTAATGTGTGTGAAATATTTTTGCTTCTATCCGAGTTCTACTATATTATTATTCTGTTGCTCATTATACTGCATTGACCACTCTTCTTCTATTTTCTTGCTTAATCAATTACTCTCTTGTGAGGTATACATCATCTCTTAGATCTGCTATGAGGATTTTCACAGTAGATATTTTTTATGCCTTTTTTTAATACATATTTGGCTCACTTGATTGATGTGGATCTTTGATAATTCCAAGTTTGCTCGATTGCTATGGATGTCTTGATACTTGTCTGGCTCGCTTGATTGTTGTGGATGTTTTGATACTTGTTTGGCTTGCTTGATTGTTGTGGATGTTTTGATACTTCTCTGGCTCGCTTGCATATTGAAATTTCTTTTGCTTGATATTCCTCTTTGCAATTTTCAATGCTCCATCTTCATAGGTATATATGTGGCCCTATAATTTGGCTTGTTATTGATTCAACTATATTTATTTTTCTTTCTTTGTTTGTCTTTTTTCATTTTTCTTTTTTGATTTTTTTTTAATCTTTTTTTTTTCTATTTTTTTTCATCATTTTTTTAAATAAAATTCCATTTTATCTAGCAGCATCAGTTGTTGCTGGTAGAGTACCTGTGCAAATTATTCCTTTGACTGTGGCTTCTTGTAAAGTTTTAGCCCATGTCCATTTACTATCATTGGAAATTGTTGTTCATCTATTGTAATAATCTTGACTACTCCATTTCATATATATGCTCAATGATGTAAGGTCCTAGCCATCTGGTTGTTAGTTTTCCTTTGAATGTGTGAAACCTGGAATCATAGAGTAGTGCCCAGTCACCTTCCCTGAACTTTTTATCCATTAGGTGCTTTTCATGCCACTTCTTTCTTTGTTGCTGGATGATTTCTATGTGGGAAAGTGCTTGTTGGCATTGCTCGTCAAATTGATTCAATTGTAGCATGTGTTCTTGTTGTATTTTTGATAGTTCCATGTTCAACTCTGCTGCAATTCTTAGTGTTTTTATTTCAAATTCAATTGGCAGCATGACTTTATTTCCATATACTAACTCATAAGGTGTGAACCTTGTTGTTGTCTTCCATGTGGTGTTATAGGCCAAAACTGCCTCACTTAATCTGTCAACCCAATATCTTTTGTGCAGTTGGACTGGTTTTGTCAGAATCCTCTCTAATTCTCTATTGGTGACTTCTGCTTGACCATTTACCTTAAGGTGATAGGAGGAGTACTGTCTGTGTTTGACATTGTTTCATTTCATCAAGTCTTCTAGTAAGTTGGATGTAAATTGTGGTCCTTGATCAGAAACTAGTTCGCTTGGAACACCAAACCTGTGGAAGATTTGCTCAGTGAAATTTTTTGATACATTGTTTTCATTTGCTGCAGCAAGTGCTGCTACCTAAGTCCATTTTGTAAGGTAATATGTGCATACTAGAATGTAGCTTTTTTTATTTGATGATGGGTTTATTGGACCATCGAAGTCGAATCCCCATTTCTCGAATGCTTCTAAGGAGATATGTGGATGAAGAGGCATTTCTTCCTTTTGTGTAGGCTTCCCCATTCTTTGACAATCGTCACAGTGGGAGACATACTCATAAGCATCTTTGTGGAGTGTTGGCCAATAACACCCTGTTTGCAAGATCTTGTAGGCTGTCCTCTTTACATCATAGTGTCCTCCACAGGGTTCATTGTGAGTGGCATGCATTATGTCATGTACTTCATATTCCCTAATGCACCGTCTAAGTATTTGATCTGGTCCCTGTTTAAAGAGCATGCCCTCTATCCATGTGTATGTGGCACTTTGCCTTATTAATTTTGTCTTCTCTTTATAACTGTGATGTTTTGGAAACTTCCCGGACACTAAATAGTTTTCTATGTCAGCAAACCATGGGCTTCTTATTGATATGGCAAAAAGGTGCCCATCAAGGAAGTTATCATTAACCAATTCATTATCTAGTCCATGTGTGACTCTTGAAAAAAAGTTGGCTACAACATTATGCTTTCCTGGTTTATCTATCATAGTAATGTCAAATTCGTGTAGAAGTAGCGTCCATCTAATAATTCTAGCATTAGTATTAGGCTTTTTTACAAGATACCTGATTGCTGAGTGGTCAATGTGGATAAAAATTTGGTATCCTGTGATGTAATGCCTAAATTTATTGATTGCATGTATGACTGCTAAAAATTATTTCTATGTGATTGTGTAGTTTAGTTCTACGCCAGCCAAATTTTTGCTTATATAGTATATGGCATAGGGTTTTTTGTCTCTTTCTTGTCCAAGCACAGATCCAATGGCTTTATCTAATTCATCTGAGTGGATGTGAAATGGAATTTCCTAGTTTGGTCCTTGGAGAACTGGTGCTGTGATTATTTTCTCCTTACAATTTTCAAATGTTGTCATGCAATTGTGTGTCCATATGAACTTAGTGTCTTTTGTGAGAAGTGCAAACATTGGGGCAGCAATTCTGCTATAATTTTCAATAAACCTTCTGTAGTACCCCATTTGTCCAAGGAAACTTCTCGCATCCCTCTGTTTAATAGGTGGTGGCAGTGTTTTGATTACTTAGACTTTTTCTTGATCGACCTCTTTCCCCCTCTGTGATATATGATGTCCTAGGATGATGCCTTCTTTCATTAACATCCTGCATTTGTCATTTCTTAGGCATAAGATCATCTCAATACATTTCTTTAATACTAATTCTAGATGGTTCAATGCTTGATCAAATTTTTTCCCATAGGGTTTGAAATCATCCATGAAAACTTCCATTTTGTCATTTATAAAATCAGAGAATATACTCAATATGGCTCTTTGAAATGTTGCTAGGGCATTACATAAACCAAAGCATAGAACCTTATAGGCATAAGTTCCCCATGGGCATGTAAAGGTCATCTTATCTTGATCAACTGGGTGTATTAAAATTTGGTTGTACCCACTAAAGCCATCTAAAAATGAAAAATACTTGTTCCTAGATAGTGTATCTAGCACCTGATTTATAAATGGCAGTGGAAAGTGATATTTCTTGGTGGCTTTATTTAGTTCTCTGTAGTCCACACAAATTCTCCATTTGCCTCCTTTTTTGGTACTATAACTAGTGGTGAGACCCATTCGCTGTCAGAGATGGGATATATGAACCCTGCATCTAATAATTTCTGTAGTTCTATTTTGACAATGTCTTTTAATGTTGGGTTCAACCTCCTTTGTGGTTGCCTGATAGGGATATAACCTTCTTTGATGTAAATATAATGTTTGCATATATCAGGATGTATACCTTTCATGTCTGCATATGTCCATGCAAAAGCTTTATTTTGTTCTCATAATACATTCATTAATTGCTTTTCTTTCTCTAGCCTAAGATTGGCATGAATGTTGACCATCTTTCTAGGCATAATTTCCACTGTCTTTCCTTTCTCTGATTGTTCTTCCAGATGTAGTACGTATGCCCACATTTTATTTAAGTTCTAGTTTGAACTTTCGCCTTCTTGTTATTGTGCTGTGGAAAAAAATATTTTAAGAGCAACATTGTTAGAATATTCATTTTGTATAAACCTATCTATCTGGCCATCTTCATCTATTGCTCTCAATGATGGTGCAGCATCAATTGTTAGTATAGGTCGAAGGTTCTGATTTGGTGTATCATGATAGTCATCAGTCCAATTTTGGTATTCTAAATATGAATATTTTCTTGCTGGTGGGTAGATTGTTATTTTCTTCCTGGCATGTCCACTGATGATAGTCATATTTCCTGATCGACAACCTATGTAAGCGTCCGCAGTTTCTAACCAAGCTCTCCCTAGTATGATTGGATAACCACTAAGTTTGCTTTTGACTTTAATTACTATGAAATCAGCTGAGTATTCCCAGGATTCAATATTGATCATAATGTCTTTGAGCATCCCTTCTTGTTTCACAGTGGATGTGTCAGCTAGCTGGAGTACTGTAGTTGTTGGTCTAATTAATGATTGGAGTCCTAGGTATGTCATGGTTTCCTTAGTCATGACGTTGATAGCAGCTCCCAAATCTATTAGGCTTTTATTTATTTGTTTGCTATTGATGGTGATGTTCACTACAGGGATACTTGGATAAAGATACTTAGGGTTAATAATAATACCCAACATTAAATCATCCAATTGTCCGACTACATTTATTTTTGGTAGGTCATGCTTCCTCCTCCAAGGTTTCTTCAGGAAATTTTCTCTAATAAATTTGTTATAGATGGGCACATCCCTTATGGCTTGCAAGATTGGGATTTGGATGTTTAAGTGTTTTAATTCATTTAAAATTGCATTTTATTCTTCCTCCTTTGTACTTCATATAAGTTTCTCGAGAAATGGAGGGTTTCTGTTTCATGGGAGTGGTTGGGTTTCTTCTTCTGGCTGATTTGGTTCATCTGGATGCTCAACATATGATTCTAGTGTTTGTTCTTGAACTTCAGGTCGTGGGATATTCTGTGTTGATGTATTTTGCAATGTTTTTCCGGATCTGAGGTTTATTTCATTTATTTCCATGGTATCTACGACATAGGTAGGGAATTGTGTGATATCAGCATTATAAATCTGTTGTTGTTGTGGAGGTCTGTTATTATTAGGGTTTGGGATGGGTTGGGATGGAATTGGCGGGGGTCTGGGGGGTGGTTTAGTCTGTGGGGACAGCATGATGAGTGGTTGTTGTTGTTGCAACGGAACTCTCCAATTTGATGGATAAGGATTTTGATTCCCATAATTTGTGGTGGATGAAGCAAAAGGTGGGGGATATGAAGGGTAAGATGGTGGATAATAAGGTTGTTGATAGGCTGGTTCATAAGTGTGTTGACTCTACTGATACTGATTTTGCTGCCATTGATTTGGGTTTGGTTATGCTTGCCATGAAGTTGGTGTAGAGTTCCAATTTTGTTGTCCCTCATTATAGTAGGCTTGATTGCTACGTTGATAGTGTCTAACAAAATTATTCCTCCTTTGATTTATAA
Source organism: Larix kaempferi (assembly GCA_027924585.1). Lineage (NCBI taxonomy): Eukaryota > Viridiplantae > Streptophyta > Pinopsida > Pinales > Pinaceae > Larix > Larix kaempferi. The sequence goes on from BSBM01000087.1 coordinate 12,804,548, forward strand.
AATAGAGCTGTTCTATTGCTCCTTTAGCTGCGGAGTCTTGAATAGCAGCCTTACATGAGGGTAAGAGGGGACATTTATTAGTGGAATGGTCATTAGTGCAAAGACCACATACTTCTATGTTGTTTAAGGTGCACTACCCCTTCTCATGTTTCTTTTTACAGCGAGGACAGAATACTGTCGAGGCTTGGTTATTTTCATTCTGCTTCTTTTTTATCTGAAGTGCATCAAGTTGCATGGCCAGAGATTGTAAGATGTTTATCTTCATATCATCTAATTGGTTTTCTAAATCAGATTTTATAAGATTGGGTCCTAAAGATGATCAAGATCCTATGCGTAGATTTGTATCTCTTGTCCCATTCTTTCTTTTCCTAGACCTAGAATGGTTCTTGAAAATCTGGAGTATCTAGTCATAAGTCTTCTAAAATATGTCTCCATCTCCTAAGAGGTTTAAGATCTCAAAATTATCTTCTTTGATCCCTCCAAGAAGGACAAGTTTCAGTGATTCGAGGTCCAGGGTGCAATGGCTAGCTCGTTTGTAGCTGACCTGAAAATGTTGGGCATAGACTTCTAAGGATTCACAGTCTCCCTGTTGCATCCTAAATATTTCATCCCTTGTATCCTTTGCTTTGCAATAGTTCCTATATTTTTCTAGCAATGCCTGTTTCATCAAGTCCCAACTAAAAATACTATTCCCCTCTGAAGTCATGAACCAACTAAGTGATAAATCTTTCAGTGTGGAGGGAAAAAGTCTTAGCTTCTGTGCATCCATAGTGTAATCAAAGGATCTGCAAACTACCTCAAATTTAAATAGCAATGTGTCGAGATCTTCTGAAGTCAATCCATGGAAGTTTGTAAAATTGTTAGGGTTGATATTATTAATCCATGCATCTCCCAGAGGTATGCTAATGGGGGAGGTGAAAAGCTCCCTAGGTTCATCTTCTTCGCCTTCCATAGTGGTGTTTGAGCTGGAACTAGTAGAGAAGTTGTCTCTGTTTGGATCGTATGTGGAGTCAGTTTCATTTTCAAAGTTCATAAATTCAAACTGAGAATTGTTAGAACTGTTATTACCATTGTTACTCATGGGATGCTTAGGCAGAAAGCATCGAAACCTATCCCTTTGCCGACGAGGAATTCATTGGTAAAAATCTTTATGTTTTTGTCTTATGTGATTTTTTTCTTTCTTTTTGTATTGTTTTTGAAGATGTCTCCTAAATGATTTAGCACCTCTCTGGCAACGGTGCCAAAAAGTGGTGGGCTCTATGTATGGGTTCCTAATGAGGGCAGCTAGACCAGGAGCCTACTTTAATTATCAAACTAGGGGATGTGCAAACTTTAGAGGTACTGGAACTATATGTGCTCTTTAGGATAGTCTTTGTCGAAGTTGGGTGTTTGTATCAATGTTTTTAAAGAGTTTCCTAAGAAAAGGATTAAATGAACTGTAAATAGGATTGTTAATCTATGGAGGAGAAATTTCTATGTTAAGAAATTCAAATAGTAAAAGCAGGAAATCTATGGCTAAGAATTTGAATGCAGGAAATAGTAATTTTTAAGAATTAACTTGCCGAAAACAATAAAAATTATACTATGGAATTGAATGCTAGAATTATAACAGATCTATTATAAAGTAATGAGAACTTGATCTTTAATATAAGGGGTACTTACTATAAATCGAATGCATAAAACTCAAAGTATGATCTAACATAATCTAATGCTAAAGCTAAATTCGGAATGGCATTATCTAATGCTGCAATTTTAATCAAATCATTAAGGAGTGAATGTCATCATGTAACCAATAAATGCCAAAAGAAATCAATCTCTATAAGCATTTATAATAATGAAATGAATACATAGGCTGATGTAACATCCCAAAAATCGCAAAATAATTTTTTTTTTTGATGTAGCCTAATTTATAAGATAAATGCTAACTGCGGAATGATAATAATCAGCTAACAATGATAATTGTCTCATACAATTTGTCTTAATTGTTCTAAACATGATTATGTACTTAATTATAAGTAGGATGCAACAGAACGAGGTTTTTATTTTGCTATGTGTAAGGATCTGGTACAATACTGATGATGTTGTTTGCATAATTCTAAAGGGGTTCCTATCGGATGCCCTTGGGTTTACTTAGCTTTGAAAGATAAAGCATTGGACTCTTCTTTCGCAGATCTGCAGGTAAGGTTATAGAGTAATTCCAGTTTTTACAAGACAAGTTTAAAGCTTCAGCTTGTCATCTCTATGTTTAAGATAATTATAAAATCTGTCATGCATGATGATGTTAATGGTATGTATCTTCAGTTTAACTTCGTCACTTGTATCGTCTTTTATGGTTATGATTCCACGTGTCGTCAGCAATGTTTAAGCGCTAACTCATTGTATTTGTTGGTGAGATTAGGGGTAATATAATCTAGTTTAACTGTCTGAATTTGTAACATTTTTGGTTTATGTGAAAGATGGTGTCATCAATATAATAATTGATCCTCTTGGAATGATAATGGCAATGTAATACGTTTCATAATATTAATGCTGGCGTTTGTATTACGTCCATAAGTAAATCCAATTGCTATTGATATGTAGTATACATCATAGTAGAGTTTACATCAAACCCTATTTTTCAATATGGTGTAAAAGTTAAGTACTACTCTACCGTATCCTTAAGCAAATAGCCTAGCTATTTAAATATAATGTTTAAACATTTACTATGTGGTATTCCATACTATACTATGGCATAGTTGATTTATAATATAGTTGATATATTCACTATATTGATTCTATGTTGGATATCCTATGGGAACTATGTTAATAACATTGTTGTAATGTTATATGGTGCGAGTAAGAAAATGGCATGAAATGTTTAAACTCCATAGTTCGGCGTGTATTGCATATATGTGTTATATAAACTTGGGATAAGGTTTTTGAATCTAGCATGAATGGTATTGTAATAACTTATGGAATGAACTATGTATCAATGTTTATGGTAATACGATACCTCTATCCTATGTTTGTAACTTATACACGGTTGTATGCAGCTGTATGGCATTGTTAAAACCCCGAGGCCTTCATTGTCACAAGACTTGAACTCTACTATGAATTAAATGTTTATGCAGTTGAGGTTCTAGCTTAAATCTACATGAGATCTTCAGCATTCAATGTGATCCTGTTGTGGTGTTGTGGTTACTACGCTGGCATCTATGTGTCTGGCTCCATGTGAAAATCTTGATGAGGAAAGGTGATGTGTCACCATGCTGTGAACTCAGCTTTAGTGATATGGCATCCGATTGTTTTGCAAATTAATGTAGTTATTTGAATGCTATTAGCTAATAACTCTGCCTTGGTTTCTCCATAGCTTGCTGGCTCAATCTCGATCATTGATCTTTGTGGTTTTCGGTAGATGAAATTTGTAAACCCAGGGAAGACTTGCCTTAATGTTATTTTCCTTCGTGCATTCATTTTGTGGTTCTGTTTTGGAGGAAGAAGGCCAACATGCCGCTAGTTTACAGGGCTCAACCCTGGGCAGTTGTGGATGGCACTGTGCTTCAAAAACTCTGTAATTTTTGTTGTGGAATAATGTATAAGCGCTTAAGCGTTTGCTGAGAATGTAATATTGAACTCCTGTGGCTTTCTTTCGGTGGCAAATAAGTTAATAGGGAGGTCTTTGTTGATGTATATGTAACTTCGGAATGTATTTCATATATGTATGTTGTATGTACTCCTATAGAGATGGTATTATTCCTCTATACGGAAGTGTCGTCATTTATATTGTAAATGTCGTAACTTATACTTGATGGGTTATTAGACCACTTTGTTGGGGTCGGCCCTGTATAAGTCATGTGGGTCAAAGGGTTATTAGACCACCCTATTGGGGGTCGGCCCAGTCAGCATTATGTTATGTGGTTAAGTTCGAGCCTACATGATTTATGTAAAAGGCAAGTCAAGTCAAGTATAAATAAAGTGCGGGAGGCACTCTATTTGATCACTCACTTCTCACTCATGCACTCAAGGAGGAGTGGTGCACTTATGGAGGAGGCGGATCTATTGCTAGGATATGTCTATCTCTTATGGTTGGGTTGTATCATTGCTCTATCTATCTCTGAGGAAGTTATTGGGGTTTTTCACCTTTATGGTTTTCCCTAAGTAAATCTTTGTGTCTCTTGTGTGCTTGCATTATTGTCTCCATGATTGATATGCTGTAGATATGCTATACATGTTGTTCTCTCAGTTAAGATCCTAGATCAGATTGAAGTAAATTCCAAAAATTTAACATGGTATCAGAGCTAGCCTGAAAGAAGGCATGATATGGCATGTATGACACTTGTTGCACTTACGATGCTAGGGCTTGATATAGCAAAAACCAGTCATCATAGAACTTTCACTATAAATCTGTTTTGGCAAATTTTTTGGATCTAAAACCTTTACAGGTTGAATATTAAATCCCCATGTACCTTTTGTCCAAAGGAAAACCTCTAATTCGTTGTACTTTGTGATTTATGATCTGTACAATATAGGGTTTCTGCCTCTTCCAGATCTGAGTAAAAATCAGGTGACCTTGGGAAAAAGGTCATAACTTGGGCTAGGAAGCTCCAAATGAAATTTCGTAAATAGTGACAGGTAGTACATAGACTGTACTATCTCAGAAAAAATGTTCAGAGGCTGAAGTTGAAATAGTGACACGTGGCACGCCGTACAAGTTCACTCTCCTGTATTATCCCATAAACAGGTCACGTTGCGACACTTGGCATAACTCTCTCTCAGAGAATCCAATTGAGGTTAGACATGTCAGGATCGAAATATAATAGGTTGGTATATCTTAGGAAACTTTTTTAGACCCTATGGATCGAAAAGTTCGGAGTTACACCAGAAAAAATTAAGTACATATTTATGTCAAAACAGAATTATTTTTGAGTACCTTCATTCATTGCTTCTGGAATTTAGGGCTTCGGAGAAAGTTGGAATTTTTGTAATCGGAGACCACGGCTGGATGCTACTCATCAAAATCAAAATTTAGAGACCAAGATCATAATTTTTGGTTGTACAGAAGGCTGGGCCTGATCAAACCCTAGTTTGGGACTTTGATCAGAAAAATGGAGAATTAGGGCTTCTGTAAAAATGGGAATTTTTGAAATCTGTGACCACGGCTGGAAGCTCCTCAGAAAAATAGAAGCTAAGAGATTTGGATCAAACCTTTTGATTGGGAAAAAGAGTGGGCTTCATCAAACCCCAGTTCAGGGTCACGTCCAGTGAATACGGAAGTTTCAAAGGAAAAATTGAGGAGTGAAACTTTGCAGTTTTCAAATTTTGGATATACCAGCTTGATCAACTCATCAAGGCACATATTTCTATCCTTTCCGAAGTTTGAAATTCGAAGATTGAATTTTTGGGGTTTCTTTGACAAACCCATATCTAGCTCCAGGTCCAGTTCTTGCAAATCAAGTGGATTGGGTTAATCCTAGAAGAAGATGGATTGGTCATCTGCATAAGTGAAGAAGTTCCTGTTTAGAGGGAGATGAGGCTAAGGCCTTACATAAGAAGATTACAAGCGATCTCGATAGGTATGACTCATCGAGGTATGTTTTGAGATTTGTTCATGATTAAGTTTATGGTATGTTTGTCTTCATGTTATTACGGTTAGTACAATCTTGATTTTAGACTTGTCATATAAACTTAATAAAATTATGAATGCACGATAGAAAATATTCATTGATTAGGGTGTTGACACTTATGATTGTACTAATGCATTATGGTGTTGTATGAGGTTTGTGTTGTCTACTAACATGAAAGGTACACCAATAAAGACAAATCATGTTCTGGTTCAAGAACATATGATCATGATAACATGAGGACAAAGATTCATCCATTGTCATGGATCTCATAGAAGATCCATTTACGAGGTATGTATAACTTGGTTTTATAATGGTTAACCTATGAGATATACAGGTTACTAGCACAAGTCATTGAAGAAGAACAAGAAGACATCATGTGAGTATGTTAGACATAACTAGCTAGCATGCTAATCCAAGTATGTTTTTCCTATATCAAGATAGAATCCTACCTTGGGTTAGGATCTTATACTGTTGTGTTGTTGATAATGATTATTCATGAAGTCATAGGTTTGAATAGTCATGGTTGTATGCATATTGTGTTTCTTACCATAATTGATGATATGACTAACCAAAAGAATCATGAAGGTATAGGTTTGAGTAATCACGAGTTTTATGCATATTATATCTCTTATCTTGATTGATGATTTAACTAACCAAAAGAGTCCTATGATCAAATAAGAATATGCATGAGTAAAAGAAGACTTCCCTAAAACCTTGAATACTAATGTTTATTATCTGTGTTTGAAATGATCCTGACTATACATGCTTGAGATTATTGTGTTTTGATAATATTAAGATTATACTAATGAATGTTTGATTATGTATGAGACCTAGAGGATAACACAATGATGATACTAACAAGCATGCATAGGGATCGAGAATGAATATAAGTTCAAGGACAAGTAATCCAGGAAGCAAAGATCAAGAGGGAGTACACTCCAGTGGTTTCTGCAAGGATGCAGATATTCAGAGGGAGTTGACCATATCTCTACATTCCACAACAGAAAGGTGTAGAAGAAGCTACTTCAGATTAGGACTCCAGTAGCTCCTGCAAGGAAGTGAAGACTCAGAGGGAGTCCACCCAACGAACAAACAAAGATAAGTATTTGAATTGTCATTTCTTAAATAATACTGTTCAATAATGTATATACTGATGTTCCTAGAATTAGGTTGTGTATTATGCATATTAGAATAATAGCATTGATGAACAGTATACTACGAATATGCATGGGTAAGTGGCCTATGGCACTGTACAACATTCCATTGCTACTTATTTAGAATGAAACCTCTTTGCTGACATGTTGGGAGTTGTGCACACTCTTAACAATGTTCTGGTAGAGATTGGAAGGCATCTATAAAGTTACGGGATATGGATAAATGTTGTATTGAAGCATTGGCTAAGATAATTGCATGACTGTATGACATATTTCTTTATGTGTAAGAATTTGTTCTAAAAATTATGAGATATTTCTAATCATGGAATTTAACCTGTTTTGTAGGAAAGACCGTATATCTTCACCTACAAAAGGACTACAACATTTGTTCCAGAAAGAAAGATATCTATTGAAGATGTTGAAGATATTGAAGTTCCTAGGATCTGGGATGAAGAAATGGAATGCCATGATCTGTCGATCATGAAGAATGATGTTTGGGATGTAGTCCCAAGACCTGAAGAGAAGTTTGTTATGACTTCCATATGGATCTATCAAGATCAAGCATGTTGCAGATGGTAGCATAGAGAAATATAAAAGTGATGAAATAGAAGATACACCAGATGGATTCAAGACAGCTTTCTTGAATGGTGTAGTTGAAGAAGAAGTGTATGTGGAGCAGCCACTTGGTTTTGAGACACATGACAGGGAGTCATATATGTGCAAAACTTGGGTATGATGCACCACTTTCTAGGTATGGAGGTGTGGCAGAGTGCAGATGAAATCTTCCTTGGACAAGGGAAGTATGCAGTAGAGATCCTGAAGAGGTTCGGGATGATGGAATGCATGGTTATGGCATCAAACCTGAAGCTTCTGTGTGATGCTTCATCTGAACCAGTTGATGTCACTATGTATCGTCAGATGATTGGGTCCTTGATGTACCTGACGAACATAAGACTAGATATTTGCTTTGCGGTGAACACGTTGAGCCAGTTCCTAACATATCCGAGGAGTGTTCACCTGATTTTTGTAAAGCATATTCTGAGGTACCTGAAGGGTACAGTGGATTATGGGCTCAAGTATGAGGTGAATCAAAAGTTTAACCTGCAGGGTTATGTTGATTTAGATTGGACTGGCAGTGCTGCAGAGCACATTTGGGTGCTACTTCAGTATGGGATCAGGTGTGATCTCTTGGTTTAGCAGGAAGCAGTCCTACATAGAACTGAGTACAACTGAGGCAGAGTATGTTGTAGCCTATTCAGCTAGTTGTGAGGTAGTATGGCTACGGAAGCTACTGTCTGAGTTATTTGATCTCTCGTTGGATGCTACTTGTATCTTCTGTGATAACCAGAGTTGTGTGAAGCTGTCCAACAACCCAGTGTTTCATGATAGGTCGAAACACATAGAGATCAAATATCACTATATTGAGGATATGGTGCAGAGAGGAGCTATGAAGCTCCTGTATGTTGGGACGGACGAGCAGATTGTAGATGTGCTGACGAAGCCACTAGCTAGGGTGAAGTTCAAGTACTTCAGAGAGAGGCTTGGCGTTCTTTAGATCGAGGACACTTCGAGGAAGAAGTGATGGACACATTTGCTGAAGCCATTCCATGCATGTTGGAAGGAGGATCCTTCACATGGCTGTGGATGTAAGCGCTGAATGATGAGCATCAGGATGATGTTCTGGCTTCTGCTGGATATGATCAGTTGGATCATTTTTATGTATGTATGAACGCATCATGTTGGATGCTGGATATGATCAGTTGGATAATTTATATGTATGTATGCATCATGTTGGATGTTGGATATGATCGGTTGGATCATGTGTATGTATTTTTGTATAGGCATCATGTTGGATGCTTGGACCATGTATCTGTATATGTATCAGGTGGATACATTGTATGATCAGGTGGATCATGTATGGTGATATGTATCATGTATTTGTATTTATATCAGGTGGATACATTGTATGATCAGGTGGATCATGTATGATGATATGTATCAGGTAGATACCTGGTATGCATAAGGTAGATGCATTGTATGATCAAGATGATCATGGATGATGAGCTTCATGATGTTGTAGTGATGATGATCAGGATGATCATGTGTAGATCAGGATGATGTATGGTGAGTATGAGGTTGATACTCTATGGCCGTGGATCAGGTTGTGCAGATGAGCATATAATTCGTTGCCCTGGGAGATTTGCAGATAGTCTTTTGAGGTTTTGCCTATGGCATGTAATTCGGTGCCATGGGATATCTGGCAAATGCTCTTTCGAGGTTTTGCTCTGGGAGGACATATAATTCGTTGCCCTGGGAGATCTGCAGATAGTCTTATGAGGTTTTACCTATGGCATGTAATTCGTTGCCCTGGGATATTTGGCAGATGCTCTTTCGAGGTTTTGTCCTATGGCATATAATTCTTGTCCCTGGGAGATCTGATAGGTTGGGCTATGTGCCCGTAATCAGTCCTGGGATGCTCTTGCGAGGTTTTTCCATTACCACATGTAATTCGTGCCCTGGGAGATCCTATAGGTAGAGATGTGTGCTCGTAATAGCCTGGGATGCTCTTGCGAGGTTTTGTGGTGACCACATGTAATTCGTGCCCTAGGAGATCCTATAGGTAGAGCTGTGTGCTCGTAACAGCCTGGGATGCTCTTGCGAGGTTTTGTGGTGAGGTCACATATAATATGGCCCTGGGAGATCTGCAGATAGTCTTTCAAGGTTTTTCCTATGGCATGTAATTCATTTCCCTGGGATATCTGGCAGATGCTCTTTCGAGGTTTTGTGACGCACATAATAAGTCCTGAGGATTCCACAGTATGGCTAGTGATGACGAAGACCTGCAGGTAGTGGGCCTACATCCAGTATGAAAAAGGACTGGCTCTGTAGAACTTCCTATGACAAGTAGATTCAGAGATTGATTGAGATAGCAGCAGCAGTGACGATGATCCAGAGAAGAAGACTTGTGCTAGAAGACCTGTGCTTAGAAATACCTTCCTAGTTAATAGGGAGTGTTGATGTATATGTAACTTCGGAATGTATTTCATATATATATGTTGTATGTACTCCTATAGAGATGGTATTATTCCTCTATACGGAAGTGTCGTCATTTATATTATAAATGTCGTAACTTATACTTGATGGGTTATTAGACCACCTTGTTGGGGTCGGCCCTGTATAATTCATGTGGGTCAAAGGGTTATTAGACCACCCTATTGGGGGTCGGCCCAGTCAGCATTATGTTATGTGGTTAAGTTCGAGCCTACATGATTTATGTAAAAGGCAAGTCATGTCAAGTATAAATAGAGTGCGGGAGGCACTCTATTTGATCACTCACTTCTCACTCATGCACTCAAGGACGAGTGGCGCAGTTATGGAGGAGGAGGATCTGATTCTAGGATATGTCTATCTCTTATTGTTGGGTTGTATCATTACTCTATCTATCTCTGAGGAAGTTATTGGGGTTTTTCACCTTTATGGTTTTCCCCAAGTAAATCTTTGTGTCTCTTGTGTGCTTGCATTGTTGTCTCCATGATTGATATGTTGTAGATATGTTGTACATGTTGTTCTCTCAGTTAAGATCCTAGATCAGATTGAAGTAAATTCTGAAAATTTAACAGTCCTGACTTCAATTTCGGTTATGATTCAGTTGCATGGCAACTTTGCTGTGTTGGAGAAAGGATTTGGAAGCTGAACACATTCCAATCGGTTGTTTAACAACTGGGTACATTTCTCTGGTTTATACGTTCTACAATGTATTTCTTTGTTTTTAACAGTCAAGTGATAATAATAATAACTCCTCATAGTTTTCTTTTGGCAGGAAATGCCAAGGTTATGTACTCCATGCTTTGGTTTGGTGGCAATAGAGTTCGGTGATCAATGGATAGCAATGCATCTAAAACGGTAAGCCCAATGGCAAACCCTCGTAGGTTATCTTGGCAAAAGTCATGGCAAACAGTGTATCATCAAACCTGGAAGTCGTGATCGTAAAACATTGCGTTGTTGTTTTAGTTTGTACAGTCAATGTAATAGCTGGTAATTGCATAGGGTTTTAGTTTAGGATTTCGATCTTAGAAACGATCCTTTGTTTTGAATTTAGGGTTTCAAACTCTGTTGAGATAATAAGATAAACGTTATCAATCCTATGTTATGATAGTTGTTTTTGTTTTCAATGTGTTGGTACTTAGCCCATGAACAAAACTATGTCTCATCTATTCAAAATGTGGATGTGATACTAAGTATTTCCAACAGACCTTTGCATTTGAAAACAATGTGATACGATTTGTGCAACTGTGTAGATAAATTTATGGATACCTCGACATTGTTTTATTTAATATCTGTGAGGTTATGAAAATATATGATGAAGAATTAAAAATTGGGTTTCGATATCACTGCTGCTATTGTTTCTTTGGTACTTGGCCCATGAACAAAACTATGTCTCGTCTATTCAAAATGTGGATGTGATACTAAGTATTTCCAATAGACCTCTGTGTTTGAAAACAATGTGATACGATTTGTGCAACTATGTAGCTAAATTTATGGATACCTCGACATTGTTTTATTTAATGTCTGTGAGGTTATGAAAATATATGATGAAGAATTAAAAATTGGGTTTTGATATCACTGTTGCTATTGTTTCTCTAGGAAATGTGAGTTCATGAAAATGTTTACACAATAGCGGAAAAGAAAATGCATGTTACTGTCATTTGATATTTAGTTAAGTGTTGAAACTATGTGATATGTTCGGCCAAATGCCTCATCTTCGACTGTGTAAATGATTAAGTAATACAACTATACGTCTGTCAGGATTTAGGGTTGTAGTTAAGTTTAGATTGGATGAAACAATGATGACTATTGATACGTTCGGCATCAAATGGAATTTGTGTGTACTATTTGACTTTTGCTCCTAGATTCATTGAAATGTCTTAACTTTGTGATGATGTTTGAAATCAAAGAGTTCGATCTACAGTAATGATTTGTAATGTAAAGAAAATACTTAATTTGTCTACTGTGAGTAAAACAAGAAAATGACAGAGAGCTTATTTGTTTAGCTCGATCCTGTAATAGTATTTCAATTGTGTGTTCATGATTATATGTGCATGTAAAAAATAAAGATATTTAAACCTAACTATATAATAAAAACTTTGTTTGCTTAAATACTATATGTGTACAGTAATAGGAATATTAGTAATAACAATAAACTTTGAAAGTATTTAAATGTAGAATTACAAAACCTAAGTTAGTAATGTGATGCTTCTTATTTGTCTAACTATCCTATATATACAATAATGAGATTAACAACAAACTATAGTTATTCTTTTGAAACTAAACTTTGGGAAAGACAAATGAAAAGAATGGAAATAAAAATAGTGTTGTGAGTAGAATACAGTAGATATTGCTAAATAATAACAATAGATAATTTTAATAGAATATAAAAAAAATAGTACTTCCATCGCCATGGCAGTTTGCCTATCCTATCTTATCTATCTTAATCTGTTTCTGTACTGGAGTATGATGTTGTTCCTTTTTGCATGGGGAAAAATACAGAAACCATTTTATTCAATCATTTCATAATTATAAAAAATTATTAACTTATACAAGAAGCTAAAATAATTTATAAATTAAACAGTGAAAGTTTAATAAATAGCAGAACTGCAATATGCAAAATAGATAACAGAACTTAAAAATAAAACAGATAAGACAATAGAACTTGTAACTGAAGATAGGGCCGACAAACACCCAAGGAGGCCCATTTCTCCCAACCTGCTTCAGAAGAAGCAGCTCAACTGCTGACTTCTAATGAACCCTCGAGCCTACTTACTAATCCAGTAAGTGGGTGGAATCTGTGTAGAAGCAAGGGACTAAAAAAAAAAACCTTCTCCACTTAGTATCAACCTCCTGAAACAAATTCCTTCTCCACTCAGCAGCAAACTCCTGAACTCAATAAGAGTTTGGTAGACTCACAACATGATCAACAATAGCATATCCCCTCATCAAATATCTTGGGTGCAAACACAGCAAAACCCCAAGGTAAATTTCCTCGTCAGGAAAAGTGATGAACCTAAGTTCAATATTTGATGGCTATTATATAGACTACCTAGGTCTTTTAGTGGTCAGTTTAGAATAAATGAGCCTCAAGCTCCAGTCCCATCTTTCAGGGCACTATGACCACATTTCAAGGGAGTTGTCCCATACCAACAGTTAGTTAGTTGCATCATGATGCTGCCACTTGTCCATTGCCTTCTACCCTAGATTCCATTCCACCTAGTGGATTAGTAACCACTCTTTCAATAGTCTTCTTAAGTGTTTGTCTCCTATTTTATTTATTAAATAATAATATATTCTGCAAATTACAATCATCCTTGGACAACTGTCCAATATAAACTTTACAATAAAAGTTATCATAATGTTTCTAAACACAAAATGTTTTCCAGCTTAAAGGTTATGTTACAAACACCCCCCCTTAAGCTCAACATCGTCCTCGATGTTGCTTATGCATCATCAAGTTCCTCATGGAACAGAACTGGATATGCTGCCTACATATTACTTTTCAGTTCCCAAGTAGCTTCATTAGGGATAAGGTGCTTCCATTGCACCTTTACCTGCCCTGTGGTGCGATTCCGGAGCATAATTTCCCTCTGGTCTAGAATACAGTCTGGTTCCACCTGAAAATCTCCTTCGGGTTCCACTTGTATGCATTCTAATTCAGCACATGAGTAGCATCGTGCACATAATTCTTTAAAACAGAAACATGAAAAACATTGTGGATTTTTAAATTGTATGGCAATGCCAATTGATATGCAATAGCTCCTATCCTTGATAGGATTTCAAATGGTCCACAATACCTCGATGCTAATTTAGCACAGCTCCCAAGCTTCAAAGAACTTTTCTTGGGCTTTACCTTTATGAAAACATGGTCTCCTACCCGAAATTCTCTTTCTGTGCGTTTCAAATCAACATAGCTATTCTGCCAAACTTGGGAAACTTTTAAGTTACCTTGAACCTGTTTCACAGTTAGCTCCATTTCTTTCAATATATCTGGTCCTAACATCAATCTATCTATAGGATTATCCCACGAAATTGGAGTACAACATTTTCTTCCATACAAAATTTCAAATGGACTTAACTTAGAAAAAGCTTGATAACTATTATTGTAGGAAAATTCTACTAAGTGCAAGTAATCCTCCCATTTAGATGGCTGATCTTTAACATATAATCTTAACATATTTTTCAAAATCTGATTTACTCTTTCTGTTTGACCATCAGTTTGTAGATGGAAAGAAGTACTGAAATTCAACTTACTATTTAATCCTTTAAATAGTGTTGTCCAAAAGTTACCAGTAAACTTAGAGTCTCGATCTGAAATGATTACCTTTGGGATTCCATGCAAGCGAAAAATTTGCTTCATGAAAATATCTGCAATGTTAGAAGCCTTGAAAGTAGTTTCAACAGGAATAAAATGAGTAGCTTTGCTAAGTTTATCTATAACAACCATAATTGAGTCATTCTGCTTCTGATTTTTAGGCAAACCTATAATAAAGTCAATGCTTATGATCTCCCACTTCCATTCTGGAATTGGTAAGGGCTGCAATAGCCCAGCTGGATGTTGATGTTCAACTTTAATAGTTTGACAGTCAAAGCATCTAGCTATATATTCAGCAACTTCACTCTTCATGTTAGGCCAAAAGTACTCCTTTCTTAGCATAGTTATCATTTTTTGATAACCGGGATGCCCTGAATAAGGACTCTTGTGAACTTCATCTAAAATCAACAACTTAACTTTCGAAAAATTAGGCACATAAATTCTATTTTTTGTAAGTTAAGAAGCCTTTTTCATTAATACTATAATCTGTTATAACATTTTTAGATGAATTTTCAGCCACTTTATCATGTAATTTTTTGTAATTTTCGTTTTGCTTAGTTCCTTCTTCGATCTGATCTTCCAGATCAGTTTTAAAAGTACTGATTGCTGCCACAAAACTTAATCTAGCGTTTCTGCTCATCGCATCGGCAACCTTATTTTTCTTTCCATTAATGTGATGGATCTCAAAATCGTACTCGCTAAGGAAATCCAACCACCTAGCTTGCCTTGCGTTAAGATTTGTTTTATCCAATAAATACTTTAACTCCTTATTATCAGTCATTAAAATAAATTTTCTTCCGATCAAGTGATGGCACCACATCTTTAAAGCATGTATCACAGCTTCCAACTCAAGATCATACGTTGCATAATTATTTTCATGTATTTTTAATTTCCTTGACTCAAAAGCAATTGCATGACCCTCTTGACTTAAGACCCCTTCAAGTCCTTCGTTGCATCCATCCATGCATACGACGAAATCCTTATTAGGATCTGCAATTTTTAAGATGGGTGCAGTAGTTAACAATTCTTTTAACTTATTAAAGTTATCTTGACACTTTTGATCCCATATGAATTTCTTCCCTTTCTTCTGTAAAGAAGCGATGGGGTTAGCAATTCTAGAGAACCCTTCAATAAACTTTCTATAATAACCCGTTATTCCCATGAATGACCGTACATCTGTTACATCTTTACGGACAAGCCATTCATTTATTGCTTTTATCTTATCAGGATCAACAGAATACCATCCTTTGAAATAATATGACCCAAATAATGAATTTTATCTTTATAGAAATCACACTTACTGAACTTAGCGTAAAGCTGGTGATCTCTAAGTACTTGTAAAATGATTTTTAGATGCTCATCATGCTCTTCTTTAGTCTTTGAGTAAATTAGGATATCATCAATGAATACCACTACAAACTTATCCAAATATTTATGCAGAACGTTGTTCATTAAACACATGAACACTGCAGGTGTGTTAGTTAGCCCAAAAGGCATAACTATGAACTCATAGTGTCCATAACGCGTTCTGAATGTAGTTTTGAATATGTCCTATTCTTTTATCCCGACTTGATGATAACCCGACCTTAAGTCAATTTTAGTGAATACCTCTGCTCCGCGTACTTGATCAAATAGATAATCTATGTGAGGTAAGGGATACCGGTTCTTAATTGTCATTTTATTAACCTGATGATAGTCAATGCACAAACGCATGGTACCGTCTTTCTTTTTAACAAATATTACTAGTGCTCCCCAAGGGGACACACTGGGCCTTATGTAGTTTTTATCTACTAATTCTTTCAGCTAAGACTTTAACTCATTTAACTCTAGAATATTCATTCTATAGGGGGCCTTTGAGTTTGGTACCGCACCGAGTACTAACTCAATGGTGAATTCAAGTTCTCTTTTAAGAGGTAATCCTGGAATTTCTTTTGGGAATACATTAGAAAAGTCCCTAAGGATGGGAATATCCTCTAGTTTTAACCTGTCTTCTTTAGATGTACATTCATCATTAACAACATTAACAACAAACAATTTACAACCTTTTCTAGCAGCTCTCTTTACTTGTAAAGCAAAAATCTACCTTACTGAAATTTGTCTATCAATTCCTTGCACTATTTCTAAATTACCTTCATTATTTATACAAGTAAAATATTTATCATAACAATTCAATATAACTCTATGTTGTTCAAGCCAATCCATTCCAATTAACAAATCATATGAACCTAAGGGTAAAACATTCAGATTAACTTGCGTTTTCAGCTGATTTAAAAATACTTCACAATTCTGAACAAAATCTGTAACCTTTCTTTTAGTTCCTATTGCAAGCTGAACTAACCATGCATTATCAAATTTTTTTGTTTTTAGCTTGCAACGGTTTACTAAAGTAGGTGAAATATAACTTAGATTTGCACCAGGATATATTAAAATAGAAATAGACTCGTTTTGTATCATACCTTCAATTTCGACCATGGATGTTTGATGGTCCGCTTGACGATTCTCCAATGCTGCATTTATCCTAGGCATTTCTCTTGCAATGTCTCCAACTATAGGTTTTGCTTGCATAGTATGTATGTTGGTGGTTGTCCTCTTGTTGCGTGGGCAATTTGCTCTCTTGTGTGGTCCACCACATTCATAGCACTTTATGGCTCCTTTCTGCTCAGTGTACCTATTGTTATTGTTGTTATTATTATTGCTGTGATTATTAGGTACATTCCTTGCAGTAGTAATGTTCTGAGATGTATTATTCCAATAATTATTAGGAAAATTTCTGTTATTAAATTTTTTCTTAAAACCTCTAGCATTCTGATTAAAGTTCTTCTTTTTATAGTCATACTGATCAGTTTTACTATTCTTCTAGCTAGTTGTTCCTTCTCTTTTTCTGTTTTGGTCAAAACAAAAATTTGTCTTCCTCATGGCCTCTTCCAAAGTGGAAGGATTATCATACTCAATACGATCTTTTATATTAAATGGTAAACAACTGAGAAACCTTTGCACTTTAGGCTTTTCCTCAACCATGTAGGGTATGTACCTCAGCAAGCTAAGAAACTTACTGCACAATTCTTTCATGTTCATTGTACCAAACTTTAAGTCGTAAAACTCCTTCGATTTATCTTCAAAATACTGTTCAGACAATAACTTCTTTTTAAACAAACTTTTAAACATAGTCCAAGTTACTTCTTTTTATTTTATGCTCTTGATTCTTTTAAGATCCTACCACCAGATATCTGCCTTTCCGGTCAGATTGCAAATAGCCATCTTGGATTTCAATTGAGAAGAGTAGTCATAAATATTAAAGTACTTTTTCATCCCAGACAGCCAAGCTTCTGTTGTCTCACCCTTCTCATTTTCACCATTAAAAGTAGGTGGCTTAATCTTTTTAAATTCACCGGTAATCTGTTCATGATGCTTATGTTTTCTCTTTTTAGAGCAGCACTCACTGTTGTTGCTGTCATAATTTACATCATCATTACCTGAATCAGACTTAGAAGATGAGTGACTGTTCCTTTTATCGTTTCTTGTTTTCTTATGGTTATGTTGGTGAGACATTATTTCAGAATCAGCTCTAAATTATGATTTTCCACCTCTTTCATCACTGTGACAGTTTCCTTTAAAATTCTATTGTAACTCTTCCTATGCCTTTAAGATTCATTCATTTTCTTCTTTAATAGCTTTTAACTCAGATTTTAAATCCTGCACAGTTTGTAAAATTTTAGAAGACTGGTTGTTTAACTCAACGTAAATTCCTTCAATGTTATTATGATTAATTCGTTCATTATGAAGAGATATGTCCTTTGTTGATTCCTCTGGTATTTCCATACTTTCAATTAAAAGTAAATCTGTTCTATGCAAAAATGAAATTAAATTGCAAAAGTTAGTAACATAAACTTTTGGATTTATTTTTATGTTTGCACACATGAGCCTCATTCAGGCCTTGAGTTTGAACTTGCGCTCTGATACCACATGGAACATCCCCAAAAATTGCAAAATAATGTTTTTTTTTATGTAGCCTAATTTATAAGATAAATGCTAACTGCGGAATGATAATAATCAGCTAACAATGATAACTGTCTCATACAATTTGTCTTAATTATTCTAAACATGATTATCTACTTAGTTATAAGTAGGATGCAACAGAACGAGGTTTTTATTTTGTTATGTGTAAGGATCTGGTACAATACTGATGATGTTGTTTGCATAATTCTGAAGGGGTTCCTATCGGGTGCCCTTGGGTTTACTTAGCTTTGAAAGCTAAAGCATTGGATTCTTCTTTCAAAGATCTGCAGGTAAGGTTATAGAGTAATTCCAGTTTTTACAAGACAAGTTTAAAGCTTCAGCTTGTTATCTCTATGTTTAAGATAATTATAAAATCTGCAGTGCATGAAGATGTCAATGGTATGTATCTTCAGTTTAACTTCGTCACTTGTATCATCTTTTATGGTTATGATTGCACGTGTCGTCAACAATGTTTAAGCACTAACTCGTTGTATCTGTTGGTGAGATTAGGGGTAATATAATCTAGTTTAACTGTCTGAATTTGTAACATTTTTGGTTTATGTGAAAGATGGTGTCATCAATATAATAATTGATCCTCCTGGAATGACGGTTGCAATGTACTACGTTTCGTAATATTAATGCTAGCGTTTGTATTACGTCCATAAGTAAATCCAACTTCTATTGATATGTAGTATACATCATAGTAGAGTTTACATCAAACCCTAGTTTTGAATATGGTGTAAAAGTTAAGTAGTACTCTACCGTATCCTTAAGCAAATAGCCTAGCTATTTAAATATAATGTTTAAACATTTACTATGTGGTAGTCCATACTATACTATGGCATAGTTGATTTATAATATAGTTGATATACTCACTATATTGATTCTATGTTGGATATCCTATGGGAACTATGTTAATAACATTGTTGTAATGTTATATGGCACGACTAAGAAAATGGCATGAAATGTTTAAACTCCATAGTTCGGCGTGTATTGCATATATGTGTTATATAAACTTGGGATAAGGTTTTTGCATCTAGCATGAATGATATTGTAATAACATATGTAATGAACCATGTATCAATGTTTATGCTAATACGATACCTCTATCCTATGTTTGTAACTTATACACGATTGTATGCAGCTGTATGGCATTGTTAAAACCCTGAGGCCTTCGTTGTCACAAGACTTGAACTCTGCTATGAATTAAATGTTTATGCAGTCGAGCTTCTGGCTTAAATCTACGTGAGATCTTCAGCATTCAATGTGATCCTATTGTGGTGTTGTGGTTACTACGCTAGCATCTATGTGTCTAGCTCCATGTGAAAATCTTGATGAGGAAAGGTGATGTGTCACCACGCTGTGAACTCGACTTTAGTGATATGGCATCCAATTGTCCTGCAAATTAATGTAGTTATTGAATGCTATTAGGTCGTAACTCTGCCTTGGTTTCTCTGTAGCTTGCTTGCTCAATCTCAATCATTGATCTTTGTGGTTTTCGGTAGACGAAATGTGTAAACCCTAGGAAGACTTTCCTTAATGTTATTAGCCTTCGTGCATTCATTTTGTGGTTCTATTTTGGAGGAAGAAGGTCGACAGGCCGCTAGTTTATAGGGCTCGACCGTGGGCAGTTGTGGATGGCACTGTGCTTCAAAAACTCTGTAATTTTTGTTTTGGAATAATGTATAAATGCTTAAGCATTTGCTGATAGTGTAATATTGAACTCCTGTGGCTTTCTTTTGGTGGAAAATAAGTTAATAGGGAGGTCTTGACTTCGAGTTCGGTTATGATTCAGTTGCATGGCAACTTTGCTGCATTGGAGAAAGGATTTGGAAGTTGAACGCATTCCAATCGGCTCTTTAACAACTGCATAAGTTTCTCTGGTTTATACGTTCTACAATGTATTTCTATGTTTTTAACAGTCAAGTGATAATAATACTAACTCCTCATAGTTTTCTTTTGGCAGGAAATGCCAAGGTTCTGTACTCCATGCTCTAGTTTGGTGGGAATAGGGTTCGGTGATCAATGAATAGAAATGCAGCTAAAATGATAAGCCCAGTGGAAAACCCTCGTAGGTTCTCCTGGAAAAAGTCATGGAAAACAGTATATCGTCAAACCTGGAAATCGTGATTGTAAAACCCTGGGTTGTTGTTTTAGTTTGTACAGTCGATGTAATAGCAGGTAATTGCATAGGGTTTTAGTTTAGGATTTCGATCTTAGCAATGATCCTTTGTTTTGAATTTAGGGTTTCAAACTCTGTTGAGATAATAAGATAAACGTTATCAATCCTGTGTTATGATAGTTGTTTTTTTTTCAATGTGTTGGGACTTGGCCCGTGAACAAAACTATGTCTCGTCTATTCAAATTGTGGATGTGATACTAAGTATTTCCAATAGACCTCTGCGTTTGAAAACAAGGCGATACAATTTGTGTAACTGTGTAGCTAAATTTATGGATACCTCGACATCGTTTTATTTAATGTCTGTGAGGTTATGAAAATATATGATGAAGAATTAAAAACTCGGTTTCGATATCAATGCTGCTATTGTTTCTTTAGGAAATGTGAGTTCATGAAAATGTTTACACAATAGGGGAAAAGAAAACGCATGCTACTATCATTTTATCTTTAGATAAGTGTTGAAACTATGTGATATGTTTGGACAAATGCCTCGTCTTTGACTGTGTAAATGATTAAGTAATACAACTATAGGTCTGTCAAGATTTAGGGTTGTAGTTAAGTTTAGATTGGATGAAACAATGATGACTATTAATACGTTCGACATCAAATGGAATTTGTGTGTACTATTTGACTTTTGCTCCTACATTCATTGAAATGTATTAACTTTGTGATGATGTTCAAAATCAAAGAGTTCGATCTACAGTAATGATTTGTAATGTAAAAAAAATACTTAAATTGTCTACTGTGAGTAAAACAAGAAAATGACATAGAGCTTATCTGTTTAGCTCGATCCTGTAATAGTATTTCAATTGTGTGTTCATGATTATATGTGCATGTGAAAAATAAAAATATTAAACCCTAACTATATAATAAAAACTTTGTTTGCTTAACTACTCTATGTGTACAGTAATAGGAATATTAGTAATAACAGTAAACTTTGAAAGTATTTAAATGTAGAATTACAAAACCTAAGTTAGTAATGTGATGCTTCTTATTTGTCTAACTGTCCTATATATACAATAATGAGATTAACAGCAAACTATAGTTATTCTTTTGAAACTAAACTTTGGGAAACACAAATGAAAATAATGGAAATAAAAAATAGTGCTATGAGTAGAATACAGTACATATTGCTAAATAATAATAGCAGATAATTTTAACAGAATATAAAAAAATAGTACTTCCATTGCCATGGCAGTTTGCCTATCCTATCTTATCTATCTTAATCTGTTTCTGTACTAGAGTACGATGTTGTTCCTTTTTGAATGGGGAAAAATACAGAAACCATTTTATTCAATCATTTCATAATTATACAAAATTATTAACTTATACAGGAAACTAAAATAATTTATAAATTAAATAGTGAAAGTTTAATAAACAACAGAACTGTAATATGCAAAATAGATAACAGAACTTAAAAATAAAATAGACAAGACAATAGAACCTGTAACTGACGATAGGGCTGACAAACACTCAAGGAGGCCTGTTCCTCCCAACCTGCTTCAAAAGAAGCAACTCAACTGCTGACTTCTAATGAAGCCTCGAGCCTGCTTACTGATCCAGTAAGTGGGTGGAATTTGTGTAGAAGCAAGGCACTAAAAAAAAATACCTTCTCCACTCAGTATCAACCTCCTGAAACAAATGCCTTCTCCACTTAGCATCAAACTCCTTAATTCAATAAGAGTTTGGCAGACTCACAACATGATCAACAACAACATATCCCCTCATCAAATCTCTTGGGTGCAAACACAGCAAAACCCCAAGGTAAATTTCCTCATCAGGAAAAGTGATGAACCTCAGTTCAATATTTGATGGCTATTATATAGATTTCCTAGGTCTTTTATTGGTCAGTTTAGAATAAATAAGCCTCAAGCTCCAGTCCCATCTTTCAGGGCACTATGACCACATTTCAAGGGAGTTTTCCCATACCAACAGTTAGTTAGTTGCATCATGATGCTGCCACTTGTCCATTTCCTTCTACCCCATATTCCATTTGTTGGCTTGGTTTTGCAACCAAGCTTAGTGCAATGGGCACCTGCTAACTAGTAGCAGCAGTTTCAATAGAAATAAATAATAAACTAATATAAACTACATTAACCATGGATCTATGAAGCAAATAATGAAAATATTATGGAAAGTAAAAACGATTGACAATATGTAAAACATATTTTTTGTATTAAGAATAAGGGCAAGCAAGTGCTTGCAATAATAATACCTCCAAGTGGTGAAGATGGTTGAGCAACTCCCAAGGTGAGTAGCTCCAAGCTCCAAAGGTCTCTTCTCCAAGATGGCTATAATGGTCAAAAGCTCAAGGGAGATTTTGACAGCATGAGGATAGGGAGATGGATGGATGGAAAGTGAGGAGCCCCTATCACCTTTTTATAGGTTTTGGTGGTGGGGAATACCATTGTGGTTTTGAGGAAACCAATGCTATTGACCAACATGGTTTAGGTACCTTTTCCCTCCTTTTTCCTTTTTTGAATATTTTGAATATTTTTATTCCCTTTTTAATAATTTTGGGAATTTTGGACCCTTTTTGAGGGTTTTTTATGCTTTTTGAGGAAAAATATTCATTTTGAGTGGGAAAAAGGGGTGTATTAAGGTCTTTTGGTGACCTTTTGGTGGCTTTAGAGGCTGAAATGGTGAAAAAGTGGACAAATGGGTCATGTGAATAAGGAAATGAGCTAGTGAGCACTTTTTGGGTGTTAACAGATTGCCCCCTGATGTGTGAGGGCAGGAGCTCATCGTATGGCCGATAGACATAGTTCTTTTGTCTTTTTTCTGGGTTTGGGGAAGAGAAGAGACCGGTTGGAGACTGGATCCACGGCCCTTGGAAGCTGCAAAAAACAAAAATATTACATGGCCTCAATATGAAAGAGGAATAATCTCTGATAATGGATGAGGCAGGCATACCCATGCTCGTATCAAGACATATACATAACAATTAGTCCCAAGAAGGGGGACCTAAAAAAAAATACATAAAAAAATCTGCTGGTACATCATAATGGTCCAAAGGGGACATCATTTTGGGATGTACTCATGATCATAACATGACTGATCTCAATAACCAATACACTGGAATAACTGTTGAATTGCTGAAACTGAAGGTGTCCAACATCTGTAAGGACTCAATGACTAAGAGTCATCTCTGAGAAGTATTTGTAACTGTATACTCGAGGGAGTATGAAACTGGGGTACATCTGAATACTATCGCCATACGCAACCCGGATATCTATAGAAAAAATGTAACTGGTTGTTTCCATAAGTAGACTCTCAAATGTGGAAGAGTCAGGTGGTATCCGAGGTCTTTGACTAATAACTGAAAGGACCAATGCCCTGTGCGAGTCTCAACGATGCGATGAAGGTGTTGAAGTCGAGCATGTGAGAAAAAACCATTTGGAGAGGCATTGGGGAGTCTTCTCGAAATGATTCGTAGGCACTCATCATAAATGGTGATGAGTCCAAGACACAGGGACCTCTACGTCTATCCTCTGGAATAAACTTGGTTGTCGTCAACAGAGGGAGACCCGCAACTAACAAGGCAATGATGTTTCCTTGATAGGAGCGCAAGGTGTAGAACTGAAGTGTGGTAGTACTGATGGTAGGACTAACATACTTGTGGGGATGGGAAGTAACTGGGGTCATATAGTGGGTAGACTCAAACTTCCTTTGTTCAGAGCATGATGACATGCTTGACCTGGTAGCGTAGGGAACTGACTTGTAGGTGCGGGGATCATAGCTTTTAAGGACTGAAGGGTATGTATTGACTTTGGGGGGGTCAAGCTGATGGGTGCTATCGAGGGGGTCTCAGGGTGACCTACTGCAGAATACTCTGAACAAAGGCGACCAAAATGGGGAAGCTTCCATATGAGTAGACATGATCTGTTTTGGTGCCAAGGGGCACCATTGGGACCTTCTTCGTAGTTTTAATGAGCTCCAAGAAGGGATAAAAGTGTGCTCTGAAATGGTACTGTCCTGTGGATTTTGTGAGCCCAGGACTGTTCGAGCTCATTGGTGCTTTCATTTTTAAGGAGTGTAAAAATGATAAGAAGACTCTGCAGTGGTTGTGAGTACTGTCCTGTTGGTTTTACGAGCCCAGGATGTTGATTGCTCGTGGTCACTTTCATGTTTAGAGAGTCTGAAAGCGGTAAGTGGACTCCATTGGTGTTCTTTTTTGTGAGTTAGTCTCCAAGGCCCGAAAAAGCATAAAATGATGCAAATGGAGAACTCTTCTAGCCGATGTGACTAGAGTATTCATTTTTCGTAAGTAGTCTACAAGGTCCGGAAAAGGGGTAAACTTATACAAGGTAGACGCCCTTTCAGATATGTTTAGTGAGCATGAAAGGAAGCAAGGTTGCTTGGCGATCTTTTCATTGTTTTAGGAGTCAGAACAGAGCTTAACAGAAAATCCCTAAGTGCCTTTTTCGTAAAAGGGATTGCTCGGCCCGAAAAAGCGGTAAAACTATACCGAACAAAAAGGGGTTGATGAGAGTGAGAAGAGGTCTCAAGCATCATCATGATTGTGGAAAACTGAATTCAGTGACATAAAGATTATCAAAATGGGGCTACGGCCAATGTGGCATGCAAACCGATGCGACGAGGGGGAATGGAAAAAAATGCCCAAAAAATCTGGGCGTGAGAGCGAGAAATGATCTCAAGCATCATCACGAGCGTGGAAAACTGAATCCGGTGATATAAGACTCGTAAAAAATGGACGAAGACCGATATGGCACGCAAATCGAGGCAATGAGGGTGTCCAAAAAATGGTCAAAAAATGGACCTGATGAAAATAGGAAAAGGAAAGAACTATCATGAAGTTCTCGCTGTTCTGATTCCAACGGTACCAACAGTTTGAGAAACGGACGTCGTATGACACCGGAATGGTTGTTTGAAAAATGGTGGAATTTCTATAAATAGGGCGTGCGGCCCATATGACGTGTCATTGTTACGTGCGAGTTTGGTAGAGAAGTCAGAGCTCTTTCTTGATTTTCGAGAGATTTGACCGTTGGTTTTTGATTCCACAAGTTTCAGGTAACCCTATTTGTCTTAGCCTTTTCAATTATGTCTTTTTTGGTTAGTGGCGAGCCCCCGAAGGCCGTGAAATTGCATGTTGGCCTTCCTGTTGGCCCGGTTTTGCAACCAGGCTTAGTGCTATGGGCACCTACTAACTAGTAGTAGCAGTTTCAATAGAAATAAAAACAATTAAACTAAATAAACAATACTTTTCATGGATCTAAACAAGAATCTAAGCAAATAATGTAAACATTTCAAAATCAAGAACAAGAAACATAAGAAATAATTTTTTGTATTGAAAAGTGGGGGGCAAGCAAGTGCTTGCGATATTACCTTCAATGGTGAAGGTTGATGTTGAGCAACTCCCAAGATGAGTAGCTCCAAACTCCAATAGGTCTCTTTCTCCAAGGTTGCTTCAATGGCTAAAAGTGCTCAGGGGAGATTTTAGCAGCATAAGGATGAGATAATGGAAGGATATCAAATGAGGAGCCCCTACCACCTTTTTATAGGTTTTGGTGGTGAGGAATACCATTTGTGGTTTTGTGGAAACCAATGGTATTGACCAACATGGTTTAGGTAATTTTCCCTCCTTTTTCCTTTTTTGAATAAAAATAATATTTTAATTCCCTTTTTAATATTTTTGGGAATTTGGACCCTTTTTGAGGGTTTTTTATGATTTTCATGGAAAAATAATCTTTTTTAATGGAAAAAGGGGTGTACTAAGGTCTTTTGGTGACCTTTTGTTGGTTTAAGAGGCTCAGATGGTGGAAAAGTGGACAAATGGGTCATGTGAGTAAGGGAATGAGCTAGTGAGCACTTTTTAGGTGTTAACACTTCCAACGTCGAATATCGTGGGTTTCGGGTCTTTTGCTGCGATGGACATCGTGGGTTTGAGGCTGACAGTCGCGATGTTCATCATGATTGTCAGGTTATAACCCACGATTTTCATCGCAAGTATGCGGGAGACAGTCGCGATTTTCATCGCGACTGTCTGGCTAATATCCGCGATGTTCAGCGCGGGTTCTTGTATGGAGGCCGCGATGATCATCGCGGCTTTTGATGGAAAAGCTGCGATGGTATTTTTGGAAAAAAATTTTGCTGGTGCTAAAAATTTCTTTGCTTTTTGGCAGGATGTTGAGGAGGCCATTGACGTCGTGGCGAGAGCGAGAGATGGAGGAAGATTTGATGGTCCGGATTTGGACTGATCAGCAGGTTTGGTAGGTTCTGGCGCAGAGTGGACTCTTGAAGTTGACTCAGATTCCACCAATGCATTCAGTAAGACCATTACTAAACAAGTTGGTGAGTTGGTGGGTACCTGCAGAGGGTGATTTTTGTTGTTGGGGGTGAGAGGTTGGATATCACCCTCACAGATGTTTATTTTCTTACTAGGTTGCCTCGCTTAGGGGAGGTGGGAGATCTTCTGCCGAGGATCCTGGTAGGTGTTAACATGGAGGATCTCCTGGAGACTTTCTGTGTCGCTGGGTCGATTGTACAGAACACCGCGCTGAGTCTGAGATCACTGCGAGAGTGGGACATGCGGGTTGTTGGGGCTTGTGTTCTGCGGGTGTTGGGTGCCGCGGCACCACATCGTTTGTCAGGGGGATAAACAATGATGGTGGATTCTGTACTGAGGGGGACCTATTATGCATGGGGTGAGATTTTTTTAGCTAGTGTCCGGAGAGATCTTAACAAGGCCAGTCGGGAGGGGGGAGAGTTCTGCTATGCCTCATTTCTGTGTTCTTTTTTCTTTGAGCGGGTACCAACTTTGCGACCACGGGTGCCCATTCGTGATGGTTTGGTGAGCGATCCGCGGATGGTGCGGTGGGGGCAGATGATGCCTCGTGGTGGTTGTGGTATCCACGGGTTGTTCTCGCAGGAGTTGTACGAGCAGTGGGAGAAGATCTCTCTACTGATTGAGGACTATCCATATGCTGGTATGGATTACCGAGGAGATCCAGAGATGCCTCGAGCCCAAGGACAGGCCTGGGGTTTAGATGGTATGTTTTGTTCTCTACTATATCATGTGTTTTTAGATTTATTGGTTATGATTATAGTTAGATATGTATATGATGGTTTATTTGCATTGTGCAAATGTTGGTCCTGTTCCACCGGCTGACTATGTGGCTTGCAGGGGACGAGCGATGGTGGTTGCTCCACCTCCGGCAGTTGTACCGCCTCCACATGGTCGAGGAGTCGGGGCTCGTGTTCAAGGGGTTGGCCTTCGAGATGATGCTTTCGATGGTGTCCGAGAGACACTGGATATGATTCTAGCAGGATTACCAGAGGATGGGTGGAGAGACTTAGATCGGGACATCGTCGAGCGATGTTTCGATGTGCCACATGAGTGGCGCTCGATCCTGCTGAGGGCAGTGTTGCTAGTGGCCGAGTACAGGGATGGTGGTCGGGATGATCCGGCAGCGCCGGCAGATAGGAGGATTCATCTACGAGATGATCCAGTGGGGCCGGCAGAGCGGAGAGTTCGGGCTCGGCATGATCTAGCATGGCCGGCGGAGGAGGCACCTGAGGAGCCCAGGGACCGTGATGAGTAGATGATATGTATTTGCCCCCCAAATGCTGATGAGCATATGGGGAAGATCTTTTTGTACGGCTGATATATTTTTGTATATTGGGTGCTGAGGGCAGCTATGACATGTTTTGACTATACGATGATGTATATATATATATATATGATGTTGGTATATAGTTGTGTATGCACATGGATGCACTTGTTGTCTTTATGTTCGCCCGTGGAGGCATGTTTGATTTTCTGTATGCCCGTGGAGGCACATGTTATACACGTGAATGCAACACTTTGATTTTTTGTATATGCCCATGGAGGCACATGTTATGCACGTGGATGCACATTTTGTTTTTTGTATATATATGCCTGTGGAGGCACATGTTATGCACGTGGATGCATTATTTGTTTATGGTATGATGTGATTAGTGTGCCAGTCTAGAATGTTGTTGGCCATATGGTCTGCTACACTATTGAGGTTCCTTGGGACGTGTGTAAATGAAATTGATTCAAACTGTCTAACCATTTGTTTAGTGCGCAAAAATTTTCTGAAAAGATAGGGGTAGCATACCTGGTAATCATTGTTGAGCTGGGAAACAAGGAGTTGTGAGTCCAGGAAAACGTTAAGGTGATGTATGCTCATTTGGAGAGCTGCGGCCAAGAGACTGGTCACTGCATCGTATTCAGCTTGGTTGTTGGTGGAAGCACCTAAACACACTCCGTCGATGTGGATCAACTCATGTGAAGGTGAATATATTACCCAAGCTGCGGAGGCCAGATTGGGGGACCAACGGCTTGCATCATCAGCGAAGCCGACGTAGCAGAGTGGAACAGGATCCATCTGTGGTCATGCAGAGAAAACAAATATTTAGGTTTTTTGAATTTTTTGTGGAAAAAAGAAAATAATACTGTACAATAGTGGACGGTGGTGTCCATCAGATTTACTATGGGTAAAATCACTTGAGGTACAACCCATTGTGTGTGTTGCAGAGGGGGTTGCCTTCTGAATCGGCTAGAATGTATGCCCCCTGTCCGAGGTAAGTGTGGATAATATATGGGCCTTGCCACATGGATACAAACTTTCCTTTCCTGGTTTTGTCATGAGCCTGATCGTAGGCGAGGACAAGGTCCCCTTCAGTAAAAGTTCTTGGGTGGACATGTTTATCATAATTCAATTTGGATTGGTTCTTGGCTGCTTCCATGGTTTGAAGGGTTGTGCGCCGATCTTCATCGGCTTGCTCCAGGAGTAGCAAGCGTTGCTCGATTGGGGAAGTGTCTGGTAGGAGTTCAACGGCCATTTGTAGGGTTTGGGATCTGGCACTCAATGGGGAGGATGGATTCAACACCATGAACTAAGTGGAAAGGGGTAAAACCAGTGGTGGTTTTGGTTGACGTGCGGTATGCCCATAGTGCCAGGAACAGCATGTGGTGCCAATTTGACTTGTGCTTGTCTACAGTGCGCTGGAGGATGGTTTTTAAAATTTTGTTGATTGCATCGACTTGGCCATTTCCTTGGGGGTAGTAAGCGAAGGAGAAATGGTGTTCAAATTTCAGTAAAGTTGATAGTTCCCTCTAGACGGCGTCTTCGAAGTGAGAGTCGTGGTCTGAGACTAGTTGCTTTGGCACTCCAAAATGAGCGATAACATGGTTCAGAAAAAATCGTGTTGCGGTTTCGGCCTTACAATTGTAGGTTGGCATGGCTTCCGCCCACTTGGTGAAATAATATACGGCCACAATGATGTGTTTGTGACAGTCGGCTGACGTGGGATTGCAATCGAGGAAGTCAATGGCCCATTTGCAGAATGGTCCGGCAGTGACAACTGGATGAAGGGGGACGGGTGGGGTTCTTGCTTTTGGGGCAAAAAACTGGCAGTTTTGACAATGTTTGACTGTGGTGATGCAATCAGTAAATAATGAAGGCCAAAAGTAACTTGTGTGGATGCTCTTTTGGGCGGTATTCATGCCGGAGAAATGGCCTCCGCAGGCACCGCTATGGCAATCATTAAGGACTTGTTCTGCCTCGCTATGGGATAGGCAGCGTCGTAGGATGGTATCAATGCCACATCGATAAAGTACATCCCCTAACAATAGGTATTGAGGGGCGTGGTGTCAGATATGATGGTGTCCGTCGTGATCGATGTGGGGTCTGAACTTCTATGTGCGAAGGTATAACAAAATATCACTGTACCATGGGTCATCAGATGAGATGATGAAAATGTGGTCATCAGTGAGATCCATTTTGATAGCGGGTGATGACGAAGAGGATGGGAGATCCGTGATGAGTTGAGATAGGGCTAGGGCCTGGTGCTCTTTGGGGTCTTGAAAGTAAGGTCGTACTCTTGTAGGATAATTACCCATTTAGCTACGTGGCCTTGAAGAAGGCGACGCATCAAGAGGTACACCATAGGATTGGAATTTGTTACGACTGTGGTGTGGGTTAGGAGAATATAATGTCTCAGCTTTTGCACTGAAAAAACAACGACGAGGGCCATCTTTTCTTCATGTGGGTATCGGAGGGGTGGGCCAGACAAGGTCTGGCTCACGTAGTAGATGACATGCTCTTTACGAGCATCATTTTCTTGTATAAGCACTCCAGATACAGCATGTTCGGATGCTGAAACATAGAGGACGAAATCTTTGGTGAAATCTGGAGGAGAAATCAACGGGGCATTTGTGAGTGCTAACTTTAAGTTAGTGAAAGCTGTCTCTGCTTGTTGGTCCCATATGAAACGGGTATGCAAACGTAATAGTCGTAGGAAACCATGGACCATTGTCGCATAGTCAGGGACAAAGCGGCGGAGGAAGTTGGACCTCCCTTGTAGGCTTTGTAGTTGTCTTAATGTGCAAGGTGACGGTAACTCTAGAATGGCTTGGACTTTTAAGGGGTCTACAGTGATGCCTTTTCTGAGATGACAAACCCCAGTAGGTGACCTGATGTGACGCAAAAGACACACTTGAGGGGGTTCAAGTGGATGTTGTATTTCCGACAACGCATGAAAACTTGTTGAAGGTCCTCTAAATGGTCAGATTGCTTTTTGGATCGACCTGTGAGGTCGTCCAGGTAAACTTTTATGATCTTGTGGAGATCGTGGAAGCAATAAGTCATGGCGCATTGGAAGGTGGCTCCAGCATTCTTGAGGCCAAAAGGCATGACGCGATAGGAGAAGGTGCCCCATGGGGTGGTGAAAGCCGTCTTATACTGATCTTCTTTACAGACTTTTATTTGGTTGTATTCGGAGAAACCATCCATAAATGAAAGGACCTCGTGTCCTGTGTATTCATCAATTAATTGGTCAATGAAAGGTGTGGGGAAGTTGTCCTTGGGACAAGCGAGATTGAAGTCTCGAAAATCAGTACAAATGCGTATAGTGCCCACTTTTTTGTTTACTGGTACTGGGTTTGAAACCTAGGTGGTATAGGCAATAAGATATATGAATCCTACTTTTTGAAGTTTTTCAATCTCAGCTTTAATAGCTGGGAGTCTGGATGGGTGAATGGGCCGTTGTTTTTGTCGGACAGGAGTCACATTGGGCCAAGTGTCAATGTGATGTTCCACAATTTTGGGATCGAGGCTAGGAATCTCAGTGTAAGACCACGCGAAGACATTACGAAACTCTTGGAAGAGTTTCTTATATGCCTGAGTTTCTGCTTGAGTGCAAGATGCACCTAGCGAGATGAGCTCAGGTTTTCCAGGAGTGGTGGAAATCCTGATTTGGATAATAGGGGAAATGTTCGACATGTTCCCTTCCTCGAAGGCATCAGGGGCAGGAATAGGATCCTTAAACTAGTCGACTTTGGTGGGGAGGAAATCTTTGGACTACACTGTAAAATCGGTAGCTGTGGTGGAGGAGGACTCTTCTGGGAGGAAGTATGAACGATGGTGCATGTCTTCCCAGGGGTAATCAGGGGCAGTAAGAGCCTCTAAAATTTGCTCATCACTATGGAAGTAATCCGACCATAGATCGATAGGTTCTGGTTTGTATGTTGTCGAGATCATGTAGATGGTGTTAATCTCTCTGGATGGGGATGCTACGGGAGGGTAGATCTCCTCAATTGTGGGGGGTGCCGTCTCAAGGTCAAAATTATTCATCTCATAGAGAGCTGCTCTGTAGTCTGGGAGATCAGGACAGTGATGAGAGTAGTGGCCGTAAATACTGCATATGGCACACGGGTGGTTGGTACGCAGTGATTTATCCCGAGACTGAGGGGGGAGTTCTAGTTTGACTACTAGAACGTTGGTGTCGTCATCAAGAATTTGCATGTGTTCCTGTAATGCGGGTAATTGTGGACACTGATGAGTTGGATGGCCTAACTCATCACACAATGAGCATTTAGGAGGAGCACGAAACACGGGGGGAGGTTTAACTACTTTGGGAGGAGGTACCGCAGTGTATGGTTGTGGGCCTCTGCCCCCAGTGGGCTTGATAAGAGGAGGGGGATTCACAGAAGATGAAGGGGTAGAGACACCGGGAGGTGGTTGGGTAGTAGTGACAATGGGTTGCACCGGTTGCAGGATGACATTCAGTGTCGGCAGGGGAACAGGAGGTGAAATATACCACACGGGTAATCCCAAGGTTAACCCGAGGAGACTAAGGGTAGCCATAACTGGGGCGCTTACTACTCCCGAGGGAGGGAATAGAAAGGGGATTGTGTGGATGGGTGTAACACCAATGTGACTAGGGACCAATGGTGGTTTAGGTAATAAGGGCGGTTGATTGTTGAGTGGTTGTGTATTATGGGACAAGGTACATAAGTCAGATACTTTGGGTGCTGGTGATGGGGGTGGAATGGATTGGAATGTAGAAGTCATCGGCGTGTCGGAGTAAACTCCGGGTCCCACAGAGGAAACAAATGAGGTAGTTGCACCACAAACAGGTTGTTCAACCATGGGGAGAACATTTTCGGGTGCAACGGGGGCCTTGGGATCGTAATATGTGAGCTGGTCGACCTTGACCATGCGTCTGTCATGGGGGAACATCATGGTACGAAAAACGGATGAGGCAACCGCCCGCATGGCATACATGTAGCTGTGACCAAGTAAGAGGTTATAATCAAGTTGGGCATTGATGACCTCTATGTCAATGAGTACGGTTTTACCAGCCAACTGGATGGGGACATTAGTTAACAGACCTTGGGGTTGGGCCGAACGACCATCGTAGGCTCGCAACGCAGTGGTGGACTGCTAGATAGTAGGGGATCCCAATTTCTGCCAAACGAATTTGGACATAACGCATGTGGAGGCACCTTCATCGATAATGCACCGATGGATGACAAGATTCTGAATGGAAACAGAAACTTGAAATGCTAAAGTGGAAGGTAGGCATTGTTCGGATTGGTCTGAATCGAATGCCATCAGTTGTGAATCATTAGGGTTAATAGCGCCAATGGCAGAGAGCAAAGTCTTGCGCTGTGAAGGACAGTTTTTTAAGACTTCTAAAGAAGACATGGCTGCTGGAGACTGGGCTAAGTCATCTACAATGCTGTAATTTGACGTAGCGCGAGCATTGGGGTTATTGTTGATGCGACGAAGTGGAAAGCGAGGTGCTTTAGAGGCGCCATCGAGTGTAACCGAGGGTATACGTAATGTCTGATCAGTGGGATGAGCATTCATGTTTTTGTTGGCGGGAGGGTCTTCGGGGGTTGATCCATATTGGTTTCGATGTGTTTGGAGGTTGACATCAGCGGATGACATCATTAACAAGTGGTGGGTACCTGAATCGAACATGGGTTGATCAGGAGCGGCATAAGTGATCTGTTGTTGTGGGGGCACGTTGCCTTGAGGGGGAGTCAATGGCTAAGTGTTCACTACGCCTTGGGTTGGTAAGGGGTTTTGTAGTACCATGGGTTGCTGTTGAGGGGGTGGGGGGTTGGGTGGAACTTGAGGAGTCGCGTGCCCTTGGCGATGGGCATCATCAGTCCAGAGTTGTCAAGCTCGCTCCAAATGTGGGCAAGCATGTGCGTAGTGTCCATAGACCTCGCATATAGAACAAGGGTGGTTTGTTATGAGGTTATTGTTTTTAGGCTGCTTGGGGTGACAATCCGGATTCTGGTTGGGAGGAGCAGCGTTGTTATTATGCAGAGGATTGGGAGGTGGTGGACCTTGCTGATGTTGTTGGTTGTTGCCGTGATTACGTCCTCTTCCACAGTTTTGTTTCCCACCCTGGTTGTGCTGGTTGTTTTGATGTTGGGGTTGATTGTGTTGTGTGTACACTTGCCCTTGAGTAGTGGTAGGATTTTGGTTTGCCACAGGTGCGGGATCAGGTTGTGGTGGATAATAAGCTGGTGGGGCCAGAGGTGGTCCAGTTACCTGCTGGGGTTGTTGGTAACCCTAAGCTATTGGAGGTGTTGGGTTAGCTGTTGTAGCTTGCTATGGGTAATACATTGGTTGTGGCGGTAACTGAGTTGGGTTTTGGGTAGCCGGTTGGTTATAGTATGTGAGTGGGACATATGTCAATGGCGCTTGCCCATAGCAATGTTGTGGACAAGAGGGTCCATGAGTGTGGTGAGTCTAACTCATTGGAGCGTAGGAAGTTGTCGCTTTAGAATTAGATGTAGCCCTAGAGAGGTCTGGGGCATTTATGGTGCTCACCATGCTAAAAGGTTTAATTTGTGGTGTGACCTGGCCAATGATACCATCGACAGCATGTGATGCCCCCAGCGCGTCACCACGTGAAGAATCGCCTCGTGGGGCGTCTGGTATGATGGTGTATAGATAACCCGACTAGGCATAAATGAGGTCAAATTGTTGGGATTTGAGGATGGCCTGTTCTTTAGACTGGGGTCATTCAAATGCCACATCCTTGGCAATGAGAGGGAGGAGGGATTTTAGAAACCAATCTAAGAAGATACGGTCATCTAACTTGATTTTGCAGAGACTTCGGCGTCGACGCCACTCAGGAATGTGATCAATGATGTGGGTGGCCATGTTCTGTCTGCAAGACAGTAGGATCTCGACTCCCACATCATAGTGGACAGGTAACTGAAAGAACTACAGGAAGGTCGAGGTAAGGGAGGTAAAGGTGGCATGGGTCCCATGGCACTGCTCGATATACCACTTAGCTGTCGAGCCAATGAAGGTGCACTATAACAGATGGAGGCGGACAGAGTCGTCCACTATGGAGTTGGAGGAACACCATAGATGGAAGGACATAATATGGTTCTGGGGGTCCTCACCTGCCTTGCCCTTAAACTTGGGGATGTCGGAGGGGAGTTTTGTGGGCATGTGAGTCCACGTAGGGTCGTGTCTGATAGGATCGTTGGTTAGCCTGCCTAAGTCTGGTAAGTTCAGACTCGCCATGTAAGGTAAACTAGCAGACAGATGTGGAAAAATGACTGGGACATGACTATTCATGGTGGCATGATGTAGTGGTCCAGTAGCCCCTAAGGGTATGCTAGGTATTGAAGGTATGTGTCCTCCAACAGTTGTGGTTTGGTATGGTCCAGCACTTCCAAGTGCAACATGGGTTACACCGGGGTTAGGAATAGTAGTAGGAATTCTTGAAATCTGGGTTGTTGTAATGAGAGGGGGTGTGACCCCTATGTTTGGCATACCCAGAATAGGAGGTAGTCCTGTGTTGGGCATTCCTAAAGGTGGAGTGTCCCCCATATTAGGAATACCTAGGGGGGTGGTTGTTTCCATGGATGGCAACGCAGTAGAAGGTTTTGTGGATGTATCTCCTATGGTACTGGTAAAAAGTGGGTCGAATTGTGTTCCATCCATGAGGTTGGTTGGTAATAACTCGGTAGGGTCTTTGGATTCTGCCTCAAAATCAGATGTGAAGTGAGGTGTGTCAGAATCGGATGACTATATGTTTGACCGATGACGTGTCAAGTCAAGGGATAAGGCTCGACGTCGGTGATGTGGAGAGCCAAGTAGACTGAACTCTGGGGGTTCACCCTGAAGACGACGAGATCGTCTAAAATTCTCAATGGTGAGAAATATGATTTTTGTGTAAAAATCTTCAGTGTAAGATGGTAATGTATAAAAAACTCGAAACCCTAATGCAACCAAGGGTGCAAAAAGGGGAGTGAAAATAAAGGCTCTTAAGCCAAAAAATCAACCTCAAAAAGCTCTTATTATAGCAGCTGTGCTATAATAAGTGGAGGGATGCAACAAAAATGGTCAGAATACCAATAGTCAAACAGCTTCTAGAAAAAAGAGGTGCTACTAGACCAAAGGTGGATTGTATCATACAAATACCTAACTAAAAGTATTGTGAGTCAACAAATGATATTCTCTGCAAGGTGATGAAATCCATGTCAGACAATATTGAGTGTTGAATCAACGGCTAGATATCCCCCTACTGGGAGGGACACCGGGTAATCAATCCTAAAGAATGGCAACTAGGATACTCCGTTGATGACACGTTCAGAAAAGGTAAATCTGTCATTTGGTCCTTTTACCGCAATACCCCCATACAGGGATATCCGAAGAACTGCGAATGGTAGCCTTCGGTTACTGAATGGATTTCGGTATTCCACTCAGGCTTCCGGAACCATCCTCGTGACTTCAACGCTCCTAGGAGAGAGGCCTTCCAATAAACTGGTTGTGACCGTGCCAAAAAATACTAGGAGATTTTGGTTCCCTAATGGACAACAGTTATGTCTGAAATGTAATAACTGAGGGGTGTTATTGGAACACCTATCCCCTCAATTCTACCTAGCTACAAAGTTCTTTTAAGTGCTCCCCAAGTGGGGTTAAAAGTTGGTTGAAGTTAGGGTAAATTTTAAGGCTCAGTTTAAATTATGTGTTTGAGTGGGTGCATGTGTGGTATTTAAACTGAAATTGAAAATGTAAATGCTTTGCAAAGACTATTCAAAAACAAAGGATCTTTGAAATAGGAAAGAAAATATGAATACTTCAAGAAATAAATGGATTTCTTTAAACAATTGCTTGGGAAAAGTATCAAGGAATTAAACAATAAAAATTTTATCTAGATAAAATGCTAATAAATCCTTCTTTCAATTTCTGAAAATTTTTAAAAAGTCTTTTTCAAAGGTGCATTCTAAATAGTAAAAAGATTTATATGGCTGTAATAATGCAGAAATTTTTGATACTGTAAAATAGCTAAGTGGGCAGAAAATACAACAAAAAATTAATTTTTTAATGGATTGGCCGAATGGAAAAAATTTGCATCGCGGGTTTTGACAGAACAGCCGCGATGGACCGCGCAGGTTTCTGTCACATAGTCGCGATGGGCAGTGCGGGTTTTGGCTGTGAAGCCGCGATGTGCAGCGTGGGATTTCGCCACACAGTCGCGATGTGCAGCGCGGAAAATGTCCACGAAGCCATGA
This sequence comes from Larix kaempferi, assembly GCA_027924585.1. Lineage (NCBI taxonomy): Eukaryota > Viridiplantae > Streptophyta > Pinopsida > Pinales > Pinaceae > Larix > Larix kaempferi. The sequence goes on from BSBM01000087.1 coordinate 12,841,668, forward strand.
TGTGCAGCGCGCAAATTGGTCACGAAGCTGCGGTGAGCCATGCGGAAAAGAGCCACGTAGTCGCGATGAGCCGCGCGACTGTTGGAAAAAAAGCCGTGAGGCGAAAGTCGTACACGGACGCCGAAAAATGAACCCGAAAATTGAAAATTTTGGGCTGTTAATGGCAATAGAATGGGCCAAGATCTAGAACACCAATGGATCTGCTGTCTAGGGTGGCAGATCTATGAATTGAACTGACTAACACTAACAAAAACTAAGATCTAAAGCAAAAAATCAAATTTTGAGATCTAAGAATTCAAGCCAGCGGAGTCGCCAAAAACTGTTGGCTTGGTTTTGCAACCAAGCTTAGTGCAATGGGCACCTACTAACTAGTAGCAGCAGTTTCAATAGAAATAAATAATAAACTAATCTAAACTACATTAACCATGGATCTATGAAGCAAATAATGAAAATATTATGGAAAGTAAAAACGATTGACAATATGTAAAAAAGATTTTTTGTATTAAGAATAAGGGCAAGCAAGTGCTTGCAATAATAATACCTCCAAGTGGTGAAGATTGTTGAGCAACTCCCAAGATGAGTAGCTCCAAGCTCCAAAGGTCTCTTCTCCAAGATGGCTATAATGGTCAAAAGCTCAAGGGAGATTTTGACAGCATGAGGATATGAGGATGGATGGATGGAAAGTGAGGAGCCCCTACCACCGTTTTATAGGTTTTGGTGGTGGGGAATACCATTGTGGTTTTGAGGAAACCAATGGTATTGACCAACATGGTTTAGGTACCTTTTCCCTCCTTTTTCCTTTTTTGAATATTTTGAATATTTTTATTCCCTTTTTAATATTTTTGGGAATTTTGGACCCTTTTTAGGGTTTTTTATGTTTTTTGAGGAAAAATATTCATTTTGAGTGGGAAAAGGGGGTGTATTAAGGTCTTTTGGTGACCTTTTGGTGGCTTTAGAGGCTGAAATGGTGAAAAAGTGGACAAATGGGTCATGTGAATAAGGAAATGAGCTAGTGAGCACTTTTTGGGTGTTAACACCATTCCACCTAGTGGATCAGTAACCACTCTTTCAACAGTCCTCTTAGGTGTTTGTCTCCTATTTTATTTATTAAATAATAATATATTGTGCAAATTACAGTCATCCTTGGACACCTGTCCAATATAAAATTTATAATAAAAGTTATCATAATGTTTCTAAACATAAAATGTTTTCCAGCTTAAAGGGTATGTTACAGCTGAAGATCTAGATCGTTGCTTCAGAAGTAAATGCAAGTACATAGAGAAATGGGTGTTAATTATGCCTTGGCATAATGTTGCTATAGGACTACAGACACAGTGTTATCATACTACAGAATGCGTTGTAATGAACTACGGAATCAGAAGTGTTCAACTACTACAGAAATAAAATCGTGTTATTTAGACACTATTTGGAATACCCTCATCTGCAATATAAATTCAACCAATGCACAACACATAATGAGAAATACCTGTATTGCAAGATCTCCTAACTTACGTGTTGGAGGGGCCCTCTCCAACTCGTATTCAGGAGTGAAAGGAACTTATAAATGCTGAATTGTAGGTAACATAAAGTCTTTATTTAAAATAGAAACTGCATGGTTTAACACCAGGTGTGTAACCCAATTGTCTTGATAGTCTGAAACGTAAAATAATAATTCTTCAAAATAGCAGCAGGGGCCTCTCGCTACCCGAGAGGTCCATATTTATATAATTCTAATGCTTAACCTAACAAAATGTCTAAATGTCGATTTGCTTTGAACAAGAGTTCATTCTCTACATATTAGGAAAAAGGCACTGAGGTTGGTGATGTTTTTTTAGTTCTTCACTTGATTTGTGCCTTGTCCTTTAGTGCACCTACACCTGCTCATTCAAACTCATTTGTCATGCAATTAGATCATACAACGCTTTCAAAACATAACAGGAATAATATCTTAAACAACTTCATTAAATAATTAAGGTAAATCATTTTCCCACAAAACGAGTGTATTCCTTCTCCCTTTCTTGTGTTTTTGTTGTGGGGAAAGGCATATCAGATACCTGTATTTTGGACCCATCAGTGAGTTTTCTTTTGCTAGATACAAGATATAGATACTCACATTGTTGAATAGTATTGTTATGGAATGTGGTATTTTGTTGAAATGATTCCATTATATGTGAAAGGGGTTACGAGATTTACATAAAGAAGGAATTACTCATACTTAGTTGATTTTATTTAATGATCAAGTGTGTGAGTGATATCGTTCTATTGAAATCTATAATAGGAAATGCATATGTAAATACTTTAATCAATGAGAGAAAATGATTCATGCCTAAAAGAATGATTCACTATTTATCGAGTCAATTGGTTTTATTACAAAGTGGTATAATCAATGTTAGCATGTAAAGTACAGTCTAGGACATAGTATTAAAAGGTCAAACAAATCGAAGTATGTACAATTGTTAAAATGACTGATAAGATATGCAGGAAAAATATATGAAAGGTTTGCAAGTTACAAAGAAATACTAGGATGTAATTATCTCATATGAAGGATGTATCGATATAGATGTTGTTCTTATGTCCTTTCTGAAATTTATTTGAAATGTAATGATTTTTGTATCATGATTGATTAACATTGTTAAAGAGAATAGAAGCATCAGAATATTTTATGTTGGATTGTTGATTCATAATTCTATTGTTATTTGGGGTAAAGTACTAGTCTAGAAGAAATAGATAAAGATATGGAGAAATTTGGTGAAACGTGTTATTACCTTGACCAAACAAGGGATTAGGAATAGTGTTCTGAACATGCATATTAACCTAATAAGAAATTTCAAATTGCATAGGAGTATCAAGTAGATCCACATTAGATTTTTTTGGTTTTCTATTTTCTTCTAGGAATTACTAAGTGCACTACCTATGAGCTTCATGAGGTTAGAATGTGGTATTAATAGTATACACCAAAGAATTGAGTTTGTTTGATTAGGCGAAGTCACTTGAAAATCTTCAAATAAAATAGCTACATTTCAGTTGGTATTGCATAGTTGTTACAACAGTTTCGTGTAATTCTATATCATAAAATATTGCATTCATAGATATTATAGAATATGAATAAAGTTATAGCTACGTATTAATAGGTGAAATCCTCGAAATGAAAGTTGGTTCTCAAGTATCAATGATAGAATGTACATTTTTTTACTTAGGTTTTGGTAGTATGCTTACTGCAAAATATATGTTGACCCTCTTTCATTTTCTTCCGTGGATCCAATAGAATGGAGTTCTTATAGAATATAGCCTAAGTAAATTATTAATCTTGAGTATTGATAGCCATGATGAATTTGACATATTAGGTTACAAGTTATGTTTAAAAACGTGAACGAATTCATGTGATAATATGACTGATGTGTTTGAATATTATTTTGTTATGAAAAATCGGCATTTTGTTAAATGTTAAGATTTTATTATTTAACATAAATTGTATTTCATTTTAGAAATTCTTATCCTTAATAGAATTGTAAGTAGAAGCTTAAAGGTGTATTACTGTATAGAATTGCAAGCAGTATTCCTAGGAGTTTCAATGATCTTATTTTAGAATGCATATGATTCTAATTATTTCTTCTTAGATAGACCCTTGGTAGGGTTTGTTATATCTTCTAATAAATATCGATGTGTATCAAGTTAAAGTATCTTGTTAATAGTAGGAGTTTGATTATAAGAAAAGAAGAATACTAAATCTTGTTATGATTGAATTAAATCATGGTATCTTTTAAACAAAGAGTATGGAAAGATTATAGAGAAAAGAATCTTTAGATGATGAGTCTTAGATGAAAATGAATCTATATGAAACAAAATGTTTAAACTATGATTCTAACATGTTTGTTTGTTAGCAGACTTGACCGTAGACTCACAATAAGGATATTGAAGAGATTACATTCATACATCGGGATGAATAGTAGTGGGTGAACAAGTTAATTGAATGAGCATACCTGAAATGCTATTAAGATGATTATTATCGAACTAATATGTTCATTTGTTGAGCAATTGAAGCAAAGAAATTTTTTTGTTTATACTAACATTTCAGGAGGTGATATTGATTACGACCGATGTCATGATTAAAGTGGAACATTGATTATAAAACCATTCATATAGATAACTTGAGCTAAATCACCCAAGAGTAAGCAATGATTTACTTTACATTTTATTTGGATTACATGGTTTTATGAATCGCGATTGGTGATAAGAATTATGATTAATGATGTGTAATCATCACAATGCATAGAATGTGATAAGTAAATAGGTGAATATATTTTGTTGCTATTATGATGGATGTGGCATGCAAGAAATAATAAATTTTTGTTACTAAGTAAATTTCTTGGACTCAAACAAGAAGGTTTGAGTGGAAAAGAATATTTCCTGGACTCAAATGAGAAGGTTTGAGTGGAAAATAATATTTCTTGTACTCAAGCAGAGAGGCAACATCTGCACTCACTTACTAGCTGTTGCAAAAGACAACTTCCCTAAAAATGTGGTCATGTTCCCCAATAATGGTGGAACTGAGTAGGCGACTCATTAAATGTTAAACTAACCCAAAATACCTAGGCAATCTTTATATCCATCAAATTGAGCAGGGGGCTCACAAATTTTGTTAATTTTTCAGAATTTAGTTCAATCTGATCTAGGATCTTAACTAAGAGAACAACATGTACAGCATATCTACAGCATATTAATCATGAACACAATAATGCAAGCACACAAGAGACATAGAGTTTACTTGGGGAAAACCATAAAGGTGAAAAACCCCAATAACTTCCTCAGAGATAGATAGAGCAATGATACAACCCAAGCATAAGAGATAGACATCTCCTAGCAGCAACTTCTCCTCCTGCACAAGTGTGCCACTCTCCTGAGAGTGTGAGGGAGAATAGAATGATCAAATAGAGTGCCTCCTGCACTCTATTTATACTTTACTTGACTTGCCTAATAACCTTTACTAGTTCGGCCTCAACTTAACCACATAACACAATGCTGACTGGGCCGACACCCAATAGGGTGGTCTAATAACCATTTGACCCACATGGCCGACCCGTAATAGGGTTGTCTAATAACCCTTAGACCCACAGGACTTATACAGGGCCGACCCCAACAAGGTGGTCTAATAACCCATCAAGTATAAGTTATGACACTTACAATATAAATAATGACACTTCCATATAGAGGAATAATACCATCTCTATAGGAGTACAATATACATATATGAAATACATTATGAAGTTACATATACATCAAAACTCCCTCTTAACTAGGAAGGTATTTCTCGACATAGATCTGTTAGCACAAGTCTTCTTCTCTGGATCATCATCATCGATGCATCGTCCTTGAATCATTGTCACTGTCACTACTGCTGCTATCTCAACCAATCTTTGAATCTACTCGTCATAGGAAGTTCTACAGAGCCAATCCTTTTTCATAGTAGATGTAGGCCCACCACCTACAGATCTTCATCATCTGTGAGAATGGTCTGAGAGAGGTAGTCTCTCAGGACTAATTTTATGTGCTAATGCAATACCTGACAAGAGCATCCCAGGAACATTTATGTGCCTAAGAATGACCAGAAAGATCTCCTAGGACTTATTACATGCATCCCCTTCATAATACCTTTAAAGAGCATCCCAGAAACATTTATGTGTCGCAGCACGACCGACAAGATCTCTAAAGAGCATCCCAGGACTTATTACGAGCACACACCTCAACCTCTCAGATCTCCAGGATTGATTACAAGTGAATAGACAATACCTTTAAAGAGCATCCCAGGAACATTTATGTGCCAAGCACGACTGGCAAGATCTCTAAAGAGCATCCCAGGACTTATTACAAGCACACAGCTCAACCTATTGGATCTCCAGGACTGATTACATGTCTCCATAGTAATACCTCATCCTAGGATTGATTACGAGCACACAGCTCAACCTATCGGATCACTGAGGACTGATTACATACTACATAGAAATACCTCATCCCATGACTGATTACGAGCACACAGCTCAACCTATCAGATTTTCGAGGACTGATTACATGCTATTTGCACAACCTGCCACATATCAGCTCTAACCTCCAAGTATCAACCTGATACTCACGATCTAACTGATCATCATCGCACGAAGCATCATCCCGATGCTCATGATCATACTAATCATTATCACTGTACCATCCTAATACATATCATTTGGAGCAACATCCTGAAGCTCGTCATCATGATCATCTTGATCATACAATGCATCCACCTGATGCATACCAAGTATCTATCTGATACATATCACCATACATGATCAACCTGATACATTCATAGATACATGATCCACACAATGTATCCACCTGATATATATCAACATACATGATCTAACTGATCATACACAGTATCCACAGATACATGGTCCAAGCATCCAACATGATGCATATACAAATACATATAAATGATCCAACTGATCATATCCAGCATCCAACATGATGCATACATACATATACATATAAATGATCCAACTGATCATATCCAACATCCAACATGGTGCATAAATACATATATAGATAAATGATCCAACTAATCATATCCAGCATCCAACATGATGTATATATAGAGCAGTAACTAGAACATCGTCCTCATGCTCATCATCTAGTGCTTACATCCACATCCATGTGAAGGATCCTCCTTCCAACATGCTTGGAATCGCTTTAGAAAAAGTGTCCATCACTTCTTCCTCGAAGTGTCGTCAATCTGAAGAACACCTAGCCTCTTTCTGAAGTACTCGAACTTCACTCTGGCTAGTGGCTTCATCAATACATCTGCAATCTGCTCATCCATCACAACATACATGAGCTTCACTACTCCTCTCTGTACCATATCCATGATATAGTGATATTTGATCTCTATGTGTTTCGACCTGTCATGGAACACTGGGTTCTTAGACAGCTTCACACAACTCTGGTTGTCACAAAATATACCAGTAACCTCCAGTGGTAGATCAAATAACTCAAACAGTAGCTTCTGAAGCCATACTGCCTCACAACTAGATGAACAGCCTGCAACATACTCTGCCTCAGCTGTACTTAGTGTTATGCAGGACTGCTTCCTGCTAAACCAAGAGATCACACCTGATCCCATATTGAAGTAGCACCCAAAAGTGCTCTTCCTATCTGCAACACTGCTTGCCAAATCTGAATCAACATAACCCTGTAGGTTAAAATTTTGATTCGCATCATACTTGAGCCCATAGTCAACTATACCCTTCGGGTACCTTGGAATATGCTTTACAACAACCAGGTGAACACTCCTTGGATCTGTCAAGAACTGGCTCAGTGTGTTCACCGCAAAGCAAATATCTGGTCTCTTGTTCATCGGGTACATCAAGGACCCAATCATATGATGATACATAGTGATATCAACCGGCTCGGATGAACCATTACACAGAAACTTCATGTTTGATGCCATAGGTGTGGCCATGGCCTTGAAGTCCATCATCCCGAACCTCTTCAGGATCTATACTGGATACTTCCCTTGTCCAAGGAATATTCCATCTGCACTCTGCCACACCTCCATGCCTAGAAAATAGTGCATCATCCACAAGTTCTTCATCTCAAACTAGGCAACAAGCTTCTGCTGCGTGTCGGCAATCAATCTTTCTTCACCTGTAATAGACAGGTCATCCATGTACAAAAGTAGTATCACTGGATTACCTTCCTCAACCTTGTAGTAAAGGTTGGAATCCACTTTACTTTGGTAAATCCCAAACTAGATAGAAAGTTGTCTATCCTACCATACCAAGTCCTGCACGTATATGACTCCCTGTCATGTGTCTCAGAACCAAGTGGCTGCTCCACATACACTTCTTCTTCAACTACACCATTCAAGAAAGTTGTCTTGAAATTCGTATGGTGTATCTTCCATTTCATCACTGCATCTAGAGCAAGTACGGATCTAATGGAAGTGTATCTAGATACAGGAGAAAAAGTCTCTATGCTACCACCTGCAACATGCTTGATCCTGTAGATCCTCTTGGAAGTCACTACAGACTCCCCTTCAGGTCTTGGGACTGCATCCCAAACATCTTCATGATCAACTGGTACTCCTTGATCATGGAATTCTTCCTAGATCCTGGGAAATTCAATATATTCAATATTTTCAATAGATAACTTTGTTGTAATATCCTGGGCAAGCTCTGACCGAGATATTAACTCCACTTTAAAACTTTTACAACTTTTACTAGTGAAATTTTGTGGCAAATCCTTCGAACCGGACAGGAGGTAAGTGAGGGGTACTGGTATAAAGACTGAGGATGATGGGATGAAAGTTTGATTCTGGAATTTATATGGGATTACGTGCAGCAGCAACAAAATATGTTTTTAGCAGGAGTCCTTGGCACAAGGTACTAGAGCCATTCACTTTTCAGCAAAAGAACAAATCTATTGCCTACCTCGAGGCTTCCTGAGCTTCTATCATATGCCAACAAGACTGGGTAAGGGTTAAAGGTGTTTAGGATAGAGATATATTAGTCATGTAACTCATAAGGAATGCTGGAATAAAGAATGGATTGACTTGGAAAGCTTTGGAGCAATTTGGGGATTATTTGCACATGGTGGACTACTGAGCTAGTCACAATACAAGATTTCCAAAACAAGGCTAAAGGTATCCAAATTCTTATTACAGAGACTGATATGGATACTATACTGAGTTAAGGACTAGCTCCAACTGACAGAATGTAAAAATAGTGATTAAAATAGATTCAGCAGGAAAACTAGTGAAACTAGTCTAGAATTGCCATCAATCTAGCTAGTCTTGCATTCTAACTTCACAAACTGCTTTCATAAACCACAAACTCTATTCTGATATTAATTTAAACTCTGATATAACTTTTTACACACATATAACTTGAAATATTACTTTCAGAACACTTCTTCTTTCATTAATAATTTGCTTCTTAAATAACAATGCCTCACAGGCTAATCTTCGGTTACAATCAGTGAGAGAATATATAAGAGAAGTAAGAAGTTATTGTGGCTCTATTCTGGAAGTAAATATCAGTCCATCTACAGATTAGATGGCTGATCTTTGTGCACTTAGAATGGATGATCTTCAAATGGGTTCCATCACCATCAACTAGCTCTCTTCTTCAATGGAAACGCTCTCCAAATCTAGCCGTGGTTAAGAGAATGAGATAGAAGAGAAGGATGGTTCATCTCTGAAGCTGATATATGATATGTGGCTCTTCTAATGTCTGTAAAAATGTCTGAACTATCTCTCCACCAAGTCTTGGGTGCATTCACTGGATCAAACTTCTTCAACAGGAGAATCTTCACTAAAACTAGCTGCAGAATCACTATTACAGGAACCTGTTCTCCTGTATGACTATAGATCTTCAATGGAGGCTAGAAGCATATGTTACTAGCTGCAATATCTTGATAAGGACCTGCAAAACACTCACTAGAAACTATGGTCCTTGGGGCACATCACCCAAGAAGCACAACTGAGGCACATCACTCAACTGGAGAAGCATCAGAGCTCTCATGAGAAAACATGAATGATCAAACGTTCTTTCCTGAAGTTAGAATCATGCTTAAATAGATGAGTTAGCTTGCTTGGAAATCCATGCCACACTTGTGGGTGAGGTAGGGCGCATCATCTCTGAGATTGGAAACTTTTGTGCTTTCTCCACTTTCTTTCTTCAACTTCCTTCAGTCAAATTGGCAAGTGCACCCTAGCTGCTTTTCTGGATGTTGCTAATTATCTTCTGAATGCTTTTCCTAATTCTTTCCATTCCATTTACTTTCTACTTTTCTACTTTTTCCATCTTTTTTCAACTTTCTCCAGCTTTTGCCAGTTTCTAATTCCATTCTGACTTTCTTTCCTTTATGAAATATCCTCTAGTTAGGCAAGGTTATCCTCTTATCAACAATTCGACCTCCTAGCCTTCATTATCCACTTGGAAACATTTTATTAGCATTTAAATAATAAAAACACCAAAATACTTCTCAATATTAATTCCAGCTTCATAATTAATTAAATAACTCAATAATCAATTATTTCCTAAGGTGTACTTCCCTCAAAACATCCCCATGAATTAAATACTCAATTTAATAGTGAACTTAGACCCCTAGGGATAGGAAGATCCAAGTGGTGACCAAGGTCACTAGGGGGGGGTCATGACAACCCTCCTTTCCCAAGACTGCTTGTCCTCAAGTTGTTTCAAACTAGGATGCTGCAGAATCTGTTCATCCTCCCAAGTGGCATCCTCACTAGGCAAACCTTTCCATTGTATCGGGTATTCTTTAATAATTCTGCTTCTCATTTGCCTCTCCTTGGCCTACAAGATGTCTTCAGGCTCTAGTACTAGATGTCCTTCATCATCAAGGGGGGGCAATATTTCTGAAACCTTAACATGTTGGTCCACTGCCTTCTTCAAACATGACAAATTAAAGACATTGTTTATTTTTCTTTCTGCTCGCAAATCTAACTCATAGGCTACTTCACCCACTTTCTCTATTATTTTGTAGGGCCCATAAAACCTTGGCAATAATTTTTCAGCCCCCTTTGTCTTAAGAGTGGTTTGCCTGTATGGCTACAATCTCAGATAAACCAAGTCTCCTTCCTGGAAAGTTCGATCTGTTTTGTTCTTATCTGCATTAATTTTCTGTTGATTTTGTGCAACCTATAAATTTTCTTTCAGTGCTCTGAGGATGTCTTGGCCTTCTTGCAGCCAATCTTTTTCCTTTTGTGCCTTGCAGTTTCCAAAAACCAGATCTACAAAAGTAGGAAACTCATACCCATACAAAGCTTTGAATGTGGTCATTCCAATGGACATGTGGAAGGTGGTGTTAGAACAGAATTCCCCCAGATGTAACCAGTTGACCCAAGCCTCCTGCTGCCCTGTAACATAGTTCCTAAGATACCCCTCCAGCCATTAGTTAACTCTTTCAGTTTGCCCATCTGTCTGGGGATGGTAGCTGGTACTGATGTTTAGATTAGTATTTACCAATTTGAGCAAAGATTGGCAAAAGACACTGGTGAACTTACTATCGCTGTCACTTATTATGATTTTTGGCAGCCCATCCAATCTAAATACTTCCCTAAAAAAGAGTGTACCAACTTGACTAGCAGAAATAATAGATGTGATAGCAAAAAAATGAGCAAATTTGGTTAATCTCTCAACTACTACAAAAATACTGTCTTTACCCTCAGATTTGGGCAAACCTGTGATGAAATCCATTGATATGATTTCCCATTTCTATTAAGGAATTGGCAAAGGTTGTAGGAGACCAGCAGGATGAGTGTGCTCCACCTTGTTCTATTGGCATGTAGTACACTCACTAACATGTCTTAGAACATCCTCCTTCAGTCCCTTCAAGGTGAATCTTTCTCTCAACTTCTGGTAAGTTTTGAAAATACTAGGATGGCCTGCTACTGGAGCATTGTGGGCAGCCATCAAAATCTGCTCCTTCAGCTTAGATTCAGTAGTTAAAAAAATTCTATTCTTATAATAGATGACATCACTGATGACCTGGTAATGATCCTCCTGATTTACTCTTTCTAACAATTCACTAGCAAACTGATTTTCTGCATATTCTTTAATTAGTTGTGCCTTCCAGTCATTAGGCACTTGCAGCAAGGAAAAAATAGGCTTCCTAGAAAGGGCATCAACAACTACATTCAGCTTACCTTTCTTATATTCAATATCAAAATCATAAGATTGGATTTTGCTTACCCACTTTTGCTGCCTGTCATTTAGCTCCTTCTGGATTAGGAAATGGCTCAAACTATTGTGGTATGTTTTAACTATGAATTTACCTCCCAGCAGGTACTACCTAAATTTTTTCAATGCATGCATGATGGCTAACATCTCCTTGTCATAGATCGAATACAGCCTCTCATGGGGCTGCAACTTTCTGGTCTCATAAGCAATCGGGTGTGTATTCTGCATCAAAACTGCTCCTATGCCCTCACCCGAGGCATCAGACTCCAAAACAAAAGGCTGGCTGAAATCTGGGAGTGCCAAGACTGGGCAGCTGCTCATAACTTCCTTCAATTTATTGAAGGCATTTTCAGCCTCCTCATTCCAGCAGAAAGCTGCCTTCTTAGTAAGGTGTGTTAAGGGAGAAATGAGTTTGGAGAATCCCTTCACAAATTTCCTGTAATATGTGCATAAGCCTATGAACCCTCTTAGAGCAGTTATATTCTTTCAGTTGGGCCAGTCAAAGATGGCTTGGATCTTCTCCAAGTGTACCTTAACTCCTTCTTGCCCAATGATGTGGCCAAGATAGAAGAGTTCCTTCATACCAAACTCACACTTTGGCAGTTTGGCATAAAAGGATTGTTCTGCAAGTAGAGTTAGTACACTATCCAAATCCTGCAAATGATCTTCCCATGTCTTACTATAAATCAAAATGTCATAAAAAAAACAAGTACAAACTTACGGAGTTGTTTGCTGAAGATTATGTTCATGCAAGATTGAAAGGTTGCTGGTGCATTTTTCAAGCCAAAAGGCATGACCAAAAATTCAAAATGCCCAAAATGGCACCTAAAGGCAGTTTTATGCACATCTTCACTTTTCATTCTGATTTGTTGGTAACCAGAACGAAGGTCAATCTTAGAAAAATACTTGGCTCCATGCAGCTCATCAATCCTTGGAATAGGATATCTATTCTTGATGGTTTTCTTATTTAAAGCTCTGTAATCAATGCACATGCACATTGTTCCATCTTTCTTTTTGACCAAAACTACCGATGAAGCAAAGGGGCTTGAGCTTGGTCTTATGAACCCCATTTCCAACAGCTCCTTGATGGTCTTTTCTATTTCATCTTTGAATCTCTTGGGGTGTTTGTAGGGATGGGATTTTATGGGAAAAGTACCAGGTTCCAGCTCTATCCAATGTTCAGTACCCCTATCAGGAGGCCTAGCATGTGGCAGATCCTCAAACATGGTTTTGTGTTTTTGCAGTAGTTTTTGGATATCTTCAAAATGTTGTGACACATCAATGGTGGTTCCTTTGGTAGATATAAAAGATTCAGCTGCCCACTCTATGTCTCCATGCCTCAAAACAGATCTCATACTATGTGCATAAATCACTTGTTTTGGGTAGGTGTTAACACCCCTCAAAACCACTTGCTTACCCTCATTATCTTTAAAGCACATTTGGGGAATACTATAATTTACCACATGCTCCCCAAGTGAAAACATCCATTGTAACCCCAACACAATATTAGTATCAGCAACATCAACAATGTAAAAACTATCAGTTACAATGGTCTCCAATAGTTACCTACAGCTTGGGAATCCATCTGTTGCACTACATAGTGTTGTTCTTGCCAGGAATAATAACTGTGAAACACCCAAATTTTCCAGTTTGAAGTTTTCTTCTCTCCACCATGGTTGCATCAATGAAATTATGTGTGGCACCCCAATTGACCAGCACTGAAACATTCTTCCCTTTCACTACTCCTTTAAATCTCATAGTGTGGTAGCAGGGAACTCCACTCAAAACTGCAAATTTTGCTTATGTTTGTGTTGGTTCCTCTTCTTCTGTTGTATTATACCCTTCTTCTGCTGGTTCTTCTACTTGTGCTTATGCACTCATTTCCTCCTCATCACTTTCAGAAAATAATTCTATGTAGTGAGCTTAGCCTTTTGTACATTTGTGCCCCGGAACCCATGGTTCTTGGCAGGAAAAACACAACTTTTTCCTCCTTAACTCATCCCGATCTCGGAATGAGTATTCTTTCTTATTTGGGCAGAATTATTTCTGAATGGTGGCTTTGAATTCTGAAAATTTTCAAGTGGATTAAAATTAGGTGGGTATCTAGTTCTTGGGATTGCATCTTGCATATCCCTCGTTTTGCTCATAGCTTCTTGTAGGGTGACTGGTCGATAGGCTTTAACCAGCCCTTTCAAAGGTTTTCTTAATCCTTCTGTGAATAGTAGGATCAACCTAGGTTCTGATACATCAGTGACCATCACTGCCAACTTTTGAAATTCTGATATATATGCTTCTAGTGTGTTGGTTTGTTTCAAATGTTCCAGCTCACAGAAAGACAGCTCGGGATCCCTCCTATCAAATATTTCCACCAACCTCCTGGTGAAATCTTGATAAGACTCAACTAAATCATGTCCCAAGTTTCTCATGCCATGAAACCACCAATCACTTGCCTCCCCTTCCAAATGCAAAACTGCCATCTTGATGGCATCCTTTTCTGCCATTGGATGCAACTGAAAATATATGTCTAGTTTCTATACCCAGGAACTAGCATTGCATTTTGCAGTCCCATCAAAGCAAGGTATATGGACCCTACCTACAGCATTCCTCAACTCAAAATTGCTTGTTGGTTGCCTATTATATCCCCTTGGCTGATTTTTAAGGTAAATCTCAGAAAAATCCTTGAAAGTGAGATCTCATCTACACTCCTCACTCAAGGTCAGATATACTGCATGTCTCTCCTCATAGGTAGCTACAAGTGCACCAGGTGCTTCTTTATTTTACTCAAAGAAGGTAGGAATGGTTTGTCGAGGTTGATCTTTCAAATCCAATTTAAATTCTCTAGGCCTGTTGAATGAACCAGTTTTTGAAAAAATGGTTTCTCCAAATGTTTTTCATTCACCCTAGTGAGAACCACTAGCACTCCCTTCTGCCTCTTTGTGTGCAAACTGTCTGATAAGGATTTATTTAGTTTCATGACCATTCTGTGCTACAGTATGTGTTAGATTTTCTATCCCTCTAACCATTTTAATAAGCGGTTTTCTAAACTCATCATTAGCTTCCTGTTCAGACATGTTTCTATTCCCTTGTATTTCTCCTTTAGTAGAATCTACCTCTTCTTCCCTAGTGTCTTTGTGGCCTTTTTGTTTGGTGCCAGGGGTTTTTCTTGAGCTCATAACCACAACAAGAGCAGGTTCAGAGGACCATGCTCTGATACCACTGTAATATCTTGGGCAAGCTCTGACCCAGATATTAACTCCATTTTAAAACTTTTACAACTTTTACTAGTCAAATTGTGTGGCAAATCCTTCGAACCGGACAGGAGGTAAGTGAGGGGTATTGGTGTACAGACTGAGGATGGTGGGATGGAAGTTTGATTCTAAAATTTATATGGGATTAGGTGCAGTAGCAGAATGTAACATCCCCATTATTGACCCCATTACATTCAAATGTAATTGATGTAATATTGTTATGAAATCATGGTGAGGAGCTCAAGGCCAAGGGCCCGCCATTGATTTATTGATGCATATGGTTTGTGTGCTAGCCAGGCACATGGGAACTTCAATATCATGTAATATGCATTTTAATAAAAATAACCACAACTAGCTATGCAATGCAATAAAGAGATGGGGGCATGATTTTACAAGGAATTGGGAGGGAAAACATTCAAACCCTTGGAGCCAGTCAAGTCAAGCCAAGTGTCAATGAGAGAACCCATCAAACCCTCAACTACCCATGTTGACTTTTGTACCCAATCATTCAAGACCTGGTTGAGGTAGTTAATGCCTTAGGAATGGAGAGGTATGGGTGTCCAAATTTGGGTATGGGCAAGCCACCCTTCATGGAAAATCGTGTTTGTCTCCTTGGGAAAGAAAAGAGCCATGAAATTGCTCTCTAAGCGATTATTCACCATTGCCTTGCTCTCTCACGCAGCTCTAGCTACCTGGGAATTTTCCTCCATGGTTTTTCTGCGTTCTCCTTCATCTTTTAGCTAGGAAGGGGCGTTTTTGTGTTGATTACCAGTGGGGAAGAGGACATAACGTTTTTGGGTCTTCCTGGAGGTCATTTAGGCCATTGGAAAGGATCATAACTAGTGGGAGAAATCGATTTTGCTCCCTGGGGTTGAATTCAAAATTCCACAGTTCATTTGGGTGAACCACGAGTTGGGAGAGCCAATGTGGTCCCTGTGTTGTGAGTACCTCTGTTGTAATTGTATTGGGGTATGGGTAATGGGTAATCCATTGTTTTGGCTTGAGCTTGAGAGTAAGCATCCAAGGTTCACGTGTAGCCTGATAAACCTAGTTGGACTGGCTTGGCTGAGATGAAATGGTTAATGGGCTATGTGTGAGCTTGAATGTCCCCTTTTTCTTATAAGAATCATTCCCAGCTCGGGGGTGGCCTTCGGACGGACTCAGTATAAGCTGTCGAAGAGCCTATGGTTGGGTGGAACGTTGCAGTGACATAGCTAGTTGCTTGGGACAATTGCACAATGGAGATAAGTGTTTTTCTGTCTATGTATTTACTTCTGCAATGCTTAAATTAATGACTGTTATTGATATGTTGAATGCATATGAAGAGTGTGTGGATGAATATGTTTTATTCCACTGTGCATGTTTAAGTGATTTGCATCTGCACACATCTCTTTATTGCTGTGAATCTAATGAAATGGGTGAGTTTTTGTAAAAGTCCCAGAGATTCCCATAAGGTACCCTTCCTTGCCTTGGATGTATGGGTGGGTACGTTACATAGAAAAATATTTTTTTAGCAGGATTCCTTGGCACAAGGTACTAGATCCATTCACTTTTCAGCAATAGAACGAATCTATTGCCTACTTTGAGGCTTCCTGGGCTTCTAGCATATGCCAACAAGACTGGGTAAGGGTTAAAGGTGTTTAGGAAAGAGATATATCAGTCATGCAACTCATAAGGAATTCTGGAATAAATATTGGATTGATTTGGAAAGGTTTGGATCAATTTGGGAATTATTTGCACATGGTGGACTACTGAGCTAGTCACAATACAGTCTTTCCAAAACGAGGCTAAAGGTATCCAAATTCTTATTACAGGGAATGATATGGATACCATACTGAGTTAAGGACTAGCTCCAACTGACAGAATGTAAAAATAGTGATTAAAATAGATTCAGCAGGAAAACTGGTGAAACTAGTCTAGAATTGCCATCAATCTAGCTAGTCTTGCATTCTAACTTCAGAAACTGCTTTAATAAAACACAAAATCTATTTTTATATTAATTTAAACTCTGATATAACTTGTTACATACATATAACTTGAAATATGACTTTTATAATACTTCTTCTTTCATTAATAATTTGCTTCGTAAATAACGATGCCTCACAGGCTAATCTTCAGTTACAATCAGTGAGAGAATAGACAAGAGAAGTAAGAAGCTACTGTGGCTCTATTCTGGAAGTAAATATCAGTCCATATACCAATTAGATGGCTGATCTTTCTACACTCAGAATCGATGATCTTCAAATGGGCACCATCACCATCAACTAGCTCTCTTCTTCAGTGGAAACGCTCTCCAAATCTAGCTGTGGTTGAGAGAATGAGATATAAGAGAAGGATGGTTGAAATTTGAAGCTGATATTTGATATGTGGATCTTCTAATGTCTACAAAAATGGCTGAACTATCTCTCCACCAAGTCTTTGGTGCATTCACTAGATCAAAATTCTTCAACAGGAGAATCTTCACTAAAACTAGCTGCAGAATCATTGTTGGAGGAACCTGTTATCCTGTATGACTGTACATATTCAATGGAGGCTGGAAGCATATGTTACTGGCTGCAATATCTTGATAAGGACTTGCACAGCACTCACTGGAAACTATGGACGTTGGGGCGCATCACCCAAGAAGCACAGCTGAAGCACATCACTCAACTTGAAAAGCATCAGAGCTCTCATGAGAAAACATGAATGATCAAAAGTTCTTTCCTAAAGTTATAATCATGATTAAATAGATGAGTTAGCTTGGTTGGAAAGCCATACCACACGTGTGGGTGAGGTAGGGTGCATCCTCTCTGAGATTGGCAACTTTTGTGCTTTCTCCACTTTCTTTCCTCAACTTCCTTCAATCAGAATTGGCAAGTGCGCCCTAGCTGCTTTTCTGGATGTTGCTAATTATCTTCTGAATGCTTTTCCTAATTCTTTCCATTCCATTTACTTTCTACTTTTCTGCTTTTACCAACTTTTTCTAGCTTTTGCCAACTTTCTCCAGCTTTTGCCAGTTTCTAATTCCATTCTGACTTTCTTTCATTTCTGAAATATCCTCCAGTTAGGCAAGGTTATCCTCTTATCACCAATTCGACCTCCTAGCCTTCATTATCGACTTGGCAACATTTTATTAGCATTTAAATAATAAAAACACCAAAATACTTCTCAATATTATTTCCAGCTTCATAATTAATTAAATAACTCAATAATCAATTATTTCCTAAGGAGTACTTGCCTCAAAACATCCCCATGAATTAAATACTCAATTTAATAGTGAACTTAGACCTCTAGGGATAGGAAGATCCAAGTGGTGACCAAGGTCACTAGGGGGAGGACATGACATTTGTTTGTTGAACAAATGTTGTAGTCCTTCTTTTGTAGGTGATGGTATATGATCTTTCCTACACAACAAGTTAAATTGCATGATTAGAAAACATCTCATAGTTTTCAGAACAAATTCTTACACATAAAGAAATATATCATAAAGTCATGCAATTATCTTAGCCAAGGCTTCAATACAACATTTATCCATATCCCATAACTTTCTAGATGCCTTCCAATCTCTACTAGAACATTGTTAAGAGTGTGCACAACTCCCAACATGTCAGCAAAGAGGTTTCATTCTAGATAAGTAGCAATGGAATGTTGTACAATTCCATAGGCCACTCACCCATGTATATTAGTAGTATACTATTCATCAATGCAACTATTCGAATATGCATAATACACAACCTAATTCTAGGAACATGAGTATATATATTATTGAACAGTATAATTTAAACAATAAAATATGCAAGGAATGATAATTCAAATACTTATCTTTGTTTGTTTGTTGGGTTGACTCCCTCTTAGTCTTTGCTTCTTTTCTGCAACTCCATTTTGATGTAGATTGTGAGAAGTGGTCAACTCCCTCTTAATATCTACATCCTTGCAGAAACTATTGAAGTGTACTCCTTCTTGATCTTTGCTTCCTTGCAGGAACAATTGGAGTGTGATCCCTCTTGATCTTGTCTTTCTTGCAGGAACAACTGAAGTGTGCTCCCTCTTGATCTTTGCTTCCTTGCAGGAACAACTGGAGTGTGCTCCCTCTTGATCTTTGCTTCCTGGATTACCTATCCTTGAACTTATATCCATCACTATGCATGCTTATTAGTATCATCGTTGTGTTATCCTCGAGGTCTCATACATAATCACACATTCATTAGTATAATCTTAATACTATCAAAACAAAATAATCTTAAACATGTATAGTCATGATCATTTCAAACACAGATAATAAACATTAGTATTCAAGGTTTCAGGGAAGTCTTCTTTTACTCATGCATATTCTTATTTGATCATAGGACTCTTCTAGTTAATTAAATCATCAATCAAGATAAGAGACATAAAATGCATAAACCCTCAATTACTTACATTTCTAACTTTATGAATAAACATAACCAATCATACCAAGTATACTTATATAAGGGATCCTAACACAAGGTAGGATTCTAACTTGATATAGGAAAAACGTACTTGGATTGGTATGTTAGCTAGTTATGTCTAACATACCAACATGATGTCTTCTTGTTCTCTTCAATGACTTGTGCTAGTAACCTGCATATCTCATAGGTTAACCATTATAGAACCAAGTTATACATACCTCGCAAATAGATCTTCTAGGTGATTCATGACAATGGATGAATCTTTGTCCTCATGTCATCATGATCATATGTTCTTGAATTAGAACATGATTTGTCTTTCTTGGTGTACCTTTCATGTTAGCGGACAACATAAACCTCATACAACACCATAATGCATTAGTACAATCATAAGTGTCAACACCCTAATCAATGAATATCTTCTATCATGCATTCATAATTTTATTAAGGTGATACAACAAGTCTAAATTTAATCAAGATTGTACTAACCATAATAACATGAAGACAAACATACCATAAACTTAATCATGAACAAATCTTGAAACATACCTAGATGAGTCATACATGTCGAGATTGCTTGTAATCTTCTTATGTAAGGCCTTAGCCTCATCTCCCTCTGAAACAGGAACTTCTTCACTTATGCAGGTGACCAATCCATTCTCTTCTAGGATTAACCCAATTCACTTGATTTGCAGGAACTCGATCTAGAGCTAGATTAGGGTTTGTCATAGAAACCCTAGAAATTCAAACTTTTAATTTCAAACTTTCAAAAGGATAGAAATATGCACCTTGATGAGTTGATCAAGCTGGTATACTCATAATTTGAAAACTGCAAAGTTTCACCCCTCAAATTTGCCTTTAAAACTTCCGGATTCACTAGGCATGACCCCGAACTAGGGTTTGATAAAGCCCACCCTTCTGCCCAATCAAAAGGTTCAATCCAAAGCTCTAAGATTCTATTTTTCTGAGGATCTTCCAGCCGTGGTCACAGATTTCAAAAATTTCCATTTTTGTAGAAGCCCTAATTTTCCACTTTTCCGATCAAAGTCCCGAACTAGGGTCTGATCAATCCTGGCCTTCTTCCCAACCAAAATTATGATATTGGTCTCTAAATTTTGATTTTGATGAGTATCATTCATACATAGTATCCGATTACAAAAATTCCAACTTTCTCTGAAACCCTAAATTCCGGAAGCCATGAATGAAGGTGCTCAAAAGTAATTCTGTTTTGACATAAATATGTACCTGATTGTTTCTGGTGTAACTCCAAACTTTTCAATCCACAGGGTCTGAAAATGTTTTCTATGATATCCTGACCTTTCATCTTTCCAATCCCATAGATATGACCTCAAATGATTTCTCTGAGAGAGAGTTATGCCAAGTTTCGCAACATGACCTATTTATGGGATAAAACAGGAGAGCGAACTTGTACAACGTACCACGTGTCATGGGTTCAGTTTCGGCCTTTGAAAACATGACTTGAGAAAGTACAGTCCATGCACTAGCTGTAAAGTTTTATGAAATTTCATTTGGAGCTTCATATCCCTAGTTGTGACCTTTTTTCGAAGGTCACCTGTTTATGACTGAGATCTGGAAGAGGTCAAAACCCTATATTTTACAGATCATAAATCACAAAGTACAACGAATTAGAGCTTTTCCTTTGGACAATAGGTACATGGGGATCTTAGCTTCACCTTGTACAATTTTCAGACCCTGGAACCTCTCCAAAATTTATTTATAGAGAAAGTTCTACGATGACTGGTTTTTGCTATATCAAACCCTAGCTTTGCAATTGCAACAAGTGTCATACATGCCATACCATGCCTTCTTTCGGGCTAGCTTTGATACCATGTTAATTTTTCATAATTTACTTCAATATGATCTAGATCTTAACTGAGATAACAACATGTATAGCATATCTACAGCATATCAATCATGAACACAATAATCCAAGCACACAAGAGACACAAAGTTTACTTGGGGAAAACCATAGAGGTGAAAAACCCTAATAACTTCCTCAGAGATAGATAGAGCAATGATACAACCCAAGCATAAGAGATATACATATCCTAGCAGCAGATTCTCCTCCTCCACAAGTGAGCCACTCTCCCAAGAGTGTGAGAGAATAGAATGATGAAATAGAGTGCCTCCCGCACTCTATTTATACTTGACTTGACTTGCCTAATAACCTTTACTAGGTCGGCCTCAACTTAACCACATAACACAATGTTGATTGTGCCGACACCCAATAGGGTGGTCTAATAACCCTTTGACCCACATGGCCGACACCTACTAGGGTGGTCTAATAACACTTCGACCCTCATGACTTATACAGGTCCGACCCCAACAAGGTGGTTTAATAACCCATCAAGTATAAGTTACAACACTTACAATATAAATGACGACACTTCCGTATAGAGGAATAATACCATCTCTATAGGAGTACAATATACATATATGAAATACATTCCCAATTTACATATATATCAACAAATTTTCCTTGTGTTTGCTGGAAACTGTTATGTTGAGCACACAAGAGATTCAATGAGGGGAATGCTATCTAATGAGTTGCAGTGTAGGAATGTCATATTTTTCTCCGGAGTTTGCAGAGAGTATTCTAACTAAAAGTTTGGTTAATGAGACAATAAAAGTCGAGTGTGAGTTTTGTGTCCAACAAAGGAATTGCTGAAGTTCCAAACTCATGGGAAAATTTGATGATCAACAAAGTGTTGTTGAAAGATTTGTTTTATGATATAACAATTATTAATGATTTGTCTTGTAAGTAGATTATTGGATGTATGCTTGAGTAAGAAAAAATTTCCTCAATGATGAGGATGAGTGATAAATGTTAAACATTTACTATTTGAAATCTTGTGAAGTATAATTATGTTATGCTGAAGAATGATGGAACAACTTGTATGAGTTGTACAATGTGCATGTTCTGAAAGAAGGATGAACAATAAAGAAGTGCGAAAATCGTGCGAGTTCAAATATGATCAAGAATACCAAAGGATAGATCACAAGTGAACTAAAGAAAGATGAATCCAAAAGAGTAGACAAATTGCTAAGAAGTATGAACACTGAGGACGGTGTTATTCTTAAGGGGAGGAGGATGTAACGTCCCTCCTTTTAGCCTTGGTAAATTTTATAAATGCATATTGTAACTATGAATATGGCCTTGGTGAGGAGCTCAAGGCCAAGGCCACACTAGTAAACCATTTATGTGATGTTACTTTTAGTTCTTAAGTTGTAAATATCGAGGATGGATCAGGGGACTGAAGTTTGACACAACTAAACGACGGGGTTATCTTAACACCCCAATCACTTACTTGATAACCTTAAGTTATTTGTATTATAATCCTAAGTAGACGATAGTGATTATTAGTCACACAACTATTATTCTAGTTTCTATTACCTTTTAGTATCAAAAGGTTAACTATTATTCTTATGAACTATATTAATCCTACCCCTACGAGAGGATGATAGGGAAACTCCTAAAGCTAAAAAGAAGCTTAGCCTATTAAAATGTTATATTAGTATACTTATTAAAGTACGAGATAACTATTGAACCCCTATGACCTATCTATTAGAGTAAAGCTATTTTATCTTACTCTTACTAGATGACCTAATTGAAATAAAGGGGTTATCCTAAATGTTATTATGAATACCTATAAAGAATACCTAAGAGTATCATTAAACGAGCATTAAAGAAATTCCTTCCATTATATAGTATAGGCTCTTGAATCATAATATTATATATTAATGACATAAAACAAGTGCCTTGCTTTATTATGTATATCGAGAGTGGGGTATAATGGAATACCAAAAGATAATTAAGACCGTAAATAACATGTATTACTTACATAGTGTTATATATAATAATATTTATTTATTTATTAATACACTCCACTCCATTGCAATAATCAAGGATACAAGCGCTCCACCTAAAGAGCATGGCTTCTTTATATTAAAAGCGAAAGGATTATGGGGGAAACAACAGGAGTTAGTTATGGAAGTGTGAATCTGAAAGAGATATTTGTGGAAGGTTGTCTCCCTAAGGGGGAAAACAAATGTTTCTAACTCACCACTTGTCCCATGCCAAGCAGAAAACTGACATGTGTTGTTGGGCCTGGCCCATGTGGGGCATTTTTTAGCAAGTTAGATTTTGGAACTACGGAGCTAAGTGTAGTTTAGTTGAAGGATTTTTGGACAAGTTATTTTTGGGATGCTGCGAAGTGGAGCACAGTGCAGCGTCGGAAGAGCTGCGAAGTACGGTGCTGTGAGGAGACAGCGCTGTGATGAGCCTGATCTATAGAGATCCGACAAGGCAGAAGGTTGGATGGAAGATGACATGTATTCTGGTTAGGCCATTGATGGTCTATTTTTGCTAAAGATGCTCCATGATTACCAAGCGGCGGGTAAGGAGTAAAGCGGAGGAAAGCGACCGATCATACATGTAAAGAACCACTACCTGAACCCATCGCATAAGGCCTTTAGAGGAAGAACGACTCTATGAAAGTGACCTGTTGGCATGCACGTGATAGGGAGGTTGATAGCGACGTGAGCATGCACTGAGGGAAGCCACGATGGAAGATTCACTACTAGGAACCAACAAGTCTAGTTAGCTAAAAACCGTGACAATTTTGTTAACCTTAAGGTTTTTTCCTGCAGATCGTAAAGAAATGACCTACGGGCATGATCTATAAATAAGGCATATTTTGTAAGGGAAAGGGTTGTTATGATTTTGGTTACTCTCTAGAGTTGGGTTTGTATCTCATTGTATAATCTTGAGCAAGACCTTCTTTGATTTCCATTGTAAAGGCTCTACAAGCTATGTGTGCAGAGGCCTATTGAGAGAGAAGAGAGTCTGCAGCTGAGTGCACAGACTGGAACTACTGTACCCTTCCCAAAAACTAATACAACAATTGTTCCTGTGGACGTAGCTCCCATCCTGGGGGTGAACCACATTAAATCTTATGCAGTATGATTGGTTATGTGTTTGCACTTGTCTGTTTGCTTACAATGAATGTTTGAATTTTCATTTATCAGTTGATATGTTCATGCTTTTATATGTATTTTCCATGGGAATGAGATGGGAATAATATGTTAAGTATCACATGTATGGATGAATGTTGAATGCGCAGTATTTCTGTGTTAACGAATGCACAAGTCATCTAGATTAGCACTTAAGTTGGAGAGTTCGTGCGTGTGACTCCCTTGAAGCACGGCGGCGGATGTGCGCAGAATAGTCTACTTCGTCCCGTTCCATAAGTCATAAGGCTAAATAATCTAAGGCAGTAAACGAATGAATAAAGCACCAAGTAAGGTCATCAATATTGGTTAAGTCTGAAGATGAAGCGTATAAGTCAGTTGCATTGCCTTGTCGATTGAATCCTACCCAAATCGTGTAGTCCTTGGATGCGTTGGTTGTGCAAGCATGTTATCTTGTAGAAGTGTTGACCGTGGCGAAGGCTATTGTCGTGCAGTCTTCAGTCCGTAGCACACTACACAATAGTCTATCTGAATAACTCATCACGTAGCTACTGAAACCTGATTCCATAGCTCCCCCATAACTTCACCTCGGGTGAGACCTTAGTCTGATCGCAAGCTATTGTCGAAACGACGTGTGAAAAGGGGTTTTGTTGGCTCCCTTATACCGCGAAGAACTTAGGTCTACATTGGAAACCTCAAGACAGTTACATAAGCCAACAAATGGTTCTGTTTCCGTGCTAAGAATCCATGATGATTTGAAGTCGTGATGTGCGACAAAGAAGAAGCTTCATTGGGTATTGACATTTGGCATCCAGACAGGAAATAAATATGGGCTTGGTGTGACAAGATAAAAAGAGATTTCGCAAGGAATGAAAAAATACACCCACGTCTTTTTGACGTTCAGTGGTTGAACAAATACCTGTGGAAAGATGTTCACGAAATATTTTGGGCATCTTTTGGAAACGAGCTACACGAGTGGTTGTCAAGGCTCGCAGAGCGCAGAAACTGTACCCCACGAGATGTATCGACCCAGTGGACACCAGGGCTCATTGAAAGGCTCAAAGTAGTAGATAGTCCATTCACACGAGTAGTCGACTTCTACGTTGACAATACACTACAAAGCTTCATGACGGAATTCATTGTAGACATGCTAAATTCCTACAGTGTAGCTGAAAGAGAGTTTTTCAGGTGATTCAGAGGTAAGTATCTGAACAACCTCAGTTTATACATTAAAATTCTTTTAGAGGAGAAAGTCATTTTTAGAATGCCGTAAAAATTTTGAATCTATCATGGTCAATATTATTTATAGTGAGTCTGACAAAGAGACACATAATTTGAGAAGTGGAAAGAGATATAAATATACCCCTAAGAGGACTTCCAGTGGACATGGACTCCACGTAGATATTGATTCACAAGCCGAACCTGATAGCCAAACCGCACCTCAATCTTCCACCTATTAGCCTATTACTCCGTAGAGCCCATCGGTTGTGAAAACTATGCCTCCCATTGCATAGAATCCCCCAGTTGTGAATATCCCTGCCACTCAGAATATTTCGAATCAGAACATTCCACAAAATCCCCCATTTATTTTTGTCGCGCAGAATCCTACACAAAACCTCACACCATCGAGAAGGATGACTGATGATATTAAGCTGCTGATATTCAAAGAAATGGGTCTAGAGGACCCTGAGCAACATTAGTTTGTATGCGAAGCTATATGGAGTGTTAAGAAAGTCTAGGATGATGCTTTCAAGTGAGTGCAGTGCATCACTACCTTTAGAGACAGAGCCTTGAATTTGTTCATGAAGTACTTTGTTGGGCATCAGAGAACGTAACTAGAAATTAAGGCTACACTTTTAGAAGAATTTAAGAAGCCAAAGTCAGAATCTCACTGTATAACAGAGTTAAAAGAGATCAAGCAGAAACCTAATGAGACAGTCTGGGAATTTCACCAAAAATTTAAGACATTGTTTGACCAAGTAAGCTTCATTATAGCACTGCAAAAAAACCAGGAATGGTTTATAGCTGCAATGTTGGCCCATATTAGGTTGTTGTTGATGTAGCAGAAAGTGGCTTCGCAAGAAGAAGCCTTAGAGATCATGATGAAGTTAGAAGCTTCACCTATTGGAGAAATTGGCACTGGGATGTCTCAGATTCAAACTGAGTTAGCTACCCTGACACTACAACTATAAGATATTAGGAAAGGAAAGTAAGAGAGATAAGAAGTATGGTGTACAGGTTCTAAGGGAGAAGGACACACTAAGGATCATTGTGCTTTACTCCAAGAATTCCTTACATGGGTGCACAAAACCCATTAAATCAGAATCCAGGGCCATGGTGTGAGATCTGCAGAACTAGAGGACACCGACCAGAGGACTTCTACTTAATACAAAAATATGTAAGGACACCTAAAAACCTATATTGTAATTTATGTAAGTCAGTTGGACATGATGAGTCCAACTGCTGCGCATATGAGCTCATGTTGGAAATAAAAAAAGATATCGATCATATGTATGGAGGGTTATACAGAGTCCAAGAAGACACTCCACAGAAACAGGATAATGTGCAACATGATCAGGGAGCATACAGAGGCCACGGAGGATAGAGTGGGAGAGGAAGGAATGCCGGCCCAGCGCAAGGACAAGGCTGAGGTCAAGTAATCTATTATAATTGTGGCCATCCAGGTCACATGTCCAGAGATTGTACCAACCCATGCACTAAGTGCAGTTATTGTAAATCGTTCGATGATGTTATTGAAGAATGACCAGTGTTAGAGGTAGAAATAGAGAAACGAAAGCAAAAAGATGCGCTGAACCCAAACATTCAATTGATCGAAGTAGAGAAGAGACCTGCGGATCCAAGTATCAATGCAGTGATGCGAAGAAGCACTACGACAAGGAGATATAGAGGAACAGAAGCTTCGACTTCTGGAGACTTCTACACTAAGCTGACTCCTCTTGAAACAATATGGATAAGAAAAGCTATTGGGAAAGCATGTGCTTTTGACTTGAAGAAAATTAAAGAAGTCTTTGAAGAAGCACGGGATATCTTCAAAGAGTCAGCACCCAGGTCGCCAAGAATCCTGTTGCGCAGTGAAATACTGTATATCGAAGATATGTTGGCTGCTTATGACAAAACAAGCACCATAGTAGAGACAGGAACCTCTATTGCACAATTCCTAAGGATATGCATGAAGTTGCTGAAGAGCGCAGACACTATAGAGGAGTTACAAAAACTGTTAAACTAGTATGAGCCACAAGGCGAGATGGAAACCACCCATAGTGCAGTTCACCAGATCAAGAAACACAAAATATCAGGACGAGAAATGAGACTCAGTGCACAGATAGGAGACTATGAAATGTATGAGATCATCATTGATCTGGGATCTGAAGTAAATGTCTTAACTAAACAGACATGGCAGCAGATGGGGAGACCAAAGCTGTTATGGTCACCTACACAGTTGAGAATTGCCAACCAGGAGAAATTCATACCTTTTGGAAGTTTAACCAACGTTATTGTTGACATTGATGGAGTGCAAATTCATGCAGACTTCGAGGTTATCAAGATTGTGGATGATAGTTATCCTTATCCTGCACTGTTGGGAATTGTTTGGGCTATGGATAAACTCGCCCTCATAAAATTGAAAACCAAGAAGATGATCTTCGAAGGAAAGCATCTCAGGGTCATTGCACCATTGGATCCTTCATACGGAGATAGATACAGTGATCCGATTTAGGGAGAATCCAAAGTTCAAGACTTGGACCACCTTTACAAGATGACCACGAACCAAGAAGACTATATTAATCCTACTACAGATGGAACACTCAGCTGGATATGCGGAAACTCTTCCATCTCAGACTCTGATGCAGGATTGGAGAACTGGAAAAGTCGTATGCATGAAGTATCTGCAAGGAGATGCATGCAGGTTACAAAGTCACTGCAATGAATTGGATAGGAGGTAAGCCCAATTCCCACCTATGATGGTTTATCTAATGTTTATTCCTTTATCAAAGCATATACTGTAGCAATTGCAGATGAACATCGCTTACTAGCACTAGACATGGCACTGCGCGAGACACCTACCAGGTGGTGGGCTGCGCATAAGTAGACACTGACCACATAGGATCAGTGCAGAATCACGATGTAGCTCAGGTTTGCTGACAAGGTTACACTACCCTTTGAAAAATATAATGGACAGACAGATCCAAGAAAACATATTGAAATCTGTTCATAACCATGGGAGAAGAGACCATAGACAGAATGGGTGCATCTGTTTGTGCATACATTAGAGGAATAAATTATAAAAAATTGGTATCTAGACATGGAGTTACGCAGAGAAAATATAGATTGGCCTACCCTAACTGCAAACTTCCAGAAGAGCTTCAGTTTCGAAGACGAGAGTCCTACCATAAATGATGCTTTGCAAATTATTAAGGAAAGAATATTCAGACCAGAATGTCCTAATAGAAACATGACATTAGAGGAATTTTTTAGAGATGACAGCGTACCTGCAAGCCTATAGCCAGAATGGAAGGAACAGATAGAACATGCCATGGAATTTTATAACATAGCTCAAGAGGTTGAAAATAAAGAAGAAAGTGATGAGGAGGACTCGCACAACATAAATATACCTGAGTCAGAGCAAGCGCGCGAGGTAGAGGGACCTCCGCTAGAAATCCCAGACATGAGTGGACCTATGAAAACAAGGAAAGTGAACATTGGCACTAGGGAAGAGCCGAAGTTCGCATCTATCGAAGACTATTGGGATGATCAGACAGTCGCGGAGATCGTAAATCTGTTAGATGAGTATCAGGATTTATTCCCGACGAAGTTTACAGAAATGAAAGGTATTTTGGGAGACTTAGGGGTCCGCATTACCTGTTCATGTTCCAGTTTAAATGTTTGCAAGTCATTTTGAACTTCTCTTACAATTTGTAGAATTTGCTCTTGATTATCATTCATCATTTTATTGTGTTGTTCTTCTTCACTTAATTCGATGTACATGGGAGTGGGAGATCTTTCTTCTACCATTTCTGAGTAATAGGAACTTAAATCACAATCTAATCAAAAGAAACACAATAACATTTGGTCAGCAAATTATATAGCATAAATAGACATAAATGATGAGCTCAATTAGGTCCTAGTGTAGGAACCTAAATCTCGGATACCATACTGTCACACACCCACAATTTGTTTCTATCAAAAGTAAAATGCCAACATCATTTTTTTCATTTAATGCAACAAGTTGCATAATCTATACTCAATGTATTCCAACAATATAAATTTACAATATATTCGACAATATGTTCTATAAAAAGGAAATATATTCAAACCATGTGTTCCAAATATATTTAAACAATACATCTTTAAATATATATCTTATAACAATAGTTTAAACAATATTGTCATACTACCATATTGTAAAGATAATACTTAACTTATCAAAACGTAATTATTTAAAACAAAATAATTATTGAAACCTATGTACATTTCATGGGGTAGTAAAAATGTTTTTCATAGGTTAATTAAGGGACAATATATTGTAAATCACCATAATCACATTTGTAAAACAATACCATTATTCAAATCCAATTTCATTTCATAATTGTAAAGCCATTTACTTATTTAAATCTAAATACATCTCTTAAATATGAAACATTCTACCTATGAAAAAGCAATCTAACTACACCTCATAACTTCAAAACTATTCATAACTTCAAATAAGATAAACCATGCGATTCTTTAATATGGTTATTTCAAAACTCTCCATAACTTTAATTAATATTTATAGGAATCTAAAATCTATAGAAATCTATTACACTCCATAATTGTAAACCATATAAACCGTGCAATTAGTTACTATGGTCATTTCAAAATTATACGTAAATCATGGGAAAGTTCTAAAGTATTAATACAATTTTTACTTTTTAAAAGAAAACTAGAAACGCACAATCAAAACATGCAAATGCCCAAATCAAGAGTTCCACCGTATCCACGGTTGGTAGGCAACCACCACCGTTTACCATTACTCCATCATTATATATTCCATATGCATATAAAAAAGAGGAAATACTACCGCACACCTAACATTACAACTCTTATATATATTCATATATGCATACAATATAACAAGAAATAATTACTACAGCAGTCTCACATTGCGACCAGAATATATTTATAAATGCATATTCTATATATATATATACATAAAAAGGATTAGTGCCGCATTCCAACATTACAATCAGTATGCATTTATGCATACATTTACAAAAAGGAAATACTGCAGCAGTCTCACATTGCGACCAAAATATATTTGTGTATGTGTTGACAAGAAAAGAAATACTATAGTAGTATTTGAACAGAACTCACGGAGGTAGCTCCAGTAAACGGCAAAAACTCAATGTTTTAAGGTGGGAGATGGTAGATGGCCAAGCTGGCGCCAAACTGACCCCACAAACGTACTGGAAGTAACTCTAGCAAAGAACACATGACTACGTCGGCATTAGCACTAACCTAGACGCCGATTCGGATTGAGTCACATGCAGTAAAACCAAGCAGACAGAAAAAAAAAAAAAAACAACCGAACGCAAAACTTTAGTCGTGATGCATTGACATCATGGATAGCTGAACGCCGAGCATGCCAACACAAGAAGTTGGCAGCTCGGCCAACTGCGGTCTCGACAGAGGTTTGAATGGTTCACAAAAAGAAAACAAAGGCAACCCACACAATCATTCTCGCAGCACAAACACATGTTGACATTGAGGGATATAGGCAGCATATGAAACTAAATCGACCAAGGCTTCGCACGGTTTTGACCTATCGATATCGAATTCCATGGAGATAATACTCAGACTCCAGTTTATGAACACTAGAAAATACACGAACTTTAAATATGTTTACATCACATTTTCATAATGAAAACTACTCAGATGTCGATTGATAGGCAGAGTTTCCAATCTTTAAACCATAACTGGAACTATACTCATAAACCGCCACCATCGAGAACTGCGAGTTGAAGGTAGTCGATAGCATACTATATGTATCTATCGTTCTATTGTCTTCTAGGGATCAAACGCAGAGGTATATGGTAAATACAGGCGCGTTTATTCCTTCCTTCCGGTTCGAGATGGGGGTCAATAACTGAGACTAAACCAAACTCGTGATCCACAGACAGAACAAATCGGCTTCATACATAGTTTATAATAAAAGCAGATTGGTGGCTAAGTAATCCGCCACCATAACAAAATGACTGTTCATACATTCTTTAATAAAAGCAACTCAATCGATCCGGCAAGGTATAACCATATTTTACAATAAGAGATTAAGAGTAAATCGCAATATATAAAGGGAGAAAGGAAGACCGAATCTGACTCCGCTACTGTAATACATCATATAAAATTTAAAAGGAGAACATCATCATACTGCCACTAAAATACTTTACTCCATTTGCAACTAACAATTAACATCATAGAGATTGTACTTACTTGAACAAAAACACGCGTTGATCTGGAAAGAACACAGGAGAGGAATCAATTCCTCCCAACCATAGAGAACCTGGAATCCGTCACTTATCACCCCTGAGTTGGATCACCACCTCAACTACTGAACTAGCACTACTGCAACGCAACACTCCCTCCTAGGAGTTTTTAACAGTCAAAATGGATGGACTTATCAAACAAGAGGACTCAACAGAATTTCTCCAACATAATAATACTTCTTTGCACAACATTCTCTCAGTCCTCCTCTTTATAGTTTTTTCCTAGGACTTGTGCCATCACCAACTCAATCTCAAGTAATCCTCAATCCTATTTTTGTGGATCGTGTCTGGAGTATTGATTACTTCTCTTCGATTGATTGGTTTATCATAATGATTTGTGCTATCTCTTTTCCATAGTGGTAGGTGGTGTCCCCTTTTTCAATTGATCCTCTCCAATGTTGATTTCTTTTATTAAAAAAAATAATAAAATTATTTTTTGGTGCACATCATTCTCACATAAGTGTGAGTTATAATATAGTTAGTTTTTGAATAACTTAATAATAAAACAATAATAAAAATAATAATCTTTTCAAAAGAAATGTTTTGTGAGGGGGTATCACATCTAGAGGAGCTGGAAGCTGTCGAGGAGAACCTCCAGAGGATGACCTTGGACATCCCAGAGCCGAGTGTCCATGACCTACCCAGTCGCTATCAGAAGCTCATGGTTGGAGTATCAATTCGTTTCGGCACGCTGCTACGGAAGGTAGCGAGGGCCGTAGTCTACTTCCATGCACAGCCTCGAGCTGCAAGGCCTAGGGCTTAGGCGCATGTTTTAATTATATATATAATGAAAGCTTATGAGATTTAGGTTTTGTAAAGATGACTCTTACCGAAAGTTAGCATGCCTCATAATTTTGTAGCAGCACTACCATTTTGTATCTTGTACCGATTTATATACATATAGACACTATTAGCAGTTTTATACATCTTGTGTTCTATAGGTGATTAATGAAATCTTGTTTAGATGTTTGCTTATACAATGGATGATTTACATGTTATGTTTATCTTTATATTTTATGAATATGTTATGTGTGTGCAATGTATCAATCTAAAATGAAGTTGGCCATTGAGTCAACAGCTGTATTCATGTCTCGTGGAATGTGCAGGTATTAAATAGACTCAAAGGACCTTTCCAGAAGATGAAATCGTTGGAAGAGATAGAGTAGAGTGGGGTCGCGGATAGCATAGATCTAGTTGAGATGAGAAACGACTAGTTGTGAATATAGGTGGATAGCAACGTGGTTCATACCGAAGGAAAGAGCGTCAGTTAGGGTTCCAATCACTGCTTGATACTCTGCGTCGTTATTGGTCACGTGTCCTACACAACTTCCTTCTGAGTTGATAAGCTTGTCAGTGGGAGAATAAAGTACCCAGGCTACTGAAGCAAGGTTATAGGTATTTCGGCTGGTGCCGTTCGCGAATCCATACCAATTTTCAATCTACACATGCAGATAGAACATGGTATAAGTAGCGAAACAAGATCTAGACACACTAAAACAAAGCATCACAGCACACAAAACAAACACCATGCACAGTATATAAAAGATACCTATGCGTGAAAGAATCAGGCATAGTACCTCTTTAGGTAGATCCCATTGTGGGGCTCACCCAAAGATATCCCATCATAGTCCTCTACTTCGTAGGATCCCTTCTCCAGAACACGTTTCACTATGTATGGTCTGTGCCACATGGACTCGAACTTACCTGCCCCAGCTTATCATGTTTTTGGTCATATGTGAGGACCAAATCACCCTCATTAAAGACACGATGTTTAACTGACCTATAATATTGTGCTTTGATGCGTTTCTTGTGTCCCTCATTGGCGATAGCAGCATCATGCTAGGTCTTGTAAAGTTTCACTAGGTAAAGGAAGCGTTCTTCCTCACTCAAGGTGTTCAGAAGAAGTTCAACTGTGAGTTGTAGAGATGTAATCTCGCACTCTATAGGTAGGACTATGTTAGGAACTCGCGTCAACCCTTCTCTTTACTTTGTTAGTATATTGTTGTTGGACACATATGCTTTGTAAGTCATCCCGTAGTGTTTGTTGATAGTTTATATTAGCCCATGGTATTGACCCATAGTATTGGACACATATGCTTTGTAAGTCGTCCTGTAGTATTATATGTCCCATGGTTTTGACTCATAGTATTGGGCATAGACTTAGTATATAAGTGTGTGTTGAGGTCATTGAAGGCACCGTGAAGTTAATTGTATTGAGCTTGCTCAAAAGACATTGCCCCCTTGAAGTGGCCTGTGATCAATATAAAAGTGATTATGAGTTGTGTTATTTCTGATATCCCGTGTATTTGCATTAATTAATTATTGCAAGTTCATCACATCTGGTATCAGAGCACTTTCTTGGGCTCGTTGGGTGGAATTTTTGCCAAAAAAAAAATTTCGCATCTGTTGCAAGTTCGGATCTGGGGATAATCCCTATCCGCTTAACTGTGGGAAGTACTTGGGCATAAGCCCTAAAGCTCATTGTAAGGAGTACCAGAGGAACCCCAAAGTAGCTGGCCCATTGAGAGGACCTACCAGCGAAAAGGGCAACGACCCCTACCCGATTGACTAGTTCCCACCCGTGAGGTAAACCAAGAGCTATCGTTTGTGGCAAAGCGGTTATCAATTTTACCTGAACCGTGGAGTGAGGGGTACTGCCCCAATACACAAGCCATCAGATAGCATTGGTGGCTGAGTGAATTCCCTCAACTGATAGGAAGCCACACATACTTGGGGTCCATATCTATTTTCAGCTGAACTGTTGTCGATCACTTCTGCTCCAGATCTAGCCGTTTCAAATCTATTCTGAAAGTCGTTTCAGATCCAGCCATTTTTTGATCCCTTCTGCTCCATTGCAAATCCATCTTTTGTGGATCCCTTTCGCACCACCATTGCCGATCCATTTCTGGGAAAAAAAATTTTTTTTTATGTTTTTCGGCCATATCTCCCTTGTTTCAACTCCGTTTTCCCTAAAATTTCACTGATATCCCTACAATCCCATTTTTCATATTTCATTCCTGAAGACCCTATCCCAAATTCCACTTCCCAAGACCATAAATCTCACATTTGTCTATTTTTAGGGTTTTCCATAACTCCTTCAATTTTCACCCAAACATCTTCAAATTTGCCACCGTGTTCCTTTCCTAATTCTGCTTCTTTGTCCCTCTCTACCAAATTTTCTCATTCTTTCACCCCGATTTTGAAATCCCTATTTTTTGCCTCCCTGTCCATTAGAAAGTGTCCAAATCCTAGTCAATCCCCAATTACCAATCTGAGTTTTTCCCAAATCTAAATTTTCCTTTACTAAATAAGCTTTTGTTTGTGTTTTTCTATCCATTTGCAAAAAATAAAAAATAAAAAATCTCCTGGTTGTGGTTGTCACCCGCGCAGGAGCAAAAACCATGGAGGAAGCACTTGCAGCCATCCAAACCAAACTCCAAGATCTGGATGAAAAATTTCTCAGCCTCCATCTTCAGCATTCATCCATGAACAATAACTGAAAGCCAAAATCTTTTGCAGCCACTGGGTTCTCTTCTTCCAGCAATTTTCATGGGCCGAAACTTGATTTTCCTCGCTTCAATGGTACCGATCTGACTGGATGGATATACCGAGCAGAACAATATTTCAGTCTGCATAATACTTTTGATGTCCAGAAAGTTCCACTTGCATCCTTTCATTTGGAACAGAAAGCCCTTCAATGGTACCATTGGTACATCAAAGCTCATCCCGAGCCAAATTGGACAGATTTTTGCCAACTCCTTTTGCCACAATTTGGTCCTAGTGCTTTTGATGACTTCACAGGAGCACTCACTAAACTTCACCAAACTGGCACAGTGAGAGATGGAATTTGAGAAACTAGCCAATCACACAAAAGGATTGTCTGATGAATTCTACAGGAGTTGTTTTATCAGTGATCTCAAGGATGAAATCCACTTAGAGGTCAAAATGTTCTATCCCACCACAATGATGGAAGTCATAGGGTTGGCTAAGCTGGTCGAGGAAAAGATCGCAGCTCAACAACACTCCAAACCCACCTTTTTTCCCTTCAGAAATATGGGTTCCCAACGACCTCGCATCACGCCTACTCCTCGACCAACTCCAATCAAGCATTTGTCTGAAACAGAGATGCAAGCATGCCGAGAAAAAGGGATTTGTTATAATTGTGATGAGAAATTCACTCGGGTGCATAGATGTGTTCAACAAAATCTCTATCTCTTGGATGTGGATTCTCCGCCTACCTCTGAACCTAGTGAAGAAGCTCTAGATACAGTAGATGATCAGGTTGACATTCAGCACGATCTTGTTGACACCCCATATCAGGACGACCCACCCGAGATCTCTCTCCATGTTGTAACCGACGTCACCACCGCACAAAGAATGCAGGCCAGGGGATACTTCAAGAAACTCCCTCTTACCATACTCATTGATTCTGGTAGCACTCATAACTTCATTGACCCTCTGATTGCCAAACAAGCTGATTGTTTTGTCCATCCTTGCTCCCACTTTGAAGTCATGGTTTCCAATGGGGGCACCTTACCTTGCAAGGGGAAGTGTCACAATGTGCGTATCTCTATGGGATATTATAACCTACGCTCTGACATGTTTGCCTTGTCCTTAGGAAAATGTGATGTGGTTTTGGGCATTCAATGGTTATGCACACTTGGCCCCATCTTATGGGATTTTGCTGAACTTTGGATGCAGTTTTCAGTGAATGGGGCACAACACAAATTTATGGGCTTACAATCAGGGTCTCTCTGCATCATCAGTTCTCATCGCCTGGAAAAAATCCTCAAGAAGAACTCACATGGTGTCATCGCTCAGCTCCATTCCATTCAGATGCACCCATCAACAGTCTCCACTACTTCCTTGGATAGATATGTAGGTGTCTTTGTTGAACCAATGAGATTGCTGCCTTCAAGAGACCTTTCCGGTAAGAATTTAGCCGCATCTACCTCTCAGCAGGAAATGATGGCTATTTTGCATGCAGTACAGAAGTGGTAGCCATACCTATTAGAGAATTATTTCTAGATCAATACTGATCTCCAGGGTCTGGAAAATTTCCTGGAACAATGGGTCTCCTCCCCAACACACCTGAAACGGGTTATCCCTATGTGATCACTTACAATAAGGGTAAGGACAATATGGTGGCAGATGCTCCTTCTCGCACAATTGATGACCTAGTTTCTCTTACAGCTATTTCTCTGCTTGTTCCAAATTGGTTGCAATATGTTCAACAGGGCTATCTCTTCTATGAACTCCATGCTACTTCATCAGTAGGGCACTCTGGGTTCTTTAAAATGTATGACTGGGAACAAGGTTTCTTTTAGAAGGGACTAAAAATGACAATTCAACAGATGGTGGTTGACTATCATACTTTCCGGCTTAACAAGGATGAATCGACACTCCTTTCAGGACTGCTCAAACCCTTGCCCATCCCTACACAGATTTGGCCAACTATTTCTATGGATTTCTTAGAAGCACTCTGGTGGTACAATACCACATCTACAAGGACACCATATGAAGCATTCTATGGATAGACACCGCCAGTTCTTCTTCCATACACCCTTAGTAGCTCCCCAGTTCAGGAAATTGACTCGATTCTTCGAAATCGCGATCAAATTCTTCTCATTCTGCAGGACAATCTTCACATGGCCAGAATTCGACTGCAACAACAAGCCTATTAGCACCATTTTGAGTGCACTTTTCAGGCATTTGATATGGTTCTTCTTTGTCTACAACCTTCCAAGCAATCCTCCCTGAAATTCCAAAGGCGTCAGTGGCCCGAAATGCAACCCGGGGATGCTACCGGGGAACCACTCATTCAGATTCTGCATCAATTTCCCCAACCAAAGCTTTGAGGACAAAGCTTTTTCTAAGGGAGAGGGGATGTTAGGAACCCGTGTCACCCCTTCTCTTTACTTTGTTAGTATATTGTTGTTGGACGCATATGCTTTGTAATTCGTCCCATAGTATTTGTTGATCCATAGTTTATATTAGCCCATGGTATTGACCCATAGTATTGGATGCATATGCTTTGTAAGTCACCTCGTAGTATCATATGTCCCATGGTTTTGACTCATAGTATTGGGCATAGACTTAGTATATAAGTGTGTGTTGACGTCATTGAAGGCACCGTGAAGTTAATTGTATTGAGCTTGCTCAAAGAAGGTTGCCCCCTCGAAGTGGCCTGTGATCAATATAAAAGTGATTCTGAGTTCTGTTATTTCTAATATCTCATGTATTTGCATTAATTAATTATTGCAGTTTCATCACAGACTGCCTCCAATCTGTAAACAAGTTGGAATGGTGTAAATCCGGTGGTAGTCTTGACAGAGGTCTAGTAAGCCCATAGTGCGGAAAAGAGCATGTTATTCTAGTTCGACTTGTGCGTACCCACCATGCATTGCATCATGGTTTTAAAGACCTTGTTAATGGCCTCTACTTGTCCATTGGACTGTGGGTATTATGGGGTTGAGTTATCGCGACGAAAACCAAGTCTGGCACTTAATTCGTCTACAATGTTGTTTTGGAAGTGAGACCCATGGTCGGTGACTATGGCTTGTGGAACTCCGATTTGTGAAATAACATGATTAAAACTGAAGAGTGTGGTGATTTTTCCTTCTTTGCTGTATGTAGGCATAGCCTCGGCCCATTTAGTAAAATAATCCATGGCTACTATGAAGTAACCATGCCCCCCAGCCGAGGTAGGCTTACAGTGCATGAAATCTATGCCCCATTTTGCAAAGGGGAAAACAACAATATTTGGGTGTAAAGGGGTTGGGTAGGTTCTCTTTTTCATTTGAAAATGATGGCATGGGGGACATTTTTTAACAGCCTTGATGCAATCTTTAAAGATGGATGGCCAGTAATATCCCGAAAGTAGTATCTTCTGGAATGTAGCCATCCTAGAGAGATGAACGCCACAAACCCCAGAGTGCTAATCATTCAAGAAGTATTCAACCTCCTTGTGTGTCAGACAATGTCGAAGAAGAGAATCAACACCACGTCGATACAAGGTATCGCTAATGATCAAGTAATACTTGGCATGGTGATGTATATGACAACGATCGTAGTGAGACAGTTGGTGGTTGAACTGTTGGGTTTTACGATATAAGGTAATATATCCATACCATGGGTAGGACATGTTGATGAGGAACAATGATTTTCTAGGAAGGGAATCATTGGGATCAGATCCTAAATCAACACGGGGAAGATCACAAATGAGGTTGGAAAAAAACCAAAGACTTCTTAGACTTGGCCTTCTCAAAGAGGAGATCGAATTACTGAAGTATCACAATCCAGCGTGAATACTTTCCCCCGAGTACTTAACATGTCATAACATGGTACATGGGGTTTGAGTCGGTGATAATGGTTGTGGTGTGGAGCATTATATAATGATGGAACTTTTGGACGGAAATGACTACCACGAGACTGAGCTTCTCGACATGTGAGTAATGAGTTTAAGAGTCAATAAGACCCTTACTGAGGTAATAAATCACATGTTCCTGGGTGTTGTTGTCCTCCTGGGCCAACACCATGGCGATCGTGGTGGCAGAAGCGGAAAGATAAAGGATGTAATCCTTGTAGTAATCGGGCGGTTGGAGCACAGGGGCATGGGTAATGGCATGCTTCAAACTGTAGAAGGATTGTTGCACTTGTTCATCCCATATGAACAAGACATCCTTCTTTAGTAACCTCATATCGCCCTGTGTCTTCTAAGCAAAATTATAGACAAAACGCTGCAGGTAAGTTGCCTTCCCTTGCGAACTTTGTAGTTCTGTAATGTGAGTAGGAGGTGGGAGAGTGACAATGGCTTCCACCTTCAAGGGATCAATGCGGATCCCATCCTTTGAAACATTAAAAGCTAGGAGGCGTCTAGACTCAATGCAGAAAATACACTTGTGAGGGTTCAGGCAGATGTTGTACTGCCTTCATATGAGGAATAAGGCTGTCAGATGATCGATGTGGAACTCATGTTGTTGTGAATGAGCAAGGAGATTGTCAAGATAGCGTTCCACAAAGTAATTCACATCATTGAAAGCATACGACATGGACTACTGGAATGAAGCACCAACATTTTTGAGACCAAAAGGGAGCTTTTGATAAGCAAACGTGCCCTAATGGTAGATGAAAGCTATCTTATGTTGGTCGTCCAAGTGGATTACAATCTGGTTGTAACCGGAAAATCCATCCATGAATGAGAAGATGACACTCCCAGCACAATTGTCTATGATCTGATCGATAAAGGGAGTGGGGTAGTTGTCTTTGGGACAAGCTTTGTTCAAATCCTGATAATCGACATAGACGTGAATGGTTCCCTATTTCTTAGCCGCAGGGATGACATCTGAGACCCATTATGTTAATGGAACGGGGTAGATGAAGCCGACCTTCAAGAGATTTTCAATTTCTTCCTTAATCATCACAGTTTTTTGAGGGTGTACTGGTTGTAACTTTTGACAGACTGATTTAGCATCACGATAGGTTTGAATATCGTGTGAAAAAATAGCATGATATATCCCAGGAATTTCCTCATAGGTCCAAGAAAACACATCTCGGAATTTCTTGAATAAGGCTTTAAAATTAGCAATCTATTTAGGGGAACATTTATGGCCGAAGCGAATATGTTCTACTACACCAGGGGTAACCGAGATGTCAACCGCAGTGGTGGTTTCAATGTTCGCCAGGTTTCCCTCAGTGTCTGTATGACATGTGAGTATCGGGGACTAGGGGAAATGGTAGACATCCGGTGTGAAAATGGTGGTAACGTTGTTTTCCACAAAATTCAAGGGTGGTAGGAAAGATGACTGGTGGTGGAGGTCTTCCCACGGAGGGTCATCCCCGCTCATAATCTCCATAATGGACTCGTCAGAATGAAAATTCCAGAGTAGAGGATCTGGTAAGGATGATGTCCACTGTAGAGAACAAGATGTAGAGGCCACAACCAAGTTGTCCTCAAGTGTTGACTGGATAGCCTCATAAGTGATTTCAGTGGGTGAAAGCGGCATACTGTCTCCAATCAAATGCATGGTCGCTTCGTCGGTTATGAGCCATTGATCGGTGGAGTTAGAAAAAGAGGATATCATGTTCACCGTGGCAAGATGGTTAGGGGGATCCGGGGTTAGAAAGACACCCATAAGAGATGAGTCTTTTATGAGGCCGACCCCCATGGTCTCATATGGTTGTGAAGACTTCCCAAGTAATGGGACGTTATTGCCGGGATGAGTAGCAGTGTCCAGTGTACAGAAATCTAGTTGGTCGACTGTGACAATTTGGCCTTAGTGGGAGAATTTCACAATGTAGAAGACGGATGATGCGACTGCAGTCATGGCATAAAACTAATTACGACCAAGTAAAATATTATAATCCAAAGGGATTGTGACCACTTCCACGTTAATGGTTGCATTCTTACCCCCCAACTCTACTGCCAAGGCCAGTCACAACAGGTTTGAAAGCCATGACCGTCGAATTCTTTCAGGGTAGTGAGAGAATGATTTAACTTGGGAGACCCAATGGCTTTCTAACACGATATCAACATGATTGAGGCAGAAGCACCTTCGTCTAACACAGTACGATGGATAGTTCTCCTAGCAATATTTGTGGCAACTTGAAATGCCAATTGGTGGGAAAGCCTTGGTTTAAAGTACTTGAATTGGAACATGATTGTATTAGAGGAATCCGGATCAATCGTGCCAATGGAAACAAGAAGATTCTTGCGCTAGTTGGGACAATTCTGCATGACCTCTAGCATCGACATGGCATAAGGGGCTTGTGCCAAGTCCTCTACAATGTTGTAGTTTTGAGTTTCCCGAGCATTGGGATTGAAAACTACTTTTCGAATCATGCTCTTAGGCAGATGCAATACTGACTCTAAGGAGGGTTTCTCAATGGTAACAGAATTCGATGGCATAGTAACATCGCGGATAGATGTGGAAGCTTTTTCAATATTACTTCCAATGGGTTCCTTCAGATGGATTGAGTCGTAGGAGCGAGAGCGTGTGTTCAAGTTAACCGTCTCACTACGCATCATGAGAACATGCATGGTGGAGGATGTATCTTTGTGCAAAGGAGAAGGTTGAGCAATCATTTGTTGGTTTTGAGTGGGGAAGGGATCGTTGAGAACTGCGGTAGTAGGTTTTCCCTTCAAAAAATTCTGCACTTCGTCTTGGTTGGGACATTCCTTAGAGAAATGGTCACCACAACATAGTAAACAAGGATACTTCAACTTCCTCTTTTGTTTGGTGTCTTCAGGGGTGGTCTTGGGCTCCTACCGGTTAGAATATTTCTTAGGTTTACCTTTGTTTTTCTTCTTACCATTGGATTTCTTAGGAGAAGAAGATTGAACAGAATTCACCTCTTCAGTGGAGGCATGAGTGGGTGACTTGGTTGTGCTGCTTCCAGCCTATGGTGGCAATGGGAAAGAACCCTAGGGGTTCAATAGTCCACTAGTTTGAGTAGAAGGATGGGAGTTAAGGGAACCAATGATGCCATCGGCCTGAGGTACCTTAGGTGGTTCTGTAGGGTTGTACATAGGGCAGGGTGCATCAAGAACAATATCATACAATGTGCCAGATTGAGCATAGACCAGGTCTAAGTAATGGGCATGGGAAATGGCTTGTTCCTCAGTGACGGACCCTCCCATGGCCGCATCTTGAGCTACGACGGGTAAAAGAGGATTTGTGAACCAGTCAGCTAAGAGTTTATCTGGAATAGAAGCTTTAATGAGACACTGTCTCCTCTGCCACTCATGGATATGATCAAAGATATGAGTTACAGTGCTTTGACAAAGTGAAGTCAAAAGATCCGTACTAGTTTCGTAGCATATGGGTAACTGAAAATGAATCAGAAAAGACATAGCAAGAGAGCGGAAATCGGGAAAGGAGTGCAGTGGTAATTCGATATACCACTTGGAAGTTGCGCCAATGAGGGTCCTTTGAAACAACCTTAAAGGGATCGAGTCATCCATCAAGCAATTGGATGAGCACCACAGATGGTAGGTC
This sequence comes from Larix kaempferi, assembly GCA_027924585.1. NCBI lineage: Eukaryota > Viridiplantae > Streptophyta > Pinopsida > Pinales > Pinaceae > Larix > Larix kaempferi. The sequence continues at coordinate 12,884,578 of BSBM01000087.1, forward strand.
ATCACATGGTTTTTTAGGTCCTCACAAGGTTTTCCATCAAATTTGGGAATCTCCGGGGGTAACTTGATCGCAATGGGTGGCCAATTATGAACGTGGAAAATCGAATTGCTGGTTAGATGAGACAGGTCATGTAGGTCCAAAGTAGCCAAAAATGACAGCTGTTGGTTTGGCTGCGGATACTGATAGTATTGATATGGCATATATGGACCAGTGGGACCTTGAATCGACTGATTATAAGGTGTTCCCAATAGGAATTGGCCATAAGGGGGTGGTCCTCTGGGGTTGAGTGGTGGATCATATGTAGGTACGCCTCCATAATAGGGTGGTTCACCCCTGGAAGGTGGGGGTCCTCCACCGCTGGAATAAGGTGGACCTCCAAGTGGGGGTCCTCTGCCTCCACCGCCAGAATAGGGTGGGCCATTTCCTCCAGAATAAATTGGGCCTCCTCCATAATGTTTGGGTCCCCCACTACCAAAAGGAGGTGGTCCTCTGCCACCACCAGAATAAGGTGGGACACCACCTCCAGAATGAGGTGGACCTCCTCCATAAGGTGGGTGCCCACCACTACAAAATGGTGGTGGTCCACCACCTCTTCTAAGATAAGGTGGTCCTTCACCACCAGTGTGGGGTGGGCCTCCACCTCAACCAAAAGGTGGAGATCCGTCCCCTCCAAAAAGAGGTGGACCATACGGTGGTGGGGGTCCAATCGATGCAACATTGAAATGTCCCCATGGAGTGTATGAGTTTCCAGGATAAAGTATCACATGGAATACGTTTCCGAGATTAAGTTGTCCCAACACAGGGTTAAGATAACCTAGATGCGCTTGACTCCATGGTGGTGAGTTGGGTTGGACAATCCCCCACCATGAGGTAATACCATGGTGGATCCCACAATAAGTACAGATCTACCAAGGGAATGACGAATTGGCAGTCCTCCACTCGAATTATGGCTAGAAAATGAAGCTTTCCCCCTAGTAACAACGGTTTGACCACTAGTGGATGGTTGACTCATAATGGGTGGTTAACTACATACGATTACAGGAGCACTACGCATAGTAAAACTAGGAGGTAATGAGTATCCTCCCTGCATGTTTTGGGGTGGGGGTGTGGGTAACATTCCGGTAGTAGTAGTGGTCGGGGTGTTGGACTATTGTCCTTCAACATTCTGATTCATTTCAGGTGTGGAACTGGTCCCCTGATTGAGAGGTGTAATCGCAGGAAATGAAGGTTGACCAGGTTCATAAGTGGTCATGTTGCAGATGGGTGTCTCCGGTGAACTAAGTGATAATGAGCGAATGGGAGTGTATTGAAATATGGGTGTCTACAAGATGTTTCTTCTCCATGATATACTCTGGTGATGAAGTTTGTCACCCCGTTTACGCAATTGGTACATGAGTTCATAGTCTGGAGCCATATGCTCTGCATGAGGGGCCTAGAGAGGGGAAGTTGCAGTGTTCGGATCGATGTCCAAGTGGGCCCATTGTTTCCCAAGAGAGGTGTCCCAAAAAGATGAAGATGGACTAAATGTTGCGGATACATGGTCATTCTGGGATGCATTTAAGCATTCTAAAGATCTAGGTTCTCCTGCCATCATGCGATGGAAGGATGTGTCTTGTGAAGTGGAAGTTTCTCCCTCTTCATCCATTGACGAGTTAGAGGTTGGTGAATCGGGAGGAGACATGTTTGCTCCAGACTCCATATTGGTTTTTCTACTTCAAGTGATAGGACCGTGACTTGTGCATCCATACTTACCCTCAAAATTACCTCCTGATTAAGGGAGTATTCGTGCGGTAAGTTCAAAATTCTGCAAGACCTTCTCACAGGTTGTTTAGCCAGAATTTTTGAACCAGAATTTCTCCTAAGGGTATACTAAACAAAAGAAAAGCAATCCAAAAAAATCCACACAAACGAAGGCCGCAAGAAAACTTATGTGATAGGTGTGGATTCAAAAGTCTAGAACCTCACCAGATTGCCAAGGCTTCGTAACTCGTGATATACTCTAAGGTCCAACAGTTATACTTAGCCAAATTTTTCATAGCACTAACTAGTGAGAATTAGGACCATATCCCTGACCATATAGCCTGACTACCTGATACTACATGAGTAGTAGCTCCTTTACTATTGTTCTCGGTGTATTGCTCTACCAAGAAGGCCAAATGGTTAGCTCAGTTGGTTTCAGGAGTCCTAGGATTGTCTCTCGATATACTCAATATATGTGGGATCCCAAATCTATGTTTGTGCTGTCTAATGCACAACCATACGACAAGATCTTTCCTATATACTACGGAGTACGTGAAACACCTTTCGATATACTACCGAGTACATGAAGTGCTTTTCGATATACCCTAAGGTACGTGAATGAGCCTTCGATATACTAGTTGGTAGGTGAAAGAGCTTCGATATACCTTTTTGTACACAGAAGAACTACAGTGCCCCCAGGATGCGATGCAGGAAAATAATGATAGTTGCCATGTTTGAAGATGTTGAAACACGTCTCTAACTTAACACACAAGTTACTAAAAATTTTAACCTAGTTCTATCATTAATTTTTATTTGGACAGTTAGGTGAATGCATGAGGTGAGTACATAAACGTAAACATAATGCAAACCCTAACTACATGAAAAATTCACTCTTTCTTTTGATGAAATCTATGTACGGGAAGGAGAGATTTATTTTCCACTGGTCTCACAAAATAGTAAATTTCAACAACACTCTCAATCTACCAAATATGATAATGAAAGTACTCTTTTCTTATTTTCAAGCAAAACACGAAAATCAACAACACATCAAATCCAAATCCAAGCACTTCTTTTGTATTTTTCGATTAGAATCAACCTAAATGATGAAAAAGGGAGAATCTATATCTAGAGCACACTAACTTTTCAATTTCACAATGATAACCTAAAAGCAAGAAAAATCAAAGATGCATATAACTTCTTAAGCATGGAATCACTTTCCCAAAAATTTGACTATACTTGGATTCTTCAAGAAAATGAATGACTCATAATTCGAGAAAAATACAACTGATGAATTCTCAAACTTTCCAAAAGATCAATGATGAATTCCAATGCACAACCCAATTTTTACAACAATTCTCAAATGCACTTGAAAATGGTAAAAATGAAGCACTTTTAACATGTCCAATGATATGCCAAGACAAGACTTGATAACAACAATGCGTTTAAGTGTAAATGGATTGAAAGAAAGACTACTTGAAGCACTCCAAGCACTCATAAATTCTCAAAGAAATGACCAGCACTCCAATGACCTAAAAACACAAAAAGAATCACTCAAAAAGATCAAAAGCAGGCCATCCAAAGATAACTAAGCTCGACAAGAGTTCAAAAGCAGATCTAGCATGCTGGATAGACCCAGTGAGGTAATCAGGGAGACCAAGGTGGAGTGGATGACCGTGGGGGATTGAAATTTACCACCACTTCAAGCAAACTCACCTGACCAAAAGGACCGAAAGACCAACACAAGCAAACCAAATGAAACACTACTGAACAAAAATACCTCTTCTTGGAAGATACAATGTAGAGATGTCTGTTGATCAATCCAAAAATCAAAAGGTTTGGAGCAAGAAACCCAAGCATCAAGTTGTAAAACTCAGTGCAGGTTATGGTTAGGTATGGAGCGCCTGACACAGGTTACAAATAGGGGAAAAGCATCGGTGGTGCCGAATGTCAGATTGGAAAAATCATCGATGGCGCAGTATAACCAGAGGAAAAATGCACTCCTAGGTCAACAGGTGCCCTGGATGTACTTTCTAGGTGGGTTGGGCGAACAACTCAAAGAAAACAAGGAAAAAAATCCAACCAATGACCAAGTAAATGAATTGAGAATGGCTCAACAGACCCAGAGAAAGCCAACAAACTCCGAGAAGAAAGAAATTGATGGTGAAAATAGGATTAAGAGGCAAAGCAATGGCTCATTAAAGAAATCAAGAATAACACACTCAAACTTGAAATAAAAACTAATGTACATTCCCGAGTATGGTCACCAGATTTGTTATTATAGAGTCTACTCTAGATGACATGAGCCAGATCTCCCTATTTCAATGCGAATCTAGAACAAATAAGGATAGAATACAAAGTTACTTTCCTAGATCTAGTTAAAGATCGATTACTTAGACATCTTAACTTCAGATTGCAAATCTTCTTCCTCGTTGTTTCTCCAAGTCCCGCGGTCGTCAGATATTTAGATGCAAGACCTGTCAAGACATATGGAAACAATACAAGCAGTAAAATATGTCTAAACAATAACTAATCTATGTAAACAATTAAAGAAGTAAACTACAAAACATTATCAACACAATAACATTTGTGGAAAGAGTTTATATTTCTGTATAAAAGAGGGAAATACAGAGTATAGAGATGATCACAACACAAGCCTTAACGCTGCAATCCTCCTCCAGCAAGCCAAGACAATGCCTTCAAAGGAAGTTTGAGTCTCCCAATAGATGGATAGGGATATCCTAAGCTAATTTCACTACCATGCAAGTGCTATAGACTTCCTCTCCTTGGAATGAAGAGGTGCCTTGTATTTATAGGGCCAAGGTGGATAGGGCTAAGGGATCCTCCCTTCAGATAAGGGAACCATAGAATAGCTCACCTAGGAGTCAAGGATAGAGATCCACTTCAACGAACTTATAGAAGTCGCTCGAAAGATACCTTTATCCTAATTAACCAAGTCCGATGCAAGTTGCATGAAGATAACCAACGTCAAGGAAGGGAAACGGAGGTGGTACAAAGATACTCTGCACCACCGGCGCAGCTAGAAGAATACATTATGTGCCATCCCTAGCTGGGCACTTCTTGCTCAAGGACAATGTGCACTGACCCAACTAGAAATGTGGACAAAGGGCATCAATTTGCTCTACATGACTTACTTGATCATGGGAACTTCAGGGATTGAAGCACTAAGTTAACATGGGACTCATGATGACGAGATTTAGGTGTAACAACAACATAATTATGACACAAAGTGGCACAAAAATATGAATGAGGTCCAAACCTTTGCATCATACTTCTCCCTTCAAATGGTAGAGCTATGGTGCCTTGTTCTGCCATTAATTCTCCTGGTTCACATCCAACTGATCTGTGGTCATCTTCTGCTTCACTATGAAGCTCAAGTAGTGACTTTGAATCTGATTTAGGTTCTTCTTTTAGATCTGATCCAAAATATGTCTCACAATCATTAAGCTTAACAATATCCTTTGAGGTGATCTTGAAATCCTCAACATATAAGCTTGCAATAGATTCTGCTCCCATTCTGTCAACAACTTCATGATTGGTTTTTGGGTCTTGCTTCCCCAAGAAAAATGATGACAATTCCTCGATTTTTTAAGGGTCAATATTCTTGGAGGCTCTTCTTGAAGAGGATCCAATAATTCTCATGAAGTGTTGTTACACAGAAATATTCCACCTTGTGAGCATCAGCATTCTTTGGCCTGTAGGATCCATTTCAGTGACTCAGATCCATTTTTATCCTTCAGTGATATCAGTTTGCCCTATTTTTATTCCTACCTGCCTATTGCATCTTTATAGTAGGCGTACCCGTGAGTTGCATCCCTATAGCCCACGAGTATCATTTAAAATGGTAAAAACCACTATTTATTACTTTTTACTCCCAAAAAGCGGCCATTGGGTGACCTTTGGCTCTCCACTTGCCCAAGTAATGCCTCGATGTGTCCTTTCACCTACCTTTGAGAGGACTATATATTGAGCACATATGGCTTATGGACGGGAGGAAGAGGAGAATTGTAAGAGAACTCTAGTGGATTTTTTCCCTATCTAGAGTCTGCACTCACTGATCCTTGTAGTTGTGAACCATTTATGTTAACCTTCCAAACTCCTTTCTAGTTTGAGTTTCCATTCATGGAGGATTGAAGTGGTGGAGGCACAAGTGGATTGATCTAGATCTTGGTTTAGATTGGTTGATGGCAAGAGGTCGTATCACTTTGTACTTCTTCTTGTTCATTAATAGAAATACTCATATTCTCGTCCATTCATGGTGTGAATGTCATTTACTATACATTGGATTACATTTTCTTATGATATTATGGACCATTGTTATTGATAATGTTAATGTCATTTATATATCACATGTACTTGTTAGATATTGTCTATCAAGACTAATTTGCAGATTACGAGTGCGTGGATGCACGTGGATTGAAAGCTCCAACAGGGATCTACATCAAACGTTGGATCGAGGTTGGTTACATTTCTCCATTACTTAACATGGTCATTTATAATAACATTGCTTTGAGAATTTAGTAGATTTTTGTTAGTTTTGTCTGTTGTGGTATTCCCAAGCCATAGTCAGTTTTCTCCAATACATAAATGGTGACTCCATTAGGGAAAACATCCATGTTTGGGAAAATTTTTGAGCATTAGTCCATAATTGGAGTTGTTGTTTATCGAAGCTCTGTGTCACTGATTGGCCATTAAGATACACTATAGAAAACTTGCTTTTTCTGAGCCTCTGGACTCTTTAATTGCCCATTTTCCTTTCCTCACCCACGAGGTAGCTTAGTTCTGCCCGCGTCTACCCGCCTCTGTTTACTCTACTGCTCACGGGTACCCACAAGATTTCCTTTGACAGTAGCGTGTAACTCTGGCTTTTGTTGGTTTATGGCTTTTGGTTGTTGCTAGGTGAGTTTGGTTGGTTCCTGAGTCTTTGTTGGCCTCTTTCTTGACTGTTTCATGCCTTGGTTGTGACCGGATCTCTTTGTTTCTCTTGGTTGAGACTTCTTGGTTTTTTACCAATCTTTGGTTTTAACCTCTTGGTTTTTTCCTTTGAAGCTCTTTCCTTTGGCTGAGTCTTGCTATTTAGGATCTGCTGGGTTGTCTTAGTGATCTTCTCGGCACTTCAGTGACTAAATGGTAGGATTTTGCTTGCATTTTTTCATTCCATTTATATTGAAAAAATACAAAAATATTCATTTAGTTTTTTGCATTTTCCTTCTCGTTTATAAGCGAAAATACAAAAACATTTTACTTTCATGTACTGCATCTTGCATTGAGTGCTTGTTGCCTTCATTCTCGGTTCTTCTTGTGCATCAAAAAGATAAGAGATTGCATCTTTATTTTAGAATTGTTGGTTGACTTTGCATATTAGTGACATTGTTTTATTGGATAGATGAGTCTAGGTTTGGACGATTTTGCATACTATTGAGTCTACACATCAATAGTTTCACAATCATATCCCTTGAGTAACCACAACCACTAAAATTAACGCTTAATCATAAAATTGATTAGACTCATTTTATTTATATGGTACACCAACTAGCATAGGTTTAGAGTCTTGGAATAGATCATTGTGAGTTAACAATAAAAGACTACTAGATGAAACGTTAGGTGTCTTACCAGGGAGTGGAGGAATCCATGGTATAGATCGATGTTCTCAGGAATCTCTACTCAATCGGGAGTTAAGCATGAGGTCACCAAAAGTTGGTTGAGGAGATATCCCTCTGATACCAGTCGAACGTGGGAGATATATCCAGGATTTTTCGTATCTGCGGGTATCGGAGGTTCATCCTCTTGTGCTTCGGGCTTAGCTACCCTGCCCATACAACAGGTCCTACCTGCGACTGTCCCCCTTAGCATTGGTTATATTGCGGTGAACATAGTTGCCTTAGCTAGGTAGCGCACAGGGTACTTGCAGTGGTTATATTGTTTGTGTCCTGAGTCAAATAGGGATTGGACATCACAGTTGTGTTCATGTAGTGGACTTGACCCTGTTGAAACAGTGAAGCCTGGGTGTCTCTATAACTGATTTTGTTACCATCCGGCTATAGTTTGGGAGTCTCAAGCCTCTTCTAGGAGAGACATACCGACTCTAGTGTCGGGAGCTCATTTAGCCACTCTATGTCTGCTCTTGGTTGTAGTTTCTCTAGGTGTGTGCTTTTGATTTACTATTTTTTATCGATAGTTGGCTTTTAGGAGACGTTGTGTCTCTCTCCGGAGAGAACGTGGTGCAGAGCCCTACTCTCCGCCAGTCCCGTTGGTTGGCTGGGTTTAAAGCCAGCTTTGGTTACACACCGTATTGCTAGAGGACACCGGAGGGCTCCCTCTGAGTCTTCAGATTCTTACATCACTTACATTGAAGACTACATGACTACACATCCCGATATCGGGCAAGACCCTTCTACTCCTTCGAGTAGAGTTGAGCATACTTCTGATCCCCATACTCCTTGCGACGATTGGGGAGGTGATCCACTTGAGACTCAACCTGGTTCTGTTTGGCCTAATCCACTTGACCGGGATCCGTTTGACCCTTCAAACTCAGATAATTATCTTTACAGGATGCCCAACTTACCCGAGGAAGGAGAACAAGACGAGCCTTTCGTTCCTTCATTTCCACGTGATTATAGATACGGGAGACCTATGACTCATGATGATACTGGCCCTATGGTAAATCCCATAGCACTCTCTTTTGGTATGCCTAGTCACACTATTGTCAAACCCTTCTACTATGGTTGGTACTCATCCTGGCACTAGTCAATGTGTTAGCCATACTATACCCACTGGGGGCACTACCCTAGCTGGGGGCACTATGTTTTTCCACCCACTCACATAGTATGGGGACTGGTCAGATTCCTAACCACGCTAATGCTGGAACATGACCACCTCCTAGGAATACCCAACCTAACCGAAATGTTGTTCGGAAACATGACTCACCATCCAGAACGTAATACACGTATCACTACTCGTCAACCTAGGACTACTTTTTCACATGATACTATTCCTCCCAACTACAGGGGTGGACACATACCACATATTTTTGCATCCACTGCCGCCACTAGTAATGCTAATGTAGGGGGTGGGAATATTTCCTATCCACATGGACATCACACCACCAACCCTACTACTAGTCATGCCCATATTGGAGTTGGGAATGCTTCTCATGCTTCTAGTCACCACACGGCTACTCAAGCTAATCCTAATGTTGGGGGTGGGAACATACCCTACCATTATGGTCAATACAACACAGTTCCCACTATGAATATTACATACATGCCCCATACTCATGGTGGCAACCCTTACTACAACCCAGTCAGTGTTGGCCACTAGTATCACCCACCACCCCCAATGTGGTGCTCAAAACGCGCATATACCTGCTCACTCTCAAATGGGTCAAGTGGGAGAAGGCTATCCACCTTATGGGCATGGGAAAGCTTATGGGCCGTCAGGTCCTTAGTATCAGCAGTTTAATCCTCATGGTCAAGCTTTTGGTCCATCCTATAACACAGTTCCGTTCAACTAACCTTTTATGGGAGCTTATAATCAATCTTTCCAGCCGCAGCTCTCGTTCCTTGCACACTTGAATCTCCCAAATCTTTCGAAGCTCACGAATGATCTGGTGTGTCATGACCCTACTTGGCCCTCGGTCCCTACCAAGCTCCCTTCGGACATTCTAAAGTTTGAAGGGAAAGGTGGTGAGGACCCGAGATATCATGTCACAACGTTTCACCTTTGGTGCTCCTCCAACTCTTTGAATCATGATTCCATTCGATTACAACTATTTCAACTCACCCTCAAGGGGGGAGCCGAAAAGTGGTATGTGGAGTTTCCTGGGAACACCTATAGGGGATTCAATGAGATTGCTTTGGTCTTCGTAGACCATTTCCAGTTACCGGTTTGTTATGATATTGGTACTAAGTTGTTGTCCACCTTCCGTCAGAATAAGGCCACACATATTTCTGACCACGTTCAAGAGTGGCGTCGGCGGAAGAGATTAGTGAAAGCCAACATTCCTCCATAGTTCATGTTGGAATGGTTCCTCAAGTCTTTACTTCCATACATTGCTAAGGATGTTTCGATGTCCGACATTGTGACTGAGGAACAAGCTATCTTGAAAGTCCAGCAGTTAGATCTACTTTATTCTCAGTCTAGCATTTTGTATGACATTATTCTTGATGCATCGAGAACAAGACATGAGCCTACATCAGTTCTTGGACCACATACCGATGGCATCGTGGGGTCCACGTGCACTCTCCCTATAGACTTGATAGCTAATCAAATGCAAAATTTGTCACTAAACCAGTCTGCACCCAAACAAGTTCACACCTTGTCCACTTCCACTCCGTCGTCTGATGTACACAATGTGCAATCAACGAAACCGTCAGGTAACCAACAACCTGGTGGTAAGAAAAAGGGGAGAAATAATCGTAGGGGTGGAAACAATGGAAGTAATAACAATAGAAATCGTAATACTCCTCGTAAATAGAATGCCAACCCTCCTCGGGAAGGCGGTAATGCTGGCGAGGATCGTAAACCTAGGCATAAGGTAAAATTCCCTTGCAAGCTTTGTGGGGAGGATCATCTTACTCACTTATGTCCTCGAATTGAAGAAGCATCAAAGCATTTGGCACAGAGCCCAGCTGTGTTGAAGGATCCCCTTCCTCATCATCAAAACATGGCTTCGCATGCTCCCACCACTTGTTATGGTACTAATGAAATGGCTTCATCCAATACTAGTGGTTATGGATGTGTGAATATGGTTCAGTCAGAGGTTTGTGTTGCTACTTGTCAACATGATTATGGTGCACCACAACCGAATTTGGGGAATGAGCCTCCCCCTCCTCTTGATAGTTCCTTGCATATCGAGAAGATTTCCATTATGCCGCGGATACCGAAAGGTGTTCTTAAATGTTCCACGCATAATCCTAATGCTCGAGCTGCCCAGAACTACTCCATCGCAGACGATTTGGGCCAAACTCCATGTGCCATGTCGGCTCTTGAATTTTTGCAAGCCTGTCCTTCTCAGAAGCATGCCCTTTTGAGTGCATTAGGAGTTCAGGATGGGGGAAGTCCTAGTGCTATCAAGTTCGATACTACTGATGTCTAGCCTCGCTTACCTTACCACGCGGCTTTTCAAATCCAGGTGGTTTGCCTTAAGAGTTTCGTCAAATGTACTATGGTTGATGAAGGTGCCTCTACGTCAGTAATGTCATTAGCTTGTTGGAAAGCTCTTGGCTCTCCTCCTCTACTCATGTCTAGAACTACACTCACTGCATTCAATGGTAGGTCTTTTACGCTGCATGGAATTATCCCTTCCCTTGTTGTCTCCTTGGGAGGTAAGTCTGTGCCTATTGGAGTTGAAGTGGTTGATGCGCCCATCGACTACAACCTTTTACTAGGTCGGAACTGGATGTATGCTATGAAGGCTGTCACGTCTACTATATTTTGATTTATTTGCTTTCCCCATGAAGGAAAGATTGTGACAATCGATCAGCTAGATTTTGTTGGTACTCCTTCCACAGCATCCACAGAATCTATAGTCCCGCAAGTTTCTGATTCTCAGCCGGAAACTGGGAACATAGGTGTTGGGATGTACCCCTCATTAATGGGAACGTTTAACCATTCTGCACTTGTGAATTTTATTGGAACTACTTCTAACAGTGCGCCTCCTCCTTCGAATAGTATGCCATTCCAAACTTCCTATTGTGGTGATCCACGGATTTTACCATCCACGGATTCTATGTCTGGAGACATTGCGCACGTTGGGATGTCTATGCCCTTATCTGTAGTGGAGCTCACTTACGATCACCTCCAACAAACCACTGCAGATCTGGATCTCTCTTCTTCCCATATAGTTGAAGAAGATCCCATTACGCTGCTAGTTTGGGCAGCCAACTCATCTTGCTCTCACAATTGCCTCAATGATACTTTGCCATCTGATGAAGCTATCCTCGAAGCCATGTGTGGTAGTGAGAGGACTTGGGAATATATGCACCATTGCTCTTATTTCCTTCCCAACCTTGAGCTCGTTGAGTAAGAGGAGTTTAGGATGACTCTAGCTGAGATGGTTGGTCACCCTGTGGCTCTTTTGCAATCGCATGATGTTTTCTTGGAAGGGAATATGGCCAATATTTCCCCAACCACTTCGATCAAAATCTCCCACACTCCCGAAAATATTGAGAATGTTTACATCGGTGCCAATTGCACTCCTGAGGAGATTGATATTTACTTGCACTCCTGAGGAGATTTCTATTTACACTGACTTGTTTACTGAACTCCAGGAAGCTTTCGCCTGGTCATATGAGGAGATGCCAGGAATAGACCCCCGCATTGTTGAACACGAGATTAGAACATATCCTGATGCTAGACCAGTTCGACAACGCTTACGTGTTGTGAACCATAGGAGGGCAATTGCTATTAAGGCAGAGGTGGAGAAATTGCTCAAAGCTAGTTTCATCTACCCCCTTCCCCTTACCGAATGAGTGTCAAACCCCATTCCTGTGGATAAGAAGCATGGAACAATCTGTGTATGCATTAATTTCAGAGATTTAAACCGTGCATGTCCGAAAGACAACTTCCCCATGCCATTCATTGATCAAATATTGGATGCTTGTGCGGGGAGTGAGATTTTTTCATTCATGGACTGATTCTCGAGCTATAATCAGATTCAAATCAAACCCACGAACAAACATAAAACAACATTTATTTTTTCATGGGGAACCTTTGCATACCGGAAAATTCCCTTCGGCCTCAAAAACGTCGGAGCTACTTTTCAACGAGCCATGACCTATGCCTTTCACGATCTTAAGATGATTATGGAAGTTTTCTTGGATGATCTTGCTGGCCATTCTCATAAGAGAGTGGACCACCCCAAGCACCTCCGTATGATTCTCGAACGATGTATTCACTACAAAATTCAATTGAATCCAAACAAATGCATCTTCGCTGTTAGGATTCGTCGCCTTCTAGGATTCATAGTTTCGACGGAGGGTATTAGAGTCGATCCTCTCAAAGTTGAGGCAATACTTCAGTTGCCTCCTCCACGTAATCTGTTACAACTTCAGAGCCTCCAAGGCAGAGCTACTTTTCTGCGTCGGTTTATAGCTAACTATGCCAGTATTACTAAAGGTTTCGCATGCCTATTGAAGAAAGACACACCTTTTATCTGGGATGAGCGAGCCCAACAATCTTTCGAAACCCTTAAGAAAGCTTTGGTATCGGCCCCTGTGCTTAGTCCACCAGACTTTACACGAGATTTCATTCTTTATGTGGCTGCGACTCAAGAGACTATTGGCATGGTCTTGGTTCAGGTAGATGATGCCCTCGTTGAGTATCTATTATCTTAGTTGAAATTTAGTAGACACTGAGCTAAGGTACACCGATGTAGAAAAGCTGGCACTTGCGACTGTTCATGCAGTCCAGCGGTTAGGAAATTACATTTTGCTTCGAACAACCACCGTTGTAGCTCACATCAATCCATTTCAGTTCATGCTATCATGACGCCTTTTCGGGGGTAAGTATAATAAATAGATTGTGATCCTTCAAGAATTTCATTTCGATTTTGCTTCTGCAAAATCGGTGAAATCATTGGTGTTCGCTGAGCTTATGTCGGACCTTCCACGGCTTGATGAGGATGTCATTCATGAAGATTCCTTTGTGTATGAACACTTATTTCTTATCTCGACCGAGGACCACACATATGGCTTATGGACGGGAGGAAGAGTAGAATCGTAAGAGAACTCTAGTGGATTTTTGCCCTATTTTGAGTTTGCACTCATTGATCCTTGTAGTTGTGAACCATTTATGTTCACCTTCCAAACTCCTTTCTAGATTGAGTTTACCATTCATGGAGGATTGAAGTGGTGGAGGCACAAGTGGATTAATCTAGATCTTGGTTCAGATTGGTTGCCAGCAAGAGGTTGTATCACTTTGTACTTCTTCTTGTTCATTAATAGAAATACTCATATTCTCGTCCATTCATGGTGTAAATGTCATTTACTATACATTGGGTTACATTTGCTTATGATATTATGGAACATTGTTATTGATAATGTTAATGTCATTTATATATCACATGTACTTGTTAGATATTGGCTATCAAGACTAATTTGCAGATTATGAGTGCATGGATACGTGTGGATTGAAATCTCCAACGTGGATCTATATCAAACGTTGGATCGAGGTTGGTTACATTTCTCCATTATCTTAACATTGTCATTTATAATAGCATTGCTTTGAGAATTGAGTATATTTCTGGTAGTCATCTGTTTGTTGTGGTATTCCCAAGCCATAGTGAGTTTTCTCCAATACAGAAATGGTGACTCCACTGGGGATCGAACCCAGAATCTCCGATCTCAATGCCTGATGTAGTGCTTTGGATCCCGTGATCCATACCAGAGTAGCCACTATGATCTTTGTGCTCAAGTCCACTATGAGGTTGACCGGCACTTGGCTTCCCACTGCTCGTGTGTTGGCAGGGCAATATCGTGCCATGTAATTTTGCACAGTGATCCCACCACCCACGGTCCATGACCAAATACTAGCCACCTCCCCTCTACAGGACAAACCAATAATGGAATAGATACCCTCTGCTTCCAAGGCTAGTGTTTTCCCATTGAGGATGAAGTGTTGAGAATCCACAGCCCAGTAGTTGATCAAATGATGGAGTAGTAGGTTATGGGCCCTTCAACCCCCAAGACTCCAATATTTATATAAGCCACATGCTTGTAATGCTTGTTGTGCTTGCAAATCATTGCGCATGGCCTCATCTACCTGATCATGCTCTCTTTCTCTCCACTCTAGAACCATCCTGGAGTGCAAAGAAAGACATTTTTAGTCAATTTCATATTTAAAAACTTCTTCACGACCGTACCCATGAGCTAAATTGTAGACAGTGGCAGGTAGACGCAGGCAGTCAGTTTTTTTACTGCACGTTTGGTGCCCTACCCACGACCCGCATATTTATAGCCCGTGGGTAGCTCCAAGGCCATTTAGGGATTGGCCAAACAAAAAATCCCACCAACCAAAATTGAAATAAAAGCACTTAAATGAAAGGTATGGCAGTGACCACTAACCTGCTCCAGATGGTTCGCTAAACGGTCGCTTGTAGCTCCCACGATCAACATTTGAAGTTTCAGGTGAAAACTTACCACTAAACTCCAAAATGGTGAATAGTGCAAATGAATTGAAAATTACAAAATTTTGTTACTATTTAAAAATTTTTAAACCCACTTTTCTATAGTTTTTGCCATTTTGAGTCGTTATGAACTAATATCGTGTCATGGAGTAGTGTTTTTTCGATAGATTTCCTTGGCGAGAGATGTTCTGAACTATTTCACACCTACGATAGGTACATTTTACACCTGGCATATAGGTTAGATGTCATTTTCACATGCATTATGCATTTGACCTTTGACCATTTTTCATAAACCCTAGGTGCGACCCCGCTTCGTGACCGACACAAAACCTTCACACTGTTATAGAAGTCTCGTCATGTGGCAGTAGGGCTTTCCCGAACATGGGTACCCTAGTTAGAACCCCATTATGCATTTTGGTTCCCATGCTGTTGTTTGTCCTCAGGATTGGGAGTCCTTTGTAGTCATTCCATGACGTTGCGATAAAGACTCATACTCTACTTTGTCTTATGCTGGCCATCTCCCTTAAGGACTCCCCTCAGTTATATCATGTTGTGATTGCATTGCATCAGCCTGCTTGTTGCTTGAGCCTTGTGCCGGCTCCCGCTTACTCAATTGTTAGCTTGGTGCCTGAGTACTTTTCCCTGTTGAGCGTTGCAGAGCTTATATATTTTCCCTTCACAATTTGATGACCTTTTGACCCTGAGGGAATGCACCCCCGAGTGTCCACATCCCGCACGCACTCCCTTGCATTGAGCATAGGTATGTTCCACTGGTTGGGACTAGTCTGCTAGCTATTTGACACTCGTTCCCTCACTTGTTGTACTATAAGAAATTTTATTCTTTTTCAAGCTTTTCCCAAATATGAAAAAGACCAAAAAAATCAAATATTCCAAAAATCCGGACAGGATTATGGTCACTATTTCTTGTTGGCAGCTATTGTGTCACCTTTGAACAGAGCATTCATTCCACTGCGTACATTATGAGTTGGGACTATAGTTGGGCCTTAGGAGCTGTACTTGTTTCTCAGTTTTCTCCACCGATTGTTTAAGCTTCCAGTCATTATGGAGCCCTCTGTAATGCCTCCTGCATTGCACAGTTTATGTCAAGTCTATGCTGCCTGATTCTATCCATCTGCTCATGCTCTTATTCAAAGGAAGTCTTGAAATCAGTGTTGGCCACTCCTCAGATCTCTTGACTATTGCATGTCGGCCATCCTTATTGAGTCATTTCGTTTCACCTGAGTTCTTCCAAATCTTTCAACATTGCCGGTACCTCGTGTTGGTTGATGGGGGATGCCTTAATGCCCTCCTTCCAGCAAGTCTCATTCCGTCGACTTCAACTCATTTATTCCAGGACTTGAGGCTTAGAGTTTGGTTGAGTACCTTGAGGCTTGTAGTCATTAGTGGCAGGTTCTCTCACCATCAACAGTTTTGGGAATACATCAATGTCCCCTGATCGATGGATTCATCCGAGTGTTCGACTTCAACCCATTTATTCACACTCTGATGATTCTACTATGTGCCTTGATTCCCATTTTCATTATTGGTGGGTCATCTCGTGTCTATTAACGGTATACATCATTGACCGGTAATCAGACGATCTCTCATCAAGTTCGACCCCAACTCCTTTATTCAGTTGATGGGACTTGCACTATCGAAGACTTGTGTAGAAGACCCCAGGCTATTGTGGCATTGAGTATGCTACATATGACTTTGACTTTACATCTGAGATATCACCTCTCAGATTTCAGCAGTTTGTACCTCCAGTTTTGCATGAGTTGTTTCCTTTTCAGCAGGAGACCCTATATTACTGTAGAGGGATCATGGCTATGATCACTTATGACATGTATCCATTATGTACTTCCTATTCATGGCCATTGTATCAGATTATTGTACTATACCGACATGTATTCAGAGATACTATTGTATTATGACGAGTGAGCTATTCTTTCCACTTGTGTCTCCATCACTCCACTTCTGAGTTTTATAATGTATTTCGGCCATCATAGCACTTTCAGTCTCTGAACTCACACATTAGGCGGCATCTGTTACACAGAAATATTCCACCCTATGAGAATCAACATTCTTTGGCCTGTAGGATCCATTTCAGTGACTCAAATCCATTTTTATCCTTCAGTGATACTAGTTTGCCCTATTTTTATTCCTACATGCCTGTTGCATCTTTATAGCAGGCATACCAGCGAGTTGCATCCCTATAGCCCACAGGTATCATGTAAAATGGTAAAAACCACTATTTATTACTTTTTACTCCCAAAAAGTGGTCATTGGGTGACCTTTGGATCTCCATTTTCCCAAGTAACACCTCGATGTGTCATTTAACCTACCTTTGAGAGGACTATATATTGAGCACGTATGGCTTATGTACGGGAGGAAGAGCAGAATTGTAAGAGAACTCTAGTGGATTTTTTCCCTATCTTGAGTCTGCACACATTGATCCTTATAGTTGTGAACCATTTATGTTAACTTTCCAAACTCCTTTCTAGTTTGAGTTTACCATTCATGGAGGATTGAAGTGGTGGAGGCACAAGTGGATTGATCTAAATCTTGGTTCAGATTGGTTGTCAGCAAGAGGTCGTATCACTTTGTACTTCTTCTTGTTCACTAATAGAAATACTCATATTCTTGTCCATTCATGGTGTGAATGTCATTTACTATACATTGGGTTACATTTGCTTATGATATTATGGACCATTGTTATTGATAATGTTAATGTCATTTATATATCACATCTACTTGTTAGATATTGGCTGTCAAGACTAATTTGCAGATTATGAGTGCGTGGATGCACATGGATTGAAAGCTCCAACGTGGATCTACATCAAACGTTGGATCGAGGTCGGTTACATTTCGCCATTATCTTAACATTGTCAGTTATAATAGAATTGCTTTGAGAATTGAGTATATTTCTGGTAGTCATCTGTCTGTTGTGGTATTCCCAAGCCATAGTGAGTTTTCTCCAATACAAGTGTGAAACCACTGAATCCAATGAAGCTTCAAATATCTTCATTTTCTCTTCCATGGGAAGTTGTTCTTTAACTGTGGAACATGTAACATTTTCCTGCATATGGCTATCAGAATAACCATAGTCTCTTCTGCCAATCATGATACCATGGGATATACTCATAGAGGGTACTTCTTCTAAATTTTCTTCCCCATACAGTCTACAATACTCTTCATACGGCTCAACATATTCATCATCATATTGCTCATAAAAATCATCATCAGACTAACAGTCTTCTTCACTGAACATTGACATGACTGTAAATTCATTGAATTAAGAGTCTTCTTTCCACAAGAGTAGAGGAAATATCTATGATACAAATGTAATATTCCATCCAATAATTGGCCAAAATACTAACTCCAAACACCAATTTGATCAAACTTGTAACTAGTAAATTATAACAATTTTCTTTAAGGTGAGCAGGGTGTAAGTGAGGGTACTAATTAACTGATCAGGATGGTAGGAATAAATTTTTTTTCTCGATTTTGTATGGATGTGTGCAGTAGTAGGTCAAGTAAGGTCTGAACAATGATTCGTATGAACAATGTACCAGAGCCTTTCACTTTTCAACAACAGTCAAACTGTTTCCTACTTCGAGGCTTCCTGGGATTCCAGCATATGCATACTAGACATGAATTGGACTATTGAAGGATACCAAAGGGTTAATATCAGTCATGGGTATCTAAAACAGAGGCTCAACCAATTACCTTGATTATTTGGAAAGTTCTGGAGGTATTTGGAAGAATTGGAGACAAGGGTGCTATTGAGGGTTGCACAAGTTAGAGATTTCCAGGCTTTTCCAAATGAGCTAAGATTCAACCAAAAATTTAGGAACAGAGAATACGAGTATTTACTAGTTTTATTATGACCACATAAAATCATCATATCATTAATTTGCGTCATAGGTATGCTATACATGAAGATATGCCAAACTAGCTAGTTATAGGTGCACATTGAGCTAGTCCTCAATTCTGGTGGGTAAAAACTTATTAAAAGAATGCACTACTTTGTTTTTCAGACATTAATGTCTCTGATATGACTTATTAATGTACATAAAGTCGAAATTGAATATTTTAGGTATATCTTGGAAATGGATTACCTCCTTCCTTCAATAAACCTCTCCACAGCTAGAAATTGAGCTATTTTTCACTTCTGAAGGCGCCAAAACCACATACTCATAAAAATATCATTCACAATAGGATTTAGGGATATGATATACCATTTAATACACTTCCATGTCTAAATCAGAATTTTACATCAGATCTCTCAAATATTAACTCTCCTCCATTAACTATTATTCTCACAAAGCTAGAATAGCTAGTCTTGATCTCTAAGAGTACCAAAGACAACAAAATTATTCAAATATCAGCCATGAAAGTATATTAACCTATGATATGATAGGAATATTCTTTTTAATTTGAAATCAAATTTATGGAAGAATTATTACATTCAATCTCTTCAACATTGCATCAAGAGGCCTCCAATAGCTAGTTTTCCCCCACAAGGAAGGAGAAAGCTGGGCTGGAGGGAGGGTAGAAGGGTCTGATATCTCATATAATTGAGTGATGAGATGATACAGGCGAAAAATAGATCTCATTTTATGCACACACCTTCTCTGAGATGAATTGGACTCCTCCTTCAAGACTGGGAGCTTTCTTCCCACTTGATATACTAGTATTTCTCCCACAGGGAAGGATAAAGGGTTGGATAAGGGTAGAAGGATCAGATATCTGATAAATTTGATTGATGATCTTCTATAGGTCAGAATAACAAGGTACAATTTCACACTAAGATTGTAATATCCTTTTTTCAAATTTTATTAAAATGCCCAATTTTCCACTTTTTTTTCTAATTTCGACCTTTGACTAGTTTTACTGTTTTGACCTCCAAATCAACTCAAATGCTCCCAAATCTTCTGTAGGAGTGTAGGAATGGTATTTAGACTTGAATATAAGATTCAAGGATGTTTTATGGCCCTCCAAATACTGCTGCAAACTTGATTTGTATTCTGATCAATATATGTAATTTTGACTAGTGTGCATCAAATCCCCCTCAGGTAACACTGCAAATGGCCTTCCAAATGCCTCCAAACTCCCACAAATTTATGAACAGAGGTATATAATGTGTTAAGTATGTTATTAAGGTCTCATATGCACCATTAATTGATTTTTACTACTGTTCTAACTCTCTCACATTCAACAGCAAAAACCCCCAATTCGACCCTTGGGGAAATGGCACTATTTCACCTCCCAATACAACTAAACTGAGTAAAAATGCTTCAAATGCTCAAGTACAGTACATGAAACTTGTAGAATACATACATGGAATTATATTGATCACAAATATATAAGATAATCATCCATTCATTCGACATCATCATCAATACATTGGCTCACAACAAGGTAGTGGGGAAATGGCATTGTTCTTCCATTAAAAATGAGATTTATACATTTCTACTTGGAATTTCGACCTGAAAATTTTTGGAGATGAAGAACAAAGTATTTAATTCATATTACAAAATAAATGGGGCATTAAAATATTCCCCAAAGAGTACAATAGCTCACCAAGAACGCCCTCCCTCAAGGATCAAGAATATGCCATCAAAACTGGAAATGGTTGAAGGAGTGAGCTGCAATAGAAGAAACCATGAGCTACCCTGTAGCTTACACATAAAAATAAAGACTCCATTAAAGCTCCAAATGAAAGGTCTGAATGGCCTTTCCAATTACCAACTTGGATGGGAATCTTTCACCCTCGAAATTGGCTAAGGCAAGAAACTAGTCATCCACTAGCTCTCCCTCTTCACAAATGCAATTGCAAATTCTACAAATGATCAAAAGCTGGTTTCATTCTTTGTTATTGACATTTATAAAGTTCTAATGTCCTCCATGGGTCAAATTCCTTCCAAGAGACTCATTCCAACTCAAGCTGGGAAGAGATTCCAAAGAATGCCACTTGTACAACAATTCCTAGTCTCCCACTTCCACCAAATCACATGTGGGAGCATCTTGGCTGCCCTAACACCCTTGAGTGCCCTCTTGGAGTCTATTTTTAGCCCTGACATGTCATATATGTCATATTTCAACCTTCAGGTCTGATTTTTGTCATAGGTGTCATAGCATCTTCATCATTGTTGTCATAGAGCTAGGGAATCTAGCCCAAGTGTCTCACTAGCTCCAAATTGCCTCTTCCTCTTCCATGGGAGTTACTCTTCCTCTATATTTTGACCTTGGATGAGTCATGCAATGAATAATACCTTTTGGACTACCCCAATTATGTTACCATTCACCTTGAATTCGAATTGGTGAGAGAATGATGGCAAGTGTAGTGGGGAAATCTAGCATTATGTGGGTCCCACTTCCTCCATGTGTCTTCATGATCAAATGCCACTTTTATTTTCACTTGTATATATTTATTTATCTCCTTTATTAAATATTTATGCCATTCTAATGTTCAAACATCATTTATTATCCCCATTATTCCAAATCCCAAAGCTTCCACCCCAAAACTAGGAAACTAGTAATTTTCCTCCTTGGCAATTATTTGACCTTCAACGTCAATTTTACAAACTCTAATGAATATGACCAATGTGATTAGGCCATTGTGACCCAATTCCAAATTTGGAACATGACAAATCCTCCCTTCCCAATATTGCTTGTCCTCAAGCAATTTTAAACATGGGTGTTTAAGAACCTGCTTTCTGTATAATTCTTTAAAGTTGCCATTGAATTGTCCAACCTTGAGTCTTTGAGTTTCCATGAAGATTTTAGAGAGGAACCACCATGCTTGCTGCTTCACTACTCTTATTAAAATCACTTTATTAAGTGGGAAATCCATCTCCCATACTACTTGCTTCCCCAAAAAAAATGAAACCAATGAGACAAAAATTATTCGAGGGTCCCATTGCTTGTATTGCACCCCAACAATTAAGAGTGCTCTCCAACCCACACCATTAGATAAGAGGATTCCTGGATCCCATTTTCTTGTATGCATTCTTCCCAACATTATGAGCACCAAATATATACCATCAAAGTACATAACAACATAATTAAAATGTACATCAAGGATATGCTTCATCAAAGAGTCATGAAAGTGCTTATACCTCCAAGCAAGTAGACCACCATTTTCCAAGTGCATACAAGCTTCAAGTGACCAATCAAATCTGCTCCAATGACATAGGTGAGGATCCCATGTCTGATAGTGTTGCTGCAAAAGAATGTGATATGCATCAAAATATTCAGCCATGCATTCTTTCATCCAAGAAGTGAATGAAGAATCTCCACTAAAATCTGAACCAAATAATGAGCAGGAAAAACAAGGAGACTTCAAAGGAATCAAAGAAGTCTCATCCATACATCCATGAGGATATGTATCATCATAAGGTAAAGCAATATGCTGCTGCAATTGTAAATAATAAGGTGCTCTATTCATGTCATCATCAAAAGGAGAGGTAGGAGTTTCATACCCCTCATGTGGCACCACTAGAAAACAACCTTTCACCCAATTTTCATCCCAAAGTGATGTGGTTGGAAAAGAAGTGTGGGGTGAGGAATTATGAACCAACTTTAATTCTTTACAACTCTTACCCATTGAAATATTTAATTCATCTTCTCCATAATTGGTTGGTCCAACTATTGTGAGATCATGTACCCCTTCCAAGGCTTTGCAACTCTCTCTATGAGGCAACTCATAATCCCTTTGGACAAGGACAAGTGCTTGTCCTTCTTCTTGTTTTAGTGTAGCATCTTCAAGAACATGTATATCAACATGTACCTCATGTTCCACAATTACATTAGGTTCCTCTTTTGTGGCATAAATTGTTTCATCCTTTTCCTTGAAAAGAGAACCATTGCTCATTATTTATTTCGAGTTGCTTCCAATTTCACTAAGCAACAATTTGAACTCTTAAAAGTATTGCCTCCACTTGTCTTCAAAGGAAGGTTTCAATAATTTTATAAATTCCTCATTCTCCTCTGAGGTTCCTTTCTCATCCTTACTCATGGTGACCAATGAATGCACTTCTTCTCCTATTTCTTCCCTTTCACCAAAGTACATCCAGTTTCAGTTTTTAAGGGTGGTGGTTTATTTCTTTGACTCCTGGTATTCACTAATGTTCTACCCCATCAGGTTCCAAGACCATGCTCTGATACCACTTGTAATTTCCCTTTTTCAAATTTTATTAAAATGCCCAATTTTCCACTTTTTTTCCCAATTTCAACCTTTGACTAGTTTTACTGTTTTGACCTCCAAATCAACCCAAATGCTCCCAAATATTCTGTAGGAGTGTATGAATGGTATTTAGACTTGAATATAACGTTCATGGATGTTTTATGGCCCTCCAAATACTGCTTCAAACTTGATTTGTATTCTGATCAATATATGTAATTTTGACTAGTAATTTGTGCATCAAATCCCCCTCGGGTAACACTGCAAATGGCCTTCCAAATGCCTCCAAACTCCCACAAATTTATGAACAGAGGTATATAATGTGTTAAGTATGTGATTAAGGTTTCACATGCACCATTAATTGATTTTTACTACTGTTCTAACTCTCTCACATTCAACAGCAAAAACCCCCAATTCGACCCTTGGGGAAATGGCACTATTTCACCTCCCAATACAACTAAACTGAGTAAAAATGCTTCAAATGCTCAAGTACAGTACATGAAACTTGTAGAAGACATCCATGAAATTATATTGATCACAAATATATTAGAGAATCATCCATTCATTCGAAATCATCATCAATACATTGGCTCACAACAAGGTAGTGGGGAAATGGCATTGTTCTTCCATTAAAAATGAGATTTATACATTTCTACTTGGAATTTCGACCTGAAAATTTTTGGAGATGAAGAACAGAGTATTTAATTCATATTACAAAAGAAATGGGGCATTAAAATCTTCCCTAAAGAGTACAATAGCTCACCAAAAACGCCCTCCCTCAAGGATCAAGAATATGCCATCAAAACTGGAAATGGTTGAAGGAGTGAGCTGCAATAGAAGAAACCATGAGCTGCCCTGTAGCTTACACCTGCAAATAAAGACTCCATTAAAGCTCCAAATGAAAGTTCTGAATGGCCTTTCCAATTACCAACTTGGATGGGAATCTTTCACCCTCGAAATTGGCTAAGGCAAGAAACTAGTCATCCACTAGCTCTCCCTCTTCACAAATGCAATTGCAAATTCTACAAATGATCAAAAGCTATTTTCATTCTTTGTTATTGACATTTATAAAGTTATAATGTCCTCCATGGGTCAAATTCCTTCCAAGAGACTCATTCCAACTCAAGTTGGGAAGAGATTCCAAAGAACGCCACTTGTACAACAATTCCTAGTCTCCCACTTCCACCAAATCACATGTGGGAGCATCTTAGCTACCCTAACACCCTTGAGTGCCCTCTTGGAGTCTATTTTTAGATGACATGTCATATATGTCATATGTCAGCCTTCAGGTCTGATTTTTTTCATAGGTGTCATAGCATCTTCATCATTGTTGTCATAGAGCTAGGGAATCTAGCCCAAGTGTCTCACTAGCTCCAAATTGCCTCTTCCTCTTCCATGGGAGTTACTTTTCCTCTATATTTCGACCTTGGATGAGTCATGCAATGAATAATACCTTTTGGACTCCCCCAAGTATGTTACCATTCACCTTGAATTCGAATTGGTGAGAGAATGATGGCAAGTGTAGTGGGGAAATCTAGCCATTTGTGGGTCCCACTTCCTCCATGTGTCTTCATGATCAAATGCCACTTTGATTTTCACTTGTATATATTTATTTATCTCCTTTATTAAATATTTATTCCATTCTAATGTTCAAACATCATTTATTATCCTCATTATTCCAAATCCCAAAGCTTCCACCCCAAACCTAGGAAACTAGTAATTTTCCTCCTTGGCAATTATTTGACCTTCAACGTCAATTTTACAAACTCTAATGAATATGGCCAATGTGGTTAGGCCATTGTGACCCAATTCCAAATTTGGAACATGACAAAGATATCTGAGAGATCTTGAGCTCCTCCTTCAGTAATGAGAGCCTCTTTCTGCAGTGATCTCTCAATGTCCTCTCTTCAAGCACTTCTGGGTAATGGATTCTCTTCTGATGGCTACACAATATTCAAGTATGGCTGATGAACATCTAATCAACAACAACATGAATCTCTGGAATAGATTGGATACTAGTCAAGAACTTGGGGCACACCTCCCAAGGTTGTTGAGGCACATCTCTCAACACTAGAGAAGCTCAGAGATCTCAAGCAAATTTCCCAAATGATCAAAACTTCTTAATGGGAGAAAGATCCATTCTTTTATAGATTTCATGTTGACTTGTTGAGCAAGTTACTTGGATTGCTGACCTGTGAAAGTGGGTCACCCATGAGTGGATAACCTTCCTTTCCTTTTGCTTTGTTTCTTTCCTTCATTTGGAAACATCCATCCCTTTGTTTCTTGATTTTCTCTGGCATTCCTTTTATCCGTTTTTAGCAAAAGAACCCTCCTTGATTTTTCATGTTTTTTTCCATCTTTTGCCTATTTTTTCATCTTTCCTATTTTGGCTGACACATGGATGTTTATATATTCTTGACTTGGGTCGGTGAGGTCCACCTTTACCCTATTGCACCTCCCTTTCCTTGTACACATCATCCACTTGCCAAAATATTAATAAATGAGGATAATTAATAAAATTAATGAATTCCTTCTCCAAAATTCAAAACCATTAATTATTTAATTAAACTTATAAGAATGGCTCAAAACTCACATATTAATTAATAATTAATCTTAGATACTTAGTTTTGGGTTTAATATCTTTAGGGGGGCACCTTTTCCATTTGATCACCCAAATATACCTTTAGGCATATTCCATAGGATAATTTCCTCATTCACCCATTAATTAATTAATTAATGCCTAGGTGACTTAGGCCAAAATCACCCACATGGACCATAGCAAAAATTGGGGACATGAAAACATTAGAGTTAATTCACTAACATTTTTTACGAGTTTCATGTTTAAATTTTGGATTTTGTTGTTAAAATTTGACAAAATGTTACAGTGAAAATGCATCATACTCTGAGGTTGAAATGCCAAAAGCATGCCCATACTTGACCCCATTGGTTCATCTAATTCTTTTATGAGGTCAAAATTCCAAATGAATTCATTGTTGGAACATCCCACATCCTGTAGTGTCGTTGTTATCAGTTGCTATAGGAACAACCCACATCCTGTAGCATCATTGTTATTTATTCTGGGTGGAGTAGCTATAGGAACATCTCACATCCTATAACGTCCCTGTTATTTATTCTTCATGGAGTTGTTGTAGTATCAACTCATATCCTCTAGAGACCTTGTTAATGTTGGAATATTTAAAACCCACTCCTATGTTAATTAATACATTATAGACATTAATTAATCATTTTATGATTAATTACTATGTATTAGAGCATATAGTTGGCATATGAGTCATTGTGTGGACCACAAGCCTTCTTGGTGTGGACCACAAGTTTTCTAAGTCTCTTGGGTGCATTTCAGATCATTATGGATAAGATTCTGGTGAGAAAGGCGCGCATCTTGCGTTTTATTGCTTTTGGGTGAAAGGTGAAAAGCTAGTTGACTAGGGAAAGTCTTATTTGGACCACTTCCACTCCTTGATGTTTATTCCTTCCATTTTTTGGATTTAGCATGATTTTTCATCGTACATCACTATATGATCACTAAATTAGAAATTCGTGAGCCTTTGGTGTGACTTGGAGAACATAGTTGCCACCTAGGGGGGTTTTGCATCAATTTAGTGTCTAATTTTGTGAGGATTCAAATGGAATCCTAATGCATTCGAATATCTGATGTGAATTTTATATATTGATAGAAATTTAATTTCCCAAGGTTTGATGATGTATTATTGTTAGGCGGAAATATTGTCGTTTAATTTCGTTGTAGTATTTTCCCAACCATTTAATTTGTCAATCCGAGTTTTGTAGGATTACGAAGCACACGCACAATATATGCAGGAATGAATTTGAATTAAGCTAATCTAACCCCCCCTTGCTAATGGCTAATTGCTAATCTAATTCCCCCTTAAGTTGAAACACACAATTGCTAATCTAATGCTGGAAGCTGAAACACACTGTTGAAAGTAAATTGCATAAAAGAAAGAGAACATATGAAGAACAATGAGACAACACATGTGACCTCACTTTAACAATAAAGAAATCTTAATTTACATCACACAAATCAATGAAAAATCATGAAAGCATCAAAACTAAGATTATGAACAAAAGCTAAGAATCCCCTTCTCCATATTACAAAGTCAAGACTAACTTCTACAATTTGAGACCAATCTACTACTACCTACATATCCCCAAAATGAAGAGAGAGAACTCTCTTTTATACATGAATTTCTTTGAGAATGAGATAACTATCTCATAATGATAGATCCACTATTCTCTCAACCACTCTCAACTAATTTCCTATTATTACAAAATATGATCCAGTCAAATCCTCCACATGTCTCTCACAAATTCTCCACATGTTTTTCATACATCCTAAATAAGATATGCCAACCAAATCTCCATGATCTTCTCCTTGGAATATTCTTTGAATAACTATCTCCATGAAATGGTGGAGGAGATATTCGAGGAGTCTTTCTTTGAATTGATCCTTCCATATTCCTACACATTACAAAACTCATCCATACTTGAGATATTAGTAAAAAACATGTTATTTTCCAATATTTAATCATAAATTCACTTATAATACTAAAATGAATAAAGTGGAAAATAATAAGATGAAACTCAAGTATATGTATTGAAATGGTATGATGAAAGGTTCATGGGACGATGAAATGTGAAGAATAGTGAAAGGTAAAGTGGATGAAAATGGGACATTTCTGAGGCCCAACAATTATTATTCATTTGAGTAATACAGTTTGTATCTTTTATGAGTAAATTTCAGTGTTCTTGACTAGTTATGTGGGATCTTTGTGAGAGTGTGTAATTTCTTGATTAGATATTGGTGTGAACTAAATTTAACATTATATCAGATCTATCAATCTATTCCTTTCTCCTTCGATTGTCTTGCAATATCCAACCAATCTCAAGGAGGGCGCAATAATTTATCCACAAGGCCCATTCTATCATCTAGAGGGTGCAACAAATCATCTTTGGGAGAACCCAAATCACTCTAAAACTTATTTCAGAGCTTCCATGGATCATTCACATTAGATCATACTCACTCCATTTAATTAATTTGACTGGAAAGTGCATATGGAGATCATGTTGAGGAGCAAAGGCCTCTACAGGGTGACTATGGCAACTAAACCGCACCCAACCTCCGCAATTGAGAAATCAAAATCGTACAATCGAAGAGATGAAGCCTATGTATTACTGTGTCTCACTAAATCCAGGGATCTTCTATTCCATCTCGATTGTATTACCTCTTCCAACGAAGTTTGGATAAAGCTTCAAGAATTGTTTGGAGAGACTGATGAATTAAGAGGCCACCAATTGGATAATGAACTAGTTTCATTGAGTTAACATAATTTCGATAACCTTCCAATGGCCCAAACATTATATTGGGTGATGATTCTGAAACTTCAAGCAAAGGTAAAGGCATCATTGATCTAGATTTTGGTACATTCAGTAATGTTTTATATGTTCCAGAACTTGCTGCTAAACTTTTGTTAGTATACCATATGACTCACACGGGATCACCGAAAAAGATGGTCCTCACACCTAATGATGTTGAGATATGTGAAATGTCTACAAGTCGAATTTTTTCATTCGGCACTACTTACCATAGCTCTAGAATCTATAGGTTTTCTCATTTTGTGCCATTCCCCTCACCTTTTACTCTATTAACCTATGACAATGAGTCAAGCAAATTATGGCATGAAATATTTATCCATCTGAACTATAAATATATTCCCCTACTTCATGAGAAAGAAATTGTCATAGGGCTACCCAATATAATATTTTCCAAAGGTGTCTGTCATAGTTGCATCATAGGAAAACACCTTGAGCATAAGTATGGGAGATCAAAAACTGAGCGAACCTCTACAGCCTTGGATATTATTCATAGTGACATATCAGATACATTCCCCCATGAGTCCTTGAACCATTCCAAATACATCCTTACCTTCATAGATGACTTTTCCAGGTATTGTTGGATCTATTTCATCAAGATAAAGTTTGAATTTTTTGGTATGCTCAATCTTTTCAAGGCCTAAGTTCAGAACCAATATGGTAGACATATCAATGTTATCAGATATTATAATGGTGGGGAGTACATCAAATCTGAGTTTCATCAATTTTGTGGCTCTTTAAGCATTCAGATGCAACACTCTGTTCCATGTACACCTTAGCAGAATGGTGTTGCTAAGATGAAGAACAAATCATTGAAATAAATGGCCACATGTATGCTTGAGAAAAATGATTTATCTCCAAGGCTTTGTGCTGAGGCAATAAATTTTTCCACATATATTCAAAATAGAGTGTCTCCCAAATCTCTCAAAGGAATCACTCCTTTTGAGGCTTGGACAGGGCACAAACCTGATATCTCTCATTTCAGGATTTTTGGCTCCAACGCTTGGGCTAGGATTCCACTTGAGAAGAGGAGGGCTATGCAGCCCCAAAGCTAATCTTATATTTTTGTTGTCTATTCAGAGGAATCCAAAGGTTATAATTTGTTTAAAATTACTAATAAAAAATCCTTCATTCAAATAAGTGTTCAATTTGAAGAAGAGCCCTCTCAAAATGTTGAAATTGGAGAACCATCTTCACCACCACCTGAAGAAGTAAGTGATGCTTCTCTTGAATTTTCTTATTCTGATATTTCTGATGATGAGGACCATTTTATTATAGATCCTAATTCACCAACAAATCCTAAATGGGTTGCTAAGACTTTGCAAGCAACAGGTGAACTAGTGGGAAATTGTGAGGACACAAGGATGTCTAGATCATAATTTGAGACTGCCCTCAATGTGAAGGACCCATACCTATCTAAGAGAAGTTATATGATGGTGTATTCTGATCCTCATACATATGAGGAAGCCTCACATGACCCAATATGGCAGGATTCCATGGATGAGGAGTTTCAATCATTGCAAAAGAATGAAACATGGGAGCTAGTAAAGCTCCCCCCAGGCAGAAAGTCGGTAAGGTGTAAGTGGATCTACAAAACCAAGTGTGCAGTTGATGGTACATAAGTGAAATATAAGGATAGTCTGGTGGAAAAGGGCTTCTCCCAAGTCCAAGGCCTTGACTACAATGAGACTTTTGCACCAGTTGCATAGAAGGATTCGATAAGACTAGTTCTAGCAATTTCTGCATCCAAGCGTTGAGAAGTGCACCACATGGATGTCAACAGTGCATTCCTCCATGGAGATATTGAGGAGGATATTTATATGAACCATCCATAAGGTTATACATCTGATCCTAACTATGTTTTCAGGTTGAGGAAGTCCTTATATGGTCTTAAGCAAGCCCCCAGGGCTTGGTATGCCAAAATAGACAACTTTCTCTTGTCATAATCTTATGTGAGATGCAAATTTGATCCTAATGTTTAGATGAAGATGATTGATGGTACAATTATGATTATAGTGCTGCATTTTGATGATTTATTAATTACAGGTAGCTCTACTGATCAAATAAATTCATTAAAGGCTGCTTTGCATCAAGTTTTTTCCATGAGTGACTTGGGAATTCTTAAGCAATTTTTGGGGCTTGAGATTTCTCAAAACTTAGAATGGAAATAGGGTATCTCAGTCCAAATATGAATATGACCTGCTAAAGAATTTAAATATGGCTGATTGCAAGCCTTCAAATAATCCTTTCCTTTCAGGAGTTATACTTGAAGAAGTAGAATATACACACTTGGTTGACAACACCTTGTATATGTAGCTTGTTGGTAGCTTTCTATAGTTGAATCACACTCGACCTGATCTTTCATATGTTGTGAGTGTGGAATCAAGATACATCGAGCGTCCACATGAGTTCCATTGGAGGGCCGCAAAAAGAATCTTGCATTATGTGCAAGGAACCAAGACTGATGGGATCCACTATGTTGCAGATTCTAGCCTAGATCTTCTTGGCTTTACTGACTTAGATTGGGTTGGTGATTGCCTTGACAGAAAATCCACATCTGGATTTGTATTCATGGTTGGAGGTGGTCTTGTTTGCTGGTCAATCAAGAAACATAGTGCAATTGCACTATCTTCAGTAGAGGCCGAGCACAGAGGAGTAGTGAATGCTGCTACTTAGTGTGTGTGGTTGTAGGGTATTCTTTCAGAGATTAATATTTCCTTTAGTACTCCTACTGTCATCTTTTGTGACAATCAGAGTGCTATAAGGGTCTTAAGTGATCTAGTCCAGAGACAAATGACCAATCATTTTGAGATCCATATGCACTACATTAGAGGTTTAGTGCATGACTAGATCATTGATTTGTTGTATTTCCCAATAGGTGAGCAAACTGCAGACATCTTCACCAAATCTTTTACTGAGAAGACATTCAGTTATCTTAGACCACTGCTTGGGATAGCTGAACATGTGGTGGAGTGAAATATGGATCAACAATCTTTCAATTTTGATATGTCCATGTTTTGAGGGAAGGTTTTTCCCATGATGTTTTCCTTCTATCCTTGTTTTTGTGGACCACGCAGTATTGTATAGGGTGGCTATGTCTTGTTACTCGGCCCTTAGTATTTTGATTTTCTAATTTTTAGCACATAAATTAAGACTTATGGGGTGTGTTGGAATATTTAAAACCCACTCCTACGTCAATTAATACATTAGAGACATTAATTAATCATTTTATGATTAATTACTATGTATTAGAGCATATAGTTGGCATATGAGTCATTGTGTGGACCACAAGGCACCTTTGGGAGGGCCACAAACCTTCCTGGTGTGAACCACAAGTTTCCTAAGTCACTTGGGTGCATTTTGGATAAGATTCTAGTCAGAAAGGCGCACATGCTTCTTTTTACTGCTTTTTACTGCTTTTGGGTGAAAGGTGAAAAGCTAGTTGACTAAGGAAAGTGTTTTTGGACCACTTTCACTCCTTGATGTTTCTTCCTTCCATTTTTTGGATTTAACAATTTTTTTTATCACACATCACTATATGATCACTAAATCATAAATTCGTGAGCCTTTGGTGTGACTTGGAGAACACATTTTCCACCTAGGGGGGTTTTGCATCAATTCAGTAAGTCTACTTTTGTGAGTATTCAAATGGAATCCTAATGCATTCGAATCTATGATGTAAATGTTATATATTTACAACCATTTAATTTCCCAAGGTTGGTTGATGTATTATTATTCATTTGAGTGTATCTTCTGTGAGTAAATTTTAGTGTTGTTGACTAGTTGTGTGAAATCTTTGTGGGATAGTGTAATTTCTTCATTAGATCTTGGTGTGAACTGAATTTCATAGTTAATTGTATTGGGTGAAATTATTGCAGGAACTAATCACATCCTGTAACATACCTATTATGTGTTCTCTTTCATCGCATTTGAAGTGATGAGTTAGATTTGTATGAAACAAGAAAATATGTATTATAGAAAGGTTAAACTTATAAGAGATAAACAATCTGACTAAATTTGGGCTTGTTATGACTAGTTAATTTCTCCAATTGCTAAGTAGTTCATTTTCTCCAATTTGAACATTGATTGTGATATATAGCATATGCACTTTTATAAATAGATTATTGTATTGCGAGATGACTACCTACACAATTGACTTTTGTGGTAGAAATTGCATTTGAATATTTTACATGGACTGCTATACATTGCTTTTGATATCAAATTATTTTATTGTATAATTTTTTTATTATTTTTCGAAGGAAAAACTTGCAGGAAACATAAGAAACCTTGTATGTGTGGATGTTAAACCCTTCAAGTTTTGTGTCATGTAATCATACGTAAGGATGCAAATCTTTAATTCGATGCTTTGTCAAGAGTCAGGGTTGGAGAAAATTTGATTTGTAATTGGGTTGCGTTAATTTGGCTGCATGGTCGATCTAAGAAATGTGCTGGTAGATTAAAATATTACAAGTGTTTTTATTATGCATTATTATTTTTGGCCATGTGTATCTAAGTACACTGTGCGCATATAAGTAAAGAAAAAATGGGAGTGATTTATTTATGTTTTAGTGACAGGGTACATCACATGAATCCACAATTTTTTTATATTATACTAGATGCTACTCCATCCACCATTAACCGTATGTACTCAATGATAGAGATAAACTCTAGATATTCCTAACTACAGGATCTACAAGCGACATTACTGTACCTCTAAAATTCTTCCTAATGGACATATTTTTTTTATTTATTTTTTCAGATTTTCATTACAACTAACATGTCATGGGAGGGACATGTTAGCTTGTACCGACCCATAAACATGGAGGGGAATACATATTTTATCTTGATTCAATTGTAACATGTGGATTTTCTAAGATTGACATAATCAAGGGGTTATTTTAGTAGTTGTAGATGTTTGTATCCCATGATATGCATGCAAGGGATGCCTATTTTGGTAGAATATTATCTATATTGTAAAGAGTATCAAGTGCTTCATATTTTCTTTATTTGTTATTTATAGTAATTTGATCTATTGTTCTTCTTCTATCAACAAAAAATTTCAAAGATAAATATTGGCTTTATGGATGTTTGATATTGTTGTTATTTTCTCTCATGAATTCTAAGAGGGTATTTGATTATAAATATGTGGACACTATCACAAGAGTTGTCTTTGATTAAAATATATGGAGAGAGGGCCTATAATTCATAAGGTTAAAATTTTATGAATGTAATGAGAATCATAAAAATAATGTATATTTCATAGTAACTCTTCACTAAAAAATTTTAAGCATAGTGGTGAAGAAAGTCTAACATTTGAAGAAAGAATTGGTAGAAGCACAAATTATAGAAGTGCATATTGGAACAAGCATTGGTTGTAGTTATTTGAATTAATTCAAGATTGGATAGTAGATAATAAAATTATATTTATGGTGATTACTGGAGAAATTTTGGATTCTGTGTTAAACATAGCATAGCAGGGATAGGTAATAATTTTTCTAATAATTCATGGTTTAAGTTTAAATCTTTTCTTCATATGTTAATCTTGAATTTATCCATGGTGGTAAATCATAGATGGTTTATGGTGCTATACTATTTAGTGTTTGTTATTAATCTAAAGGGAGCCCATTTAGGAGGGCTAGTGCCTCCATTGTAATGTACCTCGATTGGTTAGGTTGAACGATCGGTGAAAATAATATATATATGTACATTGATAATGATTTTCTCAATTTTTGGGTTTCAACTTAAATTTGTTTAGGACTCTTGTATTTTTAAGTATTTCTCAAAGTCTTTTTAAGAGATATTCCTAAAGAGGCAATGATTGGATCCATCAAAGTACAAAGTAATGTGTATTGAAAATGAAGAATAAAATTCGAAACCATGTCAATAAGGGCAAATATAAGGCACACTTTTCTTTATTTTTAATTTCATTTCTTACAATCTCTACCTTTTATCCAATCTTTTTCCAAATAATATAAAAATTTAAAGACATATAATTTCTTACATTTGTCATAACACAAACATTAGCAAGTTTCTAATATTTATAAGTGATAAAAACAATATATGACTCAAAAGAAAAATATCCAAAGACAATTATTACAATACAAAATACCTCAAATCCTCTTAATTCTAAATGGTAAAATGTAAAAATGATTATGATTTGAAATAAAAGTACCTAGAGATAAAGATTATTGTTGCAATGCAAAAATTGAAAGAAAGTCCAAAAAATCTATCATTAAAATTGTTATGTACACAATTGATCTTTACATCTTTTTCTAGTTCTTTTTTATGCTAACACTTTACATGCATCCATGTTATGATTTTTTTTTCATATGGTGTTATGGTTATTCATCTTCTTCTAACTTGAGAGTTCATCTCAAACACTTTCTTCATGGCTCCAAACATTATACCACTCTTTCAAACTCTGAGTGGGGAGGAAAACAATCATTCCTGCAAACCACCCAAGCTACAACCAATGAACATATATAAAATTAACTTATTAATACTACTAAACCCATATATTTATTAATTTCTTTTATTTTATAATTCACACCTTTTTCTTTTAAACTCTTTTAATCCTTATATATTTAATTTTAAAAAAATAATATTATGTATTTAAGTATATGTATATATATAAAAAACTTATTAATACCACTACTATTTTTATAATTGACACAATCCACTAAACCCATATATTTATTAATTTGCTTTACCTTATAAGTTACTATTTTTCTTTTAAATACTTTTAATGCTTATCATATATTATTATATTCATTATATGGACATAGAGATCTTCATTAATGTCTACATAGTTGAGAGTAACCATGTTCATGACTTTCTCCAAACATAACATCATCAACAACTTCAGTAAGTTTATTAATTTTTTCTTTAGCTTTTTCTACACTTGACACAATCCAATAAGTTCTTTAATCTCTTACTTTCTGACTCACTATTCCAAATTTCAATATTTGTATATATACTTATTTCACCTATTCTCAAGTGGTTATATATAAGATGACCACAACCATTAAATTATAACACATTTAAGCCACTAATTTAATATTACGAAATAATTTGTTATTATTATCAATAATGCTTTATTAGTATTTTCATAATGATTTTTATTTGGTTTTCTAATAAAAATCCATAACTACTTCTCGAATTTTCTCTACATTTTCATTTACTTCTTTTCACTCTCGTTTAAATTTATTTAATAATAATAATAAAGTGGATACAATCAAGTATGTCGTACTTCATTAATTTCTCTGTTATGTTCATGCCCAATATTCTACATTTTAGATACTCATTCTACCTATATCATCCTACATATATACTCATTCTACCTATATCATCCTCATCTACACTTATCAAATATACAGGTTATGCATTGTGGTTTTTATGGAAAGCCAAGTATTGAATATACATTCCATTGGTATGT
Source organism: Larix kaempferi (assembly GCA_027924585.1). Classification (NCBI taxonomy): domain Eukaryota; kingdom Viridiplantae; phylum Streptophyta; class Pinopsida; order Pinales; family Pinaceae; genus Larix; species Larix kaempferi. The sequence goes on from BSBM01000087.1 coordinate 12,920,494, forward strand.
GTATTTTGAAAAAGAAAATTCAACAAGATGTATGTTTTTTTGTCAACTAGATGTGTGTTTTTTTTTCCACAAGATGTCTATTCTTTCCTATCTAATTGTCTCAATGGTGCATATTTTTCTGAATAATATTTGATTGCAGAGAACAATATGTTGGTTGCGAGATGGAAGCTAACGTTAGAAGAAGAGATACTACAATGGCTTTACAGGAGTGGCTTGAGTAAGCCAACAATAGAGGAAATTGAGTGGATTACCAAGTTTAGAAAAAAATATGGAACAGTGTGTTAACACCAAAATTGACCCCCCAGGTTGTGGAGAGGGTACTCCTGGGTAACTACTAACCATTCTTTAGTTTATGTTTCTGACTTAACATAGACAGAGAGGGCTCTCTCTTTAACTCACAAAAAGCTAGAAATCATCAAGATTATCAGTAATGAAGAAACAGACCAGCATTCAACATTTAAGATATTCAATGAATAATAGGTGCAAAAGATCAGATTTCTGCTAAAGCAAATTGTTTAAAACCTTGGTAAGAGAATCAAGAGGAGAACTACAGGGCAATGGAGTCAAAAGATGAATCAGAAAACACATAACAGTGCAGCTGCATAAGATATCTAAACAGAGGCAAAGTAGCCACCCATGCACAGTCGAAGTGCTTTAAGGGGTGAAACAGAAGAAGAATGAACAGTTCATTAGCATAGGGCACCTAACAAGGATGAAACCTATGCAGAAACTGGTGGTGAAATGCCTGGAATGAAAGGAGCAGGGCATTATTTCTATGAATCCCATTCCAGTGCTACCCTTATCCAAGCATGAGAGAAATTTAACAAAATGTAATACAAAGAAAGATGAACAAATTAACAAGGAAAAAGAAGGACAGACTACAAGAAAGATGACACAGGAATTCTCTGCAAAATAACCCAGCCTCAAACACTAATGATGTATTAACAATAATATTTCAGAAACAGAGCTGAGCTCTCCTGCGCTTCAGCCCAATGATTCACTCACCATTAGGTCTTCTATTACAATGAATATATAGTTGTCTTGAGACATCATAGTCGACCTAATCCTAATAGAAAATAGTTACATGTCTAAGTGACAGCTCATCAATTTAACTCTGCCACCTATCCTTTCAAAACAGAAATATAAAATAGAACCCTAACTGCCTCTTACATGACAAATTTGTTGCAAAGCAAGACAAAGAGATATTTCTGGGATGGTATCCACGTGGCTGCCCCTACTAGCTTTCGAATCTCTCATTTCTGCCCATTTCTGAAATGCCAAGTATCTTTCAATATAGTCTTTGGTGTAGCCTAATTTCTGCCCATTTCTGAAGAAACTGAAGTGGATAAAATCTTATATGGCTCAGCTCCAGATGAAATTTGCAGCCTCTTCCACACTAAGGACAGACTCAAGCAGCCTGTATATGCAACCAAAATGACCCCAAAAAACCTCCATGTGAAAGAAATGTTTTGCAAATCAGCTACTCGAATCTCTGACTCCACTGCACACCTTAGTCGCAAGTTTGAACGTATCACTATTCCCGTCAATAGCCTTGGATCTTAGAGACAATTTTTCACTCTATGTAAAAAGCTTGAGAGGATTGGGACTTCGCTCTTCGATATCTTGTTTGAGAGCTACTAATTGTTTATCTTGGTTCGGCTCTTTTGTTGCATCTAAACATTGTACTCCACTATTTTCTATTTTTGTGCTGTCAAAGTCTACATATACCATTTGCTCTGAGGGGGCAGAATTACTTGGGACTGCTTCTTCCATTCTAGGCTCATCTGTTAGACACACAGTTGATCGTTGAACTCAACATTTATGTCGTCAATACAGGTCAATCGAACATCTCCACTTTCGCTTTGGTCTCCGCGTGTTTACCTCCAGCGTTTAAAAGCAAGAGATAAATCTCATTACTATGCTTGAACCGTCTACCAATGTATGCATCCTCAAACTAGCAAACAATACCCAAATTCGGATGGAGCGAGACCTCTCAGTCCACGGGTAACCTGCAAAATCTGCTCATACTTTGACGGTAAAGCAGTACAAAATCGAGATTGATAACATTTGTGTGTAAGAATAGTAGACACGACACCAGCAGCCGTTGTATCTTGTAGAAACCATGCTTTCGGAGCCAACACCATCTGCAGCTGGTAACCCTTGAAGACAACGCCATCGCAGCTATAGTGACAAACCATTCTCAGCTCCGACCCTCATACTGCAAATTCTGTCTTGGCGAAACGCCTTGGGGCAAACACCGTTAGTAGCTTACATTCGTCATTCTTTCAGACTCTGCTCCCAGAACAACTTCAAGAGCCGGTGGATGCAATCTCCCGACTCCTTCCTCTAAGATAGTAGACGCATTCACTGCTTTCTGGTGAAGGCGATTGGTGAAAAGTAATGGCAGAGGTCGGTGACAAAAAGTGGGCCATAGGGTTTCGGCTTCAGAAATACATGACAGACTTGTCGAGACACATTTAGCCTCCAATCTTCCTTCTTACTTCCAATGAACTCAGCGAGGGTCGTAGTATAGCTTATCAATGATCTCATCCCTCGCAGGGTTTCTTCCCTGGGGTTCCACGATAATGAGCCAGAGTCTTTGGGGTCGAAAATGCTCCGGGAAGTCTCCCGTCGTGAAACCCTACGGTCGAGACTTTCGGCCATTGAATGCGCCCTGAAGAATACCCTTCGAATGCAGCTCCTCTGTCAGAAAAGATATTGAGGTCTGGCTCCAGAAGAAGAGTCTTTCTCCATATCTTTACAGCTTTCAAAAGTTTCAGAAGGATGAAACGCAGACAATAGAGCGCATGCATAAACAAATTGAGCTACGGGCGTTGTGGAACTGCAAATGGTTCGAAAACCCTGAGCAGTGGAACGTGGGGATTTGTTATTTTGGCAGCAATAGAACTATCGCCAGCAGATGGACCCCCAGAATCTTCATTATCTCGTGCAGCCAACGCCTCCAGCAACTTCCTCGATTTTGGACGAATGGCGCTCTCTTCCTTGTCAACTTTGACATTAGGGTTTTCTTCCTTGTCAACTTTGGCGTTAGGGTTTTGGAGTTTTGATACTCCGGTCAAAAATAACAAAAATGGGACCACTTTCCCTCTTATATTCCAGCAAACGGTCTTAATCTTCAAAGACTGTACCGCCCGGGCTCAAAGGCAGTTTGTAATACCACTTTCATGCATGCGAAATTTCCATAAGGTGACACGTTGACTAGTGGTTTTCTTTCTCGCGGCCGATCCATCTCTTACCCATCGACCTATTTTGTCAATGCGATATGACGTGGACCATTGACTCGTCGCTTACATTTCTTTTTATTTTGTAATTGCTGGGGACTTATCCCACATGCAACGGGAGAATGTGCTCTTTGGTTTTCATATATTCCATATGTTTGCTGTTATTTCAAGTAGTAAATGATGGAGAGTCCTCCGGCATTGGCATTTCGATGATTAAGGGTGAATGGTGCTCCTTTGCTTCGGCTCTCGGTCACTTGCCAAGCTAGACAACCCCTCGGTGGTGCTTCACCTCTTGTTTCAAAAAACGTTAAATCCCTTCTTCATAAAAAAGCTTAATTAATACTCAGACTTTGGCTTTATTAAAAAGCCCTTTGTTCCATAAACTTTCAACCATTGGCTTCATTATGAATTTGACCCTTCACTTCCCTTTGTTCCATAAACTTTCAACCATTGGCTTCATTATGAATTTGACCCTTCACTTAGGCAATTAAGAATTAAAAGCTTTTTCCTCATACATTTTTGACTTTAGACATAGAACATCAAATCCTTTTCTTCATTTTGGCTTAGCCCTCTTTATAAAAACCCTCACTTTCAACCATTGGCTTTATTAAAAAGCCCTTTGTTCCATAAACTTTCAACCATTGGCTTCATTATGAATTTGACCCTTCACTTAGGCAATTAAGAATTAAAAGCTTTTTCCTCATACATTTTTGACTTTAGACATAGAACATCAAATCCTTTTCTTCATTTTGGCTTAGCCCTCTTTATAAAAACCCTCACTTTCAACCATAAAGCCCTTTGTTCCATAAACTTTCAACCATTGGCTTCATTATGAATTTGACCCTTCACTTAGGCAATTAAGAATTAAAAGCTTTTTCCTCATACATTTTTGACTTTAGACATAGAACATCAAATCCTTTTCTTCATTTTGGCTTAGCCCTCTTTATAAAAACCCTCACTTTCAACCATTGGCTTTATTAAAAAGCCCTTTGTTCCATAAACTTTCAACCATTGGCTTCATTATGAATTTGACCCTTCACTTAGGCAATTAAGAATTAAAAGCTTTTTCCTCATACATTTTTGACTTTAGACATAGAACATCAAATCCTTTTCTTCATTTTGGCTTAGCCCTCTTTATAAAAACCCTCACTTTCAACCATTGGCTTCATTATGAATTTGACCCTTCACTTAGGCAATTAAGAATTAAAAGCTTTTTCCTCATACATTTTTGACTTTAGACATAGAACATCAAATCCTTTTCTTCATTTTGGCTTAGCCCTCTTTATAAAAACCCTCATAAAGTTTGGCTTCGGCCAAAATTATAAAAAACCAAAGCTTTTATAAAAAATCAAAAGCCTTAGTGCTCCTTTAAAAATTAAAAAGCCTTTGCTCTAGCTTTAAAAGATGGATTTGTAAGCCTAAAAATCACCAGATTGAAGGTATTTTCCTTTAGAAAACTTGGTACCTGTGCCTCGGGAAAAATGCCTTCTTCTCGACTAAGCTCAGAACCTATTTCATTAAAAAATGCTTTTTATTTTGCACCGCCAATGTTGCCGGAAGACGATTAATACTGTCAGAAGACAATTAATCACAAAATATTTTGGGGTGCTAACACAGTGGAAGGAAAGAATGTTTATTATTGGTTTTAGAATTCCAAGCCTAAGGAAATTCATCTGCTTGGAAAGATAAAAGCATTAGAGATATCGGATTCATTGAGTGGAGGTTGTATATATATTTTCATTGATTTAGAACCTCACATTGATTGTGAGGAAGGAACCACACTACTGAATGAAGACACTTGAGCCACCCTACTAATTAAATGTCCTCCCATATTGTTGGTTTGAGTGTCTACCTCCTTGGTGACTTGGCTAAGACCCACTTACAACCCACCCTTGGTTATAGGGGTAGTCAATGCATGTAGCTCATGTACCTTGAGAAGCTTTTGGAGGTACTTGTGAAAATTGGGTTTGCTTATGTTGTAACACCAATACCCTAAGAAGTTGTTGGAGGATCGTAACTATGTGTTCAATCACCAACAAGGTGGTCTTGAGTTTGAGGTCTTGAGCCTGATAATAAAGACAAGAATTAGGGAGAATAAGATAGAGCACCTTTTGTTGAGGGATCCCATCCACCATCATAACTGAAATAAAAGAAGGAAACTTCTTATTTAGATAAACTTCTAAGGAGATCCTATGGTTTCCATGGAATCAATTGCAACAACCATATAGTATCAACAATTTACCAAACCCATTGGTGAACAAATTTACTAAAGTATATAGGTTAGTTGGGATAGAAGGTAACTTTAACCACAAAGGACTATGGACATGTTTTCAATCCTCTTGATTAAAGTATACCCTCCATGATTGAACATAAGTTATACAATTGCCATTGTTCTATCCACCACACTACAACACTTTCCTTGTTACTCTTTAAAAAATGAACAACAAGAAAACATATTTGAAACTCATTCCCCTGTAAGAGTTTAATAACAACCATTTTGATTGCCAATTAAACAAGAACCATTTATCAAAATAAGCTTCATTGGAATTTCACATAGATAATGCAAGATGAATCCTCTATGCTGAAGGTTTTGTCTCCCAAACTCATTGTTCTTTGGAAAATAAGTAATTAAAGTCTTCTTTATGTCATGGTCACCTTGAGGTTTATATTCATTCCTCTCAAGAACCAACAGTACAAGTTTCTCTATAGAAACTACCTTATTATCAATTTAGGGCTTTCCATTGATACAAATACTCTATGATGCATTGGTTTTGGGGATGCAGAATGTGTAGGGACGGGGATGCGTTATAAAAAATTTGAGGTCTAAAATGGGCCTCCTAAGGAAAAATATAAAATAATAGTGGAAATAATAAAATAATATTATCATACCTCATCAAATTTTTGAGGAAAAAAAGAATAAAAATTACTTTTTCAAATTGTACTTTCAATTTAGTGCCCTGTATATTCACTAAAATTTCGAGCAGGAGCACTTGAATTCACCATCCAACAAGTACTCGTGCTCGAAATTTGAGTGAATATACACGGAGCTAAGTTGAAAAAGTAGTTTTTCTCTTTTTCACCGTTTAACCTTTTTACCCCCAAAACGATGATTCATCCCCCATGGTTGACATCGGTATCTTGAATCCTATTGGCGATTTTTATTGTACAATATTAAATTGCTTTGAGCCCCATTTTTTACATAAAAAATTCTCTAATGCATGCATCCAAAAGATGGTTAAATTCGTAAACATTTGTTGTTGCTTTTAAGAACAATAGTTTATACTATATAGTATTATGCATATACATTTTACATGTTAATTATGAAAAAAATAGGGAAAAAAAGAAAAGATCTGAGTGACATTCCATTATTAGCACTTAAATACGAGAAAAAAGACACTTTTTCTTTAGGGAAATTAGATGTAACTATTTTGAATCTACAATAAGGTCCACAAAGGGTTTATGAGAAGAATGTTTGACTCTATAACAAATTTTCTTCATTATATTTATTGTTTATCATGATAATGTTAAAACACATCAACTTCTTAACATGTTGTCCATATTTTTAAGGATGTGTTGAAAGCCACCACAAAACACTTTGGGATATACATGCTTGTATTATTTAAAGAGATTAGGTTCATATTTTAGATTAATAAAGAAAATGAATAGAAATTTATTCAAATGTTTAGTACCCAATCCAAGTCCTTATCGTCCAATTGTTTTCACATTGATTTAGGTAAGAATGGTGGAAGAGATAAACGTGAATAACTCATAAAATCCTATGTACAATATGTAAAAGCTAATATTACTCTAAAAATGAGAAGAACAAGAGCAATACTAAGAAGGATCATACCTTTGGGTTGTTGCATTTGTTGGTTTGTTAACATGGAGGCTTTGGTGCTTGCAATGATATTGGTAATAAGACAATATTTAAATCACCATATACTCAAATAAAAATGCAACATACACAACTCATATTTAGAGTTTCAACCTATAAAGATTCAGATTTAGATTTAGAATAATAGGAAAAATACGGATTGGATAAATGGTCATATTATTAAATCATTAATTTCCATTTTAAAAATTGAAGATACATGCCTAAAACATCTCCAAAATATTTATGGGACATCTGTGAAATCTACTTGGAATTTCCCGAAAATATGCCTACAATGTCCTCAAAATCAATTAGGGATGTCTTGGATACAACCATCAAGTCCCCAAATCCTTGATCAAGTCCTCCACATATCAAGGATGTTTCATACATCTATTCACTCAGTAAAACTACGACTATGACTGTGTTCTTGGTTGCTTCATCCATTTGAGACTTTGTACCTTTCCATAGACAAACAACCAATTCCTTATTTGCAGCTCTTCAAACCAGAAAAATATGAAATGGAAAAGCCAACCACTCATCCTCTAACTTAGGTGTTAACTATGCAAATCCATGAAAATTTCCATTTAATGATGATGCCACATTTATTCTACATATATTCAAATCCTTGCAATCTAGTTGTAGAAAACATCCAACATTAATCTTCAACTACTAGTGTCGATACAAACCCTCTATCTACAATTTAACAAGCCCCACCAAGATACTGTTCATAAATTTTCCATGATGAATGAGGTCAACTAATAGCCATCTCCACACAAGAAGTACAATCATACCCCTATTAAAATATAAAGGAAACTATATATAAAAGACAAAAAAACACTACCTAATATCTTAATCAAGGGTCCCTTACCAATAGCATGAAAAATGGTAATGTAGTATCAAACCCTAATCTTGTTTGTAATTAACCAATCCCACCATGATATCCTTCTAATTTTTCCTACAATGATTGAGACTAGCCAATAGAAATATTCGCTCAATCAAATATCAATGGGCTCCTAACTAGCTAATAATAAAAGGATCAGATCACATCCATATTCAATACTATATCTAATTTGCATCGGATCTCCATAAACATGATGCATATATCTTGAAGTCAGAGTTATCGAATGTAGAAATCATATTTCTTCAATGCATAGAAAGAATATATTGAAAGAACAAATCTTGAATGCACATAATGCAAATCTTGAAAATCGAGAGATTGCTAGTGCAAACTAATGAGGGTCTCTTTTGGCACATTGGATGCAATAGAAAACTTAAAAAATAGCCATCTCTCAACTTACATGGATATTTTGGGACACTTACAAAATGAATCTTGCTTTGAGTAAAAATGATGAAATGTAAGAAATTGAATCGCGTTTCTGAATATATAAATTTTATCTATTGAAAATGTCCATAACTATATTAAGTTTATATTTTCTAGCATGTAATGTTTTCTTTGGGGGAATGATTAGGTATATGTCTTTGTGGGTGCACCCTTTGAGTTCCTAAATGATGGAGTATGATGTCATCATTGGACTATTGGTCGAATCCATCCGTTTTTGTATTCAACATTTTCATGTCCATCTAGATTCTTAGCTCATCATCGCACAATCTAATAAATATGCATTTTGTGTACATCATCTGTGCCACTTTCACAAATTCCTCAAAGTGTGGATCTTGGTCCATTATTTTGAAATCGTTAAGTTCATACATGTCCTTAGGAGTGAAAATTCATTTGTATATCACATTGCTAATGAGGTACTAGATTGGCACTTATTACATTGACAATACATCTGATCTACCAAAGAAAATAAAAATGATTTTTTCACCACATAGTTATTTCTTGACAACCATTGATACATAAAAGAAAAGAAAAAATCTTCACATACATCCCAACATAAATAAATCGAGAATAACCACAAAATGGTATGTGTGTGTGTGCGTGTGCACATGTGCACACATCCTCATGTGTATAAACAGTATATCAAATGACTAATCAGAAACATATAAAAAAATTTCCTTATTGGATACATAAAAAAATTGCCCCCCATAGAACACATCAATACATATACAAAATGGTGCTCATCAGCCCATAACAATATGAGCATAGATGATCAAACATCATGGAGAGGCCCCTTATCGTGCAGGTATTCCAGGTATAGATAATGGTCGGACATTCTCCATAGGATGTCTCACTGGTTTTGTTGTCGTTGGTGTTGGTCGTGGGGGATGATCCTATGGCACTACTCTTAGCAAACGAGACTGACCCATAACATAATTCCAATGCATCAGAATGCACCATCCCAATCCCAACCCTGATGGAAGTTATATAGCACCATACAACAATCATCTAAGTCACTGAACCCATGCTCATCGAAACCATACATTAGGATAAACACATGCCACTCTAAATTCACCAAGTCGGTGGCAAGGTTCCCACTTGTTAGGCCATCCCTACAGTAACCTAGACTACCCTATATATTTATCCCCCAACCTCTTGTCGACGTCACCAATGGGAGTCCTCTGTAGGAGGTAAATTAGATCCCATAGGTATCCCAACAGGCCTCACATGTCCATCAACTGCACCATACAAAACACATACAAAAAATTGTGCATCTCATGTATACAAGACCATCCAAAACATACATATGTGTAAATGGAAGCAAGAAATGTATATTTAAACATGATAAAGATAAAATCACCTCAAGCATCCCACTCCTCATGACCTAGTGGAGGAAAATTTAGATCATGGAAATAATCTATCCCAGTCCATGGATATTTCCTAGTAGCCCTAATTCACTGTCACTAGGCTAGTAGATAATGCAAAGTGAACACATGACCAACCTATTAACAACCAACGCCAAGCATCACCATACCCCCAAAAAACCATACATGACTCCATAAACACCCTCAACGTCACAACCGCATAAGAGAAAAGGGATGGAATCCACTCAAACAAATAAGAACACCTAACTCTCCCATAGGTGAGCATCCCATATCCCTCTAGAGTGACCTTGGTCATATGGACACACATATTGACCAATAACATGTGTGCCTAGGAAACTCGAGTCCCTCCTATCACCCACTCCAAAAAAAGGAGTTAACTCCCAAATATCCAATGGGTCCATGAAACCCCCAACACCCTGAGCATGATGCTCGCAACCAACCTCATAGCATGATCCACCAGGAAACTAACAAACATGCCTCGATCCTTATTTTCCCTTAACAAACTACCACAATACTACACAATCAACTAATCAATACTCTATTGGCCACCAAGAGAAATATGGGTCTCCTTACATATTGCACAAATTGAAAAATCCTCTAAAAAATAGATATTTTTGCACTTAAGAGTCAACCTCTCATTGCCAACAAAAAATCATCCCTACTTGTGATCCCACATCCCAAGCATCTCCTCATCTCTTTCATTAGGTGCTCACTTGACCTCATCATTGACATAAAAAAAGTGCAACAACCATACATCTCGTGGGTGTTGCTAAACCACTGGGTTATTTTTAATGTGCCTGAACATCTTGTTGTAGTCATGTTCGTGTTACTCAATATCCATGATTGATATCAAGCAATCTACAGTTATAATCCATGTAAGAAAAGTATGTTAGTTCTTAAGAAGTAACAAAACAAAAAGACCAAAAGACATACAAAAAACATGCGGCCTTTCCCTAAATAGATGTGTGCAACCATGCGACTCTAGAGCCATAACTCACATGGTTTAATCATGTGGGACACACATGTCTACCTTTACATGAGTGTGTGGGTATGAGCCTCATAGCCCTGTTGACAACATGCATGGGAGATGCATGGCTCAAAACTCACGCGATAAACTCCTACATTCAAAGTGTATACCTCCAACATAGCGCACGACTATCTCAGGAAGTGACATGCGATTCCATGTGAAAATTCCTTCAAAAGCCACATAACCTGTCGAGAAACCCTCTTGCTAGTCGCATGAACTTTTAGGATCCCTGATCTGAATACTAGTTTTGTAGAAATGAAAAGATTGATATGAAATTGCTTGGAACTCCCTGAAGTAAAAATCATTGGTCCAATATCCCAAAATCAGCAAAAACAATTCTAGGGGATCTAAAGCTACACCACAAAAATGAATTAAAAGAGCATCCCCACCCCTATTTATAGGCTAAACTCCCTAATTTTGAACATCTATGTTTGGAATTTTTGTAGTTTCATTTGAATTTGAGCTATCAACACCATCACAATTAAGATCACAAGATCTTCTACATGGTGCTGTCCCCCCCAAAACTTCAACCAACACCCATTTTCTAGCAATTTATCTATGTGCAATAAGTTTCCTATCAGTAATGATAGCACATATCTTATCATGACCACTCTTATGCTTAAGTATTTGCATCATGTATGTAGGATTTCAGCCCGGAAGTGGATTCTCCCTCATCGTAAAGTGCATGGACCCCACCCAATACTATATCACCTTAACCATGTATATAGGAGATGTATCCCCTCTCTTTACATTGAAATTATCAAGTTATCCTATTGATATGCATAAGGCCCCCATCCCTTGGTAAAAGAAATCATACAATGTCGTTGTCAAGTTGTAGCATGATCCCTTATGGTTATGCACATAATTACAAATCATCCACACTATGAAATCCATGATGTCAAACCACTAAGTATGTGGAATCTAATAGTTTGGCACATTTTCCAACTAAAATTAGAGGAAATTTGGGGTCTAAAATGTGCCTCTTAAGGAAAATATAAAAAAAACTCACACCACACTACCAATATGCCATGTCACACTAAGTTAAAGGTGCTATCTAGTGAAGGTCAACTTATAATGTCTCATTAATGGTAGATGACAAGTATGTTGGGTTAGTGTAGAGTTAAGAGCTCATGTTTGAAGATAATAATGAAAGGTTTAGATTATTGTGCATACACAATAAACTTATATTAAAATTTATTTAATTTTTTAATAAATGAACCACTACTTCTTTTTGTATAATTAATAAAATCCAAAATTTAAAAATAACTAAAATTACAATAAAAAATATAATTACAATAATACTAAAAATATTAATCATTATTTCTATTTTATTTTATATTATCACTACTTCCAAGTCCTTTAAAATACAAATCTCACATTAATTAGGATCATAGTGGAGTAATTTTGGAATAATAAAAACATTTATATAATTAATCTCTTATAAATAAAAATAAATTAATTAAAAGAAATATCATAAATAAAAATAAAATAAAAAGATAGGAGGTGAGATCAAATAAAGTTTCGCTATTTTTACTATAACTTTCTCCTCCAAACTTGAAATTTAAAATTTGATCACATTCCAAATTATTTTATTTTGATACACTTAGCACAATCCAATAAGTTCTTTAATATCTTATTTTCCTACCCACTATTCAAAATGTTAATCGTGATATATGTAGTTATATCACCTTTATTGTCAAGAGGTTATATTACCATTTCAAGTTATAATTATGATTATTAATTAATAATAATAATTTTTTTTTTTTTTTTTTTATAAATACGTAACTACTTCTCGAATTTTGTCCCTATGTTTATTTATTTCTCTTCACTCCCACTCGTTTTAAGTGATTTAATAACCTTGATACAGTCTTATCTCCATAAATTTCTATTATTTTCCCGCCCAGTCCTCTAAATTTTAGTCCTTATATATACTTACATATCTCCACTTATAGGCTGTGAATTGGGGTTATTATGGAAAGACAAGTAATGAATATACAGTCCAATGGTAATTGTACTAATTGGTTTTGTCGTTCTTCCTATAGTTTGAAAATATATTTTTTCTGTTTTTCATACTAATTGGTTTTGTCGTTCATCTTTTATTTTGAAAAAAAATTGTTTTGTTTTTCAGTAAATGTCTGAGTGCTGACTGTTTTCTCAATATTTGATTGCAGAGAACAATATGTTGGCTCCCAAATGGAGGCCAACATTACAACAGAAGGAGACACTGGAGTGGTTTTACAGGAGTGGCTTGAACAGGCCAACGGCAGAGGAAATCGAAAGGATTACAAGCTTTACCACAATTTATGGCACAGTGGAAGCAAAGAGCGTATTTTACTGGTTTCGGAATTTTAAGTCTAAGGAGAAGCGTCTGAGAAAAGCCTCAGCGCTCTTGGATTTATCGAGTGGAGGTATGTTGTATATATATTTTATTCCTCAGTTAATATTCCTCTTGGTTTATATTCCTTCGTTAATATTTTGAATCTTCCAGGGTCGCAGGCCACTTTATCTATGACTCCAAGCAGATCTCTCCTAGATGTAAGTATATTTATTTAAGTATATTTATTTAGATGTCATTTAATGAATTTTATGAGTATATGTCTTGATCAACAAATTATAACCTCTTTAACACATTTAATGAATCTTATGAGTATATGTCTTGAATTCAGATTTTAAATGAGATGGAGAGCGGAAACACGGTACCAGATCAGGGGCTTTCAACGTTTGAGTTATTTCCTCTCCAACCCGACCATGGTGGGCTTCAACCAGTGGAAAGCTCACAGTTCAAACCTCGTTCTACATGATTTCATTGTTTTGGGTGGCTTATGTTTTTGAACTATTTCATTCTGCAGCAGCATTTTTTTTTAACTATTTCAGGACAAATGTTTTCAGATTCGATTGTTATAGATTTCATTGTTTTGGGTGGTTTACCCAAATTTGAAGGTCGATTTTGAAGACTGATATGAATATTACTGTTGCTGGAATTATACATTCGTCTTGAAAATTTATTCAAACGTACATTCTTCTGAGTAATATTTTTCTATTACAGTCGTTTATAAGTTTATTATGACTGCGAGAACTGGTAGTTGTTTTTCATGATTAATAGGAATACGTGTGCTCTTCTGATTTGTTCAATTCTGGGTATAATACAAAATCAAATTTATCTATTTATGTTTCATCTAATGCTTTAATGAGATCAAAATGCCAAATGAATTCGCTGGAGGAGCATCCCACATCCTGTAGCATCGTTGTTATCAATCGCTATAGGAATAGCCCAGATCCTGTAGCGTCGAGGTTATTTATTTTGGGCGGAGTAGCCGCAGGAACATCTCGCATCCAATAACGTCTCTGTTGTTTTAGGATCAGCTCATATCCTGTAGCGTCCTTGTTAATTGGATTCGGTGAAATCGTTGCAGGAACAACTCACATCCTATAACATCCCTCTTATTTGTTCACTTTCATGGCATTTGGATGTGATGAGTTAGATTTGTATGAACCAAGCAAATATAGATTATAGAAGGCTTAAACTTCTAAGATATATATATAAAGTTAAAAATTGTAAACATCTGTTGTTGCTTTTAAGAACAATAGTTTATACTATATAGTATTATCCATATCCATTGCACATGTTAATTATGAAAAAAACTAGGAAAATAAGAAAAGATCTAAGTGGCATTCCATTATTATAGGAGCAAAAAGCACTTTAGCCTTAGGGAACTTAGGTGTAACTGTTTTGAATCTACAATAAGGTCCACGAAGGGTTTATGAGAAGAATGTTTGACTCTATAATGAATTTTCTTCATTATATTTATTGTTTATCATGATCATGTGAAACACATTAACTTGTCAACATGTTGTTCATATATTTAAGGCTATTTTGCCACTACAAAACAATTTGGGATATACATGCTTGCATTATATAAAGGGATTAGATTTATATTTTAGATTAATAAGGAAAATGAATAGAAATTTATTCAAATTCTTAGTACCCAATCCAAGTCTTTACAATCCAATTGTTTTCACATTGATTTAGGTAGGGATGGGGTAAGAGATAGACTTGAATAACTCATAAAAACCTATGTCCAATATGTAAAAGCTAATATTACTCTACAAATGAGAAGAACAAGAGCAATACCAAGAAGGATCATAACTTTGGGTTGTTGCGTTTGTTGGTTTGTTAACATGGAGGTTTTGGTGCTTGCAATGATGTTGCTAATAAGACAATATTTAAATCCCCATAGACTCAAATAAAAATGAAACATACACAACTCATATTTTGAGTGACAACTTATAAAGATTAAGATTTAGATTTAGAATGATAGGAAAAATATGGATTGGTTAAAGGATCATATTATCAAATCATTAATTGCCATTGTTGAAATTGAAGATGCATGCCTCGAACATCTTCAAAATATTTCTGAGACATCCATGAAATCTACTTGGAATTCCCCAAAAATATGTTTTCAATGTCCTCAAAATCAATTAGGGGTGTCTTGGGTACAACCAACAAGTCCTTAAAACCTCGATGAAGTCCTCCATGGATCAAGGATGTTTCCAACATCTATTCATTTGATACAACTACGATGCGATCGTGGTTGCTTCATCCATTTGAGACTTTGTATCTGCCCCCAAACAAACAACCAATTCCTTATTTGTAGCTCTACAAACAAAAAAAATATGAAATGGAAAATACTTGTACCACTCATCCTCTAAATTAGGTGTTAACTATGAAAATCCATGAAAGTTTTCATTTAATAACGATGCCACATTTATTCTACATCTATTCAAATCCTTGAAATATAGTTGTAGAAAACATCCAACATTAATATTCAACTACTAGTGTGGATACAAACCCTCTATATACAAGTTAACACGCCCCACTAGGATATTGTTCATAACTTTCCCATGATGAATGAGGTCAAATGATAGCCATCTCCACACAAGAAACATACAATCCTACCCCTATAAAACCCTAAAGGAAACTATATATAAAAGACACAAAAAAACACTACCTAATCTCTTAATCAAGGGTCCCTTACCAATATCATGAAACATAGTCATGTAGTATCAAACCCTAATATTGTTTGTAATTAAAACAATCCCACCATGATATCCTTCTAATCTTTCCTACAGTGATTGAGACTAGCCAATAGAAATATTCGCTCAATCGAATATCAATGGGCTCCTAACTAGTTAATAATAAAAGGATCACATCACATCCATACTCAATAATATATCTACTCTACATAGGATCTCCATAAACATGATGCATATATATCAAGCTCAGAGTTATCAAATGCAAAAAACATATTTCTTCAATGCATAGAAAGCAGATACTCAGAACAAATCTTTACTACAGATATTGCAGATCTTGAAAATTGATAGATGGATAGTGCAAACTAATGTGGGTCTCTTTTGACACATTCGATGCAATAGAAAACTTAAAAATAGCCATCCCTCAACTTACATGGATATTTTGGGATACTTACACAATGAATCTTGCTTTGAGTAAAAATGATGAAATGTAGGAAATTGAATTGCGTTTCCGAATATATAATTTTTATCTATTGAAAATGTCCATAACTATCTCAAGTTTTATCTTTTCTAGCATGTAATTTTTTTTGGGGGGGCTGATTAGGTATATGTCTTTATGGATGCACCCTTTGTGTTCCTAAATGATGGAGTATGATGTCATCATTGGACTATTGGTTGAAGCCATCCATTTTTTCATTCAACATTTTCACATCCATCGAGACTCTTAGCTCCTCATCGCACAATTTAACAAATATGTATTTTGTGTACATAATCCACGTCTATTTCACAAATTATTCAAAGTGTGGCTCATGGCCCATTAGTTTGAAATCATCAAGTTCATACATGTCCCTAGGAGTGAAAATGAATTTGTGGGTCACATTGGTAATGAGGTACTAGATTGGCACTTATTACATTGACAATACATATGATCTACCAAAGAAAATAAAAATTATGTTTTCACGAAATAGTTATGTCTTGATAACTATTTATACATAAAAGAAAAGCAAAAATCATCAGATACATCTGAACATAAATAAATCGAGAATAACCACAAAATGGTGTGTTTTTGTGTGTGCGTGCATGCATCCTCGTGTGTATAAACAATACATCAAATGACTCATTGGTCGTATATAAAAAAATTTCCGTATTGGATAGATCAAAAAATTACCCCCCATAGAACATATTCATACATATACAAAATGGTGCTAATCACCCCATACAAAAATGAGCATAGATGATCAAACATCATGGAGAACCCTCTTCTCGTGCAGGTATCACAAGTATAACTAATGGTGGAACATTGTCCAATATAGGAGATTTCCTTGGTATTGTTGTTGTCTGTGTTGGTGGTGGGAGATGATACTATGCCACTTCTCTTAGACAATGAGAGTGACCCATAACATCAATCCAATGCATTAGCATGCACCATCCCAATCCCAACCCTGATGGAAGTTATATAGGACCATACACCAATAATCTGAGTCAATGAAACCTCTCTCATCGAATCCATCCATTAGGATAGACACATGCCACTCTAAATCAACCAAGGCGGTGGCAAAGTCCCCACTTTCTAGGCCATCCTTGGCAACGTAGACTACCCTAGATATTGACCCCCCACCTATGGTCAATGTCACCAATGGTGTTCCTATGTAGGAGGTAAATTAGACTCCATAGGTATCCAAGCAAGCCTCACAGGTCCAACAACTGCACCAAACAAAACACATACAAAAAATTGTTTGTCTCATCTATACATGACAATCCAAAACATACGTATGTGTAAATGGAAACAAGAAATTTTTATATAAGCTTGATAAAGATAAACTCACCTCAAACATCCCACTCCTCGTGACCTAGTGGAGGAAAATTAAGATCATGGAAATAGTCCATCCCACTCCATGGATATTGCTTAGTGTCCCTAATCCAGAGTCATGAGTCTAGCAGAAAGTGCAAGGTGAACACATGAAAAACTTATCAACCATCATCCCTGAGCATCACCATACCCCAAAAAAACCATATATGGCTCCATCAACCTCCTCAACATCACAACCAGACAAGAGAAAATGGATGGAATCCATTCAAACAAATAGGAACACCTGATGCTCCAATAGGTGAATGTCTCATGTCCCTCCATAGTTACCTTGGTCATATGGGAACACATATTGACCAATTACATGTGCTCCTAGGAAACTCAAGTCCCTCCCATCACCTACTCGAAAAAATGGATTTGACTCCCAAATATCCAATGGGTCCATGAAAACCCCAACACCCTAAGCATGATGCTCACAACCACCCTCATAGCATGATCCACCTAGAAACTAACAACCGTTCCTCGATCCTTATTTTCTCATGACAAAGTACCACAATACTATACAATTGACTAATCAATAGTGTACTTTCCACCAAGAGAAAGATGGGTCTCCTCACAAATTGCACAAATTGAAAAATCCTATCATTAAATCGACATTTTTGAACTCAATAGTCAACCTCTCATTTCCAACAACAAATCATCCCTGCTTGTGATCCCACATCCCAATCATCTCCTCCATGACGTGCTCATGTGATCTCGTCATTGATAGAAGAAGAAGTGCAACAACCCTACATATCGTAGTTGTTGCTAAACCATTAGGTTATTTTTCATGTGCCCCAACATCTCATTGTATGCATGCACAAGCTACTCAATATCCATGATTGATATCAAGTAATCTACAATCATAATCCATGTAAGAAAACCATGTTAGTTCTCAACAATTAACAAAATAAAAAACCAAAAGACATACAAAAACCATGTGACCTTTCCCTATATAGATGTGTGCAACCATGCTAATCCATAGCCATAACTCACATGGTTTAATCATGTGGGACACACATGTCTACCTTTACATGAGTGTGTGAGTATGAGCCTCATAGCCATGTGGACAACATGCATGGGAGCTACATGGCTCAGCCGCTAGACTATCCCATGAAAATTCATGCGATAAACATGTGCATTCAAATTGTATACCTATATCATATGGCACAACTTTCTAAGGAAGTGATATGTGATTCAATGTGAAAATTCCTTCAAAAGCCACATAATCAGTCGAAAAACCCTCTTGTCAATCATATGAAATCTTAGGATCCCTAATTTGAATACTAATCTTCTAGAAATGACAAGATTGGTATGACAAATTGCTTGGAACTCACTGAACTAAAAACCATTGGTCTAATATCCCAAAAACAACAAAAAGAATTCTAGGGAATCTAAAGATAAAGAGTAAAAATGAATTAAAAAAGCCCCCCCACCCCTATTTATAGGACAAACTGCCTAATTTTTAAAATCTATGTTTGGGATTTTTGTAGTTTCATTTGAATTTAAGCTATCAACACCATCCCAATTAGGATCACAAACTCTTCTACATGGCGCCATCCCCACCAAAACTTCATCCAACACCCATTTTTTGGTCATTTATCTAGGTGCAATAAGTTTCCTACCAATAATTATTGCATTACCAGATCTCTTATCATGAACACTCTTATGCTTAAGTATTTGCATCATGTGTGTAGGATTTCGACCAGGAAGTGGATTCTCCCTCATCGTAAGGTGCATGGGCCCCATCCACAAGTATATCACCTTGACCATGTATATAGGAGACATATGCCCTCTCTTTACATTGCACTTATCAAGTTATCCCATTGATATCCATAAGGCCACCATCCCTAGTAAAAGTAATCATCGCTTACAATGTAATTATCAAGTGGTAGCATGATGCCCTATGGTTATGCACATAATTACAAATCACCCACACTATCAAATCCATAATGTCAAACCACTAATTCTGTGGAATCTAATAGTTTGGCACATTTTCCAACTAAATCACATTCATCTTTCTTGTAACATCTCAATGATTCCCCCTTCATATTCCCTCGAGCACAATATGGTCATGATTCACAAACAACCTCTCGTCAACATCATGATTAGTTAACCATCTATATTTCATTCTATATCTCCAACCCTAGAGAACACCATAAAGGGTCCCCACCCTCTAAACACACCAATATCATTGAATCATTCATGTAGGGATACTATAATGGTATTATTATCATTTGTAAAAGACACCCACATAATAAATTTGGGAAAAATTTGTTCCTCAAAATAGTGAAAACATGGGAACCCCATCACATTACATTATTCTTTTGGAGGCACCTCTGGGTCACCCTTGATCGACATAATTGTGTCCATAACCCACTAACACCTTCCATTTTTCCACTCAGATTCATTAGACCATTATTAACCATCATATGAGAAAAATCACCTCAAAAATTATTTTGTAGTCTTTTCATTGCCATTTCACCCTACATTTCCATTTGAAGGATGCATCCATACTTCAATCACCCAATTTACTCTTATCAAGGAAGGTCATGACCCCCACACTTACTCGCATGTCTTGTTTAAGTTCTATCATTGTCATAGTTGGTTAAAACAATTTCTTGGTTCTCATGGTAAGACCATCATCTTACTACCCACTTTATCTCTCATTGACCTAATATAACTTTATTGTGAGAGTTAAGGCATTTATGATTAAACCTTGGGATCCCTTCTCACCAAAATAAGGGTTCACTTGAGATTGAGCACATAGAGTCCTTAGTACTTTCTACCTCAATAGTCTTCCCTATGATAGACACTAACCATATTCTCACATTAGGAGTAGTTGTACATTCAAGTGGTCGCAATGTTCACAGTTATGGTTAAAGACATGTGTCAATCTAACATAAGTGGGTTTCCCACCGAGTAGCTTCATCATTATTTAGGTCCCCCATCATAGTGGATTGTTTGCAATCATTAGCAGTTGCTCACCTCTAGCATCATCAACATCATTACAAGTCCAAGAAGCATTTACTCATGATAGCATTGAAGCCAAATTCATCCCTGTGTCTAGAAATTTTCAATTCAACCCCTCAGTTGCTTCTTATTGTAACTTAGTTAGACAAAATTTCACAAGCATAGGTATGCGTGTCTTGTTTTTATAAACAAACATTTTCTATGTGTCACCTATCAATTATCTTATTCAATGGTCATCACCAACATCTTTCATATGGGTAGTCCTTTACTCTCAACAATTGTTGTCTTAGTATCATAGTTTGGAATGTCAACATGAGGGAAATAAGCAATAATGTATTTCGGCTATACAGATTCCTCCTAATCTCACACATGAGGGTCAATATATTATTTCCTAAATCTTGCACACATGCAAAATTTTGGTAATTATTGAAGGATGAAATCAACAACATACATCATGTAGCTCATTGACATTATCCTCATCGAATCTAGAATGAAATTTGATCCTTAGAATGGAAAAAATCCATCATATTGTACAACCACGCAGCTACACGTAAGAAACCCACCTAAATCCATGCAGGTAATGTCTCAAAACAAACATGGTTGTACCAATGGACGAACCATTAAATTTGTGTAGCACATTCAATGCTCACAACCATATTTTTGCTCCGATAATTTGAATTGGTCCCTTCACAATCTTGGGAGCATTCAATAGCTGCATACTTGTACCGCAATAGCTCACTTCATGGGATGGAGCATTCACATTGAGAACTAGATGTTTCAAGTTCTTCATTTGGCCTATAAGAGGAAACCATGAGCATGCATTTCATAACATAAATTTAGAGCATGGTTATGATGCAAGAAATAATTTGATAGATCATATTTCACACTCCTTCTTACCATAATTTGAATCACAAAGCTCCCTTGAATTCTTCCTCAAGGAGCAAGTGTTTCTCCTCATCATTCCAAGTTAGGTAGCAAGATATTTGAGAGAGTTCAAGAGGATCCATCACTAAGGGAGAGCGTTGGCTACCATTCAATAATCATTCTTGTAGCTGAAACCATTTTTCTACAATATTTTACATTGGACAATATTGTATCAATGAAGTTAACTCATTCTCGTTGTTTGATGGTATTTTAGCACTTGTCGGCATTTTATTTCATTCTTGTTTATTGAGGTTTGCTTTATCTTGCTAGTGCATGATCTACTAATCATCACTCACACTCTTTCCTTGGTTGCAACTTGTAGGGAGAGGAAGAATTTCTCACCCTTGTGACATTTCCCCAAAACATTGACATTTTACTATAACAAGCATTCTTGGAAATAACACGTGCATTTTTAAGTGATATCAAGAAAAATTTCCAAATAGGCCTCAAATATCATAGCTTGATATTGTTCAACTGAGCCATCATCTCTACAAATACAAGCACTCAATCAAACAATAAGTCAAACAATATGGTTGGTGGATGTATTTAGTGCTATGCATAACAAATATATTATCTCTACAAATACATCATATCCAAGGTTAGTGATATGTAGGTTATCCTCAAGGAAGATAAATTCTTCCACAACTTTCCACAACTTTCCCCCATCCATGCATAAATTTTACAATCCTTTCATTTTTTTCTCTTTCATTTGTCATGATCCTGTTTATGGGTTAGCTTCATGGTTTTGTATCTCATCATTGGATTCTAATTGTTGGAAATATTAATTATGATCCGACTGCGTGTCTAGTATGTTCCAGCTCTGTGAGTCATTTAGTCACTCAATCTGTTAGTCTACAATGTCAGTCAGTCTATCAAGATATGGAGTTCACAACTCATCTTATTTAAGTGGCCGCATAGTAGTTCATAAGTCAAATTCTTAGGTATATGTCACTCAGAACTTAACTCCAATATTTAATGTTACTTAATAGCTTCCAAGAGAATCCATTTCCTGGCCTTTATATTTAACATGAAAAATGGAGTCATTTTGTAATGCGATGCATGGGTGCAAGAAGAAGAAGGAGAAATCTAAAGTAAGTTTTAGCATTCCGTGAAGTCCGTGAGCTCAAGCTCGTGAAAATCAAGTTGTTAAAGCTTGGGAGAAAAAGCTTTGTGTAAATATCCATAGTCGTCGTTGTTATTTTCGTCTACTAATATATATTTGCACAAGCTCTCTTTATTTCACATGTCGCACATACTTCCTGGAGCATCAATGTTAAGTGTTTTCTTTTATAAAGAATAGAAAAATACTTGTGTTAATTTTACTGCAACGTGAAAAGTAAAGATTGAAAAATAATTGTGCACAAATTTAGGAACTGGTCCTAAAACATCGCACACAAAGTTACAAGTTTCCATGTTCTTAAAAGTTTACATGTGAAAAAGTATTTACTTTTGGGTGTGCGCGGTACATATCTTTTAATTGGAAAGAGGTGAAATAAATTTTATAAAGTTTTTATAATAGTTTGAGTTAGTGAGAAAATATTTCATTTGTGTGGAGTAAGTGTACATTGCACACAGGACAATGAAAGTAAATTATGCACAATAAGCATCAAATATGAATTATAATTTCTAGTAAATTGTAAATTATGAATGGTAAAGTTGTCTAGTGAAATTCTGATCTACACAGTTATCCCTTGATCTGGTGTTAGCACCTATATATTTTTGCTCTTTTACAGCATAAAGACCTATACATGAAAGATGGAAGGTCAGACAGGTACTTGAGAAAAAAATCTTGAAGTGATCTCCATCGACAATGGCTAGGTGCTAAGGCAGGAGACATAATGGTGTAGAAGGGGTCCGATGTAATAAAGGGCTAATGTCAAGAACTAAGTATCAATAGGGGAAAAGAATGACTTAAGGTAAATGGAGAAATACCTTAAAACCTATAGTCCTTGGGAAAATTTATGAAAGATTGAATAGCGCACAGATCGACACCATTGATCAACGGCGGGAGTAAGATCTACGGTTTTAAAAGGACCGTCGAATGCCCAAGTCACGAGGAAGAAAAGGAATATGAGTATGCGATGGGCCGGAGCCCACCGGACATGTGTCGGCTTAGAAGTGCATCGCAAAGAGGAAAGAGAAGTGAACGATGCCCGGTTAGGTGCATGTGATGGTCGGGACCTATGCAAGGTCTACGGCGAAGATGATCTTTTTGAGATCCAAGGGTTCAGGTCTATTTACTGGAAAAGGAGACAGAGTCTTGGACAGATCTACGGTTCGGGTGGAAAGAAGAGCTAGATCAATGGCTGGTGGGGGTTGGAAACGCACAGAGTATAACAAGGGGGACCCCACAAGCAGATAGAGGACCTAAAAGCTAAGTCGAGTCTGGAGACTCACCATGGATATACATCTGAGAAGAAGCAGACAGTTGTTATTCACCGTCGCACCAAGAAGTAGCATGGGGGATAGCGGTAGGCTAGATGCGATGGTATTGGTACCGCCGGACAGGTGTCAGCTCCATAGCTTGTCGCATGAAGAAACGGTGATATAGGAGAAGCTTTTAGGGTGCATGCAATGCTACCCTGTAGATGCATGCAAATGAGATTAACGGCCTAGATAAGGATTAGTGGTGAGGATCTGACGGTGGAGATGGGTAGGTTGTCAAATCAATAGGTAAAGGCACAGTTAGATCTGACGATGGAAATTAAACACGTGAGAGTTCAGACGGTTGAGATTAAAGGATAGCAGGCCAAAGAGGGAGGAAGTTATGGAAACCCGGTTATATATATAAAAAGTGCCCATGGAGTTTGACATTTATTTCAGAATCCTGTCGAAGACAAGGATCCTCTCGGTGGGTGGCAAATGACGAAGGTGACAGAACCTTCGATAGGGTGCATGCAGGGCTTCCAAAGGTCACAGGTAAGGTCCGTAGTCGCCATTCTCTGAAAAATATAAGCTTTTTACAGTCATAAGATGATGGAAGAAGAAGCTTCTACTAGTTCTAGGGCTAAGATAGCCCTGGGAGATAGAGATGCAGATGTATTTGACACATGCCTTCTTCTTCCAGTTCCATAAATTAAAAAGAAACTGGAAACCTTGCATGAACAGGGACTGGATATCCATGCAGTCTCTAGCTCATCGTTCATTTTATTTTGCCTTGACCAGGTGTTCTCTTTTCCTGAGTTTGTAGCGTGGTGTTCCTCTAATTACTCAGAACCTCAAAGAGTAATTATGGATTCCCGTAGGTCCAAAGTTATCTATAATATAGATGCATTAGCTATTAGGGATTCCTTTTTCATTCCAGAGTCTCAGTACCAAGAGTCAGAATCTTTTTATGAAGAGTCGGTGGTTTCCTTGTACCACCAAATCAGCCCCGAAAGCCATCAAGCCTTCTTAACCACATGCCTGAAACTCGACTCCAAAATATCTAAGGAACCCTACCCACTAAATGTCATCCTTTTTGATGAAAATTTCCAATTGGTTCTTTCTTTGTTAGCTCAGTTTCTAGGGTTGGATACTGATTTGTGGGTGACTGAAGTCCAATTAGGTTTACTCTTTAGGATTAGCATCAATTTGGCTAGGTTCAAAAGTGGGCTTATCTCACCCGTGAAGTTTGATGAATTTTTGGCGGAAAAGATGCATGTACAGTTAAGCAATTTCCCGAGTACTAGATTTTTTAGATATCAAACGCAGTTGGTGAAAATGATTATGTACAACAGTGCCGAAATCCAACATTTCTCCTCACTACTTGAGACCGATGTTCTGGTAAACAATGTATTCAATTATTTGAACTATGTTTTGCCCCCTGTTTATAAAATCATTTTTGGGAAAGAATTGCCTAAAGTGTCGCCTGAAATGAAAACAATGATACAATTGAAGGAGGAACTGGCAGTCGGTGACTGGTTTTTGTTAAAAGAGTCTACAATTATTAGGTTGTATGGTTTTATGCAGGAACCTTATGTTCTACCCGCTTTTCTGACATTGTGGATCTTTGCTCTTGAATTTATCAGACAGAAATTGGCCCTGGAAGAGTTGCAATGCCCGAAACATAAGAAGAGCACAGCTATGAAATGTCCTTGTAAAGTAGGGCCTTTCATTGTGAAGAATAAAGAAGCTTTATCAGAGGTGGAAGAGTGATTGAAGTCGCTAGGGTTCAGGAAGGATGTAGCCATCAAATATGACCCCTTGCATTTAATTTCCAAGAGAAGGAAGGAATGTAACCTTAGCGCTTTTGAGCATGCAGAACTAGAAGGGGTGCTGAAGGGGTGAAATTTGTTGTGTTGGGAACCCGAGGCGGAGGAAGCAGTGGAGACATAGGGAGGAGAGCTCATGATTTTCGATTTAATAATGGATTTAGATCAAGTGTCGGACACCATGGAGTTGGGTCGAAAAAGAGACTTAGAAGAAGTCGTGGATATGGATACTGAAGAAGGTGATATATACAAACAACCTAAATTAGAAGTACACGATGAGTTAGTTGTTGCGACTATTCAAGCCGAGTCAATTGCTTCCCCAACTAAAGAGGAGCTAGTTGTTGCAGCATCTCAAGAAGAATTGACTTTTCAAATGAATATTGGAGGGGTAGATGATGAGGAGTTCTCAGATCCTGAGATCTAGGTGGTAGAATACAAGTTTTAAGATGTTCAAGAAGGAGATGTCGATAATAAGTTTCGGTCCAAGGCCGACCTCTATGAACAATATAACCAAAACAAGCGAGCCTCGGCCCAGAGGCTGTTTGATTCAATGCCTATTGCCATAGGATTGTGTAAGACTTCCTTGATGACTAGCAGAAGTATAAATGATAACATCTTAAACTTAGCAATATTAACAGAAGATGGAGTGACCAAAACAAGGATCAATTGGCAAAAGATATAAGTACCAGACAAAATCCAATTTCACAAACAGGTTACTGACCTTGTGTATGATGATTTTATGAAAGCTTCCTTGAAAATTGATAACTTGTTGGTTACTATGAAAAAAACAGGAAAACCAATTAAAGCAGGAGAAAAGTGAAAATCGAGCTCTTAAAAATCAGCTCAAAAAGGTACAATCTGACCTAGTTATAATTGATGGCAGAGGAAAAAGCATGAGCAAGATGTTAGCGGAAAAAGACAAGCTGATTCAAAAGCTACAGAAGAAGGAAAAAGTTCCAAATATCTGGCTGATCGAATCTCTCGAAGAGACAGACTTCAAAACACGAAAAGAAGACTTGTTTAAGGAAATAAGTGAATGCAAGGCAGAATTACTAAAGTTTGCAGAGAATTAAGATAGCTGGAAAAAAGAGAGAATAAGATAAGAAAAGCATCTTGATGATTTGAGAACTAACTTGTCCAATTTGGACATGTAGC
Organism: Larix kaempferi; assembly: GCA_027924585.1. NCBI lineage: Eukaryota > Viridiplantae > Streptophyta > Pinopsida > Pinales > Pinaceae > Larix > Larix kaempferi. The sequence continues at coordinate 12,947,480 of BSBM01000087.1, forward strand.
CTATCAATTTGAACCAAACTGGGGAAAGCAATGGTACCGACAGTCTCGTGCAGGCTATGTCTCACATCAGCCTGAAAGATGTCGAAATCAAGGAGCTGAAAGAAAAAGCTCGTAGATTGGAAGAAGAAAATAGTAAAAAGGAAGAAGATCTGAAGGTCCCCCAAAAGAATCACAAGGAATTGATTGAGATGAATAAAAAGCTCACTCATCAGGTTACTGGGCAGGCGGCTTTGCAAGGATGTAAACACTTGGTATGGGACAAGATCATTAAGGAAGCTACGAACTTTAGACCTTACCTTGAGTTTATAAGGATAAAAGAGAAGACCATTCGTGATGTTCTAGAAGGTTGTGAAGTTGCAAAGCAGACCTTAATCCCAAGGCCTAAAGAGACAACACTAAGTGCCATCACTTTCTTGAATGATCTATCCAAAGAAGAAAGGATTAAGCTGAATATTGGGAACCGGATCGCAACACTTGCAGCGACACAAAGGGTCCTGGGGAAATATCCATAGATCAAGAGTGTGGAAGATAAAGCCGAAGAAATGAAGGGACAAGTGGCAGATTTCAAAGGACTGTTTAATAAGCTGGTCGAAATGGGGTTACCTTCATTCTGGAAAGATGACCAAGAGCTAATCTCCCCTAAGGCTTATAAAAACCTACTGTGGATGATAAGAATGGATCATACAAATTTCAAACATCTGAACCGGCTGCTTATAGGAAAGACTCTAATGGAGTTGGTCAAAGAGGAATTTGAAATCTTGAATAGGTTGATCGCCATTGGCGAAAGGCTTCCCCCATTTTCCTACGCAGAGCATATTGAGATACGAGTGATGGTAAAGGAAATGGTGGACTATGAATTCCCACATGTAGACCAATGGGCTAATGTAGAAAAGTATAGCAGATCGCTATACTTTCTCCATCTTCCAGAGTGATACTTGTCTTTTTATAGTTGTTGGTGTTTGCTTGGAATCAGAGACTTCTTACAAGACTTTCCTATTTTTGATAATTTGTAATATTCATTGAGGCAGCTATATAAATAGCCATCTGGAACTATTATTTTACTATCTTTACTTTTTTACTTGAAGTAAATGTTACTTAGTAAGAATACCGATGGATTGTAAGAAAGCAGTTAGGCCAGTTTCTACCTGTTTTCTGTTCTCTTGTGATAGTGGCAAAACAACCTGAATGAGGTGTCACTCTGATATAACTGTTTTTGGTTTAGATGAGTCGAGCAAGAGGACTCCCGACATATATATATGCGATGTAATATAATGATACAGGGTTGAAAAATATTGTTGAAAACTCTTACGAGAAATTTGGTGTATTGTTCTTGAAGAAGCTTTTGAGCTATTTTGAATAAAGTTTGGAGAGCTGAGCCAATGTTTTCTTAGGGATTCTTGTGTAACTGGTCTTGTAGTCTATTCCTTCTTTTTCCATGTGAATTGTGTATCTCTCATTGTTAATTCCAATCTATACCATTCTTTTATACTTGGTGCAGTGTGATAGCTAAGTAGAATTCATAGAAATTATGCTCTGCTTATCTTTTTCCAAGCATTCCACCATTACTTTTCTACTAAAATTGATATAGGATTCATCGTTGCATGCCTTATGTCAACGGATTGTTTCTTTCTCTTCTATTTCACCAATTAAAATCACTTTGACTACGAGTTGTTTACTACCTCGCCCCTGTGTTAATGCATTTGTGAAGCATTTGTAAGTGAATTTTCAGAGTTTGTTTGAATGTGACTCCATTGCCGAAATAAAGATTCATATGTTTCAGCCAAGCTACATTTACACCATTTTGCCTCCCACAGAAATCTGATCTTCTGTATTGTTGTAATTGAATATCTTGAATGATGAATGCTGGTGCATGTTTCATTGTTGACAACTTTGATTATTCCAGTCTTTCATAAAGCTGTAGAGAGAGACCTCTCAGACCAAGTTGGGTTAGCAGCTTAAGTCTAAAGATTGGTTAGTGGTTACCCCAGTTTGCCCTCTCCCACAACCTAGGGGGTCATTTTGGGTGTTAACAAATTGGCGTTGTTGTCAAGGAACGTGATTGTTTTATTATCCTTCGAAAAACGACAAAGAATTCTGAAGATTCGACGAAAAGATAGATCCCTATGGGCGAACTGAGATTTCCAAATTTCTAGAGGGTTGTGCAATTTTTCCCTGGCGACTCCACTCGTAAAGATCCACATTCAAGAAAGACTCCACTGGGGAAGATCGACATGCCAAGTTCATTTTTGAAGAGATCTCGAGATAGGCATCCTGGCCTCAAGAAGGAGCCATACGAGAGGTAATCCTGTTTCCAAAATTTTGTTAAGTGTGGAAAATCCAGAAATAATACTTAAACATAAGACTGGAAAAGACAAGGCTAATACTTCCAACCTTAAAAGAATTGTGTCTAAAGAAGAGTTACCTGTTTTAGAGTAATTTGATATAGAGATAGATATCGGGAAACCTTTGGCAAGATCAAGATCTGAATCTTCTCTAAGTTTGGGTGAAGAAGGTATGAATGCCCCTGAATCCTATTTGTTAGATCCTATCTGGCTTCAGTTACAAAATATTATCAAAGCAGAAAGAGCTATAGCCGTTTCTTAGATCCCTCAATCCCATACCACAATTCCTACAGTTAATTCTGCCCTGAATATTCATCCCCAAGCTCAAAGCCCACCTAGACCCATGGCTACTAGAATCGCACCATTGGCCCTGCCAGCCGCTTTGCATGACCTCCCTCAAAACTACGCCCAAAGAATTGTCTCTTATGATGGAGAAGGGGGTTTTTCTGCCAAGCAGCATGTAGACAGATTTGAAGATTTCATTGATTTGGAGGAAGTAGACCATGATGATGCTAAGATGAGGTTGTTTGCTCAAAGTCTATTTGGAGAACCCAAAAAATGGTTTAGACAGTTGCCGAATGCTTCTATAAATGATTTTGCAGCCTTTAAGACCATGTTCTTAGAGAGATGGGAAACAATAGGGAGCCCCGCCCTAGTCTTGTCCCAGTATAACCACCTTAGTCTTGTCCCAGTATAACCACCTGAAGAAAGGAGGTTTTGAATATGTTCGTGATTTTTCTTCCAGGTTTATGAAAGCCTATAATTCTATTCCAGATGACCTAAGACCCTCAGTGGGTGCTGCAAAGCTCCACTACGCAAATGCTTTTGATGGAGACTTCTCATGCACATTAAGGGAGAGGAAATCTACCACCCTGCCTGCTATGCTGAAAGATGCAGTAGAGGTGGAAGCCAGCATGATGGCTTCGTGTAAAATGAAGGGGAGAACAGAAGCATATTAAAAGAAGTACGAAAACCAAACCCCTACCTCCTCCTCCTCTATTGATGCCAAGTTTGATACTATGATGAAAACCATGGAAAAGCTGATGGATAGGTTGGCCATGGAAAATAAACTTCCCTCCTAGAGAACAACCTGAAAATCAGATAAGGAATCCTAACTTTAGAAGGCCACCCCCTCCAAGAAATCCAAGAAATCATGAAGACCACTAGATGAGGCCTCCTTTCCGTGAGAATTTGATGGATGAGGAAGGATCTAAAGAGCCTGTTGGAGACCAAATCCATCTCTTCGACACTCTGGACCATGAAATACATTTAACCCAAAGGGAGCATGACTTTTTCAACATGGGGAATGCTGGTAAGGTTGATGAATTAGATTCTGAGCAGTACCAAATGGGTTACATGAATGTTGTGGATGATATTCAAAGGAAGATGAAGTTAAGGAGCAGGGAGATACCGATTAGTGAAGGGAAGGCCGGCCATGTTCAGTCTTCTAAGATTCAGTAGAATATGGAGAAATTAAAAGAAAAATAGCCAGAGGTTGCTACACAGAAATCCTCGGAAGATAAGGGACAGCATTCTAAAGAAGGTAGGTAGCCAGAAGTCACTGAAGTGGGGAAGCTAGCTTCAACATTAAGCTTGAAGGCTGAACTGTCTAAGGTAAAGATCTCTATCCCTTTAAATGAGATGTTAAGAAACAATGAATATAGGGAAGAGATAAATAGCCTAGTAAAGGGGCAAGCAGAAAGTACACAAGACATGTTGGAAGTGACAAATGATGCCCCCACTATAATCTTTGGTTCCAAGCTGGAAGAGCCAGATGATGAAGAAGTCCCTCCCTTTTATTTGAGTTTGAATATACATTATAAGTTATTACAGAACACCCTGATAGATTTTGGGGCTTCACACAACTTGATGCCAAAGCTAATGGTGGACCAGTTGGGGTTAGAAGTCACTAGACCCTACAAAGACCTATATTCTTTCGATTCCAGAAAGGTACCATGTTTGGGTCTAATTAAAGATGTGGTAGTAACCCTTTCCCAGATCCTAGCGAAGAGCGTCATGATGGACATAGTAGTGGTTGATTTTCCTGCTAAGTTCAAAATGCTGTTATCAAGATCCTGGGTGAAAAAGTTGAAAGGGACCATGTAGATGGACTTATCTTACGCCACTATACCACTTTTTGGAAGCAATAGGAAGCTATACAGAGAGAAAAGGATGGCTTATTTGGTTAGCAGTAACGACAAACCTGAAAATCACCCTATATTTGCTATAAATACAGACATAGGTTCCTCTATCCTTTTCAATGATGGTCCACATACTGATCCTGTGCCCCCATTTTTCCACGAAGTCGAGGAAGACAAGGAATTTGCAGCAAGGCATGAGGCTTCAGAGAGGCAGCAAAACGAAGAAGGACTGTGGAAGATGTACTTTGATGGATCACTGAGCAAGAATGGTGCTGGTGCCGGAGTCAGGATTATACCTCCCGATCAAGAGTCCAGAGGTTTGTCATACAAGCTAACTTTTAAGTGTACTAATAATGTGGCTGAGTATGAAGCTTTACTCTTGGGACTAAGAGCTTTGAAATATTTGGGGGCAAAAAGGATACACATTTTTGGAGATTCAGAATTGGTGGTTAATCAAGTAAATGATAGTTATTAGGAAAAACACCCCAGGATGAGGGCCTATAGGAATGAATTTTGGGATATGTTTGGGAACTTTTTCATCGAACATAAGATCTGGGTGATCCCTAGATTTGAAAATCGGGTGGTAGACTCTTTTGCTACCACTGCCGGTGGTTTTAAAACTCCTATTTTCAAACCCTAATCTTGTTTGTAATTAAACCAATCCCACCATGATATCCTTCTAATTTTTCCTACAATGATTGAGACTAGCCAATAGAAATATTCGCTCAATCAAATATCAATGGGCTCCTAACTAACTAATAATAAAAGGATCAAATCACATCCATATTCAATACTATATCTAATTTGCATCGGATCTCCATAAACATGATGCATATATCTTGAAGTCAGAGTTATCAAATGCAGAAATCATATTTCTTCAATGCATAGAAAGAATATATTGAAAGAACAAATCTTGAATGCACATAATGCAAATCTTGAAAATCGAGAGATTGCTAGTGCAAACTAATGAGGGTCTCTTTTGGCACATTGGATGCAATAGAAAACTTAAAAAATAGCCATCTCTCAACTTACATGGATATTTTGGGACACTTACAAAATGAATCTTGCTTTGAGTAAAAATGATGAAATGTAAGAAATTGAATCGCGTTTCTGAATATATAAATTTTATCTATTGAAAATGTCCATAACTATATTAAGTTTATATTTTCTAGCATGTAATGTTTTCTTTGGGGGAATGATTAGGTATATGTCTTTGTGGGTGCACCCTTTGAGTTCCTAAATGATGGAGTATGATGTCATCATTGGACTATTGGTCAAATCCATCCGTTTTTGTATTCAACATTTTCATGTCCATCCAGATTCTTAGCTCATCATCGCACAATCTAATAAATATGCATTCTGTGTACATCATCTGTGCCACTTTCACAAATTCCTCAAAGTGTGGCTCTTGGTCCATTATTTTGAAATCGTTAAGTTCATACATGTCCTTAGGAGTGAAAATTCATTTGTATATCACATTGCTAATGAGGTACTAGATTGGCACTTATTACATTGACAATACATCTGATCTACCAAAGAAAATAAAAATGATTTTTTCACCACATAGTTATTTCTTGACAACCATTGATACATAAAAGAAAAGAAAAAATCTTCACATACATCCCAACATAAATAAATCGAGAATAACCACAAAATGGTGTGTGTGTGTGTGCATGTGCACATGTGCACACATCCTCATGTGTATAAACAGTACATCAAATGACTAATCAGAAACATATAAAAAAATTTCCTTATTGGATACATAAAAAAATTGCCCCCCATAGAACACATCAATGCATATACAAAATGGTGCTCATCAGCCCATAACAATATGAGCATAGATGATCAAACATCATGGAGAGGCCCCTTATTGTGCATGTATTCCAGGTATAGATAATGGTGGGACATTCTCCATGGGATGTCTCACTGGTTTTGTTGTCGTTGGTGTTGGTCGTGGGGGATGATCCTATGCCACTACTCTTAGCAAACGAGACTGACCCATAACATAATTCCAATGCATCAGAATGCACCATCCCAATCCCAACCCCGATGGAAGTTATATAGCACCATACAACAATCATCTAAGTCACTGAACCCATGCTCATCGAAACCATACATTAGGATAAACACATGCCACTCTAAATTCACCAAATCGGTGGCAAGGTTCCCACTTGTTAGGCCATCCCTATGGTAACCTAGACTACCCTATATATTTATCCCCCAACCTCTTGTCGACGTCACCAATGGGAGTCCTCTGTAGGAGGTAAATTAGATCCCATAGGTATCCCAACAGGCTTCACATGTCCATCAACTGCACCATACAAAACACATACAAAAAATTGTGCATCTCATGTATACAAGACCATCCAAAACATACATATGTGTAAATGGAAGCAAGAAATGTATATCTAAACATGATAAAGATAAAATCACCTCAAGCATCCCACTCCTCATGACCTAGTGGAGGAAAATTTAGATCATGGAAATAATCTATCCCACTCCATGGATATTTCCTAGTAGCCCTAATTCACTGTCACCAGGCTAGTAGATAATGCAAAGTGAACACATGACCAACCTATTAACAACCAACGCCAAGCATCACCATACCCCCAAAAAACCATACATGGCTCCATAAACACCCTCAACGTCACAACCGCATAAGAGAAAAGGGATGGAATCCACTCAAACAAATAAGAACACCTACCTCTCCCATAGGTGAGAATCCCATATCCCTCTAGAGTGACCTTGGTCATATGGAGACACATATTGACCAATAACATGTGTGCCTAGGAAACTCGAGTCCCTCCTATCACCCACTCCAAAAAAAGGAGTTAACTCCCAAATATCCAATTGGTCCATGAAACCCCCAACACCCTGAGCATGATGCTCGCAACCAACCTCATAGCATGATCCACCAGGAAACTAACAAACATGCCCCGATCCTTATTTTCCCTTAACAAACTACCACAATACTACACAATCAACTGATCAATACTCTATTGGCCACCAAGAGAAATATGGGTCTCCTTACTTATTGCACAAATTGAAAAATCCTCTAAAAAATAGATATTTTTGCACTTAAGAGTCAACCTCTCATTGCCAACAAAAAATCATCCCTACTTGTGATCCCACATCCCAAGCATATCCTCATCTCGTTCATTAGGTGCTCACTTGACCTCATCATTGATATAAAAAAAGTGCAACAACCATACATCTCGTGGGTGTTGCTAAACCACTGGGTTATTTTTAATGTGCCTGAACATCTTGTTGTAGTCATGTTCGTGCTACTCAATATCCATGATTGATATCAAGCAATCTACAGTTACAATCCATGTAAGAAAAGTATGTTAGTTCTTAAGAATTAACAAAATAAAAAGACCAAAAGACATACAAAAAACATGCGGCCTTTCCCTAAATAGATGTGTGCAACCATGCGACTCTAGAGCAATAACTCACATGGTTTAATCATGTGGGACACACATGTCTACCTTTACATGAGTGTGTGGGTATGAGCCTCATAGCCCTGTTGACAACATGCATGGGAGATGCATGGCTCAAAACTCACGCGATAAACTCCTACATTCAAAGTGTATACCTCCAACATAGCGCACGACTATCTCAGGAAGTGACATGCGATTCCATGTGAAAATTCCTTCAAAAGCCACATAACCTGTCGAGAAACCCTCTTGCTAGTCGCATGAACTTTTAGGATCCCTGATCTGAATACTAGTTTTGTAGAAATGACAAGATTGATATGAAATTGCTTGGAACTCCCTGAAGTAAAAATCATTGGTCCAATATCCCAAAATCAGCAAAAACAATTCTAGGGCATCTAAAGCTAAACCCTAAAAATGAATTAAAAGAGCATCCCCACCCCTATTTATAGGCTAAACTCCCTAATTTTGAACATCTATGTTTGGAATTTTTGTAGTTTCATTTGAATTTGAGCTATCAACACCATCACAATTAAGATCACAAGCTCTTCTACATGGTGCTGTCCCCCCCAAAACATCAACCAACACCCATTTTCTAGCAATTTATCTATGTGCAATAAGTTTCCTATCAATAATGATTGCACATATCTTATCATGACCACTCTTATGCTTAAGTATTTGCATCATGTATGTAGGATTTCAGCCTGGAAGTGGATTCTCCCTCATCGTAAAGTGCATGGACCCCACCCAATACTATATCACCTTAACCATGTATATAGGAGATGTATCCCCTCTCTTTACATTGAAATTATCAAGTTATCCTATTGATATGCATAAGACCCCCATCCCTTGGTAAAAGAAATCATACAATGTAGTTGTCAAGTTGTAGCATGATCCCTTATGGTTATGCACATAATTACAAATCATCCACCCTATGAAATCCATGATGTCAAACCACTAAGTATGTGGAATCTAATAGTTTGGCACATTTTCCAACTAAAATTAGAGGAAATTTGGGGTCTAAAATGTGCCTCTTAAGGAAAATATAAAAAAAACTCACACCACACTACCAATATGCCATGTCACACTAAGTTAAAGGTGTTATCTAGTGAAGGTCAACTTATAATGTCTCATTAATGGTAGATGACAAGTATGTTGGGTTAGTGTAGAGTTAAGAGCTCATGTTTGAAGATAATAATGAAAGGTTTAGATTATTGTGCATACACAATAAATTTATATTAAAATTTATTTAATTTTTTAATAAATGAACCACTACTTCTTTTTGTATAATTAATAAAATCCAAAATTTAAAAATAACTAAAATTACAATAAAAAATATAATTACAATAATACTAAAAATATTAATCATTATTTCTATTTTATTTTATATTATCACTACTTCCAAGTCCTTTAAAATACAAATCTCACATTAATTAGGATCATAGTGGAGTAATTTTGGAATAATAAAAACATTTATATAATTAATCTCTTATAAATAAAAATAAATTAATTAAAAGAAATATCATAAATAAAAATAAAATAAAAAAATAGGAGGTGAGATCAAATAAAGTTTCGCTATTTTTACTATAACTTTCTCCTCCAAACTTGAAATTTAGAATTTGATCACATTCCAAATTATTTTATTTTGATACACGTAGCACAATCCAATAAGTTCTTTAATATCTTATTTTCCTACCCACTATTCAAAATGTTAATCGTGATATATGTAGTTATATCACCTTTATTGTCAAGAGGTTATATTACCATTTCAAGTTATAATTATTATTATTAATTAATAATAATAATTATTTAATTTTTTTTTTATAAATACGTAACTACTTCTCGAATTTTGTCCCTATGTTCATTTATTTCTCTTCACTCCCACTCGTTTTAAGTGATTTAATAACCTTGATACAGTCTTATCTCCATAAATTTCTATTATTTTCCCGCCCAGTCCTCTAAATTTTAGTCCTTATATATACTTACATATCTCCACTTATAGGTTGTGAATTGGGGTTATTATGGAAAGACAAGTAATGAATATACAGTCCAATGGTAATTGTACTAATTGGTTTTGTCGTTCTTCCTATAGTTTGAAAATATATTTTTTCTGTTTTTCATACTAATTGGTTTTGTCGTTCATCTTTTATTTTGAAAAAAAATTGTTTTGTTTTTCAGTAAATGTCTGAGTGCTGACTGTTTTCTCAATATTTGATTGCAGAGAACAATATGTTGGCTCCCAAATGGAGGCCAACATTACAACAGAAGGAGACACTGGAGTGGTTTTACAGGAGTGGCTTGAACAGGCCAACTGCAGAGGAAATCGAAAGGATTACAAGCTTTATCACAATTTATGGCACAGTGGAAGCAAAGAGCGTATTTTACTGGTTTCGGAATTTTAAGTCTAAGGAGAAGCGTCTGAGAAAAGCCTCAGAGCTCTTGGATTTATCGAGTGGAGGTATGTTGTATATATATTTTATTCCTCAGTTAATATTCCTCTTGGTTTATATTCCTTCGTTAATATTTTGAATCTTCCAGGGTCGCAGGCCACTTTATCTATGACTCCAAGCAGATCTCTCCTAGATGTAAGTATATTTATTTAAGTATATTTATTTAGATGTCATTTAATGAATTTTATGAGTATATGTCTTGATCATCAAATTATAACCTCTTTAACACATTTAATGAATCTTATGAGTATATGTCTTGAATTCAGATTTTAAATGAGATGGAGAGCGGAAACACGGTACCAGATCAGGGGCCTTCAACGTTGGAGTTATTTCCTCTCCAACCCGACCATGGTGGGCTTCAACCAGTGGAAAGCTCACAGTTCAAACCTCGTTCTACATGATTTCATTGTTTTGGGTGGCTTATTTTTTTGAACTATTTCATTCTGCGGCAGCTTTTTTTTTGAACTATTTCAGGACAAATGTTTTCAGATTTGATTGTTATAGATTTCATTGTTTTGCGTGGCTTACCCAAATTTGAAGGTCGATTTTGAAGACTGATATGAATATTAATGTTGCTGGAATTATACATTCGTCTTGAAAATTTATTCAAACGTACATTCTTCGGAGTAATATTTTTATATTACAGTCGTTTATGAGTTGTTTTTCATGATTAATAGGAATACGTGTGCTCTTCTGATTTGTTCAATTCTGGGTATAATACAAAATCAAATTTATCTATTTATGTTTCATCTAATGCTTTAATGAGGTCAAAATGCCAAATCAATTCGCTGGAGGAGCATCCCACATCCTGTAGCATCGTTGTTATCAATCGCTATAGGAACATCTCGCATCCTATAGCGTCGCGGTTATTTATTTTGGGCGGAGTAGCCGCAGGAACATCTCGCATCCTATAACGTCCCTGTTATTTATTCTGGGCGGAGTTGTTTTAGGATCAGCTCATATCCTGTAGCGTCCTTGTCAATTGGATTGGGTGAAATCGTTGCAGGAACAACTCACATCCTATAACATCCCTCTTATTTGTTCACTTTCATGGCATTTGGATGTGATGAGTTAGATTTGTTTGAACTAAGCAAATATAGATTATAGAAGGGTGAAACTTCTAAGATATAAACAATTTGACTAAATTTTGGCTTGCTATGACTGGTTAATTTCTCCAACTGCTAAGTAGTTACTTTTGTGCAATTTGAACTCTGATTGTGATCTGTAGCATATGGATTTTTATAAATTGCTTATTGTATTGAGAGACGACTGCCTACACAGTTAACTTCTGTGGTGAAAACTGCATTTGAATATTTTACATGGACTTCTATACATTGCAATTGATATCTTCTTGTTTTATTTTATAGATTTTTTTATTATTTTTCCAAAAGAAAACCTTGCCGGAAACCTAAGAAACCTTGCACATGTGGATATTAAACCCTTAAATGTTTGTGTCATGTAATCATACGTAAGGATATGAATCGTCAGGAGTCAGGGTTGGAGAAACTCCGATTTGTAATTGGGTTGCATTACTTTCGTTGGGTAATTTGTAAAAGCAGTGCGCTGGTAGATTAAAATGTTACAAGTGTTTGCATTCTGCATTATTATTTTTTCCCATGTGTGTCTAAGGTCATTGTGTACATACAAGTAAAAAAAAATCTGGGAGTGCTTTTCTCATGTTTTAGTGACAGGGTACATCATATGAAGCCACCATGTTTTTATATTATACTAGATGATACTCCATCCACCATTAACCTTGTGTATTGGTTGAGAGTTGAGATCAACTTTAAATCTTCTTCACTATAGGATCTATGTACCCAGCACTCCTACATTAATGTACCTCTAAAATTCCTTTTAATGAATATATTGTTTTTTTTTTCAGATTTCCATTGCAACTAACATGTCATGAGAGGAACATGTTATTGCACCAACCCATAAACATGGATAAGGATATATATTTTATCATGATTAAATTGTAACATATAGATTGGTAGGTTAAGGTTGACATAATCAAAGGTTATTTTAATACCAGTTATTTTAATAGTTGTAGATGTTTGTATCCCATGATATTCATGCAAAGGATGCCTAATTAGGTAGAATATTATCTATAATGTAAAACTTATGAAGTGCTTCGCCTTTTTTTTTATTTGTTATTCATAATAATTTAATTTATTATTGTTCTTTTTCTAACAAAATTTTCAGACGGTTAATATTGGCTTTATGCATGCTTGATATTGTTGTTATTTTCTCTCATGAATTATAGCATAGTATTTGATACTAAATATGTGGACACTATCACAAGAATTGTATATGAATACAAGATATGGAGAAAGGGCTTATAATTCATAAGGTTAAAAGTTTATGAACTTAATGAGAATCATAAAAATAATGTATAACTCATAGTAACTTTTCACTAGAAAAGTTCAAGCATATTGGTGAAGAAACCCTAACATTTGAAGAAAGAATTGGTTGAAGCACCCATTATAGAAGTGCATATTTCCACAAGCATTGGTGGTACGTATTTGAATTAATTCAAGGTTGGAGAGTAGATAATAAAATTATGGTGGTTATAGTAGAAATTTTGGATTCTTTGCTAAACATAAGAGGGGCAAGTAATAATTTTTTAATAATTCATAGGTTAAGCTTAAGGGTTTTGTTCTTATGTTAATCTTGACTTGATAAATAGCGGTAAATCATAAATGGTTTATGGTGGTAAGCTATTTAGTCCATGTTATTAATCTAAAGGGATCCTCTATTGTAATGTACCTTGATTGATTAGGTTGGATGCTTGGTGAAAATAATATATATCTACATTAATAAGGATTTTTTCAATTTTTTGGTTTGAAGTTAAACTTTATTATTTGTTTAGGATTTTTGTATTTCTGTGTATCTCTCAAAGTATTTTTAAGAGATATTATTGAAGTTACATACAAAGTATTATGTATTGAAAATAATGGATAAAATTGGAAACCATGTCAATAAGGACCAATATAAAACACACATTTTCTTTCTTTTGAATTTTACTTCTTACAATCTCTACCTTTTACCCAATCTTTTTCCAAATAATATAAAAATTTAAATACCTATAAGTTCTTACATAAATATCATAACACAAACATTAGCAAGTTTCTAATATTTGTAAGTGATAAAATCAATATGACTCAAAAGAAAAATATCCAAAAACAGTTATTGCAATACAAAATAGGTGAAGCCCTCTTAATTCTAAATGGTAAAATGTAAAAATCATTATGATCTGAAATAAAAGTAACTAAAGATGATTGTTTTAATGCAAAAATTCAAAGCAAATCCAAAAAATCCCTCATTAAAATTGTTATGTACACAATTGATCTTTACATCTTCTTCTATTTGTTCTTTTTAGGCTAACACTTCACATACATTCATGTTATGAATTTTTTCATATGGAGTTATGGCTATACATCTTCTCAAAATTGTTATGTACACAATTGATTTTTAGATCTTTTTCTATTTGTTCTTTTTAGGCTAACACTTCACATACATTCATGTTAAGAATTTTTTCATACGGAGTTATGGCTATACATCTTCTCCTAACTTGAGAGTTCATCTCAAACACTCTCTCCATGGCTCCAAACATCATTCCACTCTTTCAAACTTTGATACTAATTGTTAGGTTGCTATATGTTACTTTGTATTTATATCTAAATGGATTTGTGATTAGTACATGGAAACATTGTTGAGTGGAATACTTCCAATCTTGAGAAAATTGATTAGTTATTACAAATGCTCATAGATATAGATGATGAATTAACCAACATAGATACATCTTAACTCTAAATTATCAAGCTTTGGGAGAAATGAAATCCTTTGAGGTGCAAACTTATTTTAAGAGTTCAAGACTTGACAAAAGGTTAACATATCACATGATTCAATTGTTTTTATAATTATATTATATTTTGATTTTTATTATTCATATCTACTATTTTAAAAAAATTTATAATTTATCAAGTTACAACCATGACACCTTGACAACTCGCTATATATTGATCACTCAAATAATTACTATCCATGATTCTCATTGGCTACAAACAAACAAAAAGGCAAGTAACAAACAAAACTACAAATGAGATTTTAGTTACCATACAACATTCTTTTTATTACTTTATTTTGATTTTATAAAATAATAATAATAATCTTGTGTACTTGAATCAATTTTGGTCTATTGGACATTAAGAATAAAAAAAAGGGGGAACTACTTGATTAGATTTAGAGTTTTATTTATGTCTTATTATAGGTAGAAAATCATTACAATAGGGGCTCAACAAGAACATCATGATATTTATAAGAATTGAATCTAAGTGGGGAGGGAAACAATCATTATTCCCAACTGCCCAAGGTAGAACCATTAGACATATATAAATTAACTTATTAATACCATTAATTGACATATTCCACTAAACCCATATATTTATAAATTTCTTTAATATATAATTCACACTTCTTCTTTTAAACTCTTTTAATCCTTATATATTTAATTTTTAAAAATTAATATTATGTATTTAATTCTCCTCATTTTAAACAATAAACACATTCTCAGATTTAAAATGAGATGGAGAGGGAAAACACGGTATCAGTTGAGGGGCCTGCTTGAACCAGTGGAAACCAGTACATAGTTGAAACCTAGTTCTACGTGAATCAATGTTTTGGTTGGCTTAATATTCTAGATCAATGTTTTCATATTTGATCAAAGAATTTCCATTATTTGGTTCAACTTTACAAGGTCAATTTTCAAGAATGATGAATATGAATGAATGATTGCTCGATCTATACATCTGTCGTGAAAATTTATTGAAACGAACATTCTTATTGTTAATATTTCCTGTTACCGTCCTGTATGAGTTAATTATGATCACTACATTATAACGTTATTTTTATTATTATAACACAACATTGTTTTTTATTGAATTGTAGTAGAGAAATGATTGTTGCAGCAGGTTCATTGCTTGTGGTTGGATTTCAAAATGCTGAAATCTAATAACAAGTAGTGAGCCTACTGTAATAATCACTGGTCTATTGTTGTAGGTAGTTAATGATAGCCATTTATGGATACAATAAGTGTAATTTTTTAAAATAATTTTTAAAGTCAAAATTTAGAATGAATTTTTAAATGTAAGACTTGATCAGTATGGGGAGATGTTGTAACTTAACTTAAGGTTACTATAATTAAAAAATTCATGTCCACTCATGAAATGAAAAATGATGAAGAGTAGTTTAAAAAAATCCATAGATACTCATAAAATAAAAAAATTATAAAAAATAATTAAAAAAATCAAGAAATGAGATTAATAGATTTTCTTTAATAGAATGTTTATGCT
Organism: Larix kaempferi; assembly: GCA_027924585.1. NCBI lineage: Eukaryota > Viridiplantae > Streptophyta > Pinopsida > Pinales > Pinaceae > Larix > Larix kaempferi. The sequence goes on from BSBM01000087.1 coordinate 12,963,198, forward strand.
AAAGTTTTGTTTTATACCATGTTTTAAATTTGTAATTTTAAACAACATAATTATATTACTAAAATAACTAACAGAAATAAATGAGATACTTATTAAAATTACTTTCATCCATGTAACATAAATAAACCAAATATTTGTTGAAATTACTTTCATTCATGTATTTGGGTAATATGAGATATAATCTGCTTAAATCTAGTTTATTTTGAGAAATGATATATAAAATAAAAACTTTCAATTTTCCCTCTATGACTGAACATCATTCCTATTCTGAGTGATCTTATGCATATCTATCCGTGCCATCTCCCGTCAGATGGGTCTACTGATATGAGCCTCGATATCATTCGAACTGTGTGGTGAGTTCCTTCTTGCATTCATCTAAGAGAATAATGTCATCCGTATATAGACACCATCTTCAACCTTGTAGCAAAGGTTGAAATCCGCATCAGCCATGGTGATCATTAAGCTCATCAAATGACTATCGGTCTTGGGTACCCGTACAGAGCTTTCTTCAATTGAATTCTGTTAGTTTTCTCAATTCACACTTCTTCTTCAATTACACCATTAAGAGAATGGCCTTATCTAGCCACTTGGAGCAAACATCTCGTCATAATCCTCTTTCTCTTTCTAATAGAATCTTCTATCCACGAGCCTTCTATAGTATGTTTGATTTCTTATTGAATATCGATCACTTGTTCAGTGTTCATCATTCTTCATGATCTTTCCTACAAATCAAAATTAATTACATGATTAGTAATACTCATAATCATCAAATCATGTTGACATGATAACCTATTATGCATACAGATATGATTCACATAGTTATGCAACTATCTTGACCAATACTTTGGCACAACACTTTTCCATATCTTGTATGCATACAGTGGTTATCTAGATGCCTTCCATCTCTACCAGAACATACTATCAAGAGCGTGCACAGCTCTCAGCATGTCAGCAAAGAGGTTTCATTCCAGATAAACAACAATGGAATGTTTGTCCAACTTACTGTCACGTCCCCATTTTGACCCCCCTTCGCATTAAATCGTAAATGATGTAAATATTGTTACTTAATCATGGTGAGGAGCTCAAGGCCAAGGCCCGACCATTGATTTAGTGTTTTATGTATCGGCAATTAAAGAAATAGATGCCTATGGTTCTTGTGCTAGATGGGCACGATGTAAATAAGACATCATGTGAATACGAATTTTAATGAAAAATACCCACAACTAGCTATGCAATGCAACAAAGAGATGGGGGCATGATTCTACAAGGAATAGGGAGGGAATTTATTCAAACCCTTGAGCCAATGGTGTTAATCCATGTGTCAATGAGAAAACCCATAAACCACCAACTACCCATTTTGGGTTATGGACCTAATCATTTAATTCTTCCAAGAGTTGGTTGAGGCAGTTAATGCCTTGGGAATGAAGAAGTATGGCAGCCATTTTCGTGTATGGGCAAGCCATCAACCTGGAAATTCGTGTTTTGTCTCCTTGGGCAAGAAAACACCCACGAAATGGTGCCCAAAGCCATTCTGAATAGTCAGTCTTCACTCATTCACGCAGTTGGAGCTAGCTGGGTCTTTCCCTACACGTTTTTCATCCAAATCCCGCATTTTTCCATGCCTGGGAGTTCGTTTTTGCATATACAGTAGATTGGGAGAGAAGGGCCACGATTTGGGGACTGTATGGAGGTCGTTTTTGCCCCCAAATGTCCAAGGACGTTTTTCTAAAAATGGATTTGGCTTCCCTGGGTTGTTCCCCAACTTCCCATTTCGGTTTTGTGGGTTCCCACATTTTTCTGAGTTAGTTGAAACCCCATCTCATGCATTCCACTGTGGAAAACGTTTTCTTCATGCTCAGCAAGTGTAGTTTTGTTGTTAAGTGCATCCAGTTTTGGATTTGAACCTGTGAGTAAGAAACTTGGACTGGTAGTGGACAGAATTGGCTTGATAAACCTAGTGGGGGGAGTGACCTCTCAAGAAGATCAAGAGGGCTTTGGCTACTTTTCTATGCACACCCTGAGAGCACTAGAAAGGAAGGTATGGCTTGAGGGACTGTGTGGCAATGAAGAGAATACTTCCTTGTGCTGGGTGTGTAGGCATTGTGAGTGCCAAGCCAAATAGATCTGGGAGGGGTATCGTTAGCTCTGTAGTTGAGCACACTAGCTTAGCAATTCTTTCTTTCCATTTTCTAGCAGCCTAATAAACCCAATTGTAGATTGGCTGGGCTCATCTTGGTGTATGCTTGGCTACGTGTGAGTCTGTTGTTCCCTGGTTCCTTGTAGAGATCATGCCCAGCTCGAGTGTGGCAGTTGTATCAAGAGGTTGATAAGCACAACTAGCCTATGGTTGGGTGAAACGTTGCAGTTGCATAGCGAGTTGCTTGGGACTACTTTCTTATAAGATAAGTATTCTCCTGTATATTCATGAAATTATTTAATTGATGGATATCTGAATGTATGGTGAAGGTGTAAATGATATTACTTCCACTGTGTTATAAAAATAGTTATGCATCTACATATCTCTATTATATTATGTTATGTGAATGCTTATGTAATAAGTTCATGGGGCTAGATGCCCAGTTTAGTATCACGCGCGTTCTGCACTTTCACATGTATATGTATATTTTCATTTTAATTTGAATGATTGTTTATAATGTATGGGACTGGATGCCCGGTTTAACCTCACGACCCTCTCCATCTAGCTGGTAGGATGGGAGGGGACGTGACAGAATGGTATCAGAGCTGCGTTGCAGCATTGGGCCTCTATGGGCCAAATCTGATAGCGATTACAAGAAAAAAGTTTTTTCTTAAGAGTTTTGAAATTTTTGTTTTAGGCCTGTTTAGGGAAGTCATTCCGAAATTTCGGAAAGGTTCCGCGAACCTTCCCGCAATTGTGGAAGAGTTCGGCGAACCTTCCCGAAATTGCGGAAGAGTTTTGCGAACCTTCCCGAAGTTGTGGAAGAATTCAGCAAACTGCTCCGGAACAGCGGAGAAAATTTTTTTTTAAGAGAAAAATTTTCTAAGTGTTCGACGTCGAAAGGAAGTTTTCGGAAGGAATTCTCTTCCGAAATTGCGAAAGGATTCCGCGAATTGTTCCGCAACGTGGAAGAACTCGGCGAGTCGTTCCGAAATTGTGGAAGACTTCGGCGAATCGTTCCGCAACTGCGGAAGACTTCGCCGAATCGTCCCGCAACTGCAGAAGACTTCGGCAAATCGTTCCACAACTACGGAATACTTCACCGAATCGTTCTAAAAAAATCACCCGAAACCGGGGAAGCATTCTGCGCAACGGCGGAAGCATTTCGCGAACGGCTCCGAAATTGCGGAAGCCTTTGCCGAATGGCTCCGCAATTGCGGGAGCATTCTCCAAATGGCTCCTCAATTGCGGGAGCATTCACCGAATGGCTCCGCAACTACGGAAGCCTTCGCCGAATGGCTCCGCACTTGCGGGAGCGTTCGGCAAATCACCCTGCCATTGCGGAAGTGTTCGGTGAACTGCTCCGCAATTGCGGAAGCGTTCGGTGAACTGCTCCGCAATTGTGGAAGCCATCGCCAAACCACCCCACGACGGCGGCATAATTTCAAAAAAAAAACAAAAACAAAAAACGTGGGCGCTGCCCTCGACCCGCCCTGTAGTGGCGCAGGGAAGCCACAAGGGGGCAAGCCCCCTTGACCCCCTTTTCTTTTCCCCCCTCATATGTCGTTGTTTGTGATTTGACGAATTGTCAGTATGGCATTTTTCCACGTGCATGAACTAAGTTATGAATTCCTAAGAATGTAATGCAGCTAACAATTGTGTGGATGAACACATTTCACAGAGTCACAGTTATAGCAGGGTAGCACTCTAGATAATATAGTTAGAGAGTTTTGAATCTTGACTGGGCCAAGAAAATCAACATGGATGATGCACAGGATCCCTATGAGCCTGAGACAGATGCCATTGGGGAAAACATACATGTTGAAAATGCTGAAACAGAATCTAATGGGAGGAGAAATCAAGAGACCCCTCCAGGTATTGCGGCCACCATGAGAAGCCTAAGGGAGGAATTGCAAAGTTGCAAAGAAGATAATGAAAGGATGATTAAAGCTCAGGAAGAACAAAATCAACTGAATGCAACCATGCTACAGAGTTTGACAGACATCCAAAGGCAAATAAACTCTGGGCATCAGACATCAAATCTAGAAACGGGTGGGAGTAGCTCTAGAAGGAATTCCCGCATGAGGGCCAGTAGCCCCAGAAGAGTTTCTACAGACAGGACATATACTCCCGAAATATCTTCTAATGAATCATCTGACTCAGAAGAATCCATTGGGGGTTCAAGTTCTTCATCCCACAGGAGCAAGAGGAAGAAGCACTACAAGAACAATTCACATGGGGAATTTAAGAAGGCAAAACCTCCTACATTTGATGGAGAAGTAAAGTCTGGTCAGGAAGCTAAAGCTTAACTTCTTGGGATGAGAAATTATTTCCAAGTCCAATACTACTCGGGAAATATGAAGGCAAGGGTAGCCATATTCAACTTGAATGGAAGAGCATCTATATGGTGGGAACACACCAGGCAAGTGAAGAAGATCAATGAAAGGAAGATCGTGTGGAAGCAGTTCAAGAAATACTTCAAGCAGAAGTACCTCTCTGATAGGTACTATGATGATAAGATCAAAGAGTTCCATGAGCTGAGATTGGCACAATCGACCATGGAAGAATATGCAAACAAGTTCTTGGAGCTGCTAAGGTATGTCAGGTACATTCAAGATGATAAAGTGAAAATTCAACGTTTCCTAAGTGGACTGCCCCAGTCATATAAAGATAGAATTGAGTTTGATGAACCTCGAACTCTAGAGGAGGCCATAAGAAAGGCCAAGTATTGCTTTGATCAAAACAGAAGCAAACCAGAATTCCATAAGGCATGGAAGGATAAGAAAAATGATAAGTTTGATCAAAGGAAGAAGGGGTTCAAGCCTCCTCAATTCCGAAATTAGCAAAGACAACCATCACAAGTTGTGACTAAGACAACTAGGATGATGGGAGACAAGCCAAGAGATCCAAAGGAGCCAAGAGAATCACTTCAATGTTGGGGTTGTGGAGGAGACCACATGCTTAGGAACTGTCCACATCGGAATGGGAATGCGAATCAAGTTCACAACATCCAAAGAGCTGGAACTGTGGGTCAAGTGGCGAGAGAAATCCCTAGAATCTATGCAGTAGTAGAAGACCGCCAAGAAGATCATCAATCAACTGTGGTTGAAGTTGAAGTTAAGATTGCTAAGCAATCTGTTTCTATTTTGATTGATCCTAGCTCTACTCACATTTATGTCACTCCTAGAATTGTTGAGATTTGTGCTTTCAAGAAATTAAAGCATAGTAAATCATGGTTAGTTCAACTAGCCACTGGAACCAAGAGAAAAGTTAACGAAATAGTAGAGAAATGTCCATTAGAGATGGATGGGCTATTCACTTATGCAGATCTGAATATTTTGCCACTTGGTTCCTATGATATTCTCATTGGAATGGATTGGTTAGAAGCACACAAGGTTAAACTTGACTGCTACAATAAGACATTTGAATGCATGGACGAAGAAGGAAACCCAATGGTTGTAAGAGGCATTCCAAAGATGACTTCCGTCAGACAGGTTTTAGCCATGCAGCTGAAGAGGTTATGTAGGAAGGGATGTCAACTGTATGCAGCCCACATTTTAGAGGCAACAGAGAATGAAACTCTTAAATTGGAGGACTATCATGTATTGCAAGAATTCAAGGATGTTTTTCCCGATGAGATTCCAGGACTCCCTCCAAAGAGAGACATCGACTTTACAATTGAACTTGTGCTAGGAGCGGCACCAGTGTCTAAGACACCCTACAGGATGAGTACACCAGAATTGCTAGAACTGAAAATGCAATTACAAGAGTTGCTGGAAAAGAAATATATTAGGCCAAGTGTGTCCCCGTGGGGAGCACCTGTTCTATTTGTGAAAAAGAAATATGGAACACTCAGGTTATGTATTGACTATAGGCAGTTGAACAAAGTCACTGTGAAGAACAAATACCCATTGCCCTGAATTGATGACCTTTTTGACCAAATGAGAGGAGCAAAGGTATTTTCAAAGATTGACTTAAGGTATAGATACCATCAGGTAAGAATCAAAGAAGAAGATATTCATAAGACCGCCTTTAGAACGAGGTATGGACACTATGACTTTGTAGTGGTACCATTCGGTCTCACAAATGCACCAGCTACATTCATGTGTCTCATGAATAATGTTTTTAGCAAGTATTTGGACAAGTTTGTTCTTGTATTCCTAGACGACATTCTCATCTATTCTAAGAATGAAGAAGAGCATGAAGAACATTTGAGAATGACAATGCAATTACTAAGGGAGCATAAGCTATATGCCAAGTTGAGCAAATGTGACTTTTATAAAGATAGAATTCATTATTTGGGTCACATCATCTCCGACGAAGGAATATCTGTAGACCCTGAGAAGATTGAAGCCATTATGAATTGGCCAACTCCAAGGAATGTGACTGATGTGAGATCTTTTATGGGTCTTGCTGGTTACTACAGGAGGTTTATCGAAGGATTCTCCAAGGTTGCAAACCCGATCACTTCTTCGCAAAAGAAGGGGATAAAGTTTGAATGGTCACCAAGATGTATGGAAAGTTTTCAACGGTTGAAGAATCTTCTTATAAGTGCACCAATTTTGAAGATTGCAGGCCCGGAAAAAGACTTTGTGGTGTGTACCGATGCATGCAATCAAGGAATTGGAGGAGTTCTTATGCAAAACAACCACGTGATATGCTATGAGTCAAGAAAGTTGAAGGAGCATGAGAAGAACTATGCTACTCATGATATAGAACTTGCAGCCATAGTACATGCCTTGAATATGTGGAGGCATTACTTAATGGGAAGAAAATTTGAGTTAAAGACAGACCATTGTTGTTTGAAATACTTATTTGATCAGCCAACTTTAAATGCTAGGCAAGCTAGATGGTTGGAATTTTTGTGTGAATTTGATTTTGATATCAAACACATAAAAGGGAAAGAAAGCAAGGTGGCTGATGCACTCAGCAAGAAGGTACATGAAATGTATGTGGCAGTACTTAGTACTTGCCAACCGGATTTGAGGCAGCAAATTGTTAACCATATGGTTGAGGATGAAGTGTATGAGCTGATAAAGGGCAAATTGCAGCAGCAAGACCTTAACAAGAAGTATGAAGGCTATCATTTGGAAGAAGGAGGACTTCTTACGTATAAGAATAGAGTCTATGTTCCAAATGCGGCAAATTTAAAGGGAATGGTTATGGATGAAATCCATAAAGCTCCATACTCTGGTCACCCAGGATATCAGAAAATAATTGCTACAGTAAGAAAATATTATTTCTGGCCAAGGATGAAGAAGGACATCACTGAATACATCTCTAAGTGCATGGAATGTCAACAGGTGAAGGTTGAACACCAACACCCAGCAGGTTTATTGCACCAGGTGCCAATCCCAGAATGGAAATGGGAAATAATTTCCATGGATTTTATTACAGGATTGCCAATGACTAAGAGACAACATGATTCCATCATGGTTGTGGTGGACAAGTTAACAAAGGCAACACATTTCATACCGGTTAAGTCCACACATAAAGCCGATGCCATTGCAAATATTTTCATGAAGGAAATTTTCAGATTACATGGGTTGCCTAAGGCAATAATTTCTGATAGGGATACCAAGTTCAATTCCAATTTTTGGAAAGGTGTCTTTGCAGATTTGGGTACACAGTTGAATTTTAGCACCGCGCACCATCCTCAAATAGACGGGCAAACAGAAAGAGTAAATTAGGTGCTTGAAGACATGCTCCGCATGTATGTAATGGACAAGCCATCCAAGTGGGAGGATTATCTGCACCTGGTAGAGTTTGCATATAATAATGGGCAGCAAGAATCATTGGGAATGAGTCCATATGAGGCTTTGTACGGAAGAAGGTGTAGGACACCAGTGACTTAGGACAATCCAGTGAACCGAATTGTACTTGGGCCAGAATTGCTTAAGGAAATGGAACAAGAGGTTGCAAGAATCCGGCTAAATTTAAAAGCAGCCCAGGATAGACACAAAAGCTATGCAGATAAACATAGGATGCATAGGGAATTAAATGTTGGGGATCATGTATATCTTAGAGTGAGATCAAGGAAGAGTTCCTTGAAGCTTGGGAGTTGTGCCAAGCTATCACCTAGATATTGCGGACCATTTGAAGTGCTTGAAAGAATAGGGCCAGTTGCATATAGACTTGCCTTTCCTGCTAGCACTAAATCTCATAATGTTTTTCATGTCTCTTTGCTTAAGAAATATGTACATGATCCTAACCATGTGATTAATTGGGATGTGATCCAGGTGGAACCCGAGGGAGAATTCCAAACCGATCCATTGCGCATCCTAGACAAGAAAGTAACATTGCTTCGGAACCGAGCCATCAGACAGGTAAAGGTGCAATGGAAGCACTACGGTCCCGATGAGGCTACATGGGAGCTGGAGGATGCCATGAGGGTGGCATATCCATTTTTGTTCAATTCTGATGAGCACTGAGGACAGTGCTAATGTAAGGGGAGGGGTATGTCACGTCCCCATTTTGACCCCCCTTCGCATTAAATCGTAAATGATGTAAATATTGTTACTTAATCATGGTGAGGAGCTCAAGGCCAAGGCCCCACCATTGATTTAGCATTTTATGTATCGGCAATTAAAGAAATAGATGCCTATGGTTCTTGTGCTAGATGGGCACGATGTAAATAAGACATCATGTGAATACGAATTTTAATGAAAAATACCCACAACTAGCTATGCAATGCAACAAAGAGATGGGGGCATGATTCTACAAGGAATAGCGAGGGAAATTATTCAAACCCTTGAGCCAATGGTGTTAATCCATGTGTCAATGAGAAAACCCATAAACCACCAACTACCCATTTTGGGTTATGGACCCAATCATTTAATTCTTCCAAGAGTTGGTTGAGGCAGTTAATGCCTTGGGAATGACGAAGTATGGCAGCAATTTTCGTGTATGGGCAAGCCATCAACCTGGAAATTCGTGTTTTGTCTCCTTGGGCAAGAAAACACCCACAAAATGGTGCCCAAAGCCATTTTGAATAGTCAATATTCACTCATTCACGCAGTTGGAGCTAGCTGGGTCTTTCCTTACACGTTTTTCATCCAAATCCTGCATTTTTCCATGCCTGGGAGTTCGTTTTTGCATATACAGTAGCTTGGGAGAGAAGGGCCACGATTTGGGGACTGTATGGAGGTCGTTTTTGCCCCCGAATGTCCAAGGACGTTTTTCTAAAAATGGATTTGGCTTCCCTGGGTTGTTCCCCAACTTCCCATTTCGTTTTTGTGGGTTCCCACGTTTTTCTGAGTTAGTTGAAACCCCATCTCATGCATTCCACTGTGGAAAACGTTTTCTTCATGCTCAGCAAGTGTAGTTTTGTTGTTAAGTGCATCCAGTTTTGGATTTGAACCTGTGAGTAAGAAAATTGGACTGGTAGTGGACAGAATTGGCTTGATAAACCTAGTGGGGGGAGTGACCTCTCAAGAAGATCAAGAGGGCTTTGGCTACTTTTCTATGCACACCCTGAGAGCACTAGAAAGGAAGGTATGGCTTGAGGGACTGTGTGGCAGTGAAGAGAATACTTCCTTGTGCTGGGTGTGTAGGCATTTTGAGTGCCAAGCCGAATAGATCTGGGAGGGGTATCCTTAGCTCTGTGGTTGAGCACACTAGCTTAGCAATTCTTCCTTTCCATTTCCTAGCAGCCTGATAAATCCAACTGTAGATTGGCTGGGCTCATCTTGGTGTATGCTTGGCTATGTGTGAGTCTGCTGTTCCCTGGTTCCTTGTAGAGATCATGCCCAGCTCGGGGGTGGCAGTTGTATCAAGAGGTTGATAAGCACAACTGGCCTATGGTTGGGTGGAACGTTGCAGTTGCATAGCCAGTTGCTTGGGACTACTTTCTTATAAGATAAGTATTCTCCTGTATATTCTTGAAATTATTTAATTGATGGATATCTGAATGTATGGTGAAGGTGTAAATGATATTACTTCCGCTGTGTTATAAAAATAGTTATGCATCTACATATCTCTATTATATTATGTTATGTGAATGCTTATGTAATAAGTTCATGGGGCTAGATGCCCAGTTTAGTATCACATCCGTTCTGCACTTTCACATGTATATGTATATTTTCATTTTAATTTGAATGATTGTTTATAATGTATGGGACTGGATGCACGGTTTAACCTCACGACCCTCTCCATCTAGCTGGTAGGATGGGAGGGGATGTGACACTTACCCATCATATGCATATTAGTAGTATACTTGTTCAATGCTATACGAATGCTTACAATATGCATGATATATTCTAGTAATGCATACAACTATTATAAGCAATATCATTTACTATTTCAGAGATTCAAATAACAACTCAAATACTTATCTTTTACGTCTATGTAGTTTCCTCCCGCTTGATCTATATATGTCTTTGAACTTCTAGTCATTATGTACCACTATGCATGCTTAAGTGTGCACTAGTGTCATCCTCATTATCTTATACAAAAACATAAATTCATTAGTATAATATCAATACTATCTAAATAATCTTAAGTATGTATGGTCATGATCATTTCATACACAGGTATACTTACCTAAGATCCTAACAAAGTAGGATTCTAACTTGCGATAGGAAAATATACCTGGATTATCAAGCTTGGTTATGTCTTAACATACCCAAACAATATCTTCTTTGTTCTCTTCAATGATTTAGAGACCTTGTGCTAGAACCTACATATCTCATAGGTGAAGCATATTAGAAGAAAGTCATACATACCTCATAAGTAGAGCTTCTATGTGGTCAAAGACTATGGATGAGTCTTTGTCTTTATGTCATCATGGTCATAGACCTTGATTTGTATTTCTTGATGTACCTGTATCTTGTTAGTAGACAATATCATCCTCATAAAACACCACAGGTGCATTAGTACAATCATATAACCCTAATCAATGAATGTCTTCTATCATTCAGATGCACTCATACTTTTACTAGGGTGATAAGACAATTCTAAGATTAATCAAGATTGTACTAACCTCAATAATATGAAGACAAACATATGATAAACTTAATCATGAACAGATTTCAACACATACCTGTATCTCCTTAAGTCATAGCTGCCGAGATTTCTTGTAGTATTCTTATGTAAGGCCTTAGTCTCATCTCCCCCTGAAACTGGATCTAGAGCTGGATTAGGGTTTGTCAGAGAAACCATAAAAATTGAAAATTTGAATTTCAAACTTTTGAATGGATGGAAATATGTGCCTTGGTGAGCTGATCAAGTTCGTATACTTCAATTTTGAAAACTGCAAAATTTGACCCCTCAAAATTGCCTTTGAAACTTCTAGATCTTGTGGACAGGATCCTGAACTAGGATTTGATAAAGCCCGGTCTTCTGCCCAACCAAAAGGTTCGATATTGTACTCTAAAATTTGATTTTTATGAGGAGATTCTAGCCATGGTCATAGATTTCAAAAATTCCAACTTTCTCTGAAGCCCTAAATTCCCGCAGCAGTGACAAGCCAAGAATGAAGGTGCTCAAAATCCAATTTTGTTTTGACATAAATATGCACCTGATTGTTTCTAGTACATCTCTGAAATTAAGAATCCACAGGATCTGAAACTTTGGCTTGTGGTATCCTGACCTGTCATATATCCAACCCCATAGGTCTGACCTCAATTGGATTCTCTGAGAGAGATTTATGCCAAGTGTTGCAACGTGACCTGTTTATGGGATAAAACAAGAGAGCATATTTGTATGGTGTGCCACGTGTCATTGGTTCAACTTCGGCCTCTTAAAACCTTACCTGAGAAACTAAAGTCCGTGCTCTACCTATCATGTTTTACGAAATTTCATTTGGATCTTCCTAGCCCATGTTGTGATCTTGTTTCCTAGGTCACCTGTTTATGACTGAGATGTGGAAGAGGCAGAAACCCTAACTTGTACTGATCATAAATCACAAAGTAAAATGAAATAGAGGCTTTCCTTATAACACAAGGTACAAGGGGATTTTATCTACAACTTGAAAAGGTTTCATATCTTGAACCTTCACCAAAATGGTTTTATAGCGAAATTTCCACGATGACTGGTTTTTTCTATGTAAAACCCTAACTTCCAAATTGTTGCAAGTCAGACAAGTGTCGTAAGTGCCATACAGTGCCTTCCTTCTGGCTAGCTATGATACCATGTTAAGATTCAATATGCTAAGACATAAAATATCATCATTACATTCCATTTCACAATAATAGCATATACAGTATCACTGAAAGAACAACAAGCACAGCATAAACACAAGAGACATAGATTTATCCTGGGAAACCCTCATGGGGTATAGAACCCAACAAAGCTTCCTCAATATAGATGACCAAAAAATACAAATATGTAATCCTTAACCATGAGCTCCTTCTCCTCCATAGAATATCTCTCTCTCTTATGTGCCAATCACAAGGGAGTGAATGTGTGTTAAATGAGGAACACACCTCCTCTATTTATACACAACTCCGACTTGTCTTTTATATTAACTAGGTCGGCCCCAACTTAACCACTTTGCATAATGCTGACTCGGCGGACCCCTGTAGGGTGGTCTAATAACTCTTTTACCCACATAACACATACAAGGCCGACCCCAATAGGGAACTCTAATAACCCAAGTTACCACAATCTTCACGGAGGAATAAACATCTCTAGATATACAACAAAGTCCTATCGGAGGAATGAAACATGTCCGGAATAATAAAGTACACAATATAATATTCTTAGAAAATACAACATTTCAACAAAAATTGGGGACATGACAACATTAGAGTAAATTATCTAACATTTTTTATGAGTTTCATGTTTACATTTTGGATTTTGTTGTTAAAATATTTGACAAAATATTACAGTGAAAATGCATCATACTCTCAGGTTGAAATGCCAAAAGCATGCCCATACTTGACGCCATTGGCTCATCTAATTGTTTGATTAGGTCAAAATTCTAAATGAATTCATTTCTGGAACATCCCACATCCTGTAGTGTCGTTGTTATCAGTTTCCACAAGAACAACCCACATATTGTAGCGTCGTTGTTATTTATTCTAGGTGGAGTAGCTGCAAGAACATCTCACATCCTATAACATCCCTGTTATTTATTCTATATGGAGTTGTTGTAGGATCAACTCATATCCTCTATAGTCCTTGTTAATGTTGGAATATTTAAAACTCACTCCTATGTCAATTAATACATTATAGACATTAATTAATCATTTTATGATTAATTACTATGTATTAAAGCATATAGTTGGCATATGAGTCATTGCGTGGACCATAAGGGACCTTTGGGGGGACCACAAATTTTCTAAGTCACTTGGGCACATTTCAGATCATTATGGATAAGATTCTGGTGAGAAAGGCACACATGTTGCTTTTTACTGCTTTTGGGTGAAAGGTGATACGCTAGTTGACTAGGGAAAGTGTTTTTTGGACCACTTTCACTCCTTGATGTTTATTCATTCCATTTTGGGGATTTAGCATGATTTTTCATCACACATCACTATCTGATCACTAAATCAGAAATTCGTGATCCTTTGGTGTGACTTGGAGAACACAATTTCCACCTAAGGGGGTTTTGCATCAATTTAGTAAGTCTACTTTTGTGAGGATTTGAATAGAATCCTAATGCATTCGAATATCTGATGTGAATTTTATACATTGAAAGATATTTGATTTCCCAAGTTTGGATGATGTATTATTATTCATTTGAGTAATACAATTTATATCTTCTGTGAGTAAATTTCAGTGTTCTTGACTAGTTGTGTGAGATCTTTGTGAGAGTGTGTAATTTCTTGATCAGAGATTGGTGTGAACTGAATTTAACATGGTATCAGATCTATCAATCTATTCCTTTCTCCTTCTATTCTATTGCAGTATCCAACTAGTCTCAAGGAGGGCACAATAATTTATCCACAGGGCCCATTCTATCATCCAGAGGGCGCAACAAATCATCTTTTGGCACACCCATATCACTCCAAAACTTATTTCAAAGCTTCCATGGATCATTCACATCAGATCATACTCACTCCATTCAATTAATTTGACTGGAAAGTGCATATGGAGATCATGTTGAGGAGCAAAGGCCTCTACAGGGTGACTATGGCAACTGAACCGTAGCCAACCTCCGCAATTCAGAAATCAAAATGGCATAATCGAAGATATGAAGCCTATGGATTACTCTATCTAACTAAATCCAGGTATCTTCTACTCCATCTCAATGGTATTTCTTCTACCAATGAAGTTTGGCTAAAGCTTTAATAATTTGTTTGGAGAGATTGATGAATTAAGAGGCCACCAATTGGATAATGAACTAGTTTCATTGAGTTAAGATAATTTCGATAACCTCCAGGATTTCTTATCCAAATTCAAATCACTTGTTCTACAAATGAAGCAATGTGGTATTGAAAAAAAAGATGAGCAACTAATCTTGGCCATTCTCTCCAAACTTGGCCCTGATTACTCAGCCTTTGTTTCGACCTCCCACTCCACAAGAAAGGCAGTTAAAAATTGGAAGATCCCCACACTTTCAGAATTCATTGAGTCACTTACACAAGAACAACACAAATTGGTCATGATGAGATCCATAAAAAATCCATCAAATGACCACTATCTGAATGTTGGAGATTCAAATAGTTCGAAAGGAAAGATGAAGGGCAATTTCAAGAAGCCCATTGATCAAAGGAAGGACAAGCAGAAAGTCCATGAAGACTCCTCTAGTTTCAAGAGAAATCCAAACAAGAAGAATGACAGGACAAAGTGCAATTATTGCAGCAAGGGCTTTCATCCTGAAAGCTCTTGCATGAAGAATACAATTGATCAAATGGCTCAACTCCTTGAGAAATCCAACATTCCTCTTCCACAGAGCACAAGAAGTAACAATGGAGGACAAAATTCTGAAGATAAGGAACGAGTACATGCACTTATGACAAGCACATAAGACCTACATTATTCATCATTGAATCGGGAGCTTTGAGGTACATGGTGTCCACAAGAGAAAGCTTCTAATCTCTTGACCCTTCCAGTGGCCCAAACATTATATTGGGTGATGGTTATGAAACTTCAAGCAAAGGTAAAGGCAACATTGATCTAGATTTTGGTACATTCAGTAATGTTTTATATGTTCCAGGACTTGCTGCTAACCTTTTGCCAGTATACCATATGACTCACATAGGATCACCGAAAAAGGTGGTCTTTACACCTAATGATGTTGAGATCTGTGAAATGTCTACAGGTCGAATTGCTGCATTAGGCACTGCTGACCATAGCTCTAGAATCTATAGGTTTTCTCATTTTGTGCCATTCCCCGCACCTTCTACTCTATTAACCCATGAAAATTATTCAAGCAAATTATGGCATGAAATATTTAGCCATGTGAACTATAAATATATTTCCCAACTTCATGAGAAATAAATGGTCATAGGGCTACCCAATATCAGATTTTCCAAAGGTGTCTGTCAAAGTTGCATCATAGGAAAACACCTTGAGCATAAGTATGGGAGATCCAAAACTGAGCAAACCTCTACACCCTTGGAGCTTATTCACAGTGACATATCAGGTTCATTTCCCCATGAGTCCCTTGAACCATTCCAAATACATCCTTACCTTCATAGATGACTTTTCCAGGTATTGATGGATCTATTTCGTCAAGTTAAAGTCTGAATTTTTTAGTTTGTTCAATCTTTTCAAGGCCTTAGTTGAAAACCAGTCTAGTCGACATATCAAAGTTATCAGATATTATAATGGTGTGGAGTACATCAAATCTGAGTTTCAGCAATTTTGTGCCTCTTCAGGCATTCAGATGCAACACTATGTTCCATATACACCTTAGCATAATGGTGTTGCTGAGAGAAAGAACAAATCATTCAAATAAATGGCCACATGTATGCTTGAGTAAATTTTTTTATCTCCAAGGCTTTGGGCTACGGAAATAAAATTTTCCACATCATTCAAAATAGAGTGCCTTCCAAATATCTCAAAGGAATCACTGCTTTTGAGGCTTGGACTGGGCACAAACCTGATATCTCTCATTTCAGGATTTTTGGCTCCAAGGCTTGGGCTAGGATTCCACTTGAGAAGAGGAGGGTTATGCAGCCCAAAAGCCAACCTTGTCTTTTTGTTGTCTATTGAGAGGACTCCAAAGAGTATAATTTTTTTAACATCACTAATAAAAAATCCTTCATTTAAAGAATTATTCAATTCGAAGAAGAGCCCTCTTAGAATGTTGAAATTGGAGAACGATCTTCACAACCACCTGATGAAGTAAGTGATGCTGCTATTGAATTTTCTTATTCTGATATTTCTGATGATGAGGACCATTTTATTACATATCCTAATTCACCAACAAATCCTAAATGGGCTGCTAAGACTTTGCAAGCAATAGGTGAACTAGTCGGAAATCCTGAGGACACAAGGATATCTAGATCACAATTTGAGACTGCCCTCAATGTGAATGACCCATACCTATCTGAGAGATATTATATGATGGTGTATTCTGATACTCAAACATATTAGGAAGCCTCACATGACCCAATATGGCAGGATTCCATGGATGAGGAGTTTCAGTCATTGCGAAATAATGAAACATGGGAGCTAGTCAAGCTCTCCTCATGCAGAAAATTGGTAAGGTGTAAGTGGATCTACAAAACCAAGTGTGCAGCTGATGGTACATAAGTAAAATATAAGTATAGTATGGTGGAAAAGGGATTCTCCCATGTCCAAGGCCTTGACTACAATGAGACTTTTGCACCAGTTGCACAGAAGGATTCGATAAGACTAGTTCTGACAATTTCTGCATCCAAGCGTTGGGAAGTGCACCACATGGATGTCAAGAGTGCATTCCTCCATGGAGATATTGCAAAGGAGATTTATATGAAGCATCCATAAGGTTATAAATATGATCCTAACTATGTTTGCAGGTTTAGGAAGTTGTTATATGGGCTTAAGCAAGCCCCCAGGGCTTGGTATGCCAAAATGGACAACTTTCTCTTGTCACAATCTTATGTGAGATGCAAATTTGATCCTAATGTTTACATGAATATGATTGATGGTTCAATTATGATTATAGTGCTGTATTTTGATGATTTATTAATTATAGGTAGCTCTACTGATCAAATAGCTTCATTAAAGACTACTTTGCATCAAGATTTTTCCATGAGTGACTTTAGAATTCTTGAGTAGTCATTTGGGGCTTGATATTTCTCAAAACTTAGAATGGAACTAAGGTATCTTAGTCCAAATATGAATATGAACTTATAAAGAATTTAAATATGGCTGATTACAATCCTTCAAATAATCCTTTCCTTTCAGGATTTGGAATTGAAGAAGCAGAATACACACACTTGGTTGACAACACCTTGTATATGAAGCTTGTTGGTAGCTTGCTATACTTGACTCACACGCGCCCTGATATTTCATATGTTGTGAGTGTGACATCAATATACATGGAGCATCCACATGATCTCCATTGGAGGGATGGAAAAAGAATCTTGCATTATGTGCAGGGAACCAAGACTGATGGGATCCACTATGTTGCAGATTCTAGCCTAGATCTTCTTAGCTTTACTAACTCAGATTAGGCTGGTGATAGCCTTGACAGAAAATCCACATCTGGATTTGTATTCATGGCTGGAGCTGGTCCTGTTTGCTGGTCTAGAAAGAAATAGAGTGCATTTGCACTATCTTTAGCAGAGGCCGAGCACAAAGGAGCAGTTAATGCTAATACTCAATATGTGTGGTTGCAGGGTATTCTTTCAGAGCTTTAGATTTCCTTTAGTACTCTTACTGTCATCTTTTGTGACAATCAGAGTGTTATAAGGGTCTCAAGTGATCCTGTACAGAGACAGATGACCAATCATATTGAGATATGCACCACATCATAGGTTTAGTGTATGACGAGATCATTGATTTGTTGTATTTTCCAACAAGTGAGCAAACTGCAGACATCTTCACCAAAGCTTTTATTGAGAAGACATTCAGCTATCTTAGATCACTTCTTGGGATAGCTGAACATGTGGTGGAGTGAAATATTGATCAGCAATCTTTCAATTTTGATATGTCCATGTTTTGAGGGAAGGTTTTTCCCATGATGTTTTCCTTCTATCCTTGTTTTCGTTGACTAGGAAGTATTGTACAAGGTGACTATGTCTTGTTACTGGGCCCTTAGTATTTTGATTTTCTGATTTTTAGCACATAAATTAAGACTTATGGGGGGGTGTTGGAATATTTAAAACCCACTCCTATGTCAATCAATACATTAGAGACATTAATTAATCATTTTATGATTAATTACTATGTATTAGAGCATATAATTGGCATATGAGTCATTGTATGGACCACAAGGCACCTTTGGGGGGGACGCAAGCCTTCCTGGTGTGGACCACAAGTTTCCTAATTCACTTGGGTGCATTTCTGATAATTTTGGATAAGATTCTAGTGAGAAAGGTGCACATGCTTCTTTTTACTGCTTTTGGGTGAAAGGTGAAAAGCTAGTTGACTAGGGAAAGTGTTTTTTGGACCAATTTCACTCCTTGATCTTTCTTCCTTCCATTTTTGGCATTTAACATGTTTTTTCATCACACATCACTATATGATCACTATATCATAAATTCGTGAGCCTTTGGTGTGACTTGGAGAACACACTTTCCACCTAGGGGGGTTTTGCATCAATTTAGTAAGTCTACTTTTGTGAGGATTCGAATGGAATCCTAATGCATTCGAATCTCTGATGTAAATGTTATATATTTACAACCATTTAATTTCCCAAGGTTGGTTGATGTATTATTATTCATTTGAGTGTATCTTCTGTGAGTAAATTTCAGTGCTCTTGACTAGTTGTGTGAGATCTTTGTGGGATAGTGTAATTTCTTGATTAGATCTTGGTGTGAACTGAATTTCAAAGTTAATTGTATTGGGTGAAATTGTTGCAGGAAAAAATCACATCCTGTAACATACCTATTATTTGTTCTCTTTCATGGAAATTGGAAATGATGAGTTAGATTTGTATGAACCAAGCAAATATGGATTATAGAAGGGTTAAACTTATAAGAGATAAACAATTTGACTAAATTTGGGCTTGTTATGACTAGTTAATTTCTCCAATTGCTAAGTAGTTAATTTTCTCCAATTTGAACATTGATTGTGATATATAGCATAAGTACTTTTATAAATATCTTATTGTAGTGAGAGATGACTACCTACGCAACTGACTTTTGTGGTGGAAACTGCATTTGAATATTTTACATGGATTGCTATACATTGCAATTGATATCAACTTATTTTAGTTTATAGATTTTTTTATTATTTTTCAAAGGGAAACCTTGCAAGAAACCTAAGAAACCTTGTATGTGTGGATGTTAAACCCTTCCCGTTTTGTGTCATGTAATCATACCCTTGAATGTGTGGATGTTAAACCCTTCACGTTTTGTGTCATGTAATCATACGTAAGGATGAAAATCTTTAATTCGATGCTTTGTCAAGAGTCAGGGTTGGAGAAAATTTGATTTGTAATTGGGTTGTGTTAATTTGGTTGCATGGTCAATCTAAGCAATGTGCTGGTAGATTAAAATATTACAAGTGTTTTCACTATGCATTATTTTTTGGCCATGTGTATCTAAGTTCAGTGTGCACATATAAGTAAAGAAAAATTGGGAGTGATTTATTTATGTTTTAGTGATCGGGTACATCACATGAATCCACCATTTTTTTATATTATACTAGATGATACTCCATCCACCATTAACCTTATGTACTCAATGATAGAGATAAACTCTAGATATTCATAACTACAAGATCTACAAGAGACATTAACTTACCTCTAAAATTCCTCCCATGATTCCATTGCAAGTAACATGTCATGGGAGGGACATGTTAGCTTGCACCAACCCATAAACATGGAGGGGAATACATATTTTATCTTGATTCAATTGTAACATGTGGATTTGTTAAGATTGACATAATCAAGGGTTATTTTAATAGTTGTAGATGTTTGCATCCCATGATATGCATGCAAGGGATGCCTATTTAGGTAGAATATTATCTATATTGTAAAGAGTATCAAGTGCTTCATATTTTCTTTATTTGTTATTCATAATAATTTGATCTATTGTTCTTCTTCTTCCAACATAAATTTTCGAAGATAAAGATTGGCTTTATGCATGCTTGATATTGTTGTTATTTTCTCTCATGAATTCTAACATAGTATTTGATTCTAAATATGTGGACACTATCACAAGAGTTGTCTTTGAATAAAATATATGGAGAGAGGGCCTATAATTCATAAGGTTAAAATTTTATGAACGTAATGAGAATCATAGAAATAATGTATATTTCATAGTAACTCTTCACTAAAAAATTTCAAGCATAGTGGTGAAGAAAGTCTAACACTTGAGAAAAGAATCGGTTGAAGCACAGATTATAGAAGTGCATATTGGAACAAGCATTGGTTGTAGTTATTTGAATTAATTCAAGATTGGCTAGTAGAGAATAAAATTATAATTATGGTGGTTATAGGAGAAATGTTGGATTCTGTGTTAAACATAGCATAGGAGGGATAGGTAATAATTTTTCTAATAATGCATGGGTTAAGTTTAAATATTTTCTTCATATGTTAATCTTGACTTTATCCATGGTGGTAAATCATATATGGTTTATGGTGCTATACTATTAAATAGTATTTGTTATTAATCTAAAGGGGGGCCATTTAGGAGGGATAGTGCCTCCATTGTAACGTACCTCAATTGGTTAGGTTGGATGATTGGTGAAAATAATATATATGTACATTGATAATGATTTTCTCAATTTTTGGGTTTCAACTTAAATTTGTTTAGGACTCTTGTATTTTTAAGTCTCTCTCAAAGTTTTTTTAAGAGATATTACTAAAGAGACAATGATCGAACCCATCCAAATACAAAGTAATGTGTATTGAAAATGAAGGATACAATTCGAAACCATGTCAATAAGGGCCAATATAAGGCACACATTTTCTTTATTTTTAATTTCATTTCTTACAATCTCTATCTTTTATCCAATCTTTTTCCAAATAATATAAAAATTTAAAGACATATAATCTCTTACATTTGTCATAACAAAAACATTAGCAAGTTTGTAATATTTATAAGTGATAAAATCAATATATGACTCAAAAGAAAAATATCCAAAGACAATTATTACAATACAAAATACCTCAAGCCCTCTTAATTCTAAATGGTAAAATGTAAAAATGATTATGATTTGAAATAAAAGTACCTAAAGATAAAGATTATTGTTGTAATGCAAAAATTGAAAGAAAATCCAAAAACTACCTCATTAAAATTGTTATGTACACAATTGATCTTTACATCTTTTTCTATTTGTTCTTTTTATGCTAACACTTTACATGTATCCATGTTATGATTTTTTTTCATATGGCATTATGGTTATTCATCTTCTTCTAACTTGGGAGTTCATCTCAAGCACTTTCTTCATGGCTTTAAACATTATACCACTCTTTCAAACTCTGGGTGGGGAGGAAAACAATCATTCCTCCAAACCACCCAAGCTACAACCAATGAACATATATAAAATTAACTTATTAATACCACTAAAGCCATATATTTATTAATTTCTTTTATTTTATAATTCACACGTTTTTCTTTAAACTCTTTTAATATTTATATATTTAATTTTTAAAAATTAATATTATGTATTTAAGTATATGTATATATATATATAACTTATTAATACCACTACTATTTTTATAGTTGACACAATCCACTAAACCCATATATTTATTAATTTCCTTTACCTTATAAGTTACTATTTTTCTTTTAAATACTTTTAATGCTTATCTTATATTCATTATATGGACATATAGATCTTCATTAATGTCTACATAGTTGACAGTAACCATGTTCACGACTTTCTTCAAACATAACACCATCAACAACTTCCGTAAGTTCATTAACTCTTCCTTTAACTTTTTCTACACTTGACACAATCCAATACGTTCTTTAATCTCTTAATTTCTAACTCACTATTCCAAATTTCAATATTTGTATATATACTTATTTCACCTATTCTCAAGTGGTTATATATAAGATGACCACAACCCTTAAATAATAACACCTTTAAGCCCGCAATTTAATATTACCATATAATTTGTTATTATTATCGATAATGCTTTATTATTATTTTCATAATGATTTTTATTTTGTTTTCTAATAAAAATCCATAACTACTTCTCGAATTTTCTCTACATTTTAATTTACTTCTTTTCACTCTCGTTTAAATTAAGTTAATAATAATAATAACGTGGAGAATCAAGTATGTCGTACTTCATTAATTTCTCTGTTATTTTCATGCCCAATCTTCTAAATTTCAGATACTCATTCTACCTATATCATCCTACATATATACTAATTCTACCTATATCATCCTCATCTACACTTACCAAATATATAGGTTATGCATTGTGTTGTTTATGGAAATCCATGTATTGGATATACATTCCATTGGTATGTGTATTTTAAAAAAGAAAATTCAACAAGATGTATGTTTTTTTTGTCAATAAGATGTGTGTTTTTTTTCCACAAGATGTATATTCTTTCCTATCTAATTGTCTGAGTGCTGCATATTTTTCTCAATAATATTTGATTTCAGAGAACAATATGCTGGCTTCTAGATGGAAGCCAATGCTAGAACAAGAGATACTATAGTGGCTTTGCAGGAGTGGCTTGAGTAAGCCAACAACAAAGGAAATCGCATTGATTACAAAGTTTGTAAAAAAATATGGAACAGTGGAAGGAAAGAATGTTTATTATTGGTTTCAAAATTCCAAGTCTAAGGAAAAGCATCTACTCAGAAAGAGAAAAGCATTAGAGATATCGGATTCATCGAGTGGAGATTTGTAGTATATATATTTTCACTGATTTAGAACTTCACAGTGACTGTGAGGAAGGAACCACACTACTGAATGAAGACACTTGAGCCACCCTACTAATAAAACCACCTCCCATATTGTTGGTTTGAGTGTCTACCTCCTTGGTGATTTGGCTAAGACCCACTTACAACCCACCCTTGTTTATAGGGGTAGTCAATGCATGAAGCTCATCTACATCGAGAAGCTTTTGGGGGTGCTTGTGAAAATTGGGTTTGGTTATGTTGTAGCACCAATACCCTAAGAAGTTGTTGGAGGATCGTAACTATGCGTTCAATCACCAACAAGGTGGTCTTGAGCCTGATAAGAAAGACAAGAATTAGGGAGAATAAGATAGAGCACCTTTTGTTGAGGGATCCCATCCACCATCATAACTGAAATAATATAAGGAAACTTCTTATTTAGATAAAATTCTAAAGACATCCTATGGTTTCCATGGAATGAATTGCAACAACCATGTAGTATCAACAATTTACCAAACCAATTGGTGAACAAATTTACTAAAGTATATAGGTCGGTTGGGATAGAAGGGAACTCCAACCACAAAGGACTATCGACATGTCTTCAATCCTCTTGATTAAAGTATACACTCGATGGTTGAACATAAGTTATACAATTTCCATTGTTCTATCTACCACACTAAAACACTTTCCTTATTACTCTTTAAAAAATGAACAACAAGAAAACATATTTGAAACTCATTCCCCTATAAGAGTTTAACGACAACCATTTTGATTCCCAATTAAACAAGAACCATTTATCAAACTAAGCTTCATTGGAATTTCACATAGATAATGCAAGATGAATCCTCTATGCTCAAGGTTTTGTCTCCCAAACTCATTGTTCTTTGGAAACTAAGTAATTAAATTCTCCTTTATGTCATGGTCACCTTGAGGTTTATATTCATTCCTCTCAAGAACCAACAGTATAAGTTTCTCTATAGAAACTACATTATTATCAATTTAGGGCTTTCCATTGATACAAATCCTCTATGATGCATTGGTTTTGGGGATGCGGAATGTTAGGATATTCCTATACTCCATCCTAGTCTTACCAGCATTTTCATTATTTGCATTTTCAGTCTTGCATCCAGCATGCATTTCTGCATGCAGCATGCATTCTACATGCATGCATGCAATTTCATGCATCCCAATCATCAGTCCCAGCACCTAGCCCTCAGTTAGCTAGCCTCAGGAGCTTCTCACTGATCAACTTTAGCCCTCCTAGTGCTTAGTGCACCCGTCATGCAGTTGCATGCATCTCATGCACCCTCTCTCACCGACCATTCAGTTGTACTACAATTATCTTCAGTTCTTTCCTTGATTTAAGGCTAGACTGACTCTCAACTCACTGTATCACTCCGATAGACCTACAGTGAGACTAGACTACCCATTCTAATGCTATTTAGCTCCTCATGCGCCCTCCATTGAGCCTCCTTCATTCAGTTAGTGCCTCCATGTGCTAGTTACACCTACCACACTCAGTTAGTATCAGTTTGACTGATGGTTGACAGTTACTTGTGCATTGATGACTCCAACGATGATGATGTAGACTCCTAGTTGTGCTCTGATGCCACTCTATTGATCTGATGATCACTCTATGAGAGGATAATTGGAATTGCCACCTTCGCATTCGAATCCTCTCCACCATTGTATTATTTATTTGTCCATTTGTGATTAATGAATTAGTGTGTGTGAAGTTATTTTGCTTCTATCCTAGTTCTAATATATTATTATTCCATTGCTCATTTTACTGCATTGTTCACTCTTAATCTTATTCCTAAATTATTTATTGTGAGGTATACATCAGCTCTTAGATCTGCTGTGAGGATTTTCACACAGAATGTGTAGGGACGGGGATGCATTATAAAAAATTTGAGGTCTAAAATGCGCCTCCTAAGGAAAAATATAAAATAATAGTGGAAATAATAAAATAATTTTATCATACCTCATCAAATTTTTGAGGAAAAAAAGACTAAAAATTACTTTTTCAACTTGTATTTTCAACTTAGCTCCTTGTATATTCACTAAAATTTCGAGCAGGACAACTTGAATTCCCCATCCAACAAGTACTCGTGCTCAAAATTTGAGTGAATATACAGGGGGCTAAATTGAAAAAATGAGTTGAAAAAGTAGTTTTTCTCTTTTTCACTGTTTAACCCTTTTACCCCCAAAACAATGATTCATCCCCCATGGTTGACATCAGTATCTTAAATCCTATTGGCGACTTTCATTATACAATATTAAATTGCTTTGAGCCCCATTTTTTACCTCAAAATTTCTCTAATGCATGGATCCAAAAGATGGTTAAATTCGTAAACATTTGTCGTTGCTTTTAAGAACAATAGTTTATACTATATAGTATTATGCATATACATTTCACATGTTAATTATGAAGAAAAATAGGGAAAAAAAGAAAAGATCTGAGTGACATTCCATTATTAGCACTTAAATACGAGAAAAAAGGCACTTTTTCTTTAGGGAAATTAGGTGTAACTATTTTGAATCTACAATAAGGTCCACAAACGGTTTATGAGAAGAATGTTTAACTCTATAACAAATTTTCTTCACTATATTTATTGTTTATCATGATCATGTTAAAACACATTAACTTCTTAACATGTTGTCATATTTTTAAGGCTGTGCTAAAAGCCACCAAAAAACACTTTGGGATATACATGCTTGCATTATTTAAAGAGATTAGGTTCATATTTTAGATTAATAAGGAAAATGAATAGAAATCTATTCAAATTTTTAGTACCCAATCCAAGTCCTTACCGTCCAATTGTTTTCACATTGATTTAGGTAAGAATGGTCGAAGAGATAGACGTGAATAACTCATAAAATCCTATGTACAATATGTAAAAGTTAATATTACTCTAAAAATGAGAAGAACAAGAGCAATACCAAGAAGGATCATACCTTTGGGTTGTTGCATTTGTTGGTTTGTTAACATGGAGGCTTTGGTGCTTGCAATGATATTGGTAATAAGACAATATTTAAATCAAGACTCAAATAAAAACGCAACATACACAACTCATACTTTGAGTTTCAACCTATAAAGATTAAGATTTGGATTTAGAATAATAAGAAAAATATGGATTGGATGAATGGTGATATTATTATATCATTAATTTCCATTTTCAAAATTGAAGATACATGCCTAGAACATCTCCAAAATATTTATGGGACATCTATGAAATCTACTTGGAATTTCCTGTAAATATGCATACAATGTCCTCAAAATCAATTAGGGATGTCTTGGATACAACAAACAAGTCCCCAAATCCTCGATGAAGTCCTCGACATATCGACAATGTTTCAAACATCTATTCACTCAGCAAAACTACAACTATGACTATGTTCTTGGTTGCTTCGTCCATTTGAGACTTTGTACCTTCCCGTAGACAAACAACCAATTCCTTACTTGTAGCTCTACAATCCAAAAAAATATGAAATGGAAAAACCAACCACTCATCCTCTAACTGAGGTGTTAACTATGCAAATCCATGAAAATTTTCATTTAATGATGATGCCACATTTATTCTACATATATTAAAATCCTTGCAATCTAGTTTTAGAAAACATCCAACATTAATCTTCAACTACTAGCGTGGGTACAAACCTTCTATCTACAGTTTAACAAGCCCCACTAGGATATTGTTCATAAATTTTCCATGATGAATGAGGTCAACTGATAGCCATATCCACACAAGAAGTACTGTGAAATCTCCATAATTTTTTTTTTTTTGTTCTTCTTTCTCCTTACTGGGAATAAACATCATTCGGATCTATGTGAACACATATTGAAATAAATATTACATCCGTATGCTAAACTAGGTTAAATTCTGTCTCTTGTAATTCTTCCTGCTGCTTAGAGGAGTATTTATGGTTGACATGCCGCTTACTTAGCTACAGCTAACAACACTCCATACTTGATTCCCAGGTACGCCTATACCATCGGGATTTCTTCATTGACACAGAAATGAGTTACTAAATAAATGTGACTCCATAAGTATGTTTACCCACAACAAGATGTGGACCTTCGGTTCTTTGTTTACTTCATACTGTAGGTGCAGGTTATGAGGTCAAAGCATTCCACTTTGGTTTAAAATTCCTCCATAAAGTTATTGTATAACACATGGTACTCTAAACAAGTTGTGACAATGGGACGTTGCGTTCACTTGATTTCATAAAACATTTAAATTCATTACTTATGCTATGCATGTTTGGCACACCTTCCATTGAAATACATGACAAGTCTGGACCATCTTAACTATATGAATTAGTGGCCGCGAAAGGGATAGTATGTCCTGGTAATGAAAGACTTTATACAAGCTCTAGGAAGGTTTTACCCTTCGAAGGTAAATCCAATATGGTGATAATATACAACGGTTATCCACAAGGTGATAACTAGGCTAAAGTTACCTGTTGTAAAGTCGCCTTTCCATACTCTAGCTCAGAACTATGGTTGAAATCTTTCATTTGTCCTACAGTCTAAAGCCTTACGCTGGGATTTGACATTTCAGCAGTGGTAGCTGGAACATTTAAATCATCCATTGAAATGATGGGTCATAGTACCAGATGGGGTCTTCGATGGCTGCTAGCAAACTCAGCATGGTACCGAGCCATGTAACGCTTATTAAATCGTTTTAAATGAGGTGACAATACCCTTAATTAGCCTCGGTTCCAGTTTTGATCAAGGTAGACACATTTGTTAAAGATTAAGATTCTCAGGTCTCCATTCGACATGGTCAAAAATGCCTCTCCAGTATGAAACGAAACACCATTGTTATGAGCTCATGTAACTGCACTGGTAAAAGGTAAAAGTTTGAAGGGTAGATAATACACCAAACTTTGCTTGATGGTTTTTGAAAGGATGAAACCCTCATTGCAAAGTTGGATGGTAACTCTCGTGTAAAATATGAAGGAGCCGTGACCAGTGACTTGGTCTCAAAGGTAAAGGACGCAGATTTATTTTAAAAATTCCATACATAGATGTTCTCTTTCCAGTTAGTAAAGTCTCTGTTGTGTCAGTGGCAGGTTTTATTGAGTCCTTCAGGTGCTGGCGATTTGGGGCTTCTCCTTTTGGTAAGCAGGCATCGCTCCATACCAACTCCAGCATTGCAAGGAAGAATTTTCTTCGCGTCAAACCCTTGTCGAGGTTAATATAATCTGGTTTTAGCAGTATATAAATTTTGAAGAACTTATCAGTTCATTTAGGATGTTCAGTTTCCACGCCAGGGTTTTAATGTAATAGTTTCTGCATAGACTTTTATTGTTTGAAAGGTTCTCGCTTGAACCCTATGACTGGAACTCGCCATTTCTTCAATGTGGAAGAACTTGTCTAGATTTTGGTTTTCAATGCCAGGTTTAATGTAATAGTTTCTGCATAGACTTTTATTGTTTAAAAGGTTCTCGCTTGAACCCTCTGACTGGAACTCGCCATTTCTTCAATGTGGAAGAACTTGTCTAGGTTTTGGTTTTCAATGCCAGGTTTAATGTAATGCCTTCTGCCTGTAATATTTAATGTTTGTAATCGTATTCTTTGCTGGAATCCGAGCCGAGACTCGCGTAGAGCTCAAATACTGAGGGTTCCCTGATAAGTATACTTTGACTTCTTCATTTTGTTCTCCCGACTGCTAAATGGTAAGGTAGAATTACAGAAATCATTTTGTTATAAGCTATGCGTCTACTTGAGAGGAATCTTCCTTTATTAAGTGAGTTTACTAATAATCATACATTCGAAATGTAACTAGGATGGAGAAATCGGAATACGATGAATCATTGTCTGAGAAATAAAGTTTAATGTTCTGTTTGTGGATGGTTGAAGTCGTTAGGTTATCCATTTTATCCTGAATGAAAACCCTAATTACCTATACGGATTGAACTCACAACTATCATCCTCTGTATCTATATTTCGTCTATGAGATTTAAGATTTGATAAGAATAACTGTAGATCCTGGCTTTGCTCTTTAGGGTTTGCATGGTGGATGAAATCGCATTTTAATTCCTGTCTATGTATGAATCAATCGTTAATTTGACCTATAACTGCCTGCAACATGCTCTCATTGCTTTCGGGAAGAATTTGCCCATAAAAATCTGAATCTTTTGAGTATAATGTATTTATTTTACACAGTCGGTATGTTTTTCTCTGTTGATGAGTGCCGAGTAGGAATTTGTAGAGTCCTGATCCATACCATACACTGACCTTAATATTAAATAAAAACAACTAAATTCTAATAAGATCATTTCAGGCTCTCAATCAAATAAAACGAGATTCAGTAGAATAACAATAACTAATACAGTTTAGATAAATTTTACTGTGCCTAGAGTTTAACTTCTCGAATTTGCAGATCGATATAGACAAGTAAAACTATACAAAATTATCATTAATCCTCAACTATAGATCTTTACAACGATAAATCTATAGAAATCCCAATTTTTTATAATCGTTCAGAGAATTCGAAATGGAAATATAACCTCATATTAAGAGAATTTGTAATGTAAATAAAATCTCAAATTAGCTTATTCAAGATAAGAATTCATAAGCACAAACCAATTGGTCAAACTATTATAACCTATTTGGAAGAAATAAAATAATAGGAAATACTGAAGAGTCTGAACTTAAAGAAAAACCTTAAACTTGTAAACCGAATGTAGCAAAAACAGCCCCGTTCCTCCCAACCATAGATTAGATACAAACACCAAGTCTATCCGTAATCACCCCCGAGCCAGATGCATGCATGAAAAGTGTGGACAGTTAGCCTCAAACTCAGTCGCTTATCCTTAATCCCTTGCCTAACACAGAGTGCTCACGCAGCAAGGATAATTCTCTCCGGCATACTCAGCAGCATCCTGCCTCCTCACATATGCCGTCCCTTTATAGTTTTTGCCTAGGTCTTCCATTAGCATCCAATTCCTCATGGAATTTTCGCAGCTAATTAAATCCCTGATTTTCAGGGTGTGTCTAGTGTCTTTAATACACTTCTGACACCTGTTCTGGTTTCCCAGAGGCTAACTCTAACTTGTCCCCCACTTCTCCATGCATGATCTCCTCATTTAACTTGGCTGTTCCTGCTCATCCTTATATTAAAATAATAAAAATTGTTTTCTTACAACAGTCCTCCTAGGACTTAAATCAGCCGATTTCTCATCTGGCCTCCTTATTGAATAATCTCAAAAATGATAAAATAATATATATATATATATATTTAAAAATCAAACATAATGTCTTTTCATTATTGGGGAGGGACGTCACATCCTTGCCCCCTTATTCTGAACACTATCCTCAATGTTCTAGTCTTCCTCCATCGGTTCTGGGAATAGATTTGGGTACTTTTCTAGTATTTCGCTTTCCAATTCCCAGGTTGCCTCCTCAAGACTAAAGTGCTTGCATTGCACCTTTACCTGAGCGATGGCTCGGTTCCGAAGTACTGTTTCTTTCCTGTCCAGAATTTGTAAAGGTTCCACTTGAAATTCGCCTTCTGGAGCCTCCTGTATCAAATTCCAATCAATAATATGAGTGGGGTCATGAATATATCTTTTCAGTAACGAAATGTGAAAAATATTATGAATTTTTAAGTGTGCTGGTAATGCCAGTTTGTAAGCTACGGGTCCGATCCTTTCAAGTATTTGGAAAGGCCCACAGAATCGTGGTGCCAGTTTAGTGCAACTCCCTAGCCGGAGTGAGCTTTTCTTTGGTTTAACCCGCAAGTATACATGATCTCCAACTGAGAACTCCTTATCCTGTCTTTTTAGATCAGCATAGCTCTTTTGGCGGTCCTGGGCCACCTTTAAATTCTTCTGTACTTTTTGGACTGTTTGTTCCATGACTTTCAGCAAATCCGGTCCTAGCAATAAATGATCGACCAGACTATCCCAGCTAACTGGGGTAGTGCACTTTCTCCCATAAAGAATTTCGAATGGACTCATTCTTGATGATGCTTGGTACCCGTTGTTGTAAACGAACTCTACCAGATGTAAGTAGTCTTCCCATTTGGTGGGTCTTTCCATGACGTACATTCTCAGCATATCTTTAATGATCTGATTTGTACGTTCAGTCTATCCATTCGTTTCAAGGTGATAACTCGTGCTGAAATTAATTCTTGTTTCCAAACCTGCAAATAAAGACTTCCAGAATTTGGATGTAAACTTTGCATCCCTGTCTGAAATTAGCATCTTTGGTACTTCGTGTAATCTGAATATTTCTTTTAGAAATATTCCCGCAATATCTGCTGCCTTGAATGTGGTTTTTACAGGAATGAAGTGTGCAGATTTGCTAAATTTGTCAACCACCACCATTATAGAGTCATGTTGTCGCTGTGCTCTCGGCAAGCCTGTGATAAAATCTAATGAAATCACTTCCCATTTCCATTCAGGAATTGGTAATGGTTGTAACAAACCCGCGGGATGTCTATGGTCTGCCTTCACCTGTTGACATTCCAAGCATTTAGATAAATAATCAGTTAGATCAGTTTTTAGTCTAGGCCAAAAGAACTGTTTTCTAAGGGTTGTTATCATTTTTTTATAACCAGGATGACCCTCAAAAGGGGGTTTGTGCATCTTATTTAGAATAAATAATTTAATTTCTACAACATTAGGCATGTATAGCCTATCTTTGAACCAAATTAGACCTTTCTGATCAATACTTAAATCTATCCCGTTCATGTTTATCTCATTTTTCTGAATCTTACTCTGCAGATTTATGTATTCTGCATCCTGTTCGCTTGGCACCTTTATTTTATCCATGAGATTACTCTCTGGTCGACTCATTATTATTTCGTACGCCTCGTGGTTTCTTCGACTAAGTGCATCTGCCACCGTATTTTCCTTACCCTTTATGTGTTTTACAACAAAGTCGAATTCACTTAAGAAGGCCATGCACCTTGCTTGTCTGGCATTGAGTCCTGGTTGGTTAAATAAGTTCTTAACACAAGTGTTATCTGTTAGTAACAGAAATTTCTTTCCCAGCAGGTAGTGATGCCACATTTTTAGTGCGTGTACTACTGCCGTTAATTCCAAGTCGTGAACCACGTAGTTGCGTTCATGCTCTTTTAGCTTCTGTGATTCATAACAAACTACATGTCCGTCCTAGGACAGTACTCCTCCCACTCCTTCTTTACTAGCATCCGTACAAACAGTGTATCCTTTACACGGGTCTGCTACTTTTAGAACAGGTGCTTTGGTCAGCAAATCCTTAAGTCATTCAAAACTTTCTTGACACTTGCAGGACCAAACAAACTTAATCCCCTTTTTCTATAGTGAAGTAATGGGATAGGCGATCTTTGAGAATCCCTCAATAAACCTCTGATAATAACCGGTGAGTCCCATGAAAGATCTAATATCAGCTACATCCTTCGGTATTGGCCAATCTGCTATGGCTTTTATTTTCTGTGGGTCGACCAAAATTCCTTCTTCAGAAATGATATGGCCTAAGTACTGAATTTCCTTTTTGAAGAATTCACATTTATCTAACTTAGCATACAACTGATGATCCCTCAAGGTTTGCAATACAATTCTGATATATTGTTCGTGTTCCTCCTTGGACATGGAGTATATCAGGATATCATCGATAAAAATCAACACAAACTGGTCTAGATATTTGTTGAAGATACCATTCATTAAACACATGAATGTGGCAGGGGCATTGGTTAGACCAAAAGGAATTACTACAAATTCATAGTGTCCGTATTGAGTACGGAATGCGGTTTTACTTATGTCTTCATTTTTAATACGAATCTAATGGTACCCAGATCGAAGATCCAGTTTGGAAAAAACTTTGGCTCCCCCTACCTGGTCGAAAAAATCATTAATTCGTGGTAAGGGGTATTTATTCTTAACAGTTACCTTATTCAGTTGCCTATAGTCAATACATAGTCTTAGAGTCCCATCTTTTTTCTTGACAAACAGGACCGGTGCACCCCAAGGCGAGACACTAGGTCTTATATACCCTTTGTCTAGTAATTCTTGAATCTGAATTTTTAATTCCGTCAATTCTAGAATACTCATCCTATAAGGTACCTTTGACACTAGTGCGGATCCCGGTAGAAGCTCAATGGAAAAATCTATTTCTTGTTGAGGGGGTAACCCCGGTATTTCTTCTGGAAATACGTCTAGGAACTCGCCTAAGATAGGATGCTCTGCTATGGAAGCTTGGCTTCCATTGAGGATTAAATCGGATACTCGTACTGTGTAAATCTTGCATCCTTTTCTCATGCACTTCTTTAACTGCATGGCAGAAATCTGCCTAACCGAGACAGGTTTTTGTTTTCCACTCACTGTTCTTAGAATTTTGTCTTCAACAATGTAGGTAAAGTTTTTGGTAAAGCAGTTCAGTACTACCTTATATCTTTCCAGCCAGTCCATACCTACTATCATGTCGTATGATCCTAAAGGTAACACATTTAAATTGATCTTTGTTTTGTGGTCTTGTATTTGAAGTTCACAATCAAATATATAATCAGTTACTTTCCTCTTTGCTCCTGTAGCTAACTGAACTAACCAGGGTTTTGGGTGCTTTACCTTGGTGAGTTGACAATGCTCCATCATCTTGGGAGTGATGTAGCTTAAAGTTGCCCTAGGGTCAATTAAAATAGCACAAGTATGGTTAGAAATTTTACCTTTAATTTCTACAATTGCAGATTGATGTTCTGCCTGTCGGTCTTCCAAGGCTGCATTAATTCGGTGATAACTCTTCGCAATGTCACCCACCGTGGATGCTTCTTGCATATTATGCAGTACTCTGCTTGTTTCATTGTATCGGGGACAATTCCTGCGTAAATGGGCTTCACCACATTCCCAGCACTTCAGGGGTTCCTTAGGGATACCGACACTTCCTTTTATTCCCATGTTAGGGGGTTTAAAAGTTTTCTGTTGTATCTGTTCATTCTTGGGAAATGAATTTCCTTGGAAGTTTTTGGGCATGTTCCTGAAGGGTGGGGGTTTGAAACCTTTCTTCCGTTGGTTAAAATTTTCTTGTTTCTTATCCTTCCATGCCTTAGTAGTATCATTCCTTTGTTTGTATTGTTCAAAACATAGTCTGGCCTTTCTCAGTGCTTCGTCTAAAGTTCTTGGATTGTCGAACTCAATTCGATCCTTATAGGACTGCGGCAGATAGCTTAAGAACCGCTGTACCTTCAATTTTTCTTCCTTGATATATGGAACGAACCATAACAAGTCTAGGAATTTGTTGATGAGATCTTCCATTGTCATTTGACCCAGCTTCAATTCGTAGAATTCCTTGGTTTTTCTTTCATAATAACTTTCTGATAAGTACTGTTTCTTGAAATATTTCTTAAATTCTGACCATTCAAGGTTCTTTTCTTTCAGTCCCTGGGAAATCTTCAAGTCTTGCCACCATATGCTGGCCTTTCCCTTCAGATTGTACACAGCCATTCTGACTTTCATATTGCTGGAGTAATTGTAAATTTGAAAGTATTTTTTTATGTCCAGCAGCCAGGCTTCTGCTTCTTCGCTAGTTTTTGATTTTCCATCGAAGCTGGTAGGTTTTATCTTTTTGAATTCACCCTCCAGGTGATCAACCTTCCTCTTTCCCATGGTCTTGTCTTGATGCTCAGATTTCTGGGTCTCATTGGAGGAATTTCCCTTTTTCTCAGCATTTTCATCAGTCTCTTCTTTCCTCTTGGTATCCTCCTTCTGTTTTTCGCCATTATTCCTTTCATGAAGACTCTGCAGCAAAATTTCATTGATTTCTTGCTGTTTTTCTTGAGCTTTCTTCAGTTGCTCATTGTCTACTTTGAATCTCTATATCTCCACGATCAAGCTTCTCATGGTTTCTAATACTTGACTTGCTTCAGAATGTTCTTCTGTTCTTGCCTGTTCATTTCCTTCAGTCTCTTCTCCGTATTCCTCGTGCGAAGTCATCTGAAAATTCAAACTGAAACATATGCATACAACATCCAAATACATTATTAAAAAATTTTATTTCCTGTGCAACAAAAGTTAGGTGTTTCCAAGGCGACAGGGTTGAATCTAGCTCTGATACCATATGTGAAATCTCCATAAATTTTTTATTTTATTTTTTTGTTCTTCTTTCTCCTTACTGGGAATAAACATCATTCGGATCTATGTGAACACATATTGAAATAAATATTACATATGTATGCTAAACTAGGTTAAATTTTGTCTCTTGTAATTCTTCCTACTGATTAGAGGAGTATTTATGGTTGACATGCCGCTTACTTAGCTACAGCTAACAACACTCCATACTTGATTCGCAGGTACGCCTATACCATCGGGATTTCTTCATTGATGCAGAAATGAGTTACTAAATAAATGCGACTCCATAAGTATGTTTACCCACAACAAGATGTGGACCTTCGGTTCTTTGTTTACTTCATACTGTCGGTGCAGGTTATGAGGTCAAAGCATTCCACTTTGGTTTAAAATTCCTCCATAAAGTTATTGTAGAACACATGGTACTCTTGACAAGTTGTGACAATGGGACGTTGCATTCACTTGATTTTCATAAAACATTTAAATTCATTACTTATGCTATGCATGTTTGGCACACCTTCCATTGAAATACATGACAAGTCTGGACCATCTTAACTATATGAATTAGTGGCCGCAAAAGGGATAGTATGTCCTGGTAATGAAAGACTTTATACAAGCTCTAGGAAGGTTTTAACCTTCGAAGGTGAATCCAATATGGTGATAATATACCATGGTTATCCACAAGGTGATAACTAGGCTAAAGTTACCTGTTGTAAAGTCGCCTTTCCATACTCTAGCTCGGAACTATGGTTGAAATCTTCCATTTGTCCTACAGTCTAAAGCCTTACGCTGGGATTTGACATTTCAGCAGTGGTACCTGGAACATTTAAATCATCCATTGAAATGATGGGTCACAGTACCAGATGGGGTCTTCGATGGCTGCCAGCAAACTCAGCATGGTACCGAGCCATGTGACGCTTATTAAATCGTTTTAAATGAGATGACAATACCCTTAATTAGCCTCAGTTCCATTTTTGATCAAGCTAGACACATTTGTTAAAGATTAAGATTCTCAGGTCTCCATTCGACATGGTTAAAAATGCCTCTCCAGTATGAAACGAAACACCATTGTTATGAGCTCATGTAACTGCACTGGTAAAAGGTAAAAGTTTGAAGGGTAGATAATACACCAGACTTTGATTGACGTTTTTTGAAAGGATGAAACCCTCATTGCAGAGTTGGATGGTAACTCTCGTGGAAAATATGAAGGAGCCGTGACCAGTGACTTGGTCTCAAAGGTAAAGGATGCAGATTTATTTTAAAAATTCCATACATAGATGTTCTCTTTCCAGTTACTAAAGTCTCTGTTGTGTCAGTGGCAGGTTTTATCGAGTCCTTCAGGTGCTGGCGATTTGGGGCTTCTCCTTTTGGTAAGCAAGCATCGCTCCATACCAACTCCAGCATTGCAAGGAAGAATTTTCTTCGTGTCAAACCCTTGTCAAGGTTAATATAATCTGGTTTTAGCAGTATATAAATTTCGAAGAACTTATCAGTTCGTTTAGGATGTTGAGTTTCCACGCCAGGGTTTTAATGTAATAGTTTCTGCATAGACTTTTATTGTTTGAAAGGTTCTCGCTTGAACCCTATGACTGGAACTCGCCATTTCTTCAATGTGGAAGAACTTTTCTAGGTTTTGGTTTTCAATGCCAGGTTTAATGTAATAGTTTTTGCATAGACTTTTGTTGTTTAAAAGGTTCTCGCTTGAACCCTATGACTGGAACTCGCCATTTCTTCAATGTGGAAGAACTTTTCTAGGTTTTGGTTTTCAATGCCAGGTTTAATGTAATGCCTTCTTCCCGTAATATTTAATGTTTGTAATCGTATTCTTTGCTAGAATCCGAGCTGAGACTTGCATAGAGCTCAAATACTGAGGGTTCCCTGATAAGTATACTTTGAATTCTTCATTTTGTTCTCCCGACTGCTAAATGGTAAGGTAGAATTACATAAATCATTTTGTTATAAGCTATGCGTCTACTTGAGAGGAATCTTCCTTTATTAAGTGAGTTTACTAATAATCATACATTCGAAATGTAACTAGGATGGAGAAATCGGAATACGATGAATCATTGTCTGAGAAATAAAGTTTAATGTTCTGTTTGTGGATGGTTGAAGTTGTTAGGTTATCCATTTTATCCTGAATGAAAACCCTAATTACCTATATGGATTGAACTCACAACTGTCATCCTCTGTATCTATATTTCGTCTATGAGATTTAAGATTTGATAAGAATAACTATAGATCCTGGCTCTGCTCTTTAGGGTTTGCATGGTGGATGAAATTGCATTTGAATTCCTTTCTATGTATGAATCAAGCGTTAATTTGACCTATAACTGCCTGCAACATGCTCTCATTGTTTTCGGGAAGAATTTGCCCATAAAAATCTGAATCTTCTGAGTATAATGTATTTATTTTACACAGTCGGTATGTTTTTCTCTATTGATGAGTGCCGAGTAGGAATTTGTAGAGTCCCGATCCATACCATACACTGACCTTAATATTAAATAAAAACGGCTAAATTCTAATAAGATCATTTCAGGCTCTCAATCAAATAAAACGAGATTGAGTAGAATAAAAATAACTAATACAGTTTAGATAAATTTTACTGTGTCCAGAGTTTAACTTCTCAAATTTGCAGATCGATATAGACAAGTAAAACTATACAAAATTATCATTAATCCTCAACTATAGATCTTTACAACGATAAATCTATAGAAATACCGATTTTTTATAATCGTTCAGAGAATTTGAAATGGAAATATAACCTCATATTCAGAGAATTCGTAATGGAAATAAAATCTCAAATTAGCTTATTCAAGATAAGAATTCCTAAGCACAAACCAATTGATCAAACTATTATAACCTATTTGGCAGAAATAAAATAATAGGAAATACTGAAGAGTCTGAACTTAAAGAAAAACCTGAAACTTGTAAACCGAATGTAGCAGGAACAGCCCCGTTCCTCCCAAGCATAGATTAGATACAAACACCATGTCTGTCCGTAATCACCCCCGAGCCAGATGCATGCATGAAAAGTGTGGACAGTTAGCCTCAAACTCAGTCGCTTATCCTGAATCCCTTGCCTAACACAGAGTGCTCACGCAGCAAGGATAATTCTCTCCGGCATACTCAGCAGCGTCCTGCCTCCTCACATATGCCGTCCCTTTATAGTTTTTGCCTAGGTCTTCCATTAGCAGCCAATTCCTCATGGAATTTTTGAAGCTAATTAAATCCCTGATTTTTACAGTGTGTCTAGTGTCTTTAATACACTTCTGACACCTGTTCTGGTTTCCCAGAGGCTAACTCTAACTTGTCCCCCACTTCTCCATGCATGATCTCCTCATTTAACTTGGCTGTTCCTGCTCATCCTTATATTAAAATAATAAAAATTGTTTTCTTACAACAGTCCTCCTAGGACTTAAATCAGCCGATTTCTCATCTGGCCTCCTTATTGAATAATCTAAAAAATGATAAAATAATATATATATATATATATATTTAAAAATCAAACATAATGTCTTTTCATTATTGGGGAGGGACGTCACAAGTACAATCGTACCCCTATTAAAATCTAAAGGAAACTATATATAAAAGACAAAAAAACACTACCTTATATCTTAATCAAGGGTCCCTTATCAATAGGATGAAAAATGGTAATGTAATATAAAACCCTAATCTTGTTTGTAACTAAACCAATCCCACCATGATATCCTTCTAATTTTTCCTACAGTGATTGAGACTAGCCAATAGAAATATCCGTTCAATCGAATATCAATGGGCTCCTAACTAGCTAATAATAAAAGGGATCAAATCAGATCCATATTCAATACTATATCTACTTTGCATCAGATCTCCATAAACATGATGCATATATATTGAATTCAGATTTATCGAATGTAGAAATCATATTTATTCAATGCATAGAAAGAATATATTGAAAGAACAAATCTTGAATGCACATAATGCAAATCTTGAAAATCGAGAGTTTGCTAGTGCAAGCTAATGAGGGTCTCTTTTGACACATTAGATGCAATAGAAAACTTAAAAAATAGCAATCTCTCAACTTACATGGATATTTTGGGACACTTACAAAATGGATCTTACTTTGAGTAAAAATGATGAAATGTAAGAAATTGAATCACGTTTCTGAATATATAAAGTTTATCTATTGAAAATGTCCATAACTATATTAAGTTGATATTTTCTAGCATGTAATTTTTTCTTGGGGGGAATGATTAGGTATATGTCTTTGTGGGTGCACCCTTTGAGCTCCTAAGTGATGGAGTATGATGTCATCATTGGACTATGATCGAATCCGTCCATTTTTGTATTCAACATTTTCATGTCCATCTAGATTCTTAGCTCCTAATCGCACAATCTAATAAATATGTGTTTTTGTACATCATCCGTGCCACTTTCACAAATTCCTCAAGTTCATACATGTGCTTAGGAGTGAAAATTCATTGGTAGATCACATGCTAATGAGGTACTAGATTGACACTTATTACATTGACAATACATCTGATCTACCAAAGAAAATAAAAATGATTTCTTCCCCACATAGTAATTTCTTGACAACCATTTATACAGAAAAGAAAAAGAAAAATCTTCACATACATCCCAACATAAATAAATCAAGAATAACCAAAAAATGGTGTGTGTGTGTGTATGCATGCGCGCATGTGCGCACATCCTCATGTGTATAAACAGTACATCAAATGACAAATCAGAAACATATAAAAAAATTTCCTTATTGGATACATCAAAAAATTGCCCCCCATAGAACACATCAATACATATACAAAACGGTGCTCATCAACCCATACAAATATGAGCATAGATGATCAAACATCATGGAGAGGCCCCTTATCGTGCAAGTATTCCAAGTATAGATAATGGTGGCACATTATCCATAGGATATCTCGATGGTCTTGTTGTCGTTGGTCTTGGTGGTGTTAGGATATCTCATCATTCACTTTTGTACTTTGCATGCATTGCATGCACCCGCATGTTGCCCAGTCATCAGTATGGTGCCTCCAGTACCTAGTCCTTAGTCTCCTAGCACTCAGGAGCTACTTTCCACTCATATTTAGCCCTCCTAGCCTATCATGCACCCAGTTCTCACCTTCCACTGAAGAAGGGCACCTTTCTCACCTACCAGTCCAGTTACACTTCAGTTATCACCTCGATTTACCTCCGATTGACCCATAACTGATGTTATCACTCCGATTGACCTCCGATGAGACATGACTGATAGTTCTAAGTGCAGTTAAGCCCTCATGCACCCTCCACTGAGCCTCCATCCCTATATTAGTGCCACTTACCATCAGTTACACTTATTACACTTATTACACTAAGTTAGACTCAGTTAGACTCAGTTTGACACCTGTTTGACAGTGACTTGTGCATTGATGAGAACCACTGATTGATGACGAGGAATCATATTTGGAGCCAAGCTATGCAATTCAGTTAATTCGAATGACCTCCTTAGGTAGTTCAAATTTCTCACTCATTGTGATAGTATTGGATTGTAATTCTACCATTATGGATTATAGAGCACTGATACATCTCTCTTGGATAGTTTTTACTCCAAATTGTTTTACATGGTATCAGAGCCATTGCAAGGACAAGATCTCTTTTCTACAGGTGTTATACAAGAATATTTGAGTGAATTTGCTCAAAATTACTGAAGTTTTGGCATGAAATATCTCATCTGCATTCGCTCATGTGCATGCAAAGAAGAAAAATACACTCCAATCCACTCTAGAAGCTTGAGTTTTCCACATAATTCCTGAATTTGATACATTGGACCCATTCAACTTGCTTGATCTCCAATCCTAGGTGTGATGCAACTCTAAAAGGGTGGATTGTTCGACCTTACTGTTCTTGTTTTGATTGTGATTTGCAGGTTAATCATCTTCACCAATTGCATTTGCTCTCTTGTGTTTGACAAGTTCTTCTACATCAAGTGCACTCATTGTTTGAGATGGAATACTCTTCTTCCAAGCCAGTTCTTACTCCCTTCAATTATTTTGAATGGAAAGATGATATGGAGATTATATTACGCTCAAAAGGGTTCTATAGAGTCATTGTTGGCCTCGAATTGGAGCCAAGCACATTGTCAGAAAGAACCAAACACTACAATAATCTTGATGAAGCTTATGGTCTCCTTTGCCTCTCCATTTCCAAGGATCTTAACTTCCATCTCATCAGATTGAAGACTCCAAAAGCAATATGGGAGCAACTTGACACACTTTTTGGCAAGCAGGACGAGCTTAGGGATTTTCAATTAGAGAATGAATTGATTGCTCTTAGTCTTGAGAATTTCGAGACCATCAATGACTTTTTCACAAGATTCAAGCACTTGTCATTGCAGTTGAAGAACAGTAGTGTTGTGAAAGAGGATAAGCAATTGATCCTCTCCATTCATGCAAATCTTCGGAAATATTACTTAGTATTTGTATCTACTTTCAATTCCAGTCGGCTAACTACCCCGAATTGGAAGATGCCTACCTTGAATGCCTTCATTGAGTCTGTCACAAAAGAGCATGATAAGTTGATTCAAATGGGGTCCATAAAATCCAAAGATTCAACCCTCTTTGCTCGAGGATCCAAGAATTCGAATGGTAAAGGAAAGCAAAGGAAAGAGAATCCCAAATTCGAGCCTACCAAGCAAAGAGCTAAAGGCAAGCAACTGGAAGCACCATCCGGTTCGAGGAACAAGCAGAAGGGTAAAGAGGGCAAGGAAAAATCTAAATGTTCATATTGCAACAATGGCTTTCATCCTGAAATTTCATGGATGAAGAAAACAATAGATCAAATGGCCCTCCTTTTGGAAAAGAACAACATACGTCTTCTTGACGGTGCATGGAAGAAGGATAGGAATGATGATCATGAAAGAGGTAAAGCGCTCATGGCAACTATTTCGAAACCCACCACTCTACTGATAGATTCCGGTGCCTCGAATCATATGTATGCAAACATTGACTCCTTCTCTTCATTCAATCCATGTAGCTCCATCCCCATCCATTTGGGAGATGACTCAAAAATTTCTTCAAAGGGCAAAGGTACCATCCATGTAGAGCATGGAAGCTTCAAGAATGTTCTCTATGTGCCTTTCTTGGCTTCAAATCTAATTTATTTGTATCAAATGACACACACTGGTGAACCGAAGAAAGTTACATTCAGCCCTAACAATGTCAAATTTTCTAATATCAAAAGTTGAAGACTTATTGCAGTCGAAAAGGCAAACCACACTGCAAAATACTATGAGTTTTCTCACTTTGTGCCATTTGAAAATACCACTACTCTCCTCACTCATGGAAATGAGGTTAGTAGGGTTTGGAATGAAAGGTTTGGACACCTTAATTACAAGTATTTGTTGCTACTACAACAGAAATCCATGGTAGATGGTCCTCCACAACTCTGTTCCTTGAAGGGAATTTGCCCCAGTTGCATTGTTGGGAAGCACCCCGAGCACAGGTTCAACCATGGAAAAGCTATCAGAGCTTCCACCATTTTCGGCCTCATACATTCTGATATCAGTGGTCTTCTGCCAAATATGTCCATGAATTGTTCAAGGTATGTTTTGACATTCATCGACGACTTTTCCTGCTTTACTTGGGTATTTTTTCTCAAAAACAAGTCAGAAGTGCTTAGAAAATTCAAGGATTTTAAGGCTTATGTTGAGACCACCACTGAGAGCAAGATCAAAGCTCTTAGATATGATAATGGAGGAGAATATATCAAGACTGAGTTGCTGCAAATTTGTGCTGAAAGCAGAATTCAGATCCAACATACAGTTCCCTACACACCCTAGTAGAATGGTGTAGCAGAAAGGAAGAATCGGTCACTAAAAGAGATGGATACCTGCATGCTTGAGTCAGAAGGTTTGGCTGCAAATATTTGGGCTGAAGCCATTAATGTTGCTGCATATATTCAGAATTGAGTTCCACATTCATCTGTGAAAGGTAAAACTCCTTTCGAAGCATTCTTTGGTCGCAAACCGGATGTATCCAATTTGAGTGTTTTTGGCTCCACTACATGGGCTAGAATTCCTTCTCATAAGAGAAAGTCTTTGGATCCACAAAGTATTGAATGTATCCTGATAGGATATGGGGACGAATCAAAAGCATATAAACTCATGAATATCAGATCCAAAAAGGTATTCATAAAGCGAAGTGTGAAGTTTGAAGAACCGCTGCTAGATCTGAAACTAGTTGAGGAAAACATTGCTGATATGCACCCTCCACAAGAAGAAGATTCGAGTGATTATAAAGAAAGCACTGGATCTGATATCTCCGATATTATATCAGAATTTGATGGCCATGACATATCATGTTTGGAATCAAACCATAATGATCCTCCTCAGTTACCAAAGTGGGCCCAAAACACTCTACAATCTACTACTCCAAACATTGGAAATCCTACTGATCCAAGGAGAACAAGAGCAGACTATCAAAGAGAAGGTATGGCTCTTTCTTTTTCTGATCCATTATTATCTGAGAAATGTTATTTGATGATTGGTTGAGATCCCAAATCATACTATCATGCCCACCGAGATCCACGATGGCAAACCACCATGGATGAAGAGTGTAGTTCTCTTCAAAAGAACAATACATGGGAGCTAGTTTCTCTTCCACCTGGAAGAAAATTAGTTCAATGCAAGTGGATCTACTGCACAAAGGTTGTTGCTGATAGTTCTATCAGCAAATACAAAGCTAGGCTGGTGGCAAAAGGTTTCTCGCAAGTCCAAGGTGTGGAATACACTGAGACTTTTGCATCGGTTGCAAAGATGGATTCCATCCGCCTAGTTTTGGCCATTACCGCATCCAAGCACTAGGAAGTGCACCACATGGATGTGAAGAGTGATTTTCTACATGGAGACCTTGATGAGGAGGTATATATGAAACAACCAGACGGATACATATTAGATCCATCATTAGTTTGCAGATTGAAGAAATCTTTGTATGGATTGAAACAAGCCCCAAGAGCTTGGTACGCAAAGATGGACTCCTTCCTTCTTTCACAGAATTTCAAAACATGCAAATCTGATCCTAATGTATACCTACAGCAAGTTAAATTTGATTTGTTGATTGTGGTTTTATATGTTGATGATCTTCTCATTATTGGTAACACTCTCCTTACAATTAACAAGCTGAAAACCGTTTTAAATCTAGCTTTTGATATGAGCGATTTGGGCTTGCTTAGGCAATTTTTGGGCTTGGAGATAGCTCAAAACTTTGATGGGATCACATTAACTCAGAAAAAGTATGCTAAAGACCTGCTATTAAAGTTTAATATGGTAGAATGTAAGGCTGCTCCGTTTCCATTCCTCTTAGGAATCAGTCTTGAAGAGGGAAATACTACACCACTTGTAGATTGCACTATGTATCGAGAGTTGATTGGTTCACTTCTCTACTTGACACACTCAAGGTTTGATATATCTTATGTTGTGAGTGTTGTATCAAGGTATATGTAGTAGCCCCATGAGCTTCATTGGCGGGTAGCCAAGCGGATCTTGAAGTATGTGCAAGGTACGAAACATTTTGGCATACATTATGCTGCAGATTCTGAGCTAGATTTCATTGGTTTTATTGATTCAGATTGGGCAGGTGATAGCATAGATTGAAAGTCCTCTTCTGGATTTTTTTTATGATTGGACATGGGCCTATTTGTTGGTCAAGCAAAAATCAAGAAGCCATTGCACTTTCTTCAGTAGCGGCAGAGTATCGAGGGGCAGTCAATGCCTACATTCAGGCAGTTTGGTTGCAGGGTATTCTTTCCGAGTTTGATTTTGGTAGCACTACTTCAACTATCTTATTTTGTGACAATCAAAGTG
Source organism: Larix kaempferi (assembly GCA_027924585.1). Classification (NCBI taxonomy): domain Eukaryota; kingdom Viridiplantae; phylum Streptophyta; class Pinopsida; order Pinales; family Pinaceae; genus Larix; species Larix kaempferi. Next base: position 13,008,077 of record BSBM01000087.1, read on the forward strand.
CTATTAAGATCTCCACCGATCCAGTTCAGTGGCAGAGGACCAAACACATTGAGATTCATATGCACTACATTCGAGAGTTGGTGCATGATCGCACCATCATTCTGCAATATTGCCCTACCGATGAGCAAATTGCAGACATCTTCACCAAGAGCTTCACTGAGAAGAAGTTCTCTTACCTCCGTTCACTGTTGGGGGTGAGTTCCATCATGGTAGAGATAGATTAGATCCATTTTTATGTTTAGCTTGAGGGGGGGCTTTCTTCCCACTGGGTTTTCCCTCTTTCCTCACTTAGCTTATTTCAACTTTTTTTTGGATTATTGTATTGGGGTGACCTTTGGTCTTAGTAACCAGGGCCCTGCATTTTATTTTTTACATCATAGTATATCTTGAGGGGGGGTGTTAGGATATCTCATCATTCACTTTTGTACTTTGCATGCACTTTACATGCATGCATGCATTCGGCATGCATTGCATGCACCCGCATGCTTCCCAGTCATCAGTATGGTACCTCCAGCACCTAGTCGTTAGTCTCCCAGCACTCAGGATCTAGCCTATAATGCGCCCAGTTTTCACCTTCCACTGAAGAAGGGCACCTTTCTCACCTACCAGTCCAGTTACACTTCAGTTATCACTTTGATTTACCTCCGATTGACCCATAACTAATGTTATCACTCCGATTGACCTCCGATGAGACATGATTGACAGTTCCGAGTGTAGTTAATCCCTCATGCGCCCTCCACTGACCCTCCATCCCTAGATTAGTGCCACTTACCATCAGTTACACTTACTACACTTAGTTAGACTCAGTTTGACACCTGTTTGACAGTGACTTGTGCATTGATGACCACCATTGATTGATTATGAGGACTCCTAGTTGGAGCCAAGCTATGCCATTCAATTAATTCGAATGACCTCCTTAGGTAATTCGAATTGCTCACTCATTGTGACAGTATTGGATTGTAATTCTACCATTCTAGATTATAGAGCACTGATGCATCTCTCTTGCACATATTCTACTCCAAAATTTTTTACATCTTTGTGATTGATATTCTTGTTCAATAGATCTACTGTGACTAATTTCACAGGTGGTGGCGGATGATCCTATGCCACTGCTCTTAGAAAATGAGACTGACCCATAATATCAATCCAATGCATCAAAATGCACCATACCAATCCCAACCATGATGGAATTTATATGGCACCATACAACAATCATCTAAGTTAGTGAACCCATGCTCATCGAGTCCATACATTAGGATAAACACATGCCACTCTAAATACACCAAGGCGGTGGCAAGGTCCCCACTTGTTAGGCCATCCCTACCGTAACTTAGACTACCCTAGATATTTATCCCCCAACCTCTTGTCAATGTCACCAATGGGAGTCCTTTGTAGGAGGTAAATTAGATCCCATAGGTATCCCAACAGGCCTCACATGTCCATTAGCTGCACCAAACAAAACACATACAAAAAAATTGTGCCTCTCATGTATAGATGACCATCCAAAACATACATATGTGTAAATGGAAACAAGAAATGTATATATAAACATGATAAAGATAAAATCACCTCAAGCATCCCACTCCTCATGACCTAGTGGAGGAAAATTTAGATCATGGAAATAATCTATCCCACTCCATGGATATATCTTAGTAGCCCTAATTCATAGTCACCATGCTAGTAGATAATGCAAAGTGAACAGATGACCAACCTATCAACAACCAACCCCAAGGATCACCATACCCCAAAAAAACCATACATGGCTCCATAAACACCCTCAATGTCACAATCGCATAAGAGAAAAGGGATGGAATCCACTCAAACAAATAAGAACACCTAATGCTCCCATAGGTGAGCGTCCCATATCCCTCTAGAGTGACCTTGGTCATATGGACACACATATTGACCAATAACATGTGTGCCTAGGAAACTCGAGTCCTTCCTATCACCCACTCCAAAAAAAGGAGTTAACTCCCAAATATCCAATGGGTCCATGAAACCCCCAACACCTTGAGCATGATGCTCACAACCAACCTCGTAGCATGATCCACTAGGAAACTAACAAACATGCTCTGATCCTTATTTTCCTTTAACAAACTACCACAATACTACACAATCAACTAATCAATACTCTATTGGCCACCAAGAGAAATATGGGTCTCCTTACATATTGCACAAATTGAAAAATCCTGTAAAAAAATAGATATTTTTGCACTCAAGAGTCAACCTCTCATCGTCAACAAAAAATCATCCCTACTTGTGATCCCACATCCCAAGCATCTCCTCATCTCCTTCATCAGGTGCTCACTTGACCTCATCATTGACATAAAAAAAACTGCGACAACCATACATCTCGTAGGTGTTGCTAAACCATTGGGTTATTTTTAATGTGCTCGAACATCTTGTTGTAGTCATGTTCATGCTATTCAATATCCATGATTGATATAAAGCAATCAACAGTTACAATCCATGTAAGAAAAGTATGTTAGGTCTTAAGAATTAACAAAATAAAAAACCAAAAGACATACAAAAAAACATGCAGCCTTTCCCTAAATAGATGTGTGCAACCATGCAACTCTAGAGCCATAACTCACATGGTTTAATCATGTGGGACACACATGTCTATCTTTACACGAGTGTGTGGGTATGAGCCTCATAGCCATGTTGACAACATGCATGGGAGATGCATGGCTCAAAACTCACACGATAAACTCCTACATTCAAAGTGTATACCTCCAACATAACGCACGACTATCTCAGGAAGTGACATGTGATTCCATGTGAAAATTCCTTCAAAAGCCACATAACCTCTCGAGAAACCCTCTTGTTAGTCGCATGATGTTTTCGGATCCCTGATTTGAATACTAGTTTTCTAGTGTAGAGTTAAGAGCTCACGGTTGAAAATAATAATGAAAGGTTTAGATTATTGTGCATACACAATAAATGATATACTCTAGATTTTTTAAATTTATATTATAATTTTTTAAATTTTTTAATAAATGTACCACTACTTCTTTTTATATATTTGATAAAATCCAAAACTTAAAAAAAACTAAAATTACAATAAAAAAATATAATTACAATAATACTAAAATATTAATCATTATTTTTTTTTTTTTTTTATATTATCACTACTTCTAAGTCCTTTAAAATACAAATCTCACATTAATTAGGATTATAGTGAAGTAATTTTGCAATAATAAAAGCATTTATATAATTAATCTCTTATAATTAAAAATAAATAAATTAAATAAAATATCATAAAAAAAAGGAGGTGAGATCAAATAAGGTTTACCTATTTTTACTATAACTTTCTCCTCCAAACTTGAAATTTGGAATTTAATGCTTTAATAGTGTTGAAAATAAATCAATGAGATCTATAACGTTTATGTTTTAAGTTTTTCAAGATTTATAACGTTTATGTTTTAAGTTTTTCAAGATTCACACTGATTGATTGTTCACGACGATCACATTCCAAATTATTTTGATACACGTGACACACAATCCAACACTGATTGATTGTTCAGGACGATCACATTCCAAATTATTTTCATACACGTGACACACAATCCAATAAGTTCTTTAATATCTTATTTTCCTACCCACTATTCAAAATGTTAATCGTGATATATCTACTTATATCACCTTTATTGTCAAGGGGTTATATTACCATTTCAAGTTATAATAATAATAATTATTTAGTTTTCTTTTATAAAATGCGTTACTGCTTCTCGAGTTTTGTCCCTATCTTCATTTATTTCTCTTCACTCCCACTCATTTTAAGTGATTCAATAACCTTGATACTGTCTTATCTCCATGAATTCCTATTATTTTCCCCCAGTCCTTTAAATTTTAGTCCTTATATATACTTACATATCTCCACTTATAGGTTGTGAATTGGGGTTATTATGGAAAGACAAGTAATGAATATACAGTCCAATGGTAATTGTACTAATTGGTTTTGTCGTTCTTCCTATAGTTTGAAATTATATTTTTCTGTTTTTCATACTAATTGGTTTTGTCGTTCATCTTTTATTTTGAAAAAAAAATTGTTTTGTTTTTCAGTAAATGTCTGAGTGTTGATTGTCTTTCTCAATATTTGATTGCAGAGAACAATATGTTGGCTGCCAGATGGAGGCCAACATTACAACAGAAGGAGACACTGGAGTGGTTTTACAGGAGTGGCTTGAACAGGCCAACGGCGGAGGAAATCGAGAGGATTACAAGCTTTATCACAATGTATGGCACAGTGGAAGCAAAGAGCGTTTTTTACTGGTTTCGGAATTTCAAGTCCAAGGAGAAGCGTCTGAGAAAAGCCCCAGAGCTCTTGGATTTATCGAGTGGAGGTATGTTGTACATATATTTTATTCATCAATTAATATTCCTCTTGGTTTATATTCCTTCCTTAATATTTTGAATCTTCCAGGGTCGCAGGCCACTTTATCTATGACTCCAAGCAGATCTCTCCTAGATGTAAGTATATTTATTTAGATGTCATTTAATGAATTTTATGAGTATGATCAACAAATTATAACCTCTTTAACACATTTAATGAATCTTATGAGTACATGTCTTGAATTCAGATTTTAAATGAGAAGGAGAGCGGAAACACAGTACCAAATCAGGGGCCTTCAACGTTGGAGTTATTTCCTCTCCAACCCGACCGTGGTGGGCTTCAACCAGTGGAAAGCTCACAGTTCAAACCCAGTTCTACATGATTTCATTGTGCAGCAGCTTTTTTTTTGAACTATTTCATGTTTTGGGTGGATTTTTTTTTAACTATTTCATTCTGCAGCAGCTTTTTTTTTGAACTATTTCAGGACAAATGTTTTCAGATTTGATTATTATAATAAATGAATGAATTTCGATTCTTGGGCTTACCCAAATTTGAAGGTCCATTTTCAAGACTGATATGAATATTAATGTTGCTGGAATTATACATCCGTCTTCTGAGTAATATTTTTCTATTACAGTCGTTTTTGAGTTTATTATGACTGCGAGAAGTGGTAGTTGTTTTTCATGATTAATAGGAATACGTGTGCTCTTCTGATTTGTTCAATTCTGGGTATAATACAAAATCAAATTTATCTATTTATGTTTCATCTAGTGCTTTAATGAGGTCAAAATGCCAAATGAATTCGCTGGAGGAGCATCCCACATCGTGTAGCGTCGTTGTTATCAATCGCTATAGGAATAGCCCACATCCTGTAGCGTCGCGGTTATTTATTTTGGGCGGAGTAGCCTTAGGAACATCTCGCATCCTATAACGTCCCTGTTATTTATTCTGGGCGGAGTTGTTTTAGGATCAGCTCATATCCTGTAGCGTCCTTGTCAATTGGATTGGGTGAAATCGTTGCAGGATCAACTCACATCCTATAACATCCCTCTTATTTGTTCACTTTCATGGCATTTGGATGTGATGAGTTAGATTTGTATGAACCAAGCAAATATAGATTATAGAAGGGTGAAACTTCTAAGATATAAACAATTTGACTAAATTTTGGCTTGCTATGACTGGTTAATTTCTCCAACTGCTAAGTAGTTACTTTTGTGCAATTTGAACTCTGATTGTGATATGTAGCATATGGATTTTTATAAATTGCTTATTGTATTGAGAGAGGACTGCCTACACAGTTAACTTCTGTGGTGAAAACTGCATTTGAATATTTTACATGGACTTCTATACATTGCAATTGATATCTTCTTATTTTATTTTATAGATTTTTTTATTATTTTTCCAAAAGAACACCTTGCCGGAAACCTAAGAAACCTTGTACATGTGGATATTAAACCCTTAAATGTTTGTGTCATGTAATTATACGTAAGGATATGAATCGTCTCGAGTCAGGGTTGGAGAAACTCCGATTTGTAATTGGGTTGCATTACTTTCGTTGGGTGGTCAATCCAAGCAGTGCGCTGGTAGATTAACCCACCATGTTTTTATATTATACTAGATGATACTCCATCCACCATTAACCTTATGTATTGGTTGAGAGTTGAGATCATCTTTAGATCTTCCTCACAATAGGATCTATGTACCCAGCACTCCTACATTAATGTACCTCTAAAATTCCTTTTAATGAACATATTGTTTTTTTTGAGATTTCCATTGGAACTAACATGTCATGAGAGAGGGACATGTTATTGCACCAACCCATAAACATGGACGAGGATGCATATTTTATCATGATTAAATTGTAACATATGGATTGGTAGGTTAATGTTGACATAATCAAGGGTTATTTTAATACGGGTTATTTTAATAGTTGTAGATGTTTGTATCCCATGATATTCATGCAAAGGATGCCTAATTAGGTAGAATATTATCTATAATATAAAACCTATTAAGTGCTTCATCTTTTTTTATCTCTTATTCATAATAATTTTTTTTTTTTTTTTCTAACAAAATTTTGGCACAGTTAATATTGGCTTTATGCATGTTTGATATTGTTGTTATTTTCTCTCATGAATTATAACATAGTATTTGATACTAAATATGTGGACACTATCACAAGAATTGTATATGAATACAAGATATGGAGAAAGCTTATAAGTCATAAGGTTAAAAGTTTATGAAGGTAATGAGAATCATAGAAATAATGTATATTTCATAGTAACTCTTCACTAGAAAAGTTCAAGCATAGTGGTGAAGAAAGCCTAATATTTGAAGAAAGAATTGGTTGAAGCACCCATTATAGAAATGTATATTGCCACAAGCATTGGTGGTAGTTATTTGAATTAATTCAAGGTTGGAGAGTAGATAATAAAATTATGGTGGTTATAGTAGAAATTTTGGATTCTTTGCTAAACATAAGAGGGACAAGTAATAATTTTTTTAATAATTCATGGGTTAAGTTTAAGGGTTTTCTTCTTATTTTAATCTTGACTTGATCAATAGCAGTAAATCATAAATGGTTTATGGTGGTAAACTATTTAGTCCATGTTATTAATCTAAAGGGATCCCATTTAGGAGCGTTAGTGCCTCTATTGTAATGTACCTTTATTGGTTAGGTTGGATGCTTGGCCAAAATAATATATCTACATTAATAAGGATTTTTTCAATTTTTTGGTTTCGAGTTAAAATTTATTATTTGTTTAGGATTTTTGTATTTCTATGTATCTCTCAAAGTATTTTTAAGAGATATTATTGAAGCCACATACAAAGTATTATGTATTGAAAATAATGGATAAAATTGGAAACCATGTCAATAAGGACCAATATAAAACACACATTTTCTTTCTTTTGAATTTTACTTCTTACAATCTCTACCTTTTACCCAATCTTTTCCCAAATAATATAAAAATTTAAATACCTATAATTTCTTACATAAATATGATAACACAAACATTAGCAAGTTTCTAATATTTATAAGTGATAAAATCAATATGACTCAAAAGAAAAATATCCAAAAACAATTTATTGCAATACAAAATACCTAAAGCCCTCTTAATTCTAAATGGTAAAATGTAAAAATCATTATGATTTGAAATAAAAGTAACTAAAGATGATTGTTTTAATGCAAAAATTGAAAGCAAATCCAAAAAATCCCTCATTAAAATTGTTATGTACACAATTGATCTTTACATCTTCTATTTGTTTTTTTAGGCTAACACTTCACATACATTCATGTTTTGAATTTTTTCATATGGAGTTATGGCTATACATCTTCTTAAAATTGTTATATACACAATTGATCTTTAGATCTTCTTCTATTTGTTCTTTTTAGGCTAACACTTCACATGCATTCATGTTATGAATTTTTTCATATGGAGTTATGGCTATACATCTTCTCCTAACTTGAGAGTTCATCTCAAACACTCTTTCCATGGCTCCAAACATCATACCACTCTTTCAAACTTTGATACTAGTTGTTAGGTTGCTATATGTTACTTTGTATTTATATCTAAATGGATTTGTGATTAGTCCACGGAAACATTGTTGAGTGGAATACTTCCAATCTTGAGAAAATTGATTAGTTGTCACAAATGCTCATAGGTATGGATGATGAATTAACCATCATAGATACATCTTAACTCCAAATTATCAAGTTTTGGGAGAAATGAAATCCTTTGAGGTGCAAACTTCTTTTAAGAGTTCAAGACTTGACAAAAGGTTAACATATCACATGATTCATTTTTTTTTATAATTATATTCTATTTTGATTTTTATTATTAATATCTACTATTTTTTTTAAAAATTATAATTTATCAAGTTACAACCATGACACCTTGACAAGTGGCTATGTATTGATCACTTTTTGTCCAATAATTAGTATCCATGATTCTCATTGGCTACAAACAAACAAAAAGACAAGTGACAAGCAAAACTACAAATGAGATTTTAGTTACCACATAACATTCTTTTTATTACTTTATTTTGGTTTTATAAAATAATAATAATAATAATTTTGTGTACTTGGATCAATTTTGGTCTATTAGACATTAAGAAAGAAAAAAAAGGGAACTACTTGGTTAGATTTAGAGTTTTATTTATGTCTAATTATAGGTAGAGAATCATTACAATAGGGGCTTAACAAGAGCATCATGATATTTATAAGAATTGAATCTAAGTGGGGAGGGAAACAATCATTACTCCCAACCACCCAAGGTACAACCATTAGACATATATAAAATTAACTTATTAATACCATTAATTGACATAATCCTCTAAACCTATATATTTATAAATATCTTTGATATATAATTTACACTTTTTCTTTTAAACTCTTTTAATCCTTATATATTTAATTTTTAAAAATTAATATTATGTATTTAATTCTCCTCATATTTTAAACAATAAACACCTTCTCAGATTTTAAATGAGATGGAGAGGGAAAACAGTGTATCAGTTGAGGGGCCTGCTTGAACGAGTGGAAACCACTACACAGTTGAAACCTAGTTCTACGCGAATCAATGTTTTGGTTGGCTTAATATTCTGGATCAATGTTTTCAGATTTGATCAAAGAATTTCCATTATTTGGTTCAACTTTACAAGGTCAATTTTCAATACTGATGAATATGAATGAATGATTGCTCGATCTATACATCTGTCATGAAAATTTATTGAAACGAACATTCTTATTCTTATTGGTAATATTTCCTGTTACCGTCGTGTATGAGTTTATTATGATCACTACAACATAACGTTATTTTTTATTATTATAACACAATATTGTTTTTTATTGAATTGTGGTAGAGAAATGATTGTTGTAGCAGGTTCATTGCTTGTCGTTGGATTTCAAAATGCTGAGATCTAAAAATGCTGAGATCTAATAACAAGCAGTGAGCCTACTGTAACAATCACTTTTCTATTGTTGTAGGTGGTTAATGATAGCCATTTATGGATACAATACATGTAATTATTTAAAATAATTTTTAAAGTAAAAATTTAAAATGAATTTTTAAATGTAAGACCTTCAGTATGGAGAGATGTTGTAACTTAACTTAAGGTTACCATAATTAAAATTTTCACGTCCACTCATGAAATAAAAAATGATGAAGAGTAATTTAAAAAAATCCATAGATACTTATAAAATAAAAAAAATTATGAAAAATTATTAAAAAAATCAAGAAATGAAATTAACAGGTTTTCTTTAATAGAATGTTTATACTAAAGTTTTGTTTTATACCATGTTTTAAATTTGTAATTTTAAACAAAATAATTATATTACTAAAATAATTAACAAAAATAAACCAGATATTTATTGAAATTACTTTCATCCATGTAACAGAAATAAACCAAATATTTGTTGAAATTACTTTCATCCATGTATTTGGGTAATATGAGATATAATCTGCCTAAATCTAGTTTATTTTGAGAAATGATGTATAAAATAAAAATATTTTTATAAAATATTATTTTTTAAATATTTCAAGTTTTGTTCAGAATTTAACCTTTTTAAAAATATATATATTCACTTAAAATTAATAAAATTGAAAATATTATGTACCATGATAAAAGAAATATGAAAAGAAATATTATTAAAAAAAATATTATTTAAGATGAGAAAAGAAATATCTTTAATGTTATTCAAATCAATGGTGTATATGATCAATGTGAAAACCGTGGATCTCAAGGCCGACTGTTGAGGCTAACTAAATAAAAGCGGAACTGAGATTGGACCTAATAGTCAATACTACACTTAGGAGGTAGATTTTAAGAAAAAATAATCATAATTCTACTCGGCTATATTTTATTATTAATTTTTCAATTTTTTTTAAAGGGATCATTTTACTCGTAATACCTAAAATCTGGTATCTTTATAAGGATACTTTATTCCAACAATTATGCTTTTTTAATTATGCATTTTTTTACTGGGTTGAAGGATTCAGTGTATTTGAGTGGATCCAATGGTTAAGAATATCTATTATATCAAATGTTTAATTTTGGTAGGGTAGGATGTACATATTGAACTGTTAAAGCTTAGGCATCTCCTTGATGTGCATTAAATCTAAGTTTAATAATATATGCTACAATACAAATCTTTCTGACCTCCTAACTTGCTGAAATTATAGTGAGCTAGGAAAGTTTCTCCTTCATGTACATTAAATCTAAGTTTAATAGTATTTGCTACAATACAAACCTTTATGACCTCCTAACTTACCAAAACTATGGTGAACTAGGAAAGCTTTTCTTCAAGTTCTTTGAACATAGAAATAAAATTTTAAAATAAACAAATAATTCCCTTATTTCTTCTTACGATCATATAAACCAAATTTACATACATACAAGGTATACTTCTACTATATTCAAATTATTAAAATTATATAACAACTTTATTATCTTTATAAATACAATATGCCCATTTATTGCTTATATTTCTTGCCAAACATTCCCATAAATCTTACTAATATATTCAAATTATTAAAATTATACAACAACTTTATTATCTTTATAAAAAAAGTATGCCCATTTATTGCTTATATTTCTTGCCAAACATTCCCATAAATCTTACATAGGATTGAGCTAATTTGTGACTAATTCATATATATATATATAAATAACTGCTTTCATAATTGTGATGTGATAATAAACCATGACTAAAATTTAGAGAATTCAAAATAGGTAAAGATAGACCAAAGCAATTCAGGGAAGAAAACGTAGAAGTGTTGTGATGTGATAAAAAAACGTGATTAAAATCTAAAGAATTTAGGGAAGAAAACGTAGCAAGTGCATATGAAGAATTTTTTTGTCTTAGGAAATTTTAGTTGTTTATATATATATATATATATATATATTTCCTATGTTTACAAGAATTAAGTTATATATTTATTAGGTTTACAAAAATTATTTATAAAAGAGAAATAAAAACAATTGATGGTAGTGGTATGCATTTTGATCATCAAAGAGATGGCATTCCGAAAGGATTTTACATGTTTTTTTAAATAAATTATCATTTATCAACATAAATGTATATCTATATTTTCCTTCCTTATTTTATAGGAAGAGAACAAAGAACCAACTTAGTTTTAAAAACCAAAGTTAAAAAGATCCTAAAATCATCAAGGAGTGCCAAATATCATTGCCAAACACGGATGGATGTGTAACAAACAAAAGATTTTTTATTTCCCATTAACATTACTCCCTCATGCAGCCTCCTCTCCAAATTGTTGCATGTTTACACATAGAAAACACCCAATCAAGCCTTGCAAAAAGAAAATTATAAAGTAGGTGCTTCTTCATAAAAAAACAACCTTCAATCTCATAGAGAAATATTGCATCTTGCTTAGACTTCTATAGAAATCCACCAACACACTGCTTACAATGATTATCAGTGCTACATTACCCTAGGAGGAGGAATCCTTGCCTTGACACACACCATAGTTTCTTTGAATGATTTTTCCCAACTAGGAGGAATCATTACCCTATCAAGATTTTACAAAGGCATAGGAGACAAAGAAACCATTATTTTATTCGACTTAGGTTATAACACTCATAAACATCCATACCTTAGTTTGTATCACTAATACCCACAAAAGAAGTTGGCATAGTACTCTAGCCCCATAAGCTATCAATATGTCTAGATTTAGAACCCCACATTGATTGTGAGGAGGGAACCACACTACTAAATGAAGATACTTGAGACTCCACCCCATTGCTAAAATTCCTTCCCATATTGTTGCTTTGAGTGTCTACCTCCTTGGTGACTTGGATAAGACCCACTTACAACCCACCGTTGTTTATAAGGAAAGTCAATGTTGTAGCACATCTACCTTCAGAAGCTTCTAGAGGTGCTTGTGACAATTGGGATTGCTTATGTTGTAGCACCAATACCCTAAGTTGTTGGAGGATGTTAACTATGTGTTCAATCACAAATAAGGTGGTCTTGAGCCTAACAACAAAAACAAGCATCAGGGAGAATAAGATAGAGCACCTTCTGTTGAGGGGCACCATCCACCATCATAACTAAAATAAAAGAAATAAAAGAAGGAAACTTCTTATTTAGATAAAATTCTAAAGACACCTTATGGTTTCCATGGAATGGATTGCAACAACCATATAGTATCAACACTTTACCAAACCCATTGGTGAACAAATCTACTAAAGTATATAGGTTAGCTCGGATAGAAGGGAAATCCAACCACAAAGGACTATGGACATGTCTTCAATCCTCTTGATTAAAGTATACCCTCCATGATTGAACATCTATTATACAATTACCATTTTTCTATCTACCACACTAAAACATTTTCCTTTTTACTCTTTCAAAAATAGTCAACAAGAAAATGTATTTGAAAATCATTCCCCATAAGAGTTTAATGACACCCATTGTGATTCCCAATTAAACAAGAACCATTTATCAAAATAAGCTTCATTGGAATTTCACGGAGATAATGCAATATTAATCCTCTCTGCTCAAGGTTTTGTCTCCCAAACTCATTGTTCTTTGGAAAAGAAGTAATTAAAGTATGCTTTATGTAATGGTCACCTTGAGGTTTATATTCATTCCTCGCAAGAACCATGAGTACACGTTTCTCTATAGCAACTACCTTATTATCAATTTAGGGTTATCCATTGATACAAATACCTTATCTTACATTGGTTTTGGGGATGGGGATGGGGATGCAGAATGTGTAGGGACGGGTATGCATTAGAGAAATTTTGAGGTCTAAAATAAGCCTCCTAAGGAAAAATATAAAATAATAGTGGAAATAATAAAATAATATTAGCATACCTCATCAAATTTTGGAGGACAAAAAGAAAAAGAAAAAGAATTATTTTTTCAACTTGCATTTTCAACTTAGCTCCTTGTATATTCACTCAAATTTAGAGCAGGATCACTTGAATTCCCCATCCAACAAGTGCTACTTGTCGAAATTTCAATGAATATACATGGAGCTTAGCTGAAAATACGTGTTGAAAAAGCAGTTTTTTCGCTTTTTCAAATTTTTACCTTTTTATCCCAAAAATGGTGATTCATCCCCCATGGTTGAAATCATCATCTTGAATCCTACTGGTGATTTTTGTTTTGAGGCCCCTTTTTTACCTCAAAATTTCTTTAATGCATGTATCCACGAGATGGTTAGGATTGGGAAATATATATATATATATATAAAGTTAAAAATTGTAAACATCTGTTGTTGCTTTTAAGAACAATAGTTTATACTATATAGTATTATCCATATCCATTGCACATGTTAATTATGAAAAAAAATAGGAAAATCAGAAAAGATCTAAGTGGCATTCCATTAGTATAGGAGCAAAAAGCACTTTAGCCTTAGGGAACTTAGGTGTAACTGTTTTGAATCTACAATAAGGTCCACGAAGGGTTTATGAGAAGAATGTTTGACTCTATAACAAATTTTCTTCATTATATTTATTGTTTATCATGATCATGTGAAACACATTAACTTGTCAACACGTTGTTCATATTTTTAAGTCTATTTTGCCACTACAAAACACTTTGGGATATACATGCTTGCATTATATAAAAGGATTAGATTTATATTTTAGATTAATAAGGAAAATGAATAGAAATTTATTGAAATTCTTAGTACCCAATCCAAGTCTTTACAATCCAATTGTTTTAACATTGATTTAGGTAGGGATGGGGTAAGAGATAGACTTGGATAACTCATAAAAACCTATGTCCAATATGTAAAAGCTAATATTACTCTACAAATGAGAAGAACAAGAGCAATACCAAGAAGGATCATAACTTTGGGTTGTTGCGTTTGTTGGTTTGTTAACATGGAGGTTTTGGTGCTTGCAATGATGTTGCTAATAAGACAATATTTAAATCCGCATAGACTCAAATAAAAATGAAACATACACAACTCATATTGTGAGTTGCAACTTATAAAGATTAAGATTTAGATTTAAAATAATAGGAAAAATATGGATTGGTTAAAGGATCATATTATCAAATCATTAATTTCCATTGTTGAAACTGAAGATGCATGCCTCGAACAAATTCAAAATATTTCTGAGACATCCATGAAATCTACTTGGAATTCCCCAAAAATATGTTTGCAATGTCCTCAAAATCAATTAGGGGTGTCTTGGGTACAACCAACAAGTCCTTAAATCCTCGATGAAGTCCTCCATGGATCAAGGATGTTTCCAACATCTATTCATTCGATACAACTACGATGCGATCGTGGTTGCTTCATCGATTTGAGACTTTGTATCTACCCCCAAACAAACAACCAATTCCTTATTTGCAGCTCTACAAACAAAAAAAATATGAAATGGAAAATACTTGTACCACTCATCCTCTAAATTAGGTGTTAACTATGAAAATCCATGAAAGTTTTCATTTAATAACGATGCCACATTTATTCTACATCTATTCAAATCCTTGAAATCTAGTTGTAGAAAACATCCAACATTAATATTCAACTACTAGTGTGGATACAAACCCTCTATATACAAGTTAACATGCCCCGCTAGGATATTGTTCATAACTTTCCCATGATGAATGAGGTCAAATGATAGCCATCTCCACACAAGAAACTTACAATCCTACCCCTATAAAACCCTAAAGGAAACTATATATAAAAGACACAAAAAAACACTACCTAATCTCTTAATCAAGGGTCCCTTGCCAATATCATGAAGCATAGTCATGTACTATCAAACCCTAATATTGTTTGTAATTAAAACAATCCCACCATGATATCCTTCTAATGTTTCCTACAGTGATTGAGACTAGCCAACAGAAATATTCGCTCAATCGAATATCAATGGGCTCCTAACTAGTTAATAATAAAAGGATCACATCACATCCATATTCAATAATATATCTACTCTACATAGGATCTCCATAAACATGATGCATATATATCGAGCTCAGAGTTATCAAATGCATAAAACATATTTCTTCAATGCATAGAAAGCAGATACTCAAAGAACAAGTCTTTACTACAGATATTGCAGATCTTGAAAATCGATAGATGGACAGTGCAAACTAATGTGGGTCTCTTTTGACACATTCGATGCAATAGAAAACTTAAAAATAGCCATCCCTCAACTTACATGGATATTTTGGGATACTTACACAATGAATCTTGCTTTGAGTAAAAATGATGAAATGTAGGAAATTGAATTGTCTTTCCGAATATATAATTTTTATCTATTGAAAATGTCCATAACTATCTCAAGTTTTATCTTTTCTAGCATGTAATTTTTTTTGGGGGGGCTGATTAGGTATATGTCTTTATGGATGCACCCTTTGAGTTCCTAAATGATGGAGTATGATGTCATCATTGGACTATTGGTTGAAGCCATCCATTTTTTCATTCAACATTTTCACGTCCATCGATATTCTTAGCTCCTCATCGCACAATTTAACAAATATGTATTTTGTGTACATAATCCACGCCCATTTCACAAATTATTCAAAGTGTGGCTCATGGCCCATTAGTTTCAAATCATTAATTTCATACATGTCCCTAGGAGTGAAAATGAATTTGTGGGTCACATTGATAATGAGGTACTAGATTGGCACTTATTACATTGACAATACATATGATCTACCAAAGAAAATAAAAATTATGTTTTCACCAAATAGTTATGTCTTGATAACCATTTATACATAAAAGAAAAGCAAAAATCATCAGATACATCCGAACATAAATAAATCGAGAATAACCACAAAATGGTGTGTTTTTGTGTGTGCGTGCATGCATCCTCATGTGTATAAACAATACATCAAATGACTCATTGGTCGTATATAAAAAAATTTCCATATTGGATACATCAAAAACTTACCCCCGATAGAACAGATTCATACATATACAAAATGGTGCTAATCACCCCATACAAAAATGAGCATAGATGATCAAACATCATGGAGAACCCTCTTCTCATGCAGGTATCACAAGTATAACTAATGGTGGAACATTCTCCATTATAGGATATTTCCTTGGTATTGTTGTTGTTTGTGTTGGTGGTGGGAGATGATACTATGCCACTTCTCTTAGCCAATGAGAGTGACCCATAACATCAATCCGATGCATTAGCATGCACCATCCCAATCCCAACCCTGATGGAAGTTATATAGGACCATACACCAATAATCTGAGTCAATGAACCCTCTCTCATCGAATCCATCCATTAGGATAGACACATGCCACTCTAAATCAACCAAGGCGGTGGCAAAGTCCCCACTTTCTAGGCCATCCTTACCAACCTAGACTACCCTAGATATTGACCCCCCACCTATGGTCATTGTCACCAATGGTGTTCCTATGTATGAGGTAAATTAGACTCCATAGGTAGCCAAGCAAGCCTCACAAGTCCAACAACTACACCAAACAAAACACATACAAAAAATTGTTTGTCTCATCTATACATGACAATCCAAAACATACGTATGTGTAAATGGAAACAACAAATTTTTATATAAGCTTGATAAAGATAAACTCACCTCAAGCATCCCACTCCTCGTGACCTAGTGGAGGAAAATTAAGATCATGGAAATAGTCCATCCCACTCCATGGATATTTCTTAGTGTCCCTAATCCAGAGTCATGAGTCTAGCAGATAGTGCAAGGTGAACACATGAAAAACCTATCAACCATCATCCCTGAGCATCACCATACCCCAAAAAAACCATATATGGCTCCATCAACCTCCTCAACGTCACAACCAGACAAGAGAAAATGGATGGAATCCATTCAAACAAATAGGAACACCTGACGCTCCAATAGGTGAATGTCTCATGTCCCTCCATAGTGACCTTGGTCATATGGGCACACATATTGACCAATTACATGTGCTCCTAGGAAACTCGAGTCCCTCCCATCACCTACTCCAAAAAATGGATTTGACTCCCAAATATCCAATGGGTCCGTGAAAACCCCAACACCCTAAGCATGATGCTCACAACCACCCTCATAGCATGATCCACGTAGAAACTAACAACCATTCCTCGATCCTTATTTTCTCATGACAAAGTACCACAATACTATACAATCGACTAATCGATAGTGTAATTTCCACCAAGAGAAAGATGGGTCTCCTCACAAATCGCACAAATTGAAAAATCCTATCACTAAATCGGCATTTTTGAACTCAATAGTCAACCTCTCATTTCCAACAAAAAATCATCCCTGCTTGTGATCCCACATCCCAATCATCTCCTCCATGACATGCTCATGTGATCTCGTCATTGATAGAAGAAGAAGTGCAACAACCCTACATATCGTAGTTGTTGCTAAACCATTAGGTTATTTTTCATGTGCCCCAACATCTCATTCTATGCATGCACACGCTACTCAATATCCATGATTGATATCAAGCAATCTACAATCATAATCCATGTAAGAAAACCATGTTAGTTCTCAACAATTAACAAAATAAAAAACCAAAAGACATACAAAAACCATGTGACCTTTCCCTATATAAATGTGTGCAACCATGCTAATCCATAGCCATAACTCACATGGTTTAATCATGTGGGACACACATGTCTACCTTTACATGAGTGTGTGAGTATGAGCCTCATAGCCATGTGGAGAACATGCATGGGAGCTACATGGCTCAGCCGCTAGACTATCCCATGAAAAGTCATGCGATAAACACATACATTCAAATTGTATACCTCTATCATAGGGCACAACTATCTAAGGAAGTGATATGTGATTCCATGTGAAAATTCCTTCAAAAGCCACATAATCAGTTGAAAAAACCCTCTAATCAATCATATGAAATCTTAGGATCCCTAATTTGAATACTAATCTTCTAGAAATGACAAGATTGGTATGACAAATTGCTTGGAACTCACTGAACTAAAAACCATTGGTCTAATATCCCAAAAACAACAAAAAGAATTCTAGGGAATCTAAAGAGAAAGAGTAAAAATGAATTAAAAAATCCCCCCCACCCCTATTTATAGGACAAACTGCCTAATTTTTAAAATCTATGTTTGGGATTTTTGTAGTTTCATTTGAATGTAAGCTATCAACACCATCCCAATTAGGATCACAAACTCTTCTACATGCCTCCATCCCCACCAAAACTTCATCCAACACCCATTTTTTGGCCATTTATCTAGGTGCAATAAGTTTCCTACCAATAATTATTGCATTACCAGATCTCTTATCATGAACACTCTTATGCTTAAGTATTTCCATCATGTGTATAGGATTTCGACCAGGAAGTGGATTCTCCCTCATCGTAAGGTGCATGGGCCCCATCCACAAGTATATCACCTTGAGCATGTATATAGGAGACCTCTACCCTCTCTTTACATTGCACTTATCAAGTTATCCCATTGATATCCATAAGGCCGCCATCCCCTGGTAAAAGTAATCATCACTTACAATGTAATTATCAAGTGGTAGCATGATGCCCTATGGTTATGCACATAATTACAAATCACCCACACTATAAAATCCATGATGTCAAACCACTAATTCTGTGGAATCTAATAGTTTGGCACATTTTCCAACTAAATCACATTCATCTTTCTTGTAACATCTCAATGATTCCCACTTCATAGTCCCTCGAGCACGATATGGTCATGATTCACAAACAACCTCTCGTCAACATCATGATTAGTTAACCATCTATATTTCATTCTATATCTCCAACCCTAGAGAACACCATAAAGGGTCCCCACCCTCTAAACACACCAATACCATTGAATCATCCCTGTAGGGATACTATAATGGTATTATTATCATTTGTAAAAGACATCCACATAATAAATTTGGGAAAAATTTGTTCCTCAAATTAGTGAAAACATGGGAACCCCATCACATTACATTATTCTTTTGGAGGCACCTCTTGGTCACCCTTGATTGACATAATTGTGTCCATAACTCAGTAACACCTTCCATTTTTCCACTTAGATTCATTAGACCATTATTAACCATCATATGAGAAAAATCACCCCAAAAATTATTTTGTAGTCTTTTCATTGCCATTTCACCCTACATTTCCATTTGAAGGATGCTTCCATACTTCAATCACCCATTTTACTCTTATCAAGGAAGGTCATGACCCCCACACTTACCCACATGTCTTGTTTAAGTTCTATCATTGTCCTAGTTGGTTAAAACAATTTCTTGGTTCTCATGGTAAGACCATCATCTTACTACCCACTTTAGCTCTCATTGACCTCATATAACTTTATTGTGAGAGTTAAGGCATTTATGATTATACCTTGGGTTCCCTTCTCACCAAAATAAGGGTTCACTTGAGATTGAGCACATAGAGTCCTTAGTACTTTCTACCTCAATAGTCTTCCCTATGATCGACACTAACCATATTCTCACATTAGGGGTAGTTGTACATTCAAGTTGTCGCAATGTTCACAGTTATGGTTAAAGACATGTGTCGATCTAACATAAGTGGGTTTCCCACCTAGTAGCTTCATCATTATTTAGGTCCCCCATCATAGTGGATTGTTTGCAATCATTAGCAGTTCCTCTCCTCTAGCATCATCAACATCATTACAAGTCCAAGAAGCATTTACTCATGATAGCATTGAAGCCAAATTCATCCCTGTGTCTAGAATTTTTCAATTCAACCCCTCAGTTGCTTCTTATTGTAATTTAGTTAGACAAAATTTCACGAGCATAGGTATGCATGTCTTGTTTGTATAAACAAACATTTTCTATGTGTCACCTATCAATTATCTTATTCAATGGTCATCACCAACATCTTTCATATGGGTAGTCCTTTACTCTCGACAATTGTTGTCTTAGTATCATAGTTTGGAATGTCAACATGAGGGAAATAAGCAATAATGTATTTCGGCTATACAGATTCCTCCTAATCTCACACATGAGGGTCAATATATTATTTCCTAAATCTTGCACACATGCAACATTTTGGTAATTATTGAAGGATGAAATCAACAACATACATCATGTAGCTCATTAACATTATCCTCATCGAATCTAGAATGAAAGTTGATCCTTAGAATGGAAAAAATCCATCATATTGTACAACCACGCAGCTACACGTAAGAAACCCACCTAAATCCATGCAGGTAATGTTTTGAAACAAACATGGTTGTACCAATGGATGAACCATTAAATTTGTGTAGCACATTCAATGCTCACAACCATATTTTCACTCTGATAATTTGAATTGGTCCCTTCACAATCTTGGGAGCATTCAATAGCTACATACTTGTACCGCAATAGCTCACTTCATGGGATGGAGCATTCACATTGAGAACTAGATGTTTCATGTTCTTCATTTGGCCTATAAGAGGAAACCATGAGCATGCATTTCATAACATAAATTTAGAGCATGGTTATGATGCAAGAAATAATTTGATAGATCATATTTCACACTCCTTCTTACCATAATTTGAATCACAAAGCTCCCTTGAATTCTTCCTCAAGGAGCAAGTGTTTCTCCTCATCATTCCAAGTTAGGTAGCAAGATATTTGAGAGAGTTCAAGAGGATCCATCACTAAGGGAGAGTGTTGGCTACCATTCAATATTCATTCTTGTAGCTGAAACCATTTTTCTACAATATTTTACATTGGACAATATTGTATCAATGAAGTTAACTCATTCTCGTTGTTTGACGGTATTTTAGCACTTGTTGGCATTTTATTTCATTCTTGTTTATTGAGGTTTTCTTTATCTTGCTAGTGCATGATCTACTAATCATCACTCACACTCTTTCCTTGGTTGCAACTTGTAGGGAGAGGAAGAATTTCTCACCCTTGTGACATTTCCCCAAAACATTGGCATTTTACTATAACAAGCATTCTTGGAAATAACACGTGCATTTTTAAGTGATATCAAGAAAAATTACTTTGAAAATGATCTCCAAATAGGCCTCAAATATCATAGCTTGATATTGTTCAACTGAGCCATCATCTCTACAAATACAAGCACTCAATCAAACAATAAGTCAAACAATATGGTTGGTGGATGTATTTAGTGCTATGCATAACAAATAAATTATCTCTACAAATACATCATATCCAAGGTTAGTGATATGTAGGTTATCCTCAAGGAAGATAAATTCTTCCACAACTTTCCACAACTTTCCCCCATCCATGCATAAATTTGACAATCCTTTCATTTTTTTCTCTTTCATTTGTCATGATCCTGTTTATGGGTTAGCTTCATGGTTTTGTATCTCATCATTGGATTCTAATTGTTGGAAATATTAATTATGATGCAATTGCGTATCTAGTATGTTCCAGCTCTGTGAGTCATTTAGTCACTCAATATGTTAGTCTACAATGTCAATCAGTCTATCAAGATATGGAGTTCACAACTCATCTTATTTAAGTGGCCGGATAGTAGTTCAGAAGTCAAATTCTTAGGTATATGTCACTCAGAACTTAACTCCAATATTTAATGTTACTTAATAGCTTCCAAGAGAATCCATTTCCTGGTCTTTGTATTTAACATGAAAAATGGAGTCATTTTGTAATGCGATGCATGGGTGCAAGAAGAAGAAGGAGAAATCTAAAGTAAGTTTTAGCAATCCGTGAAGTCCGTGAGCTCAAGCTCGTGAAAATCAAGTTGTTGAAGCTTGGGAGAAAAAGCTTTGTGTAAATATCCATAGTCGTCGTTGTTATTTTGGTCTACTAATATGTATTTGCACAAGCTCTCTTTATTTCACATGTCACACATACTTCCTGGAGCATCAATGTTAAGTGTTTTCTTTTATAAAGAATAGAAAAATACTTGTTTTAATTTTACTTCAACGTGAAAAGTAAAGATTGAAAAATAACTGTGCACAAATTTAGGAACTGGTCCTAAAACATCGCACACAAAGTTACAAGTTTCCATGTTCTTAAAAGTTTACATGTGAAAAAGTATTTACTTTTGGGTGTGCGTGGTACATATCTTTTAATTGGAAAGAGGTGAAATAAATTTTATAAAGTTTTTATAATAGTTTGAGTTAGTGAGAAAATATTTCATTTGTGCAGAGTAAGTGTAAATTGCAAACAGGATAGTGAAAGTAAATTATGCACAATAAGCATCAAATATGAATTGTAATTTCTAGTAAATTGCAAATTGTGAATGGTAAAGTTGCCTAGTGAAATTCTGATCTACACAGTTATCTCTTGATCTGGTGTTAGCAACTATATATTTTTGCTCTTTTACAGCATAAAGACCTGTACATGAAAGATGGAAGGTGAGACAGCTACTTGAGAAAAAAATCTTGAAGTGATCTCCATCGACAATGGCCAGGTGCTAAGGTAGGAGACAGAATGGTCTAGAAGGGGTCCGATGTAATAAAGGGCTAATGTCAAGGACTAAGTATCAATAGGGGAAAAGAATGACTTAAGGTAAATGGAGAAATGCCTTAAAACCTATAGTGCTTGTGAAAATTTATGAAAGATTGAATAGCGCATAGATCGGCACCGTTGATCAACGGCGGGAGCAAGATCTACGGTTTTAAAAGGACCTTTGAATGGCCAAGTCGTGAGGAAGAAAAGGAATATGAGTATGCGATGGGCCGGAGCCCGCCAGACATGTGTCGGCTTAGAAGTGCATCGCAAATAGGAAAGAGAAGTGAACGATGCCTGGTTAGGTGCATGCGATGGTTGGGACATATGCAAGATCTACGGCGGAGATGATCTTTCTGAGATCCAAGGGTTCAGGTCTATTTACTGGAAAAAGAGCCTAAGTCTTCGACAGATCTACAGTTCAGGTGGAAAGAAGAGCCAGATCAACGGCTGGTGGGGGTTGGAAACTGTTAAGATTCAATATGCTAAGACAAAAATAGCAGCATTACATTCCATTTAACAATAATAGCATATACAGGATCACTGAAGAAACAACAAGCATAGCATAAACACAAGAGACACAGATTTATCCTGGGAAACCCTCATGGGGTAGAAAACCCAGTAAAGCTTCCTCAATATAGATGACCAGCAATATACAAAAATGCAAACCAAAGACATGAACTCCTCCTCCACCATAGCAGACCTCTCCTCCACAAGTGCGCTACTCTCAAGTGAGTGAGTGTGTCAAATGAGGAACACACCTCCTCTATTTATACACTACTCTGACATATCTTTTACACAAGTACATGTAGGCTCGTATTTAACCATTAGGTTAAATACCCTATTATAACTGACTGGGATGACCCCACTAGGGTGGTCTAGCAACCCTTTGACCCACATAACACATACAGGGCCGACCCCCACTAGGGAAGTCTAATAACCCATGTTACCACATTCCGACGGAGGAATAAACATCTCCGGATATACAATAAGATCTTTATGGAGGAAAGAAACATCTCCAGAATAATAAAGTACAAATATAATATTCTTTGAAGTTACAATATTTCAACACTCCCCCTTAACGAGAAGGATATTATAACAGTATCTGCACGAGCAAGGAGTCATCAACATCATACATGATACATCTATAAATCATTGGAATCTTTCTCAACATCATCAGTAACTCAAGCAGTTACTGGAACATCTTCAATACTGGAACATCAACATCTTCAGTACTGAGTCTTTATCTTCTGCAGCACTCGAACAACTACAACAACATCAACATCTGGATCCTCACGATCATCAGTATCGTCATCTCATGATCATCAGCATCATCATCACACGATCATCAGCATCATCATCACACGATCATCAGCATCATCATCACACGATCATCAACATCGTCATTACACGATCATCAGCATCGTCATCACACGAGTATCCATACCAATACAAGTATCCTCATTATTAATACAAGTATCCATACTAATACAAGTAACCACATCATCAATACAATCATATTACAGGATGATCAATCCTGCTCTCTTTAGGACATATGTCCAAGGATGACGCAATCCAGTCATGTACCTTTTGAACCGAATTCCAGGGACGATCCAGTCCTATCATGTACCTTTTGAACTGAAGTCCAGGGACGATCCAGTCATAACATGTACCTTTTGAACCGAAGTCCAGGGACGATCCAGTCCTAACATGTACCTTTTGAACCGAAGTCCAGGGACGATCCAGTCCTATCAATTCTTGGAGACCTCATGTCTACGGCTCAGTTCACAGGACCAAAGTCCAAGGATGATCCAATCCTTACCGTACATTTAGGACTGCGTCTAAGGATGACTTAATCCTCAACCGTACATTTAGGACCACGTCCAAGGATGACTTAATCCTCCACCGTACATTTAGGACCGAGTCCAAGGATGACTTAATCCTCCACCGTACATTTAGGACCACGTCCAAGGATGACTTAATCCTCCACCGTACATTTAGGACCATGTCCAAGGATGACTTAATCCTCCACCGTACATTTAGGACAACGTCCAAGGATGACTTAATCCTCAACCGTACATTTAGGACCATGTCCAAGGATGACTTAATCCTTCACTGTACATTTAGGACCACGTCCAAGGATGACTTAATCCTCAACTGTACATTTAGGACCACGTCCATGGATGACTTAATCCTCAACCGTACATTTAGGACCTACATCCAAGGATGACTTAATCCTCAACTGTACATTTAGGACCTACGTCCAAGGATGACTTAATCCTTCACCGTACATTTAGGACCACATCCAAGGATGACTTAATCCTCAACCGTATATTTAGGACCTACGTCCAAGGATGACTTAATCCTCAACCGTACATTTAGTACCTACATCCAAGGATGACTTAATCCTCAACCGTCCATTTAGGACCACGTCCAAGGATGACTTAATCCTTCACCGTACATTTAGGACCACGTCCAAGGATGACTTAATCCTCAACCGTACATTTAGGACCTACGTCCAAGGATGACTTAATCCTCAACCGTACATTTAGGACCTACGTCCAAGGATGACTTAATCCTCAACCGTCCATTTACGACCACATCCAAGGATGACTTAATCCTTCACCGTACATTTAGGACCTACGTCCAAGGATGACTTAATCCTCAACCGTCCACCAAGGACTTCATTCTCGAAGACATACGTCTACGGCTCTTCTTTAGGACTGAAGTCCAGGGATGATCCAATCCCCTCACATGTTCACCAAAAAATTCATTCTCAAAGACATACGTCTACGGCTCTTCTTTAGGACTGAAGTCCAGGGATGATTCAATCCCCTCACATGTTCACCAAGAACTTCATTCTCGAAGACATACGTCTACGACACTTCTTTAGGACTGAAGTCCAGGGATGATCCAATCCCCTCACATGTTCACCAAAAACTTCATTCTCGAAGACATACGTCTACGGCTCTTCTTTAGGATTGAAGTCTAGGGATGATCCAATCCCCTTACATGTTCACCAAAAACTTCATTCTCGAAGACATACGTCTACGACTCTTCTTTAGGACTGAAGTCCAGGGATGATCCAATCCCCTCACATGTTCACCAAAAACTTCATTCTCGAAGACATACGTCTACGGCTCTTCTTTAGGACTGAAGTCCAGGGATGATCCAATCCCCTCACATGTTCACCAAAAACTTCATTCTCGAAGACATACGTCTACGGCTCTTCTTTAGGAATGAAGTCCAAGGATGATCCAATCCCCTCACATGTTCACCAAGAACTTCATTCTTGAAGACATACATCTGCGGCTCTTCTTTAGGACTGAATTCCATGGATGATCCAATCCCCTCACATGTTCACCAAAAACTTCATTCTCGAAGACATACGTCTACGGCTCTTCTTTAGGACTGAAGTCCAGGGATGATCCAATCCCTGCAAGTCCACCAAGGACTTCATTTTTGAAGACATACATCTACGGCTCCTTTTAGAACATGTGTTCAAGGATGATGCAATCCCCTTGTCACCTTAGACCCTATCTAAGGACCATCCACCAACCTCTCTGTTGGCATCACCAATATAGGTATTCACATCATCGACCTCACTGTCTATGCAGGCAATCTCATCATAAGTGATCACATCACTCCCCCTTTCGAGGAGGGTCCTTATGGACTATATTAAGTTTGTCTTGAAAAACTTTACTTGAGGTAGAGGTTTGGTTAGTACATCGGATCGGTAGAGGTTTGGTTAGTAACTTGTTGAACTTTGATTCCTATATGCACCATATCTCATATATAGAAATGCCAGATCTCTATGTGCTTTTGACTTATCATGGAACACTGATTCTTTACCATTTTAGTACGACTCTGTTTGTCACATAGGATCACAGTTGGGTCCATCTCTAAGTCAAACAATTCTGAAGCCATGCCGTTTCACAATTAGCAGAGCAAGCAACCATATATTCCGCTTGTGCTAGATTGCTTCCTACGAAACCACAAGATCATGGCTGATCCCAGCTAATAACATCTTCTCGATGTGCTCTTCCTATCTGATACACTTTCTACTCAATCGATATCTGTGTAGCCCTCTAAATTCATGATCTCCATAGATCAAAGACTAATGTATCCTTTAGGTACCTCATCTCATGCTTTGCAACTAATAGGTGAACACTTCTAGTTTCCACTAGATACTGACTGAAGGTGTTTACAGCAAGGCATATATCTGACCTAGTATTCGTTAGACACATCAATGACTCAATATTTTGTCTGTATAGAGTTCTATCCACTAACTCTGATGAGTCATCTGCTAACAACTTCAAGAGTGGCCATCCCAACACATCAAGTCCTTTTAATATTTCTCAGCATACTTTCCTTCATTAAGAAAGATTCCTTCTGAGCCTTGCCATACTTCCAGACCTAGGAAGTAATGCATCAATTTGAGATCTTTCATTTTCATTTATGCATTGAATGATCTTCTGCATATCTATCTGTGCCATCTCTCGTTAGATGGGTCTACTGATATGAGCCTCAATATCATTCAAACTCTGTGGTGAGTTCCTTCTTGCATCCATGTCATCTGTGTATAGAAACCATATTCAACCTTGTAGCAAAGGTTGAGATCCACATCACCCAAGTTGATCATTAAGCTCATCAATTGATTATCGATCCTGGGAACCCATACAAAACCTGATTCACATTTCTTCTTTAATTACACCATTAAGAAAATGGTCTTATCTAGCCACTTGGAGCAAACATTTCATCATGATTCTCTTCCTCTTTCTAAGAGAATCTTCTAGCCGTGAGCCTTCTATAGCGTGTTTGATTTGTAAATCCTTTTGTTGAACATCCATCGCTTGTTCAGTGTTCATCATTCATCATGATGTTTCCTACAAATCAAAATTAAGTACATGATTAGTAATACTTGATAATCGTCAAACCATGATAACCTATTATGCATACAGATATCATTTACATAGTTATGCAACTTATTTTTACCAATACTTTGGCACAACACTTTCCCATATCCTGTATGCATACAGTGGCTATCTAGATGCCTTCCATCTCCACCAAAACATACTATCGAGAGTGTGCACAGCTCTCAGCATGTCAGCAAAGAGGTTTCATTCTAGACAAGCAACAATGGAATGTTTGTCCAAATTACCAATCATATGCATATTAGTAGTATACTGTTCAATGCTCTATGAATGTTTACACTCAGCATCATATATTCTATGCATACAACCTATTACAGGCAATATCATTTACTATTTCAAATAACAACTCAAATACTTATCTTTTATGTTTGTGTGGTTGCCTCCCGCTTGATCTTATGTATGTCTTTTGAACTTCTATTCATTCTATACCACTGTGCATGCTCAAGTGTGCACTAGTGTCATCCTCATGATCTCATACACAAACATACATTCATTAGTATATTCTCAAAACATTCTAATTCTAAATAATATTGAATATGTATAGTCATGATCATTAGTATTTAGGGTTTCAAGGAAGTCTTCTTTTACTCATGCGTATTCTTGTTTGATCATAGTACTCTTCTGGTTAGTTAAATCATCAATCAAGATAAGAGACATAATGTGCATAAACCCTTGATTAACTTTATTAATAAGCATAACCAATCATACCAAGTATACTTATATAGGGGATCCTAACACAAGGTAAGATTCTAACTTGACATAGGAAAACATACCTGGATTAGTATACCTGCTTAGTTATGTACAACATACCTAAACAATCTCTTCAATGATTTAGAGATCCTGAGCTAGAACCTGCATGTCTCATAGGTTAAGCATAATATATCAAAGTCATACATACCTCGTAAGTAGAACAAAGATTATGGATGAGTCTTTGTCTTCATGTGGAACTTGATTTGTCTTTCGTGATGTACCTGAATCTTGTTAGAAGACAACATCAACCTCACACAACACCATAATGCATTAGTACAATCATATAGCCCTAATAAATGAATGTGCTTGATCATTCACATGCATTCATACTGTTACTAGGGTGATAAGATAAGTCTAACATTAATAAATATTGTACTAACAAATAATATGAAGACAAACACATTATGAATTTAATCAGGAATCAGATTTCAAGACATACCTAAACCTCCTTGAGTCATACCTATCGAGACTTCTTGTAGTCTTCTTATGTAAGGCCTTAGCCTCAACTCCCCCTGAAACTTGATCTGGAGCTTGATTAGGGTTTGCTAGAGAAACCTTAAAAATTCAATCTTTGACTTTCAGACTTTTGAATGGATGGAAGGATGTGTCTTGCTAAGCTGATCAAACTAGCATACTTCAATTTTGAAATCTCCAAAATTTGACCCCCCAAAATTGCCTTTGAAACTTTTGGATCTTCTCGACAGAAACCCGAACTAGGGTTTGATGAAGCCCACCTTTCTGTCCAATCAAAAGGTTCGATCCAAGGCTCTAAACTCTTATTTTTCTGAGGAGCTTCCAGCCGTGGTTACAGACTTCAAAAATTCCAACTTTTGTTGAAGCCCTAATTTTCCATCTTTCTCATCAAAATCGTGAGCTAGGGTTTAATCAAGCCCGATCTTCTACCCAACCAAAAAATTCGATCTTGGTCTCTAAATTTTGATTTTCCTGAGTAGCATTCAGCCGTGGATTCCGATTCCAAAAATTCTAACTTTCTTCGAAACCCTAAATTCCGGAAGCCATGAATAAAGGTGCTCCAAAAATAATTCTGTTTTGACAGAAATATGTACCTGATTGTTTCTTCTATAACTCCAAAATTTTTGCTCCACGGGGTCTGAAAACGTTTTTTGCAGTAGCCTAGCCTGTCATCTTTCCATCCTGATAGGTCTGACCTCAATTGGATTTTCTGAGAGAGAGTTATGCCAAATGTCGCAACGTAACCTGTTTTGGGATAATACAGGAGAGCGAACTTGTACGGCGTGCCACGTGTCACTATTTGAACTTCGGCCTCTGAAAATGTTCCCTGAGATAGATCTCCCTATTATATTTCCATCCAAATAGGTATGACCTCAATTGGACTCTCTGAGAAATATTTATTCCAAGTGTCGCAACGTGACCTGTTTATGGGATAAAATAGGAGAGCAAACTTGTACGGCATGCCACGTGTCACTAGTTCCACTTCGGCCTCTGAAAACGTTTCCTGAGATAGTATAGTCTGTGTACTACCTGTCACATTTTACAAAATTTCATTTGGAGATTCCTATCCCAAGTTATGAAATTTTTTCCTAGGTCACCTGATTTTGACTGAGATCTGGAATAGGCAGAAACCCTAACTTATATTGATCATAACTTACAAAGTACAACGAATCGGAGGGTGCCCTTTGGACACAAGATACCTGGAGATGTTATCTACGACCTGTAAAGGTTTCAGATCCTGAACCTTCACCAAAATATATTTATAGAGAAAGTTCCACGATGACTGGTTTTTGCTATATAAAACCCTAACCTTCAAATTGTCGTAAGTAAAGCAAGTGTCATAAGTGCCATACCTTGCCTTCCTTCAGTTTAGCTCTGATACCATGTTAAGATTCAATATGCTAAGAAAAAACTAGCAGCATTACATTCCATTTAACAATAATAGCATATACAGGATCACTGAAGAAACAACAAGCATAGCATAAACACAAGAGACACAGATTTATCCTGGGAAACCCTCATGGGGTAGAAAACCCAGTAAAGCTTCCTCAATATAGATGACCAGCAATATACAAAATGCAAACCAAAGACATGAACTCCTCCTCCACCATAGCAGACCTCTCCTCCACAAGTGCGCTACTCTCAAGTGAGTGAGTGTGTCAAATGAGGAACACACCTCCTCTATTTATACACTACTCTGACATATCTTTTACATAAGTACATGTAGGCTTGTATTTAACCATTAGGTTAAATACCCTATTATAACTGACTGGGCCGACCCCACTAGGGTGGTCTAACAACCCTTTGACCGACATAACACATACAGGGCCGACCCCCACTAGGGAAGTCTAATAACCCATGTTACCACATTCCGACGGAGGAATAAACATCTCCGGATATACAATAAGATCTTTATGGAGGAATGAAACATATCCAGAATAATAAAGTACAAATATAATATTCTTTGAAGTTACAATATTTCAACAGAAACGCACAGAGTATAACAAGGGGGACCCCACTAGTAGACAGAGGACCTAAAAGCTAAGTCGAGTCTGGAGACTCACCATGGATATACATCTGAGAAGAAGCAGACGGTTGTTATACACCGTTGCACCAAGAAGTAGCATGGGGGATAGTGGTAGGCTAGATGCGATGGTATTGGTCCCGCCGGACAGGTGTCAGGTCCATAGCTTGTCGCATGAAGAAAGGGTGATATAGGAGAAGCTTTTAGGGTGCATGCAATGCTACCCTGTAGATGCATGCAAATGAGATTAACAACCCAGATAAGGATTAGCGGCGAGGATCCGATGGTGGAGATGGGTAGGTTGTCAAATTAGTAGGTAAAGGCACAGTTAGATCTGATGATGGAAATTAAACACGTGAGAGTTCAGACAGTTGAGATTAAAGGACAGTGGGCCAAAGAGGGAGGAAGTTATGGAAACCCGGTTATATATATAAAAAGTGCCTGTGGAGTTTGACATTTATTTCAGAATCCTGTCGATGTCAAGGATCCTCTCGGCAGGTGGCAGATGACGAAGGTGACAGAACCTTCGACAGGGTGCATGCAGGGCTTTTGAAGGTCACAGGTAAGGTCCGTAGTCGCCATTCTCTAAAAAATCTAAGTTTTTTACAGTCATAAGATGACGGAAGAAGAAGCTTCTACTAGTTCTAGGGCTAAGATAGCCCTGGAAGATAGAGACGCAGATGTATTTGACACATGCCTTCTTCTGCCAGTTCCATAAATTAAAAAGAAACTGGAAACCTTGCATGAACAGGGACTGGATATCCATGTAGTCTTTAGGTCATCGTTCATTTTCTTTTGCCTTGACCAGGTGTTCTCTTTTCCTAAGTTTGTAGTGTGGTGTTCCTCTAATTACTCAGAACCTCAAAGAGTAATTATGGATGGCCGTAGGTCCAAAGTTATCTGTAATATAGATGCGTCAGCTATTAGGGATTCCTTTTTCATTCCAGAGTCTCAGTACCAAGAGTCGGAAGCTTTTTATGAAGAGTCTGCAGTTTCATTGTACCACCAAATCAGCCCCGAAAGCCATTAATCCTTCTTAACCACATGCCTGAAACTCGAATCCAAAATATCTGAGGAACCCTACCCCCTAAATGTCATCCTTTTTGATGAAAATTCCCAATTGGTTCTTTCTTTGTTAGCTCAGTTTCTAGGGTTGGATACTGATTTGTGGTGACTGAAGTCCAATTAGGTTTACTCTTTAGGATTAGCATCAATTTGGCTAGGTCTAAAAGCGGGCTTATCTCACCCGTGAAGTTTGATGAATTTTTGGCAGAAAAGATACATGTACAGTTAAGCAATTTCCCGAGTACTAGATTTTTTAGATATCAAACGCAGTTGATGAAAATGATTATGTACAATAGCGCTGAAAGCCCACATTTCTCCTCACTACTTGAGACCGATGTTCTGGTAGACAATGTATTCAATTATTTGAACTATGTTTTGCCCCCTGTTTATAAAATCATTTTTGGGGAAGAATTGCCGAGAGTGCCGCCTAAAATGAAAACAATGATACAATTGAAGGACGAACTGGCATTCGGTGACTGGTTTTTGTTAAAAGAGGCTACAATTATTAGGTTGTATGGTTTTGTGCAGGAACCTTATGTTCTACCTGCTTTTCTGACATTGCGGATCTTTGCTCTTGAATTTATCAGACATAAATTGGCCCTAGAAGAGTTGCAATTCCCGAAACATAAGAAGAGCACAGCTGTGAAATGTCCTTCAAAAGTAGGGACTTTCATTGTGAAGAATAAAGAAGCTTTGTTAGAGGTGGAAGAGTGATTGAAGTCGCTAGGGTTCAGGAAGGATGTAGCCATCAAATATGACCCCTTGCATTTAATTTCCAAGAGAAGGAAGGAATGTAACCTTAGCGCTTTTGAGCATGCAGAACTAGAAGGGGTGCTGAAGGGGTGAAATTTGTTGTGTTGGGAACCCGAGGCGGAGGAAGCAGTGGAGACACAGGGAGGAGAGCTCATGATTTCTGATTTAATAATGGATTTAGATCAAGTGTCGGACACCATGGAGTTGGGTCAAAAAAGAGACTTAGAAGAAGTCATGGATATGGATACTGAAGAAGGTGATATATACAAACAGCCTAAATTAGAAGTACAGGATGAGTTAGTTGTTGCGACTATTCAAGCCGAGTCAATTGCTTCCCCAACTAAAGAGGAGCTAGTTGTTGCAGCATCTCAAGAAGAATTGACTGTTCAAATGGATATTGGAGGGGTAGATGATGAGGACTTCTCGGCTCCTGAGATCCAGGTGGTATAATACAAGTTTTAAGATGTTCAAGAAGGAGATGTCGATAATAAGTTTCGGTCCAAGGCCGACCTATGTGAACAATACAACCAAAACAAGTGAGCCTCAGCCCAGAGGCTGTTTGATTCAATGCCTATTGCCGGAGGATTGTATAAGACTTCCTTGATGACTAGCAGAAGTATAAATGATAACATCTTAAACTTAGCAATATTGACGGAAGATGGAGTGACCAAAACAAGGATCAACTAGCAAAAGATACCAGTACCAAACAAAATCCAATTTCACAAACAGGTTACTGACCTTGTGTATGATTATTTTATGAAATCTTCCTTGAAAATTGATAACTTGTTGGTTACTGCGAAAAAACTGGAAAACCAATTAAAGCAGGAGAAAAGTGAAAACCGAGCTCTTAAAAATCAGCTCAAGAAGGTACAATTTGACCTAGTTATAATTGATGGCGGAGGACAAATCATGAGCAAGATGTTAGCGGAAAAAGACAAGCTGATTCAAAAGCTACAGAAGAAGGAAAAAGTTCCAAATATCCTGCTGATCAAAGCTCTCGAAGAGACAGACTTCGAAACACGAAAAGAAGACTTGTTTAAGGAAATAAGTGAATGCAAGGCAGAATTACTGAAGTTTGCAGAGAAGGAAGATAGCTGGAAAAAAGAGAGAATAAGATGAGAAAGCCAACTTGATGATTTGAGAACTAACTTGTCCAATTTGGACATGCGGCCTACCAATTTGAACCAAACTGGGGAAAGCAATGGTACCAACATTCTAGTGCAGGCTATGTCTCACATCAGCCTGAAAGATGTGGAAATCAAGGAGCTGAAAGAAAAATGTCGCAGATTGGAAGAAGAAAATAGTAAAAAGGAAGAAGACCTAAAGGTCCCCCAAAAGAAGCACAAGGAATTGATTGAGATGAATAAAAATCTCACTCATCAGGTTACTGGGCAGGCGGCTTTGCAAGGATGTAAACACTTGGTATGGGACAAGATCATTAAGGAAGCTGAGAACTTTAGACCTTACCTTGAGTTTATAAGGATAAAAGAGAAGACCATTAGTGATGTTCTAGAAGGTTGTGAAGTTGCAAAGCAGACCTTAATCCAAAGGCCTAAAGCAACGACACTAAGTGCCATCACTTTCTTGAATGATCTATCCAAAGAAGAAAGGATTAAGCTGAATATTGGGAACCGGATCGCAACACTTGCAGCAGCACGAAAGGTCCTAGGGAAATATCCACAGATCAAGAGTGTGGAAGATAAAGCCGAAGAAATGAAGGGACAAGTGGCAAAGTTCAAAGGACTATTTAATAAGCTGGTCGAAATGGGGTTACCTTCATTCTGGAAAGATGACCAAGAGCTAATCTCCCCTAAGGCTTATAAAAACCTACTGTGGATGATAAGAATGGATCATACAAAGTTCAAACATCTGAACCAGCTGCTTATAGGAAAGGCTCTGATGGAGTTGGTCAAAGAGGACTTTGAAATCTTGAATAGGTTGATCGCCATTGGCGAAAGGCTTCCCCCATTTTCCTACGCAGAGCATATTGAGATACGAGTGATGGTAAAGGAAATGGTGGACTATGACTTCCCACATGCAGACCAATGGGCTAATGTAGAAAAGTATAGTAGATCGCTATACTTTC
The DNA here is from genome assembly GCA_027924585.1 of Larix kaempferi. Classification (NCBI taxonomy): domain Eukaryota; kingdom Viridiplantae; phylum Streptophyta; class Pinopsida; order Pinales; family Pinaceae; genus Larix; species Larix kaempferi. The sequence goes on from BSBM01000087.1 coordinate 13,042,823, forward strand.
TCCGTCTTCCACAGTGAAACTTGTCTTTTTATAGTTGTTGGTGTTTGCTTGGAATCAGAGACTTCTTACAAGACTTTCCTATTTTTGATAATTTGTAATATTCATTGAGGCAGCTATATAAATAGCCATCTGGAACTATTATTTTAATATCTTTACTTTTTTACTTGAAGTAAATGTTACTTAGTAAGAATACCGATGGATTGTAAGAAAGCAAAACAACCTGAATGTTACTTAGTTTCTACCTGTTTTCTGTTCTATTGTGATAGTGGCAAAACAACCTGAATGAGGTGTCACTCTGATATAACTCTTTTTGGTTTAGATGAGTCGAGCAAGAGGACTCCCGACATATATATATGCGACGTAATAGAATGATACAGGGTTGAAAAATATTGTTGAAAACTCTTACAAGAAATTTGGTGTATTGTTCTTTAAGAAGGTTTTGAGCTATTTTGAATAAAGTTTGCAGAGCTGAGCCAATGTTTTCTTAGGGATTCTTGTGTAACTGGTCTTGTAGTCTATTCCTTCTTTTTCCATGTGAATTGTGTATCTCTCATTGTTAATCCCAATCTGTAACATTCTTTCATACTTGGTGCAGTGTGATAGCTAAGTAGAATTCATAGAAATTATGCTCTACTTATCTTTTTCCAAGCATTCCACCATTACTTTTCTGCTAAAATTGATATAGGATTCATCGTTGCATGCCTTATGTCAACGGATTGTTTCTTTCTCTTCTGTTTCACCAATTAAAATCACTTTGACTATGATTTGTTTACTACCTCGCCCCTATGTTAATGCATTTGTGAAGCATTTGTAAATGAATTTTCAGAGTTTGTTTGAATGTGACTCCATTGCCCAAATAAATATTCATATGTTTTAGCCAAGCTACATTTAAACCATTTTGCTTCCCACAGAAATCTGATCTTCTGTATTGTTGTAATTGAATATATTGAATGATGAATGTTGGTGCATGTTTCATTGTTGACAACTTTGATTATTCCAGTCTTTCATAAAGCTGTAGAGAGAGCCCTCTCAGACCAAGTTGGGTTAGCAACTTAAGTCTAAAGATTGGTTAGTGGTTACCCCAGTTTGCCCTCTCCCACAACCTAGGGGGTCATTTTGGGTGTTAACAAATTGGCGTCGTTGCCGGGGAATGTGATTGTTTTATTATCCTTCGAAGAACGACAAAGAATTCTGAAGATTCGACGAAAAGAGAGATCCCTGTGGGTGAACTCAGATTTCCAAATTTCTAGAGGGTTGTGCAATTTTTCCCTGGCGACTCCACTCGTAAAGATCCACATTCAAGAAAGACTCCACTGGGGAAGATCGACATGCCAAGTTCATTTTTGAAGAGATCTCGAGACAGGCATCCTAGCCTCAAGAAGGAGCCATACGAGAGGTAATCCTGTTTCCAAAATTTTGTTAAGTGTGGAAAATCCAGAAATAATATTTAAACATAAGACCGGAAAAGACAAGGCTAATACTTCCATCCTTAAAAGAATTGTGTCTAAAGAAGAGTTACCTGTTTTAGAATAATTGGATATAGAGATAGATATCAGGAAACCTTTGGCAAGATCAAGATCTGAATCTTATCTAAGTTTGGGTGAAGAAGGTCTGAATGCCCCTGAATCCTATTTGTTAGATCCTGTCTGGCTTCAGTTACAAAATATTATCAAAGCAGAAAGAGCTATATCCGTTTCTTAGATCCCTCAATCCCATTACACAATTCCTACAGGTAATTCTACCCTGAATATTCATCCCCAAGCTCAGAGCTGACCTATACCCATGGCTGTTAGATTTGCAGCATTGGCCCTGCCAGCCGCTTTGCATGACCTCCCTCCGAACTACGCCCAGAGAATTGTCTCTTATGATGGAGAAGGGGGTTTTTCTACCAATCAGCGTGTAGACAGATTTGAAGATTTCATTGATTTGGAGGAAGTAGACCATGATGACGCTAAGATGAGGTTGTTTGCTCAAAGTCTGTTTGGAGAACCCAAGAAATGGTTTAGACAGTTGCCGAATGCTTCTATAAATGATTTTGCAGCCTTTAAGACCATGTTCTTAGAGAGATGGGAAACAATAGGGAGCCCCGCCCTAGTCTTGTCCCAGTATAACCACCTGAAGAAAGGATGTTTTGAATCTGTTCATGATTTTTCTTCCAGGTTTATGAAAGCCTATAATTCTATTCCAGATGACCTAAGACCCTCAATGGGTGCTGCAAAGCTCCACTACGCAAATGCTTTTGATGGAGACTTCTCATGCACATTAAGGGAGAGGAAATCTACCACCCTGCCTGCTATGCTGAAAGATGCAGTAGAGGTGGAAGCCAACATGATGGCTTCGGGTAAAATGAAGGGGAGAACAGAAGCATATTAAAAGAAGTAAGAAAACCAAACCCCTACCTCCTCCTCCTCTATTGATTCCAAGTTTGATACTATGATGAAAACCACGGAAAAGCTAATGGATAGGTTGGCCATGGAAAATAAACCCCCCTCCTAGAGAACAACCTGAAAATCGGATAAGGAATCCTAACTTTAGAAGGCAACCCCCTCCAAGAAATCCAAGAAATCAGGAAGACCACCAGATGAGGCCTCCTTTCCGTGAGAATTTGGTGGATGAGGAAGGATCTAAAGAGCCTGTTGGAGACCAAATCCATCTCTTCGACACTCTGGACCATGAAATACATTTATCCCAAAGGGAGCATGACTTTTTCAACATGGGGAATGCTGGTAAGGTTGATGAATTTGATTCTGAGCAGTACCAAATGGGTTACATGAATGTTGTGGATGATATTCAAACGAAGATGAAGTTAAGGAGCAGGGAGATACCGATTAGTGAAGGGAAGGACGGCCATGTTCAGTCTTCCAAGACTCAGCAGAATATGGAGAAATTAAAAGAAAAATAGCCAGAGGTTGCTACACATAAATACTCGGAAGATAAGGGACATCATTCTAAAGAAGGTAGGCAGCAAGAAGTCACTCAAGAAGGGAAGCTAGCTTCAACATTCAACTTGAAGGCTGAACTATCTAAGGTAAAGATCTCTATCCCTTTAAATGAGCTGTTAAGAAACAATGAATATAGGGAAGAGATAAATAACCTAGTAAAGGGGCAAGCAGAACGTACACAAGACATGTTGGAATTGACAGATGATGCCCCCACTATAATCTTTGGTTCCAAGCTAGAAGAGCCAGATGATGAAGAAGTCCCTCCCTTTTATTTGAGTTTGAATATCCATGATACATTATTACACAACACCCTGATAGATTTTGGGGCTTCACACAACTTGATGCCAAAGTCAGTGGTGGACCAGTTGGGGTTAGAAGTCACCAGACCCTACAAAGACCTATATTCTTTCGATTCCAGAAAGGTACCATGTTTGGGTCTAATTAAAGATGTGGTAGTAACCCTTTCCCAGATCCTAGCAAAGAGCGTCATGATGGACATAGTAGTGGCTGATTTTCCTGCTAAGTTCAAGATGATGTTATCAAGATCCTGGGTGAAAAAATTGAAAGGGACCATGCAGATGGACTTATCTTACGCCACTATACCACTTTTTGGAAGCAATAGGAAGCTATACAAAGAGAAAAGGATGGCTTATGTGGTTAGCAGTAACGACAAACCTGAAAATCACCCTATATTTGCTGTAAATACAGACATAGGTTCCTCTATCCTTTTCAATGATGGTCCACATACTGATCCTGTGCCCCCATTTTTACACGAAGTCGAGGAAGACAAGGAATTTGTAGCAAGGCATGAGGCTTCAGAGAGGTAGAAAAATGAAGAAGGACTGTGGAAGATGTACTTTGATGGATCACTGAGCAAGAATGGTGCTGGTGCCGGAGTCTGGATTATACCTCCCGATCAAGAGTCCAGAGCTTTGTCATACAAGCTAACTTTTAAGTGTACTAATAATGTGGCTGAGTATGAAGCTTTACTCTTGGGACTAAGAGCTTTGAAAGATTTGGGGGAAAAAAGGATACACATTTTTGGAGATTCAGGATTGGTGGTTAATCAAGTAAATGATAGTTATTAGGAAAAACACCCCAGGATGAGGGCCTATAGGAATGAATTTTGGGATATGTTTGGGAACTTTTTCACCGAATGTAAGATCTAGGTGATCCCTAGATTTGAAAATCGGGTGGTAGACTCTTTTGCTACCAATGCCGGCGGTTTTAAAACTCATATTTTCTCTCAAGAAAAATATGAGGTAGAAGTGGTGAATAGGCCATCTATCCCAGACAATGCTAAACACTGGCAAGTATTTAAAGATGATTTACAAATCTAAATATTTTTGGAATTGTCTGATGAGTTTGCTAATGTTCAGATTGATGCTGAAAATGAGAACATAGAAGGATTGATAGACCAAGAGCCATCAGAGGGAGAAGGTAGAGAAAGAAAACAATGGAAAGATATGCTGGGTGGGAAAGATATCATTCAATTTAAAACTAATTATATCGCCAAAGGATTGATACCCCTGGAGAGGTTGTTTGACCATAATGATGTGGAAAAAAACCCAAAGTTTGAATCACCCAAAGAGGCAGTAGAAGACCAAAACATGGGCACTAAAGAAGAGCCTCAGATGGTAAGATTATCTAAGAAATTACCTGCTGAAAAAAAGGAGCGGTATGTAGAGTTGATGAAGAAATATGTTGCTGCATTTGCATGGAGATATGAAGAACTGAAGGAATATGATACCTCAATAATACAACATTCTATTCCAATCACACTAGGAGAGAAACCCTTCAAGCAAAAGTTGAGGAGAATAAACCCTAAGCTGGTGCCTATGATAGAAAAAGAGATTAGAAGATTATTTAATGCAAAAATCATTGTCACTTTGAGATTCTCTCAATGGATAGAAAACCTGGCTCCCATAAGGAAAAAGAATGGAGAAATTAGAATCTGTATAGATTTACGGAACCTGAACAGAGCTTCATTAAAGGATAATTACCCCCTACCCATAATGGAGCATATCTTACCAAAGGTAGTAGGGGCAGAGAGGATCTCTAGTATGGATGGTTTCTCCGGGTACAATTAGAACAAGGTCTATCCCAAAGATCAAGAGAAGACCACTTTCACCACCCCTTGGGGTACTTTCATGTATGCTAAGATGCCTTTTGGGCCGATGAATGCAGAAGCTACTTTCCAGCGGGCAATGGAAATAGCATTCGCTGAAGAAAAAGATAAGTTCATGGTTGTATACATGGATGACATAATGATGTACTCAAAGTCTGATGAACAACACCTAAAGCACTTGGAACAAGTTTTTAAGAAATTTATAAAATACAGTATCTCTCTTAATCCTAAGAAATCACACTTTGCATTAGAAGAAGCTACACTCTTGGGTCATATCATTTCCAAGGGAGGTATCAAGATCGATCCTGAAAGGGTTAGTGCTATCCAGAAAGTTGGAGAGCCAAGGAACAAAAAGGAGGTGCAGTCTTTCATTGGGCAAGTGGGATTTCTGAGAAGATTCATTCCCAGTTTTTCTGAAATCATGATGAGTATCACAAATATGTTGAGGAAGGAAAATTGAGTTAAGTGTACTACGGAAGCAAGAGATTCATTTAAAGGAATTAAGAATGCTATCACTGAAGTCCCGGTATTAGCCAGTCCAGATTTTTCTAAAGATTTTTTTGATTTTTTCTTATGCTTCTGAGCACACTATGGCAGGGGTACTATTACAGAAAAATGCCCAGGACGCTGAACAACCAATTTCCTTTTTCAGCAAAGTACTAAGAGATGCAGAATTAAAATATGATATCATGGAAAAGAAGGCCTACACCGTAATTAAGTCACTAAAAGATTTCAGGGTTTCTATCCTACATTCACACATCATTGCTCATGTCCCAAATAGTGCTGTGAAGGGTATCCTTACCCAAGCAGACCCAGAAGGAAGAAGAGCTAAATGGATTGTTGTATTGCTGGAGTATTATCTGGACAGAAAACCCACCAGATTGATAAAAGGGCAAGGGTTAGCAAAGTTAATGACCAAGGCCAACTGTGATGCTCTGCAACTGAACTTCTCACAAGGGTATTCAAACTAGCTGGATGTGGGAGTGCAAGCGAGACCAGAATTCCTTGCATCCTCTTGGTATGTTGACATTGTGTATGTATTACAAAACTTGCAAGCTCCTTCGGGATTGAGAAAAAGCAGGGCTAGAGATGTGAAACTAAAAGCTGCAAAATATTGTATTATGAATCAATTCCTATATTGGAAGGACCCTGGAGGTGTGCTGCTGAATTGCTTACTTGAGGAAGAAGCTAAACACACAAAGGAGGAATTTCACAAGGGTGACTATGGCGGCCACCATTCATGGAAGGTGACAGTCAACAAAATCCTGAGAGTTGGTTTCTACTGGTAGACCATGTTTTCAGATGTATACAAAGAAACGGTTGTTTGTCACCAATGCCATATTTTTGAAGGAAAAAGAAAGGTTGTTTCATTACCCCTTCAGCCTATCATAGTAGAATCACCCTTCCAACAATGCGGTTTAAACTTCATTGGAGAAATAAACCCTCATTCCTTAGGGCAGCACAGATGGATATTAACAGCCACTGACTATTTCACTAAGTGGATAGAAGCCATACCAACTAGGAGAGCGACTGAAGGCATTATCATGGATTTCCTGCAAGACAATATCCTATCAAGATTTAGGTGTCCCAAAATAATAGTGACAGATAACGTACCATCATTTTGTTCTAAGAAAATGATAAATTTTTCCATAAATACCATATCAGTCTGAATCATTCAATGGCATACTACCCTCAGGGAAATGGACTAGCAGAATCATCCAACAAAAGTCTAGTAAGAATCATAAAGAAGTTGTTGGAGGATAATAAGAGAGATTGGCACACAAAGCTGAAATATGCCCTGTGGGCCGATAGAATAAGTACAAAGAGGGCCATTGGGATGTCCCCTTTCCAACTGGTATATGGAGCTGAGGTGGTTTTTCCAGTGTCTCTGGGATTGCCAGTTATGAGGTTGCTGCAAGGGATAGAAGAAGAACCAAACCACATGCAGAGAAGGGTAAACCAAATAGTCGAATTGAATGAGTTAAGAAGTAGCGCCTATGACAAAGTACAGGGGAACCAAGAAAAGATAAAGAATGCCTTTGACAGAAAATCCAAAGAAGATCAATTTCAGGTAAATGACCTGGTCCTGAAGTGGGACGCTCCAAGGGAAGATAAACATGGTAAATTTGACCATATGTGGATGGGTCCCTATATTATTGCAGCAAACCGAGGAGAAAATTCTTTTATCCTGGAGCACCAAGATGGGTCCGCCTGGTCAGGGGGTCCAATCAATGGAAGGTTTTAGAAGCACTACCTGTCCTAAGAGAAAGCAGGTAACCCATGTACCATAGCCTGTATATATGTATATATATATTTTTGATTTTTCACATTTGTTTTAGGGTTTTTAACAGCAAAAACCAGAAGGACTTGAAGCTCAAAGTGAAGGCCCTAAAGTCTAGAAGGCGAAGCCATGTTTCATGTTTGAATTTTCATCCTAGCTAAGAAAATAGGTGTAGTCTCACTTTCTAGAGAAATTTTTCAATCTAGGGTTTGTAGAACCTGCCCAATGGATCATGCACTTAGTCTATGGAGTTCTTTGCTACCTCATTGGGAGGATAGCATCCCTGGTTGGAGCCAGTTGTTAGCACCTATATATTATTGCTCTTTTACAGCATAAATACATGTACATGAAAGATGGAAGGTCAACAGCTACCTAAGAAAAAAAGCTTGAAGTGATCTCCATCGACAATGGCCAGGTGCTAAGGAAGGAGACAGAATGGTCTACAAGGGGTCCGATGTAATAAAGGGCTAATGTCAAGGACTAAGTATTAATAGGGGGAAATAATAACTTAAGATAAACGGAGAAATACCCTAAAAGCAATAGTTCTTGGGCAAATTTATGAAAGATTAAATGGCTCACAGATTGACACCATTGATCAAGGGTGGGAGCAAGATCTACGGTTTTAAAAGGGTCATCGCATGGCCAAGTCATGAGGAAGAAAGGGAATATGAGTATGCAATGGGCCTGAGCCCGCCGGACAGGTGTCGGCTTAGGAGCACATCACAAAGAGGAAAGAGAAGTGAATGATGCTCGGTTAGGTGCATGCGATGGTTGGGACATATGCAAGATCTATGGGGGAGATGATCTTTTCGATATCCAAGGGTTCAGGTCTATTTACCGGAAAAAGATCCTGAGTCTCCGACAAATCTATGGTTCGGGTGGAAAGAAGAGCCAGATCAATGGCTGGTGGGGGCAGAAATCACACAGAGTATAACAAGGGGGACCCCACTAGCAGACGAAGGACCTAAAAGTTAAGTCGAGTCTAGAGAAACACCATGGATATACATCTAAGAAGAAGTGGACGGTTGTTATACACCGTCGCACCAAGAAGTAGCACGAGAGATAGCGGTAGGTTAGATGTGATGGTCTGGGTCCCATCGGATAGGTGTAAGATCCACAGCTTGTCGCATGAAGAAAGGGTGATATAGGAGAAGCTTTTAAGGTGCATGCGATGCTACCCTGTAGATGCATGCAAATGAGATTAATGGCCCAGATAAGGATTAGCGGTGAGGATCCGATGGTGGAGATGGGTAGGTTGTCAAATCAACAGATAAAGGGACAGTCAAATCTTACGATGGAAATTAAACATGTGAGAGTTTAGATGGCTTAGATCAAAGGACAGCAGGCCAAAGAGGGTAAAAGTAATGGAAACCTGGTTACATATATAAGAATTTCCCGCCGAGGTTGACATTTGTTTCACAAGCCTGTCGAAGTCAAGGAGCCTCTCGGCGGGTGGCAGATGACGAAGGTGACAGAACCTTCGACAGTGTTCATGCAGGGCTTCCGAAGGTGACAGGTAAGGTCTATAGCTGCCATTCTCTGGAAAATCTAAGTCTTTTACAGTCATAAGATGAAGGAAGAAGAAGATTCTACTAGTTCTAGGGCTAAGATAGCCTTGGAAGATAGAGACGTAGATGTAATTGACACATGCCTTTGGCTCCCAGTTCCAGAAATTAAGAAGAAAATGGAAACCTTGCATGAACAAAGACTGGATATCCATGGAGTCTTTAGGCCATTGTTCATTTTCTTTTGCCTTGACCAGGTGTTCTCTTTTCTTGAGTTTGTAGCATGGTGTTCCTCTAATTACTTATAACCTCAAAGAGTAATTATGGATGCCCATAGGTCCAAAGTTATCTGTAATATAGATGCCTCAGCCATTAGGTATTCCTTTTTCATTCCAGAGTCTCAGTACCAAGAGTCGGAAGCTTTTTCTGAAGAGTCGATGGTTTCCTTGTACCACCAAATCAGCCCCGAAAGCCATCAAGCCTTCTTAACCACATGCCTAAAACCCGACTCCAAAATCTTCGAGGAACCCTACCCCCTAAATGCCAGCATTTTTTATGACAATTCCCAATTGGTTCTTTCTTTGTTAGCTCAGTTTCTAGGGTTGGATACTAATTTGTGGGTGACTAAAGTCCAAATAGGTTTACTTTTTAGGATTAGCATCGGTTTGGCTAGGTCGGAATGTGGGCTTATCTCACCCCTGAAGTTTGATGAATTTTTGGTGGAAAATATACATGTACAGTTAAGCAAATTCCCGAGTACTAGATTTTTTAGATATAAAACATAGTTGATGAAAATGATTATGTATAGCAGCGCCAAAAGCCCACATTTATCCTCACTGCTTGAGAGAGATGTTCTGGTAGACAATGTTTTCACTTATTTGAATTATGTTTTGCCCCCTGTTTATAAAATCTTTTTTGGGGAAGAATTGCCTAGAGTGCTACCTGAAATGAAAACAATGATGCAGTTGAAGGACGAACTGGTAGTCAGTGACTGGTTTTTGTTAAAAGAGGCTACAGTTATTAGGTTGTATGGTTTTGTGTAGGAGCCTTGCATTCTACCCACTTTTCTGACATTGCAGATCTTTGCTCTTGAATTTATCAAACAGAAATTGGCCCTAGAAGAGTTGCAATTCCTGAAACATATGAAGAGAGCAGATGTGAAATGTCCTTGGAAGGTAGGGGCATTCATTGTGAAGAATAAAGAAGCTTTGTAACAGGTGGAAGAGTTATTGAAGTCGCTAGGGTTCAGGAAGGATGTAGCCATCAAATATGACCCCTTGCATAGAGTTTCAAATGAGAAGAAAGGAATGTAACCTTAGCGCTTTTGAGCATGCAGAACAAGAAGGGTTGTTGGAGGGGCAAAATTTGTTGTGTTGGGAACTCGAGGCGGAGGAAGCAGTAAAGACACATGGAGGTGGCTTGAAAAAGAGACTTAGAAGAAGTCATGGATATGGATACTAAAGAAGGATATATATACTAGCAGCCTAAATTAGAAGTACAAGATGAGTTAGTTGTTGCGGCTATTCAAGTTGAGTCAATTACTTCCCCAACTAAAGAGGAGCTTGTTGTTGCAGCATCTCAAGAAGAATTGACTGTTCAAATGGATATTGGAGGGGAAGATGATGAGGATTCTTCGGCTCCTAAGATCAGGGTTGTAGAATACAAGTTTCAAGATGTTCAAGAAGGAGATGTCGGTACTAAGTTTCGGTCCAAGGCCAACCTCTATGAACAATACCACTAAAACACGCGAGCCTCGGCCCAGAAGCTGTTTGATTCAATGCCTATTGCCAGAGGATTGTCTAAGAATTCCTTGATGACTAGTAGAAGTATAAATGATAACATCTTAAACTTAGAAGTATTGACGGAAGATGGAGTGATAGAAACAAGGATCAATTGGCAAAAGATACCAGTACCAGACAAAATCCAGTTTCACAAACAGGTTACTGACCTTGTATGTGATGATTTTGTGAAAGTAGCCTTGAAAAGTGATAACTTGCTGGTTACTGTGAAAAAACTGGAAAACCGATTAAAGTAGGAGAAAATTGAAAACTGAGCTCTTAAAAATCAGCTCAAAAATGTACAATCTGACCTAGTTATAGTTGACAGCAGAGGAAAAAGCATGAGAAAGATGTTAGCGGAAAAAGACAAGCTGATTCAGAAGCTACAGAAGAAGGAAAAAGTTCCAAATATTCTGCTAATCAAAGCTCTCGAAGAGATAGACTTCGAAACACGAAAATAAGACTTGTCTAATGAAATAAGTGAATGCAAGGCAGAATTGCTTAAGTTTGTAGAGAAGGAAGATAGCTGGAAAAAAGAGAGAATAAACTTAGAAAAGCAGCTTGATGATTTGAAAACTAGCTTGTCCAATTTGGACATGCGGCCTACCACTTCGAACCAAACTAGGGAATGCAATGGTATGGACATTCTGGTGCAAGCTATGTCTCACATCAGCCTGAAAGACGTGGAAATCAAGGAGCTGAAAGAAAAAGCTCGCAGATTGGAAGAAGAGAATAGTAAAACGGAAGAAGATCTGAAGGTCCTCCAAAAGAAGCACAAGGAATTGATTGAGATGAATAAAATCTCACTCATCAGGTTAGTGGGTAGGTGGCTTTGCAAGGATGTAAACACTTGGTATGGGACAGGATCATTAAGGAAGCTGAGAATTTTAGACCTTACCTTGAGTTTATAAGGATAAAAGAGAAGACCATTAGTGACGTTCTAGAAGGTTTTCAAGCTCAAAGCAGACCTTAATCCAAAGGCCTAAAGAGATGGCACTAAGTGCCGTCACTTTCTTGAATGATCTATATGAAGAAGAAAGGATTAAGATGAATATTGGGAACCGGATCGCAACTTTTGCAGCGGCACGAAGGGTCCTGGGGAAATATCCACAGATCAAGAGCGTGGAAGCTAAAGCCAAAGAAATGAATGGACAAGTGGTAGTGTTCAAAGGTCTGTTTAATAAGCTGGTCAAAATGGGGTTACCTTCATTCTGGAAAGATGATCAAGAGCTAATCTCCCGTAAGGCTTATAAAAACCTATTGTGGATGATAAGAATGGATCATACAAAGTTCAAACATCTGAACTAGTTGCTTATAGGCAAGGCTCTGATGGAGTTGGTCGAAGAGGACTTTTAAATCTTGAATAGGTTGATCGCCATTGGCGAAAGGCTTCCCCCATTTTCCTATGTAGAGCATATCGAGATACGAGTGATGGTAAAGGAAATGGTGGACTATGACCTCCCACCAGCAGACCAATGGGATAATGTAGAAAAGTATAGTAGATCGCTATACTTTCTCCATCTTCCACAGTGATACTTGTCTTTTTATAGTTGTTGATGTTTGGTTGGAATCAGAGACTTCTTAGAAGACTTTCCTATTTTTGATAATTTGTAATATTCTTTGAGGCGGCTATATAAATAGCCAGCTGGAGCTATTATTTTATTCTCTTTACTTTTTTAATTGAAGTAAATGTTACTTAGTAAGAATACCGATGGATTGTAAGAAAGTATTTAGGCCAGTTTCTACCTGTTTTTTCTTCTGTTGTGATAGTGGAAAAACAACTTGAATGAGGTGTCACTCCGATATAACTATTTTTGGTTTAGATGAGTCAAGCAAGAGGACTTCCGACATATATATATGCGATGTAATACAATGATAAAGGGTTGAAAAATATTGTTGAAAACTCTAATGAGAAATTTTGTGTATTGTTCTTTAAGAAGCTTTGAGCTATTTTGAATAAAGTTTGCAGAGGTGAGCCAATGTTTTCTCAGGGATTCTTGTGTAACTGGTCTTGTATTCTGTTCCTTCTTTTTCCATGTGAATTGTGTATCTCTCATTGTTAATTCCAGTCTGTAACATTCTTTCATACTTGGTGCAGTGTGATAGCTAAGTAGAATTCATAGAAATTATGCTCTACTTATCTTTTTCCAAGTATTCCACCATTACTTTTCTGCTAAAATTGATATAGGATTCATCATTGTATGCCTTATGTCAATGGATTGTTTCTTTCTCTTCTATTTCACCAATTAAAATCACTTTGACTACGAGTTGTTTACTACCTCGCTCCTGTGTTAATGCATTTGTGAAGCATTTGTAAATGAATTTTCAGACTTTGTTTGAATGTGAATCCATTGCCCAAATAAAGATTCATATGTTTCAGCCAAGCTACATTTAAACCATTTTGCTTCCCATAGAAATCTAATCTTCTGTATTGTTGTAATTGAATATCTCGAATGATGAATGCTGGTGCATGTTTTCATTGTTGACAACTTTGATTATTCCAGTCTTTCATAGAGCTGTAGATAGAGCCCTCTCATACTAAGCTGGGTCAGTAGCTTAAGTCTAAAGATTGGTTAGTGGTTACCCCAGTTTGCCCTCTCCCACAACCTAGGGGGTCATTTTGGGTGTTTACATTTGGTATTAGAGCTGTGCAGTTTCCTTCATCTGGTATTAGAGCAGGTTTGATCGAGCAGGTTTTCAAGTTTGGTTTAAGAAGAGAAGCAACTTTGCTTTACAGGAAGGTCACTTTGAAAAATTAAAATATGGCCTCCACTTCTAGTGCGAGTTTGCAAACTCCAATTTTTACAGGAAATAATTATGAATATTGGTATCTCACCATGAATGCATTGTTCATAGGTCAATATGTATGAGAAATATTCGAAAATGGCTATGTTGAACCAACAAATCGAGCAACATACAATGCTATCACACAAGCTGAGAAGGATATCTTGAAGGGAAAAATAAGAAGGATGGAAAAGCCATGCTTTACATACACCAAACAATGCATGAAAGCATACTCCCAAGAGTAACAGCAACAAAGACAAACAAGGATGCATGGGATATAATGCAAACTGCATATCAAGGTTTGGACAAGGTAAAGACTCTTAAATTGTACATTCTTAGAAGAGATTTTGAATCTCTATCAATGAAATATACAGAATCACTAGAATCATTTTATACTCCATTTATTGGATTGGTAAATCAAATGAAATCTCATGGAGAAGATATAGATGACAGGAAAGTTGTTGAGAAGGTGATTAGAATCCTCCCCCCCAAATTTGAGTCTTTAGTTTTGCCTTTGGAAGAAAACAAAGACTTGAGTAATTATAGCATTGATGAGCTACAAGCCTCTCTCATCAATCATGAAAGAGCATAAATAGGTCACACACATCATTAGAAGGTTCATTTGCAGCAAAATAATCCATAAGTCATGGAAGAGGAAGGGAGAGATCAAATTTCAGAAGCAGAGGAAGATGTTTTTCTAGAGGAGGATGCAACAACGGCCCTGCAAATGTCGTTGTTAGAGGACATAATCAAAATTACAGTCAGCCAAGTAGTCAAATATTTGATAAATAAACAATACAATGTCATTATTGTAAGAAATTTGGGCATTATGCATATGAATGCACGAAGAACTAGGATGACTAGAGCAAGCAAAGTCTAAGCTAGTTAGGTAACACTAACTCTACTTGACAGGGTAATATTGCATAATAAATCCCATGTGACATATGGTATTTAGAATCGAGATGCAGTAATCATATGTCTGGAAATTTAGATTTGTTTTCCAGTCTAGATAAATCAGTTCAAACTGATGTCACACTTGGAAATAATATCCAAGTCATTGTTTCAGGGAAAGGCATTGTTGGCATTCTAACGAAACACGGGGAGCATAAAACCATGCTTGATGTTTATTATGTCAAAGGTATGAGACATAACTTAATGACTATTAGACAGCTATTACAAAAAGGTTACAGAGTCTACATGGAAAACAATGACTGTGTGATTTTCGACAAGTATCCAAGCAAACAATTGATAGCAAAGGTGCGAATGACAAGAATAAGGCCTGATATGAAGGGAAAGGGAAATCAAGTTGTTAATGAAGCAGAGGATGAAAATTATGGAGCTGCATTCAAGGTAGAAAGCAAGAAAGAAGAAAAAGGTAGTGGTGCATAAATCCAAGCATCATTTAAATCAGAGGTTCAAGATTAGTCTTGGTTGTGGCATTTCATATTTGGACATCTAAATTTTGGTGGGTTAAAGCTACTACAAATGAAGAATATGGTAAAGTGTTTTATGCTAATCGAAAAACCAAGAAGAATATGTGAAATTTTTGGAAAGCAACATAGAGAATCCTTTCCAATGGGAAGTCATATAAAACATGCACACCACTTGAAACTATGCACTCTGATAGTTTTGGACCAATGCAAACATCATCCATAGGAAATTGTAATTATTTTCTCACATTTATTGATGATTTTACAAGAAAAACATGGATTTATTTTCTTAAACACAAATATGATGCATTTGGATGTTTTCAGCAGTTCAAGGCACTTGTAGAGAAGCAAAGTGGTCACTTCATAAAATTCTTAAGGACAGACAGAGATGGTGAATATATCTCAAATGATTTTCTCATTTTTTGTAAATCTCATGGCATACACAAACAATTCACTGCGCGATATAGACCTCAGTAGAATGGTCTCGCATAGAGGAAGAACATAACCATTATAGAGATGGCATGCAATATGATGGCAGTGAAGCATTTTTCAAATGAATATTAGTCTAAGGAAGTAGAAAATTCTATATACATCATGAATAGGTTCCCAACAAAGAGTGCGAAGAAAAAAATTCGTCAAGAAGCATGGACAAGTACGAAACATAGTGTTTCTCATTTAAATTTTTTTGGTTGTGTCGCATATGCGCATATTCAAGATGAGCTTAGAAATAATTTAGATAATAAGGGATAAAAATTCATATTTGTTTGTTATTCAGAAGATACAAAAGCATACAAATCGTATGATCCTGTCACAAAGAAAGTCACAATCAGCCGTGATGTTAAGTTTGTGGAAAATGAACCTTGGGATGGAAGTGTAGAAAAGATAGTAAAAATATGAATCCTATTGCACATGATGATATGATGGAAGAAGTGGTTCAGACACCATAATAAACTCAACATGTCGCAGTTCCATCCACCCCTAGGACTGTGGAACATGCCACATCTGAAGCTACTGCGACACTAGTCGCAGTACAATCTACACCATCTAGCACATCGAGAGTGTAGTAGACTCCAGCAGACATCCCAAGGAGTTCTTTGTCTCAAGATCCAACTTTAAGAAGCTTGATGTCATGAAGAACAAGGAGTCTACAAAAAATATATGATGCTGAGACAACAGATTCATTTTTAGTTTTTGCATTGTTTTCTCAAATAGATGATTGACAAACTTTTGAATAAGCTGTCAAAGACGATGTATGGGCACAAGCCATGGATGAAGACATTGAATGCATTGAAAATAATCCTATATGGGAATTGGTAGACGTACAAAAAGATAATGATGTGATAAGTGTCAAATGGATTTATAAAACCAAGAAAGATGTTGATGGTAATGTGCAAAAGCACAAGGAAAGATTAGCTGCAAGAGGGTTCCCATAATAGCTCGTCATAGATTTTAATGAAACATTTTCACATGTTGTGAGCATGGATACATTTATAACAGTTTTGGCCACAGTTGCGCACAAAAAATGATCCGTCTATCAGATGGATGTCAAATATTCATTTCTAAATGGTTATTTAGAAGAGGAAGTATATGTGGAACAACCACAAGGATATGAGGTTCTAGGAGAAGATAAAGTATACAGATTGAAAAAATTACTTTATGCATTAAATCAAGATCCTAGAACTTGGTATAGTCCATTGATTCCTATCTCATTCAAAATGGATTTCACATAAGTGAATGTGAACCAATGTTGTACACTAAGGTCAACAGACAAGGTAACATGTTAATTGTCTACTTATATGTTGATGAGTAAACATTTATTGGTGATTTTGGCATAGAATATTTTAAATCAGTCAAGGAGAATGAATTTGAAAAGATTGATTTGGGGCTTATGAGATATTTTCTAGGCATTGAAGTTCATCAATCCAAAGATGGGATATTTATTTCTCAATCCAAATATGCAAATGAAATCTTAAAAGGATTCAATATGGTAAATTGTAAGTCTTCCCCAACACTAGTAATAACATGACTAGAATTAAGGATGATGATGGATAGAATGTTGATCCCACACTATTTAAAAGGCTAGTTGGAAGCCTCATGTATCTTACCACGTCAAGGCCAGATATAATGTATGGAGCAAGTCTAATCTCAAGGTTTATGGAGTCTCCAAAAGACACACATTGGCAAGCAGGTAAAAGAATTATGAGGTATGTAAGTGGTACAAAATATCTTGGCATTATCTACTCAAATTCAGAAGATTTTAAACATGTTGGATACACTTATAGTGATTGCGGAGGTAGCATGGATGATAAGAAAATCACCTCTGGATATTTCATTTTGGTATAGGAGTACTGTCATGGGAATCAAAGAAACAACCCATTGTAACTCTATCATGTGTCGCAGTGCCACGGAAAACCCACGACAATTTACTATGGAAACAATTAAGCCATTGCATTGTCAAAGAACCATGTGTATCATAAAAGAACCAAGCATATTGACAGCAAGTATCATTTCATCAAAGAGTTGGTAGATAACAAAGAAATTTTCTTAGAGTTTTGTAGCTCTGAAGATAAGCTCATAGACATATTTACAAAGCAATTAGTAGAAGAAAACTTCCAGTATCTGCGCACTTGTTTACAAGTTTTTAATTGTTGATATTTTTATTGGTAAATTCCAATTTTGATGTAATTTTGCAATCCAACTTCTTATAATTAAGGGGGAGTGTTGGAAATATTAATTATGAGCCGATTGTGTATCTAGTCTTCCCCAGATTTGTCAGTCATTTAGTCGATCAATCTTTCAGTCTATAATGTTAGTCAGTCTATCAAGATATCGAGTTCATGACTCATATTATTTAAGTGGTTGCATAGTAGTTCAGAAGTCAAGTGCTTAGGTAGATGTCACTCAGAATTTAATTATAGTCTTTAATGTTACTGGGTAGCTTCCAAGAGAAGCCATTTCCTAGTATTCATATTTAACATGAAAAATAGAGTCATTTTGTAATGCAATGCATGGTTGCAAGAAGAAGAAGGCGGAAGCTGAAGTAATTTTTAGTAGTCCATGAAGTACCGAAGCTCAAGCTCATGAAAATCAAGTTGTTGAAGCTTGGGATCACAAGCTCTTTGTAAATATCCATAGCCGTAGTTGTTATTTTGGTCTGGTAATATATATTTGCAAAAGCTTTGTTTATTTCACATTTCGCACATTGAGTGATATCGAGTAAATTGTAAATTATGAATGGTCAAAGATGTGCAATGAAATTGTGATCTGCATAGTCATCCCTTGATCTAGTATCAGAGCTGCGAAGTTTCATTGAGTAATGCGAGGCTCTTAGATCCTAATGTTATATAAATATATCAAAGAATCCAAGATTGTTAATAGCCTAAATTTTCTCAAGCACTTTGTCATGATCATCATTCCATTCTACATCATTTATTATATTATTAGCCCAATTCTCATTATCTCTACCTCTCTCACCATATGGCCTTAGTACTATGAAAAACACTAAACTAAAGTCAAGAATTAACCATAAAATCTCATTGCATAAAATTTCTTTAAAAATCCACATAAATCCATTGCACTAAAAAATAGTAAAATTTATTTAAAATACCACACAGATCCATTACCCTAAAAATAATAAAATCCTCAAAAACTATAACATGACCTAAAAACAAACTTAAATTACTTTCAACAAATAGTCAACAAAATAATATCTCCAATTTTATTTGTTCAATAATAATTTAATATACCTTCACTTATATAATTAATATAAATATAAATATAAATAAAATTAACTTATTAATACAACTATAACAATCCACCAAACCCATGCATTTATTAAGTTCCTTTATCTTATAATTTAATCTTATTCTTTTGAATATTTTTAATCCTTAGTTTACGCGTTCTTAATGTGGACATAAAAGAGATCTTTCATGAATTTCTAAATAGTTGACTCACCTAACAATGTTTATGAATATGTCGAAAGATAATTAGCACCATCGACTACATTTATATGTTAAGTAATTCTTCTTATTTACTTTTTGACACGCGACACACGATCAATAAGTTCTTTAATATCTTATTTTTCTACGCACTATTCAAATTTTAATCTTTATATATATATATATGCTTATTTCACCTGTCAAGGGCTATATCACATAACCACAACCATTGAATAATAAAAAATTTCAAATACCAATTTATTTTTATTATTTCATAATAATTTTAATTTGGTTCTTTATAAAATACGTAACTGATTCTTGAATTTTGTCGATAAGTCCATTTATTAGTAACACTCTGGCTCGTCTAAAGTGATTTAATAACATTGAAACAGTCAAGTAAATCATGTCTTCTTTAATTTATATTAATTTCCCGCCCAACCCTCTAAATCTGAGTCCTTATATATACTTATTCAATCTTTATGAGTGATGAATTGTGGCTATTATGGAAAGACAAGTAATGAATATACATTCCAGAGTGATGAGTTGTTCTTCCTATATTCTGAAAGTAATTTTGGTTTTTCCTGCTAATGAATATTTTTTTGTTTGTTTCACTAAATGTCTGAGTGCTGCTTGTCTTCCTGAATATTTGATTGCAGAGAACAATATGTTGGCTGCCAGATGGAGGCCAACATTAGAACAGAAGGAGATACCGGAGTGGTTTTACAGGAGTGGCTTGAACAGGCCAACCGCGGAGGAAATGGAGTGGATTACAAGCTTTGTCAAAATTTATGGCACAGTAGAAACAAAGAACGTTTTCTACTGGTTTCGGAATTTTAAGTCTAACGAAAAGCGTCAGAGAAAAGCCCCGGAGCTCTCGGATTCATTGAGTGGAGCTATGTTGTATATATATTTTATTCCTCGGTTAAGTTAATATTTTGTATCTTTCAGCATCGCGGGCCACTTTATCTATGACCCCAAGCAGATGTCAGATGTCAGTATATTTATTTAGATGTCAGATCTCTCCTGGATGTAACTATATTTATTTAGGTATATTTATTTATATGTCGTTTTAATGAATTTTATGAGTATATGAATATAACCTCTTTAACACATTTAATGAATCTTATGAGTATATGTCTTGAATTCAGATTTTAAATGAGATGGAGAGCGAAAACACGGTACCAGATCAGGGGCCTCCAACGTCGGAGTTATTTCCTCTCCAACCTGACCATGGTGGGCTTGAACCAGTGGAGAGCTCACAGTTGAAACCTAATTCTACATGATTTCAGTATGCAGCAGCTTTTTTTCTAACTATTTCATGTTTTGGTTGACTTAATATTGAGGACAAATGTTTTCAGATGTCATTATTGTAATAAATCAAAGAATTTAGATTCTTTGGCTCAACTTTACCCGAATTGAATTTGAAGGTAGATTTTAAGGACTGATATGAATATGAATGATTTGATTACTGGAATTATACATTCTTGTTAAGTAATTACAAGTGATATGAATGTTTTTTCAAGACTGATATGAATAATTATTAAGACTACGAGAACATCTAGTTTCTTTCCATTACTAAGTAATGATAATATACCTGATCTTCTAATTAGTTAAATTTGTGGATGTAACTTCTTTTTAATTTTATCTTTTTGTTTTTAAATGAAGTTTTGTTTTGATTTATAATATCATAATAATTGAGGAGAAAACAATCATTCCTCCAAATTACTCAAGCTACAACTAATAAACATATATAAAATTAACTTATTAATACCATTAATTGACATAATTAACTAAACCCATATATTTATTAATTTCTTTTATCTTATAATTCGCACTTTTATTCTTTTGAAGTCTTTTAATCTTTATATATTTAATTTTTAAAAATTAATATTATATATTTAATTATAAATATATATATATAATTTATAAATACCACCACTATTTTTATAAACACAATCTCCTAAACCTATATATTTATTAATTTCCTTTACCTTATAAGTTATTATTTTTCTTTTAAATACTTTGAATGCTTATCTTATTCATGATATGGACACAAATATCTTCATTAATGTCTATATAGTTGAGAGTACAATGTTCATGACTTTCTCCAAACATAACGCCATCAACAACTTTTGTAAGTTCATTAATTTTTCCTTTTACTTTTTATATTCAATTTTTTTATACACATGGCACAATCCAATACATTCTTTAATCTCTTAGTTTCTAACTCACTATTCAATATTTCAATAACTCACTATTCAATATTTCAATATTTATATATATACTTATTTCACCTCTTCTCAAAGGGTTATATATAAATGACCACAGCAGTTAAATAATGACACATTTCAGCTATCAATTTAATATTCCGAAATAATTTGTTATTATTATCAATAATGTTTATTATTATTTTCATAATAATTTTTATTTGATTTTTTAATAAAATCTATAACTACTTATCAAATTTTCTTCACATTTTCATTTACTTCTTTTCATTATCATTTAAATTAATTTAATAATAATAATAAAGTGGATACAATGAATTATGTATGTCGTACCTTCATTAGTTTCTCTCTTATTTTCCTGCCCAATCTTCTAAATTTCAAACCTTATATATATTCATTCTACCTTTATCATCCTCATCTACCCTTATCAAATATACAGGTTATGCATTGTAGTGATTATGTAAAGTTACGTATTGAATTGTTAGAGAAATGATTGTTGCAGCAAACTCATTATTCATAGTTGGATTTAAAAGTATTGAAATTAAACAATAAGCAATGAGCATGCACCAACCATTTTTCTGTGGCAAGTGGTTAATGGAGATCCTGATTTTATATATCATAATTATTAATATGTTTTCTTTAATGTAATGTTTATGCTAAAGTTAGGTTTTGTACCATGTTTTAAATTTATAACTTCAAACAAAATAATTATATAAAGTAATAAACCAGATATTTGTAGAAATTACTTTTATCCATCTATTTGCAGTAATATGAGATAGAATCTGCTTAAAAATCTAATTTATTTAGCCAAAGTGATACATAAAATAAAATTATTGAAGTATTTGGAATAATATGAGATAGAATATGCTTAAAAATATAATTTAGAGATAATATGAAGTAGATTTTAAGAAAAAGTAATTGTTGTTATTAGTTATTTTATAGATATATATATAAAACCACTTTCATAATTATAAAAAAAAAAAAAAAAATCTAATAAATTAAAAATGGGTAAAGATTGACAACTTCAATTTTTTTTTGTCTTAAAAAAAATAGAATTTTAGTTGTTTATATATATATATTATGCTTATAGGAATTATTTACAAAAGAGGCAAAAAAACAGCTGAGGATAGTGGTATGCATTTTGATCATCAAATAAATGGTATTAAGAAAGGTTTTTACATGTTTTTTTTTAAGAAATTGAAATAGTAATAAACTATAATTTATCAACATAAATGGGCATTTATCTTTTCTTTTTTTATTTCATATGATAAGAACAAAAAACGAATTTAGTGTTAAAAACCAGAGTTAAAAAGATCCCAAAATCATCAAGGAGTGCCAAACATCATTGCCAAACACCAATGGATGTGCAACAAAGATTTTTTTTTTTTTATTGCCCATTAAAATTACTCCCCAATGCAGCCTCCTCTCCAAATTGTTGCATCTTTAGAAATAACAAAAACCCAATCAAGCATTGGAAGAATATTATAAAAGTAGGTGCTTCTTCATAAAAAACAACAACCTTCCATCTCATAGAGAAATATCACATCTGACTTAGAATTCTATAGAAATCCACCAACAAAATGCTTACAATGATTATAAGTGTTGCATTACCCTAGGAAGAGGCATCCTTTCCTTAAAACAAACCATATTTTTTTTTAATGTTTTTTCCCATCTAGGAGGAATCATTAACCTATCAAGATTTTCAAAGGCATACAAGACAAAGAAACCATTCTTTTATTTGACTTAGGTTAACACATAAACATTCATACCTATCGTTGATACCCACAAAAGAAGTTGAAATAGTACTCTATACCCATAATCTGTCAATGGGTCTAGATTTAGAACCCCACATTGATTGTGATGAAGGAACCACACTATTGAATGAAGACACTTGAGCCACCCTACTACTAAAATGTCCTCCCGTATTGTTGGTTTAAGTGTGTACCACCTCGGTTACTTGGCTAACACCCACTTACAACCCACCCTTATTTATAGGGGTAGTCAATGTTGTAGCACATGTACCTTGAGAAGCTTCGAGAAGTGCTTGTGAAAATTGGGTTTGATTATGTTGTAGCACATGTACCCTGAGAAGCTTCGAGAGGTGCTTGTGAAAATTTGGTTTGCTTATGTTGTAGCACCAATACCCTAAGAAGTTGTTGGAGGATGGTAACTATGTGTTCAATCACCAACAAGGTGGTCTTGCAACTCACAATAAAAACAAGCATTGGGGAGGAGAAGATAGAGCACCTTTTTTCGAGGGATCACATCCACCATCATAACTGAAATAAAAGAAGGAAACTTCTTATTTAGATAAACTTCGAACGACACCCTATGGTTTCCATGGAATGAATTGCAACAACCATATAGTATCAACACTTTACCAAACCCGTTGGTGAACAAATTTAGTAAAGTATATAAGTCGGTTGGGATAGAAGGGAACTCCAACCACAAAGGACTATTGTAACCTACCTAGTACTTGAGACATTTTATGTTTCTGGAAACACATTACTTTAACTCTTATTGTAAAGTTTTATATTGTTTGACAAAGCGGTCAAGGATGATTATAAATGAATAATATTATTATTTAATACATTAAAATAGGAGACGCTCACCCAATGGGACTGTTTGAAGAGTTTTTGCTAACCTGTTTAAAGAGTGTTTGCTAACCGACTAGGAGGAATGGAATCTAGGGTAGAAGGCAATGCACAAGTGGAAGCATCTAAACTCAATAACTAGCTCTTGTTATGGGACAACATCCCTTAAATTATGGTCATGTTCCCAAGTATGTGGAACTGGAGCTTATGCCTCATTGAATGCAAAACTGACCACAAAAATACCTAGGCAATATTTTTATAGCCATCGAATTTGAGCAAAGGCTAACACATTCTCATAGGAGATGAAAATTATTCCTTGTGGTTTTGCTGAAATGAGCACACAAGAGATTCGATGAGGGGAATCTATGTTTTGAGTTGCAGAGTAAGACTGTCTTATTCCTGCTGAGTGCAAAGGTAGTGATATGTATGTAAGTCTCCATTGATTGCTGAAGTACATATGCGAGGTGTGTATGCAAGTATCCATTGATTGCTGAAGTACAACCTGAGTACCTTGGTTCTACACATAGACTTCGTCCTAGTGGTTTAGTGAAGAGGCTCAGGGGTTCAAAGAGCAAGTGAACTTGGATGCTTTTCTAGAGAAGGTTGGGAGGAACAAGTCTCTTTGGGTGTTTTTTCACGCTATCAAGTTATCAGGTTCTACTTGTTTTTCTCTCTGCATTATTTATTTTAGACAGTAAATCTTATTCTGAAAAAAACTGTATAAAATTGTTTCATAGTTTTCCAATGATTTCTAGATATTAGTTAGCTGTTCTCAAAAATTGATTTTCTGAACCGATAATGTATTTCTATAAATCGAATGAATGATTAGATTTGAGAATAATGAATGATTGAAAATAAATGTCTTAGTGTATTTTTCCTTTCACCCTAGGGTGATGTATTCTAGCACAGGGTGATGTATTCTAGCACAGGAAAGATTTAATTAACATATAGTAGGTATTATTTTCATAATATGATGAAAATAATGATCTTTTACTTACCTACTAAGCAATGACGTCCCATAAATTCCTTACTGTAGTATGCAGAACTTAGTTGTTCTAGAGGCTATCTCAGTTTTCAATTTTATAATTCAGTAGAAACCAAGCTTTACAGAACAAAAGAAAATATTGTAAATATTGTCTTCTTAATATTTACATCTGTAGTATATATATATATATATATGCTTGGTCATTCAAAAACTGAAAACAAAGTTTATTTTCAGTCAAAACAAAATATGTTATTATACAGAACTAAAATACAGATCCTAGAATTATAAATATTGCAATTTAGGATTATATTTCATGGTCTAGAAATAACATTATAAACTACACAGTATTAATACAAGGGCTTGTAGCAGAGTATTCCAAATACATAAGTATCGAAAATATTTTTCAACATAAACGAGTATGTATAGATTCTATCTCCAACCCTAATGAACTCTATAGATCATAATGTATCTTCAAGTCTTACAGGAATCATTCCTTTCAATAAATAAGTATAGTCATGTAGCTCATCTCTACTACATCGAATCACAAATTAACTTCCAAATCAACACCTGTAAAAGTAATCTTTTATAACACATGATAGTATATATATTGAATCGAAATATAGCTCTGAGATACATATATACGAATAATGATCATAACTGCTAAAATGAATTAATAAATCGTAATGAGAGCTAGTAATACAACTTTTCGTAAACAGATACTAAAATATTTTAAGGGATTGTATAAACAGATCAAACTTTATGCTTTCACTGTCTGATAACAAATACATCACCGGTCAAACCCGGTACATGTTAACAAGTCGTAAGACTATAGGAATAATGCATACCACTTCCAAGACTATAACAAGATAAAATATACAACACAGTATTAAGCAACAAAACGGGTAACACATACAGGATCGAAAAAAGGCCACGGGTTCGAGCCATGATAGAGGTGAAGACCAGGATTATAACTATCACAGTCTAAAAAGTAAAACGTGAAATTTAAAGGTGTAATACAAGGCTCAAGTTCGAGAACCTTAAGGGCTCACTCAAATGTTCAATACAATTCCAGGTTATCAAATTAAAGATAGTCACCTGTATAAACTACAAAAACATAATCAAATTACTAAATAGCTTCAAAGTAATAACTAGAAACGTAAACGTAAGATAAACCTTTGTTACGGAATGAATTCGATAGCATCTAAATGATGCATCATAAAAGCTTTGTTGCGTTAAGATAATTAATGAATAGGTTATGGGTTTCAATCCCTTGAAAAAGATTCACCCGGCCATAATAAAGTTCTTATATAAGTTTATTAAAGTACAACTATTATCTAAATAGGGTTAGGGTTTCGAAACCCTGTAATGGAAAACCATATTTATACTATACCTTCAAACCATCATTTTAACAAATCAACACATAAGCTAAGCTAGGGTCAGACCCCAAACATTTATAAACTTCTTTAATATTTAACCTTTGAAGCTATTGTTTTCAGAATGATAATGCCGAGATGCTTAAACTTTAACGCAGTGATAATTTTAAACAAATGACGAGTTCTCATCATAAGGCTTCGAGCTGGAAACAAATTTACAACTCAACTGTATATGTTACGATAAACTGACACGAAGCCAAGACCACATTTTAACACATGAGTTTTAGACAAGTAACACAACCGGTGGGTGAACTTTATTCATAAAAGAAAGTATTACAGTCGCATTCGAACTGCTCAAGGAAACCGAGGGTTATCCTTTTAGTAAAACCTGTAATAAGTCTTCTTAAAACGCTGACAAGCGAAAGAAATCTATCTAAAACAGTAATGCTACCCTAAGTGGCCTGGTAGCTCACTCTACAACCGAATGTACACTTGAATGAAGCAATGAGATAACAAATAACCCAAAAATTGTTGATAGAGGTATCTTCTGGTTGAACGCGAGACTTACCATGGTCACTGCAACCTGTTTTCTTCTCTCAAAATGCCATCACCGAGGAATACGATACCTATCCCTTCCATAACAACTAACACGAGTTAAAAGATGAATGCAAATGAAAATTCATAAATTGTAAACAAATAAAGAACTAATTTAATGTTAAAGAAGTTACCTCTCAGGTTTCAAGCCTGAGCTGAGAAGAGAACCATGTAGTGGAACCCAATGCACGATGGGGACACCATAAAGTCACATGACCCAGCACCTACATTATCAAGCCATCTCAGCCAGTGGTGCTATGGTTGTTCAAACCACCATGGCGGCCGAGAGAAGCTCAACCTCCATCACAGCACAGGAGCACAACAACAATAACAAAAGACCAAATCCCGAAGCATAGCAATAGGGTTTTGATATCGGAGACAACATTAACTAATTTCACGTGGTCGTATTAAATTCCGGATGTGTCAACCGTCAACCCGAAATTTAAACCCATAGGCTATAGTTCTCGTTGCATTTTTGCTCGTTGTAATTTATAACCATGACATTAGTATTATGAGCCATCACCTTTGTATAAGTGTAGGACCTTTTAATATTTTAAACATAGATCTTGGTTAGGATTTATCCACCCTAACTCGTCGAACCAAGAATACAATCGAGCATGGTTCAGCCTTGTCATAAAGAAATACATAAGATTATCTATCAAACCCTTGCTAGGAAAACAACCTGTAAACTGGACAAAATAAAGGGTATTATGCATTAGCTTTAAGCGAAGTAAGCCTCAGGCTTGTACCAGCACTCACTTGTCAAGAAACAAAGGTTAAATACGATCTATCATGCAAAGATTGTCCGTATTAGACACAAATATGGCAAGATAAATATCAAATAAGTATGACAGGAATTATTAACTGTATGTTATCAAGCACATAAGAAACATTGTATGAATTAACCAAAAGATCAATATATCATAACAAAGATACGACCAAGTTCATAAATTACTCACAACTGAATAAAGGGCTCATAGGCCTACCACCATACGTTAATGTTAAAGAAGGAGATGACAAATTTATGTTATAGAAATAGCGTCCTCAAGTCTTATAGGCATTAATGAGTCCGCAGAATCGACTATTGTAAATCTAAGCATTACAATATTAATTACAAACATAAGAATGCTTATTTATTTAATTGTCGTTAAGACAATTAAATTAATTTAAAGCAATCTATAGAATGATTAAATGTCGCATTCATTATCTTAAGCAAACAGTAATTAATGATGCTCACTTACACTTTGAATAGACCGCTTAGAAAAATTTCCATGATTGAAAATATGTTATACAATTACCATTGTTCTATATACCACACTAAAACACTTTCCTTGTTACTCTTTCAAAACTGAACAATAAGAAAACATATTTGAAACTCATTCCCCATAAGAATTTAATGACACCCATTTTGATTCCCAATTAAACAAGAACCATTTATCAAAATAAGCTTCATTGGAATTTCATAGAGATAATGCAAGATGAATCCTCTTTGCTCAATATTTTGTCTCCCAAACTCATTGTTCTTATGAAAATAAGTAATTGAAGTTTCCTTTATGTCATGGTCACCTTGAATTTTATATTCATTCCTCTCAAGAACCAAGAGAACAAGTTTCTCTATACCAACTACCTTATTATCAATTTAAGGCTTTCCATTTATACAAATATTCTATGTTGCAATGGTTTTGGGGATGCAAAATGTGTAGGGACAGGGATGCATTAGAGAAATTTTGAGGTCTAAACTGGGACTCCTAAGGAAACATATAAAATAATAGTGGTAATAATAAAATAATATTAGCATACCTCATCAAATTTTGGAGGAATTTTTTTTTTTTAAAGTGTTTTTTCAACTTGTATTTTCAACTTAGTTCCATGTATATTCACTCAAATTTCAAGCACGAGCACTTGAATTCTCCATCCAACAAGTTCTCATGCTCGAAATTTGAGTGAATATAGAGGGAGCTAAGTTGAAAATGCGAGTTGGAAAAGCATTTTTTTTTTCTTTTTCACCTTTTAACCTTTTTACCCCAAAAATGGTGATTCATCCCCCATGGCTAACATTATTATCTTGAATCCTATTGGAGATTTTTGTTGTAGAATATTAAATTGTTTTGAGGCCCATTTTTTACCTCAAAGTGTCTCTAATGCATGCATCCACAAGATGGTTAAATTTGTAAACATTTGTTGTTGCTTTTAAGAACAATAGATTATACTATATATTATTATGCATATCCATTGCACATGTTAATTATGAAAAAAATAGAAAAATAAGAAAATATTTGAGTGACATTCCATTATTAGCACTTGAATATGATAATAGAGCACTTTAGCTTTAGGGAACTTAGGTGTAACTATTTTGAATCTATAGTAAGGTACACGAAGGGTGTATGAGAAGAATGTTTGACTCTATAAAAGAAATTCTTCATTATATTTATTGTTTATCATGATCATGTTGAAACACATTAACTTCTCAAGGTTGTGTTGAAATCCACCACAAAACACTTTGGTATATACATGCTTGCATTATGTGAAGAGATTAGATTCATATTTTAGATTAATAAGGAAAATGAATAGAAATTTATTCAAATGTTTAGTACCAAATCCAAGTCCTTACCGTCCAATTGTTTTTACATTGATTTAGGTAAGGATGGGGGAAGAGATAGACTTGAATAACTCATAAAATCCTATGTGCAATATGTAAGAGCTAATATTACTCTAAAAATGAGAAGAACAAGAGCAATACCAACAAGGATCATATGTTTGGGTTGTTGCATTTGTTGGTTTGTTAACATGGAGGCTTTGGTGCTTGCAATGATATTGGTAATAAGGCAATATTTATGCAGCAACTGTATCCGATTGGACTCTTAATACAACCGTATGTGGTGTAATATACCAGCCGTATCTGGGTTAAGCTAGCATGTATCCAAGTCTAGGGAGGAAGATGTTCCATCTTCAAATAAACAGATATATAAATATATAATAATTAATGGATGATAAATTACAATGGATATGGTTTCCCTAAATATGGCTTGGCCATCACATATTGAAGAGACACTTCTCTTCATAAACTATAGGATTTGTGCGCGAAGTTGAGGGACCACCCTTTAGGTGCAATTCTGCACCTAAATATGCATGTTTTTCACCGCTCTCTACAACATGGCATACATGACCATTATTGACGAAATTTTAGGCATAGATAAAAAAATTTATGCAGATTCCAAATATGTAATTTAAAAGAAAAAATTATTGAGATTTTCTATTTTTTTCCAAATTTTCTTCTTTCATCACTCCATTGGTCAAAAAACATATTGTTAGTGTTTATTCCATAATTTTTTCATTTCACAACCATTTTAAAAAAAATGTATGCTACACTAGAAGACACCAACCTCTACATGCTATAAAAAATACAAGTCGAAATAACTGCATTAAGACCTTCAAAGGCTACACCCACATTTGGCATATCACTCTCGAGGTTTGATCACTTACATAATTAAAAAAAATAAAAATTAAACATTTAATTTTGGAAAAATAGTGCTGCACTTGTCCTACGGATTCTATACATGTCTACCAATTTTTGTATCTGGAAACCGTCATTTAGGCATTTAAAGGTTGCACCCAGAAAAACATATACCTTATCATTTGCCAAAAAAATAAAAAGTGACTGTTAGAAAACATGAAATTTGACGTAGTTATGTAAATTTTCAATACTTAAAACTTATATATTCGGAAATGTGACACAATTTCCTACGTTTCATATTTTTAACTCGATGCAAGATGTCTTGTGTAAGAATGTCAAAAAAACCAAGTAAGTTGAGGGATGCCTGATTTTTCATTTTTTTATTGCATCTAACGCGCCAAAAGTGACCCTCATTAGCTTGCACATGCCCTATATTTTAATATTATTAATTACTATTAGGAATAGTTACCTATTTCTTACTTTTAATTGTTTTAACATTGCCTTCCCCTTAAGAAATATTTGTCCTCAAAGCTTAGATTATTGTTGTCATCTTTTCATTCTCGTTTTATGTTGAAACATCGTCATTACTTTCTTTATGTCTTTTTTAGAACTGGTATTAGGTATGTGCTTGGTATTTATGCAATAGTTTGTCATCTTCCTTTCATTTGTAACTTGAATTTGTACTCCATTATGTTTATTATTATTATCCCATTTTCCTTGTACATGAATACGAGGAGTATTTTTTTGACTGACCATATCAAGCCTTGTTTTAGAAGTCGCTTGTCCTACGATATTTAGGATGTCATCACGTAATGTTTTCATTTTATTATCCTTACGAGTTATCTCGAGAAGTGGCATTTCGTGAGGCTTCTCACACTCAAAGTCACGTGATAGTGTTACATTTAGGTTTCTCTAGCGTGGTAGAAGAGTTAAGGTAGAAGATGAATCTACGATATCTGATTCCTTTGACTTGGATTCCTTTGCATATTGTAGGATCCATCTTTTGTCATTGTATGGATCGTCCTTATTGTCAATGATACTAGATTGACTCTCATTATGATCTTGGTTGAGCTCATCTTTATAAAAAATATTATTGGTATTTTGGTCATCCATACAATATTTAGTCTCCTTGTCTTGTTTATTGTCTTGATCAATTTTGTTACTCTCATTTTTGTTGACATAGTGGTCCAACATATCTGAGTTACTGATATGGTTTGTATTAGACCTTAGTTTTTGTAACATTTCCATTATGGTATTCTAGTTATGTGTCATGATGCTCAAGTTCTTTTCCATGGTGCTTATGTTCTGTGTCATCGCACACATCTTGTTATCTAACTCTTTTTGTTTCTCGTGCATGATAACTACTTTGTCATCAAGTTTTCTCCCTAGTACTAGAACATCTTCTTTAATTCCTTTCTTAAGTCCCTTGTTATTTTCCGTTTCTTCTCTGAATTTTCCTTGGTTGGCAACGAGGGCCTTGATGTCCTTTTCCAATTTCTCAAGTTTGTCTTTTAATTCTGCCATGGTCTTGGACCTTGTATGCGGAGGTGTGTACTTGGATGCTATTTTGGCTTGTGAGGGGTGGAAAAGTCTCTTTACTAAGGATGGTGAGATTTTTAAAAATAATAATTAATTATTATATTAATTATAATCTTTATTTGTTTTAATAATAATAAAAAACAAAAATTTGAAATATTATAATACAATATTATAATATTTATTTTTTTTGTTTTATTGCAAGTTTACATGGAGGTGGGAAGGTGGAGGCGGGGCGAGGGCGTGGTTATGAGAAGGGAGGGAGGTATATGGGGGTAGATGGGTGGGCATCAAGGAGATGGGCATGGATCCGAGGGGAATGAGGGCCATAGAGATGCACAGGGAATCGCGGAGGTGTGGGGCTATGGAGGTGAGGGTGTAGCGGTGTTGAGCTGCGTGGAGGTGTAGATGCAGGAGGGTGTGGTTTGGAGGTGCAGTGGCGTGAGAGCTGGGGGTAAGGCAAGTATGGAACGGGGAATGCGAGGAGCAGAGGTGGGAGCGGTGGGAGAAGGGAGGTCGTAAGGTGGGACTTGGTCGGGGAAAGGGTGTGGGGGAGAGAGGGATTGTGTGGGGAGCAGTGGATGGATGGGTGGATGTGTGAAGGGAGCACGCGAAGAAGAGGGAACAGGTCGGAAGGGGTGGTGGAGATGGAGCGCACGGGGGAGGCATGAGTATAAGGCGTGAAGGGGAGGATGAGGATGGAAGGGAAGGGAAGAGTGGAGGTCATGGAGGAAGAGGAGGGAGAGAAGGGGTTGGCGGGAAATGCAGAGGAGGAGGAGCGTGGAGCTGCAGTGTTGGGCGATAAGGGAGGCGGATAATGGATTTGGAATGAGTGGGGAAGGCGGATGGGGGTGTGGAGCATGCAGGAGGCCGTGAGGGAAGGAAGAGGAGAGGCTAAGGAAGAGGAGGGCCGAGCTGATGGGAAGTGCAGTGGTGTAGGTAGTGTAGTAGTGAGAGTAGAAAGGTGAGCAAAGGAGTGTGTGAAGAGCCGAATCCGAGCTCTATGGGGGAGGAGTGAAAGCTCTCATACCAAATGCAGCAACTATATCTAGTTGGACTCTTAATACAATTGTATGCATTGTAATATGCTAGCTGTATCCGGGTTAAGCCTATCCTGTATCCAAGTCTAGGGAGGAAGATGTTCCATCTTCAAATAAATAGATATATAAATATATGATAATTAATGGATGATAAATTGCAGTGGATATGGTTTCCTTAAATATGGCTTGGCCATCACATATTGAAGAGACACTTC
This sequence comes from Larix kaempferi, assembly GCA_027924585.1. NCBI lineage: Eukaryota > Viridiplantae > Streptophyta > Pinopsida > Pinales > Pinaceae > Larix > Larix kaempferi. The sequence goes on from BSBM01000087.1 coordinate 13,075,625, forward strand.
TCTTCATAAACTATACTTTAATATTACTAATTACTATTACGAATAGTTACCTATTTATTACATTTTTATTGTAGTAACAATTTAAAATTACCATAGAATCAATTAAAAACAAAGCATACACAACTCATACTTTGAGTTGCAACCTATAAAGATTAAGATTTAGATTTAGAATAATAGGAAAAAATATGGATTGGATAAATGATCATATTATTAAATCATTAATTTCCATTCTCAAATTGAAGATACATGCCTAGAACATCTCCAAAATATTATATGGGGACATATATGAAATCTACTTGGAATTTCCCGAAAATATGCCCTACAATGTCCTCAAAATAAATTAAGGATGTCTTGGGTACAACCAACAAGTCCCCAAATCCACGATGAAGTCCACGGATCGAGGGATGTTTCCAACATCTATTCACTTAGTACAACTACGATTATGATCGTGTTCTTGGTTGGTTCATCCATTTGAGACTTTGCATCTGCCCCCAAAAAACAACCAATTCCTTATTTGCATATCTTACAAATAAAAAAAATGAAATGGAAAAGCCAACCACTCATCCTCTAACTTAGGTGTTAACTATGTAAATCCATTAAAATTTTCATTTGATGTTGATGCCACATTTATTCTACATCTATTCAAATCCTTGCAATCTAGTTGTAGAAAACTTCCAACATTAATCTTCAACTACTAGTGTGGATACAAACCCTCTATCTACAATTTAACAAGCCCCACTAGAATATTGTTCATAAATTTCCCATGATGAATGGGGTTCAACTGATAACCATCTCCACACAAGAGGTACAATCCTACCCCTTTTAACTCTAACGGAAACCTATATATAAGAGACACAAAAAATCACTGCCTTATCTCTTAATCAAGGGTCCCTTACTAATAGCATGAAACATGATGATGTAATATCTAACCCTAATCTTTTTTGGTAATTAAGCCAATCCCCACCATGATATCCTTTTTATTTTCCCTACAATGTTTGAGATTAGCCAATAGAAAGATTTGCTCAATTGAATATCAATGGGATCCTACCTAGATAATAATAAAAGGATCAAATCACATCCATATTCAATACTATATCTACTTTGCATCAGATCGCCATCAACTTGATGCATATATCTTGAACTCAAAATTTATCGAAGGCAGAAAACATATTTCTTCCATGCATAGAAAGTAGATATTGAAAGAACAAAATCTTGACTGCACATAATGCAGATGTTGAAAATTGGGATTTTGCTAGTGCAAGCTAATGAGGGTCTCTTTTGACACGTTAGATGCAACACAAAACTTTAAAAATAGCCATCTCTCAACTTACATGGATATTTTGAGACACTTACACAATGAATCTTTCTTTGAGTAAGAATGATGAAATGTTGGAAATTGAATCACATTTCTGAATATATAAACTTTATCTATTGAAAATGTCCATAACTATCTCAAGTTTGATATTTTCTAGCATGCAATTTTTTTTGGGGGGGTGATTAGGTATATGTCTTTGTGGGTGCACCCTTTGAGTCCTAAATGACGGAGTATGGTGTCATCATTGGACTATTGGTTCCGAATACATACATTTTTGTATTCAACATTTTCACGTCCATCTAGATTCTTAGCTCCTCATTGCACAATCCAATAAATATGTATTTTGTGTACATCATCCATGCCCACTTTCACAAATTCCTCAAAGTGTGGCTCCTAGTCCATTAGTTTGAAATCGTTAAGTTCATACATGTCCTTAGGAGTGAAAAATCATTTGAAGATCAATTTGCTAATGAGTTACTAGATTGACACTTATTACATTGCCAATACATTTGATCTACCAATGTAACATCCCAAAATTTTGTAAAATTTAAATTTTTTTCTAAAGCATTAGATTTAACATTGGATGATATGCGGAAGTAATAAATGCCTATTAAGTACCTCTACTTAATATTAAATAATTATGACATGTAATTATCTTTAAAACTTTTAATTGTCTTATCGACAACTTAATGCATGAGTACTCCCATGTCTGTTTTAATGATCTTAATTATTATCTCAGTCGTCATTTTCTTCCGACGCATACTATTTCATGGAACATAAGTATTATGATGCTATATCTATAATTATGAAGAAACATAGTCTTTTTTTATAATGCATGATAGTTATGTTATAATCCTACCTACAGTTGTGATCATGTTATTATCTCGTTGTACCCCGTATTAAGGCTGATAGATGGTAATTATGATATTATTTATTTATTTGTACACTATTATTTATAATTAACTTCTTGTTGGCAGTTGGACTCTGGTGTACCAGTTGAGGCTTAATTAGCTTAAGCTAATACACCATCTCTTTAACTGTCCAAGTTACACGTTGCATACTTTTGGTGTTTAATGAAATAGTGCGATGAATTCTATTAAGTCCTATGTTAGAAAATTATAGACCCTCTCCTTATTTAACTGGTGACTTGCAAGTCTAGGCATCAAGGTTATAATAGCATAATGTGTTCAGAAATAATGCGTGATGTTAACAACATGCGAAGGCTATGGTGTTCAAAATCACTCCTCATCGCTCTAGTTTACTAAACTTACCTTAATGTGGGAATCTCCATACTTTGCAAAGGATGATGAAATCGACATAAAAATTCATGGCAAAGGTGAACTTTGGTGTTTCCAAGTAATACTTCGGGGTATTAATATTTGTTATGTTTTAAACTATGTAATAGTGGGTTGTTAGCTCACATCCAGGGCCATATTAAAAATATGTGATCGGGAGTGCGTTGAAAACTATATTAATATGGGTTCTTGTGAATCCAACGACGTGGTGGTAGCTCTCACATTAAATGTGATCACGTGAAGATCGTTAATGCATATCTATAGTGTCAAAACACTACTGCGAGGTTCAGGGTTTTTGGTCTTTGGTTTATTGTTACTCTTCATTATGGAAGAGGAGGCTGGGCCTTCTCGGTCGCCATAACTGTTAGCATTCATGCTCCACTCATTGTGTTAGTTGAAAGTTGATGAGTGTTGGTTCATGGGGAGTTATGGGTTTGCATCGTGTACAGGGTTTCCAATGTTTGGTTCTTTCCTCGGCTTTGAGTTGTTATAGTCAAGGTAAGTTGTGATACAGTACACAAACCTTTATTAAATTTCAGTACTATTTTGAGATTTGCATCATTGTTTAACCTGGTTCAATGTTTATGGTAGGGTAAGACCTTTTGTTTTGTGGTGAAGTCCTTAAGGTGGAGGGACAAGCCATGACAGTGTGCATCCACCAGTAAGCCTCAATCCTGACTAGGTTTTCCTCTGTCAACAAGGATGTATTAAAATGTTACTCCTTGTCAAAGAAATCTCCATTTTTCAAATGGGAGACGAGGTTATGTTATTGTAATAGTTAGTTTGCTGGGCACTGACCCAAGTTGGGTTTCGGCTATAGTGTTGGTAGGAATTTGTCTATATAGGATTATCATCTGTCCTACTGGTAGTTCGACTTCAATGTATTACTACATTATATGAATGCGAATGTTGTGTTCATTCTTTTGGAAATGAAACTTAATCTTTGTGTAACAATGGTTTGGTTTTCGTTTTAGATGGAAGGGATAAACCCTAAGTTCGAGTTATGAAAATATATGAAAGAAGTTGCAGGGTTTAAATTTCTAAGCTCGTCTTTGTAGTTCATTTTATAAATTATAATTTTTTAAATGTTTATTGTTTTAAAGGATAAAATCCTGGGCGAGTTGAGACTCAAGCTCGTAACCTTTGTTGGCTCTAGAATAGTTATGCTAAAAGATTTTATTGTTAGTCTTATGAACATGTTTACAAGATTTCAACAATGAGAGTTGGTTTTGCAAAATATTAGTTGAGATGTTTTAAGTTGTGTAAGTTATAGTTTGGGCGAGCTCGTATTGAGACTCGAACCCTGGATCACTTGTGAAATGGACTATGTTTTTTCAATGACATTGATAATGTATTAAGTTGGGGTTTTCACTTATGGTATACCCGATTTCTCTACAGGGTTTGGGCTTGAGCCTAACACTACATGAATTTATGTTTTGTTAACTTTGTTGAACATTATGTTTCAACGTAAGGGTGAGCTCTCCAAATGGAAAATCGAACCCTCGTGTCTTACTTGGATTCTGTATAAAGATTATATGTAGGAAATTTAAAGTTTATTTAAGTTTTGTTATTGTTTAAAGCATGGGTTAAACACTCGGATGAGCCTGTACAGGTCTCGATCTTGAAACGTTGTTTATGTTAAGATATACCTGTGTTATAGTGGTTACAAGTATTAACCTTCCACTGTAAGTTTATATGTTTTTTTTACAGTAATAATGTGTAATGATTCGATACTTGTATAAATTATTTGACCAACGATATAGTTTATATGATGTTGACACTATATTTGAAAATACTCAAACCCTAAAAATTTGTCAAAAAATATCCAAAAGAAGTGAGGTTACTACAAATGGGTTGAATTAAAGGTTCATAATACAAAAACAACAAGAGAAAACCCACATATGCAAAGTCCGAAAGAAATTTTTTGAAGAGGTTAAGTCTTGGTCAAGTTTCAATGGTGGAGATGAATATAGTAGAGATCAACAGCTGTTATAGTTTCCTGCACCACGAAAAGGATCGTTTGCAAACATTAGTGAGTGTTTGCGGACTTAATACCACCGGATACATGTCACAATTTCATTAATCTGCATCAATGTAATTAGTGGTATCACAAACCACCACAACGGCATGCGGAACCACCAAATGATAATGCGTGGCGGGCCATAGCACGTGGCAGATGTAGAATGCGTAGGGGAATACACCACATGTTGATATAAATCGGAGGGACAATATACATTGGGGACAAATCGACGGCCAAGATTCATCCGCATCAGGGAAAGTGCGCACTCGATAGAAGAAAGAGCGGTTGTGGAAATTAAACCACTCTAACAGGTGGCAGAAAATGGTGATTTGCACACGGTAAAACCGGAGAAGAAAATCGTTGTTGGGATCGCGGATACCACCATGGGAAATAAAGAGACGCAAGATCTAACAGCTCAAATCAAAAGGCTGGTGATCAACGGTTAGATATAAAGTACATTTCGAAAGATGCCAGAAAGTTAAGCAAAAAGGCTTATATAAAACAAAAGGGTTTCAAATAATGACATTTTGTATATGTGTAGCTATCCCTGGGAGCTCTGAAGACTGGTGGAGATCAGCAATTGCGACAGAAGTACAAAGACGTGTTTTATACAAGTAGGGTCTGGTGACCTGGCCCACATTTTTAACAGAATTTTGTTTGTAAAAATGATTTAAATGGAAACTGTATATGATGTAAATTGTTTTTAAAGGAAAAGAAGCCTAGAAGATAGAGATGGGGACATTCATGATACCCTAACCAGGTTACCAGTCACTGAAGTTAAACTTAGGTTGTCTAAATATTAAAAGAAGGTATAGACATGCACAGAGTCCACCAGTCATCCTTGTTAGCCTTCTGCCCGGACCAAATCCCATCTTTTCTAGAATTTGTGTCGTGGTGTGTTGAGAATTATTCCAGAGAGGAGAGAATTGTTTTAGATAGTCGGAAAACTCGAGTCGTTTGAAAAATAGAGCCTGTCGTCGTAGTTAAATCCCTAGAAATAGAATTTTCCCAAACCCTCGAGTCTGATATTTTTTCTGAAACTTCTGTTATTGAATATTATCATCAAACCCTTCAAGATGATAGAGAAAAGTTTTTGTCTACGTGTCTTGAACCAGAAACTAACATTTCAGATATCCCATACCCTATAGATATCAATTTGTTTGATGAAAATACCTAGTTGGTTCTGACATTGTTGGCTTTAATCCTAGGGTTTGATACAGACATGCATGTCACTAAGTTTCAGTTAAGTCTTTTGCATAAAATTAGTACAATTCAGTCAGGGATTGATGAAAATCAAATTCCTCGACTTAATTCTAAAGAATTTTTGACCGAGAAGCTTCATGACCAGATGGTCAATTTTCCCACTCTGAGGCATTTCAGATTTCAGTCTTTTTTGATGAAAATGATCATGGTAGCCAGTCATGAGAGTTGCAATTCCCTGAGATCATTTTCACAACGTTATTAGAAAATAACATGTTCAATTACATAAATTATATGCTCTCTGAGATTTACAGAATGATCTTTGGTGAAAAATTGCCTAGAGTATTACAAGAAATGCAAGCATGTATGCAATTGAGTGCAGAGTATGCTATAGGAGATTGGTTTTTGTCAAAGGATAGTATAGTGATCAGATTATATGGTTTCAAACATAAACCGTATGTTTTACCAGCATTTCTTACCTTAAGGGTTTTTGCTTTGGAGTTTCTGAGACAGAAGTTAATTGTTGAGGATAATAATTTCTTGCTTTTCAAACAAGCAACAGATATCAAGTATCCGTTCACACACTTCGCCCATTCACAGTGAAGAATAAAAACGCTGTTGTTTATATAGAGAAATTATTGAAAGATATGGGTTTTGAGAGAGACATGGCTATTGAGTATGATCCGTTAAACATAATATCAAAACGGAGAACGAATCATTGCATCAAAGCGTTGAAATCATCAGACATTGAGGGAATGTCCGACAGAGCCAATTGGCTGGAGTATAAGGAAGAAATCATTCCAGATTCATGTGATAAAGAAATGGTATTGAAAGATACAACAACAGAGGCAGAAAGCACGATGAATACTGCAATGGTGGGGTTTAAAAGACCCATATAGGATGTAGTGAACATTGAGGGTGAAGGAACAGAAAAAGGAAAAAAATTGAAGATGGATGGGAAAACAAGAGTTAATGGCAGTTTTCAGAAGAGGAAAAAAGAATTGAAGTAAAAATACCAAAGGTCATGGTAAAGGAGTACAGTATTGAAGAATCCCCTGTGGAAGATGATGTAAATAGACCACATAATATGATGGATGTATTTAATGAACATAGTCAGAATAAAACAGGAATCCTCTAGGCAAACCAGTCTGTTATTTCCAAAGGTTAGAAATATATCCAACACTGAAGTCAATTTGTTTACTAGCAGAAATGTAAAAGAAAATTCTTTGAAATTTTCAGTTGTTACTAAAGATAAGATCTCAGAGATGAAGGTAGATCTGACCAAAATCAATGCCCCAAATAAAATTTTATTGCACAGACAAACAGGAGAGGTTATATATTTAGATTATTTGGGAGCAATATTAAAAGCAGACAAATTATGAAATTCACTTGATAAATTGAATAACCAGTTGAGACAAGAGAAAGCAGAAAATAAGTCTCGACAACAACAAATAAAAATATTGCAAATAGATTTGATAAACAAAGAGGGAGATGCAGCAGCAAAATTGCTCAAAGAAAAGGATGATACGATTCTAATGTTAAGGTGAAAGCTAAAAATCCCAGACAATGTGCTTCTCCAAGGAGCCGAATTAACAGTACTGGAAAAAGAAAAAAGAAGAGCTGCAAATGAAGTAAAGGATGTTACTGCAAAAATGTTGAAGCTCACCGAGGAAAAAGATCATTGTGAAAAAGAGAAAATTGGTTTGGAAGAGAAATTGGAAGAAATAAAGAAAAAGTTAGCAGAATTTGGACAACAACAGGTGCATGCAGATACAGATGAAGATAAAACTGGATTAGATGGTCTCTTACAAGCCATGTCCCAAGTGAGTTTGAAAGAGGGTGAAATTAAAGAATTGAAGATGGGAATACAGAAGCTCAAAGAAGAAAATGAAACTAAAGATAAGAAAAAAAAACTTTGCAAATAAGGAATCAGGAATTAAGTGATAATAATAAAGGTTTTGCAACTCATGTGACAAGATAGGCTATTATGCAAGGTTGCAAACATATGGTATGGGATCAAATTATAAAGGAAATTGAAAAATTAAGACCCTATCTGGATTATATAAGAGTCAAAGAAAAAGTAGCCAAAGATGCCTTTGAGAGTTGTAGTGAGCAGTTAGAGAGAATTTAAATAAAAAGCCAAAAGAAATAGCGCAAAGGGCAATAACTTTCTTAAACAGTTTAAACGGAAGCAGGACTTGACAACGATGAATATAATGAACAGAATTTCATTCATTACATGGGCCAGAAGAATCTTGGGAAAATATTCACATGTTGAAAATATTGAAGCTAAAGCTGGAGATATACGGGAGGAAGTAGTAAAGTTTAAGAAGCGGTTTGAAAAATTAATAAACAAAGGATTCCTGATTTTTGGGATGAAAAGAATGAATTGATTCCTCCTAATCAATATAAGAGATTGTTGGTTGACATAAGAATGGATCACAAAAAGTTTCAACAGTTGGATCATAAGCTCACAGGAAAGATTTTAATGGAGAAAATTGTGGAAGACTTTGAAATTTTAAATATGTTGATCTCAACCTGTGCGAATCTTCCTCTTGTTTCTTATGTAGGTCACGTTGAAATGCGATTCTTGGTGAAAGAAATGACCAGTTATGATTTACCCACGCCCGACCAATGGAACTATGTGGACAAATATGGAAGGACAAGATATTCTGTCCATTCATAGATACATTCAAAATTTTGCCCAAGTGGCAAAATGATGTTTTTATTTTAAATTTGTAATATTATTTGAAGACAGTTATCTATTGTTTAAAGATAGTTATCTTTTGAGTTAAGAGATTTTCAGTTATTAGTTAGAAGAAGCAGTTATGTCAAGCTTCTTCTGAATTTTGTATAAAAGACAATAAGAGTCATTTTTGAAAGGGTTGGAAACTCTTTGAGGGATGAGATGTTTTGAAGTCAAATTTTTGATAAATAAAAGGCCGTATAGTGAAAATACCTATCTTTTGAGACCAGAGATTTATGTGTTGATCAGTTTTACAGTCTGTTTTTCCCTTATCTTTATATGTGCATGTCCACTTTCTTTGTTATACCTTCCATTATGTTATTCTTCTATATTTAAATGAACGTTTAAAATAAATCGGGATTCATACTGGTTATGCCTTGTTTTATCGCATTTAAATATCGACTATTTCTCCAAAGTTGACAATGGATTCATCCTAGTTAGATGCCTGTTGTTGATGGACTGTCATTCTGTCTTTCTTTACCACCTGCAAAATCAAATTGACTGTGATATGGTTGCTGTCTTGCCTCTGTGGAAATCTGTTTGGTATAAATCTCTTGTTGGCACGTTATATATTTGAAAGTTGACTCCATGCCGAATGTTTCTTGTTTCCTTTTCAACCAAGAAAATCTTTTTTGAGAAATTTTGAGCGTACTTCTATATATTTTTAGCCTTTACATATATCTTGTGAGAGAGCCCTCTCTGGTGGAAAAAATGGCTAAGTTTTCTACCTAAAGTTTGGTTTGAAATAAGTTACCTTAGGTGTTATTCTTTTACAACCGGGATAAAATCTAAGCGCTAACATATGATATGGCTATAAATCTTTGCACTAATGTGTTTTTCCATACCCTTGGTTTATAATACTATTGTACATAGTCTAAGCCATTACATAGATACTATGTCATGTTTATTTGAGTGGTTAGTTTTGGAAAAGAGACTACACATTCTGTATATGGAATGCTGCAATAGTTTATAAAAGTATTTGAAATGATAATCTATAGTTTAGGGTTTACATTAAGGTACAGTATAGATATATGATATGTGAGTATCTAGACTCTGTTCTTAACACATTATTTTTATCTTATGAGACAAATAGTAAATGTATGAGTAGATAATTCAATTTGCATTATGAGAGGAAATTCCTATATAACTCTGTTCTTTTTCTAAGCTATATATATATCTATATGAATACTTTGTATTGCTATTGATCACTCTAAGATATGAAGCTTTTGATTTTTTGTTTTAAACAGGTATTTAACTTCTAAAATAAACTATTATTCAATAGAGAAACAAAGATCATAAGGAAATCAAATCTAAAACAATCATTCATACTGCAATCATATATATTCTAAGTTAATTAAATATGTCTTGTACTAGAGTACATCACCTTAGGGTGAAAGGAAAAATACAGGAAGACATTTGTTGTCAATCATTTATCTATCTCAATCTGATCATTCATTCTGGTACTCAATACATAAATCTTTACTTTTCTAATCTACCTGTTATATATGAGTTACTCATAGAAAACTTATAAAACATTCAAACAGTTTTTCAGAAATAGATAAACAATTTACATAGGTGAAATGAAATAAACAAGTAGAGCCTGATAATTTTGCTAGGGTGGACAAACACCGAAAGAGGCATGTTCCTCCAAACCTTCTCCAAAAGAAGAAACCAAATCACTTGCTCCCTTGGACCCCCGAGCCTATTTACTGAACCACTAGGAATAAGACTCTATGTAGAAGCAAGGCACTCGGGTTGTACTTCAGCAATCAATGGAGACTTGCATAGACCTCATCTATGTATTTCAACAATCAATGGAGACTTTCATACATATCCAAAACCTCTTCACTCAGCAGGAAAACTTTGCACTTAGCAGAGATAAGACAGACTTACACTGCAATCAAAACATAGCTTCCCCTCATCGAATCTCTTGTGTGCATACAGCATAACCACAAGGTAAATTTTCTCGTCAGAAAAAGTGTGAGCCTCTGCTCAAATTCGATGGCTTATAAAATATGCCTGGGTCTTTTAGTGGTCAGTTTCAATAAATGAGCCTCAAGCTCCAGTTCCACATTCCAGGGAACTTGACCACAATTCAAGGGAGTTGTCCCATAACAACAACTAGTTACTGAGTTCATGATGCTGCCACTTGTCCATTGCCTTCTACCCCAGATTCCATTCCTCCTAGTGGGTCAGTAAACACTCTCTGAATAGTCTCTTTGGGTGAGTGTATCCTATTTTATTTTAGTAGATAATAATATTATGCATTTATAGTCATCCTTGACCACTTGGTCAAATACAAAACTTTACAATAAAAATTAAGACAATGTTTTTCAACAAACATAAAGTATCTCAAGTATTGGGTATGTTACAAACACCCCCACTTAAGCTCAACATCATCCTCGATGTTGCTTATTCTTCATCAAAGCCTCCCTGGAACAGAATTGGATATGTTTCCCCCATATTACTTTCCAATTCCTAGGTAGCTTCATCTGAGCTAAGGTGCTTCCATTATAGCTTTACCTTTCCTATGGTACGATTCCGAAGCATAATTTCCCTCCTATCGAGGATACAGTCAGGTTCCACTTGAAAATATCCTTTGGGCTCCACCTATATGTCATTGAAATTTAGCACATGAGTTGCATCATGCAAATACTTTTTCAAATTAGAAATATGGAAAATGTTATGTATTCTGAAATTACATAGTAAATCCAACTGATATGCAAATGGCCCAATCCTTGATGAAATTTCGAATGCTCCACAATACCTAGGTTCTAGTTTAGCACAACTCCCATGCTTAAAATAACCTTTCTTGGGTTTTACCTTAACAAAAACATGATCTCCTACCTGAAATTCCTTTTCAGTTCATTTTAGATCTGCATAACGTTTTTGTCTATCTTGTGCAATTTTCAAATTGCCTTGTACCTGTTTCATGGTTAGCTCCATTTCTTATAACAAACCTGGTCCTAACATCAATCTGTCAATAGGATTACTTCAAGAGATCGGAGTATTGCATTTCCTTCCATATAAAATCTCAAATGGACTAAGTCTAGTAGAAATTTGATAGTGATTATTGTAAGCAAACTCAACTAAATGTAAATAGTCTTCCCATTTACTTGTCTGATATTTTACATACATTCTTAACATGTCTTCTAAAATCTGATTCACCATTTTAGTTTGTCCGGGAGTTTGTGGGTGAAAAGATGTATTGAAATTTAACTTATTATCTACACCTTTAAACAATGATGTCCAAAAATTTCCAGTAAACTTAGAATCACGATAAAAAATTATTACCTTAGAAATTTCGTGTAACCGAAAGATTTGCTTCATAAACACAGGAGCAATGTTAGCAGGTTCGAAAGTGGTTTTAACAGGAATAAAATGAGCTGCTTTACTGAGCTTACCCACAACTACCATTATTGAGTCATTCTGTTTTTCATTCTTAGGAAAACCAATTATAAAATCAATACTTATAATTTTCCACTTCCATTCTGGAATTGGCAATGGCTATAATAGGTTAGCTGGGTGTTGATGTTCAACTTTAATATGCTGACATTCAAAGCACCTAGCTATGTATTCATCCACTTCATTTTTCATGTTTGGCCAAAAGTAATCCTTTCTTAGCATAGTTATTATTTTCTAATAACCAGGGTGTCCCGAATAAGGACTTTTATGAATTTCATCCAAAATCAACAACTTAAATTTTGACACATTAGGGACATAAAGTCTGTTTTATAGGTCATTAAGCCTTTTTCATTAATGTTGTAATCTTTTATTAAATTTTCAGATATATTTTCAGCAATTTTATCATGTAATTTCTGATCATTTTCATCTTGTTTAATTCCTTCTTTGATCTAATTTTCCAGATCTGTTTTATAAGTGTTGATTGCTGCCACAAAATTTAATTTAGTGTTTCTACTTAAGGCATCAGCAACTTTGTTTTCTTTGCCCTTAATGTGCTGAATCTCGGAATTGTATTTGCTAAGGAAAGCTAGCCACCTAGCTTGCCTTGTTTTCAGATTTGTTTGATCCAACAAATATTTTAAACCTTTATTATCTGTCATTAGTGAAAACTTCCTTCCAATCAAGTGATGGCGCCACATTTGTAATGCATGCATCATGGCTACCAGCTCTAGATCATAGGTTGCATAGTTCTTTTCATGAATTTTTAACTTCCTTGACTCGTAGGCTATTACATGACCTTCCTGAGTTAAGACCCCGCCAAGTCCATCGTTGCATGCATCAATGCATACCACGAAGTCCTTATTTGGATCTACAATTTTTAATATAGGTGTTGCTGTTAATAATTCTTTTAATTTATTAAAACTTTCCTCACAGTTTTGATCCCATATGAATTTCTTTCCCTTCTTTTGAAAAGAGGTTATGCAATTCACAATTCTGGAGAATCCTTCAATAACTTTTCTGTAGTAGCTTGTGATTCATATAAAAGAACGTACATCTATTACGTCTTTCGGGTTAGGCCACTCATTAATTGCTCTTATTTTATCTCGATCAACTGTGATACCATTATGTGACCTATGTAGTGTATTTTATCTTTGTAAAAGTCACATTTGCTGAACTTAGCATAAAGCTGATGCTCTCTTAACACTCACAGAATTATTTTTAAGTGTTCGTCGTGTTCTTCTTTAGTCTTAGAATAAATTACAATATCATCAATGAGCACAATTACAAACTTATCTAGATACTTATGTATAACATTATTCATTAAAGACATGAAGACTGTTTGAGTGTTAGTTAGCCGAAAAGGCATAACTACAAACTCGTAATGACCATAACGGGTCCTGAAAGTAGTTTTAAAAATGTCTTCATCTTTTATCCTGACTTGATGGTATCCTGACCTTAAGTCTATTTTAGAAAATATTGATGCTCCACGTACTTGATTGAATAGATCATCGATGCGGGGCAGAGGATATCGATTTTTAATAGTCATTTTATTTAGTTGACGACAGTCTATGTGAAAATCCTCACAACAGATCTAAGAGATTATGTATATTGTTAATTTTTTGAGCATTAATTCAATATACTCTAGGATCTTTACTGAGAGAATAACATGTACAGCATATCAATCACACCAAGCAATCATATGAGACAATAGACACACAGAGTTTCACTAGAGAAAACCATAAAGGTGAAAAACCCCACAACTTCCTTAGAGATAGAAAGGGCAATGATACAACCCAAGTACAAGAGATAGTCCTCCTAGCAACTACTCCTCCTTCCTCACTTGTGCGCCACTTTCCAATGAGTGTAGAAGTGAATAATGAGATGATCAAATAGAGTGCCTCCCGCACTCTATTTATACATGACTTGACCTGCCTAATAAAATAGCAGGGCTGACTTGTCTAACTCAGTCTAATAACCCATGGTAATACTAATCAGGGCCGACCCCACACTTGGTGGTCTAGTAACCCATCACATGCAAGTTGTGACAATTGCGACACTTGTCAATACAAATGATGACACTTTCGTATAGAGGAATAATAACATATCTATAGGAGTACAATATAGATAGGTGAAATACATTCCGAAGTTACAATTACATCAACAATCCCTCTTATCTAGGAAGGTATTCTCGACACAGGTCTGCTAGCACAAGTCTTCTTCTATGGATCATCGTCACTGGATCATCATCATCGAATCATCTTCATCGTCATGGCTGCTGCTATCTCAATCAATCTCTGAACTACTCGTCATAGGAAGTTCTATAGAGCCATCCCTTTTTCATGTTCGATGTAGGCCCACCACCTATAGGTCTTCATCATCACTTGTCATAATGTGGATCCTCAAGACTCATTACGTGCATCAACAAAACCTAGCAAGAGCATCTGAGGACTGATTACATGCCCAACACAACCTGCAAGATCTCCCAGGGAGCTATTACATGTGACCAAGAAAAACCTAGCAAGAGCATTTTCCAGATCTCCCAGGGAGCTATTATATGCCATAGGAAAAACCTAGCAAGAGCATCTACAAATCTCCTAGGGAGACATTATATGCAATCGAAAAAACCTAGCAAGAGCATCCGAGGACTGATTACGTGCCCAACACAACCTGCAAGATCTCCCAGGGAGAAATTATGTGCCACAGACAAAACCTAGCGAGAGCATTTACCAGATCTCCCAGGGAGATATTATATGCCATAGGAAAAACCTAGCAAGAGTATCTGTAAATCTCCCAAGGTGCTATTATATGTCCTTCCAAGCAAAACCTAGCAAGAGAATTTGCCAAACCTCCCAAGGAGCTATTATATGACATCAAGAAAACCTAGCAAGAGTGTCTGCAAATATCCCAGGGCGCTATTATATGCTTATCTGCACAACTTGTCCACGACTACAGAGTATCAACATGATACTCACCATACATCATCCTGATGTACATCATCACATGATCATCTTGATCATCATCACAACATCGTCCTGATGCATATCATCTAGATTATCATCCCAATACAAATGATCATCTTGATCATACAATGCATCCACCGGATGCATATAGTCTATCCACCTGATACATATCATCATACATGATCCACCTGATCATACAATGTATCCACCTGATCATACAATGTATCCACCCGATACATACACAAATACATGATCCACCTGATCATATAATGTATCCACCTGATACATACACAAATACATGATCGAACTGATCATATGAACCATCCAACATGATGCATATACATATACATGATCCAACTAATCATATCCAGCATCCAACATGATGCATATACAGAGCAGTAATTGAAGCATTGTCGTGATTCTCATAACACAACACTTACATCCATAGCCATGGGAGGACCCGCCTACCACCATGCTTCGAAAGGCTCCTGCAAATGTGTCCATCACTTCTTCCTCGAAGTGTCGTCAATCTGAAGAACACCAAGCCTCTCTCTGAAGTATTCAAACTTCACTCTAGCTAGTGATTTCATCAACACATCTGCAACCTGCTCATCTGTCACAACATACAGGAGCTTCACTACTCCTCTCTGCACCATATCACTGATATGGTGATATTTGATCTCAATGTGCTTCGACCTGTCATGGAACACCGGGTTCTCTCACAACTTCACACAACTCTAGTTATCACAAAAGATACCACTAGCCTCCAGTGGGAGAGCAAATAACTCAGACAGTAGCTTACGGAGGCATACTGCCTGATAACTAGCCAAACAAGCTACAACATACTCTGCCTCGGCTGTACTGAGTGCTATGCAGGACTACTTCCTGCTAAACCAAGAGATCACGCCTGATCCCATATTGAAGCAACACCCAGATGTGGTCTTCCTATTTGCAACACTGCTTGCCAAGTCTGAATCAACATAACCCTGCAGGTTAAGCTTTTGATTTGCATCATACTTGAGCCCATAATCAATTGTACCCTTCAAGTACCTCAGAATATGCTTTACAGCAACCAGGTGAACACCTCTGGGATCCGTCAGGAATTGGATCAATGTGTTCACCACAAAGCAAATATTTGGTCTAGTGTTCGTCAAGTACATCAAGGACCCAATCATTTAATGATACACAATGACATCAACCGGCTCAGATTAAGCATCACACAGAAGCTTCAGGTTCAATTCCATAGGTGTGGCCATGGCCTTGCAGTCCATCATCCCGAACCTCTTCAGGATCTCTATTGCATACTTCCCTTTTTTAAGGAAGATTACATCTGTACTCTGCCACACCTCCATGCCTAGGAAATAGTGCATCATCCCCAAGTCCTTCATCTTGAACTCGGCAGCAAGCTTCCTCTTGGTATCGGCAATCAAACCATCCTCACCTATTACAAACAGGTCATCCACATACAATAGTAGTATCACTGGATTTCCTTCCTCAACCTTGTAGTAAAGGTTGGAATCTGCTTCACTCTTGGTAAAGCCCAAACTGGATAGAAAGTTGTCTATCCTACCATACCAAGTCCTAGGAGCTTGCTTTAAGCCATACAAGGCTTTCTTCAACTTACACACATATGACTCCCTGTCATGTGTCTCAAATCATAGTGGCTGCTCCACATACACTTCCTCCTTGACTACACCATTCAAGAAATCTATCTTGACATCCATCTCGTGTATCTTCCATTTCATCACTGCAGCCAGGTCAAGTACTGATATGATGGAAGTGTACCTAGCTACAGGAGCAAAATTTTCTTCATAGTCTATTCCCTCTTTCTAGGAGAAGCCACGAGCTACAAATATCGCTTTGTACTTTTCTATGCTGCCATCTGCAGCATGCTTGATCTTGTAGATCCACTTGGAAGTCACAACAGACTTCTCCTTAGGTCTTGGTACTAAATCCCAAACATGATTCTTGATGATCGACTGGTATTCCTCGACCATGGCATCCTTCCATTCTTTCTTTTCCGTTGCTTCTTCATAATTGGAAGGTTCTTTGTTCATAATGTCATAGAGTAAGGAAAAATAGATTGTATGGGATCTAGTCATCTTCATTACTTTGTGTTCTTCTTCTAGAATGCCATACCTTTCTTCATCTTGAATGAGCTCTCTAGCCCATGCAGGTTTCCTCTTGTGAGACTTCTTCTCACGGGGTGGATCTATAGGTTCTTGTGGATCTTCAACTTCACGATTCGCTTCTGAAATTGATTTACTCATGATGGTGTCTTGGAATTTGTTTTCCTTTGGTTCTTCATGATTTACATCCCTGCTGACATCAATTTTCTTGAACCCTGGAAAGTATATTCTGTAAGCCTTCAAGCTTTCACTGTACCCCACAAATATGCCCTTCTTTCCTGAAGGATCTAGCTTTGTCCTCTTTTCCTTTGGAACATGTGTATATACTGGATAGCCAAATATTCTGAGATTGTTGACTTCAGGTTTCTTACCAGAGAAGACCTCCTCTGGTGTCTTGTTGTCCAATATCTTGTGAGGTCTTCTATTTTGCACATATCCAGCTGTCCTAGTTGCTTCTGCCCAAAAATGCATAGGCAGATCCTGGTCATGCAACATTTCCCGCGCTACTTCCATCATTGTTCTATTCTTTCTTTCTGCAACCCCATTCTGTTCTGGATTGTAGGGAGCAGTTAACTCCCTCTTAATCCCTGAATCACTACATAGCTTCTTGAAATCACCTGAGGTGAATTCTGTTCCATTATTGGATTTGAATGTCTTGATCTTCTTATCAGTTTGATTTTCCATCAAGGATTTCAATTCCTTGAAATTATCAAACACTTCATCTTTGTTCTTCAAGAAGTAAACCCAAGTCTTCCTAGAGAAATCATCAATGAAAGAGACATAGGATACATACCCAATCAGATAACTGGATGACATCGGACTGCATACATCGGAGTGGATAATTTCCAAGATTCCTTTAGCTTTGCTTTCACTACTTGGAAATGCCTTCTTAATGTTATTTCCTTTTGCACAACCTTTGCAAATCCCTTCATTCTTTGACTTGATCTCAGGAAGACCCTCTACAGATTTACTTGCAATTGGTAGTGCCCTATAGTGCACATGTGCAAGCCTTCTATGCCAAAGTTCACTTGGTTCCACGGATTCGTGTACCATGGCATGTTCAGGTTGTCCCTTCAATTTGTACAATCCTCTCTCTTTCTCTCCAATCACTATTGCATCATCTATAGTTTTACCCTTTGGCGACATTAGGACTTGTCCATCTACAAATGCAACCCTAATTCCTTTTGAATCCAATGTAGATATGGAGAGTAGGTTCTTCTTGAGCCCAGGTACATATAGAACATCTTTCATCTTCAAAAACTTCCTAGAGTCTAGTTTGTAGGAGGTTTCACCACTTCCCTTAATAGGATATTGATAGTCATCCCCAAGTTTCACTTTATAGGGTCACTCATGTTCATATAGATTTACAAAGGGTTCTTTAAACCTAGTCATGTGTTTGGAAGCCCCACTATCAATAAGCCAATCATTACATCCATGAGAGATAGTACTTGTGAGAGCAGAGATTAGAACATATTCATCCTCACTTGATGAGTCATCACTTTCTTCTCTAGCCTTCTTCTTGGGAGGTTCATCATCCTTAGCAACATGAGCATGCTATATTTTCTTGTTGCCCTTCTTCTTATTGATGTTGGAATCTCTTTTGTTCTTTGGACAATCTCAAGCAAAGTGTCCCTTCTCATTACATGTGAAGCATCTACCATGGGAGGTATGCTTAGAGTTCTCCCTATGTGTATGGTGAGAAGATTTCCTATGAGACTTCTCCTTCTTGAATTTTTCTTTCTTGGCATGTGCTGTGAGAGCTTGATCTTCATTCCCCATCTTTTCTTCTCAGGTCACAAGCCTAGCTTATTTTTGAGAGTATTCTTCCCACAGCCTACTGAAGGAGATCAATTTTCTTCTTGCACAAATTCCTTGGATGAAGGAGTCCCATGACCTAGGTAGGCCATTCAATGTGGTCATGACAACTTCACCATTGTCCACTACTTCATCCACAGCTTCAAGTTGTTCATTGATTTGGGAGACCTTAGAAAAATAAGATTGAATGGTCTCTCCATTGTGAAGCTTTACCCCTTTCAATTGATTCCACAGAGTCATCTTCTGATTTATGTTCTTTCCTTCAAATAGCTTGGTGAGGGAGTCAAACATCTCCTTGGGTTTCTTTAGAGATGACACATGTGGTATGATATGGTCTTTGATAGAATCAGCAATGATTCTCTTTTCCTTGACCAAGTTCTTCTTATATAAGGCCTTAGCCTCTTCTTCCTCTAGGACAGGGACCTCAGAACTTATGTAGGTGTTCAATTCATTTTCTTCCAAGATTAACCCAATCCTATACTTCCATGCTTGTAAGTTATCAACACCTTCAAGCTTATCTTCAAGCTTGGTGTGGTGAGACATCTTAAAGAGTACTTCAAATGGAAATAGAAAAGATTTAGGTCTTACCACTTGATTTGCAGAAATCTGGATCTCGTGCTATATTAGGGTTTGTAAGAGAAACCCGAAAAATTAAAAATGTGAATTTCAACTTTTTGAAAGGATAGAAAGATGCGCGTTGATGAGCTAATCAGCCTGGTGTACTCAGAAATTGAAAACTGCAAAGTTTCACCGTTCATAAATGCTTTTCAATCTCCTCGATTCACTAGGGAGGAGCGTGAATTAGGGTTTGAGTTTCCCAGAGCTTCACCCAACCAAAAATTTCGATCCAAAGCTCTAAACTTCAATTTTTCCAAGGAGCTTCCAGCTATCATCTCAGAATTCAGAAATTCCTATTTTTGTGGAAACCCTAATTTTTAGGACCAAAAATGAAAGTGCCCAAAATTGAATTCTGATTGGACAGAAAGATGCACCTTAATGAGGAGAGTCAAAATACCCTACTACCTTTCAAGATTTGTGGAGAGAAACCCAATAAAGAAGAAGCCCTAACTTCGACAATTGCATAGTGTCTTCTTTTGAGGTTAGCTCTGATACCATGTTAATTTTTTGAGCATTAATTCAATATACTATAGGATATTTACTGAGGGAATAACATGTACAACATATCAAGCATATCAATCACACCAAGCAATCATATGAGACAATAGACACACAAAGTTTCACTCGGGAAAACCATAAAGGTGAAAAACCCCACAACTTCCTCAGAGATAGAAATAGCAATGATACAACCCAAGTACAAGAAATAGTCCTCCTAGCAGATACTCCTCCTTCCTCACTTGTGCACCACTTTCCAATGAGTGTAGAAGTGAATAATGAGATGATCAAATAGAGTTCCTCTCGCACTCTATTTATACATGACTTGACCTGCCTAATAAAATAGCAGGGCCGACTTGTCTAACTTAGTCTAATAACCCATGGTAATACTAATCAGGGCCGACCCCACACTTGGTGGTCTAATAACCCATCACATGCAAGTTGTGACACTTGCAACACTTATCAATACAAATGAAGACACTTTCGTATAGAGGAATAATAACATCTCTATAGGAGTACAATATACATATGTGAAATACATTCCGAAGTTACAATTACATCAACATATACCTGAAAAGAAAGATTAAGCAGGAAAATAGAAGAAGAGTGGACAATGCAATGTAAAAGAGGAGCATAATTATGATACAGTAGAACTCAGATAGAAGCAGAATAACATCACACACTAATTCATTAATCATAATATGAACAATAAATAATAGAATGGTGAGAGGATTCGAATGCCAAGGTGGCAATTTGAATTAGCCTTCATGGAGTGATCATCAGATCAATAGAGTGTCATCAAAGCACAACTAGTATTCCTCATCATCATCAGTGGAGTCATCAATGCACAAGTAACTGTCAACCATATGTCAAACTGAGTCTAACTGAGTGTGGTAGGTGTAACTAGGACATGGAGGTACTAATTAATGAAGGAGGCTCAGTGGAGGGCACATGAGGAGCTAACTGGAGTCAGAATGGGTAGTCTAGTCTCAATGGAGGTGCATCGGAGTGATACAGTCAGTTTAGAGTCAATCTAGTCTTAAATAAAGGAAAGAACTAAAGATAACTCAACTAACCTAAGTGCAACTCAGTGGTAGGTGATAAAGGGTGCCTTTCACAAGTGGATTCCCTAAATGAAGGAATAAGGGCACACTAAGCACTAGGAGGGAAAAAATGATTTGAAAGAAGCTCTTGGGGCTATCTAACTAAGGGATAGGTGCTGGGATTGATGACTGGGATGCATGCAATTGCATGCATGCATGCAAAATCATGACTGCATGCAAAATGCATGCATGGCTGAAAATGCAAAAATGGAAAATGTTGTTAGGACTAGGATGGAGTATAGGAATATCACAACACCCCTCCTTAATCCATCCTGGGCCCTGGTAACTGAGACCAAAGGTCTCCCAATACAATGAATAATAATAATAGTCAATAAACCGAGGAAATGGGGAAAACCTCATGGGAAAAATACTCCCCCTTAAAATAGACTGTAGGGCACACCAAAAATAAATGCTCCAAACTCAAGCAGGTCTCATGCTTGGTCATATGTCTGGAGGTATCTTCTTCTTGGGAATAAGTGGTTCATGCTCAAAAATCATGTGCTTGTACTTGCTCTTCAGATCGAATGTGATGAGAACAATTTCAAAAGTATGAGGATTATCCTGGAACCTATGATTCAACTTAGTTGAGGTAGGATCAAATACATGAATGTGCAGATAGTCTTTTGTTTTCTCCTTTGAACCATCATGGGTGAGATTATTCCCAAAAGAACCCTCAAATGTCAGTGATTGCTTGGAATCCAAATCAGATCTAAGACTTGAAAACTGGTTTCTTAAGATCTCCTTTGAACCATAAGAGGTGATATCTAAACCATGAAATGCATGAGAAATTATCCCAAGCGAATGGAAATGGCCTTCATCTTCAATAACCTTCTAAGAGCATGAAAAAATGATGTTACAATAGTAGATAAGAGACGAGTGATCAAGGAGAGCGAATGTATTACCTCCAATGGATGATTTGACCTCCGAAACGTTCAATAGATCATGATGCAAACCAACAGACTCTTGTGCAAGAGAGGATTTAAGAACCTCTGCAGTTTCTAGAGTGTGAGATGACACAGAATTCGAAATAGATGAAATTTGGAGCATCAGTGTAGAATCTGCAAGTTCTTCTTTGTGGACAACTTCAATATGAGATATGTTTGATACTGATTCATGATCAGAGAGACCATCAAGGAGGTCGAATGCATCACTTTGCTTGCTCTCGAAATGGTTTGGACCAATTTCTTCATTCTGTTTTCCAAATCTTTCATCCAGTTTAGCCCATAGCTCTTTTGGAGATTCAACAGAATAGAAGTGGTGTACCATGCATCGAGACATATTAAACATCATGGCTGCAGAGGCTCTTTAACCTTCATCTAACTAGTCATTCTCTTCTTTAGAGGATTCAAGCTCTCTTTCAAAACAATAATCAAAGAGACAATTTCTCTTCAAATGTGTTATCATATGTGGTTTCCATTCATCATAGTTGAATGGAGAAAGAGGAGTAATTCCTTCTGAATTCATGGAAGTTGTTTTAGAATACCTGCAAAAAACAATAGAAAATGCCTACAACTACTACTGCTGCAAAAGTGCAGAAACTGCTGCAATGGTTGTACTCGAAATCTTGACAATAACCTGCAAAAAACTCTCAGAAATGGAGATAGAAAATACTCTCAACATGCTCATATACCATGTGAAAATACTCACAGTAGATCTTAGAGCTGATGTATACATCACAAGAAAGATTAAGCAGGAAAATAGAAGAAGAGTGGACAATGCAGTGTAAAAGAGGAGCATAATTATTATCCAGTAGAACTCAGATAGAAGCAGAATAACATCACACACTAATTCATTAATCATAATATGAACATTAAATAATACAATGGTGAGAGGATTCAAATGCCAAGGTGGAAATTCGAATTAGTTTTAATGGAGTGATCATGAGATCAATAGAGTGTCATCAATACACAAGTAATTGTCAACCAGATGTCAAACTGAGTCCAACTGAGTGCGGTAGGTGCAACTTGCACATGGAGGAACTAGCTGAATGAAGGAGGCTAAATGGAGGGCACATGAGGAGCTAACTAGAGTCATACTGGATAGTCTAGTCTCACTAGAGGTCCATCAGAGTGATACAATCAGTTTAGAGGCAGTCTAGCCTTAAATCAAGGAAAGAACTAAAGATAACTCAACTAACTGAAGTGCAACTGAGTGGTAGGTGAGAGAGGGCACCTTTCACAAGTGGCTTCCTTAAATCAAGGAAGAAGGGTGCACTAAGTACTAGGAAGGATAAAACTCATCTAAAATCTAAGCTCCTAGGGCTAGCTAACTGAGGCATAGGTGTTGGGACTGATGACTGGGATGCATGCATGCATGCAAAATCATGACTGCATGCAAAATGCATGCATGACTGAAAATGCAAAAATGGAAAACATTGTTAGTACTAGGATGGAGTATAGGAATATCCCAACAGTCTATGCATAATCACAAGGTCCCATCCTTCTTTTTAACAAAGATAATAGTGCTCCCCAAGGAGACACACTTGGCCTTATGTAGTTTTTATTGATTAGTTCCTTCAATTGTGATTATAGTTCAGTAAGTTCCAAAATGTTCATTCTGTAAGGAGCCTTTGAGTTAGGCACCGCACACGGTAGTAACTCAATGGTGAAATCTAGTTCCCTTTTCGGAGGTAGTCATGGAATTTCTTCCGAGAATACATCAGAAAAGTCCTTAAGAATAGGTACATTTTCAAATTTGAACTTATGTTCTTTAGATGAATGTTTGTCATTAATTACATTTACTGCAAACATTTTACACCCTTTCCTTATAGCGTTTTTAACTTGTAAAGCATAAATTTGTCTAACACAAGTTCTTCTAGAAATTCGCTTTACTGTTTCAGTTTCTCCATCATTATTTAAACAAGTAAAAGTATTTTCAAAACAGGTCAGCGCTACTCTATGCTTCTCAAGCTAGTCCATGCCTATTAATACATCATAAGATCCCAAAGGTAAAATATTCAATTTAACTTGCATCCTTAACTGACTCATAAGCAAATCACAACTTTTAACAAATTCTACAATTTTTCTTTTGGTTCCTGTTGCTAACTGAATCAACCATGATTTATCAAAATTTTCTACTTTTAACTTGGAACTCTTTACTAAATCAGGTGATATGTAACTCAAACTTGCGCGTGGATCAATTAGAATAGAGATAGGTTTGTTTTGTATCATACCTTCAATCTCAACCATGAAAGTTTGCTGGTCTACTTGACGGTTTTCTAAGGCTGCGTTGATTCTGGGCATCTCCCTTGCTACATCACCGATTGTTGGTTATGTCTGCATTGTATCAATGTTGTTGACTCTTCTTCTTTTGAGTGGCCAGTTTTCTCTAGTATGCAGTCCATTACAGTCATAACACTTTAAAGGTGGTCTTTGTTCATTAACCCTGGCATTATTATTATTATTATTATTGTTATTAGGCATATTTCTTGTAGCTGTGTAATTCCGTGGTGCATTACCTCTGTAATTATTACTTTGAAAATTTATGTTATTGAAATTTGTATTATTTCCAGAATTCTTGTAATTAAAATTTTTCTTTTTATGCTCAAAGTTACTTGGTTTATTATTCCTCCAACTCGATACACCTTCTCTTTTCTTATTCTGTTTAAAACATAAATTGGCCTTTCTCACAGCTTCTTCGAGAGTTGTAGGATTATCATGTTTAATTCTATCTTCTATGTTAAAGGGTAAACAACTTAGAAACCTTTCAACCTTAGGTTTCTCTTCAACTAAATAAGGTACATACCTTAACAGACTGAGAAATTTACTACTTAACTCCTTCATACTCATAGAACCCAATTTTAAGTCATAAAACTCTTTTGCCTTATCTTCGTAATACTGTTTGGACAAAAAAATTTCTTCAATGCACTCCATTTTATAGTTCTTTATTTAATGCTTTTAACCCTCTTAATAGCCTACCACCAAATTACTACCTTTCCGGTTAGATTGTAAATGGCAATTTTATCTTTTAACTGAGACGAATAATCATAGATATGAAAATACTTCTTCATGTCGGACAGCCATGCTTCGACTGCCTCACCCTTTTCATTTTCTCCATTAAATGTTGGGGGTTTTATCTTCTTAAATTCTCCTGAAATTTGTTCATAATGTTTATGCTTTTTCTTAGGACCACAGTCACTATCACTATTGTCTTGATCATAATTATGCTTTCTTCTATAAGTTTTATCATCAGATTCAGAAGAAGAGTCACTTTCACTTTTATAGTATTTTACTTTCTTATCTCTGTGTTTATAGGACATAGTTCTAGACTCATATTTTGCTTCTATTCTCTTATCTTTTTCATATGATGATATTTTTCTAGTAAAATTTGGTTCAATTCTTCCTGTGCTCTTAAAATCCTTTCGTTTTCTTCTTTAACATATATTATCTCAGTTTTTAAATCTTTAACCATACGTAAAAGTTCAGACGATTGATCATTCAATTCCACATAGATTTCTTCATTAATATTCTCATGTTTGTTATTGTAATGTCCCTTAAATAGTAAAAATTAAGAATTTTCCAATTACTATTAACATTACCTAAAGATATAATATATAGTACATTAACTTCAGTACTAGGAAGTTATATTGGTCTTTGTTTGAAGTAATGCACAACTTTGTTCTAAGAGAGTTGGTCTTACAAAGTATGTTCTCTGCAGAAGCGATGAAGTAAGGTAGTATGAGGTGCATAACATCATCATAGCAAGTTTAATGCTAGAATCATACTTAAGGTTTCTCTTTAAGTACTTCACTTCTAAATCTTGGATGTATGTTGGTTTCATTTAAATGTTTAAACTGGTTTATCTTATTAATTCAGGCATGATGGACTTTATGAAAGAGAGTATAGCTACTTCTAGGACTTTGTGTTGGTAGTCATACCCCGATGGTGATGCCGATAGGTAAGAGATGAGTAATTGGGTTAATTGGGTGTTAGAAACCCAAATCGTACCTCTGGGTTGCAAAGAGGCCAACAAGGGGTAACCACATAACCACTTTAGACTTATGCTACTGACCTAGCACTCTCTGAGAGGGATCTCTCTTAATCTTAAGAAAACTGGAACTAATCACAGAATTTAACAATGACAAACATGCATGATTCTTATCACTCAAGATAAGCATCCAAGCACATTTTGGAAGGTCGGATTTCTGATAAGACAAATTATTTAATTGTGGTTTGGTTGAAAACAACATGCATCCCATTGGCGTTGGAGTCAAAACATATATTGGGTGAATATTATAACAATGCTCTGCAAATGCACACATTCAAAGGAAAGATAGCCACCAATCTATAGTCGAAGTGCTTTTAATTTGGTGATTTAGAAGAAAGATAGACAATCCACTGTTATGGAGCAAAAACATACGAATTCCATATCAATTTTATCAGATGTTAATTTTGGAATGCTTAGAAACGAAATGAATAGGGCACAATCAATATGAATCCTGTTCAAATACGACATGCACGAACAACATAACAAAATGAATTAACAAAGAGAGAGACACAATCACGTGGGAAGAGAAATAAACAGACTGTATTAAATCTGAAGACACATGAATCTCTGAACAAAAGCGCCTGCAAGGCTTCACCAAGTTTATTTAAAACAGTTTCAAAGTTATTCAACACAGAGAAACCCTTAGGCTTCAAAATTTTCAACCTTTCTGCCTTTGATTACATTGAATTTATAGATGTCTTCGAGCACCAGGCTCGGCCTTCTCTTGAGCATAAAACAGTTACAACCTATTGACACCTAATCAAGGCATATTCGCCATTACAGCTATGAGAGAGATGGCAAAAAATACTCAACAGGCTTTGACATTTACAAGTCACTTTTTACTACATGACCGCCTATACTTAACAAAAAGACAAAAATGATCTTGGAGATGCTCTTCCAACTGGCCACTCCCACTAACCGGATGCTTCCACGAGCAAAAAGCTTTGCAATAACCTCAAACTCCTTATGCACCTGTCTTTATTCTCACCCTGCCATACTTCTCGATGAACTTCCATTGGTCAGCTGAGGGCAGGTCTATGGTGGCGAGTTCCTTAAGTAACTCCCTTAGCTCAGTGTGTTCCCGGTATGAATAACCAGTGTGGAGTGTTCTAGCTTCCATGAAGTTTGAGGCTATCTCGAAATCTCCTGTCATCCTATCAACCACTATCCTGCCTATCACGGGTAGAGCCATACCTACGAAATCTTCCTTGTTCATCCTGCAATCCCATAGTTTAACCTTATATTCTTCTTTTGATAGCATGGTTCCATTTTCTTCCCAGAACATAGGCAAGCCTTTCTTGAATAAGGATCAAACGCTTCCTTCAATAGCTTCAATTGATTGGATAGAATGTCTATCCCTAACAAGGTGACCTTCACCTAATGATGCTTGTTAATTATTCTCTTGGCCCATATGATTGTGGCCACCCTGTCCTTGATTCCTACTACATCAGCCTTTTATTCTAACAAACCACTCAGGAATTCCAATGCGTTCTCTAGATAATCTGAGGGCTTCTTATTTAGCTTTTCATTTGCTATTACCACATCTTGTTTAGCCAGATTTACCACAGTCTCCTTATCCACTATGAAGTTCAGATAAGGCCTCAGGTCTTCTGCTTGTATGATGACATCATCCCATATGATTTTCTTAGTTTCTTGTAGTACCTCTTGTCCTATCACTTGTTTTTTTAACCTGTCAAGATCCAATTGCATTCCCTGGTACTTGGTTTCCCAAGCCTCCTTTTCTTTTTCTATAGTGTCTTTTAGCATTTCAGGTTAGAAACTTGTTTTCTAAATCTAATCACCTCAGCATCTTCTAGGCTGGCATTGGCTATCTGCCCTACTATGTAGAGGTCTCTAGACTCACTTGAGGGCGTGATCTCCATCTTTTGCTCCTTTTCTTTTTCCTTTACCTTCTTCTCCAGTTCTTCGAATTGGGATTTCCATATCTTTTCACTAGATACTACAAGTGGCATGTTAAGATGCAACTGCTTCTCTTTTTCTCCAAGCTCCTCAAGCTGGGCTTTACAGGCAACCAATTATTCCTCTAACTTTTCTTTCTCCTCTTCTAGTTCTTCCATCTTAGGGGCATTTACCAAATGGGCAGCAGGCATCTTTAACTTCCTTTTTAGGGTCAGGATCTCCTGATCTTTCCCATCCAACAACCCTTGTATGCTTTTTCTCTTGGGTTCTTAAGGTTTAGAGGCTAACAATTGTGGTTGGCGCTTCTTCACTTGCCCCTTTAGGGACTTGTTCTCTGTCTTCTCTAGCCTCAATTGATTTTGCACTTTGGTTTTATTTAAGCACGTTGTGGATAGCTCCAAGGCATATTTTAGTACCTTATTGTATATGAATTCGCTTGTCTCTTTATGCAGATTTAATAGGTCAGGATCTTGGATATATTCCAGATTGACCTTTAACTCCGTAGCTTTGTTTTTAGTGGCCAAATCCAAGTTTAGAGTATTCTGGGCCAAATTTATGGTGGCCACCGAGGCTACGCTCTTCATAGATATTTTCCTTACTTCTTCATACAATCTTGTCTCTGCTGCAATGTTGTCTAGATTTTCCGCATGCCCTTCTAGCAGCTCTTCTCTGGTCGTGCTCAGTGAAGTAGGTCCCTTGGGTGGTTTGCCAAAGACATGTTCTTTGACTTAAAAATGGGGCATTAGGAATTTTACCTATTTCTTCTTTTGTTTCACTTTCTAAACCTTTGCCACCTGCTGATCAACTTCCTCTACTTTCTGCCTCTTTGAAGCTCTTTTAGGGTAACAGTCAACATCCATAACACTGTTGATTCCCTGCTGTTTGGAATTTTCTAGGAGGGCGACTAGGGGCATAACCATTTGCACTATTGGGACTTTACTAGATGAACTCAGTGCTGACGACGTGCCTTCCTGAAAAATGGATGCCAAGGATTTGGAGGCCTTTGAGGGGTCAATGTTCATTTATCTTTGATCAACATACTCCAACCAGTTTGCTCTTTCAACCATGCATGCCATCTCAAAGTGATCATACCCCTACCTATTTGTTTCTTTCCTTCTTTTTGAAAGTATGTGATGGGGATCATAATTCACTGTAGCCTTGGAGGGGAATCCCATGTCCTGCACTATCTGCTGAATGCTTGGGAGGGTTTCTCTGCTCTTAACCATAAAGGATCCCACTGTCCAGGGGAAATTTATATCAGATGACTTTTTGTCATCTAGGAAGTGTTCACACTCAACTGTCAGCTTCTGCGTTACGAACTCCATGGTGAGTATTCTAGGGGTGAGGAATGCAAGCAGCTCATATGGGGGATGTGAAAACCCATATACTCTAATTACAGTGCTCTGTCTTAATAAAATCCACCCCCCCCCCTTTTTCTATTTGCAACAAATCTTTCATCTTAGGTATTACTCTAGGCAATCTTTTCTGAAAAAACATGAAATAAACCTCAGCCATGAGGTCATTCATGAACAATTTGTAGTTAGAATACATCTCTTTGGTCATCTGGAGCTCCATAACTTGTAGGTTTTGATCCTTGGCTGCTAGGAACATCTCTAACAAATACGATTGGAACTTGAAAGATCTAGTTTTTGGAAACTGCACAAGTTGGGCATGGATGCTAATGGCTAGGGCTTCGTCAAACTTTAGACAGGTTCACAGGGGGGGTGAATCAGGGTTGGATGGCTCAAGTGGATAGGTACTAATAATGAACAGAAAGATACTTAAGGGTTCGGTTATATCATGGTCGGTATCCATCCCTAAGAATTGAGACACCATAGAGATTACATATCCGGATTCCTCTTTGAACATGTTGGCTTCGTTAGGGAAAGAGAATTCTGGGAAGGAGGCATCCAGGAGTAAAGAGGCATGGTAGAAACTCTCCTTGAGGTTGTCAGGGTCTCTTCAGAAATGTTGATATAGGGCTTCTAATTGATAACTCTAGGACTTTCGGCAGAAGTCTTCGAGCATGGCTAGGGCTTTCCGGATGATCGGGGCATCTGTGTAACATAGAATCTCTGTTCCTACAACATCCATGACCGCCCTGCGTTTGGGGGAATAATGGCGGGAGCACCAGTCTATGAATTCAGGGAAATTTGGGGTTTGACTGGTGGATAAAAGGCGAAAGAAATACTGGTAAAATTTGTGGACATCTCTGTTTTGGGCTCTCATGGCTTCTAGCATTTCCTTGGCGGTTTCCAGGGTACTATTCAACAACATGGTGTAAAAAATGTCACTGTCTTTATCCTCTATCCGGTCCTTCATCCTTGAAGATTCATAACCCGAAGGTCCGATAGAGCCCGCCGTTTATAAAAGATTACAGAGAAAAAGAATGGCCTACCTGGCTGCTTGACACCTGGGCGGAGCTCCCAAGCTTCTGGTTGGCTGACCTGGTTGCAAATACATGAGGTAAATAATGAATTATATGCAAAATGTTTGTTGCGGAATTTGTTTATCACATGTATTATACTTGCAAGGTATATATTGTTTATGTTGAAACTTGTGTTTTTCTTGTATCATAGGTGGTTGTCATTTAATGAAATCCATAAAGAAGACATGAATTATTGGAGGAGATCAATTCCTCAACTAATGTATGAAATGCAAAAGTATATACCTACCTCCATCTTTTTTCAATGCAAAGGAGAACTACCTCATACACCAAGTTGAGGAGATTGAAATGTGTGGACTTGTATACACAATATAATTGTGGATGATGGAGAGGCACATGAAATCATTTAAGTATTTGGTTAGACAAGGAGCATGTCCTAAGGGTTCTAGGGTGGACTGATATATGGTATATAAATCCATGGTGTATGTTAGTCAATATCTTCCTAGACTAGCAAGAAACGTTAATATGCATCTCATTTGGGATGTCAAATCCTTGAAAATATTTAAAGGATAAGAGGTCCCACTTGGGAAAGGTGGATTGAGGAAAGTGAAAGGTATAAATTAGATGCTTTATATCTATAATAATTTTGTAACATGCCCCCTTTTTCACCCTAGTATTTTGTAAATACAATTATTTTTGTTTACTCATGAGGAGCTCAAGGCCAAGGCCCCACCACTAAACCTTGTATGTAATGTTATTTTAGTTCTTAAAGTTGTAAATGTTGAGGATAGAACCGGAGATTGAAGTTCGAGGCAACTAAACGACGGAGTCATCTTAGTACCTCCAGCACTTACTTGCTAAACTGTAAGTTATTCATATCGTCGTTCTAGATAGAGGATAGTGATTATTGGTCACACAACTATTTATTTTAACTCCTATTACCTTTTAGTATTAAAAAAGGATTGACTATTATCCTAAGGAACATTGTTACCATTATAAGATTTAATATGAATATCCTAACTATGATATTAGACTTAAGTAGGCGGTAAATAATAAATCAGATGGTTATATCATAAATATATATGTGTATTAAGGACATTTCATATTATAATTGAAAAGGGTTTTCCTAAAGGACTTTAAACTATTAGTATATCTATATAGATATATTGATATAGTAAGCATATTGTATTTACTTGTTTTATTATGGGTAAATTTAGACTTCGTTATGGTATTTTGAATGAGTGGTAACTCATTTCTTAAATCACCACTACCTATTCGAATAGGTATGGGATAACGTGGATGATTCTCATTTCTCCTGCATAGTTAATCTCTCCTTAATTTTAGCATTGAACTCCATTTGGTGGGGGTATCTCTCAACCAAGACGGACTCACCAAGAAAGTAAGGGAGAGGAGAGTACTTTTATACAGCAGACGATTGCTGGAAGAGGGGGGACTTTCGAATTATCCTGGAGTATGATGATGGGCAATCAACCCAAGAAATGGATCCGAGCTTATGAATGTAATTATGTTGCTGTGTGTATTTTCCTTCTATGCTTGGGCGGAGATTCCTTTTATTTTATTGTGTAAAGTCTTGAGGATGGGCACGGTTGGCCTTCTTTGTATTTCCGCCGTCATTTAGATAAGTGCTATGTGGAGAAATAGGAAGGGACGGCTTCTAGAAAGCCCGATCCCAATTAGATTATCTCTGCATTAGATTACTGAACATCAAAAACATGGTTTGTATGATCGTAGTGGAGAATCTCTCCATTTCATATCTTTTTGTATTCTGAAATCGTAAAAATGCTTGGGAAAGATGCTAGATGTCCTGTATGATGTCGAATAGCTCTGTTGTTTTCAGGATCAGTAGGATGAATGAAATCGTGCTTATCCCTTCTGCCTGTGCATGGATGAAAATGATTAAACCGATCTCTATGCTGGAAGGAAACTCTTATGTTCTCTGTCTGATGATTATTGAAACACAAATCCGTTCTACAGGCTTAATGAATGGTAGATCACAGCTTGATACATTGAGTGATAGTATAGATCTTGGTCTGTCTGCAGGATCTCTATGCTGGAAGGAAAAATCATAATCTCTCTCTCTGCCTGTTAATAGATGGAAACGTAGTCTGTGCTATAGGCTCAATGCAATGCAGATCAATGCTTGGTATGTTGGATACAGTAGGGATCAGATCTCTATGGTTAAAATGAACTCGTAATTGTTTTGTTATCTCTGCTTAAATTGCCTGATCGAAATTGTGCTAGATCCTTGTCTTTGCTGACAATATTGATGGATCGAAATCGGGGTTGATCTCTGTCTCTGCTTATGCTTTTTTAAACTTGTGATCCCGGAGTGATCCCACAGTGGCCAGTTCGGAATATCCCGGTGTGAGACTGGGATTTCCTTTGTTTTAGTTTTGCATTGTTTTTAACATTTATTCCGGTAAAGATCAAGTAGTGCCCAGTTTTGGGGACATCTCAGTGTGCACTCTCTGTATTTCTTCCAGCGTAAAAGACGTCTTCTTGTTGCATCATTTTTTTGTATGAAGTCTTTGTTCGTGTGAATGCGTTACGTACCACTGCTGAAAGTTGTGCTCGTATTTGGTATTAATTCCTTAGATCCCTAACTAGGATGAAACGTGATTTGCTCTTAGTTTCTGAACTGTGTGCATGCCTTATGAATCCGCTACCTTTGTTATTCAGGGATCGTGTAAATGGGCATATTTCTGTTCATATCAGATCTCTATTGGAGGAATCGTAATATCTGTTTGTAAGTTATAAATCCTGTTATGAAAAGAAGATAGTTGCTGAAATGTATATACGTATTGCGAACCAATAAGAGTACGGCCAATTAAGTTAATCCTTAGATTCAAATTATGTTTTATGAGACAAGGATAGGGTGAAACGTAGTCCTAGGATAGGTGGTCCTTGTAAATTCTGAATAAAAATAATAAAGTGAGTAATCTAAATTGAAAGTGTGTCGTATTTTTGTATTATATGAGCAAGGAGGTATGGGGTGTAACCCTAGTTTTGGCACTTGTTTATTATAGAAAATCTCGTTGTATTATAGGTAGAAGTCTTGTGGTAAGTTTTCTTATCAACAAGAACTCCTCGGAGTATTATAGATCCATATCCTAGTTTGATCTAGCATTGTTTTAAAAGTATTCCCGATGAGGGAGGTTATGAGAAGATGGGAGGAAAAGTATGGGGACAATAGCATTGCGGAAATTGTAAATCTCCCTGGTGGATCAGTTGATAAAAGACTTGCCTGTGTGGACGTAGCCCGAGATCGGGTGAACCATGTCATTTTTTGTCTCTATTTTGCGTGCTCTCATATGTGTTCATTTTCTAGATACATTTGGTAGTCTTCTCATCTGTATCTTTGCAAGTATATGTGTTGATAATGCTTAACTAGTAGTTTCATATTGAGCTGGAAATTTATTCCCTTTTTGCATATTTATGTTATTATTAATGAGTAAATATTTTCAGGGGCTAAAGAGGATAGTACTACTTAGAATGTTAGTTAATGTATTAAATGAATGTTGGATTCATATATGGTTGTGATTGAAGAAATTTTAGTATCCTTGAACTAATATAAATTGTTAGGTTGTCCTATGCACATAAGGTCCTTGGGCAAGGGGAAAAGGTTGTGTAAACATTATCGGTTAATGTCGTTGTAGGAAAAGACTTGGTTTAAAATCTTACATGAGTAACTATAAGTAAAATAGCTCGATATAGCTTAGATTAAGGAAATGGTTGTAAAAAGTTGTTCTTTCTGATTCAGGGAATTGGGTTGGAAGTAATGATTAAGATCTTTGTACAAGTATTCGAGCTTGGTAGGGATGATGAGAATAAATGTTTAGATGAATGATAGTATTTTAAATAGCACAAATAGTATTTTATTGCGTAGAAGGTTAAAGGAGGAAAAAGTTTTAATTTTTCAATGATCATTAAGTAGCATTATTTTTTGGTATGTTACAACTTTCCATTATTAAGTTTTATCTATATTGTAATTATTTAATTTATATTATTAATTTTATTATTTTCTAACATGATCAGTCGACAGTGGGATGCACTACATTTATACTTTGCAAACAATCTTGATTGGATGAAGATATGGATAGAAAAATGTAAACAATGTGATGGTAGGTTATCATTGGAAGGGGTGGCTACATTAGTTAAAGGATCTCACTACAATCAAGATCCCAATGTGGCACAAGGGAAATTCATTTAGGAGTACATGGTTTAAAAGATAAATAGGTAAGCATATTCACCCATATTTTTAGTTTTTTATCTTTATATTGATGTAACTCGTGATGTTTGTCTTAAATATTTTTTAAGTCAAAATATGTTTATTAATCGACAATTTTTTTTTTTATGTGTTGGGCATATTGCAGTTGAAACACCAGAAGGCTATGTGGTGCAATGGCATTAAATTTCACATCGAAAAGTTGGATGACAAGAAGAAAACCATAGATTATGGGATAAATATAGTCTTTTAGGTCACTAATATTTCCTATAGAAGTGGCATCCATCCAACAGTATTGGAAAATATATATTATGGGTATTTGGAAGATATGATTGACTATGAATTGCAATCCTTTAAGTTAGTTGTATTTTAGATCATATGGTATAGTTTATTGATGAATGATATTTATGTGACCCCAAAAGAACTGTTATTGATCATTCAAATGGATTTATCATGGTTAACATAAGGATGTTTGATCCAAGTACAGAACCCTATGTCCTTCTAAGCCAATGTGACTAGGTCTTATATTCAAAGGTTTCAACTAAAGTAGGTTGGTCATTTGTTGTTAGATATGATCTAAGAGGAAGGCCTATAAAGTATAATATACTGGTATAACATGATATCGAAGAAGAATATTGTGCAGAGGAGGATCATGAGGTATATGTACTACCAGATGAAGAAGTTGAAGAATATGAGTAGTCAAATTTTGATGACAATGTTCTTGATGATGATATATATGATGATACTAATATAATAAAAAATGGCATTGTTGATGATGATGATGTGGTCAATCTATTCTATGGTTATTCTCAAATATCATATGATGTAGATGTAGAGTTCGATGAAGAATAATATCAATTATATCTATAAAATTTTAATGAAATGTATAATCATGATCACAAACATTATAATCATCATCATCAGTAGCAGCAACAACAAAACCATCATCATCATCATCATCATCATCATCGTCATCGTTATCATCATTACATTTTCATCCTCATCGTCATAATTATAATCTTCATAATCATGGTGATCATCGTTTTCATCATTGTCGTCATCATTGTTTTCATCACCATCATCATCAAAATCATTATCATCATCAATATCTTCATCAATATATTCATCATCATCATCATCGTTGTAATCATCATCATCAATATCTTCATCATCATCATCGTCATCATCATCATCATTGGTGTCATCATCATCATCCTCATTGTCATCAACATTTTCTCCATAATCATCATCATCATCATCATCATGGTCATCATTATCATCATCATCATCATATTCATAATCATGATGCTCATCATTGTCTTGATCATCATCATCATCAACAACATGATTGTAATAATCTGTATCTTCATCACAATCATCATCATCTTCTTCTCAATCATCATTCTCATCATCATCGTTGTCATCTTCATCATCATCATTTTTGTCATCATCATTCATCATCAATATCTTCCTCGTCATCATCGTCATCATCATCAACATTGTCTTCATCATCATCAACATCATCGTCGTCATCATCAACATCATTGTCATCATTGTATTCATCATCATCATCAACATCATCATCATCATCATCATCATCATCATCATCATCATTGTCATCATCATCGTCATCGTCATCATCATCATCATCATTTCTTTCATTTGGATTTAATATTTGCTTTTCTACTTATTATATATGCATGATTAGGTTATATGGGGAATTGAGAGTGATGTGAGGGGTGTAGCATATGATCTTCCACCTTCACATGGTAGGTGTTGTTCAATAGAGAATAAATTATTCTTGAAACTAATAAAATATCATCATCATCGTCGTCATCATCATCATCATCATCATCATCATCACCACCACCACCACCACTACCATCACCACCACCACCATCATCATCATCACCACCACCACCACCACTACCATCACCACCACAACCATCATCATCATTGTCAACAACTTCATCATAAACATAATTTTGATCATCATTTTCTTCATCATCATCATCATCATCATCATCATCATCGTCATTATCATCATCATATTCGCCATCATCATCATCATTATCGTCATCATCTTCAACATCATCATCACAATCATCATTATCGTCCTCATTGTCATCAACACTATCTTCATCATCGTAATTTTCATCATTGTCATCATCAATATTGTAATCATCATTATCATCATAATCATTTTTGTCATCACCATCATTGTGATCATCATCATCTTCCTTATGCTAGTGCAGTTGGAAGTTTGATGTATGCCATGGTACACACTAGATTAGACATTGCCCATGCAGTGGGAGTTTTGAGTAGGTATATGTCAAAACTAGGAAAGGAACATTGGACAACTGTGAAGAGGGTGTTCAAGTATTTTTGTGGAACAATAGATAGTGAAATATGTTACCAAGGAAGAACTGAATAGGACAAAGTGTTGAATGTGCATGGCTTTGATGATGTTGATTGGGCTGGAAATATGGATCGTAGAAGATCTATAAGTGGGTATGTATTTAACCTATTTGGAGGTGTTTCTAGTTGGATGAGTAAGAGATAGGTTGTAGTGGCACTATCAACTACATAAGTTTAATACATGGAAGCCACTCATGTAAGTAAATAGGTTGTATGGTTGCATAGATTGTGTTCAGACATTAGGTTTGAACAACAAGCTGTAAACTTAGATTCTGACAGTGAGAGTGCAATCTTTCTGGCAAAGAACCCACCTTATCACTCAAGAACGAATCATATTGATGTGCAATTTCACTTTGTAAGAGACATGGTTGAAAGCAAGGTGTTACAAGAGAAATTTGACACTTTGAAGAATCTTGTAGATTCATTGACAAAATATGTGAGCACTGAGAAGTTATCTTGGTGTAAAGGAACAATGGTCATTCATGCCCTGGATTATTGATCGAATAAAGTATTGTACCCCCTGTATGAAAAGAAAAAAACAAATGGGAGAATGTTGATTATATGTTATATTATTTGCATGTGTGGGGGGGGGGATGTGTGTTTGACCGCGCAGTGGTCAATCCCCTCCATCTAGTAATTTTCTTTTTGGGTTGTTTTCGACTATTTTTGGGAATTTTCTAAAAATATGTAATTTAATACCAGTTAAGGAATTGGGGTCTATTCTCTAATCTGGGTTAACGGATTATGGTATTGGATGATGCAGAATACCTATATTTTATTGTGAGGGATTCATATTGAAAATGAGAAAAATAAGAACTGTGGCTCCAAGGTTTGCTGGTTTCTCTCATTCAAGGGTTTCCAGGGTAACTCTCTGTGTATTATGTGTGAATGGTGTGGTGTAATATTTGTTTTTCTTGAATGAATTGGTATGATTTTGATGCAAGGACGCCTCGTCGTAACAAGCTTCTTGGTTAAAATTACACACGACATGACCACAATGTTCACACAGAACAAGGTGTAAAACAGGATGCCAGAAGTGGCTTATATTACTTCTACCAATCGGTTATAATGTGGAATAAATGTAAATACAATTGACTAACTACTTGTTGGCCTTAGCCGCTACAATATAGAAGTAACTCTAGTGTGCTCTCTTAGTGTGTCGACCTCACCCTCTCCAGGTTTGCTGCGGAACTCTAAGCTATGGCTCGATCTTCTCTGTGTTCGGAAGCTGTGTGACTATTCTGTCCAATCTACAAAAATTCTCCCTGAACTCTGTTCTACAACTACTTGACTCTCCAAAATGGCAGGTCGTCCCTCAACTAATCCAAACTTCCTGGTCTTCTACTCTGTTGCTGTTGTTCCTGAGACACGCTTCATTTGTCAGTCGATCCTTCCATGATCCTACAGACCTGCAATTGTCTACGCCCCTTCCGTGTTGCATAGTCCCTGCATGTGACGACATATGTCATGTCTTCACCCACCTAGAATAACTTCCATTCATGTCCTTAGCAACATCGAACTGTTTCCTAGTACGATCCTTGACTTCTACGCTTCCCTCTGACAAGCTACAGTAAACCATCACATCAGCCATACTGTCTTCTGTCAGTTGTGACTCACCTATTGAATTCACTCTGCACTTAGGCTTCGCTAGTCCACCCCTTCCTCCTCACTTCGATCATGCCCAAAACCCGTCGATGTCGCGATCTCACAACATGTTGACCTTCCCACGACTCTGCGGCAACTTGTCACCTATCGACATTCACATGTCGACTATCGACTGTCATCTGTCGACTATTGACATGTCGACTCCCGATTTCCTTTCTCCTGTCGATGCACCTCAACAACTTCTGCTCCACGTATTTACTTTGACAAGTCAATCTGCTTCACACACTAGTGATCGTCTGCACTCCCTCTAGTTGGCTCCCTCAAGTTGATCAACTTCGACTGATCTACCGAGGCTCCAATTCCCCTGCATCAGAATCCCCAAGTGAAAAAGAACTCGACTGCTTCGGTACTCTCCTGAACTCTTCTTCGGAAATCCATGTCTCCTACTGCAACTCATCATCCTTCCATCACACCAAGTATTCTTTCCTTCGCGAACTACGCATACTCCCATATTCGCGTTCCTCTATTACTTCTGCGATCTCGTCCTTGTGTCGATCTAGAATCTGCACTGTCCAGTCAATGTTTGACACTTCTGTGCTTCTGCTGCTTGAACCTTCTTCGAACTTGTATAGATCGAAGACATTGAACGTTGGTGAAATGCTCAAGTCATTCGGTAGCTCCAATACATAAGCGTTGTCCGAAATTTTCTTCTGAGTCTTACATGTTCCAATGTTTTTGAGCTTCAACTTGTTATAGGTTCCTGTCTGAAATATCTCCTTCCGAAAATGTGCATAGACCAAGTCTCCTTCACTGATCGACTGTAGTCTCTTCTTCCTGTCGACTCTCACAACTTGCATGTCACATTTCTCTTTTCTATGCGCTTTCGCACATCTTCATGAACTTCTTTCATGTGCTCTGCGAATGATTCTGCATCAACGGTTTTCCTATTTTCTATCGGCAACTTGACCAAATCCACCACTCCATGTGGGCTTCTTCCCTGAACAATATGGAATGGGCTCAAACCTGTCGACCGATTCATAGAATTGTTGTATGAAAACTCTACTTGTGCCAACACGTTCTCCCATTGCTTGGGTTTGTCGACCGCCAAACATCTCAGAAGCTTTCTCAAACTTCTGTTCACCACCTCAGTTTGTCCATCTATCTGCGGATGATATGCCTTGCCAAAAATGACCTACTAATCCGAGAGTATGCAACTCTCGGATTAGGTTCTCTCTAACTGATCCTCTGGGAATACACAACTATCGTCCCTTGAACAAATATCCCTCTTGGACAAAATAATCCAATTATGGAGTCCTTTCGACACTCCATGGTTCACGAGAAGCCTCCCATGATTTCACAAAATCCCCATCATTCACATACTCCTTCTTCACTGACTCTATTCTTGTTTCCTGAACTGTTGTCGTGTTCAACAATGCAACTCTTCTACTGAGTGTGTCGGAAACCTTGTTCGACTTGCCCGACCTGTTTCACAACATGAATGTATATCCCTGTAGGAACTTGACCCATTTCATGTGCTATTCAGTTAACTTCGACTGAGTATTCAGATACCTCAGTGCTTGGTGATCTGTGTACAACACAAATTCCTTGGGCAACAAATAATGCTTACACTTCTTCAATGCCTGGACAATAGCATAAAATTCCTGGTCATAGACCTAATATCACCACTTCGCATCATTAAATTTTTCACTGAAGAATGCAATTGGTTGGCCCTCCTTGCTCAACACTGCTCCAATTGTGATTCCACTTGCATCACAATAGACTTGGAAAACTTTGTCGATATCTAGGAGCACCAACACTGAGCTCTCAGTGACCTTTTCCTTCAACCTATCGAAAGCTCGTTGGGCAGCTTCCATCCACTTGAACTCCCCTTTGCACATCTACTCTGTCAATAGTGCTCAAATCCGACTGAATCCCCTGATGAACTTCCTGTAGAAAGTGGCAAGTCCATGGAAACTCCTCACTCCCGTCGCGCTTGTCGGTTCAGGCCAATCCAATATCACCTTCACCTTTTTTGGGTGCATCACCAACCCTTTACCTGAGATTACGAATTCCAAGTATACCAGTTCTTCATTCACAAAGAAACACTTTTGCAGGTTCACCATGAGCTTCTCTTCCTACAACTTCTGCAATAACTGTCGAATGTGCCCCGAGTGTTCTTCCTTGGTTCAACTGAAAATCAGAATGTCGTCTAGATAGACTATGACAAACTTTCCCAAGAATGGCTTCAGTACTTCATTCATCAATCGCATGAATGTACTGGGTGCATTAGTTAATCAAAATGGCATGACTAACCACTCATAAATCCCTTCCTTTGTCTTGAATGTTGTTTTCCATTTGTCTCCTTCTCTAACCCAAATCTAGTGATAACCATTTTTTAGGTCTATCTTCGTGAAGTACTTTGCTCCACTCAAACAATCCAACAAGTCATCCATTTTCGGTAATGGAAACCGATACTTGATCGTAATCTTGTTGATATCTCTGGAGTCTATCCACATCTTCCATTCTCCACCTTTTTTCGGTGCTAATATTGCTGGTACTGCGCACAGACTTAGACTCTCTCTGATCAACCCTCTGTCCAACAACAACTGGACCTGTCGGTTGAGTTCCTAACCTTTTGTCAGACTCATCCTATGCAGTGCTTTGTTTGGAAGACTCGACCCTGGAATCAATTCGATCTGATGGGATACGCTCCTTGTCGACAGCAATACCATCGGTGTCTCATTGACTACTATTCTCTTAAACTCTTCGAGCATCTTTCCGACTTCGACCGAAATTTTCTCCTCCATTGTCGCACTCTCGACACATGGTCCTTTTGAAATGATAGCATAACATCCTGACTACTTTTCCTCTTCCACAAGGAATTTTTTCCCTAAACACATTAGCACGCCCTTCTCCCACAAGTTGCTCTCTCCCTACTTATCATCAGCTTGCTCCTCTGGTTTCAGCTTAAGAGTCCTCTGCATGCCATTCTTACACACAGTGACTGTGTTGGCTCGACCATCATAGATCATCTTTCGATCATATTCCCATGGTCTCCCTAACAACAGATGGTACGCATCCATTGGGATTATGTCGCACAGTACGTTGTCCTATAACCTCCCAACCTTGAAGTTAATCAGGCACTATCTGGTCACCTTCACATGGTGTCCTTTCTGCAACCATGATATCTTGTAAGGGTGTGGATGTTCTTGACATTTCAACTCGATCTTGTTGATGACCTCTGTCGACACAAGATTCTCCGTGCTTTCACCATCAACTATGGTCTTGCAACACGATTCGCCGATTAGCACCTTCATTCGAAAGATTGCCTTCCATTGTGACAGCTCTTGCCCGTCACGTTTGTCTTCTTGAACCAATGTTCTACTGATCATCAGACTTCAGTTCCTTCTTTTCTCCTCTCTACTACTGTCGGATGGAAACTCTTCCCTCTCGTCGACTTGTTGATCTTTTCGATGTCTAGGTTTTTCCTCCTTTGCAGCATGTAGTTTCTGTGGGCACTCATATGCCTTCTGTCCCGCTCCACAACACTTGTAACAGACTATGGCTGGTCTGTTAGCTCCTTTTCTGTCGGATGTACCACCTTGACCATATGCCCCTCGACCGCGGTTCTCATGACCATCGCGTCGGTTCTCTTGTGCTTTCTCCCTTATTAATGTGCCTTCCGCATGTCGACTTTCTTCGACAATTTCTCTTCTGTAACCACTACTTTGGCATTTTGCGGAAACAGTCTTCGCACCCCGACCAGTCGCCCTACCTCTCGTCGCTGAGGATTTCCTCAACAGTATTTGTTCTGCTTTCAGAGCTAACCGGTAGGCTTCACCCACTACTCCGAATCTTGACATGCTCAATTCATCCTGAATGGCATATTTCAAGCCGTTCACATGCCTAGCAACAACTTCTTCTCCTTCGTCGGTTTTCCCTGACCTTATCGACAATCTATAGAACTCTTTCGTGTACTCCTTCACAGTCATCTCCTTTTGTCGAAAGTTCTGCAACTTCCTGAACAAGGATATCACATAGTCATTCTCTAAGAACTTTCCTTTCTACTGGCGACCATCCTATCCCAAAACTTGATTTTCTCCTTGCCCTTCTTGACTCTGTCAGCCTACACATTTTCCCACCACAATGAGGCATAACCCTTCAACCTCATACATGCAGCCTTAACCCATTTAGGATCCTTGATCTTCTCTATGTCGAAGTATTTCTCCATCTCCCTAAACTTGTCGATCAAGGCTTCTGGGTCCAGAATTCCCAAGTAGGTACGAATGTCTATCCTGGTCCGACCTCTCATCTCTATCAGAGGATTGATCAGTTTTTCCTCTAGTTCTTCTCATGCAGCTTCCCGAGCATCCACTTCTTTGACTTCCTCATCACTGTGGTCTAGCGCATCAAGAATACAACCACACATTTGGCTCTCTTTGATTGATGCGACTTCATTTGTCAAAGTTTGCATTGTTCGGACACACTCATCAAACATCTCACGATCAACTGAGATTGTTGCACCACGCGCTCTTCGTCCTCAGACATTGACGTCTCTGTGAGCCATTTTCAACCTTTGCTGAATCTCACTCATCCAATCGCAACCGAACTTCAACAAGTCATGCTTAGCTCTACCCAACCTTAGCTAGAGCTGTTCAATGCACTTGTGGGCTCAATACTAGTGACACTATCCTTCAAATCACAGGATGTTATGGCTCTGATAACAACTGGCGCAAGGACGCCTCCTTGCAAAAGGGTTCTTGCTTAACATTAAACACAACATGACCACAATGTTCACACAAAACAAGGTGTAAAACAGGATGCCAGAAGTGGCTTATATTACTTCTACCAAGCAGTTACAATGCGGAATCACTATAAATACAATTGACTAACTACTTGTCGGCCTTAGCCATTACAATACAGAAGTAATTGTGGTGTGCTCTCTCAGTGTGTCGACCTCACCCTCTCCTAGTTCGCTGCAGAACTTTGAGCTATGGCTCGATCTTCTCTACGTTCGGAAGTTGTGTGACAGTTCTCTCCAATCTACAGAACTTCTCCCCGAACTCTTCTCTGCAATTGTTTGACTCTCCAAAATGCCAAGTCATCCCTCAACTGATCCAAACTTCCAAGTCTTCTACTCTACTGCTGCTGTTCTCCAGACATGCTTCCTCTGTCAGCCGATCTTTCCATCATCCTACATACTTGCAACTATCAGCGCCTCTATCGTGCTACACAGTCCTTTCCTGTGACGACATCTGTCATGACATCACCCATCGGCGATAACGGCCATTACCTTCCTTAGAAACCCCGAACTATTTCCAAGTACGCTCCTTGACTTCTACGCTTCCCTCTGACAAGCTACGGTAAACCATCACGTTGGCCATACTGTCTTTTGTCAGTTTTGACTCACCTGTCGGCTTCACTCTGCGCTTAGGCTTCGCTAGTCCACCCCTTCCTCCTCGCTTGGATCATGCCCAAAACCCATCGATTTCGCAGTCTGACAACATGTTGACCTTCCTATGACTCTGCGACAACTTGTCGTCTATCGACATTCACATGTTGACTATCGACTACTGTCTGTCGACTCTTGATTTCCTTTCTCCTATCGACGCACCTTGGAAACTTCTGCTCGACTTATTGGCTTTGACAAGTCAATCTACTTCACGCACCAGTGGTCATCGGCACTCCCTCTAGTCGACTCCCTCATGTCGATCAAGTTCGATTGATCTGCCTAGGCTTCGATGCCCATGCATCGGATTTTCTTCTTCGCATAGGTTTAAAACATAGACAACCCCACTCTTGAATGGATTTCATCATCCTTCGAATGGTTTCCTCCAACCATAAAAACTAGCCCCTATCATCAACTAGACAAGGAAAATGTTCTAAAGATAATGGCCGAAAGAACATAAATCACAGGAGTCCAAATGAG
The DNA here is from genome assembly GCA_027924585.1 of Larix kaempferi. Taxonomy (NCBI): domain Eukaryota; kingdom Viridiplantae; phylum Streptophyta; class Pinopsida; order Pinales; family Pinaceae; genus Larix; species Larix kaempferi. The sequence continues at coordinate 13,120,216 of BSBM01000087.1, forward strand.
AACCATTTATATTGTACAAGGTAGAAGGATTTGAGTCAATCATAGGATCCCACAAAATTGAACTATGAATGGGAAAATGATGTAGACCAATTGTCTCTATTAGTTCATCAACTAATTGAATCCCCCCATAGATGGAAATATCATTCTGAGGTCCATACACTTTATCAAGTATTGCTTGCACCCTCTCCATCCCTCAACAAGAATTCGACCATGTGAACTAACTTCCATAGTCTAATTTTATTTATCCCCCGGTTAGGATTCAAGAGATGAAGGGTACCATTAACACACCATCAAACCTAAATCACCACAATGATTAACACTGCATTCCACCATGTTAAATTCAACACCTGCTATCCATTATGGATTTGAAAGAGAAAACGAAATCCACTCCAAAAGGTGTGTTTGAGTAGAATTTAAAGTTGGGTGCATGCACTAAATAGAATCCAAGCAATTTTTCACGTATCAAAATAGTAACCGAGATGCAGTGATTATCTTGGTCACAACCATAAGATGTAAAAAAATTACAAAGCAATGGGGATGAAGAAAGCACTACCCCTCCCTACCCCATCTTAAAGTTGGTATGAGGTGCTAAATGGATTGTTTCACTCATAACACATGCGGTTGTGAAGCTCAAACCCAACAACCTTCACCTCTTGTAGAAATACGATAGTTAGCTTAACCTTTTGCAAACCTCCCATGTACAAGTTTCTTATGGCCTAGGATAGTCATCCCTCTCGCATTCCAAGAAAGAAGAAAAATATTCATTCAAAGAATAGAGGTTTTTCAAGACTAATCTCAACCTATGTCTTAATGCTCTATTACCCAAGGAAGAGGCACCCTTTTCTACGGAAAGGGACACAACCTCCTTGAATAACTTTTCTCAATGAGAAGGACTCATTTCACAAGCATCCTTGTTGAGAAGAGTTTAAGACAAATCCCCCACCCTATTGTTAGACTTTATTTTCCACCCATCATCAACATCCATGCCCTAGGTCTTGATATTAACACCTACTCTAGAAGCTAGAAGAGCAACCTGACCCTCAGAGCTACCAATAGGCCTAAAGTCAAAACAATGCATTTTCTGTGAAACAAGCACCTGATATTCTTAGAGAGTTTTTGAGCCACCCCCTCCTAGCACTGCCTCCCAAACCTTGTGAACGGTAAGAAACATAGTTAGTATCATGGCCTATGTATAAAACTCCTTTATCACATGGACGCAACATGATAAAACCTCATCACTCTTAGATGGGGTGGTTGATGTTGCATCAACTATATGTTAAGAAGCTACGTTGGTATCTTTCTAATGTGGACAATTAGAATAAAGCGGTCCTAATCTTGACAAGCAAAGCAGTCATTAATTTTCTATTAGTATGCTTTACTATTTTTTAAGTTTTGTTTGAATCTAATTTTTTCACATTACAACCGACACATGGCTATATATCAATTACTCTTTGTCTTGGCCAACATTGGCCTAAAATATGAGGATTGGCATTATAATTGGTGTAAAAGATAATATAAATTGATTCCATATTTGTATATGTTTTCCAAATTTAATACCATTTTTTAATTGTAATGTATTATTATATCCTCTTCTTTTTATATGAATAATTTGGTTCCTTGGCTTGTAAAAACAATCCTTTTTTTATGATATTTTTTGAACAATTCTTTTTATATGATTAATTTGGTTCCTTGGCTTGTAAAAACAATCCTTTTTTTATTATATTTTTTGAACAATTAATCATCGACACAATCAAAATAATATTTCCATATATATATATATTAATTAGGAATCTTGACAGTGTAAAGAGTCATTGATCATGGACACTATCAAAACGATATTTTTATATATTTATATTTATATTAATTAGGAATCTTGACACAGTAAAGAGTTATTGAGTTAATCTTGTTTTATGTCAAAGTAGGTGGTTTTTGGGCCCATAGTTTTGGTGGCTCAAGGTATTATGCTCATAAGACTGCATGTAATAAGGCTTATAAAAAGATTTGGGATACTTCATTGTAATAAAGGGCGAGGAGGTTTACATCATAGAAGCATAATTCTTCCGTATTGAACTTTCCTATGTTGAAATTCGGAGAATAGGTATAGTACGAAAATGGTAAATTTGACTCCCAATGCATAGTAATTATACATTTTTGGCATAGAAAGTTATTTAAATTTTATTGTATTATCTGCAATTTGGTCTCACTGAGCTCAAATTAGTCTTAATGTTAGCTTTGCATTTAGAAAGTTTAAAGCTTTAAACTTTAAACTTTATCATATATATTTTGTTTTAGAATTTAGTTAATATAATGTTTTTGAATTTTGTTATAAATATTAGATTAGTGTTTATATTAAATTTATTTTATAATATAAATATAAAGTTTAGTAACTAGTTATAATATTAGATATTAAATTTTAGTTAGGGTGATATTTTATGGGATATTTTATTAGAAATTGTTTTATTGTTTTATAAATTATTTTGTATATTTTAATTATTTAATATTTTTATAATTAAGTCTATAAATGCATTATTATTTTTTCCTTTTAAAATATATATTTTAAGTTGTTTTTAACAAAATAAAAAATATAAGTATTATTTATATTTTAAAAAAAATTAAATTTTAAAAATTATGTTTTTTTAATAATTAAAAAACCTATTGTTGTATTTTTTTAGTATTAGATGTTTTTTTAAAGTATTTTTTCTGTATCCAAGCGAATTTATATTCATGCTCGAATTATGTTACTATGGTTTACATAGCAGACTTGGCCAAATTCTCATAATAATGAGAAAATCTGCTTAAACTTGTTGGTCTATAGATATATGATGCAAGGGAGGAAATTTATGATCCCATAATGCTGAGATCATGAAAATGCATGCAGGATACAAGTCGATCTAAAGACGGGTTGCTTGGCACTTGGTGGGCTTGGTTGGATTTAGCAAATTTAGTGAAGGGAACAAATATATCTTTGGCTAGTTTTAAAACTATTAAAAAAATTTCAAAATAAATGGTGTATTCTGTTCTATTTCTCTCATTATATGTTGATTAATCTTAATAATTATTAATTATTAATTAATTTATCAGTAACATTATATTTATGTATTTATAATTAATACAATCCACTAAACTTATATACTTATTAATTTCTTTTACTTTAGAATTTACTCTTTCTCTTTTTAATACTTATAACTGTGTTTCAAATATCTAAATATTTCATGAATTTCTGCTTAGTTGACACAACTCGCCATGCTCAGGAATTTCTCTAAATTTAGCGGACACAATCAATTACCTCTGTATGTGTATGTTTATTATTTTTTCTTATTTATCGTTTCATTTCAAATTGTATTATTAATAACAATATGTTATTATTATTTTCATAATATTATTTATTTTGTTTTTAATGAACTCCGTTACTCGTTTTCAATTTTGTTCATATTTTCCTTATATGTACATTTATTTATCCAAATCCTGTCGTTGACACATCAAGCTCAATCTTCTAAATTTTAATGATTATATATATTTACTCCACCTTTATCATTATAAATGTCAGTTAAACCTTAAGTTTTTGGGGTTAGTTTTTTTTGGTAAAGACCGAAGGTTTACGATTCTTACCTCTTACGATCCATGAAATATGGATAAATATTAGTCAATTTTTCAATTAATTATTTAGATATATAAAAAGTAATCAGAATATTTTTAATAATTCTAATATTTTGAGAATCTTTTATACTAAATGTTTGACTGCTGTGTTTTTTCTCACTTTTTTTTATTGCAGAGAACAGCATGTTTCATTTGAACATAATAAAGTACTAGAGGTTCAGGCTGCAGAAAAATGAATTAGTATTATTGCATTCATTTAATTTAATTTTGTTCCTTGTTGACATAGTCTTCAATTTTTTCCTTTATTTTCAATACAGAATACTTTGTATATGGATGAAGCTAACCATAATCTCTATTTTAATATCTCTTATAATTACTTATAAAGATACCTAGAAACATAAAAGTTCTGAGAAAATAATTTAACTTGAAATCCTAAAATTCTTAAAAGTCTTATCAATATAGATATATGTTATTTTGACTAATCATCTAACCAATCTTAGTAATGGAAACATTAATCTTTTCAAATTGACTTCTTTTAAATAAATAATATGGACTAAATAATGTGACACCAAAAACCACATATAATAAACCCAAAACCCTTTTAAACTAGACAATTTTTCATTTTTAAAAAAATTACATATCCGTTTTATATTTAACAAGGAATCCAAAAATTCTCCTATAAGAACCCTAATTACATTATGTATTGTTTATTCTTTACTTACCTCTCTAATGTGCTCTTTGACAAATGCTTTCTTCAAACCACATTTGGGCAAATTCCTAAGACCGAGCAAGATAAAACGCATCGATTCATTATATCTCCAAATCTCTTGTACAGTAATAGTGTTAGTCTCATCAAATCTTTATAAATATCGTTGTTTTCTTTTTAAATGGTAGTTTTAGTACTGACATCCATTTATTTTTGTGCTTTACAGAGCTGCAAAGCGGCCCCAACTGTAAGCTAGTCAAAACTTTGTTTCTATATTCTCTTCTCTTGTACTCAATTATGAAACTAACCGTATTAACCTCAAATTTCTTAGTTTTTTGTTTATGCTGTGAGAATTGGTGGTGGTGGTGGGAATTTGAAACAGGCAATCACCATGGATTCCGGCGAACAAGTAATTTTGCAAAAATTGAACATCCAGAACAGTCAACAGATCCATCTCCTGATATCTCGTTCAACAAATGTTCAACTCGAAAATTTGCAAATCATTGTGCGAGGCGACAGTCCAAATACAGACGGAATTCACATCGCTGGCTCCCAACATCTAGTGATTCAGAATTGTACAATCGGAACAACTTAACTTATTTAAATACAATCAAGGGTCTCACAAGCATCTAACCAAACCAAAATGCAAAACCTCTGGAATATAATTTTTGCATAACTTCTCTACCTGCGCATACAATATTCGCTATATAGATTTAAACTATTACCATGCATTGTATTATAAGCAATTGGTACTTACATGAATGTTGATTGCTGAGCAAAAAATTCACGGAGGCGTGAAAGTTTTTATTGTATTAGTATTACTTTATAGTTATTTTAATTTCATTAAAATAAATTAAAATTATCTCTGGTAAGCCCTACGAACTACGAACATACCTTATTGTTGTATGTTACAGAGTGCATATCTTTGAATGTGGGTCATCTAGTCCTTCAAATGCGATGTTCCCTTATAATTCTTTTAACTTCATTAAAATAAATTAAAATTATCTCTGGTAAGCGCTACGAACTATGGACATACCTTATTGTTGTTATTCTGTATGTTACAGAGTGCATATCTTTGAATGTGGGTTATCTAGTCCTTCAAATGCGATTTTCCCTTTGTTACTGGTGCATATGTATGTCCAGGGGTCATCATGTAATGGGTGATATTGTGCATATGTTACTCGGTGCATATGTATGTCTAAGGGTCATCATGTAATGGGTGATATTGTGCATATAAACTGTGGCTGGCTGAGCACAAGTAGTTGTATCCTTGTATAGTCTTTACCCTCTATAAATGTACCCTATTGAGGTTTATAGTAGTCCTCTCCTAGGTGGTAAATAGTGTTTCTCTCTCTCTATCGGCATAAGTCTTTCGTGGGTACCTCCCCGATAGTATTTCCTTTCATCATGAAAGGCCTTTCCTCTAGGCCCTCTCCTCATGATCTCAAGCCCTTATATAAACTCTGGTTGGCTGAGCACAAGCAGTTGTCTTTCGTTCCTTACGGCCTCTGGGGGCAAGCCTAGCATTACATTTATTTAGAAAAGGTTATCCCTTTCCAGTAGCGAGAAGGTGCTAATAAGTTATAACCCATGCTATTCTTTTTACATGCACTAATTTTGTTAGGAGTGCAATCTTACAATGCTCCATACTCTTTCTCATCATCTTGCAAAATATCTACTTTTGAAAGTGCCATTAGGCTTTATTATTCTTTTAGTTTCATTTTGTGACTCATAGTAGACTTTATATTTTCTTTGTTGTTAGTTTGGTCTCGAGGTTCATGCAGAATCCGAAGGAGAGCCATCTAAAGCCACAGAGATAATTGTTTGGTATAGATTGAGAAAGATCCCCCAATACTCTTGGATAGTTTCACTAATGAGAGGAGGCAAGATGGCCATCTTCCTTTTTACATAGCTCTTTAAATCAATGATCTGATTCTGCACCCTCGAGAGATCCATCCCTCCTTGTAATACCGTCGTCTTATAATTTCCTGCAGCCATAGCTTCAATCTTCATAGCTCTTTCTAGGGCATCCACAGCAGAGTCTATCCTCTTCTGCTGAGTCAATGGAATCTTCGTCAGAGGTAGCAACCCCTGAATGTACCACTCCTGAACATGTGCTTCATTAATGGGATTGGTCAGCTTTCCCAATGCATCTTTAAGCCGCTGCATGTACTCCCATGTAGTTTCTCTTTGTAGCTGTTGAATTCTTTTACTCAGGAGATGCATAGTCAGTTTCATATCCACGTCTAGTCATTTACTCAGAATAAAAAGATGACCCATCATCTATTGATCACCCATAAATAGTAGCATTTTACCGAGTTTAAGCAGCGGCTAGAGGGGCAAAAATAGCGAAAGCATAGGCCACAGAGGCAATAGAGTCATAGCCCGTTCAAAATGAAATTATTGATTCCTAGCAGCAAGGGTAGTTTGAAAACTCATAGCCTACTAGGTTAAACCATAACCCGTTGAAGAATCAGTTGCAAATTCAATTGATCGAGATCGAGATCCAGAAGCTACGGGCTTTAAACTGTAAGGGGAGTTGGGGCTATGGTTCTTTAAGTTATTAGGTAATTTGGTTCTTCAACAGATGAAACTCAAATGGGTGCTGCTTCAACTACTGAATACACTGCTGAGTCATCAGCTTAATCTACTGCGTCACCTGCTTTCTATGCTACTTGTGCCTATGCCTATGCCTTTGATGGTTCTACTGATGGATCATCTGGTTCAAGGTAAACAACTAGTGATGCTGCTAGTTCAATAGGTGCTGCTTAAGCTACTAGATTTACTGTTGTTGCTGGTGCTCATTCAATTAGGTCTACTATTGTTGCTGGATTTACAGGTGCTTAAAATACTAAACCAACAACTCCTTAGTCAACAGAATAAACAACTGCTACATGAAGGGCTGCTATTAGTGTAGGTGTTGCTACTGGTGTTGTTGGATAAGTTGATGGTCGTACTAATAGATATGCTCCTATATAAGATGCTTCTATTGGTTCCACTACTGGTTTTGTAGCTTAATTAAGCAACGGGGTATGGATATGAAGCTACTGTTGATGGTTAAACAAAGTCAACAACTACTGTTGATGGTTAAACAAAGTCAACAACTAGAACTTGGTAAAATGGCTATACCCTTGCTACTGATGTTGGCTCTACTACTGATGCAAGTGGTGGTTCAACTAGCTATGTTGCTGGGTATAAATCTATATATACATAAACATATGTTGGATCAACGTACTCTTTTACTAGACCAACTAGATAAATAATAACTGATGCTGGAGGATCTAGTACTGGAATTGGATATGCTACTAATGGTAGTAGTGTATATGGTTATGGTAACTGTTGGTTAAACTGCATTGAATGCTTAACCTACAGCCCTGGCTTCTCTAGCTACTGATGCTTCCTTAGCTACTGATCCTACCTCTGCCTATGCAGGGTATACTGATGGATCTAGATAAGGTGGTAGTGGGTCAACTACTGAGGGAAGGTGAAATAAGCTTTTCAAAAGGTAAGGTAGATAGGAATGTGTGTGTTACAGAGCTGAGTGAATGGAAAGGTTGGAGCAAAGCCAGGTTGTAGTGTGCATGCTCTGTTGAAGTGCTCCACGGGATGGAGTGTTTCTTCTTGTTTTGATACATGGATGGATTAGTGAGACTATGAGAAGTGCATGAGGTAGGTTCAAGTGCTCCGAGATATGGAGCAACTTGTTAAGAATGGAAGGTCAATCAGTAAATCACGAAAGGAGATGGCTCCAAAAAATGAACCAAGGACCTAGAACTGAGGGGTTATCCATGGATGCCTCCTTTCCCCTTGCGAAGTGAAATGGAGAGTAGGTGGGGATGGATATTGTTCCTAAAAATAAAACCGTAATGGTATTGAGGGATTACCGCGCAGCATCTTCAGTGCCTTTAGCGAAGTGATATTGTCAGTAGCACTGGATTGAAGAGAGTTATGAAATGAGACCCATTGATTCTGCATAGTGTCAATATATATAAGCTTTTGCATAGAGTTTAAAATATATAAGTTCCTACCCATCTCAGTTGCTAGCTCTCCGATATCTGAATGAAACTCATCGTAGTGAAACGCAGGTGCAAACACAGTCATTGTGTGCTGTTAAGAAGACTAGCTTGGGAACCAATATATGAAAAAGCAGGTTCCCACCCAGTGAGGTAAAAAGATCCTATCAGTGAGGGATAAATCTATTCTTACCACCGTTAGTAGCAGAGTAAGCAGAGGCCCTTTAAATGGTTCATAAGCATCATAAGTAAGGGTAGGTGTACTAGTAGTTTCAACAGCAAATCGATATCTTGCAAAACCAGATTAAAGGAGCCTAGCAAAGTATGGGCATAAGCAGTAGATCCATTAGCACGAGTAGCTTATCCAACATAAATAGAGTCGGTATATTCAATCGTTGATTAATCACTAGCATAAGTAGCTTAATAAGCAGTTGTTCCACTAGCAGCTATAGCAGATCCAGTTGTTTTATATGATGCAATAGTTCATGCACTCCTTGATCCAGCACCATCACCAATAGCATCATGAGTGGTTCAAGTAGTCAATTAAGTTGTTTATTTTGTTAAAGATATAGGGCTTGTTGATGACCTTGAACCAGGAGCATAAGTAGCATGGGCATAGGTTACCACGGGCAAAGACATGGGCTTACTCAGCATCCCTTCCGTCATTGCCAGATCGAGACCCAGATCTTCGTGATCTAGACCCACACTGACGAGATCCGTACTCGGGAGCAATTATAGGTCTTATTAAATATCCAGATCCTTCAGTAATTATATAAAATGTAGACCCAGATAAGTTCATTGACCGAGTGGAAGCTACAGTAGAGGTAGATGCAGTAGAATGTTTCAAATATAGTGGTGAAATGGGGTTGACAGATGAATAAAAGACCGCCTTAAAGGTGCCACATTTTAGTGCGTTTTACAACCACTTTATTATTTCCGTAAGGGTGAATGCCTATGAGTTCTATTTTTTATTGTACGTGTACTATAAGGTTAACTAGCTTATAAGGTTAGTTAGCTTATCTTATGGGTTTTAAGCCTACTATCTTTTTAGCCTATACTACCATGGGGATCTTTTTAATCCTATACTATGTAACCTCTTTAAGCCTATACTATGTCACTTATTTAAGTATATACTATGGGAGCTTTACCTTTAACCTTTACCCTAATTGATTGAAAGATAATACATGTTAGAGATTGAACAAGAGTCAAATGTATATGTAGGGTTTAAGTATATATGATGAGAACCCATTCTGTATATTGTGTATATTGCTTATACTACGGGACTTATTTAAGCCTATACTATGGGACCTAATTACTATAGGACCTAATTATGCGGGTATAAAGTGTGCATTATGGGGACTTCTTTTAAGGGGACTTCTTCTAACGATTGTGCGGGTTTAAAGCTATGTGTTCAATGGACTAAGCTAAAACTCGTACTATCTTAGCACCATATCATGCCAATCTAATAGGATTGGTACTGCTTATCTCTCTATTCATACTGGTTTGCTTAACACCGTATAGTTTAACCTAATCTAACTACGATAAAGGCTCTATCATTCTCCTTATTAGACATATTGTGTCATAAAGCCTGTGCCTTTGGAATTTAGTAAATACTATGAATGTTATGGCACTTACTCATATAAGTAAAGGTAAAGCTTATACTAATAAAACCCATTGCACTCAAAGTAACCTTATTACTAATAACACCTATCAAATTAAATGAGATATATGTTAAAATGATACGTATTCTACATAATATTTATCATACTAGTAATATGAATACTCTTTCACACCTAGTGAAATCAATGACAAGAGATTACACGTCAATCATTCTCCTTATTCAGGGACTTTTTTTTACAGATTATATTACTTTATAACAAGAGCTTATGTAAGTAATTATGCTTACTGGTACTATGAAACCCATCTACTTATAGGATTCAAACCCATGATGTTTCTATAATTAATCTATAGTTATAACAGATACTCTGTATTAGATATGTGATTTCCATGAATACGAGCTTTAACACCATTAAAAGTAGCTTAGTTTTTTTTATTACACTAGTTAAAAAGAAGGAGTGATCCGGATTTTATGAGCCGAACGAAATGAATACAGATTATTATCAGATGCTTAACACAAAATAACAGAGATACAGTAAAACTGGTTTTCTATTCAATAAGGAAATAAGCTAGAACTGTAAAATGCAGCGGAAAACAAGCTTGCTGGAATGGTGGCGGCTTATCTCTGAGAAGAGATGTGACGGTTGCGCTCATTTCGCAAGAAGATGGTTACAATGAGGCTTTCAAGGCCTTTTACAATAAACAGGAATGTCAAAAACCCTAGACATCCAAAAACCTAACCCTAGGAGATGAAGTGCCAAAAGTCATGTGGGCCCCGTTTGGGTAAGTTAGTACATCAACTTCCCGGGGTCGTAACTTTTGCATACGATCTCCGTTTGGGGCGCTCGGTATCCCGTTGGAAAGGTCTATCCAAGATTTACAACTTTCAACTAGGCCCAGATGCATGTCGAAGGCAGCCATTTGGCCCCCCAAATTGCCAAAAAAGGTCGTTTAGGGCCTCAAAATGGCCCCGGAAGTTCAGGACCCGAAAAAATGCTAAAAATAGTACAATACCAAAGTTGCCATTAAATTGTTTTGAGCTAGCTGGAAAGGTGGGTGGCCACCAATATCCACCTGGATCAATTCTCCCTCCTTAGGAAGCAATGGTCTCCATTGCGTTGAGTTCCCCCATCAGATGAGGAAATTTCTGCTGAATTTGGCCTCAGGTGAGCCACTTGCCTTGGTGCAAGAGCTGCCCTGCTTTGACAACTCGATAAAGCTGGATCCTTTGATGTCGAGTGCCCTTGATCTGTGTGTCTGCAATATGATCACTGGATGCTTGTTGTAGGCAGTCAGGGTTGAGCTCTGTTGGTGTCAACTTCTCTGCTATCTCTGAGGTGTCTAATAGTGGTGGGAAATATGGCCGAAGGAGAGCCACGTTGAAGACTGGATGCAGACCAAGGAAGGGGGGAATGTTGAGCTCAAAAGCATTGTCACCCACCGCCTTGGTGATGGTGTACGGCCCATAACGGAGTGGGCGAAGCTTTCGATGGGGCCCTGTAAGGCGTTCTTTCTGCAAATTCAACCAAACTTTGTCACCCACCTGAAACTTATGTGACACCCGATGTTGATCATGGCGCTGCTTGTACTTGGCATTAGACTTCTGTAGAATATCCTGAACCTGTTCGCGGATATGCTGGATCCGTTCAATGAACCGGGCGGCTTTGTTAGCTTCTGGGGATGAGTCGGCCGAGGTGGTCGCAAGGGGAAGTGCAACATCCATGGGGCCCAATGGTTGGAATCCCAACCCCACCTGAAAGGGGCTGTGGCCAGTTGAGCTATGTAGGGCTCGGTTGTAGCTATGCTGGACATAGGGGAGACTCTCATCCCATGTGCAGGGGTGTGTTGAATTGTACATGCGTAGGATATGTACGACCATCCGGTTGACGACCTCCGTTTGTCCATCGGTCTGGGGGTGGAAGGCAGTGGATTTGGTGAGCTTGGTATCCAGCAGTGACCAGAGGCTTGACCAGAATGAGCTGAGGAACCGACTGTCACGGTCTGAGATAATGGTCTGTGGGATCCCAAAATGTACCCATACTCGTTCAAAGAAGATCTTGGCAGTGGCTTCTGCTGTGATGTTCTTCTTGCAAGCGGCTAGAATCGCCATCTTGGAAAAGCGATCAACAACCACGAAAACACAGTTATTTCCCCTCTTGGTGGACGGGAGGCCATACATGTAGTCCGTTGAGATGGATTCCCACGGCCTGTCAGGAGTAGGCAGAGGGGTGTAGAGGCCCTGTTTCTTAGTGGTCGGTTTGGCAATAGCACAAGCGGTGCAGGACCTGATATACTTGCTGACATCCTGTCGAAGTTTCGGCCAGTAGAAATGATCCAGGTGGATATCGGTGGCGGCCCACCTCTTCCAACTGGCTCAACACAGTCTTCTGGCAATTTTGGTAAATTACTATTTTGAGCAGTTTTTCGAGTCCTGAACTTCCGGAGCCATTTTGAGGCCCTAAACGACATTTTTTGGTGATTTGGGGGACCAAATTGTTGCCAACGACATACATTTGGGCCAAGTCGAGAGTTGTAAATCTCAGATAGACCTTTCCAATGGGCTACCGAGCGCCCCAAACGGAGATTGTATGAAAAAGTTATGACCCCGGGAAGTTGACTGTTCAACTAACCACCTTGGGGCCGCAAACTTTATGACGGTTCATCTTCTAGGGTTAGGTTTTTGGATGTTTGGGATTCTTTCCCTCATGCTTATGATAAATAGGCCCTTTCGGCCTCTCTTTGTATTCATCTTGCCACGAATGAGCATAGCGGCTGTCAAGCACTCTAATTGCAGATAATTAAATATCAACACACAGAGCGTATGAAATTTATTGTCAACCCGAGAAAGTCTTTTTATTTCAAAGGACAAGTGCACAATATATGCTTAAACACAAACCATTAGAAGTGAATACTTTTATCTTCTATCATCTATGTTCATCCCAAGAATCTACGCAACCCCAATTGCCTTCTAACTGCTGTACTACAATCCTTTTCTATTATGCATCAAGCAGAACGAATATCAGATCTAATCAACGATTGCAGGAAGGAAATCTCAATTGCATTCTAAAATAATCAACTGTCTAATGAAATCAAGCTGGGAATCATGAAGCATGACCTGAACATTACTCTAGAATTTAATAAGGGAGATTGAAGCAACTGTTCTAAGATGCTGAATTGCAAAATATAAATCAATCAACACATAACAGGAAAGCTAATTCGTAGGAACTTCTGGGATTACGTTTCAGCTGCAGGATGAGCACAACAGTGTAAACAGAAATTGAATTACATAAAACAAACCTGACTCAGTCGACTGTTATTGATACCATTTACCAATCTCACAAACAAATCATTTACTGAGAAATCCACACAATGAATATTGCTGCTGCGTACAAAAGAAAGATCAAATCATCACACAACAGAAAGATGAAATCCTAAATTAACACAGCAATCTCTGTGGAAGACGGGCCCAGTCTTCACACAGAGACGCTGGTTGAACAACACTCTCTTTAACTCAGAAGCAACTCCTTATATTAACAGAAGGATGAGTACACAGTTTCGGCTTCACTGCTAATACAAGATGAATTAATTCATTGCTGTCCAACCCCTCGAGCGAGATAATACCACATATTTATACATACAGTTGCAACATCAAAAACCTATAATTGGGAAGCCATGAAGATCTATGATCTTCAGGCGCCCTAAATAATCTAGCTGTTACAATGCGTGGCAGAACTGAAATATCCAAATATGAGAGGAGTTATCAACTGTCCCAAGAGTGGCGGTCCTTCCAGCTCACAGCTGGATTAGAGCAGCGACATTCTTAAGATAGAACTTTATGTTACAGCTGCCCTGCCACGACTATGCCTTGATTGACGATTTGAGCCCCAAGGAACCTTCCTTAAGCAATGGACGTCCCTTCCTCCGTGACTTGTTCAGCTCCGATCTTCCTGCGGTCTATTTATCTTACTACCTTCATAATTTGCATCATGTTAGCACGAATTAAGAGATGCACAGCTTAAATCATCACAATCATAAGTATTAATACAATAAAACAATAATCGGCCATACCTTGGTAATTTGGGGAATATATAAGGACAATAAGTTGAATTGCCAAGGTAATTGGTGTAAGACAAGGTAAGGGACAGTGATAAATGATGGTCAAAAAGGGCCAATTCTGGGCTCAACATCTCCCCCCAACTATGCTGTTGCATGTCCTCATGCAACAACCTGCATCTGAATATTGTACTGAACCTTGTCCAGGCAAGAGGAAAGAATGTAGATAAATCAGGCATCCCCTCTATCCCTTTGAAAAATTTCTGTGAGCAACCCAGCAGCTCCCAACTTTACTGTTCCCCTTCTCCTGCTACTTGCTAATATCTGCAGTTCTCTTATGCTATGCCTGGGGAAGTTGAAAAGACACACTCAATCTGAATCCAATTCAATGATACCTGTAGGAGGTGGAAGCACTGGTTCTTGTGGGACAGTGTCTTCCAGCGCATCTAATCTTATCAAGGGAGTTGCTGGTTCTTGTGTAACAGCAACATCCCTTAAACCTTCTTCAGCAGCTGCCTTTATTGCTTTTGGAGACACTGGTTCTTGTGTAACAGTGTCTTCTTTGTCAATTGGCTGCTGAGATTGGATATCCTTTTCAATTTGCAGCTCCTCCTCCAATATTTCAGTGTCACCTGAGCAGGGTGTCTGTACCTGTTCATCATCGCTCCATTGTGTATCAGGAATGATCTCTACTCCCGGGTTATCCTCCAACTGCAGTTCAGGGGTTCTTGCTGCAGCATCCAAGGATGTTGGTTCTTGTGTGACAACATCCTGGCTTACATCTTCATCTTTATTTTGCTGCAGCTCCTCTTCTACGAGTTCTGTATCATGAGAGCTTTCTGGGGTCACCACCCAGAGTTCATCGTTGAATGCCAGAATATCCTCTGTCCCGGCTTCTTCTTCTGTCTGCTCAGTCGGTTGGACGGTCAAGTTCAGGATTGCTGGTTCTTGTGTTGCAGCATCCTGTTTCAACTTGTCACTGTCCTGCATTTCCATTTCTCCTTCTAAAATTATTGTGTCCTGGGAACGTTCTGGGGTTACAGCACAAACTTCTTCACTATCCTCCAGAGTATCCCTTGGCTCCATGATTTCTGTGTCATGAGAACACTCTGGGGTCTCACTATACTCTTTTATAAGCTCCAGAGCATTCTTCATCTCCCGTTCTTCTCCCAATTGTTCTATGATTTCTATGTCGTGGGAGCATTTTGGAATTGCCATACATTCCTTATAAATTTCCAGGGCATCCTCCACTCCCTGTTCTTCTCCCATCTGTTCTATGACTTCTGCATCATGGGAAGTAGCAGCTGCAGCAAGGATGTTTAAAGGTGCTGGTTCTTGTGTTGCAGCATCCTCTTTCTCCACTGCTTTCCCTTCTGTGGCTGCAGGCTGTTGTGCTGAATAGGTGCTAAGTAAAATTTTATGGCCTGCTTCCTCAAAGATCTCCCCACAGGTGGGGCAGAGTATTCGCTCATCCTTTTCTCCAGCTTCAGCAGAAGCTGTTTCCTCCACTTGGTCTGCAGCCTCTATTAATGTATACATCTTTCTTCCACCCTGCTTTTGGCAGATTTCCTTCCATGTTTCCAGCTCCTTTCTAAGTGCTTGGAGGTCCTCTTTCAGCATTGCATTCTCATACAAGAGTCCCTCAACCCCCGGCTCTTCCTCCACTGGCCTTTGTGGAGCATCCCTGGGTTTCGGCGTAAGGATTGGGGGTTCAACCTGTGTCTCTAAGGTTGCCCATTTTGTTCTGGCTGCCTCTGCTGCTGTGATTGACCGAGTTCGTTTCCTTCTGATTGGTGCCACTAAATCAAACTCATTGGTGGCCCTCTTCCTTTTCTGTGGGGGTTTCTTTTGTGACTTTCCTTTTTGTAGTGTTTCTTCTCGTGGAGCTGGAATATAGGGAGGCAAAGCTGAAGTTAAAGGAATATTTACCTGCCCTCCATGCTGTTCTTCTTCAATCACAGCTGCTCCTCCTGCCCATTCCGGTGAAGACTCGATTGTGACCAGCTCAATGTCGTCCTCCATTGCTCTAGCTCCGTCATCTTCAGGTTCCATTGTCGCAGCTTTTGATGCTGCTCCAATTTCACCTTCTGCTGTCGGAGCTGCCCTGTTGTCTAGGTTTTCCACGAGGGTTTCATCTATATTGTCGCCTGACAGCTCTGTTTGCGCTTCCCCTCGCTCTCCTTCAGATGCAGTGTCATCCCCCACTGGTTCTACTTGTGCTGGGGATTCATATACTTCAAACGGCTCTGCCTGTGCCTCGGGTTGTTCTTCTTCTGTAGTTTTGTCAACCCCTGATGTTCCTGCCTGTGCCCCCTGTTGCTCTTCTTCAGTTTCATTCCTCCCGGATGGTCCTGCCTGTGCCCTCTGTGGTTCTTCTTCCGTTTCATCCCTCCCCCCAACTTCACTGGAGGAACTCCGGTCCTCCTGTTGTGGCGGAACCGGTAATTGCTGTAATGGAATAACCCTCAAGGGAACAGGTTGCTGTGGCCGGGTGATGAATTGCTCCCATGTTATATTATGTTGGGCCAGGGTTCTTTTAATAATTAACTTAATGAGGCCATGGTGGGTGAGGGAGGATAATGGGTGCTTTGCAGATTGGACGAATGTTGCCATATGGCGCAAATCATGCAATAGGTAAAATGGAATATTTAACAAAATGCCATGACGGAGATGAGAAAGCAAAGGAAGTTCAGAGTTGTACACAGTTTGGTATCTACCTTCGCAAGTTATGTATTTCTTGAGGAAGATAGCGACCTGGTCCCATGGCTGCGGCAGTGACTTCAATGCAATCCCTCTCCTGGATGCTTCAACTTGCTCCCCTGGAAGTAAAAATTGTTCCCGTGCAACCGTTGCAGGGACTCGACGATTAAACCAAGGTTTTCCCACCAATGGGATAGCTGTAACCTCGGATATAATGACCTCCGAAACATCTATACACAGCCCCCACACCGTGGAGTGTGTTCTAGTAAGATTCAATGCGAATTGCAGGGCTGCGTCCCGGTCGAATCCATCCAATCGTTCAAAGAACTCGACCCAGCCAGCGGCTTGAAAAATGGCCAGAACCTGCAAGTTCCGTCTAAGTTCCCGGGTATTGAAAGGTTCATGGCGAACTGGAATGCCCATGGTCCTGGCTGCAAAATAGAACTGCTGTTTCGACAGAGTACAGGATTCAGAATAGAAGTTGCAGCGCGGAGAATGCACGAATCGTTGAGCGGAGACGTTGAGCGAATGAACTAATTTGGAAAGTTAAGCGCAGAGAGGAGTTTAAAGTTTTCATGCCGAATTGGGGAAGGTGGCAGTTATTAGTATGACGTCGTACGAGGGAAAGGTTCAATCAGATATAAATGGTGGTACGAGTGAAGGTACGGCCAATCTCGTTTACATGATATCAATACTTAGTCACGTGATAAATGAAAGCCATACCTCATAAAACTGTGCGTCGGAAGGCTGCGAAAACTGGTGGAGCATGGAGTTGGTGACGTCATGGAGCCGAACGCGTGCACAATCAGACGTGGAATCATGATGACTCGGATAAGGCACTGATTTCCTTCGCTGGTAAAACACAAGGCGTCGCATCCTCCGGGTTGAAATGATGAGTTCGCCGGCAGGACTGGGCTGAATCAGCGTCATAATTAGCAAGTTGAACAATCCTTCTGTTAACACGGGAGTTACCACTGCAAATTGCCAAAGAAATGATCACACGGCCGATGAAAAAGCTTGTTGCAGCTGACAAGAAAGAAGTTACAGCCATCGGGAAAGAATTCGTGGCAGCCGGAAAAAGATTCACAATATCCGGGAAAAATTACGGCTATCACGGGAAAATTTTACAGCGGCGGAAGAAACTTACGGCTGGCGGGAAAAGATTTTTCGAATATGGGAAACCGCTGGAAAGAAATGACAGCTGTGGTGTGGAAGTGACTTGGTCAATGAGGTGGCGGCCGGGAAGTGATGTGGCGACTGCGAGAAAAAGATGTTGCAGCCGCCGAAGTTACAGCCGCTGATGTTGCAGCCGTCGAAAAAGATTGACGGCTGTCGGAAAGGGCATTACGGCTCCCGGGAAATGGAGAATACGGTTGCCGGAAAAATATGTTGCAGCTGCCGGAAAATATGTTGCAGCTGCCGGAAAATATGTTGCAGCTGCCAAATTTTATTTTTTATTTTTTTTTTTTATTTTTTTTTTTTTAACACAAGGACGGCACGGAGAGATTTTCATTATGGGCCCCAAACTGATCGTTCTCCTGGCGCTTCCCTGAAAAATTTTTCTTAAAAGACAACAGCAAGCAAAGAGATCAAATGCAAAAAGAAAGAAAATGACAATTATACGCTACAGCAAGGAATTATTTATGTACAGCAAATATGATTTTCATTTTAAGATTTGGTTAAGGTAGAAAAATGTTCCTGCTCTGGTGCCAATTGGTAGTTTGGATCAGCAGCAATCTGTGAAATGAATGCATCTTTCGAAATGGGCTTCCGATACAGTCGCAGCCTGTGGCCATTAACAAGTAATGGCATACGGTTTTCATCAATGGTGACCAGGCGAACAGTGCCGTTGTCAAATACCCTGTCAACCAAATATGGACCCAGCCATCTTGTGCGTAATTTCCCTTTGAAATCTTTCTTGAATCTAGAGTCGTACAGTAGTGCCCAGTCTCCTTCATGGAAGATTTTCTTTTTAATGAATCGGTCATGCCAGTTAGATCTCTGTTGCTGAAGCAGCACAGTCTGGTCCACCGCAGCTAATCGTTTCTCATCCAGTTCATTCAATTGATTCAATCTTCTTTTCTGGGATTCTGTTACATCCAGGTTCATTTCAATGGCTGTTTTCAGGGTCTTGATCTCAAATTCAATTGGAAAGATGGCACTCTTACCATACACCAGATCATACGGAGAAAAGCCCGTGGTGTTGCGCCAAGTCGTGCGATATGCCCACAGTGCTTCTGGAAGTCTGTTAGCCCAATCCCTTCGATGGCTTTTAACTGTTTTAGTAAGGATTGCTTCGATAACTTTATTAGTGCTTTCCACCTGACCATTGGCCTGGGGATGATAAGGTGAAGCTATCTTGTGCTGCACACGATACTTCCGGAGCAAAGATTCAAATTGATGTGAAATAAATTGTGGTCCGCCATCGGTAACTACTTCCTTTGGTACTCCAAAACGGGTAAAAACTTCACTGTACAGGAAATCAATCACCGCCTGGTCGTTTGCCTTAGCCAAAGCTACAGCTTCTACCCACTTAGTCATGTAGTCTGTACACACCAAGATGTAAATCTTTTGTTTGGAAGGAGGGTTGATAGGACCAACAAAGTCCAATGCCCATCTATCAAACGGTTCTAGTACCACTTGGGGCTGTAAAGGCATCTGGTCTGTCTTATTAGGTTGGCCCATCCTTTGGCAGCTGTCGCAGGACTGAACATATTTTTTAGCATCTCTGAACAGTGTCGGCCAATAATAGCCCATCTGCAACGCCTTATGTCCTGTTCTTTTATCTGCAAAGTGTCCTCCGCAAGGTTCATCGTGACAGGCCTTCAGTATATGAAAGATCTCATCTTCCCTTACACATCTTCTAATTTCAAGATCAGGTCCTGTGTAAAAGAGATGGCCTTTGAGCCAACAATACCTGGCACTTTGCTGAATAATTTTTCTTTTCTCTCGTTTAGACATATGTGGCGGAAGTTTCCCTGCAGCCAAATAATTAGCAACATCTGCATACCAGGGTGAATGAGCTGAGAGTGCAAATAAATGTTCATCCGGGAAAGCATCCTCAACAGGTGAACTGTCATCACTGTTAGTAAATCGTGATAAAAAATCAGCAACAACATTTTCTTTTCCAGGTTTATCTATAATAGTAATATCAAATTCCTGTAATAATAAAAGCCACCTGGTTACTCTGGCATTAGTGACAGGTTTATTCATTAAATACTTAATGGCAGAGTGATCAGTATGCACAAATGTAGGATACCCAGTAATGTAATGCCGAAACTTATTAATAGAATAAACAATAGCAAGAAATTCTTTTTCAGTAACCGTATAATTTAGTTCAGCAGGGGCTAAGTTTTTACTCACATAATAAATAGCATAAGGTACTTGACCATCCTGCTGTCCTAGTACTGCTCCAATGGCGGTATCAGAAGCATCTGAAGAAATGTGGAAAGGTATGGTCCAATTAGGTCCCCTTAAAATAGGGGCTGTGGACAGTTTCTCTTTAAGCTTATCAAATGCTGTCTGGCATGCTGTACTCCATGCAAACTGCACATCCTTCATTAACAATGAAAACAAAGGAGAAGCAAGTTTGGAGAAGTTTTCTATGAATCTCCTGTAATACCCAGCATGTCCCAGAAAACTTCGCACCTCTTTCTGAGTTGAAGGGGTTGGTATATTCTTTATCACCTTAATTTTTTAAGGATCCACTTGAATACCGTTAGTAGAGATGAAATGTCCTAATACCACCCCCTCACTCATCATCATGTGGCATTTTTCAGTGCTCAGTGAGAGGCGAGCCTGTTCACAGCGAATTAAAACCTTCTTCAAATTTTCCAACGCTTCATCAAAATCCCTGCCATAAGGAGTGAAATCATCCATAAAAACTTCCATGCTATCATTTACCAATTCAGAAAATATGCCAATCACAGCTCTTTGGAGCGTTGCAGGTGCATTGCACAACCCAAAGGGAAGCACCCTGTAGGCGAACGTTCCCCAAGGGCAGGTGAAGGTGGTCTTATCCTGATCCTCTGGAGCAATCTGGATTTGATTGTACCCACTGAATCCGTCCAGGAAGGAGAAGAACTTCTTCCCAGATAAGTTATCAAGCACCTGGTCAATAAAGGGCAGAGGAAAGTGATCCTTTTGTGTAGCCTTGTTCAGCTCCCTATAATCGACACAGACTCTCCATTTACCGTTTTTCTTGGGTACAATTACAAGTGGGGAAACCCACTCACTGTCTGAAATAGGATAGATGAATCCTGCTTCCAAGAGTTTCTGGATTTCTTCCTTCACTATATCCCTCAGATTGGGGTTCATGCGTCGTTGGGGTTGACATACAGGCCGGGAGTCGTTTTTAATATAAATATGATGAGTGCACAGACTAGAAGGAATACCCTTCATGTCTGTATACTCCCAAGCGAATGCCCCCTTACGTTCCTTCAAGAGATTGGTTAGGCGCTTTTGTTCTTCTGAGGAGAGAGCAGGATTGATGTTCAAAGTTCTTCCAGGCTCTACCTCAATAGGAATACTTCTCGAGCTTTTCAATACTGGGATTATAATTGCGTCATTGGCTAGTGCTTCCTCCGTAAGCTGTTCTTGTTCTTCTTTGCCGAGGGTACTGTTCAGAAGTTGATAAACTTCCTTGTCTACAGAAGCAGGTTCGCTAATGAAATTATTAATGGCATCGTCTTCTGTTTCGTTTTTGAAAGTTAGTGCCTTCCCTATTGTTAGTAATGGCTGAACATCTTCTTCTTCTTCTTGTTCTATCCAAAGGGAGGTTTCAGTTTCTAGACTCGGCCTTGCTGGAGGGTACAGGGTAAGATTTTTGGTTTCCATGCCATCAGATATAGTCATAGATCCTGATCGACAGCTGATGCAAGCATCAGCTGTAGCCAACCAAGGTCTCCCTAAAATCAATGGATGTCCCCCCAGCTGTGATTTTGGCTGTAATACCAGAAAATCGACAGGGTATTCCCACGAGTCTACTGAAATAACGAGGTCGTCCAAAATCCCTTCAGGTCTGATGGTGGATCTGTCTGCCAGTTCTAAGATAGTAGGGGTCGGTCTAATATTGGTGAATCCGAGTTTTTTTACAGTCTCCATTGTTATAACATTGATCGCAGCTCCTAAATCTACTAGTACGTTGGGTATCTGCGTTTGTCCTATGTGTACAGTGACAGTAGGATTGCCGGGATCCTCATACTTAGTTACAGGGGTTTTTCCAGTCATTAAAGCGGATAAATTCCCTATAACATGAACAGTAGGAGGATCTCTGGGTTTCCTTCCCGGTCTTTTAGTGCACAGGTCCCGAACAGTTCTAGCGTAGATAGGTACATCTTGAAGAGCTTGTAAAAGGGGAATCTTAACATAAAGGTTCTTCAATTCTCCTAAGAGATTGAACTGAGGTTGCCCCCCTCTTTGTGGCAGCATCAATCTCTCAGGGTAAGGTGGTTGCCTTACCAACTGGGTGGGCTGCGTGTTATCCACTTCATCGTTCAATGTTTCAGCCCTCCCATCTGAGGGATGCTCAGCATCTTCAATGATAGGAACCGGATCAACAGGATGCTGGGAACTCTCTCCTTTGTCATACACAGTTGGTGGAATATTTCCTGAAGTTACACGTTCTACTACCTTCCCAGACCGTAAGCGAATGTCATTACAAGGTACAGGGGAGAGAGAGTAGGCTGGCATATTGAGAGTTTCCAGTTGCTGGACTGTTTTATTATTTGGGTTAGGGTTAGGTTGGGCAGGAAGCTGAGGCCGTATTGGTATGTTAGGCACAGGATTATTTTGCAGCTGCAGCTGCGACTGCTGAGGTAGGTATTGAGGATATTGCTGAAATTGAGGATATGGAGGATACGGTAACTGTTGAGGTGAAGGTGGTTGAGGAAACTGATTCCCAGGATGGAAGTTCCTCCATCCAGGAGACCATGAAGTAGGTTGATGAGGTGGCTGTGTCCAAGGACTCCATGAATTATAACCTTGCATCGTAGGTTGAGGAGAATTCCACTGAGCATAATTTGAAGGGAATTGTGTATTTACGTTTTGCATATTAGTATTCCAATTATTCAAATTATTCAAAAATGGAAATGAATCGGGAGACATACCTTGATTCCGGGGCTGCCAGGGTTTCTTCTGTGCAATGAAGTAGGCTGAATCCACCTCTGGAGTTTATGCCTGCAGAACAACTTTCACTTGGGGCAGCGTGGGGCATTCTTTCATATCATGATTCAGCTCGCACAATTGACATACTTGAACTTTGTCAAGGGGGCATTCTTTCAGTGGATGAGTCTTTCTACATCGTGGACAAAACACCCCTAGTGTGAGATCCTCCACTGCCTGTCTTTGCTTGGCCTTCAAGACGTCAATCTCTGAAGAGATAGAGCTCATCATTTCTGTTTTAAAATTTTCAAGAAGATTGCCTATCTCTGCACGTGTAGCTCCCCCATTGGATGACTTCTGAGTTCTGTCGAAGACATCACGTTCCAGGTTATTTCGTTTATGCTGCTTATTATGCCTAGAAGATCCCCTGGAATATCTCTTACATAATTCCACAATTGTCTCAAAAGATTCTTTAGAGATATCCCCCTTTCCTAATAAATTTAGCATGTCTAAACAATCGTCCCTGATTCCTCGAAGCAGGATTATCTTAAGCACATCTAGTCCCATGTTCGTCTGTCCAGCTCTCTGCACATTGTACAGCAACCTCTCTACAAAATCCTCCAAGCTTTCGTCCTCCTTCTGTACCATTTTGAATAACTCCTCCCTCTTGTCCCTGGTGTTGCAATATTCTTGATATTTTTCCAGGAACACTTGCTTCATCTTGTTCCAATTAGCAACAGTTCCTCCCCCAAGGCTCATGAACCAACGTAATGCATTGTCCTTCAGGGTGGCAGGAAAAAGCTTCAACTTTTGAGCATCTGTGACATAATCATAGCTGCGACAGAGGATATCGAATTCAAACAGGAATTCATCTGGATCTTCTGCCGCCCTGCCATGGAAGCGGGGTAACACCGACGGTGAGATGTTTTTCATAGGAGCTGTCCCCTCGAGCTGCTGTATTGGGAATTGCAATGTAGCCATAGTTTCTGGCGGGGAATTATCTTCATGATGGTATTGTACCACTGCTTCTTCCTCTTCATTCTCATGTCTGTTATTCATCTTTTCTTCTGTATCTTCTCCTTCGTTTGTTCCTTTATCCCTTACCTCAGTTGTAACAGCTGCGTATTGTTCAGATGTAACAGCTGCGTATTCTTCGGTTGCAGCAGCTGCGTATTCTTCGGTTGTAGCAGCTGCGTATTCTTCAGTTGCAACAGCCGAATCAGCTGTTCCTTCTTTAGCAGGAGTATATGCAGAAATCACCGCTGCTCCTGTATCTTCCACTGTAGATCCTGATGCTAACGCTCCAGGATCAGTAGGGCCTCTTTTGATAGGAGTCCCCTGTTGACGAGATCTGACAGCTGAATCAGTTTTGTCAACAAGGTCGTCAATGAATGTTCTTCTGCCCAGCGGTGGACCTCGACCACGACCCGAACCACCTGTACTGTTAGTAATTTGTGGGGTTTTGGGGGTCGGGAGGTGATCGCGTTTTACCCCCCTCGTATTCATGCGAAGCAGATCATTTCAAAAACAACCAAAAGACTGACTGAAAGCAATTATCAGATACAACTAATGACTAGTGTTTAATTTTTATCCTTCCCCGGCAACGGCGCCAAAATGTCAAGCACTCTAATTGCAGATAATTAAATATCAACACACAGAGCGTATGAAATTTATTGTCAACCCGAGAAAGTCTTTTTATTTCAAAGGACAAGTGCACAATATATGCTTAAACACAAACCATTAGAAGTGAATACTTTTATCTTCTATCATCTATGTTCATCCCAAGAATCTACGCAACCCCAATTGCCTTCTAACTGCTGTACTACAATCCTTTTCTATTATGCATCAAGCAGAACGAATATCAGATCTAATCAACGATTGCAGGAAGGAAATCTCAATTGCATTCTAAAATAATCAACTGTCTAATGAAATCAAGCTGGGAATCATGAAGCATGACCTGAACATTACTCTAGAATTTAATAAGGGAGATTGAAGCAACTGTTCTAAGATGCTGAATTGCAAAATATAAATCAATCAACACATAACAGGAAAGCTAATTCGTAGGAACTTCTGGGATTACGTTTCAGCTGCAGGATGAGCACAACAGTGTAAACAGAAATTGAATTACATAAAACAAACCTGACTCAGTCGACTGTTATTGATACCATTTACCAATCTCACAAATAAATCATTTACTGAGAAATCCACACAATGAATATTGCTGCTGCGTACAAAAGAAAGATCAAATCATCACACAACAGAAAGATGAAATCCTAAATTAACACAGCAATCTCTGTGGAAGACGGGCCCAGTCTTCACACAGAGACGCTGGTTGAACAACACTCTCTTTAACTCAGAAGCAACTCCTTATATTAACAGAAGGATGACTACACAGTTTCGGCTTCACTGCTAATACAAGATGAATTAATTCATTGCTGTCCAACCCCTCGAGCGAGATAATACCACATATTTATACATACAGTTGCAACATCAAAAACCTATAATTGGGCAGCCATGAAGATCTATGATCTTCAGGCGCCCTAAATAATCTAGCTGTTACAATGCGTGGCAGAACTGAAATATCCAAATATGAGAGGAGTTATCAACTGTCCCAAGAGTGGCGGTCCTTCCAGCACACAGCTGGATTCGAGCAGCGACATTCTTAAGATAGAACTTTATGTTACAGCTGCCCTGCCACGACTATGCCTTGATTGACGATTTGAGCCCCAAGGAACCTTCCTTAAGCAATGGACGTCCCTTCCTCCGTGACTTGTTCAGCTCCGATCTTCCTGCGGTCTATTTATCTTACTACCTTCATAATTTGCATCATGTTAGCATGAATTAAGAGATGCACAGCTTAAATCATCACAATCATAAGTATTAATACAATAAAACAATAATCGGCCATACCTTGGTAATTTGGGGAATATATAAGGACAATAAGTTGAATTGCCAAGGTAATTGGTGTAAGACAAGGTAAGGGACAGTGATAAATGATGGTAAAAAAGGGCCAATTCTGGGCTCAACAGCGGCCACATCTCTTCTCAGAGATAGCTACCACCATTCTAGCTATTGTATTTTACAGTCCGTTCTATTTTCGCTATTTAATAGAATAGTTGTTTACTATATCACTGTGTTATTTGCAATATATCTCTGTATATGATTCTGTATATGCTATCTTTTGTTTCGTTCCCACGTAAATCCGGATTTTATGAGCAGAACGAAATGAATACAGATTATTATCAGATGCTTAACACAAAATAACAGAGATACAGTAAAACTGGTTTTCTATTCAATAAGGAAATAAGCTAGAACTGTAAAATGCAGCAGAAAACAAGTTTGCTGGAATGGTGGCGGCTTATCTCTGACAAGAGATGTGACGGCTGCACTCATTTTGCAAGAAGATGAATACAAAGAGAGGCCGAAAGGGCCTATTTATCATAAGCATGAGGGAAAGAATCCCAAACATCCAAAAACCTAACCCTAGAAGATGAACCGTCATAAAGTTTGCGGCCCCAAGGTGGTTAGTTGAACAGTCAACTTCCCGGGGTCAACTTTTGCATACAATCTCCATTTGGGTCGCTCGGTAGCCCATTGGAAAGGTCTGTCCGAGATTTACAACTTTCGATTGGGCCCAAATGTATGCCGTTGGCAACCATTTGGTCCCCCAAATCACCAAAAAATGTCGTTTAGGGCCTCAAAATGGCTCCGGAAGTTCAGGACCCGAAAAACTGCTAAAAATAGTAATTTACCAAAATTGCCAGAAGACTGTTTTGAGCCAGTTGGAAGAGGTGGGCCGCCACCGATATCCACCTGGATCAAGAAATGTTTCTGCAACACTGCCACTGTCTTTTCGACGCCAAAGTGTCCTGCCACCCGACTATAGTGAGCTTTCCAAATCAGCTTCGCGCGCTCGCTTGATGGAACGCAGAGATGGCCCAGACGACACAACAATCTGTCCTGAAGATGGAAATTAGCAACCACTGAGTTGGTGCCCAACATTTGATAGGTGGCGGAGAAGTCAGGGTCTGTCTCGTAGAGGTGGGGCCATCCAGAGGTCTCGTGGCCACAAGAGTCTAGCACCGTGGTAAGTGCCGCGACTGGAGGTCGATTGAGGCAGTCAGCAACTCGGTTGGTACTCCCTGTTTTATATTTGATGTTGAGGTGGAACTGTTGTAAATATGTTGACCACTTCTGATGGCGGTCATTCTGCAACTTTCCTTGGGTCTGCATGAACTGTAGTGGCTTGTGATCAGTGTGGATGACTGTCTCCTTCCCAAGAATGTAATGTCTCCACTGGCGGCGGGCTTGTACAATGGAGTACATTTCTTTGTCATAGGTAGGGTACTTGCAGACAGCATCTGATAGTGTCTCACTATGATATGCCACAGGGTGGCCGTGTTGAGTGAGAACGGCACTCACAGCATAATCTGAAGCATCTGTCTCGATCTCAAAGGGATGTTGCAGGTTCGGTAATGAGAGTACCGGCGATGAGCACAAACGCTTCTTCAAGTCATCGAAGGCTTGTTGTTGGGACATGCCCCACACAAATTTTGCCTTACCACCAGCCCTGGTCACTTGGCTGAGGGCCCATGCGATATGAGAGAATCCCAGCACGAACCGTCGATAGAAATTGGCGAGGCCCAAGAAGCTCTGAAGTTCAGTGAGTGTGGTTGGGGCTGGCCAGTCACGGATGACCTGGATCTTGCCTGGATCCACATGCACACCATGTCGATCAACGATGTAGCCTAAGTAATGGACCCTGTCCATGTCGAAGGAGCATTTTTCCAAGTTTGCATATAGTTTGTGCTTCCGCAGGGTGTGCAGAACCTGTTGAATATGCTGCAAGTGTTCCTCCCAAGTCTTGCTGTAGATGAGGATGTCATCCAGATACACCACTACAAAATTGTTGGTGAAAGGTTGTAGGATATCGTCCATCATCCTCATAAAAGTTGCTGGAGCATTTGTCAAACCGAAAGGCATGACCAGCCATTCAAAAAGACCTTCTTTTGACTTGAAGGCAGTCTTCCATACATCTGTTGGTTCTATTGGGGCCTGGTGGTAGCCAGACTTCAGATCAATCTTACTAAAGTATTTGGCCCCCGTGAGCTGATCAAGGAGGTCGTCGATTCGGGGAATCGGGTACCGGTTACGGACTGTGATTTTATTCAGGGCCCGGTAATCAATGCAGAGTCGCCAGGTCCCATCTTTCTTCTCCACCAGCACGATTGGGCTCCCACAAGGTGATGAACTGGGACGGATGTGCCCCTTTCGGAGCAATTCTTTGATCTGCCTCTTGATCTCCTCATTTTCCAACAGAGAGCTGCGATAGACTAGCCCATTGGGTAGCGGTGCGCCTGGGGTCAGATCGATGGGATGCTTGACCTGGCAGTGCAGAGGTACCCTGATCGGAGAGGAGAAGATATCTGAGTATCCTTCGACCACCTTATCCACTTGCTTCTGTTGTGTGGATAGATCAGTCGTGGAGGCCCGGGATGTGGCTGCGATCTTTCTTTCACTCTGAGAGCGAATCACGAAGAAGACAAATTTACCGGTCTGAGAGATGACCTTTGTGCATTGCTTGGCAGAGATCAAGGAAATAGCACTAGGAGGGACTGCCTCGAGTATCCTGTACAATTTCCTGTTCAAAGAAATAATAACACTACGAGGCCTAGACTCATATACAGCATGATGTTTCCATAAATAAGGTTGTCCCAAAAGAACATCTGAAACTTCGAGAGGAGCAACATCACACAATACCTTGTCCTTGAAGGGCTTGATGCCGTATGGCAGTCGACACTGTTGGCTGACGCGGAGATCGCTTCCTTTGCGGAGCCATCCAATGGTGTAGGGTTGTGGGTGCGGCGTTGTCGGCAGGGCCAGGCGCTTGACAACCTTTGCTAAGATGAGATTCTTCTGGCTACCGCTATCAACGATGAAGTGCAGCGGGGTGCCTTTTACCCACATCTATGAATGGAAGAGGCATTCTCCTTCTTCTGGCTCGTCTGGTTCATCGGACTGGAGCTTGGTGGTAACAATGGTGGCACTGGGTTCCGCGTCAATGATCCGTCTTCCCCTTTCTGGTTCGGACTCAGAGTCAGAACCCGTATCTGATTCAGATGCTTTCACTTCGGCCACCAGTGACTGCTTTGAGCGGCAATCAGCAGTGTTATGCCAAGGGCTCTTATGGAAGTCGCACCACTTCCCGGTATCTTTCTTTGTTTTTCCAGTGTCCTTCTTTGCTTGCGGCTTGGACTGGTTGTCCTGATGGTGTCCATCTTTGCTCTGTCCTTTATTCTGTGGGTTGGGGCCGCCCTTTCCTGTCTTTTGCTGTGAAGGGTTCCTAGGCCCAAATTGCCGCGACTTTTGTTTGAGCTTCTTCTTGATTTTGACGGCATATCGGTAGGCCGCACCCAAGGAAGAGATGTCCAGAAATTCCATTTCGGTTTGGATGTATCTATGCAAACCACCGCGATACTTGAGCACCAGATGTCGGTCTGAATCTTTGATAACCAGCTTGGTGCGCAAGGTATGGAAGACATTTGTGAACTCTGGCACTGCTTGGTCTCTTTCTTGTCGCAGTGTGGTCCATTTGGTATACAAGTCGTCGTAACTTCCAACAGGGTAGTATTGTTCCTTAATAGCATCCCTGAAGGATTCCCAGGTGGCCGTGACTGAAAATAATGAGGCTTCTTCTGTGTCCTTTTGCTCGCAGAATGTTTCCCACCAATCTTTGACATGGGGAACGGCTTTGAGGAGCGCAAAAGTAATCTTTTCTTTATTCGAAAAGTTATGGACAGAAAAATACCCTTCTAGTAGATTCAACCACTTATCTATAGCATCCGCGTCTATCTGTCCTTCAAATATAGGGATATCGAAGTTGATTTGTACCTTGAAGGGGGCGGCGCCTCCATTCGAGGAAGATGCGTCGCTTGTTGGTAGTCGCCGAAGGATTTGGGCGAAATTATCCATCATCTCGTTCCTCTGCTGCGTGAGGGCTTCCTCAAGCAACATTTTGATAGGATCTCCTGTCCCGTCATCTTTCTTTTCTCCTGCCATGAGAGGTCGCTTGGGCGTGCGAGATCTTTTGTCCTCAAGAGAAACAAGCTCGAGACCCAATTCTTTGTACCCTGACCTCGTTGGGGACATGCATTAAGACGACAAGGAGCAGACCGCTCTGATACCACTGATCCGGATTTTATGAGCCGAACGAAATGAATACAGATTATTATCAGATGCTTAACACAAAATAACAGAGATACAGTAAAACTGGTTTTCTATTCAATAAGGAAATAAGCTAGAACTGTAAAATGCAGTGGAAAACAAGCTTGTTGGAATTGTGGCGGCTTATCTCTGAGAAGAGATGTGACGGCTGCGCTCATTTTGCAAGAAGATGGTTACAATGAGGCTTTCAAGGCCTTTTACAATAAACAGGAATGTCAAAAACCCTAGACATCCAAAAACCTAACCCTAGGAGATGAAGCGCCAAAAGTCATGTGGGCCCCGTTTGGGTAAGTTAGTACATCAACTTCCCAGGGTCGTAACTTTTGCATACGATCTCTGTTTGGGGCGCTCGGTAGCCCGTTGGAAAGGTCTATCCGAGATTTACAACTTTCGATTGGGCCCAAATGCATGCCGATGGGAACCATTTGGCCCTCCAAATTGCCAAAAAAGGTCGTTTAGGGCCTCAAAATGGCCCCGGAAGTTCAAGACCCGAAAAACTGCTAAAAATAGTACAATACCAAAGTTGCCATAAAACTGTTTTGAGCGAGCTGGAAAGGTGGGTGGCCACCAATATCCACCTGGATCAAGGAGGCTTGTATTTGATGTCATAGTTATGGTGCCATATCACTCCAAATATCATGAGCTTAGAGTTATGATGATTACAGTAGTTCCATAATACATGGTTTTATCAATTGAATTCACCAGTTTCTGGGATACCTTATAGATCATATGTTTTATTATGCTTATAATTCTAGTACTACTAACCTTTATGGGATTCAGTGAGAGTACTAGTTATACTATACTATCAAATAGTGATAGAAATAATAGCATTGTTATACTATTAAGAATATTGTTTACATACTAGTTAGCTGTATTACCTTTATAGATATGTTACAATAGGACATGATCACTAGTTACTATCAACCTATGAGCTCTATAAGCATGATGATTGCTCTGATTACGAAGCTAAGGTTATGCCATAAGGTTTCACTACTAGTAATCCTTACATAGATGATGCGTATTCTCTCCAATAAATAGGGTTGTAATTGACAGCTGAAGCTAATCTGAATATTATAGTAATTATTATCCATATGATGTAAGCACTACTAACGTTACCGTACATACTATCGACATCTGTACAAGATCAAGAAGCAGCTTGATAAGGGTTCAAATCCCATTGTTGCATCATAGTAAAGTTTCTCTTATCGATACTAGTAAGTATTACAGATAATGTGATACTACTTTTATTACCTTTAATCACCATATCCTTATTTAACAACCTTTCCCATTGATTAAGCAACATAAATAGAATCAGTGCCATTGATTTCTTAATAAGATTGTTATGATGTCATAACAAGTAAACACAACTCGAACTTGTATCAATAGATTTTCATAGCCATATCTTAGTATTATATATCATGCATATTGTACTTGAATACAACAACCTCAACACAATAAAGCTAATACATTGCTTAAGTTGGAGTTAACACATTTATTATAATTAGGGAATCACAGTACATTGATTAGTTATGATAAGATGTTCCTTTTTTTATATTCGATCACAATTACTAGTCTCATGTTAGTATAGGGCAATGATTTTAACTATAACACTCTTTGAATCTGTCATATTTGCATATTCGAATCTTTGTAAGTTAGATTTACTTATTCTTATTTTCTTAGTTTATTAGAGAAAGGAACAATTTATATGTTGATTAGAGGATAAACTGGACTACTATAGAGAATGGTAATAATCTTTTATCCTTGAGGCTCCATTGAAGGATATTTTATATGAGGGATTATTCTTTGACTATTAGATAAGATCAGAATTAGGAAGTTCTGTTTATAGTTTAGCTTGAGCCCAAGAATCAGCAGGGTTAGGACTTATATTCATTTTTTTGGAGATTGCTCATTTGCTTGTAGATGTTCCTTAGGGTACTCGAAAGTGGTCTTCTTAGTATTGGTGTGTATAATAGAAACAGGAAACATAGAGTAGAATTATGTTAGGTGAGGTTAAAGTATGAATAGTTTAATTTATACTTATCTCTGCAAACCTTTCCTTGTAGACTCATCATCAAGGAAAGAGCTTCACCATTTGGAATATCTTTCCACTTGGAACATCTAAAAGCTGATTAGAATACATTGTTGCATGAACAGGAGGAGCAGAGGAAGATAAGACATAGCTGCATGAAGAGCAATAGACAAGCATTTATTATTTCATTGCTTGGATTGAAGAGAAGAGCCCTATCTTTTTGTTTAATTGCTATTATAAAGACTATGCTCTCAAATAGAAGATGGTATCAGATAGGATAAAAGCAGCAGGGAACAACCATTTAGATATTGTATTGTGAGGTGGAGGGAATACTAATCATTAATATTTCCATGTTGGTCATGCAAGGAAACACAGATTTATTTCTTAGCGTGTACAGGAGTTCCTCTTTACAGTTTTTTCATGCAATATTTGGTATCATTAATCAGAGAGAAATACAAAGGGAATTCCATTGCAACATAAGGAATTACATTGCAAGACATTGAGGAGCAATATTACCCATTGATTTCTTTATTCATTGCAAGATAGAGGGAATTCCATTGCAACATAAGGAATTACATTGCAAGACATTGAGGAGCAATATTACCCATTGATTTCTTTATTCATTGCAAGATAGATCAATCAATTTATGAAGTAGCAAGATAGATTAGTTAGCCCATTGCAAGATCAGATTGCCAGAGAAGTCAGGGAAAACTCTCTTGTTTAAATACTACATATTGGACTATTTAGCAAGCGACAAGATTACATGATTATTAAGTAATTGAAACAACCAGTCTAGGATAGTACCTTTCACCTTGTCAAACAACTCGAAACTACCAATTTTATCGAGGACATTGAAAAATATAAACTTTGCATCATCGAATCGAAAGGTGTTTCGTATTATAACATTTCTGTTCATTTCCAATCTGTTTAGGAGCTCAGGGATGTTGAGTGAGAAATAGCAAAGGACCTAATCGGCTCGGTAGTACACTATTATTATTGAGACAACTAGATGGAGGGGGAAAGATCCTCATCTATGCTATCCTATTCCATTAAAGTGACTTCATATACAATGCTTAGTTACCTAGCCTAGCCAATTAGATTTATATTGATTCGACTCCCCGGACTTTATCTTTGCTTAAGTCACAACTTCTACTACTTTCTCTTTCGATGCAATGCACAAAACTTAGATTATCTCAATTCATCAAAGCATGCATCGTATAGTAATATTTTGTTTACAGCGGGGCTCCTACCTATCCATCTTGAATTACTTGTCCCCCCTTACGTTTATGGCTCACTCTTGTATGAAAGCAGTTAGGTAAGTACCAGCCTACTGAATCAACCTCATCTGAGTCTACCTCACCTTAGCCTGCCTGAGTCTTCCCTACCAGAGTCTGTCTTACCTGAGTCTGCTTAAGATCCTTCCTGATCCGGCTTTGCCTTACGGTTCAGCATAGAAATGATCATGAGGCAAGTCAATAAATCAATAAGTAATAAATAGGTATCCTCCCCTCAATTATGAAGGATGATGTTAGCAAAAGTATACATTTTTAACTTACATCGTTCAAGGATTGGTTACTTCAGGGGATAATACACGATTGCTTGAAAAAGAGTTGGTAATAGTATGTGTGTTTAATCAAAATATATGAGGTGATTCAATCAATAAATTAGGCTTTATTGGGTCTTCCCCATCTGTTAGTCTCCATAGGAAAGTATTATTGCTCACGAATGCTCACACTTAAATAAAGAAACGTTGAGCAAATAAAAAAAGGGCTTAAGTTAAAATTGAAAACTGTCTCAATGCCTCTTATAGCACATGCTATCACCATTTACATTCTTCCTGTGACTCGTATTTCTCTGGCTTTTAAAGAAAGATAATATATGTTTTTTAGGTCCTGACCTGACCTCGATCTTCTTGGCTTTAAGCTTCTTCATGTTTAACACCTACCCCGAAATATGTTTATTAGGGTTTAACCAATAATGAAATAATGAAGGGAACATTTTTATTAGGAGTAGCCAACAAATAAGAAAGTATGTATGTCCCGTGCCCCACTTATACTTGGCCTATTTGGTACTGATAAATCTTCCAAGAAAGGCATTCCCCAAAAACACTAACCCATCTTACGAAATAGGCGTTCCCACCTACCACATCTTCCGAGAGAGGTGGTACAACGGACACAAGCAACATCGACCCCAATATGCCATACTTAATAATTATCTCTCTTACTTGATTTCATCTCACGTCCCGATAATAAGAGACATTGACAGAAAAGGCGCTCCACCTCAACCATTTAACTTTTACTCGAAGCTTTCACTCGATCTTGAACAACTCAACCCCTTGGATTTTATAAGAGGCTACTCGGACTAGGCATACTCAACTTTGCTTGGATACTCTTGGCTTTGATCCCCGACTTTTTGGCTTGGCTTGGATACCAGGATTGGTGCTTCCCTGGGCTCCTGGGATACTACGCTCATGGATTAGGATCATCAGCTAGGATAACCGGTTGGGGTACTTGGCTTGGATCATCATACTAGGATACTCAACTGCTATTTGACCGTGCTATTCAACTGCGATAATTGAGTTGAGCTAATAAAATTGGATCGCTGCTGCACTATTCAAACTGGTTATTCAAATTGGATGATGGCTACTCAGCTGCTTGGCTTAGTTACTCTTCACTTGGCCACTAAATTTTAATACGTTTGGTATGGACACTCCACTTGGCTCCCTGGTTGAAGCCGCTGGGATACTCTAATCAACTCGGGTGGGATAATTGACGCATGATCGATTCCATGAATCCACTGGCTCTAATCGACACTTGGATGAGCTAATCCACCATGGCTATGCTAATAAACTACTCTAATCCACTTGGCTCCCCGGATGCTCTACTCCACTGGCGACTCTGCTGATCCAATGGGCCTAATCTATGGGGGACTACATGTATAGCTACACAATGAGTGGGGATTTAGGTTACATGATGAGGTACGATGCTTGACCTTACACAATGGAGGTTGCACTATTTTTTCTCCAAGTCGCTGATAGATCTAGTATTAGACTAGAAAGGATGCCGGAGGATTTTGTAGTATCAATAGACTCATGGGAGTACCATGCAGACTTAATTATCCTGCAAATTTAATATGGACTTGATGGCTATCTTTTGATCCTTGGTAGGTCATGGTTGGCAATAGAAGATTCCTATTTTAAGTAAATTAGGAGACATGACTTTTGCTCATGGTCAATCTCTGAATAAACTTACTCTATATCCTTTTGTTGAACCATTCATTCCTAGAGGTTGAGGAACCGCTTTGGGTTGATCTGAGAGAAGGGAATGCACTCTTTGGAGTTTCTACCCAACCTATCCTTACAAATGATAAAGCCATGGCATTAAAATATTTTGATGATGACATAATTATTTCCAACTTTATGCGAAACCTTTACCCCCCAAAAGTCCAAATCATGGAATGGCATGAAGACTCTGATGGGAATCAACTTACTGATGAAGATCCAATGAAAGCTACAGTCCAGGGGGATAAATCTACAAAAACAAGTGGCTGGGATAGCATTACATATTTAGATTATTTTTTAACCACTAAGATTATTTAAAGGAAAAAACCCTCATTTTCCATGGCTATTATGGCCCAATAAACACATTGGTGTTACGGAGTTGTTGTTTAGAAGTGTCCTAGGCTTAGATGTTTAAATTATTGTTCCGATAGTGTCTGTAAGGGACGAAGACCTAGATTTGGTGATTTATTTATTGTTTTTGTTTCAATCAGTTAATAAGTCTCAATGATACTAGCTTTACTTAATCCTTTTACTTTGCCTTTTGGTTGATAAGCTTCACCATGATATTTTTTCACGAGGTCCGATAACTCTT
Organism: Larix kaempferi; assembly: GCA_027924585.1. Classification (NCBI taxonomy): domain Eukaryota; kingdom Viridiplantae; phylum Streptophyta; class Pinopsida; order Pinales; family Pinaceae; genus Larix; species Larix kaempferi. Next base: position 13,156,129 of record BSBM01000087.1, read on the forward strand.
TCCTGTGCTGGGGGAGAATATAGCAGTTAAATCTTTCAATTGAAATGGATCTTGGTGAACTCCATTTCCTTTCCTTGGTTGGAGAGATAAAGTAAAATGGATGGAGGGAAGGATGGAGAGGGTGGCTAGTATCTGAATCCGTGAAAAGGACGATGCTCTGGTCACAGTATATGGATAGGCTTCTTTGCTAACTCAATTCTAATACATTTTGTTTGGTCCAAATCTTAAGCCATAATAGGAAGAAGAACCTACGTCAATCGAAAATCAGTAAAAGGGCTACTCCTCAATCGAAGGGGATACGGTAGTGGAGTGATTTTATCCATTTAACCACCTCCATCATTAGGATGGTCTACAGGGTTCAACACTATTCCTCCTACTATGGGACACTTACCTAGCCAACATTTCGATCCGACTCTACCCAATATTTTCTGGTTTACCCAACCCACTTGTCCCATTTTTGCTGAGCAATTTTTGAATATAAAATGAACCTCCCAAGATGGTAATCTTAATGTGGCCGATTTACCCTATTTTGCAATCAGTTTCGCTACAGCACCTATTGTTCTAGCTAATTATCCACCCTTTCCAAGTCTTTATTTCCATGTTATCTATGGTCATTCCTAAGGGCATATTGGTTTAAGTATCTTCTTCTTTTTTATCAATAAAAAGTCCTTCCCAAACTATACAAGCTTCTTCCAAAGCATATGGCTTGATCTATGTAGATGATGATATCTATACAGATGGATCTAATATTCATTGTATGATGAACTACCACATGAGTGGATATATAGGAATCCAAATCTGCGGAATCACTCATGCTACGATCTTATAATCCTAGTTCTCCCTCTTCCCTCATCTAGCTTATGTTCTTCATGTAGTACTTAGACCGAATGACTCTATGAAATGACGTCAATACTTCCACATATTACGGGTCACGTATGAGACATCTTTATTTTACCCCAGGGTATTTTTATCATTACCACTGCTTAGCTTTCAATTCCCCTCTTACCGTAAAATAAAATGTCAATAACCCGTCCTCCTCTCTTTAAAACAAGGGGTGCTTCCGGTTCTATCCATTCTTCAAAAATTTTGTATTCTCCATATTACCTACCATATCTCGTCAATCAATAATTTAATATGAGGAACCAAAGAACAAGTTACCCTGTTGCCATTACTCTTAAGTTTTCTGCTGAGGTATATCCCATAGAGAGACTCAATTGGGATCAGTGATCGATTTATAGGTTTCGTCGTCAACCTAATTGTTGACTTCCAATTATGTAAATCAATGTTTCAAACTGCACTCAAAGGTAGAACATTTTCCATTAATATGGCAACTTATTTACCAAAAACAATAGTATCTCAGTCTCTCTAGGATGTAAAATATAATTCTTATCACCATCCCCATAGTGTATGATACCAATTATGCATTTTGATTAGGGTCATATTATATGGTTATGATTCTACCAGATATGTCTTTTCTATTTCAGTATAGACGCTTACGACCCCGTGCGGGATTCCTCAGGCATTACGACCTTTACCACAATGAAGCTTCCCATATCACATTTTTCATGGATTGGAATTTACTTGACTACCTATGGCTCCATTGTGTGTACTCAGGGTAAAAGTTTTCTATAAGTGTATTTCCATCTTATTAAGTATTTTGATTGAAGTTTTGTTCTAGATAAGAGGTGGAATGCAATAACCCAGTTGAAGCGTAATTATCATATGTTTGTAATGCATTGTATGTCCCATAATAGCATTATTCTACCCTTTTACGGGAGTAAATAACTATTATAGCTATTACCTTTACACCAAATAAGAGTTAAATCCAATGCTTTCTTTCTGTCCTAGTTTATCTTGATTCGACATTATAAGTATATTTATTATTCCCCAATAACAACAATAAAATTTGTGGCCATTCATAAATTCATTTTATTCCCTGATCATAATTTTATTTATGACTGTGCATATGTTCTAATATGAAAATACCATATAAACCAATTCGTTATGTCTGGGTTATGAGATTCTATTAATACAAAGCCTATTCCAATAGACTTATTGAATGTTACTATTGACCCTACAACCCTTCCTATAGATGCTATGGATAATTGGTGAATGGATCCAGATTCAGATGCCCCCAAATAAATTCTACTCTCCGACAGACTCCGAGGGAGGAAGGAGTGATAAGTGCAACAGATTGGGGGGAATGGAAACATATCCCATTTTTACCCACCCTGTATGAGCTCTCGGCCAATTGGAAGCAAGGAATCTAGGTGAACCAAATAGCTGTGCTTGTCTGGGAATTTGCATAAATTCACATACCTTTATTACATCATAAGTGATGTCTAGCCTGGCAAAGGTTAAGTATTGCAATGCCCCACATAAACTCAGGTATATGGTGGTGACGTCTTTTAAGGGTTATCTATCATCTTTGTATTAGCTTGGAATTGACCTTAGCTGGGGTATCAATGGGTTTAGAGTCTTTCATGCCAAAATTTGCAAGAATATATAGGGTATATTTATGTTGTTAAAAGATTCTTCCTTTCGAGGTGCACCCCACTTCTCCCAGAAAATATCTGAGATAACCTAGATCCTTCATATAAAAGACCTTTTTAAAGCTGTATTTTCATACTATTAATTTCCTTCAAGTCATCCTGTAACAATCATGTCATCCACATATAGCAAAATAATAAAAATACTTGTAAGATATTTTATTATGAAGTTTAAAGGATCTGAACCACTTTGGTTGTAGCCTTTGCTTACAACAACACCCTTCTACTTTTTAAACCAAGCTCTAGGGGGCTTGTTTGAGACCATAAAAGGATTTTCGGAGTTTGCAAACATAGTTGGGATTTTATTATCCACAAATCCCTTCGGTTGTTGCATATACACTTCCTCCTGAAGGTCTCCATGGAGGAAAGCAAGTGTTTTTAACGGTATAATTTCCAATTTCTTGTGGCTGCTAGTGAAAGAATTACACGAATTGTGCTGATATTGACTACGAGGAGACCTTTATCCCTATAGTCAAACAAGCTACACTGCCCTTGCCAAAGTAGAATAAATTATTGTAGCCTTCTATTAGACAACTATAGCTAACCGTTATTTGCTACAAGTAAAGCTCACACTGCTAGCTAATATAGAACAACTACTAAGAGCTAAGCTACTATAATAGAACAAGTAACCCATACAACAAGTAAATATCTCATACAACTATATAAATATAGTAAATAACTAAAAATAGTACTATATCATCAACTAATAGAAGAAATACTCTTACTTCTTCCCCTACTATAAGTACTAGCTCAGCTACAATAAAAGAGCTACCTTCCTATTAATAAAAGTTAACTCCCCTGCCCCCCCTGAAAGCGGGTTCTAGCTACACTCGAAGAAGGAAGTTACAACTCGTTGGCTCAGTAACTGCCAAGTTGAGTACCCTTTCCTCAACACAAGCTAAGGTACACTACCTCACAACTAGCAGGTTGACTGGAAAAAGCGTCAGATAGCTCCCACCCCCTTCCTCCTCAAGGAGAGATAAGTAAAGCTCTAAGAGTGAGCCAACCAAATTGCCAAGAATTGCAAAAGCGAGCTAAAGAGTGGATTAGATAAACCAAAGGAAGCGCTTCATTCAAGTCCAGCAGTAAGAAAACCAGTCCCTCCCTTTAAAGTGGTAAGAAAATCTATCTATCCCTCTACAGTGGTAAGAAAGCATATCAAACTCAAGTGAGGCAAGGTTAAATGAGCATTGTTTTAATCGACTTTCAGTTATGATGAAATCAGGGTATTTCCCTAAGGATAAATTACTTGAATTATCTTTAGTTAAGATTTTGATACTGGCAGCACTAGCTCTGTTTTATTCTTTCTTGTTAGGGAATCTTTCCAACTGTCTTTACAGCGAGGAACCTCATAGCCTGATCTATGACCCTAATGGTTCGAGCTTCAAATTTAGCTCCTACACTATTCTACTAGTGATGTAGTTGCAGGTGGATCCTATGTCTACCGGAAATCCAAAGCCTTCTCCAGGAAATCCTTATATGATGGAACAGGTCTCCCACCAATCTGTGCACAGCAAGCCAGGAGTAGTGATCTCATCTACTACCTTGGCACCAATAACTACCTGTAAATCCTCAAGTGGGATTACGAGATGACAATGAAAGGAGAAACCTGTACATTCCAAAGGACATGGAGTGTAAAATGGTTCATTCGTTCTCCCAGCACTCTACTTGAGCAAGAAGCCCAATTCTGGCAAGTGGTGTAATCATCACAACACATAATGCCATGCTATTCCAATGAGGAATGCGGGTTACAGAAACACATGATGGTTACTTCAAAGGTAAAGCTATCATTGTCTCAAGCCCTCAACTTGTATAGAAGTAAACACTTGCATCAGGTTGACAGTACCACGGTAGAATACCATTTACAATGTCTTGAAGCACTCCTCCATCACCCAATAAGTTATAGTATATAAAGTTAAGCAACTGCATATTACTACTGCAGATGAGGAAGACGAGTGATAAAAGGTTGTTTAACACCAAGTTAAAGGAAAATGGCCAACCTATCCACATTATCATTGGTAGCGAAAGTCAGAAGAACAATATTTATGTTGATGCAAGGGATATATTTATATTGAACATCGTTGATTACCGGCAACCTTACCCCTCTTGGATGGATGTAGTAAGGAAAGTAAGTAAATGGAAAGAAATAGTCTAATATTCCAAACATAATCCAACTGTTGCAAGATAAAGACATTTACAATGTTGTACCACTATAATTGTGCGATGGTATTCTTGGGTGACCATATCTCTAATATCCACATAGGACGTATGGAGCGTGACCACAAAAGTGTCATGCATTTTGTTTTTTAAATTCATGGAATATACTAATGAAAGGTAGGAGCTGTTTTAAAATAAGAAATATGCATCCCCCGCATAGTTTAGGGGAGAAACTACCAACTTACGGTGATAAAGATAGACTTACAAGCATTCTGCAAGTACAACAAATAAATGAAGACATTAGGGTTTAGAGATGTAGGCACCTCATTCAGAAGGTTGATCCTAGCTTTTCCTCCCTCGCTCTTCAATGCTTATCTAGTGTTGCAATGCCCAGACCTACAAAACAACTTGATACCTTTCTCAAACACATTTGACTACATATATAAGACTGATATCCATGACATAACAAGACATGAAACTATAATTAAACAATAATCAAATCAAATACATACGAGAATAGGTAATATTTGGAAAGGAAAGAACGTCTGATCTTTATTGATGAATGAAAGCAAGTACATAAAGTTATACCTTCCTTCAAGCTTGGTACTTCACGAAACCTAGATTCAAGGTCTCCTGCTTCTGTTCTCCAAGGATTCTAGCCTCTAATCAACTGTGCTAGGGTTTACCAAAACTGAAGCACAAGAGAGGGGGATGAGGGTCTCCATTCCTCTAGCATAACTTTGTAATTGGGCTTAGTCCCCTCACATGGCCCTTCTACCCTCCTTATACAGTTAGTGAGGAAGAGAAAAAGAAGTTATAACTGCTCAAGAGGTTTCCCAACCAACTTAACTTACTCAAATTTTGAGATTTTGACAAAAATAGGGGTGTACTCTACTCTACAGTAGAAAAAGAAGCGTACATATGGAGTTGAGCGCTACTTTAATGAAGCAAAGTAGGGTACACATGCTACTATCATGCCTGCGTACCAGCGCTCATGTTGAAAAATGGCCAAAAACATGCTTTTCTGCCCATTTTCAGGAGATGGTTTGGTCTGGAAAAATGTTCATAAGGGTCATATACATCAAATGGGTCAAGAATGAGGTAATTTCAACCATTTTTAGTGTCCCAAATGACTCCTCCATCCACAAATGTCCTGTTGTGTGACTGAACTTGATCTCAACAAATGTCGTCATGCGACCAAGGGAAGCAAGTGTCACCACGGATGGAGAGGTGTCATTTCAAGCTATAACAGATGCCCCCTAATGTATGAGGTCAAATGGAATGCGGCAAACGATGGCCGAAATACATTATAAATAACAAAGAGTTGAATCATAGAGGAATGGAGAAACCAAGAATCATAGGCTCAAATGAAGTACCTGAAAGCAAAGGCAATGTCAGACAAACTCATCCTTGGGGTAACTGTCCATGTTCAAATGGTGGAACATGACCTCCAAGAGGATACAATAATGATCCAAAAAATGATGTATATATCATGGCCACTAGAATACAAGCATGGATCTATGTCTCATCAAGAGCCAAAAAGAGTGTGGATCGGTATTGCACAACTTGGGCGATAACATAAATGAGGTGATGCTATCGAGTATCCCAAGGTATTTATCCAAAAACAACCCAAGGTACAAACCTATCCATGCGAATAAAGGAGTTGATGTCGAACATGAGAGGTATCGTTTGATTACCGGTCATTGATATATACCGTTAACAAACACGAGGGTGTCCATCAATAATGAAAATGGAACCCAAGGTACCTAGTACATTCAAGCAAGTGCGAATAGATGGTCTTTCCGTCGAACACTTGAAGAATCCATCGAATATGAGACATTGATGTATTACCATCTATCCAATAGCGAGGGAAACTACCACCAATGACTGCAATCCCCAAGGTACTAACCGAAACTCTAAACTTCATTCCCAAAGTACAATGAGTTGAAGTCGATGGGAAGAAGCCCGTTGGAAGGGAGGCCTTAATGCATCCTCCATCATCCAACACGAGGGACACTCAAAAGGTATGAGCTGATTTGGAGTAGGACTAAACACATGATGAAACATACTGACACCAAGGAATGGCCGACAAATGAGGTCAAGGAAATTGCAGAATGGCCGACACAGGTTATATCCTTGAACAGTGAGCACGACACAAGAGTGACTTAGGCAAATTTGAACACAAAGAGACCACGATGAAAATCTGCAATGTAGGAGACATTAATAGATTCTCCATATGATTGGAAAACTAACCAAATGGAGGAGTAAGAACTCTGAGATCAGGTTTATCCTAAGGCCAACACTAGAACACAACTTGTTTGATAGACTCAAAAAAGGTGCTTTCTTCAAGGAGATAGTAGACTTGCTGCCATCATATTGAAAGATATTTTAACATTCTTCCCTTCCCTTTCCTTTTTCATTTTTTAACAAGCTTGACAAAGAACTAAAGCATGCTCGACGGTATTTTCATATTTAAGGAGTCTGAAAAACCTAGAAGAAAACTCCATACACCTATCCGTGGATTTTATATCGAGCTCGGATTGGTCTGTGCTCGGTGGTGTTTTCTTGCTTATAGAGTTGAAAAACTTAAACAGTCCTCTATACACCTATCCATGGATTTTATATCGAGCCCGGATTGGTATGTGCTCGCTTGGTGTTTTCACATTTTGAGAGTCTGAAAACCCTAAAGACGACTCCAAAGGTCCTTTTTCGTAAATTTAGTCTCCTTCCCTGAAAAAGTGTAAAATAATGGAAGAAGAACTCTTCTAGCGCATACCAGAGTATACCTAGAGTATACCTTTTCCGTAAATTATCCACCAAGGCCCGGAAAAGGGGTAATTCTATACCTAAGTGGATGTCGGTTCAGTTATTTTAACGAGCCCGAAAAGACAACTATGCTTGGCAAACTTTTCCTATTTAAGAAGTCTTAAAAGGGCTTAAAAGAAATCCATAGGGATCTTTTCCGTAAAGGTTTAACGAGTCCAAAAAAGTAAACTCATGACCTCCTTACTCTTTTTAACGAGCTCAAAGGAGATACAGAAAATGCTCACAACTTCCTTACTGTTTTTAATGAGCTCGAAGTGAAGATAAAAAGAAATGCTCATAGCCTCCTTAGTGTTTTTAACGAGCTCGAAGGAAAGGTGCAAGAAATGTTCATAACCTACTTACTATTTTTAACGAGCTCGAAGTGAAGGACGAAGAATGCTCGTAACCTACTTACTATTTTTAACGAGCTCGAAGTGAAGGTAGAAGAATGCTCGTAACCTACTTACTATTTTTAATGAGCCCGAAATGAAGGCAGAAGAATGCTCGTAACCTACCTACTGTTTTTAACGAGCTCGAAGTAAAAGAAGAATGCTCGCAATGGGAGGAGACGAGTGTCAAGGAAAAGGAAAGCTAGCTCCAAGCGCATGGAACAAAGCTATGCCTAATGCAAGGAACATGAGCAAGATAAGTACATTCAGGGTGTGTCTCTTCCAGGTAAAAGGTGTCAAATTGTGAGGGAAAAATGATATAGGGCTTAGCGGAAATGAGATCAGAGATGGAGGCTTATACAACAGGCTAAAAGCGTGGAAGCTAGTATCAAGCTCATTAGCACAAGCGGGATCATAATAGATGCATATGCAATTTGAACACAAAGATGGGAGCCTTATCAGGGATGGCCAGAAATATATGAGGAAGAAAGATATGAGGCTTCTTCTCAAAGTCATGGTAAATCTAAAAAGGCTCCCGAGCCTATGAGAAAAAATCAGCATGGGCAACAGAATGCAATAAGGGTGCTGACTAGGGTGACCCATGTTAGGTAGGCTCTACTGTCAGACTGGTGCACAATGCATAAAGAGATGGCTAACACACCAATATCCAACATGTTCGACCCTATGGAAAATTCGGATGGTAAAAGGTTCAAATGAAACATAACAACGGGGAAGCCTAAACCTATATGCAAGGTTCTGAATATACCTGACATGGTCACACAAGGTGTCGAAAAGGACCAGTAAGCAAGTATACATCCAGCTAAGAATCTTGTCTCCAATAAACATCAATACCAAGATCATATCTAAAACATATGTAAAGAAAGACCCGATACCAATCACTATGGTAGAGATACTTTCAACTTCACTATCATCAACAACAGGCATAAACAAGGTAGAGGTTTCAAATGAAGACTCTATGGTACCCAAGCCTGAGGACTTACAATCAACAAGATCAACTTCAGGATGAAGATCAAAGTTGAAGGACATGATGGAATCTGCAAAAACAAATTCATCATCACGGGAGTTGAAAATTTTAGAAGCATAATCAAACTCAGCAAGAACACCGATTTGTGGATCTATAGGAGAGTCCAAAGACTCAACAGTAGGAAGATTAGACTTTAAGGTCAAACCGGGGTTGGAAATGACTGTGACTGTATCAACATCCAAATGAATGGCAGACTGTACTATAGACTCTAGGAAAACTTCATCGAAAGGAAGCATATCATCCCAGATAGAATACATATCTAAAGATTGATATGGAGGTGTCACTGTCAAGCACTCTAATTGCAGATAATTAAATATCAACACACAGAGCGTATGAAATTTATTGTCAACCCGAGAAAGTCTTTTTATTTCAAAGGACAAGTGCACAATATATGCTTAAACACAAACCATTAGAAGTGAATACTTTTATCTTCTATCATCTATGTTCATCCCAAGAATCTACGCAACCCCAATTGCCTTCTAACTGCTGTACTACAATCCTTTTCTATTATGCATCAAGCAGAACGAATATCAGATCTAATCAACGATTGCAGGAAGGAAATCTCAATTGCATTCTAAAATAATCAACTGTCTAATGAAATCAAGCTGGGAATCATGAAGCATGACCTGAACATTACTCTAGAATTTAATAAGGGAGATTGAAGCAACTGTTCTAAGATGCTGAATTGCAAAATATAAATCAATCAACACATAACAGGAAAGCTAATTCGTAGGAACTTCTGGGATTACGTTTCAGCTGCAGGATGAGCACAACAGTGTAAACAGAAATTGAATTACATAAAACAAACCTGACTCAGTCGACTGTTATTGATACCATTTACCAATCTCACAAATAAATCATTTACTGAGAAATCCACACAATGAATATTGCTGCTGCGTACAAAAGAAAGATCAAATCATCACACAACAGAAAGATGAAATCCTAAATTAACACAACAATCTCTGTGGAAGACGGGCCCAGTCTTCACACAGAGACGCTGGTTGAACAACACTCTCTTTAACTCAGAAGCAACTCCTTATATTAACAGAAGGATGAGTACACAGTTTCGGCTTCACTGCTAATACAAGATGAATTAATTCATTGCTGTCCAACCCCTCGAGCGAGATAATACCACATATTTATACATACAGTTGCAACATCAAAAACCTATAATTGGGAAGCCATGAAGATCTATGATCTTCAGGCGCCCTAAATAATCTAGCTGTTACAATGCGTGGCAGAACTGAAATATCCAAATATGAGAGGAGTTATCAACTGTCCCAAGAGTGGCGGTCCTTCCAGCTCACAGCTGGATTCGAGCAGCGACATTCTTAAGATAGAACTTTATGTTACAGCTGCCCTGCCACGACTATGCCTTGATTGACGATTTGAGCCCCAAGGAACCTTCCTTAAGCAATGGACGTCCCTTCCTCCGTGACTTGTTCAGCTCCGATCTTCCTGCGGTCTATTTATCTTACTACCTTCATAATTTGCATCATGTTAGCACGAATTAAGAGATGCACAGCTTAAATCATCACAATCATAAGTATTAATACAATAAAACAATAATCGGCCATACCTTGGTAATTTGGGGAATATATAAGGACAATAAGTTGAATTGCCAAGGTAATTGGTGTAAGACAAGGTAAGGGACAGTGATAAATGATGGTCAAAAAGGGCCAATTCTGGGCTCAACATCTCCCCCCAACTATCCTGTTGCATGTCCTCATGCAACAACCTGCATCTGAATATTGTACTGAACCTTGTCCAGGCAAGAGGAAAGAATGTAGATAAATCAGGCATCCCCTCTATCCCTTTGAAAAATTTCTGTGAGCAACCCAGCAGCTCCCAACTTTACTGTTCCCCTTCTCCTGCTACTTGCTAATATCTGCAGTTCTCTTATGCTATGCCTGGGGAAGTTGAAAAGACACACTCAATCTGAATCCAATTCAATGATACCTGTAGGAGGTGGAAGCACTGGTTCTTGTGGGACAGTGTCTTCCAGCGCATCTAATATTATCAAGGGAGTTGCTGGTTCTTGTGTAACAGCAACATCCCTTAAACCTTCTTCAGCAGCTGCCTTTATTGCTTTTGGAGACACTGGTTCTTGTGTAACAGTGTCTTCTTTGTCAATTGGCTGCTGAGATTGGATATCCTTTTCAATTTGCAGCTCCTCCTCCAAGATTTCAGTGTCACCTGAGCAGGGTGTCTGTACCTATTCATCATCGCTCCATTGTGTATCAGGAATGATCTCTACTCCCGGGTTATCCTCCAACTGCAGTTCAGGGGTTCTTGCTGCAGCATCCAAGGATGTTGGTTCTTGTGTGACAACATCCTGGCTTACATCTTCATCTTTATTTTGCTGCAGCTCCTCTTCTACGAGTTCTGTATCATGAGAGCTTTCTGGGGTCACCACCCAGAGTTCATCGTTGAATGCCAGAATATCCTCTGTCCCGGCTTCTTCTTCTGTCTGCTCAGTCGGTTGGACGGTCAAGTTCAGGATTGCTGGTTCTTGTGTTGCAGCATCCTGTTTCAACTTGTCACTGTCCTGCATTTCCATTTCTCCTTCTAAAATTATTGTGTCCTGGGAACGTTCTGGGGTTACAGCACAAACTTCTTCACTATCCTCCAGAGTATCCCTTGGCTCCATGATTTCTGTGTCATGAGAACACTCTGGGGTCTCACTATACTCTTTTATAAGCTCCAGAGCATTCTTCATCTCCCGTTCTTCTCCAAATTGTTCTATGATTTCTATGTCGTGGGAGCATTTTGGAATTGCCATACATTCCTTATAAATTTCCAGGGCATCCTCCACTCCCTGTTCTTCTCCCATCTGTTCTATGACTTCTGCATCATGGGAAGTAGCAGCTGCAGCAAGGATGTTTAAAGGTGCTGGTTCTTGTGTTGCAGCATCCTCTTTCTCCACTGCTTTCCCTTCTGTGGCTGCAGGCTGTTGTGCTGAATAGGTGCTAAGTAAAATTTTATGGCCTGCTTCCTCAAAGATCTCCCCACAGGTGGGGCAGAGTATTCGCTCATCCTTTTCTCCAGCTTCAGCAGAAGCTGTTTCCTCCACTTGGTCTGCAGCCTCTATTAATGTATACATCTTTCTTCCACCCTGCTTTTGGCAGATTTCCTTCCATGTTTCCAGCTCCTTTCTAAGTGCTTGGAGGTCCTCTTTCAGCATTGCATTCTCATACAAGAGTCCCTCAACCCCCGGCTCTTCCTCCACTGGCCTTTGTGGAGCATCCCTCGGTTTCGGCGTAAGGATTGGGGGTTCAACCTGTGTCTCTAAGGTTGCCCATTTTGTTCTGGCTGCCTCTGCTGCTGTGATTGACCGAGTTCGTTTCCTTCTGATTGGTGCCACTAAATCAAACTCATTGGTGGCCCTCTTCCTTTTCTGTGGGGGTTTCTTTTGTGACTTTCCTTTTTGTAGTGTTTCTTCTCGTGGAGCTGGAATATAGGGAGGCAAAGCTGAAGTTAAAGGAATATTTACCTGCCCTCCATGCTGTTCTTCTTCAATCACAGCTGCTCCTCCTGCCCATTCCGGTGAAGACTCGATTGTGACCAGCTCAATGTCGTCCTCCATTGCTCTAGCTCCGTCATCTTCAGGTTCCATTGTCGCAGCTTTTGATGCTGCTCCAATTTCACCTTCTGCTGTCGGAGCTGCCCTGTTGTCTAGGTTTTCCACGAGGGTTTCATCTATATTGTCGCCTGACAGCTCTGTTTGCGCTTCCCCTCGCTCTCCTTCAGATGCAGTGTCATCCCCCACTGGTTCTGCTTGTGCTGGGGATTCATATACTTCAAACGGCTCTGCCTGTGCCTCGGGTTGTTCTTCTTCTGTAGTTTTGTCAACCCCTGATGTTCCTGCCTGTGCCCCCTGTTGCTCTTCTTCAGTTTCATTCCTCCCGGATGGTCCTGCCTGTGCCCTCTGTGGTTCTTCTTCCGTTTCATCCCTCCCCCCAACTTCACTGGAGGAACTCCGGTCCTCCTGTTGTGGCGGAACCGGTAATTGCTGTAATGGAATAACCCTCAAGGGAACAGGTTGCTGTGGCCGGGTGATGAATTGCTCCCATGTTATATTATGTTGGGCCAGGGTTCTTTTAATAATTAACTTAATGAGGCCATGGTGGGTGAGGGAGGATAATGGGTGCTTTGCAGATTGGACGAATGTTGCCATATGGCGCAAATCATGCAATAGGTAAAATGGAATATTTAACAAAATGCCATGACGGAGATGAGAAAGCAAAGGAAGTTCAGAGTTGTACACAGTTTGGTATCTACCTTCGCAAGTTATGTATTTCTTGAGGAAGATAGCGACCTGGTCCCATGGCTGCGGCAGTGACTTCAATGCAATCCCTCTCCTGGATGCTTCAACTTGCTCCCCTGGAAGTAAAAATTGTTCCCGTGCAACCGTTGCAGGGACTCGACGATTAAACCAAGGTTTTCCCACCAATGGGATAGCTGTAACCTCGGATATAATGACCTCCGAAACATCTATACACCGCCCCCACACCGTGGAGTGTGTTTTAGTAAGATTCAATGCGAATTGCAGGGCTGCGTCCCGGTCGAATCCATCCAATCGTTCAAAGAACTCGACCCAGCCAGCGGCTTGAAAAATGGCCAGAACCTGCAAGTTCCGTCTAAGTTCCCGGGTATTGAAAGGTTCATGGCGAACTGGAATGCCCATGGTCCTGGCTGCAAAATAGAACTGCTGTTTCGACAGAGTACAGGATTCAGAATAGAAGTTCCAGCGCGGAGAATGCACGAATCGTTGAGCGGAGACGTTGAGCGAATGAACTAATTTGGAAAGTTAAGCGCAGAGAGGAGTTTAAAGTTTTCATGCCGAATTGGGGAAGGTGGCAGTTATTAGTATGACGTCGTACGAGGGAAAGGTTCAATCAGATATAAATGGTGGTACGAGTGAAGGTACGGCCAATCTCGTTTACATGATATCAATACTTAGTCACGTGATAAATGAAAGCCATACCTCATAAAACTGTGCGTCGGAAGGCTGCGGAAACTGGTGGAGCATGGAGTTGGTGACGTCATGGAGCCGAACGCGTGCACAATCAGACGTGGAATCATGATGACTCGGATAAGGCACTGATTTCCTTCGCTGGTAAAACACAAGGCGTCGCATCCTCCGGGTTGAAATGATGAGTTCGCCGGCAGGACTGGGCTGAATCAGCGTCATAATTAGCAAGTTGAACAATCCTTCTGTTAACACGGGAGTTACCACTGCAAATTGCCAAAGAAATGATCACACGGCCGATGAAAAAGCTTGTTGCAGCTGACAAGAAAGAAGTTACAGCCATCGGGAAAGAATTCGTGGCAGCCGGAAAAAGATTCACAATATCCGGGAAAAATTACGGCTGTCACGGGAAAATTTTACAGCGGCGGAAGAAACTTACGGCTGGCGGGAAAAGATTTTTCGAATATGGGAAATATGTCGCAGCCGCTGGAAAGAAATGACAGCTGTGGTGTGGAAGTGACTTGGTCAATGAGGTGGCGGCCGGGAAGTGATGTGGCGACTGTGAGAAAAAGATGTTGCAGCCGCCGAAGTTACAGCCGCCGGGATTGCAGCTGCCGGAGTTGCAGCTATCGGAAAAGATTTTGACGGCGGACGGGAAAAATTTACGGCTACCGGGAAATGGAGAATACGGTTGTGGCTGGTAAATGGAATGGCAGCTGCGGAAAAATGAGATGGCAGCCGTGGAAGATGAGGTGGCCATAGCTGGTGAATGAAATGGCAGTTGCGGAAAAATGAGATGGCAGCCGTGGAAGATGAGGTGGCCATAGCTGGTGAATGAAATGGCAGTTGCGGAAAAATGAGATGGCAGCCGTGGAAGATGAGGTGGCAGCCGCGGAAACTGGAGTTGCATCTGCCGATGTTGTAGCCGCCGATGTTGCAGCCGCTGATGTTGCAGCCGTCGAAAAAGATTGACGGCTGTCGGAAAGGGCATTACGGCTCCCGGGAAATGGAGAATACGGTTGCCGGAAAAATATGTTGCAGCTGCCGGAAAATATGTTGCAGCTGCCGGAAAATATGTTGCAGCTGCCGGAAAATATGTTGCAGCTGCCAGAAAATATGTTGCAGCTGCCAATTTTTTTTTTTTTTTTTTTTTTTTTTTTTTTTTTTAACACAAGGACGGCACGGAGAGATTTTCATTATGGGCCCCAAACTGATCGTTCTCCTGGCGCTTCCCTGAAAAATTTTTCTTAAAAGACAACAGCAAGCAAAGAGATCAAATGCAAAAAGAAAGAAAACGACAATTATACGCTACAGCAAGGAATTATTTATGTACAGCAAATATGATTTTCATTTTAAGATTTGGTTAAGGTAGAAAAATGTTCCTGCTCTGGTGCCAATTGGTAGTTTGGATCAGCAGCAATCTGTGAAATGAATGCATCTTTCGAAATGGGCTTCCGATACAGTCGCAGCCTGTGGCCATTAACAAGTAATGGCATACGGTTTTCATCAATGGTGACCAGGCGAACAGTGCCGTTGTCAAATACCCTGTCAACCAAATATGGACCCAGCCATCTTGTGCGTAATTTCCCTTTGAAATCTTTCTTGAATCTAGAGTCGTACAGTAGTGCCCAGTCTCCTTCATGGAAGATTTTCTTTTTAATGAATCGGTCATGCCAGTTAGATCTCTGTTGCTGAAGCAGCACAGTCTGGTCCACCGCAGCTAATCGTTTCTCATCCAGTTCATTCAATTGATTCAATCTTCTTTTCTGGGCTTCTGTTACATCCAGGTTCATTTCAATGGCTGTTTTCAGGGTCTTGATCTCAAATTCAATTGGAAAGATGGCACTCTTACCATACACCAGATCATAGGGAGAAAAGCCCGTGGTGTTGCGCCAAGTCGTGCGATATGCCCACAGTGCTTCTGGAAGTCTGTCAGCCCAATCCCTTCGATGGCTTTTAACTGTTTTAGTAAGGATTGCTTCGATAACTTTATTAGTGCTTTCCACCTGACCATTGGCCTGGGGATGATAAGGTGAAGCTATCTTGTGCTGCACATGATACTTCCGGAGCAAAGATTCAAATTGATGTGAAATAAATTGTGGTCCGCCATCGGTAACTACTTCCTTTGGTACTCCAAAACGGGTAAAAACTTCACTGTACAGGAAATCAATCACCGCCTGGTCGTTTGCCTTAGCCAAAGCTACAACTTCTACCCACTTAGTCATGTAGTCTGTACACACCAAGATGTAAATCTTTTGTTTGGAAGGAGGGTTGATAGGACCAACAAAGTCCAATGCCCATCTATCAAACGGTTCTAGTACCACTTGGGGCTGTAAAGGCATCTGGTCTGTCTTATTAGGTTGGCCCATCCTTTGGCAGCTGTCGCAGGACTGAACATATTTTTTAGCATCTCTGAACAGTGTCGGCCAATAATAGCCCATCCGCAACGCCTTATGTCCTGTTCTTTTATCTGCAAAGTGTCCTCCGCAAGGTTCATCGTGACAGGCCTTCAGTATATGAAAGATCTCATCTTCCCTTACACATCTTCTAATTTCAAGATCAGGTCCTGTGTAAAAGAGATGGCCTTTGAGCCAACAATACCTGGCACTTTGCTGAATAATTTTTCTTTTCTCTCGTTTAGACATATGTGGCGGAAGTTTCCCTGCAGCCAAATAATTAGCAACATCTGCATACCAGGGTGAATGAGCTGAGAGTGCAAATAAATGTTCATCCGGGAAAGCATCCTCAACAGGTGAACTGTCATCACTGTTAGTAAATCGTGATAAAAAATCAGCAACAACATTTTCTTTTCCAGGTTTATCTATAATAGTAATATCAAATTCCTGTAATAATAAAAGCCACCTGGTTACTCTGGCATTAGTGACAGGTTTATTCATTAAATACTTAATGGCAGAGTGATCAGTATGCACAAATGTAGGATACCCAGTAATGTAATGCCGAAACTTATTAATAGAATAAACAATAGCAAGAAATTCTTTTTCAGTAACCGTATAATTTAGTTCAGCAGGGGCTAAGTTTTTACTCACATAATAAATAGCATAAGGTACTTGACCATCCTGCTGTCCTAGTACTGCTCCAATGGCGGTATCAGAAGCATCTGAAGAAATGTGGAAAGGTATGGTCCAATTAGGTCCCCTTAAAATAGGGGATGTGGACAGTTTCTCTTTAAGCTTATCAAATGCTGTCTGGCATGCTGTACTCCATGCAAACTGCACATCCTTCATTAACAATGAAAACAAAGGAGAAGCAAGTTTGGAGAAGTTTTCTATGAATCTCCTGTAATACCCAGCATGTCCCAGAAAACTTCGCACCTCTTTCTGAGTTGAAGGGGTTGGTATATTCTTTATCACCTTAATTTTTGAAGGATCCACTTGAATACCGTTAGTAGAGATGAAATGTCCTAATACCACCCCCTCACTCATCATCATGTGGCATTTTTCAGTGCTCAGTGAGAGGCGAGCCTGTTCACAGCGAATTAAAACCTTCTTCAAATTTTCCAACGCTTCATCAAAATCCCTGCCATAAGGAGTGAAATCATCCATAAAAACTTCCATGCTATCATTTACCAATTCAGAAAATATGCCAATCACAGCTCTTTGGAACGTTGCAGGTGCATTGCACAACCCAAAGGGAAGCACCCTGTAGGCGAACGTTCCCCAAGGGCAGGTGAAGGTGGTCTTATCCTGATCCTCTGGAGCAATCTGGATTTGATTGTACCCACTGAATCCGTCCAGGAAGGAGAAGAACTTCTTCCCAGATAAGTTATCAAGCACCTGGTCAATAAAGGGCAGAGGAAAGTGATCCTTTTGTGTAGCCTTGTTCAGCTCCCTATAATCGACACAGACTCTCCATTTACCGTTTTTCTTGGGTACAATTACAAGTGGGGAAACCCACTCACTGTCTGAAATAGGATAGATGAATCCTGCTTCCAAGAGTTTCTGGATTTCTTCCTTCACTATATCCCTCAGATTGGGGTTCATGCGTCGTTGGGGTTGACATACAGGCCGGGAGTCGTTTTTAATATAAATATGATGAGTGCACAGACTAGAAGGAATACCCTTCATGTCTGTATACTCCCAAGCGAATGCCCCCTTACGTTCCTTCAAGAGATTGGTTAGGCGCTTTTGTTCTTCTGAGGAGAGAGCAGGATTGATGTTCAAAGTTCTTCCAGGCTCTACCTCAATAGGAATACTTCTCGAGCTTTTCAATACTGGGATTATAATTGCGTCATTGGCTAGTGCTTCCTCCGTAAGCTGTTCTTGTTCTTCTTTGCCGAGGGTACTGTTCAGAAGTTGATAAACTTCCTTGTCTACAGAAGCAGGTTCGCTAATGAAATTATTAATGGCATCGTCTTCTGTTTCATTTTTGAAAGTTAGTGCCTTCCCTATTGTTAGTAATGGCTGAACATCTTCTTCTTCTTCTTGTTCTATCCAAAGGGAGGTTTCAGTTTCTAGACTCGGCCTTGCTGGAGGGTACAGGGTAAGATTTTTGGTTTCCATGCCATCAGATATAGTCATAGATCCTGATCGACAGCTGATGCAAGCATCAGCTGTAGCCAACCAAGGTCTCCCTAAAATCAATGGATGTCCCCCCAGCTGTGATTTTGGCTGTAATACCAGAAAATCGGCAGGGTATTCCCACGAGTCTACTGAAATAACGAGGTCGTCCAAAATCCCTTCAGGTCTGATGGTGGATCTGTCTGCCAGTTCTAAGATAGTAGGGGTCGGTCTAATATTGGTGAATCCGAGTTTTTTTACAGTCTCCATTGTTATAACATTGATCGCAGCTCCTAAATCTACTAGTACGTTGGGTATCTGCGTTTGTCCTATGTGTACAGTGACAGTAGGATTGCCGGGATCCTCATACTTAGTTACAGGGGTTTTTCCAGTCATTAAAGCGGATAAATTCCCTATAACATGAACAGTAGGAGGATCTCTGGGTTTCCTTCCCGGTCTTTTAGTGCACAGGTCCCGAACATTTCTAGCGTAGATAGGTACATCTTGAAGAGCTTGTAAAAGGGGAATCTTAACATAAAGGTTCTTCAATTCTCCTAAGAGATTGAACTGAGGTTGCCCCCCTCTTTGTGGCAGCATCAATCTCTCAGGGTAAGGTGGTTGCCTTACCAACTGGGTGGGCTGCGTGTTATCCACTTCATCGTTCAATGTTTCAGCCCTCCCATCTGAGGGATGCTCAGCATCTTCAATGATAGGAACCGGATCAACAGGATGCTGGGAACTCTCTCCTTTGTCATACACAGTTGGTGGAATATTTCCTGAAGTTACACGTTCTACTACCTTCCCAGACCGTAAGCGAATGTCATTACAAGGTACAGGGGAGAGAGAGTAGGCTGGCATATTGAGAGTTTCCAGTTGCTGGACTGTTTTATTATTTGGGTTAGGGTTAGGTTGGGCAGGCAGCTGAGGTCGTATTGGTATGTTAGGCACAGGATTATTTTGCAGCTGCAGCTGCGACTGCTGAGGTAGGTATTGAGGATATTGCTGAAATTGAGGATATGGAGGATACGGTAACTGTTGAGGTGAAGGTGGTTGAGGAAACTGATTCCCAGGATGGAAGTTCCTCCATCCAGGAGACCATGAAGTAGGTTGATGAGGTGGCTGTGTCCAAGGACTCCATGAATTATAACCTTGCATCGTAGGTTGAGGAGAATTCCACTGAGCATAATTTGAAGGGAATTGTGTATTTACGTTTTGCATATTAGTATTCCAATTATTCAAATTATTCAAAAATGGAAATGAATCGGGAGACATACCTTGATTCCGGGGCTGCCAGGGTTTCTTCTGTGCAATGAAGTAGGCTGAATCCACCTCTGGAGTTGATGCCTGCAGAACAGCTTTCACTTGGGGCAGCGTGGGGCATTCTTTCATATCATGATTCAGCTCGCACAATTGACATACTTGAACTTTGTCAAGGGGGCATTCTTTCAGTGGATGAGTCTTTCTACATCGTGGACAAAACACCCCTAGTGTGAGATCCTCCACTGCCTGTCTTTGCTTGGCCTTCAAGACGTCAATCTCTGAAGAGATAGAGCTCATCATTTCTGTTTTAAAATTTTCAAGAAGATTGCCTATCTCTGCACGTGTAGCTCCCCCATTGGATGACTTCTGAGTTCTGTCGAAGACATCACGTTCCAGGTTATTTCGTTTATGCTGCTTATTATGCCTAGAAGATCCCCTGGAATATCTCTTACATAATTCCACAATTGTCTCAAAAGATTCTTTAGAGATATCCCCCTTTCCTAATAAATTTAGCATGTCTAAACAATCGTCCCTGATTCCTCGAAGCAGGATTATCTTAAGCACATCTAGTCCCATGTTCGTCTGTCCAGCTCTCTGCACATTGTACAGCAACCTCTCTACAAAATCCTCCAAGCTTTCGTCCTCCTTCTGTACCATTTTGAATAACTCCTCCCTCTTGTCCCTGGTGTTGCAATATTCTTGATATTTTTCCAGGAACACTTGCTTCATCTTGTTCCAATTAGCAACAGTTCCTCCCCCAAGGCTCATGAACCAACGTAATGCATTGTCCTTCAGGGTGGCAGGAAAAAGCTTCAACTTTTGAGCATCTGTGACATAATCATAGCTGTGACAGAGGATATCGAATTCAAACAGGAATTCATCTGGATCTTCTGCCGCCCTGCCATGGAAGCGGGGTAACACCGACGGTGAGATGTTTTTCATAGGAGCTGTCCCCTCGAGCTGCTGTATTGGGAATTGCAATGTAGCCATAGTTTCTGGCGGGGAATTATCTTCATGATGGTATTGTACCACTGCTTCTTCCTCTTCATTCTCATGTCTGTTATTCATCTTTTCTTCTGTATCTTCTCCTTCGTTTGTTCCTTTATCCCTTACCTCAGTTGTAACAGCTGCGTATTGTTCAGATGTAACAGCTGCGTATTCTTCGGTTGCAGCAGCTGCGTATTCTTCGGTTGTAGCAGCTGCGTATTCTTCAGTTGCAACAGCCGAATCAGCTGTTCCTTCTTTAGCAGGAGTATATGCAGAAATCACCGCTGCTCCTGTATCTTCCACTGTAGATCCTGATGCTAACACTCCAGGATCAGTAGGGCCTCTTTTGATAGGAGTCCCCTGTTGACGAGATCTGACAGCTGAATCAGTTTTGTCAACAAGGTCGTCAATGAATGTTCTTCTGCCCAGCGGTGGACCTCGACCACGACCCGAACCACCTGTACTGTTAGTAATTTGTGGGGTTTTGGGGGTCTGGAGGTGATCGCGTTTTACCCCCCTCGTATTCATGCGAAGCAGATCATTTCAAAAACAACCAAAAGACTGACTGAAAGCAATTATCAGATACAACTAATGACTAGTGTTTAATTTTTATCCTTCCCCGGCAACGGCGCCAAAATGTCAAGCACTCTAATTGCAGATAATTAAATATCAACACACAGAGCGTATGAAATTTATTGTCAACCCGAGAAAGTCTTTTTATTTCAAAGGACAAGTGCACAATATATGCTTAAACACAAACCATTAGAAGTGAATACTTTTATCTTCTATCATCTATGTTCATCCCAAGAATCTACGCAACCCCAATTGCCTTCTAACTGTTGTACTACAATCCTTTTCTATTATGCATCAAGCAGAACGAATATCAGATCTAATCAACGATTGCAGGAAGGAAATCTCAATTGCATTCTAAAATAATCAACTGTCTAATGAAATCAAGCTGGGAATCATGAAGCATGACCTGAACATTACTCTAGAATTTAATAAGGGAGATTGAAGCAACTGTTCTAAGATGCTGAATTGCAAAATATAAATCAATCAACACATAACAGGAAAGCTAATTCGTAGGAACTTCTGGGATTACGTTTCAGCTGCAGGATGAGCACAACAGTGTAAACAGAAATTGAATTACATAAAACAAACCTGACTCAGTCGACTGTTATTGATACCATTTACCAATCTCACAAATAAATCATTTACTGAGAAATCCACACAATGAATATTGCTGCTGCGTACAAAAGAAAGATCAAATCATCACACAACAGAAAGATGAAATCCTAAATTAACACAGCAATCTCTGTGGAAGACGGGCCCAGTCTTCACACAGAGACGCTGGTTGAACAACACTCTCTTTAACTCAGAAGCAACTCCTTATATTAACAGAAGGATGAGTACACAGTTTCGGCTTCACTGCTAATACAAGATGAATTAATTCATTGCTGTCCAACCCCTCGAGCGAGATAATACCACATATTTATACATACAGTTGCAACATCAAAAACCTATAATTGGGCAGCCATGAAGATCTATGATCTTCAGGCGCCCTAAATAATCTAGCTGTTACAATGCGTGGCAGAACTGAAATATCCAAATATGAGAGGAGTTATCAACTGTCCCAAGAGTGGCGGTCCTTCCAGCTCACAGCTGGATTCGAGCAGCGACATTCTTAAGATAGAACTTTATGTTACAGCTGCCCTGCCACGACTATGCCTTGATTGACGATTTGAGCCCCAAGGAACCTTCCTTAAGCAATGGACGTCCCTTCCTCCGTGACTTGTTCAGCTCCGATCTTCCTGCAGTCTATTTATCTTACTACCTTCATAATTTGCATCATGTTAGCACGAATTAAGAGATGCACAGCTTAAATCATCACAATCATAAGTATTAATACAATAAAACAATAATCGGCCATACCTTGGTAATTTGGGGAATATATAAGGACAATAAGTTGAATTGCCAAGGTAATTGGTGTAAGACAAGGTAAGGGACAGTGATAAATGATGGTCAAAAAGGGCCAATTCTGGGCTCAACAGTCACTTGGACAAAAGATGGGACCAAGTCCCGAGAAGGTAAGCATGAACTCAGAGACTTCTTCTCAGTACCAGTTGAACTCAAGGAACAATATGCCACATAAGTCTCATGTAACATAGTAGTGCCTAATGACGAGGGATCTGACTGGTCTACAGTTGGGTAATAAGGAGGATCAACTAATGCAAGTTTGTCAATAGTGGCGATGCTTTCGTTATGAGGGAAATGCATCACACGAAAGAGCATAGACACCATAGCATGCATAGCATAAACGTAATCACTCCCTAGGATAAAATCCATAGGGTCCTTTAAAACCATAAAATCAACTAAGACTGTTTTTCCACCCAAAGTAACAGGTGCCTGATGGAGGAATCCGATCGGTTCACTAGGTCTTCTATCAAAGGTCAACGGCCAATTAGCAGCTAGAATAACATTAGGAAAACCCAAATCTCTCCAAGCATAAGTGGATAAGATACTAATAGAAGCACCTTCATCAACAATGCATCGATCAACTGTATGGTTCCCGATATCAACCTTTATCTGGAAAGGTGTCGAAGAAGGAAGATGAGGCTCGGCTAGACTATTCCAATCAAAGGAAACAATCCTAGGGCTTGGTAGGGGTTCACATGGCACATATGAAGTGCCTCTTTTTTTAGGAATATCCAAACTGGTAATGCAGAATACTTCAGCAGTAGGCGCATCAATTCACGAAGGACTGATGGGATCGGTCGAAGATTGCATCGATTCGATCACTTCACTCTCCAAAGGAAGAGTGGGGTCGACGAAAGATTGCATTGGTTCAACCACTTTATCAACCAAAGGTTGATCTTATTGCAGGGAATCTATAGACAACTCAGGAACAGAGGTTCCTTCAGACATGGACCACACTCTTCATGCCTCTGGAATGGCAGGGCATCGGTGAGTAATGTGATCTCCCTTACAAAGTTTACAAGGGAACTTTGGTTTCTATCCTATAGGTTTACACTCCTTTACAACATCAGTACTCTTAGAATGACTAGTATTGGCTGACAGCTTTCCCCCAACATGACTCACAGAGGCTGGTTGCTCAGAAGCATCAAACTTTTGAACTAAGGACCACACTTGTTGCACTTCTGGAAGTACAGGGCACAAGTAAGTAAGGTGATCTCCCTCGCAAAACTTACAAGGGAACTTAAGCTTCTGCTTGTTTGGTTTGTTGACAATGTCAACTCCCTCAGCATGACTTACAGTGGCTGATATGGTGTCTCCAGTATGACGCACAGGAACTGGTGACTTGTCATTAATATGACTAGCAGTGATCAATGACATGTCCTCAACATGATTGACAGTGGTTGAAGAAAAACTTTCAGTATGATTTTCAGTGACTAAAAGTTTTCTCCCAGCATGACCTCTAGAGGCTGGGTAGGTGCCCCCTGCATGACTTGCAGAGGAAGGGTGCTTGACCCCAACATGACTTGAAGAGGCTGGGTTGCTGCCCCCTTGTTTTGGCATCTTCTTCCTATTCTTCCTTTGTCTATTCCTTTTAGACTCCTCGCTACTAGTATTGCTACTTTCGCCACATGAGGTAGAAGGAGGAGGAGAATATGTTACTGGAAAAGGAGGCACAGGGTTCTGATGTTCTTGATTTGAGGTGCTCACAAAAGAAGCGTTAGGAGCATGCAAGGCATTTGGAGTGGAAAAAAACCAAACCGGCAGCCCTATGGTGAATCCAGGAAGATTCAAAGTAGCCATTAAGGGAGTATCAATGTTTCCAATGAATGGAACAACACAAGGATCCCCTAGAACAAGGGTACCTTTATTGGCACTCGCCGGAATGATAGACATAGTTTCTTGCTCAAATGAGCAAGAAGTTCTCTAAGGCAAACTAAGACAATTAGCACAAAGAGCACACCACTAAAAAAGGTCCTAGGTAAATCAAACCAGGCAAACAGATGCCTTCCGGAGAAGAGTCTGGGATGATGAGGACCCATAACAGATCAACAAAGGATGAAGAACAGTTACCTGGGGTCCACAATACAATGACTAAGGGTGCAAGTGCTAGAATCACCAAACCGCCCTCCCAAAGACCTGCAAGGGATTTCCTCCCATGTCTGTCCTAGGTACAAGAGATATACCCTCTTTTGTCACTTGTGTATGAACCTATGGTCAGATACTAAGGATACCACCACACCAAAAACTCCTGGGGGAACAGTCCTTGGTCGAATCAGAAGGCGTGGGCAGGGTAACTGAGCCCGAAACTCAAAAGAGTCCCCAAACGCAATCCAATCCTGGTATATGCTCAAAACAAAAAGTAGGAGGAGTATTCCCAACAATCTGATCTCACAAGACTTACTGCATAGATCCTAGGCAAGCTTTGAATGAAGTGGGTTTACCTGTGATAGTCAAACTACAATTTTTGCATAATGTGTGATCTTGGGTGGTTTAAGGTGTTTTAAACCCAAGATCCTTACCAAGACTAGTTTGTGTAGTGTAACCTAGAAAAAAAAATGTTACTAGTACATTTTACTAGGGTTCATTTTAAAGGTTACTTGCTTACTCAAAAAGGTAGTGGGTGTGTGAGAGTGGTTATAATAGAGATAGAGTACCGAAAATGAAATATTTACCACTAAACAAATCTTTTCTTTTCAATGCAAGTCTTAAAATTATGATATAGAATGCATATGCAAATGCAATTTTAAATATATCGAATTCAAAAAAGGTAAAATAAAGTCTAAATGTACAAAATTAAA
Source organism: Larix kaempferi (assembly GCA_027924585.1). Classification (NCBI taxonomy): domain Eukaryota; kingdom Viridiplantae; phylum Streptophyta; class Pinopsida; order Pinales; family Pinaceae; genus Larix; species Larix kaempferi. The sequence goes on from BSBM01000087.1 coordinate 13,181,585, forward strand.
CTCAAAACCTAAGAATGCAGCTACTCAAGCAAATAGGTATGCAAAAGAAAACTTGTTCTTTTTTATGCAAATCACTCTAAAATCTTTTAATCCACTTGCAAAGTACTCTACTCAGAAAATGAATCAAAATTCTTCATGCTTTCAAAGGTAAGAAACAAAACTGAAACTAACCTATTATCAAAGCAAAGCAAGGAAACTTTTAAGTTCTCTTTATGAAACAGTAAAAGCTACCAAATATGACTTTCAAATTCATATTGGTGTAAGCATGCCAAACATTGGGAAAAGAGTACGAAAACTACTTTTAGACCCAAACGAAGCAAATGACCTATGAAGAAGTATGGTTTGGTAAAGTCAGGTCTGCACATAAACAATGCAAACAAGGTCTTGAACAATAGCCAAAACACTTGAGTTTCATTACAAAAGAAAACTTAAAAGCAAAAGGGAGGATAAAAAACCAATCTAAAAGAGAAATTTCACTCAAATAGATACAAACAGGGTCAAGAAGACTCAAAAGGTTTCAAATCCAGTGGAAATTGGGCAAGCAGGTTCAGTCAGACTCAAATTAGGGTACAAAACACCAAACGGGTCCACAACCCCCCAACTTGGGTCAACAAGCCCCAAAACTTTCCAAACAAGCCCAAATTGATCAAAAGATGTTCAAATCATGAATGTAGGATCAGTACAAGGATGGGAGACCACTTATAGGGGTTTAACACAGACCTAGGGTCATTAGGGACCACAAAAATGCAGCCAGAACCCCTAGATTTGGGTCCACAACCCAAAAAACTCAAAAATTTAAACCCATATTTTGAGCGCTATTGTGTATGAAGGAGACTGGCACACAGGGCGATCCTGTTCTGCACAACAGTAGTGTACAGTTTGAAAAAATTGAAAAAATGTGGTTAAAACCCCCCACACCTGGATCCACAAGGGTTTGTAAGGGCCGGGAAGGGTCTGTAAAAGCCCAGCAGGGTCAAACAGAGCCTACTAACTGATCCTAATCAAGGAAATGAACAAAAACAATTAAACAAGACTGAATAAATGACCTTGGATACCCCTAAGCAGTTAGGCTTTCCCCAGCGGAGTCGCCATTATGTTGTGGGGAAAATGCACCTATAGTTCAGGGGAGAAACTACCAACTTACGGTGATAAAGGTAGACTTACAAGCATTCTGCAAGTACAACAAATAAATGAAGAGATTAGGGTTTACAGATGTAGGTACCTCATTCAGAAGGTTGATCCTATCTTTTCCTCCCTCGCTCTTCAATGCTTATCCAATGTCACAATGCCCAGACCTGAAAAATAACTTGATACCTTTCTCAAACACATTTGACTACATATATAAGACTGATATCCATGACATAACAAGACATCAAACTATAATTAAACCATAATCAAATCAGAGACATACGAGAATAGGTCATATTTGGAAAGGAAAGAACATCTAATCTTTATTGATGAATGAAATCAAGTACATAAAGTTATACCTTCCTTCAAGCTTGGCACTTCACGAAACCTAGATTCAAGGTCTCCTGCTTCTGTTCTCCAAGGATTCCAGCCTCTAATCAACTGTGCTAGGGTTTACCAAAACTGAAGCACAAGAGAGGGGGATAAGGGTCTCCATTCCTCCAGCATAACTTTGTAATTGGGCTTAGTCCCCTCACATGGCCCTTCTACCCTCCTTATATAGTTAGTGAGGAAGAGGAAACGAAGTTGTAACCACTCAAGAGGTTTCCCAACCAACTTAACTTACTCAAATTTTGATATTTTGACCAAAACAGGGGTGTACTCTACTCTACAGTAGACAAAGTAGCATACATATGGAGTTGAGCGCTACTTTAATGAAGCAAAGTAGGGTACACACGCTACTATCATGCCTATGTACCAGCGCTCATGTTGAAAAATGGCCAAAAATAGGCTTTTCTACCCATTTTCAGGAGATGGTTTGGTCTGGAAAAATGTTCCTAAGGGTCATATACATCAAATGGGTCAAGAATGAGGTAATTTCAACCATTTTTAGTGTCCCAAATGACTCCTCCATCCACAAATGTCTTGTTGTGTGACTGAACTTGATCTCAAGAAATGTCGTCATGCGACCAAGGGAAGCAAGTGTCGTCACAGATGGAGAGGTGTCATTTCAAGCTATAACAACGTGACCACAAAAGTGTCATGCATTTTGTTTTTTAAATTCATGGCATATACTAATGAAAGGTAGGATCTATTTTAAAATAAGAAATATGCATCCCCCGCACACCTATTTCATTGACTCACCTTCATTACAGGATTATTTATTTCCTACCTTTCGGGTAGGTTAACCTTCTCCTCACTCATTAGGGTAACTATGTTTACTCCTTGATCCACTGGAAATCTTAAATGCCGGTTTGTCTTTGTGTTGTTGTTGTTTTTTGAGCCTCCCTCCCCTTTTTACTTATGAAAGGGCCTACCTTTCTTTGCAAGGGTGACACACAGAAAAACCCTTCCGCTTTGGGAGAGAGAGAGGAGCTTATAAGTCGTAATAAATGCGGTGGCTGTTTTTACCTTTAGTTGCTTGCTCCTACATTAGTTTTAAAATTCTTTGGATGATCTATACATGGCGGAAAAAACTATCCATGTCTACGTAGGGATAATAAATGTAGGCATATAAAGGTCCTCCTAGCGATGTTGTCTGTCTTAATTAACCAATCATATCTCGGTGTGAAGCTCGACCTGAAAAGAAAAGATAGTGCTACCTACTAAGCATTATTTCAGCAAGTGGTTTGGAAGCCTGCCCATGCAAAGCTCTAAGTTGAGGTAATGGAGCCAATCTAGAAAGGTTCGTTAAGACACCAAGTGGTGAGTTGGTATCCATAGGTAAACCTTTTAGCTTCAAAGGTAATATGACTGGTCAAAGTACCTTCCTCTTAAGATTATTTAAGCAAGTGTTATCGAATGCCCGTGCAAAGATCTAAGTTGGGGTAGCATGTCTATCTATCTATCAAGGGTTGTTATGACACAAGTTTCTAGAGCATGATGCACATAAAGGCAAATAGACATAGGTAATATGATTGGTCTAATACGATAGGTAAAAGTGTGTACCCAAGCCAGCCGGTGGTGAGATCCTAAAAGTTAAAGTAAGTAAGCCAGTAATATGCAAGGTAAAAAGTCTAGGTTGGTAGTAGTCGATTGAAGGAAATGACAAGTAGGGTAAAGGGTAAATAAATGTTATGCTGACCCCACCCACCCCAATCTAATCGGTTCTGGCTGTAATGAATCCATAGGACAGTTCCGATCTGACGATCTATCCTTAACCAAGAGCATAATTCCCAATAGCACACCCATAAGTCAAATACAGGAGGTGATTCTACGTGTGTTAACAATTCGACGTTAACAAGATCAACCAGTTGAAGACCCACGGGATGTAGAAGAAATAACAGTTTATTGCTTGATTTCTTATACTTTCCCGGGAGGGAAAGAAGGAGTAAGTAAGGAGCCAGGGTTGGACAAGAGGTTATGGCATTGGAAAGGGCAGAGCACGATCCCACATACCCGATTGAATGTCGATACCAACAATCGATCCTACAAATACTAAATCCCATTTCACTTAATGATATGGAACAATCGTTCTGGATCGTATGGCATGAACTAGGCATTACTTACGATGCTACTATTTTTATAAGTTGATGAGCTTATTGTTGTATAATTATGTATATAACACAATAATTTAATTAGTAGTGCTGCTTTAGTTACTTACTTCGAAAGTTACTGGCTGGATTGTTGCATAAATAGAATGGGATCATAAAACCTGTCTGGGATAATAAACTGGGGCTTTCTTGCTTGGTTAAACTTAGATCTGCCTAACCTCTACCTGCCACCATTGAGACTTGATCTTGATGCTCACTGGCACCCCCAGACTTACCTTCAAATTTATTACTTTAAGATCCGTGAGCCATACCTTTTAGCCAATAAATATTTACCAATGCTTGCTAGATATGGATTCACCTTTTGAGGATCATACTACATTCAAAGACCAAAGGCAACAGTCATTGACCCGATAGCCAATCATAGCTTATAGTCAATCAATCAGTCATTGCTGGAATGGGCTGTTGGGCTTGGATACTTGGCTCGAAGCAAGCACTAAGTTCGCTTGAAACTAATTTAATAAAACCTTCTCTCCTTTTAGTCGAGTGGCTCCACTCCTAATTCGCCATTCTTGGCTAGTAAAATTTCTCTTTTTGGAGGGGCAGGATATGCCATTGATTGCTTCTTTTAGGTCTAGTTAGGTTTCCTACTTGCCTAGCTGGGTTTAAATCATATTGAGGTTCCACAACCGAGAGCAGAGGTTTCACTACCGATAAAAGTGGGGGGGGAAGGCACTATCAGGTGAGGTGAGTGAGGATGATAGATAGATAGTGAGTGATAGTCTCATTGAACATGAAGACATAGACTTCTTTTCCATCCAAAGGTAGTTTATTTTAAATTAGAACTACTTGTGAGTGAGTAAGTAAGATTACTACTAGATAGAGATTTATAGCTGGTACTGTACTCTACTTATCATTGATATACAAGCTCGCATGGAGACGTTTCACTTTTCCATTGAACCTAGAACTTGGCGGATCCACCAATATTATTGTGTAAGCTAACTCCACATGTCCTGACAATGGAATAAGACCACGTATATTCATGTTCCACGTATCATATATGACCAGGCCTATTCATCAAGTCTCCAGGCCTCAAGTTCGACGACATTCTCGGATTCCAGCATGAGTCCATGGAGTTCAAGACACTTACCCGAATGAAAGCCCTATGGTCTCCATATCCAATAAAGTTGGATGACATATTCTCCAAATAAGGAGAAGACCTAGCTGGGAAACCTGACCTACAGAAGACCTAAGTTGCTAAACCAGGTGCTTGCTGATGCCAGAGATAGGCTAAGAGACGTGGTCTATACTTGTTACTAGATGATATTGACCATCATATCTACTTGGTCGACCCGGTCATGCATGCTTCTATGGCAGCAGCTTTAATTCGCATGGAGAAGTTCTTGCATCGATAGACGATGTTCCATAGAGATTGAAAACTTTATACAATACTCGGATGAAGACATTGGTTGAACCCAGCATATTAGTGCCATCTTAGTTCAAACTAGTTGATGCTCTCTCTGGTGGAGATCCACTACTACAAATCCTGGTGCTCTGATGCCAGAGATGGGCTAATAGAATCTTGGTGAATCTACTTGGGATGGAACAACTACTATAAACTATTACTATGATGTAATGTTACTGTTGATTTTTTGCCATATCTACTGCCATTGAAAGAGAATAAACTCTTTTCCAGGGCTCCTCTCTAGGGCTGATCACTAGGGATTATCTCTCCAGACTCTACTAGGGGTGGTCCAATTTCATGGATACGTTTTAACGTGCTGGGAACCTATCTATTTGACCTAGGCTGAGACAAATCTCCAACATTGCCAGAATATGCCAAAACAACATTGCTAGAAGATGTCCAGCCAGACAATTGCTACGATATCCCTACTTCTCTTTCATGTTAGTGTCCTTGTTTTTTACCCACCCACCTGAAAGACCTATATATGCCCTAGACTATAAGCTTCATGAAGACCTTAGGAGGTATTCAACCATAGATAGACCTAGCATGGGATAGATTACATAAAAAAAACTTATTACTCTAACATACCTTACTTTTGTTTTCCTTCCAACCTACAAACCTAGGAGACCTAGAAGAATATACCACTTGGTTGGATAAATGAAGCACTTTGTTAGGAGGGGTTCCTATTAACACCTTTACTTATAAGTAGCACCGGATGGATGGTCCTCGAGAGAGAGTTTCTCTTTAGCATATACTGTTTTAATGTTGGATATCTATGGTCTATCAGAGAATAGAAGAGAGGTTAGACGGGATTGGTTTCATACATTGATAGGATATGCCCAGCCAACTGTAGCTAGGGTTTTACCCCTAGCTTGTGCAAATGAGCACCTACTAAGGAGAATGGACTCCTTAGTAGCAGTTCAGTAAATGTAAATTATTAGACTAAAACAGAAATGTAAACTAATCTAAAACACATGCATGAAACATAAAGAACAAAATATAAATAATGGTTTTGTATTGATATTACCTCCAATGTGGAGGTTGATGAAGCTCTTGCAATGTCCAAGAGGGTTGCTCCAAGCTCCAATGTGCTCCTTCTCTTTCTCCAATGGTGGAAATGGGCCAAAAGGGGCTCTCAAGGTGAAAGTGGCTCAATGGTGAGCTAGGGTTTCAAGAGAGATTTTGGCAAAGTAAGGGTATACTTGATTGTGGATGTGGAATAAGGGTTCTCCATCACCTATTTATAGTTTTTTGGTGGTGGAGCGCTGGCCCATGGTTTTGGGAACCATATGGTTTAGGGCAGCTGTATAGGGTTTTTTCCTCCTTTTCCTCATCATTTTATATTTTTTATTCCCTTTTTAGAGGGATTTTGCTATTTTTGGAGGAAAAAGGGGTTTTTTAGCCTTTTTGAGGCTATTTTGATGGTTTTGTGGCCTTTTGGAGGCATTTTAGGCCTTTTGGAGGCTTTTTAGTGGGATTTTTTGGGTTTTTAAGGGAAATATGGTAGGAAAATGGACAAATGAGCCATGTAATGAGGTAGATGAGGTAGTGTACACTTTTTGGGTGTTAACAGATTGCCCCCTGATGTGCGAGGTTAGGAGCTCATCGTATGGCCGATGGACATCATAAGTCATATATGGTTTTCCTGAAGTATGGAGAAGAGAAGAAACAAACTGAAGCCCGAAACAACGATCCCGAACAACTGCAAGAACTAAAAGTACATAATCTCAATAATGGAGGAGGAATCATCTGATCATATGGACGAGGCGGGCATTCCCATGCTCCTATCAGGATATATCATAATAATAACAATGGGGTCCAAAAAATGGGGACCTGAAATATACATGACCTCAAATTCTGAATGAGGAAGAATCTCAATATATGGATGAGGCGGGCATACCCATGCTCGTATCAAGATACATAAAAAGAACTATGAGGCCTGAAAAGAGGGACCTGTAAGATACATAGAGAACCACTGTGTACATCATAAGGGTCCAGAGGGAACACAAATCTGGGACATACTGCTGGGCTGACCATGTCTGAGCTGAAGAACTGATATACTGGGACAATCAACAGTGCTATTGTGTGTGGTACCAAAGGAACTGATGAGCTGCTGGATCAGAGTGACAAGGGGTACACTCACAATGGTACACTGAACTGGAACTAATCTGGGTACTCAAGGAAGCATATAACTGGATGGCTTCCGAATACAATCGCCAACGCAGCCCGGACATCCACAGGAACATACAACTGGGTGTTCCGAAGTGACTCACCAATGTGCTAGAGTTGGGGGAAATCCGGGGTCTTCGACAAATAATGGTAGGGATGTAAATCCTGCGCAATTCTCAACGATGCGATCAAGGTGCTGAAGTCGAGCATGTGAGAAACAACCATTCGGAGAGGCAAGAATGACTCCTCCCAAAATGGTCCATAGGCACTCACCACAGATGGTGATGGGTCCAAGGCGCAGGTACCTCTGGGCCTATCCTCTGGAATAGAGAGGCTGTCATCGACAGAGGGAGACCTGCAACTATCAAGGCAATGATGTTTCCTTGACAGGAGCGCGAGGTGGAAAACCGAAATGTGATAGTACTGATGGTAGGACTGACAAACTGGGGGGACAAATGGGCAAGTAGAGTGGGTGGACTCAAACTTCCTTTGTTCAGAGTATGAAAATGGGGATGATCAGGCAGCATATGAAATTAACTGATGGGAAAGGGATCATAACTGTATTGGATCTGGGATGGTGACTGGGCTGAGGGAGACTCAAGCTGGGGTAAAATGACAAGAGACTGCAGAATACTCTGAACAAAGGTGACCTGATTGGGGGTGCTGCCGAGATGATCGATCATAGTGCCTAGAGGCATGGGATGACTTCTTCATGGGTTAATGAACTAGAAGAAGTGTGTGTAAAATGGTACTGTCGTGTGGATTTTACAAGCCCAGGACAGTTCATGCTCGTGGTTGCTTTCAATTTTAAGGAGTCTGAAAGCGATAAGAAGACTCTGAAATGATGGAATGGTACTGTCGTGTGGATTGTACGAGCCCAGGACAGTTCGTGCTCGTGGTTGCTTTCAATTTTAGAGAGTCTGAAAGCAAATAAGAAGACTCCAGGGGGTTGTTTTTTCGTATATTTAGTCTCCAAGGCCCAAAGAAGCATAAAAGGATACAATGAAGAACTCTTCTAGCTGGTGTGACTAGAGTATTCCTTTTTCATAATTAGTCTACCAGGTCTGGAAAAGGGTTAAACTTATACCAGATAGACGCCCTTTCAGGTACTTTAACGAGCATGAAAGGAAGCAAGATTGCTCGGCGATCTTTTCATTGTTTTAGGAGTCAGAAAAGAGCTTAACGGAAACTCCGTAAGTGCCTTTTTCATAAAGGACTTGTCTGGCCCGAAAAAGGTGTAAAATTATACCGAACAAAAGGAGTGGCCAGGCAAGGAGGAAGTGTTCAATCAAGGAACATGTATGATGAACAAGAACAAGGGTGGGGGGGAACACTGGTGAGCTTCCTTGCGGGGTGAATGAAATGGTGGCAAAATAACAAAACATTTGCAGTATGATAGGAGTGAATGGCTCATGTAAAAGTGTGGAACAATCCGATGGTAGCCGATGTGGCGCGCAAACCGCGGCAGCAAGGTGTTGGGACACAATGTTGAAACTGTACGAGGTGAGAGCGAGAAATGATCTCAAGCATCGTCACGAGCTCGAAAAAATGAATCCGGCGATATAAAGGGTGTCAAAAACGGAAAACGACCGATGTGGCATGCAAACTGAGGTGACTGGGGGCATTTTGGAAAAATACCCAAAAAATCTGGGGGTGAGAGCGAGAAATGATCTCAAGCAGCATCACCAGCGTGGAAAAATGAATTCGATGATATAAAATATGCGAAAAATGGAGAACGACCGATGTGGCACGGAAACCGAGACGACTAGTGGTGTCTGAAAAAGTGGGCAAAAAATGACGGGGCAAAAATAATGCAACGAGGTGACCATCATGACGGTCTCGTCGTGCTGATTCCAATGGTGGAAATGGTTCAGGAAACGGACTCCGTATGGGTTCAGAATGGCCAAAACAAGAAAAAGTCAACAGACTATAAATAGTGAGTAGGTCCAACATGACATGTGTCATTTGTACTATTTGACTTTGACTTGTGATTAGAGTGGACCAGAGTTGAGGTGGCATTTCTGGACGATCCAACCGGTCGATTTCAGATCCGGGAGATACAGGTATTCTGTCAAACTCATACCTGCATGTTTTTTAGGGTCGGGGGTTGGGTAGTGGGTCCCAGGGTTATTTGTACGGTATACGTGGGGTAGACCGCGGGCTTGGGGGGCGAAACCGCGGTTGGCGACCGCGCGTTTCGGGGTGAACCACGTGGTTGAGTACCGCGTGTTTCTCGGCTGGATACGTGGTCTGGTACCACGCGTTCCAAGGAGGAACACGCGGTGCGGAACCGCGGGGTTATCCCTGACAGGCCCAGTTAAGAACCACCACTGTAGGCTTGATAGCCGCGGTGTGAAACTGCGGCAGGAAGCCCGAAAGCCGCGGTTTTGGGCCGAGCTATGAGGGCTTCCCGGGGGGAAGGGGAAGGATTTATTTATTTTACATAAGTCTGATGAGTCTACTTTGTGGGATTTGCAGGATGCCGCAGGTTCTATGGAGAGAGCGGGAGATTCCTGACGAGATCGTGACGGTGATCCAAGGGGTGCACCATGTACGATCAGTGCTGGGAATGTGCGGACTTTTAAAGTTTGCACAGGTACCCATGATACGGTCAACAGCGTTGCTATTGAACCAACTGATTAGCTTCTGGGAGCCGGATATACAGGCTTTCCGAGTACAGGGTGAGAGGGTGGACCTCACCCTGACCGATGTATACTTTCTGACGGGGTTGCCCTGCCTGGGCAGGGTGGTAGACACACAGCCGCGGGTCGCCACAGACGTAGACATGGAGGACATGCTGGAGAGATACTGTGGTCCAGAGGCTAGAGTGCACAGGAATGCACTTTTGGTGAGAGACTTACAGGAGCCAGCAGTACAGGCCATGGCGGCATGCGTGGTTCGAGTATTGGGGTCCCAGTCACCTGAGAAGGTGTCTGGGGGCCAGATGCATATGATAGAGCACATACTGGATGGGGTGTACTACACATGGGGCCAAATGCACCTAACCTGCGTTCAGCGGCAGCTGATAGCAGAAAAGGAATCTGGCAAAGGTTTTTGTTATGGTTCGTTCTTGTGTGCCTTCTTTATGGAGAGGGTGCCCACATTGCGGCCGCGGGTGCCGATCAGAGAAGGAGGTTTGAGGGAGCCGCGGATGGTGCGGTGGGGCGAGATGATGTGCCGCCGTGGTGGCGGCAATGTTGGTAGGTATTTTACGTAGGAGTTGTACCTGCAGTGGCTCCAGATACCATTGACACTGGACGACTTCCCGTATAGGGACATGGACTACACGGGAGATCCAAAGGCGCCACGAGCACCAGGACAGGCATGGGGTCCCGACGGTATGTATGTGTTTGCTTGCATGTTATGGATGTCATGTTTTATATATATGATAGTAGATTGATATACTGTGACTGACATATGGGTGATCTGCAGATGTGGGTCCGAGGCCGCCGCCAGGACATGTGGCATGGAGGGGGATTGTGGTCGTTCTAGCTCTGCGTGGGAGAGGGGAGGTCCGTCGCCGCGATGCGGAGGGGACACTGGAGTTAGTACGGGCACTACTAGACCATTTGTTGGTAGGGGTGACAGACGTGGGATGGCGGGATGTCGATCTGGATGTGGTTCAAGATTGCATGAGGGCACCCCGAGAGTTCAGATCCATAGCGATCCGGGTGGCGATCTTGGTGGACCGGACATGGGCACAGGAGCCCGTAGGAGATGAGGACTTGCTGGAGGAGGAGAGAGGGGAGGACTCATAGGCAGCCGATGCAGGCAGTGATGCAGGATACGACTCTCATTAGGGAGTGCAGGGGACTCCCCCCGAGTTTTGTAGCTACGACATGTATTTTGATGAGGCTTTAGGGATGTATAGCCATTTTTCGTATAGCTGAGTATATGGATACTCAGGACATGTATAGCACTGAACATGTATTTTTTGATATATATATATATGCACGTGGATGCACCTTTTGTACGATGTTGTTTAGTTGTACGCACATGGATGCGCATTTATGATTTGTGATATGTTTTACATTGCACGTGGATGCAAGTAGTATAGGATGTTGGGCACATGGATGCCCCTTGTGCATGTTATGTGATGTATTGCACATGGATGCAACACTATGTATGTAGGACTAGGCACGTGGATGCCCGTGTATGTATTTGTTATTGCACATGGATGCAAATGTTTATGTGATGATAGGCACGTGGATGCCCCTAGCAATCTTTTTGGGTTTTTATATATTTTTATGAAATGCAATGCATGATGGAGGTTTTTTACATGGTGTGATTGATGTGCCAATCTAGAATGTTGTTGGCCATTTGGTCTGCGACACTATTTTGAGCTCTTGGGACATGGGTGAATGTGATGGATTCAAATTGTCGGCTGAGTTGTTTTGTGCGCAGGAATTTTCTAAAGAGGCAGGGATCACGCACCTGGTAGTAGTTGTTGAGCTGGGAGACAAGCAGGTGGGAGTCAAGGAACACATGGAGGTGACGTATACCCATCTGGAGGGCAGCAGCCAGGAGACCAGTCACAGCATCATACTCCGCCTGGTTATTAGTAGCAACGCCTATACAGATTCCGTCGAGGTGAATCATTTCATGGGAAGGGGAATATAGGACCCACGCTGCAGAAGCCAGGTTGGGAGACCAGCGGCTTGCTCCATCGACGAAGCCAGTATAGTGAGGTGGAAGATGGTCCATCTGTGGTCATGCAAAAAATGAGGAATGTAAGAGTGCGGCAAAAAATGTGAAAAACAAAAAAGAGAGCAAACTATACAATGCGGACCACTGGGGCCGTGAGTTATTTAAGGATAAAAGCGTTTAAGGTACAACCCGTTACGTGGGTTGCGCAAAGGGTGACCGTCGGAGTCGGCTAAGATGTATGCCCCCTTGCCGAGACAAGTCTGCACAATGTAAGGGCCTTGCCACATGGATTCGAACTTCCCTTTACCGGTTTTGTCATGGGCTTGGTCATAGGCAAGGACGAGGTCCCCTTCGTGGAAAGTTCGAGGGTGTACATGTTTGTCGTAACCAGCTTTGGAGCGGTTCTTGGCAGCTTCAATGGTCTGGAGAGTGGAACAACGGTCTTCATCGGCTTGTTCAAGGGATAGCAGACGTTGCTCGAGTGGGGAGGTGTCGGGGAGAAGTTCGATGGCGATTTGCAAGGCAGGTATCTGACACTAAATGGGGAGGACAGACTCTACGCCGTGAACTAAGTGAAATGGGGTAAAACCAGTGGCGGTCTTGGTGGATGTACAATAAGCCCATAAGGCGGGGAAGAGCATGTGGTGCCAATTGGACTTATGTCGGTCAACGGTGCGTTGAAGGATAGTTTTGAGGATTTTGTTAATGGCCTCTACTTGGCCGTTCCCTTGGGGGTAGTAAGCAGAGGAGTACTGATGTTCAAATTTGAGTAGGGTGGATAACTCATGCCAAACAGAATCTTCGAAGTGCGAACCATGGTCTAAGACTAACTGTTTAGGAACCCCGAATCGAGTGATAACATGGTTAAAAAAGAAACGGGCAGCTGTGTCAGCGGTACAATTGAAGGTAGGCATGGCTTCAGCCCATTTGGTGAAGTAATCCACGGTGACATTGATGTACTTGTGGTCATTGGCAGACGAAGGTCTACATTCCATGAAGTCGATGGCCCACTTACAAAAGGGACCAACAGTGACGACTGGGTGTAACGGAGTGGGTGGTGTCCGGGCCTTGGGGGCAAAAAGTTGGTAGTTATGGCAATGCTTGACCGCAGTGATGCAGTCAGTGAAAAGTGTGGGCCAGAAGTATCCGGCATGGATGACCTTTTGTGCAGTTGCCATGCTGGAGAAATGGCTGCCGCAGGCACCGCTATGACAGTCGTTAAGGACGTATTCAGCTTCCTCGTGTGTAAGGCAATGACGAAGAATGGTGTCAACCCCTTGCCGGTAAAGGACATCGCCTAAGAGGAGATATCGAGAGGCTTGGTGACGGATGCGACGGCGTTCATTACGAGTGACTTTGGGTCTGAACTTCTACGTGCGTAGGTATAACAAAATATCACCGTACCATGGGTCATCAGAGGAGATAATGAACAAGTGGTTGTCGGGTAACTCGTCGGAGATTTGTGGGGCCGGGAGAAAAGAAGGTAGATCAGTGATGAGCTGGGCAAGCGCAAGGGCTTTAGTGCTCTTAGGTGTTCAGAAAGTGAGGTCATATTCCTGGAGGATAATAACCCATTTAGCAACACGACCTTGCAGGAGCCGTCGGTTTAGAAGATATACCATGGGGTTAGAGTCGGCGACGACTGTGGTATGACTCATTAAGATGTAGTGTCGCAATTTTTGGACGGAAAAGACCACTACTAGGGCTAGTCTCTCCTCATATGGGTAACGTAGGGGTGGGCCAGACAAGGTTTGGCTGACGTAGTAAATGACATGCTCCTGGTGAGAGGCGTCTTCTTGAACCAAGACTCCAGATATGGCATGCTCGGATGCCGAGACGTAGAGGATGAAGTCCTGAGAGAAATCCAGAGGGGAGATCAAGGGATCTTGCGTGAGAGCTTTCTTGAGGGCTTCAAATGCGGCTTCAGCTTGCTCATCCCAGACAAATGGTATGTGGGTACGGAGTAGGCATAAGAAACCATGAATGGTAGTGGCGTAATCAGGGACGAAGCGTCGAAGGAAATTGGATCTCCCCTGTAGACTTTGGAGCTGCCGGAGCGTGTGAGGAGCGGGAAGGTCTAAGATGGCTTGGACTTTTAGGGGATCAACAGTAATTCCTTTCTGGGAAACAATGAAACCCAACAATCGGCCTGCTGGAACGCAAAAAACACACTTGTGTGGGTTCAAGTAGATTTGGTATTTGCGACAACGCAGAAAAATTTGCCGAAGGTCGTTAAGGTGGTCTGATCGTTTCCAGGAACAAGCTGTAAGGTCATCAAGGTAGACTAGCAGGATATGGACCAAGTCGTGAAAGCAATAGGTCATGGCCCGCTGGAAGGTGGCACCAGCATTTTTGAGGCCGAAAGGCATGACGCGATAGGCAAAGGTGCCCCATGGGGTAGTAAAGGCAGTTTTTTACTGGTCTTCCTTACGGATCTAAATTTGGTTGTATCCAGAAAAACCGTCCATGAAAGAGAGGACTTCATGCCCTGCACACGCATCAATGAGCTGGTCAATAAATGGCGTGGGGAAGTTGTCCTTGGGACAAGCGCGGTTTAAATCGCGGAAGTCAGTGCATACTCGGATGGTGCCTTGTTTTTTGTTAACGGGAACGGTGTTTGAAAACCAAGTGGTATAGGCAATAGGATAAATGAACCCTGCCTTGCGTAGTTTCTCAATCTCTGCTTTAACAACTGGGAGCTTTGAGGGATGTATGGGATGCTGTTTCTGACGGACAGGGGGGTACATCAGGCCATGTGTCAATGTGGTGCTCGATAATGGAGGGGTCAAGACCGGGCATTTCAGTATAGGACCAGGCAAAGACATCACGGAACTCTCTGAAGAGGTTAGTGTATTCCTCAATATCTTGCTTACTGCAGAAGGCTCCTAAAGTGATGAGTTCAGGGGCAGCGATATCAATTTGGATGACAGGTGAGATGTTAGCCATGTTACCTTCCTCGAAGGCATCAGGAGTAGGAATAGGGTCCTTGAACCAGTTGACCTTGGTGGGAAGGAAGTCTTTGGATTCAACCACAAATTGGGTAGCGGTGCTAGAGGAAGATGCTTCTGGGAGGAAATACAAACGATGGTGCATATCATCCCAGGGATACTCCGGGGCAGTGAGTGCCCCAAGAATCTCCTCATCAGTACGGAAAGTTTGGGCCGCCAAATCGGTTGACGCGGGAATGGTAGTGGAAGAGATCATGTAAATGGTGTTGACCTCCCTAGACGGGGGTGAGATCGGGGGGTGAATCTCCTCAATAGTTGTTGGTGCCGTCTCAAGATCTAGATTGTTCATCTCATAGAGAGCCGCTCTGTAATTTGGGAGATCGGGACAATGATGTGAGTAGTGCCCGTAAACACCGCATATAGCACAGGGGTGGTTGGTACGCAGGGATTTATCTTTAGGCTTGGGGGTGGGGTTTAGTTCGACAACCGGGATGTTGGGGTCGTCGTCGAGCATCTGCATGTGCTTATGTAATGCTGGTAACTGTGGACATTGATGAGTCGCATGGCCTAACTCGTCGCACAATGAGCATTTGGGAGGAGCACGAAATACTGGGGGGTTTTTGACTATCTTGGGAGGTGGTACAACAGTGTAAGGTTGGGGACCTCTGCCCCCAGTGGGTTTGGGAGTAGGGGGAGGAGTTGTGGAGGATGAAGGGGTAGAGACACCGGGGGGTGGCTGGGTGGTAGTAGCCATGGGTTGCACCGGTTGGAGGACGACGCTTGGTGTCGGTGGGGGAACGGGAGGCGAAAGATACCAGACGGGTAATCCCAAGGTTAGCCCAAGGAGGCTAAGGGTAGCCATAACCGGGGCGCTTACTACTCCCGATGGAGGGACTAGGAAGGGGATTGTATGGATAGGTGTAACACCAATGTGGCTAGGTACCAATGGTGGTTTAGGAAACAAGGGTGGCTGATTGGTAGTTGTTGGGTTATCGTGGGAGAGGGTACATAAGTCAGACACTTCGGGCGTAGATGACGGGGGAGGAATGGATTGGAAGGTGGATGTCATCGGCAGGTCTGAGTAAACTCTAGGTCCCAAAAGGGAAACAAATGAGGTAGCAACACTACTGACCGGTTGTTCCACCATGGGGAGAACATTTTCGGGTGCAGCGGGAGCGTTTGGATCATAGTAAGTAAGTTGGTCGATCTTAACCACGCGTCCATCATGGGGGAACATCATGGTACGAAAGACAGAGGAAGCGACCGCCCGCATAGCATACATGTAGCTGCGACCGAGTAAGAGGTTGTAATTAAGCTGGGCATTGATGACCTCGATGTCGATGAGGATGGTTTTACCACCTAACTGGACAGGGACATTGGCTAGGAGACCTTGGGGCTGAGCCAAACGACCGTCGTAGGTGCGTAACGCAGTGGTGGACTGCTGGAGGGTAGGGGATCCCAATTTCTGCCATACAAATGTAGACATAACGCATGTGGAAGCACCCTCATCGATGATGCATCGATGGATGACAATATTCCGAACGGAAACAGAAACTTGGAATGCTAAGGTGGAAGGCAGGCGTGGTTCGGACTGGTCCAAATCAAATGCCATCAAATTCGAATCATTTGGGTCAATAGCCCCAATGGCTGAGAGTAAATTCTTGCGCTGGGAAGGGCAGTTCTTCAAGACTTCTAACGCAGACATGGCTGTGGGAGATTGGGCTAAGTCATCTACAATGTTGTAGTTTGATGCAGTGCGCGCATTGGGGTTGTTGTTGATACGACGAAGCGGGAAACGAGCTGCTTTGGAAGCGCCATCTACCGGAGGGGGAGGGATACGTAATGCTTGATCAGTGGGATGAGCGTTAGTGGTTTTATTAGTGGGAGGGGCTTCAGAGGTGGAGCCATATTGGTTCCGGCGAGTCTGAAGGTTGACATCAGTGGAAGACATCATCAACAAGTGGTGGGTACCTGAGTCAAACATGGGTTGATCAGGAGCGGCATATGTGATCTGTTGTTGTTGGGGTTGCGCGTTGGCTTGAGGGGGGGCCAACGGCTGAGTGTTCACCACAACTTGGGTTGGTAAGGGGTTTTGCAACACCAAAGGTGGCTGGTGAGGTTGTGGGGGGTTGGGCTGCGCTTGAGGAGCTGCCTGGCCTTGGCGATGGGCATCATCAACCCAAAGTTGCCGAGCTCGCTCCAAATGTGGGCAAGTATGTGTGTAGTGGCCATAGACCCCGCAGATAGAACAAGGATGGCTCATTCTCAAATTAGGGTTTTTAGCTTGCTTGGGAGGGCGATCAGGGTTTTGGTTAGCAGGGGCCGCGTTGTTGTTATCAGGGGGATTAGCCGGTTGACCAACTTGGTCTGTAGGTTGGTTGTTCCCACGATTACGGCCTTTGCCGTGATTTTGTTGGCCCTGGTTGCGTTGGTTGTTCTGGTTTTGCTGTGGGTTGTTTTGGGCGTACACTTGCCCTTGGGCAGTAGGTGGGTTTTGAGGTTGGACAGGTGCCGGAGCAAGCTGCGGTGGATGATAGGTAGGTGGAGGCTGCGCAGGTGCGGGACCTTGAGGAGGTTGCTGATATGTCTGCGGAGCAGGTTGTGGGTTTGCCGAAGGGGCTTCCTGCGGCGGGTAATAAGCCGGTTGGGATTGGGAAGGCGCAGGAGCTAGTGCAGCCTGCTGGTGGTAATAAGTGGGTTGGGCCTGAGAAGGCGCAGGAGCTGGTCCAGCCTGCTGGTGGTAATAGGGTTGAGGTGCGACCGGGGGGTTGTAAGCAGGGGGCGCATGACTGAAGCACTGAGGTGGACCACTGGGTCCATGGGAGTGAGGGTGATGTGTCATAGGAGCATATGAGTTGGTGGCCCTAGACTGTGAGGCGGCCCACGAAAGGTTGGGGCCCGAGGTAGGACGTGCTATGGAAAAGGGTTGAGGATGCGAAGAAACATGACCAATGATGCCGTCTGCGGCGTGGGATGCCCCCGGTGCATCGTGATGGGAGGACTCGCCTCAAGGGGCGTCAGGTATAATGGTATAGAGGTAACCCGACTGGGCGTAAATGAGGTCAAACTGTTGTGCCTTAAGGATGGCCTCTTCTTCAGACTGGGGTCTTTCGGAAGCTACATCCTTAGCAATAACAGGAAGAAGGGACTTGAGGAACCAATCTAGGAAGATACGGTCGTCCAATTTGATCTTACATAAGCTACGTCGTCTACGCCACTCATGAATGTGGTCCGTGATGTGGGTAGCCGTGTTTTGTCGGCAAGATAGGAGTATCTCAAGGCCTGCATCATAGCGGACAGGTAACTGGAAGAACTGCAGGAAGGTCGAGGCAAGGGAAGTAAAAGTGGCGTGGGTCCCATGTGGTTGCTTGATATACCACTTGGCTGCAGAGCCAGTGAAGGTGCGCTGTAATAGATGGAGGCGAATAGAGTCATCCACTATGGAGTTGGAGGAACACCATAATTGGAAGGACATGATATGGTTTTGTGGGTCCTCACTTGCCTTGCCCTCGAATTTAGGAATGTTAGAGGGGAGCTTGGTAGGCATGTGAGGCCATGCTGGGTCATGTCGGATAGGGTCGTTGGTCAGTCTGGCTAGATCAGGTAGGTTGAGGCTAGCCATGAATGGAAGACTAGAAGAAGGATGTGACACAGTAGTGGGTTGGTCCAAGTTGGGGCCCATGCCCCCAAGTAGAGGGGCAGGGTTGGGAATGTTGCCCCCAAGTGGGGGAACTAAGGTAGTATAGGATGGACCCGCACCACCATGGGTAGTGTGAGTCACCGGTGGAGTGGTGGTATGTATGCCAGCTACGGGAATAGGAATGGTGACCGGGATGGTGGATGTGGCCCCCATCGAGGGCATTCCTAGAGCAGGTGTGGTAACTGGTGTAGTGGTGGATGTGCCACCAATGGTCCCTACAGTGAAAGGAGTGGAAGTTGCGCTAGCCATGGGGCTAGTAGGGGCAGTGTAAATAGGGTTCTCAGACTCTTCTTCAGAATCAGAGGTAAAGTAAGGGGCATCAATATCTAGTGACGGAGTCCTATGCCATTGATGAGTGGAGTCAAGTGATAAGGCTCTAGATCTGTGATAAGTGGTATCAAGTGATGATGATCTGTGGCAATGACGGGTGGTGTCAAGTGAACCATGCTATGGGGGCTCGCCCCTGAGGCACCGAGAATGTCTCGCGGACTCAATGGTGACAGATGGTGTCGAAACTCTGTGGGTTGAGGTGAGTAAAAAGTAGCTCAAAAATCCTAATGAAACTGAGTGTGCAGAAGGAGAGCTCAAAAACAAGGCACTCAGGCCAACAACCAACTCAAAACACCCACTGTAACAGCTGTGCTACAATAGGTGGAGTACCAACAAAATGGTCAGAATACCAATAAGCAACAGGTTTCCTAAAAATAAAAAATGGTGAACGCACTAGACCAAAGGGAGGTAAGGGAGCATGCAAGCACCTAACTAAAAGTATTCTGCTCAACTAGACATATCCTCTGCAAGGTGATGAAATCCAAATCAGACAATATGAATAGGAAAGCCAAGTGGCTAAGATGTCCCCCTACCGGGAGGGACACCGGGTAGTCAATCCTAGAAGAATGGCAACTAAGATACCCCATTCATGACACGTCCAGAAAGGTGAATCTGCCGTTTAGTCCTTTAACCGCAATACCCCTATATAGGGATATCACGATAACCGCGAAAGGTAGCCCTTCGGTTACTGAATGGAGTGCGGTATTCCACTCAGGCCTCCGGAACCAGTCTCCCGACTTCAACCCTCCTATGGAAGAGGCCCTCTGATAAAATGGTCGTGACCGTGCCAAAAAGTACTAGGGGATTTTGGTTCCCTATTTGGACAACAGCTATGTCTCAAGTGTAAGTAACCGAGGGGTGTTATTGGAAGCCTATCCCCCTGATCCTACCTAACTACAAAGATTCCGTTGTGTTCCCCAAGTGGGGTTAGAATATTGGTTGAGTTAGATAGTTTTTTAAGGCTCACTTGAATTATGTGACAGAGTGTGTGCTCGTGAGGTGATGATGAACCCAAGTAGAAAGTGCCACTAGGGAGGGCAACTTTCTATCTAGCAATAACAATACAGAAATGAACTTTTAAAATGCACAATTTTCTTTTGCCAATGTAAAGTGCTGAAAACGTAAAAACGATTCTGTAAATGAAACAGAAAATAAAAAACTGCAGAAAAATGCTATAAGGAAGGGTGGCTGCAGGTAGGACAGAGGGCTGTGCTGGTGCAGAAAATAGTGCAGCAAAATTCTGGGCTCAAAACTGTAAAAAATGTAGAAATCAGATCGCGGGTTTGTGGCGAAACTGAGCAGTCGGACCGCGGGTTTGAGGGAAACAGGCGCGGACAGGACGCAGGTTTTTGGCAGACAAACGCAGTCGGGACGCAGCAAGGGGGCTGAAAGTCACAGTCGGGATGTGGGAAAGACGCCGAAAGGAGCCGGCGGGTTGCAGGAAACTGGCCGAAAGCCGCAGGCGGGACGCAGGAAAGACACCGGAAGGTGCTGGCGGGTTGCGGGAAACTGGCCGAAAGCCGCAGGCGGGATGCAGGAAAGATGCCGAAAGGCGCCGGTGGGTTGTGGGAAACAAGCTGAAAGCCGCAGGCGGGACGCCGAAAACAAGGAAATAGCCGTAGTCAGACTCGATCAAACAGGCTAATAGCCGTGGCCGAATCGCAGGTAACAGAGTAAAAGCCGCCGGCAGGTCGCCGGAAACAGTCTGAGAGCCGTGGTTAGGTCGTAGGTAGGTTCCTGAAAGACGCGGTCGG
Organism: Larix kaempferi; assembly: GCA_027924585.1. NCBI lineage: Eukaryota > Viridiplantae > Streptophyta > Pinopsida > Pinales > Pinaceae > Larix > Larix kaempferi. The sequence continues at coordinate 13,202,215 of BSBM01000087.1, forward strand.
GATGTGACTGTTGGGGGAAAAACGCGGTATACGGCGGCCGAAAGGGACAACCAAACAGAAAAAAAAAAAAAATTAAAAATTGTAACCAGAAATTCAAACTTAGGGGAGTCGCCAAAACTGTAGCTAGGGTTTTACCCCTAGCTTGTGCAAATGAGCACCTACTAAGGAGAATGGACTCCTTAGTAGCGGTTCAGTAAATGTAAATTATTAGACTAAAACAGAAATGTAAACTAATCTAAAACACATGCATGAAACATAAAGAACAAAATATAAATAACTGTTTTGTATTGATATTACCTCCAATGTGGAGGTTGATGAAGCTCTTGCAATGTCCAAGAGGGTTGCTCCAAGCTCCAATGTGCTCCTTCTCTTTCTCCAATGGTGGAAATGGGCCAAAAGGGGCTCTCAAGGTGAAAGTGGCTCAATGGTGAGCTAGGGTTTCAAGAGAGATTTTGGCAGAGTAAGGGTATACTTGATTGTGGATGTGGAATAACGGTTCTCCATCACCTATTTATAGTTTTTTTGTGGTGGAGCGCTGGCCCATGGGTTTGGGAACCATATGGTTTAGGGCAGCTGTATAGGGTTTTTTCCTCCTTTTCCTCATTATTTTATATTTTTTATTCCCTTTTTAGAGGGATTTTGCTATTTTTGGAGGAAACAGGGGTTTTTTAGCCTTTTTGAGGCTATTTTGATGGTTTTGTGGCCTTTTGGAGGCATTTTAGGCCTTTTGGAGGCTTTTTGGTGGGATTTTTTGGGTTTTTAAGGGAAATATGGTAGGAAAATGGACAAATGAGCCATGTAATGAGGTAGACGAGGTAGTGTACACTTTTTGGGTGTTAACACCAACCAGACACCATAGGAGATACATACCTTCCTTTAATGGTTAGTACCTGTTACCCACCCACCTAGAAACACCCAACCTTACTTAGAACCTATTCCTTCAACAAGGAGTTAGGGATATAGCCACAAGATATTTATCCTTTAACATCCTACCTTATGATTCTTGGTACCGCATAATAACAACTAATTATGGTTCGGCCGAGTGAGGATACAATTCACGAATCTGAACCCACTGCGGAGACCTACCTTCCTTTTATTTACTGACTCCACCTTCTAGTTACCTACCATACGACCTAGACCTATTAAACATGGCTGGACCACTTGATAATTGAATCCCTTAGGAGGGACCAACTATAGACCCGGGGTTGGTATTGGATGGCATGAAAGAACAACCTTATCCTTACCTTTAAATCTCTGTGTTTCCTAACTGCCCCTATACCACCTTCTCTTCATGAATCTATGGATCTTAGGCACTAGTGCTCTTTCGGGACAAACTAAATGAACTCGGCCAGCTTATAACTAGCAGTATCACATACAGCATGCACCATTACTCACTACGTATCCATATTCATACCTAGACTTGTAGCCTTATACAATTGATGCATGAATCCAAGTAGGTACTGCTATGGAAGTCTTATCTTCTCAAGACCTGATGGATCACCTTAACCATATTTTCTTACTTCCTTCACCCTAGGATATGGAGTCCCTAACCCATTGTTGTAGTCAGCAGCCAGTAAGACTAAAGTAGGCATTTAACGAAACCAACATTTAACTGTACGTATGGATAGATTATTACTTTCTCTAAATACTATCTTAAAATACGTGACATTTTATAAAGAACGCCTTCAAATATGCCTAAACTATATTATTTAGCTAATACGTTATGCCTAGATTTAAATATCCCTATGTTACGCCTTACTTGCTTGCTTATCACAAAGACCTTAAGTTAGCCTATGACTCTTTTAAGTTAAGTAATGACTCGTATAATGTAGATAGTATAAATACGAGGACACAATAACCTCCAGAGAAGGAAGTCTACAAGGCTTGTATCTAAGGCCCCTTGGGAATGAGTTATGCTAATCCACTCCTGGTGTCCCTTCCAGGTTTAAGGATTATTCCATAACTAGAACTAGTGAATGTGCCAGCTAGCCAAGTTTACCCATTAAAGTAAGCAGTAGTTTACCTCATTTACCCACCATCCGCAGAGGCAGAGACACACCTTTTTGTAGAGACTCATTTCAGGAGATATTAAAGGCCAAAACCTTTGAGGAGTGGATATTAAACTACTTGGTATGAAGCCAGTTTCGATGGGAAGGTATGTATTGATCTTACCAGTTTTCCTTAGCCTGTCCTGTATTAGTGGATGTTTTTGTTCTTAAAATGTTGTAAAAACTACCCTGTCCATTGCTTATTACAGTTTTCCATACATAAAACTAAGTCTCTTCAAAACAGACCCCATATTTATAATTCACATCACTTATCCATCTATAATTTGAAAGATTCCTAACCAGTTGGAATCATCTCTTCTCAATAATCATAGGAGAGGAAAAATAGTTTAAGGTGAGCCCACTTCTCCCCCTGAATTATTAAATGACCGTAGTTCCTTCCTACAAGGCAAAATCGTCCTTTGAGAGTGAATCTGCTTTTGTGTTAAATCATTTATAGATGTGTGAGAAGGAGATAAAACCCCAAAATATATAATTTGGAGATAAGAGGATGAGAGTTAAGAAGGGTTCACTTGTCCACATTGGGCAAGGAAAATTAAGGCCCCAGGCAATATAAAGAAAATATGTTGTGTCAAGGAAATTTCGCTAAATATGTTCAGTCCAATAGGTACTTACTTATGGCATAACATGACAAAATAAAACTATAAAAAACACCATTTCTTGAAAAGAACCAGCCCCATAACCACCTTACTTTTACGGCCAGTCTTTTTTCCAATTGGGCTGGGGAAGGAGTTTATATCAATGCTATCACTTGTTCTATAGAGGGATACTGATGCCTCAATGAAAACTTACATGTTTGCAATCAATTTTTTTTTATAATTCAGCCTAAGATTCCTTGTGCTATGTTCAAGTATGCTTATTACCTTGCTGATGCAATACAGCAGCACTTAGCAGTTAGCATAACTCATTGTTTAAAATTATACTTATACTTGGTATATCCGATGCTCTACCACCAAGCTAACCAATTTAAGGATTTGGGGCTAATTCAGAGAGAGGATACTACCAAGAAACCTAACCCCGTAACTGAGTGGACCTCTGCTGTGAAAGCCAACAATACTATGATATGACAGGAAGGTTATAAGGATTAATTTTTAAATTGATAGATATTACAATTACAAAGCTAATTCTATTTGTTTCTTAAATATGGTCTCTACTATCGGATTTTCTAACTATCCACCCAGAATGCCCCCGGTAGGTATGAAAGAGTACCTTGCAATTTTATGAAGAGATTAAAGAAGGATTTGTTCTTATTTTAGGAGTACACTTTGGTAATACTTTATGGGAGGCTAAGCCCTACCTATAGATCATCTAAGGTTTTTACACCTAGGATATTTGCTTTAGAGTATGTTAGATGGATTATACATAAAATTATTTAATGGGATAAATAAGCTCTTTTCCCTCTTCCTTTTGTTGGGTCAGTAATTCCATCATCCATTGGGATAATACTTCGTTAACTAAGGACATTGAATGAAGGCCGATTCTGCTTGGATTGATAATTTAATATAAAATAGTTTTATTTTTAATTACTTATATAAAATATAATATAAAGTAGATAAGGATATTTCTATGGAGTTATGTATAGGAAAAATCATAAGTACTTCCAAAGCCCTAGGAAAGCCAAGGCCAAGGCCGAATAATAAGGGGTGGCCCAATCCTTTGTTCCCTAGTTTACAAAGTGTTTATTTATTTGTTCATCATCTCATCAGCCCCGAGGAACTTCTTTGTCTGACTTTGGTAACTAGAAATAGTGGTAACTAGGGATAGCATAGAGCCCCAGCACCTACTCAACTGATGAGATGAACCAGTATAGTGTTGCTCGAAGAGTAAGCACCATGTCCCATATGCTTACCCAAGCTAATTCTTCTATTATACCATTGAGGTAACTGGCGATAACTGTAGGAGTGGTAACTAAGGATAGCATAGAGTCCCAGAACCCACTCAATCATTAGGAAATGAAGTCTTTATTTACTGCTTCATCATCTCATCTGCCTCCCCAAGCTTCTATGCCATTTCGGTAACTAGGCAAGGATAAATATATAAGTGAGTTCATCCACATCTACTATAAGGAACTCCAAAGAGAGAGCAAAAGAGTCACTCAAGCCAATTCCCAATCATCTACCCTAATATGGATCTCCTTATTGGTGAGGACGATTGGATAACACTCCATTATGGCATGACTCAAACCTCTTTTGAAGAATGAAAGGATCCATTTTTAAACAAGCACCCCCACATCACGACATGCCTATACCCCATTATCGACAACACGTCTCACTGACTTAAATGAATTATAACTTCGAACTTAAAATTGATACGCTCCATTCCCCTCTATCCTTATCACTTCATTCGTTTCACTTCATAGAGCTCTATAAAGACGTTCCTTAATTACAATGACTTCAAACTCGGTACCTCCACATCAACAACCTCGGCATGAAAACCAAATTCCTTATATAGGTCGACTCCCCTGCCTTCACTTCAGAGGATCAATTTGATTCCCCAATATCCACTGTCGACTCTGTTATATAAACCTTTAAGTCCCTAGCCTCAATCTCAGCAATATCTAGCCATCCAACCTCTCTTATAACAATAACTTTCTCTAGATCAGACCCTCCCTCTAGATCCATGACCTCCATTCTAGCAGCCTTTACCCTTGTTATCGTATCAACTACCACAGGTCTCTAGCTCCACCTTCAAAATAGTTCCTGAATACTTAGGATCAGAGGTTGAAGTTCCCCAAGTGGTCATGTTGAAACAGATCTCGTGTACCTAGGCTTCATTCTCAACATCTATAGGACAACTTAGAACTCATATCCCCCCTTCAAACTTATTTTTTTTCCTTTCATTAGCTTATTAATCATGGGTCCAGGGGTCTGTTCAATACCTGAGCCCCAGTGCGGTCGCTTATAAAGAGTACCCCCTCATTTAGTGTAACCCCTACATTTTTTATTTAAATCTGCCTCCACATCAAGAGCCTTTTTTACCTAGTAGAAGGATATTATCCAAAACCTCTGGGCTAAGGTGATAACCCTCTTAACAATTCTGGCGACTCTTGGTTTTGAGCAAGACTTGCAAATTAGAAGTGATTTAACGATTACCATTGAGTCCCCAATGATTATGGCTTAAAGGATGCCACGATCCCTTAACATTTGGAGCCTTTTGTAAAAGGTGAGGGTTTTTGCTTCATTATTAGTGGAAATGAATAGCCCCATGCCAATTCAATTTAATTTTTTCCTTTTGGATCAAATTTGATACCCCCCACACCTATCGCCCCAAGATTTCCTTTCGAAGCTTTGTTTAAGAGAAGGATATGTTGGTTGTTAGATGCCATCTAGTGGGAAAATTCCTCCTTCCAAAATGGGATTTTCCACTTTTAATCTTTGTATGACCGAGAGAATTATTTCAGTTTGCGACTAGGGGGGGATAGATAGTTGGTAGTTAAGTCAAACTCTTTATTTAGGAAAATAGTTTACCTCTTGGACTATTCCAAGTCCATGGAAAAATATTGTATCATCAAGGAGTATCCTCACTCCCTCTTCAACTTTCCTTGGATCATTATTGTTGTCCTGGAAGATGCATCAGTTTATTGCTAGCTAGATCTTCCACAATATATATTTTGGGAGGGAAATACAGAATCTTTCCAGCAGGGGTCTCTTGATGAAACTCCTCGGGTATTATTTGACAATGTTTGTATCATTTGCCTCTAGTCCTTGGGGACATATATGTTTACTTGTATATTACGCACAACAATACTCAAGATTTCCTTAGTAAATTAACATTTCGGAATAAGATGGGGTGACGATTCTTCAGTAGATTTTCAAAGAGTTAAAAATGTGAGGCCTTGGATCCCCCACTTTTGGATATTTTTTTAGGTTAACTATCTATTTTTGGATAGATGTTGGTAGAATAACTTGACCTTTTCAGACCATAACCCCCAACACCACTAGCATAGATATTCCTCCGGAGGATGGATTTGGGGGGGAGATTCAGTTGTGTTAGAATGGATTCAAACCCTTTTTTAACACTCTAGTTATTAGCTCCTGGATCCCAATCCCTCACATATATTTCTATATGTTAATCCAGAGCTGCACCACAAAGGAGCTTATAGAGAGTTTCCAAGGAATCTTGAAGATCAGGAGTGGGATGGAGCTAGATCCAACCTTTCCAATTTCCTTCTTCTTCTCGATCCCACCTTTTAAGCTCATGTAAAGTTCTAATTCCAGGAGTTTTCTACCATGAGCATATCATGTTGGCTTCCTAGACCTATTAGAGGGGTTTTTTCCCCATGATCTTGTCATCCCACAATTGAATGGTCTTTCCATTTCCTGGTCTCCATTAAATAGAAGATTGGATGAGCAAGGTAGCCACATTGAATAAATTCCAAACGGGAGAGCCTTTCAACTCTAAAATATAATTGTTCAGACATCATAACTTCAAGCTACCTTTTATAGATTTTTGAAAAACCATTTATTTAAACCATTCCATTTTCCCGGATATGAGGCGCCACACCATCTTGGCTCCCAGAGCCTCATTCATTATGGTTGGGTCTCATATGGAAAGGCCCCCTCTGTAAGAAGGAACTCTGACCAACTTATAATTAAGAAAGTGATTACTAGTTAGTACTGTTAATTAATCATAGTATTCTCCCTAATAAATACTGCTTATGCTTATCACGATATCAATCCTTACTAATCATTATTACTTAAATAGGTGTTTATTCTACATGTGAAAACAAGCACATACTTGGCGTATCAATACGAGCTGTGAAACTGATGGCTTGTATTAACACATTAAAACACATGCTTGGTTTGGTGTTATGATGTTGACCTAATCAGTATTGGTGATATGTTCGTACTTATGGTATTAGTATAAGTAAGCTAGCTATTATAGGATATAAGCTTATATAGTGAGCTTCATGCTAATAAAGTGTACAAGGACTCTAATTAAGTACAATGATTGAGATCAATTAAGTTTAGTTTTAATTATACAAATAACGTGATTACCATAGATCATTACAAAAGCATAACCATTGATGTGAGTACAGAGTAACTAGCCTGCTTTAAGCTTGACTAGGCATGTATATATGGTAAGCATTGAATGTATTTCATACTGCAACTATAACCATATCAATAAGAGTGGTGTTTTCATTACGTGATTACAATACTGGGTATAACTGCACCTATGTTATAATGGGAATCACTTACCTTTAGTGACTAAGCTATCTGTAACATGATGCTTTATTTCAACTTGTATTAGCTATGATAAGGGTTTATCTATTACTGCCATGTCTTGTCTAAGTCCACAGCTTGGTCCACTATTCCCAGTGATTAGATATTCTAATATGGCCATTTCTATTGTATCAACCCCATCCAAGTATGTAGCATATACGCTATCCCTTATTCCTTGTACTCAATGGGCTACCTAATACTCCAACTTTATGTTTGATGGTTTATAGGATAAAATAGTCATAACACTTTTGGGATTAGAATCAATGACTATTATCATATATACAATCCCCGAGTAAAAGTTAGAGGTTTACCGTGTTCAGACTAGTGAACAAAGGAAAAGCAATAGACTTATTACAATAGGCTGTAGGTAATACAAATACAGTAACTAATTTCCTTACATCTAACCTTAGACTAGTGGCTCAACTTATAGACTCAAATAAAACACTCGATATAATGTCTTAATTCCATGAAAATGATACTTTGAAAGAGTAAGCCCATAATACACGCTCAGACCAAACGTGATAATAAAAGGGTACATTTTATCCATAATGATAACAGAGGGAATAGGAATAGTAAAACCCAATGAAATCTCGTAATTAGGTATCAGCTTAGTGCTCTTTTTACAATCATAAGATTAATAATAGTATAATCTACTGGGAATCAATGATCGCACTGGTTTAGCTATTAGTACTAGTAATTCCATACCTTATATTAGATAAAATATATGTAACCATTGAATATGTTCTTACTACAATGTAAAAGAAATGGCACTAATTCTTTAGTTATAAGTATTACTAAAAAGGTAAGCATTAGTAATGATGGAAATATCAATGGTAAACTAGCTCAAGTTATGGCAAGAACAAAGCTCAGCAATAAGTGTAGCTCATATCCATAGTGAATCACAAGCTATGATCTCTAGTTACAGATATGTGGTAGTTGTAACTAATCCATGGTTTTTTGATCTGAGTCCGAAGTATAGGCTATATAATGGTGTTCATAGCTGAGCTTCCATTCTAAGCCACTAGTCTAACTATGACCAATGGGATAGTATGAAGCTATATTGAATCAACCCCATACAAGTATGTAGATATACGCTATCCCTTATTTGATACCCATTGTATCTCATCGGTCTATTTGTATCTCCCACTTTATGTCATGTGGTTTATAGGTAGTAATAGTACTAATCCCATTGAATAAGTAAGATCATGGATATACTATTACACTATGTGCCTAATTTTCCTAATTGGGTCCTGTATTTGATGGACGACCAAGAGTAGTATAAGCCAATAAATAGAACACATATTTGAGATGGCAGTACTAAGAGAATAGCCCATATTATCCATAGATATACTTCGAGTAGTGGGGAGAACTGTAGACTCGGATCATACAGGTGATAACAACAGACCCTAATCATGACAAGAACAATAATAGTGAAAAGATGCTACCATATTTTCCTAATAAGTTGGTTTCAATAGAGTCACTCTTCTTACAGATAGGAACCAAGCTAATATAAGTAATAAATGTGTACTATCATTGTAATGTAATCACTATTTATAGGTATATGTAATAATAGCATATAAATTGAAGTAGGTTAACCCATGCACTGTAATCACCAACTTTCTTCATGTTATAATATAAGTATAATAGGTTAAAATAGTCAAAAAGAGTAAGAACCAAGCTTAGTGTGAATCCAGTAAGTTATAAAGGTAATGACGGATGTGTAATACACCTAATAAACGTGATACTAATATAAAACATGATCAGAGTATGACCATGAAGCTATCAATTACACAGCTTTCAGTAAATAAGGCTTATGATTAATAACATATAAAGGATCTGTCGTATTATAATAGAGTGAATCCCATATCTATAGAGTGTAAATACATGGATACAAAATGGCTTATGCTTAGCTTATGGTTTCTCTAGTGATAGCCATTGATTTAATTACGGAGATACACTTGATACTAGTATAACATAAATGAGTATCATTTATTTAACTATGTTGATACAATAAGCTTCCATGTAAGGATCATAGTATTTCTTATTGATAATGCGGAGCTATCAAGTATAACTAGTACATTAGTTTAGTGTAATTAACATATGTAATGGTTCATATTGGTTGTTTTCATTACTTAATTATAGTATTTACGTTCTAATACATCATATAGGTTAGATTCCCATTGATTTTATTAGGATGATCAATATATCCATAAGTAAGATAATAGAATTAACCCTTACGCTATGCTTAGGTAAGCAATTACAATCTATAGTGCATTCTGGGATAACCTCCATTCTGTAACTATAGATCCATGTTTTGCAATTAGTTAAACCCTTCGACCTCTTTCAACTTTAGTCCAGCAACCCCATAATTTTATAGCCCATATCTTACCAATATAGGCATTCTTTTATTAACCTCAACTATCCCTTGAAAGCCATGGTTAAACAAACCCTCAAAGAGCGAGCACTATCTTCCTCATCCATCTATCTCGTCCATCTATTTATCGTCTATCTCACCTGGCTTTCTTCCCCATATATATCATCTGCCTAGTTATCCTCCCATCTATATTTCCTACACCAAATTTACCAGCTACAAAATATAACAGACTCGGCACCTGCACCCGCTAAAATGTTATCATTCGTCTAGTTAGTCACTCTAGAACCCATCCTATGCCAATCTAGGATTTCACTTTCTAATGAATCAGTAAGCTTTAAAAATACCTTAGGCACATGAAGATGTATAATTACTTCAAATTGTTTTTCAGTGAGTATCGTCCCGGAGGAACTTATGTATAAGTTTAGGATAATGAACACAATGGACATTATTAAATTGTGTATACCGACTGCAATTGATTCAACTAACAACTCTATTACTGTCCTATACTTGGAAACATTCTTGGTTGTAGGACCAATGCAAATTCCACCTAATTTAAATAACTGACTAGTAGGCAAGTATATCACCCATGCTGTGGAAGCAAGGTTTCGGGTGCATCTATTGGAACCATCCATGAATCGTATGTATACAGAGAAATCCAATTACACTTGCCAACTAAGCATAAATCATGATATGCATAAACTTAAATAAATAAATAAAAGGACCCGGAGGGACTTTCCTGAGGTACGAGGGGAAGGTTAAAAAAAATGGAATACAACATATATAAGAGTATCATAGGTATTACTACCTATGCATAATACCTCTTCAAATATATCCTTTTTTAGGGATCATTGATAGGAGTCCATTCATAATCAACTAACTCATAAGCTCATTTCTGCAAAACACACCTAACAATGTAAGGACCATGCCACATCGGTTCAAACTTACCTGCCCCTAAAGTATCTTTATCCTTATAATAAGTGAGGACAAGATCTCCTTTGAAAATGATCCAAGGATGGACACTCTTATCATACGGAGCTTTTACACATTTATCGTGGGCCTCATTCCCTATTCCTGCATCTTTACGGTGTTCATCAAGGCACTCCAAGTAAAAAAAGTGCTCCCCCTCAACTTAGATATTAGGCAAGAGCTAAACAACTAGATTTAAATAAAGGATCTCACATTAAATTGGCAAGACTACCTCTATGCCATGTATGATTTTAAATGGGGTTAAACCATGGTAGTCTCAATAGAGGTTATATATTCCTCAAGAGTTATAAAAATAATGAAATTTCAGTTGGATTTATTTTTATATACTGTACTCTGAAGCATAGTATTCAAGACCTTATTAACAGCCTCTACTTGACCATTTTTCTGATAATAGTATAACATAGAATGCTCTTGGAAAAAATCCAACTACGCAGCTAATTTAATCATCATCTTATTTTTATAATGCGATCCGTGATTAGTCATGATATCCCTAGTTACCCAAAACCTAGTGATTACATAATTGAATATGAAGAGAGCTACCATCTTACAATCATTAACAAAGGTGGACGTTGCTTTTTCCCACTTTGTAAAATAGTTAAAACCCACAATAATGTATTTTTGGGCATCCATGGAAGCAGGATGACAGTCTATAAAATAAACACCGCATTTTTGCAAAGGGGCTGATGGTTATGATAAAATGCAATGGAATAGGATGAGCGCACATCTTCTTAGTAAATACTTAGCAAGGATGTAATTTCTTGACGGCCTCGATACAATCTTTTGAAATAAAAATCCAGAAATACTGTACGTATAGAATATTCTAAGTTGTTGCCATCCCAGATAGATAACCGCCACATGTTCCACTATGGAAATCATTAAAAACTCTCTCATCCTCCTCATGGGTCAGACATCGACGTAATATATAATCTACCCCTCTCCCTTTGGTCAAGCGTTCTTCGCATCCATTTTAAGGCATTTCATAATGCTACGGGGGATGGAAAAGCTAGGTTTGCTGCGATTAATTGTCTGGACTGGCTGGCTGGATGGATGGAAACACGGGATTCAAAACTTGGTTGGCTACGATGCCTGCTGGCTATATGTTGTGGTATTTGGGGGGGCATCCAACGGAAGAAGGAAGAATAATATATAATGGATGATTATTTTATGGGGTTTAAAATAGATAAATACCTGCCACTTGATGATATCTCAATATTGCTGCCCAGCTCTATCAACCTGACTTAAATATTCATCTTGTCAAATGCCTTACTACGAAGATCTCAGTGCATGTCACCTATAAACTTGCGACACCTGCCTAGGATCTGATCTATCTATTCTATTGACGTTGCCAACTGACCTGATACCTTCGACCGAAGACCTTCTAACTTGAATCTTAGTAAGGTGGGTTTGGTGGGTAGCCTCCCCGCCTCAAAGGTGTGGGAGCAATAATACTTTAACTTTGCTAAGGGGATCTTATTTACCTGTTAGCATCCCTTAGATAAATGGATGGGGTGGCACTTCCAAATATATGCTTTTGCCTTTTATTTATTGATTGCCTACCTGGTAGTTGGGGCAGGCACCCAGTTTGGTTGGAAAATAATTTAGAAAACCTCTCCTTTTAGTCGCTCAAAATACATGAGCGAATCGCCTCAAAATATGTTTCAATTATGCGCTCTTAGGGCATGGTTACGAAATGCGTTTTACCTCAGCTCAAAGCCATCTTGAGAGTTATCAAAGAACATGGTGCATGAATTAGGGAAACCGTATACATTTCCCTTATAACGCCACTTATCAACATTTTCGTGTTTCCATCGGGTCTTCCCCCATCAATCCAGTCTTTTAGTACTTTTATTGAAGGAATCTCTAGCTCCGTACCCATGTCGAGATGGAGACCCAACTTACCTAGAATTGTCTCGACAAGGGCTATCAAACTTATATATGGACAGGAACGATCAAGCTTACAAAAAGCTATCTCCATGGGGACTACTTTAAAACTTAGACGGCCATCATCACAGAGTTATCTTGGAATTGATAAACTTAAGGTTTACCAACAGGGAGAAATAAGGGAGGTTTAGGGAAAAAGCGAGAAAGGTAACCAAGCAACCGGGAAGTTAGGAAAGTGAGGGTAGGGAAAACCAGGACACAGGAAAGTTAAGGAAGAGAAACCCATGAAACCGGGAAGAAAGAAAAGACCAAGGAGAAGGACCAAGGAGAAGGACTAGGGAGAAGGACAAAAGATGGAAGTGATTAGGAGCCGGGAAGTGAGGGAAGGTAGAACCAGACAATCAGAGAGTGAGAGTAGGGAGAACCGAACAACAGGGGAGTTAAAAGAGATCTTTAAACTGATCAGGGGGAGGGGATAGCTGGGACTACTCACTAATACGCACTCGAGAAATGACTATCTGCATTAGGGGGAATCATCCTTATCCTAGGTAAGGAACTGCCTAAAATCTAACCATATGAGTTACATTGGCTGGCATCACACCGCGCTGGGAAGGATAAATAAAAAATAGCCCCAGTGGACTAATCCCCAATGGTAGTAAACCAACCTAAAAAGGCCTTTGGGGATTAATTGGTAAACCAATCTGATAAACCAGATCCTAATAGAACTCAACTCCTAAGCTGTCACTAAAACTGTAGGAACTAATCCCTACCATAACGCATAGGAACTAATCCCTATTGTTCGAAGCAGCAGCATACACAACTTTATATAGAAAGGTCAATCTCTGAGATCTTTGTGGCACGCTTTTCCGTACCACCCATATTAACTAGTAAACATAGACTCGTGAACGCTTTCAAATACATCGGTGTTAATGTGAATGAAGATGTGGTGTGTGTTCCAGCACCATTCTTCATGTCTCTCACACATTATTGATTGGAAAATAGCCTTTTTTAAATGGGCCTCTCCGACTAGGAGGCTATATTGAAAGGAAAAGGCTCCTTTCTAGACTCGGAGCATCCTTTCCATATAAATAGCTAGTCCCACCTGGTTCCAATTCCAATTCCAGGGAAAGGAACAGGAGCAGGAGCAGGAACACCCCAAGCACAAGTATAAAAAAACTATAAGCAGGGGCATTGATCCCCGCAGCAGATGCAGAGGTGGAGGTAGATGCAAGAGTTTAACCATCAGCGGTTCAAGATCCTATTCGAGCAATTTACCCATCATTTATATATAGTATATGCGGATCCAACATATAAGCATTTGTTCCCCAGTCCTACAACTTACCCGGCCAATCAGTTTGTGGGTATGTAACTATTTATTTCCCACTGATCACATCATATATATATAGAGCATACACTTGTTCCCGATAGGGTATTTTTCCCTATTAACATAACCATCAATAGTGCAATCCCGGTCACGGAGACTAGCTTCCCGGCCAAGGATACCGGTTAGTGCACATTAATCCTGACCTCTGCATCCCAACCCATCTTTGTAGACCAACCTGGACAAGACGTGTTATTTCTTCGTCCAACTAGTGTTGGTGCCTAGAGACTCGCAAACTGGTGATGGGAGTTAGGGCCTTACCCTTTGCCTTACTCCTAGAGAGCAATGAGATGCCCCGACTTCCAGCTTTCTTCCATCCAAGGATAATAGCTTACTCTTCTATATTTATTACTAGGGCCTATAGAGAGATAGGGGTTATAGAGGCTCTTCCTTCCATCAATCTCTTTTTCTTCCCACGGGAGACTAGCTCTTTCTATTATTCCTCTAGAGTATGATCTAGTGATCTGGTATTAGCCCGCTTCCTCAAAGTCGTTATTACTACCCAGATAGTTATTAGCATATATAGTGCTTAGCATAATGGTGCTAGGGAAATCTTCCTTATTTTCTTCTATCATCCACCATATAACCTGGTGCTGGTCCCTAGTATATTCAATTTCGGACAATAAATATTGAATTGGCAATTTTCGGTAATAAAATGAAATGAAAAGATGCCCAAAGGAACTCTATCCCAACACACCTGATGCTTGTTTTTCACAAATATCATACCCTTTCTTTTTATGGCTTGGCACCATTCAACCACTATTTTATACGGATCCCCTTTCCTTCATAAGATAAGATAAAGATAAAAGGAGAGCTTGGAATAGTTCTATGGCTAAAAAGGAACCCTCACATCCCATTGCAAGTCCTAGGATACTCTCAATTTATGATGCTTACACTAAATTATATACGATGACTACTTTAGAGCCTTTAGCCCCCCAGAATCCATATTATGAGATGAGAGTAGAAGACTGGAGGGTTGCGCAAGTCGGGTTTAAAACTTCTTATTGTTAAATTACTTGCTTTCAATAACATCCATATGGAAAAAAGCACCAATACAATTTTAAAATATAAAAATTACCAGGGTACCAAAGAGAATGAAAGCCTGAAGTACAGGACCATCTCTTTGGACACATTAAGAAGTGTTTTAAGACAAAGGTGCAAGCACTGAAAGCATAAAAATGAGTGTTTTAAGTGAAGTTAATTGCAGAAGGGAAATATCTACAGACAGCTGGAGAAGCTGCCTCCCTACTCGAGGAGAAGTAAAAGTAAATATAGGCATTTAAAATAAAGTGCTCTATCCTGCATCAAAACTAAAAGGTTCCTTCCTGCACGCATCGCTTCTCCCCTAAAGCGCAATCTATCTAGCGTTGATCGGAAAGCACTCAATGTAACCTAACCTAAAACTAATCCTGCCTCTGAAGGTTCTGAAGGAAAAGCTACCGAAGGTCATCCTACCAAAGGCTAATCCAACCCAATCTCCTCCCAATGCATCTCTCTCTTTACTCAAGCATTTTACCCTTCAATAAAATATATTTTTAAGAACATATGCCCATCTCCCTTTAGTCAAGCGTGCTTCACATCCATTTATTTGTACAATTTTGTGTATAAGATAATTTTAAAATTCATAGCCAAAATGAAATCCTATCCTACCCAATGCAATATCTAAAGAGAAATTTGGTTTCCTACAAGATATAAATATACATTATGTTGGTTGCAGGCTCAACTTAGGAATTTTATCACACCATCAAAGACACATCGGAGTTGCATGGTAAAAAATGTACTTGTTTAAGGCCTATAATAGAGTAAATTGATTCTTTATGTGTTTATTGATGAATCATGTTGGGTTACAACCCACATTAATCCACTAGGTTGAGGGTTATTTCTCCTCTATAAGTTTCACTATCATTATTATCCATAGATTCACCAAAAAATTATGTGATATATGAAAATGGAGTTGTATAGGAAATTATTAGTATTTTTAGTTTAAGTTCGGTGTTCTTACAAAATATCCCCTCTATAATTGGCCGTCCTTTTTCCATCTTGTAGTTCAGGCCTCAAAGCTTTGGATAGAGGCACAATAGTGAGGCTCTTAGTAAACTTTTGTTGAACCAACTGTTGAACTAAATACCAAGTGGTGACATACAGATAAGGTTTTAAAAGTTTTGGCATGTAGAATTTGGAAGCCTTTTCCAAGATAAAAAGCTATTGTAAAATCCTGGGAATTTCCTTCACTCCGTGCCTCGGAAAATATCATATTAAAAGAGCTCTTCCAAATTGAACGACTTAACAAACGATGTTTCCACATGGCCATGTAAAACCTAGATTAGCTTTATGTTATCCCAGCAAGTCCTCCCTTCCAATATAAAAGTTCAGGTATGTAAGCCTATTATAGGTAAAGAGTACAGGTGGTTCAAGGGACTAAATAATAAACACAGTCATATAAAGCTCGTAGAAAAGCTGTAAGAATTCATCAATTGTATCTTGCTGGCCAGGCGAAGCCTGCTGGTCCGAAAAGAGGTTGTACTTACTAATATTCATGAGGTTAAGTGGTTTGGTGGGGATAAGAAAAAGGGTTGTTGGAGTAGGAAGCACCACCTTCGTGCCTCTTGTCCGGCCAGGCTTCACATAGCCCACCCTGTTGAGTAGTAGTCATACCATTCACACCACACCACATAACACCATATCTAAATAACCCCTTATTATACACATTATCTTATTGATATAACATTTGTTCTTTAACACTTACTTAATTCATCTATCTCCTAGGTGGTACCACTATTACCTTCTGGTTACCACATCTTATATTCTGGTCCATCTGAGCCTTGCCGATATGATGATTCAATTAAAACTACATTCTAGGGATCAACCTACCTTCCTTTTAGGTAATGCCTGCTGCTGCTACCGACCTACATAGTTGCCCACTTTAAGACCTAGACCTGCCCTTACTAACGCTTCATTAATCGATTAGTTGGTACTGCTATATACTTATTGGGACGAGCTTCCTGGCTTCCTGATAGATAATTTTAGGAATGCATGAAGACTCCATTGAGTAGGAGTATTTCTTGAACCCCACTCATCCTCATATTCAGTTTTTTCTCGGGCTACTCACCTAACATTGAGTTTAGTATGAGATCGCACTATAATATTTACCCTTTAAACTACCCTTCCCTTTACTTAAGTGCATACCACACCTGTTCTACCAGACTTTCTCTTAATGCCTTCACCCAACCTTTTTTATGCATGGCATGAAGGGAGTGCTGCTTGTCTTTACCGAACAACAACAATTGCTGAAACCTAGAATCAGAGCCAGAAGAGAATAAGTATGCTATGAACTCGTTACCCTACTAGCCCTTCCCTTATCAATTTCTACGTACCGATAGAATCTTCTGAGTACCACGTATTACCTATTGGTACGACGAGTGAACCTTCCTTGCTGATTATACTTTGAATAAATTAGAACCCGCTGCAAGGAGGAATATACCTACTTTCCCTTTCATTTCCCCTTTCATTTCATGCATGCTACCTCTCCACCTGAATACTTATAACTATCAGTCTCTAGACCACTTGATTAATTAATCGTGTTGATACTTCTTACTGCTACAGACCTTCTCTTATAAGCAGGACCGGATAGGATGAACCTAGCCATCTTACTTACAGTATCACAGACAACACATCATCACGCTGTAACCACCTAAATAACTATACCTTTTAGCACTATACCACTGAATAAATGCTTAGGAAGTATATCTAGCTATCAACTTATATGGGATGGCAAGCAATAATGCTTTCAGTCTGTGCCTCACTTTTTATTGCCACAAGTTCCAGAACCACCACTTTTATTTAATAAACCTTCCGTTCCCAATTAGTTCCACCCTGCCCTAGGGCGTGGAAGCAAGCATCTTTTCACTTCGCAAAAGGGAATGTTTTAACGCTAACACACCTTAGACAAAAAGGAGGAAGGTGGGGGAACCACCCTATAATAACAATTTAGTGCTTGCTGCCAGTGGGGATCGTAAATAAGCAACTCATGCCCAAATGCCCCTTAATTCAGGACTTTCCCCGCTTCCAGTCATTCATTACGTTTACTGCTTAATTCACTACAACTACGAAACCTGCTTCATGATAAGCCCAATACCTCGCAAAGTGCCCTTCGGGAAAGACATGCTAAGTGCTTCCCGTCCTTCGTGCTCTATTCTCCAAAGTTACTTCATGCATTATATACGTGCATTAAACAATAGAAAAATTAATAATTGGAGGCGGAGGCATACGACACTAGTTTAAAGTCTTACAGGGAGCATTCCACAGCTACTTATTTTAAAATTGGTTTAAGAACCACTCACTGGTATGGGTTAGGATATACCAAGAAAGAATGGTGGATGGATTGTACAGCTCTTACTTTAATGGATAGCTAGCTATATGGTGGGATTATATGTCTACCCATATCATCTATATCCGCACTTGGTTGGTGGGATGACTAACTGGCTTGCTTGCTGTTCTTATGGATGGTGGGATGGCTGCCTACGAGCGATTGATTGAGTCATTGAAGGATCGAGTGAGCTATTGAGTGATGGAAGCACCAAAAGTCCATTATCTGTACTGACAAAAGATCGACCAACGGAACGAATGAATCATCCTACCTTTAGGGGTATTAAGTGACCATAGAATGCGAGCAAATGTCTTTTTAAGCTATTCTATATGGTGCCGTTACATTAAATCAAAGAATATGGGCCATTTTTAGCCCTTCAAATAAATGGCTTAGGAATGGATGGATATTTATCTTCACTTGTAAGGGATGCATCTAGATTTCGATCATAACGAACTGGATAAGAATATCGTATACAAAGATATCTTTAATTATATATGTGATTATGCAGTATCATATGGGATTCGGTTAAGCGAGGGACACTCACAAAATGCACTAAGTAAGTAGCAGGAGGGCTTTCCCAGAAGCCCCTCAATAGCCCGCAAGCCACCATTAAGCCGAGACATTTCTTTTATAAGCCATTTACTTATTGGGGATGGGCTAGTTCGTAAGCAATTAAGCCATTAAGCCAACGGAATCCTCGGAACCATACACCGGAATCAATGGAATCATTGGAAGTACACACTAGAAGGATCATCTGTGTGTGAAGCAGGGCATGAGGAAGTTCAATAAATTTATGGTGAATCTGAATCAATAGATTTTATAGATGATGGTGAATCCCACTATGCTCAGTCACTAGTAAATGATAGACGTAATGATGAAAATTAAGAAGCTGCCAATTTAACAAAGGATGATGATGAAGAGGACCTCTTTGAAAGAGAGGTTAAATCACTTTAGGTTTAATTTTATGATGATCACTTTATGATGAATGCTTACAAATGATGGCATAGAAGTAGCTCATTGATGAATTGATGTTTGGAGGAGTAAGCCTGCTTGGCATTCAGAACCAAGTAGATTATTTGGTGAGTTGGATGTGTAGATGCAAGGTGGTTTTAAAGTAGGATTGAGAAGGTGCAATCAAATAAGGTTTGATTCTTAAGATGGATTTTCTTTAAATATAACTTGATTTTATGAAAGAGAGTTAAAGCAAAGTGTTGGTTACAGTAATATAGCTCCACCTACAGTTCGTTGGATTTTATTAGCTCTCTTCCATAGCTATTTTGAGCCACCAATTTTATTGAGGTTTCCTCCAGTTAACTCTTTTCAAATCTTAGGCCTCCTCTGCCAAAATAAGGCTTTAGTTGTTGTGATTGTTCACCCCCCTGGGTGCCATTGTTCCTTCGCATGTGTTCAGACATGATGCAGTATTTATTATTTATATGTATTCATTGTCTGGCCCTTATTACCTCAATTATATATATAGTACTTTTGTTGAGACATCTTCATGAGCATGGGTATGCTCAACTCGTGGAAATTGAGATCATATATACATCTCACATTTTGGATGTTTTATTTTAAAGTGGTCTCCATTACCGATTTTTGTATAGTCCTTTCTCCTTGGATGCTCTTCCCTCTCTCACGCTATGTTATAATCACATATGGATGAGAAAAACATGATGCATTTCAGCTATATGATTTGTTCCTAACCTCGCACATCAGGGGGCATATGCTATCACTTTCATTTTGCTTACCTATGCCATTTGAGCAGTTGCACTCAGAAACATCATTAGTTCATTTATAATCCACATTATGCATCCCATCACATTATGTTATAGATTTTTTTACCTCACTAAGCTTGGTCAAACCATCGGTTGACCATTTTGAGGATGGTGCAGTATATCATCTAACTTATGTGCAAGTCACGTGGTAAATCCCTCGAGATAAATGTGACTCATATAGATATATAAATGGCTAGCCCACGGCTCATAAATGTGTGCGTGCTTGCTTACGCAACGTTTTGGGTACGTGTGGACCTGTTTTGACCCTCGTCTTTATAAATGCCAATGACTTAGTCTTCCATAATTCCCACTAAGATTACGAGCTATCATTATACATGGGGAAATTTCACATGGAAACTACTTATATATTGGGATTCTACTATTCACCTATTTGAAGAGGCCATATAGATGCATTTCATATCAGTCACAAAAGAGTAAAGTTATGCCGCTAGAATGCCACTACATAGTTAATTAAACCCTTTTCCCACCCCTACATTCCTCATTATTTGCTTACGCTTTTCCCATTTTCTTGTGGCCAACCATAAGGGAGATTACTCACATCATCGATAGAATTGGAGATTTAGTAAAAAAAAATAAGAGGACCTTCCTAAAGATAGTTTGGAACCAACTGTTGATGTATATGTAACTTCGGAATGTATTTCATATATGTATGTTGTATGTACTCCTATAGAGATGGTATTATTCCTCTATACGGAAGTGTCGTCATTTATATTGTAAATGTCGTAACTTATACTTGATGGGTTATTAGACCACCTTGTTGGGGTTGGCCCTGTATAAGTCATGTGGGTCAAAGGGTTATTAGACCACCCTATTGGGGGTCGGTTATGTGGGTCAAAGGGTTATTAGACCACCCGATTGGGGGTCGGCCCAGTCAGCATTATGTTATATGGTTAAGTTCGAGCCTACATGATTTATGTAAAAGGCAAGTCAAGTCAAGTATAAATAGAGTGCGGGAGGCACTCTATTTGATCACTCACTTCTCACTCATGCACTCAAGGGAGAGCGGCGCACTTGTGGAGGAGGAGGCTCTGCTGCTAGGAGAAGACTATCTCTTGTATTCTGGTTGTATCATTGCTCTTTCTATCTCTGAGGAAGTTATTGGGGTTTTTCACCTTTATGGTTTTCCCCAAGTAAATCTTTGTGTCTCTTGTGTGCTTGCATTATTGTCTCCATGATTGATATGCTGTAGATATGTTGTACATGTTGTTCTCTCAGTTAAGATCCTAGATCATGTCACGAACCCAAAATTTCATAAAATTTAAAACTTTTCTAAGTGCCTAAAATGCCACTAAAATATATGCGGAAATATAAAGTGAGGGTTTACTTTCTTTAAGTATTGCTTACAAATAATTAAAACTTTACGAATACATAACTCTTCTAAATTCAACACATGGTTTTCTTCTTTTGAACCAACTAACTCTTCATATGTGTGCACAAGATACAACCTTCAAAATTTGATATTAAATAACAATAGTTTAAATTTTACTAAACCCTTTCCCTTCCTGAGAATGTAGACCAAGAAACCATTGTCAACTATATTTAAGCCCCATATCAATTCATTCAATTATTCGTCAGATTAATAAAATGCACTTCAAGATGTTATTCATTTTCAAGAAAGATGTACTTCTTTTATCAATTAGTTGTACCAATACAACAACCTAAATGGTAACAACTTAATCATAATCATAAGGGGAACATATTGACATTATACATCATACAACCAACTTTCTAACTGAATCGTATACTCCAAAGTAATCATAAACATTTTAAGAAAGAAGGAAGTACTCATACATAAAGACACATTGAGGAACACCATAGGCAAACATAGGAGACCAAAGATAACGTGGTTCACCCGTACACGGGCTAGTCCACAAAGGTGTGTGCATCTTTTATTATTTGGAGAAAAAGGTAGTAGGATTACAAAGAGCAACTTAGTTGCTGCATCAAGACTTCATCTTCTTCCAGCAAACTTCTATTACATAGAGTTTTCCAAGTATCAATAAGGTACCCTTAAATGGGTCCAAATTAACTTTATGGCGATAACATAGTCATAACAAAATCAAAAGGCTAGAAGAGAGACTTCTCTTCATACTGGAGTATAGACAAACTAACACATAGATACATTATACATTTATAATCTTAAACCTTAACTTTAAAATAACACAAAGGTACATATAATATAAATGACTAACATATTTCATACACTCCTCATCTAGAAGTTTCCAAAAGTACATACATCTATTCTTGTTAGAGACAACATTAAAAACTTCACATGTCTAATTTAATATGTTAATATCGATATGTATCCTCCATATAATTAACATATTAAATAACATGTTAGTACGTACTAAATTTATATAGCAAGGTCCATTTATAAAATAATCTGCATAAACAAAAACCTAAGGCAATGCCCTTCTGGCTCAACAGACTTGCGATTTCTAAAAGAAACCAAGGTTAGCCTTTAGATTTTAGGTCAAATCTTTTAAAGGAAACCAAAAATAAACAAAATAAAAGAACAAATATCCTAACAAGTCTCGGGGTTGACCTTTCTCGGGAGAGAGAGATCACTTATCTAAGTAATCACTTTTAAAGCAATAAATCATTTATAGACCGCTCAACAAGCAATGATGCTTAAGCTCTGTCCCTGGCCAATGCGTTCCATCAAACGGTAGGGGTAAGGATGTTTAAAAAAAAAAATAAAAAAAAAATGGAAGGTTGAAAACAAAACCCAATTAAACATTGATCGGAAATCAATGATTAAATCGGATTGGAGATATAAGAAAATGTGGTCACAATCTCATCTAGATGCCACTTTGCTCTTACAGGAGTCATTATTTAACTAAATGCAAATGTTTGAGAAAGAAACCCATGTGGATTTGTTTCCACCGCGATCTAAGCAATATACAAATGAAAACTTATGAGTGCAGAAACCTTATCGCTAGGGATCGAGCTCTCTTACGAGCTGTCCCTTCCCTTAACTCTCTACTCAAAGCATCTATATACATATGCATCTGGAACAAACTCAAGCATTGTCTAACGCAGGGATAAAGCATAACTACACACAGATGAGGTTTAAATATATGGAATCAGTTTTATCAGTCGTTGTAAACAAACTGGTTATCTCAGCAATTTTTATACTTAAACAATAACTATGTAGAGAGGATCTGCTCATTAAGCCGATATAATACATAACAGATATATTTCTATATATATGAACGGAGAGGAATTTTTCATTGCAGACAGTCTTACCAGATTCGGACTTATCCCAACATACATAGATTCCCTTTTTCCTTTGGTTAAGCTAAAAGATTGTTTTATACTCTAGATGGCATTCAAAACGCAGTCACCAAACAAAAGCCGGAAGGAAGATCAACCAATACGGAGGCATCAAAATCTCTTCATGAAGTCGATAGAGCAATTAAAAGAAAAAACCAACATGCAAGCACCGGAATCTCTGTATGCAATCGACCCAGCAAATAACAGTATATAAATAGAAACCCAAACATGCAAGCACCGGAAACTCTGTATGCAATCGACCTAGCAAATAACAAAATAGAAACCCAAACATGCAAGCACCGGAATCTCTATATGCAATCAACCCAGCAAATAACAATATATAAATAGAAACCCAAACATGCAAGCACCGGAATCTCTGTATGCAATCGACCCAGCAAATAACAATATATAAATAGGGTACCGAAATCTGAATGCGATCGCTAACAAGACACACAAGATGCACCGTAACTCTATGTCAAAATCAAAGTATAAACACCTTCAAAGTAGAGACACCTAAATCTCTGCATGCATTCGATAACAATAAACCATACACAAAACAGAAACGGCAACGATATATCCGTCTCCCATTTGACACAGCAATGAACAAAATATAATGGGGCACCCTAATCTGTAAGCAAAAAGAACAGTAGGGAGATATCTACTTACCCATATACTCACTGACATGGATGGTCCTAGATCGCAAGTAGCCATGAAATATATACCGTTTCCCAAATTGTAAGCCACGAGGAGGATGAAAGCAGGCAACACTCGCTATGTCAATGCCGCGACTCTCCATCGAATCCCCCCTTTTTTTCATCGATGACAGGGTACTAAAATAACTAGCCATCAAATCCGGCGACAGATGTCATTTTCATTTAGACAAATGGGAAAAATTATTCAACTGACTGATCGTTCCACTAAGAGGCAAATTTTAAAACCAGTAATGGCATCCCAGTCGAACTAGTATCCAATATTCCTTCACTTGACAACATTAATTTTAACATGTAATGCGCCCTTGTGTCAAGACGCGGCTCTTTGTTGAGAGGATCCACGAACAACCATAATCCTATCATTACGGATCGTGTCCCTTCTTAATGCTTTTCTGGTTGTGAAATACTTATGTATATATATATATAAAATCAAGCTTCACTTTAGCCCACTTAACTCCATAGATATGTTAAGCTTCTTTTGCCTTGGAAGTTTATGGTACTAAATAAATATAAAACATGTCCTCCTTTGTATTCATAGCCTATCTGAATGCATACCCGCGTTCATAGACTTTAAAAGTAGTATTTATAATTATCTTCTTTTCCTATATATATAAGGCACATATCTATATAATTTTCGCAACTATTTATATATGTATACCTTAAATAGTTGTCACTACAACATAATGATCTTTTATATAATAAAATATCCACAATTATATAGATATATATATGATTTGTCCATTATCTATAAATATCCTTCTCGTCTTTTATTTATAATAAAGACATATATATATATATATATATATTTAATAATTCTTTAATAGTGATCACAACTATTAGCTTAACGTCCTTTTTAATAGTTAACTCAAACTATTTCAACCTTGGGTATATATATAGAAGACATAATATATATATATATAATATCCATTAAATAGTTGTTACCCCAAACTTAGGTGATGACCTTATCACCTAAGGCACTAGTTAAGTCGTTTTACCATTGCTCCAATGCTCGTAGCACTAGGATGACCCGCGATCATTAATTATTAGTAAATTTTGTTGTCGTCTTTGTTAGATGTGCCAACCCGAACACTTATGAATATATCACTGGTTTTTTCTAGATCCACTGGTGGGGCCTTGGGCTTGATCTCCTCACCATGGTCATTTACAAAATTCATAATTTTTTTTTTTTTGAAGAATAATAACAATAGGCATCGAAATTGAGGGATGTTACAGATCATATTGAAGTAGATTCTGAAAATATAACATGGAATCAGAGCTAGCCTGAAAGAAGGAATGATATGGCATGTATGACACTTGTTGCACTTACGATGCTAGCGCTTGATATAGAAAAAACTAGTCATCGTAGAACTTTCGCTATAAATCCGTTTTGGAAAAGTTTTCAGATCTGAAATATTTACAGGTCGAATATTAAATCCCCATGTACCTTGTGTCCAAAGGACAACCTCTAATTCGTTGTACTTTGTGATTTATGATCTGTACAATATAGGGTTTCATCCTCTTCCAGATCTGAGTCAAAATCAGGTAACCTTGGGGAAAAGGTCATAACTTGGGATAGGGAGATCCAAATGCAATTTCGTAAAAATTGACAGGTAGATAACAGATTGCACTATCTCAGAAAAAAATTTCCGAGGCCGAAGTTAAAACAGTGACACGTGGCACACCGTACAAGTTCGCTCTCCTGTATTATCTCATAAACAGGTCACATTCTGACACTTGGAATAACTCTCTCTCAGAGAATCCAATTGAGGTCAGATGTATCGGGATGGAAAGATAACAGGTTTTTCTATCTCAAGAAAAATTTTCAGAGGCTGAAGTTGAAACAGTGACATGTGACACACCGTACAAGTTTGCTCTCCTGTATTATCCCATAAACAAGTCACGTTGCGACACTTGACATAACACTCTCTCAGAGAATCCAATTGAGGTCAGACCTGTCAGGATGGAAAGATAACAGGTCGGGCTATCTCAAAAAATGTTTTCAGACCCTGTGGATCGAAAAGTTCAGAGGTACACCAGAAACAATCAGGTACATATTTCTATCAAAACATAATTATTTTTGAGTACCTTCATTTATGGCTTCTGGAATTTAGGGCTTCGGAGAAAGTTAGAATTTTTGTAATTAGAGACCAGGGATGGATGCTACTCATCAAAATCGAAGTTTAGAGACCAAGATCATAATTTTTGGTTGGGAAGAAGGTCGGGCTTGATCAGACCCTAGTTCGGGACTCTGATGAGAAAAGTGGAAAATTAGGGCTTCTGTAAAAATGGGAATTTTTGAAATCTGTGACCACGGCTGGAAGCTCCTCAGAAAAATAGAACTTAGAGATTTGGATCAAACCTTTTGATTAGGCAGAAGAGTGGGCTTCATCAAACCCCAGTTCAAGGTCACGTTTAGTGAATCTGAAAGTTTCAAAGGCAAAATTGAGGAGTGAAACTTTGCAGTTTTCAAATTCTGAGCATACCAGCTTGATCAACTCATCAAGGCGCATATTTCTATCCTTTCGGAAGTTTGAAATTAAAAGTTTGAATTTTTTGGGTTTCTTTGACAAACCCTAATCCAGCTCCAGATCCAGTTCTTGCAAATCAAGTGCATTGGGTTAATCCTAGAAGAAGATGGATTGATCACCTGCATAAGTGAAAAAGTTCCTGTTTCAGAGGGAGATGAGGCTTAGGCCTTACATAAGAATGTTACAAGCGATCTTGACAGGTATGACTCATCGAGGTATGTTTCGATATTTTATGGTATGTTTGTCTTCATGTTATTACGGTTAGTACAATCTTGATTTTAGATTTGTCGTATCACCTTAACAAAATTATGAATGCATGATAGAAGATATTCATTGGTTAGGGTGTTGAAACTTATGATTATACTAATGAATTATGGTGTTGTATGAGGTTTATGTTGTCTGCTAACATAAAAGGTACACCAAGAAAGACAAATCATGTTCTGTTTCAAGAACGTATGATCATGGTGACATGAAGACAAGGATTCATCCATTGTCATGGATCACATAGAAGATCTACTTTCGAGGTATGTATAACTTGTTTCTACAATGGTTAACTTATGAGACATGCATGTTACTAGCACAAGTCACTGAAGAGAACTAGAAGAAATTATGCGGGTATATTAGACATAACTAGCTAGCATGCTAATCAAGGTATGTTTTTCCTATATCAAGCTAGAATCCTACCTTGTGTTAGGATCTTATACTGTTGTGTTGTTGATAATGATTATTCATGAAGTCATAGGTTTGAATAATCATGGTTGTATGCATATTATGTTTCTTACCATAATTGATGATATGAATAACCAGAAGAATCATGAGGGTATAGGGTTGAATAATCACAGGTTTTTTGCATATTATATCTCTTATCTTTATTGATGATTCAACTAACCAGAAGAGTCCTATGATCAAATAAGAAAATGTATGAGTAAAAGAAGACTTCCCTGAAACCTTGAATACTAATGTTTATTATCTGTGACAGATCATGAATATACATGTTTAAGATTATTGTGTTTTAATAGTATTGAGATTATACTAATAAATGTGTGATTATGTATGAGACTTGAAGGATAACACAATGATGATACTAATAAGCATGCATAGTGATTAAGGATGGATGTAAGTTCAAGGACAGGTAATACAGGAAGCAAAGATCAAGAGGGAGCACACTCTAGTTGTTCTTGCAAGAAAGCAAAGGAGCACACTTCAGTAGTTTCTGCAAGGATGCAGATATTCAGATGGAGTTGACCACCTCTCACAATCCACATAAGAATGGAGTTGCAGAAAAGAAGCAAAGACTGAGAGGGAGTCAACCCAACAAACACACAAAGATAAGTATTTGAATTGTCATTACTTGCATATTTTATTGTTTAAATAATACTGTTCAATAATGTATAGAATTAGGTTGTGTATTATGCATATTAGAATAGTTGCATTAATGAACAGTATACTACTAATATGCATGGGTAAGTGGCCTATGACACTGTACAACATTCCATTTCTACTTATCTAGAATGAAACCTCTTTGCTGACATGTTGGGAGTTGTGCACAATCTTAACAATGTTCTAGTAGAGATTGGAAGGCATCTAGAAAGTTACGGAATATGGATAAATGTTGTATTGAAGCATTGGCTAAGATAATTGCATGACTGTATGAGATATTTCTTTATGGGTAAGAATTTGTTCTAAAAACTATGAGATGTTTTATAATCATGCAATTTAACTTGTTGTGTAGGAAATATCGTATGCCATCACCTACAAAAGAAGAACTACAACATTTGTTCAGCAACAAAATTATCTATATTGAAGTTCCCAGGATACGGGAAGAATGCCATGATCCGTCGATCATGAAGAATGATGTTTGGGATGTAGTCCCAAGACCTGAAGGGAAGTTTGTTATGACTTCCATATGGATCTATCAAGATCAAGCATGCTGCAGACGGCATCATAGAGAAATATAAAAGTGATGAAATAGAAGATACACCAGATGAATTTCAAGACAGCATGGTGTAGTCATATATGTGTGTAGAACTTGGAATGGTAGGATAGACAGCTTTCTATCCAGTTTGGGATTTACCAAGAGCAAAGCGGGTTCCAACCTTTTCTATAAGGTTGAGGAAGGAAATCCAGTGATACTACTTCTGTATGCGGATAACCTATTTGTTACAGGTGAAGATAGATTGATTGCCGACATGCAGCGAAAGCTTACTGCTGAGTTCGAGATGAAGAACTTGGGGATGATGCACTATTTGTTTTTGGCATGGAGGTGTGACAGAGTGCAGATGGAATCTTCCTTGGACAAGGGAAGTATGCAGTAGAGATCCTGAAGAGGTTTGGGATGATGGATTGCAAGGCCATGGCCACACCTATGGCATTGAACCTGAAGCTTCTGTGTGATGCTTGATCTGAACTGGTTGATGTCTCTATGTATCGTCAGATGATTGGGTCCTTGATGTACTTGACGAACACGAGACCAGATATTTGCTTTGCAGTGAACACATTGAGTCAGTTCCTGATAGATCCGAGGAGTGTTCAGCTGGTTGCTGTAAAGCATGTTTTGAGGTACCTGAAGGGTACAGTGGATTATGGGCTCAAGTATGAAGCGAATCAAAGTTTAACCTGCAGGGTTGTGTTGATTCAGATTGGGCAGGTAGTGCTGCAGATAGGAAGAGCACATCTGGGTGCTGCTCCAGTATGGGATCAGGTGTGATCTCTTGGTTTAGTAGGAAGCAGTCCTGCGTAGCACTGAGTATAGCTGAGGTAGAGTATGTTGCAACCTGTTCAGCTAGTTGTAAGGCAGTATGGCTACGGAAGCTACTGTCTAAGTTATTTGATCTCCCGTTGGATGCTACTGTTATCTTTTGTGATATCTAGAGTTGTGTGAAGCTGTCCGAGAACCCACTGTTTCATGACAGGTCGAAACACATAGAGATCAAATATCACTATATCAAGGATATGGTGCAGAGAGGAGCTATGAAGCTCCTGTATGTTGCAATGGACGAGCAGATTGCAGATGTGCTGACGAAGCCACTAGCCAGGGAAAAGTTCGAGTACTTCAGAGAGAGGCTTGGCGTTCTTCAGATCGAGGACACTTCAAGGAAGAAGTGATGGACACATCTTCTAAAGCCATTCCAAGCATGTTGGAAGGAGGATCCTTCACATGGCTGTGGATGTAAGCGCTGGATGAGGAGCATCAGGATGATGTTCTCGTTTCTGCTAGATATGATCAGTTGGATCATTTTTATGTATGTATGTATGCATCATGTTGGATGTTGGATATGATCAGTTGGATCATTTATATGTATGTACGCATCATGTTGGATGATGGATATGATCGGTTGGATCATGTGTATGTATTTTTGTATATGCATCATGTTGGATGCTTGGACCATGTATCTATATATGTATCAGGTGGATACATTGTATCATCAGGTGGATCATGTATGGTGATATGTATCATGTATTTGTATTTGTATCAGGTGGATACATTGTATGATTAGGTGGATCATGTATGATGATATGTATTAGGTAAATACTTGGTATGCATCAGGTAGATGCATTGTATGATCAGGATGTTGCTCCAGATGACATGCAACAAGATGTTGTGGCGATGATGATCAGGATGATCATGTGTACATAAGGATGATGTATGGTGAGTATCAGGTTGATACTCTATGGCCGTGGATCAGGTTGTGCAGATGAGCATATAATTCATTGCCCTGGGAGATTTGTAGATAGTCTTTCGAGGTTTTGCCTATGGCATGTAATTCGGTGCCCTGGGATATCTGGCAAATGCTCTTTCGATGTTTTGCTCTGGGAGGACATATAATTCGTTGCCCTGGGAGATCTGTAGATAGTCTTACGAGGTTTTTCCTATGGCATGTAATTCGTTTCCCTAGGATATCTGGCAGATTCTCTTTCGATGTTTTGTCCTATGGCATATAATTCGTGTCCCTGGGAGATCCGATAGGTTGGGCTGTGTTCCCGTAATCAATCCTGGGATGCTCTTGCGAGGTTTCTCCATGACCACATGTAATTCGTGCCCTGGGAGATCCTATAGGTAGACCTGTGTGCTCGTAACAGTCTGGGATGCTCTTGCGAGGTTTTGTGGTGACCACATGTAATTCGTTCCCTAGGAGATCCTATAGGTAGAGCTGTGTGCTCATAACAGCCTGGGATGCTCTTGCGAGGTTTTGTGGTGAGGTCACATATAATATGGCCCTGGGAGATCTGTAGATAGTCTTTCGAGTTTTTTCGTATGGAATGTAATTCGTTGCCTTGGGATATCTGGCAGATGCTCTTTCGAGGTTTTGTGATGCACGTAATAAGTCCTGAGGATTCCATAGTATGTCCAGTGATGACGAAGACCTACAGGTGGTGGGCCTACATCCAATATGAAAAAGGACTGGCTCTGTAGAACTTCCTATGATGAGTAGATTCAGAGATTGATTGAGATAGCAGCAGTAGTGACGATGATGATGACTCGATGACGATTATCCAGTGACGATGATCCAGAGAAGAAGACTTGTGCTAGAAGACCTGTGTTGAGAAATACCTTCCTAGTTAAGAGGGAGTGTTGATGTATATGTAACTTCAGAATGTATTTCATATATGTATGTTGTATGTACTCCTATAGAGATGGTATTATTCCTCTATACGGAAGTGTCGTCATTTATATTGTAAATGTCGTAACTTATACTTGATGGGTTATTAGACCACCTTGTTGGGGTCGGCCCTGTATAAGTCATGTGGGTCAAAGGGTTATTAGACCACCCTATTAGGGGTTGGCCATGTGGGTCGAAGGGTTATTAGACCACCCTATTGGGGGTCGGCCCAATCAACATTATGTTATATGGTTAAGTTCGAGCCTACATGATTTATGTAAAATGCAAGTCAAGTCAAGTATAAATAGAGTGCGGGAGGCACTCTATTTGATCACTCACTTCTCACTCATGCACTCAAGGGAGAGTGGCACACTTGTGGAGGAGGAGGCTCTACTGCTAGGAGAAGACTATCTCTTGTATTCTGGTTGTATCATTTCTCTATCTATCTCTGAGGAAGTTATTGGGGTTTTTCACCTTTATGGTTTTCCCCAAGTAAATCTTTGTGTCTCTTGTGTGCTTGCATTATTGTCTCCATGATTGATATGATGTAGATTTGTTGTACATGTTTTTCTCTCAGTTAAGATCCTAGATCAGATTGAAGTAGATTCTGAAAATCTGACACCAACCTTGCCCTCTCTTTGGTCGAGCAAGCTTTCTTTCCTTGCCACAATGACTCTTCCAAAGTGTTTATTGTAAGTTGTTGTTTGCCTCTCCATTTTGTAAAAAACATAAGACATAATCTCGGTGACTTTCCATGTACATAAAATAAAACACAACCAAGAATCCATTCATCAAAATAGTTGTAGGCTAGTCAAATCTGCAAGTGAATGATCCTTAAACTCATGAATAAGCAAAAATCCATCCTCCAAAATGAGTGCTTCCTTTGACAACTTAGATTTGTAATTTAATTCTCTGTAGATATGAGCAAAGGACACTTCCTAAAAAAGTACTTTTTTTCCATGATCCTATCTAGAATGGGTCCCAGCTCCAGATTATAAAGGCTACGTTTACCATTTTCCCAATCCATCAGAAGTTTGGAGTCACCAAAGAACTGTAGCCTGTTAACCTGCCTGTCCACTGCAACCTTAAGTAAGATCCAAAGGGCATAGAGTTCAGCTCTATTTTTAGTGTCAAATATGCCCCATACTTCAGTAAAATTCAATTTGCATTATCCATAAAAAGAATGGCCCTAGTTCCACGAGTACCCAGACTACCTTGGGCATGCTCCATAAAAAAAGCCCCAAGGCTCAATACATGGATCTTAAAGGTTTCTTGGGACAGTATCATTTGGTTGCTTTCTTCCTTCACCATAAAAGACTCTAATGTGATGTATTATTCTTCCTAACCGTGCCTCCTTATCTAAAAAATAATTTCTTTTTCTGGTTAACCTCATGCCCCAAAACACATAACCAGGTAGTGCTCTGTGTGAGGAAACAAATTTATATGTCATCCATAATTCCAAACATTCCAGCAGATTAAATTTATCCCAATTATTTTGTAGATTAAAGCTATTTTATATTTCCATTCATACAACTTTGGAGAACTGGCAGTAGACAAATAAAAGGTCCAATGAATTCACCTAGTTAAATAACTTATGAAATAAGAGCTAATTATGAGTTGTAATTACTGTCGATTTAAGGAATGTATGTGCTTCCTAACCTTGTTCTAATGGTAATAACCTACCTATGTGCTAATCCCACCAATTATTCATTCTTCTTTTTTCCACTTTATTAATAGAGAAAGAATCTATGGGCTAATGAAGCTAATGTGGTTCCTATGGAAGTCCTTATACTTTCTATTGAAGGATATACTTTAACGGCCTATATAAGTCAGCAAATTTATGTCTCTTACTATTAAGGGCTGTTTATTAAGCTTTAAGTCTTAAGGAATTATATAGTAGTAGGAATAATCTTATATCATTAGACTAGTTATAATATAGACTAGTTATTATATTAGGAATTACTTTTACTATTCTTAAACTATAGGTCAATTAGTAATAGGAATCTTACTTCTAGTTAACTAAGGCTATATTATAAATACTATCCTTTACTCTATTATACTATGTTAGATGCTTATATATTTACATACTAGAGCCTTATACTCACTAAGGAACTAGAACTACTTTACTACAGTTATTATATCTATTCCTAGAGTTATACTTATACTATACTTAGATCACTATGAACTAAACTTCGCTTACAACCACTGGGATAACTCTAACTCAACATTTCTACTATAACTAAACATAGCTCCTATTAAAAATGCTAATATAATTACTCAACTTAACCTAGCTTAGGAACACAAATAATATTATTGTTCAACAGTACCTATCTAGATAATGTTCCTCTTGTTCACTCACTATACCTATTGTCAAAGAACAACCAAACTAGATGTTGAGATGTACAGCTATCAGAAGTAACATTTTATGAAAGCCCTACTAATCCACCATGCCATTTGGATCGAATCATCATTCATAAATATTGTTCTCATATTTAGACTACTAGGTATAGAGCTACTACTAGCACTACTAGGTAGCATGTTATATCAAGGGTTACGGATTCAGTTACTTCCATTCATTTGTCAACCTATACACAACCTAGACAATTTTAACTTGGGACCATTGTTGCTCTTGAACTATTAGGGAAACATTAGTTTAACTATTATGGGAGGAACACCTAATGAATTGAGCCGAACCTACATTTTAGACATTACCAAGATTTGAACCACCGCCTTTACTATTTGAACTTAGTGCCCCACCCCTTATAGTTGCCACTCTGAGAATCTCCAGGGCAGAAATATCCACTGCTATCTCTACTCGACAGCAGCATAGATTTCTTTTATCTCTTTACAACTAGGATCATGCAAGGGGAACCTACCCACTACGACTTCTAGTTACTGCTCGGGAAACACCACCAAGTTCTCTTTATATAAATACGAAGATTTGGAGCTGGTATTAAGTTTTTATTGCAGGTGGAGAACTAATAAATTTATACGTGGATTTAACTGCAGAAACCACCATCCTGGAATGGTTACTTTATCCCACCTCCCACCCCAGAAAAGATATATGGCCTATGGTTCACTCAACAATTACTTATAGCCTTGTTCAGTTAAGAGAGTACAATTATAGCCAATACTAGCTAATAAGTCATTATTTTAGTACATCTAATAAGTAATGAGTTCAGTAGAGCCAATAGGTCATCAATTAAGTGGATCCCTCATTAAGTCAAAGATAGTACACGCCATAGTTTATAAATTAGGATCTTTCCTCTAGTTTATAAAGGGCGATCTCTAGTTAATAAATTCATATCTCCACCGCAAATTGAAAGAATGCACAGTACATAATATACATACTAAAATATATAGATGAACCAAGGAGATACATGTTTATTACTATACAAAATTGTTGAATCGATCATGAACTACTTTTTATCGAAGACTACATAGTATATAAGATCACTTGCAATTTACCTAGGGAATTATACCTTGTAACTTGTAATGATATCACCACTCAGTGAAGGGCTCGACGAAACACTCGGGCTAAACATGAATAACTAAATATGCAGTCAAATAAATTATTATTATTATTATTTAGGAATTATATATTTTAGGAACATGAAGACATTAGGACGTAGATCTTAGCTATTATAGTTATTTCTATTTTACGGAACTAGCTATCATCTTATAGTCTTTAGAGTAGTCAGTGTAGCTAGAGGAATTAAAATAACTATTATGTATTCTTATGTGTTTATGTATTATAGATTTAGAGTGGATACTAGTATATATCCTTTAGAAGATCTTTAGGAACTAGGAAGTATGATTTAGTATATAGACTATTTGCAGATCTTATTTATTTGTCATTTTTCTCTCTGAATGAGGGAGTAACATTAGGCGATAACCTGCCCCTAGATAGGAGTTTTGACCCCTTAGTTTGATTATCCCCCTATAACTATTTACTGGTAATAAGCTACCACTGGAAGGGGTCCATTTCACATGTTCACATGCTGGAAGGGAGCCATAGCCCTAAAACTCTATACCTCGAACTCACTCACCGATGCGGAACATGAGTTACTAATTAAAATGGATGACATAATAATACTTACTTACGATGCACCTGTTTCATCGTAACAGACACATTGCGCAAGTGGGGAGGGAAGTGGATATGCTTGATAGTAATTGATTAATTTGATTTATTTATAGCCCACATATTATGAGAGAACTGTTCCTACTGGATGGACAACAAATAACTCGGTGGGCTTGGCTTCTAACTAATGTCTTTTGGCTAAAGATTGTATTATTACAATTGTTTCTGGCAGAAGTTGGACTTGGCTAATGGTTGTTTGGCTTCTGTTGAATGGCTTATGGATTATGGCTCTAGGCCCTACTAGCTCGTCCTTGAAGACTGTCTTTAGCACGCCCCTCCTCCGTGCGTGTTTTTTAGTTTTAAGGAAATCCTAATGCAACTCTTTCTACTCCTCTTAATACTCAAACTTAAAAAAATGATTTCCTAAGCTACTAAACATTTTCAATATTGATATTAAAATATTGCTCCTAAACTACCATTTCAAAAGCACCTATCAGGGTATATGCAACATATATAAGTAGAGTACCTTCTCTAAAGATGATATTTTATAAGCCTAAAATAGCCCTCTCCTTTTAGTCGAGCCTAACAAATGAGTTGGTTTTGTAATATCAGGTCTACCCAAACTTCTATTCTACCCCAAAGGGTGCTGCTTCAGATGGTATCCATAATTAATTGGATCAGCTCGAATAAGTCCCCTTTCCCTTAAGGTATAGGTGCGGTACCTTAATCAACACTTAAACCATAGGCAAGCGATACCGATAAGCGATTTCAACTATATGGGCAAGCAGTATTGATTCGATCCCCATCCACAACATCCTGATAGCACTCTCAAAATATATTGTTCAAGCAATAGCGGCGATCCTTCCTCATGAGGACAAGCGTTAATGATAATGGCTATTTTACAAGGGAAGAGAATGAAACAACCTACGAAGAGCTAATCGATGGCAACAATTTGACGGGGAATGATCCTCAGAGAAGGCACAAGCAAAGGGAGGGTACTATCCCATGGGTCTACACATAGAGCTCAATTACTATGCTACTCGATAATGCTACTTGATTAGTCAACTCAAAAGTCAGAGTCGCCGGTAAGGTTGTTGATCCAATAGGTAAGTCGCAGGAGTTGATACGATAGGAGAGTCCAGTTGGTAGTATTAAATAGAAGGCGGTCAACATGAATCTCTAGTCACATGGAAGGTCTAGGAAGCGCATGAATGATCTCTACGAAGGAAGTGTAGGAAGCTATACTCAGTGTTGTTAGGAAGTTTTAGTGTGGTTTTGATAGCCAATCATTGGAGGTCACTAGTTTTCGCTGAGTGGTTGAACAACTAGTTTATGTTCCAGTTTATTTATTTACCTTTCACCCCACCGAACTAGGGAATCCAGGGAAGGGGTGGTCCCACGGACAATGCCAACAAATTGAACCCCGACGGATACGGATGCGGAGAGGTAAGATTTTCAAGTTACCTAATGAGCATATTAATTTAGCCATGTTTTAAAAAGACAATATTTATTGATCTAGGAACTACCCACTTAGGGGTAGCTAAGTTCAATTCGAATTGATCTTAGAGAACCTTCCCCTAGTACCTCAGGAAAGTGCCTCTGGGTCCTTTTCTTTCACCGGTTTCATCCAATTATTTATCAGCTTGGGTCTATGGTATCCCTAATATTCGGGGACCTAAAGTGGATCTTATTCTGTATGAACATGGCCTTTTCAAAATGTTTCTCTATGATAGATGAGCATAGCCAATAGTGCCGATCTAGAAAGGTAAGGAACCAACCTACGCGATGGAACTACTGCTTACCGCTACAGAACAATTGCTCCTACCTGCATTCATTTAACTTACCGCTACGAACATAAGGGTTCCTACCTGTAGGCACTACAGATAAAATCGACAGAGAGGGGCAGTCCCACAGACGGATGAATGAATGCTTTAACGTTGGTTACCAATCGAGACAAAACAAAAGTGGCCTACAACTATGCATAGGGGTAGAGGCAGAGTGGACGGAAGGAATGATGAAAACGAGGAAGGAAATTTGATTTTAGGGACGCGGTGCACAGAATGAACCCATACAGACGAGGTAGATGCTTCGACGGGATGTGGTAAAAGTGTTTTAACATAGATCTTATATATGTTTCACCACCCAATATATGTGCTTATTGCTTGATTGATTAATTTAATTGGTCCCAACTAGATGAGAGGAGGTTGAGCCAGATAAGTCCAATATACCAGAAACAGTTTTTCGTGAGGGGATAACCAGGAATCATAAATATTGAATCTAGGGAGGCCTTCATCTTTTAAACTTTTGAACCTTTAGCCTCACCTTCAGCCTTCATCACCATAATAAGCAGGTGAAACATAAGGAAATATTAGTCTTTAGCCTTTTTCCTTTTTCCTGTTACCAGGAATTAAAAGGCTTCAACCTCATATGTTTGGGAAATGAAAGTATATTCTTGTTTTACTAAGCTATACCATCTAAGAGCATTTATATATGATAATAAGAATGGCATCAGTTGGTTTGAGGAGGTTCAGTGGGTGTTGTCTTTCTCTATTTATTATTACGGACGGCTTGCTTGCTAGGAGGCTAGAGGCACAGAGGCAGGGAAGAATCGGTGTTGATCCAAGTGATCCAGATAGGTTTTGCATGGACAGGATTGGAGCTAGCACAAATTTTTGGTAGAACTGATCTTAGATAACCTCCCCTTCCTACATTAGGAGGTGGCTCCTCCCTTCTCAATCGCTGGTTTTTCTAATAAAAAACTTATTTAAGGGGCCATTTAAGGGGGGTCATCGAGGTACAAAGTAGATTTTCCTATTAATAATACATCCCTTTCATTAATTTGATCTATAATTGCCTGCCTTCATTCCCAGTTTGGCATAGTTGGGTGACACGGGTATGCATTTTACTGGATGCCAATAGAAGAGACAAGAGTTGATGATGCTAGTATTCAATGCAATTGATCTGGGAGTCGATGTACTTGATCTGATACTCAATCAGTTGATCCAAGAGTTGATCATTCTTAGGAGGTCCCGATTCACAATTTGCAATGGGAGATAACTCCCAACATTCTGGTAAATGCCGGTTGTTGATGAATTTAAGGCTCAGTGCATGTCGAACACAGCGGAACCTAGCCTTCCAATAAGTGGTAAATTCAGTACTGAAAGGTGGCATATGGAAAGTAGACAACGGTCTATTTATTTTGGCCTTCCAAGAAAAAAATTACTATCGAAAAGGTGGCATGGGTAGATCCAGCAGATCCATAAACTGACTTGTCTAGTAGTTCTGTATCTACAGCTTAAGACGACGATCTTCACTCCACCAAAGTGTATAGAATTAGTGTTCTTTATGTTAGGTACAAATCTTCTAGATCTGAAGCTCCAATAGAGGTAGTAGTTCACCTAAAACATTTTAAATAGTTTACCTAATATGATTTAAAATAAAAGAATATATGCATCATGACTTAAAGCTATTAGACCGTGTGAATGAAGAAGCTCTGACAATAGGGAAAATGGGCATATTTTCATCATCATTAGTGGATAGAGAAGAGAAGCCAAGAGTCTAATATAATTGGGAACCAGCTTTGACTAGAGAGTTTGAATCTTACTCTCCATAGATCTTACTCTCCGATAACTCCATGATAGGTAAATAGTAAAAATTTGACTCTTATTCTCTGAAGCTCGCACAGAATGGTTAGTGACCAGAATATAGGAATCATGAGTTAAATCTATTAGACCATGTGATGAAGAAGCTCCAACAAGATTTGGGAATGGGGGCATATATATTTCCTTGTGTGTGTGCGTGCAGGCATATGTGCACACCCCGTATGGCAAGGGAACGTCACAGGAACGGTATGGTAAAAGTATGGGAATAGTACATCATAATAGATGTGAACCTACTATATTTCACTCCAAAAATAAAAAAGCAACAATGAAAGAGTCATTCAAGAAGGAGCAGACAACTAACAAAGTGAATGGCGCAAGTAAGAAAATATAACTCCCTTCATATTTGATATGTCCCTAGAAGTATGATGAGGAGTTGAGTAAAACATCTCCAAAATATAGCACATGGAAGACCAAGTGAGAAAGAACAATGGCACACATTAAAGGTATGCACAGTCCAAGGATTCTATCATTTGTTGTGATTGTAATAAAAAAAGGGAATAGAGAAAAATAGTTCTTATTTTAATACCCCTGTTCTTTATACACCTACCTTTAAGAAACTTTCTGTTGGACGGAAGGAAAGATACCCCTACTATTGATGCACTATATATAAAGTAGAAGGCTATGTAATGTTTTGTAAAGTATTGTTATTTATTTGGAGTTATTTTAATAGTAGGATTCCCCGTATAAGAGGCAAGTGAACATTGCTTTGTCTCTTGATATCAATAATACAAGGGATTATTTCTATAGGTTATATATATTTATCTATTGTATTTTCTATTCAACACTGGTAATTCACTGCATTTTGTTATCTTACTATATTATTATGGGGTTAGTTACATTACAAGTGGTATCAAAGCTCTTTCCTAAGCCAACGTGCACCTTAATTTAAAATTCTTAGTTTTCAGGCTAGAGATGTGTTTTGACATCTTTATTATTAACACAAAGGTTTGTTTTTCAACGGGTAAAACTATAGTTGGGGAAGAATACATGTCAGAAATACAAGTGGAGTCATCTTATCGGAAACCCTTGTATCCATTGTTTCCCTTCAAGTAGTTCCACATTAGACATCACCTGTATATGAAATGTCACTTTAACATAGCTATGGGTATATTATAAGTCCCCTAGGTATACCTGCTCTAGAGAAATCGATCCACTGTCTTATCACTATGGTACTCCGATAAAAAAAACACACTTTAAAAGATCACCCTATAGTACTTGGGTAGTCAGGTAGTAAATCCAAGGGCATGGTTGAGCCTCCTTAGTTAGTGCCTTGACATATTGGAGCAAGTACTACTATTGGACCTCGCACATGTATCAGAGAGCTATAGCACCTAACACTCCTTTCTCCTTAGGACCCTGCAAACCCTATCCCATGCAACTTAGGCCATTAAATTCCTACATAAAGTGGAATATAAATAATTTGGGAATTACATCACTGGATTAATACTCAACGAGGAGTAGTTACTCTGGGTCCTAACTATGCCATTACAAGAACCTTATTTTTAAATACTCCTCATTCAATGATGATCATAGTGGTACCACTGTCCCATAACATTTTTTTATGGACCTGACCATACCATTGTGGATGGACTACCTCATAAAAATCCTTGGGAGACACTAGTCACTGTGGTATTCCTCCTTGATAATCCTTTTGATGGATAACCCATGAACACCAGGATGATCCACTCTAATACCATGTTTGACAAGGGAATTCATTCCCTAGATAAACAATACAAGGAGATTTTATACAATATAAAAGACAATGTTGTCAAGCAGGGTCATGATATTTCCAAACTTTCGAATAGGATGGCTTTGCTAGATAAAATGTAAGACCAACTCAATCATCCGACATTTCACCTCCTACGAGATGATAACCTGTATACTTAGTAGCATGTAGAGATACCTTGTGAGCAATCTTCCAAGGAGGAAAAATATAGCAATCCATAATTCCGTTATGGTTATTATAAACTACACTTAGTTTATAATACTAATGTTGCACTAATTTCCTAAAGTGGATATGAACAAGTTTGATGGTTATAACTCCTCACATTGGGTTACTTGGATGGAGCACTACTTCGATCTCCATGGCATTACTTATGACATGATTAAACTTCAAGTGGGGTCTTGTACTTGGATCAAGAACAATGGAAATGGTGGCAATGGCATAAGCATTCCTATTACAGATGCATTGCCTAGAATCAGTTTGTTAAATCCATTTATGCTCATTTCAAGATATTTACTCATTGTTTGGGGAGGATTACCAAGTTGCAACAAACATGCTCAGAGGCATATTTTATCACAACCATTGAGCAATTAACAACCTCTAACAAGGGCTTATCTAAATCATTTTATAAAGAATTATTCATTAGTGGTTTCAGGGAGGATATTAGAGCACAAGTCAAGATGCAGAGACCCAATGCACAACCCAAAATATCATCTTTCATTCCTCGCACTCGTCCTTCTCCAAACCCCTTGCTTGCTCAACCCCTAAAAGTCTATATGTTTTATCCAGTATAAAATATTGAACATCAATGGCTTGGACCTTGTTGTAATTGTGATAAAAGTGTCCCGGGTCATAAATGTAAGGAACAAAAATTATTTGAAAATTGAAGTTACCTCTCCCACCCAATCAAAAGACATCACCATGGATGATACCCCCGACTTCGAGGTTTCTGACACAACCCTTACCATGAAGGAATAATTGAAACCTAAATTTCATCAAGAAGAACCCCTCATCTCCCTTCATGTTTTATTTGGTATTGCTCCTCAAACCCTAAAACTTAAGGGTTACATCAAGCACCGAAAAGTCTTTGTCTTGGTTTACAGTGGTAGTACACATAATTTGATTCATAGGAAATTGGTTCAATAAATCCATTCCTATGTCCACCCAGTGCATAACTTTCAAATTATGATAGCCAATGGAGATATGATTAAATGTGGGGATGAATGTGAAAATGTGTGACTCCAACTGGGTTACTATTATATCTAAAACATTATATGTTCGTGATAGATATGTGTGGTTTAAATATAGTTTTAGGGGCATAATGGTTGAGGCTAGTCACCACGGGCTTCAAGCAATTAAACATGAATTTTACTAAAGAGTCTCATGCACACAAACCCTTGAAGGGATTCTTTTCGGCTATCCTAAAATCACAAGCTCTCCTCGTATGGAAAAGTTATTTAGGAAAGGCTACTTTGACATTATTACCCAATTCAATATAATACATGTCCTAAACATACCTACAAAAGAAATGCACTCTGATTTGCGTACTATTTTTACAAAACTTCATCCATCAGGTATTTGAGACATCAATTGGTTTACCCACCTCATGAGGAGAGCATTATCATGGAATTCCCTTGATCTCCAATAGTAAATAACCAAGTGTGCATCCTTATTTACACCCTTTTGCATGGATGAATTAAATGAAAATATTATTAATTAACTGCTCGAGGTAGGTGTTACGCATCCTAGTACTAGCACTTATTCATCACCAGTGGCCGTGGTTATTAAAAAAAGGTGCATAACGCATGTGCCCAGACTTTTTTTTCTCTCAATAAGCAAACAATCAAAGAAAAATTCCCAATTCCAGTGATTGATGATCTCCTATATGAGATTCATGGTACCATTTTCTTCATCAAACTCGACCTTCATTCTAAATACCACCAAATCCAAATGAAGGAAGTGGATATTATAAAAACTGCTTCTAGAACACATGAAGGACATTATGAGTTTTTGGTGATGCCTTTTTAATTGGCAATGATCTATCTACCTTCTAGAGCTTCCTGAACACAAATTTAGGCTTTTGTTATACCCTTTGGCCTCATGCTACCGCATGAGTGCGTGAAGACCCACTTTGGGGTATGGGGGTAATAAAATTATTTCAAGCTTCCCAACTTTTAATAAATATAATTGACTGAGCACACTCATCATCCTTGATGCTCGTCAGGACGAGGTTACACCCTTACCATCTGTGGTAATACCATACACAGCAAGAACATACGCAATACCATATGCGCAATACCATAAGCAACACCATCAAGGAAACACAATAGATAGATGCCACCACACTATGCAATACCTTCGATACAAGAAACCATAGGGGAGGGGAAAAACCACTGACACACTGGGCGATATGGTGGATTGTTT
This sequence comes from Larix kaempferi, assembly GCA_027924585.1. Taxonomy (NCBI): domain Eukaryota; kingdom Viridiplantae; phylum Streptophyta; class Pinopsida; order Pinales; family Pinaceae; genus Larix; species Larix kaempferi. The sequence goes on from BSBM01000087.1 coordinate 13,245,293, forward strand.
AAAAGCATTTATAAAGCAGCTTGCGATGGAACTGTAAACTAGAATAGCTGCACTAGAACGCTTGAATAGCAATTAGAAAAGAAGTGCTGGGGCAAAGGTGAACCATTCGTTTTGACACCACTACTGCACTCGTCCTTTCTGTATATATACATAATGGACAAATTCTTCATTCACTTTCATAGATTGCGACCCATCCGTAGAGCCTTCCCTCTAAAGATCCTCGATTATATAAAGCTCGATCCCTAAGTGACACTAGGTAGTATCTACTGGAGATAGTGCTTACTCTTACCTTAAGGGGAGAGAAATGAGATTTATTTATGCAATTCACTATTAAGATCTTTGTGCACCTCACCCTATTGGAGATAATAGTTGGTTGGATATCCTATAAAATTTACCCGCACTTGATATCATCAAATCACCAGTTTTTGGTTCGTGCTCCATCAAAGGATTTCCATTAGCCTTAACATGAGCTTATTCCTTCGGCGGCTTGTGCTAAGATCAACAGAAAGGAAAAAACTGGGCAATATAGATAGAAATATGCTATTAAAAAAAAATGAAGGATCTTATAGGTCCCCATCTCCTCTGCTTTCTCAGAAGCCAAGCAAAATAAATCATCTCATTCATTTTGATCATCATGGAGGGCTCTGTCTTTATTCATTCAAGAATGGGTTTTGAAACCTATTGTCCATCTCATTCATGTACTGGTCTTCCTAGTTCCCAACAGGGTAATACTCCGGCACCAAATCCAAGTGGGTTAAGATCCCTCCCATAATCTTATCGTAGGAATGCTCGTAAGCCATAGAAGGCCATCAGATAAATAAGGCTCATAAGTTAGAGAAAGGCCTATACAATTCCATTTATGAGGTTACAACAATGACAATTCCAACAATTTTTATTAGGGAATCCCCCATCTCAAATTCCATGCCCCTCAAGATGATTACATAAGGTACTAGGTTTCCCTCATCTTAGGTAATAAGGGCTATTTCCCTATTGTCTTCGCTAACCCTCATATAATATGGACTATCCTTTTATTTTTTCCCTCCCCATGACGAAAGAAAGAGCGGGGCATAATGTCGTAATAAATAGATTTATTTGAAAGCAGTACTATTGCCTCCCACCCTAGGCCAAGGAAGGGTCTCCAACGTCCATCTATCTTTCTATTTATTCCCACCCAACCAGATAATGTATATAAAAAAATCTATGTAAAGCGAAGCCTGGCACAACTAAGCATCTAAGACTATATAAATAATGTATAAAGTAAAGCAAATATGTTCAATAAAGTGGATCGTACATGGATAGTGTATAGTGTGGCTGTTTGAGTGATTGATGCGGCTGGTAGTAAATAGAAATAGATAAAATAAATACAAAGGAGAAAAGTAGTAGCAAAGAAATAAATAAAGTGTGTTCTTTAGTAAAGTGTGCTAGGGATGTTTTGGGTAAGTCCAAGCAAGGGTAAATGTAATCCTACCAGAATTGTGTAAAGTACAGGCTCCCTTTCTTGTGTCTGTAAGTCACCCCTCGCTTCCTTTAATGGAGGTGGGCTATAACCTAAAATAGTCCAAAGGAGTTATGCCCCGACAAGCTAGCTGGCCAATTTGGTAATGTGGGTAGTCCCTATAGTCGGTCCTGTTGGATTCCGTAAGTGAGAAAAACTCCCTCCCCTAAAACTCGTGTTAGGTAGCTCTATACTTTATTATGGAGCATGTGGGAATTGAGATCCTTTAATGGTACGCCCATCTTCCCTACCTAATTCAGTTTTTGCACTGGAGGAATCTACCCAATTAATAGAACTGGCAGCCTAGCTAATGACTGGGAAATAAATTAAATGATGGCGATTTCCAACTATTCATTTTTTGGATCCTGAATTCAATAAGGGCTTACTAGCGGGTAGGCAGGTTATACTAACTAATAGTGTTTTAAATATATAGGATGACTCTTTTGCCACTATTGCTACTCTCAAGTTCCGGTCTAGTGTATGATAGGGAACATTTAAGTAATTTTCTGGATCTACCTGTCTTAGTGCATGCTGTAACACATTAACTCACTTGACTCATCTATTCTCATTTAGGTAGGTAACTAGGGAGAGAAGAAAAATAAAAAAGCAATAAAAACCTCCATTGGAATGACCTTATGTCAATAACACTTAACTTAACCTTGTTATTTATTTATGGAATGGGTGCTAAGGATAAACCACCTCTTTAAATGGAAAAGGTCAACGCAGATATGAGAGTATCATATGTTTGAACCTAGAGATGCAAATATCATATGTATAGGGATGTTTTTATGTAATGAGATTTCTTCTCATGGGTGCTAAGGAGATCACTTCTTAAATTAGAACTAGTGCACTAATTTGTTAACTACAGTGAGAAGTCTCATTTCTAATGAACTAGGGACACAACCTTCTTCTTTGCTAGGGACACACCCAACTCAACTTAAGTTTGTGTTGTTTGTTGCACTAGGTAATGGGAGAAGTTGTTTGGTTGTTTTTGTTGGGAGGAGGTCCAACAAGCTCAGCTATATAGTCAGGCTCCTAAATAAATATTAAAGTGTAAGGAGTAAGTCCCTGTGGTGCCTACCTATTTTACCTTTTCTAGGAATCATGGGGAGTCTGTTCCAATCCCCCATTATAAAAACCCTATTGTGTCCACAAAGGATAGGAGGCAGTGGGATTAAGAAAATTGGAATCTCAAAAAGAGGGGAGCATGATGGACAATGAGGAAATATATGAGGAGAGTAGTTTAAGAGTAAAGTAGAGACAAAATTATGTGACTTATATGATCAAGTGCATGGAGAGGATCCACAAGAACCATTTATGAAGGTGAAAGCTAAGTTTCCTATATATACCCGGTATAAATATATTGTCTTCTATTTTCAAAATAGACAATGCCCACCATATTTTTACGAAGCTAAATAAAGATGCTTTAAATTAAAATAAATAAAGTATTGCATCATAAATGAGAAACTATTCTGGAAAGATCCTATGGGCATCTTGCTAAATTGTATGGTGGAAGAATAAACACAAGGGATTTGAAATAAGTTTAACAAAGGAGTGTGTGGTGGTCATCATGCTTGGAGAGCTACAACATATAAAATATTGAGAGCTGGTTACTACTGGCCTACATTATTAACTGAGGTAAATATAAGAGTAAGGGCCTATGCTTAATGTCAATTATTTACAAGCAAACATAAGTTACTACCCTTACCACTCAAGCCAATAAAACTAGAGGAACTTTTTAAGAAATGGGGCTTGGAATTTATAGGTGAGATTCCTTTATAGGTAATATCCATCCTTCATCTAGTGGTCATCACATGTGGATCTTTACAGCAATTGATTACTTCACCAAGTGGGTGGAATCCATCCCAACTAGATCATCTACTAATACATTAATTATAAAATTGATAGAATAAAAAATTCTAGCAAGGTTTGGATGCCCTAGGAAGATCATCACTGATAATGCTAAAGATTTAAAATATACTAAAATGGTTAAATTATGCCAATATTACAGTATAATACTTGGACATTCTACAACCAGCTATCCTTAAGGGAATGGCTAGAATGTCTTGAAAGGTAACAGAATTGAAAGGTAACGGGATGGAAAGGGTAGGGGAAGGCAAGGTTCACTCATCTTTTGAGAAGCTTTGGGATGAGTTTGTGTAAGGAGAGACAAATTTAGAATCTAGTTCAGCAATACAAAGTAAAGTAGAAGACCTATCCCTCATCAGGAGGATTAGAAGGGGAAACAAGAAAGGACACAAGAAGGGTAAAAGGGAAAAATAAATCCAAGGTAAGAAGGATTTGATGCATGTGAAGTGTTTAAGGTAGCATCGGAATGGACATTATGCCATATAATGTCTAGATAAGAAGGGAAGGGAAAGCAACAGTAGGAACAGATTGCAAGGAGTGCAAAGACTATTACTGAAGTGGATGAGTTAGCATCCAAGCTTAATGCCACCTTCTCCATGGTCTATTTTTATTTACCAACATTATATCAACGGTTGGGTGTTATGTGGATAGTGAGGCATCGAGGCATATGATGTATGACAATAAATTGTCCACCGGGTTTAAAGAGTAAGAGGGAGGAATGAAGATGGAGTTGGGTTATGATGACACTTATAATGTTAAAGGATTGGGCTCTATTTCCTTCTGGATGCCATTATGTGATATTCTTGAGTTGAATTGTGTTTTTTTTTTTCCTCGCCCTCTTATTTTACTTTTTCTTGCTCAAGGCTATCAGAAAAGGTATAGTTTATTCACAAGAATCTCCATTTTAGATATCCAATGTAGGGTTTTTCATTGGACCCATCAAAATAGGACCCGTAGGGACTTTCCCGAGGTACAAGGGGGAGGTTTTGAATCAGGAAAAATGTGAAATGAGAATGCTTTTGGGTTAATTATGTTCCAGCTCAACAATGCACACTAGAGTTTAGAAGTTACTCTTTCTCTTTTTCAATCATATTTGTTCTGCGGACTGGGCCTGGACAATGGCGCCAGGACATACAATTCTTAGGCCAAGTAGATATGCCAATATCTCATATGTTAAAGAGATATAGATATCTAGTATCTCTGTTGTTCATGACTAGTAAGAGCATCCATGGTGACATCGTATGTTAACAAGTATATATTAAATATCATATATTAACAGGTGTAGAAGCACACATATAGATGCCAGTTAAAGTGCAAATGTCTCTATGCCAATATTATATATTAACTATGACCTAGTAGATATGCAAGTCTAAGTGGAGTAGATATGTGAAACCTACCCATAGTAACACATGCATGGGCCAAGTAGATATGTCAATAGTGTAGAGTAAAACTAGTATAGTTTGTAGTAGTTCCGGTTAATGCCAATTACCATTTCTTTGTTCATGGCCCGGTGGGTGGATATGACAATATAATATATGTAGTATGAACTAGAAGTTTATATAATATCATATAGTAATAGGTATAGGTAGGTATGGCTGCGTAGAGGCCTGCAGGTTAGGTTTAAGTCGGTAGGTATTATCCTATTTAAAAGAAGACCGGAGACTAACTAGCTAATAAGATACTAGAGTAGTTCTTATACAAACCTATAGCTAAAGCTAGCTTCTTTACTGGAGCTCAGCATAGAGATAGGTTCTATCTTTCAGAGTCCAGATAAGAAGGTCTAGCACATTGTGAACTCTGGGGTGATATGATGGCCATATAATATGGTAAATAGATATAGTATATCTTTGTTGTTGTTCATGGCAATGACAATGTCTTAATGGTGAGATCATAGTGTTAGTTTTTAAGAAATTTCAATATGATCTAAGATCTTAACTGAGAGAATAACATGTACAACATATCTACAACATATCTACAGCATATCAATCATTGACACATTAATACAAACACACAAGACACATAGAGTTTCACTGGGGAAAACCAAGAAGGTGAAAAACCCCGCAACTTCCTCAGAGATAGATAGAGCAATGATACAACCCAAGCATAAGAGATAGTCCTCCTAGCATCAGCTTCTCCTCCTCCAAAAGTGCGCCACTCTCCAATGAGTGTGTGAGAGAGAAAGTGAATGATCAAATAGAGTGCCTCCCGCACTCTATTTATACATGACTTGACTTGCCTAATAACCTTTACTAGGTCGGCCTCAACTTAACCACATAGCATAATGCTGATAGGGCCGACCCCCCACTAGGGTGGTCTAATAACCCTTTTACCCACATGACTCATACAGGGCCGACCCCATCAAGGTGGTCTAATAACCCATCAAGTGTAACTTACGACACTTACAATATAGATTAGGACACTTCCATATAGAGGAATAATAACATCTATATAGGAATACAAACACTTCCGTATAGAGAAATAATAACATCTCTATAGGAATACAATATACATATAGGAAATACATTTCGAAGTTACAAATACATAAACACTCCCTCTTAACTAGGAAAGTATTTCTCGACATAGGTCTTCTAGCACAAGTCTTCTTCTCTGGATCATCGTCACTGCATCATCGACATTGAATCATCGTCATCGTCATTGTTGCTGCCATCTCAATCAATATTTAAACTACTCGTCATAGGAAGTTCTACAAAGCTAGTCCTTTTTCATATTGGATGTAGGCCCACCACCTATAGGTCTTCATCACCATTGGCCATACTGTGGAATCCTTATGACTTATTACATGTGTCACAATTCCTCGAAAGAGTATCCTAGGACCATTTATGTGCCGAAGAACGACTAACAAGATCTCCCAGGTCCACTTACATGTCACTATCAAAAAACCTTAAAAGAGTGTCTTTCCAAGCAAGATCTCTAAAGAGCATGTGAGGCCTTTTTCATCCTGTCTAGATCTCCAGGACTTATTACATGTGACCCCTACCACAATGCCTCGAAGAGCATCCAAGGACTTATTACGGGCACACAGAACAACCTATCGAATCTCCCAAGTCTACTTACATGTGGTCATGGAGATGCCTTGAAAGAGAATCCCAGGACTTATTACGGGCACACAGCCCAACCTATCGGATCTCCCATGTCTACTTACATGCCATAGGACAATGCCTCGAAAGAGCATCCTAGGCTGTTACGAGCACACAACTCTACCTGTCGGATCTCCCAGGTCTACTTATATGTCCTCCCAGAGCAATGCCTCGAAAGAGCATCCCTAGCTATTACGAGCACACAGCTCTACCTTTCAGATCTCCCAGGTCTACGTATATGCTCATCTGCACAACCTGTCCACGGCCACAGAGTATCAACCTGATACTCACCACACATCATCTTGATGTAAATCATCACATGATCAACCTGATCATCATCACTGCATCATCCTAATGCATGTCATCTGGAGCAACATCTTGAAGCTCATCATCCATGATTAACCTGATCATATAATGCATCCACCTGATGCATACCAAGTATCTACCTGATACATATCATCATACATGATCCACCTGATCATACAATGTATCCACCTGATATATATCAACATACATGATCTACCTGATCATACAACGTATCCACCTGATACATATACAGATACATGGTCCAAGCATCCAACATGATGCATATATATATACATGATCCAACTGATCATAACAAGCATCCAACATGATGCATATACAGAGTAGTAATTGGAGCATCGTCCTAATACCCATCATCCAACACTTACATCCACAGCCATGTGAAGGATCCTCCTCTCACCATGCTTGGAATGGCTCCAGAAAATGTATCCATCACTTCTTCCTCGATGTGTCATCAATCTGAAGAACACGAAGCCTCTCTCTGAAGTACTCAAACTTCACTCTAGCTAGTGGCTTCGCCAGCACATCTACAACCTGCTCATCTGTCGCAACATACAGGAGCTTCACTGCTCCTCTCTACACCATATCCCTAATATAGTGATATTTGATCTCTATGTGCTTCGACCTGTCGTGGAACACCGGGTTCTTAGACAGCTTCACACAACTCTGGTTGTCACAAAAGATACCAGTAGCCTCCAACGGGAGATCAAATAGCTCAGACAGTAGCTTTCGAAGCCATGCTGCCTCACAACTAGCCGAACAAGCTGCAACATACTCTGCTTCGATTGTACTCAGTGCTACGCAAGACTGCTTCCTGCTAAACAAGAGATCACACCTGATCCCATACTCAACCAGCACCCAGAAGTACTCTTTCTATTTGCAGCATTGCCTACCGAATCTGAATCAACATAACCCTACAGGTTAAACTTTTGATTCACATCATACTTGAGCTCATAATCAACTATAGCCTTCAGGTACCTCAGAATATGCTTTACAGCAACCAGGTTAACATCTCTCGGATCCGTCAGGAACTGGCTCAATGTGTTCACTACAAAGTAAATATCTGGTCTCTTGTTCATCAGGTACATACAGGACCCAATCATTTGATGATACATAGTTACATCAACCGGATCAGATGAAGTATCACACAGAAGCTTTAGGTTCGATGACATAGGTGTGGCCATGGCCTTACAGTCCATCATCCCGAACATCTCCAGGATCTCTACTACATACTTCCCTTGTCCAAGGAAGATTCCATCTGCACTCTGCCACACCTAGATGGATAGAAAGTAGTGCATCATACCCAAGTCCTTCATCTCGAACTTGGCAGCAAGCTTCCTCTTGGTATAGAAAATCAATCCATCCTCTCATGTTACAAACAGGTCATCCACATACAAGAGTAGTATCACAGGATTGCCTTCCTCAACCTTGTAGTAAAGGTTGGAATCCGCTTTACACTTGGTAAAGCCCAAACTAGATAGAAAAATGTCCATCCTATCATACCAAGTCCTAGGAACTTGCTTCAAGCCATACAAGGCTTTATTCAATCTGTACACATATGAATCTCTGTCATGTGTCTCAAAACCAAGTTGCTGCACCATATACAATTCCTCCTCGACTACTCCGTTCAAGAAAGATGTCTTAACATCCATCTGGTGTATCTTCCATTTCATCACTGCAGCTAGAGCAAGTACTGATCTAATGGAAGTCTATCTGATTATAAGAGCAAAAGTCTCTTCATAATCAATTCCTCTTTCTGGGAGAAGCAACGAGCTACAATCTCGCTTTGTATTTCTCCATGCTACCATCTACAACATGCTAGATCTTATAAACCACTTGGAAGTCATGACAGACTTCCCTTCTAGTCTGGGACCACATCCCAACCATCATTCTTCATGATCGACTGGTACTCCTCGACCATGGCGTTCTTCTTGAATCCTGGGAACTTCAATATCTTCAATATCGTCAATAGATAACTTTGTTGTTGAACAAATGTTGTAGTCCTTCTTTTGTAGGTAATGGTATACGATCTTTCCTACAAAACAAGTTAAATTGCATGATTAGAAAAAATCTCATAGTTTTCAGAACAAATTCTTACACATAAATAAATATGTCATACAGTCATGCAATTATCTTAGCCAATGCTTCAATACAACATTTATCCATATCCCATAACTTTCTAGATTCCTTCCAATCTCTACTAGAACATTCTTAAGAGTGTGCACAACTCCCAACATGTCAGCAAAGAGGTTTCATTCTAGATAAGTAGCAATGGAATGTTGAACAGTTCCATAGGCCACTTACCCTTTAGATGCATATTAGTAGTATACTGTTCATTAATGCAATTATTCTAATATGCATAATACACACCCTAATTCTAGGAACATAATCATATACATCATTGAACAATATTATTTAAACAAACAAATATGCAAGAAATGACAATTCAAATACTTATCTTTGTTTGGTTGTAGAGTGGACTCCCTCTCAACCTTTGCTTCCTTGTAGGAACTACTAGAGTGTGCTCCCTCTTGATCTTTGCTTCCTGGATTACCTATCCTTGAACTTATATCCATCCTCGATCACTATGCATGCTTAAGTGTGCCCTAGTGTCATGATTGTGCCATCCTCAAGATCTCATACATTCATTAGTATAGATACTAAAACAACATAATCTTAAACATGTATAGTCATGATCATTTCAAACACACATAATAAACATTAGTATGCAAGGTTTCAAGGAATACTTCTTTTACTCATGCATATTCTTATTTGACCAAAGGACTTTTTTGGTTAGTCATATCATCAATCAAAGTAAGAAGCATAATATGTCTAAACCCATGATTACTAACTTCAATGAATAATCATTATCAATCATGCCATGTATACTTATATTAGAGATCCTAACACAAGGTAGGATTCTAACTTGATATAGGAAAAACATACCTGGATTAGCATGCTAGCTAGTTATGTCTAACATACCCGCATAATGTCTTTCTTGTTCTTTTCAATGACCTGTGCTAGTATAATCATAAGTGTCAAAACCCTAATCAATGAATATCTTCTATCATGCATTCATAATTTTATTAAGGTGTTACGAGAAGTCTAAAGTTGATCAAGATTGTTCTAACCTTAATGAAGAAAAACATACCATAAACTTAATCATGAACAAATCTCGAAACATACTTGGATAAGTCATACCTGTCAAGATTGCTTGTAATCTTCTTATGTAAGGTTTTAGCCTCATCTCCCTATGAAATAGGAACTTCTTCACTTATGCAGGTGACCAATCCATTTTCTTCTAGGATTGACCCAATCCACCTGATTTGCAGAAACTGGATCTCGAGCTGGATTAGGGTTTTTCAGAGAAACCCTAAAAATTCAAACTTCTGAAAGGATAGAAAGATGCACCTTGATGAGCTGATCAAGCTGGTATACTCAGAATTTGAAAACTGCAAAGTTTCACCCCTTAAAAATCCCCTTGAAACTTTCGGATCTTCTAGACAAGATCCCGAACTAGGGTTTGATAAAGCTCACCCTTCTTCCAAACCAAAAAGTTTGATCCAAATCTCTAAACTTCAATTTTTCTGAGGAGCTTCCAGCCATGGTCACAGACTTCAAAAATTCCAAGTTTTGCAGAAGCTCTAATTTTCCACTTTTCGGATCAAAGTCCCGAACTAGGGTTCGATCAAGCCCGGCCTTCTTCCCAACCAAAAAATTTGAAGTTGGTCTCTAAATTTCGATTTTGATGAGTAGAATTCAGGTGTGGTCTCTGATTACAAAAATTCCAACTTTCTCTGAAACCCTAATTCCGAGAGCCATGAATGAAGGTTCCTCAAAATCCAATTATGTTTTGACAGAAATATGTACCTTATTGTTTCTAGGGTAACTCCAAAATTATGAATCCACAGGGTCTGAACATTCTACCTGCGGTAGAATGACATGTCATCTTTCCAACCCCATAGCTCTGACCTCAATTGGATTCTCTGAGAGAGATTTATTCCAAGTGTTGCAACATGACCGGTTTATGGGATAAAATAGGAGAGCGAACTTGTACAGTGTAACACGTGTTACAGGTTCACTTTTTTCCTGTGAACCTTCTTCCTCTGAAAGTACAGTCCATTCCCTACCTATCACCTTTTACAAAATTTCATTTGGAGCTTCCTAGCCCAAGTTATGACCTTTTTTACTAGGTCACCTGTTTATGACTCAGATCTGGAAGAGGCAGAAACCCTAGATTGTACAGATCATAAAAAACAAACTACAAGGAATTAGAAGTTGTTCTTCGGAAACAAGGTAAATGGGGATCTTATTTTTGACCTGTAAGAGTTTCAGATCTTGAAACCTTTCCTAAATGGATTTATAGTGAAAGTACTAGAATGACCCGTTTTTGCTATATCAAGCCCTAGCTTTGCAAGTGCAACAAGTGTCATAAATGCCATACCATGCCTTCTTTCACGCTAGCTTTGATACCATGTGAGTTTTTCATAAATTTCAATCCAATCTAGGATCTTAAATGAGAGAATAACATTTATAGCATATCTACAACATATCTACAGCATATCAATCATGGACACAATAATGCAAGCACACAGCAGACACAGAGTTTCACCGGGGAAAACCAAGAAGGTGAAAAACCCCGCAACTTCCTTAGAGATAGATAGAGAAATGATACAACCCAAGCATAAGATATAGTCATCCTAGTAGAGTCTTCTCCTCCTCCACAAATGCACCACTCTCCAATGAGTGTGTGAGAGAGAAAGTGAATGATCAAATAGAGTGCCTCCCACACTCTATTTATACATGACTTGATTTGCCTAATAACCTTTACTAGGTTGGCCTCAACTTAACCACATAGCATAATGTTGATAGGGCCGAACCCCGACTAGGGTGGTTTGATAACCCTTTTACCCACATGACTCATACAGGGCCAACCCCATCAAGGTGGTCTAATAACCCATCAAGTATAAGTTACGACACTTACAATATAAATGACGACACTTCTGTATAGAGGAATAATAGCATCTCTATAGGAATACAAACACTTCCATATAGAGGAATAATAACATCTCTATAGGAATACAATATACATACAGGAAATACACTTCGAAGTTACAAATACATCAACACATAGTCCCACTGGGACTGGCCTCCTTCTGGCAGGGGCTAGGGAATCGCCTAGGACCATGGGGCGATCTTATCGTCTTGGAGGAATACCACATAGAGACCAACTTCTAGTGATTTGGAAGCAAATGGAGGGTTTATGAAGATGGAACCTGACTGCTATGGTTCTTTAGGCTGCTCAATTTCTTTAAGTTATCCTCTGATTATAACTCCTGGCTACTTTAAGTCACCATCTTTAAGCATTGCTTCTATTTTGGGGACTTGGGAATCTTTGGGCACCTCCATTTCCCATTGTAAGAAAACCTTCAGACTCCAAATTGCTGGTCAATTGAGTTGCTCTTCCCTTTACTTCAGTGTTTCCAAACTATTTACCCACCATACTACCTAGACCCTAATGTTCTAAAGTATTTTCTAGTTATAAATAACCTTTGCTAAGTCTGAGGCCTCAAGGGTATGCCTTTTTTTATTTGATGAAGCTTTTTTGTTGAAGGGGTTGATGAGGAGAAACGGTCGAGGAATACGATAGTTAAATTTAGTGATGAAGAAAGACCCAACTCCGAAGTATGTCCGTCGAGGGAACTATTAGGGAAGCTCTGAAGCTCTTTTTGCAACTTTTCATCATTCAAATTGGGTCAGCCAAGAACATAGCAGTGTCGTATTATCCGATCAATGGGGGACCCACCCTCGTATAACCTTGGACGGATAGCTTATGCCTCCATTGTGCCTATGCCTTTCTCCATCCTCTCCTTGGCATGATGTTTTCCTATGAATGGGAGGGAACAACTTCATCTAACTATACTCTTATATAATCCTTCCTTCCTTACCCTAGGACATGGTGCCTATGAACTGTCACCGTGACATCCTACCCCTTGCCGACTGACCCTTGCCTTCTGACTGAAACTTCACAACCTTTACCTCTTCAACGAACCTCTAAATCCTACCACTCCCCCTTGCCTTATGACTTTATTGAACCTTGCCCGATGATTGAACTTTGCATTCTTTTACGGTTTCCTTTCACTTTCTCAACTTAGGAAGAGTCTTTCGTGTCACTTTCTAACCAGATTCTTTCACCTTCCTATAACATTGATGATAAATTATTCTATTTATGGGCATGAAGCTTGGTTATGCAAATAGTGGCTCCATGGGAAATTATGTATGGAAACTCCGACCTTTGAGACAGAGGATGGTACACTTTATGGCTGGTTAAATGTAAGAACCCGCTTCTCAAAGCTCGTCGTTCAGGGATAGCTCGCTTTGCTCAACTTAATCTTGCCCCTTCTAGGAGCAAGTGCTTTACCCAACCTTACTCTTGGTATCCCCGTATGGTACCTTAACTTTTACAAACAACCCATGCATTTGGCACCTAACCCTTATTAACAACCTATGCATGTTATCTATACCTGCCAGTTGGCCTCAACTCCTTCCTAACCTATTAAGATTCCCCCATCATGACAACCACAGCAGGCATCGACTACCCAATCCAATACAAGGAAAGCACCAAAAGTTTGGGGCAAGACTAATAAACCTAGGGGCAGTAACACCTCTGGGCCAGCTATGGCCACCCCGATCACCGCACCTACTCATGTGATACCTCCATGTGCCTTGTGCAACCTCACTAGCCCTACTACCAACAATTTCCCATCGATCCCTAAGTTTTTAGAGTTGATGAATGCAGATGACTTAGAGATAGATGATTCCACCGCAGTCGTGAAGTCTCCCTTCCCGAGTAATACATCAAACCAAAGAAATCATTAAGGACCAACCATCCATGTGCCTTATGTGACACATTTGGCCACTATTCTCATCATTGTCCTTAATTACCTCATTTTTAGACTACCCTTGCAATGGTTCGTCGCATTGATGCCATGCCAGCGGTAATGCCTTCACCTTCCTCAATGGCCACCAATCCTAGCTAATAAATTGGACCTCCACCTATGAAGGACAATGATAACTCTATTTCTATATGTTACATATTAATGTAAATAGGTTCTTTATCTTATAACTACTCTTATTTTCATTCATGCAATCTCCTTATAAACCAGGTGCGAACTACACAACAAAGACGCTCGAAATCGAACCGAGATTGACCACCCGAATGAGGGCTTTTAAAACCAATTAGAAGACGTCTTAATCGGTTGGCACCCAGAGTAGGTACCCTCTAACAGAATGGACAGAAAGGAAACACTTCCAGTGCCGGCCGGTGAAAGGTAAGGATATTTCTTCCCCTCTCCTTTTATGGATGTAAAGATTGAGCACTTAGTGGGCTAAGCTAGACAAATTATAACATCAAGAGAGATCTGTTGTACCTTTACTTGCTAACTCAGGATATTTGTATGGAGGGATTTGAAGCAAATAACCTTTATATATATATTTATTAAATTAATGATTAGCATAATGACATATTGTCTCAATTCCTAAAAAGGAGATAAATCCATCGTATTGTTGATCGGTCTTCTCCTCATTATAGTGGAACCAGTGGGAAATAGTTAGTGAACCTATCCTTTATCTGAGATCTCTACCTTTTAGGGAGAGGGTTGGGTAACAGCTATATTGGGGAGTGGGTTGGGGAAGTAGCTGGTTAAATGTAAAAGTTATAGGTGGATCCAATCTGTTGGGGTGAATGTAAAGTTATAGGTGGAGTAGTTGTGTCTTTCTTATCCAATCTGTTGAGGAAGTGATTCCTGCATTGCCTAAGTAAGTAGCGGTAAATGTGTTGTTGGGTACGATCACCACCCGAGTACAAGCTCTCGTACATGCCATCATGAGTCCAAATTGCTAGCAAGAGATATATTCATCGACATTAAATGAGCACTGACCACCAGATGGGTGGGAGAAGGAAATACAGGTGGGATAAATTATAAAGGGTTGGGAAAAAGGAATGATTATAGCCAACTTGAGGCATTTCGAAGCTCAAGGTTTTTATTATTCATAGACTATTGCTGCTAAAGACTAATGAGGATGCCTTAGCTTTTGATATTGCTACTACTGACTATTTATGTTATTGTTGCTTATGTTTGAGGTCCGTCTCAGGATTAAGATGGCTGCTGAGGCATGCTGATGTGCGTTATAACGTGCATGATTTGGATTAACCATTTTTTTAATCTACTTTTCATTATTTAATTAATTTGTTTTCACTATGCCTTCATATTTAAATCTTTTTTAATTCCATGTGTCACTAGGATAATAGTGAATCTCCTTCTCTTCCTCTTCCTTAGCCGCTACTGTATCTACCCAAACTTGTACATTTTTCTGTGCAGGTAATGGATTTGTATCTGTGCATCTCGAGCTTATTATGCGAGATAAAATTCCCCTGCCTAGGCATACCTTCTAGTTTAAAAACCATAGCCCATTCTATATTCTCTCATTCCATAGCCGGAGCTACCAGTTTAAGATCATATGGTCATGGAGCCAATTGCAGAGAAAGATGCAGAAGCTACTTATATAAGGGAGGGGCCCGGTTCACTTCTCTAAAAATTGCAGTTATTCTAAAAGTTAGGACTGTTGTAAAGTCCCTATTTTATGTTTATATATTTATATTTATTTATAAGTTATCTTCTTTAGAAACTGCCTTTAGTTTCTTACTATTGAGCAACCCACCGAACCTTCTTTTTCATATGCTATGCAAAGGGAGGGTATAGGATTCATAACACTTCTTATCAATATTTGTTAGACCCCAACTTGCTTGTAGGAGGATCTTCTTTGGCACCAGGAAAAGGAACTAAGGTAATGGAA
The DNA here is from genome assembly GCA_027924585.1 of Larix kaempferi. Classification (NCBI taxonomy): domain Eukaryota; kingdom Viridiplantae; phylum Streptophyta; class Pinopsida; order Pinales; family Pinaceae; genus Larix; species Larix kaempferi. Next base: position 13,260,935 of record BSBM01000087.1, read on the forward strand.
TCAGGAACCAAGGCCGAACCTAAGGAAGAAGTGTAAACGGAAGTATAGAAGCTAGGCTCAACTAGAGAAGCAAGTACAGGGGTGGGAACAAGGGCGGCACCAAAAGAAAACACATCGTCATGCACACATGCAAAAGTGGAACCATAAATGGATATTCGTAGCAGCATAAATACCCCAGGACCAAGGTGGGACTCAATCCGTGAAACAAAGGAAGGGATAGTCCACAGGGCAGGAATAGTAACTGATGAGGCGGGGGCAAATAAAAAGGCCAGATCGGGAAGCATACCCTCTCCCTCCCATTCCAGAAGCAAGTGGTTGTTTCTTTCTTCTTTCAAATGCTCTAAGTTTTGGTTTGTTAACCTACCTATGCAAGGTTGCTAGAGATAAAGGTTGCTCAAGAAGAAGAACCAAAGGATAGGTTCCCTATAAATAGTTATAAATAATTGTCCCAACAACTAGGGATTTATATAAACATATCTTGCCTTAACTTACATCTATAAAGGCCAAATATAGAAACAATAGAGGCTCAAAAGACTGTGTACCTCCCAATTTCCATCTTAAATAGGGACCAGATTGGGGGCATCCTAGTTGTTGGGTTGTTCTATTAATTCGAAAAACCTTTTCACTGCACTAATGCATTTTTGTAAAAAGTGAATCCTTGTGTGGAGAGGGTCCGAGTGTGATTCCAACACTGGGATCACAAACTCACATTTTTCTATATCCAAATAATGTATAAATAACATATATTCTATAAAGGCCCCAGGCGCGATAGCGGTGAGGATCGCAGAGAAGATTCTCATCATAGAAAAGCACCAGGTCAAGTTGGTTCATGAATGAATTCGAAAAAGCTTCTCAGCTGCGTTTTGTCCTAAAGCAACTCCCGTTTGTAGGAGTTTTGAGGCATTCATCCAGTGGAGTCAATAGCTTAGTTTTTATTAGTAAAATGTAGTATTTTCAGTGCTCTTCCCTAAAGCATGGTAGTAGTTCATCAAAAGGGGCAGTTCCAACAATCCAACGTAGCTGTGCAACATGAATACCAAATAGTCTCATAAAGTAAATACAATTGATCTAACTAAGTGCGTACCCAATGCCTAACCACGTAAGTAGTAGAGAAAGGTAGTTAAAGGTTGGTAAAAAGAGAAAGGTTGGTAACAGCAGTAGGTAACAATGAATTAAAGACGTAGGCATAAGGTTCATGGTTGTGTACCCCCCCCTTCCTAGGATGATTCCTCGAGCTAGTATAGTTGGAATGCGTGTGCAATGCTGAAAGGTGAACCATTCATTCTCAAAAATGTAGTTAATACGTATGCTATGCCATAGTAAGAGTGAAGGGAAAGGGTTGTTCTATCATAACATCCTAGGTCTACAGCTGTACCACTTAAGATTAATTAATAAAGTAGGTTGGGCAAGCATGACTCCGACTCCATCTCCGAAGCTAAGTAGGGGTGAAGAGGAAAGGTGGTTTGGTATAACAGTTAGCATGCACTTCAGTAAAGGCATGGAGTGACTTCAAAAAGGTGAATAGACTAGGGTCATATAAGTACCTAAGCAAAGCACAAGCCCACCTAGCCGGTTCAATAACTAAGTTTGATGAGGCAACAGTTAAAGTAAAAATAACCATATGGGAGGAATAAGTCGTACCTAAAGTAAAGGGAAATAGGTAGCCGAGGCATAGCAGTAAATAGTTTCTAAGTGTTGTAGCTACTGAGCATTCCTAGCTGAAGCACTCACTAGGTTGGGGCATACGGAAATAGGGTGAGGTATGGTTGCAAAAGAGAACAAATAGGGTGCTTGGTTTGTAACAGGTAATAACATAATATTCCTTCTTTCAAATTGAGTGTACATGCATGTTCCTTAGGAAGAGCAGCATTGACAGTTCCTTCTTTTATGCCATCAATTATATATTTATGGTCGTCCACAACCTCCTAGTCAATTACTCATCTCCCAAAATTTTGATTAGGGCCTAGAAGAGGTCATGAATCACTGGCAAGGACTGTTTGTCTCTCATGACTAGGTTTCGGATCTTGATTTCTTCTCCCACCTCTAGGGTTATTAAGAGGAATTTGGGTTGGTTGGATAGCGATAGTTCTATATTTTATGATTATCATTACCTCTTTCATTATATAAAATTCCTCCTAGTCTTCTAATTACTTACATCAAATCCTAGAGATGCGGGGGTAGCATTCCTGATATGAAGGTGATTGTTGTTCATAGTGTTTCCACTTAGGTTAATTCCCCCTCGTGGAATGATTTCCTTTTTTAACCGACTAGTCCTTGGAGGTGCTTCAGGCGGAGGTTCCACTGGATTTATTCCGTGACCATATGTCCATACCGTAGAAGGAGTTTGGTACTGGTTTTTATTATGGAGTGGTGCTCAATATCTGTCTTGATAAAGACCTTTATATCGTCCTTGGTATGGATCTCGGTGTGGAACTAGATATGGAGCTTAAACATTGAATGTTTTGTATGGTGTATCTTGGTTAATTCAGGGCTTTGGTACGGGTGAACCAAATCTAGATGAAAGCAAATGCCCCCAATGTATGAGGCTATGAGCACATTGTATGACTGAAATAAATTATAGTTTTTTTTACCAAGTGGTTAGAAAACCAAAGAGGGATATAAGAAGCAAGGGAAGTATAAATTCCAGTGGAGAAAGTTTAGGAGGATCACCTGTCAACAAAAGAGTAGCAAGGCAGTGAGCATATATGATCTTAGAGGGATAAGCTAGGCATACCCATACTCATCGAGATAACTCATGCTAAAGAATACAATGGTGTGCCTAGCAAAATGGGACCAAGCAAGTGAGACAAAACGAGGTATAAATATAGTACAATATATCATTGGCAACAAAGGGGCCAGAGTACAATACAATGATGTAGAATCCCATATACATATGCCTAGAAAAGAAGGGCTAGGTATAGAATGAAAGCATAACGACTGCAACTTCTTTGAGCACATAGGAACTGAAGTGCCCCTTTTGAAGGAAGGGGGGGTGGAAACAACTTGAGAAGTTGTACTTAATAGGAAAGGGGCTCTGAGGATCTGATACGAGCTAGCTAAATGGAAGCTTAAGGGTGCTTATAATGGTGGAATGAGCCCATCAAATAAAGGGAATTGCATCTGAGGCTAGATCATGGATATATGTACGAATCTAAACGGTGCCATGGTGAGCTGAAGTCAAGCATGTGAGATCATATAAAGTTTGATAGCAATGAGGTCTCTCTTAGCTTGGACCAAGGTATCCCATTAGGAATATGGATAGTAAAAAACCCCTAGAGATGTTGGTGTCAATAGGTAAAGTCCACTGGTGCCCAGAAGTAAAGTGGAATCCCTAGGCCTAACATCCAAAGTACAACAACCTCTCCATAAGGTCTAATCCGGTGTATATCTGTAGTGGCCATCCACACAGGGTTTTCCTACCTGCAACAGTCCAAGGATAAATTTAGTAGTCAAGGACGTCAGAGGACCATCCCAATAATAGATTTGGAACCCACATGCTGCAATCCGCTCTTCCGAGGTGATTTTTCATGTTTAATGCCCAATCATCCAATCCATTAACTTAATCATGTTGTGAACCCACCAGTCCTAGCGTATGCAATAAGGATTTTTCTGTGAACTACTCAATATGCAACAAGGAGTCGTGACGGTACTAGCATATTCAATTGGCCTCACTAGCACTAGTTTATAAAACCATTTAGTATAGCAGTGGAACTTCGTGTGCACTAGAATATGCTACAAGAAACTTCTCTGATCATCTTATCACACCGGTACTCATGTTGTTACGCTCACTAAATGCATGTTGTTACCGGTACTAGCAGACGCAACCTGGAACTTCTCTTTTGTTTTAATTCATGTGCACTAGCAGACGCAACTAGGAACTTCTCTTTGTGCCACTTCATGTACCCAATATGCTACAAGGGATCGTTACGGTACTAGCATATGCAACAAAGTGTTATCTGTGAACTACCCAACCGCTTACTGAATGGATTTTGTGAACCACCAGCCCGACACTTACTGAATGGATATTGCGATTATGAACTCCCCAATACGCTACTAAGAGTCGTGTCTGTGAACCACCTGTACGAACTGAAATGCTGAATGCATTTTGTTTTTTGTCTAGTCCATTTAGCAGACGCAACAGGTAGCTAATCATCCATGTACCAAAGAAAACAGTAAATTTATTTTGTGTAACTTCATGTACCCCAAATGCTGCCATTTGGCCAACGCGTAGCACTATTAGACACAACCGGCTAATCATCCATTTTTAGCGTTGATGCAACCGGGTAATTGTCTATGTACCGGATATACTTCCGGCGTACCAGATAATCATCCATCGTACCGGATATACTTACATAACCTTGCTTATGCAATCATTTGGCTAATCATCATCATTGTATAAAGTCCCAACCTTTATATGTTTATTCTTATGCTCCATTGATGAAGTTGCCTTATTCAACCAGTTCCCCATTCATTCAGTTTTGTAGGCCTAAGCTTCTTATTCATATTTTGTCAGTTAAAGCAGTCTGTTCAAGCTAAGTTTTGATACGCTTTCCTGGCATACTGAACAGCTGGAATCTTCTTTGTTGTGTCACTTCATGTGCAGCAGACGCAACAGGCTGCGAATCATCCGTGTTACAAAGCGAACAAGAACTTCTATGTTAACTTTTTCCTCCGGAGGCAGCAGGAAACTTATATTGTGCTATCATCTTCTCAAACCGGTACTGAACTGAATGACTGAATGCATTTTGTGAATCCTCCATGTACGAACTGAATGCAGGTTGTTATTTTAAACGGCCCGCTTACTTAATCATTTTGTGAACCCACTGGTCCTATACGCAACAAGGAGTTCTCTGTGAACTACCTTACCGCTTACTGAATGCTTTTTTTTATCATCAGCCGGCCCAATATGCTACAAGGGGTCGTGACGGTACTTGCATATGCTACAAAGAGTTTCCTTTTAACTACCTGTATTAACTTAATGCATGTTGTGACCGAAACTTGCAGACGCTACTAGGCTTTTCTTCACTAGCACAGCCAATCATTACCACTCAAGGTACTAGCAAAGATGATGAGCATATCATGTAAACAACATGATAAAAATTAAAAAAAAGAACGATATGATTCAGACAATGCTCACTGAATTCTAAGAAAATGGATGATGTAGGATCCATTGTCATCTGAAGTTTCTTTGTTGCATGGAAATGGTGATGATACATTTTTTCTTTTTAGACTTCGATGGACCACATCAAAGGGTTCAAAATGCACAAGGATAGGGTGTGCACTACTTCATAAGCTAAGTTTCACCCCGACGATTGTGTGCATAGATTAAGATAAAATTTAATAAGGTTTTAAGTATGTGTTGAATACCTAAATTAAAGCTGAGGAAGGATTATTTGACTGACCCTTGACAGCACAATAACAATACAATGCTTTGTTCTCTTTTGAATCACCCATACTATGTATGTATAATTGCTTCATGCTATGTATGTATAATTGCTTAAGTTAATGATGGTCTGAAATAATTGTTATCAAATACTAACCATTTTTAGAAACTTCCCTATTTGAAGCACATACATTTTAACAAACAAAAATACACTTCATCCAGAAGTTTCTTTTTTATCTTAGATTGCTTGTACGCATTTCTACATGAGTAACCATAAATTATGCAACGAAAAATTGAACATATAGGTATGCTTTATCGTTGAGGATTTTATCGGCCAAATTTCTTTATGACAACATGCTAGGTTAGGGTGAATAATATTTTTATTATGTTAAGCACACAACATTTATGAAAACAAGAGATAGTCTAAGATTGACATGGTATAAATGAAAAAAAAATCAACTAATGGAGTGTCTCGGTGGGCCTAGAACCTACACCATTCAAATTTCTTTCATATTGGAAACTATCTATAAAGGGCGTTGTTATATCCATGAAGGAGTAGGCATTTTTTTTGAAATAATGTGCTTATTCTCTTTTGACTCTCAAGGTTGATTGATAAAGTGGGTCTAGTTTTTTTTGGGGCAACAATAACCTTCTTAGTTCTACTTGAAAAGGACCCTACTAGGATAAACCCTTAACTCTGACTATCATTTTTTTAGGGAAAGGTTTCACCCACCTTTTGCACCTTTTCTCTCACATATTTATAAATGGTGAGAAGTTTAGAATTATAGTAGAGTTTGTTTTGGATAAGACTAGTCCCATTCACTATATATATATGTAATTGACGCCTATTTCATCAAATTTGTATATATTCTAGTCCAAGTCATTTTAAATACGGGTCAAAAATAGTTTTGCTAAACCCCAAAATAAAGGTTTCTAAAGTGCCAAATCCGATTCAAGAAGTGCCAAATCCAGTTCCTTAAGTGCCCAATATAATTAAAGTGCCTTCCACCGATAATGCCATATGCACAATATCACCCATTACATGATAACTCCTAAACATACATATGCACCGAGTAACATATGCACAATATCACCCATTACATGATGACCCCTGGATATACATATGCACAATATCACCCATTACATGATGAGACATACATATGCACCCAGTAACAAAGGGAAAATCGCATTTGAAGGACTAGATAACCCACATTCAAAGATATGCACTCTGTAACATACAGAATAACAACAATAAGGTATGTCCATAGTTCGTAGCGCTTACCAGAGATAAGGGAACATCGCATTTGAAAGACTAGATGACCCACATTCAAAGATATGCACTCTGTAACATACAACAATAAGGTATGTCCGTAGTTCGTAGGGCTTACCAGAGATAATTTTAATTTATTTTGATGAAATTAAAATAACTATAAAGTAATACTAATACAGTCAAAACTTTCATGCCTCCTCTGGTGAATTTTTTCGTCAGCAATCAACATTCTTCTGTATGTAAGTACCAATTGCTTATAATACAATGCATGGTAATAGTTTAAATGTATATAGCGAATATTGTATGCGCAGGTAGAGAAGTTATGTAAAAATTATATTCCAAAGGTTTTGCATTTTGGTTTGGTTAGATGCTTGTGAGACCCTTGATTGTATTTAAATAAGTTAAGTTGTTCCCACTGTACAATTCTGAATCACTACATGTTGGGAGCCAGCGATGTGAATTCCGTCTGTATTTGGACTGTCGCCTTGCACAATGATTTGCAAATTTTCGAATTGAACATTTGTTGAACGAGATATCTGGATCTGTTGACTGTTCTGGATGTTCAAATTTTGCAAAATTACTTGTTCGCCGGAATCCATGGTGATTGCCTGTTTCAAATTCCCCCCACCACCACCAATTCTCACAGCATAACAAAACACTAAGAAATTTGAGGTTAATACGGTTAGTTTCATAATTGAGTACAAGAGAAGAGAATATAGAAACAAAGTTTTGACTAGCATACAGTTGGGGCCGCTTTGCAGCTCTGTAAAGCACAAAAATAAATGGATGTCAGTACGAAAACTACCATTTAAAAAGAAAACAACGATATTTATAAAGATTTGATGAGACTAACACTATTACTGTACAAGAGATTTGGAGATATAATGAGTCGATGCGTTTTATCTTGCTCGGTTCGGTCTTAAGAATTTGCCCAAATGCGGTTCGAAGAAAGCATTTGTCAAAGAGCAAACAATACATAATATGATTAGGGTTTTTATGGGAGAAATTTTGGATTCCCTATTAAATGTAAAAGGGATATGTAATTTAAAAAAAATGAAAATTGGTGTAGTTTAAAAGGGTTTATTATAAGTGGTTTTTGGTGTCACACTATTTAGTCCATATTATTTATTTATAAGAAGTCAATTTAAAAAGATTAATGCGGATCATTTATTGGTTAACTTAGATGATTAGTCAAAATAACATATATTTATGTTGATAAGGTTTTTATGAATTTTAGGATTTCAAGTTAAATTATTTTTTTAGGACTTTTGTGTTTCTATGTATCTTTATAAGTAATTATAAGATATATTAATAAAGAGATTACAATTAGCTTCATCCATATACAAAGTATTATGTATTGAAAATAAAGAAAAAAATTGAAGACCATGTCAATATGGAACAAAATTAAATTGAATGAAAATATTTTCTTTTAATTTTTTTATTTCAAACAATCTTTTTAATCATAAAATCAATATAACTCAACTAAAAATATGCAAAATCACTATGAAAAAAATGAAATATCTCAAACCCTTAATTCTAATTCTAAATGGCTAAAAGTAAATAACATTAACATAAAAGAATAGTTATAATGACAAAAAATGAAAAAAAATCCGAAACCTTCTCAAAATTATTATGTACTCATAATTGAAAGTACCCTCTATCATACTAATGTACTTGTTAATGGATATTTTTCTAGTTCTAAACTTTATTTAAAATTATTAATTTTAATTATAGTCTTATGAATAATTACAAATATTATAGTATTATTGTATATATTTGTGAAATATTATCATAATATTTCATGACATCTAATGTATAGAGTGATATTTTTTATATTCATTATTTGTGAAATATACTTAAATATATAAAGCTTCAAGGAATAGTTAAGTTGGTTGGATTTTCCAGCACCAAGGCTAGACAAAATCTGGGAAATATTTCTTATTAAAATGAAAAAAAAATGTCTATAAAAATTAATAAAATATATACAATTACTAAAATTAAGTGTGTGGTATCATTAAGGAACTTCTTATAGAGTATATCTAGTTCAAATCTTTTTAAGACAACCATGTGCCATGGGAGTACTAAACCCACTCACTTATAGATTCCCCTAATTACTATGTGTGTGTTTAACTCCATCTATAAGTCCTAGCGAATAATTAAATGCGTTTATAGGAACATGTTATAAAGGGAGAAAAATGACTTCAAAAAATAGAAAACTAATAAAGAAAAATGAATAAGGTTTGGTTTTAGAGAGATTTGATACTTTTAGTAAATATGGAGTTAAGATCCATTTACAGTTTTTTCATATATATATTTTTCAGCAAAATAATTTTATATATATATATAAAAGTCATTTCATCTTATATATGAATCTATCAAACATTGAAAAAGATAAAATCATTTCATGTGCAAACTCTTTTAAAAATACAAACTTCAAAAAAACTTTACATCTCAAGGTAAGTCATCTCTTAGATCTAGTAAACCCCGACTTTATCTTTTAACGTTCGAGGCCACTTTATCTATGACCCAAAGCAGATCTCTCCTAGATGTAAATATACTGAAGTATATTTCTTTACAGGTTATCAAAAGATTTTTATGAGTATATGTCTTGAACACATTATATATATGGCTATTTAGGCTCTTTAACATAGTCTACTCAGATGTTAAATGAAATGGAGAGGAAAAACACCATACAAGTTCAGGGGCCTTCTCGTCAAAGGTTGGAGTTATTTCCTCTCCAACCAGATCATGGTGAGCTTGAACCAGCGGAAAACACAGATGAAATGAGATTCTACATGAATTCAGATTTCGACTGTGTGTTTTGTACTAGTTGAAGCCCACCATGATCAAATTGTAGAGGAAATAGGTCCGATGTTTGACCAGAATGCCCCTGAACTGGTACAGTGTTTTAATCTCCATTTCATTTAAAATCTGGGAAGTGTATTAAGGAACTTATAGTCATTTATAATCGGTTAGACATATTCATAAAAATCTTTAAATAATTTGTAAAGAAATATACATCAGTATACTTACATGAACATCTACGAGACGATAATACGATAATGCTAATTCATTTCTCTGCAATAAAAAAAAGTGACAAAAAAAACAGCAGTCAAACATTTAGTATAAAAAATTCAAAATATTAGAATTATAAAAATAATTATTATAAATATTCTGATTACTTTTTATATACTGAATAATTAATTGAAAAATTGACTAATATTTCTCCATATTTCATGGATCGTAAGAGGTAATAGTCGTAAACCTTCGGTCTTAAAAAAACTAACCCCAAAAACTTAAGGTTTAACTGATCTATTTATAATGATAAAGGTGGAGTAAATATATATAATCATTAAAATTTAGAAGATTGAGTTTGATGTGTCAACCACAGGATTGGATAAATAAATGTACATATAAGGAAAATATGAACAAAATTGAAAACGAGTAACGGAGTTCGTTAAAAACAAAATAAAAATTATTATTAAAATAATAATAACACTACAATTTTTTTCATAATATTAAGGTGATATTTGATTTTTTTATATTTAATGACTGACATCATCTTACATATAACCCCTTTAGAGAGTAAAGGTCAAATAAGTATAAATGTGATAAAATTTCGAAGTATTGAATTGTGTGACGCGTATTAAATTAATTTGGAATGAAAGTATAATAAGAAAAAATAATAAACATACCGAGGTAATTGATTGTGTCCATTAAATTTAGAGAAATTCCTAAGCATGGCGAGTTGTGTGAACTAATCAGAAATTCATGAAATATCCAGATATGTGAAACACAGTTATAAGTATTAAAAAGAGAAAGAGTAAATTCTAAAGTAAAAGAAATTAGTAAGTATATAAGTTTAGTGGATTGTATTAATTATAAATATATAGATATAATGTTACCGATAAATTAATTAATAATTTTATATTATTAAGATTAATCAGAGAAATAGAACATAATAAACTATTTATTTTGGAAAAATTTTAATAGCTTTAAAACGAGTCAAAGATATATTTGTTCCTTTCACTAAATTTGCTCAATCCAACCAAGCCGGCCAAGTGAATGGTCACTCCACCATCACTGCAATAGATATCTGTATTGCTTTCTTTACCATACAACCTGTCTTTAGATCAACTTGTATCCTGCATGCATTTTCATGATCTCAGCATTATGGATTCATAAATTTCTTCCCTTGCATCATATATCTATAGACCAACAAGTTTAAGCAGATTTTGTCACTATTATAAGAATTTGGCCAAGTTGAACCATAGTAACATAATTCGAGGATGAATATAGATTCAAAATATAAAAAAAAATTACTTAAAGAAAACATCTAATATGGAAAAATACAACAATAAGTTTCTTATAAATTTAAAAGACATAATTTTTAAATTTTTTTTTTTTTAAATCTAGATAATACGTGTATTTTTAATTTTGTTAAAAACAACTTGAAATATATATCCTAAAAGAAAACACTAATAATGCATTTATAAACTTAATTATAAAAATATTAAATAATTAAAATACACAAAATAAGTTATAAAACAATAAAACAAATTTCTAATAAGATATTCCATAAAATATCACCCTAACTAAAATTTAATATCTAATATTATAACTAGTTACTAAACTCTATATTTATATTATAGAATAAATCTAATATAAACACTAATCTAATATTTATAACAAAATTCTAAAACAAAATATATATGATAAAGTTTAAAGCTTTAAACTTTCTAAATGTGAAACTAACATTAACACTAAATTGAGCTAAGTGAGACCAAATTGGGCATAAGACAATTAAATTTAAATAAATTTATATGCCAAAAAAGTATAATTACTATGTATTGGTAGTCAAATTTACCATTTTCACCTGTTCTCCGAATTTCCGTACACGTAAACCTCCTCGCCCTTTATTACGATGGAGTATCCCAAACCTTTTTATAGGCCTCATTACATGCAATCGTATGGGCATAATACCGTGAGCCACCAAAACTATGGGCCCAAAAACCACCTACTTTGACATAAAACAAGATTAACTCAATAACTCTTTACCATGTCAAGATTCCATATATATATATATATATATAATTTTGATACTATGATTAATTGTTGAAAAAATAAAATGAAAAAATGATTGTTTTTACCAACCAAGGAACCAAATTAATCATATAAAAAGAAAGAGGATATAATAATACATTACAATTAAAAAATGGTATTAAATTTGGCAAACATATACAACTATGGAATCAATTTATATTATCTTTTACACCAATTATAATGCCAATCCTCATATTTTAGGCCAATGATGGCCAAGTACATCTAAATTATTAGACAAAGAGTAATTGATATATAGCCATGTGTCGTGGTTGTAATGTGAAAAAAATAAATTCAAACAAAACTTAAAAAATGGTAAAGCATACTAATACAAAATTAATGATTGCTTTGCTTGTCAAGATTAGGACCACCTTATTCTAATTGCCCACATTGGAAAGATACCAAGGTAGCTTCTTAACATATAGTTGATGCAACATTGACCACCCCATCTAAGAGTGATGAGGTCTTAGGGTGTTGCATCTATGCGATAAAGGAGTTTTATACACAGGTCATGATGTTAACTATGTTTCTTACCATTCACAATGTTTGGGAGACAGTGCTAGCAGGGGGTGGCTCAAAAACTCTCTAAGAATATTAGGTTGCTTGTTTCACAGAAAATGCATGGTTTTGACCTTAGGCCTGGGTTTGTGCACGAAGTTGAGGGACCCTTTAGGTGCAATTCTGTACCTAAATATGCATGTTTTTCACCGCTCTCTACAGCATGACATACATGACCATTATTGACAAAATTTTAGGCATAGATAGAATTTTTTATGCAGATTCCAAATATGTAATTTAAAAAAATATATTGAGATTTTCTATTTATTTCATAATTTTCTTGTTTCATCACTCCGTTGGTCAAAAAACATACTGTTAGTGTTTATTCCGTAGCTTTTTCATTTCACAACCATTTTTAAAAAAAATTGTATGTTGCACTAGAAGACACCGACCTCTACATGTTGTAAACAATCTAAGTCGAAATAACTGCATTAAGACCTTCAAAGGCTGTACCAACATTTGACGTATCGTTCTCGAGGTTTGATCACTTAGATAATTAAAAATTAAAATTAAAATTAAAAATTTAATTTTGGAAAAATAGCGCTGAACTAGTGCTACGGGTTCTATACATGTCTACCAATTTTTGTAGCCCCAAACCATCATTTAGGCATTGAAAGGCTGCACCCACAAAAACATATACCTTATCATTTGCCAAAAAAATAAAAAGTGACTTTTATAAAACATGAAATTTGACATAGTTATGTAAATTTTCACTACTTAAAACTTATATATTCTGAAACGTGACTCAATTTCCTACGTTTCATCTTTTTTACTCGATGCAAGATATCTTGTGTAAGAATGTCAAAAAAACCAAGTAAGTTGAGGGATGCCTGATTTTTCATTTTTTATTGCATCTAACATGCCAAAAGTGACCCTCATTAGCTTGCACATACCAGCCTATTGATAGCTCCCGGGGTTAGGTTGCTCTTATAGATTCTAGAGTAGGCATTAATGTCAAGACCTAGGGTATGGATGTTGATGATGGGTGGAAAATAAAGTATAACAATAGGATGTGGGATTTGTCTCAAGCTCTTCTCAACAAGGATGCTTATGAAATGAGTCCTTCTCATTGAGAAAAAATATTCAAGGAGGTTATGTCCCATTCCATAGAAAAGGGTGCCTCTTCCTTGGGTAATATAGCATTAAGAAATAGGTTGAGAGTAGTCTTGCAAAACCTCTATTCTTTGAATGAATATTTTTCTTCTTTCTTGGAATGCGAGAGGGACGACCATCCTAGGCCATAAGCAACTTGTACATGGGGGGTTTGCAAAAGGTTAAGCCAACTATGGTATTTCTACAAGAGGTGAAGGTTGTTGGGTTTGAGCTTCACATCCGCATGTGTTATGAGTGAAATAATCCATTTAGCACCTCATACCAACTTTAAGATGGGGTGGGGAGGGGTACTGCTTTCATCATCCCCATTTCTTTATAATTTTTTTACATCTTATGGTTGTGACCAAGATAATCAGTGCATCTCGGTTACTCTTTTGATATGTGAAAAATTGCTTGGATTCTATTTAGTGCATGCACCCAACTTTAAATTCTACTCAAACACACCTTTTGGAGTGGATTTTGTTTTCTCTTTCAAATGTATAATGGATAGCATGTGTTGAATTTAACATGGTGGAATGCAGTGTTAATCATTGTGGTGATTTAGGTTTGACGGTGTGTTGATGCTACCCTTCATCTCTTTAATCATAGCTGGGGGGTAAATAAAATTAGACCATGGAAGTTAGTTCACATGGTCCAATTCTTGTTGAGGGATTGAGAGGGTGCAAGAAATACTTGATAAAGTGTATGGACCTCAGAATGATATTTCCATCCATGGGGGGATTCAATTAGTTGATGAACTAATGGAGACAATTGGTCTACATCGTTTTCCCATTCATACTTCAATTTTGGTGGATCCTTTGATTGACTCAAATCCTTCTACCTTGTACAATATAAATGTTTCTCATTTGGACTCCCCTTATTTATGTTCTTTCGTCCATTATCTTTAGAACATTTTCCTTGTCTAGTTGATGATAGGGGCTAGTTTTTATGGTTGGAGGAAACCATTCGAAGGATGATGAAATCCATTCATGAGTGGGGTTGTCTAATTTTCAAACCTGTGCGAAGAAGAAAATCATACCAATTCGTTTAAGAAAAAAATATTACACCACACCATTCACAAATAATACACAGAGAGTTACACTGGAAACCCTTGAACAGGAGAAACCAACAAACCTTGAAGCCACAGTTCTTATTTTTCTCTGTTTCATTATGAATCCCTCACAATAAATTATACGTATTCCACAATATCCAATACCTTGATCCGTTAACCCAGGTTAGAAAATAGACCCCAATCCCTTAATTGGTATTAAATTACATATTTTTAGAAAATTCCCCAAAATAGTCGAAAAACACCCAAAAAGAAAATTACTAGATGGAGGGGATTGACCACTACGCAGTCAAACACACATCCTCCCCCACACACATGCAAATAATATAACATATAATCAACATTATCCCACTTGTTTTTTTCTTTCCATATAGGGGGTACAATACTTTATTCGATCAATCATCCAGGGCACAAATGCCCATTGCTCCTTTACACCAAGATAACTTCTTATTGGTCACATATTTTGTCAATGAATCTACAACATTCTTCAAAGTGTCAAATTTCTCTAGTAACACCTTCTTGCTTTCAACCATGTCTCTTACAAAGTGAAATTGCACATCAATATGATTCGTTCTTGAGTGATAAGTAGGTTCTTTGCCAGAAAGATTGCACTCTGACTGTCACAATCTAAGTTTATAGCTTGTTGTTCAAACCCAATGTCCGAACACAATCTATGAAACCACACAACCTATTTACTTACATGAGTGGCTTCCATGTGTTCAACTTATGTAGTTGATAGTGCCACTACAACCTATCATTTACTCATCCAACTGGAAACACCTCCAAATAGGTTAAATACATACCCACTTGTAGATCTTCTACGATCCTGATTTCCAACCCAATCAACATCATCAAAGCCATGCACATTCAACACTTTGTCCTATTCAGTTCTTCCTTGGTAACATATTTCACTATCTATTGTTCCACAAAAATACCTGAACACCCTCTTCGCAGCTATCCAATGTTCCTTTCCCAGTTTTGACATATACCTACTGAAAACTCCCACTGCATGGGCAATGTCTAATCTAGTGTGTGCCATGGCATACATCAAACTTCCAATTGCACTAGTATAAGGAATATGATGATGATGATGGTGACAATGATGACGATGATAATGATGATGACAATATTGATGAGGATGATAATGACAATTACGATGATGAAGATAGTGTTGATGACAATGAGGACAATCATGATGATGGTGATGATGATGTTGAATATGATGATGATAATGATGATGATGATGACAATGATGATGATGATGATGATGATGATGATGATGAAGAAAATGATGATGAAGAAAATGATGATTAAAATTATGTTTGTGATGAAGTTGTTGACAATGATGGTGATGGTGGTGGTGGTGGTGGTCGTGGTGGTGGTGGTGGTGATGATGATGATGATGACGACGATGACGATGATGATATTTTATTGGTTTCAAGAATCATTTATTCTCTATTGAAAAGCACCTACCATGTGAAGGTGGAAGATCATATGATACACCCCTCACATCACTCTCAATTCCCCATATAACCTAATCATGCATATATAATAAGTAGAAAAGCAAATATTAAATCCAAATGAAAGAAATGATGATGATGATGATGATGATGATGATGATGACGATGACGATGATGATGATGATGACGATGACGATGATGATGATGATGATGATGATGATGATGATGAATACAATGATGGCAATGATATTGATGATGATGATGATGATGACGATGACGATGACGATGATGATGACGATGACGATGATGATGATGATGATGATGATGATGATGATGAATACAATGATGGCAATGATATTGATGATGATGATGATGATGACGACGATGCTGATGATGATGAAGACAATGTTGATGACGATGACGATGACGATGATGATGATGAAGATACTGTGTATGAATGATGATGATGATGAAGATGACAACGATGATGATGACAATGACAATGAAGAAGAAGATGATGATGATGATGGTGATGAAGATACAGATTATTACAATCATGTTGATGATGATGAAGACAACGATGATGATGATGATGATGATGATGATGATGATGAAAACGATGATGATGATGATGATGATGATGATGATGAAAACGATGATGATGATGATGATGATGATGATGATGATGATGGAGAAAATGTTGATGACAATGACGATGATGATGATGACACCAACGATGATGATGATGACGTTGGCTTACATAACTATCTTGAGGTTTTCTATAAAGACCCAGGTTCTTCGCGGTTCAAGGAACCAACAAAATCCCTTTTCACCAACCCTTTCGGCAACAATTTATGAACAGACTAAGGTCTCACCCTAGGAGAAGTTATGGGGGAGCTGTGGAATCTAGTTTCCACAACCAGGTGATGAGTGCGTAAATAGATATAATTAATAGCGCGTTGCGGAGCTTGCACTACGAGCTGAAGACGACACGAAGCTTAACTCCTTTGTCTTCAATATCTAGTCTTTCGCACATCCAAGGACTACGTGACATAGGCTAGCCTCTCGTCGATAGGACAACGCAACTGATAACTATGCTTCCTTTTCAGACTTAACCAGTTCAATGACTTTACTTAGGATTTCTTATATGTTCATCAATTGCCTTATGTTATTTATCGTATGACTTATGCAATATGACAACATACAATGTGCTATGCACTTGCAGTGCTGTACTTCAAGTGAGTCGCATGGTGCAAACTCCACTTAGTTTATTATCCCAATCTACTTATGCACTAATTCTTCCTTAGAAATATTTAAATATCTAACATTCATCTACATATGTGTTACTTAACATATTATTCCCATCTCATTCTTTATGGCGAATACATATATAAGTAAAACACATCAACTTATAACTGATAAATGAGATCTCAAGCATCCATTATAAGCAAATATACAGATAACAAATTCAGACACATTAAGCAATCACACAACACAGTATTTAACATGGTTCACCCCTAGGATGGGAGCTGTGTCTAGAGGGACTGTTGATGTATTAGTCTTTGGGAAGGGTACAACAGTTTCAGTCTGCACACTCAGCTGCAGACTCTCTTCTCTCTCAATAGGTCTTTGCACATGCATCTTGTAGAGCCTTTACAATGGCTTTCATCGATATAACCCAATATCACTCAGATTCAACAATTACATTTCAACATTAACAATGAAGATTCAACCCTTTCCCTTTACAAAATGTGCATTCTTATAGATCATGCCCGTAGGTCATGCCTTTACAATGTATAGGAAAAAACCCTAAGGTTTGCCAAAACTGTCATAGTTTTCCCCTAACCGGACTGTTAGGCGTTGATAGTGACTCTTCCGTCGTGGGCCTCCTTTGCACGTGGTCACGTTGCTTTCATCCTTCCCTATCGACCACATGTGGACTGTCGCTTTCACCCGGTCGTTCCTTCTTTAATGACCTTATGCGGTCGGTTCATGTCGTGCTTCCCTTGCTCATGTGACCAGTCATTTTCCTTTCTCCTCACTCCTTACTCGCTTGCTTGGTAATCATGGAGTATCTTAACCAAAAATAGGTCGCTTTGACCCAACCGAACTTACCTTTATTCTTTACCAAAAATATATGCCCTAATGGCACCTCGCTGTGCTACACGTTCACGGAACCGGACCTCAACTTCACGGTTCCTTATTTTCCTATACTACGCTACGCTCAACTTCACAGCGTCAAAAACTACCTTTCCAAAAAGCCTTCATTTGAACTGCGCTCAGCTTTGCAGTTCCAAAACTGTTTTGCATCAAAATTTCCTTACCTGGGCCAGCCCCAACAGGCCCCTAACACTTATATGTGGCTCACCCCTGAGCCACTTTGAACTTGTGCTTCTCCAAGCTTCTCTTCCTCCGGCAAAGCTAAGTTAGAAGAAAATTCTTGATAGGTTGTGCTCAAATTAGCAATCATATCCTTAGCATCCTGTTCCATAGTTCTGATGGTGTCTAACACATCGACGTCTATATCATCGTCAGTTTTCTCTTTGACCGAATTATGTGCATCACGCAACTCTATCAGCTTCCCTTCTATCTTCTGTGATATATCATGAGCTTCCTCTTGCAGGGACTGTGACTTGTGTTGAGATATTGTAACTTCAAAGAATATTATATTTGTACTTTATTATTCCGGAGATGATTCATTCCTCCATGAAGATCTTATTGTATATCCGGAGATGTTTATTCCTACGTCGGAATGTGGTAACTTGGCTTATTAGACTTCCCTAGTGGGGGTCGGCCCTGTATGTGTTATGTGGGTCAAAGGGTTATTAGACCACCCTAGAGGGGTCGGCCTAGTCAGTTGTAATGGGGTATTTAACCCAATGGTTAAATACGATCCTACATGATTTGTGTAAAAGACAAGTCGGAGTAGTGTATAAATAGAGGAGGTGTATTCCTCATTTAACACACACTCACTCACTTGAGAATGGCGCACTTATGAGAGAGAGGTCTGCTATGGAGAAGGAGGAGATTATGCTCAGGGTTACATATTTTGTATTTGCTGGTCATCTATATTGAGGAAGCTTTGCTGGGTTTTCTACCCCATGAGGGTTTCCCAGGATAAATCTGTGTCTCTTGTGTTTATGCTGTGCTTGTTGTTTCTTCAGTGATCCTGTATATGCTATTATTGTGAAATGGAATGTAATGCTTCTATTTTCTGTCTTAGCATATTAAATCTTAACATGGTATCAGAGCTAACCTGAAGGAAGGCAATGCATGGCACTTACGACTCTTGCTTCACTTGCGACAATTTGAAGGTTTGGGTTTTACATAGCAAAAACCAGTCATCCTGGAACTTTCGCTATAAATCCATTTATGCGAAGGGTTAGGAGCTGAAAAGTTGACAGGTCGTAGATAGCATCCGCAGGTACCTTGTGTCCAAAGAGGACCCTTAGATTCGTTTTACTTTGTGAGTTATGATCAGTACACGTTAGGGTTTCTGCCTCTTCTAGATCTCAGTTAAAATCAGGTGACCTAGGAAAAAAGATCATAACTTGGGCTAGGAAGCTCCAAATGAAATTGTGTAAAATGTGACAGGTAGTACACAGACTGTACTATCTCAGGAAACGTTTTCAGAGGCCGATGCTGAACCAGTGACACGTGGCACTCTGTACAAGTTTGCTCTCCTGTTTTATCCCATAAACAGGTCACGTTGCGACACTTGGAATAACTCTCTCTCATAAAATTCAATTGAGGTCAGACCTGTCGGGATGGAAAGATGACATGTCAGGCTACCACAGAAAACGTTTTTAGACCCTGTGGAGCGAAAAGTTCAGAGTTACAGTAGAAATAATCAGGTACATATTTCTGTCAAAACATAATTATTTTTGGAGCACCTTCATTCATGGCTTCCGAAATTTAGGGTTTCAGAGAAAGTTAGAATTTTTGGAATCGGAATCCACGGCTATAGGATACTCAGGAAAATTGAAATTTAGAGTCCAAGATCGAATTTTTTGGTTGGGTAGAAGACCAGGCTTGATCAAACCCCAGATCGGGATCTTGATCGGAAAGATGGAAAATTAGGGCTTCAACAAAAGTTGGAATTTTTGAAGTCTGTAACCATGGCTGGAAGCTCCTCAGAAAAATAAGAGTTTAGAGCCTTGGATCAAACCTTTTGATTGGGCAGAAGGGTGGGCTTCATCAAACCCTAGTTCGGGATCCTATCCAGAAGATCCAGAAGTTTCGAAGGCAGTTTTGAGGGGTCAAATTTTGGACATTTCAAAATTGAAGTATGCTAGTTTGATCAGCTCAGCAAGACACATCCTTCCATCCATTCAGAAGTGTGAAAGTCAAAGATTGAATTTTTAGTGTTTTTCTAGCAAACCCTAATGAAGCTCCAGATCAAGTTTCAGGGGGAGTTGAGGCTAAGGCCTTACATAAGAAGACTACAAGAATTCTTGACAGGTATGACTTAAGGAGGTTCAGGTATGTCTCGAAATCTGATTACTGATTAAGTTCATAATGTGTTTGTCTTCATATTATTTATTAGTACAATCTTGATTAATGTTAGAACTGTCTTATCACCCTAGTAACAGTATGAATGCATGTGAATGATCGAAGACATTCATTGATTAGGGCTATATGATTGTACTAATGCATTATGGTGTTGTATGAGGTTGATGTTGTCTGCTAACAAGATACAGGTATATCACAAAAGACAAATCAAGTTCCATGATCATGACAACATAATCCTTGATCACATAGAAGTTCTACTTACGAGGTATGTATGACTTTGTTCTATTATGCTTAACTTATGAGATATGCAGGTTCCAACATAGGATCTCTAAATCATTGAAGAGAGCAAAGAAGATATTGATTAGGTATGTTAGACATAACTAAGCAGGTATACTAATCCAGGTATGTTTTCCTATGTCATGTTAGAATCTTACCTTGTGTTAGGATCCCTTATATAAGTATACTTGGTATGATTGGTTATTCTTATTCATAAAGTTAATCAAGGGTTTATGTACATTATGTATCTTATCTTGATTGATGATTTAACTAACCAGAAGAGTCCCATGATCAAACAAGAATATGCATGAGTAAAAGAAGACTTCCCTGAAACCCTGAATACTAATGATCATGACTATACATATTCAAGATTATTTAGAATTATAATGTTTTTGATAATATTGAGAATATACTAATGAATGTATGTTTGTGTATGAGATCATGAGGATGACACTAGTGCACACTTGAGCATGCACAGTGGTACAGAATGAATAGAAGTTCAAAAGACATATAGAAGATCCAGCGGGAAGCAACCACACAAACATAAAAGATAAGTATTTGTGTTGTTATTTCAAATAGTAAATGATATTGCTTGTATGCATATTTGTATTCCTAGAATATATCATGCTGAGTGTAAACATTCATAGAGCATTGAACAATATACTACTAATATGCATATGATTGGTAAGCTGGACAAACATTCCATTGTCGCTTGTCTAGAATGAAACCTCTTTGCTGACATGTTGAGAGCTGTGCACACTCTCGATAGTATGTTCTGGTAGAGATGGAAGGCATCTAGATAGCCACTGTATGCATACAGGATATGGAAAAGTGTTGTGCCAAAGTATTGGTCAAGATAGTTGCATAACTATGTAAATGATATCTGTATGCATAATAGGTTATCATGTCAACATGATTTCATGATTATGAAGTATTACTAATCATGTACTTAATTTTGATATGTAGGAAAGATCATGAAGAATGATGAACACTGAACAAGTGATGGATGTTCAACAAGAAGATTTACAAATCAAACAAAATATAGAAGGCTCATTGCTAGAAGATTCTCTTAGAAAGAGGAAGAGAATCATGACAAGATGTTTGCTCCAAGTGGATAGATAAGACCATTCTCTTAATGGTGTAATTAAAGAAGAAGTGTGAATCTGGTTCTGCATGGGTACCCAGGATTGGTAGTCAATTGATGAGGTTAATGATCATCATGGGTGATGTGGATCTCAACCTTTGCTACAAGGTTGAATATGGCTTCTATACACATATGACATGGATGCAAGAAGGAACTCACCACAGAGTTCGAATGATTTTGAGGCTCATATCAGTAGACCAATCTGATGAGAGATGGCACAGATAGATATGCAGAAGATCACTCAATGCAGAGTGTGAATGATGGACAATTGATAGCTTCTTGACAAAGCTTGGGTTTTACCAGAAGTAAAGCTGATCCTAACCTTTACCTTAAGGTTGTGGATGATGAACCTATCATACCATTATTGTATGACGATCATCTCTTTCTGACAAGGAATGAGAAATAGATCATGAAAAGAAAGAAGAAGATGGCTACAGAAATGAAAATGAAAGATCTCAGATTGATGCATTACTTCCTAGGTTTGGAAGTATGGCAAGGCTCAGAAGGAATCTTTCTCAACCAGGTAAAGTATGCTGAGAAATATTAAAAGGAATTGATGTGTTGGAATGGCCACTCTCATGGATTCTGACTTGAATTTGTTTGCAGATGACTCATCAGAATTAGTGGATATAACTCTGTACAGACAAATTATTGAGTCATTGATGTGTCTAACGAATACTAGGTCAGATATATGCTTTGCTGTGAACACCTTGAGTCAGTATCTAGTGGAAACTAGATGTGTTCACCTGTTAGTTGCAAAGCATGTGATGAGGTACCTAAAGGATACGATAGACTTTGATCTATGTTATCTTAGAGATCATGACTTCAGATGGCTACACAGATGTTGATTGGGCAGAAATTGTATCAGACAGGAAGAGCACATCGAGAGGATGTTATTGTTTGGGATCAGCCATGATCTTGTGGTTTAGCAGGAAGCAATCTAGTGTGGCTCTCAGCACAAGCGGAATATATGGCTGCTTGCTCTGCTAGTTGTGAAGCGGTATGGCTTCAGAATTGTTTGACATAAAAATGGACCCAACTGTGATCCTATGTGACAAACAGAGTTGTACCAAAATGGCAGAGAATCCAGTGTTCCATGATAAGTCAAAGCACATAGAGATCTGACATTTCTATATACAAGATATGGTGCAGAAAAGAATTAAAGTTCGAATTTGTAACAAGTTACCAATGTACTAACCAAACCTCTACCGATCCGATGTACTAACCAAACCTCTACCTCAAGTAAAGTTTTCCGAGACAAACTTAAAATAGTTCAGAAGGACCCTCCTCGAAAGGGGGAGCGATGTGATCACTTATGATGAGATTGCCCGCATCGACGGTGAGGTCGATGATGTGGATACCTATATTGGTGATGCCGATAGAGAGTTTGGTGGATGGTCCTTAGACAGGGTCTAAGGTGACAAGGGGATTGCATCATCCTTGAAAACGTGTTCTAAAAGGAACCATAGACAGGTGTCTCCCAGAAAGAAGGTGGATTGGATCATCCCTGGACTTCAGTCCTAAAGAGAGCCATAGACGTATGTCTTCAAGAATGAAGTCCTTGGTGGACATGAGAGGATTGGATCATCCCTGGACTTCAGTCCTAAAGAGATCCGTAGACGTATGTCTTCGAGAATGAAGTCCTTCGTGGACATGAGGGGATTGGATCATCCCTAGAATTTAGTCCTAAGGAGAGCTGTAGACGTATGTGTTCGAGAATGAAGTCCTTGGTGGACATGAGGGGATTGGATCATCCCTGGACTTCAGTCCTAAAGAGAGCCGTAGACGTATGTCTTCGAGAATGAAGTCCTTGGTGGACATGTGAGGATTGGATCATCCCTGGACTTCAGTCCTAAAGAGAGCTGTAGACAAGATGTCTCCGAGAATGAAGTCCTGAATGAACAAGCGGGGGATTGTATCTTCCCCGGACTTCGGTCCCAGAATTGAGGCGTAGACTGGGTCTCCGATAAAGAAGTCCTGAATGAACAGGTAGGGTATTGTATCTTCGCCGAACTTAGGTCCTAGAATTCATTCGTAGATTGATGTCTCCAAGAATTGAAGATAGGACTGCATTGTCCCTGGACCTCAGTTCAAAATGTACATGAGGACTGCATCGTCCATGAACTGGGTTCAAAATGTACATGAGGACTGCATCATCCATGAACTGGGTTCAAAATGTACGTGATGGGATTGCATCATCCCTAGACATGAGACTTGTCTTAAAGGTACGTGTGAGGACTGCATCGTCCATGAATTGGGTTCAAAATGTACGTGATGGGATTGCATCATCCCTAGACATGAGACTTGTCTTAAAGGTACGTGTGAGGCCTGCATCGTCCATGAACTGGGTTCAAAATGTACGTGAGGACTGCATCATCCATGAACTGGGTTCAAAATGTACGTGATGGGATTGCATCATCCCTAGACATGAGACTTGTCTTAAAGGTATGTGTGAGGACTGCATCGTCCATGAACTGGGTTCAAAATGTACGTGATGGGATTGCATCGTCCTTAGACATGATACTTGTCTTAAAGTGATAAGGATTGATCATCTTGGAACTTGATATGGATTGTATCATCCATGGACCTATGTCCTAAAGAGAGCAGGATTGATCATCCTATAATATGATCGTGTGTGTTGCAGGGTATGCTACTATTATGACCGATGAGGATACTTGTATTGATGTGTTGATACTTGTATTGATGATATGTATTGATGAGGATACTTGTATGTATACTTGTATTGATGATGATACTTGTATTGATGATATGTATTGATGAGGATACTTGTATGCATACTTGTATTGATGAGGATACTTGTATTGATGATGTGTATACTTGCATTGGTGTGGACACTAATACTGATGATCTAGATGATGATGTTGTTGATCATGTAGATCGAGATGATGATCCAGATGCTGTAGATCGAGATGATCCAGATGCTGTAGATCATGATGATCTAGATGCTGTAGATCGTGATGATCTAGATGCTATAGATCGAGATGATCCAGATACTGTAGATCGAGATGATCCAGATGATCCAGATACTGTAGATCGAGATGATCCAGATGATCCAGATGTTGTAGATTGAGATGATCCAGATGATCCAAATACTGTAGATCGAGATGATAGAGATGATCCAAATGCTGTAGATCGAGATGATCCAGATGTTGTAGATCGAGATGATCCAGATACTGTAGATCAAGATGATCCAGATGATCCAAATGCTATAGATTGAGATGATCCATATGCAGTAGATTGAGGAGATACAGATACTGTAGATCGAGATGATCCAGATGATCCAGATGCTATAGAACGTGATGATCCAGATGCTGTAGATCGAGATGATCCAGATGCTATAGATCGAGATGATCTAGATGCTGTAGATCGTGATAATCCAGATGCTATAGATCAAGATGATCCCGATGCTGATGATCGTATGATGACGATGCTGATGATCGTGAGGATCCAGATGTTGATGTTGTTGTAGTTGTTCGAGTGCTGCAGAAGATAAAGACTCAGTACTGAAGATGTTGATGTTCCAGTATTGAAGATGTTCCAGTAATTGCTTGAGTTACTGATGATGTTGAGAAAGCTTCCAATGATTTATAAATGTATCATGTATGACGTTGATGACTCCTTGCTCGTGCAGATGTTGTTATAATATCCTTCTCATTAAGGGGGAGTCTTGAGATATTGTAACTTCAAAGAATATTATATTTGTACTTTATTATTCCGGAGATGATTCATTCCTCCATGAAGATCTTATTGTATATCCGGAGATGTTTATTCCTCCGTCGGAATGTGGTAACTTGGGTTATTAGACTTCCCTAGTGGGGGTCGGCCCTGTATGTGTTATGTGGGTCAAAGGGTTATTAGACCACCCTAGAGGGGTCGGCCAAGTCAGTTGTAATGGGGTATTTAACCCAATGGTTAAATACGAGCCTACATGATTTATGTAAAAGACAAGTCGGAGTAGTGTATAAATAGAGGAGGTGTATTCCTCATTTAACACACACTCACTCACTTGAGAATGGCGGACTTATGAGAGAGAGGTCTGCTATGGAGAAGGAGGAGCTTATGCTCAGGGTTACATCTTTTGTATTTGATGGCCATCTATATTGAGGAAGCTTTGTTGGGTTTTCTACCCCATGAGGGTTTCCTAGGATAAATCTGTGTCTCTTGTGTTTATGCTGTGCTTGTTGTTTCTTCAGTGATCCTGTATATGCTATTATTGTGAAATGGAATGTAATGCTACTATTTTCTGTCTTAGCATATTAAATCTTAACAACTTGTCTCCAGCTTCGGCCTCCCTGTCTCTCCATACCTAAACTTCTTTCTTTAGCTCTTTGACTTCTTGATATGTTTTTAGTCTTTCTCTTAGATGGAGTGCCTCCACCTCTGCGTCCAAGGCTTCTAACATGACCTGCTTTTCCTTCAGGGTGTTCTTGAATTCTAGCAGCTCTGGGTTCTCTTCTAGCATAGTAAACATTCTTATTGCTTCATCCAGCAAATATTGGCACTTAGCCACTTCAGTGGCTATACTCTCCTCAGCAACTTTCACTTCCTGTGCTTTGGGTTGTTGCTGATCTGGTGGTGTCTTTGGTTGATTCTGCTCTTCCAAAACAGCAATCTTCGCTTGGTAAATGGTCCCGATATCTTTCATCTCATCCTTAATATCGCTAACCACCAATCCAATATTAAGGACAATATCCGAAGGTTCTGGCTTCTCATCGCATTCTGGTATCTCCGTGACTACCAAAGTGACCATATGCTCTAACCTCATTCGTTGGTCATGCTCATCTTGAAATTGCATGGTCCTCTTTAATATGGATTCCTACAACTGCTTATAGTTTGCAACTAACTCATGGTGCTAGTTCTGAGCAACTACATCTCTCTCATGGATCTCCTCCAAAACTTGTAGGTGCATATTATGTAGACCCTCCATTAACAGCACTCAGATGTCAATCTCTACATGTTGTATCGACTAAAGCTAGCGGTTTTCGTGGTAACCTTATGCTTAGCGGGTCGAGTTGGACTATGCAGAGTTTCGATGGTAAGATTAGGGCTAGAGGTGTTGTCTTCAGCTACGAAGTGCCCCTTGACTTTCCTTTTGATTCTGAGTCTCGTGGAAAGGGTAAGTTGCATTGTACTTGCTTGAAATTCTTCGGTATGCCTTGCAGCGTGGTCAGATTCTTCTGTAGACTCTTTTGAATCACCTCATCATTTTTATCTTTAGCGACCATCAGGTCTTCCATCTGTGTTGTTACCATGGATGCAATCATCTAGTAATCGTCATCGTGGAGCTTGGCTTCTGACTGGATCTTAATGGAATTTTGCTTCTTCTTCTGTACCTTTTGTTGTACAAGACTCTCGGCTTCCTTCCTTTTTTCCGTCCCCGACTCTTCAACAATAGGTGTAGGAATGGGATTACTCTTCGCGGAATCACTCTCGATTTCTGCAATCCCTTCGAATTTGAATTCAGGGATCCATTCCTTCATAATGGTGTCGATGTCTTCTTCGCCCATTCGGTATTTTCCTTGGAACCATTCCAGATTCTTCTTTTGTGCTTTTGATGAAATGTAGATAGAGTTCATATCAGCATAAAAATTGATAGTGTGAATATATTTAGCTGTTACCTCTTTTGATATCCGCGACTTGACAATGATGACTTCACGCAGTTTCTCATAGTAAGTGTAGAAGAATTCAGCTGACACGTGCTATATTTATGATATCAAATTCACCCAAAGGTTGGCATAGAGGGCTCCTCTACAATCGTTGTTGTCTGTGACAAACCCAACATAATGCTTTGGGTCCTTCCACCCTACAAATGCAATCAGCACTATCAACTAGGTATAGTGGAAATTGTTGCCATGCGTCTGTGTATCGTTCACTTCTTTTAGAAACTCATTTAACAGATAATTACACCAGTTGAATCTTCCTCCCATCGCGGCCTTTTCCCCAAGGAGCACTGTGCCATCAAGTACTTCACTAGGTCTTTCTTTTCACAGAATATTTTCTGCTAGAAACTGAGTTATGAACCACGCGGCCTCGTCATCTATTTCGTTTATGATGAATCCTCTCTTGCCTTTCACGACGGTGTGTGATTTCTTCATCTTCGCGGTGACCAACTTGTCCCTGTTTTTTCCTTGAAAGAACTGCTTGGGGTCCTCGCCTCGCTTGTTTAGCCCCATGATGTGATGGATCAAGTTAATGTTCAGGTTGATGTGGCGATCTGACCATAGGTATCCTTAGTGGGTGCGCGACATCGGAGTGCGCACCACCACATTCAGCTCTGGGGTTTGGTCGAAGTGCAGGAGCCTCAATAGATTGAGAAATCCTAATTCGACTACTCCGGATAACCAGTTCTGTGCGACCATCACAAAATTTCCTTTTACATCCTTCCTCCATACATGTACTGATCTGGATAAAACTTTGGGAACTTTGGCTCAACCGAGTATTTCTGCATCTGAAGCAGGTCGAAGTCCTCAAACTTACATTCTATAATTTTTCCCAACAGATTTCCTTCTATATTCACATGCTTCGAGATCAGCGAGAGTGGAATTTCATAATTCATGTTCTTTAACAGCTTGATGGTTGGTGCATCCTCTTCATGCGGCAAGATATACTAAGGGGTTATCTTAAGTGGCATTTCCTTGTCGCCCAACAGGAGTTCTGGTCCTGTGGAGCTCATCATCTTCAGTTTTGATTTCTCCACTGCTCGTCCTTGGCCTTTGTCCTGCATAACTGTAGAATGTCATGGGGAACGGCATAATCCTTGACCTTGCTCGGTAACAACTTTCTTAGTGGGGTTTCTCATCAATGCTTCAATCCCACCATATTTAAACACCTTCACAGCCTCCTTGACTGTGAATTCTTCCTCAATGGATGAAATTTTGGACATTCACTAGATAATCGCTCAGCAAAATGACAGGATCACTTAGGGCTTGCTGTAAACAACTTGAAAGTATAGCTCGCAAAAAATTTCAGAGTGACAATAATGCCCACGAGTCCAAATGTAGCGATATTTATAGGCGCAGCAAGGCCTAGCCGTGCCCCTCAATGTCTAGAAAATCATTAAATCAGATGTCAGTTTGCCAAATCCTCCATGGATTTGGGTCCTTTCCTTCATTAACTGTGTTAGAATGGTTATTTATGCATTAAATGCTCAAGTGGTTGTCGACAAAATCACTGTATAACGGCTAGTTTTTTGACCAACATTCTAACGACTAATTTCTTAGAGGATTGTGTCGAACTGCACGGCGAGTCGTCACTACTCCAGCGCAATTACTTCGCCAAGTTGAGATTCTTAGTTCTGAACTTTGCATCTTCTCTGCTTCCTTGGATATGCGCAACTATGTATTTTAGCTTCTAGCTATGCGGTTCTTCTTTTCTTTCTCTTTTTTTCTTTTTCTTTTTTTCTTCACATCACGACTTCATTCTACAAAGGGTTCTGCGAAGTAGGGCTATCCTGCTAGGGTTTTAGCCTACTTCCATTGAATAATCCCATTATATTATCTCCAGTTAACGTGGCTAACTGAACTAGGCCACCATTAGTAACATGTACAATAGTATATGGGCCAAGCCAATGCATCTTAAACTTTCCAAGAAATTTCATAAATTTGCTATCATACAGGAGGACTAGATCACCTACCTGAAAGGAATTGTTCATGATATGGCGATCATGCCATGATTTTTCTCTATCTTTCTGCACTTGCTGGTGAAAGCTTGCGATGAAGCAATCTTCCTCCAAGCCAACCAAGTGTAGAAGCCTTTCTTCTAGTGCCTCTTGATCTTCCATGCCTGTAAATGCAGCTATTCTCAAGCTGGGAACAGTATACTCCATAGGCATCACTACTTCATGTCCATAGGCCAACCTAAAAGGTGTGTGGCCAGTTAGTTTCTTACAACTAGTTATGTACGCCCATAAGACAGTTTGAATGCATAGATCCCAGTCATCCCTATTCGCATTGCATACCCTCGTCAGCACATGCTCTAATACTTTGTTGAAAGCCTCAATAGTTCCATTTGCTTGAGGATGGTACGGTGTACTCCTCTAATGTTGAATGTGGAACTCTTCAGTCAGGGCCTCAATAGTTCTGTTTAGAAAATGAGTGCCTTGATCACTCATCAAAATATTAGGGTATCCAAACCTAGTAAGGATGTTCTAAAAAATGAACCGCGAGGCAGTGACTACTCTACATTCCTTCACTGGATTCGCATCTTCCCATATGGTGAGATAATCCATAGCAGTAATAATATATCTGGCACTAGTCCTTTTTCTCGGTGGGTTTATAGGTCCCACAAAATCAATAGCCCATTTTTAAAATGCTTGAAGTGTCAACTGCGGATTCAAAGGCATCTCATCTTTGCATGACGGCTTTCCTATCCTTTGACAGACATCGCAGTTCTCGCAATTTTCCTTTGCATCTTTGGGAATAGTAGGCCACCATAGCCCTTCTCAAAATATCTTCTACGCAATGGATCTTCCTGTGTAGTGGCCTTCTAATACTCCTGAATGTGCTTTAGCCAAAATAAATGGCTTTTCATGCTCTAGTACACATCTGTACAGCACTTCATCTGGTCACAATTTGTATAGTTGTCCCGTGATTATGGTGAAGTCTTCTGCTCGTACTAACAACTGCATCTTCTGCTGCGTAGTAAACTCTGTTGGTACTAACCTAGTAGTCCAGAAATCAAGAATGTCTTTGTAGTAGTTATCTGTGATCTATATAGAAAATAACTACACGTCAGGCAGACTGTATTCAAGATTGGTGGGTTCCTCTCCTGACTAAATCCTTGAGAGATGATCAGGTCCTCTGTTCAATCTTCCTGGTGTAACTACAATTTCAAATTCATACTCCTGAAAGAGTAACAACCATCTGCAAATTCTCCCCCCTAACACTGGCTTGTTGACTAGGTATTTCAAAGATGAATGGTCAGTGTACATAGAGAAGTGCACACCGAGCAAATAGTGCCTGAATTTCTTCCAGTGTGTAGACCATCGCTAGACCCTCTCTTTCAATGGTCATATAATTCTTTTCTGCAAATGAGAGCTTCCTTCTAAAAAATGTAATGGGATGGTCAATACCTCCCTCTCCTGGCTATGCTAGCACAACGCCCAATGCTATACATGAAGCATCAACATGGACATGAAATGACTTCTCCCAGTATGGAAACACTAGGATCAGCGCAGATACCATTTTCTCTTTTAATGTGTCTAAGCCTTGCTCACATTTTGCGTTCCAGATTAACGATGTGTCTTTCTTTACCAGTTTCTCCATTGGTGCAGTTATCTGCGGATAACCTTTTATTAATTTCCTGTAGTAACCCATATACCCCAATGTGGTGGGCAACCACTTTACTAAATTTGGTGCTAGCAGGTTCACTATAACTACGATCTTTCCAGGATCAACCATCAAGCCTTGTCTGCACACAATGTGTCCGAAGAGAATACCATAAGGCACACATAAAACACACTTTTTTAAATTCAATGAAATTTGATGTTGCCTGCACTTAGCTAACATCATTCTCAGGTTTTCACAGTGGGTTTTGAGCAAACCAAAGACAATCCTATCATCAAAATATGCTTCTAAAAACTTATGCATGAAATATTTAAATGCTGCAACAACAACTCTAGAAAAGATGGTAGGTGCATTCTTTAGACCAAAGGGCATTACTATATACTGGAACGACCCCCATTAAGTGGAAAAATTGGTCATGTGTGTGTCTGCTAGATCAATTCTTATCTGATGGTATCCATAAAATCCATCAGTAAAAGAGTATGCCTCATTTCGTCCAACATTATCTAAGACTTCATCTGTAAAAGGAGTGGGAAATGGGTCATGTAGTGAAGCATCATTCATCTTCCTATGATCCATGCACATCCTGATCTCACCCTTAGTTTTCTTGTCCTCGATAACCATCGGGCTTATCCACTTCGATTCTTCAACCGGCTCAATGATCCTCGCATCGAGCATTTTATCAAGTTCTTCCTTGACTCTTTCTTTATATCAAGGATTCAGTCTATAGGGCCTTTGTTTAACAGGTTTTGTGCTTGGCTTAAGATGTATCTTCATAACCCCTAATTCACCGAAAATACCTTTCATTTCTGTAAATTTTGTCAGAAATAAATCCTAATATTCATGTAGCAAGTTTGCAATCTCCACAACCATGGCATCATCCCAGTAGTCTCCAATAGATGCGAACTTTGGCTTTTTGCTTGTGCCAATGTTCACTTTTCTTGTCTTCACAGGTCCACTCATGTCTGGAATTTCTAGGGGAGGTCCCTCTACATCATGCGCACCCTCTGACTCAGGTATATTGACGTTGCGTGGATCCTCCTCATCACTTTCTTCTTCTTCTTCACCATTTTCAGTAATGTTATAACATTCAAGGGCATGCTCTATTGTTCTTTCCCATTCCGGCTGTAGGTTTGTAGGTACTTTGATGTCTTCAAACACTCTTTCTTTGAGTTCTTCCAATGCCTCATTTGTACTTGGGCATTCCATTCTGAATATTTTTTTTTAATGACTTGTAAAGCTTCATTTATACTTGGAATTTCATCTTCAAAACTGAAACTTCTCTGGAAGTTCGCAGTCAAGGTAGGCCAATCTATAGTTTCTCTACGCAACTCTGTGTCTAGGTACTAGTTCTTTGGAGTCTGTCCCTCTATTGTGTGCACAAATAGATGAACCCATTCTGTCTGTGGTCTCTCCTCCCATGCTTGTGAACATATTTCAATATGATCCCTTGGATCCATCTGTCCATTATATTTTTCAAAGGGTAGTACAACCTTCTCAACAAACTTGATGTGCATCATGCATCTGCACCTATCCCATGTGATCAATGTCTACTTATGCGCAACCCACCATCTGGCTGGTGTCTCGCGCAGTGCCAAATCTAGTGCTCGTATTCGATGTTCATCTGCAACTGATACATTATATTCTTGTATAGATGAATAAACATTAGATGATCCATCATAGGTGGGGATTGGACTTACCTCTTTTCCAATCTAGCATAGTGACTTTGTGATATGCACGCATCCACTTGCAGATACTTCATGCATAAGGCCTTGCCAGTTCTCCAGTCCTGTATCCGAGTCTGATATGCAAGAACTGTCATAGCACCAACTGAGTGTTCATTCTGTAGTGGGATTAATGTAGTCAGCATCATTCATAGTCATTTTGTATATGCAGTCCAGGTCTTGAGCTGTGGATTCTTCCTGAATCGGCTCACTATATCTTTCTTCGTCTGAAGGGTCCAATGGTGCGATGACCCTGAGATGCTATCCTTCAAAGATCATCTTCTTAGTCTTCGAGTTTATAATGGCGAGGTTATCCATTACCCAGTCTATACCGAATAGTGATGGATAAGGCTGACTATCATCCACAATGTCGATAACCTTGAAGTCTGCATGACTTTGCATTCCATCAATGTCAACAATAACATTTGCTAACCTTCCAAAAGGCATGACTTTCTCCTCGTTGGCCATTCTCAGCTGTATAGGTGACCATAACAAATTTGGTCATCCCATCTGCTGCCATGTTTGTTCAGTTAAGACATTTAGTTTAGATCCCAGATCAAGAATGATCTCATCCATATCATAGTCTCTTATCTGCGCACTGAGCCACATTTCTCTTCTTGTTCTTTTATGTTTATTGATGTGATGAACTGCGCTCTAAGCAGTTTCCATCTCATTGTGTGGTTCATATTGGTTTAATAGTTTTTGCAATTACGCTATAGTGTCTGTGCTCTTTAATAATTTCATACAGCTCTATAGGAACTGCGCAACAGAGGTGCCTGTCTGATGCAAGTCACCCTACGAAAAGAAGGTTCTTGCTTAACAATACACACGACACAAACCATAATGCTCGCACAAACAACGTGTAGAACAAGATGCCTAGATTGGCTTATATTACTTCTCTGAAATCGGTTACAATGTAAAATAACTGTAAGCAAATAACTAACTACAATCGGCCTCAGCTGTTACAGCAACAAAGTACCTGTGGTGTGTTCTCCCTGTGTGTCGACCTCACCCTCTCCTGGTTCACCTCAGAAACTTTGAGCTATGGTTCAATCTCAACACTCTACACTCGGCCTGTGTGACTCTTCACAAATCTCTCGGCTCTGTGCTCTGCTCTGCTCTGCTAAACAGTGTCCCTAGATTGAAAGCCTTCTCGTCCTCTTCTACTCTGCGGGTGTTGTTTCCAATATTATTCCCATCCCGAGACACGTGTTCCCTCCATTCGCCAATCCTATCCAAATCCTGCGAATCTGCACTGTCAGCTTCCAGATGTGCCGTACAGCCTTTGTCCATGATGTCTTCTATCACGTCCTTCACCAACTCGTAATAACTGTCATAACTTCCTCAGCAACCCCGAATAGCTACTAAGTACAGTTCATTGACTTTCTGTCCTTCCCAACCTGCTACAGTAGTCAGTCACATCTCGACTGTCCTGTCGGCTCACTCCTTTCCCCTTTACACTTGGCTTCGCTAAACCCTTTCATGTCATAGTTCAACCACTTGTCCACTACGCAACCTTTTACGTCACTCATCATCTATCGACCATTTCCTGTCGATTCTCGAACTCACTACATCTGCTGATCCTTCAGCCGGTCGCACCCCGACTACTTTTGCTCGACTTGTTGAGTTCGACAAGTCAACCTGCTCCCCATACCAGTGGTCATCGACACTCCCGCTGGTCGGCTCCCTTCGATGGATCATTCTCGACTGATCTACCTGGGCCTCGATAGTCCTACATCAGTCTCCCCAGGTGAAAAGGAATTCGACTGCTCCGTTAGTCTCTTGAACTCCCCTTCGGAAATCCACATCGTTTCCTGCAATTCAACATTTGTCCATCGCACTAAGTATTGCTTCATGCACAATCTACGAGTACGCCCCACTTCGCGCTCATCGATTACTTCTGTGATCCATTCTCTATGTCGGTCTAGAATCTGTTCTGTCTAGTCAATAATTGTTTCTTCTCCTTTACTGCTGCTTGACCGTTCTTCAAATTTATACAGGTTTGAGACGTTGAACGTTGCTGAAATGTTCAATTCTTTCGGCAATTCCAACACATAGGCATTGTATGAGATCTTCTTTAGAAACCTACGTGGTCATATCTTCTTCAATTTCAGTTTGTTGTATGTTCCTGTCAGAAATCGCTCCTTCCACAAATATGCATAGACTAAGTCCCCTTCTTGGAATGAAAATAGTCTCTTCCTCCGGTCGGCTCTCAACTTGTAGGCCACGTTACCCTTCTCGATGCGCTTTTGCACATTCTCATGAACTTCATGCATATGCTCTGTGAATGATTCTGCATCCGCGCTCTTCCTAGTTTCTATCAGCAATTCGACCAAATCTACCACTACATGTGGACTCCTCCCTTGAACAATCTGGAATGGGCTCAGTCTTGTCGACCGATTCACAGAATTGTTATCTGCAAACTCTGACTGTGCCAACACATTCTCCCACTGCTTGGATCTGTCGGCTGCTAAACATCTCAGAAGGTTTCCCAAACTTCTGTTTGCAACCTCAGTATGTCCATCTGTCTACAGAT
This sequence comes from Larix kaempferi, assembly GCA_027924585.1. Taxonomy (NCBI): domain Eukaryota; kingdom Viridiplantae; phylum Streptophyta; class Pinopsida; order Pinales; family Pinaceae; genus Larix; species Larix kaempferi. The sequence goes on from BSBM01000087.1 coordinate 13,296,361, forward strand.
GATATGCCGAACTAAACTCTAACTTCGTGTCGAGTTTCTTCCATAGGGTCCTCCAGAAATTCCCCATGAACTTTGTATCCCTATCCGACATGATACTCTTTGGTAACCCATGCACTTGACTATTTCCTTAAAGAATAGCACAACGATCCCTGTGGCATCATTTGTTTTCTTACATTGTATGAAATGTGCCATCTTTGAAAACATGTCGACTACGACAAATATTGAGTCGTTCCCCTGATGCGTACTTGGTAATCGTAACACAAAATCCAGCTAAGATGCTCCCATGGGCTCTCCGGTATTGGAAATGGTGTATACAACCCTGTGTTCTGACTCTTTCCATTTTCCAACTGGCAAACTTGACATTGTCGAACCCATTTTATGACATCTATCGACATCCTTGGCCAGAAATACTTTTCGTCGATCAGTGCTTTGGTCTTGTCGATCCCAAAGTGCCCTGCTAACCCTCCATTATGAAATTCTCGGATTAGGTTCTCTCTCACTAATCCTATGGGAATACACAACTGACTTCCCCCGAACATGTAACCTTCTTGAATGAGATAACTCAAATATGGAGTTTTTTCGATGCTACAAGGCTCTTGACAAGCCTTCCATGCCTTTACAAAATCTTCTTCGGCTTCATACTTCGTCTTTATCGACTCTATTCCTGTTTCCTAAACAGTTATCGTGCTCAACAACGCAACGCTCCTACTCAACGCGTCGACAACTTTGAATGACTTGCCCGACCTATGTTGCAACACGAACGTATATCTCTAGAGTAACTCCACCCACTTCATGTGTCTCTGATCCAACTTCGACTGAGTATTCAGATACCTCAGTGCTTGGTGATCTATGTATAACACAAATTCCTGTGGCAACAAATAATGCCTCCGTTTCTTCAATGCTTAGATGATCACATAGAATTCTTGGTCATAGAACGAATACTTCCGCTTCACCCCATTCAGTTTTTCACTGAAGAATGCAATTGGTCGGCCTTCCTAGCTCAACACTGCTCCAATTGTTGTTCCACTTGCATCACAATCGACCTGGAAAACTTTGTCAAAGTCTAGGAGCACCAACAATGGGCTCTCAGTGACCTTTTCCTTCAATTTGTCGAAAGCTTCCTGGGCCTTATCCATCCACTTGAACTCGCCCTTTCTCATGCATTCTGTCAATGGTGCACAAATCCGACTGAATCCCCGAATGAACTTCCGGTAGAAACTAGCAAGTCCATGGAAACTTCTCATTGCAATTGTACTTGTCAGTTCCGGCCAATCTACTATTTCCTTCACCTTCTCGGGGTCCACTCCAACCCTTTACTTGAAATTACAAATCCCAAGTACACCAATTCCTTCTTCATGAAGAAACACTTTTGCAGGTTAATCATCAGCTTCTCTTCCTGCAATTTCTGCAATACTTGTCGAACGTGCTCCAAATGTTCTGACTTGGTCCGACTGAAAATCAGAATGTCGTCTAGATAGACTACGACAAACTTTCCCAAGAATGGTTTCAGTACCTCATTCATCAATCTCATGAATGTACTGGGTGCATTAGTCAATCCGAATGGCATGACTAACCACTCATATAACCCTTCTCTTGTCTTGAATGTTGTCTTCCATTCATCTCCTTCTCTGACCCTGATCTGGTGATATACACTCTTCAAGTCTAACTTTGTGAAGTATGTCGCTCCACTGAGGCAATCCATCAAGTCATCCATCCTTGGCAATGGAAATCGATACTTGATTGTGATCCCGTTTAGGGATCTGGAGTCGGTACACATCCTCCATTCCCTACCCTTCTTTGTTGTCAATACTGCTGGTACTGCACACGGGCTCAAGCTTTCTCGAATCAATCCCCTATCCAACAATTTTTGGACCTGTCGGTTGAGCTCCTATCCCTCTGCTGGACTCATCCTATATGTCACTTTGTTTGGCAGACTCAACCCTGGAATTAAGTCGATCTGGTGGGATATACTCCTTGTCGGTGGTAATCCCGTCAGTTTCTCATTAGCCATTATGTCCCTAAACTCTTCGAGAAACTCCTCGACTTCGACTGGAATGCTCTCCATGTCGGTCATTCCTTTGACATATGGTCCTTTTGGAATGATTGCATAACATCTCGACTACTTTTCCTCTTCTACGAGGAATTGCTTGGAGGTGCTCATCAACACTCGCCTTTCCCAAAGATTGCTCTCGCCGTCTTTGCTATTGGCTGGCTCTCCTCGCCTTGGCTTAAGAGTTCTTTTCACACCATTCTTCCACACTGTGACTGTGTTAGCTCGACAGTTATAGATCATCTGACAATCATATTGCCATGGCCTCCCTAACAACAAATGGCATGCATCCATGGGAACTACATCACACAGTACGTTGTCCTCAAATCCTTCAACTCTGAAGTTGATTAGGCACTATCTCATCACCTTAACATGGTGTCCTTTTTGCAACCATGAGATCTTGTAAGGGTGTGGGTGTTCATGACACTTCAAACTGATCTTGTCGATGACTTCTATCGACACAAGATTCTCTGTACTCCCTCCATCAACTATGGTCTTGCAACGCCATTCCCCGATCCGCACCTTCGTTCAAAATATTGCCTTCCATTGTGCTGGTTCCATCGGGTCGCGTTGATCTTCTTGGACCAAAGCTCTCTGAACCATCAGATTTCGGTTCTTCTTTTTCTCACCTCCACTACTATCTGATGCCGACTCTTCCCTCTCATCAACTTGCTCATCCTTTCGACGTCTGGGTTTCGACTCTTCGGCAGCATGTAGGTTTTTTGGGCATTCATATGCCTTGTGACCCGTTGCTCGACATTTGTAACAGATTATAGCTGGTCTGTTAACTCCTTTCTTGTCGGATGGACCACTTCAACCATATTCGCCTCGACCAAAGTTCTCACAACCATTGTGTCGGTTCTCTTGCGCTCTTTCCTTCGTCGACATCCCTTCTGTGCATCGAATATCTTTGACACCTTCTCTCTTATAGCCGCTACCTTGACCTTTCACGGAGACAGTCCTTCCACCCCAACTAGTCATCCTGCCTCTGGTCACTGTGGAATTTCTCGACAGTTTCTCTTCCGCCTTTAGAGATAGATGATAGGCTTCTCCAACTACTCTGAATCTCGACATGCTGAGCTCATCCTGAACAACATACTTCAGGCCGTTTACATATCTGGCGACAGCTTCTTCCCCTTCATCATTTTATCCTGACTGAATTGATAATCGGTAGAACTCCTCCGTGTACTCTTTCACAGTCATATCTTTCTGTCGAAAGTTTTGTAACTTCTGGAACAAGGAAATTGCATAGTCGCTTGGCAAGAACTTCCCTTTCAACTTGGAAACCATTCTGTCCCAAGATTTGATTTTCTCCTTGCCTTTCTTGAGTATGTTAGCCTGTACATTGTCCCACCACAACGAGGTATGACCCTTCAACCTTAGACACGCAATCTTAACCCGCTTAGGATCCTCGATCTGCTCTACATCGAAGTATTTCACCATCTCTCTGAACCAGTCGATCAAGTCTTCTGGGTCCAGGCTTCCCAAGTATGTACACACATCTATCTTCGCCCGACCTCTCATTTCTGTCAGAAGCTTGATGAGTTTTTCCTCTGGTTCTTCTACTGCGGCTTCCTGAGCTTCCACTTCCTCAACTTCCTCGTCGCCGTGGTAAAGCGCTTCCCAAATGCAACCACACCTCTGGTTTTCTTTGGTCACTGTGACTTCACTTGTCAAAGTCCACATCGTTCAGACGCATTCATCAAACATCTCATGATCCACTGTGATGGTTGCTGCGCCACGCGCTCTTCGTCCTCGAACATTAATGCCTCTGTGAGCCATCTCCAACCTCTGCTGAAAATTCTCACACCTTCAACACTGACACAAGTCAAGTTGGTATGGTCTTCTCTTCTCCAACCAGACTTTCCTCCGGGCTCTGATACCAACTGATGCAAGTCAGGTTGGTATTGTTGGCTTGGCTTTGCAACCAAGCTTAGTGCAATGGGCACCTGCTAACTAGTAGCAGCAGTTTCAATAGAAATAAACAACAAACTAATCTAAACTATATTAACCATGAATCTATGAAGCAAATAATGGAAAAATTATGGAAAGTAAACACTATTGAAAATATGTAAAAAATATTTTTGTATTGAAAATAAGGGCAAGCAAGTGCTTGCAATAGTAATACCTCGAAGCGATGAAGGTTGGTGAGCAGCTCCAAGGGTGAGCAGCTCCAAAGGTCTCTTCTTCTCCTATGCTTCCTGGTTTGTGCAAGGCTAAAAAAGGTGGGCAATGCTCAAAGGGGATTTTGGCAGCATGAGGATAGGATGATGGATGGATGGAAAGTGAGGAGCCCCTACCACCTTTTTATAGTTATTGGTGGTGGGGAATACCATTATGGTTTTGTGGAAACCAATGGTATTGACCAACATGGTTTAGGTACTTTTTCCCTCCTTTTTCCTTTTTTGAATATTTTTAATATTTGTATTCCCTTTTTAATATTTTTGGGAATTCTGGACCCTTTTTGAGGGTTTCTTATGCTTTTTGGGGAAAAATATTCACTTTGAGTGGAAAAAGGGGTGTATTAAGGTCTTTTGGTGACCTTTTGGTGGCTTTAGAGGCTCAAATGGTGAAAAAGTGGACAAATGGGTCATGTGAATAAGGAAATGAGCTAGTAAGCACTTTTTGGGTGTTAACAGGTATGATCTTCTCTTCTCCAACCGGACTTGAATCCAGGATCTGATACCAACTGACTCAAGTCAAGTTGGTATGATCTTCTCTTCTCCAACCGGACTCACCTCCAGGCTCTGATACCAACTAACGCAAGTCAGGTTGGTATGATACTCTCTTCTCCAACCGAACTCGCCTCCGGGCTCTGATACCAACTGATGCAAGTCACCCTACGGAAATAAGGTTCTTGCTTAACAATACACACAACACAAACCACAATGCTCACACAAACAAGGTGTAGAACAAGATGCCTAGATTGGCTTATATTACTTCTCTGAAATCGGTTACAATGTAAAATAACTATAAGCAAATAACTAACTGCAATCGGCCTCATCCATTACAACAACGAAGTAACTGTGGTGTGTTCTCCCTGTGTGTCAACCTCACCCTCTCCTGGTTCACCTGCGGAACTTTGAGCTATGGTTCGATCTCAACACTCTACACTCGGCCTGTGTGACTCTTCACAACTCTCTCAGCTTTGCACTTTGTTCTACTCTGCTGAACAGTGTCCCTAGATTGAAAGCCTTCTCGTCCTCTTCTACTCTGCGGGTGCTGTTTCCAAGATTATTACCATCCCGAGACATGCGTTCCCTCCATTCTCTGATCCTGTCCAAATCTTGCGAATCTGCACTATCAGCTTCCAGATGTGCTGCACAACCTCTGTCCATGACGTCTTCTGTCACGTCCTTCACCAACTCGCAATAACTATCATAACTTCCTCAGCAACCCCGAACAGCTACTAAGTATAGTTCATTGACTTTCTGTCCTTCTGACCCTGCTACAGTAGTCAGTCACATCTCGACTGTCCTGTCAGATCACTCCTTTCCCCTTTACACTTGGCTTCTCTAAACCCTGTCATGTCGTAGTTCGACCACTTGTCGACTACCCGACCTTTTATGTCAGTCATCATATGTCGACCATTTCCCATTGATCCTCGACCTCGTGACATCTGCTGATCCTTCAGTCGGTTGCACCTTGACTGCTTCTGCTCAACTTGTTGACTTCGACAAGTCAACCTGCTCCCCACACCAGTGGTCATCGACACTCCCACTAGTTGGCTCCCTTCGATCGATCAATCTCGACTGATCTGCCTATGCCCCGATGCTCCCACATCACTGGCTCTGCTGCGTGGCACGTTTTGTCATAAGCTGCCGATATATCCTCTATATGCAGTATTTCACCGCACAATGGGATTCTTGGTGACCTGGGTGCTTTTTCTTTGAAAATGTCCCACGCTTCTTCAAACACTTCTTTATTTTTCTCTAAATTGCAGGTTCCTTCCCAATAGCTTTTTTGATCCACATCGTTTCAAGAGGGGTCTACTTAGTTTCAGAGCCCCCATAAGTCGAAGCTTCTCCTCCTCTATCTCTTCCTATTGTAGCGCCACTTCACATCACTACATTGATACTTGGATCCACAGCCTTTCTCTCTGCTGCGATCAACTGAATGTTCGGGTTCGGCACATCTTGCTTTCTCTTTTGCATTTCTGTAGCTAACACTGGGCAGACCTCAATAACATGATCAAAACATTTGCAGTAATTGCAAGTAGTACATTCATTGGTACAATCTCTAGATAAGTGACTAGTCTGGCCATAGTTGTAACAGATCATCTGGCCTCTTCAACTTCCTTGTCCTGGGCCAGTATTTCTTCCTCTTCTGTGGAATCCTCCATGGCCTCAATATGTGCCTTGGTGATACTACGCATTATCTTGCTTCTACGGAGTTGCTTCTTGGACTCTGTATACTCCACTATCACGCATATGCTCCATGTATTGCTTTCTTTCCTGCATGAGATCATATTCTCTATAATTGGATTCATCATGTCCAACTGACTTACAGAAGTTGCAGTATATATTTTTAGGGGTGCGCACATACTTCTGAATTAAGTAGCAGTCTTCTGGTCGGTGTCCTCTAGTTTTACATATTTCACACCATGGTGCTTGATTCCGATTCAGGGGATTCAGTGCTCCATTGTTAAGGTATTCTTGAAAAAGAGGACGATGCTCTCTAGTGTGCCCTTCTCCTTTACATCCTGTACACCAGACTTCTTGTCTCTGTTCTTTCCCCTTCTTCATATCCTGTAGTTGTAATGTTAATGTAGCTAAATGGGTCTGAATCTGAGACATACTATGTAACGCCCATATTTTTATTCAGCATATTTATTAGTTAGAGACAACCTACTTTATTTCTTATATATTCTGTTGAACTCAGCTTGACTGAGTAAACCATATTGGACCTCATTATATGATGTTACTCTGTTTTATGATTTCACCCTGATTATGATGTACTATGTTATGCAGTTATAATGTCATGATTATCATATGATTTCGTTATTTTACGATTTACAGTATATGTTTATATGTTTTCATTAATCAAATGCGAAATATATGATTCGGTACGTGGATACCATCTTCTTATATGAATTATTGAAGTGTTATATGTCATACGCATCTATGATGAGCTAAAAAGGTTACATGAAATAAAATGATTTTTGATAACATGGATCAATTGGCGATCAATGGGAAATGCTTTCTATAAATTTGTATTTTGCAAAATACTAACCTACAGGACACAAGGGCTATGGGATAGCCAGTTACTTGATCTGATATATATTGGAAAGGAAAAACATGTTCATACAGTAAACCTTAGAAGTGGAAATGAGGATACGATAACACAAACTAATAATCCCGATAGCATCAAAGTATGAGTTGATAAGGGCGTAGGCCCAGTATGTTGAGAGGGATGGATGTGTTTCCCACCCTATGTTTCCATGAGACCCGAGGTCGTGGGAGGGCCGTGCTGAGACACGCTCCCCATGTTGTTGTGATGACGATGGTCGGATGCCTACTAGGGGAGGATAGGTCCGCTGTTCAGCCGACGCTATCGCTCTCAGGTTCTATGTGGTCAGATCGGTGAGTCCGACATCCACTTTTGTACTAGCAGAGGAAGGATAGGGAGGATGCTGGACGTAGGTTATGATGGGAGGATGTGTTAGTTAGTACTGTTGGGGGTTTAGTATTCCTTGATTCCGAGTTAGTGGTAGTAGGCACCCTTCCTTGTACATGATTGATTAAACTAATGTAAAGATAAAGATAATGATGTGAAATCGTAAAGAACTAACTATAAAATAACTGAGAATGTTGAAGTAATTGTACTATATATATTATGTTTGTTCTTCTACATGGGGGTAAATACTACTATTAGTTAGCAGGTATGCATAGGCGGGATGGGGTTTGTCTATAGTACATTTATGATCTGTGCATACGCTGGCCACGCATGCACACCTTGCACATGTACACTAGTATCGATATACAAACACTTAACGTATTGAATAAATGTATAAGTTGTCATAAGTAATTAGGTTAATCATGCATTGACCGAATTCAGATAATGAATATAAAGTTATTTAAGACGTGTAAAACAAGTCAATTAAGCTATGTATTACTCGTTGGTAAACATCGTGATATACAATGGAGACAAGTGTCACCAGTTAACATTGTCGTCTGAGAATTGTTGTAAATAAGGTAATGGCACTGTCTAATTAATTAGTAAGATTGTTTAAGCACTTAAGGGTGCTTTGTTTAGAAGAACGACGATACTATGTAGATGTTAGGGTACTCATGTGATAAACAAATGATGTAAAAAACATCTTTAGTAAATTCACCATTATTATTACCTTATGGGGATTTAATTAATATTATTACTTAAAATTTATTTTAAATATTACTACCCATGTCATAACAATTGCAAAATAGATAAAATGTAAATATTGATTAATGAATGATTAGAATGTGATTATTTTACATTTCTGAAATTAGACATAATAGGATAACAATTTTTGAAATGAACGTGATGCGATGGAAAATGGGTTATTACTATTTAATTATTCAATATGAATCGTAGAATTTAAATCTCAAGATAAGTGATCTCGACAGATAAGGTAGACCCTTAAGACACGCCATGTCCAAGTTGAAAGAGGTCAACTATTTATATAATATTTTATTAATTACCTTAATAACAATAAATACAAGGTTTGGTGAATAGACTTGTAATTAATAAACCTTGTCCCGAATGGATAACCTTTGGGTGATAAATCCCACCGTAATAAATACTTACGACCGTCAATCCAAACCCAAATAAATTTTCCATGAGAGTAATTAATTATACATTTTTATAATGAGACGTGGATGAATGAACTAGGGAAAGGAGTAAATGTTTGAGGGGCTCGAGAGGGGGAGTTTGGGGCGGTGGAGTAAGCCCAAGGCCTTCTCGAGGATGGACATGTATATAGAGGAGGAGAAGGTTGAAGGAAAAGGGGGGCAAAGAGAGAACTGGAAGTGGAGAGAAAGGTTGGAGGACAGAAAAGTTTAAGGACGGAGAAAGGTTTGGAGAACCGAAGTAAACACTGCTCTCGGGATTATCAGATTGTGAGCTCGGGGGCTTGGAAATCCTTTGATTTCCAAGGGCCAGCAAGATAATAGCTGGTCGGTAGGGTGGACACTTCATTTTGGCTGTCTAAGAGGTTATACAACCTGCTACAACCTACGGTTAGCATCAGCATCAGGTAATTTCCTTGTTATTTACGTTATTTGATTATTATGCTAAAACTTACTGTAAACATGCATAACTTTCTATTTACTGATTTACTAAGTTGTGAAACATATTCTTATGCTGGAACATGATTGTTGAAAAGAAAATAATGATATGTTTGTTTATTTTAAATTACGAATGTAAGGTTGATGAAAACACGACAGTACACTAAATATCATTTAGACGCATAGTAATTGTTAGAAATTTACTCCCATACACTTGATAAAGGTTAATACGTAGAAAATTAACTCTGAAATTTTACTTAGTGCTCTGCTGTAAAAACCATAGCACTACAGATGGTATCAGAGCCTTTGTTCACACTCTTGAACCTACAGGCCTATTCATGCTTCACCTAGAAAATCTACTTGATAGTTTACCTACTTGACCTCCAGCCATAGTAAGCTTCCAAGGTACACCTGCAAAAGGACAATGAGAATAACATTAGAAAATGAAAGAATATATATACCTATAATTATATTTTCATTCTTTTGCTGCACACCCAAAAGACTAGTATGATTTGGCCAAAGTAAATAAAACAGATATATATAAATATATATATTATGAAAACGAAAATAAAAAATAAAAAAAATGAGGATCTCCAAACAATGGAAATTCTACGCTAATCTACCAAACATATGCAAATTTCCAGGGTTACGGATTTTAGTTTATTATTTAAATTATGACCTTCTTACAAATTCCACATTGATATCCAAGCTATAGACTGTATTTATGCGAACTCAGTCAATACAATTACATATCTTATCAAATACAAAATTCCCCTACCATTCCCAGTTCATTTATTTCGAAGTGATAAGCTAAAATTATTCCCCTGTTGTTCCATGTCTAATAGAATATAATCTCTGTGTTACCTATTCTATTAAATGTGAACTAGGACTTGCTATATATAACCGGAGGATAAAATCCAGAAACTATCATCTATTCCTAAATTCACGGAATTCAAAAAAAAAAAAAAAAACAAGGTAAGTAACTTGCAAAACAAATGATTTTAAAATTGTGCAAATATACATAATTTTAATCTAATTTAAAATTGTGCAGGGATATATATATATATATATACTTGGGAGTTACATATTTTCGGCTTACACCTGCAAGCCGCAACAAACAAGATAGTAAATATATATGTAATAAGTAAATAAATAAATAAAAGCAAGCATTCAAGGGAATAGAATAAGAAATTTTTTCTTTAAAGAGCTTAGTCAGTGCACAAATAAAAAAAAAAAAAAAAATCCCCTACGAATCAATGGCTATACAAGTTATTACAAACCAAGCTTATATTTGCGGCCAGTTGGAAATAGTAAGCCAATACAGTAAATAATATAACATCTCTTACTCGTATCAAGAAATATATAAATTACTTGAGACAGGAATAAAGTTTGAAATTAGTTTTCTCCGTTAAACAGAGATTTAGAGACAGTATCCAGAGATTGATTTACTTACCAAATCGGAAATAATGCGAATAGGACTAGCCACAGTGCAGTAGATGCTAACCTTGGAGGTGGCTGCCACGATTTATTTTGCAGCCCCTGCCAGCCATATGCGCCAGGCTTGCTTGGCTTCGACTTCATGTTAGGGTTGGTGCTGAAGCCGCGGGAAAGGCAGGCAATAGAGGTGGTGACGTTAAGAGACTCGCAGAAATTATTCTAAATGATATTTAGGCCCAACCGCGCTTAGCACCGAGAGCATTGCCAACCCATTGAAAACAAAAAAAAAAACACAGAAAAACCTCATTGCCAACCCATTGAAAAAACACAGAGAACACGCGAGAAAGAAAAACGACTCATGGCAACTTTCATAGATCTCAAAAGGATTTTTCAAACCAAGGCAAAATAACTTGGACCTGCGTTTAATTGCGGTGACTGCCATGTGTGCTGCTACTCCTTCTGTAGGACACACCGCGATTGATACGGGTTAAGCCCATACGCTCAGCACCAAGAGCGTGACCAGTAGCCATGTATAGAGAGCGCCCACACTCACTACAACGGTCCAAGCGCCCAGACCAAGAAGCATTTCTCTCCTAATAGTTATAACAGGCCCAGCCCTAGCTCTGGATAGTTGAGGGCTTACCAAGTGACTGAACAAACAAGAATGGTAGTTTTGTCCTCTCTATTTTTAGCTGCTGCCAATCGATCAAGTAAATCATTTACATCTTTAATCTTTAAGCCACCAGAAACCGTCCTTTGCCTTTGGTACAGAACCTCCACTGTGACTATGGGAAAATTGCCCGCGTTGGCACCCTTCTTGCTTCGTACGATTGCCTCCAGCATCTCGCACAGAACACGGAAATTCACCCTTGCGTCCAAATCCACTAAAAGAGCCCTTATTTCGACAATTTTCAAATATTATGGAAAGTACCCTCAAGATTTGCAAAACTGCGTCTTTTGGAAACAAATTCTCCCCATCCAACAAACAGTCTATTAACTGCAGATCTTTTCTTGAACTAACATACTTACTATAAAAAAAAAAACAAGTTGAAGTGTAAAAACAACTCTGTCCAATGATGAAAGTTGCCCTTATCATCATAATCCCAAGTAAATCTCGAGAGAGGAGCTTCAATTTCCTCCAATGGAGTATTAATTATGCTTCGGATGAAATCTGTTACCTTCCGAGGAGGATCATTGTCCACCTTCCGGGAGGGCCTCATCGTATCTTCGACAATAAATTGGCGCAGCATCAATGGCTTCCTGTGCCTTAAGGTCCCTATCTTGCCGACTATATGTCAACCCTCCTCTTATTTTCAAAAGTCCTCTTCTTCGGCTACCACTAATTCTCCTTTCTCTTCTTCTTCAACGGTGAACCACCATAAAAACCCCAGCCTCAATCCCAACAGGGAGGCAAAACAATGGCTTCTGCTGTTGTTGCTCGGAATTGCAAGCGGGTAAGCATGCAAATATGAAAATTCCCAACTGGACGAACTTAATATATATCGAAGCGGAAGCCCAAGAGGCCGCCACACAAAAAAATTTTCAGTCATGCTCAAGAAGAGAGCTCATAACACCCATCTCCTTACCATTTACATGGCCCTCACTGAGCATTTTATAGCAAGCTTCAAACTTATTGAGCCACAACAATTTTGACGGAATGGACCTCCTCTTCCCTTCAAAAACAAACCAGACGAATGGACAGCTTGTGTAGCTCGAACACCCAACGTCCAGGTCAAATGGGGACCAGCGCGCACCATAATGTTCCAAGCACCACGCTCACTAGCATTCCTTGCAAGCACCACGCTCAAACGTGCAACAAGCTGCAGTGCTTCTACCATAGAAGCTGGGAGTTGCAGAGCTAAAACTTCAGGAGAGAGGGTGAAAATGGCCGCGTCTTGGGGATTGACCCTATTTAGGGTTTCCCCCCACTTTCCGAGGGAGGTGGGTTGCTTGGAGAGACCGCGTGTCCTTCATGTGTACTCACTCTTTGCATGGCGGTGAAAGGCCGCGTGGCGTTCAAGCCTTTAGACATAGGAAGGTGTAGGGCTAGGTTTAAACCGAAGCATTAAGGGGGTTCTATTTGTATATGGTTTGTAAATCTACGCTATTTGTATATAGTTTGTAAATATACGTTCTATTTGTATATAGTTTGTAAGAGTATATATATATGTGTTTGTAAAATATATATATAGAAGGTTATAATATATGTTGGATTAAAGTTTAAATTTATTGTTATATATTCTGATAGAATATATGTTTTATAAAATTAAATTTATTCATATTTTGATTAGAATATATGTATTATAAAAATTAATTTTACTTTTCTATTATAATATATGTTGTATTAAAGTTTAAATTTATTGTTATATACCCTCATAGAATATATGTTTTATAAAAATTTAATTTATTCATATTTTGTTAGAATATATGTATTATAAAAATTAATTTTTCTTTTCTGTTATAACATATGTTGTTAAAAATATGTTTTATAGAAATTTTAATTTTTAGTAGTAAACTTAACTATGATTGGTTGAGGTTTAACAATTAATGTTAATTAGGTTAATGTAAATTAGGTTATTTAGATTAAAGGGTAACATTTAAAGTTAACTAAAATAGAGATATTGAAAATTTTGCCGAGATTTCAACTCCTAGTCGAAGGGATGAAAGAGACCCAAAATCTCAAAAACAAGACACCGTTAAGACCAGCATGACGAGCTGAACACCATGACAAGATTGTTTAAATAAAAATGACTATAGATTTTACTGCGCTAATCTTGACAATTTGTTATCTCATGATGCAAGTTATTTCTTACGCATAAGTATAAGTGTATGAATACCTACATTTTAGTTCCGCGTATATTTGATTGAACAACTAAGGATATGATTTTATTTCAATAACTCAGGAACTATCATGGTAACAACACGCAGAGGTCGAGGTCGGGGTCAAGGTCGACCACCGTCACCACCACCTCCGCCACCGTCATCACCGCCAACATCGCCACGATCAGCCTCAACGCCTGAAATGCAGATCATAATGAGGTCTTTGGAGGCTATTATGACCACGATGAACAGGCAGTCGGAAAGGGCCGTCGAGGTGGAAACCACTCAAGTAAGTTGAGAGAACTCTGAAAGGGCACATGGCCCAAGACTGGAACCGCTTCAGGACATATCAAGGGAGTTACAAAAGATAAACGTTCCAGAGTTTTCAGGAGGACGACCTGGTAAGCATGCAGAGGAATGGCTAGAAGGCATGAAGAGATGCTTCGCATTGAATGAGTACACATCTAGTTCCAAGGCTAGGATGGCCGTCTTTCAGCTTAAAGGTGATGCTTTGAATTGGTGGTCAGACCTCGAGAAGCAGTTGCACCTTACTCCTCTTACAACTTCTTGGGAACTGTTCGAGGAGAGGTTCCACAAGAAGTATTTGCCAAATTATTACAAGGAAGATGTAACATCTCCATATAAACGAGTTAGAAAATCTGGTAAAATTTAAAAAAAAACTTTCATCCATTAACATTCTTAGGACAAAACCCCTTTTGTAGTGAGGACAAAGCCCGTTGTATCATACCCCATATTACCCTTCAAGAGTCTCCTCAAGTTTCACCAGATGTGTTTTCTTAACCTCATCAAGTTCCATCTCAAGCACTATTTGTCTTGATGATGAGGCTTCACCCTGTCACATTGTTAGCATCATTGCATTCAACTCATCAAGTTTATTTTCTCCATATTTTGTTTTACAGAAACATTCATTATTTGACCCCTTCGACGGGTCTTCCGAGTTATAATTTCCCAATTTACCCCATCATGGTAATATCAAGTTTGTAGTTTTTCATTTTCATAAAAGTATCGTCATGATGTAAAAGTTAATGTCATTGTCTTCATCTCATTGTGATGTTCATATCAAAATCTTTGTTTTCCAATTTTGAATATGTTTCACCTTCTCGACATTGTGTCGAAATCTCGACAAGTACAAACAATTTTCATTAAGTTGGCTACAAGTTGTTAATTTGGATTCACCCTTAATTCATGTGATTTATTCATTCGCTAGTCCTATCATCATGGCTATGTACAAAATTTTAAATATACCCGTAGGCATCCCTTGCAAAAAGGCTCAATGCTTTCCTCCATTTGACATAATATTCCTTGTAACCATCACATGGATCTAGTCCATCCATTCATAATCCTTACCTTTAAAGTATGCCATCTTAACCAATTCAATACCACCACATAACGCCTCAACCTAGTCAATTCATTATATAATAAGTGTAATTCCACTCCTATACAAAGCATAGCATTTACTTGTCACTTTTCCATTTGACTAACCTGTAACTCCATCATCAAGGGATTTTACATAATATTGACCAATTTGTTATAACAAGACCGATTGATGCATGAAATTATTGTTATGGTCTTAATCCAACCATCCTTCCATTCTATTGTGAGTGCATACTTTTATTAGTGTAAGATCATTTATGACTCCGCTCCCTATAATTTACTTTGTAGATACCCTGTTCAACTTGTACTACCTCAAGGGGACAATCATATAAATTTACTAGGATATGTAAATTTTCCAATATCTAAATTCTTAAATACATAAAACATTTGATTCTACATTAAGTAAACAAGATATATAAACCCACCCCGAGGTGTCTAATTCTACTCTATTTCCAATATAGTTTCATTTACAACAACAACATTCTCAATTCGCAAATGTATATTCATCTTGTTCATGATACAACAATGTTATTTCCCTAACATATTTCTGAAGGACACCCACTTTTTCCTATTGGAGTCAAGCATAGATAATTCGATAGTAGATTTATAAAAATATTCAACATACATTCCTTCCTTATGCTTATTGAAGGTAATATTTATGTATGAATATCCCACTAATAAAGTTATAAAAACTCCCTTCTTTCTAATGAAGAAATGAATATATATATTGAATAGTGCATTTATAAAAAGGTCTTTCAACTTATGAATGCCCAAACACACCTTCCTTTTCTTTGCTGATTGAATATAATATTTGTGTGAATTTTCCAATAATAAAATTTAAAATTCATAGATTCTACATATTGACTATATGTATATATTTATTATTCAAAATTATAAATAAACATATGGTCTAGTAGATTTATTGTTCAAATATAATATCACAATCTAACTGGACATTTATCAAATAATTCATATTTTCAATGCATATGTTTATTATTCAAAATTATAAACAAACATATGATTTAGTAGATTTATTCCTCAAGTATAATAATACCATAATAAAATTAAATATACTATCGAATGATTCAACTCCATAATAATTTCTATTTTGAAAAGAAGTGAACAATTAAGACATGGAGTCGAGTCCTTACATGAATCAAGGAAGTAAAACTCGAGCAGTTAGATGTGTTGCACGCTAACGCTAATTCAACAGGGTATAACTCCAGGGTTTAATAAGCAAGATCAATGCTACAAGGTGCAATCTACGGTAAGCAAACAGAGGTTTTATCAACATCGAACATAGTATAGGTGATCCACGCAGAGATTCCTCATCAAATCTACGTAAATTAACCAGTGCAAAACTCATTATTTTCTTACAATTAAGAGAAGTATTACATTCAGCTATTACATTTGCTTTCATTGGGCATATAGAATGTAAGGAGTACATTAATACAAATGGACCAAAAACTTTTATAATGAAATTACACAGTCTTTAGATTCAGCTATATGTTTTTCTTCATAGCGCATACAAGGTATAGGAATACATTAACACTCATAATCTGATTTAATGACCCATACACAAGAAGGCCTTCAATTTGAAAACCAGAATGTCAAGATCTAGATTCGAAGTGCCAAGATCTAGGTTCGGAATGCTATGAGTTTAAAATTCAAAACGCCATGATTTGGATGCTATGAGTTCTGAAATCAAACGCCAGATCTAGATTTGAAATGCCATGAGTTGGGTTCGCAGAGTTAAAGAACGAATTTAAAATCGACTGTGGAATCAATCAAAAGTTTCAGGATGGATCCACCCTCCAGGAGACGCGATAGGGTGAAATTAATTCAGTAGAAATCTTAGATTAATGCTGAGATTAATCAATGTAGATCTCTGTCAATATTGGAGGAAACGCACTGATAAGAAAACGAAAAATCTCAGTCAACGCAGAAAAAGAGAAGACGTAGAGATTGAGAAATATAGTGTACATCCAAATTATTTCATAACCAAAACTGAATTAATGCAGAGAATAGAAAATGTGGATATGAACTCGATTGATCTGAAGGGAACAACCATTTATAAATCTTCTAATTGTAAACAGAAAACAAGAATGACATTCAGGGCAGAGCTGTCGTGTCTCTTCCAGGTATAAGCAAGAAATGGATCACACTTCAGTATAGAATATTGATCTAGAAATTCGATTTCAACAATTTATAAATCTTCTAATTGTAAACAGAAAACATAAGAACTAGAGTGTGAAAATAATTAATCACAAACAAACCAAAAAAAATAAAAAATCTTCGCCAAGGTATATCAATAAAAACAGAGTATACTCTTTTAAAATCACAACCAATCCAAATGGATCATCACGCCCCAATCAGCGAAAGGAACAGAGCAAGATATTTCTAGATCTCAGTTGCATGGGAATTCCAATAGGTAAATAGAGATTCGACAATCATTGGTAACCCAGGTTTAAATGATTCGTTCTAAAAAGGAGAAAGACAAACTGGATCCAGCTGGATCTCGCCGAATGTTTATTGGAACAGAGATTTGAATAATTTTTATACCGGACTCGATTTCTTATAAGAAATCTAGAAACGCCAAATGGATTGTAAATAAAATTAAAATAAATTTAATCTCCAACCAAAAAGACAATTCTGGAATGCTAAGCGTAATACAACAGTGTTTGAATAATCTATACTCAATTGGATTCTGATAAGAAGATCTGGAAACGCCTTCCCAATTCAGAAATAGATACCCAGAAAATTTTAAAGATCAAATACAGACATACTACAGATCTGGAATCATCATTCGAAATAGAGACATATAGGATTTTTGCACCGACTGAAATGAGGTGCTCTATAGCCCAGTATGGGGGAGAGAGATTAAATTTCTTGAGTTTGAATTTAAAAAAAAGAAATACACCTCAAGAAATTGGATCCCTCTCGGTGCTTGATAGATACGAATTTAAGATGAATCTACACTGATTAAAGTTCAAAATTTAAAGTCATAAAACTAAATCTAGATTCAAAATTTAATGTCATAAAACTAAATCTGGAATCGCCATTGAAATGGGATACAGAGATTTTTAAAATAATCAACATGCAATCCCCTTTGAAATTCTGGGAACGTCGAATAATCTCGAAATAAAACACAAGAATTTTTAAAATAAACAAAATGCAAACATACTATAGATCTGGAACACCAACGGGATGAAGCGACAATGTAAATCGTGAATCTTCCCATCTTGCCTTCCATAGACTGAAGATCCTTCCTTGCTTCACTAGAAGTGGAACCAACGCTTCTCAAAACATGAAACACGGAGCTTGATCCTCGAAAGCTAAACGTGAATGTGAATCTGTTGAAGCCTACCTGCTCTGGCTTCCCTACCGCCGGGGTGCAAGTATTATTAATTCAATCCACTCTCAGCTAGCGACTATTGACAATGATAGTTTATCAGATCGGCTAGAAAAGAATCCCTATTTGGAAGAGATCTAACATTCTACGTGGAATACTTAAATACAAAGAAATTTGGTCAACCGATCTTTACACAATCAAATCGAGAATTAGCTGTCGTTCAGTTCCACCAATTTCGCCATCATGAAATTGGATTCGTCATTAATTTCAACGGTACCCAAAAGATACAGCAAAATAGGGATTAGTTCCTTGATCAATTTTCTCCCTAAGAATTCGTGGAACAAGACTGCAATTTCATGATACTGAATACAGCGATTGTGACTTCATTTGCATCAATAATAATTCTAGTTCAATTTCTTTGTAAAGAGTGGGTTAAACGCAGATCTAAGGATCGGTTTCACCAGACCCAGGGTTGGAACATAAAGGCATTGTATGTTGTTATAGAAGTCTCAATGTAATCCGAAAGGCACTGTGTTAATTTTTTTTTTACAGTGGAGCTTTTTAAATATTTACAATAGGAACCGGTTTATTCGCGCACGAAGAGATGATTGACAATACAGAGATTGATATTTTTATCACACAGAGATCGCAGTTGATGTTCCATAATTAGGCTAACAAATTCAAGCAGAAAATTAAATGAGTGTTCCAACAGAGATCAAAATACCGAGGGTAGATTCGGAAGTATCAACAGACTTCATCATCATACCCAGCCATCAAAATGAATCCGGAAGCATGGGGCAGAATCATGATGGAAATGGCATGAAGGTGTGGATCGGATTCTACTTGGATAATGCAGACCATGGAGTTTGAATTAAAATATCACAGCGTAAATGAAAGATAGACAGAGTCGAAAGCCCAAAATTGAACGCTGGGATTAGATCTAAATTCCTCTATGCAACAAAGCAAAAGAAACAGTTTTTTGTTTTTTTTTAACTAAATAATTACAGAGTACAATGTTCAGAACAGAATTTGGGATTCAAATGATCGCAGCGTATAAATGTATACAGAGGGATCTAAATTCGATTCATAATACGAATGTAAAATAAAATGCAATAATTTGATATTTCCTTTTTCTCTAAAGCAACAAACTAAAATTCTCAGAAAATATAAATTACAGAGATCTAGTACTTCATTTAAAATTCTGGTTTTTCTATGGAATGAAAACAGTGATAAAATATCCAGGAAAAACTCAAACGCACACAGAAATTAATTGAATAGTAGATCTATAAAATTTCAATCTACATAGTATGTATAATAACTTCTTTCATAGCTCAAACAAAATTCCATTTCCAGATTGCAATTCATGTCGAAATCATTCACCAACCAACATAAATACAACTTTCGACTTACAGAAGTATATCATTTCACAAATTTAAGCCAAAGGAAATAACATTAACACTCGATATAATACTGAAATAACATAGAACCTGATTCGGCTGTCAATCCAAGACTAAATAAGATGTCGGGGTAGCTATTGTTCGAGTCCAATCCAAGGCTTCAAGATTTTACCAGAGACCCCTGATAAAAAAAAATGAGTCTGGTGCCCTCAAGGCTCGACCGGCTCTGATACCAAATGTAGGGCCCCTCCTCTAGGGTCTTTCCTGTTTAACCTGAAACTCAACCACTTGATACAAAAGAGATTAGAAAGCATAACGATTGGATAAATAAACTAAATAAATGAATAAACTAGCAAATTAAAACAAACCATAACCATAACCAGCAAAGCTCGTTTAACCATAGGCGAAGCAACTGTTAGCTCCGCCACCCAACCATAGGCTCATGCTTTCAGTCGCATGGCCTCCCCCGAGCTTTCGGTCGTAGAGCTCACACACGTTTTTCAGAAATCCAGCTTGGGTTTCCCTTCCCACCAGGATTTCTTAGCCAAACCCTTAGATAGCAGCAAGTCTTTGAGGCATTCAAAAATTACGACAATCGTCCAAATTCTGGGCCGTTTACCCATTCCCTAAGCCTTCCTTATAAAGGAAAATCTCCTGCGACACATGTCGCTTCATGCATAATTAAATATTTTTAATTAATTATTTAATTAAAACACTCACCCATCCAAGTGTCGGTTTCTCTGGGAAGTGCACCTACATCCCTAAGTTTGCTCTAGTTTGTCCCCCAGATATTTTAATCAACTCCTATCTTTTAGTTGACTATGTGTCTAATCTTAGGATTCTATTTTGCTCCTAAATAATGATTTCTATTATTTTAAATGCTCAACAAAAACAACTATTCATGTGCAAATGTCTAAACTATTTTTTTTTTTTATGCATTTGCTAAGTAATAATCTAGAGTTATTCTCCTAAGTTTTTATGCAGTTTAATTTAACAATCAAACTCACTAGGATCACGGTGCCGCGCCGTTGGGATCTTGGTTCCTTAACTTTAATTCTCTGACATGGCACCACTCCGTCGGGTCCAGTCATCCATGGTTTCCATTCCTTGACATGGTACCGCATCGTTGGGTCCTTGCGTCCATTCTTTCATTTCTCGACAGGGTACCGCATCGTCGGGCCCTTCTGCCACCATCTTTCCGTTTTGACTTGTGGGAACTCTTGTAGGGATTTTAGGAATCGTTACCATCCATCCTCCGTCTACATGCTATCTAGGGACTAATGGCGTTGAGGAGTGAGTCCGTTCTCACTGCGCGCACGTCAACTCGTACGTGACCAGCTTCGTCGTGGCCTACCTCGTACGCCCTCACGCATTCCTCTTGAGCAAGCGGATCAATGCTTATCTGCTCATGCATGGTATTCTTGTCGGAAGTCGACATCGTTGTCGCTCCCCCTGTGTGTGATTTACCCGTACTCTACGACCCTTCATATTCCTTTGTGTGTCCTTCGGTGAACCGTTTCACCTGTCGCTACACATATTTCTCACAAACATAAATCATTATTTTATTGATTTACAATCAATCGTAATCATAAATATACTCAAAATAAAATCAAAGGATTATTTTATTAATGTTTCAAATAGTCGGGTCACTAAGCAAGTGCCCTCAATGTCTACAGTAGTCTAGGGGCACTACATACACCCCTACTTATTTAGAACTTCGTCCCGAAGTTCAGAATAAATGCGGAAAGCTATGACACATCTCAGTTGCGTCCTCCCAAGTCACAAAGCTAAGGTTGTAGCTGTCCTACTATACTTTGACTTGACCAATCAAGGCTAAGCATTTAAGCAAGAACTGATCAATCAATTATATCAGTCCACACATATAATTCAATTCATTAATTCATTTATCAATAATTTTCGTCATTCCCATCTTCAGGTTTTCCTCAATCATTTAAGACATAACAAGGCTCAAGAGACCATTATATCGAAGTTGTTCAGCCGGGTCACTCGACAGGTGCCCTTAAGGTCCACAGTCATTCTAGGGGCATTACATAATGTTTCAATCAGTTGGGTCACTCAACAGGTGCCCTCAATGTCATCTAATTCTACATTTATATCATATAATTTTTCAGAATCAACATGGAATAGATTGACCACATCATCATCTTCAACAATGTCATTTTTTATTATATCATTATCATCATATATATCATCATCAATAACATTGTCATCAAAATTTGGCTACTCATATTCTTCAACTTCTTCATCTGGTAGTACGTATACCTCATGATCCTCCTTTGCACAATATTCTTCTTGGATATCATGTTATACCAATATATTATACTTTATAGGCCTTCCTCTTAGATCATATCTAACAACAAATCACCAACCTACTTTACTTGAAACCTTTGAATATAAGACCTAGTCACATTGGCTTGGAAGGACATAGGGTTCTGTACCTGGATCAAACATCCTTATGTTAACCATGATAAATCCATTTGAATGATCAATAACAGTTCTTTTGGGATCACATGAATATCATTTATCAATAAACTGTACCATATGATCTAAAATACAACTAACTTAAAGGACTGCAATTGATAGTCAATCATATCTTCCAAATACCCATAATATTAATTTTCCAATACTGTTGGATGTGTAAGACCCCTCATTTAGGGTCCCCTTGAAATGAACCTGAAACTTTAACAACTTCATACAAACAGATTAGCCATCATAGTTATTGGAAAAATAAAATAAAAAGCGTGAATAACTTAACAAAAATAAGCAAAACCTTAACCTGTCAACCCGATCCAGTTAGTCCATTGTCGCCTTCTTCTTCCGTAGGATCCCTCCAGCAAAGCTCGTATAACCATTGGCGAAGCAACCGTTAGCTTCGCCACCCAACCATAGGCTCATGCTTTCAGTCGCATGGACTCCCCCGAGCTTTGGGTCGTAGAGCTCACACAAGTATTTCAGAAATTCAGGTTGGGCTTCCCTTCCCACCAGGATTTCTAAGCCAAACCCTTAGATAGCAGCAAGTCTTTGAGGCATTCGAAAATTACGACAATCATCCAAATTATGGGCCCTTTACCTATTCCCCAAGCCTTCCTTATAAAGGAAAATCTCATGCAACACATGTCGCTTCATGCATAATTACATATTTTTAATTAATTATTTAATTAAAACACTCACCCATCCAAGTGTCAGTTTCTCTGGGAAGTGCACCAACACCCCTAAGTTTGCTCTAGTTTGTCCCCCAAATATTTTAATTAACTCCTAGCTTTTAGTTGACTAGGTGTCTAATCTTAGGATTCTATTTTGCTCCTAAATAATGATTTCTATTATTTTAAATGCTCAACAAAATAACTATTCATGTGCAAATGCCTAAATTATTTTTATGCATTTGCTAAGTAATAATCTAGAGTTATTCTCGTAAGTTTTTATGCAGTTAAATTTAACAATCAAACTCACTAGGATCACGGTGCCGCGCCGTTAGGCTCCTAGTTCCTTAATTTTAATTCCCTGACATGGCACCACTCCGTCGGGTCCAGTCATCCATGGTTTCCATTCCTTGGCATGGTACCGCATCGTTGGGTCCTTGCATCCATTCTTTCCATTCTCGACAGGGTACCGCATCGTCGGGCCCTTCTGCCACCATCTTTCCGTTTTGACTTGCGGGAACTCTTGTAGGGATTTTAGGAATCGTTACCATCCATCCTCCGTCTACATGCTATCTAGGGACTAATGGCGCTGAGGAGTGAGTCCGTTCTCACTGCGCGCTCCCCAACTCGTACGTGACCAGCTCCGTCGTGGCCCACCTCGTACGCCCTCACGCCTTCCTCTTGAGCAAGCGGATCAGTGCTTATCTACTGAAGCGTGGTATTCCATCGGAAGTCGACATCGTCGTCGCTCTCCCTGTGTGTGATTTACTCATACTCTACGACCCTTCATATTCCTTTGTGTGTCCGTTGGTGAACCGTTTCACCTGTCGCTACACACATTTCTCGCAAACGTAAATTAGTAGCACTGTCCTCAATAATCACAATTTGTTTTATAAATCTGTTGCTTCATTAAGCATCTATAATTTACTTAATCATTACTCATTCATCTAATCACATAATCAGTTGCACAGCTAGTCGTTAAGCATCATTCATATGTACAGTTTTCATATCAAAGTTAATCCTTAAACAACATGAAATTGTCCATTCACAATAACTATCCAAATGCACATATATCAATCAATCGTAATCATAAATATACTCAAAATAAAATCATAGGGTTATTTTATTAATGTTTCAAACAGTCAGGTGACTCAGCAGGTGCCCTCAATGTCTATAGTAGTCTAGGGGCACTACAGGATGGATGTCACTTCTATAGGAAATATTAGTGACCTAAAAGACTATATTTATCCCATCATCTATGGTTTTCTTCTTGTCATCCAACTTTTCGATGTGAAATTTACTGCCATTGCACCATATAGCCTTCTCATTTTTCAAATGCAATATGCCCAACACATAAAAAAATGGATTGTCGAGTAATAAACATATTTTTGACTTAAAAAATAATTAATACAAAGATCACAAGTTACATCAATATAAATATAAATAAATAAAAATTACGGTGAATATGCTTACGTATCTATCTTTTAAACCATGTACTGCTAAATCAGTTTCCCTTGTGTGAGATTGGGATCTTGATTGTAGTGAGATCCTTTAACTAATGTAGCCACCCCTTCTGATGATAACCTACCATCACATTGTTTACATTTTTCTATCCATATCTTCATCCAATCGAGATTGTTTACAGTGTATAAGAGTAGTGCATCCCACTGTCGACTGATTGTGTAAGAAAATAATATAAATTAAATAATTACAATATAGATAAAACTTAATAATGGAAAGTATTATAGATATAAAGCATCTAATTTATACATTTCACTTTCCTCAATCCACCTTTCCTAAGTGGGATCTCTTGTCCTTGAAATTGTTTCAAGGATTTGACATCCCAAATGAGATGCATATTAACATTTCTTGCTAGTTTAGGAAGATATTGACTAACATACACCATGGATTTATATACCATATATCAATCCACCCGAGAACCCTTAGGACATGCTCTTTGTCTAACCCAATACTTCAATGATTTCATGTGCCTCTCCACCATCCACAGTGATCTTGTGTGTACAGGTCCACAAATTTCAATCTCCTCAACTTGGTGTATGAGGTAGTTCTCTTGTGCATTGAAAAAAGATGGAGGTAGGTATATACTTTTGCATTTCACACATTAGTTGAGGAATTTGTCTCCTCCAATAATTCATATCTTCTTTATCAGTTTCATTAAATGACAACCAGCTATGATACAAGAAAAACATAGGTTTCAACATAAACAATATATAACTTGCACGTAAAAGACATGTGATAAACAAATTCTGCAACAAACATTTTGCATATAATTCATTATTTACCTCATGTATTTGCCAAGATCATATATAATCTGTTTTATTTTGTCAAAATTGTAGCTAGAGTTTTCACCCTAGCTTGTGCAAATGGGCACCTACTAAGGAGAAGGGACTTCTTAGTAGCACATCAGTAAAATGGTGAAATATCATAGTAAATAAAAACAGTAAACTATTCTAGCATGTGCATAAAAAGACAATGAAAAGATAATGAAAATTTGTTTTGTATTAATTTTACCTCAGATGTTGAGGTTGGTGGAGCCTTTGCAGTAGTCTAGGGGCTACTCCAATGCTCCAGTGTTGTTCCTTCTCCTTATTCCAAGGTGTTTTGGATATGGGCCAAAGGGGTTCTCAAGTGGGAAATTAGCTCCAAGTGGAGAGGTAGGGTTTCAAGAGAATTTTTGGCAGCATAAGGATGGGAGAAATTGTGGATATGAAATGGGGAGCCTCCATCACCTATTTATAGGTTTTTTAGTGGTGGAGTGTTGACGCATGGTTTTGGGCACCATATGGTTTAGGTCAATTGTATAGGGTTTTTGCTTCTTTTTTGCCTCTTTTTCCTCTTTTTTAATATTTTTTATTCCCTTTTATTTGGTTCTTGGGAATTTAGGGCCCTTTTAAGGGTTTTTGCTATTTTTGGAGGAAATTTAAATTATTTTGGGGAAAAAAGGGTTTTTGTGGCCCTTTGGTGGCTTTTTAATGGTTTTTTAAGGTTTTGGAGGCAAATATGATAGGAAATATGGACGAATGAGTCATGTAATGAGGGAGATGAGGTGGTGGGTAGTTTTTGGGTGTTAACAGATTGCCCCCTGATGTGTGAGGGAAGGAGCTCATCGTATGGCTGATAGACATCATAGGTCTTTTCTGGTTTTCCTGGGATGTGGAGAGGAGAAGAAACGAACTAGAGCCCGGAACAACGGTCCCGAACAAACTGCAAAAACTGAAAATACGTGACCTCAATAATGAATGAGGGATAATCTCAATATATGTATGAGGCGATCATTCCCATGCTCGTATCAAGATTTATAACAATAACAATGAGGTCCAAAAATGGACACCTAAAAGATACATGACCTCAAATAATGAATGAGGAAGAATCTCAATATATGGACGAGGCGGGCATACCCATGCTTGTATCAAGATATATGAAACATAACAATGAGGCCCAAAAATGGGGACCTAAAAGATACATAGAGAACCACTGTGTACATCATAAGGGTCCAGAGAGGACACAAATCTGGGACATACTGCCGGGCTAACCATGTCTGAGCTAAAGAATTGATACACTGGAATATCAATAATGGTGCTGACTATAGTATCATAGGAATTGATGAACTGGAAGATCATAATGATAGGGGTTCATACCCTCAATGATACATTGGACTAGAGCTGAACTGGGTACTCAAGGAAGCATATAAGTGGATGGCTTCCGAATACAATCGCCAATGCAACCCGGACATCCAGGGGAACATATGACTGGGTGTTTCGAAGTGACTTACCAATGTGCTAGAGTCGGGGGAAATCCGAGGTCTTCAACCAATAACTGAAGGGATATATACCCTACGCGATTCTCAACGATGCGATCAATGTGTTGAAGTCGAGAATGTGAGAAACAACCATTCGGAGAGGCACTGATGACTGCTCTCAAAATGGTCCATAGGCACTCACCACAGATGGTGATGAGTCCAAGGTGTAGGGACCTCTGGGTCTATCCTCTGGAATAGATGGGTTGTCGTCAACAGAGGGAGATCTGCAACTAGCAAGGCAATGATGTTTCCTTGATAGGAGCACAAGGTGGAGAACCGAAGTGTGAAAGTACTGATGGTAGGACTGACATATTGTGGGGGTGGGGAATAACTAGGAAAATAGAGTGGGTGGAATCAAACTTCCTTTATTTAGAGTATCATGGTGGGGGTGATTGGACAGCATATGAAACTGACTGGTGGGAAGGGGGTCATAGCTTTAATGGATCAGGGAGGGTCACTGGGATGATTGATACTCAGGTTGGTGTAAGATGGCAAGAGACTGCAGAATACTCTGAACAAAGGTGACCTTATTGGGGGTGCTGCCGAGAGGATTGATCATAGTGCTGAGGGGCACTGGTGGGGGCTTCTTCATGGTTTAAGGAGCTGGAAGAAGTGTGCTCAAAATGGTACTGTCGTGTGGATTTATACGAGCCTAGGACAGTTCATGCTCGTGATTGCTTTCAATTTTAAGGAGTGTGAAAGTGATAAGAAGACTATGAAATAATGGAATGGTACCATTGTGTGGATTTGTATGAGCCCAGGATGGTGCATGCTCATGGTTGCTTTCAATTTTAGAGAGCCTGAAAGAAATAAGAAGACTCCAGGGGGGTTCTTTTTCGTGTGTTAGTCTCCAAGGCCCAAAAAAGCATAAAAGGATTCAATGAAGAACTCTTTTAGCCGGTGTTACTAGAGTATTCCTTTTTCATAATTAGTCTACCAGGTCCAGAAAAGGGTTAAACTTATACTAGACAGACGCCCTTTCAGGTACTTTAACGAGCATGAAAGGAATCAAGATTTCTTGGTGATCTTTTCATTTTTTTAGGAGTCAGAAAAGAGCTTAAC
This sequence comes from Larix kaempferi, assembly GCA_027924585.1. Lineage (NCBI taxonomy): Eukaryota > Viridiplantae > Streptophyta > Pinopsida > Pinales > Pinaceae > Larix > Larix kaempferi. The sequence continues at coordinate 13,324,120 of BSBM01000087.1, forward strand.
GGAAACTCCCTAAGTGCCTTTTTCGCAAAGGACTTGTCCAGCTAGAAAAAGGGATAAAATTATACTGAAAAAAAGGAATGGCCAAGCAAGGAGAAAGTGTTCAATCAAGGGACATTGATGAGAACCAAGAACGAGGGTGGGAGGGAACACTAGTGGGCCTCCTTGCAGGATGATGAATGGTGGCAAAATAACGAAATAGTTGTAGTATGAATGGAGTGAATGGCTCATGTAAAAATGTGTAACAAGGCAGCAAGGTGTTGTGACACAATGTTGAAATTGTTCCTGGTGAGAACAAGAAATGATCTCAAGCATCATCACAAGCTGGAAAAACTAAATCCGATGATATAAAAAGTGTCAAAAATGAGAAACGGTCGAGGTGGCATGCGAACCAAGGCGACGTGGGGCATTTTGGAAAAAATACCCAAAAAAGCTGAGGGTGAGAGTGAGAAATGATCTCAAGCATCATCAAGAGCGCGGAAAAATGAATCCGAAGACATAAAGTATATCAAAAATGGGCCATGGCCGATGTGGCACGCAAACTGAGGCAACAAGAGGTGTCTAGAAAAAATGCTCAAAAAATTGTTCGGAAAAAATAAGAAAACGAGTCGACCATCATGACGGTCTCATCATGCTGAGTCCAGTGGTGGAAACGGTTCGGAGAATGGACTCCATATGGATCTAGAATGGCCGAAACAAGAAAAAGTCAATAGGCTATAAATAGTAAGTGGACCCAATCATGACAAGTGACAGGAGATCATAGTGGACCAGAGCTTCGGTGGTGTTTCTGGATGATATGACTGGCCGATTTCAGATCCGTGAGTTGCAGGTATTGTGCTAAACTCATACCTGTAATGTTTTACTGGGTTTGTGGGGGTGGTGGGTCTGCAGGGGGGTCTGTACGGTCCATGAGGGCGTGGATCGCAGGTTTCAGGGGTGGAATCGCGGTCTGGGATTGCAAGTTCCGGGGCTGAATACACGATCCTGGATCACGAGTTCGGATGCTGAACACGTGATCCTGGATCGAGAGTTCAGCTCCTACAGTCGTGATCCGAGATCGCGACTCGGATCGAGAAATACGTGATTCACGACCGCGATTGCAGCCCTGCCAATCACAATCTGTGATCGCGACTCAAATCCCGAGAGCCGCGATCTGAGATCGAGGCAAGGGGCCCTAAAGCCGCGATCTGATATTGCGGCAAGGGGCCCTAAAACCATTATCTGGATCATGCTTTAGGGTGACATTGGGGGGGCGGGAATGGTTATTTATTGGACATGGGTCTAATGAGTTTTCATTGTGTGATTGACAAGATGTCGATCGTGCTATGGTAGGAGTGGGATATCCCTGATGACATGATGGAGTTAATCCGGGAGGATTGACATGTTTGGTCGACCTTGGGGTTGTGCAGGCTATTGAAGTTTGCATAGGTACCTATGATGCATTCAGCAAAGCTATTACTGAACAGGTTGGTATGGTTTTGGGACCCCGATATATAGGTATTTATGGTACAGGGAGAGAGGGTGGATCTCACCCTGGAGTATGTATACTTCTTGACGGGACTGCCCTGCCTGGGCAGGGTGGCAGATACACAGCCACGAGTGTCTGCGGATGTAGACATAGAGGAGATGTTGGAGCCCTACTACATTTTGGAGGCTGAAGTGCATAGAAATGCACTTCATATTGTTGACGTGCAGGAGCCAGTAGTGCGAGCAATTGCATCGTGTGTGGTTCGGGTGTTGGGGTCTCAGGCACTCGAACGGGTGTCAGGGGGCCAGATGCAGTTAGTGGAGTGAGTGCTACATGGCGCATATTTTGCCTGGGGCCATATGTTCCTCATTTGTGTTCAGCGGCAACTGACCTCGGTGAAGGAATCTGGAAAGGGATTCTGCTATGGATCCTTCCTTTGTTCCTTCTTTATGGAGTGGGTACATACACTACGGCCGCGAGTGTTGATTAGGGAAGGAGGGCTGAGGGAGCCACACATGGTGCGGTGGGGACAGGGGATATGGATTACACAGGAGATCCAGAGGCGCCATGACCTCCGAGGCAGGCATGGGGGCCAGATGGTATGTATCTATTTGTTTGATTATTTTATGTCATATTTTGTGTATGTTTAGGGTTGATAGATGTATATGCTGGGACTGACTATGTATGTTCTCGAATGTGATGCAGATAGACTGCCACAGGGATATGTAGTCTGCAGGGGACATGTGGTTGTACCATCCCTGCTAGATCGACGGGAGGTGCATTGACAGGACGCTAAGGGGACTTTGGAGTCCCTATGGGTTCTCCTAGATCATCTACTGATGGGGGTTACTGATGAGGGGTGGCAGGACCTGGATCGAGGTGTGATCGAGGCCTGCCTCGAGGCTCCTTAGGACTTTTGATTGATTGCGATTCGGGTGGCCATTTTGGTGGAGAGGAGTAGGGCATAGGATCCCTTAGGGGATGAGGATCTGCCAGAGGAGGAGTGGGGTGAGGAGTCAGAGGCAGTAGATACAGGCAGTGATGGAGGTTACGACTCTCATTAGGGAGTATGGAGGACTCCCCCTAATGTGTATAGACACTTGGGGTCTTATGTAGCTACAGCATGTATGTGATGAGGTTTTTCTATGTATATATATTTTTTGTATAGCTGAGTACTGATGTACTCAGGACATGTGTATAACATTGATGGTTTTTTATATAGATATGCACATGGATGCATATTTTGCGGTTATGATTATTGTATGCACGTGGATGCGCTTGTGGTCTCTTGTATGTGTGTATTGCATATGGATGCAAGTGGTGTATGATGATAGGCATGTGGATTCCCCTTGTTTATTTTGTATGAAGTATTGCACATGGATGCAATAGTATATGTTTAGGATAGGCACGTGGATGCCCCTGTATAGTTGTGTGGTTATGTTATTGCACATGGATGCCCCTTGTTGTAAATGCAGTCTTTTTGGGATTTTTATATGTTTTTTGATGTGATGATATGGTATGATGATGCATGATGGATGGTTTACATGGTGTGATTTATATGCCAATCTAGGATGTTGTTAGCCATTTGATCTCTGACACTATTTTGATCTCTTGGGACATGGGTGAATGTTATGGATGCAAATTGTCAGCTTAGCTGTTTTGTGCGCAGGAACATTCTAAAGAAACAAGGATCACGCACCTAGTAGCAGTTGTTGAGATGGGAGACAAGTAGCTGGGAGTCAAGGAACACATGAAGGTGACATATGCCCATCTGAAGGGCAGCAGTCAAGAGACCGATCACAGCATCATACTCTGCCTAGTTATTGGTAGCAGCACCTATGCACATTCCGTCAAGATGAATCAACTCATGTGAAGGGGAATATAAGACCCAGGCTGCAGAGGCCAGGTTTGGAGACCAGCGGCTTGCTCCATCGGCGAAGCCAATGTAATAAGGTGGAAGATGGTCCATCTGTAATCATGCAAAAAAGGACAAGTGTAAGGTTGCGGTAAAAAGGTGAAAAAAACAAAAAGAAAGCAAACTATACAATACAGACCAATGGGGCCACAGGTTTGTTTAAGGATAAAAGCATTTAAGATACAACCCATTACAGGGGTTGCACAAAGGGTGGCCTTTTGAGTCAGTCAAAATGTATGGCCCATGTCCGAGGTAGGTATGCACGATGTAAGGGCCTTCCCACATGGATTCAAACTTCCCTTTACCAGTTTTGTCGTGGTCTTGGTCATAGGCAAGGACTAGGTCTCCTTCATGGAAAGTTCATGGGTGGACATGTTTGTCGTAACCAGCTTTGGAGTGGTTCTTGGAAGCTTCAATGGTTTGGAGGGTGGCGCGATGGTCTTCATCAGCTTGTTCCAATGATAGTAGACGTTGTTCGAGTGGGGAGGTGTCTAGGAGAAGCTCGATGGCGATGTGTAAGGCAGGTATCTGACACTCAATGGGGAGGATAGATTCTACACCATGAACTAAATGAAACAGGGTAAAACCGGTGGCGGTCTTAGTTGATGTACGGTAAGCCCATAATGCAGGGAAAATCATGTGATGCCAATTGGACTTATGCCTGTCAACAGTGCGTTGGAAGATGGTTTTTAAAATTTTGTTAATGGCCTCAACCTGGCCGTTCCCTTGGGGTTAGTAAGCAGAGGAATACTAATGTTCGAACTTTAGAAGAGTGGACAACTCACACGAAATGGCATCTTCAAAATGTGAACCATGGTCTGAGACCAGCTATTTGGGGATCCCAAATCATGTAATAACATGGTTAAAAAATAAGCGGGTAGCGGTGTCGGCTTTACAATTGAAGGTGGGCATAGCTTCAGCCCATTTGGTGAAGTAGTCGACGACGACAATGATGTACTTATGGCCATTTGCTGATGACGGTTTACATTCCATGAAGTCGATGGCCCATTTGGAGAAGGGACCAATGATAACAAATGGATGTAGTGGGGCGGGTGGTGTCTGGGCCTTAGGAGCAAAGAGTTAGCAATTATGGCAATGCTTGACCGCCTCTATGCAGTCGGTAAAGAGTGTAGGCCAGAAGTATCCAGCATGGATGACCTTTTGGGCTGTGGCCATTCCAGAGAAATGTCCGCCGCAGGCGCCGCTATGACAGTCATTGAGGACTTGTTCATCTTCCTTGTGTGTAATACAACGACGTAGAATAGTATCAACCCCTCGTCGGTAAAGGACATCGCCCAAGAGGAGATATCGAGAGGCCTGGTGATGGTTATGACGGTGTCCATCATGATTTATGTCGAGTCGAAACTTCTGCATGCGAAGGTATAGAAAAATATCACCGTACCATGTGTCATCGGACGAGGTGATGAATAGGAGATTGGTTATGAGCTGGGAAAGCGCGAGGGCTTTAGTGCTCTTAAGGGTTGTGAAAGTTAGGTCATATTCTTGGAGGATAATTACCCATTTAGCAATGTGACCTTGCAGAAGTCACCGGTTCAAGAGATAGACCATGGGGTTGGAGTCGGCGACAACTGTGGTATGACTAAGTAAAATGTAATGTCACAATTTTTGTATGGATAAGACGACGGCAAGGGCCAGCCTCTCTTCATATGGGTAACGTAGGGGTGGTCCAGACAAGGTCTAGATGACATAATAAATGACATGCTCCTGGCGAGCAACGTCTTCTTGGACAAGGACTCCTGACACGGTGTGTTCGAAGGCGGAGACGTAAAGGATGAAGTCATGAGAGAAATCCAGAGGGGAGATCAAAGGGGCTTGTGTGAGAGATTTTTTAAGGGCTTCTAATGCAGCTTGCACCTGGTCGTCCTAAACAAAGGGTATGTGAGTATGAAGCAGTCGTAAGAAACCATGAACTGGGGTGGCATAATCAGGAACGAAGTGGTGAAGGACATTAGATTTCCCTTGTAAACACTGTAGCTGTCGGAGCGTGCCTGGTGCGGGAAGGTCTAATATGGCTTGAACTTTGAGGGGGTCTACAACAATTCCTTTGTGGGAAACAATGAAACCTAACAACTGACCTGCCGGAATGCAAAAGACACACTTGAGTGGGTTCAAGCGGATCTGATACTTGCGACAATGCAGAAAGACTTTCCATAGGTCGTTAAGGTGGTCTGATCATTTCCTGGAACGTGCTGTGAGATCATCAAGATAGACTAATAGGATATGGACCAAGTCATGAAAACAATAGGCCATGTCCCACTGGAAGGTGGCACCAGCATTTTTAAGGCCAAAAGGCATGACACGATAGGAAAAGGTGCCCCATGGGGTGGTGAAGGCAGTCTTGTATTGATCTTCTTTACGGATCTAAATCTGGTTGTATCCAGAGAAACCGTCCATGAAGGATAGGACTTCATGCCCCACACATGCATCGATGAGTTGTTCAATAAATGGTGTGGGGAAGTTGTCTTTGGGACAAGCTTAGTTTAAATCGCGGAAGTCAGTACATACTCGGATGGTGCCTTGTTTCTTGTTAACAGGGACGAGGTTAGAAACCCAAGTGGTGTATGCAATAGGATAAATGAATCCTGCTGTGCGAAGTTTCTCAATCTCTGCTTTAACGGCGGGGAGCTTGGATGGATGAATGGGGCGTTGTTTCTAGCGAACGGGGGGTACATCTGGCCACGTGTCAATGTGGTGTTCTATGATAGCGGGGTCAAGACAAGGCATTTCAGTATAGGACCAAGCAAAGACATCGCAAAACTCTTGGAAACATTTTTTGTACTCTCCAATCTCATACTCAGTGCAGGAGGCTCCTAACATAATGAGTTCATCAGGACTGGCTGGGGAAGACATATCAATGTGGATTGTGGGTGATATATTGGCCATGTTACCTTCCTCAAAGGCATGGGGAGTGGGAATGGGCTCTTTAAACCAGTCGAATTTGCTGGGGAGGAAATATTTGGACTCAACCGAAAATTGGGTGGCTATTGTGGGGGAGAACTATTCTGGGAGGAAATAGGAATGATGGTGCATATCCTCCCAGGGGTAATCAGGTGCAGTAAGAGCCTCGAGAATCTCCTCATAATTGTGGAAACTTTGGGTCGTCAAATCAGTTGACGAGGGAGCACTAGTAGAAGAGATCATATAAATGGTATTAATCTCTCCGGTTGGCGGGGATGCTGGGGGGTGGATCTCTTCAATGGTGGGGGGAGCCGTCTCGAGGTCCAAGTTATTCATCTCGTAGAGAGCTGCTCTGTAATCTGGGAGATCTAGATAGTGATGTGAGTAATGGCCGTAAATACTGCATATTGCACAAGGGTGGTTGGTACGCAGTGATTTATCACAAGGCTTAGGGGTAGGGTCGAGTTGGAAAACCCGGATGTTGGCGTCATTGTCAACCATTTGCATGTGCTCTTGTAATGCAGGTAATTGTGGACATTAATGGGTAGAATGGACCAACTTGTCACACAACAATCATTTGGGAGGAGCACGAAACGTGGGGGGGTTCTTAACCATTTTGGGTGGGGGTAAAGTAGTGTATGGTTGTGGGCCTCTACCCCCAGTGTGCTTGATAGGAGGGGATGGATGGGTGTATCAAGAAGGATTAGTGACATCAGGAGGTGGTTGAATAGTAGTGGTGATGGGTTGCATTGGTTGTAGGATGACATTTGGTGTTGGGGGGGAAATGGGAGGCGTGATGTACCATACAGGTAATCCTAAAGTTAAACTAGGGAGGCTAAGAGTAGCCATAACCGGGGCGCTTACTACTCCCAAAGGGGGGAATAGGAAGGGGATTATATGGATGGGTGTAACACCAACATGACTAGGTACCAATGGTGGTTGGGGTAGTAAGGGCGGTTGATGGTTGGGTGTTGGTGTATTGTGGGAAAGGGTACATAAGTCAGATATTTCGGTTGCTGGTGATGGGGGTGGAATGGATTGGAATGTTGAGTTCATCGGCGTATCTGAGTAAACTCCAAGTCCCACTGCAGAAACCATAAGGTAGATGCACCGCAAACAGGTTGTTCAACCATGGGAAGAGCGTTTTCAGGTGCAGCGGGGGCATTGGGATCGTAATAGGTGAGTTGATCAACCTTGACCATGCGTCCGTCATGGGGGAACATCATGGTATGAAAAATGGATGAGGCAACCGCTCGCATGGGGTACATGTAACTGCAGCCAAGTAAGAGGTTATAATCAAGTTGGGCGTTGATGACCTCTATGTCAATGAGCACTGTTTTACCAGCCAATTGAATGGGGACATTAGCTAAGAGACCTTAGGGTTGAGCCGAACGGCCGTCGTAGGCTCGCAATGCAGTGGTGGACTACTGGAGGGTAGGGGATCCCAGCTTCTGCCAAACGAATGTTGACATAACACATGTAGAGGCACCTTCATCGATGATGCACCGATGGATGACAAGATTTCGAATGGATACAGAAACTTGCTATGCTAATGTGGAAGGCAGGCATGGTTCGGATTGGTCCAAATCAAAGGCCATCATTCGTGAATCAGTTGGGTCAATTGCACCAATGGCTGAGAGCAAAGTCTTGCGCTGTGTGGGACATTTTTTTAAGACCTCTAACGTAGACATGGTTGCGGGGGACTGAGCTAAATCATCTACAATGTTGTACTTAGACGCAGCGCGAGCATTGGGGTTATTGTTGATGCAGTGAAGTGGGAAGCGAGGGGCTTTGGAGGTGCCATCTAATGGAGCTGGAGGTATTCGTAATGACTGATTGATGGGAAGAGCATTGGTATTTTTGTCAGCGGGAGGGGCTTCAGCGGTGGATCCATATTGGTTTTGACAGGTTTGAAGGTTGACATCGGCGGATGACATCATTAACAAGTGATGGGTACCTGAGTCTATCATGGGTTGATCAAGAGTGGCATAAGTGATTTGCTGTTGTGGTGGCGCGTTTCCTTGAGGGGGAGCCAACAGTTGAGTGTTCACTACGCCTTGGGTTGGTAAAGGGTTTTGTAACACCAAGGGTTGAGTCTGAGGTGGCGGGGGGTTGGGCGGCGCTTGAGGAGCCGTGTGCCCTTGGCGGTGGGCATCATCAGTCCAGAGTTGCCGAGCCCACTCCAAATGTGGGAAAGCATGTGTGTAATGGCCATAGACCCCACAAATAGGACAAGGATGGTTTGTTCACAAATTAGGATTTTTGGCTTGCTTGGGCGTCCTGTCGGGGTTTTGGTTGGTAGGTGCCATGTTATTATTGTTTGGTGGATTAGGGGGTTGGTCACCTTGGTCTGGAGGGGGGTGGTACCCGCGGTTACGTCCTTTGCCACAGTTTTGCTTGCCTTGTTGGCATTGGTTATTTTTGTTGGGCTGCGGATTTTGTTGCGTATACACTTGCCCTTGGGTGGCAGGTGGGTTCTGGGGTTGTGCAGGTGCGAGAGCAGGCTGCAGTGGATAATAAGTGGGTGGAGGTGGTGCAAGTGTTGAACCTTGTGGGGGTTGCTGATATGTCTATGTGATGGGTTGTGGGTTTTTCGCAAGTGCTTCCTGTGACGGATAATAAGCAATGGGGGCTTGAGAGGATAAAGGAGCTTGTGCAACCTGCGGGTGATAATATGGCTGAGGTGGGACTAGTGGGACATAAGTGAGGGATGTATGGCCGAAGCACTGAGGTGGACATGATGGTTCGTGGGAATGGTGATTATGGGCATGGGAGGATATGAATTGGTTTCTCTGGAGTGGGATGTAGCACGCGAAAGGTGGGGGCCAGGGCTAGTACGTGCTATGGAAAAGGGCTGGTTATGTGAGGCAATACGACCAATGATTCCATCGCCGGCATGGGATTCCCCTGGCGCATCGTTGCGGGATGAATTTCCGCGGGGGGCATTGGGTATAATGGTATATAGATAACTAGACTGGGCATAAATAAGGTCAAATTGTTGGGCTTTGAGGATGACCTCTTCCTTGGACTGGAGTCGCTTGGATGCCACATCCTTGGCAATGACACGAAGGAGAGATTTTAGAAACCAATCTAAGAAGATACGGTCGTCTAACTTGATTTTTCACAGGCTTTAGCGTCGTCGCCACTCATGAATGTGGTCAATGATGTGGGTAGCCATATTCTGTCTACAAGATAGTAGGATCTCAATTCCCGCGTCATAGCGGACAGGTAACTGAAAGAACTGCAGGAAGGTCGAGGCAAGGAAAGTAAAGGTGGCATGGGTCCCATGGGGTTGCTCGATGTACTACTTGGCTGCAGAGCCAGTGAGGGTGCATTGTAGCAGACGGAGTCAGACAGAGTCATCCACTATGGATTTGGAGGAACACCATAGACGGAAGGACATAATTTGGTTCTGGGGGTCTTCACCTGCCTTTCCCTCAAACTTAGGGATGTATGATGGGAGCTTGGTGAGCATGTGAGGCCACGCAGGGTCGTGTCTGATGGGATCGTTGGTCAGTTTGGCCAGATCAGGAAGGTTGAGACTAGCCATGAATTGCAAACTAGTAGAAGGATGTGACATACTGGTGGTTGTGACCACGTTGGGACCAATGCCCCTAAGTGTAGGGGTTGGGTTTAGGTTGGGGATGGTGCCCCCTAGTGGAGGAACAAAGGTGGTATGGGATGGTCCTGCACCACCAAGGGTAGTGTGAGTCACTGGTGGAGTTGGGTTGGGTATGCTAGCCACTGGAATTGGCATAGTGACCGGAATGGTGGGTGTGGGCCCCATCGAGGGCATATGTAAAGCGGGTGTGGTAGCTGGGGTGGTGGTGGACACTCCACCAATGGTCCCTACAAAGAAGGGGTTGGAAGTCGTGCTAGCCATGGGGATGGTTGGTGCAGTGTAAGTGGGGTTCTTAGACTCTACCTCAGAATTAGATGTAAAATAAGGGGCATCAGGGCCGAGGGACGGAGCTCTGTGTCGTCGACGAGTGGAGTCGAGTGATGAATCTCTACGTCTATGATGGGTGATGTCAAGTGAACTGTGCTGTGGGGGCTCATCCCAGAGGTGCCAAGAATGTCTCGAGGACTCAATGGTGATAGATGGTGTCAAGTATCTGGGGGTTGTGTCGAGTGAAAAACATCTCAAAAGCCCTAATGCAGCCAAGTGTGCAAAAGGAGAGCACAAAAAATACGGCACTCAGGCCAAAAACTGACTCAAAATGCTTACTGTAACAGTTGTGCTACAATAAGCAGAGTGTCAACAACAATGGTCAGAATACCAACAAGCAACAGGTCTCCTAAAAAATAAAAATAGTGGACTCGCTAGACCAAAGGGAGGTAAGGGAGAATGCAAACACCTACCTAAATAGTATTCTGACTCAACCAGACATATCCTCTACAAGGTGATGAAATCCAAGTCAGACAATATGGATAGTAGAGCCAAGTGGCTAAAGATTCCCCCCTACTGGGAGGGACACGGGGTAAGACAATCCTAGAAGAAAGGAAACTAAGATACCCCGTTCATGACACGTCCAGAAAGGTGAATCTGTAGCTCCGATCCTATCACTGTGTGGGCCTAAAAGGAATCACCACACGCAGACCAACGAGTAGGTAGCCTTCGGTTACTGAATGGATTGCGGTATTCCACTCAGGCCTCCGGAACTAGTCTGGCTACTTCAACCCTCCTAAGGGAGAGGCCCTCTGATAAACTGGTTGTGACCGTGCCAAAAAATACTAGGAGATTTTGGTTCCCTAATTGACAACAACTATGTCTCAAGTGTAAGCGACCGAGGGGTGTTATTTGGATTCCTATCCCCCATGTCCTACCTAACTACAATATTCTTATGTGTTCCCGAAGTGGGGTTAGAATGTTGGTTGTGTTAAGAAGTATTTTAGGGCTCACTTGAATTATGTGATAGAGTGTGTGCGTGTGAGGTAATGAACCCAATCAAAAGTGCCATGGGGTGGGAAACTTTCTAACTAATAATAACAATGCATAAATTAAACTTGAAATGCAAAATTTTCTTTTTTCAATGGAAATGCTTTAACTTAAAAAACTCTGTAAATGGAACAGAAAGCGAACTGCAGAAAAAGCCTGTAGGTAAGTATGGCTGTAGATAGAACAAGTGGCTATGCAGCTGCAGAAAATATTGCAGCAAAGTGCTCGATTCAAAACATGGTAAAAAAGTGCAGAAAACAGATCGCGAGTCTGTGGCGAAATTGCATGGGTGGATCGCGGGAAATAGGTTGAAAGCCGCGGGGTGATTGAAGGAAATAGGCTAAAAGCCGTGGGGAGATCGTAGGAAATAGGCTGAAAGCCATGGGGAGATCACAGGAAATGGGCTAAAAGCTGTGGGGAGATCGCAAGAAACAGGCAGAAAGCCGTGGGGAGATCGCAAGAAATAGGCTGAAAGCCATGGTCGGATCGCAGTAGACAGACTGAATGCCGCGGGGAGATCATGGGTAACAGACTAAAAGCCACAGTCAGATCATAGGAGACAGACTGAATGCCGCAGTCGCATCGCAGTTGTGGGGAAAAAATATGTGATTTCTGGCAGCAAACCCAACTGCCGAAAGGGACAGCCGAAAGGGGAAAAATAGAAAAATACTTGCAGAAAATTAAAAACATCTAAAAATTATAACCAGAAACTCAAAGGAACACTAGGGGAGTCGCCAAAACTGTAGCTAGGGTTTTCACCCTAGCCTGTGCAAATGGGCACCTACTAAGGAGAAGGGACTCCTCAGTAGCGGTTCAGTAAAATGGTGAATTATGACAGTAAATAAAAACAGTAAACTATTCTAGCATGTGCATAAAAAGACAATGAAAAGATAATGAAAAAAAAATTTGTATTAATTTTACCTCAGATGTTGAGGTTGGTGGAGCCTTTGCAGTAGTCCAGGGGCTGCTCCAATGCTCTAGTGTTGTTCCTTCTCCTTCTTCCAAGGTGTTTTTGATATGGGCAAAGGGGTTCTCAAGTGGGAAATTAGCTCCAAGTGGAGAGCTAGTGTTTCAAGAGAATTTTTGGCAGCATAAGGATGGGAGAAATTGTGGATATGAAATGGGGAGCCTCCATCACCTATTTATAGGTTTTTTAGTGGAGTGTTGACCCATGGTTTTAGGCACCATATGGTTTAGGTCAATTGTATAGGGTTTTTGCTTCTTTTTCCCTCTTTTTTCTTTTTTTTAATATTTTTTATTCCCTTTTATTTGATTTTTGAGAATTTAGGGCCCCTTTAGAGGGTTTTTACTATTTTTGGAGGAAATTTAAATTATTTTGAGGAAAAAAGGGGTTTTTTGGCCTTTTGGTGACTTTTTAATGGTTTTTTAAGGTTTTGGAGGCAAATATGATAGGAAATATGGACGAATGAGTCATGTAATGAGGGAGATGAGGTGGTGAGCACTTTTTGGGTGCTAACAAAATCTATTATGGAGAGATAGAGATAGACATACTATAAAAAAAAGAATCATTGTTTTATTGAAAATAGATTAAAAGAAGTATTACAAAATTAAAATTGATTAAGAAAATTACTGTCAATACATATTAAAACATACCAAAATAATTACCTTAATGAAGGTATGCCAATCATTAGTTTTTACCCCACCAAATTCACCTTTCTTTGTTAAAATATTCTTTTTGTTTGAATAAAATCCCATTAGTAATCAAGTTTTCTAAATAACCTCATTTACAATATTGCTTTCATGAACTTTAAATGACCATGGAGGATTGATCTAGTCTAATCCATTTCTATTTAAATAAATGATATTTTTCATTTCATTGTAGGTTGAATCCATCATTTAGGCACTCAAAGGAAACACCCATAAATACATATATCTTACCATTTTCACCCAAAAAGTAGCTCTTAGAAAAGATCAAACATGAGATAGTTATGAATATTTTCAATAGATTAAATTTAAATCTTCAGAAATGTGATTCAATTTCCTACATTTCATTTTTTTACTCAAAGAAATATTCATTGTGTAAGTATCTCAAAATATCCATGTAATTTGACTGATGATTGTTTTTCAGTTTTCTATTGCATCTAATGTGTCAAAAGGGACCCTCACATTAGGGAAAATTTGGATTCCTATGGGACAATGTTCCATAAGAGGCCATCTAAGTCGTCATGGGATGAAGTTTGATGTTTTCACCCAAAATACACGGTGCGGCCTTAAAAGTTATTGGACCCAACTTTTCACAGTGTATAATATATTTATAATATATTAATGATAATATAATATTATTATATATTAAAGTTAAAATGTTAGTTACTATGCTATATTACTTATAAGTTTAACTAATATTATATATTAATTATATATTATGCTTTAGTTATGGTATTATCTATTAATTATGATATTAGTTAAAAGTTATTGGACACAACTTTTCGATGGATAGTAATATTATAATATTGTAATATATTAATTACAATAGAATATTATGATATAATAGTATACTATTAATTACTATTACTATTATATATTATATATTAGTTATGGTATTAGTAAAAGTTATTGGATCCAACTTTTCACAGTGTATAATATTATTATAATATATTAATTATAATATAATATTTTTATATATTACTTATAATATTAATTACTATTACTATTATATAATATATATATGGACCACGTATTTCCTAAAATCAGTTAGCATATTCATTTGATTATCAATATCCAAGACAATTTCTCATAGCTTGGGCATCACGTATAATGATTATATCATTACAAAATTCCACCTATCCGGAAATTATATAATAAGAAATTGCATCAAATATGCAACTCTTTTGAATTTTAAAGCATTTTGACTAGATAATAGATGATGACATGGAATTTGAATTAGGATTAGGAGGCCCATTTTTCATCCATGTTTCCACTAACTGGTATTCTATAGTCATTAACCATACTATGTCAGTGTTGAGAATAGGCCTCGAAGTATTTTCTCGTAGATCTTCAAAATTCAAAGGAAGATATTGTCATCGTGGTAGTAGTCAATAACTCACAAATTGTGCCTATTTATTTTCTCTTTATAATTATTTTAAAGAAAGTACAATATCTAAAACATTCATGGAAATAGTTCAGAAGCTACAAGGAATCCCCAAAATTATTATGAGTGTTACAGATCCAATTTTCTCTAGTAATTTTTGGAAGGAAATATTTTATTGTGTGGGAAATCAATTGTTCCATAACTCTTATTACCATCCTCGATCCAATGAGAAAACTAATATTGTGAATAAGTACCTAAAAGAGCATCTTTGTTGCTTTACATATGATAAATAAACACAATGGATCAAGTGGTTGTTTTCATAACAGTAATTTTCACTTCAATTACTTTAGTGGAACCATAATGACTCTAATGACATATGGATGACCTTAAAGGAATTCCATCCTACATAATGACATCCAAATGTCCTTGATTTAGATCCAAATTTCCCTAATTAACCTCTAAATGACCCTAGTTCCATGTTAAGATTTCTTAATAGCTCATAAAGTCCCTCGATGACATATTAGGGTACCCCATAATTCGTGGTCCCAATTTAAGACAAGGTACTAGCTAAATCCAACCTAAAATTCACTAGAAAACAAGGTTTAGATGGGTAAACACACTTTTATTTCAAGGGAGGAATGCACTACATGCTCCTTTCCATTAGGGAAGGAGTGTGCGACTTTAAAAATGAATAAAATTGTTAAATTCTTTATATTCATTAATCTGAATAATTGGAATAGAAGTTTCTCGATTGTGACTCCTAAAAACCACCCTTTAATTATCTAAACCATGCCAAATAATGTATAAACAAACTATTCCATAAAAATTATTTCTTTATCGAGCACCATATAGTCATAATGCTGGAAGAATTGGTCTAAGATGCTTGAGTTTTTATGCCATCTCCTCACTCGAAAAACCTTGTTTATGAGATCTCATGATCCCTTGAAAAGCAAGGTCTCCATTCAACATTGCTTGTTCCATAATGTTCAAGGTGAATATTGAACACTTGGCAATATCAAGGAATTAGTGGATTAGGTTCAAAGGAACTTAGAAAAGGTTCTAGAAGGTGTAGACAACAAGATTAGGTGATTTGTACTTTTTATTATTTATTAATCAATATATATCTCTCCCATCCCCGCCATCAATTAAGTATTCGATGCTTGTTTATCTTTGATTCTTATTGGTATCAAATATTGGTCTTCTTGATATATTAATTAAGGTTACTTGATGATATGTTTGATTTATTATTTGATATATGTTGTTATATGTTCCTTCAATTTGAAAAAGGTGTTGTTTTTCTTGTTTGTAGGTTCTAGATTCATTAATTGGATTGCTTTGGGATTTTCACATGGTAGGAACATATTGGACATCCGATTTGATCTAAGTGCTTGTTAGGCTTCCAGCAAATCCCCCTAGATTTTACAAAAAATTAAGGGGCCCCCATCTAAATCTTGTAAAAGCATCACTTTCACTTTCTTTCATTTTATCTTGCTTGATTTGAGAAAGTGACTCGATAGTTTCATTTCCTATATTCTTGATTTTTTGTGCTTCTTTTTCTTTCACCTAAAGATTGGTTGATTTGGATGATCTTTGGCGTTTCAGTCTTTTTTCTTCTTAGCTACTTGAGAATGCTTGCATGCCCTTATTTGATCTTATATAAGTTGATTACATGCTTTCGCTTGCTAAAATTTGATTAACTTATGATTTCGACAATCATGTCAGATTTTGGTCATTGAATGCATAAATGAATTTTTCAACACATTGACAGATTGTGATAATTTAATTAATGCTTAATTTTAAGATTTTGATCTATGCTTGAAATGAATATATGTCAATTTTTTCAAAGCAAGCTTATATTTTTTATTTTTTAAGCAAAGCTTCAACTTTTATGAGCATTAAACATTTATCAAAAAATAATTCCCTTCTACAATTTTTACACTCTTTGCAAGTTGAAATATATCATCTCAGGGATTATTTATTTGAAATTTAATCTGTTTTTCAAAGACTATATATAAAAGTTGTTTGAAAACAAGTGATATTTTAAACCAGAAACTATTTTTCATGAAGCCAGTCATTTCATATAATTTTTTTTTTTTATTACTATCAATCTTTACCTTAACTTTCTCACTTGAAATTTAATACATTTTAAGTAATTAAGATAAACTTTGAATATTGTTTATTAAAAGTCAAAGTATGTTCTCCTTGAATTTCCTTGGCTTCCTTTGTATTACAATTCCTCTGTAACTTTTGTTTTCTTTGTGTTGTAAATATTTAATATGGTTGAACGATTCCCGAGGTAGAACATTTTTAAAGACGAAGTTTGGAATGGACCCAAGACCAAATCCAAAATGAAAACACATGATTTTTGGCTCCGGCGTTAATTGAGATCGGTTCACCAAGAAATTGATCGCGGTAAGGTATAAGGATATCACAAGTTTTCAGGAAGAAAAGCTCCAACTCGCCATAGATTCCGGGAAACAGTCATCCAAATTATTGTGAAGTGGATCAACAAGATTGCAAAGCTTTCAGTTGTGGAGGATAAGGTCATATGGTTTTTTATGCATTGAAATTAGCATAGATTTATTTTAAAAGGGGATCTATCTCTCTTGTGCATTGAAACCAGTATAGATCCATTTTGAAAGGGGATTTTCCAAGTGTCAAGAGGGATCAAATGTCCCAAGGTGCAATAGGCTATCTCACCTTCATGTTGAAAAAAATGGTTATGATCTACTTAATACTAAAATATATAGAATTTCCAATCAAACCTCCAATCCCAACCATGTCATTATCCACTTTGAAAAACATGGTTTTAGTTAAATGGATTTTAAGTGCACCCATTAGAAAGGATTTTAGACCTATGCAAAGAGAAAGAACTAAATTTGAAATATGAATAATTGAGAATAGTTATTTGGATTCCCTAAAATGTTAACACAACTTACATTTTTCTTTTGTTTCTCAAGTGAGCACTTTTAGTCAATTATCTTAGAAGTTGAAATTAGGCATAACATGGCATTTTTCCAGCGAAGACGCACGGGAAATCCACTAATACTTCCCCACATTTCATGGATGGTAAGGATGGTAAACCGTCGGCCAACAACAACGGCTGGCCTAACCCCTTAGGACTCAAGACTTGAACTCGTGACCTCCCCCGTATAGGCATAACATGGCATTATGGAGAAAGAGTTATTTGATTTAAGATGTGATATCTTTACAAATGTGGTGTGTACAACAAAATTATATTTATTTTAAAAATTAATATAAAAACAAAAAGTGCAATGCAAAGAATAATAATGCTAAGAACCATCAACTTTTTTCTTTAAAAAAAACAAGTACTTTCCTAAACGAGTAAAGGAACCAAATTTTAGACAACAATATTTAAAATGGAATCTAGACATCCAACAATACAATCTATGAATGGGATGGATTAAATACTAATAGATAAAACTATGAATGAAATGATATATTTTTTTACTTAAATTATTTCTAACAAGCAAAAGGAGACACGTTATTTATTCTATGTTTGAAAGTAAAAGGAGATGGAACTCTTTACCCATCAGATGAATTCTAAAAAATATGCAATGATTAATTCACAAACAATTAGGAAAATATAATCCTAAAAAAAAGAGAGTGGAAAAATATCCTAACTTGGGACACTAGATATACCAAATACGATGGATATTCAACATTTCTTTGCCTACATTGTCCAAGATAAATACAAAAAGAAGCTAATATAACTCATTATATAAACAAAACAAATGATTCAATGTAAGATGTAAACAAAAATACATAATTGAATTGCAAAGGAAAAGCTAGGAGATCAACTTAGTTCATAGAAAACTTAGTTTTCCGATGATTGACCTACTTCATACAGAAACTAAGTTTTTGTCCAATTGGCTTGACTTGCCTTTAATAAGGAGACTCATTTATTACAAATTACATATAGATATTCAATGCAAATCTAGCATCTCCTCAGGACAACTAGTGTCTCCTCTTTCCATTCTTTTCCAACTCAAACTAGGAACCCTTCTTTCACGAGTTTATCAACCAAATAGAGCCTAGGCTCTAATACAATTCCTAGGAATGATAAAATTTGTAATACATGTAAGAGGAGAACACACATAATCAAGAATAAAATTTGTATTGGAAACCCTAAAACCAATAGAACCAACAACATTAGAACCATTACAATTGACCGCTTCG
Source organism: Larix kaempferi (assembly GCA_027924585.1). Lineage (NCBI taxonomy): Eukaryota > Viridiplantae > Streptophyta > Pinopsida > Pinales > Pinaceae > Larix > Larix kaempferi. The sequence goes on from BSBM01000087.1 coordinate 13,342,607, forward strand.
GCCAACTCATTGTTATCCCATCCAAAACTGAGAAGCCTTTAAGTAGGCTACTTCATATGTAATACCATGGGACACCCAAAACCACGGTCCTATAAACCACCTATGGAAAATCCCCATTTTACTCTTTAACCAAGTCAAGATTAAACTAACAATATTTATCTAACATACAACTTGAAGAAACTCACATAATGAGACAATAATGAGACATAAAACCTTGAGAATAACCTATAAACATGATAAAAATAAATAAAAGGGAAAAATTTATAGGAATTTGAAATTTATGGATGGTTGGAGGCATCTCATATGTGTAGAAGTGATCTTCAAGAGTCTAGGAAAAAACTTGAGGAGCACTTATCTTCCTTGAGGATAACCCACATAGCAGCAACCCTCTGAGAGGATGTATTTCTAGAGATAATTTAGTGCTTAAACATAACAACACTAAATACAAGCACTAATAGTCTTATTCAACTTATTAAATTCAATTGAGTGATTTTATTTGTTGATATGATTGCTCAAATGAGGAAAATCCCTATGATATTTGAGGTATAGTTAGTGATCATTTCCAAAGTATATTTTCTCCATATTCCTTCAAAAAGGAAATTGCTATTGCGAAGAATGCTTGTTGTACAGAAATGTCATAGGAGGTATTTTTGTAGACTATTACAATTTGGATATGGATTTCATATTTTATCCCTATTCGTAAATATCTATGTATTTATGTGATAACTTGCTAGATCTACAAGAATATGTGGAATACGATTATGGATGAACTTAGTCACATGGCATTATAGTCTATTTCCTCATTATGTTTGATGTTATCAATTAATGAAGGGTTGTTCAAGCTCATTAAAAATAATTTTGAAACTAACACCATTATAGCATAGAAACTGATAACTTTTTTGGGTGATTCTTAGAACATCGTGGCTAAGGAAATGAAGCTAGGGATGAGGCATGTTGCCAAGGAGATTGTGTGTAATAAGTAGACAAGTTTTTTTTTGGGATGATGTATCTTGGACACAATGATTTAATATTTATAAGACATGGATTGATCTAGGGAGTTTGCGAAGTAGGCACTTTTTCTCAAAATTTATTTCCATAAAGACTATGATTGGATTTATTAGGTTTCATTTAATATATATTATCTTATCTGATATTTTTTAAGTTTGTGGACATGGTAAGAGCTACGTGTTTTTGTGACTTGGATTCTATTTCATTGAATAGTTATTACCTTCTCACCATCTTCTCCATCAATCAATTACATAGAGACTCCCCTTGGCATCCTATCGCTATATTTTTAGTATGGATTCCCTTAGTTATTTGTTGGATGTTTCTTATTTGTAGGGGCAAATTCATGGTATTTCTCTCTCATAGATGGTAAATAGTCATTTTATAGACGATTCTATATTATCTATGTTAATTGACCAGTATTTACTGGTTATTGTGAAAGATATCATGTCCATGATTTTTAGGCCCTTTTTGAATTATATATTGGACCCTTCTTAGTTAGAGGACCGTAATCCATCCAAGTGTTGTTGTTAGGAACCTGTGTCAACCCTTCTCTTTACCTTATTAGTATATTTTTGTTGGGCACATATGCTTTGTAAGTCGCCCCGTAGTATTATATGTTCCATGGTATTGATCCATAGTATTGGACGCATATGCTTTGTAAGTCGTCTCGTAGTATTATATGTTCTGTGGTATTGATCCATAGTATTGAACGCATATGCTTTGTAAGTCGTCCCATAGTATTATATGTTCTGTGGTATTGATCCATAGTATTGGACGCATATGCTTTGTAAGTCGTCCAATAGTATTATATGTTCTGTGGTATTGATCCATAGTATTGGATGCATAGACTTAGTATATAAGTACTTATTGATGCCAATGAAGGCATCCATGAGTTATTTTTATTGAGCTTGATCAAAGGAGGTTTCCCCGTTGAAGTGGCCTGCGATCGATAAATCTCTTCTGTGTTCTTTTATTTCTGATATATCGTGCATTTGCATCATTTAATTACTCAAGGTTCATCACATCTCGTATCAGAGCACTTTCTTGGGAACGTTGGGTGGAATTTTTGCCATTTTGTTTTTTGCATCTGTATTGTTCCTTTTAATTGTAGGTTCGGATCTGGGAATAATCTCTATCCGCTTAACTGTGGGAAGTACTTCGGCATAGACCTAAAAATAATTGTGAGTTGAAAAGGAACCCCGAAGTAGCTAGCCCATTGAGAGGACTTTCCAACGAGAAGGGAAACGACCCCTACTTGATTGACTAGTTTCCACCCGTGAGGTAAACCAAGAGCTATCGTTTGTGGCAAACCGGTTATTAGTTGTACCTTAGCAGTGGAGTGATGGCTACTTCCCCAATATGCAATCCATTAGACAACATTGGTGACCGAGTGAATCCCCTAAACCTTTAGGAAGTCGAGCATACCTAGGTTCCATATCTCTTTCCAGTCGATAAATAGCAGATTACATATGTCCAAAGCCGATGCAGATCAATTCCGAGCCGTTGCAAATCCATTCCAAATAAAAATAAATCTATTTTTTCGCAATATATTCTTTGTTGTAACTCTATTTCCATTTCAAAATCACTAAAACCCCTGCAATCCCATTCTTCATATTTCATTCCTGAGGACCCTATCCCAAATTCCACTTCTCGACACCAGAAATCCCACATCTGTCAATTTTTAGTGTTTGTCGTAACTTCTTCGATTTTCACCCAATCACTTTCAAATTTTGTCACAGTGTTCATTTCCTATTTATGCTTCCTTGCCTTTGTTTGAAAAAATTTCCCATTCTTTCACTCCGCTTGTGAAATCTCCATTTTATGCTTCCTTGTCCATTATAAAGTGTCCAAAACCAAGTCAAACCCCAAATACCCTATCAGAGTTTTTAACAAATCCAAATTTTCCTTTACCAAAGAAGTTTTTGTTTTTGTTTCTCTACCCATTCAAAATAAAAATGAAATAAAAAATCTTGGTTATGGTTGTCACCCACGCAGGAGCAAAAAACATGGAGGAAGAACTTATAGCCCTCAAAACCAAACTCCAAGATTTGGAGGAAAACTTTCTCAGCCTCCATCTTCAACATTCAACCATGAGCAATAAACAAAAGCCAAAGTCTTCTGCAGACACTGAGTTCTCTTCTTCCAACAATTTTTCGTGGTCCAAAACTTGATTTTTCTCGATTCAATGGTAATGATCCGACTGGATGGATATATAGAGAAGAACAATACTTCGGTCTGCATAATACTTTTGATGTCAACAAAGTTCCACTTGCATCGTTTCATTTGGAACATGAATCACTTCAATCGTACTGTTGGTACATCAAGGCTCATGAAGAGCCAAAATGGACAGATTTCTTCCAACTCCTTTTGCAATGATTTGGTCCTAGTGCTTTTGATGACTTCACAGCAGCACTCACTAAACTTCACCAAATTGGAACTATGAGAGAGTCTCATACATAATTTGAGAAGCTAGACAATCACATAGAAGGATTGCCTGATGAATTCTATAGGATTTTTTTTATCACCGGTATAAAGGATGCAATCTGATCTGAGGTTATAATGTTATGTACGAACACAATGATGGAATCCCTAGGGTTGGATAAGTTGGAAGAGGACAAAATCACAGCCCAACAATGCTCCAAATCCACTTTTGTTCCATTCAGAAATATGGTTTCCCGGTGACCTCCCATCACAAAATCTCCTCGACCAACTCATATCATGCATTTGTCTGAAGCAAAGATGTAGGCATGTAGATAAAAAGGGCTTTGTTATAATTGTGATGAGAAATTCACTCGGCAACATGGGTGTGTTGAGAAAAAGCTCTATCTATTGGATGTGGATTCTCTTCCTACCTCTCAAATTGGTGAAGAAGCTCCAGATACAATAGATGATCAGGTCGACATTCAACAACCTCCTGTTGACCCTGTGTATCAGGACTACCATCGAGAGATAGCTCTCCATGCTTTAGGCGGAGTCACCACCCCGAAAAAAATGCAGGTTATGGTTTACTTAAAGAAGCACCCTATTACAATACTCATTGATTTTGGTAGCACTCATAACTTCACTGACCCTTGGATCGCCAAACGGGATGATTGTTTTGTCCATCCTTGTTTGAAATTTGAAGTCATGATTGCTAATGGGGGAACCTTAACGTGCAAGGGGAAGTGTCGCAATGTGCATATCTCTATGGGAAATTAAAACCCGTGCTCCAACATGTTTTCCTTGGCCTTACGTGGATGTGATGTGGTTTTGGATGTAGTTTTCATTCAATGGGAAAATACACACATTGACGGGCTTACAACCAGGGTCTCTCAAAATCATCAGTTCACATCGCATGGAAAATATCCTTAAGAAGAATTCACATGGTGTCATTGCTCAGCTCCATTCCATTCAAATGCACCCATCAGCGGTCTCCACTACTCTTTTGGATCTACAACAAATTCTAAACAAATATGCAGGTAGCTTTGCTAAACCAGTGGGATTTCCACCTTCAAGATGAGAGGGCCATCATTTTCAGCTCCTTCCTAGAAGCATTCTTCCCAACATCAGGCCCTATCGCTACCCATTTCACCAAAAAATAGAGATTGAGATGCTTGTTTGGGACTTACTGAAGCAAGGTATTATTCACCCTAGTACTAGTTCCTTTTCTTAACCAATTCTTCTTGTCCGAAAAAAATATGGGTCATGGTGCCTTTGCATTGACTTCCGAGCACTTAATCACCTCACAATCAAGGACACTTTTCCAATTCCTTTTGTTGATGAGCTTCTTGATGAGATTCACGCTGCTCATTTTTTTTCCAAGTTGGATCCCATAATATGTTGAACATTCGAATGTTATCAGTTTTACCTGAGCCGTGGAGTGAAGGGTGCTTCCCTAATACACAACTCGTTAGACAACATTGGTGGACGAGTGAATCCATTAAATCTTATGAAGTCGAACATACCTGGGGTCCATATCTAGTTTGAGTTGATAAATAGAATATTACATCTATCCAGAGCCATTGCATATCAATTCCAAGCCGATGTAGATCAATTCCGAAAATAAAAATAAGAAATTATTTTTTCTCCATATCTTCTTTCTTTTAAGTCTGTTTCCATTGCAAATTCACTAACACCCCTGCAATCCCATTCTTCATATTTGATTCTTGAGGACCCTATCCCAAATTCCACTTCATGACACAAGAAATCCCACATCTGTCTATTTATAGGGTTTGTCATAAATTATTCAATTTTCACCCAATCTCCATCAAATTTTGCGACAGTGTTCATTTCCTATTTCTGTTTCCTTGTCTATGTTTGAAAAAAATTCTCATTCTTTCACCCCGCTTCTGAAATCTCCATTTTCTGCTTCCGTGTCCATTAGAAAGTGTCCAAAACCTAGTCAAACCCCACTTACCCATCAGAGTTTTTCCCAAATCCAAATTTCCCTTTACTAAATAAATTTATGTTTTTGTGTTTCTACCCATTCAAAAAAAAAAAAATCCTGGTTATGGTTGTCACCCGTACAAGAGAAAAAACATGGAGGAAGAACTTGCAGCCCTCAAAACCAAACTACAAGATATGGATGAAAAATTTATCATCGTCCATCTTCAACATTCATCCATTAACAATAAACGATAACGAGAGTCTTCTGCAGACACTGGGTTCTCTTCTTCCAACAATTTTCGTGGTCCAAAGCTTGATTTTCCTCGCTTCAATGGTAATGATTTGACTGGATGGATATACTGGCAATAACAATACTTGAGTCTGCATAATAGTTTTGATGTCAACAAAGTTTCACTTGCTCCTTTCATTTGGAACATGAATATCTTCAATGGTACTGTTTGTACATCAAGGCTCGTGAAGAGCCAAAATGGATAGATTTTTGCCAACACCTTTTGCAAATATTTGGTCCTGGTGCTTTTGATGACTTCAGAGAAGCGCTCACTAAAATTCACCAAATTGTAACTATGAGAGAGTATCAGACAAAATTTGAGAAACTGGACAATCACAGAGAAGGATTGCCTGATTATTTCTACAAGAGTTTTTTTATCAGTGATCTAAAGGATGCAATCCGATCTGAGGTTAAAATGTTCTATCCCAACACAATCATGGAATCGCTAGGGTTGGCTAAGTAGGAAGAGGACAATATCGCATCCCAACAATGCTACAAATCAACTTTTGTTCCATTCAGAAATATGGTTTCTCAATGACCTCCCTTCACACCAACTCCTCAACCAACTACTATCAAGCATTTTTTTGAAGCAGATATGTAGGCACATAGAGGAAAATGGATTTGTTATAATTTTGATGATAAATTCACTTAGGGACATACATGTGTTGAGAAAAATATCTATCTCTTGGATGTGGATTTTCCGTCTGCCTCTGAAATTGGTGAAGAAGCTCTAGATACAATAGATGATCAGTTGGACATTCAGCAGCCTCGTGTTGACCCTCTGTCTCATGACGACCAACTAGAGATATCTCTCCATGCTTTAGCTAGAGTCACCACCCCACAAAACATTAGTGTCAGGGGTTACTTCAAGAAGCTCCCTCTTACAATACTCATTAATTTTGGTAGCACTCATAACTTCATTGACCCTCAGATTGCCAAATACACTCATTGTTTTGTCCATCCTTGCTCCAACTTTGAAATCATGATTTCCAATGGGGGCACCTTACCTTGCAAGGGGAAGTGTCACAATGTGCACATATCTATGGGATATTACAGCCTACACTATGACATGTTTTCCTTGGCCTTAGGAGGATGTGTTGTGGTGTTTGGAGCTCAATGGTTAGCCACACTTGGCCCCATTATATGGAAATTTGCTGAACTTTGGATGCAGTTTTGAGTAAATGGGAAAAAACATACATTAGCAGTCTTATAACTAGGGTCTCTCAGCATCATCAGTTCACATCGCATGGAAAATATCCTTAATAAAAATTCAAATGTTGTCATCGGTTAGCTCCATTCCATTCAGATGCACCCTTCAACGGTCTCCACTACTCCTTTGGATCTACCACAAATTTTGGATAGATATGCAGGTGTCTTTGCTGAACTAGTAGGATTTCCAACTTCAAGACAAGAGGACCATTGTATTCAGCTCCTCCTTGGAAGTATTCCTCCCAACATCGGGACCTATCACTACCCATTTCACCAAAAAACAAAGATTGAGATGCTCATTCGGGACTTATTGAAGCAAGGTATTATTCACCCTAGTACTAGTTCCTTTTCTTCACCAGATCTTCTTGTCCAAAAAAAATATGGGTCATGGTTCCTCTGGATTGACTTCAGAGCACTTAATCACCTCACAATCAAGGATAAGTTTCCAATTCCTATTTTTGATGAGCTTCATGGTGCTAATTTTTTCTCCAAGTTGGATTTTCGTTCTTGGTATCATCAAATTCGGGTTCATGAGGATGATATCCCTAAAAAAACTTTGCACACACATGATGTCCACTATGATTTTTTGGTCATGACCTTTGGCCTCACTAATGCTCCTTCGACATTCCAGGCATTGATGAATAAGATATTCTAGCCCTACTTGTGGAAATTCATTCTGGTCTTCTTTGATGATATCCTCATCTATAGTAAAACATGGGCTGAGCATCTCTAGCATCTGCATCTTCTAATGAAACTTTTCTATGATCCTCATCTCCATGCCAAACAGTCTAAATGTGTTTTTAGACAGGAGGAATTAGAGTATCTCGGGCATATTATTTCAACACAAGGGGTTCACATGGATACTGCCAAAATAGATGCCATGAAAAATTGGCCACATCCTCAAACACTCAAGAGCCTTTGTGGTTTTTTGGGATTGACTAGATACGACTGCAAGTTTGTCAAGGATTATGGGAATATTGCAGCTCCATTAACCACTCTATTGGAAAAGGATGCTTTTACAAGGACACATGCTACTAAGTGTGCATTTGACAAACTGAAACAAGCTATGTGTACTACACCTGTTCTAGCTATGCCCAATTTTTCCAAGCCCTTCACTATTGAAAGTGATGCTTGCGACAATGGACTTGGTGTTGTTCTCCTTCAAGATGAACAACCCATTGCATTCACCAAAAAATCCCTTTTCGGTAAGAATTTAGCCACCTCTACATATGAAAAGGAAATGATGTCTATTTTGCATGCAGTACAAAAGTGGCAGCCATACCTATTACGTAATCATTTCTGAATCAAGACTAGTCACCAGAGTTTGAAATATTTCCTCGAACAATGGGTCTCCTCCCTAGCACAGCATAAATGGGTTAGAAAACTCATGGGATATGACTATGATATCAATTACAAGAAGGGTGAAGACAATCTTGTGGCAGATGCTCTTTCTTGCACATTTGATGACCAAGTTTCTATTTCTATGCATGTTCCAAATTGGTTTCAATATGTTCAATAGGGCTATGTCAAGGACTTCTCATTTACTCAAATCATCCAATGGTTGGCACGAACCCTTCCATTGTACCACATTACTCTTGGGATGGTTCTTCCCTGAGATACAACGGTCGTTTGGTGCTTCCCCAGAGCACATATCTTCAACAGGATGTCTTCTATGAACTCCATGCTTCTCCATCGGCAGGGCACTCTGGGTTCCTCAAAACATATGAGTGAGCACGACGTAACTTATTTTGGAAGGGAATGAAAAGGACAATTCAATAGATGGTGGCTGAATTTGATACCTTCCAGTGCAACAAGGGTGAAACGGTACTCCTTATGAGATTGCTCAAACCCTTTCCCATCCCTACACAGATTTGGATAGATATTTCTATGGATTTCATTGAAGGGCTCCCTAGGATCCAGAGGTGGGACATTTCAATATTTTTGTCGGCAGTGCTTATTGTCACATTCTAGTGGAGAAGAGAAAAAAAGTTGGGTTTGACTACAAAAAAAGGGTGTTTTTTTGGGCACAACAAAACATCCAAATCATACATGATTTATATTACTAGGACTTGAAAAATCATAATTAGAAAGGATGTTAAGTTTCAAGATGAGAAATCCTTTAGGAGGTGTTAGGAGATGCCAACAGTTGAGTAGAGTCAATAGGAGAAAGCTCTAAATGATGAACATGTGTCTTAGGTATATGATACATGCATAGGCATAGGGACTGGTATATGTATAGGTACAAGAATAGAGGCTAGTTCACAAGTTGAGGAGAAACATGACGAGGAGCATGAGGATCCACCCACTTTAGTACCTCTTACCAGTGGGAGAAGGAACCATGTGGTGACTCAAACATTGAGAGATGCTCAAGAGTTTGTGGGAACTCCTAGAATGAATATCGGGAAAATCTGGCCACCATAGAGATATTCAAATTACACGGCATTGATGAGTGAGATCATTGAAAGTGAGCCTTCCAACTATTAGTAGGATACAAAGCAACAATTTTGGCAAGATTCCATGGTGGAGGAGTACAACTCCATCATAAAAAATGATGTTTGGGATGTAGTACTTAGACCATTGGACAAGAAAATGGTTGGTTCTCACTAGATCTATAATATTATGCACGATGCAAATGGAAGCATAGAAAAATACAAAGCCAGGTTTGTGACCAAAGGATTTTATCAAAAGGAGGGAATAGATTACGAGGAGACATTTGATCTAGTGGCCATGTATACCTCTATTAGAGCCATGATCTCACTTGCAGGATAGATGGGATGGTAGATACATCAGACGAATGTCAAGTCAGCATTTCTCAATGGAGTTATAGAAGAGGAGGTATACTTTGAACAACCAGAGAGTTTTGAGGTGCATGGAAGGGGGTCTCATGTATGGATACTGAATATAACACTATACAAACTCAAATAGGCACCTAGGGCATGGTATGAGTGTATTAACAACTACTTGCATGGAATGGGCTTCCTAAAGAGTGAGGAATATTATAACCTCTATTACATCATGGTGGGAGATGATCAACTCATTCTTGTCTTATGTGTAAATGATCTATTTCTGACTGGATCATTGGGGTGTTAATTTTTTATCTTTAATTCAGAGTTGCACAAATACATTAAATCAAATCACAATCATACACATAAGTAATTTCGTTTGACACATGAATTTATATTGGGGAAACCCTCTATGACTTGAGGGAGAAAACCCCAACAAATATTTCTTACTATATTGATATATATCAAAGAATGTATTTTACATCAAGCACCCCGGGTGCAATTACAGAGAAAAAGAAAGATAGATATAGAAAGAAGAGAGACTTAGAATGTTTTTTCTCCACACAACCAATTCACTTGTGTTGGTCATATGCACAAGATAGCCTTTAATAAAATTAGCTCCAATATTGAAGACATCAATCTTGCATGAAGAAGTGTGCCTACTTCTCATGAAATGCATTAACTCATTGAACTGACCCTTAGGATGAATCCACCCCTTAACTGAAAGATTTCCGAGTTAGTTAGATGGCTAACTTAAGTGTCGTCATGCAAGTGTTGCAAGTCATGTGTCGTATTTAGTTTATCATAAGTGTCATTTTTTAGTTTAACATAAGTGTATTCTTTTCATTAACATAAGTGTAATCATGCAATAATACTTAATTAACTAAATATTCTTTGTTATAATTTAGTTTACTATATTAACTAAATGTTCCGCATTAACATCACTGTAGTGATCAATTTGAGTTCTCCTTTGACTGACTGAACTCTTCTTTGTTAATATCACTAAAGTTTAACAATTTGAATTCTCTCTTAATCAATTCTTTGTGTGCAATTCGAATTCCTCCATATGTTATCACATCTTATCTTTATCTCTTGTCTTATCTTCGTGGTCGAGATGTGCGAGCTTCATTATCATATCAAATATACTAAAGATATTTTCCCTATGATGTGGTCATATTGTTCTATTGTTATTCCAAGTGGTTATATGCTAAAGTAATTCACTCTAGAGGTGGCCAGTCTCTAGAAGAGACTTAATAGCTCAACCATGGTTAGTAGTACATCACACACCACACATGCTTTGACAAGCAAATCATCACCTCAACACATGAGGATTTGTTTTGACACACAAGACCTTAGCCTTAACTAGAAAGACTGTACAACATCATCACTTTGACATACAAAACACTTTCATCATCACATGAATCTTATCCATTCTTGAGTCCAACTCGAAGTTTTCTGAGTCCAAATTAGGATCATATAAATCATTACCACGACACACAAGGCTCAATATTGACACACAAGATTGACCTGAAGAATGTGTAATACTCCCATTTTGACCCTTGGGATATATTGGATTTGAATATAAATATTGTATACATGCGATATATGTTTTCCTAGCGTAGAGATCAAGCCAAAGGCTGCGCTAGTGTATGCTCATATTTTATTTAAAAAGGAAAGTATTTGATATTATGTTATCCATGTGCTATTAAGCCATGGAACATTGTAAAATGATGTAAATATTAATATTGTAATAAAATACCAAAAACTGGCTATGGAAGCAACTAATTAGAGGGGGGCATGTATATCTACTAGGGACTGGTGAGGGGGATTGTGGGGTTGAACCATATGCTTCCAAATGTCATCTTGAGAACTCATTTGACTTTCCTTCCTGACATTTAATTTAGTTGTAAGGAAGTGGTTGAAGAAATCAGTCCATGGCTTCAATGGAGCATGGGAAACCCAAAAATTCGTATGGAAGGTATGGGATCTGTTTTCCTTGACTCATATTTACCTCAGGGGAATTCATTTTTCCTCATTCCCATTCCATGGTTGATAATCCAAGCTTCAGTTTTCATCCATTAAACATTGTCGGCATTGAGAAAAACCAGAAATCACAACTCTACATTAACCCACGTTTTGAAGTCCCATAAATGCCCAGAAGTTCGTGTGGAAAGTGAAATCCAATGGGGGATCCATAGACATGAACCTTGGGGCAAATTTGAGAGTTTAGATCACACGAAATCCATGGGAAAACCTAGTTTGATAGCCCAAAAATCCAATTACATGATTGATTCATTCGGTCACCGAATTGTGAGAATCCAAGAGTGAATGATAAAGCATTGGATAGAACAGAGGTTGGGATTGCTTGATAAACCGAGTGGAGGCTAGAATCTCAAGGATTTAGTAGGTTGGACCTTTCTATGCCCACCCTGAAGAGCATTGGAGGGAAGGGACGGCTGAGGGACAATGCATCAGAGAAGGGGACCTTCCTTGTGTTGGGTGTGGTAGGTATTGTGGGTGCCAAGGTTGTTTGAGTTTAGCTTGAGATGTCTACAACTCTGTGGTTGAGCTCACTTGCTTAGCATTTACCCCCTTTGTCTCTTGCATGCTTGATAAACCCAACTATGTATTGGCTTAGCATAGTTGCTTGTGTGAAACCATGGCTGTGAGTGATCTTGTTTAGTTCCTCTTTAGTGGATACACAACCGAGCTCAGGGGTGGTCTCTCAACTAAAAGAATATGGGATGGACAGAGACCTATGGTTGGGTGGAACGTTTCTAGATCACATAGTCAGTTTCTTGGACAGTTCATCTTGAATATAAGTATTCTCTGTGGTTTAAATTATGTTCATTCTATGTTCTGCAATGTTTAATTTGATGACTGTTATTGGTATGCTAGATGCATGATGCAGTGGTGTGTAGATGATGTTGTGATTGTTTAAGTATGAATCTGCACACATAAGTTTTTAATTACTAACAATTTATTTATTCGTCAATGGGATGAGTTATAATTAAGCCGAGAAAGAGAGTCACATTCCCTTCCTCGCATCGGATGGACGGGAGGGGGACGTGACATAATGACTCATGATGGTGTAATTTTAAGATGGGGCTCATAGAGGACTACAAGAGCGACCTAGAACCATAGTTCAAGATGAATGATTTAGGTTTAATGCACTATTTTATAGGACTAGAGGTATGGGATATAGTTGGGGATATCTTCCTTGGTCAAGGGAAATATACTATGGGGATCTTGAAGAGATTGAGGATGGTAGATTGTAGAACCATGTCTACACCAATGGTTAGTAACTAGTAGAAAAATGATGGATTGAAATAGGACATCGTGGACCCTACCTTATATAGGATGCTTATTCCCTCTCGTATGTCTTTGGTCAACACATGGCCATATATTTTCGTTGTGGTTCACTCTCTTAGCATGTTCATAGGGGAAATAAAGAGAGCACATTGGACAATAGAAAAGTATGTGTTGAGATATCTACGAGCTACAGTCAAGTATGGGTTTACATATACTTAGTTTGATGGTGTGCACTGATGCATACTAGGTAGGAAATGCAGTGGATCAAAAAAACACTTCAGAGTGTTGCTTCAGGATAGGATCATGAGCTATGTCTTGGTACAACAAGAAGCAAAAGTATGTTTGATTGAGCTCCATAGAAGCATAGTACATGGAAGCATGTGAGGCTATATGGATTTGGAATTTTCTAGTGGCATTGTTTGGTTAGGAGTTAGAGTCGACCATAATTTACTCTGACAATTATAGAGTCGACCATTATTTACTGTGACAATTAGAGTTGCATCAAGCTTTCTCATAATCTAGTATTTCACGATTGGTCAAGGCATATTGATAGACCATACCACTTCATCCTTGACTATGTACAATGTGGATTACTTCTACTATGTGAATAGGTGAACATGTTGCAAACATTTTAACGAAGGCCTTTATGAAAGGAAAGTTTGTTTTCTTTAGGGATAAGTTGGGTGTAGTAGAAAACACCTTCCTCTCTAAGAGGGAGTGTTAAATATTGTAGCTCAGACAAATGTTCTAGTCATGAGAGGTGTAGCTAATGCTAGCAACATACAAATGTTCTAGTTATGAGCGGTGTAGCTAATGCTAGCAACATAAAGACGACAAAAATCTCCAAACCTATATCACTAGCACAACCACTTAATTTGTGGTTGATCAACAAGTTATCTCTTACCTGTTCACCATGCTTAATTACAATCCCATTTTGTCTATGCCTTAGCTACCTATTACCTTCTTTAATTAAATGGGTTGTCTTTCACTACTTGTTATCCATGAATTAACTACCATTTAATCATGCATCAACTACCACTTATTTTTTATATTTATTCAATTTAGGAAAAGCATAGATGGTAATCCACCTTAAATTCTAAGATATAAATACCAATTGGTGTAATAATCCTTGTAGAAACATCTTAGAACTTATCTAAACCTCTTTGAATGTTTCTAAGTTAATCATAACCATTTGGAAGATCGTGACTTCTGATCATGGCCATCCATTGGTACTAGAAGATTATAAAAGCAAAATCAATAGGCAAATTGGGGGAGAGATTTTTAGAGAGAATTCAAGGTCACACAAGGAGAGTATCTTGAGATCAGAGAGTAAGAGTTCAGATCTATGGGGGCATTAATAGCTAGATTTCAACAGAGCGTGAGCAGCATGAAGGACCATTTTCAGGCCAAGTAGTTGCAAGGGTTCACTGTAGTTTTCAAAGAAGAAAAGAGGTTATTCTCTTCCTGAGTCTCTGCAGATTACATTGGAGGAGAGACTGTTGGTAGTACTGCTCAAAACCTGTAGGTTATTGGTAAATTCACCACCGCTAGATTTCAATGATCCACGAGAGGCAATTAGTCCCTTGTCACGATACACCAGGGAGCGTTGACTACTTGCAATTTCATGCAACAATCTCCCCCTCAGTGCAAGCCGAGTGTGTATCGAACTCGTGACCTCTAGCTCTGATACCAATTGTTGGTAGCACGGTTGCCATTACACCAGAACCCGCAGGTTATTGGTAAACTCATCATCACCAGATTTCAAGGATCCACAAGAGGAAATTAGTCCTTTACCGGGGAGAACTGACTACTTGCAATTTCATGCAACAGAGACAACTCTGATCATAGTTGTTTTGTGACAATTCATTAGGCCCGGATAGAGACAACTGTGTGCTAGTTAGCGAGGCCTTGAGGATTACAGCAGATTTGGGTAGCAAAATAAGAGCGGATCTGTTGTAGATGAATTGGATCCAGCTTTAATCAGCGAGGCCTTGAGGATTACAACAGATTTGGGTAGCAAAATAAGAGTGCATCTATTGTAGATCAATTGGATCCAACTTTGC
This sequence comes from Larix kaempferi, assembly GCA_027924585.1. Lineage (NCBI taxonomy): Eukaryota > Viridiplantae > Streptophyta > Pinopsida > Pinales > Pinaceae > Larix > Larix kaempferi. Next base: position 13,357,636 of record BSBM01000087.1, read on the forward strand.
CAAGTTAGGAAAATTGTATTGTACTCTTTGATTAAGCATTTGCTGAACCTAATAATAAAGCTCTCAACTCCTTGATTCCTGCTTTTCCTCACATTGGTGTTTTCAGGGTAAAAACTGAGTGAACTCTGTGTTTGGTTGCTTATACTGTGGCCTGTATATTTAGCTAATTGTGATTAGGTATTATATATGTTTTAATTTATTACTTTAGATCTTAATTTTATTTTTGCGTACAATAAGTAATCTGTAATTAATAACTGAGTAATAACTTCTCTAGAGAGTTTTCAGAAGCCCAGTATCCATTTTATTTAAAAACAGTTTTTTTATTTAAGAACAATTTTTTATATATATAAATATATGAAAGTTTTTATGGCAAATGGTTGAAATAACCAATTAAAGTTATTTGGGTCAATTAAATGTTGATAAGGTGGTTGAAAAAAATGTTATTATACTCCTAGCAGAAGTCAAATCTTATTATACTGCAGTATACTGTGTCACATATTATGTAACACATATTTTCTAATACTATATGTAATTGACGATTCCTTGATTTTTCTTTATTTGAAAACATATACATTCATTTTCATTTGAGCAAATATACAATCATTTTGATGCGGTCTTATGTGATGTCCACTGATTGGACCATCTGGACGTCCAGATCCATGACAAAAGCTTCCTGCCGCCTGTTTGTAGCCCCCACATTGACAGTGTTTTTTTGGAAGTGTAACATGAGCAATAGCCAATAAGAAAGAAGGTTCACTAGATTTAGCTTTGCCATTAATTTATTGTAGTTTCCCAGACATGAAGTATGAGAAGATGCAATACTTTCTGCTGGTTCCAACGCGAGTTGTGGTGCAACCAATTCGAACGATGAAATAGCTGGTCCCACGAGTAGAGTACGATCAATCGATAGCGTAGCCAAGATAACAATTTAATAATGGTAATGTTTTTTATTTCTTTACAGCATGTATCAAATATATAAAATAGCTGGTCGTACTCTCGTGAATAGCTCCAAATGGTAAGTTATAAATTTGCTATCATGATTAAGGTATAAGGTTCGACCTGAATTGGATCGACTTTTTTTTCGTACTGTTTAGTTAGTTATTTACCTACCGTATTTAGTCTATTCAAACAGTATGAAGATAAAATACAATAAGTAAATAGCTGAACAACACAAAAAAGTTCATCCAATCCAGTGCGAACCCTATAGCTTATTCATGATTATAAATTTATAAATTACAATTAGCAGTCATTCACAAGATTACGACAAACTATTTATAAGTAAGTAAAAAATAAATTGAAAGAATCTACAAAAGTGTTTGAAAATTAATAAATGTAATAAATAATTTCTCCGTTTCTAATATAAACAGATTTTCGATTTCATAATATTTTTTTAAATAGCAGCCATAACATAAATGTATTGCAGATCTATTTGAAACAAAATATATTCACACATAAATGAGATAACTGAAATAAATAAGAATAAGACACAAGAATTTTGATTGTAAAACCCAATAAAAAAAAACCACGACACACAAAGAATACATATTTATAAGAATACATATTCATAATACCACGGCAATAAACCATGGGCTAAAAAATACTTACCCAAATCTATGGGTCAAAAACCATGGCCAAAAAATTATTTAGCCAATTTTCAAATATAACAAAAATACAAAAGTCATACATAATTATTGTTATTTTCTTATTTGGTGTGATATATAAAAAAATATTTTTTTCATTTTTTCCATGCGCCTTCTTATGGTTTTCACAATGGGTCCACTTTAAACTACCACTTGAAAACATTAAATAATAAAGTAAGTTACATGTAACTAAGAAGAAACTTATCTAACAAACTCTATGCTTGTGATGTGGGTTATTGTGTCAAAGGAGTCCTAGTCTCTTTACCAAAAAAATTAAGTTAATATAAAAATGAATTAAAGTGACATATGAATAAAAACATAAATTGAATAAAGAAAATAAGAAGACAATAAAAAGGAAATGAAGAGGCTCTTTTAGCATTATAACCCCACTTAGATAGCATCACCTAATGTGACAATAGTAAACACCTCCTTTACAAAAGAGGGGAAAAAGAATGTGAAGGGGTTAATTCTCTTGGTGTAACAAAAGAAGAGCAATACATACCTGGAAAAAAAAATTGTAGAGAGAGAGAGAGAGAGAGGCCATAATGAATAGAAAGAGGAATAATTGACGGGGGAAGAAATAGCGATCTTGTAGATGGATAGAACTAAGTCCAGTCTTGGTTGGAAATCTCTATGGTCATAGAGCCACTATTGGATTTATATGCTTCATTCGATGGTTTTTTGCATGATACTAACATCGATTCAAAATTCTGTCAAACATCCATCGATTGGTGTCTTCAACATCGTCAGTTGAACATCAGAAAAACATCCAAAAACTGATGTTCCCTAAGGTCAGTGTAAAATAAAAGAAAGTAATGTCCTTAATGTGGAATGAATGTCCAAAAGGATAATCTTGGAACTTAGACTTAACATCGAATGAACATCCAAAAAAATAAAATTCTTACATGGAGGTAACATGAGCTAAATGTATGATAAGCGAGGTCTAACTTGAACCTAAAAAGGAATGAGCATGTGAAAAGGGATGCTTCAAACATTGAACTAAGGTGAGCTAAATGTTCAATAAGCTAATCCTGGAACTTGGACTTGATGTGGATTGAAAGTATGAAAATAGATGTTTCTACGTGGACATATTGTCAACTAAACGTATGATAAGCCATGTCTACAATTACCTTAAACAAAAAAATGTGGTTATTCCATTGAAATAATGTCACTCATTTCTTTCTCACCGAGATCATCATTTTTTCCATTAGAACTTACAATTTTCCTTCCTTAACTCACGAAAACTCCATAATTCCATGAAAACAAGCATTCTAGCTAATTAAAGTTATTCTCCACCCATGTTCTTATTTTTTGGTGTTTCAAATAAGTTTTAAATCATTGAAAAGGTGAAGTAATGGTAGTTTACATGAATCCCAAATCCATGTAAAGTCAATAGCTTTCAATACTTGCAGTTAGATCACTCAAAATCTGCCACATGGGTTTCGATGTGGACATGTCTCAACATCTTACCCATCTCCTAGATCAACAAAAGTTGGTTCGATGTTAGCACAAGATCTAAAACTAGTCACGAGTAGTGAGAAAGAGTTAGTGCATCATTGTTCCCATAATTTAGCGATTTGCATGATCCACTCGATTGTTATGGGATTTGTTACGATTTAAGGGATTTATGATAAGAAAAGGGATGCATCATTCCTAATGAATCTATGAGGGCATCTCTCCTCTTCAAGGCCTTGAAAAAATATATATATTTGGGGATTCTTTGTGCCTTATAGATGCATTCCTCTTAATGCATATTTTTACTATATATACTTACCCTTTAGAGGACACATAAATGTAACATCCCGAATAATCACAAAATTTTAACATTTTTAAAATAGCATTAAATATTGAAATGCTAGTGTGGAAATAAAATGAATACTAATTCTTTTAACTAATAATTATTTATGATGACAACAAGTCTACACTCAGATGCTATTTGAAATTCAGTTATGTTTTTATAATACTTATGTCAATGTTCTGTCAATTATAATTGTTTACAAGTGCTAACTGTTGTTCTTCTTTTGATGATGAAAGGGGTCCTGAGGGTACCCCGAGGCTTACTGAGCATTCGTGCTAAAGCATTTGAATTGTTCCTTTCGCAGATTACAGGTAAGAGTTTAATGTTTATGAAGTGTGATAGAAGAGTTCCTAACTAGTTTCGGTAATCTCCACGTGTCTTAATGGTTTTAGAGAATAATGTCGAAATGCAACTGGTGAGATCTCTTCAGTTAATATATGGTTTTCATATTAATATGGTACTTCTTGCTCTATGCTATATTATGCAAACTTCATGTAAAATACCAAACCGGTTCTATTATATACAATTGTATGTAATTATTGTACAAATACATTGATATATAGACTATATGCAATTATTGTGCAAGAGCTATATGCAAATTCATATGCATGATCTATAGAACAAACTATATGTAATTTTACAAATCAATCCGTAGAATGTAAATTTATATACATTTTCTTTGTATTATCTATAGCCTAAGACTATATGCATCATATATTCAATTCCTATTACATAAACTTTTATGCGCATAACCTAGGTAACTTCTCATAACATCGAAACTATATGTAAATCCTATATTAAACACATAAAATTGATACTATACACTATTTCTTTATTTATTGTCAACATATAAACAACGTGGCTAAAATCGTGTCCCTTTCATAGCCAAGAATGATAACTTGTAAATTGATACTATAAGGCTTACGTTAGGGTTTATAATATGACAGGTTGTAACATAGTTCACGTGTCAAAGAGTGATGAGACAGGTTATTAATATGGTAATGGACAATTGCTGGCAGGCTGTTGTATCCAACCTTGGCATTTAAAGTTCCTATCTATCTGCTTAGTAGAAAATTGTCGTGGCTACCATTGTAGCTCATCATGTGAAGGTTATAGGGCAGTCTACTTGGTCGAATTGTATTTGATCTAGTTTGAGGGTTGTCCTAGCTGTCTCCATGGTGGCAATGGTGATTAATTTCCATCATAAATATGGTAGTTTCTTGTGGATACGAAGTGCTGATCAAGTGAATCTCCACCGTTGATCATACGTGGGTCTTGGACTTTGGTCTTAACCCTAAAATCCACTACATTTACACGGTTATTGTTTCCTTGGGCATTCAATGTATTGGGAGGTGGCTATGTGGAGAGGCCGATAGGACGAGAAACTGTAGGGTTTCGTTAGTCAGTTCTTTTGAGTTTCTCCATGATTTGAACCCGTGACTTGTTGGGTTTTATGATACCAATTTGAATAGTTTAAAGAGCCGAGCTTATGATGAGAGTTACAACACTTGAAAGGATAAAGGAAGAGCTCCGGGCTTGATGGTAATCTTATGTGTAGGTTGAATCCAGTGGTTGGTCTTCTGTATATGTTGAATGGTAGAATTTCTGCATTATCTTTGATGTCTACTGTGTTCAGAAGTGAAGTGGTCACTAGGTTTAACAATGGCTGCGATGTCTCTAATCCAGAAATAGCTTATCAAGGTAATGTAACAAGTTTCAAACTTGTCCCTACTAATTCATTTAAAAGTTGTAATTTAATATTCTTTCATGTTACTGAAACTCCTATCGTGACGTTCGTTTGACCATAACTTAACTATTTTGGCAGGTTCCTTTGTCAATCGGTTTTCAAGTTCGAGTTTGGTTACCTGGCGGTTGCTTAAGAATTGGTAAGCTTCGGTGGTTACCCTGTTGCTTCGGTTAAGTGACTGTTGGGTCTTTATTGTGTTCTCAACCGAGACTTCATGTTTATCTTGTGCCACTGTCGAAATATTAAGAGTTTTCTGGTAGCCTGGGGAGGATGGAATCCTCAACCCATTCGGCGTCAACCTGTGGTGTAGTTTTTCAACGTAGATAATTTGTAAATATATTTAACTGTTGAGAGGGTTTTATCCCTCGGCCTAACTGGATATGCAAGAATTTGGTTTCTGTAACTTGATAATGTTTACTTGTTTTGAAAACTCAGAGCAATGCTCCAGGTTTGATACTTGAACTATCGTGTGTTTAAAATGGCTATGTGCCAAGGGCTTCGACCTTACTCCTTGAAGTCAAAAACCCTATCTGTAGGTTTTGATGGTAGACTTGTGTTTAACTATAGACTGTACTATCATTTCGATAAAGGCTGAGAGCCAACTCAAAGGTTTTGATTTGTAAACTTTGGAATAAGATCTAATCTTCGTGTAATAATATGGTTTGTTTTCATGTCATGTTTATGTACGTGTTCATGGATGTTTGAACATGAAATCCTAATGTAATTGGAAACTGATAATATATGTATTGCTATTTTGAATACAAGGGTTTGACCGTCGAATAAGTTATGAACCTATCATGAAATTGTAAAAGATTTCTTTTCCTTTTTAAGGGTTTCGATCCTATGTCTAATGTATTGCAAAAGAATGCTAAACAACAAATAAAATAGAGTTAGGGTTCTAGCTATAGTGAAAGCGTTTGAATTTAATGATTGTATTTGATAACTAAATCAAAATATGAGATATGAATATTGAAATAAATTGTAATATACAGTGATGCTAATATTTGCAAATGATAAATATCTATTTTAGTGTTATGTGGACAGGGTAGAAACTCTGTGTAAAAGACATATTTAATTTGCAGCTGTTAAATTTTTTTAGGAATACTGATGCCTGAAAATAAGTGGAATTATAACACCTTACTATTGGAAAGAATAATATTAGAATGCATAGCATTAGCTTTCAAAAAGGAAAATAGATAGTGATAATTGAAAACCTAGTTATGTACAGAGATGAAATGTTTTACTTTTGTTACTAGGTAAAGAAAATGCTATATATATCTTTTATGATATGTTGTTCTATTTTCTGAGTTTAGACATATATAATTAATTTTGTAGAATTAAAAGAAACACTACAGTGTTAGTCTATCCATTCACTTGGCCTTCTGCCCATCAATCATCTAACTTAATTAAACTTCCCTGTACTAGAGTACTATATAGAAAACAGTATGGGAAAAATGCAGAGAAGATATTTAACCAATCATCTCATTTACTTAAGCATCATTATACAAAATCATACCTAGGTCAGAAATTGAAATAATTACTTCTCTATACCACTAACTGTAAATAACAAATCTGCAAATGCATAAAATCATTTAACTAAAAATAACAAGACAAAAGAGTAGAACCTAGTGAATGTAGGAGAAACAAACAACCCAAGGAGCCTGTTCCACCCAACCTACTCCAGAAGACAGCCAAATTACTTGCCTTAGGACCCCCGAGCTTGTTCACTGAACCACTAGGAAGAAGAATCTATAGAAGCTTTAGGTCATCCACTTGCAGCAACAAAGTCATTTATCTAGTCATATAAACTTAGCAGTCAAAGAGACCTGCACCATCACCTTTGGTTTCCTTCTCAGAATAAATTTAGCATATTGACAATGCACATTCACTTAGCCTCCCTATTCAAATCTCTGAGGGATCACCTGATACACTTGAGGAATTATTTCTGCATAAAATAATGTAGAGCTCCCTGCTCAATTTGAATTGTCTTATCTAGGATTCCTAGGCCTTTTAGTGGCTAACCTAGTCATTAATGAGCTAACAACTCTCTTCCACCCGCCTGGGGGATAATGCCACAAATTTAGGGGTAGTTGTCCCATAACCAACAGCAAGTGGTGGAGTGCAAATGCTGACACCTGTCCCATGCCTTATAACAACTTCCATTCCTCCTAGTGGGTCAGTGAACACTCATTTAACATTTCCCTTGGGTGTTTGTCTCTTGTTTTAGTTTATTAAATAATAATAATATGTCATTACAATCATCCTTGACCAAATTTGATCATAATTACAAAACTTTGTAATAATAATTTAACATAATGTTTTTGCAAATAAAATAAATAGTCTAAAAATTTGGGTAGGTGACACACACCCCCCCTTAAGTCTCAACATCGTCCTCGATGTTGTTCATTCATTTTCTGAGTGTTCCTGAAACAAAGCTGGGTATGCTACCCGCATACTACTCTCCAACTCCCAGGTTTCCTCATCTGCGATAAGGTTCTTACATTGCACATTTACCTGCCCAATGGTGCGATTTCGGAGTAGAGTTTCCCTCCTTTCAAGGATACAATCCAGTTCCACCTGAAAATCACCGTCTTGTTCCACCTGTACATCATTCCAATTTATAACATGAGTAACATCGTGTACATATTTCTTCAAAACTGAAATATTAAAAACATTATCTATTTTTAGATTTGGTGGCAAAGCTAGTTGATATGCCATGGGTCCAACCCTTGACAAAATTTCAAAAGGACGACAATACCTGGGTGCCAGCTTCGCGCAACTTCCCAATTTTTAATGAGCTCTTCTTCGATCTTACCTTAATGAAAACATGCTCACCAACCTGGAACTCTTTCTGAGTCCTTTTAAGATATGCTTGACTCTTTTGCCTATCTTGGGAAGCTTTAAGATTTCTTTGTACCTGTTGCACAATTAGTTCTATTTCCTTCAATAATTCAGGTCCTAAAATAACTCTATTAACTCAGTCATTCCAAGAAACTGGTGTATTACATTTCCTACCATAAAGAATTTCAAAAGGGCTAAGCCTGGCCGATGCATGGTAATGGTTGTTATATCAAATTCTGCTAAATGCAAGTAGTCCTCCCACTTACCAGGATGGTCCTTAACATAAATCCTTGGCATGTCTTCCAATATCTGATTTACTCTTTCCATCTATCCATCCATTTGTGGATGAAATGTTGTGCTGAAGTTTAAGGTTGTATTCAACCCTTTAAAAAAAGATCTCCAAAAGTTTCCAATAAACTTAGAATCACGGTCTGAAACTATTACTTTTGGTATTCCATGTAATCAAAAAATCTATTTCATAAAAAATTATGCAATATATGGAGCCTTATAAGTAGTTTTTACTGGTATAAAATGTGTTGCATTGCTAAGTTTGTCCACTACCACCATGATGGAATCATTTTGTTTCTGATTCTTGGGTAGTCCGGTAATAAAATCTATGCTTATGATCTCTCATTTCCAACTTGGTATAGGTAATGGCTGTAATAGTCTAGCTGGATGCTGTTATTCAACCTTTACTCTTTGACAGTCAATACCTTTAGCTGTGTATTCTGCTACTTCATCCTTCATCCTTGGCCAATAATAATCTTTCTGTAACATAGTTATGGCTTTCTGATAACCTGGATGACCAGCATAATGACTTTTGTGCATCTCATCTAAAATCAGAATTTTTATCTTTGGTACATTGGGCACATATAACCTGTTCTTCTATAGAAGCAAGCCATTTTCTTTTAACCTGAAATCTGCCATAGAATTTTCAGAATTACTTTCTGTTGTCTTTTCATGTAAATTTATGTACTCTTCATCCGTTTTAATCCCTTCCAAAATCTAGTTTTCTAAATCTGTTGTGTACGTACAGATGGCTAAAATAAAATTTATCTTTACATTACGACTTAAAGCATCAACAAACTTGTTCTCTTTACCCTTTATATGTTGAATTTCAAAGTCATATTCACTTGGTAAGGTTAGCCATCTAGCTTGTCTAGCATTCAAGTTTGTTTCATCTAGGAAATACTTCAGCCCCATATTATCTATCATTAAAGTAAATTTTCTGCCAATAAGATCGTGATGCCACATTTTTAAGGCGCGAATTACTGCTAATAATTCCAAATCATATGTAGAGTAATTTTTCTCATGTATTTTCAGCTTTCGAGACTCATATGCAACAACATGTCCCTCTTGTGTTAGGACTCCACTGAGTCCGTCACTACATGCGTCGGTGCATACTCTAAAATCCTTATTAGGATCTACAATTCTCAGAATAGGTGTTGTAGTTAGTAATTCCTTCAACTTCTTAAAACTATTTGCACACTTTTGATCCCATATAAACTTCTTCCCCTTCTTCTGTAAGGAGGTTATGGGGTTTGCAATGTTCGAAAAAACTTCTATGAATTTTCTATAATATCCTATAATCCCCATAAATGATTGTTCGTCCGACACATCCTTAGGAACCGGCCATTCATTAATGGATTTTATCTTATCGGGATCAACCAAAATTCCTTCCTTAGAGATTATGTGACCTAAATACTGAATCTTATCCTTATGAAAGTCACACTTACTAAACTGAGCATATAACTGATGATCTCTCAGAACTTGTAAAATAATACGCAGATGTTCGTCATGTTCTTCCTTACTTTTAGAATATACCAGAATGTCATATATGAACACAATGACGAACTTATCCAAATATTTGTGCAAAATATTATTTATTAAGCACATAAATACTGCCAAGGCATTAGTCAACCCAAATGGCATGAACACGAACTCATAATGCCCATAGAGAGTTCTAAAGGTTGTTTTAAAAATATCCTCATCCTTCACACGAACTTGATCATATCCTGACCTTAAATCAATCTTTGAAAATATCGTTGCTCCACGTAGCTGATTAAATAGATTGTCGATGTGGGGCAATGGATATCGATTCTTGATTGTCATCTTGTTCAGTTGGCGATAATCTATGCAAATTCTTAAAGTGACATCGTTCTTCTTAAAAAAAATAACAAGTGCTCCCCAAGGAGACACGGTAGGTCTTATATAGTTTTTATCAATCAGTTCCTTCAACTGTGATTTTAACTCATTTAATTCCAATATGTTCATCCTATATGGAGCTTTGGAGTTTGGTACCGCACGCAGTATCAGTTCAATGGTAAAATCCCTCTTCAGAGGTAATCCTAGAATCTCTTCTGGAAAAACATCCGAAAATTCTTTTTGGACAAGTATATATTCTAGTTTTAGTTTGTCCTCTTTTGTAATTGACTCCTCATGTACTACATTCACTGCGAACATCTTACATCCTTTTCTAACTGCTCTTTTTACTTGCATAGCTGAAATCTGTCTAAGTGATGTCTTTCTAGGAATACCCTTTACTTCTACTGTTTCTCCTTCATCATTTAGGCAGGTAAAACTTTTATCATAACAATTCAAAATAACATGATGTGATTCTAACCAATCCATTCCAATTAAGATGTCATAGGATCCTAAAGGAACATTTAACTTGGTTCGTGTCTTTAACTGATTCATAGATAAAACACAACTTTCAACAAAATCACACTTTTCTTTTTGTTCCTGTTGCTAGTCTAACTAACCAGGATTTATTAATTTTTTTTGTTTTTAGATTAAAATTTTCTACAATATCTGGAGATATATAACTCAGGCTAGTGCCTAGATAAATCAAAATAGAAACAGGGTGTTTTTGTATCATACCTTCAATCTCTACCATAGAGACTTGATGTTTCGCTTGCCTGTTGTCTAGAGCTCCATTAATTTTGGGCATATCTCTTGCCAAGTCTCCAACAGTAGGTTCAACTTGTATGGAATGAATATTATTGGTTGTCCGCTTCTTATTTGGATAGTTTGAAGCATAATGAGGACCTTGACACTCAAAACATTTGATAGGTGTCCTCTGGTCAATAGTTCTGGCAACATTGGGTTTATTTCTAGGAGCTGTAAAATTTTGTTGCTGATTATTTTTTGGACTGTTTCCTTGGAAATTTTGATTTGGAAAGTTTTTCTTTTGAAAACCAGAATTTCCATTGAACCTGAAATTCTTCTTCTTCAGCTCAAAGTTGCTGGGTTTATGATTTTTCCAGTTAGATATCCCTTCTCTTTTCTGGTTCTGATCATAGCAGAAAATTGCTTTCCTCATGGCTTCTTCTAAGGTCTTTGGATTGTCCTACTCTATTATGTCCTTGATGATGAAAGGTAGACAACTCAAATAGCTCTAAATCTTTGGTTTATCCTACGCAAGGTATGGCACATACCTTAGCAAATTCAGAAATTTGTTTGTCAGCTCTTTCATGTTCATGGTTTCCAGTCTTAAATCATAAAATTCCTTGGATTTTTCTTTGTAATATTGTTCAGATAGGAACTTCTTCTTGAAGTACCGTTTAAAAGTGCTCCAACTCACATCCTTGTCCTTGATGCCCTTCACTCTTTTGGTGTCCTTCCACCAAATGTCTGCCTTCCCGATCAGGTTGTACATGGCCATTTTTGCTTTCAATGATTCTGAATAATCATAAATTTGGAAGTATTTCTTCATGCCAGACAGCCATGCTTCAACTATCTCTCCTTTTTCAGCTTCAACATTTAAGGTTGGTGGTTTGATTTGCTTGAACTCCCTAGAAATTTTTTCATACTGTTTATGGCTTTTTCTTTCTGGTTTGTAATCCCCTTTACTGTTATCACTTGAATAATTACGTCTCTTTTTACGTATCTCAGTGGCAGCTCCTGATGATGTTGAACTGTTTTTCTCATCATCAGTTTTCACTTTCTTACCCTTGTTCCCATGAGATAAGTCTTCAATCTTGGAGGTATTTTCAACTTTTCTATCTTGTTCATCAGTTGGGCATTGATCGAATAGTACTTGGTTCAGTTCCTTTTGTGCCTTCAGAATTCTCTCATTATTCTATTTAAGAGACCTTATCTCTGCTTTCAACTCCTGAAATGCATGTAACAACTCTAATGAATTGTCATTTAATTCACCATGGACCTCTTCTTCATAATGTTGTCTAGTGTTGTTGTTGTTATGACTGTTTGGTCGAAATTTGTCCTCCATATGTTCATTTGATCCTTCCATACCTGTAACTTAGAAAACAATTTTCTGTATAACAAACTAATTTAACTTGAATTAGTAAAGATCTCTGCTGTCATAAAAATTTTCTGTTGCATGTTCTTTGGACCTTTTCAGGCCGAGAGTTCGAACATGAGCTCTGATACCACATGTAACATCCCAAAAAAATCACAAAATTTTTAAATTTTTAAAATAACATTAAATATTGAAATGCTAATGCCGAAATAAAATGAATACTAATTCTTTTAACTAATAATTATTTATGATGATGACAAGTCTACACTCAAATGCTATTTGAAATTCAGTTATGTTTTTATAATACTTATGTCAATGTTATGTCAATTATAATTGTTTACAAGTGCTAACTGTTGTTCATCTTTTGATGATGAAAGGGGTCCTGAGGGTACGCCGAGGCTTACTTAGCATTCGTGCTAAAGCATTTGAATCGTTCCTTTCATAGATTACAGGTAAGAGCTTTAATGTTTATGAAGTGTGATAAAAGAGTTCCTAACTAGTTTCGGTAATCTCCACGTGTCTTAATGGTTTTAGAGAATAATGTCGAAATGCAACCAGTGAGATCTCTTCAGTTAATATCTGGTTTTCATATTAATATGCATGATTGCCATGTACTTCTTCCTCTATGCTATATTATGCAAACTTCTTGTAACATACCAAACCGGTTCTATTATTTACAACTATATGTAATTATCGTACAAATACTTTAATATATAGATTATATGCAATTATTGTGCAAGAGCTATATGCAAATTCATATGCATGATCTATAGTACAAACTATATTTAATTTTACAAATTAATCCCTAGAATGTAAATATATATACATTTTCTATGTATTATCTATAGCCTAAGAGTATATACATCATATATGCAATTCCTATTACATAAACTTTTATGCACATAACCTAGGTAACTTCTCATAACATCAAAACTATATGTAAATCCTATATTAAACACATAACATCGATACTATATGCTATTTCGTTATGTAATGACAACGTATAAACAATGTGGCTAAAATCGTGCCCCTTTCATAGCCAACAATGATAATTTGTAACTTGATACTGTAAGGCTTACGTTAGGATTTATTATATGACAGGTTGTAACACAATTCACATGTCAAAGTGTGATGAGACCGGTTATTAATATGGTAATTGACAATTGCTGGCAGGTTGTCGTATCCAACCTTGGCATTTAAAGTTCGTATCTAACTGCGTAGTGGAAAATCACCGTGGCTACCATCGTGGTTCATCACGTGAAGGTAATGTTACAGGTAAGTCTACTTGGTCGAGTTGTATTTGATCTAGTTTGAGGGTTGTCCTAGCTGTCTCCACAGTGGCAATGGTGATTAATTTCCGTCATAAATATGGTAGTTGCTTGGGGATACGAAGTGTCGATCAAGTGAATCTCGACTATTGATCATACGTGGGTCTTGGAATTTCGTCTTAACCCTAAACTCTGCTATGTTTACTTGGTTATTGTTTCCTTGGGCATTCAGTGTGTTGGGAGGTGGCTCTGTGGAGAGGCCGATAGGCCGAAAAACTCCAGGGTTTCGCTAGTCAGTTCTTTTCGGTTTCTCCACAATTCGAACCCCTGACTTGTTGGGTTTTCGGATACCAGTTTGAATAGTTTAAAGAGCCAAGCTTAGGATGAGAGTTATCGTACTTGAAATGATAACGAAAGATCTTCAGGGTTGATGGTAATCTTATGTGTAGGCTGAATCCAGTGGTCAGTCTTCTGTATATGTTGAATGGTAGAATTTATGTGTTGTCTTTGACCCCTACTGCGTTCAGAAGTGAAGTGGTGGCTAGGTTTAACAATGGCTACGATGTCTCTGTTCTAGAAATAGCTTATCAAGTTAATATAACAGGTTTCGAACCTATCCCTAACAATTCGTTTAAAAGTTGTAATTTAATATTATTTCATGTTACTTAAACTCCTATCGTGATGTGTTCGTTTGACCATAACTTAACTGTTTTGGTAGGTTCCTTCGTCAATTGGTTTTCAAGTTCGAGTTTGGTTAACTGGCAGCAGCTTAAGAATTGGTAAGCTTTGGTGGTTACCCTGTTTCTTCGGTTAGGTGACTGTTGGATCTTTATGTGTTCTCAACCGAGACTTCATGTTTATATTGGCCCATCGTCGAAATATTATGAGCTTTCTGGCAGTCTAGGGAGGATGGAATCCTCAACCCATTCAGAGTCAACCTGTGGTGTTGTTTTTCAACGTAGACAATTTGTAAATATATGTAATTGCTGAGAGGGTTTTATCCCTCGGCTCAGCTGGATATGCTAGAATTTGGTTTCTGTAACTTGATAATGTTTACTTGTTTTGAAAACTGAGAGCCATGCTCCAGGTTTGATACTTGAACTACCGTGTGTTTAAAATGGCTATGTGCCAAAGGCTTCAACCTTACTCCTTGCAGTCAAAAACCCTATCCCTAGGTTTTGATGGTAGACTTGTGCTTAAATATAGACTATAGTGTTGTCCAATAAAGACCTAGAGAGAACTCAAAGGTTTTGATTTGTAAACTTTGGAATAAGATCTAATGTTCATGTAATAATATGGTTTGTTTTCATTTCATGTTTTTGTACATATTCATCGACATTTGAACATGAAATCTTAATCTAATTGGAAACTGATAATATATGTATTGCTATTTTGAATATAAGGGTTTCACCATCGAACGAGTTATGAACCTGTTATGAAATTGTAAAAGATTTCTCTTCCTTTTTAAGGGTTTCGATCCTATGTCTAATCTGTTGCAAAAGAATGCTAAATAACAAATAAAATAGAGTTAGGGTTGTAGCTATAGTGAAATTGTTTGAATTTAATGATTGTAGTTGACAACTAAATTAAAATACAAGATATGAATATTGAAATAAATTTTAATATACAGTGATGCTAATATTTGCGAATGATAAATATATATTTAGTGTTATGTGGACAGGGTAGAAAATCTGTTTAAAAGACATATTTAATTTGCAGCTGTTAAATGTTTTTAGGAATAATGATGCCTGGAAATAAGTGGAATTATAAAACCTTACTATTGGAAAGAATTATATTAGAATGCATAGCATTAGCTTTCAAAAAGGAAAATAGATAGTGATAATTGAAAACCTAGTTCTGTACAGAGATGAAATGTTTTACTTTTGTTACTAGGTAAAGAAAACGCTATATATTTGTTTTATGATATGCTGTTCTATTTTCTAAGTTTAGACATATATAATTTATTTTGTAGAATTAAAAGAAACACTACAGTGTTAGTCTATCCATTCACTTAGCATTCTACCCATCAATCATCTGACTTAATTCTACTTCCATGTACTAGAGTACTATACAGAAAACAGTATGGGAAAAATGAAGAGAAGATATTTTATCAATCATCTCATTTACTTAACCATCATTATACAAAATCATACCTAGGTCATAAATTGAAACAGTTACTTTTGTATACCATTAACTGTAAATATCAAATCTAAAAATGCAGAAAATCATTGAACTGAAAATAACAAGACAGAATAGTACAACCCAATGAATGTAGGAGAGACAAATAACCCAAGGATCCTGTTCCACCCAACCTACTCATGAAGACAACCAAATTACTTGCCTTAGGACCCCCGAGCTTGTTCATTGAACCACTAGGAAGAAGAATTTGTAGAAGCTTTAGGTCATCTACTTGCAACAACAAAGTCGTTCATCTAGTCATATAGACTTAGCGGTCAAAGAGACCCGCACCAACACCTTTGGTTTCTTTCTCAAAATAAATTCAGCAGACTCACAATGCACATTCACTTAGCCTCCCTATTTGAATCTCTCAGTGATAACCTTATACACTTGAGGAATTATTTCTACAGAAAATAATGTAGAGCTCCCTGCTCAATTTGAATTGCCTTATCTAGGTTGCCTAGGCCTTTTAGTGGTTAACTTGGTCATTAATTAGCTAACATCTCTCTTCCACCCACCTAGGGGACAATGCTACAAATTTAGCGGTAGTTGTCCGATAACAAATAGATAGTGGTGGAGTGCAAATGGTGACACTTGTCCCATGCCTTCTAACAGCTTCCATTCCTCCTAGTGGGTTAGTGAACACTCATTTAACAGTTCCCTTCGGTGTTTGTCTCCTATTTTAGTTTATTAAATAATAATAATATGTCATTACAATCATCCTTGACCAAATTTGGTCATAATTACATAACTTTGTAAGTATAATTTAACATAATGTTTTTGCGAATAAAATAAATAGTCTCAAAATTTGGGTAGGTGACATACACCCCCCTCTTAAGTCTCAACATCATCCTCGATGTTGTTCATTCATTTTCTGAGTGTTCCTGAAACAGAGCTGGGTATGCTACCCGCATACTACTCTCCAACTCCTAGGTTTCCTGTTTTGGGATAAGGTGCTTCCATTGCACCTTTACCTACCCAATGGTGTGATTCCATACTAGAGTTTCCCTCGTTTCGAGGGTACAATCCAGTTCCACCTGAAAATCATTTTCTTGTTCCACCTATGCATCATTCCAATTTATAACATGAGTAGCATCGGGTACATATTTCTTCAAAACTGAAATATGAAAAACATTATGTATTTTTAGATTTGGTGGCAAAGCTAGTTGATATGCGACAGGTCCAACCATTGAAAAAATTTCAAAAGGACCACAATACCTGGGTGCCAGCTTGGCACAGCTTCCCAATTTTAATGAGCTCTTCTTCGATCTTACCTTAATGAAAACATGCTCACCAACGTGGAACTCTTTATGAGTCCTTTTAAGATATGCTTGACTCTTTTTCCTATCTTGGGTAGCTTTAAGATTTCTTTGTACCCGTTGCATAGTTAGTTCTATTTCCTTCAACAATTCAGGTCCTAAAATAACTCTATTAACTCGGTCATTCCAAGAAATTGGTGTATTACATTTCCTACCATAAAGAATTTCAAAAGGGCTAAGCCTGGCTGATGCATGGTAATGGTTGTTATATCCAAATTCCGCTAAATGCAAGTAGTCCTCCCACTTACCAGGATGGTCCTTAACATAAATCCTTAGCATGTCTTCCAATATCTAATTTACTCTTTGCATCTATCCATCCATTTGTGGATGAAATGTTGTGCTGAAGTTTAAGGTTATATTCAACCCTTTAAACAAAGATCTCCAGAAGTTTCCAGTAAACTTAGAATCACGGTCTGAAACTATCACTTTTGGTATTCCATGTAATTGAAAAATCTGTTTCATAAAAAATTATGCAATATATGGAGCCTTATAAGTAGTTTTTACTCGTATAAAATGCGCTGCATTGCTGAGTTTGTCCACTACCACCATGATGGAATCATTTTGTTTCTGATTCTTGGGTAGTCCGGTAATAAAATCTATGCTTATGATCTCCCATTTCCAACTAGGTATAGGTAATGGTTGTAACAGTCTAGCGAGATGCTGATGTTCAACCTTTACTCTTTCACATTCAATACATTTAGCTATATATTATGCTACTTCATCCTTCATCCTGGGCCAATCATAATCTTTCCCTAACATAGTTATGGTTTTCTGATAACCTGGATTACCAACATAATGACTTTTGTGCATCTCATCTAAAATTAGAATTTTTATCTTTGGTACATTGGGGACAAATAGCCTATTCTTGTATAGCAGCAAGCCATTTTCTTTTAACCTGAAATCTGCCATAGAATTTTCAAAATTACTTTCTGTAATGTCCCAAAAATAGTGAAAATTTAAAATTTTTCCTACTTGCAATAGTCATTAAATTACAGTAGACAGCTTCATACATTAAATCTAATATCATTAAAAACATGCATAATTTGCACGAAAACAAATGTAAGTCTAAGAATTGTATTTAGCATGGCCTCTTTCCTGTGTGAGTTTAGAACTACGGAAGCGATGTGTAAATATATGATGGCATGTTTTTGTTACGTTCGTATATAAAGATAGAAATTACACTCTTTACTATTTTAAGAAATCCCGTAATTGCATTGTGAATGTCTAATGCACCTTCATGTGATGAGCTCCTTTGATGATGGCATGTTGTTCACATGGTGGTTACTATAATACTCCCGGAAAGGTAATTACATACCTCGGCAAGGTTTCTAGGAGGTATGGGTGAGTATACTGGTTGCCGGACTTACTTAGCATATTGCTAATGCCATTCCGTACTTCTATGGTTGCAGGTATATCAAATTTGAATCTGCTATCCAAAAAAGGGTTGGCCCATACTTTACTTGTTGACTACGTGTTACTAGGGTGGATGATAAGTATTAATATCATAATGTTTCTAAGGTGAGGTTCATGACTATGAGCTTTTTATAAATTAAACAAGAGTGGGTAAAATCTACGACTCCACTATAGCTTTGGTATATGAAAAATCAAACCTCCACATAGGGTGAGGTTGGCACACATTTTAATGTGCTGTAATGAAACAGGTGAGACAGCCTATCAACGAGGGTTTGTAAAATGATTTGGGGATTCTGCCTTTTAAATATTGTCCATGACTTATTGCTCATTTTTTGGCTCTGCAATTCATTTGTAAGGTGGTTGTGTGGTGTCCTAACCCGAGCTAGGCTCGTGGTTAGTACACTTGGTAGTTGTCGAGTTCAACTATGGCATAGGAAAGCCACACTTCTCATAGGTAATGGAAACTTCATTTGTTATTGAAATTTCACCTTTCTTCTTTTGAATTCGAAGTTGCAGGGTTTCAGTAACTGATAATACCTATTGTGATAATAGGTGATAAATGCTTTGGTATGGAATCTACAATGGTTCAAATCCTATAGGCATGGCTATGATATGGGTAAGTCCAGCTTGCTCACTTATTACCCTACCTCTCGCTCCTCAAATGTATGTATGTGTTTCATCATGTCTTGGAATGGAGGCTCCCGTAGGATCTTGGCTTTCTATTTCACCTTGGGAAGTCTGTTAGTCGCCTACTGGCTAGACCAGAAAGAATGGGGTTTCAATGTAAATTTAATAGTTGAATAAGTTACTGGGACTGTGATGTAAAAGAACCTATGTAGCAGCTGGGTCTTACTTGTTACTCGGCTCTACGAATTCCTATAAAATTGTAATGCTATTTCGTTTTGGATATGACTCCTGTATGGGATGTACAGTTGTAATGGTTCCAAATGGTACATTTCCATTTTTCCTGTGTGAATACAAGCATTTAAGTTGGAACTTATTGGTTCTAATATTATGGGGTTTCTGGGTATTTTTGTAAACTGTTGTACAAAAAATGTCTAAATGATAAAAGGTCTTTGGCACCTTCAGTTTGGAAATGCAGCTATGATTCGTGTATTGATTTCATTTTCACTTGCTAACTATGTTGGATATTGCTATGGGGCTTCTATGTATACAATGTGTTTCCTATGGAAATATAGGAGATCGAATGAGGTTTTCTGTGCCTCGGTTTCGGTAACCTGGTTAGGCTTTGAATAAGAGAATCTCGCTTTACTTACTGGTTGCATTGATAGAATGGTTACTTGCATGGAGAGGGTTTCAAAGGTTGTACTCAGAGTTTTGTTTTGTTTTGGGGACCATGGGTCCTGTAGGAAATACTTACAAGCTTTTGGGCATGAGAAAGCATTGGGATTTGACCCTTGACCTCTGTATTCGCTGGGTGTCTGCATTTTTAACTTTCTGGCATTTCTAATCACCGTCGATTTATAATGCATACTTGTTGGCATTAATTCTTGATTGGATAGAGTGTCGGGGTCTGTGTATTTGTAAAAAATCTATGTTTCCTTGATGTACTAGGTGATGGTGGGTAGCAATGGCTAGGTATGATGCATGTTTTTCATTTGGAAAAGAAAAAATGTGTAATAGTATGCAACGATCTCTGTCCTATCTGTGGTCTTCGTTTAAAATGTGGTATGTGTAAATTTCGTTTTAAAAAGAAAGACAAGAAACTAATTAAATTAGAAAATGGATACATGTATATATATATATCAGACTTGTTTTGGATTTGGAGCAGATAGGAATTACATACAAGGAATGATGTTGCCTTTCATTCGCTATAAATTTGTATCACTAGGTTTCTGAAATGTTTGGACTAAAGATTTTTGTTTAATAACTGGATCTTTGTAGCTAAATGCTTTGTTGAAATTTAAAACGAGATTTTAGATAAGAGAAAATAAACCCAATAGATTTCACTGAATTAAATCAATGATTCACATATTCTAGAAGTTTAAGCAATACAATTGACTAGCAAAGACTACCTGGCTAGTCCTTCTAGGAAATGACATTTGATTCTGGGCAATCTTGAAATAAAACTGATATTGAGGCCATTACTATTTTAACATTGCATTTATAACAAGAGATATAACTGTAGGAGGGTTTTATAAGAATTTCATACCTGCTGATCCCTGTAGCTTGTTCCCGCTGATAATGGCCTACACACTCAGTCAACTAGTTAATGAAAAACTATTGAACTCTTAGCTGACCTGATAATTGATCTTGGAATGGATGACTTTGGGACTACCATGTTCATCGGAACCATGATTCTACAACCATTCTTGGTTCAATAAGAATCCCCCTGAGCTGGTTCTGACATGCAAACTCAGAAGTAAAGGCCCTAGATGTGCAGCTAGTTCATAAATTTATGGGCAGAGTTCACTTCCTGGAACAGAGAGTTCTTCTTGGAATAATAATACCAAAAGAAAAAAGATCCCCGAAACTTTGGGGTCTGTCCTCTTTAAGTAGGACAAATCCTGAATTAGGATTGTTGGAATTTACTAGCTTCTTTAAAATAATTTATATTATAAAATAGTATTTGTTTACTTAACTGCTAGTTATTTTGGAACTAGGACTTCTTACTTTGTTTGATTAAAGTGTTTTTGATATTTAATCTCTGTATAATAATAATAATATAAAAAAATTACAATTCTATCTAAATATTAATAACTAATAATTAGTAAGTGGAAGCCCAGTTATGTATAAGTATACATGTAAGAAATAACAATATTGTATATTGAAACTCCTAAATAATAATACTTAGCTTTGTTGTCCTTAAGCATTTTGTTTCACATGATGCTTCTTTTATTTCTTTTTAAGGAAAGGGTCCACTTCTTTGGACGGTTTCAGTAAGCTGGTAAAGGCACCTCTAGTCTCTCCCTTTGCATGTCAGATTCCCTCGTTTTAACATGGTAGTTCCCGTAGTATTTGATGATAATAATATTTATTTAATCAAGTCGAATAGTTGTGATAAAACACATAAGCGCTATTCAGAGTCTTCCTGACTCAACACTTGAGACCTAGTAACCCCGAGTGCTCTTCAGAGCCTTTTAACTCAACACTCTCACATGGGCATTACACTAGTGCAATTCCAGAGACTCTGCTCAACACTAGAGCTAGAATGTGGTTGTGAGACACATCTAGGATATTTAAGAGGTCTCGGATCCAGTAATCATTTCTTTCAAGCTTGGAGTGCTCCAGGGCTTATGCCCAACACTCAACGTACCTCAGGGCTTAAGCCCAATACGTAATAAGAGTCCTCTAGATACATCAGGGCTTAGGCCCAGTATATAGATCATTCGTGTGTTTCTGAGTCCACCCTCAACACACTACAAAATCAGCCATATGAATCATGCTCTGCACAGTATAATGTAACAAAAGAGGAAAACTCAGTATATCATAATTTGTAACAAATTCTCATAATACAACATAGTTTATTCATTCGGGATTTCCTACCTAGTATATATATCTAACAATGAAACAATCAAGGTCCATGCCTAATATATCAGCTCGTGAAAGCATAAATCAAAACATACTAATGTTATGCTAAAATAATAAATCACATATGCTAGGGCCATGGCCCGATATAACCTCATAACATATTTAGTCAAAAAGTTGGGATATTACATCTCTCCCCACTTAGAACAACACCATCCCGGAGATTCTAGGGACTATGAATGAGATCATGAAACAAGGTGGGGTATGCCTCCCTCATGGTACCCTCATTCTCCGAAGTGGTCTCATCTGGTCCAAAGTGCCTCCATTGAACTTTTACCTGAGTAATGGTCCTCCTCCTAAGCTAGACCTTTCTTTTGTCCAGAATGTGGAGTGGTTCTGGTGTGAACTACCCTTCGGGCTCCACCTGTAATAAGGACCAATCAATAACATGTTTAGTATCGTATACATATTTCTTTAACAAAGAAGCATGAAAAACATTATGAAATTTTATATGTGTTGGTAGGGCTAACTCATATGCTACTAGACCCTTCTTGCCCAGTATTTCAAAAGGTCCACAAAACCTTGGGGCTAGTTTACCGCAATGCCCCAAACTTAACAAGCTTCGTTTCTCTTTTATCCTTAGGAAAACATGTTCCTCGATTTGGTAGTCTTTGTACTTTCTCTTCTTGTTTGCGTAACTCTTTTGGCGGTCTTGTGCCTCTTTTAAATTCAGTTGCACCTTGGAGACTAGTTGTTCCAAGTCTTTTAGTAAATCTGGCCCTAGCATAAGTCTGTCCATCGGGATATCCTAAGTAATGGGGGTCTGGCACTTTCGACCGTAGAGTACTTAGAAAGGACTCATTTTGGTCGAGGTTTGATAACCGTTGTTGTATGAAAACTCTGCGAGGTGTAAGTAGTCTTCCCACTTAGTGGGATTCTTCATGACATACATTCTCAGCATATCCTCTAGAATTTGGTTCACTCATTCTGTCTGTCCGTCGGTTTGGGGGTGATATGTGGTACTAAACTGTAGTTGTGTTTCTAACCCGGAGAATAGTGCTCTCTAGAAGTTACTAGTGAACTTTGTGTCTCGGTCAGAGATAATTGATTTGGGTATCCCGTGTAATCGAAAAATCTGCTTTAGGAAGATTTCTGCAATGTGAATTGCCTTGTAGGTATATTTTACTGGTATAAAATCTGTGGCCTTCGACAACTTGTCTACTACTACAAAGATGGATTCGTTTTGTTTCTTACTCTTGGGTAGACCCGTAATGAAATCCATACTTATTACCTCCCGCTTCCATTCTGGAATGGGTAACGGTTGAAGTAGACCGCAGGGGTGGTTGTGTTCTGCTTTGACCAACTAGCATTCTTGACATTTCGCGATGAACAATGCGATGTGAGCTTTCAATTTAGGCCAAAAATAGTGTTTCTTTACGGCCGAAATAATCTTTTGATACACGGGGTGTCCTGAATAGGGGCTCCAATGGAATTCGGTGAGTATGTTAGGTCTAATGTCCCCCCTTCGGGAATGTAAAGTCTCTCCTTCGACCATAACAATCCTGATTCATGTATCTTGTATTCTTTTTGTTGTTGAAAAAGTCTGTCTGCCTGGATCTTTTTAAGGATCTCGACATAGAACCAATCATTTTGGCATGCCGTTCTAATTCTGTCATGTAAGTCAGAGTCAGTTTGACTTTCGGTTACCTCATATAAAATATGAGCTCGTCGACTTAGGGCGTCGTCAATCTTGTTTTCTTTCCCCTTCATGTGTTTCAGTTCAAAGTGATACTCACTAAGGAAAGCTAACCACCTATCCTGTCTAGCGTTCAAGTCTGGTTGATCGAACAGGTATTTTAGACTCATGTTGTCCGTCTTTAGTAGAAATTTCTTGCCCATGACGTAATGCCTCCACATTTTCAGAGCATGGATAATGGCGGCCAATTCCAGGTCAAGAGTAAGATATTTTTTCTCATGTTCTTTTAACTTCCTTGACTCGTAGCAGATGGCAAAGTCATGCTGCATAAGGACTCCACCGAGTCCTTCCTTGCTTGCATCGGTGCAAACTATGAAGTCCCCATTGGGGTCGGCAATCTATAAAATTGGTGTGCTAATCAGAAGTTGTTTTAACTTTTGAAAAATTTCCTCGCACTTGTCTGTCCAGATGAACTTACTGGTTTTCTTCTGTAAGGCAGTCATGGGACAAGCGATCCGATAGAAGTTCTCAATGAACTTTTGATAATATCTGGCTAATCCTAGGAATGATCATATGTCGAAAACACAAGTAGGTGTGGGCCATTCTTCGATAGCCTTGATCTTTTCTGGATCAACTGCTATTCCCTTCTCGGAAATGATATGTCCTAAGTACTGTATCTGAGGTCTATAGAAATCACAATTGCTAAATTTTGCGTACAGCTGATGTTCTCGCAATATCAGTAGGTCTATTCGGAGGTGTTCCTCATGTTCTTCTTTAGTCTTAGAATAGATCAGGATATCGTCTATGAAGACTAGAACAAACTTGTCGAGGTACTTACTAAAAACGTTGTTCATCATGCACATGAAGCTGGCAGGTGCATTCGTCAGACTAAAAGGCATTACTACAAATTCGTAGTGGCCATATCGGGTGCAAAATGCGGTCTTACTGATGTCCTCGTCATGGATTCTCACCTGGTGATATCCAGATCACAGGTCGATCTTTGAGAAGATCTTTGCTCCTTTGACTTGGTAAAACAAGTCATCGATCCTAGGGAGTGGATAATGGTTCTTGATGGTTAACTTGTTGAGTTAACGATAATCGATGCACATATGCATCGTTCTATCCTTCTTTTTAACAAAGAGTATTGGTGCTCCCTAGGGAGACACACTCAGTCGAATGTATCCCTTTCCTATTAGTTCTTGTAACTATATCTTGAGCTCTACGAGCTATGGCGTACTCATACGGTATGGAGTCCTAGAGATAGGTACCGATCCGGGTGTTAACTCTATGTAAAAGTCTAAGTCCCGTTTGGGTGGTAGCCCTAGTATTTCCTCGGGAAACACATCTCTGAATTCTACTAGTATTGGGAAATCCTCAATCTTTTGATCTCTATTGGATTCTACTATTTGAAGGTGGATTGAAAATAGTTTACAACCTTTTCTTAATCATTTCTTGGCTTGTAATGCTAATGTCTGTCGTACTGATACTTCTTTAGGTATACCTTGAATGGTTCTTTGGTTCCCTTGACTATCTGTGCATAAGATGGATTTGTTTAAACAATCTAGCAAGGCATGATGTCATTGTAACCAATCCATGCCTATTATTATGTCATAAGACCCTAATGGTAAGAGGTTTAAATCTACTCTAGTCGGGAATCCGTTCAAATCTAACTCACAGCCCTTAATTAGTTTGGAAACCTTCCGCTTGGTACCCGTAGCTAGTTCTACTAGCCATGGTACCTTGTGACTTTCTCGGTTTAACTTGCATGTTTCTACTATCCTGGGAGTGATGTAGCTTCGGCAAGCACCGAGTTCTATTAGAACTGAAATGACAGTGTTAGATATCTTACCCTCAATTTCCACCATGGTGGCTTGATGATCTACCTGCCAGCTATCAAGGGCGACATAAATCCTAGGTCTCTTTGCCATGTCTCCCACGATAGGATCCATTTGGATGTTGTGTAAAGTCCCATCTATTTTGTTGGGACAGTCTCTATAGTAATGTGGTCCCTGGCATTTCCAACAAGCAACAGTTGGTGGGACCGTCTTTTCCCCTTTGTTGAAGGTTGGCCTGTTGGTTGGTGGTGGGGGTACACTTGGTCGAGCTTAGGGTCGGCTGAAAACTCTGTTGGGTGGGAAACTGTTGTTATGTTTCTGGAAAGGTGGGGGTCTAAAACGCAGCCTACGGTTGTCTGAGAAGGTCCTGAATATGTCCCTATTTCTGTTGATGTTGTCATTCCTTGGCTACCCATGCTCATAGCATAGCCTGGCGTTATGTTGTGTTATATCAAGGGTTTTAGGCATGTCAAATTCCATCTTCTCTCTAAAGTTTGGTGGCATCCCACCCGAGAACTGCTGAATTTTCACCTTCTTGTCCTTAATATAAGGCACATAGTGCAACAAGTCTAAGAACCGATTTATGAAAGCTTCCATAGTCACGGAGCCCATTTTCAACTCATGAAATTCATTTATTTTCTTGTCAAAGAATCTTTCAGACATATACTTGTCATGGAATATTCTGCTAAAACTATCCTAGCTTATGTCTCGTAGCTCTTGTCCCTTATTGTGTTTCAAGTCCCACCACCATTTGGAAGCTTTACCATTGAGGTTGTATATGGCTAGTCGGGCTTGCATCTCACTGGAATAATTATGAACTTTAAAGTATTTATTCATTCCTAACAACCATTCTTCAGCCTTTTCTCCTGAGTTAACTTCCCCGTCATAAATTGGGGCTCTTATCTTTTGGAACTCTCCTTGTAAGCTATCATCACTCTTTTTCCTTCTCTTGCAAGGAGGTGCGGACCCATTGTCATTGGAAGAGCTTTTATAGTCCTCTTCCAATGGTTCTGATTTATATTCTTCCTTCTCTCATATCCTGCAACTAGTTGCTTTCCTTGTGTTAAGAGTGTTGACGAAAAGAGTAGGTTGTTCATGGGGTTTTGCCCCTATTAGGTTTTGGAGTAAGGCTTCATTTATAGCCCGTTGTTCTCTTCTTTCTTGCATATTCTCATCCTTGAAACTTTGGAATTCTGCCTATAGTTGCTGCATGGATTTCTCTAAATCTGAGTTGAGTTCCACCACAATTTCTTGTTCTCGTGGTGGGGAATTTAGATTTCCTCGTACACTGCTGCCTTCTTCTGTATTGATTTTTCTGATACTGCCTGTACCTGAAATTGATATAAGTATCTGTTTACGGAAAACAATTTGTTAGTTAATTCTTTCATATAAAATATAATACAATATTTTAATCAAAGCTTTCTGGATCTGCAATGATGTTTGGTAGTGAGCCCAATAGGTCACTTAGTCTTTGTAACTTGCTTTGATATCACTTGTAATGTCATAAAAATAGTGAAAATTTAAAATTTTTCCTACCTGAAATAGTTATTAATTTAAAGTAGACAGCTTCATACATTAAATCTAATATCATTAAAAACATCCATACTTTGCACAAAAACAAATGTAAGTCTAAGACTTTTATTTAACATGGTCTCTTTCCTGTGTGAGTTTAGAACTGCGGAAGTGATGTGAAAATATATGATGGGATGTTTTTGTTACGTTCGTAAATACTAATATAAAGAAAGATAGAAATAACACTCTTTACTGTTTTAAGAAATCCTATAATTGAATTGTGAATGTCTAATGCACCTTCAGGTGATGAGCTCCTTTGATGACAGTATGTTGTTCACATGGTGGTTACTATAATACTCCTGGAAAGGTAATTACATACCTCGGCAGGGTTGCCGGGAGGTATGGGTGAGTATAGTTGTTTCCGGACTTACTTAGCATATTGCTAATGCCATTCCGTACTTCTATGGTTGCAGGTATATCAAATATGAATGTGCTATCCCAAAAAGGGTTGGCCCATACTTTACTTATTGACTACGTTTTACTAGGGTGGATGATAAGTATTAACAATGGGTGTCCCATTACCATGGGAGCCCATATCATAATGTTTCTAAGGTGAGGTTCACGACTATGAGCTTTTTTTAAGTTAAACAAGAGTGGGTAAAATCTATGACTCCACTATAGCTTTGGTATATGAAAAATCAAACCTCCACTTAGGGTGCGGTTGGTACACTTTTTAATGCGTTGTAATGAAACAGGTGAGACAGCCCGTCAACGAGGGTTTGTAAAATGATTTGGGGATTCTTACTTTTAAATCCTGTGCTTGACTTATTGCTCATTTTCTGGATCTGCAATTCATTTGTAAGGTGGTTGTGTGGTGTCCTGACCTGAGCTAGGCTCGTGGTCAGTACACTTGGTAGTTGTCAAGTTTGACTATGGCGTAGGAAAGCCACACTTCTCACAGGTAATGGAAACTCCATTTGTTATTGAAATTTCACCTTTCTTCTTTTGAATTCGAAGTTACAAGGTTTCACTAACTGATAATACCTATTGTGATGATAGGTGATAAATGCTTTGGTATGGAAGCTGTGATGGTTCAAATCCTGTAGACGTGGCTATGATATGGGTAAGTCTAGCTTACTCACTTATTACCCTACCTCTTGCGCCTCAGATGTATGTATGTGTTTCGTCATATCTTGGAATGGAGGCTACCGTAGGCTCTTGGCTTACTGTTTCACCTTGGGAAGTCTGCTAGTCGCCTACTGGATAGACAAGAAGGAATGGGGTTTCAATGTAAATTTAATAATTGAATAACTTACTGGGACTGTGATGTAAAAGAACCTATGTAGTAGTTGGGTCTTACTTGCTACTCGGCTCTGCGAATTCCTATAAAAATGTAATGCTATTTAGTTTTGGATATGACTCCTGTATGGGATGTACAGTTGTAATGGTTCCAAATGGTGCATTTCTATTTTTCCTCTGTGAATACAAGCATTTAAGATGGAACTTATGGGTTCTAATATTATGGGGTTTCTGGGTATTTTTGTAAACTGTTGTACAAAAAATGTCTAAATGATAAAAGGTCTTTGGCGCCTTCAGTTTGGAAACACAGCTATGATTCGTGTATTGATTTCATTTTCGCTTGCTAACTGTGTTGGATATTGCTATAGTGCTTCTGTGTATACAATGTGATGCCTGTGTAAATATAGGATCGAATGAGGTTTTCTATGCCTCTGTTTCCGTAATGTGGTTAGGCTTTGAATAAGAGAATCTCGCTTTACTTACTGGTTGCGTTGATAGAATGGTTACTTGCATGGAGAGGGTTTCAAAGGCTGTACTCAGCATTTTGTTTTGTTTTGGGGACCATGGGTCCTATAGGAAATACTTACAATTTTTTGGGTGTGAGAAAGCCATGGGATTTGACCCTTGACCTCTATATTCGATGGGCGTCTGCGTTTGTAACTTTCTGGCATTTCTAATAGCCGTCGATTTATAATGCATACTTGTTGGCATTAATTCTTGATTGGATAGTGTGCCGAGGTCTGTGTATTTGTAAAAGATCTGTGTTTCCTTGATGTACTAGGTGATGGTGGGTAGCGATGGCTAGGTATGATGCGTGTTTTGCATTTGGAAAAGAAAAAATGTGTAATAGTATGCAACGATCTCTGTCCTATCTGTGGTCTTCGTTTAAAATGTGGTATGTGTAAATTTCGTTTTAAAAAGAAAGACAAGAAACTAATTAGATCGGAAAATGGATACATGTACATATATATATATATATATATGACTTGTTTTAGAATTGGAGCAGATAGGAATTACATACAAGGAATGATGTTGCATTTCATTTGCTATAAATTTGTATCACTAGGTTTTCGAAATGTTTGGACTAAATATTTATGTTTAATAACTGGATCTCAGTAGCTAAATGCTTTGTTGAAATTTAAAACGAGAGTTTAGATAGGAGAAAATAAACCCAATATATTTCACTGAATTAAATCAACGATTTGCATATTCGAGAAGTTTAAGCAATACAATTGACTAGCAAAGACTACCTGGCTAGGCCTGCTAGGAAATGCCATTTGATTCTGGGAAATCTTGAATTAAAATTGATATTGAGGCCATTACTATTTTAACATTGCATTTATAACAAGAGATATAATTGTAGGAGGGTTTTATAAGAATTTCATACCTGCTGATCCCTGTAGCTTGTTCCTGTTGATAATGGCCTGCACACTCAGTCAACTAGTTAATGAAAAACTACTGAACTCTTAGCTGACCTGATAATTGATCTTGGAATGGATGACTTTGGGACTACCACGTTCCTCCCAACCATGATTCTACAACCGTTCTTGGTTCAGTAATAATCCCCCGAGCTAGTTCTGACATGCAAACTGAGAAGTAGAGGCCCTAGATGTGTAGTTGGTTCAGAAATTTATGGGTAGAGTTCACTTTCTGGAACAGAGAGCTCTTCTTGGCATTATAATACAAAAAGAAAAAGGATCCCCCAAACTTTGGGGCCTGTCCTCCTTAAGTAGGATAAATCTTGACTTAGGACTGTTGGAATTTACTCGTTTCTTTAAAATAATGTAAATTATAAAATAGTATTTGTTTACTTAACTGCTAGTTATTTTGGAACTAGGACTTCTCACTTTGTTTGATTAAAGTGTTTTTGATATTTAATCTTTGAATAATAATAATAATATAAAAAATTACAATTCTATCTAAATATTAATAACTAATAATTAGTAAGTGGCAGCCCACTTATGTATAAGTATACATGTAATAAATAACAATATTATATATTGAAACTCCTAAATAATAATACTTAGCTTTGTGCTCCTTAAGCATTTTGTTTCACATGATGCTTCTTTTAATTCTTTTTAAGGAAAGGGTCCACTTCTTTGGATGGTTTCGGTAAGCTGGTAAAGGTACCTCTAGTCTCTCCCTTTGCATGTCAGATTCCCTCGTTTTAACATGGTAGTTCCCACAATATTTGATGATAATAAGATTTATTTAATCAAGTCGAATAGTTGTGATAAAACACATAAGTGCTATTCAAAGTCTTTCTGACTCAACACTTGAGACCTAGTAACCCCAAGTGCTCTTCAGAGCCTTTTAACTCAACACTCTCACATGGGCGTTATGCTAGTGCAATTCCAGAGCCTCTGCTCAACACTAGAGCTAGAATGTGGTTGTGAGACACAACTAGGATATTTAAGTGGCCTCAGATCTGATAGTCATTTCTTTCAAGCTTGGAGTGCTCTAGGGCTTATTCCCAACACTCAACTTACCTCGGGGCTTAAGCCCAGTACGTAATAAGAGTCCTCTAGATACATCGGGGCTTAGGCCCAGTATATAGATCATTCATGTGTTTCTGAGTCCACGCTCAACACACTACAAAATCAGCCATATGAATCATGCTCTGCACAGTATAATGTAAGAAAAGAGGAAAACTCAATATATCATAATTTGTAACAAATTCTCATAATACAACATAGTTTATTCATTCGGGCTTTCCTGCCCATTATATATATATCCAACAATGAAACAATCAGGGTCCATGCCCAATATATCAACTCATGAAAGCATAAATCAAAACATACTAATGTCATGCTAAAATAACAAATCACATATGCTGGGGCCGTAGCCCGATATAACCTCATAACATAGTTAGTCAAAAAGTTCGGATATTACACTTTTTGCTTTCTTTTCATGTAAATTTATGTACTCTTCATCCCTTTTAATCCCTTCGAAAATCTGATTTTCTAAATCTATTGTGTATGTACTGATGGCTGAAATAAAATTTATCTTTGAATTACAACTTAAAGCATCAACAAGATTGTTCTCTTTACCCTTTATATGTTGAATTTCAAAGTCATATTCACTTAGAAAGGTTAGCGATCTAGCTTGTCATCAAGATTGTTCGTTTGATCTAGTAAATACTTCAACCCCATGTTATCTGTCATCAAAGTAAATTTTATGCCAATAAGATGGTGATGCCACATTTTAAAGCGTGAATTACTCCTAATAATTCCAAATCATATGTAGAGTACTTTTTCTCATGTATTTTCATCTTTCGAGACTCATATGCAACAACATGTCTCTCTTGTGTTAGGACTCGACCGAGTATGTCATTACATGTGTTGGTGCATACTATAAAATCCTTATTAGGATCTGCAACTCTAAGAATAGGTGCTGTAGTTAGTAATTCCTTCAACTTCTTAAAACTACATGCACACTTTTGATCCCATACAAACATCTTCCCCTTCTTCTGTAAGGAGGTTATGGGGTTTGCAATCTTCGAAAAACCTTCTATGAATTTTCTATAATATCCTATAATCCCCATAAATGATCATACATTTGACACATCCTTAGGAATCGACCATTCATTAAGGGCTTTTATCTTATCGTGATCAATTGAAACTCTTTCCTTAGATATTATGTGACCTAAATTCTGAATCTTATCCTTGTGAAAGTCACACTTACTAGACTTAGCATATAACTAATGATCTCTCAGAACTTGTAAAATAATACGCAGATGTTCGTCATGTTCTTCCTTACTTTTAGAATATACTAGAATGTCATCTATGAACACAATGATGAACTTATCCAAATATTTGTGCAGAATATTATTCATTAAGCACATAAATATTGTCGGGGCATTAGTTAACATAGATGACATGACCACGAACTCATAATGTCCATAGTGAGTTCTAAAGGTTGTTTTAAAAATATCCTCATCCTTCACATGAAATTGATGATATCCTGACCTTAAATCAATCATTGAAAATATCGTTGCTCCATGCAGCTGATTAAATAGATTGTCGATGCGGGGAAACAGATATAGATTCTTGATTGTCATCTTGTTCAGTTGGTGATAATATATGCAAATTCTTAATGTGCCATCCTTCTTCTTAACAAAAATAATAGGTGCTCCCTAAGGAGACACGTTGGGTTTTATATAGTTTTTATCAATCAACTCCTTCAACTGTGATTTTAACTCATTTAATTCCAATATGTTCATCCTATATGGAGATTTGGAGTTTGATACCGCACGCGGTATCAGTTCAATGGTAAAATCTAGATCCTTCTTCGTGGGTAATCCTTGAATCTCTTTTGGAAAAAATTCTGGAAATTCTTTTAGGACAGGTATATCTTCTAGTTTTAGTTTGACCTCTTTTGTAATTGACTCCTCATGTACTACATTCACTGCAAACATCTTACATTGTTTTCTAACTACTCTTTTTACTTTCATAGCTGAAATTTGTCTAAGTGATGTCTTTCTAGGAATACCCTTTACTTCTACTATTTCTCCTTCATCATTTAGACAGGTAAAACTTTTCTCATAAAAATTCAAAATAACATGATGTGATTCTAACCAGTCAATTTCAATTAAGATTTCATAGGATCGTAAAGATAAAACATTTAATTTGGTTCGTGTCTTTAACTGATTCATAGATAAAACACAACATTCGACAAAATCAGAGACTTTTCTTTTTGTTCTTGTTGCTAGTCTAATTAACCAGGATTTATTAAATTTTTCTATTTTCAGATTAAAATTTTCTACAATATCTGGAGATATATAACTCAGGCTAGCACCTGGATCAATCAAAATAGAAACAGGGTGGTTTTGTAGCATACCTTCAATCTCTACCATAGAGACTTAATGTTCCGCTTGCATGTTGTTTAGAGTTGCATTAATTCTGGGTATATCTCTTGCCATGTCTCCCACAGTAGGTTCATCTTGTATGGAATGAATATTATTGGTTGTCTACTTCTTATTTGGACAGTTTGAAGCATAATGAGGACCTTGACACTCAAAACATTTTATAAGTGTCCTCTGGTCATTAGTTCTGGTAACATTGGGTGTATTTCTAGGAGCTATAAAATTACGTTGCTGATTATTTCTGGGACTATTTCCCTGGAAATTTTGATTTGGAAAGTTTTTCTTTTGAAAACTAGAATTTCCATTGAACCTGAAATTCTTCTTCTTCAGCTCAAAGTTGTTGGGTTTATGATTTTTCCAGTTATATATCCCTTCTCTTTTCTGGTTCTAATCAGAGCACAAAGTTGCCTTCCTCATGGCTTCTTCTAAGGTCTTTGGATTGTTATACTCTATTATGTCCTTGATGTTGAAAGGTAGATAACTTAGATACCTCTGAATCTTTGGTTTCTCCTTCGCAAGGTATGGCACATGCCTTAGCAAATTCAGAAATTTGTTGTTCAGCTCTTTCATGTTCATGGTTCCTAGTCTTAAATCATAAAATCCCTTGTATTTTTCTTCGTAATATTGTTCAGATAGGAACTTCTTCTTGAAGTATCGTTTAAAAGTCCTCTAATGCACATCCTTGTCCTTGATTCCCTTCACTCTTTTGATGTCCTACCAGCAAATATGTGCCTTCCCGATCAGGTTTTATATGGCCATTTTTGCTTTCAATGATTCTGAATAATCATAAATTTGGAAGTATTTCTTCATGCCGGACAACCATGCTTCAACTGTCTCTCCTTTTTCAGTTCTACCATTGAAGGTTGGGGGTTTGATCTTCTTGAACTACCTAGAAATATATTCATACTGTTGATGGATTTTTATTTTTGGTTGGTAATCCCCTTCACTGCTATCACTTGAATAATTACGTCTCTTTTTACGTATCTCAGTGGTAGCTCCTGATGATCTTGAACTATTTTTCTCATCATCAGTTTCACGTTCTTACCCTTTTTCCCATGAGATAAGTCTTCAATCTTGGAGCTATTTTCAACTTTTCTTTCATGTTCATCAGTTGGGCATTGATCGAACAATACTTGGTTCAGTTCCTCTTGTGCCCTCAGAGTTCTCTTATTATCTTGTTTAATAGACCCTATATCTACTTTCAACTCCTGATATGCTAGTAACAACTCTGATGAATTGCCATTTAATTCACCATGGACCTCTTCTTCATAATGTTGTCTAGTGCTATTGTTTTTATGACTGTTTGGTTGAAATTTGTCCTTCATATGTTCATTTGATCCTTCCATACTTGTAACTTAGAAAACAATTTTCTATATAACAAAATAATTTAACTTGAATTAGTAAATATTTTTGCTGTCATAAAAATTTTAGGTTGCATGTTCTTTGGACCTTTTCAGGCTGAGAGTTCGAACATGAGCTCTGATACAACATGTAACATCCTGAAAAATCACAAAATTTTTAAAATAGCATTAAATATTGAAATGCTAATGCGGAAATAAAATGAATACTAATTCTTTTAACTGATAATTATTTATGATGACGACAAGCTTACAATCAGATGTTATTTGAAATCTAGTTATGTTTTTATAATACTTATGTCAATGTTCTGTCAATTATAATTGTTTACAAGTGCTAACTGTTGTTCTTCTTTTGATGATGAAAGGGGTCTTGAGGGTACCCAAGGGCTTACTTAGGATTCATGCTAAAGCATTTGAATCGTTCCTTT
This sequence comes from Larix kaempferi, assembly GCA_027924585.1. Lineage (NCBI taxonomy): Eukaryota > Viridiplantae > Streptophyta > Pinopsida > Pinales > Pinaceae > Larix > Larix kaempferi. The sequence continues at coordinate 13,392,582 of BSBM01000087.1, forward strand.
CGTAGATTATAGGTAAGAGCTTTAATGTTTATGAAGTGTGACATAAGAGTTCCTAACTAGCTTTAGTAATCTCCACATGTCTTAATGGTTTTAGAGAATAATGTTGAAATGTAACCGATGAGATCTCTTCACACTTCTAGATGAATTAATATATATAATATATACAAGCATACATAGGGAGAAGAGAAATAAATTATGTAAAATCAGAGTAATAGAAAACATACACAAAAAACACTATGACAAGTATAAACATAGAATTCACTCATGAAATTCAAAATATAGACAACCAAATCTATTATAACCTATTATATGTTAAATTTTCAGAATTTACTTCAATCTGATCTAGGATCTTAACTAAGAGAACAACATGTACAGCAAATCTACAACATATCAATCATGGACACAATAATGCAAGCACACAAGAGACACGTAGTTTACTTGGGGAAAACCATAAAGGTGAAAAACCCCAATAACTTCCTCAGAGATAGATAGAGCAATGATACAACCAGAATACAAGAGATAGTCTTCTCCTAGCAGCAGAGGCTCCTCCTCCACAAGTGCGCCACTCTCCCAGTTGTGAGTGAGAGAATAGAATGTGTAAAATGAGAGAGACACACTCTCTATTTATACACTAAATCGACTTGACCTTTACTCAACTAGGTCGGCCTCAACTTAACCACTTAAAATAATGCTGACTGGGCCGACCCCCACTAGGGTGGTTTAATAACCCTTTGACCCACATGGCCGACCCCCAATAGGGTGGTCTAATAACCCTTTGACCCACATGACTTATACAGGTCCGACCCCAATAAGGTGGTCTAATAACCCATCAAGTATAAGTTGCGACACTTACAATATAAATGACGACACTTCCGTATAGAGGAATAATAACATCTCTATAGGAATACAATATACATATATGTGAAATACATTCTGAAGTTACATATACATCAACACTCCCTCTTAACTAGGAAGGTATTTCTCAACACAGGTCTTCTAGCACAAGTCATCTTCTATGGATCATCATCACTGGATAATTGTCATCGAGTCATCATCATCGTCACTACTGCTGCTATCTCAACCAATCTTTGAATCTACTCGTCATAGGGAGTTCTACAGAGCCAGTCCTTTTTCATACTGGATGTAGGCCCACCACCTGTAGGTCTTCGTCATCACTGGCCATACTGTGGAAATCTCAGGACTTATTACGTGCGTCACAAAACCTTAAAAGAGTCTCTTGACTAGCAAGAACCCTAAAGAGCATCTGAGGCCTTTTTCATCCTGTCCAGATCTCCAGGACTTATTACATGTGATCCCACCACAAAACCTCGAAAGAGAATCCCAGGACGGATTACGAGCATAAGGCTCAACCTATCAGATCTCCCAGGGAACAAATTACATGTGGTCACCACAAAACCTTGAAAGACAATCCCAGGACTGATTACGAGCACAAGGCTCAACTTATCAGATCTCCCAGGGCACAAATTACATGTGGTCATGGAAAAACCTCGAAAGAGTATCCCAGGACTGATTACGAGCACACAGCTCAACCTATCGGATCTCCCAGGGCACAAATTACATGCCATAGGACAAAACCTCGAAAGAGCATCTACCAGATATCCCAGAGCACAAATTACATGCCATAGGAAAAACCTCGAAAGACTATCTGCAGATCTCCCAGGGCACAAATTATATGTCCTCCCAAGCAAAACCTCGAAAGAGCATTTGCCAGATATCCCAAGGTACAAATTACATGCCATAGGAAAAACCTCGAAAGACTATCTGCAAATCTCCCAGGGCACAAATTACATGTTTATGTGCACAACCTGTTCCACAAACACAGAGTATCAACCTGATACTCACTATACATCATCCTGAAGTACACATGATCATCCTGATCATCATCACTGCAACATCCTGCTGCATGTCATCTGGAGCAACATCCTGAAGCTCGTCATCCATGATCATCCTGATCTTACAATGCATCTACCTGATGCATACCAAGTATCTGCCTAATACATATCATCATACATGATCCACCTGATCATACAGTGTATCCTCCTGATACAAATACAAATACATGATACATATCAACATACATGATCTACCTGATCATACAATGTATCCACCTGATACATATACAGATACATGGTCCAAGCATCCAACATGATGCATATACAAAATACATACAAATGATCCAACCGATCATATCCAGCATCCAACATGATGTGTACATACATATAAATGATCCAACTGATCATATCCAGCATCAACATGATGCGTACATACATACAAATATGAATGATCCAACTGATCATATCCAACATCCAACATGATTGATATACAGAGCAGTAACTGGAGTATCGTCCATGATCTTCCTAATCATCATAGCATCGTCTTCCTCAGATCATCTCATCGCCCATGAATCACAGCCCAGATGCACATCATCCAGTACTTACACCACCGACATGGGAGAACACATCTACCACCATTCGGGGAAGGCTCTAGCCCTTAATTTTTCACCATCGGAGAACACATCTACCACCATGTGAAAAATGGCTCAGCAATTATATCACCACCAAGGGAGAACACATCAACCATGTCAGAAAATCTCATGTGCATCTGCATCTTCCAGACTCATCACTTCCCTTTGGAAGGAACCTCGATCTGACGTGCCCCAACCCTCTCTCTGAAGTACTCAAACTCCACTCACGTCAATGGCTTGGTCAATACATCTGCAACCTGCTCATCCGTCGCAACATACTCTGCTTTGGTTGTACTCAGTGCTATGCAGTACTGCTTCCTGCTAAACCAAGAGATCACACCTGATCCCATACTGAAGCAGTACCCAAAAGTGCTCTTCCCATCTGTAGCACTACCTGCCCAATCGGAATCAACATAACCCTGCAGGTTAAACTTTTGATTCGCATCATACTTGAGTCCATAATCAACTGTACCCTTCAGGTACCTCAGAATATGCTTTACAACAACCAGGTGAACATCTCTCGGATCCGTCAGGAACTATCTCAATGTGTTCACGGCAAAGAAAATATCTGGTCTCGTGTTTATCAGGTACATAGAGGACCCAATCATCTGACGATACATCGTGACATCAACCGGATCAAATGAAGCATCACACAAAAACTTCAGGTTTGATGCCATAGGTGTGGCCATAGCCTTGCAGTCCATCATCCCGAACCTCTTCAGAATCTCTACTGCATACTTCCCTTGTCCAAGGAAGATTCCATCTATACTCTGCCACACCTCCATACCAAGAAAATAGTGCATCATCCCCAAGTCCTACACATATATGACTCCCTGTCATGTGTCTTAGAACCAAGTGGCTGCTCCACATACACTTCTTCTTCAACTACACCATTCAAGAAAGCTGTCTTGAAATCCATCTGGTGTATCTTCTATTTCATCACTTTTATATTTCTCTATGTTGCCATATGCAGCATGCTTGATCTTGATAGATCCATATGGAAGTCATAACAAACTTCCCTTCAGGTCTTGGGACTACATCCCAAACACCATTCTTCATGATTGACGGATCATGGCATTCTTCCCATATCCTGGGAACTTCAATATCTTCAATAGATAATTTTGTTGCTGAACAAATGTTGTAGTTCTTCTTTTGTAGGTGATGGTATACGATCTTTCCTACACAACAAGTTAAATTGGAGAAAACATCTCATATTTTTCAGAACAAATTCTTACACATAAAGAAATATGTCATACAGTCATGCAATTATCTTAGCCAATACAACATTTATCCATGTTCCGTGACTTTCTAGATGCCTTCCAATCTCTACCAGAACATTGTTAAGAGTGTGCACAACTCCTAACATGTCAGCAAAGAGGTTTCATTCTAGATAAGTAGCAATGGAATGTTGTACAGTGCCATAGGCCACTTACCCATGTGTATTAGTAGTATACTGTTCATCAATGCAACTATTCTAATATGCATAATACACAACCTAATTCTTAGGAACATAAACATATACATCATTGAATAACATTATGTAAGAAATGACAATTCAAATACTTATCTTTGTTTGTTTGTTGGTTTGACTCCCTCTCCGTATTTGCTTCTTTTCTGCAACTCCATTCTTATGTGGATTGTGAGAAGTGGTCAACTCCCTCTGAATATATGCATCCTTGCAGAAACTACTGAAGTGTGCTCCTTTGCATTCTTGCAAGAACAACAGGAGTGTGATCCCTCTTGATCTTTGCTTCCTGGATTACCTGTCCTTGAACTTACACCCATCACTATGCGTGCTTATTAGTCTCATCATTGTGTTATCCTTGAGGTCTCATACATAATCACACATTTATTAGTATAATCTTAATACTATCAAAACACAATAATCTTAAACGTGTATATTCATGATCATTCACAGATAATAAGCATTAGTATTCAAGGTTTCAGGGAAGTCTTCTTTTACTCATACACATTCTTATTTGATCATAGGACTCTTCTGGTTAGTTGAATCATCAATCAAGATAAGAGATATAATATGCATAAAACCCGTGATTATTCAAAGCTATACCTTCATGATTCTTCTGGTTAGTCATATCATCAATTATGGTAAGAAACATAATATGCATACAACCATGATTATTCAAACCTATGACTTCATGAATAATCACTATCAACAACACAACAATATAAGATCCTAACACAAGGTAGGATTCTAGCTTGACATAGGAAAAACATACCTGGATTAGCATGCTAGCTAGTTATGTCTAACATACCCACATAATGTCTTCTGGCTCTCTTCAATGACTTGTGCTAGTAACCAACATGTCTCATAAGTTAACCATTGTAGAACCAAGTTATACATACCTCGAAAGTAGATCTTCTATGTGATCCATAACAATGGATGAATCTTTGTCTTCATGTCACCATGAGCATATGTTCTTGAAGTAGAACATGATTTGACTTTCCTGGTGTACCTTTTGTGTTAACAGACAACATAAACCTCATACAACACCATAATGCATTAGTACAATCATAAGTGTCAAAACCTTAATCAATGAATATCTTCTATTAAGATAATACGACAAGTCTAGTAATTAATCAAGATTGTACTGTAATGATATGAATACAAACATATCATAAGCTTAACGATGAACAAAATTCGAAACATACCTGTAAGCCATTCCTGTCAAGATTGCTTGTAATCTTCTTATGGAAGGGCCTAGCCTCATCTCCCTCTGAAACAGGAACTTCTTCACTTATGCAGGTGACCAATCCATCCTCTCTAGGATTAACCAAATCCACTTGATTTGCAGGAACTAGATCTAGAGCTGCAATAGGGTTTGTCAAAGAAACCCCAAAAATTCAAACTTTGAATTTCAAACTTTCGAAAGGATAGAAATATGCGCCTTGATGAGCTGATCAAGCTGTTATACTAAGAATTTGAAAACTGCAAAGTTTCACTCCTCAATTTTGCCTTTGAAACTTTCTGATTCACTAGACGTGACCTCGAACTAGGGATTGATGAAGCCCATTCTTCTTCCCAATCAAAAGGTTTGATCCAAAGCTCTAAGCTTCTATTTTTATGAGGAGCTTCTAGGCGTGGCCACAGATTTCAAAAATTCCCATTTTTGCAGAAGCCCTAATTTTCCACATTTCTAATCAAAGTCCCAAACTAGGGTCTGATCAAGCCCAACCTTCTGCCCAACCAAAAAATCTGATCTTGGTCTCTAAATTTTTATTTTGATGAGTAGCATTCAGCCGTGGTCTCCGATTACAAAAATTCCAACTTTCTCCGAAACCCTAAATTCCGGAAGCCGTGAAGGAAGGTGCTAAAAAATAATTCTGATTTGACAGAAATATGTACCTAATTGTTTCTGGTGTAACTCCAAAATTTTTGATCCACAAGGTCTGAAAACTTTTCCTAAGATATCCCAACCTGTTATCTTTCCATCTCGATAGGTCTTACCTCAATTGGATTCTCTGAGAGAGAGTTATGCCAAGTGTCGCAATGTGACCTATTTATGGGATAATACAGGAGAGTGACCTTGTATGGCATGCCACGTGTCACTAGTTCAACTTCAGCCTCTAAAACTTTTTCCTGATATATCCTGACCTATTTTCTTTCCATCTTGATAGTTCTGACCTCAATTGGATTCTCTGAGAGAGATTTATGCCCAGTTTCGCAACGTGACCTGTTTATGGGATAATACAGGAGAGCGAACTTGTACAGCGTACCACATGTCACTGGTTCAACTTCGGCCTCTGAAAACGTTTTTTGAGATATTACAGTCTGTGTTCTACCTGTCACTTTTTACGAAATTTCATTTGGAGCTTCCTATCCCAAGTTATGACCTTTTTCCCAAGGTCACTTGATTTTGACTCAGATATGGAAGAGGCAGAAACCCTATGTTGTACAGATCATAAATCACAAAGTACAACGAATTAGAGGTTGTCCTTTGGACACAAGGTACATGGGGATCTGATCTTCAACCTGTAAATGTTTCAGATCTGAAAACTTCACCAAAACAGATTTATAGCGAAAGTGCTACGATGACTGGTTTTTGCTATATCAAGCCCTAGCATCATAAGTGCAACAAGTGTCATACAGGCCATATCATGCCTTCTTTCAGGCTAGCTCTGATACCATGTTAAATTTTCAGAATTTACTTCAATATGATCTAGGATATTAACTGAGAGAACAACATGTATAGCAAATCTACAGCATATCAATCATGGACACAATAATGCAAGCACACAAGAGACATAGAGTTTAGTTGGGGAAAACCATAAAGGTGAAAAACCCCAATAGCTTCCTCAAAGATAGATAGAGAAACGATACAACCAGAATACAAGAGATAGTCTTCTCCTAGCAGCAGGACCTCCTCCTCCACAATTGCACCACTCTCCCAATTGTGAGTGAGAGAATAGAATGTGTAAAATGAGAGAGACACACTCTCTATTTATACACTAACTTGACTTGACCTTTACTCAACTAGGTCGGCCTCAACTTAACCACTTAACATAATGTTGACTGAGACGACCCCCACTAGGGTGGTCTAATAACCCTTTGATCCACACGGCCAACCCCCAATAGGGTGGTCTAATAACCCTTTGACCCACATGACTTATAAAGGGCCGACCCCAACAAGGTGGTCTAATAACCCATCAAGTATAAGTTGCGACACTTACAATATAAATGACAACACTTCCGTATAGAGGAATAATAACATCTCTATAGGAATACAATATACATATATGTGAAATACACTCTGAAGTTACATATACATCAACATTATATGAAATTGAAGCAATGCTCACCAGAATGAGGGGCCCTTATCAACTGGATGGTGCTTCTAAGAAATCTTATAGAGCATAAATGGAACTATGAAGTCCTTCCAAACAACATAATATTGTTATTAAAAGGAGTTTGAAATGACAAATAGATGAATCTTAGTCTCAATATAGAGATATCAATCATATCAATTGTCTATTGCATTGTTTGATTACATGCATATATATACTAGGGTTTGCATTAGGAACTGTAACCAACACCCTTGTCTCCAAGTCGAAAAGACTCAAAATAACAAATTGAATATTTTACATAATAACTCAATTGGTTTTTAGTTAATACGTGACTTCTAGATCACATCACAACCTATTCTCATGACATGAAGGACATGAGAATGTTATTCTCATTAGTCCAAATCTCATTTTCTTATTGGCGGCCTCTTCTGTAGAGATGGAAAATTGACCATGTGTCCAAACTTATGTAATATCCTTAGTTTTGACTTGGAATGTGTTTAATAAAAATTATGTAAATGATGTAAATATGCTAGTGTGTATTCCTACTACGGAGCTCAAGGACAAGGCTCGACTAGTGAATGGCTAGGCATGTATGATGTATATATTTTTATTTGGATTGTATGGCTGGTTTGTCAGACCAATTCTAAATATATGTAAATATTATGTTAAAAAATAACAAAATGGTCCAACAAAGATGTGTAAAGAGAAATAGAGGAGCTATGATTCTACCAGAGGGGAAGAGGGAAGGGTTGATATAGAAAACTAAATCTTATGTTGCCAAGTTTCAACCTTAGAACTAATCCAAAATTCTTCCCTTTTTTTTAAATGAGCCAATTAATTTCTCTTGACTATTAAACCCAAATTATCATTGAATGCATATGTGAGGTTGGTGGGAAAAGTAACTCCATGTAGTTATTGAGGCATGGGAGTTGTGACAATTCTATCAGCTTCTAGGAGTCCTTTCTTCCATGGTGACAATCTATGTTAGTTGTATTTTCAACATTGTCTGATAACCCTTGGAGTCAACACTCATGATATCATTCTATCATGCAGACTTCTACAGTACATAGAGTTTTCCTATTGTTGTTTATGAACACTACTAGAGTGTGCTTTTAACCAGAAATTAGAATTTAGAGACAGAGTTATGAATTTGAACGGAAAATATATCATTTTAGGTGAGTATAGAAGTTGGGAAATATAGGAACCTTTACCCATTGAGTTTTTCTACTTTTGGATGCTTGAGAATCCCTGAATTCACGTTGCAGGAGATTCTCCAATAGCATATAGCAGGTTGGAATATTTCGGCATAGAATTATAAGCACTATAAGGGTTGGATTTTCTAAGGGAACTATGGATTAGTGAAGGAAAATTCCTTCCTTGTGTTGTGTGTGGTAGTTGGAAGGAGTTCCATTGATGTGATGCATTAGTGAGATCTCTCTAGGGATTTGTATGATTTTTGGCTAAGCATAGTGAGAATAAAGGGTTGTGGAATGAAGGAGAGAATCCTATAAGTGTTTCCTTCACCCTAGTGGCCTCATAGTCTATCTTGGGGGTGGCCTCTAAGAAAAAGGAGTATATTTTAGAGAGAGAGCCTATAGTTAGGTTGACAATCGCTCTTACATAGCTAGTTTCTTGGATCTTCTTCGTGTTGAGATAATAATTATATTTATATATGATGTGCAATGGTTTTATTTATATGCCTATCATCATTTTGCTTGTAATTGCATGCTATGTGTGTGTGGATTGAATTTATTTCCATTGTTTCTTTTATTTACATATATACACATGCATTTTAGTTGTTATAAATTCATATTATTGTTATGGGAGAAATTTAGAAGCCCATAATTTAGTTAATTTTGTCTTTCGTTGGTTGGATTAGGTGAAGGGGATGTTACAACTTGCTCCATCGTCTCTGGGATCAATCTAATGAAAATAAAACCATATTGGGTGTGTTAGAGACAAAATACATGGCTTAGAATTCCTCCTAAATAGTTTCAACCACCTAACCAAAGAATTTGGTTTACGAGCATAAATTATGGTAATCACCTATACAGTTCAGTTCTAGCAACCAGTTATAGGAATTGGTCCTATAATCAACCTTGTGAGAGTTAACAATTAATTAGTAAATTCCTATTAACCATGTTTAATTCACCAAAGGCTAGGAAATCAAATATGGATAACTCATTTACCTTATGTATTCTCTTTGAATTATTGATCTTCATGGATATGACAAGGAAATGGAATATTTAGGGAAAAATAGGCTTAGGAATTGTATTCAAAAACATCGAAACTAGGGCCAATAATAACCACATGAGGGATAGATAATATTTATTTTTAAATAAATCATGGATCAAAATTTATGGGGTCGCTTGTTATGTTAAAATTGACTTGATAAATAATTGGTTTATCATATATTGTTTACCATGACACACTCACTATTCCATGTTATTGATGTAAATGAACCATATTTAAGAGTATTAGTGTATCCATTGTAATATATCTCAACTGATCAAGTTGAATAGATTGGTCAAAATAATATATATATATATATATAGGCAATGCTTCTTCAGTTTTGGGGTTTGAAGTTAAAATTTTCTTAAGACTCTTGTGTTTCAGTTTAACTCTCATTTAGGTATTTTTTACAGATATTACTAGATACACTATGGTAAACCCCAACCACATATATGGGAAACACAAGAGAAAATTTCGAACCATGTCAACCATGATTGATATGCAATGGACATATTTTACTTATTTTTAATTTTAATTTTTATAATCTCTTATTGTTTAACCAATCTTATATAAAATATTTAATAACCTAAAATTTCTTGCATTTTTTTTAACACAAAAACAACATTAACAACATTAGGAATATTATAATATAGCACAAGTGATAATATATACATTACTCAAATAAAAATATTCAAGGACAACTATTGCAAAACAAAATACCTCGGCCCTTGCTAATACTATATAAAAGTCATTATGAATCGTAAAAGAATACCTAACTTAGATGATTGTTGTAATGAAAAATATGAAAATAGATCAAAAACCTCCCTCTATCAAATTGACCTTTACTCGAAATAAAAAGTACCCCCTCTTAGAATAATGCACTTATAATTCAAAACTTCATTTACAATTACCAATGCTAATTATAGTATTATTCTATATACCTTATGAAACATTATGATAATGTCATGACATCGAAAAAGAATACCTAACTTAGATGATTGTTGTAATGCAAAATGTGAAAATAGATCGAGAACCTCCCTCTATCAAATTTATCAAATTGAACCTTACTCGAAATAAAAAGTACCCTCTCTTAGAATAATGCACTTATAATTCAAAACATCATTTACAATTACCAATGTTAATTATAGTATTATTCTATATACTTTATGAAACATTATGATAATGCCATGACATATAAATTGTAGACAGATAGTGATTTTTCATTCTTCATGAATGGTGTCCATGTATGTGATATGTGAGATGTGTTCTTTAAAAAATAAATTAATATAAGATTATATGTAATGTATATTTATTATTAAACTAATAAAAATATGTTTTAGATTTATAAGTATAAATACAATTATTAAATAGATCCAAATTAAATTTATGTCATAATATTAAAAAGATTGTAGTGTATTCTCTATATGTTAGGTTAATATAATATTATACAAAAATATAAATAAATTAATGATATTTGTAATTTTTAAAATAATAATATTTGAATTTTATTCATAATTATATTTATTAGAGAACAATTAAATGCATTTATAGAAACATGTCTATTTTAACTACAGATTTATCAAATAGATAGTTTGAGATCAAATTTCTTGAGGTGAAAACCTTTTCTACAATGTAAAATTTAAACAAATATTTACACCTAGCAAAATTTGACACCTTTTAATGCTTGTTAAATATAGATTTGCTATTGTATAAGAATATAGCTACTTGATCAGTCAATGCATATTTTGAGTATGATTAAAAATATAAAATATATGGTTTTTTCTCATGGAAAAAATATTATAGAGGAACCCATACTTTAAATTCAGTAGATAGATTAAGCTTGAAATAGTTAAGGGTCGGTAAATAAATTCTAGCAATCCATAAAAGGATAGGTAATATATCTTTTTAAAATAAATAAATGGATCAAAGTTTAGGGGGTTGCTTGTTGTGATTAATCTTGTCTGGCTTTATCATATATGGTATACCACAACACACTCTTTAGCCCATGTTATTCATCTAAATGAAGCATATTTAAGAGTATCAGTGTCTTCATTGTAATATATCTCAACTAGTCAAGTTAGATGGATTGGTTAGAATAATATATTTATGCATTGGTAATGCTTCTCTTAGTTTTGGTTTTGGGGTTTAAAGTTAAAATTTGTTTAGGATTTTTGTGTTTTAATTTATTTCTGATTTGAGTATTTTTAACATATATTACTAGAGAAACTATGGTTGGCACCTCCACATACAAAGTATGATATACGTGAATTATATCATACAAAAGAAAATTAGAAACCATATCAACAATAATCAATACAATCAATATGAGATAGACATATTTCCCTTATTTTTAATTTTATTTATGACAATCTCTTATTGTTTAGCTCAATTTTTTCAAATGATATAAAAAATTTAATAATCTTTTTTTTTTCATTTTCATAACACCACAACAACATTAGGAAGCTTATAATATAGGGCAAGTGATAAAATCAAAATATTCCAAAACAACTATCGCAAAATAAAATACCTCGAGCCTTGTTGATTCTATATAAAATTCATTACAACTTGAAAAGAAATACCTAAACATGATTGTTGCAATGCAATTTGTGAAAATAGATCGAGAACCTTCATCACTAATACTGATCTTTAAAGAAAATAGAAAGCATCCTTTATCATAACAATGCACTTATACCCCGAATGCGGGTGCCATCGCTGAGCAAATGGGACAGGTTCGCACTAGCTTGACACCTGGCCTAAGAAGTATTACTCATCCCACTGTTGACGTCAACTAGACGACGTCAACCAGCCCATACATTTAATATGCCAACCTCCTACGTCGCTTCAGCCACCCTGGATCCCATGACGCAGGTCTTAAGCATGCGGGGCTTGGGATCATGGCTCTAGGCACTATACAGGTTATTTTGCATTGTATGCTCTAGGTTCCCTCTGCTCTCAACGTCACCCTGTCCGTTCACCCTGCTCTTTGGCTCACTCATCCCTGCATTCGCTTCTCCCTCTTCACAATGGCCACCATGGGAAGAACTAGAGGCGGCAATGCCAAGAATAATCTCAATGACACTGCACCAAAGGAGAACCCCTCGAGAAAAGCCTACGGCCCTGAGGTCTCTATACCAATTCTCCTGCCGTTGGACAATTGGGAAGCTCGTATCATCGCTAACACCATGGCTCCAAGCAACCCAGAGCAATCCTAGGACCCCTACTAGTTGGTCAAAAACATGATGGGCCAGTTGATGGAAGATATGCAAATGAACTGGACTTTCGCTCATCATGCCACTTAGGCTGTGCGTGCCACTTTGTTGAACTGGTCATCCACTCTGGGAATTTTGGAAGCCACACATGGATGGGAGACATATGCTCCTACAAGCCCTTTCTCTAGGGCTCCTCGCTCTGGCAGCACAACCCCAGGTGCCACTTCGTCTGCAATTCGTTTCGAAACGCCCCGTGGAGGTCATGGCTCCTTAGCCACACATGCAATCCTGGACTTGCACCACCTTGGTGGCAGCTCCTCTGCCAAAACTTGAAGAAAGGATCCTCTATCTGTTAAGGTGAAGCCATGCATACCTTTTCCCATACCCAGTACTCTGGGTCCTATCTTTGCCAAGAGAACTAGGAACGAGCAGGCTGGAGACGCGACCATTATTCCTAGAAAATACGGCCCCCTCCCTGTCAAGCATCTTGTTCATGACAGTCGATAAGCTGCCAAAGCCACCACGACCACTGGGACTACTGCTACAAATTTGGGAACCAAGCATCTGATCCCTGATCAGATATAGAAAGCAAACGCAGCCTACAGTTGCCCCATCCTGGAGGAGACGCCTTCTACTACTGGTTAAAGAGGTTACTCTGTTGACTTGGTTCTCTTTTTGTTCTTGTATATGCTCCATAGCCATGACTTTTTGTATAGGATGTTGTTAGCCTTCATGGCTCTGAACATTCTCGGTTTCACCCGGTTCTGGCTTATTTTTTGCGACTCTTTAGACATGATCATTTTGATGTACTATTTTTCTTATGTCAATAGAACTCTGGTTAGATATGGTTGCCACGACATGGTAAGGCCACTAAGAATTGTAACTTTTGTTGTATTTTTACTCTTTTAATATAATTTGCAGCTTATTACAAGAAAAAAACAATGCACTTATAATTTAAAACTTTATTTATAATTATTAATGCTAATATTTACCAACATAGATCGATCTGAAACTCATATTTATTAAGCACTGAGCAGGATCCAATTTCTTAAAGTGTTTTTTTTTAATCATAATTTCTTTATATGTCTTGAAAAAATTTACACCTTAAGAAATTTGATCCCTCTCGGTGCTTGATAAGTATCGATCTTGACAATTCCTAAAACACCATGGGAGGAGAGGATCTTCCATCTCTCTGAGTCCACGAGCATTGAGGATGGATCTCAATTTCTTCAATAGTTCCCTGTGTACACCCACATTCGATCACAGTTTCCTAATGTTTGCTACAATTGTAATCTCCATGATCTTCTAACCTCTCAAAATTATGGTAACCTAGGAACAATTCTTTCTCAACTTTTCCTTGATAGGAATCAAATCTTACAAAAATCCAAGTAATTCATTTATCTTCTCTTAAGGTCTAATAGACCAAAGGGTCTCAGTGGATATTAATCATCATCATCATCATCAAGATGGATCTATGCTGGTTTTTATTTTTTTATTTGATTAGCCAACATGGTTTTAAATTTTTATTTTATTGGTCTACATGGATTTTTTTAACTACTTTTTATTTAGTTTTAATTTTTAATTTTATGAACCAATATGAATTCTTTTAATTACTTTCTATTTTTGGTGCATAATGCTACGTTATGTGACAACATCTCCCCCATATTGGGCGCTATAGAACCTCACTTCTCTTAGTGCAATGAAAAATTATGATAATTCCATGACATATAACTTGTATAGATATAGTGATTTTAGACATTCATTGTTCATGAGAGGTACCCAAGTGTGCGATGCACAAGATTTGTCATTTTTTTTATTAAAAAAATAATAATATAAAGTTATATATAATGTATATTCATTATAAAGTAATAAAAATATGTATTAGATTTACAAGGATAATACAATTACTAAAGATATTCATATTATTAAAAAGATTGTAACATATACTTTATATGTTGGTCAAATTTAATATTTTATAAAATAAAAAATAAATGAATTATATTCATAACTTTAAAAATAATAAAGGTTGGATCTTAGTGACACATTTTTTGTTGTTGTTTCTCTCTATTGTTCATAGTTAATGAGTTTGCAACAATATGTGCACCTATAGTCATATGACCTAAAGAAGAATTAAATGCATTTATAGTTATATGTCCATCTTAACTCTAGATCTGTCAAGTAGATAGATCAAATCGCTTCAGGTTAAAACAATTTGTAGAGTGCGAAATTTAAAGAAATATTTTCACCTAAAGGGATTTGATACCATTTTAGTGCCTAGTAAATCTAGAGTAAGATGCATCTACACGTGTTTTAAGTATATTGTGCAAATCATTTCTATATTGATTCAACATATATTATTTGATTTTAATTTAGATTATGAATTTAAAACAAATCCCATTATCATCATAATCTAATGTAATAGTCATTACATTTTTAATTATTAGGTTTCCATGTGTTACTTTCTATTTCTATCTAAAATGCATTTGTGATGAGCACATGGAGTTAGAGTTAAGTGGAATTTTTGGAATCTTGAGAAAATTGATTAGTTGTTATTAATGGTCATGGATATGGATCATGAATTAACCAATAATGATCCATCTTAACTTTGAATCTACAATGCATTGAGAAGGATGAAAACACTTGAGGTGCAAATATATTTTACTAAAGGGAAAAATTGACAAAATATCTACACCTCAAGGTATTTGATACCTCTCAATGATTGATATATCTGACTTAATTTATTATAATTATATGTTATTTCTAGTCTTTTTTTTAAATATTTCTTATATTTACAAAAAATTATTTATAGTAGATAAGACACAATACAATAGGAGGCTATGTACATAGGTAATTACATCCTAATCCTCATACACTAGTAGAAAAATGTTTGAAAAGTGACGAGCGACCAAAAACATTGGTCACCATAGAAAATAAATGACTAAGACACCAGAAAAGTTGGTCACCGCAGTGTTTTTAAGTGAAATAAGACAAAATTTGAGCAATTTTAAATGATCAAAACTAAAAATGACTAAAATAAGCAACTAATTTAGTCAGGAGATAAAAAAATATGACTAATTTAGACAGGGGATAGAAAATACGATTAGACAGTCTAAATTAATATAAATTTATAGTGATCATCATATTGACAATTATGATGACAATGATCCTGACTGTAATATGATCATCACTATTATGATGGCAATGATTACGATTATCATCATCATCACCATCATTTAATGCATGATCATAATTTTCTCAGAGATGACTTGACATAAACCTTTCTTTCCTTCTGAGGGGGGCCTCTTAATCCTTCTACAGTGTTAAAATTTACAAAATTGTAAAAAAATTACAATTTCGTAAATTTTAACGTTGTAGATGTTTCAAAGACTCCCTTAAAAGGGGGTATATTTTATTCCATAATATTTAATCTACTCCATCTACTTCACTGTAGATAACCTCGATACTCGTGATACAATATAATTAGCTAGAATAGTTATAAATTGAAGCCTCGATTTAATAATATATAATTATTATATATATTATAGTTAATTTGTAATATTAATATATATTATGATGTCCATCGTTGTGTAGACCAGGTAGAAAATCCCGTGTAAGCTTTGTAAGAGGTCGCTAGTTCAAACCCCGAATAACCCATGCGCCATTGTGGCAGGCTCGGTGATTGCGCCTAGGGGTATAATGGCAGCGGATGAGATTTGACCCCTAGACCCCGTGTCATGCGAGTACCAGCCTCATCCCAATAGCCGATTTCCCTAGTATATATGTGTGTGTGTGTGTGTGTGTTAATATCTTGTGAAAAAAATAGTATATATGTTAATAATATATTTAAAACATTAAAATAAATAAAACTTGAAATCACTTATTAATCATTATTAACATTAAATTTATTTTAAATTGATAATAAATCAAAATTAATATATTCCAAAAATATAAATTTGATTATATATATATATATTAAAAAAAATATAGTATATATAACTTAGAGGTTAAAAGAAAGTTAAGATACTATGAGGACTTTAACCCTAATCTAGAATCTCAAAATTATATATCTGTCTTAACTAGTTTGAAGAAGAAAACTAATATAGGCAAGATAAGAATGAACTCTCATGAGCTATATATTGAAACATGGTGCTAGTTAGTTCCTAAAACACCATGGGAGGAAAGGATCTATAATCTCTGCGACACTATGAGCGTTGAGGAAAAAAAACACTTTCTCTTAGTGTGACCTGCCTAAAACCAAATTAGATCTTAATTCTAAAATCTTTGTTGCAATACTAACCTTTTGGGAATTCTAGCGCATAAAAATTATAGTGATTTCAGAATGCTTCTGTCCAAGATTTTTGAGCATAGGAATACAATTATAAAGAAAACTAAATAATTCCTTTTTTTAGGTCCGATAGACCAAAGTTGGTCTTATTGGACGTTAATCATCATCATCATATATAAAAGTAACTTAAAAAATTAAAATAAATAAAATAAATAAAATTTGAAATCACTTATTAATCATTATCAACATTAAATTTATTTTAAATTTATAATAAAACGGAATCAGTATATTCAAAAAATATAAATCACTTTAATAAAAAAAGGTAAACTTTTTCAATTCGTTAATATTTTCCCTCTCCCCTCTCCCTTCATGGGTGGGAAAGAAATTTGGAGAGTAATAGTCATAATAGTTAATTAACTATTATTATTAGTACTCTGAAGATTTATTTCCCACCCATGAAGGGAGAGGGGAGAGGGAAAATATGAGCAAATTGAAAAAACTAAAAAATAATTATTATAGAGATTAAACTATTACTATTATTACTCTCAAGATTTGTTCCCCGCACATGAATAGAGAGGGTCATGCAGGAGCCTTCACTCTCCAGTTCAAGCACGAGATGTGTGGTCAGACCTAAAGTTCTAGACACTAGCCAAGGAACAGCCATTTGTAAAACTCTTGTAAACATCTTTTTTAAAAGGTTTATTCTCCTAGTAAGCATAAACATAATTAATGCTTAGGTTGATAGGTGTCAATGTAGGATGAATTATGTAACAAATCGCTAATTTAGTGGGATGAATTGAGAGGGAATTTGACAAGAGATGCATGAAGGTAGGACTCGGTGGTGTGATTCACAAGTTAGGCATAAGTTTGTTTTTTCTAAAAAAATAGAAGCTGTAACTGAAATTTAGGGATCCGTTACGAGTTTTAGGAGTTTCTTAAAAGCATGAGAAAATCTCTATTTTGGGATGGAATCAAGAGTCTCGAGGGGGAGGGAGAAGAGTGTAACTCTCTCGAGAGAGGTAGAATAGCTAAGGGTTTTTGGAAAGAGAGCATGTACAGTTTTGATGGTATCAATGAAGATAGCAGATTCACATAGGATGTGTTGATTGTTCTTTGCATTCCATGTATGATGTGTTTGAGAAATTCAGGTGAATGTTTTCTTTTGTAGTTCTGAATATAGATATAGTGTGCATACAAAAATCCGACCAAAGGGGATTAGGTAGGACGAATAGTTCACAACCCTGCAGAAGCCATTGAGGCTTAGAAAGACTCTCGAATTCAGAGTGACTGTGTGATCGATGTGTGTTTGCTTATACATATTGTATGCGACATATTTGGGTAAAGATGGATATTAGCAAATTATGCACATTAGTCTTAATGATAAATTAGGCTAACTGAATGAGTAATTGGGAGATATGTTTTGAATGCATGCATATCTAATCATGTTCAGGAGACAAAAGTGTAAAGAATCCCTTTTGTAGGGTTATGATTCAAATATGATGGGTAGAATCTCTACGCGGTTTCCATTTGTAGAAGTTTGTTTAAGGCTTATGAAATTACTATGAAAATTGAGTGAGGTCGTATCGGAGTCGAAGTTTGTAGAGTCTGTTTCCAGGTATTAGTAGACACACCTGCAATTTCCGGTTGGAAGCATTGCTCACTTCCTAAAAGTGGGAAAGTGTGCAGGATGCATTGGTGTAGCGGTTCCCATTTAGTTTGTTTTGGTTTTTAAGTATCTAGTAGCAGAGTTGCTAGAGTTGGTTGCAAATGTAATACGAGATAACAAAAAAAGTAGGATTGTGCCTCGACATACCCAACTAGCTATCATAAATGATGAGGAGCTCAATGAATTATTAGGTTTCATCACTAATGCCAATGGTGGTCTGTTCATGTGAAGAACAATATATTTGACTAAAATACCCAACAGAGAATCGATAGCATGAGTTCTTCAGATTTGGAAGTGTAGAGTTGAACTAAGGTCCAGAACAGAGAGATTACAACGTAGTGTTTCTGTAATTGTTTGCTGGTTTGAATGAAATGGATTCGTGATCATCAGGTTGGAAGCATCTTGGGGCTTAGGAATTCTGGTAAGGAAGAATCCTATCCATTGACATCTAAGTATGAAAGTCCTTCATTACAGAAGTGAGTGTATAGAGTATTTTGTTTACTCGCAAGATTGGATGTGAGTTAAATGCGTTGAGGCATTTAAAAGGTGAGCCCGAAAAGCATGAGTGTTTAGAGAGTTATGTATATAGTTCATATGAGGGGAGATGGTAAGTGCCTAAATTGGATAGGATGGGATTTTAATCCTTTAAAAAGAAGAAGATATGTGTGTTGTGAGTAGAATGAGCATTGAGTAGATGGGAAAGCTCAAGGGAGCTAGGACGGAAGAAAGGTTTATCGCCTAATCTAGCTTGAGAAGATAATTTATCCCTATGAGGGTTATACAGAGTTTTTATAACCAGGTAGAGTGTGTTTGTAAGGTTGTAAACACACTATAGAGAGATAGAGATTTGAGGCTCCTTGGGATTTGGGCAGGCTTAGTATAATTCTGCCATCAATTTGGTTTCAGAGTGAGAGAAATTTTACTTTTGTGAATGTAAGAGGACAGGCGAGAAGTCTGTAAGAGAATTTGTAAGTTCAGAAGATTTGCTTGTAAAAAGGGAAAGAAGCTTATAACTTGAATAGTGAAGTTCCTAACAAGGAAGATAACGACTTTGGAAGGAGTAGTTGCATGCAAAAGGTGAAGGCAAGTTCAATCAAGAGATTGAAAGCCGAACTGAAGTGTTGAGGTGGCCATAGAAGCTTGGTAGTATCAATTTTTTTTGAAAGCTTGGGAATGGTCTTTACTTTTAACACTGTTGATATGCCCATAGCAGCAGTTGAAGAAATATATCAGTAGGAATATCATACCTTTGAGGCAATAATGAAGGAAGTCATTCGAGACTTCTAGTGGAAGAAGGAGCAGAGAAGAGTGCTCAAGAAGGTTCCAGATAGAGGACTAGTGTTTCCAAAAGACCAAGTACATAAGAGAAATATTGGTGAGACAAGTTGCAGAAGGGAGAGACTGTTATTGCAGTGGCTTAGTGCAGCTCATAGTGAGTGTGGAGAAACTCACAAAGATGGAGAAGAAGATGACTACTGATAGTCATAACAGAGGTTCAAGGAGAAGCCACAAAGAGAAGAAAGAAGATGCCAAGACAAATGGCATATGGGGAAAGATTATTGATGAAGAATATGAGAGGGAGAAGGATGAGATATAAGTCCATCTAGAAGTCATGATGGAGCTTTTACAGAATAAGGAGGAGGACCAGAGATGAGGTTTCCTTATTAGAAGAAAGATCAGATGGCATAAGCTACAAAAGAGGAAATAGCAACTGATGAATGCTCAGTGGGAGGATGAGGTACTCAGGGAAACAGAGTATCTGGAAGAAGAATTGAAGACTGAATATTCAAGTGAGGCCAAGAGATCTCAATGTTTTAAAACTGATGTTTTGTGTATGTTTGTAGGTGAAACAAGTGAAGAAAGGCAATTTACTGATATTGTCATGAAGAAGGAAGAAGATAGGCAGAGTCTTATTTCTGTTTTGAAAGGAGATGCGACAGCTGAGTCTCATTCAAATGCACATACATAGTTAAGAGGAAGTAGATCTTTTTAGCATGCAATAAAAGATCAAAGCAAGGAAGGCTTAGCTTATGATGATGGCCAAAAGAAGGAAGAAACTAAGGAAGACATCAAGCATTCAAATGCTATGCTTGAAGAGGATGAGAAGAAGAGCATTGAAGATTTTATGAGTCCTGAAAGAGACTTAGAACAGTAAGAGGAAGATTTGGTGACTGGATCATCAAATGAGATCATTAGGTCTTGTGATTTTGAGATTGACAATTTAACTATGTTTGCAGGTGTTGCAGAAGACAATCCATCTCTTGGAGTTGTCTTGAATGAAGTTGAGAATCGTAAAGCAAGGTACGTTGAAGAGTGTCTTTCTAATGAAGACCAAGTTGAGTTGTTGCAGTAGAAGGGATTTGTAGATTCCTTATTTAATGAGGGAATCATCTCCAAGGAAGGTGAGACAATTCTTTCTCATAGGAAGGAACCTGTTATTGTTGAGGATAGGAAGAAGTTGACTTGTTTGAATGGCCAAGAAAAGACTATAGGACAAACCTATCGAGCTGGCACAGTGATGGGGGATCATAATTTTGTTCTGATGAAGGATGATCAAGTATTGTCACCAAGAAACTGGATTTGTGACAAAGAAGAAGACAGTGAAGATTGTACATAGTTTTTGGAAGAAATTCTGAGTGACATGGCAGATTTTTGGCATGAGCTCGATCTTTTGGAGAATAAACTAGCAAGTCAGAGAATGAATATTCTGAATGCACAATTGAAATTGGATGAAGGTGAGGCAGATGTATCTTATGATAAAGATGAATCAGTCCCAGAACTGACTGAAGCTGAACTGGTTACTAATATCAGTGAAAGAATTGAAGGACAACAATGTCATGTTGTCCAGAAAGAAGAGGAAGAGAGCTATGCTGACATTGAAGAGTAGCAATTGGATATTGCAGAGGGAGATATCCTTCGAGATATTTAGGAAGTTTAGGAGGCAGCAATATCTACAACAATATCTGAGACAACATTTGAAGCAAGCTCATGATTAAAAGTAGAAATTGAAGCAAGAAGAGCTGAAGAAGACAATCCGCAGTTTCGAGATGAATGGATAAAGTGCAGCAGAGTGCAATGGCATAGTGAAGAAAACAAGAGTTGTTTACAGTAGAAAATTGAATTGGAAAAGACCATAGGTTAACTATGGGACCAAATGAAGATACCTAAAAAGAGCTACATCAGAATGACGAAAGAATTCTGCTGTGAAGATGATTGGAAAGTGAAGAATAGTGAAGGTAAGGACAGTGGAGTATTACAACACAAAGTGTGGAAGACTGGAATATTGCAGCTGGAGGAAAGATGAAGATTGAAGGCTCATGATCAGGAGATCATGTTCCTCTTTCTACTTTGGGAGTCTGATGCAGGAGCATTCACTCTCCAGTTCAAACACAAGATTTGTGGTCAGACCTAAAGGTCTAGACACTAGCCAAGGAAGGGCCAATTGTAAAACTCTTGTAAACATGTTTTGTAAAAGGTTTATTTTCATAGCAAGCATAAACATAATTATTGCTTAGGTTGATAGGTGTCAATGTAGGATGAATTATGTAACAAATCCCTAAAGTAGTGGGATGAATCGAGAGGGAATTTGAGAAGAGTTGCATGAAGGTAGGACTTGGTGGTGTGAGTCACAAGTTAGGCATCAGTTTGTTTTTTCTAAAAAAATAGAAGTTGTAACTGAAATTTAGGGATTAGTTACAAGTTTTAGGATTTTGTTAAAAGAATGAGAAAAGCTCTATTTTGGGATGTGATTGATGCACCTGCAACAATTAATTAATAACAATATGCGAAATAGCAGAAATGACAGAACTCAGAATCACTTTTATATTGATCACAGGGCACTTCGAGGGGGCAACCTCCTATGAGCAAGCTCAATACAAATAACTTCACGGTGCCTTCAATGACCTCAAAACACACTTATATACTAAGTCTATGCCCAATACTATGAGTCAAAACCATGGGACATATAATACTACGGGACGACTTACAAAGCATATGCATCCAATACTATGAGCTAATATAAACTACGGATCAACAAATACTACGGGATGACTTACAAAGCATATGCGTCCAACAACAATATACTAACATAGTAAAGAGAAGGGTTGACATAGGTTCCTAGCATCCCCTCTCCCTTAGAAAAAGCTTTGTCCTCAAAGCTTTGGTTCGAGAAATTGCTACAGAATCTGAAGGAGTGGTTCCCCGGTAGCATCCTCGGTTTGCATTTCGGGCCACTGACACCTTTGGAGTTTCAAGGAGGATTGCTTGGAAGGTTGTAGATGAAGAAGAACCCTATCAGCTGTGTGGAAAATGTGTTCAGAACGGTGCTGATTGGCTTGTTGTTTCAGGCGAATTCTGGCCATGTGAAGATTGTCCTGCAAAATGAGAAGAATCTGATCGCGGTTTCGAAGAACTGAGTCAATTTCCTGAACTGGGGAGCTGCGAAGGGTGTATGGAAGAAGAACTGGCGTTGTTTTTCCATAGACTGCTTCATATGGTGTCCTTTGAGATGTGGTATTGTACCACCAGAGCGCTACTAGGAAATCCATATAAATAGTTGGCCAAAGCTGTGTAGGGATGGGCAAGGGTTTGAGCAATCTCGAAAGGAGTGTCGTTTACCCCTTGTTGACTTGGAAAGTATCATCGTCAACCACCATCTATTGAATTGTCATTTTTAGTCCCGGCCAAAAGAAGTTACATTGTTCCCGGTCATACATTTTGCAGAACCCAGAGTGCCCTGTTGATGAAGAAGCGTGGAGTTCATAGAAGAGATAGACCTGTTGAACATATTGCAACCAATTTGGAACAAGCAGAGAAAGAGCTATAAGAGAAAATGGGTCATCAATTGTGCGAGAAGGAGCATCTTCCACCATATTGTCCTTACCCTTCTTGTAAGTGATCATGTAGGGATAACCCATGAGTTGGATAACCCATTGTAGGTGTGCTGGGGAGGAGACCCATTTTTCCAGAAAATTTTCCAGACTCGGGAGATCAGTCTTGATGCAGAAATAATTCCCTAATAGGTATGGCTGCCACTTCTATACTGCATGCAAAATAGCCATCATTTCCTGCTGAGAGGTAGATGTGGCTACATTCTTACCGGAAAGGTCTCTTGAAGGTAGCAAGCGCATTGGTTCAGCAAAGATACCTGCATATATATCCAAGGAAGTAGTGGAGACTGTTGATGGGTGCATCTGAATGGAATTGAGCTGAGCGATGAAACCATGTGAATTCTTCTTAAGGATTTTTTCCAGGCGATGTGAATTGATGATGCAGAGAGACCCTGGTTGTAAGCCCATAAATTTTTGTTGTGCCCCATTGACTTTAAACTGCATCCAAAGTTCAGCAAAATCCCATAAGATGGGGCCAAGTGTGCGTAACCATTGAACGCCCAAAACCACATCACATCTGCCTAAGGACAAGGCAAACATGTCAGAGCGTAGGTTATAATCTTCCATAGAGATATGCACATTGTGACACTTCCCCTTGCAAGGTAAGGTGCCCCCATTAGCAACCATGAATTCAAAGTTGGAGCAAGGATGGACAAAACAATCAGCCTATTTGGCAATCCGAGGGTCAATGAAGTTATGAGTGCTACCAGAATCAATGAGTATGGTAAGAGGGAGCTTCTTGAAGTATCCCCTAACCCACATTGTTTGTGGGATGGTGACGCCGGTTACAACATGGAGGGAGATCTCGGGTGGGTCATCCTGAGATGGGGTGTCAACATGCGGGTGTTGAATGTCGACCTGATCATGTACTGTATCTATAGCTTCTTCACCAAGTTCTAAGGCAGGCGGAGAATCCACATCCAAGAGATAGAGATTTTGTTGAACACATCTATGTCCCTGATTGAATTTCTCATCACGATTATAGCAAAGCCCTTTTTCTTGGCGTGCCTGCATTTCTATTTCAAACAAATGCTTGATAGGAGTTGGTTGAGGAGCATGCATGATGGGAGGTCGTTGGGAACCCATATTTCTGAAGGGAACAAAGGTGGGTTTGGAGCGTTGTTGAGCTATGATCTTGTCCTCAGCGAGCTTAGCCAACCCTAGGACTTCCATCATTGTGTTGGGACAAAACATTTTGACCTCTGAGCGGATTTCATCTTTGAGACCACTGATAAAACAACTCCTGTAGAATTCATCAGACAATCCTTCTGTGTGGTTGGCTAGTTTCTCAAATTCCATCTGATACTCTCTCACTATGCCAGTTTGGTGAAGTTTAGTGAGTGCTCCTGTGAAGTCGTCAAAAGCACTAGGACCAAATCATGGCAAAATGAGTTGGCCAAAATCTGTCCAGTTTGGCTCGGGATGAGCTTTGATGTACCAACGGTACCATTGAAGGGCTTCCTGTTCCAAATGAAAGGATGCAAGTGGAACTTTCTGAACATCAAAAGTATTATGCAGACTGAAATATTGTTCTGCTCGGTATATCCATCTAGTCAGATCAGTACCATTGAAGCGAGGAAAATCAAGCTTCGGCCCAAAAAAATTGGTAGAAGAAGAGAACCCGGTGGCTGCAAAAGATTCTGGCTGTCTGGTATTGTTCATGGCTGAATGCTGAAGATGGAGGCTGAGAAATTTTTCATCCAGATCTTGGAGTTTTGTTTGGATGGATGCAAGTGCTTCCTCCATCGTGTGTGCCCCTACATGGGTGACAACCATAAGCAGGTTTTTTTTTTTTTTTTTTGGTGGAATCGGTAGAAAAACACAAACATAAGCTGATTTAGTAAAGGGAAATTTGGATTGGGGAAACAATCTGATGGGTAATTGGGGTTTGACTAGATTTTGGACACTGTCGAAAGGACAAGAAAGCAAAAAGGGGGATTTTAGAAGTGGGGTGATAGAATGAGAAAATTTGGCAGAGAGGGACAAAGAAGCAAAATTTAGAAAGGAACTCTGTGGTAAAATTTGAAGGTGATTGGGTGAAATCTGAGGAAGTTATGGCAAACCCTAAGAATAGACAAATGTGGGATTTCGGGATTTGGGAAGGGGTATTGGGGATAGGGTCCTTAGGAATGAAAGATGCAGAATGGGATGACAGGGGTTCCCCGAAAATTTCAAGGGAAACAGAGGAAAAACAAGGGAGATATGGAGAAAAAACTGATTTTTTTTTTTTTTTCCAGAAATGGATCGGCAACAGCGGCACAACGGCGCGGAAGGGATAAAAAACGGTTGGATCTGAAACAACGACTAGATCTGGAATGACTTTCAGAATAGATCTTAAATGGCTGGATGTAGAGCGGAAGTGATCGGCAACAGTTCAACTGAAAGTAGATATGGACCCCAGGTATGTACGGCTTCCTAATAGTTTAGGTATTTCACTCAGCCACCAATGCTGTCTGACGGCTTGCGTATTGGGGCAGTACCCTTCACTCCATGGCTCAGGTAAAACTGATAACTGCTTTTCCACAAACGACAGCTCTTGGTTTACCTCATGGGTGGGAACTAGTCAATCAGGTAGGGGTCGTTGCCCTTTTCGCTAACAGGTCCTCTCAATGGGCCAGCTACTTTGGGGTTCTTGTGGTACTCCTCACAATGAGTTTTAGGGCTTATGCCCAAGTACTTCCCACAGTTAAGCCGATAGGGATTATTCCCAAATCCGAAGCTGCAACAGATGCGAAAAAAAAAAATTGGCAGAAATTCCACCTAACGAGCCCAAGAAAGTGCCATGATACCAGATGTGATGCACCTGCAATAATTAATTAATAAGAATATGCGAAATAGCAGAAATGACAGAACTCAGAATCACTTTTATATTGATCACAGGCCACTTCGAGGGGGCAACCTCCAATGAGAAATCTCAATACAAATAACTTCATGGTGCCTTCAATGACCTCAACACACACTTATATACTAAGTATATGCCCAATACTATGAGTCAAAACCATGGGACATATAATACTACGGGACGACTTACAAAGCATATGCGTCCAACAACAATATACTAAGATAGTAAAGAGAAGGGTTGACATAGGTTCCTAACATGCTGACATTGAAGAACAGCAATTGGATATTGCAGAGGGAGATATCCTTCGAGATATTTAGGAAGTTTGGGAGGTAGCAATATCTACAGCAATATCTGAGACAACATTTGAAGCAAGCTCGGGAGTAAGAGTAGAAATTGAAGCAAGAAGAGCTGAAGAAGACAATCCATAGTTTCGAGATGAATGGATAAAGTGCAGCAGAGTGCAATGGCATAGTGAAGAAGACAAGAGTTGTTTACAGCAGCAAACTGAATTGGAAAAGACCATAGGTTAACTATGGGACCAAATGAAGATACCTAAAAAGAGCTACATAAAAATGAAGAAAGAATTCCACTGTGAAGATGATTGGAAAGTGAAGAATAGTGAAGGTAAAGACAGTGGAGTATTACAACACAAAGTGTGGAAGACTGGAAGATTGCAGCTAGAGGAAAGATGAAGATTGAAGGCTCATGATCCGGAGATCATGTTCCTCTTTCTACTTTGGAAGTTTGATGCAGGAGCATTCACTCTCCAGTTCAAACACGAGATGTGTGGTCAGACCTAAAGGTCTAGACACTAGCCAAGGAAGGGCCAATTGTAAAACTCTTGTAAACATGGCTTGTAAAAGGTTTATTTTCATAGCAAGCATAAACATAATTATTGCTTAGGTTGATAGGTGTCAAAATAGGATGAATTATGTAACAAATCCCTAAAGTTGTGGGATGAATCGAGAGGGAATTTGAGAAGAGTTGCATGAAGGTAGGACTTGGTGGTGTGAGTCACAAGTAAGGCATCAATTTGTTTTTTCTAAAAAAATAGAAGTTGTAACTGAAATTTAGGGATCAGTTACAAGTTTTAGGATTTTGTTAAAAGAATGAGAAAAGCTCTATTTTGGGATGGAATCAAGAGTCTCGAGGGGGAGGGAGAAGAGTGTAACTCTAGAGAGAGAGGCGGAGTAGCTTAGGATTTTTGGAAAGAAAGCATGTAGAGTTTTGATGGTATCAATGAAGATAGCAAATTCACATAGGATGTGTTGATTGTTCTTTGCATTCCATGTATGATGTGTTTGAGCAATGCAGGTGAATGTTTTCTTTCGTAGTTCTGAATATAGATACAGTGTGCATACAAAACCCTGACGGAAGGAGATTGGGTAGGACGAGTAGTTCATAAACCTATGGAAGCCATTGAGGCTTAGAAAGAATCTAAAATTCAGAGTGACTGTGTGATCGATGTGTGTTTGCTTATACATACTGTATGCAACATATTTTGGTAAGGATGGATATTAGTAAATTCTACGCATTAGTCCTAATGATAAATTAGGCTAACTGAGTGAGTAATTGGGAGATATGTTTTGAATGTACGCATATCTAATCATGTTTAGGAGACAAAACTGTAAAGAATCCCTTTTGTAGTGTTATGATTCAGATATGATAGGTAGAAGCTCTGCGCGGTTTCCAGTTGTAGAAGTCTGTTTAAGGATTATGAAATTACTCTAAAAAATGAGTTAGGTCGTCTCCAAGTCGAATTGTGCAGAGTCCGTTTCCAGGTCTTTGTAGATGGACCTGGAATTTCTGGTTGGAAGCATTGCTCGCTTCGTAAAAGTGGGAATGTGTGCAAGACGCATTGGTGCAGGGGCTCCTTTTTAGTTTGTTTCGATTTTTAAGTATCTAGCAGTTGAGGTGCTAGATTTGGTTGGAAATGTTACATGAGATAACAAGAAAAGTAGGATTGTGCCTTGACATACCCAGCTAGCTATCAGAAATGATGAGGAGCTCAATGAACTATTAGGTTTCGTGACTATTGCCAATGGTGGTCTGTTCGTGTGAAGAACAGTATATATTCGACAGAAATACCCAACACAGAATTGACAGAATGAGTTCTTTATATTTCGAAGTGTAGAGTTGAACTGAGGTCCAGAACACTGAGATTACAACGGAGTGTTTCTGTAATTGTTTGTTGGTTTGAATGAAATGGATTTGTGATTGTGAGGTTGGAAGCATATTGGCGCTTAGGAATTCTGGTAAGGAAGAAACCTATAGATCGACGTCTAAGTATGAAATTCCTTCATTACATTAGTGAGTGTATACATTATTTTGTTTATTGGCAAGATTGGATGTGAGTTAAATGCGCTGAGGCGTTTAAAAGGTGAGCCCAAAAAGCATGTGTTTAGGGAGTCATGTATATAGTTCATATGAGGGGAGATTGTAAGTGCCTAAATTGGATAGGATAGGCTTTTAAGCCTTTAAAAAGAAGAAGATATGTGTGTTGTGAGTAGACTGAGCATTGAGCAGATGGGAAATCTCGAGGGAGCTACCACATAACAAAGGTTGATAGCCTAAGCTAGCTTGAGAAGATAATTTAGACCTAGGAGGGTTATAAAGAGTTCTTATAACCTGACAGAGTGCGTCTATAAGGTTGTAAACACACTAGAGAGAGATAGAGAGTTGAGGATCCTTGGGATTTGGGCAGGCTTAGTATAAGTCTTCCATCAGAGGGGAGAGGAAAAATATGAAAAAATGAAAAATAAAAAAAACAAAGAGCCAGTAGAACATAATGCTCAATCCCAAACTCTTCAACCCACCTCACTGCAAAGTTTTGTTACAATATCTTACCTCAAGGCTCAAACCTTAGCATAAAAAACATGCACAGGGATATTATCAGCGATTCCATTCCATCAAAGCTAGAGAAATTGGCCCATCAAAGGTAATTCCAATCCTTTTTTTAGACCTAGATACACAAGTTTTGAGCTATGGTTTTAGATGAACGAGGGTTTCCCTTAATTACTAACAGCATAAAGTAGTTGTCTTGGACCCATAGATTACTATTTACTTAGCAAGAGAGAGGATACCCTACGTGTAACATCCACCTTAATACATTGATTGATTAGAATATTGAGGGCACTCACATTGAAGTAACCTAGTTAAAATAAACATGAACAATATATATTATGCTTGAAGGAAAATTTTTGAATGACAAATGAATGATAAATATGATCGACTCACTGAGAAATTATGATGATGTTATACATGAATATAATTAATGATGATTTTTATTCTATAGATGTGAATGCATGATACTGACTCAGATAGAATGGAATGAATATTATGATGTGTGATGAAATGATTTTTATGGTGCAGTGCTACTAATGTGCCCTTTGAGTGTGTGCAGTAGCAGGTAAAACAATTTACCGGCTGACTCACAATGGAATAAAAAGCGGTCGTAAGAATAGAAATATATGTAGGGGTACGATGACGGACCGTCGACCCTAAAATAACACACCACGCATGGGTCGGAAGCTGTTTCAGCTCACCCGGGGAAGCGTGTGCAGTACAGGTGAGGCCAAAATGATTTGGTCGCGTACGGTATGTTGAGGGGTGCAAAATAAGGAGAACCTAATTCCTCGACCGCCATTAGTCTCCATGGAAGTTTAGTCGAAAGATCACAGTAACGATTCCTCAATCGCTACACAGAACTCCCCACGCGAAGAAAAGGAAGTTGTCGGAAGGACCCATAGAAGAGGTACCTAGACAACGACGAGAAAATAAATGTTTAGATTATTTTGCATTTCAAAATTTATGCATAGATTAAAAGTGGGATTTATAAATTTAGAAAAATGAAATAGAAAAGCATATTACAAAAATGGGGTAGTTGGGGTGGATGTGCACCCATTATGTCACGATGGATATGCATGAGATTAAATTTGCAAATAATATTTAAAATAATAAATTATGGAGAAAAACTAGAACAACACTCAACTAGATACCAACTCCACGTACACCCATTGATATAGGGATTAGAGTTTTAGAATAGGGAGACAACAAAGAGATAATTAAGGAATTTAGGTGCACCTTGGTGTGAGAGTGACACTTATTGCATGCGGAGGTATAATAAGGAATTAATAAATTAAAATTTTATTTTTCATCAGAGGACACACGTCATGCAAGACTTATGCTATATAAGAAGAGTAGGAGTGTTACAACGTTATTTGCCACCTTGTGAGCATTTATACTCTTGGCTTCCCTTACCTATTTATAGAGTCAAAACCATATTTGTGGTTCCCATTGAACCCCTTTTTCCCTATTTTTCCTTGTGTACACGAGCTACATCATATACACCTCACGTATACGCAGTCTACATCACTACAACGGGCATACATCGATTTTTTGGTAAATAATAGTAAAAACACTATTTTTCACTCCAAAAAGAGGCCATTGTGCATTAATTCTTGATTGGATAGAGTGCCGGGGTCTGTGTATTTGTAAAAACTCTGTGTTTCCTTGATGTACTAGGTGATGGTCGGTAGCGATGGCTAGGTATGATGCATGTTTTGCATTTCGAAAAGAAAAAATGTGTAATAGTATGCAACGATCTCTGTCCTATCTATGGTCTTTGTTTAAAATGTGGTATGTGTAAATTTCATTTTAAAAAGAAAGACAATAAACTAATTAGATCGGAAAATGGATACATGTTTATATATATATCAGACTTGTTTTAGATTTGGAGCAGATAGGAATTACATACAAGGAATGATGCTGCATTTCATTTGCTATAAATTTGTATCACTAGGTTTTCAAAATGTTTGGACTAAAGATTTTGTTTAATAACTGGATATCAGTCGCTAAATGCTTGGTTGAAATTTAAAACGAGAGTTTAGATAAGAGAAAATAAACCCAATATATTTCACTGAATTAAATCAATGATTCAGATATTCTAGAAGTTTAAGCAATACAATTGACTAGCAAAGACTACCTAGCTAGGCCTGCTAGGAAATGCCATTTGATTCTGAGAAATCTTGAATTAAAATTGATATTGAGGCCATTACTATTTTAACATTGCATTTATAACAAGAGATATAACTGTAGGAGGGTTTTATAAGATTTTCATACCTGCTGATCCCTGTAACTTGTTCCTGTTGATAATGGCCTGCACACTCAGTCAACTAGTTAATGAAAAACGACTGAACTTTTAGCTAACCTAATAATTAATCTTGGAATGGATGACTTTGGGACTACCATGTTCCTCCCAACCATGATTCTACAATCGTTCCTGGTTCAGTAAGAATCCCCCGAGCTGGTTCTGAGATGCAAACTGAGAAGTAGAGGCCCTAGATGTGTCGCTGGTTCAGAAATTTATGGGCAGAGTTCACTTCCTGGAACAAAGAGTTCTTCTTGGCATAATAATACCAAAAGAAAAAATATCCCGCAAACTTTGGGGTGTATCCTCCTTAAGTAGGACAAATCTTGAATTAGAACTGTTGGAATTTATTGGTTTCTTTAAAATAATTTAAATTATAAAATAGTATTTGTTTACTTAACTGCTAGTTATTTTGGAACTAGGACTTCTCACTTTGTTTGATTAAAGTGTTTTTTATATTTAATCTCTGTATAATAATAATAATATAAAAAAATTACAATTCTATCTAAATATTAATAACTAATAATTAGTAAGTGGCAAGCCAGTTATGTATAAGTATACATGTAATAAATAACAATATTATATATTGAAACTCCTAAATAATGATACTTAGCTTTGTGGTCCTTAAGCATTTTGTTTCACATGATGCTTCTTTTAATTCTTTTTAAGGAAAGGGTCCACTTCTTTGGACAGTTTCGGTAAGCTGGTAAAGGCACCTCTAGTTTCTCCCTTTGCATGTCAGATTCCCTCATTTTAACATGGTAGTTCCCACAGTATTTGATGATAATAAGATTTATTTAATCAAGTCGAATAATTGTGATAAAACACATAAGTGCTATTCAGAGTCTTCCTAACTTAGAACTTGAGACCTAGTAACCCCACGTGCTCTTCAGAGCCTTTTAACTCAACACTCTCACATGGGCATTATGCTAGTGCAATTCCAGAGCCTCTGCTCAACACTAGAGCTAGAATGTGGTTGTGAGACACAACTAGGATATTTATGTGGCCTCGGATTTGATAGTCATTTCTTTAAAGCTTTTAGGGCTCTAGGGCTTATGCCCAACACTCAATGTACCTCGGGGCTTAAGCCCAGTACGTAATAAGAGTCCTCTAGATACATCGGGGCTTAGGCCCAGTATATAGGTCATTCGTGTGTTTCTGAGTCCTCGCTCAACACACTGCAAAATAACCAATATGAATCATACTCTGCACAATATAATGTAACAAAAGAGGAAAACTCAGTATATCATAATTTGTAACAAATTCTCATAATACAACATAGTTTATTCATTCGGGCTTTCCTGCCCAGTATATATATCCAGCAATGAAACAATCAGGTTCCATGCCCAATATATCAACTCATGAAAGCATAAATTAGAACATACTAATGTCATGCTAAAATAATAAATCACATATGCTGGGGCCGTGGCCCGATATAACCTCATAACATAGTTAGTCAAAAAGTTGGGATATTACACTTTCTGTTGTCTTTTCATGTATACTTATGTACTCTTCATCCCTTTTAATCCCTTCGAAAATATGATTTTCTAAATCTATTGTGTATGTAGTAATGGCTGAAATAAAATTTATCTTTGCATTACAACTTAAAGCATCAACATGCTTGTTCTCTTTACCCTTCATATGTTGAATTTTAAAGTCATATTCACTTAGAAAGGTTAGCCATATAGCTTGTCTAGCATTCAAGTTCGTTTGATCTAGTAAATACTTCAACCCCATGTTATCTGTCATCAAAGTAAATTTTATGCCAATAAGATGGCGACGCCACATTTTAAAGCTTGAATTACTCCTAATAATTCCAAATCATATGTAGAGTACTTTTTCTCATGTATTTTGAGCTTTCGAGACTCATATGCAACAACTGTTCGGATATCCACATCATCTTTTTCAGGATCTTGCATGCAATTAGGGTTTGCATGCAAATTCTAGGGTTTGGATGCACTTTGCATGCATCCCAGTCACCAGTTTGATGCCTCCAGCACCTTAGCCACCTTATTCTATCACCCGGGAGCCACTTACTTCAGATTTTTAGCCCTCCTAGGCTGAGAGGCGCCCACTTCTCACCTACTCCTAGAGAAGGGCGCACTTGTTCACCTACCACTGCAGTTCCACTTCAGTTACACTCAGTTAGCTCCGATTCTCCCTAATTTGAGGCTAGTTTCACTCCCGACTGACTGTTTCACTTCCGTTGGACCTCCAGATTGACTAGATGACCTGTTCTAACTTCAGTTAGCCTCCCATGCGCCCCCACTGAGCCTCCTTCCCTTAATCAGTGCTACACACTTCAGTTACACATGACACACTCAGTTAGACTCAGATTGACACCTGGATGACTGGTTATTGTGCATTGATGACCACCACCGATTGATGATGAGGACTCCTAGTTGGAGTCAAGCTACTCCATTCAGTGATTCGAATGACCTACTTAGGCAATTCGAATTGCTTAGTCATTGAGACAGTTTATATTGTAATCATTCGCCCTTATTGGGATATTGAGCACTACTGCATGTTTTGCACAGTTTTGCACCATATTTTCTATATTCATCTGTTGTGATTGATTTACTTGTTCATTAGATCTGCTGTGACTAGTTTTACATGGTATCAGAGCCATGGCAGGGACAAGATCTCTTTTCTGCAGGTGTTCTACATGAATATTGAGTGAATTGCTCACCAATATATTTCAACAGTGGCATGCAAAATCTCATGTGCATGCAAGGCTGAAAACATAGTGTTTGTTTGTGTGTGATTTACAGGTTTCTTACTTCCTCCATGTGCATTCGCTAATGCAAAGATGGAGACTTCTTCTTCACAAAATATTCTTACTCCATTCAACTATGATGAATGGAAACCAAAGATGATTGCATTCTTGAAGAGACAATGTCTTTTCGATATGTGCATTGGTAATACAAGAGTTTTTGATTCCGATGAAGAGGAGAATGATTGGCTCAATGATTGTGATAGAGATTTTGGAGCAATATGTCTTGCTATGTCTCCTTGTATGCGCTACCTCAGTAAGACTGCTGAAAATCCAAGTGATCTATGGGTCCAACTTGACAGAGAATT
This sequence comes from Larix kaempferi, assembly GCA_027924585.1. NCBI lineage: Eukaryota > Viridiplantae > Streptophyta > Pinopsida > Pinales > Pinaceae > Larix > Larix kaempferi. The sequence continues at coordinate 13,427,223 of BSBM01000087.1, forward strand.
TGGAAAGCAGGAAGAAGAGGATCATGCTAGCCTTTTGGAGAACAAGCCCAGTGAGATCTCCTTATGTGTTCTTTCCGATCATGTGTTGACCTCAACAATTGTTCAAGATGAAGAAGAAACTGTAGATTCAACACTCATTCTCTCAAAGTCTTCTATTTCGAATTCTGAGCAAGATAAACAAGCTCATACTCTAGATTTCGAAGAGGTTCTTGAATCCTCTCCTTCACATGAGTTTGTCGGCATGCAGAATAATGATCTACTTGGTGTTTTGGAGGTGAAGCATTCGCCCTCCTTGATTGCATGCCTTCTATAGACTTATGTTCTATCATTTGCAAAGTTTCTCATATTTTTAATGAAGATGAAGAGCACTACCATTCGCTTGAGTTCAATTCTCATGCACTTTTTGCTGATTTTGGTTTTGATCTCACCCTTGTTGGTTCAAAGGAGATCTCAAGAAACCATTCATCTATTTTTGGAGCTGATTTAACTTCTATTGATAAGAAGTTCAAGTTTCAAGATCTATGTGATCCAGTTGGAGCTATTCCTACCTCACTTGGTTCGAATCACAGGTTCCAAGATCATCCTCATATTTTCAGATTTGTTCTGACCTTTTTCGGTATGAAGAGCAAGTTCATAAAGTCTCCACATTTGCTTGCATCCACTGATGGAGAATTCAAGCACATGTTTTTGGAGCATAATCCATTTACTCCCAAGAGTAAGATACCTCCAGACATATCTATTTGAGTTTGGAGAAGTTAAATCTTTTGGTGTGTTACAGTTCATTTTGAGGGGGGGTATTTTTCCCATGAGGTTTTCCCCATTTCCTCAGTTTATTTACTGTTATTAGTTTGGATTATTATTATATTGGGGTGACCTTTGGTCTTAGTTACCAGGGCCCCACATTTTTATTTTTTTTGCACATCATAGTCTAGCTTGAGGGGGGGTGTTCGGATATCCACATCATCTTTTTCAGGATCTTGCATGCAATTAGAGTTTGCATGCAAATTCTAGGGTTTGCATGCACTTTGCATGCATCCCAGTCACCAGTTTGATGCCTCCAACACCTTAGCCACCTTATTCTAGCACCCAGGAGCCACTTACTTCAGAGTTTTAGCCCTCCTAGGATGAAAGGCGCCCACTTCTCACCTACTGCCAGAGAAGGGCGCACTTGTTCACCTACCACTGCAGTTCCACTTCAGTTACACTCAGTTAGCTCCGATTCTCCCTGATTTGAGGCTAGTTTCACTCCCGACTGACTGTTTCACTTCCGTTGGACCTCCAGATTGACTAGATGACCTGTTCTGACTTCAGTTAGCCTCCCATGCGCCCCCACTGAGCCTCCTTCCCTTAATCAATGCTACACACTTCAGTTACACATGACACACTCAGTTAGACTCAGATTGACACCTGGATGACTGGTTCTTGTGCATTGATGACCACCACCGATTGATGATGAGGAATCCTAGTTGGAGTCAAGCTACTCCATTCAGTGATTCGAATGACCTACTTAGGCAATTCGAATTGCTTAGTCATTGAGACAGTTTATATTGTAATCATTCACCCTTATTGGGATATTGAGCACTACTGCATGTTTTGCACAGTTTTGCACCATATTTTCTATATTCATCTGTTGTGATTGATTTACTTGTTCATTAGATCTGCTATGAGTAATTTTACAACATGTCTCTCTTGTGTTAGGACTCGATTGAGTCTGTCATTACATGTTTCGGTGCATACTATAAAATCCTTATTAGGATCTGCAACTCTCATAATAGGTGCTGTAGTTAGTAATTCCTTCAACTTCTTAAAACTATGTGCACACTTTTGATCCCATACAAACTTCTTTCCCTTCTTCTGTAAGGAGGTTATGGGGTTTGCAATCTTCGAAAAACCTTCTATGAATTTTCTATAATATCCTGTAATCCCCATAAATGATCGTACATCTGACACATCCTCAGGAACCGACCATTCATTAATGGCTTTTATCTTATCGTGATCAACTGAAACTCCTTCCTTAGATATTATGTGACCTAAATTCTGAATCTTATCCTTGTGAAAGTCACACTTACTAAACTTAGCATATAACTAATGATCTCTCAGAACTTGTAAAATAATACGCAAATGTTCGTCATGTTCTTCCTTAATTTCAAAATATACTAGAATGTCATCTATGAACACAATGACGAACTTATCCAAATATTTGTGCAGAATATTATTCATTAAGTGCATAAATATTGTCGAGGCATTAGTCAACCCAAATGACATGACCACGAACTCATAATGTCCATAGCGAGTTCTAAAGGATGTTTTGAAAATATCCTCATCCTTCACATGAACTTTATGATATCCTAACCTTAAATCAATCTTTGAAAATATCGTTGCTCCATGCAGCTGATTAAATAGATTGTCGATGCGGGGAAACATATATCGATTCTTGATTGTCATCTTGTTCAGTTCATGATAATCTATGCAAAGTCTTAAAGTTCTATCCTTCTTCTTAACAAAAATAACAGGTGCTCCCCAAGGAGACACGTAGGGTCTTATATAGTTTTTATGAATCAGCTTGTTCAGCTATGGTTTTAACTCATTTAATTCCAATATGTTCATCCTATATGGAGATTTGGAGTTCGATACCGCACGCGGTATTAGTTCAATGGTAAAATCTAGATTCTTCTTCGGGGGTAATCCTGTAATCTCTTTTGGAAAAAAATACAGAAATTCTTTTAGGACAGGTATATCTTCTAGTTTAAGTTTGACCTCTTTTGTAATTGACTCCTCATGTACTACATTCACTACAAACATCTTACATTGTTTTCTAGCTGCTCTTTTTACTTGCATAGCTGAAATCTGTCTAAGTGATGTCATTCTAGGAATACCCTTTACTTCTATTGTTTCTCCTTCATCATTTAGACAGGTAAAATTTTTCTCATAACAATTCAAAATAACATGATGTGATTCTAACCAGTCCATTCCAATTAAGATTTCATAGGATTGTAAAGGTAAAAAATTTAACTTGGTTCATGTCTTTAACTGATTCATAAATAAAACACAACTTTCAACAAAATCACACACTTTTCTTTTTGTTCTTGTTGCTAGTCTAACTACCCAGGATTTATTAAATTTTTCTATTTTCAGATTAAAATTTTCTACAATATCTGGAGATATATAACTCAGGCTATCGCTTGGATCAATCAAAACAGAAACAGGGTGGTTTTGTAGCATACCCTCAATCTCTACCATAGAGACTTAATGTTCCGCTTGCCTGTTGTCTAGAGTTCCATTAATTCTGGGTATATCTCTTGCTAAGTCTCCCACGGTAGGTTTGATCTTGTATGGAATGAATATTATTGGTTGTCCACTTCTTATTTGGATAGTTTGAAGCATAATGAGGACCTTGACACTCAAAACATTTTATAGGTGTCCTCTGGTCATTAGTTCTGGTAACATTGGGTGTATTTCTAGGAGCTGTAAAATTATGTTGCTGATTATTTATGGGACTATTTCCCTGGAAATTTCGATTTGGAAAGTTTTTATTTTGAAAACTAGAATTTCCATTGAACCTGAAATTCTTCTTCTTCAGCTCAAAGTTGTTGGGTTTATGGTTTTTCCAGTTATATATCCCTTCTCTTTTCTGGTTCTGACCAAAGTAGAAAGTTTCCTTCCTCATGCCTTCTTCTAAGGTCTTTGGATTGTTATACTCTAGTATGTCCTTGATGTTGAAAGGTAGATAACTTAGATACCTCTGAATCTTTGGTTTCTCCTTCGCAAGGTATGGCACATGCCTTAGCAAATTCAGAAATTTTTTTTTCAGCTCTTTCATGTTCATGGTTCCCAGTCTTAAATCATAAAATCCCTTGGATTTTTCTTTGTAATATTGTTCAGATAGGAACTTCTTCTTGAAGTACCGTTTAAAAGTGCTCCAATGCACATCCTTGTCCTTGATTCCCTTCACTCTTTTGATGTCTTACCAGCAAATGTGTGCCTTCCCGATCAGGTTGTATATGGCCATTTTTTCTTTCAATGATTCTGAATAATCATAAATTTGGAAGTATTTATTCATGCTGGACAACCATGCTTCAGCTGTCTCTCCTTTTTAAGTTTTACCATTGGAGGTTGGGGGTTTGATCTTCTTGAACTCCCCATAAATCTTTCCATACTATTTATGGATTTTTGTCTTTGGTTTGTAATCCCCTTCACTGCTATCACTTGAATAATTATGTCTCTTTTTACGTATCTCAGTGGAAGCTCCTGATGATGTTGAACTGTTTTTCTCATCATCAGTTTCACTTCCTTACCCTTGTTCCCACGAGATAAGTCTTCAATTTTGGAGGTATTTCAACTTTTCTTTCATGTTCATCAGTTGGGCATTGATCGAACAGTACTTGATTCAGTTCCTCTTGTTCCTTCAGAGTTCTCTCATTACCTTGTTTAATAGACATTATCTCTACTTTCAACTCCTGATATGATGGTAACAACTCTGATGAATTGCCATTTAATTCACCATGGACCTCTTCTTCATAATGTTGTCCAATGCTATTGTTTTTATGACTGTTTGGTTGAAATCTGTCCTCCATATGTTCATTTGATCCTTCCATACTTGTAACTTAGAAAACAATTTTATGTATAACAAAATAATTTAACTTGAATTAGTAAATATTTTTGCTGTCATAAAAATTTTAGGATGCGTGTTCTTTGGACCTTTTCAGGCTGAGGGTTCGAAAATGAGCTCTGATACAACATGTAACATCCTGAAAAATCACAAAATTTTAAAATTTTTAAAATAGCATTAAATATTGAAATGCTAATGCGGAAATAAAATGAATACTAATTCTTTTAACTGATAATTAATTATGATGACGACAAGCCTACACTCAAATGATAATTAATTGTTTACAAGTGCTAACTGTTGTTCTTGTTTTGATGATGAAAGGGGTCCTGAGGGTACCCCGAGGCTTACTTAGGATTCTTGCTAAAGTATTTGAATTGTTCCTTTCACAGATTACAGGTAAGAGCTTTAATGTTTATGAAGTGTGACATAAGAGTTCCTAACTAGCTTCAGTAATCTGCACGTGTCTTAATGGTTTTAGAGAATAATGTCGAAATGCAACCGATGAGATCTCTTCACACTTCTAGATGAATTAATATATATAATATATACAAGAATACACCGGGAGAAGCTAAATAAATTATGTAAAAGCAGAGTAATAGAAAACATACACAAAAAACACTATGACAAGTATAAACATAGAATTCACTCATGAAATTCAAAATATAGACAACCAAATCTATTATAACCTATTATATGAAATTGAAGCAATGCTCAGCAAGATGAGGGGCCCTTATCAACTGGATGGTGCTTCTAAGAAAGCTTATAAAGCATAAATGGAACTATGAAGTCCTTCCAAAAAACATAATATTGGTATTAAGAGCAGTTTGAAATGACAAATAGATGAATCTTAGTCTCAATATAGAGATATCAATCATATCAGTTGTCTATTGCATTGTTTGATTACATGCATATATATACTAGGGTTTGCATTAGGAATTGTAACCAACACCCCTGTCTCCAAGTCGAAAAGACTCAAAATAACAAATTGAATATTTTACATAATAACTCAATTGGTTTTTAGTTAATACGCGACTTCTAGATCATATCACAACCTATTCTCATGACATGAAGGACATGAGAATGTTATTCTCATTAGTTCAAATCTCATTTTCTTGTTGGCGGCCTCTTCTGTAGAGATGGAAACTTGACCATGTGTCCAGACTTGTGTAATATCCTTAGTTTTGACTTGGAATGTGTTTAATCAAATTTATGTAAATGATGTAAATATGCTAGTGTGGATTCCTACTATGGAGCTCAAGGACAAGGCTTGACTAGTGAATGGCTAGGCATGTATGATGTATATATTTTTATTTGGACTGTATGGTTGGTTTATCATACCAATTCTAAATATATGTAAATATTATGTTCAAAAATAACAAAATGGTCCAACAAAGATGTGTAAAGAGAAATAGAGGAGCTATGATTCTACCAGAGGGGAAGAGGGAAGGGTTGATATAGAAAACTAAATCTTATGTTGCCAAGTTTCAACCTTAGAACTGATCCAAAATTCTTCCCTTTTTTTAAATGAGCCAATTAACTTCTCTTGACTATAAAACCCAAATTATCATTGAATGCACATGTGAGGTTGGTGGGAAAAGTAACTTCATGCAGTTATTGAGGCATGGGAGTTGTGACAATTCTGTCAGCTTCTAGGAGTCATTTCTTCCATGGTGACAATCTATGTTAGTTGTATTTTCAACATTCTCTCATAACCCTTGGAGTCAACACTCATGATATCATTCTATCATGCACACTTCTACAGTACATAGAGTTTTCCTATTGTTGTTTATGAACACTACTAGAGTGTGTTTTTAACCAGAAATTGGAATTTAGAGACAGAGTTATGAATTTGAAGGGAAAATATATGGTTTTAGTTGAGTATAGAAGTTGGGAAATATAGGAACCTTTACCCATTGAGTTTTTCTACTTTTGGATGCTTGAGAATCCCTGAATTGACGTTGCAGGAGATTCTCCAATAGCATATAGCAGGTTGGAATATTTCTGCATAGACTGATAAGCACTATAAGGGTTGGATTTACTAAGGGAACTATGGATTAGTGAAGGGAAATTCCTTCCTTGTGTTGTGTGTGGTAGTTGGAAGGAGTTCCATTGTTGTGATGGATTAGTGAGATCTCTCTAGGGATTTGTATGATTTTTGGCTAAGCATAGTGAGAATAAAGGGTTGTGGGATGAGGGAGAGAATCCTATAAGTGTTTCCTTCACCCTAGTGGCCTCATAGTCTATCTTGGGGGTGGCCTGTAAGCAAAAGGAGTATATTTTAGAGAGACTAACTATGGTTGGGTTTACAATCTCTCTTACGTAGCTAGTTTCTTGGATCTTCTTCGTGTTGAGATAATAATTATATTTATATCTGATGTGCAATGGTTTTATTTATATGCCTATGATCATTTTGCTTGTAATTGCATGCTATGTGTGTGTGGATTGAATTTATTTCCATTGTTTCTTTTATTTACATATCTACACATGCATTTTAGATCTTATAAATTCGTATTATTGTTATGGGAGAAATTTAGAAGCCCATAATTTAGTTAATTTTGTCTTTCGTTCATTGGATTGGGTGAAGGGGATGTTACAACTTGCTCCATCGTCTCTGGGATCAATCTAATGAAAATAAAACCATATTGGGGGTGTTAGAGACAAAATCCATGACTTAGAATTCCTCCTAAATAGTTTCAACTACCTAACCAATGAATTTGGGTTATGAGAATAAATTATGGTAATCACGTATACAGTTCAGTTCTAGTAGCCAGTTATAGGAATTGGTCCTATAATCAACCTTGTGAGAGTTAACAATTAATTAGTAAATTCCTATTAACCATGTTTAATTCACCAAAGGCTAGGAAATCAAATATGGATAACTCATTTACTTTATGTATTCTCTTTGAATTATTGATCTTCATGGATATGACAAGGAAATGGAATATTTAGGGAAAAATAGGCTTAGGAATTGTATTCAAAAACATCGAAACTAGGGCCAATAATAACCACATGAGGGATAGATAATATTTATTTTTAAATAAATCATGGATCAAAATTTATGGGGTTGCTTGTTATGTTAATATTGACTTGATAAATAATAGGTTTATCATATATTGTTTACCATGACACAGTCATTATTCCATGTTATTGATGTAAATGAACCATATTTAAGAGTATTAGTGTATCCATTGTAATATATCTCAACTGATCAAGTTGAATAGATTGGTCAAAATAATATATATATATATACATATATATAGGTAATGCTTCTTCAGTTTTGGGGTTTGAAGTTAAAATTTTCTTAAGACTATTGTGTGTCATTTTAACTCTCATTTACGTATTTTTAACAGATATTACTAGAGAAACTATTGTAAACCCCAACCACATATATGGGAAATGCAAGAGAAAATTTCGAACCATGTCAACTATGATTGATATGCAATGGACATATTTTACTTATTTTTAATTTTATTTTTTATAATCTCTTATTGTTTAACCAATCTTATATAAAAAATTTAATAACCTAAAATTTCTTGCATTTTTTATAACACAAAAACAACATTAACAACATTAGGAATATTATAATATAGCGCAAGTTATAATATATATATTACTCAAATAAAAATATTTAAGGACAACTATTGCAAAAAAAAAAACCTTGGCCCTTGCTAATACTATATAAAAGTCATTATGACTCGAAAAAGAATACCTAAGTTAGATGATTGTTGTAATGCAAAATGTGAAAATAGATCGAAAACCTCCCTCCATCAAATTGACCTATACTCGAAATAAAAAGTACCCTCTCTTAGAATAATGCACTTATAATTCAAAATTTCATTTACAATTACCAATGCGAATTATAGTATTATTCTATATACCTTCTGAAACATTATGATAATGTCATGACATCGAAAAAGAATAACTAACTTAGATGATTGTTGTAATGCAAAATGTGAAAATAGATTGAGAACCTCCCTCTATCAAATTTATCAAATTGACCCTTACTCGAAATAAAAAGTACCCTCTCTTAGAATAATGCACTTATAATTCAAAACTTCATTTACAATTACCAATGTTAATTATAGTATTATTCTATATACTTTATGAAACATTATGATAATGTCTTGACATATAAATTGTAGACATATACTGATTTTTCATTCTTCTTGAATGGTGTAGATGTATGTGATATTTGATGTGTTCTTTAAAAAATAAATTAATATAAGATTATATGTAATGTATGTTTATTATTAAACTAATAAAAATATGTTTTAGATTTATAAGTATAAATACAATTATTAAATAGATCCAAATTAAATTTTATGTCGATTGTAATGTATTTTTTATATGTTAGTTTAATATAATATTATAAAAAATATAAATAAATTAATGATATTTGTAATTTTGAAAATAATAATGTTTGAATTTTATTCACAATTATATATATTAGAGAACAATTAAATGCATTTATAGAAACATGTCTATTTTAACTACAGATTTATCAAGTAGGTAGTTTGAGATCAAACTTCTTGAGGTGAAAACCTTTTCTACAATGTAAAATTTAAATAAATATTTACACCTAGCAAAATTTGACACCTTTTAATGCTTGGTAAATATAGATTTGCTATTGTATAAAAATATATCAGTCAATGTATATTTTGAGTATGATTAAAAATATAAAATATATGGTTTTTTCTCATGGAAAAAATATTATAGAGGAATCCATACTTTAAATTCAGTAGATAGATTAAGCTTGAAATAGTTAAGGGTCGGTAAATAAATTCTAGCGATCCATAAAAGGATAGGTAATATATTTTTTTAAAATAAATAAATGGATCAAAGTTTATGGGGGTTGCTTGTTACGATTAATCTTGTCTGGGTTTATCATATATGGTATACGACAACACACTCTTTAGCCCATGTTATTCATCTAAATGAAGCATATTTAAGAGTATGAGTGTCTTCATTGTAATATATCTCAACTAGTCGAGTTAGATGGATTGGTTAGAATAATATATTTATGCGTTGGTAATGCTTCTCTTAGTTTTGGTTTTGGGGTTTAAAGTTAAAAAATTTTTAGGATTTTTGTGTTTTAATTTTTTTTTCATTTAAGTATTTTTAACATATATTACTAGAGAAACTATGGTTAGCACCTCTACATACAAAGTATGAAATACGTGAATTATATCATACAAAAGAAAATTAGAAACCATATAAAAATAATCAATATAATCAATATGAGATAGACATATTTCCGTTATTTTTAATTTTATTTATGACAATCTCCTATTGTTTAGCTCAATTTTTTTAAATGATATAAAAAATTTAATAATCTTTTTTTTTTCATTTTCATAACACCACAACAACATTAGGAAGCTTATAATATAGGGCAAGTGATAAAATCAATATTACTCAAACCAAAATATTCCAAAACAACTATCGCAAAATAAAATACCTCAAGCCTTGTTGATTCTATATAAAATTCATTATGACTTGAAAAGAAATACCTAAACATGATTGTTGCAATGCAATTTGTGAAAATAGATCGAGAACCTTCATCACTAATACTGATATTTAAAGAAAATAGAAAGCATCCTTTATCATAACAATGCACTTATACCCCGAATGCGTGTGCCACCACTGAGCAAATGGGACAGGTTCGCACTAGCTTGACACCTAGGCTAAGAAGTATTACTCTTCCCACTGTTGACGTCAACTAGACGACGTCAACCTGCCCATACATTTAGTATGCCAACCTCCTACGTCGCTTCAGCCACCTTGGATCCCATGACGCAGGCTCTTAAGCGTGAGGGGCTTGGGATCATGGCTCTAGGCACTCTACAGGTTATTTTGCATTGTATGCTCTAGGTTCCCTCTACTCTCAACGTCACCCTATGCATTCACCCTACTCTCTGGCTCACTCATCCCCGCATTCGCTTTTCCCTCTTCACCATGGCCACCATGGGCAGAACTAGAGGTGACAGGGCCAAGAATAAGTTCAATGACACTGCGACAAAGGAGAACCCCTTGAGAAAAGGCTACGGCCCTGAGGTCTCTATACCAATTCTCCTGCCGTTGGACAATTGGGAAGCTCATATAATCACTCACCCCATGGCTCCAAGCAACCCAGAGCAAGCCTGGGACCCCTACTGGTTGGTCAAAAACATGATGGGCCAGTTGATGGAAGATATGCAAATGAACTGGACTTTCACTCGTCATGCCACTTAGGCTGTGCACGCCACTTTGCCGAACTGGTCATCCACTCTGGGCATTTTGGAAGCCACACATGGATGGGAGACATATGCTCCTACAAGGCCTTTCTCCAGATCTCCTCGCTCTGGCAGCACAACCCCAAGTGCCACTTCGTCTGCAATTCGTTTGGAAATGCCCCGTGGAGGTCATGGCTCCTTAGCCACACATGCAAGCCTGGACTTGCACCATCTTGGTGGCAGCTCCTCTACCAAAACTCGAAGCAAGGATCCTCTTTCTTTTAAGGTGAAGCCACGCATACCTTTTCCCATACCAAGTACTCTAGGTCATATCTTGGCCAAGAGAACCAGGAATGAGTAGGCTGGAGACGCGACCATTATTCCTAGAAAATCTGGCCCCTTGCCTGTCAAGCATCCTGTTCATGACACTCGACAACCTGCTAAAGCCACCACGACCACTGGGACTGCTACTACAACTTTGGGAACCAAGCCTCTGACCCCTGATAAGATCTGGAAAGCAAACGCAGCCTACAATTGCCTCATCCTAGAGGAGACACCTTCTACTACTCGTTAAAGAGGTTACTCTGTTGACTCGGTTCTCTTATTGTTCTTGCATATGCTCCATACCCATGAATTTTTTGGATAGGATGTTGTTAGCTTTCATGGCTCTAAACATTCCAGGTTTCACTCGCTCCTGGCTTATTTTTTGCCACTCTTTAGACATGATCATTTTGATGTACTATTTTTCTTATGTCAACAGAACTCTGGTTAGATATGGTTGGCACGACAGGGTAAGGCCACCAAGAATTGTAACTTCTACTGTATTTTTCCTGTTTTAATATAATTTGCAGCTTATTACAAAAAAAAACAATGCACTTATAATTTAAAACTTTATTTATAATTGTTAATGCTAATATTTACCAACATAGATCGATCTAAAACTCATATTTATTAAGCACCGAGTAGGATCCAATTTCTTAAAGTGTTTTTTTTTTAATCATAATTTCTTTATATGTCTTGAAAAAATTTACACCTCAAGAAATTTGATCCCTCTCGGTGCTTGATAAGTATCGATCTTGACAATTCTAAAAACACCATGGGAGGAGAGGATCTTCCATCTCTATGAGTCCATGAGCATTGAGGATGGATCTCAATTTCTTCAATAGTTCCCTGCATACACCCACATTCGATCATAGTTTCCTAATGTTTGCTACAATTGTAATCTCCATAATCTTCTAACCTCTCAAAATTATGGTAACCTAGGAACTATTCTTTCTCAACTTTTCCTTGATAGGATTCAAATCTTAAAAAAATCCAAGTAATTCATTGATCTTCTCTTAAGGTCTGATAGACCAAAGGGTCTCAGTGGACATTAATCATCATCATCAACATCAAGATGGATCTATGCTGGTTTTTATTTTTTTATTTGATGAGCCAACATGGTTTTAAATTTTTATTTTATTGGTCTACATGGATTTTTTTAATTACTTTTTATTTGGTTTTAATTTTTAATTTTATGAACCAATATGAATTCTTTTAATTACTTTCTATTTTTGGTGCATAATGCTACGTTATGTGACAACATCTCCCCCATATTGGGCTCTATAGAACCTCACTTCTCTTAGTGCAATGAAAAATTATGATAATGCCATGACATATAACTTGTATAGATATAGTGATTTTAGAAATTCAGTGTTCATGAGAGGTACCCAAGTGTGCGATGCGCAAGATTTGTCATTTTTTTTATTAAAAAATTAATAATATAAAGTTATGTATAATGTATATTCATTATAAAGTAATAAAAATATGTATTAGATTTACAAGGATAATACAATTACTAAACATATTCATATTATAGCTTATGCCATATTATTAAAAGGATTGTAACATATACTTTATATGTTGGTCAAATTTAATATTTTATAAAATAAAAAATAAATGAATTATATTCATAACTTTAAAAATAATAAAGGTTGGATCTTAGTGACCCATTTTTTCTTGTTGTTTCTCTCTATTGTTCATAGTTAATGAATTTGCAACAATATGTGCACCTATAGTCATATGACCTAAAGAAGAATTAAATGCACTTATAATTATATGTCCATCTTAACTCTAGATCTATCAAATAGATAGATCAAATCCCTTTAGGTTAAAACAATTTGTAGAATGCGAAATTTAAAGAAATATTTTTACCTAAAGGAATTTAATACCATTTTAGTGCCTAGTAAATCTAGAGTAAATCTAGAGTAAGATGCATCTACACGTGTTTTAAGTATATTGTGCAAATCAGTTCTATATTGATTCAACATATATTATTTGATTTTAATTTAGATTATGAATTTAAAACAAATCCCATTATCATCATAATCTAATGTAATAGTCATTACGTTTTTAATTATTAGGTTTCCATGTGTTACTTTCTATTTCTATCTAAAATGCATTTGTGATGAGCACATGGAGTTAGTGTCAAGTGGAATTTTTGAAATCTTGAGAAAATTGATTAGTTGTTATTAATGGTCATGGATATGGATCATGAATTAACCAATAACGATCCATCTTAACTTTGAATCTACAATGCATTGAGAAGGATGAAATCACTTGAGGTGCAAATATATTTTACTGAATGAAAAAATTGACAAAATATCTACACCTCAAGGTATTTGATCCCTCTCAGTGATTGATATATCTGACTTAATTTATTATAATTATATGTTATTTCTAGTCTTTTTTTTTAAATATTTCTTATATTTACGAAAAATTATTTATAGTAGATAAGACACAATACAATAGGAGGCTATGTACATAGGTAATTACACTAGTAGAATTTTTTTTGAAAAGTGGCCAGCGACCAAAAACGTTGGTCACCATAGGAAATAAATGACTAAAACACCAGAAAAGTTGGTCACCGCAGTGTTTTTAAGTGAAATATGAAAAATTTGAGCAATTTTAAATGATCAAAACAAAAAATATCTAAAATAAACAACTAATTTAGTGAGGAGATAAAAAAATGACTAATTTAGACAGGGGATAGAAAATATGATTAGATAGTCTAAGTTAATATAAATTTATAGTGATCATTATATTGACAATTATGATGACAATGATCCTAACTGTAATATGATCATCACTATTATGATGGCAATGATGACGATTATCATCATCATCACCATCATTTAATGCATGATCATCATTTTCTCAAAGATGACTCGACATAAACCTTTCTTGCCTTCTGAAGGGGGCCTCTTAATCCTTCTACAGCATTAAAATTTACAAAATTGTAAAAAAATTAGAATTTCATAAATTTTAACGTTATAGATGATTCAAAGACTCCCTTAAAAGGGGGTCTATTTTATTCCATAATATTTAATCTACTCCATTTACTTCACTGTAGAGCCAGCTAGAAAATCCCGTGTAAGCTTTGTAAGAGGTCGCTAGTTCAAATCCCGAATAAACCATGCACCATTGTGGCAGGCTCGGTGATTGTACCTAGGGGTATAATGGCAGTGGATGAGATTTGACCCCTAGACCCCGTGTCATGTGAGTACCAGCCTCATCCCAATAGCCGATTTCCCTAGCATATATATATATGTGTGTGTGTGTGTCTGTGTGTGTGTGTTAATATCTTGTGAAAAAAATAGTATATATGTTAATAATATATATATATATACATATATAATAACTTAAAAAATTAAAATAAATAAAAGTTGAAATCACTTATTAATCATTATTAACATTAAATTTATTTTAAGTTGATAATAAATCAAAATTAATATATTCCAAAAATATAAATTTGATTATATATATATATATATATTAACAAAAATATAGTATATATAAATTAGAGGTTAAAAGAAAATTAAGATACTATAAGGAGGTCTTTAACCCTAATCTAGAATCTCAAAATTATATATCTGTCTTAACTAGTTTGAAGAAGAAAACTAATATAGGCAAGATAAGAATGAACTCTCCTGAGCTATATATTGAAACATGGTGCTAGTTAGTTCCTAAAACACCATGGGAGGAAAGGATCTGTAATCTTTGCGACACTATGAGTGTTGAGGAAAAAAAACACTTTCTCTTAGTGTGACCTGCCTAAACCCAAATTAGATCTTAATTCTAAAATCTTTGTTGCAATACCGACCTTCTTGGAATTCTAGCGCATAAAAATTATAGTGATTTCAGAATGCTTCTCTCCAAGATTTTTGAGCATAGGAATACAATTATAAAGAAAACTAAATAATTCCTTTTTTTAGGTCCGATAGACCAAAGTTGGTCTTAGTGGACGTTAATCATCATCATCATATATAAAAGTAACTTAAAAAATTAAAATAAATAAAATTTGAAATCACTTATTAATCATTATCAACATTAAATTTATTTTAAATTTATAATAAACCGGAATCAATATATTCAAAAAATATAAATCACTTTAATAAAAAAAATAAACTTTTTCAATTCGTTAATATTTTCCCTCTCCCCTCTCCCTTCATGGGTGGGAAAGAAATCTGGAGAGTCATAATCATAATACTTAATTAACTATTATTATTAGTACTCTGAAGATTTATTTCCCACCCATGAAGGGAGAGGGGAGAGGGAAAATATGAGCGAATTGAAAAAACTAAAAAATAATTATTATAGAGATTAAACTATTACTATTATTACTCTCAAGATTTGTTCCCTGCACATGAACAGAGAGGGTCATGCAGGAGCATTCACTCTCCAGTTCAAACACGAGATGTGTGGTCAGACCTAAAGTTCTAGACACTAGCCAAGGAACGGCCATTTGTAAAACTCTTGTAAACATATTTTTTAAAAGGTTTATTTTCCTAGTAAGCATAAACATAATTAATGCTTAGGTTGATAGGTGTCAATGTAGGATGAATTATGTAACAAATTGCTAATTTAGTGGGATGAATTGAGAGGGAATTTGACAAGAGATGCAGGAAGGTAGGACTCGGTGGTGTGATTCACAAGTTAGGCATAAGTTTGTTTTTTCAAAAAAAAAATAGAAGCTGTAACTGAAATTTAGGGATCAGTTACGAGTTTTAGGAGTTTGTTAAAAGCATGAGAAAATCTCTATTTTGGGATGGAATCAAGAGTCCCGAGGGGGAGGGAGAAGAGTGTAACTCTCGAGAGATAGGTAGAGTAAGTGAAGGTTTTCGGAAAGAGAGCATCTACAGTTTTGATGGTATCAATGAAGATAGCAAATTCACATAGGATGTGTTGATTGTTCTTTGCATTCCATGTATGATGTGTTTGAGAAATTCGGGTGAATGTTTTCTTTTGTAGTTCTGAATATAGATATAGTGTGCATACAAAAATCTGACCAAAGGGGATTGGGTAGGACGAATAGTTCACAACCTTGCAGAAGCCATTGAGGCTTGTAAAGACTCTTGAATTCAGAGTGACTATGTGATCGATGTGTGTTTGCTTATACATATTGTATGCGACGTATTTGGGTAAAGATGGATATTAGCAAATTATGCACATTAGTCTGAATGATAAATTAGGCTAACTGAATGAGTAATTGGGAGATATGTTTTGAATGCATGCATATCTAATCATGTTCAGGAGACAGAAGTGTAAAGAATCCCTTTTGTAGGGTTATGATTCAAATATGATGGGTAGAATCTCTACGTGGTTTCCAATTGTAGAAGTTTGTTTAAGGCTTATGAAATTACTCTGAAAATTGAGTGAGGTCGTATCGGAGTCGAAGTTTGCAGAGTCTGTTTCTAGGTATTAGTAGACAGACTTGCAATTTCTGGTTGGAAGCATTGCTCACTTCCTAAAAGTGGGAAAGTGTGCAGGATGCATTAGTGTAGGGGTTCCCGTTTAGTTTGTTTTGGTTTCTAATTATCTAGCAGCAGAGTTGCTAGAGTTGGTTGCAAATGTAATACGAGATAACAAGAAAAGTAGGATTGTGCCTCGACATACCCAACTAGCTATCAGAAATGATGAGGAGCTCAATGAATTATTAGGTTTCATCATTATTGCCAATGGTGGTCTGTTCGTGTGAAGAACAATATATTTGACTGAAATACCCAACAGAGAATCAACAGCATGAGTTCTTCAGATTTGGAAGTTTAGAGTTGAATTAAGGTCCAGAACACCGAGATTACAACAGAGTGTTTCTGTAATTGTTTGCTGGTTTGAATGAAATGGATTCGTGATCATCAGGTTGGAAGCATCTTGGGGATTAGGAATTCTGGTAAGGAAGAATCCTATCCATTGACATCTAAGTATGAAAGTCCTTCATTACAGAAGTGAGTGTATATAGTATTTTGTTTAGTCGCAAGATTGGATGTGAGTTAAATGCGTTGAGGCATTTAAAAGGTGAGCCCGAAAAGCATGAGTGTTTAGGGAGTTATGTATATAGTTCATATGAGGGGAGATGGTAAGTGCCTAAATTGGATAGGATAGGCTTTTAATCCTTTAAAAAGAAGAATATATGTGTGTTGTGAGTAGACTGAGCATTCAGTAGATGGGAAAGCTCAAGGGAGATAGGACAGAAGAAAGGTTTATAGCCTAATCTAGCTTGAGAAGATAATTTAGCCCTAGGAGGGTTATACAAAGTTTTTATAACCAGGCAGAGTATGTCTGTAAGGTTGTAAAGACACTAGAGAGAGATACAAAGTTGAGGCTCCTTGGGATTTCAACAGGCTTAGTATAATTCTGCCATCAATTTGGTTTCAGAGCGAGAGAAATTTTACTTTTGTGAAGGTAAGAGGATAGGTGAGAAGTCTATAAGAGAATTTGTAAGTTCAAAACATTTGCTTGTAAAAAGGGAAAGAAGCCTATAGCCTTAATAGTGAAGTTCCTAACAAGGAAGATAACTACTTTGGGAGGAGTAGTTGCATGCAAAAGGTGAAGGCAAGTTCAGTCAAGGGATTGAAAGCCGAACCGAAGTGTTGAGGTGGCCATAGAAGCTTGGTAGTAGCAGGTTTTTTTGAAAGCTTAGGAATGGTCTTTACTTTTAACACTGTTGATATGCTCGTAGTAGCAGTTGAAGAAATATATCAATAGGAATATCATAGCTTTGAGGCAATAATGAAGGAAGTCATTCGAGACTTCTAGTGGAAGAAGGAGCAGAGAAGAGTGCTCAAGAAGGTTCCAGCTAGAGGACTAGTGTTGCCAAAAGACCAAGTACATAAGAGAAATATTGGTGAGGTAAGTTGTAGTAGAGAGAGACTGTTATTGCATAGGCTTAGTGCAGCTCATAGTGAGTGTGGAGAAACTCACAAAGATGGAGAAGAAGATGACTACTTATAGTCATATCAGAGGTTCAAGGAGAAGCCACAAAGAGAAGAAAGAAGATGCCAAGACAAATGGCATATGGGGAAAGATTATTGATGAAGAATATGAGAGGGAGAAGGCTGAGATAGAAGTCCATCTAGAAGTCATGATGGATCTTTTACCGAAGAAAGAGGAAGACCAGAGATGAGGTTTCCTTATGAGAAGAAAGATCAGGTGGCATAAGCTACAAAAGAGGAAAGAGCAACTGATGAATGCTCAGTGGGAGGATGAGGTACTCAGGGAAACAGAGTATCTGGAAGAAGACTTGAAGACTGAATATTCAAGTGAGGCCAAGAGGTCTCAATGTTTTAAAAATGATGTTGTGTGTATGTTTCTAGGTGAAACAAATGAAGAAAGGCAATTTATTGATATTGTCATGAAGAAGGAAGAATATAGGTAGAGTCTTATTTCTTTTTTGAAAGGAGATGCGACAGCCGACTCTCATTCAAATGCACATACACAGTTAAGAGGAAGTAGATCTTTTCAGCATGCAGCAAAAGATGAAAGCAAGAAAGGCTTAGCTTATGATGATGGCCAAAAGCAAGAAGAAACTAAGGAAGACATCAAGCATTCAAATGCTATTCTTGAGGAGGCTGAGAAGAAGAGCATTGAAGACTTTATGAGTCCTGAAAGAGACTTAGAAGAGTAAGAGGAAGATTTGGTGCCTGGATTATTAAATGAGATCATTGGGTCTTGTGATTTTGAGATTGACAAATTAACTGTGTTTGCAGGTGTTGCAGAAGACAATCCAACTCTTGGAGTTGTCTTGAATGAAGTTGAGAATTGTAAAGCAAGGTATGTTGAAGAGTTTCTTTCTAATGAAGACCAAGTTGAGTTGTTGCAGTAGAAGGGATTTGTAGATTCCTTATTTAATGAGGGAATCATCTCCAAGGAAGGTGAGACAATTCTTTCTCATAGGAAGGACCCTGTTATTATTGAGGATAGGAAGAAGTTGACTTGTTTGAATGGCTAAGAAAAGACTATAGGACAAACCTCTCGAGCTGACACAGTGATGAAGGATCATAATTTTGTTCTGATCAAGGATGATCAAGTATTGTCACCAAGAAACTTGATTTGTGACAAAGAAGAAGACAGTGAAGATTGTACATAGTTTTTGGAAGAAATTCTGAGTGACATGGCAGATTTTTGGCATGAGATCAATCTTTTGGAGAATAAACTAGCAAGTCAGAGAATGAATATTCTGAATGCACAATTGAAATTGGATGAAGGTGAGGCAGATGTATCTTATAATAAAGATGAATCGGTCCCAAAACTGATGGAAGCTGAACTGGATACTAATATCAGTCAAAGAATTGAAGGACAACAATGGCATGTTGTCCAAAAAGAAGAGGAAGAGAGCTATGCTCACATTGAAGAGTAGCAATTGGATATTGCAGAGGGAGATATCCTTCGAGATATTTAGGATGTTTGGGAGGCAGCAATATCTACAACAATATCTGAGACAACATTTGAAGCAAGCTCAAGAGTAAAAGTAGAAATTGAAGCAAGAAGAGCTGAAGAAGACAATCAACAGTTTCGAGATGAATGGATAAAGTGCAATAGAGTGCAATGGCATAGTGAAGAAGACAAGAGTTGTTTACAGCAACAAACTGAATTGGAAAAGACCATACTTTAACTATGGGACCAAATGAAGATACCTAAAAAGAGCTACATCAGAATGAAGAAATAATTCCACTGTGAAGATGATTGGAAAGTGAAGAATAGTGAAGGTAAGGACAGTGGAGTATTACAACACAAAGTGTGGAAGACTAGAAGATTGCAGCTGGAGGAAAGATGAAGATTGAAGGCTCATGATTAGGAGATCAGGTTCCTCTTTCTACTTTGGGAGTCTGATGCAGGAGCATTCACTCTCCAAATCAAACACTAGATGTGTGGTCAGACCTAAACGTCTAGACACTAGCCAAGGAAGGGCCAATTGTAAAACTCTTGTAAACATGTTTTGTAAAAGATTTATTTTCATAGAAAGCATAAACATAATTATTGCTTAGGTTGATAGGTGTCAATGTAGGATGAATGATGTAACAAATCCCTAAAGTAGTGGGATGAATCGAGAGGGAATTTGAGAAGAGTTGCATGAAGGTAGGACTCGGTTGTGTGAGTCACAAGTTAGGCATCAGTTTGTTTTTTCTAAAAAAATAGAAGTTGTAATTGAAATTTAGGGATCAGTTACAAGTTTTAGGAGTTTGTTAAAAGAATGAGAAAGCTCTATTTTGGTATAGAATAAAGAGTCTCGAGGGGGACGGAGAAGAGTGTAACTCTCGAGAGAGAGGCGGAGTAGCTTAGGGTTTTTGTAAAGAAAGCATGTACACTTTTGATGGTATCAATGAAGATAGCAGATTCACATAGGATGTGTTGATTGTTCTTTGCATTCCCCGTATGATGTGTTTGAGCAATGCAGGTGAATGTTTTCTTTTCTAGTTCTGAATATAGATACAGTGTGCATACAAAACCCTGACCGAAGGAGATTGGGTAGGACGAGTAGTTCATAAACCTATGGAAGCCATTGAGGCTTAGAAAGAATCTGAAATTCAGAGGGACTGTGTGATCGATGTGTGTTTGCTTATACATACTGTATGCAACATATTTTGGTAAGGATGGATATTAGTAAATTCTACGCATTAGTCCTAATGATAAATTAGGCTAACTGAATGAGTAATTGGGAGATATGTTTTGAATGCGCGCATATCTAATCATGTTCAGGAGACAGAACTGTAAAGAATCCCTTTTGTAGGGTTATGCTTCAGATATGATGGGTAGAAGGTTTACGTGGTTTCTAGTTGTAGAAGTATTTTTAAGGATTATGAAATTACTCTAAAAATTGAGTGAGGTCGTCTCCAAGTCAAATTCTACAGAGTCTATTTCCAGGTCTTTGTAGACGGACCTGGAATTTTCGATTGGAAGCATTGCTCGCTTTGTAAAGGTGGGAATGTGTGCAAGACGCATTGGTGCAGGGGCTCCTGTTTAGTTTGCTTCGATTTTTAAGTATCTAGCAGTTGAGGTACTAGAGTTGGTTGGAAATGTCACATGAGATAACAAGAAAAGTAGGATTGTGCCTCGACATACCCAACTAGCTATCAGAAACGATGAGGAGCTCAATGAACTATTAGTTTTCGTGACTATTGCCAATGGTGGTCTGTTCGTGTGAAGAACAGTATATATTCAACAGAAATACGCAACACAGAATTGACAGCATGAGTTCTTCATATTTGGAAGTGTAGGTTTGAACTGAGGTCCAGAACACTGAGATTACAATGGAGTGTTTCTGTAATTGTTTGTTGGTTTGAATGAAATGGATTCATGATCGTGTGGTTGGAAGCATATTGGTGCTTAGGAATTCTGGTAAGGAAGAATCCTATCCATCGACATCTAAGTATGAAATTCCTTCATTACAGAAGTGAGTGTATACATTATTTTGTTTACTGGCAAGATTGGATGTGAGTTAAATGCGCTGAGGCATTTAAAAGATGATCCCAAAAAGCATGGGTGTTTAGGGAGTCATGTATATAGTTCATATGAGGGGAGATGTTAAGCGCCTAAATTGGATAGGATAGGCTTTTAATCCTTTAAAAAGAAGAAGATATGTGTGTTGTGAGTAGACTGAGTGTTGAGCAGATGGGAAATCTCTAGGGAGCTAGGACAGAAGAAAGGTTGATAGCCTAAGCTAGCTTGAGAAGATAATTTAGACCTAGGAGGGTTATAAAGAGCTTTTATAACCTGGCAGAGTGTGTCTGTAAGGTTGTAAACACACTAGAGAGAGATAGAGAGTTGGGCAAGCTTAGTATAACTCTTCCATCAAAGGGGAGACGAAAAATATGAAAAAATGAAAAATAAAAAAAACAAAGAGCCAGTAGAACATAATGCTCAATCCCAAACTCTTAAACCCACCTTACTGCAATGTTTTGTTACATTTTCTTACCTCAATGCTCAAACCTTAGCATAAAAACCATGCACAGGGATATTATCAGCGATTCCATTCCATCAAAGCCAGATAAATTGGCCCATCAAAGGTAATTCCAATCCTTTTTTTAGACCTAGATACACTAGTTTAAGCTATGGTTTTAGATGAATGAGGGTTTCCCTTAATTACTAACAGCATAAAGTAATGGTCTTCGACCCATAGATTACTATTTACTTAGCAAGAGAGAGGATAGCCTACGTGTAACATCCACCTTAATACATTGATTGATTAGACTATTGAGGGCACCGACATTGAAGTGACCTAGTTAAAATAAACATGAACAATATAGATTATGCCTGAAGGAAAATTTTTGAATGACAAATGAATGATAAATATGATCAACTCACTGAGAAATTATGATGATGTTATACATGAATATAATTAATGATGATTTTTATTCTATAGATGTCAATGCATGATACTGACTCAGATAGAATTGAATGAATATTATGATGTGTGATGAAATGATTTTTATGGTGCAGCGCTACTAATCTACCCTTTGAGTGTGTGCAGTAGCAGGTAAAATGATTTACCGACTGACTCACAATGGAATAAAAAGCGGTCGTAAGAACATAAGTATATGTAGGGGTATGACGACGGACCGTCAACCCTGAAATAACACTCCACGCATCGTTCGAAAGCCATTTCAGCTCACCCGGGGAAGTGTTTCCGTATGGGTGAGGCCAAAATGATTTGGTCACGTACGGTGTGTTGAGGGGTGCAGAATCAGGAGAACCTAATTCCTTGACCGCGATTAGTCTCCATGGAAGTTTAGTTGAAAGATCACAGTAACGATTCCTCGATCGCTACACAAAACTCCCCACGTGAAGAAAAGGAAGTTGTCGGAAGGACCCATAGAAGAGGTACCTAGACAATGATGAGAAAAGAAATGTTCAGATTGTTTTGCATTTCAAAATTTATTCATAGATTAAAAGTGGGATTTATAAATTTAGAAAAATGAAATAGAAAAGCATATTACAAAAATGGGGTAATTGGGGTGGATGTGCACCCATTATGTTAAGATGGATATGCATGAGATTAAATTTGCAAATAATATTTAAAATAATAAATTATGGAGAAAAACTAGAACACTCATCTAGAGACCAACTCCACCTACACCCATTGATATAGGGATTAGAATTTTAGAATAGGGAGACAACAAAGAGATAATTAAGGAATTTAGGTGCACCTTGGTGTGAGAGTGACACTTGTTGCATGAGGAGGTATAATAAGAAATTAATAAATTAAAATTTTATTTTTCATGAGAGGACACACGTCATGCAAGACTTATGCTATATAAGAATAAGAGGAGCGTTACAATATTGTTTGCCACCTTGTGAGCATTTATACTCTTTGGCTTCCCTTACCTATTTATAGACTCAAAACCATACATGTGGTTCCCATTGAACCCCTTTTTACCTATTTTTCCTTTTGTAAACGAGCTACATCAAATACACCTCACGTATACGCAGTCTACATCACTACAACCCGCATACATCGATTTTTTGGTAAATAATAGTAAAAACACTATTTTTCACTCCAAAAAGAGGCCATTGTGAATTAATTCTTAATTGGATAGAGTGCCGGGGTTTGTGTATTTGTAAAAAATCTGTGTTTCCTTGATGTACTAGGTGATGGTGGGTAGCGATGGCTAGGTATGATGCGTATTTTTCATTTGGAAAAGAAAAAATGTGTAATAGTATGCAACGATCTCTATCCAATCTATGGTCTTCGTTTAAAATGTGGTATGCGTAAATTTCGTTTTAAAAAGAAAGACAAGAAACTAATTAGATCGGAAAATGGATACATATATATATATATATATATATATATATATATATCAGACTTGTTTTAGATTTGGAGCAGATAGGAATTACATACAAGGAATGATGTTGCATTTCATTTGCTATAAATTTGTATCACTAGGTTTTCAAAATGTTTGGACTAAAGATTTTTGTTTAATAACTGGATCTCAGTAGCTAAATGGTTTGTTGAAATTTAAAATGAGAGTTTAGATAAGAGAAAATAAACCCAATAGATTTCACTGAATTAAATCAACGATTCGCATATTCTAGAAGTTTAAGCAATACAATTGACTAGCAAAGACTACCTGGCTAGGCCTGCTAGGAAATGCCATTTGATTATGGGCAATCTTGAATTAAAATTGATATTGAGGCCATTACTATTTTAACATTGCATTTATAACAAGATATATAACTATAGGAGGGTTTTATAAGAATTTCATACATGTTGATCTTTGTAGCTTGTTCCTGTTGATAATGGCTTGCACGCTCAGTCAACTAGTTAATGAAAAACTACTGAACTCTTAGCTGACCTGATAATTGATCTTGGAATGGATGACTTTGGGACTACCACGTTCCTCCCAACCATGATTCTACAACCGTTCTTGGTTAAGTAGGACAAATATTGAATTAGGATTGTTGGAATTTACTGGTTTGTTTAAAATAATTTAAATTATAAAATAGTATTTGTTTACTTAACTGTTAGTTATTTTGGAATGAGGACTTCTCACTTTGTTTGATTAAAGTATTTTTGATATTTAATCTCTGTATAATAATAATAATATAAAAAAATTACAATTCTATCTAAATATTAATAACTAATAATTAGTAAGTGGTAGCCCACTTATGTATAAGTATACATGTAATAAATAACAATATTATATATTGAAACTCCTAAATAATAATACTTAGCTTTGTGATCCTTAAGCATTTTGTTTCACATGGTGGTTCTTTTAATTCTTTTTAAGGAAAGGGTCCACTTCTTTAGACGGTTTCGGTAAGCTGGTAAAGGCACCTCTAGTCTCTCCCTTTGCATGTCAGATTCCCTCGTTTTAACATGGTAGTTCCCGCAGTATTTGGTGATAATAAGATTTATTTAATCAAGTCGAATAGTTGTGATAAAACACATAAGTGCTATTCAGAGTCTTCCTGACTCAACACTTGAGACCTAGTAACCCCAAGTGCTCTTCAGAGCCTTTTAACTCAACACTCTCACATGGGCATTACGCTAGTGCAATTCCAGAGCCTCTGCTCAACACTAGAGCTAGAATGTGGTTGTGAGATACAACTAGGATATTTAAGTGGCCTCGGATCTAATAGTCATTTCTTTCAAGCTTGGAGTGCTCCAGGGATTATGCCCAATAGTTAACATACCTCGGGGCTTAAGCCCAGTACATAATAAGATTCCTCTAGATACATCGAGGCTTAGGCCCAGTATATAGGTCATTCGTGTGTTTCTGAGTCTAGGCTCAACACACTACAAAATCAGCCATATGAATCATGCTCTGCACAGTATAATGTAACAAAAGAGGAAAACTCAGTATATCATAATTTGTAACAAATTCTCATAATACAACATAGTTTATTCATTCGGGCTTTCTTGCCCAGTATATATATCCAACAATGAAACAATCAGGGACCATGCCCAATATATCAGCTCATGAAAGCATAAATCAAAACATACTAATGTCATGCTAAAATAATAAATCACATATGTTGGGGTCGTGGCCTGATATAACCTCATAACATAGTTAGTCAAAAACTTGGGATATTACACTTTCTGCTGTCTTTTCATGTAAATTTATGTACTCTTCATCCCTTTTAATCCCTTCGAAACTCTCATTTTCTAAATCTATTGTGTATGTATTGATGGATGAAATAAATTTATCTTTACATTACAACTTAAAGCATCAACAAGCTTGTTCTCTTTACCCTTTATATGTTGAATTTGAAATTCATATTCACTTAGAAATGTTAGCAATCTAGCTTCTCTAGCATTCAAGTTCGTTTGATCTAGTAGTACTTCAACCCCATGTTATCTATCATCAAAGTAAATTTTATACCAATAAAATGGCCATGCCACATTTTAAAGCGTGAATTACTCCTAATAATTCCAAATCATATGTAGAGTACTTTTTCTCATGTATTTTCAGCTTTCGAGACTCATATGCAACACCATGTCTCTCTTGTGTTAGGAATCGACCGAGTCTATCATTACATGTGTTGTTGCATACTATAAAATCCTTATTAGGATCTGCAACTCTCAAAATAGGTGTTGTAGTTAGTAATTCCTTCAACTTCTTAAAACTATGTGCACACTTTTGATCCCATACAAACTTCTTCCCCTTCTTCTGTAAGGAGGTTATGGGGTTTGCAATCTTCGAAAAACCTTCTATGAATTTTCTATAATATCCTGTAATCCCCATAAATGCTCGTACATCTGACACATCCTTAGGAACTGACCATTCATTAAAGGCTTTTATCTTATCGTGATCAACTGAAACTCCTTCCTTAGATATTATGTGACCTAAATTCTGAATCTTATCCTTGTGAAAGTCACACTTGCTAAACTTAGCATATAACTAATGATCTCTCAGAACTTGTAAAATAATACGCAGATGTTCGTCATGTTCTTCCTTACTTTTAGAATATACTAGAATGTCATCTATGAACACAATGATGAACTTATCCAAATATTTGTGGAGAATATTATTCATTAAGCACATAAATATTGCTGGGGCATTAATCAACCCAAATGACATGACCACGAACTCATAATGTCCATAGCGAGTTCTAAAGGTTGTTTTAAAAATATCCTCATCCTTCACATGAACTTTATGATATCCTGACCTTAAATCAATCTTTGAAAATATCGTTGCTCCACGCAGTTGATTAAATAGATTGTCGATGTGGCGAAATAGATATCGATTCTTGATTGTCATCTTGTTTAGTTGGTGGTAATCTATGCAAAGTCTTAAAGTGCCATCCTTCTTCTTAACAAAAATAACAGGTGCTCCCCAAGGAGACACGTTGGGTCTTATATAGTTTTTATCAATCAGCTCGTTCAAATGTGATTTTAACTCATTTAATTCCAATATGTTCATCCTATATGGAGATTTGGAGTTCAATACCGCACGCGGTATCAGTTCAATGGTAAAATCTAGATCCTTCTTCAGGGGTAATCCTAGAATCTCTTTTGGAAAAAATCCAGAAATTCTTTTACGACAGGTATATCTTCTAGTTTCAGTTTGACCTCTTTTGTAATTGACTCCTCATGTACTACACTCACTACAAACATCTTACATTGTTTTCTAACTGCTCTTTTTACTTGCATAGCTTAATTCTATCGAAGTGATGTCTTTCTAGGAATACCCTTTACTTCTATTGTTTCTCCTTCATCACTTAGACAGGTAAAACTTTTCTCATAACAATTCAAAATAACATGATGTGATTCTAACCAGTCCATTCCAATTAAGATTTCATAGGATCATAAAGGTAAAAAGTTTAACTTGGTTTGTGTCTTTAACTGATTCATAGATAAAGCACAACTTTCAACAAAATCAGACACTTTTATTTTTGTTCCTGTTGCTAGTCTAACTAACTAGGATTTATTAAATTTTTCTATTTTTAGATTAAAATTTTCTACAATATCTGGAGATATATAACTCAGGCTAGCGCCTGGATCAATCAAAATAGAAACAGGGTGGTTTTGTAGCATACCTTAAATCTCTACCATAGAGACTTAATGTTATGCTTGCCTGTTGTCTAGAGTTGCATTAATTCTGGGTATATCTCTTGCCAAGTCTCCCACAGTATGATCATCTTGTATGGAATGAATATTATTGGTTGTCCGCTTCTTATTTGGACAGTTTGAAGCATAATGAGGACCTTGACACTCAAAACATTTTATAGGTGTCCTCTGGTCATTAGTTCTGGTAACATTGGGTGTATTTCTAGGAGCTGTAAAATTATGTTGCTGATTATTTCTAGGACTATTTCCCTGGAAATTTCGATTTGGAAAGTTTTTCTTTTGAAAACCAGAATTTCCATTGAACCTGAAATTCTTCTTCTTCAGCTCAAAATTGTTGGGTTTATGATTTTTCCAGTTATATATCCCTTCTCTTTTCCGGTTCTGATCAGAGCAGAAAGTTGCCTTCGCCATGGCTTCTTCTAAGGTCTTTGGATTGTTATACTCTATTATGTCCTTGATGTTGAAAGGTAGATAACTCAAATACCTTTGAATCTTTGGTTTCTCCTTCGCAAGGTATGGCACATGCGTTAGCAAATTCAGAAATTTGTTGTTCAGCTCTTTGATGTTCATGGTTCCCAGACTTAAATCCTAAAATCCCTTGGATTTTTCTTCGTAATATTGTTCAGATAGGAACTTCTTCTTGAAGTATCATTTAAAAGTGCTCCAATGCAGATCCTTCTCTTTGATGCCCTTCACTCTTTTGATGTCCTACTAGCAAATGTGTGCCTTCCTGATCAGGTTATATATGGCCATTTTTGCTTTCAATGATTCTGAATAATCATAAATTTGGAAGAATTTCTTCATGCCGGACAACCATGCTTCATTTGTCTCTCCTTTTTCAGTTTTACCATTGAAGGTTGGGGGTTTGATCTTCTTAAACTCCCCAGAAATTTGTTCATACTGTGTATGGATTTTTAATTTTGGTTTGTAATCCCCTTCACTGCTATCACTTGAATAATTACGTCTCGTTTTACGTATCTCAGTGGCAGCTCCTGATGATGTTGAACTATTTTTCTCATAATCAGTTTCACTTTCTTACCCTTGTTCCCACGAGATAAGTCTTCAATCTTTGAGGTATTTTCAACTTTTCTTTCATGTTCATCAATTGGGCATTGATCGAACAGTGCTTGGTTCAGTTCCTCTTGTGCCTTCAGAGTTCTCTCATTATCTTGTTTAATAGACCTTATCTCTACTTTCAACTCTTGATATGCTGGTAACAACTCTGATGAATTGCCATTTAATTCACCTTGGACCTCTTCTTCATAATGTTGTCGAGTGCTGTTGTTTTTATGACTATTCGGTTGAAATCTATACTCCATATGTTCATTTGATCCTTCCATACCTGTAACTTAGCAAACAATATTCTGTATAACAAAATAATTTAACTTGAATTAGTAAATATTTTTGCTGTCATAAAAATTTTAGGTTGCGTGTTCTTTGGACCTTTTCAAGCTGAGAGTTCGAACATGAGCTCTGATACAACATGTAACATCTCGAAAAATCACAAAATTTTAAAAATTTTAAAATAGCATTAAATATTGAATTGCTAATGCAGAAATAAAATGAATACTAATTCTTTTAACTGAGAATTGTTTATGACGACGACAAGCCTACACTCAGATGTTATTTGAAATTTAGTTATGTTTTTATAATACTTATGTCAATGTTCTATCAATTATAATTGTTTACAAGTGCTAACTGTTGTTCTTCTTTTGATGATGAAAGGGGTCCTCGGGGTACCCTGAGGCTTACTTAGGATTCGTGCTAAAGCATTTGAATTGTTCCTTTCACATATTATAGGTAAGAGCTTTAATGTTTATGAAGTGTGACATAAGAGTTCCTAACTAGCTTCGGTAATCTCCACGTGTCTTAATGGTTTTAGAGAATAATGTCGAAATGCAACCGATGAGATCTCTTCACACTTCTAGATGAATTAATATATATATTATATACAAGCATACACAGGGAGAAGATAAATAAATTATGTAAAAGCAGAGTAATAGAAAACATACACAAAAAACACTATGACAAGTATAAACATAGAATTCACTCATGAAATTCAAAAGATAGACAACCAAATCTATTATAACATATTATATGAAATTGAAGCAATGCTCACCAAGATGAGGGGCCCTTATTAACTCGATGGTGCTTCTAAGAAATCTTATAGAGCATAAATGGAACTATGAAGTCCTTCCAAACAACATAATATTAGTATTAAAAGCAGTTTGAAATGACAAATAAATGAATCTTAGTCTCAATATAGAGATATCAATCATATCAGTTGTTTATTGCATTGTTTGATTACATGCATATATACTAGGGTTTGCATTAGGAATTGTAACCAACACCCCTGTCTCTAAGTCGAAAAGACTCAAAATAACAAATTGAAGATTTTACATAATAACTCAATTGGTTTTTAGTTAATACGCGACTTCTAGATGATATCACAACCTATTCTCATGACATGAAGGACATGAGAATGTTATTCTCATTAGTGCAAATCTCATTTTCTTGTTGGTGGCCTCTTCTGTAGAGATGGAAACTTGATCATGTGTCCAGACTTGTGTAATATCCCTAGTTTTGACTTGGAATATGTTTAATCAAAATTATGTAAATGATGTAAATATGCTAGTGTGGATTCCTACTGCGGAGCTCAAGGACAAGGCCCGACTAGGGAATGGCTAGGCATGTATGATGTATATATTTTTATTTGGACTATATGGTTGGTTTATCATACCAATTCTAAATATAAGTAAATGTGATGCTCAAAAATAACAAAATGGTCCAACAAAGATGTGTAAAGAGAAATAGAGGAGCTATGATTATACCAGAGGGGAAGAGGGAAGGGTTGATATAGAAAACTAAATCTTATGTTGCCAAGTTTCAACCTTAGAACGGATCCAAAATTCTTCCCTTTTTTTTAAATGAGCCAATTAAGTTCTCTTGACTATTAAACCCAAATTATCATTGACTGCATATGTGAGGTTGGTGGGAAAAGTAACTTCATGCAGTTATTGAGGCATGGGAGTTGTGACAATTCTGTCAGCTTCTAGGAGTCCTTTCTTCCATGGTAACAATCTATGTTAGTTGAATTTTCAACATTGTCTCATAACCCGTGGAGTCAACACTCATGATATCATTCTATCATGCACACTTCTACAGTACATAGAGTTTTCCTATTGTTGTTTATGAACACTACTAGAGTGTGTTTTTAACCAGAAATTAAAATTTAGAGATAGAGTTATGAATTTGAAGGGAAAATATATGGTTTTAGGTGAGTATAGAAGTTGGGAAATCTAGGAACCTTTACCCATTGATTTTTTCTACTTTTGGATGCTTGAGAATCCCTGAATTGACGTTGCAGGAGATTCTCCAATAGCATATAGCAGGTTGGAATATTTATGCACAGACTTATAAGAACTATAAGGGTTGGATTTTCTAAGGGAACTATGGATTATGTCAAGATGGATATGCATGAGAATAAATTTGCAAATAATATTTAAAGTAATAAATTATGGAGAAAAACTAGAACAACACTCATCTAGAGACCAACTCCACCTACACCCATTGATATAGGGATTAGAATTTTAGAATAGGGAGGCAACAAAGAGATAATTAAGGGATTTAGGTTCACCTTGGTGTGAGAGTGACACTTGTTGCATGAGGAGGTATAATAAGGAATTAATAAATTAAAGTTTTATTTTTCATAAGAGGACACACGTCATGCAAGACTTATGCTATAAAGGAATAGCAGGAGTGTTACAACGTTATTTGCCACCTTGTGAGCATTTATACTCTTTGGCTTCCCTTACCTATTTATAGACTCAAAACCATACTTGTGGTTCCCATTGAACCCCTTTTTCCCTATTTTTCCTTGTGTACATGAGCTACATCAAATACGCCTCACATATACGCAGTCTACATCACTACAACCCGCATACATCAATTTTTTGGTAAATAATAGTAAAAACACTATTTTTCATTCCAAAAAGAGGCCATTGTGACCTTTGGCCCTCCATGTACCTCGACACTACTTGATTCGACCTTTCACCTACCTTTGGAGGGTTATATATTGATGTAACAGCTCCAAAAATTCATCAAAATTTAAATTTTCTAATGGAATTAATACTATGATTTACTGGGCGGAATATAGTTATGAATGATTACTCTTATTGTTTTATAAATTTACTATGAAAAGTATTCCTTGAATTATACAATGGTGCATATCTATGTATGGCAGTTTTACAACACTTACATTTATTCTTATCTCGCATAAAATGTATAAAGGGATATTAGTTTACTGTTTATCTAACTTGTACATAGACAACACTTAAATTGTCTTTGAAATGCATTGATTGATAATGCTTCAAGGCCACTCACTCTCTCGGTACTTGTTTAGAAATCTTATGTTGTAATGGCCATTTTCTTTCTCTGGTATTCTTGACAGTTTGTTGTTAACTATTTGTATAATGTTTAAATATTTACAAATCTTGTTTTGGGCTAATCCCTGAGCTACAATTCACATGATTCCTTTTCTATTGTGATATGTTTTTAGCTCTGTGTTTTTAAAATGATACTAAGATCAACGCAGTAGGGTCAACCCTGTACCATAACCTAAACTGGGCAATGATAAGTAAATAGTGTTGAAGGGATTCAATCCCTAGACAGTAGTATAAAAAGGTTTATATATATTTTTAAGTATATATGATGACCTGGTGGTCAGTACTTACGGTTTCGTGACCCTCGTTCTATCACCAATTTTACTTGGTAGAACACTTGTAATGTTACAGTATTCATTTATTCTCTTCCTCTTTGTACTTTGGTAATAT
This sequence comes from Larix kaempferi, assembly GCA_027924585.1. Classification (NCBI taxonomy): domain Eukaryota; kingdom Viridiplantae; phylum Streptophyta; class Pinopsida; order Pinales; family Pinaceae; genus Larix; species Larix kaempferi. The sequence continues at coordinate 13,459,698 of BSBM01000087.1, forward strand.
TAAAATGTTTTTGTTTTGGGACCAAGCCCTATTTCATAGTTCTGTGAATATAATTTAATGTTTTCATTTTTGTTTCTCGATTCTTGAATGGTATGATTCCCACAGGGTTAAACCCTAAACCCTGTCAATTGTTTAGATTTTGTTTTATAAATTTATAATAAATCTAGGTGAGCTCTCTCTCGAGACTCAAACCCTTTACCTTTCAAACCAACATAGATCCATCTTAAACTCATATCTATCAAGCACCGAGAGGGATCCAATTTCTTGAGGTGTATTTCTCCTTTTAAATTTAAACTCAAGAAATTTGGTCTTTCTTGATTGATAGATCCTGGTTTAAGTTTTAAGTTTTTATTTATAAACGAACATCTATTTTTTAATTAATTTTCATAATATTTTATTTTATGAACCAACATGGATTTTTTTTCTTAAATATTGTCCATAATTTTTAATTTTATGAGCCGACATGAATTTTTTTAATTATTTTGTTACTAACATTATAACGTTATATCACGATACAGGATCTCTCCCATACTGGGCTGTAGAGCACCTCATTTCACTCGGTGAAATAACTATTCTTTTGACAAGATGGCATCGATGCATCAATTAGATGCCATCGAGCTCTGTTCTTGATGCATTCTGTAATACTAAATTAGTTTCGACTGTATTAAGAAAATGGTTAAGTTTTAATTGTCTGTAGTTTACCCATATGGATACCGAGACCAACTGTATTTAAAATTGGTTGACAAAACATGGGGTTGTATTAATCTGGTTCATATTATTTATAGTACTTAGGTTGAGCCCTTATGGTCTCGAACCCTTGTTATAGGATTATTATAGTTTTGGTATATTGAATATACTTTTACTACAGTCTTACAACTATTCGATAATTGATAACGATTGATGTCTACACGGTTCGACCCTTGATATAGTTGATATTGTTATATTTTGTAAACTAGGGCTTGACCCTAAACTATCCTTTGAACTTGAAATCCTATTTGAAATGAATGTATAATGCATGTCAATCCCTTATGGAGATATCGAGTTGTATCAAAATAATTTCATAATATATTTTATCAGATGTACTATTGTTTATGTGAATGCATTATCCAGGATTTAAGAACTCTGCTTTGATTGGTATTTTTATACAATACTTTGTTTATGAAAATAGATACCTGTAGGGTTTATCTAGGGAATTCAAAAGATGTTTTAATTCTAATAAGTTGATATGAGTTCTGTACATTATGCTGTTAAGTTTATGTACAATATAATCTATCTATGAAAAAATAATAGTATAAATAGCAATATTTACTTATCTAGGTTTTATAAATATATTTACTGTGAAAAAATATGTGATGAGTTAATGTGGATTTTATAGCTAGGTTTCGATATTAAATTTTTGTAAATAATTAATGTTTATATTGAATAATTATATGTTAATCGGAGCAGCATTCTGCTTATAGAAATCTATTCTGTTTTGAACAATAAACTCTACTGTTTTGAACATGGATAGATCATAAGAAAAACGAAGATAATCTCTAGGAAGATTAGTTGCTGTAAATTTATTACAGTATACTTACTCTAATGAAGTTTATATCCAACATATTATAAGAACAATTCCTTCTCCTAGAATCTACAGATCATTTTATCTATGTTAATTAAACATTTTCCTTTACTAGAGTACATCACGAGAGTGAAAGGAAAAATACAGGAAGAAATTTATAATCATCTATTTTATGTTTTTCCAATCTTTACTCATACATTCATTGTACAAAAATAATTTATGAGTTTTGTAACCTATCATTTCTAACAACTAACTGATATCTAGGAAAAACATTTGAAAAACTATGATAACATATACATACCGTTTTTCAGAAATAGATTAACAGTTTAGAAGTAAATAAATTAAAAACAAAGTAGCACCTGATAACTGATAAGGTTGACAAACACCCAAAGAGGATTGTTCCTCCCAACCTTTTCTATAAAGAAGCCAAGATCACTTGCTTTTGGACGCCCGAGCTTGATCACTGAACCACTAGGACGAACATACTGTGTAGAAGCAAGACAATCTGTTTGTAATTCAACAATAAAAAAGACTTGCATACAAACACTCCTTTGTACTTCAACAATCATGGAGACTTGCATACAAATCACTCTTATGCACTTCAACAATCATAAAGAATTGCATACATAACACTCTCTCTACTCTGAGCAAGATAAGGCAGTCTTACTCTGCAACTCATTACCTAGCTTCCCCTCATCGAATCTCTTGTCTTCACAGTTCTAACAACAAGGAAAAAGTTGTGATCCTCTGCTCAATTCGATGGCTATAAAAGATCTCCTAGGTCGTCTTTTGGGTGAGTTTCACATTTAATGAGCCATGTGCTGAGTTCCACCATCCTTGGGGAACATGAACACATTTCTAGGGAAGTTACCCCCTGCAACAGCTAGTAAGTGAGTGCAAATGCTGCCACTTGTCCATTGCCTTCTACACCGGTTTCATTCCTCCTAGTGGGTTAGTGAACACTCTTCAAGAGTCTCTTTGGGTGAGTGTCTCCTATTTTACTTTATTAAATAATAATATTATTCTCTCTTGCTAGGTTTATGTGGTGATTTGCTTCAGAATGAACACTCAGAATTTCCACAGATCTCATGATTTTCATCGACGTTTCGAGTCCACAACACGACTCATCATCAAGACGGTGTGTCCAAGAAGAGTAGGTGATCAGATGGTGTGTCAAAGAAGAGTAGGTGATCTCAAAGATGGAGCATTAATATTGAAGTGCAGAGGGATAGTGTTGAAATGTCACGATGGTGATTAAGTGTCTGCTAGGGTTTAGTTAATTAGGTTAAGTGTAATATGTTATAATTTTCAAAGTATTAAATTTGTTTCTTTAATTAATTAATGGTATTAAGATTGTATTTTTTAATAATATTTGTTTAATTTTAGATAGTATATGGTTATCTGAAATGTGTTAAATTTAATTATTTATTTTTTAATTAATTAATAAATACATAGATTTAAGAGTGTATAGCTTATAAATTTTTTAGGTTTATTTAATTATAATATAGTTGTATGTAATGTTTTAATCATATTTAAAATGTTATTAGTGTTAATAATGATAGTATTAATAATATTATTAGTAAATAAATTAATTGTATATCATTAGGGTTAATCTACTAATACTAATGTTGATATTAGTTATATCCTTAGGATTAATTTAATAATGTTAATGTTGATATTAGTTATAAGTATACTTATAATTATAATTTTTAATATTATTATTATAATTATTCTTAATCATAATATTTTTTTTTTCCTTTATAATGACTTAAGGTTGGGTTAATAGTGTGCAAAGTTGATGTCACTTTGAAAATTAATTTTAATAATAATAATTTAATATCATTATTAATATTATTTAATTTAAATTAATATTAGTAATAATAGTAGTAGTATAATTATTGGTGTTAACTTAACAACATGTGTGATAATTAGTGGGATTAGGATTCGCTTTTTAATTAGGATTAGTATTAGAATATCATAAGGTGGTATTCTTAGGTTAGTGATAACTCACGTCCTAGGTTCATAAAACTTTATTAATGTCATTTATTGTGGTGTAGGAGTGGTGGAAGCAAACTAGTACTAACCTCCATGCCTCCATCTCTGTTTAGATTGTTGGGATACTTTTTTATTTCAAGGGCTTGTCTAAGTTTTCTTTTAAAGTAATGCTTCTCTTTTGCTAGGATCTTGGTGTCTTCTAAGCATAATTGGTGTTTATCTAGGTTCGGATTGGTTTTGGGGGAGTGTTCTACTAGTTTCGTTCATTCTTGATGTCATCTTTGTGTTCTTTTAGTCTAATGTTAAAGGAACGACCAGTTTCAGCAATGTAGCATAGCTCATAAGAGCAAGATACCTTGTAGACGCCTTTGCATTGTTTATGATCAATCAGGTCTTTGATGGGTCTCATTTTTTGCTTAATGGTTTGTAAGGTTTTGAAAGAGGTTGTGATATCCTTCTTCTTGAGAACTTTAGCAATTTTGTTGGTAACCCCTTGAATATAAGGCAAGTAGCCTCTTGTATTAGGTTTTTGTGTATTGTTATTATTGTTATATTAGTTATTTGCTCTTGTTGTGGTGTGAGTGTTGGCCCTATTCTTGGTTCTTTCTATGACTTTCTTGATATGCTTAGAATTGTAGCCTATGTTCTTGAAGAATACGATCTTAACATACTCAATCAAGAATCAAATAAACTCAACTTTGAGGATCCCCAATTAAAAATGTAACCCCTACATGTAGCACAATAAATGTTGACGACTTTTGATTAGGGAAAAGGAAAAATAACAAGGGAATGGACAAGAAACATATCCTCAAGAGTAATGTGGGGAAATATTATAGAGGAACCATGGTAAGAGAAAATAAAATACTCCTTGAATCCTTGAAAAAAATTTACAATTCACATGTAGGTGAAGAAATAAATGGAAATTTAATAATTATAGAAGGCACAAGAAGAAAAGAATGTATCGAAATTAAAACTAAAGAACAAGAATACAATAGGATTGGATACTACAATCAAAACAACCTAGTTAGAGATCCAAGTTGAGCATTACCAAACCCCATGGTACAAGAAATGTTAACCAACAAAGTAGAGATGGAAAGAAAAAACAAGATCAAGAGAAGGGAGATGGTGGACATGAGGAGACTCAATAATAAAGACAAGAACATCGTGTGGAGTAAGGAAAGAAGAAAGGTGAAATGGGGGACCTTGTTCATCAAGAAAATATGATTACAAAGCAAGAAAACAATGTTTCCAAGAGAATCAACTTGAAACACCAACAAGGTTGAAACACAAATACACAGAGACACCACTATAGAAAACATTGTAACATGAAACACTATCACAACATAGGCCCCTAAGGAGAAGGAAACCAACAAAAAATTATACAAACATTTAACAAATATTCTTATATTTCAAGGAGAATAAAAAGGAATACTAGAGCCATTGTGTTTGATCCAAGTAATGCATCTAACTTCAATGTACAATAAATATATTAAGAATTCAATAGGAAGAGAAATAAAAAATCCAATAATTCAACTAAAGGGTCTAAATGGAGAATGTTGAAAGAGGAAAAAGCATGGAATGATTATAGATCAAAGGAATAGAAAACACAAGAGTTTTCCCTAGTTTATACACTAATGATTTTGTTGGTTGCTTCGAATTATTTTTAGATATAACAAGAGAAGATTAGCTCACACTTTGATGAAATCTTCAACATTATCATGCCATTAAGGGAGACTACATTGTTTCTTCCTAAAAATGGGAAATAGTGATTTTTGAAGACAATCACCTAATGATTGGACAAGGGCCCTCTTAGGGTTGGTTTATTCATTTTCCAGAAAAAAAATAACTAGAGTGCATTTTGCATAAATTCCAAATGGAAAATAGAGGTGGAGAAGAAGGCCAAAATCCTTTGCATAAATCCCAAAGGGAAGATAGAGGTGGAGAAGAAGGCCAAAATCCACTATTTTGGCACATTGAGTGCAATTTTGGAAAACTTGGAGGTAAAAAATTATGGAAATTGACTTGAGCACAAGATTAAATATCTAAAAGTTGCTAAGTAATGTCATGAGTATTATGAGTGTAATACAAAATATTTTATGGTTCTCCCTAGAGTTTCTTCTACATGTGGTTGAAGTGTTAAAGTTTTTGCGTCATGTTGAGTTTGGTGTCTAAGACTAAATGCACACAAAATAAATGAGCACACTTACAATCATTGGAAATATAATCCATAACAAAACAAATGTGCACGATAAGAGTATGATTATTTCTCTAAGCAAAGGTATTTTGTTGTGTTTGGTATGGAATAGTATGTTGCATTTGAATGCCTTATACAATGAAGTCATTTGTAAATTTGTGGTTATCATATTTACATCCATTTTTTGTTCTAAAATTTTAAAGTTATGTTCAAATTGTATTTATTCAAAGGCCATGTTAGTCAAAAGCATGTCAAAAACTTCACTCTTAAGATTTGAGAAGTGAACCCAAGTATTAGAAAAATCATCAATGAAATTTAAGAAGTATAAGAGTTTATTTCTCTCTTTAATCAAAGAAACTCAAAAATCTTCAAGAATAGGTTATTTGTAAGCAACCCTTAGAAGTTATGAGGCCTAGTGAAAAATAAATCCAAACACATATAATGAAATGCTAAGCTTAACAAAAATAAGAAAAATATATTGGATATCCATCCTACATATGTTACATTTTTCAAGTAATATGCTACATTTTCCAAGTAATAGTTGAAAATAGTTTAAAGTTATATAAATAGTTTTTAATGCAACAAAATCATTAATCTAGTTACCAAATATTTTTTTTTCAAGTAGATAAAATAGTTCAGCAGAGTTATCTACCTAAATTTCACTAACTTCATTAACTTAGGATCCAGTATTTTCCTTCATTTCCAATTTCTGGTAGATTGAATTTTTAATCTTTTTGAGAGGAATCAGATCAATAAGAAACCCGAGAATAAGGGGTGCCACGACCTAGTACTCCCCATCAGATAAATAATGAACTCAGAACTATACTTTGCGACACAATAAGCAATTGGTGGTATAAGCACCTCCACCACCAGAACAGCAGGAACCTGACCGAGCTTTTACCACGCAGAGAGAGACAGTTCTGCTTCTATAGGCTCATAATTGTTATACAAGTTCTTGGCTCCCATTTCAGACTTGGAATACAAAGTTTTTTCCACTTCATTAATCTTTTCCACTGCAGGCAGTACTGGAATGTTGGTCAAAATTGACCTAGAAACTTCGTTTGTCCATTTCACTGCCCCATAAAGTTCACAGGTTCTTGATTTGAGTGAGGTTTTTGATTTGAGAGATGGGGGCACATGACTTTCAAGCCTAATCATTGCATCATCCACCTTCAAAAAAACATGGAATTACAGACTGCCCTGATTGACCAACAAACAAATCGACTGACACTCTAGATTTTCTTCTTCTGGTTTAATGAAGAAAAAAAGTAAGACCTAAACCTCATTGAGCGACAAACAAATAGAATGACACTCTATTTGTCATTCTATACATATGGTATTAATCCACGCTACTGAATCATAGTCTCCCTCCTCTGGTAACCCGAATGCAGGAAGAAACTATGAATTAACATTTTTAACGGATGCTGCAGATGGCTGTTCTCGTTTGAACAGAAATACAGGAGACACTGATGTCTCATAGGAAGTCTGGCTCTCCGCATCCGAGCTATGTTGATTATTAGCGTTCAAATGTTGTATTTCAGGAGCTGGTATAGATCATAGTCATGTTGTTGTTTGAATGATGATCAACCCCAAATCCTTGAATGCTCTGGGGCAGCTCCATGAGACAGGGATTATGGTCAGACAATTCCTGCTAAAACTTTACTTGTAGAGGATTCAGAGGAATTAAAGCTGCTTCTGAACTTGAACTAGATTCAGTAACTCTTGAACCATTGAATGCATCCATGGTATTCATCCAAGTTGTATCCTTCGACACATAACGAATCCATCCACGGTGATAATTCATTGTTTCCCTCAACTTAGGGGAATGCAGGAAAAAACTCTGAATTAACATTTTGGACGGATGGTGCATATGGCTGTTCTGCTTTGATATAACTATCTATGTGGCTTGCATATTGATTATTAGCATTCAAATGCTGTATTTGTGAGAAGTTAATGCAATTGGATACTTGTACTAGGGAGTCAGTATTGATCATAGTCATGTTGTTGTTTGAATGATGATTAGCCCCAAATCCTTGAAGGCTCTGGGGCAGTTTCCTCAGAGTGGGATTACAGTCAGACAATTCCTGGTCAAACTAGACTTATTGAGGATTCATAGGAAATTTTGTCGGTTCTTTACTTGAGGATTCAGAGGAAATATTCAGTACTGAATCTAGCTCAAGTAAAGAACCAGCAATATTTCCTCTGAATCCTCGACAAGTCCAGTTTGACCAGGAATTGTCTGACGGTAATCCCACTCTAAGGAAGCTACCTCAGAGCCTTCAAGGATTTGGCGTTGATCATCATTCAAACAACAACGACTATGATCATTACTGAATCCCCAGTACAAGCATCCAATTGCATTAACTTCTCACAAATACAACATTTGAAATCAATATAGCTCTGATGCTGCAAACTACTTCTCACAAATACAACATTTGAAATCAATATAGCTCTGATGATGCAAACTAGACTTCCTATGAGACATCAGTCTCTCCCTTACTTCGGTATGCAAGCCACATAGATAGTTATATCAAAGCAAAACAATCGTATGCAACATCCATCAAAAATGTTAATTCAGAGGTTTTTCCTGCATTCCCATCAGTTGAGGGGAACACTGAATTATCACGGTGGATGGATTCCTTATGTGTCGAAGGATACAACTTGGATGAATACCTTGAATACCATGGATGCATTCAATGGTTCAAGAGTTATTGAACTAGATTCAAGTTCAGAAGCAGCTATATTTCTTCTGAATCCTGAACAAGTAAAGTTTGATCAAGAATTGTCTGACCATAATCCCTGGCTAAGGGAGCTTCCCTAGAGCATTCAAGAATTTGGGGTTGATCATCATTCAAACAACAACATGACTATCATCAATACCAGCTCCCCAGTACAAGCATCCAACCACATTAACTTGTCAGAAATACAGCATTTGAAGGCTGATAATCAATATAGCTAGGAGACCCCAAGCCAGACTTCCTATGAGACATCAGTCTCTCCCGTATTTTCGTTCAAACAAGAACAACCATCTGCACCATCCGTTCAAAATGTTATTCAGAGTTTCTTCATGGATTCCCCTTACCAGAGGAGGGAGACTATGATTTAGAAGCGTGGATTAATACCTTCAATGGATTTAATTCTCCAATAGAATGACAAACAAAGGAAAAAAAGAAGTAAAACGTAACTTTTAGAAGTCGAACTTAATGATTTTTGTTGTATAATGCAGGGAATAAAAAGGCAAAACTAATAGCAAATATAGGGTTTTATATTGGTAGGTGGGCAAGTTGCGAAGCTTGGCCAAACCGGGTGATTCGACTCAGACGACATGGCTGGATCACGATAGTGCGTACGGGAATCTATATCTCCAACGGTAATTATGAAGGTCTGGTTTGCGATTTGATGAATACAAAGACAGAATGCCAAGGTGGTTTTAAATATAGAAACCCTTAAGACTTCTTCGCGGTCAAGGCAACACTGAATATATTTCGCACGAGAATATTATCTCACACTTCAGCATTCTAATGTCATAAGGGAGACTACAAAATTACCAAAGAGGGGTTTAGACATGTTTTACTGTAGATTTCCTAATGATTATTTTTAAAGAAATTACCTAATAATTGGACATGGGCCTGGTTGGGGCTTAAATTTTTATGCTTTAGTCATTTTCTAGAAACATAAATAATCCTAGTCAATTTTGGATCAATTCCAAAGGGTGAATAGAAGTGCAAAAGAATATCAAAATCCACTATTTTGACATGTTAAGTGGGTTTTTTGAAAAATTACAGATAAAATTCGTTTAAGATGTTGAAATTAGTAGATTTTGTGAACTTGAAATTTTATCTACATTTATCTACATGTGGTTGAAGTTGGTCTCCTAGACTAAATGCACCTACAAGAAAACTTCATAATTGCACAAAATTGGTGATTTTAAAAGGTTATAACTTTTAGCTCTCAAATAATAAATGAGCCCGATTATAATCATTGGCCAGATAATCCATAACAAAAAAAGTGCATGATAAGAGTATGATTATTTCTCTTAACAACACCATTTTGTTTTACTGTGTATGGAATAGTATGTTGCATATGAATGCTTTATACAATGAAGTCATCTATAAATTTGTTGTTAACATATTTGTATCCATTTTTTGTTCTTAATTTTTGAAATTGATATTCAAATTGTATTTATACCTTGTAGTCCAAAATCATGTTAAAAACTTCACTCTTAAGATTTAGGAAGTAAAGCCAAGTGCAAGAGAAATCATCAATGAAATTTAAGAAGTACTTGAACACATTTTATTGTGACACAAAGGATTTTCTAGATGTACCTACAAGGTTCATCACTCCAAAATAAAGGAGCTTATCTCTATATTTAATTAAATAAAGACAAAAGTTTTTGTAAGGAACTCCTAGAGCCTCTCAAGTGTAGTGAAAAATAGACACATAATAGTTCAAGTAATTTAAATTTATGTAAATAGCCTTTAATAGAAATCACTAAGATTTAAAGCAATCAAAAGTGAATCTCATTATCTTTACCCAATATGATTTTCAACTTTGTCAAAATTTCATCTATTTTTCAACTAACTAAAAAAATGTTTCACTAAACATAAACATTTCAATTTAATTCATTTCATATCATTTGTATAGAACGACCTTCATTAAACACAACCTTAATGTTGAGAAGAACCCAAAAATACTTTACGTCCTTTAAATATAATTTGAAATTAGAACTTTATACAAATTTGCATGAATTCTGTGTTGACATTAAAAAAAAGTAAGATGTTGAGAGCTCGAATGACTATAATATAAAGGTTATTATAGGGATGAAAGACTATTCCACACATTTCCACTAATCCATAAAGAAAAATATAAACAACTATAATATAGCCATACAAAAAAATCAGTACCCAACTTTTATTTATACACCTTAAATTAGTAAATAAAAATATAAACAATTAAAATATATGGATACAAAAAATTCAGTTACCTAAAGATCATAAATGAAAAGTAAATTCACTTACGGAACCTTTTTTCAGAAATCATAAATGAGTAAATAATTTAAAATAGCCTTAATCAACTCTCTAATTTCATTCCCAATAAGTTTAGAGATAAAAAAAAATAAAGCATACAAAAAACAGTGATTTGCAACAACCGAAGTACAAATTAATCTACTCAGTACTTAAACAGAAAGTCAAATACCCCAAACAAATCATCTTACATCACCTTCAAATCCATTTCAATCTCTCAAGATTAAAGATTAAACAATACAATATGGAGCAAAAGTAATCACAACATAACAAGATCATTCTTCAGTAGAATTATCTACTCGACTTTCACTTTCTGGTAGATTAAGTTTTTAATCTTCTCGAGGGGAATCAGAGAATAAAGGAACCTAAAAATATGGTACGTCGTATAAAAGACGAACCCAAAGAGGAACCCCTCAATCATGTATGTGGTGAGCCTGTCCATGTCATCATAATAATAAGAACTGAAGGGTAAGGGTGGTATAAGCAACGTGATGAACTTCTGAACCTGATCCATCTTGTGCCACACCAATTCCACTACTAGTTCAGACTTGATATACAAAGTTTTTGCGACTTCCTTAGTCTTTTCCACAACACCTACTGGACTCTGTAGCATAGCCATAGAAATCATAATAGAAAGTAATTAAAAAATTTGTGTCAACTAATAAATTAAAACAATTATAATCAGGATAGATCCATTTTAAACCAGGATTTATCAAGCATTAAAAAATATCAAATCATAGAGATGTAATTTTTTTATGGATATGTAAAAAAGTTCAAAAACTCCACTAAAATAGAATCTTTTACAAGTTCTTAACCGATCCAAGTTTAAAATAGATCTATGCTGATTTAAACTAATTTTAAAAAAAATGAAATAAAAGATAAACTTTCCTTCCAAATTAAAATTCCAACTTAATGATGATATAAAACTCAGTAAAACAGAATTCCAAATATAGGGTTTCGACTCAGTAAAACAGAATTCCAAATATAGGGTTTCGTAATGGCTGGTAGCATACCTTTCTGTCCGCGACAAGCAGAATTTCAAAAGCTTTTCCCTCGATCTTACAGTAAACGGCTCCGGTAGTAAGCTTTACAGTTGCATTATCGTAAAGAACTGAGAGACGGGTTGCTACTTTCCGAACGATAACCTGGAAAAATCCCAGGGATTTAAGGGTCGAATCCACACTCTGCAAGGCCAAAAAGACACCAGAAACCCTAAACCCGTCAGACATTGCACTGCATTCAATCAAATGAAATAAGAAACTGAACGACAACCTAGAAAAAGCCCAGGGATTTAAGGGTCGGATCCACACGCTGCAAGGCCAAAAAAACCCAGAAAGCCCTAAACTACATTGCACTGCATTCAATCAAATGAAATAAGAATACGTGAAACTACATTTGCGAAGCGTGGCCAAACCTTGTTATTCGACTCAGAAGACATGGCTGGATCACGACAGTGCTTAGCGGATTCTAAATCTCCAACTGTAGTTATGATATACGTCGATTAATCGATCCGCGTCAAACGCGTCAAATGAATGATGTAGTGGTTTTAAATATAGAAACCCTAAGACTTCTTCGTGGTGAAGACAACACTAACGGTAGCGATGGAAGTCGGTCACCGTGATTCACGGCGTAAGCGCGTGACACGTGGCATGTGCATTGACATTGACTCTCCTGCATGTGGGTGCATATGGTGTAGGGGTGTTGGATTTCGTTTTTTATTTAAACCCTCCACACAATTTTTTTGGACGCTTCCTTCGAAATTGTGCCATTAATCCTATAAACTATCAAAACATTAAAAAAAAACAGATTGTGCTAAATGCATAATGTGAATGTAAATACTAGCTTTTGAAAAAATAAAGAAAAAGGAGAATATGTACTTTTAGTTACACAAGTGTGTTTAGAATATCTTCATTATTTTGTATGACCACCGTTTTTATTTTGGTACCACATGAAGAATATGCTTTGGAAAAATGATGATAATTTCAGGAGTTTTAACTGTATTCATAGGGAAAATACCCTCTTAGTGAGTTTATTGGGTGGTACAAATATTTGCTTCGAGTATGTGGGGCTAAGAGGGTTCCATCACCGTAAATATATTTTTTTTGGATTTGAATTTGTTAATAAAAATACTTTATTTTCAATTTATAGATGTAAAAAAGTGGACAAACTAAACCACGTTTTCATATAAAATTTCCATATAAAAAGTATAGTTTTATTTGAAGGAGGTTTCTTCCAACAAAAAATGTTAGAACAATATTCCCATCATACACATGGCATGGACATTCATGTTGTTCTACCTAGTGTTATTTAGCCTCCTAGTGTATAATCTAATGTGTTGGACCAGTTTGTCCACATTTGACCACCTTACACTAGTTATATATCCATGAGGCCTTATTTGTCCACTAATCCGATCATTTCCTTCTTTTTGGGAGTCAATGGACCCCACTACATTGCATTTATGAAAGAATTATGGCATTTCCCTATTTTAAAGAGATGGAGTGTTCCCTCTTGAGGATTTGGTCAACTTGTGCATTAATGACCACTACTTAGCCAATTACTCACCTCATGTGCCCTCCTAATGGTTCCTTTCACATTGTTTGACTAGCCTAACCTCCTCATGGTCCATCTATGTTCATTAAACATCATTATGGCACAATCGAGGAGTTACACTTGGCTTCATGTTATTGATGGGTGAATTGGTCCAATCTAAGCCTACCATTTTTTGAACCAATCGAATTACCTTGAGCTACTAAAATTCCCTCCATGGGAGGTCTATATATTGTACTAGTTTTTGTTCAATAATGCTTAATGGAAAATAAACCTCTAGAGTGATTTTTGTTCAATAATGTTTAATGGAAAATAAAATACCCTCTTAGTGATGTTAGTGACCTTTTTTGGTAGTAAAAATATTTGCTTTCTTGTATGTGGGGTGAAGTGGGTTCAAAGAGGGTAAATATATTTCTTTTGGATTTGAACTTGCGTATTGTTAATCATAACACCGTATTTTCAATTTATAGATGTAAAAAAGTGGACAGTCTAAACCATGTTTTCATATAAAATTTGACTTTTCTCAAAAGTATAGTTTTATTTAAAGGAGGATTTTTTCAACAAAAAATGCTAAAACAATATTCTCATCATAGACATTCCATGGACCTTCATGTTGTTCTACCTAGTGTTATTTGGCCTCCTAGTTCCTAATCTAATGTATTAGACAATAGTTTGTGCACATTTGACCACCTTACACTAGTGATATATCCATGAGGCACTAGTGATATATCCATGAGGCCTTCTTTGTCCACTTATTCACTCATTTCCTTCCCTTTGGGAGACAATGCACCCCACTACCCTGCATTTATGAAGGAATTATGGCATTTCCCTATTTTAAGGAGATGGAGTGTGCCCTCTTGAGTATTTTCTCAACTTGTTCATTAATGACCACTACTTAGCCAATTACTCACCTCATGTGCCCTTTTAATGATTCCTTTCATAGTGTTTGACTAGCCTAACCTCATCATGGTCCATCTATGTTCATTAAATCTCATTATGGCCAAATCCAAGAGTTACAGTTGGTTTCATGTCATTGATGGGTGAATAGGTCCAATCCAAGCCTGCCATTTTGTGAACCAATCAAATTTCCTTGAGCTACTCGAATTCCCTCCTTGGGAGGTCCATATATTGTACTAGTTTTTGTTCAATAATGCTTAATGGAAAATAAATATGTCTAGAGTGAATTTTCTCTAGTTTTGTCTCAATATTCTTCTTCTCATTCTTCTATCTCTTGAAATATTCTAAGTGAGGTTTTTATTGAATCAAGATCTAGGTTGGTCTGTCACATGTACCAGATCCTAGAGATGTGATTGATGTGCATTCCAAAATTTCACAAAAAAATTGTTACATGTTATCCGTAAGCATTAATCAAAGATAACATTTCCCTTTGACATCTTCGCCCAGTAAAAATAGATTGTCAGAATTGTTCAATGGAACTAATTTACCTCAAAACATTACATGAGAGCGTTTAGGGCATAAAATTACCTATCAACCTCTCATCTAAGAAATGTTAGCAAATAAAACAACCAACAAAAGTTGCAAAATGACTGGGAAATCAAACCCAAATAAACAGGGCATCTATATACTTAAAAAATATATAATGAACCCTTCCACAACACGATTTTGTCCTTATATTCCTCAAAATGCAGAAAACCCTGCATCATTCCCTTAGCTCACTTGAACAAATTTTTTGCCAAAATAATTAATTTTTTAAAGACATGATAAAAGGAAATAATAGACAATTTCATTTCAAGAACAAACATCCTTGAGCTCCAATGATTCAAGGAAGCGAGATGTAAGTTTTTTCTTCCAAAATCCCAATAAAAAAAAACTTTGGAGTCCTCCAACACCATAAGAGTGGGAATATCTTTATTAGAGGAAAACCAAAGAAGAATCCATAAGGCTAATAAATCATCCCTAGTGTTTGTTCCTTTTCCACACCCCATCCAACGATGAAAAAAATGATTTATACTTAGTAATATTACACTGCCCCCACCCCCCACACATACCCATCCAAGAAGCACCATCAAAATATCCCACATACCTCTTATCACACAAAACAAGATTATATGTCATCATAGGAAGCTTTTCTTTTCCTTTTTTAAATTAATCCATAAATATTCCCACTATACGAGAACTAACAACTGAAACATTTTGAACCACATTCTCAAAAATAGCCAAGTTTCTTGTTCTCCAAAGAGACTAAGCCACAAAACAAGGAACCTTCTCATAATGTTTACATTGTAGGTCTAAGATTAAAAAGAATGGTTGAAAGTAGGACCATTCAAAATATCATGTTTCTTAATGGGGATAACATACATCCTTCCACAATAAGAAGAATAATAATGGGGATAACATACATCCTTGTCTGAGTCCCCTATTAGCAGTAAAAACCCTTGAAGGGGAACCATTCACCAAGACTGCAAATTTTGTTGATGTAACACAAGCCATAATCCAACTAGTCACCCCAAATGAAGACCTGTGTGTAACAACATGAACCTAGATCCAAATTCTAGGCTCTATCAAGCGCTGAGAGGGATCAAATCTCCCAAAATGCAAACCTCTCCTTGAATAGCTCCTTGAGTGCAATACCCGAGCCACCTAATCCTAAGCTCTAAAGTCTCATATTTACTTTTTACTTTGTATTATTGTTTTTTGTTTAGGGCCGACATAATATTTATTACTTTTTACTTTGTATTATTCAGTTTTGTTTACTTTGTATTATTTTGTTACTCGACAGACACTCCACAAACTCGACAAACACTTTAAAGTCTCATATTTAATTTTTACTTTGTATTAAAAGTAAAAAGTAAAGTCTCTAGTTTAAGTATCATATTTACTTTTTTCTTTGTATTATTCTTTTTTGTTTATGGCCGACATAATATTTACCACCTAATCCTAAGCTCTAAAGTCTCTATTTTAAGTCTCACATTTACTTTTTACTTTGTATTATTGGTTTTTGTTTATGGCTAACATAATATTTATTACTTTTTACTTTGTATTATTCTTTTTTTTTTACTTTGTATCATTTTGTTACTCGACAAACACCCCACAAACTCGACAAACACTTTAAAGTCTAATATTTAATTTTTACTTTGTATTAAAAGTAAAAAGTAAAGTCTCTAGTTTAAGTCTCATATTTACTTTTTGCTTTGTATTATTCTTTTTTGTTTATGGCCGACATAATATTTACCACCTAATCCTAAGCTCTGAAGTCTCTATTTTAAGTCTCATATTTACTTTTTACTTTGTATTATTCTTTTTTGTTTACTTTGTATTATTTTGTTACTCGACAAACTGGAAAAAAACTCGACACATGTTACAAGATATTCCTCATACTAGGTTGCAGAGTGCCTCTCGACGCAATAACATGTAAAAAACCCTGAAGGGGAACCATTCACCAAGACTGCAAATTTTGTTGATGTAACACAAGCCATAATCCAATTAGTCACCCCCAAATGAAGACCTATGTGTAACAACACTAGTCTAAGATAAGTCCAATCCATTCTATCATAGGATTTAACAAGGTAAATTTTCAAAATATGATCTTCCATTTTTTTAGTCTTTATGGAGTGTGGACTCTCCTGAGCAACTCCAATAGCGTCAAGAATTTTTCTATTGGACAAGAAACCAAACTTTTATTTTTACATAAACTCTATAAGTTTTCGATTAATCCTATTTGATATCACCTTAGTAATGATCTTATAAACTAATTTGCACAATGATATAGGCATAAAATATTTGAATGATTCAAGATTTTCATGGTGTCAAATCAATGCAATAATGGTAAAGTTCAAATATCTTGAAATATATCCTTGAATTCTAGATTCTTTAACAACCTCTAATCGTTCACCTCCAACAATATAAAAAAAATCCAAAAAGAATTCAGTAGTCCATCCATTAGTCCCATTACATTTAGACAAGCAACAAATTTATTTAATACCCCTTCACTTTCATTTAGAGTAACTTTCTCACCCACTCTTTTACCTTCCTCCGAATTGAAAAATCTCATATAGTTCTATATCACATGTAATTAAGACACTATATTGATAGACCCATGATCCTTGAATACATCAGAAAAATGTGAAACAACTTCCCCCTCCAAATATTTCTGGGAATAAATTAAATTCCCTTGATCATCCTTCAAATCCCAAATGGCATTAGGAATCCTTCATTGATTGGAAAATTTATGAAAAAATTCAATTTCCCCCCACTTGCGTGATCCAAATGGAACTCCTTTTGAGTCTCTAGCTCTCCTCTTCTATTTTACGAATCTCTGATTTCCTCACTTCCACATTACCAAGCTTGTCTTTAATATTTCTAGTAAAAATATCATTATTAGGAAAAATGAAATCAATCCCCTAAACAATTTCCAATACATCATATTTCATCTTCATTTTTTTCTCCCTCTCCCATAGAGAAACCACAGTTTTAATTATTTCATTTTAGTAACTAGTCTATGCATAAAAGAATCACTATCCAATCTATAAAGATAGCTCCACTTTTCCTTTACTAGATTTTTAAAGTCTACCTCCTCAAGCCATAATTTGTTGAATTGAAGAGGAAAATTATACTTAGAGTTCTCAAACTCAAGATGTAAAAATGATGGAAAGAAATCAAAGATACAATAACTTATAGACAAATTCATGTATCTAACACCACAATCTGAAAAATACTTAGCTATAAAGAACCTATCGAGTCTTTTGGCCAACTCATTCGAATCAACTCTCCCAATTCCCCATATCGGGACCAAGGACGTTGGAAGCACATGGATGAAACCTGAATTCTCATATGCTGACAATGGCATGTTAAGGTCCCATCCCAAGATTAAAATCGGCACCATCAAAAGACCACCATCCAAAATCCTATCCCAAAACTACTTCCTACCAATATAGGGACCATAATAATTTAAAACTCTCACCATCTCATCTAAAACCCTGTTCCTCCCTTCAAGGAGAATACTTGCAAGGGTAATAAAAAGTCTAACATAAGGTATTAAATGATTCCATTTAGCTAATATACCCCCCAAGATCCCACAAGGATAAAAAGCACATCACTCTCAACTCAAAAACAGTTATAAAAAAGTTCACAAGCCTTGGAACTAGTACAGATCGTCTCCTATAACATAATGATATTCATCTTGATCATCTCCAAAGGTCTCTTCACATGTCATGTCACCAAAAATCCCATAATAATAAAAAAAATTATGTCATTAGAGCGGACATAACTTGGGCTCACTTATTAGCCATTAATACCATATTTAAATACAGTCCTTGCTTCATGTGCATGGACAATTATGTTATATTAAACAATTCATATAAGTCTGTATAATTAGTAATCTTTCCAAATTGGTCTTTACACTCACAAACACACATTTTAATTAACTTGTTTTAAATGATAGTTCTTTATGGAGTTTGTAGTATTCAATTCATATCTTTCAATCCAATATATGAATGATTATCCTCATTGATGTCTTAACTCATATATTTATATTTATTTACATAACTATATTTTTGTCATCCTTTATTTACTTATACTAGGCATGTATAAATGGAAATATTGGTCTATCTTTAATCTAAGCTTAATCGCCTCCAATATTCGTTTATGCATGCTACAATAGCCACTCATTATGATGTTCCATGTATAACATTTAGTAAAATCCATAATCCACTTGCAACATGTATTATGTTAAATGTTACCAAGCTCTACCTTTATGTTTAAATTTAGTGTTATTTTACTTGTTAGCTTAAGCATTGTTTTTACTAACTGAAGTAGACCTAGGGGAGGTTGTGGCTACCAAGCCATGAATTAATTAAATCCTTCACTGTAATTCACATCATAAGCGCGCGACACATGGAATTTGCATTGACATTGATTCTCCTGGATATGGGTAGGGGCGTTGTATTTCATTTTTTATTTAAACCGTCAACACAATTTTTTTCGAAACGTTTTCTTCGAAATTGTGCTATTCATCCTATAAACTATCAAAAAATTAAAAAATTCAGATTTATACTAAATGGATAATTTGAATATGTACTTTTAGTTACACAAGTTTGTTTAGTTACACAAGTGTGTTTAGTTACCTGCATGGGTAGTATTTTGATATTTTCAATATTTTGTATGATCACAGTTTTTATTTCGATACCACATGAAGAATATGTTTTGGAAAAACCATGATAATTTCACGAGTTTTAATCGTATTCATAGGGAAAATACCCTCTTAGTGACCTTTTTTGGGTGGTACAAATATTTGCTTCTACTATGTGGGGTTAAGTGGGTTCCACCACGGTAAATATATTTCTTTTGGATTTCAACTTTCGTATTGTTATTAAGAATACCTTATTTTCAATTTATAGATGTAAAGAAGTGGACAAACTAAACCATGTTTTGATATAAAATTGCCATATAAAAAGTATCGTTTTATTTACAGGAGGTTTCTTCCAACAAAAAATGTTAGAACAAAATTCCCATCATAGACATGCCATGGACCTTCATGTTGTTCTACCTAGTGTTATTTGGCCACCTAGTGCATAGTCTAATGTATTGGACCATAGTTTTTCCACATTTGACCACCTTACACTAGTGATATATCCAAGAGTCCTTATTCGTCCACTTATCCACTCATTTGCTTCTTTTTGGGAGTCAATGCACCCCACTACCTTGCATTTATGAGGGAATTATGGCATTTTCCTATTTTAAGGAGATGGAGTGTTCCCTCTTGAGGATTTGGTCAACTTGTGCATTAATGACCACTACTTAGCCAATTACTCACCTCATGTGCCCTCCTAATGATTTCTTTCACACTGTTTGACTAGCCTAACCTCCTCATGGTCCATCTATGTTCGTTAAACCTCATTATGGAACAATCCAGAAGTTACACTTGGCTTCATGTCATTGATGGGTGAATTGGTCCAATCTAAGCCTACCATTTTGTGAACCAATCGAATTTCCTTGAGCTACTCAAATTTCCTCATTGGGAGGTCTATATATTGTACTAATTTTTGTTCAATAATGCTTAGTGGAAAATAAATCTCTAGAATGAATTTTCTCTAGTTTTGTCTCAATATTCTTCTTCTCATATTTTTCTTCTATCTCTTCAAATATTCTAAGTGAGGTTCTTATTGAATCTATATCTAGGATGGTCTATCACATGTATCAAATCCTAGAGACGTGGTTGATGTGCATTCCAAACTTTCAAAAAAAAAATGTTACTTGTTATTCATAAGAATTAATCAAATATAACATTGCCCTTTTACATCTTAGCCCATTAAAAATAGACAAATGTTCAATGGAACAAGTTTACCCCAAAACATTACATGAGAGCTTTCAGGCCATAAAAAGTAAAAGTATGTGAATGGATAAGAAGTAAAAGTATGTAAATGGATAATTTGAATGTAAATACTCACTTTTGGAAAAATAAAAGAAATGAGAATGTGTACCTTTAGTTACACAAATGTGTTTAGTTACTTGCATGGTAGATAGGACAAGTATTGGAATATGAAAAGTGGATGGGTAGTATTCGAATTATTATAAGTTGAGATATTTTCTTTAATTTGCATGATTGCACCTAAAAATTTAGAAGTAAAAATTTCGATACCACATGAAGAATATGTTTTGGACAAACCATGATAATTTTATGAGTTTTAATGGTATTCATAGCGAAAACACCCTCTTAGCGATGTTAGTGACCTTTTTTGGTAGTACAAATATTTGCTTTCTTTTATGTGGGACCAAGTGGGTTCCACGAGGGTAAATATATGTCTTTTGGATTTGAACTTTCATATTGTTAATCAGAACACATTATTTTCAATTTATAGATGTAAAAAAGTGGACAAACTAAACCATGTTTTCATATAAAATTTGAATTTTCTCAAAAGTATAGTTCTATTTAAAGGAGGATTTTTTCAACAAAAAATGTTAGAACAATATTCCCATCATAGAGATTCCATGGAATTTCATGTTCTTCTCCCTAGTGTTATTTGGCCTCATAGTGCCTAGTCTAGTGTCTTGGACCACAATTTGTCAACATTTGACCACCTTAAAGTAGTGATATATCCATGAATCCTTCTTTGTCCACTTATCTAGTCATTTCCTTCTTTTGGGGAGTTAATGCACTCCACTACCTTGCAATTATAAGAGAACTGTGGCATTTCCCTATTTTAAGGAGATGGAGTGTGCCCTCTTGAGGATTTGGTTAACTTGTGCATTAATGGACACTACTTAGCCAATTACTCACCTTGTTATGATTAAAATATTATTATTAATAATAATAAACATCAAGATATATATATATATATATATACATAATAATAATAATAATGTCTTTCTAAAAAGACATGACTATTAGCGAAAGGGTATTCCGCCAAAATATAAGTAACGGGCCCTCAATTGTAATTCATATCATATGTTATTTTATCATGTTTTATATAAATTCATATTTATGGATTATTTAAAGAAGTCCATAGACGATGCAAATAAAATTCATATTGGTTTAGTGCAAAGGATCTGGGTTTTACAGGTTCTACAATTGTCAAATGGGATAACTATATCCACAAGTTGAATTCAATAGGTTGTAGATTCAAAGGAAAAAGATATGTTATTATGGAAAAATAAAAAAGAAAGTGGTAAGGTGATTGGAAAAACATGCATATAGTGCCATTATTAAAAATAAAGGCATCTTCCCACAGAATGGGTGGTATATGAAACTGTGGCAGTGGAAGATCCCATTAAAAATTAAGTGTTTCATGTGGCATGCTTTACAAGGAGGTCCAAAGACATGGGATAACTTAATTAAAAAAGGTTAGATTGGGCCAAGTATATGCATTATGTGTAAGATCATTCCAGAGACCTCAAATCATCTTCTTGTGGACTGCGGTTTCAGTAGAACCATTTGGAGCAAGAGCTTGAGTCATCTCAATTTGGACTAGAAGTGGGGTGTGGGAAGTTTTGATTTGTGTGCACTCAATTGGTACAGAAATAGTAAAGTTTTCTCTTCCTTTCCTGCTCTAATCTCGTTGGCTATTTGGTACACTAGAAATGAAGACATTTTTTAAAACAAGAAACCGATTACTATCTGCATTGTCAATTGGATCTTGTCTTTGATTAAGGAACACTCCTCAGATGTGGATGAACACAAATATCAGAAGGTCCGCTCGTTCTGTCTTTCTCTCATTAGACCTGTAGCATTTTTCGATGAAGTGGATTCTAATGGTCTTTGTGCAGCTGGTGGTGTTATTTTTATAAACAAGGACCATTACTTCACCTTGAGGTGGAATTGCGAGAAGGGAAAAAATATGAAATCTGAATTGACTACGCTTTGGTGTGTGTTAAAAGTGGCAAATTCCTTCAGTTTATATGAGATTTCAATTTTTGGGGACTCAAGAGTGACTATTAAATGGGAATGTGGTGACTATAATGCAAATGTTATATCTCTTTATCAGTGGTGTCGCATAATTAAAGATGATATATAGTTATATCCTTTGACCATATATATCGTCAACATAATTCGATGGCAGATAAGTTGTCAATGTTTGCAATGAATGGAGAGGATGCTATTATCTATTGGGAGGAATTTTAGAGCTCACGGGTTTAAGAGATGGGTTCTTCCATAATATTTGAAGTTTAGCTTTTTTATAAAACTTTTATATGTTGTTTAAGTTTTGTATATGGAGTTAAGGAGGGATGTAGCTTTATGTTGTTTTTTGTTGTTTAAGAAAGGGGTTTAAAAGTATATTTTGATCATAAGTCTTATTATAGACTTAAAAATTGTGTACTATTTGATTAGATATGAATACCAATAGTATGTTTTTTTCTACTGAAAAAAAGAAGAAGAAGTGGAAGTTCATGTAAATGAGATTTTCTCATTACAACAAAGTTACCAAAGTTACCATTCCTGATTCGGGTTTTTAACCATTATATTAGGGTTTCCATAAAATATAGGACATTGTCCTAAAAATAAGAAAATAAAGAAATAAAAGTAAAAGTAATGAAGTAAACCCTAAAATATAGGACCTTGTCCAAAAAAGAAAAAAAAGAAAAAAAAAAGTAAAAGTAAAGAAGTAAAACCGCAAGTGGTTTCTCCACACATGGTTTCTTAATAAGATGGTTTCTTAATAAGTGGGAAGAAAAGAAAAACAAGTACAAGTAAAACAACGAGTGGTTTCTTAATAAGTGGGTTTGGGTTCATTCTCCAACAACAAACAAAAAGTGAGATTTGAACCTGGGTAACAATCATTCCTCCCAACTACCCAATCTACACCATTTTACAAAAAATAAGGGGAAAGAAAGATTAGAAAGGCATCAAAAGAATATTTTTTACAAGAAGAATCATATTTGAATATTGTTTAAAAAAAGGAGATATTGAATAAATTTCAAAGAAAATGGATTTTAATGTTGAAAAGAAGGGAAGGTTTCCTAGCACCTCAAAGATGAATGTCTCAATACTATTTAGAGTTAAAGGTACACTTACAGGGAAGGATGTAACGCCCCATATTTTGACTAGGTGTGTTTATGAGTTAGACACCTTTCACCTTAATTGCTTATTAACTATTGGACTCAGCTAGACAGAGTGAACTATATTTTCGGCATGATAGACATGATGATATGTTGCTACTTTGTTAATGATGTTACTATATTCATGCAGTTATTAAGTTATGATTATCATGAGATTCTTTTATTTCATAATGACAGTGTATGTTTGATAATCGTCCTAGAGGAAATGTGATATATATGATGTGGTCATTATGTTGTGATCGATTTGATGATTTTATGCGATAAAATTGTGACGTGAAATAAAATGATGTTGATGATATGGATCAATTGGTGATCGAATGGAAATGCTTGTTATAAAATGTGTATTCTGCGGAATACTAACCTATAGGACACGAGGGCTATGGGATAGCCGGATACTTGATCTGATATATGGATAAGAGCTTATCCATGCAGGGAACCTTAGCAACCGAAACTGATGATACGATGACATGGACCGATAATCTCGAGAGCAGCAGAGTAGGATTTGATAAGGGCGTAGGCCCAGTATGTTGAGAGGGATGGATGTGTTTCCCACCCTATGTTCCTATGATACCCGAGGTCGTGGGAGGGCCGTGATGAGACACGCTCCCCATGTAGTTGTGATGACGATGGTCGGATGCCTGCTAGGGGAGGATAGGTCCGTTGTACAGCTGACGCTATCGCTCTCAAGTTCTATGTGGTCAGGTCGATGAGTCCGACATCCACTTTTGTACTAGTAGAGGAAGGATAGGGAGGATGTGGACCTAGGTTAGGATGGGAGGATATGATAGTTAGTACTGTTGAGGGTTGGGTATTCCTTGACCCGGAGTTAGTGGTAGTAGGTAGCTTCCCTTGCACCTGAATGATTGATCAAATGTAATCACAAGGATAATGAAATGAAATCTTAAAGGCTAATCGATAAAATAACCGATGACGTTTTAGTAATATTATGATGAATGAATACTTGTTCAGTTTGCATAAAGTATTATTAGTATTAGTTAGCTGTTATGCATAGGAATTATGACGTATGTTTATAGTACATGTCCGTCTTGTGCATATGCTGGCCACGCATGCACATTATGCACATGCGCAATAATATTGGTTAACAACATACTTATCAAGATGTAACAATGTTATAAGTTATCATAGATAACTCAAATAAGTAATCAGTGAATGACTTAATCAGTAAAAGATCATCAAGTTTTAATGTGTAAAATAAGTTAATTAGTCTTGTATGTAAACATAGTGATGAACAGTTAAAATAAGTGTCATTAATCACAAGTATCCTCAAGTGAATGAGACTTCAATATGAAGAATAACAGTTAAACATTAATACTAGAAGAGTGTGCTATATAATTGTTGATCATGATTAAATAAACTATTAAGTATATTTCATTACTTATACCCATAGGTACTATGTTGACCCTTATCCATTAACCAAATAAATATTTCTAACTTCTGTTCACAATTAATTTAATTTCTATTATTATTAATTAATATCTTATTATTGTTATTATTTAATTAATGATAATAATGACATAATAATCTTTATATAAAGCATAGTGGATTGAATGATTTATTAAATAGATTATTCATTTAAATTAAGGGACAGAATCATTCCAAATAAATTAAAAGACTCGTTGAAATAAATTATTTAACAATTCCACTACTCGAAAGAAACTTGGGTGATTTAAAAATAATATATGATCCACCTTTTTACCTTAAAAAGGGGGTGAATTAATGATTTGTACTTCCAAGACCACGACAGCTAGGGCGGTGGAGTGATAAGGAAGTTTGACTTTTGAAGGAGGTGGATTCCTATAAAGAGGAGAATTAACAAAGTAGTAAGGGGGTTATTGTGGGAGAACTGTGAGGATTTTTGTGAAAAAGGAGGAATGCCGAGGAGGGGGTTAACTCAAAGCTTTGAGGAGGTGGGAAAAATCAAAAGAAAAGACTGAGGAGGGGGTTAACTTAGCAAAATATTACCATAGAAAGGGTTTGATGGAAAGTTGTTGTCGGGATTATCGGTCTGTGGGCTCGGGGGCTAGGAAATCCGTTGATTTACTAGGGTTAGCACGATAATAGCTGATCGGCAGGGTGGACACATCATTTTGGGTTGCTAAGGTAACCTACAGAACCCACTACAGGAATCTTCTTACCTTGCTGCAAATCTACGGATTCCAGGTATTTTACTGAACCAGCTTAAGTAACAGGCATTTTCTTTTAATTCCAAATTATGTATGTTAAAAGAATAGGGTTAACATGAAAAGTATTAAGCTTATGTTTATTTAATTTGCACAGACTTATGAACTTTTAGAACCCTGGAACATAGACGGTCGGTTCTTTTCATTAGAAAGCAATGGAGAAAAACTTGGTACTTACATGAAAAGAGAACGGAGACCCAGTGCCTAGTAAGGGCACTACAAAGGATGTCACCATTTCTATTACCCCTAGTGAAAGAAATAATTATATTAGTGTTGAATTTGTTAACCATTTAGTGATTCCTGAATCAAATATAGGTGAAAGGCTAGACCTTTGGAATAGGAATCAATTTCAAATAAGTAGATTTTAAATGAATGTTGGAGGTTATATGGTCATATCTCAATTCATTGTCAGTTCCTTATGGAGCTTTGATGGTGACATAGTTTTACGGTTAACTTGGACTAAAACATTGGGGGCCTTCATCTTAAATGTTGAAAAGAAGTTTTTGACATTTTCCTATAAGCAAGAGAGAATCAAATTTCAAGATATTACAGTGAAGTCATATTTAGAAGCTCCAACATATGAAGACTTCAAGGATATATCAAAGATGATTTCATAGGGTAATCAGAACTTATAACAAAAGAAGCATAAATAAGTTGAAAAGATTGTCGCCAATAAGGATTTATAAATTACTCATTTGAAGAATGATAGTCAAGACTTGATCGCACATATTAATAAATTAAAAAGGGAAAAAGATTGCAAGAAGAAATCCAAGAGAAATTCCACCAAAAAGAAGTCGATCTCCAAAAAGAATTCAATAAGGATATATTAAAAAAAATGAAGAAAATTCTCGCTTAAAAAATTTAATTGAGGGTTGACTCATTAAATAAAAAAATTAAAAAATGAGAAGTTAGAAAAATCCCCATAGTTATTATCAACTAGTAAATCGCGTGAATCACAAAAACATGAAGTTTATACAAGGGTTCAACAAATGGATCGAATTCCTTATCGTCACCCAAATCAAAGAAGTCGATACAACCAACATCAAAGTAACGAAAGAAATAAACATTGTTCTTCTTATAGACAAACCAACTACAACATTGAAAAGAAACGAAAGCAACATCGACGACTTTTATGGAAGCCTAAATTAGGAAGTTCTATACGAGCAATCAATCATCAAGCAATTCCAATGAAGGTAGATTTGGGATGGATCACTTCCCAAAAGATGTAATACATTAGTTCAGTAATCCAGATATTATACCGCCTGGTTTCATCAAGCATCATAGTTCCAAGCTCACAACATCATGAAAAGTCGCTTGAGAGCAAGATAACAAAGTCATACATTAAATTATGCTTTGAGGACAAAGCATGTTTAAGGGGAAGGCAATGTTATGAATAAAATAATAATAATAATAATAATAATAATAAACATCAACATATATATATATATATAATGATAAATAATAATAGTAATAATTAATAATGTCTTTCCAAAAAGACATGACTATTAGTGAAAGGGTATTATGCGAAAATATAAATAACAAGCCCTAAATTGTAATTCATATCATATCTTATTTTATCGTCTTTTATATAAATTCATATTTATGGATTGTTTGTCATTTATGACATGGAAGTTCGAGTAAATGATATTTTCTCTCATTACACACCTCATGTGCCCTTCTAATGGTTCCTTTCACACTGTTTGGCTATCATAACCTCATCATGGTCCATATATGTTCATTAAACGTCATTATGGCCCAATCTAGTAGTTACACTTGACTTCATGTCATTGATGGTTGAATTGGTCCAATCTAAGCCTACCATTTTGTGAACCACTCAAATTTCCTTGAGCTACTCAAATTCCTTCCTTTGGAGGTCTACATATTATACTAGTTTTTTTTCAATAATACTTAAAGGAAAATAAATCTATAGAGTGAGTTTTCTCTAGTTCTGACTAATATTCTGTCATGTTTTTCTTCTATCTCTTGAAATATTCTAAGTGAGTTTGTTATTGAATATAGATCTAGGTTGGTCTGTCACATGCACCAAATCCCAGAGATGTGATTGATGTGCATTCCAAAATTTCAGAAAAGAAATTGTTACTTGTTATTCATAAGAATTAATC
Source organism: Larix kaempferi (assembly GCA_027924585.1). Taxonomy (NCBI): domain Eukaryota; kingdom Viridiplantae; phylum Streptophyta; class Pinopsida; order Pinales; family Pinaceae; genus Larix; species Larix kaempferi. Next base: position 13,487,855 of record BSBM01000087.1, read on the forward strand.
AAAGATAACCTTGCCCTTTTACATCTTCGCCGATTAAAAATAAATTGTCACAATTGTTCAATGGAACAAATTTACCTGAAAACATTACATGAGAGATTTTAGGCCATACAAATACCTGTCAACCTCTCATCTAAGAACTATTAGGAAATAAAACTACCAACAAATGCTGCAAAATGACTAGGAAATCAAACCCAAATAAACCGGAAATCCATATACTTAAAAAATAGATAATGAACCCTTTGACAACATTGTTTTGTCCTTATATTCCTCAAAATCCAGAAAACCCTCCATCATTCCCATAGTTTGCTTGAATAAATTTTATGCCAAAATATTTTATTGTCTAAAGACATTATAAAAGGAAATAATAGAAAATTTCATTTCAAGATCAAATATCCTTGAGCTCCAATGATTCAAGGAAGCCACTTGTACTTTTTTGTCTTCCAGAATCCCAATCAACAAAAACCTTGGAGCCCTCCAACACTGGAAGAGTAGGGATATCTTTATTAGAGGAAAACCAAAGAAGAATCCAGAAGGCTAATAACTCATCCCTAGTGTTTTTTCCTTTTCCACACCCCATCCAAATATAAAAAAATTGATTTATACTAAGTAATATTACACTGCCCCCCACCCCCCACACATACTCATCCAAGAAGCACCATCAAAATATCCTACAGAGCTCTTATTACACAAAATAGGATTAGATGTCATCATAGGAAGCTTTTATTTCCCTTTTTTAAGTTAAGCCATAAATATTCCCACTATACAACAACTAACAATTGAAACATTTTGAACCCCATTCTCAAAAGTAACCAAGTTTCTTGTTCTCCAAAGACAATAAGCCACAAAACAAGGAACCTCCTTATAATTTTTTAACAATGTAGGTATAAGATTAAAACAATGGTTGAAAGTAGGACCATTCAAAATATCATGTATCTTGAGAATTGCTCAAGTTTCCACCCAAACATTTTTGACAAAGTCACGGAAAACAATAAGATGCAAAATTGATTTTGCTTCTTTCTTCCAAATGCTACAAATACTAGGCCCATGGAAACCCATTGTAACCAAATTATCCCAGATCAATATTTTTTTCAAAACATAACCAAATGAAACATTTTAACTTTAAATGTAAGTTTCACTAATGCATAATTTTGTATGCCACCACTTACCCATTAAATCGGTAGAACTAACAAAAATAACCTCATATGCAAATTTAGCACCAACTTGACTACTTCGATCTCCACTTGAACAAACCAATTTATCCTCGTTCTCAACTAGATTTATTCCATCATGATTCAAACTCATCACATAAGAATCATGTTCCATAGCTAAATATACTTCTAACAAAACTCCTTAGCTAATATCTAGTAAGAACAAGAATTCTCCACAAAATCTGTTTACCTCACATCTACCAACAATTTGAAACCATGTACCAAAAGGAAATTTAGAAGAGAATGAGAAATACTATAACAATATTTACCGCCTAGGAAGGGATCAATACCAAGTGCAACCCGCTTTCCATTACTGATCTTCCATGACAAACAAGATCCTAACAAAGGGAAAGAGCCAACAAAACCCATCCATAACTTTGAATAATTTGGTACACTCTTAACATGCAACCTTATGTACTCAACCACAGTCTTGCACCTTAAATATTTTTCTTGAATAAGATCACTTCATAGACTAGAACCAAGTAGACCCCTCCAAATACTTTTTAGACTTAGTGTAATGCTAAACCAAGACATATTTTTTAAATCCCAACGCTCCATCTTTTTTGGAAGAGAAATTTTCTCATATCTTGACAAATGATAGTTATTACTATAAATATTTCTATCCCACGAAAAGGTCATGATAATTTGTTTGATGCTATTCATAGTATAGATTACAATCTTTGCAATATAAAACCATTAAATTAGAATTCTTTCCATGACTCATTTTACCAAAATCAATCTACCCCCTAGGGGAAACTACCTAAAGACCCAGTTCCCAATTGTTTTTTCAAGTTTTTTCAAAGCCACAACCAATTCTCCATTTTATAATAGTTTGTCTTCAAATAATAACATAGATATTTAAAACCTAGATCAATATGCTCCATACTAAATGGAAAAAGGTTGATTTACTAAGCCAAAACATCATATGATATCAAGGTCTAGAGAAAATTTCATTTAGCATCACTAACTTCCATACCATAGGATTCACAAAACGGTATTTTAATCTCATGAAAAGAAGAGAAGTCAACTAAAGTTCCATTCCAAAACAAGAGACCATTCCCTACAATTAAAGTTTTAGTTTAATATAGTGCACATAAGTGACTTTTAGTCTTAATTATATCATGCCTTCCCTTTGGGCCTTCCAAATAAACCTACTCAATCCTTACACAACAAGAAGAACAACAAGGGCGATAACATACATCCTTGTCTAAGTCCCCTATAACCTGTAAAAAAACTTGAAGGGGAGCCATTCACTAAGATTGCAAAGTTTGTTGATGCAACACAAACCATAATCCAATTAGTCACCTCTAAAGGATTACATATGTGTAACAATGCTAGTCTAAGATAAATCTAAACCATTCTATGAAAGAATTTAACAAGGTCCATTTTCAAAATAAGAGCATCCAATTTTTTAGTCTTTATGGAGTGTAGAGTCTCCTGAGAAACTCCAATAACGTTAAGAATGTGTCTATTTGACAAGAAACCAAACTATTATTTTTACATAAATTGTGCAAGTTTTTGATTAATCCTATTTGATATCGCCTTAGTAATGATCTTATAAACTAATTTTCATAATGAGATAGGCATAAAAACATTCAATGATCCATGATTTTCATGGTTTCGAATCAATGCAATAAAGTTAAAGTTCAAAGACCCTGAAACATACCCCTGAATTCTAGATTCTTTAACAACCTCCAACCGTTCACCTCCAACAATATCAAAAAATTCCAAAACTAATTCAATAGTCCATCCATTAGGCCGAGGACATTTAAACATGTAAAATTTCTTTAATACCCCTTCAGTTTCATTTAGTGTAACTTTGTCACCAACTCTTTTACCTTGTTCTAAATTGAAAAATATTGTATAGCTCTATATCACCTATAATCGAGACACTATATTGATAGACCCATGATCCTTGAAGACATAAAAAAAATATGAAACGACTTCCCCCTCCAAATATTTCTAGGAAGAAATTAAATTCCTTTGACCATCCTTCATATCCCAAATGGCATTAGCAATCCTTCATTGATTGGAAAATTTATGAAAAAAAGTTGAATTTTGCCCCCCCGCGTGATCCAAATGGTCCATCTTTTGAGTCTCTAGGTCTCCTCTTCTAGTTTTAGGATCTTTGATTTACTCACTTCCACACTACCTATCTTATATATAATCTTTCTAGTAAAAAATAATTATTATGTTGAGATATTGTAACTTCAAAGAATATTATATTTGTACTTTATTATTCCGGAGATGTTTCATTCCTCCGTGAAGATCTTATTGTATATCCGGAGATGTTTATTCCTCCGTCGGAATGTGGTAACTTGGGTTATTAGACTTCCCTATTGGGGGTCGGCCCTATATGTGTTATGTGGGTCAAAGGGTTATTAGACCACCCTAGAGGGGTCGGCCCAGTCAGTTGTAGTGGGGTATTTAACCCATTGGTTAAATACGAGCCTACATGTTTTGTGTAAAAGACAAGTCAGAGTAGTGTATAAATAGAGGAGGTGTATTCCTCATTTTACACACACTCACTCACTTGAGAGTGGTGCACTTGTGGAGGAGAGTTCTGCTATGGAGAAGGAGGAGCTTATGCTCAGGGTTACATCTTTGTATATTGCTAGTCATCTATATTGAGGAAGCTTTACTGGGTTTTCTACCCCATGAGGGTTTCCCAGGATAAATCTGTGTCTCTTGGGTTTATGCCATGCTTGTTGTTTCTTCAGTGATCCTGTATGTGCTATTATTGTGAAATGGAATGTAATGCTGCTATTTTCTGTCTTAGCATATTAAATCTTAACATAGAATCAGAGCTAACCTGAAGGAAGACAAGGTATGGCACTTACGACACTTGCTTCTCTTGCGACAATTTGAAGGTTAGGGTTTTATATAGAAAACACCAGTCATCGTGGAACTTTAGTTATAAATCCATTCATGTGAAGGTTTAGAATCTGAAACCTTTACAGGTCGAAGATAACATCTCCAAGTATCTTGTGTCCAAAGGGCACCCTCAAATTCGTTGTACTTTGTAAGTTATGATCAGTACAAGTTAGGGTTTCTGCCTCTTCCAGATCTCAGTCAAAATCAGGTGACCTTGGAAAAAAGGTCATAACTTGGGCTAGGAAGCTCCAAATGATATTTCATAAAAAGTGACAGGTAGTATGCAGACTGTACTATCTCAAGAAACTTTTTCAGAGGCCGAAGTTGAACCAGTGACACGTGGAAAGCCGTACAAGTTTTCTCTCTTGTTTTATCCCATAAATAGGTCACGTTGCGACACTTGGCATAACTCTCTCTCAGAGAATCCAATTGAGGTCATACCTCTCAGGATGGAAAGATAACAGGGCGAGCTATCTGAGAAAACGTTTTCAAAGGCCGAAGTTAAAACAGTGACACGTGGCACTCCGTACAATTTCACTCTCCTGTATTATCCCAAAACAGGTCACGTTGCGACATTTGACATAACTCTCTCTCAGAGAATCCAATTGAGGTCAGACCTGTTGGGATGGAAATATGATAGGTCAAGCTACCATGGAAAACGTTTTTAGATCTTGTGGAGCAAAAAGTCCGGAGTTATAGCAGAAACAATCAGGTACATCTTTCTGTCAAAACAGAATTATTTTTGGAGCACCTTCATTCATGGCTTCCGGAAGTTAGGGTTTCCAAGAAAGTTAGAATTTTTGGAATAGGAATCCACGGTTGAATGCTACTCAGGAAAATCAAAATTTAGAGACCAAGATCGAATTTTTTGCTTGGGTAGAATACTGAGCTTGATCAAACCCCAGTTCGGGATTTTGATCGGAAAGATGGAAAATTAGGGCTTCAGCAAAAGTTGGAATTTTTTGAAGTCTGTAACCACGGCTGGAAGCTCCTCAGAAAAATAAGAGTTTAGAGCCTTGGATCGAACCTTTTGATTGGACAAAAGGGTGGGCTTCATCAAACCCTAGTTCAGGTTCCTGTCCAGAAGATCCAGAAGTTTCGAAGGCAATTTTGAGGGGTCAAATTTTGGAGATTTCAAAATTGAAGTATGCTAGTTTGATCAGCTCAACAAGACACATCCTTCCATCCATTCAGAAGTGTGAAAGTCAAAGATTGAATTTTAGGGTTTCTCTCGCAAACCCTAATCAAGCTCCAGATCAAGTTTTAGGGGGAGTTGAGGCTAAGGCCTTACATAAGAAGACTACAAGAAGTCTCGACAGGTATGACTTAAGAAGGTTCAGGTATGTCTTGAAATCTTATTCTTGATTAAGTTCATAATGTGTTTGTCTTCATATTATTTATTAGTACAATCTTGATTAATGTTAGAATTGTCTTATCACCTTAGTAACGGTATGAATACATGTGAATTATCGAAGACATTCATTGATTAGGGCTATATAATTGTACTAATGCATTATGGTGTTGTGTGAGGTTGATGTTGTCTGGTAACAAGATACAGGTACATCACATAAGACAAATCAAGTTCCATGACCATGACAACATGAAGACAAAGACTCATCCATAATATTTGTTCTACTTATGAGGTATGTATGACTTTCTTATATTATGCTTAACCTATGAGACATGCAGGTTCTAGCTCAGGATCTCTAAATCATTGAAGAGATTGTTTAGGTATGTTGTACATAACTAAGTAGGTTTACTAATCCAGGTATGTTTTCCTATGTCAAGTTAGAATCTTACCTTGTGTTAGGATCCCTTATATAAGTATACTTGGTAGGATTGGTTATGCTTATTCATAAAGTTAGTAATCAAGGGTTTATGCATATTATGTCTCTTATCTTGATGATTTAATTAACCAGAAGAGTATTATGATCAAACAAGAATATGCATGAGTAAAAGAATACTTCCTTGAAACCTTGAATACTAATGATCATGACTATACATATTCAATATTATTTAGAATTAGAATGTTTTGATGATATTGAGAATATACTAATGAATGTATGTTTGTGTATGAGATCATGATGATGACACTAGTGCACACTTGAGCATGCACAGTGGTAAAAAATGAATAGAAGTTCAAAAGACATATAGAAGATCAAACGAGAGGCAACCACACAAACATAAAAGATAAGTATTTGAGTTGTTATTTGAAATAGTAAATGATATTGCTTGTATGCATATTTGTATTCCTAGAATATATGATGCTGAGTGTAAACATTCATAGAGCATTGAACAGTATACTACTAATATGCATATGATTGGTAAGTTGGACAAACATTCCATTGTTGCTTGTCTAGAATGAAACCTCTTTGCTGACTTGCTGAGAGCTGTGCACACTCTCGATAGTATGTTCTGGTAGAGATGGAAGGCATCTAGATAGCCACTGTATGCATACAGGATATGGGAAAGTGTTGTGCCAAAGTATTTGTCAAAATAGTTGCATAACTATGTAAATGATATCCGTATGCATAATAGGTTATCATGTCAATATGATTTGATGATTATGAAGTATTACTAATCATGTACTTAATTTTTATTTGTAGGAAAGATCATGATGAATGATGAACACTGAACAAGCGATGGATGTTCAACAAAAAAAAATATTTTCAAATCAAACACACTATAGAAGGCTTATGGTTAGAAGATTCTCTTATAAGGAGGAAGAGAATCATGATGAGATGTTTTCTCCAAGTGGCTAGATAAGACCATTCTCTTAATGATGTAATTAAAGAAGAAGTGTGAATCAGGTTCTGTATGGATTCCCAGGATCGATAGTAAATTGATGAGAATACATGTGAGGATTGCATCATCCTTGAGCACAAGTTCTAAAGTGAGCCGTAGACAAGTGTCTCCGAGAAAGAAGAGGGATTGTATCATCCTTGAACACTTGTTCTAAAGAGAGCCGTAGATGTATGTCTTCGAAAATGAAGTCCTTGGTGGACATGAGAGGATTGGATCATCCCTGGACTTCAGTCCTAAAGAGAGCCGTAGAAATGATGTCTCCGAGAATGAAGTCCTGAATGAACAGGTAGGGGATTACATCTTCCCCGGACCTCGGTCCCAGAATTGAGCCGTAGACTAATGTCTCCAAAAATTGAAGATAGGACTGCATCGTCCATGAACTGGGTTTAAAATGTATGTGAGGACTGCATCGTCCATGAACTGGGTTCAAAATGTACATGAGGACTGCATCGTCCATGAACTGGGTTCAAACTGTACGTGAGGACTGCATCGTCCATGAACTGGGTTCAAAATGTATGTGAGGACTGCATCGTCCATGAACTGGGTTCAAAATGTACGTGAGGACTACATCGTCCATGAACTGGGTTCAAAATGTACGTGAGGACTGCATCGTCCATGAACTAGGTTCAAAATGTACGTGAGGACTGCATCGTCCATGAACTGGGTTCAAAATGTACGTGAGGACTGCATCGTCCATGAACTGGGTTCAAAATGTACGTGATGGGATTGCATCGTCCCTAGACATGAGACTTGTCTTAAAGTGATAAGGACTAATCATCCTGTAAGTAGATTGGGATTGCATCGTCCCTAAACATGGTGAGGTGTCTTAAAGTGATAAGGACTAATAATCCTGTAAGTATATTGGGATTGCATCATCCCTAGACATGGTGAGGTGTCTTAAAGTGATAAGGACTAATCATCCTGTAAGTAGATTGGGATTGCATCGTCCCTAGACATTGTGAGGTGTCTTAAAGTTATAAGGACTAATCATCCTGTAAGTAGATTGGGATTGCATCGTCCCTAGACATGGTGAGGTGTCTTAAAGTGATAAGGACTAATCATCCTGTAAGTAGATTGGGATTGCATCGTCCCTAGACATGGTGAGGTGTCTTAAAGTGATAAGGACTAATCATCCTATAAGTATATTGGGATTGCATCGTCCCTAGACATGGTAAGGTGTCTTAAAGTGATATGGACTAATCATCCTGTAAGTTGATTCGGGATTGCATCATCCTTAGACATGGTGAGGTGTCTTAAAAGGATAAGGATTGATCATCCTGTAAGTTGATCTGGATTGCATCGTCCATAGACATGAGAGATGTCTTAAATTGAGAGGGATTGATCATCCCATAAGTGGATCAGGATTGTATCATCCTTGGACCGATGTCCTAAAGTGAGAGGGATTGACCATCCCGTAATTGGATCATGTGTGTTGCAGGGTATGCTGCTATTGTGTATACTTGTATCGGTGTGGATACTTGTATTGATAGATGTATTAGTGAGAATACATGCTTTTGATGATAGATGTATTAGTGAGAATACATGCTTTTGATGTATTAGTCAGAATACATGCTTTTGATGATAGATGTATTAGTCAGAATACATTCTTTTGATGATAGATGTATTAGTGAGAATACATGCTTTTGATGATATATGTATTAGTAAGAATACATGTTTTGATGATAGATGTATTGGTGAGAATACATACTTTTGATGATACATGTATTGATTAATGTACTTGTATGCCTGAGGATCCAGATGCTGTAGATCGAGATGATCCAGATGCTGTAGATCGAGATTATCCAGATGCTGTAGATTGTGATGATCCAGATGCTGTAGATCGAGATGATCCAGATGCTGTAGATCGAGATGATCCAGATGCTGTAGATCGTGATGATCCAGATGCTGTAGATCAAGATGATCCAGATGATGTAGATCCAGATGATCCAGATGCTGTAGATCGAGATGATCCAGATGTTGTAGATCGAGATTATCCAGATGCTGTAGATCGAGATGATCCAGATGCTGTAGATCGAGATGATGTGACGATGCTGATTGTGTTGATCTAGATGACAGTGTTGATCGTGTGATGATGATGCTGATGATTGTGTGATGACGATGCTGGTAATCGTGTGATGATGATGCTAATGATCGTGAAGATTCAGATATTGATGTTGTTGTAGCTGTTTGAGTGCTGCAAAAGATAAAGACTCAGTACTGAAGATGTTGATGTTCCAGTATTGAAGATGTTCCAATAACTGGTTGAGTTATTCATGATGTTGAGAAAGCTTCCAATGATTTATAGATGTATCATGTATGATGTTGATGATTTGTTGCTTGTGCAGATGCTGTTATAATATCCTTCTCGTTAAGGGGGAGTGTTAAGATATTGTAACTTCAAAGAATATTATATTTGTACTTTATTATTCCGGAGATGTTTCATTCCTCCGTGAAGATCTTATTGTATATCCAGAGATGTTTATTCCTCTGTCGGAATGTGGTAACTTGGTTTATTAGACTTCCCTAGTGCGGGTCGGCCCTGTATGTGTTATGTGGGTAAAAGGGTTATTAGACCACCCTAGAGGGGTCGGCCCAGTCAGTTGTAGTGGGGTATTTAACCCATTGGTTAAATACGAGCCTACATGTTTTGTGTAAAAGACAAGTCAGAGTGGTGTATAAATAGAGGAGGTGTATTCCTCATTTTACACACACTCACTCACTTGAGAGTGGTGCACTTGTGGAGGAGAGTTATGCTATGGAGAAGGAGGAGCTTATGCTCAGGGTTACATCTTTGTATATTGCTGGTCATCTACATTGAGGAAGCTTTACTCGGTTTTCTACCCCATGAGGGTTTCCCAGGATAAATCTGTGTCTCTTGTGTTTATGCTATGCTTGTTGTTTCTTTAGTGATCCTGTATGTGCTATTATTGTGAAATGGAATGTAATGCTGCTATTTTTTGTCTTAGCATATTAAATCTTAACATATTAGAGAAAATGAAATCAGTCCCCTAAACAATTTCCAATAGATCCTATTTCATATTCATTTTTTTCTCCCTCTCCCATAGGGAAACCACCTTTTTAATTCTTTCATCTTAGTAACTAGTCCATGCATAAAAGAAGTACTAACCAATATAGAAAGACAACTCCACTTTTCTTTTACTGTATTTTGAAAGTCTACCTCCTCCAAACATAACTGATTGAATTGAAAAGGAAAATTCTATTTAGAGCTCTAAAAATCAAGATGGAAAAAAAGATGGAAAACAATTAAAGATACCGAAACTTATAGAACAATTCATATATCTAACATCACAATCTAAAAAATCGTTAGCTATAAAGAACCTATCAATTCTTTTGGCCACCTCAATCGGATCAACTCTCCATTTCCCCATATGGGGACCAAGGTCATTGGGAGTACATCAATAAGGTTCACCTCTTCAGACATATGTTAAAAATAGTTCGACAAAGGATCAAGATGTTAGATGAAACCATAAATCAAATGCCAAAAATGTCAAGTTAAGGTCCCCTCCCAACATTAAACCCGACAACAACAAAAGACCACCATCCAAAATACTATCCTAGAACTCCTTCCTACCAATATAAGGACCATAAAAATTTAAAACCCTCACCATTTGATCAAAACCCATGTTCCTCCCTTCAAGGAGAATACTTGCAAGGGTAATAAAAGGTTTAAAATAAGTTATCAAACAATTCGATTTAGCTAATATACCCCCAGATATCCCACAAGGATAAAAAACACATCACTCTCAACTCGAAAAAAATTTTAAAAAAAATTCACAGGCCTTGGAACTAGAACACATAGTCTCTTGTAACATAATGATATCCATCTTGATCATCTCAAAAGGTCTTTTCACGTGTATTGCCACCAAAAATCCCATAATAAAAAAAAAAATTCATTATAGAAGACATAACTTGGATTGACTTATTAGCCATTAATACCATATTTAAATACAATCCTTACTTCATGCGTCTGAAGAGTTCTATTTTATTAAACAACTCATATAACTTTGTATAATTATTCATCTTTCCAAATTGGTCTTTGTTAAATTTTAAGAATTTACTTCAATCTGATCTAGGATCTTAGTTGAGAGAACAACATGTACAACAAATCTACAGCATATCAATCAATGCAAGCACACAAGAGACACAGAATTTACTTGGAGAAAACCATAAAGGTGAAAAACCCCAATAACTTCCTCAGAGATAGATAGAGCAATGATACAACTAGAATACAAGAGATAGTCTTCTCCTAGCAGCAGAGCCTCCTCCTCCACAAGTGCACCACTCTCCAAAGTGTGAGTGAGAGAATAGAATGTGTAAAATGAGAGAGACACACTCTCTATTTATACACTAACTTGACTTGACCTTTACTCAACTAGGTCGGCCTCAACTTAACCACTTAACATAATGTTGACTGGGCCGACCCCCACTAGGGTGGTCTAGTAACCCTTTGCCACATGACTTATACAGGGCCGACCCCAACAAGGTGGTCTAATTACCCATCAAGTATAAGTTACGAAACTTACAATATAAATGACGACACTTCTGTATAGAGGAATAATAACATCTCTATAGGAATACAATATACATATATGTGAAATACATTCTGAAGTTACATATACATCAACACTCCCTCTTAACTAGGAAGGTATTTCTTGACACAGGTCTTCTAGCACAAGTCATCTTCTCTGGATCATCGTTACTGCTGCTGCTATCTCAATCAATCTCTGAATCTACTCATCATAGGAAGTTCCACAGAGCCAATCCTTTTTCATACTGGATGTAGGCCCACCACCTGCATGTCTTCGTCATCACTGGCCATACTGTGGAAATCTCAAGACTTATTACGTGCGTCACAAAACCTTAAAAGAGTCTCTTGACTATCAAGAACCCTAAAGAGCATCTGAGGCCTTTTTCATCCTATCGAGATCTCCAGGACTTATTACATGTGACCCCACCACAAAATCTCGAAAGACAATCCCAGGACTGATTACGAGCACGAGGCTCAACCTATCGGATCTCCCAGGGCACAAATTACATGCCATAGGACAAAACCTCAAAAGAGCATCTGCCAGATATCCCAAGGCACAAATTACATGCCATAGGCAAAACCTCGAAAGACTATCTGCAGATCTCCCAGGGCACAAATTATATGTCCTCCCAAGCAAAACCTCGAAAGAGCATTTTCCAGATATCCCAGGGTAAAATTACATGCCATAGGAAAAACCTCGAAAGACTATCTGCAAATCTCCCAGGGCACAAATTACATGCTTATTTGCACAACCTATTCCACGGCCACAGAGTATCAACCTGATACTCACCCTACATCATTCTGATGTACACATGATCATCCTGATCATCATCACTGCAACATCCTGCTGCATGTCATATGGAGCAACATCCTGAAGCTCGTCATCCATGATCATCCTGATCATACAATGCATCTACCTGATGCATACCAAGTATCTACCTAATACATATCATCATACATGATCCACCTAATACAAATACAAATACATGATACATATCACCATACATGATCCACCTGATCATACAATCCATCTACCTGATGCATACCAAGTATCTACCCGATACATATCATCATACATGATCCACTTGATCATAAAGTGTATCCACTTGATACAAATACAAATACAAGATCCACCTGATCATACATGATACATATCAACATACATGATCTACCTGATCATACAATGTATCCACCTGATACATATACAGATACATGGTCCAAGCATTCAGCATGATGCATATACAAAATACATACAAATGATCCAACTGATCATATCCAGCATCCAACATGATGCGTACATACATATACATATAAATGATCCAACTGATCATATCCAGCATCCAACATGATGCATACACAAAGCAGCAACTGGAGCATCGTCCTGATGCTCATCATCCATGATCCTCCTGATCATCATAGCATTGTCTTCTTCAGATCATCTCATCATCCACAAAGCATAGCCCAGATGCACATCATCCAGTACTTACACAACCGACATGGGAGAACACATCTACCACCATTCGGTGAAGGCTCCACCCCTTACTTTTTCACCATGGGAGAACACATCTACCTCCATGTGAAAAATGGCTTCATCCCTTACATCACGACCAAGAGAGAACACATCAACCATGTCAGAAAAGCTCATGTGCATTTGCATCTTCTAGACTCATCACTTCCCTTTGAAAGGAACCTTGATCTGAAGTGCACTAAGACTCTCTCTGAAGTACTCAAACTGCACTCTGGCCAATAGCTTGGTCAATACATCTGCAACCTGCTCATCCGCTGCAACATACTCTGCTTCGGCTGTACTTAGTGCTACGCAGGACTGCTTCCTGCTAAACCAAGAGATCACACCTAATCCCATACTGAAGCAACACCCAGATGTGCTCTTCCTATCTGCAGCACTGCTTGCCCAATCTGAATCAACATAACCCTACAGGTTAAAATTTTGATTTACATCATACTTGAGCCCATAATCAATTGTACCCTTTAGGTACCTCAGAATATGCTTTATAGCTACCAGGTGAACACTCCTCGGATCCGTCAGGAACTGGCTCAATGTGTTCACCGCAAAGCAAATATCTGGTTTCGTGTTTGTCAGGTGCATCAAGGACCCAATCATCTGACGATACATAGTGATATCAACCGTCTCAGACGAAGCATCACATAGAAGCTTCAGGTTCGATGCCATAGCCTCGTCGTCCATCATCCCGAACCTCTTCAGGATCTCTACAGCATACTTCCCTTATCCAAGGAAGATTCCATCTGCACTCTGCCACACCTCCATACCAAGAAAGTGGTGCATCATACCCAAGTTCTGCACATATATGACTCCCTGTCATGTGTCTTAGAACCAAGTGGCTGCTCCACATACACTTCTTCTTCAACTACACCATTCAAGAAAGCTGTCTTGAAATCCATCTGGTGTATCTTCTATTTCATCACTTTTATATTTCTCTATGCTGCCATTTGCAGCATGCTTGATCTTGATAGATCCCTATGGAAGTCATAACAAACTTCCCTTTAGGTCTTGGGACTACATCCCAAACATCATTCTTCATGATCGACGGATCATGGCATTCTTCCCATATCGTGGGAACTTCAATATCTTCAATAGATAATTTTGTTGCTGAACAAATGTTGTAGTTCTTCTTTTGTAGGTGATGGCATACGATCTTTCCTACACAACAAGTTAAATTGCATGATTAGAAAACATCTCATAGTTTTAAGAACAAATTCTTACACATAAAGAAATATGTCATATAATCATGCAATTATCTTAGCCAATGCTTCAATACAACATTTATCCATATTCTATAACTTTCTAGATGCCTTCCAATCTCTACCAGAACATTGTTAAGAGTGTGCACAACTCCCAGCATGTCAGCAAAGAGGTTTCATTCTAGATAAGTACCAATGGAATGTTGTACAGTGCCATAGGCCACTTACCCATGCATATTAGTAGTATACTATTCATCAATGCAACTATTCCAATATGCATAATACACAACCTAATTCTAGGAACATCGGTATATACATTATTGAATAGTATTATTTAAACAATAAAATATGCAAGTAATGACAATTCAAATACTTATCTTTGTTTGTTTGTTGGGTTGACTCTCTCTCAGTCTTTGCTTCTTTTCTGCAACTCCATTCTTATGTGGATTGTGAGAAGTGGTCAACTCCCTTTGAATATCTGCATCCTTGCAGAAACTACTGAAGTGTGCTCCTTTTCTTTCTTGCAGGAACAACTGGAGTGTGCTCCCTCTTGATCTTTGCTTCCTCGATTACCTGTCCTTGAACTTACATCCATCCTTAATCACTATGCATGCTTATTAGTATCATCATTGTGTTATCCTTGAGGTCTCATACATAATCACACATTTATTAGTATAATCTTAAACATGTATATTCATGATCATTCACAGATAATAAACATTAGTATTCAAGGTTTTAGGGAAGTCTTCTTTTACTCATACACATTCTTATTTGATCGTAGGACTCTTTTGGTTAGTTGAATCATCAATCAAGATAAGAGATATAATATGCATAAAACCCGTGATTATTCAAACCTATACCTTCATGATTCTTCTGGTTAGTCATATCATCAATTATGGTAAGAAACATAATATGCATACAACCATGATTATTCAAACCTATGACTTCATGAATAATCATTATCAACAACACAAAAGTATAAGATCCTAACACAAGGTAGGATTCTAGCTTGATATAGGAAAAAGATACCTGGATTAGCATGCTAGCTAGTTATGTCTAACATACCCGCATAATGTCTTATGGTTCTCTTCATTGACTTGTGCTAGTAAGCTGCATGTCTCATAAGTTAACCATTGTAGAACCAAGTTATACATACCTCGAAAGTAGATATTCTATGTGATCCATGACAATGGATGAATCTTTGTCTTCATGTTGCCATGAGCATATGTTCTTGAAGTAGAACATGATTTGACTTTATTGGTGTACCTTTTGTGTTAGCAAACAACATAAACCTCATACAACATCACAATGCATTAGTACAATCATAAGTGTCAAAACCTTAATCAATGAATATCTTCTATTAAGGTGATACGACAAGTCCAGTAATTAATCACGATTGTACTATAATGATATGAAGACAAAAATATGATAAACTTAACCATGAAACATACCTGTAAGCCATACCTGTCAAGATTGCTTGTAATCTTCTTATGGAAGGCCTTAGCCTCATCTCCCTCTGAGACAGGAACGTCTTCACTTACGCAGGTGACCAATCCATCTTCTTCTAGGATTAACCCAATCCACTTGATTTGCAAGAACTGGACTTGGAGCTGGATTAGGGTTTGTCAAAGAAACCCCAAAAATTAAAACTTTGAATTTAAAACTTCTGAAAGGATAGAAACATGCGCCTTGATGAGCTGATCAAGTTGGTATATTCAGAATTTGAAAACTGCAAAGTTTCACCCCTCGAAATTGCCTTTTAGATTTTCGGATTCACTAGGGATGACCCTGAATTATGGTTTGAGTTTCCCAGATCTTCACCCAACCAAAAGATTTGATTCAAAACTCTAAGCTTCGATTTTTCTAAGGAGCTTCCAGCCATGGTCACATATTTCCAAAATTCCAATTTTTGCAGAAGCCCTAATTTTCCATCTTTCCTATCAAAGTCCCAAATTGGGGTTTGATCAATCCCGGCCTTCTGTCCAACCAAAAAATCTGATCTTGGTCTCTAAATTTCGACTTTGATGAGTAGCATCCAGCCGTGGTCTCCGATTACAAAAATTTCAACTTTCTCCGAATCCCTAAATTCCGGAAGCCATGAATGAAGGTACTAAAAAATAATTATGTTTTGACAGAAATATGTACCTAATTGTTTCTGGTGTAACTCTGAACTTTTTGATCCACAGGGTCTGAAAACTTTTCCTGAGATATGCTGACCTATTATCTTTCTATCCCGATAGGTCTGACCTCAATTGGATTCTCTGAGAGAGAGTTATACCAAGTGTCGCAACGTGACCTGTTTATGGGATAATACAAGAGAGTGAACTTATACGGTGTGCCACATGTCATTGGTTCAACTTCGGCCTCTGACAATTTTTCTTGAGATATTACAATTTGTGTACTACCTGTCACTTTTTATGAAATTTCATTTGGAGCTTCCTATCCCAAGTTATGACCTTTTTCCCAAGGTCACCTAATTTTGACTCAGATCTGGAAGAGGAAAAAACCCTATATTGTACAGATCCTAAATCACAAAGTACAATGAATTAGAGGTTTTCCTTTGGACACAAGGTACATGGGGATCTGATCTTCGACCTGTGAATGTTTTAGATCCGAAAAATTTGCCAAAACAGATTTATAGCGAAAGTGCTACGATGACTGGGTTTTGCTATATCAAGCCCTAGCATCATAAGTGCAACAAGTGTCATACATGCCGTATTATGCCTTCTTTCAGGCTAGCTCTAATACCATGTTACATTTTCAGAATTTAATTCAATCTGATCTAGGATCTTAACTGAGAGAACAACATGTACATCAAATATACAGCATATCAATCATGGACACAATAATGCAAGCACAAAAGAGACACAGAGTTTACTTGGGGAAAACCATAAAGGTGAAAAACCCCAATAACTTCCTCAAAGATAGATAGAGCAATGATACAACCAGAATACAAGAGATAGTATTCTCCTAGCAGCAGAGCCTCCTCCTCCACAAGTGCACCACTCTCCAAAGTGTGAGTGAGAGAATAGAATGTGTAAAATGAGAGAGACACACTCTCTATTTATACACTAACTTGACTTGACCTTTACTCGACTAGGTCGGCCTCAACTTAACCACTTAACATAATGCTGACTTGGCCGACCCCCACTAGGGTGGTCTAATAACCCTTTGACCCACATGGCCGACCCCCAATAGGGTGGTCTAACAACCCTTTGACCCACATGACTTATACAGGACCGACCCCAACAAGGTGGTCTAATAACCCATCAAGTATAAGTTACGACACTTACAATATAAATGACGACACTTCCGTATAGAGGAATAATAACATCTCTATAGGAATACAACCACTTCTGTATAGAGGAATAATAACATCTCTATAGAAATTCAATATACATATATGTGAAATACATTCTGAAGTTACATATACATCAACAGTCTTTATGCTCATGCACACACTTTATACAAATTTTGTAGTATTTAGTTCATATCTTTCAATCCAAGATATAATAATTATCCTCATTGATGTCTTAACTCATATATTTATATTTATCTACATAATTGTATTGCTGACATCCTTTATATATTTATAGTAGGCCTGTATTAATGCAAATCTTGGTGTATCTTTAATCCAAGCTTAATTGCCTCCAATCCTAGCTTATGCATGCTACAATAGTCACTCATTATGATGCTCCATGTATAACATTTAGTTAATTCCATAATCCACTTGCAACACATATTATTTTAAATGTTACCAAGCTCTACCTTTATGTTTAAATTCATGTTATTTTACTTTTTTATCTTAAGCATTGTTTTTACTAAGTGAAGTTGACCTTGGGGAGGTGATGGCCACCAAGCCATGACTTACTTAGCATTACATGCTAATATTTATTTTTCTTTGATTGCAGGTGTCAAACTATCCAACATGCAAGTATTTACATAAATCCATTAGAGTAAATTTGGGTAAAAAATGGGCCTCCTAAGGAAAATAATAATAAAATAATAGTAGAGAGAGAGAGTAAAAAAACTACTTTTTGGATCGTATTTTCGACTTATCTTCTTGTAGGTTTACTCAAATTTCAATGGGAATGACTTGTTGGATGCATAATTAAATTATGCATCCCACGAGTACCCATTTTGCATACTTTTAACAACATCCACACCATGAAAAATTGAAAATACAATAAACAAACGTGTTTCTTGTGAGAGAAAACACGTTTTTAATGTATTTTCAATTTTTCATGGCGTGGATGTTGTTAAAAGTATGAAACATAGGTACTTGTTCGATGCATAATTTAATTATGCATCCAACGAGTCCTCCCGCTTGAAATTTGAGTAAACCTGCAAGGAGATAAGTTCAAAATACGATCCAAAAAAAATAGTTTTAATTTTTTCCCTCCAATTTTTTTAGGTGCTCCCTTTTTGAATTTTAAAGCATTTTGACTAGCTAATACATGATGACATAGAATTTGTATTATTTTTGGAAGGCCCATTTTAAATTTAAATTTCCTCTAATGCTATGGTGCAATCCACTTACCAATGCACAAGTTGTGAATACCCTTGTCGAACGTTCATGATTTACATAGATCCTATAGTGCGATCCATATTTTCTCGAAGATTAACTTGTAATGTCAACCATTTAACATGAGCAAGGTTATAACCTAAGTTGTATAGACCATTGAGATGGCAATGTACAATACTTAAATGAGGAAGATAAATCCTCCCTCCTCCAGCTTCCACAAGGGCTATTTAATAGTAGGAGGAAGAATTGTTTGTTGTACATTTCACTGAAATCCTTCTTAGATTCATCGATATCCTCTTCATGGCGAAGTTAACACTCATGGAACTACAACTGGACCCTCCAATGAACTAGGGGCCATTACCCCCTTTAATGTCCAGTCTTTTCTATATTTATCCTTAAGGAAAAAAGCTCTTATTTTCCATCCATGCATATTTTTCTTTTATTTAGGAAAAACATCCTTTGTGTTTTCTTTACTTTCCTTTTTATCTTAGTTTAGGAGATAGTTTAGACTTTCTTTTAGCTCTCTTTATATCTTATATTTTAATTTATTAGTTTGTGTTTATCCTCACATTTGTCCCATTCTTCTATTTGTCTTTTCATTTGGAAACTACTTTAGAAGTCAACCTATCCTCTAGCATGCTTGGCCCCTCTTTAAGTGGATTAGTATCCCATCCGTTGGAAACTTAAAACGAGATAAGTAATATAACCATAATGTATTTTATTGTATTAGATGCCCCAAATACAACCAAATCAACATCAATCACACAAAACATGTCTAGTTAGTCTTGGTGCTCCAGAGCCTATAGCTCAACACCAACTCAAATAAAGTGAGTTTAGGTAGTATAGGTGCTCGAGAGCCTATAGCTCAAGACCAACTCACCCAAAATGAGACTAAGAAGTCTAGGTGATCCAAATCCTATATCTCAACACCAACTCAAACATAATGACTTCAAATAGTCTAGGTGCTCCATATCCTATAGCTCAACACCAAAATCAAACATAATAATAATATAAAAGGCTATTACTTTTTGGATATTACATCACAACAGTTTTTTGGGAGTACCCCCAACCCCCCTTACATTAAAATAGATGAATTTCATTTAGAAATCACATTCAAGGGTAATGATGCTCTAAGAACCCATCGAACATCAGAATCTATAAACATCAAACTAACATTCGAAAGATGATCACCTTAACATTTTGAAAAAAGTGAGGGATCAACAAATATAATAAACCCTTATAAATTGGAGGGTGAGACTCAATATTCACCTTCTTCCTCCTACACCTTTTCTTCTTCATTGTAGTGCCCCTAGAATTTTGTAGACATTGAGGGCACCTACTGAGTGACCCGTCCGATTGAAACATTAATTAAATAACTTTTTGACCTTATTTTTTTGAGTATGTGTATCTGAACTGTTGAGGTAAATGAATAATTGCATATGTTAAACGATTAGCTATGACTATGGAAAATTATGTTGATGGATAATGCTTAACAACTAGCTGTATGGTGATTATGTAATTATCGATGAAATGTATATGTGATTAGATGAATAAGAAGTTGAATAAATCATAAATGTTTAACAATACTAGATTTAGAAATCAGATGATGATTATTGAGGACAGTGCTACTAATAATTTGTTGTGAGAAGTGTGTGTAGAAACAAGTGAGACAGTTCACCAACGGACACACAAAGGAACATGAAGGGTCGTAGAATACGGTTCAATCACACACAGGGGGAGCGATGATGATGTCGACTTCCGACATGAATACCACGCATGAGCAGATAAGCATTGATCCGCTTGCTCAAGAGGAATGCGTGAGGGCGTACGAGGTGGGCCACGACGGAGCTGGTCACGTACGAGTTGAGGGGTGCGCAGTGAGAACAGACTCACTCCTCAGCGCCATTAGTCCCTAGATAGCATGTAGACAGAGGATGGATGGTAACGATTCCTAAAATCCCTACAAGAGTTCTCGCAAGTCAAAAGGGAAAGACGGTGGCAGAAGGGCCCAACGATGCGGTACCCTGTCGAGAACGGAAAGAATGGATGCAAGGACCCAACGATGCGGTACAATGCCAAGGAATGGAAAACATGGATGAGTGGGACCGAAGGAGTGGTGCCATGTATGGGAATTAAAAATTAAGGAACCAGGAGCCCAACGGCGCGGCACCGTGATCCTAGTGAGTTTGATTGTTAAATTAAACTACATAAAAACTTAGGAGAATAACTCTAGATTATTACTTGGAAAATGCATAAAAATAGTTTAGACATTTGCACATGAATAGTTATTTTGTTGAGCATTTAAAATAATAGAAATCATTATTTAGGAGCAAAATAGAATCCTAAGATTAGACACCTAGTCAACTGAAAGCTAGGAGTTGATTAAAATATCTGGGGGACAAACTAGAGAAAACTTAGGGGTGTAGGTGCACTTCCCAGAGAAACTGACACTTGGATGGGTGAGTGTTTTAATTAAATAATTAATTAAAAATATTTAATTATGCATGAAGCGACATGTGTCGCATGAGATTTTCCTTTATAAGGAAGGCTTAGGGAATGGGTAAAGGGCCCATGATTTGGACGATTGTCGTAATTTTCGAATGCCTCAAAGACTTGATGCAATCTAAGGGTTTGGCTGAGAAATCCTTGTGGGAGGGGAAGCCCAAGCTGAATTTTTGAAATACTTGTGTGAACTCTACGGCCCGATTAGCTCGGGGGTCTGGAAGGAAGAAGAGTACTTCCAGAGTGGTTGGGTAGTTAACCGAGGAGTCCGTTGGTGACCGTGAAGGTTGTTGAAATGATACTAACTCTGATATATATGTGTGTTATTTTACATATAGATCTGAAATAATTAGTTCTATTGTTGAAATGATACTAACTCTGATATATATGTATATATTTTGCATGAGTTTCATTTGCACTGAGATCTGAAAATGTATGCTTCTGCTATCGAGAGGATCAAACTATGATTTATAAACATATTCTGCATATGTTTTCTTTTTGAACCGATATATGAAACATTTACTTTATGCTTGTCGAGAAGATCGAACTTTGATATATATATTCTATGTTCAGAAATGTATTCAGTTTTCCTTACTCTGTTTCTTAGAGGATATTGGATCTAGTCTTGGGGCTGATCGCCTCGGTTGAGTCTGTACATCAATTATAGTCCTCAACCTCTTACTCAAATCGAAATGCTTAATGGAAAACCTTCGACATAGATTTCTCCCATAGATTCTGTGTATTGATTTTAGTGCTTCACCTCCATTTAGTTCGGTTTTCTTAATGCATTTCAGAACCGAATTCCTCTATTAAAGGTAAATTGATCTTTCCTAGTTATCATTTCAGTATTTGATTCCATACTCTGATCGGGTTGTTTAACTCTGTGAACATGTGATTACTTCGATCCTTTTCGAAGCTTAAGCATGGTTGGAACGCTCATATACCTACCCTCTATAAGTTTAACCCTTGACCTAAGCTTTATCTGGACCTCCGCGCAAGCAAGAAACTGGAGGTTTCCCTAATCACTGTGTATGTCGATTACATTTCGACCTGAAGGTCATATTTAGAGTTATGATCCAGAGTGGGAGCTGATACTTATAAAATTGAATTTCAAACTTCACATCCAATGAAAACCATCCCTGCGCATCGACTGGTATGAAGTCCAGTGCATTCGCGTCCCAATTTTACCGCTGGTTGAAATTCAGAGTTAATTTCTACCATCTGACTTCATGCTTAAGTTCTGTAATCACTAGCATCTATGTTCATCCATCTTGTGTCGACTCATTGCCTTCAGCAAATCAACTTACTAAATATATCATGTA
Organism: Larix kaempferi; assembly: GCA_027924585.1. Classification (NCBI taxonomy): domain Eukaryota; kingdom Viridiplantae; phylum Streptophyta; class Pinopsida; order Pinales; family Pinaceae; genus Larix; species Larix kaempferi. The sequence continues at coordinate 13,510,361 of BSBM01000087.1, forward strand.
ATCCTTAGCAATTTTGTATTTGGTAATCATACTGGAATTACCGTCTAAAGCTTCACAACGCACTGTTTCCACTGGTTTTGGACCCTGGATTAATGAAGGATCCCGTCCTCCGCCTTATTAGGACGTTTTGAAATTCTATTCCACACATGTAACAAACAGTTAAAGATCTTGTCGTTCAACTTGTTACATCTGGGTCGAAGTCAAACTTGACTAAAGTTCATTTAAACCTGCCAACGTTTATGCCCTTCTTTCTAGGCAGATCCATTAAATTACCTTACCTTTGTAGAACACCTGACAACAGTAAAGAGGAAGTAGGTGGATCCCCTTCCATTGTCCAGTGCGTGTCACAACGTCTGGGTGGTGACACTTGTGCATAAACACGACCTCCTGCTGAGATCGACTGATGGAACTTCCACTCAGCAAGTTGAAGGAGAAGTCTCGCCGATGAAGAAGGGGAGTAACAGGATTCTTGCCCTTTCTTTATTTGTTGGTCCTTATATAAAGGGATAGTAACTAAGAGACAACGTATTTTTTTTTATTGTTAATATTTACCATAACGGTGTTTACCCTTGATTCTGGCAATTAGAGTAAATGTGATATCACAGCGTAATTGTTACGGACTTAACTATTATTTTTGTATTTGTTAATTTTATAAGTTCAATTCATTACAAAAGATACTTCTTTATCATTGTAAACAGTATAAATATGACATTACCGCATATTGATTAAAGTCCGGGGAATTGGTGATAGATTTTAGTTGTAATTTAATTAATTTTATTTTAAAAATCGATACTTTATAGTGTGGTCACCTTCCACGCCAACAGTTGGCGTTAACCATTGTTATACAATGGTAGATTCTATTTACATTAACTTTAGCGCACAATTGATAATTCAATACTGAATGTTTTTGTTTAATTTAAATGAGTTTTAAATTTGATGCATTACAATTATATAGTTAACGGCGATATATAATGAAGTGTGATAGCCAATCCCTATAAGTTTTATTAGCACACCGTAAAAAAAAAAAAAAATTAGAGAGATAATATTTAGTTTCATTGTAATTAAATTGTAAATTTAAATGTCGTAGAAAATAAATAATGATATATATAATACGGAGCAATGACTTGTCCTTTTAAATCAATGTATGTGAAAAATTGTATCATCAGTTGTTCAGACTCCATACTCATTTTCATTATCAATGATACTTATGTAAAGTTATGGTTATATTAAAATATTGTGATGTTGTATTTATGAAGTGGATATAAATGGAAAAGTATGAATTTTAGTTGTTAAATTCAATATCGAGTTTCTTATTCATTACTTTATATTGAAAGATATAATGAGTAATCTTTTCTTTTTATTTTTATATATAAACTAATGATACGTTACACCGATTTGTTATGTGTTTCTAACCAATAAAAATAAATAGTAGTATGCAGGTGTTTCTGGGTTTATAAACCATGAAAACAATTAGTTACTTACATAAGAGCATGAATATATAATCAATAGGGAGCTCATAAAGTGTTATAAATATTATATGTTATAGTTCTTATACAAATTAAATCTCTAATTTATTGCAAAGGAATTTATTTATTAAAGAAAGTAAGATGTTCTTGAGGTTATGTGATAATATAAGGGTATAGTTTCCATAAGTTAAATTCCAATTATCTACAAAGGAATAAATATCTTAAAAAAAAAAAAACTATAGTGCTCATAAGTTAGGTGCTACGCTATAGTAGAATTTATTATATTGAACTCTAATTTGTTGCAATGAAGTATGCTTATAGTTCATGTGAAGAAGTGTAATACATATAAGTCTTATTATAAATTCGTATTGTGAATCATTGGAAAAATCTAGATCTTCCCTGTTGTAGATAGAATTATATTCCTTGCACTATAATTAACTAGTAGAATTCCATGAATGGAGCATTATTAATTTCACTATGTTGGTTTATGCTTAATGACAGATTATTGCTGTTGAATAGCATGTTAAATTATACTCAATTACAACATAGACAAAAGTGGAACTTTTTGGTTGGATATCATTTAAATTCGTCTTGTTTAAATATGTTTAGTAAAGGAGTAATATCTTGAGTAGTAATGTAAGATAAGAATGGTATAGCTTCAATGCATTTAAAGTTTAGAAAAAAAAAAAAAAAAAGAACTTCACGAGTACAAATCGAGGGAGTCAACCTTCGCATGCAACCAAACATCAGTATGGGAATAAGAATTTTGGAAGGAGACCTTTCAACGGAGGGTCTAACAGAGATGACAGAACACCATACCAACCGCCACCGCGGAATGACCATGCAAAGCCTTTTGCAAAACCGATGTAGTTTGGACTAAGAAGAAATGATACACCTGCTAGAAGCAAAACAAGAGGGCCCAAAGCAGGGTGTTGGAGGTGTGGAGGACCACACTTCCAAAGCGAATGTCCTTAGCGGGACAGGGGAAACCAAAGAGCCCAAGCACTGCGACAAACTACCGCAGCCGATTTAGGACGAGCGCATTATATACACGCTGCCGTCAACAACCGCCAAGCTGAACATCAGTCCACCATCCTCGAGACTACTGGTAAGATACATGGTAATGTATTTTCCTTGCTTATAGACCCTGGAGCTACTGAAAGTTTTATTTCCTTAAAAGTTGTAGAAAATAATAAAATGATGGCAATAAGTCAAGATGATTTTGACACTGTCGAGATGGCATCCGGTAGTGTCCAGAGTGTGGGTCTTAAAGTAGAGAACTGTGAAGTCGACCTAGGAGTATGTTCTTCTAGAATATCCTTTTATGTTACGGAATTGGGTACATACGATCTAATCCTAGGGATGGATTGGCTAGAAGCACACTCGGCGATGATGGATTGCCGAAGTAAGGAACTGACTTTCATCGACGATGAAGGTTACAAGAGGATGTTAACTGGGAAGAAAAAGAAAGTTTCCTTGAGAATGATATCAGCTATTCAGTTGAAGAAGAGCATGAGAAAAGGGTGTCAACTGTATGCGGTGATTGCATTGAACAAGGAAGGAGATAAGGTGGAAGTAATTAACCACCCCTTGTTCTCAGAATTCATGGACGTGTTTCTTGACGCATTACCCGGATTACCACCACAGCGTGAACTGGATTTCACCATAGAACTAAAACCTGGAACCGAACCCATAGCTAGAACTCCTTACCGAATGTCAGTACCAGAATTGAAGGAGTTACAAATTCAATTACAAGAGTCGTTAGATTTAGGACTGATTAGACCTAGTGTGTCTCCTTGGGGAGCACCTGTTATTTTTGTAAAGAAGAATGATGGGTCTTGGCGCTTGTGCATTGACTACCGTCAATTGAACAAGGCGACCGTAAGAAATCAATATCCCCTACCCAGAATTGATGACCTTTGTGACCAGATGAAGGGTGCGACGGTATTCTCAAAAATCGACTTAAGGTCGGGATACCACCAGTTAAGGATCAAGGATGAAGATATCCCCAAGACAGCGTTTAAAACTAGATTTGGACACTATGAATTTGTCGTAGTACCTTTCGGCTTAACAAATGCTCCCAGTGTATTTATGAACCTGATGAACGGTGTGTTTTGGCAACACCTTGACAAGTTTGTATAGGTGTTCTTAGACGACATTCTGATTTATTCAAAAACACTGGAAGAACATGAGGAACACCTGAGGATAGTCCTAAAATGTTTAAGAGATAATCACCTTTATGGAAAATTATCAAAGTGTTCGTTCTTCCAGAAGGAGATTCATTATCTTGGACACATCATATCTGGCGAAGGGATAGCTGTAGATCCAACCAAGATTGAAGCCATTTGGGACTGGCCGACACCCACAAACGACATGAGGTACGAAGCTTTATGGGGCTTGCTGGGTATTATAGACATTTTGTGGAAGGATTCTCTAGAGTAGCGGGACCTATTACTGAATTGCAAAAGAAGAATCGTCCTTTCATTTGGACAAAGAAATGTGAAGAGGCCTTTGCTAAATTAAAAGAATTACTGACTACGGCACCAATCTTAAGAGTTCTCGATATGGCTAAAGATTTCCTGGTGTGCACGGATGCTTCAAAGGATGGTGTGGGTTGTGTATTGATGCAAGATGGAAGAGTAATTGCATACATGTCCAGAAGACTTAGGCCGCATGAAGAGAACTATGCGACCCATGATATGGAGATGACTGTAGTGATGCATGCTTTGAGGTTATGGAGACACTATCTGGTAGGGAGAAAGTTTGAATTAAAGACGGACCATTGTGGGTTACAACACATCTTCACTCAAAGCGACCTTAATGCTAGACAGAGAAGATGGTCGGAGGTACTCGGTGAGTACGACTTCGACATAACTTATGTGAAAGGGACCTTAAACAAAGTGGCAGATGCACTTAGTCGTAGACCTAGGATATTCTCTGTCATACCATTAAAGACCAACTTAAGAGAAAAGATCTTAACGCTACAACAGAAGGACACATGGTATAATGAAGTAAAAGCTGAGTTGGAGAATGAATAGATGAGGATACCCAGGTTTGAAGGGTACTCTTTAGACATGGATGGTTTACTACGGTATAACCGTCGCATGTATGTTCCTGATAATGAAGAAATTCGAGGTTTAATACTGTCTGAGGCCCACTGAGCCGTCTATAGAGCACATCCTGGAATAAAAAAGATGTACGCAGATTTGAAACCTTTGTTCTTTTGGCATGGCATGAAGAGGGATGTGGTAAGTTTTGTGGCGAAGTGTGGAGTGCTAGACGGTAAAGGCGGAACATCGACACCCAGCCGGATTACTACAACCACATGCAATCCCTGAATCAAAATGGGAGGTTATTTCTATGGATTTTATAGTTGGGTTACCCTTAACCAACAAGAGACACGACACAATTTTTGTGGTCGTTTACACTCTTACCAAGAGTGCACATTTCCTACCGATTAAGAGCACGTACCAAGCTCCGGAGATAGCCCGAGTTTTCATTAATGAAGTACTAAGACTACATGGAATTCCGAAGAAAATTATTTCTGATAGAGGATCAGTATTTACTGGAAGGTTTTGGACAAGCTTTCAGGAAGCTCTTGGTACTCAACTCAACTTTAGCACTGCCTACCACCCTGAAATGGACGGACCTACGAAAAGAGTAAACCAAGTATTGGAGGACATGCTAAGAATGTATGTAATGGATCAACAGAAGAAGTGGGAAGAATATCTACCCTTGGTAGAATTTGCATACAACAATAGTTATCAAAGTTCTATTCAAATGGCTCCATTTGAATTTCTCTATGGGAGACCTTGTAGGACTCCCATAAGTTGGGATATACTAGAGGATAGGACTTTACTTGGTCCTGAAGTAATACAAGAGATGGAAGACCAGATGGTCATGATTCGTGCTCGACTAAAGGAAGCACAGGATCGCCAGAAGAGTTATGCGGATGCGCACAGAATTGATCGTAACTACGAAATTGGGGATAGGGTATTTCTACGGGTAAAACCATAGAAGAGTTTTGTAAAGTTTGGAAAGGGAGCCAAGTTGTCACCTAGGTTTGTAGGACCCTTTAGGATTTCAGAACGGATAGGACCGGTTTCCTATCATCTTGACTTGCCGTCATCATTAAGTAGAATTCATAATGTTTTTCATGTTTCTGTATTGCGCCACTATGTTCCCGATACTTCACATATCATTGACTTGAGCAATGTGCAGTAACGGACGACGGGGCTGTGATGGCTGAACCGATCCGGATTTTAGACCAGCGAACGCGGCAGCTTAGGCACCATGTAATTGATCAAGTCAAAGTACAGTGGGACAGCTATAGTCCAAGCTCTGCGACTTGGGAGGACACAACTGAGATGCATCGTAGTTTTCCATTTTTATTCTGAACTTCGGGACGAAGTTCTAAATAAGTAGGGGTGTATGTAGTGCCCCTAGACTTTTGTAGACATTGAGGGCACCTACTGAGTGACCCGGCCGATTGAAACATTAATTAAATAACTTTTTGACCTTATTTTTTTTAGTATGTGTATCTGAACTGTTCAGGTAAATGAATAATTGCATATGTTAAACGATTAGCTATGACTATGGAAAATTATGTTGAGGGATAATGTTTAACGACTAGCTGTATGGTGATTATGTAATTATCGACGAAATGTATATGTGATTAGATGAATAAGAAGTTGAATAAATCATAAATGTTTAACAATACTAGATTTAGAAATCAGATGATGATTATTGAGGACAGTGCTACTAATAATTTGTTGTGAGAAGTGTGTGTAGAAACAAGTGAGATGGTTCACCAACGGACACACAAAGGAACATGAAGGGTCGTAGAGTACGGGTAAATCACACACAGGGGGAGTGATGACGATGTCGACTTCCGACAAGAATACCACGCATGAGCAAATAAGCATTGATCTGCTTGCTCAAGAGGAATGCGTGAGGGCGTACGAGGTGGGCCACGATGGAGCTGGTCACGTACGACTTGAGGGGCGCGCAGAGAGAACGGACTCACTCCTCAGCGCCATTAGTCCCTAGATAGCATGTAGATGGAGGATGGATGGTAACGATTCCTAAAATCCCTACAAGAGTTCCCGCAAGTCAAAATGGAAAGACGGTGGCAGAAGGGCCCAACGATGCGGTACCCTGTCGAGAATGGAAAGAATGGACGCAAGGACCCAACGATGCGGTACCATGCCAAGGAATGGAAACCATGGATGAGTGGGCCCGACGGAGTGGTGCCATGTCAGGGAATTAAAAATTAAGGAACCAGGAGCCCAACCGCGCGGCACCGTGATCCTAGTGAGTTTGATTGTTACATTAAACTGCATAAAAACTTAGGAGAATAACTCTAGATTATTACTTGGCAAATGCATAAAAATAGTTTAGACATTTGCACATGAATAGTTATTTTATTGAGCATTTAAAATAATAAAAATCATTATTTAGGAGCAAAATAGAATCCTAAGATTAGACACCTAGTCAACTGAAAGCTAGGAGTTGATTAAAATATCTTGGGGACAAACTAGAGCAAACTTAGGGGTGTAGGTGCACTTCCCAGAGAAACTGACACTTGGATGGGTGAGTGTTTTAATTAAATAATTAATTAAAAATATTTAATTATGCATGAAGCGACATGTGTCGCATGAGATTTTCCTTTATAAGGAAGGCTTAGGGAATGGGTAAAGGGCCCATGATTTGGACGATTGTCATAATTTTCGAATGCCTCAAAGAATTGCTGCTATCTAAGGGTTTGGCTGAGAAATCCTAGTGGGAGGGGAAGCCCAAGATGAATTTCTGAAATACTTGTGTGAACTCTATGGCCCGATTAGCTCGGGGGTCTGGAAGGAAGAAGAGTACTTCCAGAGTGGTTGGGTGGTTAACCGAGGAGTCCGTTGGTGACCGTGAAGGTTGGACGACAGAGCGAGGCTGCGAATTCTTCGGGATCACACCAACTGTTGGGAACAACTACTCACACAGTAAAGGAGCTACGACAACAAGGAAATTCATGTTCTGACCGAAGCTGCCATCATTACAAGTTCTATTTGCTTAGTTATTTTATTTGTAATTATGCCTGGTTAAAGTTTATGGATCTACGATTTCTGTAAAATATGGAATGTGTGTTATTTTACATATAGATCTGAAATAATTAGTTCTATTGTTGAAATGATACTAACTCTGATATATATGTATATATTTTGCATGAGTTTCATTTGCACCGAGATCTGAAAATTTATGCTTCTGCTGTCGAGAGGATCAAACTATGATTTATAAACATATTCTGCATATGTTTTCTTTTTGAACCGAGATATGAAACGTTTATTTTATGCTTGTCGAGAAGATCGAACTTTGATATATATATTCTATGTTCAGAAATGTATTCAGTTTTCCTTACTCTGTTTCTTAGAGGATATTGGATCTAGTCTTGGGGCTGATCACCTGGGTTGAGTCTGTACATCAATTATAGTACTCAGCCTCTTACTCAAATCAAAATGCTTAATGGAAAACCTTCGACACGGATTGCTCCCATAGAGTCTGTGTTTTGATTTCAGTGCTTCACCTCCATTTAGTTCGGTTTTCTTAATGCATTTCAGAACTGAATTCCTCTATTAAACGTAAATTGATCTTTCCTAGTTATCATTTCAGTATTTTATTCCATACTCCGATCGGGTTGTTTAACTCCATGAACATGTGATTACTTCGATCCTTTTTGAAACTTAAGCATGGTTGGAACGCTCATATACCTATAGATCCTACCTCTATAAGCTTAACCCTTGACCTAAGCTTTATCTGGACCTCCACGCAAGCAAGAAACTGGAGGTTTCCCTAATCACTGTGTATGTCGATTACATTTCGACCTGAAAGTCATATTTAGAGTTATGATCCAGAGTGGGAGCTGATACTTATAAAATTGAATTTCAAACTTCACATCCAATGAAAACCATCCCTGCGCATCCACTGGTATGAAGTCCAGTGCATTCGCGTCCCAATTTTACCGCTGGTTAAAATTCAGAGTTAATTTCTGCCATCCGACTTCATGCTTAAGTTCTGTAATCACTTGCATCTATGTTCATCCATCTCGTGTCAACTCATTGCCTTCAGCAAATCAACTTACTAAATCTATCATGTAATCCTTAGCAATTTTGTATTTGGTAATCATACTGGAATTACAGTCTAAAGCTTCACAAAGCACTGTTTCCACTGGTTTTGGACTCTAGATTAATGAAGGATCCCGTCCTCCGCCTTATTAGGACATTCTGAAATTCTATTCCACACCTGTAACAAACAGTTAAAGATCTTGTCGTTCAACTTGTTACATCTGGGTCGAAGTCAAACTTGACTTAAGTTCATTTAAACCTGCCAACGTTTATGCCCTTCTTTCTCGGCAGATCCATTAAATTACCTTACCTTTGTAGAACACCTGACAACAGTAAAGAGGAAGTAGGTGGATCCCCTTCCGTCGTCCAGTGCGTGTCACAACGACTGGGTGGTGACACTTGTGCATAAACACGACCTCCTGCTGAGATCGACTGATGGAACTTCCACTCAGCAAGTTGAAGGAGAAGTCTGGCCAATGACGAAGGGGAGTAACAGGATTCTTGCCCTTTCATTATTTGTTGGTCCTTATATAAAGGGACAGTAACTAAGAGACAACGTATTTTTTTTTATTGTTAATATTTACCATAAGAGTGTTTACCCTTGGTTCTGGCAATTAGAGTAAATGTGATATCACAGCGTAATTGTTATGGACTTAACTATTATTTTTGTATTTGTTAATTTTATAAGTTCAATTCATTACAAAATATACTTCTTTATCATTGTAAACAGTATAAATATGACATTACCGCATATTGATTAAAGTCTGGGGAATTGGTGATAGATTTTAGTTGTAATTTAATTAATTTTATTTTAAAAATCGATACTGTATAGTGTGGTCACCTTCCACGCCAACAGCTGGTGTTAACCATTGTTATATAATGGTAGATTCTATTTACATTAACTTTAGCGCACAATTGATAATTCAATACTGAATGTTTTTTTTTAATTTAAATGAGTTTTAAATTTGATGCATTACAATTATATAGTTAACGGCGATATATAATGAAGTGTGATAGCCAATCCTTATAAGTTTTATTAGCACACCGTAAAAAAAAAAAAATAGAGAGATAATATTTAGTTTCATTGTAATTAAATTGTAAATTTAAATGCCGTAGAAAATAAATAATGATATATATAATACAGAGCAATGACTTGTCCTTTTAAATCAATGTATGTGAAAAATTGTATCATCAGTTGTTCAGACTCCATACTCATTTTCATTATCAATGATACTTATGTAAAGTTATGGTTATATTAAAATACTGTGATGTTGTATTTATTAAGTGGATATAAATGGAAAAGTATGAATTTTAGTTGTTAAATTCAATATCCAATTTCTTATTCATTACTTTATATTGAAAGATATAATGAGTAATCTTTTATTTTTATTTTTATATATAAACTAATGATACGTTACACCGATTTGTTATGTGTTTCTAACCAATAAAAATAAATAGTAGTATGCATGTGTTTTTGGGTTTATAAACCATGAAAACAATTAGTTACTTACATATGAGCATGAATATATAATCAATAGGGAGCTCATAAAGTGTTATAAATATTATATGTTATAGTTTTTATACAAATTAAATCTCTAATTGATTGCAAAGGAGTTTATTTATTAAAGAAAGTAAGATGTTCTTGAGGTTATGTGATAATATAAGGGTATAGTTTCCATAAGTTAAATTCCAATTATCTACAAAGGAATAAATACCTTAAAAAAAAACTATAGTGCTCACAAGTTAGGTGCTACGCTATAGTAGAATTTATTATGAATCATTAGAAAAATCTAGATCTTCCCTGTTGTAGATAGAATTATATTCCTTGCGTTATAATTAACTAGTAGAATTCCATGAATGGAGCATTATTAATTTCACTATGTTGGTTTATGCTTAATGACAGATTATTGCTGTTGAATAGCATGTTAAATTATACTCAATTACAACATAGACAAAAGTGGAACTTTTTGGTTGGATATCATTTAAATTCGTCTTGTTTAAATATGTTTATTAAAGGAGTAATATCTTGAGTAGTAATGTAAGATAAGAATGGTATAGCTTCAATGCATTTAAAGTTTAAAAAAAAAAAAAAATTACGTCACTTTTGACAAGCCTTACATTCATTGTAACATTCTGGTTACGAATCGATGAAATGGGAAAAATATAATGTTTTTAGAAGTCCTTCAAGGAAAAATAAAACAGGTAAGGGTTTCTTTGTAAGAATATATTTGTATGATTGAATTAAAGTAGATACCATTGGACTAGGCTCATCAAGATCCTATTCATAGATCTAAATGATTTTATCTCGGGGTGAGCTTGAAAACAATGTGAAACTCACTCAAACAAAAGGGATCAATATGGAACAATCATTTTCTTAAAATGATTTCTTATAAAACAATCTGAATCAATGTGTGCATGTTAACCTTTTTAATGCATCATTAGTATTTATCATAGCCATATAATGCATATAATAAACATAAGGTGGAAAAATAATTGTGCACGAAAGAAAAGCAAGACAACATTACACATTTGAGAGACACATTGATAACAGAGTTCAATAGACCCCCTGGCTATGTCTCTGGGCTCGATGAAATATGGAACTACTTCAGTATCTTCATTTCAAATATGTTGGAACCTTCTCACAAGGGTTTACATCCAAATGTACCATCTCCTTAACAAAGGATTGAATAATTCACTTCACACAAATGACCTTACTACATACATCGGAAGAATGAATTCCTCACAAATGCATGCTCTCACGTAGCCCTCTCAAATATCCTACAAGCTTCGATCCTCGATCTAAGATTACATTATCCAAGCATAATCTCAAAAAATGATGGGCTCAAAGATGGCCTCAAATGGATTTCTCACAAGAATCCCTCAAGGAAAAAGAATCCAACAAGAGTCATGGATATCACTCTCCAAAAGTTACATGGAGCTCTCTTCAAAGAAGAACTCTCACAATCCCCCCCCTCAACAATGCAAATTGGGGTTTAAATATTTGAAATGCACCTTTGTGGCATGTATCACATGAAGCCAAATTTAGGACTTTTGTTGGTTTGTTACAAGTTTCAATTTGTTGGCTTTCACAACCATAAGCCAAATTTATAGATTGCATTTACAATTTGTTTCCATATAAAATCGAACATGGCATAGGTAGTTTCACATATTGTTACTCCCACAATTAGACCATTCGTTGTTCTTTGCAACTTGGAATAACCATGTTCTAAATAAAAAAACATTTTCTTTGACCCATACCCACTTTTATCCAAAACGTAATACCCCCTTTGGCATATTTCAAACCATAATTAATATGGTTAGAAATTCACACAATTCGTGGCATATTAAAATGGTATGCTTAAGAACATGTATGAACATTGGTTTGGTGGGATATAATAACATGTTGTCATCCTAACCACTTTTTTTATCCCTATCCAAATTTTGGTATAGACCACAGGTTGTATATGGTGTTATTGGTTTTAACAACCAATGTAACCCTTGCCACAAAAAATCACCAACAACCATGTCATCCTTCACCACTTATTTAGGGATCCACTAACCAAAATTTGATTCATGGGATTCATTCTCCTGTATCACAATAAAGGGAACATCATAATATGGTTACCATGTAGTTAAGTGGCCATATCATGAGGTGGGTAATATGGTTATGCCATAAAAATATTTTTAATTCCTTCCATTTTTGAATTAATAATATAAATCCATTTAATAATTTATACCTTTATTCTATAGTGCCACATGTCATGCAGGAACTTTTTACACTTGTTAAATTTTCCGTGGGACCACATGTCAGTAGGACATTCGTCCTTGTCAACTCGGATTCCACATCACCTGCCAAATCAACATTGCTAGTTACTTGCGATCTTCCAAGTCACCGCCATGCAGACTGCCACATCATTTGACACGTGTCCTCTGCCAATTGGTCGATGTCACTTGCAATTTCCAAATTAGATTATAAATAGCTTTCCAACTCATCCTGATGATGTCATCCACTACCATGTGTCATCACCAGGTGTTGCCACATCATCACTTTTTCCTTGTTGCGAGAAAACTTCAAGACGTGATATCTTTTGCATCCAAGTCCGCTTGATGCGTCGTTCACACCATTGGAATGCTCTCGCCGAGCTATTCATGATGGTTTTGTTCTCTTTGGAAGCTACACATTTTGATTCTATAGCATCTTCAGATCCTCCTAGATCACTAAGAGGTCTATATTCTGAGTATAATTTATCCTTCATTTAGGAAGGTAACAAAGAGGTAATGATCATTTAGCACTCTAGCTAAAATGTGAGAGTACAAAATCAAGTTATTTCTATACATATTTTCCTTTACTATTCCCAAGTATCAAAACATATTTTTATTACTATACATATTTATTATCCTTCATGAAAGAATTTGTTGAGTCTTTTTTTCAAGGGACTTACATCCACCAAACCCCCAGACAACGAATGATTCCTTATCCCAACCACAGAATTACACAATGGAGGAGAACATAAGGAGGAATTTGAAACATAAAAAATAATGTTTGAACCACCCTTTATAGATGAAAAAATCCTCTAATCTAGAGAAGACCGAATAACAACCTCCAAGTCAGGCTACACCAATTTTTAAGGTTCCAAAAGAAAATTATCCAAAGGACTCTCGAATGTTAGAACGGCAACCTCCAAGGAAAAATTAGCACCACAGGATTTATCCCTCCATCAAACAGGAATGTCATTGGATACAACACTAATCGAATATAAAGGGCCTGGCTCAGACACCACATATGAGACAATACCAAGAAAATGTTCTAGAGAAAAAAACCCTTCCCCGGGATAACCCCTAGAATCACATCTCTCACCACCTTCAATAAATTTAGCTTTATCAATGGAAAACAAGTTAAAAAGTGAAGTAAGAAGGAGGATTCGAAAGACAGAGTTTGGTTCGGAGTCACTCGAGTATTTTCGACCATATCTACAAACATAAACTCCACATGATGCACAATATCCTGCGAGGGATTAGCCTCATCCAATTCAAGTCCCACATAATCTTTATCACTAGTAGGTGGTTGCGGAAATTTATTTTTTAAATCACCCCACTACAAGGAAAAGGTCATTTTGTGGATCTATAGTGGATTCTACTCTAAAAAGAGCCCAAATATCCATTTATAGCGGAGGTCACTACCAGAGGTGAGCAAGCAGAGGTTTTAGAGGATTTTTTTTCACGTTCCTTTAAACAAACTAAATGCATCCGTGTGTACATGAGACACACACACACACAATGGTGCTACAAAAGCAAATGTAGCACCATGGCTAGAAACATCATCTTGCAAAAAAAAAATGCAAATGGTGTGTTTATATTAACATGGAGCATGAGGGTGCCATGTACTTGAAAGCATTGAAATATGGTAAATAGATAGACGAGAGCACATGAATACCATAATTTATTATTTTAATTTCCAACACCAATGTGGTTAGTATAATCCATAGCACTAGGGAAATATATCCTAATTCGCACCACATAAGGTTTTAAGGAAACCAAATCTAAAGTCACAAACTATTATATTTTATTTTAAATTTTTAGATTCAGTGCATTACACAAACACACATGGCATCAATCCATTATAGTTTCTAGCACACCGTGCCAAGGTATATATAAACTTCATTTTCATGTTGATGTTGACTTTTATTTATATGTTGATAGTGATGTGCATGTTAGGTAAGGTTAGATGATGTTTGTTAGATGTGTGTGATGGTTACGCAAGTTATATAATGCAGCCTTTGTTTTGTTAGATGTTATTATGAGATGTATGTGTTAGATGATGTTTAAATTTGTTAGATGTATGTGTTAGATGATGGTAATGTAATGCTTATGATGGTACGTTCATGTTTATGCTTATTTTTATGTCTATGATGCTATATTGATGATGTTTATGTTTTATGTTTGTTAGATGGTGAAAATGATGCTGATGGTATTTTTTTCCAAGAAAAAAAAACGTAATTTTATTTCAAGCCGAAGCGATACAAAATTACATTCTGTATGTTCATAAGCACATCCGAGACGAGACCATAGGTCTACAAATATAAATAAAAAACATTACTGTTACATAAGTTTCTAGGGATTAGGGTTTTTATAATAATCCTCTAATTTCCCTTTCTTCTCTCTCTTCTTTGTTTTCACTTCTGTCCATCCCCCCTGCTAGGGTTCAACTACTATCAGCTCTTTACTCGCCTAAAATGATGTTGATGGTATGTTAGATGATGTTAAAGTATTGTTTTTAGATGTAACTACTAGATTTTTATCTTAGATGATGTTAGGTGATATTAGATGTGGATGTTCATGTTTTATTATAGATGTGTCTCTTAGATGTGATTATTAGATGTGTACTATCAAAAACAAATTACTCCAATATAAGTGTATTGTGTATAAACATTATGCATTTTAAATTATGAAAAAACATCATGCATATAATTTATTTAGAAAAATTGTGAGCGGTGTTTATGAAAAAACATCAATAATATAGTATTCCTTATAGTGCAGTTACTATCATATTGTTGCAATAAATGTAAACAATTTTGTGAACTTATATATTGATATTGAAATACTTAACATTTATATTAATACATAAGTTATAAATTATGGCATTTATTAAATTCTTATTATTTGATATATATATTTAAAATTACAAATTAGAATATTTAAAAATTTCATGCGATTGATTGTTCATGTTTTTAAAATAGTTAGATGAAAAACATTTATCCTAATAGACAAACACATTTTGTTAAACTGAGTATTTTCATTGATTTCAAGTAGTATAGAAGTGAGTTTGGTGTCTCTTGAAATTATTTGTAATAAGAAGATTCCATATATATATAAGATTTCTCTACATATTCTTTGCATAGTATTATTTGTATTGAAAATTTCTTTTGATTCATGGAATATGTCTTAATTAATGATTACCTCGTATAACAAATGTTTGAAAGGATACAAACTATGCAATACAAATTCACCCCCCCTCTCAATATCACTTGGGGTGCAACAATTGGTATTAGAGAAGGTTCCTTCAGAGAGAGTCTAACCAGTGGAAGGAAGATCAATGTACAATCTAGACTTCTACGTAGATATTGATAGGCAAGAAGGTCTCTCAACAAACCGAGCACAACATTTTGATGGGTCTAATTATGATTTCTAGAGTATAAGAATGGAAATATTATACAATCACTTGGAACTAATATTTGACAAGTAGTTATAAATGTTTATAAAGTTCCAAATAATCCTCCAACTGATGCTACTGATAAAAAGTTGTATGAATGCAATGTAAAAGAAAAAAATGCAATACTAAGTGAGCTAGTAGACTAAAAGTTTACAAAATTCATGCATTGTAGCTCAGCAAAAGAAATATGGAACAAACTTTATAGCATTTATAAAATATATGAAACTATTAAAAAGGAAAATCCGCAAACTTATAGAGTTCAGTTTGAGAGCCTAAAAATGAAGGAAGATGAGAAAATTGCATTCTACTTTCTTCGAGTAGATGAAATAGTCGATACTCTCATAGGTATTGGGGCAATAGTTCCTAAATAAGCAATTGCACAAAAGGTGATGATATCTCTACCTATGATATTTTATTCTAAAGTATTAGTCCTGGAATGTAGAAAGGATATTGACAAGGTAACAATGGATTAAATCCATGGAATTTTCACTACCTATGAAATGAGAACCAAAAAGGAGAATACTTCAAGAAGGTAAGCAACATTCAAGGTCTGCAAGAAGATAAAAGGAATAAAGCAAGATTCCAGTAAGAGTTCTTTTGATGAATCCGATCTTGAAGAATAACACTTTGTGAATAAAATTCAGAAAGGTGAAGGAAAGTACAAAGGTAAGCTTCCTTTCAAATGCTTTGAATGTGGTGAAATAGGTCATTTTTCTTCTAGTATTCATAAAGAGAATAGAGATAGTGATGATGAGGAGGATCATGATCACGAAGAGAAGAAAAATACATACAAATGAAGTAGACCTAAAAATTATAAAAGGTTTGGAAAACAAAAGAAATGTCTTTACTCTATAGAGGATAGTAGTTCGACAGATGAAGAAGATAGTGGTGATGATGAAAGAGAAGTGCTCTTTATGGAAATAAAAGAAGAATGTGGAAATGAAAAATATGAAGATGAGGTAAGTGGTGAGGTATACTTTGAAGGATAAATTATAAAGGCTTTGGAGTATTTGAAAAAATCATGAAATAAGAACAAGTATTTAAAGGACCAACTACTAAAGTATGAAGAACAAGAAGAAAAATTCAAAAGAATAGAAGAATATATAGCGAGAAAGATGAAAGAGAAAGAAACACTGTGTAAGGAATTGGAGAAGGAAAATATCTCCTTAAAGAGTGATCCACAAAAGTTAATCACTCACTTTGGCTATCAACAAACGTTTGATAGAAGATATAAGGTATTGGATGAAATCATCAACAATCAAGATCAATTTCAAACAGGTCTGGATTGGGATATGAACAAGACAATAGTGATAAGGATTCAAGTTCAATTACACCTAACCATGAAGCATGTACAAGGAGATTTGCAAATGTACTTAATATTCCCATCAAAGAGGAAGACAACATCAAGAATGACCAACAATATGATTATGAAAACAAAGGAGTTGTCAGAGAGATGGATCAAGATAAACTACCATACCTATCTATGCATAACAATAACATATCAACAATAAGTATAGAAAGAGAACAAGAGAAAAGAGTACACCAAATATATGTGATTCACCCAATTGGGCTACATCCATAGTAAGGTAGTCTTCGATTATGTCTAGAATATCTCCCTCAATCTTACAAGAGAGCAATGCCAATAACACCAATACAATATAGCAAAGAGCTTGTGAGCACGGTACAATATCATCAAGTGTTATGATGTGAATCCCTTAACCATATTATATACCAAGAGATGAGGAGGAATTACTCTCACATACTACATGTGGGATAATATAATTCTCTATAATAACATCTCTTTATATAATGAATGATATTAAGAGAATACTTTACCATAATAAACATGGGAAATAATGTATTTCTCTTTTACATAATATTGTGGATATATTCCGACATAATACAAAGAAATTATTACCTTCCAAGGAATATATAAGATATTCCAACACCCCACTAACAAAGGATGGAAGGAGTCATCATTGCTCCCACTTGATGACAACTTCCCTCATCCCAAGTAAAGAACGAAGATGCACATACTTCATTGTTGTCAACGATTTGGTGAATATATCGGTTGCTTGCTGTTCTGTAGGACAATACTCAAGAGAAAGAATACCATCTGCGATGAGACCTCGAATGTAGTGAGCATCAAGATCGAGATGCTTTGTCTTGGAGTGATATACCAAACTATAAGCAAGCTGAATTGAACCGTGATTGTCACATTTCAACATAGTGGATAATTTCAGAACCAGACCAAGCTCAGTGAGAACATCCCATAACCAAACTGCTTCTTTTGTTGCTTCTTTGGCTGCTCTAAACTCTGCTTCACATGACGATAAAGAAAGAGTCTTCACCTTCTTGCTAGACCAAGAAATCAAACCTTAACCAAGTTGAAATATATAACCAGCAGTTGACCGTCGATTAGAACTATCACCCGCCAAGTCAGAATCTGTATAACTAGAATGTAAAACTGTAGCACTGCTCGAATAAAAAACACCATAATACTATGTCCCTTGTAAATAACTTAGAATTCTCTTGGATTCCTGCCAATGACTTTCATGAGGCTGTTGCATGAACCATGAAACCATACTGATGGAAAAAGAGAGATCCGGTGTGTTGTGAGTTAAATATATCAAACTTCCGATAAGCTAACGATAAAGAGTAGCATCAACAAGAGGAGTTGTACACTCAATAGTTAACTTTACACCGAACTGAAAAGGTGTAGGAGCAAGTTTACAATCACTCATATGGAAATGATCCAATAAATCTTTAGCATACTTTGGATGAGAGAGAAGAATACCATCTACCATATGCCAAATTTGAAGACCCAAGAAATAGTGCAATATCTCGAGATCAACCATTTCAAACTTCTTTTGAAGTTCACTTTTCATACTTTGAATTAGAACAAGTTGGCTTCCAGTGATAATAATATCATCCACATATAAAACAATAACAATGATATTATCATCAACATGCTTAACATATAGGTTAGGATCAGATATACAATGCTTAAAACCATTATTCAAGAAATACGTATCAATTTTATCATACCAAGCCCTAGGTGCTTGTTTAAGACCATATAAAGACTACTGTAATTTACATACTAAACTTGATGATTCAACATTAATAAAAATAGGAGGTTGTTGCATATAAATGTCTTCATTAAGATCACCATTTAAAAGAGCACTTTTAGCATCCATTTGGTGTATTTCCCATTTATAAGATGAATCAATAGATAAAATGGTTCTTATTGTGTTTATTTTAGCAACAGGAGAAAAGGTTTCATTATAATCAATACCTTCAAGTTTATTAAAACCTTTTGCAACTAATCTAGCTTTATATTTTTCAATTTGTTCTTCTGCAATAAATTTAGTTTTATAAACCCATTTACAACCAACTAAATTCTTTCCCAAAGGAAGAGGAACAAGAGACCAAGTCTTGTTCTTCATAAGAGAATCATACTCAACAGACATAGATTGTTTCCAATGAGTTTTACCCTTAGATTGAGCATGAGAGGTAGGATCATTTGTGGCCAAAAATTTGGTCATAAGATCAAAGTTAGATCTAGTTCTACAAGTATCAGATGGGTTACTGATATCATCTCCAGTAGATTCAAGATTTTTCTGGGCCCAAACAGGAAGGTTAGAAGGGACAAAAGTTGTTGGTCACCCTATATGCAAATTAATTACAACTAGCACACGGGATGCTCAATATGAATTGTCAACCCAGGGAATTCTTTTATTTCAACAGAAATAAGTACAGTATATGCATAAACATTTCAAGTAGCTGATTAAGTAAATGTAGATTAATATTCCTACCTATCTGCTCAGCCAAACTCTTCTCATAACTAAAACTAATATGACTTAGGAATTCAAAGTACAATTACCTTCCTACAAATATCAATCCAACAGTTACTGTGCTAGGAATAAAATAAACTAGACTTAATTTTGCAAGAAGTTAAATCCTATAATTACCGAAATATAGTATTCAATCTCTATTGATCTAACTCATCTAGCACCTACTGTAACTCAATCATAATCTATCTAATCTAATGAATTCATGAAAGATAAAGCAGAAACTAGAACTAGAAGCAAGCTTGAACTCTAATTTGATTAATATTGGAAATCCTCGAAAGAATAAATCACTGAAAGGGATTAGAAATGAGCTTGGCTATAACAGCTCATCTAACACACTATGCATCAATTAAACTAACCTACATAGTCAACTGTCACACCACACAGTTGCAACTATTAAGAATGTAATCATAAACTACCAGAAAGGAATGCAAGTATCAATCCACTGTTGTAGCTTGGAGTAACACATCTAATGCAATTCCACATCACACAATATAAAAGAAATTAACTACCTACTTAACTCGAAAATCTCTGTGAGAAGATGGGCCCTAGTATTCTAACATAGACGTCGTAGATTAACACAAATTAAAACTCCGATATAAGAAACTCTGCTCCTTGTATTAAGAATGATGAAAGTATAGTCATAGCTCTTTGTCTCAGCTTATACAATTAGAAATTCTCCAACCCCAGACTCAAAATGCCCCTTTACATTTATACCGTATGACATGAAATTGTTACACCAAAATATCGGGCAGCCATGAAGATCTACGATCTTCAGGGTGTCGATTTACAATGGAACTGTTACAGCCATAAGTGATCTTGAATGGAATCATTGCATTCAGGCATGAGTTGTTGCATGCTGTCGCAGCCCATAATAGATTTGAGTTGAGTGGACTGGCAGGTAATCAGATGCTCTATGGTGACTCAGTCACATCTAGCCATGTAGAGGGATGCTTGAACTGTTGCAGCGAATTGTCGAACCGAACTCAAGAAGGGACAGTTGGCACCACATATACCTCTTCTTCAAGGTCAACGAGTTGCTACACCTGCGGTCTTGTAAAGGCTTCTGGGCTATCTTTATCGAATCAGACAATATTAGCACAACCTTAAAAGATAGAGTACAAAACCAGAAACAAATCAGGCATTAATTGGTTAAAACAATAATAAAGTATACCTGTTGCAATCCATGCTTTTCCTAGGAAAATATTTGCTTAGATCAAGGAATAGTAAGGAAAAACAGGGAAAAAGGTGTAGATAGGTGTAGGAAAAAAGGGGCTATTTTGGTGCCCAACATCTCCCCCCAGCTATCCAATTGCATGTCCTCATGCAACAACCAACTAATCTGAGTCTGATTCTAGCCCCCGTTCATGTTGAGAGGAAAATTTGAAGGAAATGTCAGGTTCCTTTCCTGCTTCCAAAAACCCATTGCAAGCAGCCCAATATTCCTAACCCTATTTCTCTTCTGCCTTAGTGAATGTATAATTATCCTTGTACAGTCCTCCTGGCCACCATATAAGTGGAAATTTGAACTTGAGTCCCAGCTAGTGTAACCCACACGTTCTTATGTAATTGACATACCCTGCTACCCTGGGAAGAGCTTGTTTAAAATTCTTAAGCCAATATGGGTCCCCTTTCTTCAAAGTTGGAGAGGAAGTCTGCCACTTGTGGTTGCTACCTTCTAAGGCAAGATGCTACTGTTTGGAGATCAGGTCAACACAGGTAGAGATAACTTTCTCTTGCATCTTCTTCAAGTGCTAAGTCTTCGAAGGGGATACGAAACACCTTCCATGGTTTATAAGAAGAACACAAGGAAATTGGGGTTCACTCCTAATCCATAGATTGGAACTGGCCTCATTCCTAGATATTGTCTGGAAGGCATCTTCCCACTGCACATGATTATAAACAAAATAGGAAAAATCTCTCAACTGAGCATCCCCTACATAGGGAATAGGACTAGAGCGAGATTCACCAAGACATACCATATCATGCAAATATAACTCACACAACATGTGCTGCTCACGAAAGCTTCTTGACAAGAAGGTCACTACAAACTAGGAAGGGATCAACAATTGATAAGGCCTACCCTCCTATAGAGCTTTTCATTTGAACACGGTCATTTGTTCATACAGGAATATCGGGTAGGAAGGATATGGGGCTCTTGAACTCAGCAGCTCTTGAGAGAGGGCATACATTTGGTATTTTTCTTTTTGCATGGATTTGAATTCCTTCAACTCCTCTAGTTCTTTTTGCATCTTTTCCATTTGAGATCCCTAAATAGTTGACTCCTCTGCCCACTTCTCCCTCAATTCATCGATAGTCTTTCTATGTTCATAGAGAGAGACCATCCCTTCTTGACAATGATCAATATACTTTTTACTTTTAGATAACTCCACCTACAACAAGGAAAGCTTTTTATCCAGGAGTTGAATCCTTCTATCCTCCACATCTTTCTCATCATCAGAATCTAAATTAATGATGTCTTGAAATAGTAGCATTATTACCTTGTCACCAAATGTTCTAGCTTCCTCATTTTGGATTGGCAGTGTAACAAATTCCTCATTTTGGATTGGCAGTGTAATAGCTCCTTCTTCCATCGGTGTTGTAATGGCCTCTACTTGTGTTGCAGTCTCAACAGTTAATTTTGAGGATGTTGGTTCTTGTGTAGTAGCTTCCTCTTCTCTTAGTGTTGTAATGACCTCTGCTTGTGTTGTAGTCTTAGCAGTTAATTTTGAGGGTGTTGGTTCTTGTGAAGCAACATCCTCTTCTTGTACTTTACCTTCGACAGCTTCCATTTGTGTTGCTGAGTCAACAAATAATTTCAAGAATATTGGTTCTTGTGTCACAGTGTTCTCTTCGTGAATACCAGACTCAGCAGCTTCTATCTGAGTTACAACCTCAACAAATACCTTTAAGAATGATGGTTCTTTTGTGGCAGCATCCTTTCTTTCCAATTCAATCTCAGCAACTTCAGTCAGAGTTGCAATTTCAACAAACACTTTTAAAGACACTGGTTCTTGTGTAACAATGTATTTTTTTTGGGCCTCAATATTAGCAATTATTGTCTGGGTTTCAACTTCACTAAACATTTTCAAGGATGTTGGTTCTTGTGTAACAACACCCCGTTTTTCAATTTCTTCACACTGTTGAGGTTGTTCTTTAATTACCTCAATATCTTCTGAAAGATGAGACTGGTCTTGGCATAATTCAGTATTTCCTGATGGCTGGGATTGAATTCCTTCATCTTCCCCTAGCTCCAATTCAAGGAACAAGTCTATTTTTGGCTCATCCTCCTTCATCAGCTCTTCTGCAGGTACACTTTATCCTTCTTGCTTTGCTTGTACAGGCTCTTCTGCTACCAAACCCAGCACTATGACTCTGTGCCTTGCAGTGAAAAATATGTCTCCACATTTTTGGCATACCACTTCTGCTTGTTCTTCATTTCCCAAAATAGGAGGTGAATTTTCTAACAGATCTACAGCCTCCACTAATGTGTTCAAACCCTTCTCTGCCCGATTTCTGGTTGTTTCCTTCAATTTCTCCAATTCTTTTCAAAGGAATTGTACCTCCTCCTTTAGCAACTCATTTTTGAAAAGAAGGTTTTCAATTTGGGGTTCTTCCACAACATGTTCTTGTGTAACACCTGGTGATTTGGGATTTAAGATGGGAATTTCAATACCTACCTCAATTGCACCTTCTATTTCTGCTGTGGGAATTCCAATATTTTCCCTAATTGGACATGTTGCCTCTGCTGCTATAATAGCTCTGTTTCTTCTCTTCTTTGTTGTAGTAGATGTCTGATCCTTAGTCCTGACATTTTTCTTCTTTTCTGTGACATAGGGGTCTCTAGATTTTCAGAAAGAGGGATGAATTCCTCCTCTTCAGCAATAGTTCCCCTCATTTCAAGGGAGGATGTGACATCCAACACCTCCTTATTTCCTCCTTCTACTGCCTCTACCTAGCATTCTTCCTTTTGCGTTGCAACTTTCACAGTTGCAGCTTCCACTGTCGTAGCTTCAACAGCTGCTCCAGTTTCAGCTTCCTCTTCTAGAGCTACCATCTCCACTGCTTCAGCTGATACCCTAACTACAACTTCTATTGGGTCTAGTCCTTCATCGATAGGATTTGTTATTGTTGCAATTTCCAGTATCATTGCCTCATTCACCCCTGGTTCCATCATATCCCCTTCTGCAACAGGGTTCGTTGCTGTTGCAACTTTCCCCATATTTACCTCTTCTACCTGGTCTTCCAATGCTCCATCTCCCACTAGCTGAATTGGAGGAACTTTGGTCTTCATTTACACTGTTTACCCCTCCTAATGCCACGGAAGGTGCTCGGGGTACCCTTAGCCGAGCAAGAAATCCTTCCCATGTCAAATTCTGGTCTGCAAGGGCCTGTAATATTAACAATTTTATCAACCCATGGTTTGAGAGGGAATATAAGGGATGTCAGGAACCCTTGACATACCCATCCATAGTTTGAGAGGGAAGATAAGGGATGTCAGGCACCCTCGGCATACCCAGCAGAGATTGTAAAAGATAAAAAGGCATATTTAACAATCTACGGTGGCATAAATGTGAAAGGAGGTAAAACTCATATAAATAAACCACTTTGTACCTACCTTCCCAGGAAATATAATTCTTGATGAAAGTCACCACTAATTCCAAGGATTTGGCAAGGATTCCAGGGCTACTCCTCTTCCATGTGGCCGAACAACCTATCTTGCAACCAAAAAGTCTGGAGTTGCAGTCGAATTATGGCACTTCAGTCCAAACCATTGCATCCTGATTCTAGGAAGTCCTATTACTTCCGCCATGATTTCCTATGAAACATCCATTCTCATACCACGAACCTTTGAATGAGTTCTGGTTAAATTCCGGGAAAACTCAAGTGCGGTTTCGACATGAAAATAGTTCAACTGATGAAAATATTCAATCCATCCAGCTTCCTGGAAGACGGTGAAAACCTCTCTGTTTGCATGCAGAGGCTCTATGCTGACAGGCTTGTGTCATGCCGGGATGCCCATATTTGCAAGACTATCTGTAAATTTGCTATCAGCGGGATGAGTTACAGTCTTAGACGTCGAGCGACTGCATGTAGAAATGAGCAATGGATAGCCGAAGGTTGGTTGGGAATTTTGGGAAAGGTGGCATAGTTATTTTTGGGAATTGGTAGGGCCATTTTGGGCATAAAAAAGTTGTGACAGGTTGTCGCACAGGGTAGGTCAAATGGCGGTCATATAGCGAAAATGGAGGATGAATCAGACGTAGTCGCCGCCTCAGCTAATTGGCTAAAGGTAAATGACATGGACTAGTGACAAAATATATTGATTATTGATTACCACATTAAGTCATGCCTAATTATGTTCATGATTAAGACTCATAACTTTGAATGTAATTCCAATCCGTCGTTTTGCAAGGTGGCGCCTTTCCATGCTCACATCGCTGATAGGATCATCAATTCGCATATGCACTCATGAGTTGGCCATTGTTGCGTGACAAATAAAGTACATCCACGCTGGCATAGATCATAAAAAAAATATGTGGGATCCAGGTATGCTTTAAAGGTTCATTGTGGAGAATGGAGGACACTAATACCAATGAACAAAGATATAATGAAGTTCCAATGAGAATTTAGCGGAGTTGCAACTGCTAGGAATAAGAAAAATGGACAAAGTTAGCTATTGCAACCGCATGAAATAGGAAAAAGAGGCTCTTTTAGCAGTGTTACAGTTGCACGAAATAGGAAAGATAAGAAATTCTAACGGATGTTGTAGCTGCACGAAATAAGAAGGATAGGGAATTCTAGCGGATGTTGCAGCTGTGCGAAATAAGAAGGATAGGTAATTCTAGCGGATGTTGCAGCTGCGTGAAATAAGACGGATAGGCAACTTGGCGAAGTCACAGCTGCTAAAAATAGGAAAGATGGACAATTTAGCGCCCATTGTAGCTGCGCAAGATAGGTAGGATAGGCAACTTGGCAGTAGCGTAGCTGATAAAGATAGGAAAAATGGATAATTTAGCGACTGTTGCAGCTGCGTGAGATAGGTAGGATAGGAAACTTGGCAGTGGCGCAGCTGCTAAAGATAGGAAAAATGGACAATTTAGCAACTGTCGCAACTGTGTGAAACAGGAGTAAGCCATAGTTAGCGGTGCACATTGCAACTACTAAAAATAAGAGAGAGAGACAACTCAGTAGTATTGCAGCTGTGCAAAACTTGGGCAAGATATAGTACTGTTGCAGCTGTAGGAAATAGGAAGCATAAGTTAAATGAAGTTGTGTTGGAGCTGCAAAAGTAAAAATTTGGGTGGGAATTTGCAGTGTTGCAGCTGCGGGAAAAGAGATAACCCATATTTTGTGGAGTCATTGTTGTTGCATCATTCTTTTCTTTCAAGGAATTATTCACAGAGAAAAAAAAGGATCAACCGGAATGCCACAATCGCTCGGGTCGAGGTTTGACTGTTGACGTCCATTTTTGTCACCATTTTTTATCATCAAATATAATATGAGAGGCGTTATTTTCACTATTTTGCTATAATAATCATTCTCTTTGCCATTCAGACCATCAAATAGATCAGGTATGCATATATTTACTTACCACATGAATTTTGATCAAATCTTGATATATTATGAATTATTGATGTTTAATGTGACATTTTGGGGCACACTTAGCATTTAGTTTTGATTTATAGGCTATGGTTTTTCAAATGACCCTTCATTCAGACTGCATGTTTATATTGCTAATGTTTAGTCGCATCTAGCCTGTCCTTCAACCTTGCGTTCAGCTCGCGGAATCAACGGTTGGCATATTTCTGGCCATTAAAGTAAAAAACAGACATGTGGGTAATGTTAGCCACACGGTGGTTATGGTTGGTGAGCCTCCATTCTAGAAGATCCGCTTATATGCTCTCCCATCTTGATAGCACACTCCTTTGCTCATGCCAATGCTCTAGAAGATCCGCTCCCTTGTTCCCTCAGCCTGCCAGCACATGCTCCTGCCACATCGACGTCCCAGCAGTTCCGTCATCCCTCGCTCATCTTGCCGGCACCTACTTCTGCCCATTGTTGAAGGAAACCAACATGCAGTTGTTTGCACCTTGGAGAATCGGCGCTATGGAGTAGGAAAACGGCTCGTGCGCTGTCATAGGTTACCATACGACCGTTGTGTACACATTAAGACTACTATTTTTAAAGAGGTTGACTATGTCGACCTTCTCTCCCATTTGTAAACTTAGAAATAGATGCCTTCTCTAAAGAAAACAAGAGGATAGATAGAGTAGTAGAACCAGACATTTACACTGTATAATTTTCTTAATTGAATGGAAGCTCTTGTGTTTTGTTGTTCTATTGGTGGTGACTAAGTCAATCTAGTTTCAACCTTTGTTGCTGGGAAGGGCCCCTCAACAATCAAAGGTTCCATTTATGTATATTTTGTTATTCCTTTTCTACAGATAAGTAGTTTACATTTTCAGTATATGTATTTAGTTTTGTTTTTCCTGTACATGTCATTTCTCTGTTTTCTGTAAACATCTGTCTCGCTGCTAATATAATTCACATTTGTAGAATTGTCAACGACCGGTCATGCTTAAATCTTCTTAGTTTGCTTTCAAATTTGTCATTTACAATTAGATAGGGTTAACTAGTTAATGTTTCAGTAGTTCAAATTCAGTTCATAGTTAGAAGTAATTCTATTAATGCTTTTTGTCTAAACTGTATTTTGCTGCTAACGTAGTTTACTTTTCAGAATTAGGAATGGTCGACCAAGCATAGTGTTCTATAGTTGTTTTCAGTCTTCTTCTATCATATGTAGTTAGACATTGCTTCAGTTCTGTTATAAGTTAGCATTAATTTCATTAGCTTCTCTCTCTCTATTAGCTTTTCTTCCTATAACTATAGGTTAACTTTATCTTCCATCTGAGTCTTGATTTAGCATATCATAGAAATAGTTCATCTTCTTTAGATAATGATTAGTATAAATATTTTTCTTGTTAGTTTACCTTCTAATAAATCAACCTATTGCTTCTTTTGCATAGTAGGATCATATGCATCAGCGAGCTAGTAATTAAAGTCATTCAAAATTCTTCTTTTCTTTAGTTTAAATCATTTTCTTCCATTCGTACTGGCATTCAAACTGTCATTCGGACAGGAATTCGGATCGTCATTTGGACCTTTACACTTTCTGCATTGTTTTATGCTTTTTCAAAATCCAGTTTCTTCTACTTTTTAAATGTAATGCTTTTTGCTTCTAATTAACAGTTTTAGATGTAATTTAAATCTTGTTTCATGTTACATAGAGTTTTTAATTAAGTTTTGTCATTATTTACTACTTCCATATTATCTTCCTTAATCTTCTTTTTAACCTTCTTCCAAAGTTAAGTTCTTCATATCCTATTTGCTAATTAGTTATTGTTTCAGAATTTATTAGTCTTGTTTCTAGACAGTTTATTTTTAATTGAAAAGTTAATAATTTCATTTTCCAAGTTATTTCAGTTTTGATAGTTTCCTTGTTAATCATCAGATTAGTTTTCCATTCATATAAATAATGAAGATGTTCATGACCTAAGATTTGGATAAAAAATAAATATCGTTATCAAGTCTCCTCCTTGCTCTTATATAAAATATCTTTATCAAGTTTTCTTCTTGCTTCCAAATCAAATAAAGTTCAATTAAATATCTTTATTAAGTTTTCTACTTGCTTCTTAATTTAAATTTATCAAGTCTTCTACTTGTTTCTATATCAAACTTATAAAATATCTTTATCAAGTCAATTTCATATTGCTTAGATTTCCTTAAAATTGTTTCATGCTTCACCTTCGTAGGATAGCATAGATACTTGCATGCCTTTGGTTTCAGAATAGTCATTAGATTGTATGATTGATTTCTTGTCAATAGTATTTTATTTTGAATTAATTCTAAGTAATGTAATTAGGTTTTCAAGTATAATTCACTTGCAATCGATAATTCAAAACCCTTACTCAATTCTAGGTAGATTACTAGCTTTGGATTAGCTTAGATTAGTTCAAGCCTTCAATCTTGCACATATAGTGTTTGTAGCTCATAAGTTCCCTTCCCGGGTTGACAATTTAAGTGTTGAATTAGATATAGCATATATTTTACCCAACATTTTGGCACCATTGCCGGGGAGGTGTTAAAGGGATTGGAGTCTAGGTATGTAGGTTGCTTTTACATTACACAGCAGGGGGGAGGGAAAATTGTAAGATGCAAAGATGACCTCACTACGGTTTTCCATAGTGTAATAGCCTGATAGGTCCACTTTAGTGGGTTGCCCCAAATCCTTGTTGTTCCTTTCTGCACAAGTGTGATTTCTTTTCTGTACGTTTGAGTGTTTAATTTTTCGGAATTTATTTCATAAAATTTTCCCTTTCTTCTTTTCAAGTGTGTTATTCTTTCAACAAGTGTGGTGTGTTTAGTTCACAAATTTGTTTTAGTAATAGAAAGTATTTTAAAAACACATAGAAAATTTGGTGTTGTAAGCACCCCAGAACTAACCCATGTGTGAGGCAGAACCTACCAGCTGATGACATGGATTTAAAGGTGCTTATTAGTATGAGAGAACTCTCTCAAATCCTAGCAGCAGCTGGGATCCGAGTCTCTTCTTCTCCAGAAGAACACATCTTGACAGAAGTCAAGAATTTATCTACCTCTCCAGAAATAATAGAAGAACCACAGTTCCATGAGCTATAAACCGAATCTCCTTGCCAATTTACCAAGGAAACCAAAAACTTGGAAACTACATTTAATGGAGAGAGACCTAATGTTGAAAGTTCTCCACATATCTATCGACAGATCTTTCATGTACTCATGCAATTGAACATTCAGAAGAAAAGGATATGCATGGCATGAGGAAGGCAGGTAAGTATCAGGATTACATCGAAAGATGGTTCCAAGAGGTAATGAGGCCACAATACCATTCCTTCATTAGACACCTTCTGTTGCAAAAGCAAGTAAGTCGGTTGATTCTCCACATCCAGGTAATCACTGCTTTAAATTTTTCATATGTGGATATAGGTATGTTTTTCATTTTGCTTTGCACATGGTTACATTGGAAAAGTTTTTACACTTGAAAAATGAGTTTTTATTTCTTTTAGATAGCATAGGTTAGTATGTATATAAATAAAAAGTTGTATGTGGTTAGTTAGCTTTAGATATTCATACAACTTCACTTTCTTTTTTCCTTTAAAATAAAAGAACTAAGAATAAGATCATGTTAACGACTAAACCAAAGCAATCTTACATCATTATTCATCATACATGCATATTTCTTACTATACCAATTACTCAAGACCAACTTCAAACATCATGGGGATTTGTCATAAATTAGGGTTTGCCTAAAATGTAGAGGTCACTCGTACATCCTAGATTCATTATCAAGGCTTGTTATTTAAGCATTTCTACTACACAGTAGCATCAGGGTGAATTAAGTTCCTAGTTTGTGGGGAACACTACTATAACTCTATTTGAAAGAGGCGAGCTTTGGAACTAGAGACACCTTTCATTCATTATCTTATTGCTCCATCCACTTCACATTAATAAACTCAACCATCTATGTCTTTGATTTGGTTAGCTCACTTACAGTATCAAATATATTGGGAGAAATATATTTATTTGGTTAAAAAAAAAAGTTTTAAATAAATTATCCCATATACCATCCCATCCTGTACCATGGTTTTCAGAGGTGCTCCCCCATTCACTCCTTTATAGGAAAATTTAATTGCCAAAAATCTATAAGGAGTGGAAACACTGGGACAAGAGCCTCTGATGGAAAAAGGGTTTAAGAGGTTGACCCGTCGGAGTACTGAATAGGCTTGCTGACAGCAGGTATCAGCCTGTGGTATGACTAGGTAAACCCGACGAGGTATTGAACAGGCCTAGCTGAAAGAGGGGAATCTACCTAGAGAGGATAATTTATGCAAACTATATGGTTCTTTTATGCCTGAATGTATGGAACTGTTTGTGAGTTTAGCTAGAAAGGAGTATATATGGTTAAGTTATGGTAAATGAACTTCATCTATATGCCATTTGAGAATGTTTGTAAGTTGCACTTAAGACCCTGTCTCCTAATTCATACTATACCTAGGATGTCACTATCCTAGAATTGGGGCCCATAAACTTAGGAATCTAATGAAATCAAGTGAAAACTTTGTCCATAATTAGTGAATAACAATAAATCTTTGAGAAGTAGCAGGGATAACTAGTCTCCTATAGGCTTTATAGACCATCTGTAACTTCATGTTTTCTATTTTGGGAGACATGAGGAAAATCCCCTAGATCATAACTTATATGTGGTCTTCATGAGCATAAACTGATGAATTTGCATGTATTGAAGAATTTGACATAGTATGATACTGTTTTGATCATATCATAAATACATCTTTTTCTCAAAAAGTTCTAGTTTTCATAATAATGATGTTTTTTAGGATTTCCTGCTGATTGATGTTGATCTAGAGTGTTTACATAAGAAGCATAAAACCCAGTAGTAATTTATTGATGGCCCAATGATGCGCCGTACCTTCGGTTTAGGGGAGGATTCAAAATTATTTCTATTGTTTACTAGGATTCAGAATTGTTTTTATTTTTCTGTTTACTTATAAAACAATTAAAGTGCTTATATAATGATCTGTTGTTTTAGGAATAATGCAAGTAACATAAGAAATTTTTTGGATCCATGTTGAACAAAGAAGAGTGACTGAAGATTTCGGAAAAGCAGGTTTACATCATCCTTTCGTGTGCTGGCATCCTCAGAAATTCTCTACATAATCAGCAGCAATCAAATCCAACAAGCACATCTTGTACAGACAAATGGTCTATATGAAGGGTCGAATGAATCAAATGAATGATGATCTAAATGAAACCATAGCTTATAACATCATGATTAAGTGTGCTAAGGTATTTAATTTTTGAAATTCTATTGATAAATCTAATCAACTAACCATATTAGGGATTAATCAAATGTCATTTGTGCACACTATCTCATTCCCTTCATTCATCTCGACTTCACCCAATGAATCGATTAATCATGCATTATTCCGATTTTTAGAATTATTATCTGGTTATCATATGGTTTTAACCTTTTATTAAGTTATATGCAAAAAAAAAATCAACATGCGAACCACCATTTTATGAATTAAAGATCATCATGATTTTTAATGCACTATGTTATAATCCCATGATGAAAATTTTCTTTCAACCTGTCCAAAGTTTACTTTGGAACATGGTTGAATATTTCACAAACCGTATGAATTCATTAATGCACATATCTTTATTATGGTACACGTTTCTGTTCGGATATCCATCATCTATTTCGGGATACATATCTATTTCAGGATCGTCTATTTCAGGATACATATCTACTTCAGGATCTTGCATGATCTATTTCAGGATATGCAGCCCAGTCACCAGTTTGATGCCTCCAGCACCTTATCCACCTTCTTCTAGCACCCGGGAGCCACTTACCACAGAGTTTTAGCCCTCCCAAGCTGAAAGGCGCCCTCTTCTCACCTACTGATAGAGAAGGGCGCACTTGTTCACCTACCACTGCAGATTCACTCTAGTTACATTCAGTTAGCTCCGATTCTAATTGATTTCACTCCTGACTGACTGTTTCACCTCCGATTGACCTCCAGTTCGATTAGGTGACTTCTTCTGACTCCAGTTAGCCTCCCATGCGCCCCCACTGAGCCTCCAGATCCTATATCAGTGCTACACACTTCAGTTACATTTATTATGATCAGTTAGACTCAGCTTGACACCTGGATGACTGGTTGTTGTGATTGATGAGCAACACCGATGATTGATGAGGACTCCTAGATAGAGTCAAGCTACTCCATTCAGTGATTTGAATGACCTCCGTAGGCAATTCGAATTGCTCTGTTCATTGTGACAGTTTGTATTGTAATTCATTCACCCTTTCTGGGATAGAGAGCACTGCTGCATGTTTTGCACAGTTTTGCACCATATTTTCTATGTTCATCTGTTGTGATTGATTTACTTGTTCATTAGATCTGCTGTGACTAATTTTACATGGTATCAGAGCCATTGCAGGGACAAGATCTCTTTTCTACAGGTGTTTATACAAGAAGATTTGACTGAATTGCTAAAAATTGCAAAAAGTTTGGCATGAGATATCTCAAGGGCATTCGCTCCTGTGCATGCAAAGCTTGAAAAATACTCCAATACCACTCCAGAAGCTTGAGTTACCACATAATTCCTGGATCTGATACATTGGACCTATTCTACATTGCTTGAAATCCAATCCCAGGTGTGATGCAACTCTCAAAGGGTGGATTGTTCGACCTTATTGTGGTTGTTTTTATGTGATTTGCAGGTTTATTGTCTCCTCCAATTGCATTCGCTACCTTCTGCATGCAAGCCTTTCTACAGCAATTCCATTCGCTCTAGTCTGCATGCAAGCTTCCTCTTCATCAGTTGACTCAATCCTTGCAATGGAATACTCTTCTTCAAAGCCTATCCTCACCCCATTCAATTATTTTGATTGGAAAGATGATATGGAGATCATATTACGTTCAAAAGGTTACTACCGAGTCACTCTTGGTCTTGAATTGGAGCCAAACAATGTAGCAGAAAGAACTAAACACTACAACAAGCTTGATGAAGCTTACGGTCTTCTTTGTCTCTCCATCTCCAAGGATCTTCACTTTCATCTCAGCGGATTGAAGACTCCAAAATCCATATGGGAGCAACTTGAGACACTATTCGGCAAGCAGGATGAGCTTAGGGCTTTTCAATTAGAGAATGAATTGATTGGCCTTAATCCTGAAAATTTCGAGACCATCAATGAATTCTTCACAAAATTCAAGAACTTGAACTTGCAATTGAAGAACAGTGGTGTTATCAAAGAGGATAAACAGTTGATCCTCTCCATTCTAAGCAAGCTTGGGAAAGATTATTCGGTATTTGTCTCCACTTTCAATTCCGGTCGGCTAACTACCCCGAATTGGAAGATGCCTACCTTGAATGCCTTCATTGAGTCCGTTACGAAAGAGCATGACAAGTTGATTCAAATGGGGTCCATAAGCTCCAAAGATTCAGCCCTATTTGTTCAAGGACCCAAGATCTCGAATGGTAAAGGAAAGCTAAAGAAGGAGAAGCCCAAATTCGAGCCTCACAAGCAAAAAGACAAAGGCAAGCAAACGGATGCACCATCGAGTTCGAAATCCAAGCAAAAGGGCAAAGAAGGTAACCAAAAATCTAAATGTACTTATTGTAACGGTGGCTTTCATCCCGAAAGTTCATGTATGAAGAATACTATAGATCAAATGGCCCTCCTTTTGGAAAAGAACAACATAACCCTTCCTGATGGTGCAAGGAAGAAGGATCGGAATGACGATCATGAAAGAGGACAAGCACTCATGGCAACGGTTTCGAAGCCCACTCTCTTGATAGATTCGGGTGCATCAAATCATATGGCTGCAAATATTGATTCTTTTTCCTCATTCGATCCAAACAGCTCCATCCCCATCCATTTGGGAGATGACTCAAAAATTTCTTCAAAGGGCAAAGGTACGATTCATGTAGATCATGGATGCTTTCAGAATGTTCTCTATGTGCCTTCCTTAGCTTCGAATCTCCTTTCTGTGTATCAAATGACACATACTGGTGATCCAAAGAAAGTCACATTCAGCCCTAATACAGTTGAAATTTCTGATATCAAAAGTGGAAGACTAGTTGCGGTTGGAAAGGCAAACCACACTGCAAAATGTTATGAGTTTTCGCACTTTATTCCGCTTGCAAAGCCCACTGCTCTTCGCACACATGGTAATGAGGTTAGTAGGCTTTGGCATGAAAGATTTGGACATCTAAATTATAAGTATTTGCTGCTTCTATCAAATAAATCCATGGTTGATGGGCTTCCACAACTCCGTTCCTCGAAGGGAATATGCACCGGTTGCATTATTGGGAAGCACCCCGAGCACAGATTCAACCGCGGCAAGGCTAGCAGAGCCTCTACTATTTTGGGATTGATCCATTCTGATATCAGCGGTCCGCTGCCCCATATGTCATTAAATGGTTCAAGGTATGTTTTGACATTTATTGATGATTATTCTCGCTTTACATGGGTATTCTTTCTCAAAAACAAGTCAGAAGTGCTTGGAAAATTCAAGGATTTTAAGGCTTCTGTTGAGACCACAACTGAGAGCAAGATCAAAGCTCTTAGATATGATAATGGTGGGGAATATATCAAGTCCGAGTTGCTGCAACTTTGTGCCCAAAGCGGAATCAAGATCCAACATACAGTTCCCTACACACCCCAGCAGAACGGTGTAGCGGAAAGGAAAAACCGGTCACTGAAAGAGATGGCTACATGCATGATTGAATCTAAAGGTTTGGCTGCAAATCTTTGGGCTGAAGTAATCAATGTTGCTGCATATATACAGAACCGAGTTCCACATTCATCCGTGAAAGGTATGACTCCTTTCGAAGCATTCTTTGGTCACAAACCGGATGTGTCAAATTTGAGAGTTTTTGGCTCTACTGCATGGGCTAGAATTCCTTCTGAGAAGAGACGAGCTTTGGATCCAAAAAGTATCGAGTGCATATTGATAGGATATGGGGAAGAATCAAAATCATATAAACTCATGGATATCAGATCTAAAAAGATATTCATAGAGCGCAGTGTGCAGTTTGAAGAACCGCTTCAAGAATTGCAACTAGTTGAGGAGAAAACTGCCGATTCACCGCCTTCACCAGAAGAAGATTCGAGCAGCGATAATGAAGGTATGAGTTCTGATATTTCTGATATTGTAGCAGCATATGATGATCACGACATATCAGGTTCGGAATCCGACCATTCAGATCCCCCTCATTTACCAAAGTGGGCCCAAAATACTCTACAATCTGCTGGTTCTAGTCTTGGAAATCCTGCTGATCCGAGACGAACAAGAGGAGACTTTCAAAGGGCAGGTATGGCTCTTTCTATTGCTGATCCATTTCTTCCTGAGATTTGTTATTTGATGGCTGGTTCAGATCCCCAATCATACTATTCAGCCCATCGAGATCCGAGATGGAAAGATGCCATGGATGAAGAGTACAGTTCTCTTCAAAAGAACAATACATGGGAGCTAGTTTCTCTTCCACCTGGAAGAAAATTAGTGAAGTGTAAATGGGTCTACCGTACTAAAGTTGCTGCTGATGGCACTATCAGCAAATATAAAGCAAGGTTGGTGGCAAAAGGTTTTTCCCAAGTCCAAGGAGTGGACTACACAGAGACCTTTGCACCGGTTGCAAAGATGGATTCCATCCGCCTTGTTTTAGCTATTGCCGCATCCAAGCACTGGGAGGTGCATCACATGGATGTGAAGAGTGCATTTTTACATGGAGACCTTGCTGAAGAGGTCTATATGCAGCAGCCAGAGGGTTATAGATCAGATCCATCATTGGTTTGTAGATTGAAGAAGTCTTTGTACGGGTTAAAACAGGCCCCAAGAGCTTGGTACGCAAAGATGGACTCCTTCCTTCTTTCTCAGAATTTCCAAAGATGCAAATCTGATCCGAATGTCTATCTTTAGCGAGTTAAAGGTAATTTGTTGGTTATTGTGCTTTATGTTGATGATCTGCTTATTACTGGTAGCACACTTACTTCAATAAACAAGCTAAAATCTGCCCTAAATCTAGCTTTTGACATGAGCGATTTGGGCTTGCCGAGTCACTTTTTGGGCTTGGAGATAGCTCAAAATTTCGATGGGATCACTATATCTCAGCAAAAATATGCTTCCGACCTGTTATTGAAGTTTAATATGGCTGAATGTAAGGCAGCCCCATTCCCATTCCTCTCAGGAATCAGTCTTGAGGAGGGAGATTCCACACCGCTTGCAGATTGCAGTATGTATCGACAGTTGATTGGTTCACTACTTTATTTGACACATTCACGGCCTGATATCTCATATGCCATGAGTGCCGTGTCAAGATATATGCAGCAGCCACATGAGCTTCATTGGCGAGCAGCCAAGCGGATCTTGCAGTATGTGCAAGGTACGAGACAGTTTTGCATACATTATGCTGCAGATTCTGAGCTAGATTTCATTGGTTTTACTGATTCAGATTGGGCAGGTGATAGCATTGATCGGAAGTCCACTTCCGGTTATGTTTTCATGATTGGTCATGGTGCTATTTGCTGGTCCAGCAAAAAGCAAGCAGCCATTGCACTTTCTTCAGCAGAGGCAGAGTATCGAGGGGCAGTCAATGCCTGCATTCAGGCAGTTTGGTTGCAGGGTATTCTTTCCGAGTTTGGTTTTGGTGGCACTACTTCGACTGTCCTATTTTGTGACAATCAAAGTGCTATCAAGATATCCACAGATCCAGTTCAGCGGCAGAGGACCAAACACATTGAGATTCATATGCATTACATTCGACAGTTGGTGCACGACCGCACCATCATTCTGCAATATTGCCCTACTGATGAGCAAATTGCAGACATCTTCACCAAGAGCTTCACTGAGAAGAAGTTCTCTTACCTCCGTTCACTGTTGGGGGTGAGTTCCATCATGGTGGAGACAGATTGATTCATTATTATGCTTTAGACTTGAGGGGGGGCTTTCTTCCCACTGGGTTTTCCCTCTTTCCTCACTTAGTTTATTTTCAGCATTTTTTGGATTATTGTATTGGGGTGACCTTTGGTCTTAGTTACCAGGGCCCCACATTATTTTAGTTGGCACATCATAGTCTAGCTTGAGGGGGGGTGTTCGGATATCCATCATCTATTTCGGGATACATATCTATTTCAGGATCATCTATTTCAGGATACATATCTACTTCAGGATCTTGCATGATCTATTTCAGGATATGCAGCCCAGTCACCAGTTTGATGCCTCCAGCACCTTATCCACCTTCTTCTAGCACCCGGGAACCACTTACCACAGAGTTTTAGCCCTTCCATGCTGAAAGGCGCCCTCTTCTCACCTACTGATAGAGAAGGGCGCACTTGTTCACCTACCACTGCAGATTCACTCCAGTTACATTCAGTTAGCTCCGATTCTGATTGATTTCACTCCTGACTGACTGTTTCACCTCCGATTGACCTCCAGTTCGATTAGGTGACTTGTTCTGACTCCAGTTAGCCTCCCATGCGCCCCCACTGAGCCTCCAGATCCTATATCAGTGCTACACACTTCAGTTACATTTATTATGATCAGTTAGACTCAGCTTGACACCTGGATGACTGGTTGTTGTGATTGATGAGCAACACCGATGATTGATGAGGACTCCTAGATAGAATCAAGCTACTCCATTCAGTGATTCGAATGACCTCCTTAGGCAATTCGAATTGCTCTGTTCATTGTGACAGTTTGTATTGTAATTCATTCACCCTTTCTGGGATAGAGAGCACTGCTGCATGTTTTGCACAGTTTTGCACCATATTTTCTATGTTCATCTGTTGTGATTGATTTACTTGTTCATTAGATCTGCTGTGACTAATTTTACAGTTTCAAAAATTATGAAATAATTGTGTGATCGTTTAAATATGCCAAATTTCCGTCTCATGATTTTCAAACATTCACTTGGGCCTTGTTTTAAAAATGGCCCCTACTTGATCGTTACCATCACTCTGCTCGCTCTCATCCTTTCTGAGTCTATCCAGCCGCATCCACTTATTCCTTATCTATTTTTGTCTTTGCTCAGTGGGACCTGGCATATCTTCGGTTTGGGGGAGTGTTGACATCCATTTTTGTCACCATTTTTTATCATCAAATATACTATGAGTGGCGTTATTTTCACTATTTTGCTATAATAAGTTATTCTCTTTGCCATTTAGACCATCAAACAGATCAAGTATGCATATTTTTACTTACCACATGAATTTTGATCAAATATTGCTATATTATGAATTACTGATGTCTAATGTGACATTTCGGGGCATACTTGGCATTTAGTTTGGATTTACGGGCTGCGGTTTTTCAAACGACCCTTCATTCAGACTGCATGTTTATATTGCTAATGTTCAGTCACATCCAGCCCGTCATTCAACCTTGCGTTCATCCTGTAGAATCAATGGTTGGCATATTTCTGACCATTAAAGTAAAAAACAGACACGTCGGTTCTGTTAGCCATGTGGTGGTTATGGTTGGTGAGCCTCCATTCTGGAAGATCTTCTTTTATGATCGCTGAGCTTGAAAGCACACACCTCTGCTCATGCCAATTCTCTAGAAGTTCCTCTCCCTTGTTCGCTTAGCCTGCTAGCACATGCTCCTGTAACATCGACGTCCCAGCAGATCCATCATCCCACGCTCAGCATGCCAGTACCTACTTCTGCCCACCGTTGAATGAAACCAACATGCAGCTGTTCACACCTTGGATAATCAGTGATGTGGAGTAGGCAAATGACCTATGCATTGTCATAAGTCACCATATGGCCGTTATGCAGACATTAAGACTGCTATTTTTAGACAGGTCGACTACGTTCACCTTCTCTCCCATTTGTAAACCTATAAATAGATGCTTTCTTTGAAGAAAACAAGAGGATAGATAGAGTAGTAGAACCAGACATTTACAGTAAATAATTTTCTTAATTGAATGGAAGCTCTTGTGTTTTGCTGTTCTGTTAGTGGTGACTAAGTTAATCTAGTTTCGACCTCTGTTGCAGGGAAGGGCCCCTCAACAATCAGAGGTTCCATTTATGTATATTTTTTTATTCCTTTTCTACAAATAAGTAGTTTACATTTTCAGTATATGTATTTAGTTTGGTTTTTCCTGTAGATGTCATTTCTTTGTTTTCTGTAAACATCTGTCTCACTGCTAATATAATTCACATTTGCAAAATTGTTAATGACCAGTCATGCTTAAATCTTCTTAGTTTGCTTTCACCTTTGTCATTTACAATTAGATAGGGTTAACTAGTTAATGTTTTAGTAGTTCAAATTCAATTCATAGTTAGAAGTAATTATGTTAATGCTTTTCTTGTAAACTGTATTTTGTTGTTTTAGACATAGTTTACTTTTCAGAATTAGGAATGTTCAACCAAGCATAGTGTTCTGTAGTTGTTTCCAGTTTTCTTCTATCATCTGTAGTTAGACATTGCTTCAGTTCTATTATAAGTTAGCATTAATTTCATTAGCTTCTCTCTCTTTGTTAGATTTTCTTCTTATACTTGTAGGTTAACTTTATCTTCCATCTCAATTTTGCTTTAGCACATCATAGAAATAGTTCATCTTCTTTAGAGAATGATTAGTATAAATAGTTTTCTTGTTAGTTTAGCTTCTAATTAATCAACCTATTGCTTCTTTTGCATAGTAGGATCATATGCACCAGCCAATTGGTAATTAAAGTCATCCAAAATTCTTCTTTTCATTAGTTTAAATCATTTTCTTCCATTCGGACTGGCATTCGGATTGTCACTCGGACAGGCATTCGGATCGTCATTTGGACCTTCACACTTTCTACATTGTTTTATGCTTTTTTAGAATCCAGTTTCTTCTCCTTTTTAAATGTAATGCGTCTTCCTTCTAATTAACATTTTTAGATGTAATTTAAATCTTGTTTCATGTTACATAGAGTTTTTAATTAACTTTTTTCATTATTTTCTACTTCCATGTTATCTTCCTTAATCTTCTTTTTAACCTTCTTCCAAAGTTAAGTTCTTCATATCGGATTTGCTAATTAGTTATTGTTTCAGAATTTATCAGTCTTGTTTTTTAACAATAAACTCTACTGTTTTGAACTTGGATAGACCATAAGAAAAACAAAGATAATCACTAGGAAGATTAGATACTGTAAATTTATTACAGTCTACTTAGTCTAATGAAGTTTATATCCGACATATTATAAGAACAATTCCTTCTCTTAGAATCTACAGATAATTTTATCTATGTTAATTAAACATTTTCCTGAACTAGAGTACATCACGAGAGTGAAAGGAAAAATACAGGAAGAAATTTATAATCAGTTATTCTATGTTTTTCCAATCTTTACTCATACATTCATTGTATAGAAATAATTTATCAGTTCTATAACCTATCATTTCTAACAGCTAAGTGATATCTAGGAAAAACATTTGAAAAACTATGATAACATATAAATATAGTTTTTCAGAAATAGATTAATAGTTTAGAAGTAAATAAATTAAAAAAAAAGTAGAACCTTATAACTGGTAGGGTGGACAAACACCCAAAGAGGACTATTTCTCCCATCCTTCTCGAGAAAGAAGCCAAGATCACTTGCTTTTGGACCCCTGAACATGTTCAATGAACCACTAGGATGAAGATACTGTGTAGAAGCAAGACAATCTGTTTGTAATTGAGCAATAAAAAAGACTTGCATACACACACTCTCTTTGTACTTCAACAATCATGGAGACTTGCATACAAATCACTCTTATGTACTTCAGGAATCATAAAGAATTGCATACATAACACTCTCTCTGCTCTGAGCAAGATAAGACATTCTTACTCTGCAACTCATTACCTAGCTTCCCCTCATTGAATCTCTTGTGTTCTCAATTCTAACAACACAAGGAAAATTTTGTGATCCTTTGCTCAATTCGATGGCTATAAAAGATTGCCTAGGTCTTTTGGGTGAGTTTCACATTCAATGAGCCACCTGCTCAGTTCCACCATCCTTAGGGAAGATGACCACATTTTTAGGGAAGTTTCCCCTTGCAACAGCTAGTAAGTGAGTGCAGATGCTGCCACTTGTCCATTGCCTTCTACACCAATTTCATTCCTCCCAGTGGGTCAGTGAACACTCTTCAATAGTCTCTTGGGTGAGTGTCTCCTATTTTAATTTATTAAATAATAATATTATTCTTTGTTGCTAGGTTTCTGTGGTGATTGGCTTTGAATGAACACTCAGAATTTCCAGAGATCTCATTATTTTCATCGATGTTTCGAGTCCACAACACGACTCATCATCAAGACAGTGTGTCAGAAAAGAGTAGGGGATCTCAAAGATGTAGCATTAATATTGAAGTGCAGAGGGATAGTGTTGAAAGGTCGAGATGGTGATTAAGTGTCGGCTAGGGTTTAGTTAATTAGCTTAAGTGTAATATGTTATAATTTTCAAAGTATTAAGTTCTTGTGCTTAATTAATTAATGGTATTAAAATTTTATTATTTTATTAATATTTGTTTGATTTTAGATAGTATATGGTTATGTGAAATGTGTTAATTTTAATTATTTGTTTTTTAATTAATTAATAAATACATAGATTTAAGAGTGTATAACTTATAAAGTTTTTAGGTTTATTTAATTATAATATAGTCGTATGTAATATTTTCATCATATTTAAAATGTTATTAGTATTAATAATGTTAGTATTAATAATATTATTAGTAAATAAATTAATTGTCTATCATTAGGGTTAATTTACTAATATTAATGTTGATATTAGTTATAATTATACTTATAATTTTAATTTTTAATATTATTATTATTATTGTTAATCATAATGATTGTTATTTATTTTTCCTCCATAATGAATTAAGGTTGGGTTAATATTGTGCAAAGTTGATGTCACTTTGAAAATTAATTTTAATAATATTAATTTAATATCATTATTAATATTATTTAATTTAAATTAATATTAATAATAATAGTAGTAGTATAATTATTGGTGTTAACTTAACAACATGTGTGTTAATTAGTGGGATTAGGATTCACTTTTTAATTAGGATTAGTATTAGAATATCATAAGGTGGTATTCTTAAGCTAGTGATAACTACGGTCCTAGTTTCATAAAAGTTTATTAATGTTGTCTATTGTGGTGTAGGAGTGGTGGAAGCCAACAAGTACTAACCTCCATGCATGCATCTGTGTTTAGATTGTTGGGATGCTTTTTTATTTAAAGGGCTTCTCTAAGTTTTGTTTCAAAGTAATGATTCTATTTTGCTAGGATCTTGGTGTCTTCTAAACATAATTGGTGTTTGGTTTTGGAGGAGTGTTCTGCTAGTGCTGAGGTTCGGATTCGTTCATTCTTGATGTCAACTTTGTGTTCTTTTAGTCTAGTGTTGAAGGAACTACTAGTTTCACAAATGTAGCATATCTCACAACAGCAAGATACCTTGTAGATGCCTTTGCATTTTATATGATCAATTGGGTCTTTGATGGGTCTGATTTTTTGCTTAATGGTTTGTAAGGTTTTCAAAGAGGTTGTGATATCCTTCTTCTTGAGAAATTTAGCAATTATGTCTGTAACCCCTTGAATATAAGGCAAGTAGGCTCTTGTGTTAGGTTTTTGTGTATTGTTATTATTGTTATCTTCGTTATTTGTTCTTGTTGTGGTGTGAGTGTTGGCCCTATTCTTGGTTC
The DNA here is from genome assembly GCA_027924585.1 of Larix kaempferi. NCBI lineage: Eukaryota > Viridiplantae > Streptophyta > Pinopsida > Pinales > Pinaceae > Larix > Larix kaempferi. Next base: position 13,553,270 of record BSBM01000087.1, read on the forward strand.
TTTCTATGACTTTCTTGATATCCTTAGAATTGTAGCCTATGTTATTGAAGAATACGATATTAACATACTTAATCAAGAATTTAAAATAAACTCAACTTTGAGGATCCCCAAATAAAAAAGTAACCCCTACATGTAGCACAATAAATGTTGATGACTTTTGATGAGGTTAAAAGAAATATAACAAGGGAATGGACAAGAAACATATCCTCGAGAGTAATGTGGGGCAATATTATAGAGGAACCATGGCAAGAGAAAATAAAATACTCCTTGAATCCTTGAAAAAAATTACAATTCACACGTAGGTGAATAAATAAATGGAAATATAATTTAATTATAGAAGGCACACGAAGAAAAGAATGTATCCAAATTAAAGCTAAGGAACAAGAATACAATAGGATTTGATACTACAATCAAAACAACGTAGTTAGAGATCCAAGTTGAACATTACCAAACCCCATGGTACAAGAAATGTTAACCAACAAAGTAGAGATGGAAAGGGAGAACAAGATCAAGAGAAGGGATATGGTGGACATGAGGAGACTCAATAATAAAGACAATAACATCGTGTGGAGTAAGGAAAGAAGAAAGGTGAAATAGGGGGCCTTGTTCATCAAGAAAATATGATTACAAAGCAACAAAACAATGTTGCCAAGAGAATCAACTTGAAACACCAACAAGGTTGAAACACCAATACACACAGACACCACTATAGAAAACAATGTAACATGAAACACTATCACAACATAGGCCCCTAAGGAGAAGGACACCAAGAAAAAAATATACAAACATTTAACAAATATGCCCATATTTCAAGGAGAATAAAAAGGAATACTACAACAATTTTGTTTGATCCAAGTAATGCATCTAACTTCAATGTACAATAACTATATTAAGAATTCCATACGAAGAGAAATAAAAAATCAAATTTAAGTCCACTAACACGTTTAAATGGAGAAAGTTGAAAGAGGAAAAACCATGGAATGACTATAGATCAAAGGAATAGAAAACACAAGAGTTTTCCCTAGGTTATACACTAATGATCTTGTTGGTTGCTTGGAATTATTTTTTAGACATAACAAGTGAAGATTAGCTCACACTTTGATGGCATCTTCAACATTATCATGACATTAAGGGAGACTACATTGTTTCTTCCTAAAAATGGGAAATAGTGATTTTTGAAGACAATCACCTAATGATTGGACAAGGGCCCTCTTGGGGTTGGTTTCTTCATTTTCAAGAAACAAAAATAACTAGAGCGCATTTTGCATAAATTCTAAAGGGAAAATAGAGGTGGAGAAGAAGGCCAAAATCCTTTGCATAAATTCCAAAGGAAAGATAGAGGTGGAGAAGAAGGCCAAAATCCACTATTTTGGCACATGAAGTGCAATTTTGGAAAACTTGGAGATAAAAAATTATAGAAATTGACTTGAGCACAAGATTAAATATCTAAAAGTTGATGGGTAATTTCATGAGTATTATGAGTGTCTCATACAAAATATTTTATGGTTCTCCCTAGAATTTCTTCTACATGTGGTTGAAGCGTTGAAGTTCGTGTCATGTTGAGTTTGGTGTCTAAGACTAAATGCACAGGAAATAAATGAGCACACTTACAATCATTGGAATAATAATCCATAACAAAACAAATGTGCATGATAAGAGTATGATTATTTCTCTTAGCAAAGCTATTTTGTTGTGTTGCGTATGGAATAGTATGTTGCATTTGAATGCCTTATATAATGAAGTCATTTGTAAATTTGTTGTTATTATATTTACATCCATTTTTTGTTCTAAAATTTTAAAGTTATGTTCAAATTGTATTTATTCAAAGGCCATGTTAGTCAAAAACATGTCAAAAACTTCACTCTTAAGATTTAAGAAGTGAACCCAAGTACTAGAAAAATCATCAATGAAATTTAAGAAGTACTTGAACCCATTTTGTTGTGACACTAAGGATCTTCTAAATGTACCTAGATTATTCATCAATCCAAGATACAAGAGCTTATTTCTCTCTTTAATCAAAGAAACTCGAAAATATTCAAGAGTAGGTTATTTGTAAGCAACCCTTAGAGGTTATAAGGTCTATTGAAAAATAGATCCAAACACAAACACATAATATGGAATGTTAAGCTTAACAAAAATAAAAATAAAAAATATATTGGATATCCATCCTAGATATGTTACATTTTTCAAGTAATATGTTACATTTTTCAAGTAATAGTTTAAAGTTATATAAATAGTCTTTAATGCAACAAAATCATTATCTAACTTATCAAATATAACAAAATATATTGAATATCCATCTTAGATATGTTACATTTTTTATGTAATATGTTACATTTTAAAAGTAATAGTTGAAAGTTATATAAATAATCTTTAATGCAAAAAAATCATTATCTAAGCTACCAAATATTGTTTTTTCAAGTAGATAAAATAGTTAATCCAAAAATATGGAACACCCTTATTTGATCTACTATATCAGCATTTTTTACGGTTCCAATTGACCTTCATTAAGCGCAACTTTAATGTTGAGAAGAACCAAAAGAATGACTTGTCAAAGTTGAAGACTTCCTTTAAATCGGTTTCTGGAACTACCATTTGAAATTAGACCTTTATAAATTCAAACGTATTGCACAATAGCTCATATATTTGCATGAATTGTAGGATGACATTCAAGACAAGTATGTTGTTCAGAGCTGAAGCTCTTATCATTCGCAATTCCCCATTTCCATGAATATTCCACACAATTATATGAATATGTAAATGAAAATATAAACAGTTACTATACATCGATACAAGATATTCACTCACCCAACTTTCATTTAAACAACATAAATGAGTAAATAATTTACAAATGCGTTAAACAACCCTCTACTTCATTGGCCAGGGAAGTAGGTCCAGAGGTAAGAAAAACAAGCATACGAAAAACATTTATTTATACAGCATAAATGAGTTAATAATTTATAGTAGCGTTAATCAATCCTCTAATTCATTCTTCAGAGAAGTAGGTCCAGAGGTAAGAAAAAGAAGCATGCCCAAAACCTGCTCTGTACGTCCACAGGTAAGAAAAATAAGCATACCAAAAAACAGTAATTTACAGCAACCAAAGCATATGCTAATCTGCTCTGTACTTCAAAAGAAAGCCAAATCCCAGACCCATTGAACCCTCCTCTGGTTCAAATGCTTACATCAACTTTGAATCTCTTTCATCTCTGAAGATTTATCTAACTAATTTGTTCAGTAATCACAAGAGAACAACATCATTGTTCAGAAGAGTTATCTACCTGAATTTCACTAACTTCATTAACTTAGGATCTAGTATTTTCCTTCATTTCCAATTTCTGGTAGATTGAATTTTTAATCTTGTCCAGAGAAATCAGATCAATAAGAAACCCGAGAATAAGGGGTGCCACGAGCCAGTACTCCCCATCAGATAAATAATGAACTCAGAACTATACTTTGCGACACAATAAGCAATCGGTGGTATAAGCACCTCCACTACCAGAACAGCAGGAACCTGACGCAGCTTGTACCAGGCAGAGAGAGACAATTCTGTTGCTATAGGCTCATACTTGTTATACAAGTTCTTGGCTCCCAGTTCAGACTTGGCATACAAATTTTTTGCAACTTCATTAATCTTTTCCACTATAGGCAGTACTGGAATGTTGATCAAAATTGACCTAGCAACTTCGTTTGTCCGTTTCACTGCCCCATAAAGTTCACAGGTTCTTGATTTGAGTGATGGGGGCACATGACTTTCAAGCCTAACGATTTCGTCATCCACCTTAAAAAAAACATAGAATTACAGATTGCCCTGATTGACCGACAAACAAATCGAATGACACTCTAGATTTTCTTCTTCTGGTTTAATGAAGAAAAAAAGTAAAACCTAAACCTGATTGAGCGACAAACAAATAAAATGACACTATAAATTTTCTTCATGATTGGAGAATTAAATCCATTGAAGGTATTCTTCCAAGTTGTCTCCCATACATATGGTATTAATTCACGCTACTGAATCATAGTCTCACTCCTCTTTGAGAATACGCAGATGGTTGTTCTTGTTTGAACGGAAATACGGGAGAGACTGATGTCTTATAAACTAGATGATAAAATTCCCATAAATGCTTTAAATGATCTTGCAAGTTCTTAGAGCATATCAGGACATCATCTATGTAGATTAATGCCCATCTTTTTTCCCTGAAAATATCCTCCATTCTCTTTTGGAATTCAGAGGGGGCATTGTTTATTCCAAAAGGTAAGACTTTACATTGATATTGGCCATGGGGAACGATGAAACCAGTCTTAAACCTATCTTTTTCTTCAATCCCAATTTAATAGAAACCAGATTTCAAATCAAACTTACTAAATATAGTACATCCAGCAATCCGTTGCAGAAGACTAGCTTTATTAGGTAATGGATACCTAATTTTCTGGAGCACTCCATGGAGAGGTTTATAATTCACAACCAGTCTTGGCTTACCTCTCTTAATCTATGAGTGTTTGTTAACAACAAAGGCTCTGCAAGCCCACAGAATCTTAGAGGGTTCAATTAACCCTTTTGAAAGCAACTCTATAATTTCACTAGCACAAAATTCTCTCTTAGAGGGAGACATCAATCTAGCATAGGCTTTCATAGCTTTATGTTTTACTAGAGGGCCAAAAGGAAGGGAAAAAAAGGGTTTTTCTTTGGTCCAGAAAGCATTAGGGCTTTCTGAAGTGTAGTATTTCTCAAGATTTTCATAGATATCAACAAGGGCTTTGTCCTTGTGCATTTCTGCATAGGCAATGCGTCTCTCCATTTTTAACAATTCTGCAATGCTTGTTTTAGGCTCAATTCTTTTCACAAGGATTTTTCATTTCAAATGAGCTTCAAAGGATAAAGGACAAGACACTGGCTTTCCTTTTATGGTACATTTAAACAACATCTTAATAGTGTCAAAAGTAACAGGGCTCACTCTATTTAGGAATTCAGAACCTAATATACAATATTCTTTTATACTATCCAACCTATTCAAGGATAAAGCTTCTGCAAATCCTTATATTTGAATATGAAAGTCTGCTACTCTACCCAAAAGTTGTATAGGGTTACCTTCTATAGCAACTCCGTGTTCTGAATCCTTCTCCCAATAGAATGAATGGATTGCACTTCCTTTTGCTAAATTCATATGACAACCTGAATCAATCATGAAATCCAACTTATAGGGCTTGAATTCTGGAGGACAAAAGGAAACTTGATTGTACATTTTAGGACATGTGAAAAGTCATAAGGAAGGTTCAGGGAGAAGAGCATGTTCTTTTGAATCTTTCTTTCAATGCTCAGGGCTCTTAAGAGCTATGTCATATTGTCGGCACATCTCATCTTGAAAAAACTGACCTTTTTCTCTGACTGTTATTTCAAGCACCCTTTTCAAATCTTCAATTTCCCTTACAAGTTTCCTAAGGAAATTATGTTTTTCTTTGATTTGAAGGCGAAGCAGATTTTCTTTATATTTTCTGAACTTTTGCCTATCCTCATGCTCTGCAGGATAGTGCTTATATAAATTTGCAGGATTGTAGAATGTAGGATGATGTCAAGGACATAGTTTACCTTCTTCTTATTGCTTCTGTTTTCCTTTAAGTAATAACAATAGATTTTTCTTTTTGTCCTTTGATTCTCCTTTGAGAATATACTCAAAAACAGGAATCTCGGATAACTGTTGATCAATTGCGGCTAATCGTTGTTGAGGAGATGGTTTTGTTGAGGCAGAAAATATATAAAAAGAAAAATCAAAGTCTGGAGGTCCCTCACACCCCCTAAATTTGCTTCTGAGGCAGAATCAGAGTCGGAAGAGGAAGAATTAGAACCAGAGGGAGCAAATGTATTTAGATGGATATCAGAATCATCAGGGAGAAACATAATTTCTCCAGAAGGGTACCGATCTTGTTCACAAAAATAAAGATCCCACCAAGCTGGATCTATCTATTCGAAGAAAGCTGCAAGCTTCGGTTTGGATTTCTTTTGTGTACATTTGCTTGCCCAATGACCTTTCTTCCACAAATAAAACATTTTTTTTGTCTACTGGCTCAGACCTTTTTCTCACATAAGCTTTCATATAGAAAGGGTTTCTATATTTTTTCGTATAAGACTTGTGAGTATTACGATTGTAGGCTTTGTGAGGATGATATCTAGGAGTAGTTGTATGGAATACTTTCGTTTTCTTCTTGCGATGGCAGGATTCTTTTCCGAAATATCCTCTATTGTAAGCACCACAACCCCAATTAGGAATTTTTGCAACATCTTTACAAAAACTAGGCGAATACATAGATCGGTGCCTTTTGAAATCCCGACTGACTCTCTCTTCTAGGAAATGGTCTTGCTAAGTTTCCATGATAAAAGCATGGAGCTGTGCTAATGAGAGTCCACGAAGATTAATCTTCTTATCTTTAAGAAATTGTTCCATAGCATCTGGAACATGACCGGGAAAACTTCTAAGATAGTGTTTCAAGTATGCTGGTTCACCAAATTTTCCAGAAGAGATAAGAAAGCTCTGTAGATAGCAGAAGTATTTCTCACTTTCACTTAGGTCACAAATTCTTGCAGACATGAATAAAGAAGCTAGGTGCTCATATTCTTCTTTATCGTCAAGGCCATAGAGCTATTTTCGTAAATCATGCAATATCTGTTGGTCTGCATCATCAACATTCAAAATCTCATCTTTTGCTTCTTGTGGTAGCCAACGCCACCATTCATGTGCTAAACCGGATAATCTAGCTATCAGCTGTAAAGCCAATTACTGACCGGGAATATTTGAATCTTGGGTCTTTTTATATAAAACCCATTGGCCAAGAAGTCGTATGGCTGACTTTATTTCTGCTTGCAACTGACATTGAATATTCAAAACGGGTTGCTTAGGCATCTATGACATCAGGTTACTCATTCCATTTATTCCAAAATGGAATTTATGAGAAGGAGCAGAAGAGGCATCTTGCATTTCTAAATCAGAAGTGGGAGCAGGAGGAACTGAGGAAGAACCAACTTCACGGCTGACCCCTGAACTATGCTGGGTATCTTCTGTGTGAGAGGGGAATTTAAGCATAGCCATATATCTTTTAGGTAATGCCTTAGGCATTCTATGGAATTGACTTAGTAAGCTTTGTATTTCTTGGAATTCTTCTTCATCTTGACCAAACTTAAAGTCTGTCTTTCATCCTCATCTTGGACACTCATCATACCAAAGGAGTAACTTTTAGAGTGTTGTCGTTGGTGACCTTTTAGTGCAAGATCCATTGCTGCTTGGATGAACGAGCCATTTTTCTTTTTAAATACTTGAGTTTTGGTCAAAATCTTACCCAAGACATTCAACCTCTTCTCTGTCTTGTCATAGGCTGTATTTATTGCATTTTTTATCTCTTCTGTATCATGCAGCAAATGATCCAGAATGTCAAGTTTGGTTTGGAGCATTGATATCTTATCATGCTCTTCCTCCATTTTTTTCTTTATCTGAATGATATCCATGGCCATGTCATCCAGATTTTTTGTTGTGAGATTTTGTTGCAAATTGCCATAGTTGGCGAGCTTTATTTCATCTGAGACAGTTTAAAATGGAATAGAATATTTATAGGGCATGAATTCTTTTTTAATTTGTCCATCAGTTGAAAACTATCTGAATGGAACATCTAGAATATTTCTTTCAGGGACATATGACCTATCACCTTTAGTAGAGGTGATTTCCATACCAGATCCATTCTTAGGTAGAGATGAAAACATATAGAAACTCGAGAGTTCTATATTTTGTTTATGTTTTAATCTTTGGAGCATTTTCTTGCAGGATGGACAGTCTGAGTGTTGACCTTTATGTTTAGTGTCATAGACCCCAGAAAACAATGGCTGAATGGAAGTAGAAGAAGCAGGCTTATGCCTATTTGACTTAAAATCAACATTATTTACAGAAGGGGTCCTCAGAAGAGGAGGAGTAAAATGAGGGGTAGGATGGCCTTCAGGGATCTGGAATGAGTGGGAATATCTATCAAAAGAAATTGGGGTATTGAGAAAAGACTCTATTTTCTGTACAGACATATCTTGATTCCTTAGCTCTTTATATTTCACTTCCCATTGTCTAGGGTAGTTTATTCGAGTCCACTCAAAAGTAACTGGAGTAGTTTGTTTAGATTTATCCATCTCCACCATGCTATGTAGGTGTGAGCTCTGATGGACCTTAGAACAGAGAGGGGGAAGAGTATCATTCCCAAAGCAGACAAAAACACAAGCTTTGAGCTATATGATCTTGGAGCCGGAATCCATTTAAATGTTACCAAGCTCTACCTTTTTGTTTAAATTTAGTGTTCTTTTATTTGTTAGCTTAAGCATTGTTTTTACTAACTAAAGTTGACCTAGGCGAGGTCGTGGCTACCAAGCCTTGAATTAATTAAATCCTATGGTAAGATCCACTTACCAATACACACGGTATGAATACCTTGGTCCAATGTTCATTATTTACATAAATCCTATGGTGCGATCCATATGTTCTTGCACATTAACTTGCAATGAAAACCATTTAACATGAAAAAGATGATAACCTAAGTGGTATAGCATGGTTGGAGTGCCATTGAGTTGGAAACGTACAAGACTTAAATCAGGTAGGTAAAGCCTTGATCCTCGAGCTTCCACAAGGGCTATTCAATGGAAGGAGGAGTAAGTGCTTCTTGTACATTTCACTAAAACGACCAAACCCTTCATTCTGGATTATTCATTCCTCATTTGCGTTTTTGTTGGTTCGTGAAACCTATGTCCGTTCAAGTTGTTTTCCTCTACATTTGAACTTGGGTTGCACAGGTTGTTCTTGTTCATTTAAGTCCTTCTCGAGTTTGACTAGTGTAAGTGGTTCAACGTTTACGTCTTATGTTGCACAGAGGAAGAGTCCATCATTCTTCTTTCATAGAGAATGGGGGTTTAACCTCTCAATTCACTTCCATGCCTCCACATCGTAACACTCTTGGCTCAGGTAAGATTTATGGTCAGAAATTCATTATCTCTTCTTTAGTTTCATTATTTACATGATAGATCTCCATTGTATTAATAATTTGTTTTGTTTGCAATAGATAAACCAAGTGTGGGGTGTGGCTCATGGAGCTACTTGCTCAAAATAATTTATCTAGTAAGATCATGGCCTGGCTCACATTCCTCTCTCGATGTTGGATTTTATGCTAAGAAATCAAGGGCTATGTTTCCCAAAAAGTTATGCCGAACTGTCCTCCAATATCCCAAAGCACACCAGTCTCCTCGAAGATAAGTTGTGTGTGCATGATTAGTTTCTAGTATTGTAGTTTTCTAAGTATTGTGGAGCCAAATGGGAGGGCCCCTCAATCTAGCCAATACTGCATTCAATCAACTAAATTAGATACGTATATTTCCCTTTTTTTGTATTTCTCTATCCAATAGCTAGTTGTGTTGTGTTTGTCATTATTTAATTTCCAAGTTTGCATAATTCATTATTTAATTTCCAAGTTTGCATCCCAAATATTGTTTGTAATAATTTCTTCAATAGTTAATTATATGCTTCCGTTTACATGTGTTACTCCCTACACAGAACGATATTTCATTGAAGGTTGAAAGACAAGTTGTACTTAATTTTGTGTTGCATAAACATTTGAGTATGATCCAAATGAAAGAATGTGACTTGTGCTATAAAGTAACTTTGCAATTGTCAATCCAATGATAAAATACAAAATACATCTCTGTGGAAGCTTTGTTTATGCAGTAGCTTGTTCATATTTTCCTTCATAGTTTGCCTGCATGTTTTGATTCGGAATTGTGCATAGTTACCTACAAGGATTAGTTTCCGTTGAAGATTGAAGGATGATATTTACTTCACTTTGTATTACATGAACATTTGAAATCCAATGCCAATGAAAGACTGTAATCCATGCTTATTAAAGTTTCTATGTAGCCATTAGTCTAGTGGTTGAATACCTATGTAGTGTTATCAATTTATGCTTTCAATGATTTTCATTACAAATGTATTGCAGGGATGTCCACTTATATTGAGATCTAATGAATTGAAAAAACAATTGTTGCATGAACATTCTGACTCTCTAAACAAGAATGAAATATTGTGACTAGTGCCTTTGTTAACTAAAATTCTTATAGATCTCAATTCAAGTGATGAATTCTTGTAGTACTCAGTTCAACTAGTTTAGCCTCTTTAGAGTAAGCTTTGATATTGTGTTTCCTATGTTTGTATCTCAAAGTTTATGCTCCCGGATTGATAGATATAATTTTTGAAATCATGCATATAATTTAATCGACACATAGCTCAATTATATATTTCCTTCGGGGTCAATCATAATAACCACACCCCACCCTCCACACCCCTCTCAAATTTTTATTATGTTATAGAAATGTTGTGGAGGAATTATAAAGGAAGTTAAGATGAAAAAACAACAATGAAAATTGAGGAATTGGAGGAATGCTAAGCATCATACCAAAAATATTGAACTTCACAAATATGAAGATGAATCAAGTTGTACATATGGATTCCATCACAAGATTTATGTTGCATAAGAATTGCATATGTTGAGTAACATTGGTTCACTTATCAAGTTATTTATGTGGTATAAAAACATACAAATGAATCTCATAAAATCATTGAATTCAAGACTATTCTATATGTACTATCATTAAAATGGAACTTAAAATATAAATCAAATACCATATGGGAATAACATAATATTGGTTGAAATTAGACCAGATTTATAAAGAAATTACAAAAAAATAAGGTGAAAAGAATAGGGCCTTGTAATTGAAGGAGATTAAACAAAGACTTTTAGATTTGAAGGAGATTAAACAAGACCTTAGAGAACCTATTTAAGAATATGATCAATGCTTCATATATATAATGTGAAGATTGACATACTTAGGTGTTCAACATGAAGAATGGTTTATTGGAAAGAATTTTCCTCATACAAGAACTCCTTTTATATAATAAACACATGCAAATAAAAAATAAATTACATACATAATAGCCCACCCTGAAAAGCTGTGCTATAGAGCATGACTTGAAGCAGACAACCTATAAAAATGATTGGTAGGAGAAATGTGTATAATGATATAAGTAGTAAATTGTTCTTGAAAAGATAAAAGTGACTAAACCAAACACACCATTCTTTGCAACAAGGTATGGCACAATCTACATGTGTTTCATGGTATGAGTATTGGTGCTAAGAAGAGAAGTGACAATCTAAATCTTGGGATGGTGTCATGTAAATGTGGAATTTTTTTTCCATCACATCTTCAAAAGTGGCAAGTGATAGAGCCTGGGATTGTTGACCTTTAGTATGTTATTGGTGCCATGATGAGGCAGTGAATCAAAGGTGGAAATCAATTGGTCCAAAAGCCTATAAAATTTTGAAAGGCCTAATTAGGTTTGCTTTCATGGTGTTAATCAGATATTGTCCCGCACTTAAAAAGGATATTAATTCCTCTGTCTTGCAGAGCCTTACACTTGAGATTTTGTTTTGAATCTTGACGTGTATGTCTCTTACTATGTTTTGCAAGTGTGAGAAGTTCCAAGAAGATTTTTCAACTATGACAGTCAGGTGTTTGAGCCATTGCCATAGGTTATGTTAGGAATGAAATTGCACCTAGTCCTTATGTGATTTTTCTCAAATGTTTTGTTCCTTATTTACTTTTCATTTTACCTTATTTTAAATTTTAATGATTTTGATTGTCTTTTTATTTTATCTGTTATAGTTATTGTTTTAATTTATTTTATCCTCTTAGTATTGCACATAGTGGCTTATTAAGTTTTACATTTCTTTATAAGGTATTCAAAATTCTTATTTAAATTTTCCCTAATCCATATATCTAAATTTTAACCTTCATGTTGAGGTTGGTTGCCAAATTTTTGATGTGGAAGCATTCCTACAGTGAAGAATCCAAACTGCATACACTAGGGCGCTGTAGGAATCTGAAATCATAGAAGAACGTGGTTGTTTGATGGCAATAGATGCCCGTTGCATTCGATGATGCTAGAAGACCTCCAGACACCTATTCAGCGTATCATGACACTTCTAAAAACCCATTTTGATTTATCATTGAGGAAATTAGGGATTTGAGTGGCCACAAGTTCTTATTTGGGGGTTACTCATGATTGAATTGAACTCTTGAGTGATGATTAAGGCCTTGCGTCATCACATAATCTCTAAATAGTGAATCTAATTTCAACTACAAGTGGGATATGTTGGTAATTTTTAGATTTGTAACACCAAAAACGAAAATTTTCTTGCCAATTTCAACATGCTAGTAATTTTCATTCTTCCATTACACTTTCTTCTCATTGTTTTCCCCCTTTTGTGAAGGGTGACTCAAGTGGATTCCAATGGACAACAATGGAAACAAGAGAGTAGAACATAACACACACATTCCCATATCCAAGGCCTAGAATATATTTTAAACTAATGAGTTGAGTGAATTCAAGATGCAATTACAATAATTATTAGACAAGGCGTTCATATGACCAAGTGCATCAGCTTGGATAGAACACATATTGGTAGTCAATAACAAGGATGGAACCTTTTGGATGTGCATTGGTAATTCAATGTTAAATAAGGTGACAATTAATTAAGAACAAGTACCTCCTACCCAAATTGATGATCCTCTTTATTAACTTACATGGGAAAAAGTTTTTTCAAAGTTGGACTCAAGTTTTGGGTATCATCATATGAGAGCAAAGACTCACGGTCTGCATTATTTAAGATGTGCCACCACCTATCTCCTTGCTGTAGACACATGTTGCCTTGTTGTAGACACATGTTAGTGCATACTAATACCGACTCAATTAACTGCATGAATAATGAGCTCTCCACCATCGTCATCGGTGCTTATGATTGGTGACAGTCAAGGAAGAACTTTAGGCTAAACATGCCTGATAATGGCATGGTTCCGAACTTTACATGTATTGTTTTCGAGGAGTTGTTGTTAACACGAAGCTTTAGACCCAATCTAATAAAATACGAGGAGACATAATTTTAAAGTTAACCAAAATTTAAATACATTGGTCAGGGTCGATTATATATTCAACTTCATCAATTTTGTTTCATCAGTTGCCATGTGTGCCTTAAAACAGTGAGTGGAGGTGTCTTCACCAAAATTATGATTCCACTTTGATCCTTATTTGTTGCGCCATCGAAGAATCCCATGGGTGAATTCCCAAATAAAAATGGTCAATTTATCAAAAAATTTACTTTGTCCGCACCTAGATCTATGATGAATTCTGTTGATGCTTTAATAATCCTTCTCCCAACCTCCTCTAGGTTCTGCCTGTAGCGTTAAAAAAGAATGGCAATCATTAAAATCTATAAGCCCCATGTGACAATAAAGGGAATTGATTTTACCTTGGGATTTTTTAAAAACCAGAGCTTTAAATTTTCCTAAAGGGGCTGTAGATGCCAATTATTTGTTACTTGAAGAATGTTACAAATCAAAGTCAAAAGCTCCTGATCAGTAATGTTGCAATCTATTGCAAGATGTTGTATGGTCTCCTCACTGCTGAAACATAATGGATAGGCTGAAGGTCCAATTCCACCCCTTTCTCTGTAAATCTCCCTTGTTAAGACTTTATTTTGTAAGCACAACCACATAAATAGAATTGATTTTGGAGGAGCTTTGATTTTCCATATCACTGTATACCACCACTTCAAATCATCATTCTCATAAAGATATATAAATGCATTATAGCCCTATTTTACTATCTGCACAATCCCTTCTATTGTGTTCCAAGTCCAAGCCAACCTATCTGGTTCTGTAGACAGAGTGATCCCATTTTAGTAAATTCCCTATATGTATGTGTTCCATTCACTGGCTTGAGTTCTTGTGAGCCTGCGATCTTATGTAGAGAGCCAAATACTAGAACCTGTCAAGTTGGAGATATTTGTCTTATGTATATATGCAAGATAATAAAGGCTCTAACTGTGTAGGTGTGGTAGCAGTTCTTTTGATAGTATAAAGCCATATCCTCCACCCAGAAAAGGATCCAATCCTAAAATAACTCTCATACCTATACCAACCTTGCAAGCAATCCACCGCTTAACCACAAGTAGTGTAGTCAATATATTTTTCCAGATAATGGAGTCTATTGGGAAAGCAAAGTGTTTTTTCGACCTCAGCCATGATACAACATCAACTCCTTTCAAATGTTTCCTTTTCATAGTGACACTCCAAATACCATCATGAAAAAGTGCCCTCCACAGTGATTTGATAGCTAGCTAGATCCTTGTTAAAGAGATTGAGATCTCTTATTCCGCAACCTCCCTTATTTTTTGGCTTTGCTATCAGACTCCAACTTGCCAAATTGTAACCCCTCTGAAAGTCTAACTAGTTGTCGCAACATAGTTCCATGCATGGCGGAAAAACTTTTAGAAAAAATTCTTTAGCTCTAACATGATTCAACATAGTCTCTTGAAGAAACACAACATCAGATTTAACTGTTGACAAAAGCTCCTCAAGGGATAACATCTTGGACCAGGAACCTACAATCCCCCTAATGTTAAGAGAGATTGAGACTAGCATTAAGGAACCCTCATATCAGGGTTCAATGCTCTAAGTTTCCCAGAAGGAGAAGGAACAAAAAGAGGGTAATTTGAAGAAACCATTATGGGGTATGTTGCCAACCCTCCCTCAACAACCCCCATGTCTTTTTTCCTGTTAGTGGATTTGTTTTTAGGCTTCTTCCTGATGGTGACATTTGCAATATCCACAGTGCCAACTCCGTCTACAAAGGAGTTATAGGTTTGAAGAGGCGCTTTATTGATAAGAACTTCTTTTTATGAGGGTTTTGAGGGTTTGGTAAACAAATTTGTATCGAATGGAGGGGGAGAAGCCAAGGTGCAGTCATTGTGTAAATGATGGGTAGTGTGAGGTTCCTGAGGAGAGGTCTCAGTCAAAATAGGGATTTTGGTATTTGTAACAACCCACAGTTCTGTCGATGAGGGGGAAATCAAAGGAGCATTTTATGAGATGACAGGGTTGAAATGAGAAGTAAAGTGATGGGAATTGTTAAAAATTTCCAAGAAAATTTCCCAGAAACCCTCAAAAATATCGACCAGCCACTCCTCATTACTACTTAGCAAAAGAATGTCTTATTCAGTTAAAGAAGTACAAAAGAAATTTGGAAAGAAAATCTTTAACTTACCAATGAAAGATTCAGTAGAGGGGAATTGACTAGTCACCTCCATCTAAGCATTCTAAGTCCTCCCATTTAAGTCTTATTCTCCCACTTCTGAAACCAACTCTAGCGACTGAGCCTCTCCAACCACTGAAGGACAATTTGTTTTTATATGGCCAGTGGATCTTCATACCTGACACCGAAAGGGTTCTCTCCAATACTCTAGGGTTTGAATGAATTAAGGACCCCTTTTCAGTGACAATCTCAACTTCTTCTGGCAGTCCTAGGTCCATGTTGAAATCCACTAAAATCCAAGCCATGTGTTTTTTATTCCACCTTAGGTCCCTTTCATCAAAGGCAACAATTCTGCCAACAACATCTCATATCCCTCTCAAAACTGCTAGATCCCAGTATTCAATGGGGAGGTCAAGCATTAGTATCAATAATCATCTCTTTTGGAAGAACACTGTAAAAGGGTTGAAATTACCTGAAGACCAACGGTTAACCATAAGCACCCCTCTGTCTATAATCTAGGTTTTTTCTGCAACTTTTTCCAAATCCTCCATTGACAAGAAGTGGAAATTAATCCAATAGTTGGACAGTAAATTGAACCACGACCAGTAGCCCAAAAATTGTTTCCATTTAGTGGACATCCAGTTAACAATTTACCCACCAATGCCTTCATACCAATGCTCATCATTATGTCCATTGCAATGCCTTTGTCGAGGACAAAAGAGGGTCGAGTTTGTCTTACCTTCATAAAATTATTGATCTTCGTCCTCTCCTAAGTAGCCGAGCCAATATAGTTCCTTGCAGAGAATGCTTTTTGAGCTCTCTTAGCATCTGAGAAACAAGGATGAGGCTCCACTAGAGCCAAGTTTTTCAGAGCACTCCCTCTAGTTTCCAAAACCTTCTCTGCTTCCTTCACACCTAAACTCGTGCCTTCTGAAGCAATAATAGGGGTTTTTCTTATGTTTCAGTCAACTAACCCCTTGCCACTTGTACTGCCATCTACAATATGTGCTGATAGTTCATTTGGCTGATGTGGTGGTCCTACTTCACCAAATCTATCCAGATCTGAAAGGATTGAGGGCCCACATGTTTGGAGTATTCTCTTCTTGCACTCCTCATCTGAAATGAGGATCCCTTCCTCTACCCAAAGGGAGTCCTCTGCCTTCCATTCCACATCTAACAAATACTCCATTCTTCCACATATACACAACTAAATGGAGAAAGTCTTCATGCACTTCTAAAACACCAGAAAATGCCAGAAAAACCCTAAAGGGACCCGAAAAGATTCTGTACTGGATGCATCCTCCATCGCTCCACTCAGTTCTTAAGTGGAATCATAATTATTTTCTTAAACAATGTATTTAATAATTTATTGAATTTAGTAGCTTTTTTGCCAGTCCATATAAATGTATTTTAATATATGATGTGCCTAGCCTTGTCCTAAATATCTAATTAACGTTTTCATCATGGGCATGAAATCAAAATCAAAATGATGTTCCTAGCCTTGTCCTAAATGTCTAAATAATTAATGTTTCATCATGGGAATGAAATCAAAATCAAAATCATGTTTAGGAATCCCACACCATCATTTGGAATAGTGGTTCCCGCCACTCCATTTTGTGATATTTTTCTAAGAAATTGGTTCAACCCCATGCTATTTGGACATGCTAGTTCTATGAGCACTTGGTCAGCTCGATTTGGACAGACTGGTTCTATGAGCGATTTGGATAGACTGGTTACTGGTTTGTGATTTGGACAGACTGGTTACTGGTTAATGATTTGGACAAACTGGACAGACTGGTTCCCGAGCACTTGGTCAGACTGGTTCTATTACGAGCCATTTCAATATAGATAGGTAGTGAAAATAGATCATGATTTATTCTTCTTTTGTTCTCATTAGGCCGCCTCACCTCCAATATGTGAGAGCTAGTGCATCTTCTCCAACTCTTAGAAAAAGAGTTTTATCTCTATTTATTTCTTTTTCAGTGAATGCAGTAATATCTCTAGGACTCATCCTATTTATTTCTTAGAAAAATAGTTTTATCTCTATTTATTTCTTTTTGTAGTATCATTCATCCATCACACTCTCTTTATGAGCATTTGGTATCCTTCATCCATCACACTAGACACAACAAAATGCATCGTTCAGATATGGGACAAGCATTACCATAGACGGTAGCACTGGGGCCGTCTCTCAAAGCAGGGGATGCATTCAATTGGCTTGGCAATTGAAGAACCTTGAAAGGGCAAGGTACGTCCTCAAATTTTTGTGCATTCTTGTTTATTCTAATCTAGTTTTAATGATGAATGCCTTGTTGATATTTTCCTATGGTGTTGCCTTTCTCTAGTCATGCTTCCCCTTCTCTTACACATCTCATATATTCTATCACTTCTCATAACAATACTTATCCTTTCTAATGGTCATCCAAAGTATGAGGTCCATGAATCCAACCACCCTAATTTGAATGAACTCTTCAAAGGCCAGAACAGCCATCGTTTGACATTAACACTTCAACCATATGCAGTCCTTTGTGGATTCCATCCCTAGGTGGGGCAATAAGGCCACTAGACAAAGGAAATTGATTTATGACACTCAAGTCATTTGCCCAACCCAACTACTGTTAGGGTTAACCATAGCTTTGAACCATATAAATCTTCAAGAAATATTTTGACTAGATAAGCCATGGCACTCCTTACCATTTCTCTACAAACACTATGAATATACCCTTTCTTCAATAAATAGTCCCTCAATCATACTTGAAGGCCTTTCATTCTTTGCTTAATATTCCTTCAAGAACCTTCATCCCTCTTTGTGTTCTATGTGTGTGCAAAAGGGGTCCAATCTGTTGTTCGCCTTCATGATCAACTCAATAGACCCATCTCTTTTCTCTTGAGCATTCATTGAGGAACATTCTATAGGGATTGCAGGTAGGTTCCTACCACCCTGGCCTATCTTATGTTTTACACCCTTGCTTTTCTCTTCTTAGCTTCAATATCCACCCTTCTTTAGCTCTCTCTCGCTACTCAAAGATTCAAATGAGGATGGTTTAGAATCTAGATGAACGGGAGAGCATAGTCTGGGAACACACAAATTGAGTCGACGACTAAAACATGAATGAATGGATGAAAATGTGAATAGATGGCGATGAATGAATGAATGAATGAATCATAACGAGAAAATGGAATGGTTAGTCCAAATCTTGCATGAAGAGAGTGCATGAAGATAGAGGTGTTTTGAATTCCCACAAGGTTCAAATTTTTACGGATATGGAGTCTCTTACACTCTTCATGGACTTGTACTCAACCCCCATGCTCTCATAACTATGGAAGGTGGACTTCTCCTCCAACCACCACCTACACTTAATGATTGTCAATAAAGGTTTTTAACAAGGCAAATGGTGAAAATATGAAGGCTATGAGACTTAGGCATTTTAGTATTGTTTCTCAACCTCTTGGTTTTTTCCATTCCTCTTCTCCTATAGTGGTCATAGATCATCTCATGCACTTAGCAACCAACCTTGGAACTTTGAATTAATTTTGAAATAATATTTACATGACATTGAAAATTGCATGGTTAATCTACCTCATGGTATATCAAAAGAATAGTTATAAAAAAAGCATGCCAAGGGATTCACTAGTTCGGCCTTAGATTTCAACTCTACATTTATATCCCATCATTATATCCAAATAATTACAATGTGACCCAAAACATCAACTGCCTTTCTGCATACATCTCTATTGCTCACTAATTTAGCAGTAGATACACACCATACTCAAAGTCCAATGTTTTTGGCTTCTGAAACAATTTCTTCCTTTTTTGGCTTACATGATCATTTTTTCCATTATTAAGTAGGCTAGATTTTATGTAGGTTGAAATTTATATTTGTTCAAAGAACCACCACTAGTGATTTACAATGATTGAACTTTTCCAAGAATAAGCATCATGTTGCTTTTAGAAGAGTTGAAGAACCCAATTCTTCATCGAGCTTGTATTGTTCGAAGCATCCTAGGAACCCATTTTAAGAGGTATTAAATATTATTATACTATTTAAAAGTTGGATTGGAATTGGGCTAGCAAGCTAATTGTAGCTGCACTGATGCAGAAAAAAAAAAGATCTATAAAATTAGTTATGGCAATTCACACTAAACATCTGGAAAGTGGATTTTCTGTGTGTCTCCTAAGTTATCTTTCACTAATAAATTCCTCATGTTGAGGCATATCATGAAAGAGTAAAATAGTATTAATTTTGGGTGTAAGGATGAATGTTGGATTGGAAAGGGCAAAATATGGTTGTGTTATATGACATATATAACGTTGAGTGCCATATCTAGTGATAAATAAGGCCTCTTGACTTTACTAAGTGTACTAGTACCTTTTCAAATGAAAAGAATGACTTATTTTTACATGTCATTAATAAGCAAAGAAAGAGCATTGTTGATGAAACTTGTGGGGCTTGAAGGATAGTAAGCAAAGAAAGAGCATTGCTGATGAAACTTGCCGGGCTTGAAGGATTAGATTTTTAAAACAGTCGAATTGAATTGTTGTTGCTATTTCATGATCATGGTTTCCAATTGTTTCTTCTCGTGGGTCGCACCAAATTGGTAAATTTGTAGGGTATAGGGCATCGATCTCATGACCATTTTCTGCAGGTAAGTTCTGCTCAGATTTTCATAAAGGGATATTATGTTCTTTGCCATGGGATGTTTTGGAAGCTGTTAATTCTCATGAGATTCCATCCTGTTTGTGCAGAGAATAATTACATGTCTCGTGGTTTTGACATTAGGGTTTTTCATTTTTTTTTGTAGGGAGTTCGTGTTGGGGTTAGGATGTCTTGACGAATCTAGAGGACAAGTTTTCTCAAGTCAGAAGTGGTACATTTTTAGCTTGCATTAGAGGGGGAAATAGGATGTCGAGGAAGCACAGTGTCATGGGCCTTGAGTGTTCAATGTCCAGCTATTGAAAGGTGGATTGGAGGTCTTAATTTATTTAGTAATTTCATATTTGGTTGAATAAACAGTTTTAAAATGAAAAGGCCCGGAGGGGATCCTCCTCAATTCAGGCACAAGCCTCCAACAACGCCTCCACCCTTGCCCATGGGTTTCCACCCGAACCGATGAACATGGGATTTTTTTTTGCACCTTCTACAATGCACAGCCGAGGCCCTATGAGGACACCTCCTCGATTCCTAGGCGGGCAACAACGTCCCAGATTCAGACCACCTCTTGCCATGCCACAGCGTTATGGTGGAAATGCATTACTTC
Organism: Larix kaempferi; assembly: GCA_027924585.1. NCBI lineage: Eukaryota > Viridiplantae > Streptophyta > Pinopsida > Pinales > Pinaceae > Larix > Larix kaempferi. Next base: position 13,573,684 of record BSBM01000087.1, read on the forward strand.
TCGAGAAACCAATGCTAGCTGCTCCACCTGTTCACATGATTTATTCTCAATCTGTTCTTAGAACAATGCCCCCGAGGCCTCATCCTCCACCAGGATTTCCGCTTGCCACAGGTCCGCAAGTGGCACCATTAGGGAATCCATCACCTGGGATGGCTCCAGGAGCTCTATCTCCGGGAGATCCGCATCTAGTACCTCCTTCTTTAAATTCATCTTCAACTGAATGCGGTCCTTTGGTAAATTCTTCTTCACCCATTCTGGCCTCTCCACAAGGTTCTCAGGGGCATATGCTGGAAATTGCTTTGCCTCCACCTCCGCAGAAGCCAATAGATGATGAAGTGGTCCAAAACATTGATATTTTATCACAATTTGTTGTTAAGAATGGGCCGGTATTTGAGAATATGGCTCAAGAAAAGGAGGCAGGAATTCAAAGTTTTCATTTCCTTTTGGCGGAGAACCTGGAAGCGACGCTGCAATTGAGCATGACTATTTTCACTGGTTCTGTAACATCCCGAATTTTCATAAAAATTTGAAAACTTTTGAAAATGGCATTAAATAAGATAAATGTAGTTGTGGAAAATAATAAATGTTCGTTTACAACAGTAATGATTAAAAAGTCGTTTAGTACTAAACACAATTTAATTTCTGAGTTAGCAATATTTTAATAGCAACTACTTAACAGACTTTTGACAAACATGTAAATTGTAATAAATGCACTGACAGGTTAGAAATATGATGCGACACTTTTCTTTTAATACAAGACTAACAGTTTGCGTTCTTGATGCCAAGGGTGTCCTACGAGGTACCCTGGAGTTTACTTAGCTACAACGCTAAGGCATTTAAAATGTTTCTATGTGCAGATGACAGGTAAGAAGTTCAATGACTGTATAGTTTAAGAGTGCGTCTGTTATTCAATTCAACGTCGAAATAATAAAATATTGCGAATTCTTTTGCAAAAACAAAGTATCTACAGGTATGAAATGTTTAGTGCTGCTTACTGGTTTTTCAATGTTGTCTTACCATTCATCAATGTTGAAAACAATGATGTCTAGAAAGTTTACATGCTGTTAAGTTTGTTGTCATAACCATTGATGTTGTTGTAGTTTATCTTTTAGTCGTTGTCATAAACTAATTAATACTTTCATAGTACCAATGCAGTAATTGTACTGCTAAATCATTAAATGTTTGTATTATGGATTTATGGTAAGAAGTACATAGCATTAATCATATTTTTTTTATGCTGAAACAAAAGACTTGGCTTAGTTGAAACATCGAAATGTAACTTCTATATTCTAATACTTGCAATAGTAAATATTTGTGAAGAGTTATAAACAAATAACTAAATTACAATGCTAACATTATAATTATGATGTATTGACTACCCCATGCTATAAAATTACAATGTTTAACTATATGCAATACCTATAAGCCTTAAGGCTTATATATATAATAACGTTCACTATATAAACTTGCATATAAAAGAACACTATGTTAATATCGTGACTATGAACATAAGTAAAAACTACCATGTAAACATAATACTAACATTATAATCTACGAATATAACTTGGAATCTATATAAACTTTATTAAGACATAACACAATGTATTAAGTCGTGAATCAAGAGCTTGGAAAAACTATATCGTTGATGTATAATAACATATATTAAATATCGAATGGACAGGTTGACAGGCCTTTAAAGCTTGGCATGTGCTTCGAGTTGGTGTGGAGATAGTGTATCGATCCTATAATAATTGTTGTCCCAACTCCATGGTGACGAGGACGGATAGTACTTCCACGTGATACCAAACAATGAAAACTTTGACTGCAAAGGGCCACTGTGTAATGTTTCCATGTTTAACTTCTCTATGCTGGCTGTTGATCGATCCACCAAGTGCAAAGGTGGCAATGCCATACTTGTGCTAATGAATGAAACATTAAATCCAGTTGTTGTTCGTCCTAATGCATCTTGTTGGCACTATTATGATCGTCGATTGTGATGAGTCTCGGTCATCGGATGCAACCCTAGCTTTTCGTTGTCATGTCAGTTGATGAAGAGTTAATGTCTTTCTTTTGTTCACTAATGTTTCGGGCAGCAAGGCCGACAGGCTGTTGAATGTTAGGGTTTAGATGAGATGTAGAGAGGATTTGACCTCGTGACCTGTAGGGTTAGATGTTGATAGTTGCAGGTTTACTCTTGTTTTTATGGCGTTGTAAAAGAATGTACTGTCCACCAAGTTTTGGTGTTAAACTGTTGAGTTAGTGAATTGTAGTTTTGCTTCTAAGTTTTTATGGAAGAGAAACACTCTTGCAAAAGAAGAAGGGTATTCTGTTCTCGGTCCTACTTCGAGCTCATCGCTTGCTGAGGAATGTAAAGAACTCGGTCTCTATTGAAGAAGGTAAGCCTTTCAAAAATAACTCAGAGATGTTGAATTTGAACAATGTATTCTTTACTGTTCAAATGTCTAACTCTCGAAAAACAAAATGTTTGTGACAAGTATAGGTTTCGAAGAAAGACTTGGGCCAAGGTTTGAAAAGCTCCAGTGGTCTCAAACCCTTCGTAGGTGCCCATTTGGACTTGGTTGATAATGAATCAATACAGTTAGTCAAAATGTTGACCATGCTCTCGGCAATGTCTAGTAGTCGGGTTTTGTTGAAAAACTTTGGTAATGAAGTGAAAACTTTGTATAGGGAAAATGACCCTCATACTTTAAATGTTACTCGGCCTATTGCTTTGGATGCTTAGTTCGTCAATGTTGAGAGTTTCAAAACTCATTTTTAAAGCTTAAGGATGGGGATAAACCCTGCATGGTTTTTTTCGTTTTAAAAAAAAAAAGTATTGAAGTTTCGTTCTGAGAAATGTTGGTTTCTCTTTCGTGAAGTTGGAACTTGTAATGGTTTTAAAAACTTGATCTATGACATGTTTTGGTTAAGTTTTAATGAATAAGAAAGTGGAGCCGAGGCTCATTTAACTCTGTATGCTACGCTTTTAATCTCGGCAATGGACAGTGTTGTTTTATGCTATCGTTTGAGTTCTATGTAAAAGATGGAGTCTGTTGAGCATGTAGAGCTGTATGCAAAGTCCTTAGTTAGAAGTCTCAGTGTGTATGGAAAATGATAGAGTAGTTTTATTTTGACTGTAAAAGAAATGCAATGGGGCTACACCCAAACTGTAATTTTTCCTCGATTTCCAAAGAGATGTTTTTTTTTTTGTAATTAAAACTCCAGAAAGACCTTAAAGCAACAACTAGGTTTGTATTCTATAGTTTGATCATGAATGTGTAGACCGTGCTTGTTTAACTGTTGGAAAACGATGTTAAGGGTTTGAAATACTATATAGGGTTTTGAATGAATGATATGAAACCCAGTTTTGAATAATACATACAGTTTGTAATGTAATTGGAAAATATGATAATTGTAAACAAAATAGGGTTCGCATTTCTTTTGTTTAAAGTTCTCATAATACTAAAATAATTATAAAAAATATCCTAACAGGAAAATTGTAAAGAAAAACAAAGCGTGTGTGTGAAATATGAAGACTGTGTATTGACTATGATTTGTAGCTTATGTCCATCATTAGCAATTCTATTTATTTGCAGCAATACTATTTATTTGGAGTTATGATGTATGGAAATTTGAATCACTTATTTCCTATGTAAATAATAGAGATAAGAAAAACACAATGTATTTGTATAGAGAATAAACAATATTTGTTTTTCATGAAACAATGAGAAATTCTATAATATTTTAGATACTATACAATAATTTCTACTATTGTTAACTATAGGGCAGAAAATGAAAAACATATAAATTATTGTACTTATCTATCAAATCAATGGAAGTTTGACTATCTTTTCATCTATACTTAATTTGCTTCTCTACACTAGAGTACGATGCAAATAATAGTATGTGGAAAAATGTAGATATTGGATTATCAATTCAGTTTATCATTTAACATTCAGACTTAAAACAAATCAGAGATCAATTCTTCTTCAAAACAGAGTTTACTAATCTTTACTAAATAGAAATACTAAACTAAAACAAATTAGGAAATAGTAGAACCTGAATTAATTCTGTAGGGAAACAAACAACCCAAGAAGACTGTTCCACCCAACCAATTCCTGAAGACAACCAAGTACTTGCCTTAGGACCCCCGAGCCTGTTCACTAAACCACCAGGAGGAAGAAACTTAGAAATTCAGGATCTCCACTTGTAGTAGCAATAATTGCCAAATCTTCAAGAACTAGCAGTCCAAAGGATCTGCACCAGCACCTTTGGTTCTCTTTATCAAAATAGTTTACAGACTTATGATTGCACTCACAACTAGCCTCCCTATTTGAATCTCTAAGTGATCACCTGATGCACATGACGAATATTGCGACAGAAAATATTGTGTAAGAGCTGCCTGCTCAATTCGAATTTGCCTTATGTAGGCCACCTAGTCCTTTTCAGTTGATAATTGGTCATTAAATGAGCTGCCTTACGACTCCCACAACTTGGGGTATAATGCCACATTATTAGGGGTAGTTGTCCCATAACCAACAGCTAGTGGTGAAGTGCAATTGCTGCCATCTGTCCCATGCTTTCCAACAACTTCCATTCCTCCTAGTGGGTTAGTGAACACTCATTTAACAGTTCCCTTGGGTGTTTGTCTCCTACTTAATTTATTTAAATAATAATAATCAGTAAATACATTCATCCTTCATCAAACTTGGATATAATTTCAAAACTTTGAAATTAAAATTTAACATAAAGTATTTTGCAAAATAAATTATTAATTTCAAAATTTGGGTAGGTGACATACACCCCCCCTTCAGTCTCAACATCGTCCTCGATGTTGGTTAATCACTCCTTGAGTGTTCCTAAAACAGAGTTGGGTATGATGCCTGCATACTACTCTCCAACTCCCAGGTTGCCTCTTCCGGGCTAAGGTGCTTCCATTGCACCTTTGCTTGCCCAATGGTGCAATTCCGGAGCAGAGTTTCCCTCCTTTCAAGGATACAGTTTGGTTCCACCTAAAAATCTCCATCTTGTCCCACCTACATATTTCTTTAAAAATAATATATGAAAAACATTATGTATTTTTAAGTTTGGTTGAAAAGCACGTTGGTATGCCATTGGTCCAACCCTGGACAATATTTCGAAAGGACCACAATACTTGGGTGCCAACTTGGCACAACTTCCCAATTTCAATGAACTCTTTTTCGGTCTTACCTTGAGGAATACATGCTCACCAACCTCTCGAGCTGGCACAGTGATGAAGGATCATAATTTTGTTCTGATGGAGGATGATCAAGTATTGTCACCAAGAAACTAGATTTGTGACAAAGAAGAAGACAGTGAAGATTGTACATAGTTTTTGGAAGAAATTCCTAGTGACATGGCAGATTTTTGGCATGAGCTCAATCTTCTGGAGAATAAACTAGCAAGTCAGAGAATGAATATTTTGAATGCACAATAGAAATTGGATGAAGGTGAGGCAGATGTATCTTATGATAAAGATGAATCAGTCCCACAATTGATGGAAGTTGAACTGGTTACTAATATCAGTCAAAGAATTGAAGGACAACAATGGCATGTTTTCCAGAAAGAAGAGGAAGAGAGCTATGCTGACATTGAAGAGCAGCAATTGGATATTGCAGAGGGAGATATCCTTCGAGATATTTAGGAAGTTTGGGAGGCAGCAATATCTACAACAATATCTGAGACAACATTTGAAGCAAGCTCAGGAGTAAAAGTAGAAATTGAAGCAAGAAGAGCTGAAGAAGAAAATCAACAGTTTCGAGATGAATGGATAAAGTGCAGTAGAGTGCAATGGCATAGTGAAGAAGACAAGAGTTGTTTACAACAGCAAACTGAATTGGAAAAGACCATAGGTTAACTATGGGACCAAATGAAGATACCTAAAAAGAGCTACATAAGAATGAAGAAAGAATTACACTGTGAAGATGATTGGAAAGTGAAGAATAGTGAAGGTAAGGACAGTGGAGTATTACAACACAAAGTGTGGAAGACTGGAAGATTGCAGCTGGAGGAAAGAGGAAGATTGAAGGCTCATGATTAGGAGATCATGTTCCTCTTTCTACTTTGGGAGTCTGATGCAGGAGCATTCACTCTCCAGTTCAAACACGAGATGTGTGGTCAGACCTAAACGTCTAGACACTAGCCAAGGAAGGGCCAATTGTAAAACTCTTGTAAACATGTTTTGTAAAAGGTTTATTTTCATAGCAAGCATAAACATAATTATTGCTTAGGTTGATAGGTGTCAATGTAGGATGAATTATGTAACAAATCCCTAAAGTAGTGGGATGAATCGAGAGGGAATTTGAGAAGAGTTGCATGAAGGTAGGACTCGGTGGTGTGAGTCACAAGTTAGGCATCAGTTTGTTTTTTCTAAAAAAATAGAAGTTGTAATTGAAATTGAGGGATCAGTTACAAGTTTTAGGAGTTTGTTAAAAGAATGAGAAAAGCTCCATTTTGGGATCGAATCAAGAGTCTCGAGGGGGAGGGAGAAGAGTGTAACTCTCGAGAGAGAGGTGGAGTAGCTTAGGGTTTTTGGAAAAAAAGAATGTACAGTTTTGATGGTATCAATGAAGATAGCAGATTCACATAGGATGTGTTGATTCTTCTTTGCATTCACCGTATGATGTGTTTGAGCAATGCAGGGGAATGTTTTCTTTTGTAGTTCTGAATATAGATACAGTGTGCATACAAAACCCTGACCAAAGGAGATTGGGTAGGACAAGTAGTTCATAAACCTATGGAAGCCATTGAGGCTTAGAAAGAATCTGAAATTCAGACTGACTGTGTGATCGATGTTTGTTTGCTTATACATACTGTATGCAACATATTTGGGTAAGGATGGATATTAGTAAATTCTACGCATTAGTCCTAATGATAAATTAGGCTAACTGAATGAGTAATTGGGAGATATGTTTTGAATGCACGCATATCTAATCATGTTCAGGAGACAGAACTGTAAAGAATCCCTTTTGTAGGGTTATGATTCAGATATGATGGGTAGAAGCTCTGCGCGGTTTCTAGTTGTAGAAGTCTGTTAAAGGATTATGAAATTACTCTAAAAATTGAGTGAGGTCGTCTCCAAGTCGAATTCTGCAGAGTCTGTTTCCAGGTCTTTGTAGACGGACTTGGAATTTCCGGTTGGAATCATTGCTCATTTCGTAAAAGTGGGAATGTGTGCAGGACGCATTGGTGCAGGGGCTCATGTTTAGTTTGTTTCGATTTTTAAGTATCTAGCAGTTGAGGTGCTAGAGTTGGTTGGAAATGTCACATGAGATAACAAGAAAAGTAGGATTGTGCCTCGACATACCCAACTAGCTATCAGAAACGATGAGGAGCTCAATGAACTATTAGGTTTCGTGACTATTGCCAATGGTGGTCTGTTCGTGTGAAGAACAGTATATATTCGACAGAAATACCCAACACAGAATTGACAGCATGAGTTCTTCATACTTGGAAGTGTAGGTTTGAACTGAGATCCAGAACACTGAGATTACAACGGAGTGTTTTTGTAATTGTTTGTTGGTTTGAATGAAATGGATTCTTGATCGTGAGGTTGGAAGCATATTGGCGCTTAGGAATTCTGGTAAGGAAGAATCCTATCCATCGACATCTAAGTATGAAATTCCTTCATTACAAAAGTGATTGTATACATTATTTTGTTTACTGGCAAGATTGGATGTGAGTTAAATGCACTAAGGCGTTTAAAAGGTGAGCCCAAAAAGCATGAGTGTTTAGGGATTCATGTATATAGTTCATATGAGGGGAGATGGTAAGTGCCTAAATTGGATAGGATAGGCTTTTAATCCTTTAAAAAGAAGAAGATATGTGTGTTGTGAGTAGACTGAGTGTTGAGCAGATGGGAAATCTCGAGGGAGCTAGGACAGAAGAAAGGTTGATAGCCTAAGCTAGCTTGAGAAGATAATTTAGACCTAGGAGGGTTATAAAGAGTTTTTATAACCTGGCAGAGTGTGTTTGTAAGGTTGTAAACACACTAGAGAGAGATAGAGAGTTGAGGATCCTTGGGATTTGGGCAAGCTTAGTATAAGTCTTCCATCAGAGGGGAGAGGAAAAATATGAAAAAATGAAAAATAAAAAACACAGAGCCAGTAGAACATAATGCTCAATCCCAAACTCTTAAACCCACCTTACCGCAAAGTTTTGTTACATTTTCTTACCTCAAGGCTCAAACCTTAGCATAAAAACCATGCACAGGGATATTATCAGTGATTCCATTCCATCAAAGCCAGAGAAATTGGCCCATCAAAGGTAATTCCAATCCTTTTTTTATACCTAGATACACAAGTTTAGGCTATGGTTTCAGATGAATGAGGGTTTCCCTTAATTACTAACTGCATAAAGTAGTGGTCTTGGACCCATAGATTAGTATTTACTTAGCAAGAGAGAGGATACCCTACGTGTAACATCCACCTTAATACATTGATTATCCCCAAAACATTGGGGTGTGTCCTCCTTAAGTAGGACAAATCTTGAATTAGGATTGTTGGAATTTACTGGTTTGTTTAAAATAATTTAAATTATAAAATAGTATTTGTTTACTTAACTGCTAGTTATTTTGGAACTAGGACTTCTCACTTTGTTTGATTAAAGTGTTTTTGGTATTTAATCTCTATATAATAATAATAATATAAAAAAATTACAATTCTATCTAAATATTAATAACTAATAATTAGTAAGTGGCAGCCCACTTATGTATAAGTATACATGTAATAAATAACAATATTATATATTGAAACTCCTAAATAATAATACTTAGCTTTGTGATCCTTAACCATTTTGTTTCACATGGTGCTTCTTTTAATTCTTTTTAAGGAAAGGGTCCACTTCTTTGAACGGTTTCGGTAAGCTGGTAAAGGCACCTCTAGTCTCTCCCTTTGCATGTCAGATTCCCTCGTTTTAACATGGTAGTTCCCGCAGTATTTGGTAATAATAAGATTTATTTAATCAAGTCGAATAGTTGTGATAAAACACATAAGTGTTATTCAGAGTCTTCCTGACTCAACACTTGAGACCTAGTAAGCCCAAGTGCTCTTCAGAGCCTTTTAACTCAACACTCTCACATGGGCGTTATGCTAGTGCAATTCCAGAGCCTCTGCTCAACACTAGAGCTAGAATGTGGTTGTGAGACACAACTAGGATATTTAAGTGGCCTTGGATCTGATAGTCATTTCTTTCAAGCTTGGAGTGCTCTAGGGCTTATGCCCAATAGTCAACGTACCTCGGGGCTTAAGCCCAGTACATAATAAGAGTCCTCTAGATACATCGAGGATTAGGCCCAGTATATAGGTCATTCGTGTGTTTCTGAGTCCACGCTCAACACACTACAAAATCAGCCATATGAATCATGCTCTGCACAATATAATGTAAAAAAAGAGGAAAACTCAGTATATCATAATTTGTAACAAATTCTCATAATACAACATAGTTTATTCATTTGGGCTTTCCTACCCAGTATATATACCCAACAATGAAACAATCAGGGTCCATGCCCAATATATCAGCTCATGAAAGCATAAATCAAAACATACTAATGTCATGCTAAAATAATAAATCACATATGCTGGGGCCGTGGCCCGATATAACCTCATAACATAGTTAGTCAAAAAGTTGGTATATTGCACTTTCTGATGTCTTTTCATGTAAATTTATGTACTCTTCATCCCTTTTAATCCCTTCGAAAATCTGATTTTCTAAATCTATTGTGTATGCATTGATGGTTGAAATAAAATTTATCTTTGCATTACAACTTAAAGCATCAACAAGCTTGTTCTCTTTACCCTTTATATGTTGAATTTCAAAGTCATATTCACTTAGAAAGGTTAGCCATCTAGCTTGTCTAGAATTCAAGTTCGTTTGATCTAGTAGTACTTCAACCCCATGTTATCTATCATCAAAGTAAATTTTATGCCAATAAGATGGCGACGCCACATTTTAAAGCGTGAATTACTCCTAATAATTCCAAATCATATGTAGAGTACTTTTTCTCATGTATTTTCATCTTTCGAGACTCATATGCAACAGCATATCTCTCTTGTGTTAGGACTCGACCGAGTTCGTCATTACATGTGTCGGTGCATACAATAAAATCCTTATTAGGATCTGCAACTCTCAAAATAGGTGCTGTAGTTAGTAATTCCTTCAACTTCTTAAAACTATGCGCACACTTTTGATCCCATACAAACTTCTTCCCCTTCCTCTGTAAGGAGGTTATGGGGTTTGCAATCTTCGAAAAGCCTTCTATGAATTTTCTATAATATCCTGTAATGCCCATAAATGCTCGTACATTTGACACATCCTTAGGAACCGACCATTCATTAATGGCTTTTATCCTATCGTGATCAACTGAAACTCCTTCCTTAGATATTATGTGACCTAAATTTTGAATCTTATCCTTGTGAAAGTCACACTTACTAAACTTAGCATATATCTAATGATCTCTCAGAACTTGTAAAATAATACACAGATGTTCGTCATGTTCTTCCTTACTTTTAGAATATACTAGAATGTCATCTATGAACACAATGATGAACTTATCCAAATATTTGTGCAAAATATTATTCATTAAGCACATAAATATTGCTAGGGCATTAGTCAACCCAAATGACATGACCACGAAATCATAATGTCCATAGCAAGTTCTAAAGGTTGTTTTAAAAATATCCTCATCCTTCACATGAACTTTATGATATCCTGACCTTAAATCAATCTTTGAAAATATCGTTGCTCCACGCAGTTAATTAAATAGATTGTCGATGCGGCGAAACATATATCGATTCTTGATTGTCATCTTGTTTAGTTGGTGATAATCTATGCAAAGTCTTAAAAGTGCCATCCTTCTGCTTGACAAAAATAACAGGTGCTCCCCAAGGAGACACGTTGGGTCTTATATAGTTTTTATCAATCAGCTCCTTCAACTGTGATTTTAACTCATTTAATTCCAATATGTTCATCCTATATGGATATTTGGAGTTCGATACCGCACACGGTATCAGTTCAATGGTAAAATATAGATCCTTCTTTGGGGGTAATCCTGGAATCTCTTTTGGAAAAAAATCCAAAAATTCTTTTAGGACAGGTATATCTTCTAGTTTCAGTTTGACCTCTTTTGTAATTGACTCCTCATGTACTACATTCACTGCAAACATCTTACATTGTTTTCTAAGTGCTCTTTTTACTTGCATAGCTGAAATCTATCGATGTGATGTCTTTCTAGGAATACCCTTTACTTCTATTTTTTCTCCTTCATCATTTAGACAGGTAAAACTTTTCTCATAACAATTCAAAATAACATGATGTGATTCTAACCAGTCCATTCCAATTAAGATTTCATAGGATCATAAAGGTAAAACATTTAACTTGGTTCGTGTCTTTAACTGATTCATAGATAAAACACAACTTTCAACAAAATCAGACACTTTTATTTTTGTTTCTGTTGCTAGTCTAACTAACCAGGATTTATTAATTTTTTCTATTTTTAGATTAAAATTTTCTACAATATCTGGAGATATATAACTCAGGCTAGCGCCTGGATCAATCAAAATAGAAACGGGGTGGTTTTGTAGCATACCTTAAATCTCTACCATAGAGACTTAATGTTATGCTTGCCTACTGTCTAGAGTTGCAATAATTCTGGGTATATCTCTTGCCAAGTCTCCCACAGTATGTTCATCTTGTATGGAATGAATATTATTCGTTGTCTGCTTCTTATTTGGACAGTTTGAAGCATAATGAGGACCTTGACACTCAAAACATTTTATAAGTGTCCTCTGGTCATTAGTTCTGGTAACATTGGGTGTATTTCTAGGAGCTCTAAAATTATGTTGCTGATTATTTCTAGGACTATTTCCCTGGAAATTTCAATTTGGAAAGTTTTTCTTTTGAAAACCAGAATTTCCATTGAACCTGAAATTCTTCTTCTTTAGCTCAAATTTTTTGGGTTTATGATTTTTCTAGTTATATATCCCTTCTCTTTTCTGGTTCTGATCAGAGCAGAAAGTTGCCTTCGTCATGGCTTCTTCTAAGGTCTTTGGATTGTTATACTCTATTATGTCCTTGATGTTGAAAGTTAGATAACTCATATACCTCTGGATATTTGGTTTCTCCTTCGGAAGGTATGGCACATGCCTTAGCAAATTCAGAAATTTGTTGTTCAACTCTTTCATGTTCATGGTTCCCAGTCTTAAATCATAAAATCCCTTGGATTTTTCTTCGTAATATTGTTCAGATGGGAACTTCTTCTTGAAGTACCGTTTAAAAGTGCTCCAATGCACATCCTTGTCCTTGATTCCCTTCACTCTTTTGATGTCCTACCAACAAATGTGTTCCTTCCCGATCAGGTTGTATATGGCCATTTTTCCTTTCAATGATTCTAAATAATCATAAATTTGGAAGTATTTTTTCATGCCGGACAACCATGCTTCAGTTGTCTCTCCTTTTTCAGTTTTACCATTGAAGGTTGGGGGTTTGATCTTCTTGAACTCCCCAGAAATATGTCCATACTATTTATGGATTTTTATTTTTGGTGTGTAATCCCCTTCACTGCTATCACTTGAATAATTATGTCTCTTTTTATGTATCTCAATGGCAGCTCCTGATGATGTTGAACTATTTTTTTCATAATCAGTTTCACTTTCTTACCCTTGCTCCCACGAGATAAGTCTTCAATCTTGGAGGTATTTTCAACTTTTCTTTCATGTTCATCAATTGCGCATTGATCGAACAATACTTGGTTCAGTTCCTCTTGTGCCTTCAGAGTTCTCTCATTATCTTGCTTAATAGACCTTATCTCTACTTTCAACTCCTGATATGCTGGTAACAACTCTGATGAATTGCCATTTAATTCACCTTGGACCTCTTCTTCATAATGTTGTCGAGTGCTGCTGTTTTTATGACTGTTCGGTTGAAATCTATCCTCCATATGTTCATTTGATCCTTCCATACCTATAACTTAGAAAACAATTTTCTGTATAACAAAATAATTTAACTTGAATTAGTAAATATTTTTGCTGTCATAAAAATTTTAGGTTGCGTGTTCTTTGAACCTTTTCAAGCTGAGAGTTCGAACATGAGCTCTGATACAACATGTATCCCGAAAAATGACAAAATTTTAAAATTTTAAAATAGCATTAAATATTGAAATGCTAATGCGGAAAAAAAATGAATACTAATTCTTTTAACTGATAATTATTTATGATGACGACAAGCCTACACTCAGATGTTATTTGAAATTAAGTTATGTTTTTATAATACTTATGTCAATGTTCTGTCAATTATAATTGTTTACAAGTGCTAACTATTGTTCTTCTTTTGATGATGAAAGGGGTCCTGAGGGTACCCCGAGGCTTACTTAGGATTCGTGCTAAAGCATTTGAATTGTTCCTTTCGTAGATTACAGGTAAGAGCTTTAATGTTTATGAAGTGTGACATAAGAGTTCCTAACTAGCTTCAGTAATCTCCACGTGTCTTAATGGTTTTAGAGAATAATGTCGAAATACAACCGATGAGATCTCTTCACACTTCTAGATGAATTAATATATATAATATATACAAGCATACACAGGGAGAAGATAAATAAATTATGTAAAAGCAGAGTAATATAAAACATACACAAAAAACACTATGACAAGTATAAACATAGAATTCACTCATGAAATTCAAAATATAGACAACCAAATCTATTATAACCTATTATATGAAATTGAAGCAATGCTCACCAGGATGAGGGGCCCTTATCAACTCGATGGTGCTTCTAAGAAAGCTTATAGAGCATAAATGGAACTATGAAGTCCTTCCAAACAACATAATATTAGTATTAAAAGAAGTTTGAAATGACAAATAAATGAATCTTAGTCTCAATATAGAGATATCAATCATATCAGTTGTCTATTGCATTGATTGATTACATGCATATATATACTAGGGTTTGCATTAGGAATTGTAACCAACGCCCCTGTCTCTAAGTCAAAAGGACTCAAAATAACAAATTGAAGATTTTACATAATAACTCAATTAGTTTTTAGTTAATACGCGATTTCTAGATCATATCACAACCTATTCTCATGACATGAAGGACATGAGAATGTTATTCTCATTAGTTCAAATCTCATTTTCTTGTTGGCGGCCTCTTCTATAGAGATGGAAACTTGATCATGTGTCCAGACTTGTGTAATATCCCTAGTTTTGACTTGGAATGTGTTTAATCAAAATTATGTAAATGATGTAAATATGCTAGTGTGGATTCCTACTGCAGAGCTCAAGGACAAGGCTCGACTAGTGAATGGCTAGGCATGTATGATGTATATATTTTTATTTGGGTTGTATGGTTGGTTTATCATACCAATTCTAAATATATGTAAATGTTATGCTAAAAAATAACAAAATGGTCCAACAAATATGTGTAAAGAGAAATAGAGGAGCTATGATTCTACCAAAGGGGAAGAGGGAAGGGTTGATATAGAAAACTAAATCTTATGTTGCCAAGTTTCAACCTTAGAACTGATCCAAAATTCTTCCCTTTTTTTAAATGAGCCAATTAAGTTTTCTTGACTATTAAACCCAAATTATCATTGAATGCATATGTGAGGTTGGTGGGAAAAGTAACTTCATGCAGGTATTGAGGTATGGGAGTTGTGACAATTCTGTCAGCTTCTAGGAGTCCTTTCTTCCATGGTGACAATCTATGTTAGTTGTATTTTCAACATTGTCTCATAACCCTTGGAGTCAACACTCATGATATCATTCTATCATGCACACTTCTACAGTACATAGAGTTTTCCTATTGTTGTTTATGAACACTACTAGAGTGTGTTTTTAACCAGAAATTCAAATTTAGAGACAGAGTTATGAATTTGAAGGGACAATATATGGTTTTAGGTGAGTATAGAAGTTGGGAAATCTAGGAACCTTTACCCATTGAGTTTTTCTACTTTTGGATGCTTGAGAATCCCTGAATTGACGTTGTAGGAGATTCTCCAATAGCATATGGTAGGTTGGAATATTTATGCATAGACTTATAAGCACTATAAGGGTTGGATTTTCTAAGGGAACTATGGATTAGTGAAGGGAAATTCCTTCCTTGTGTTGTGTGTGGTAGTTGGAAGGAGTTCCATTGATGTGATGGATTAGTGAGATCTCTATAGGGATTTGTATGATTTTTGGCTAAGAATAGTGAGAATAAAGGGTTGTGGGATGAGGGAGAGAATCCTATAAGTGTTTCCTTCACCCTGGTGGCCTCATAGTCTATCTTGGGGGTGGCCTCTAAGAAAAAGGAGTATATTTTAGAGAGAGTGCCTATGGTTGGGTTGACAATCTCTCTTACATAGCTAGTTTCTTGGATCTTCTTCATGTTGAGATAATAATAATATTTATATCTGATGTGCAATGGTTTTATTTATATGGCTATGATAATTTTGCTTGTAATTGCATGCTATCTGTGTGTGGATTGAATTTATTTCCATTGTTTCTTTTATTTACATATCTACACATGCATTTTAGATGTTATAAATTCGTATTATTGTTATGGGAGAAATTTAGAACCCCATAATTTAGTTAATTTTGTCTTTCATTTGTTGGATTGGGTGAAGGCGATGTTACAACTTGCTCCATCATCTATGGGATCAATCTAATGAAAATAAAACCATATTGGGGATGTTAGAGACAAAATCCATGGCTTAGAATTCCTCCTAAATAGTTTCAACCACCTAACCAATGAATTTGGGTTACGAGTATAAATTATGGTAATCACGTATACAGTTCAGTTCTAGTAACCAGTTATAGGAATTGGTCCCATAATCAACCTTGTGAGAGTTAACAATTAATTAGTAAATTCCTATTAACCATGTTTAATTCACCAAAGGCTAGGAAATCAAATATGGATAACTCATTTACCTTATGTATTCTCTTTGAATTATTGATCTTCATGGATATGACAAGGAAATGGAATATTTAGGGGAAAATAGGCTTAGGAATTGTATTCAAAAACATTGAAACTAGGGCCAATAATAACCACATGAGGGATAGATAATATTTATTTTTAAATAAATCATGGATCAAAATTTATGGGGTTGCTTGTTATGTTAATATTGACTTGATAAATAATAGGTTTATCATATATTGTTTACCATGACACACTCATTATTCCATGTTATTGATGTAAATGAACCATATTTAAGAGTATTAGTGTATCCATTGTAATATATCTCAACTGATCAAGTTGAATAGATTGGTCAAAATAATATATATCTATATATATATATATATATATAGGTAATGCTTCTTCAATTTTGGGGTTTGAAGTTAAAATTTTCTTAAGACTATTGTGTTTCAATTTAACTCTCATTTAGGTATTTTTAACACATATTACTAGAGAAACTATGGTAACCCCAACCACATATATGGGAAATGCAAGAGAAAATTTCAAACCATGTCAACCATGATTGATATGCAATGGACATATTTTTCTTATTTTTAATTTTATTTTTGATAATCTCTTATTGTTTAACCAATCTTATATAAAAATTTAATAACCTAAAATTTCTTGCATTTTTTATAACACAAAAACAACACTAACAACATTAGGAATATTATAATATAGCACAAGTGATAATATATACATTACTCAAATAAAAATATTCAAGGACAACTATTGCAAAACAAAATACCTCGGCCCTTGCTAATACTATATAAAACTCATTATGACTCGAAAAAGAATACCTAACTTAGATGATTGTTGTAATGCAAAATGTGAAAATAGATAGAGAACCTCCCTCTATCGAATTGACCTTTACTCAAAATAAAAAGTACCCTCTCTTAGAATAATGCACTTATAATTCAAAACTTCATTTACAATTACCAATGCTAATTATAGTATTATTCTATATACCTTATGAAACATTATTATAATGTCATGACATCGAAAAAGAATACCTAACTTAGATGATTGTTGTAATGCAAAATGTGAAAATAGATCGAGAACCTCTCTCTATCAAATTTATCAAATTGACCCTTACTTGAAATAAAAAGTACCCTCTCTTAGAATAATGCACTTATAATTCAAAACTTAATTTACAATTGTTAATTATAGTATTATTCTATATACTTTATGAAACATTATGATAATGTCATGACATATAAATTGTAGACATATAGTGATTTTTCATTCTTCATGAATGGTGTCCATGTATGTGATATGTGAGATGTGTTCTTTAAAAAATAAATTAATATAAGATTATATGTAATGTATGTTTATTATTAAACTAATAAAAATATGTTTTAGATTTATAAGTATAAATACAATTATTAAATAGATTCAAATTAAATTTTATGTCATAATATTAAAAAGATTGTAATGTATTCTTTATAGGTTAGTTTAATATAATATTATACAAAAATATAAATCCAATGATATTTGTAATTTTGAAATTTATAATGTTTGAATTTTATTCACAATTATATGTATTAGAGAACAATTAAATGTATTTATAGAAACATGTCTATTTTAATTACAGATTTATCAAGTAGGTAGTTTGAGATCAAACTTCTTGAAGTGAAAACCTTTTCTACAATGTAAAATTTAAAGAAATATTTACATCTAACAAGATTTGACACCTTTTAATGCTTGGTAAATATAGATTTGCTATTGTATAAGAATATAGCTTGTTGATCAGTCAATGCATATTTTGAGTATGATGAAAAATATAAAATATATAGTTTTTTCACATGGAAAAAATATTATAGCGGAATCCATACTTTAAATTCAGTAGATAGATTAAGCTTGAAATAGTTAAGGGTCGGTAAATAAATTCTAGCAATCCATAAAAGGATAGGTAATATATTTTTTTAAAATAAATAAATGGATCAAAGTTTATGGGGGTTGCTTGTTACGATTAATCTTGTCTGGGTTTATCATATATGGTATACGACAACACACTCTTTAGCCCATGTTATTCATCTAAATGAAGCATATTTAAGAGTATGAGTGTCTTCATTGTAATATATCTCAACTAGTCAAGTTAGATGGATTGGTTAGAATAATATATTTATGCATTGGTAATGCTTCTTTTGGGGTTTAAAGTTAAAATTTGTTTAGGATTTTTGTGTTTTAATTTATTTCTCATTTAAGTATTTTTAACATATATTACTAGAGAAACTATGGTTGGCACCTCCACATACAAAGTATGATATACGTGAATTATATCATACAAAAGAAAATTAGAAACCATATCAACAATAATCAATATGAGATAGACATATTTCCCTTATTTTTAATTTTATTTATGACAATCTCTTATTGTTTAGCTCAATTTTTTCAAATGATATAAAAAATTTAATAATTTTTTTTTTCATTTTCATAACACCACAGCAATATTAGGAAGGTTATAATATAGGGCAAGTGATAAAATCAATATTACTCAAATCAAAATATTCCAAAACAATTATCGCAAAATAAAATACCTCAAGCCTTGCTGATTCTATATAAAATTCATTACGACTTGAAAAGAAATACCTAAAGATGATTGTTGCAATGCAATTTGTGAAAATAGATCGAGAACCTTCATCACTAATACTGATCTTTAAAGAAAATAGAAAGCATCTTTATCATAACAATGCACTTATACCCCAAACGCGGGTGCCACCACTGAGCAAATGGGACAGGTTCGCACTAGCTTGACACCTGGCCTAAGAAGTATTACTCATCCCACTATTGACGTCAACTAGATGACGTCAACCAGCCCATACATTTAATATGCCAACCTCCTACGTCGCTTCAGCCACCCTGGATCGCATGACGTAGGCTCTTAAGCATGCGGGGCTTGGGATCATGGCTTTAGGCACTATACAGGTTATTTTGCATTGTATGCTCTAGGTTCCCTCTGCTCTCAACGTCACCCTGTCCATTCACCCTGATCTCTGGCTCACTCATCCCTGCATTCGCTTCTCCCTCTTCACCATGGCCACCATTGGAAAAACTAGAGGCGATAGGGCCAGGAATAAGCTCAATGACACTGCGACAAAGGAGAACCCCTTGAGAAAAGGCTACGGCCCTGAGCTGTCTATACCAATTCTCCTGCTGTTGGAAAATTGGTAAGCTCGTATCATCGCTGACACCATGGTTCCAAGCAACCCAGAGCAAGCCTGGGACCCCTACTGGTTGGTCAAAAACATGATGGGCCAGTTGATGGAAGATATGCAAATGAACTAGACTTTCACTCGTCATGCAACTTAGGCTGTGTGCGCCACTTTGCCTAACTGCTCATCCACTATGGGCATTTTGGAAGCCACACATGGATGGGAGACATATGCTCCCACAAGGCCTTTCTCCAGGGCTCCTCACTCTGGAAGCACAACCCTAGGTGCCACTTCGTCTGCAATTCGTTTGGAAACACCCCGTGGAGGTCATGGCTCCTTAGCCACACATGCAAGCTTGGACTTGCACCACCTCGGTGGCAACTCCGCTGCCAAAACTAGAAGCCAGGATCCTCTGTCTGTTAAGGTGAAGCCACGCATACCTTTTCCCATACCCAGTACTCTGGTTCCTATCTTGGCCAAGAGAACCAGGAACGAGCAGGTTGGAGACACTACCATTATTCCTAGAAAATCCGGCCCCCTGCCTGTCAAGCATCCTGTTCATGACACTCGACAACCTGCTAAAGCCACCACGACCACTGGGACTGTTGCTACAACTTTGGGAACCAAGCCTCTGATCCCTGATAAGATCTGGAAAGCAAACGCAGCCTACAGTTGCCCCATCCTGGAAGAGACGCCTTCTACTACTAGTTAGAGAGGTTACTCTGTTGACTCGGTTCTCTTTTTGTTCTTGTATATGCTCCATAGCCATGACGTTTTTGGATAGGATGTTGTTAGCCTTCATGGCTCTGAACATTCCCGGTTTCACCCGGTTCTAGCTTATTTTTTGCCACTCTTTAGACATGATCATTTTGATGTACTATTTTTCTTATGTCCACAAAACTCTGGTTAGATATGGTTGGCACGATAGGGTAAGGCCACGAAGAATTGTAACTTCTACTATATTTTTACTCTTTTAATATAATTTGCAGCTTATTACAAAAAAAAACAATGCACTTATAATTTAAAACTTTATTTATAATTATTAATGCTAATATTTACCAACATAGATTGATCTAAAACTCATATTTATTAAGCACCGACCAGGATCCAATTTCTTAAAGTGTTTTTTTTAATCATAATTTATTTATGTCTTGAAAAAATTTACACCTCAAGAAATTTGATCCCTCTCGGTGCTTGATAAGTATCGATCTTGACAATTCCTAAAACACCATGGGAGGAGAGGATCTTCCATCTCTATGAGTCCGCGAGCATTGAGGATGGATCTCAATTTCTTCAATAGTTCCCTGCGTACACCCACATTCTATCACAGTTTCCTAATGTTTGCTACAATTGTAATCTCCATGATCTTCTAACCTCTCGAAATTATGGTAACCTAGGAACAATTCTTTCTCAACTTTTCCTTGATAGGAATCAAATCTTACAAAAATCCAAATAATTCATTTATCTTCTCTTAAGGTCTGATAGACCAAAGGGTCTCAGTGGACATTAATCATCTTCATCATCATCAAGATGGATCTATGCTGGTTTTTATTTTTTTATTTGATGAGCCAACATGGTTTTAAATTTTTATTTTATTGGTCTACATGGATTTTTTTAATTACTTTTTATTTGGTTTTAATTTTTAATTTTATGAACCAATATGAATTCTTTTAATTACTTTTTATTAATGGTGCATATTGCTACATTATGTGACAACATCTCCCCCATATTGGGCTCTATAGAACCTCACTTCTCTTAGTGCAATGAAAAATTATGATAATTCCATGACATATAACTTGTATAGATATAGTGATTTTAGACATTCATTGTTCATAAGAGGTACCCAAGTGTGCGATGCACGAGATTTGTCATTTTTTTTATTAAAAAAATAATAATATAAAGTTATATATAATGTATATTCATTATAAAGTAATAAAAATATGTATTAGATTTACAAGGATAATACAATTACTAAACATATTCATATTATAGCTTATGCCATATTATTAAAAGGATTGTAACATATACTTTATATGTTGGTCAAATTTAATATTTTATAAAATAAAAAATAAATGAATTATATTCATAACTTTAAAAATAATAAAGGTTGGATCTTAGTGACACATTGTTTGTTGTCGTTTCTCTCTGTTTTTCATAGTTAATGAATTTGCAACAATATGTGCACCTATAGTCATATCACCTAAAGAGGAATTAAATGCATTTATAGTTATATGTCCATCTTAACTCTAGATCTATCAAGTAGATAGATCAAATCCCTTCAGGTTAAAACAATTTGTAGAGTGCGAAATTTAAAGAAATATTTTCACCTAAAGGGAAATGATACCATTTTAGTGCCTAGTAAATCTAGAGTAAGATGCATCTACACGTGTTTTAAGTATATTGTGCAAATCATTTCTATATTGATTCAACATATATTATTTGATTTTAATTTAGATTATGAATTTAAAACAAATCCCATTATCATCATAATCTAATGTAATAGTCATTACATTTTTAATTATTAGGTTTCCATATGTTACTTTCTATTTCTATCTAAAATGCATTTGTGATGAGCACATGGAGTTAGAGTTAAGTGGAATTTTTGAAATCTTGAGAAAATTGATTAGTTGTTATTAATGGTCATGGATATGGATCATGAATTAACCAATAACGATCCATCTTAACTTTGAATCTACAATGCATTGAGAAGGATGAAATCACTTGAGGTGCAAATATATTTTACTCAAGGGAAAAATTGACAAAATATCTACACCTCAAGGTATTTGATCTCTCTCAGTGATTGATATATCTGACTTAATTTATTATAATTATATGTTATTTCTAGTCTTTTTTTTTTAATATTTCTTATATTGACGAAAAATTATTTATAGTAGATAAGACACAATACAATAGGAGGCTATGTACATAGCTAATTACATCCTAATCTTCATACACTAGTAGAAAAATGTTTGAAAAGTGACCAGCGACCAAAAACGTTCGTCACCATAGGAAATAAATGACTAAAACACCAGAAAAGTTGGTCACCACCGTGTTTTTAAGTGAAATATGACAAAATTTGAGCAATTTTAAATGATCAAAACTAAAAATGACTAAAATAAACAACTAATTTAGTCAGGAGATAAAAAAATATGACTAATTTAGACACGGGATAGAAAATATGATTAGACACTCTAAGTTAATATAAATTTATAGTGATCATCATATTGACAATTATGATCACAATGATCCTGACTGTAATATGATCATCACTATTATGATGGCAATGATGGCGATTATCATCATCATCACCATCATTTAATGCATGATCATCATTTTCTCAATGATGACTCGACATAAACTTTTCTTGCCTTCTAAAGGGGGCCTCTTAATCCTTCTACAGCATTAAAATTTACAAAATTGTAAAAAAATTACAATTTCATAAATTTTAACATTGTAGATGATTCAAAGACTCCCTTAAAAGGGGGTCTATTTTATTCCATAATATTTAATCTACTCCATTTACTTCACTGTAGAGAACCTCGATACTCTTGATGCAATATAATTAGCTAGAATAGTTAGAAATTGAAGCCTCGATTTAATAATATATACTTATTATATATATTATAGTTAATTTGTAATATTAATATATATTATGATGTCCATCGTTGTGTAGACCAGCTAGAAAATCCCGTGTAAGCTTTGTAAAAGGTCGCTAGTTCAAACCCCGAATAACCCATGCACCATTGTGGGAGGTTCGGTGATTGCACCTAGGGGTATAATGGAAGCGGATGAGATTTGACCCCTAGACCCCGTGTCATGCGAGTACGAGCCTCATCCCAATAGCCGATTTCCCTAGTATATATATATATGTGTGTGTGTGTGTGTGTTAATATCTTGTGAAAAAAATAGTATATATGTTAATAATATATATATACATATATAATAACTTAAAAAAATTAAAATAAATAAAAGTTGAAATCACTTATTAATCATTATTAACATTAAATTTATTTTAAATTGATAATAAATCAAAATTAATATATTCCAAAAATATAAATTTGATTATATATATATATATATATATTAACAAAAAAAATTATATATAACTTAGAGGTTAAAAGAAAATTAAGATACTATAAGGAGGTCTTTAACCCTAATCTAGAATCTCAAAATTATATATCTGTCTTAACTAGTTTGAAGAAGAAAACTAATATAGGCAAGATAAGAATGAACTCTCATGAGCTATATATTGAAACATGGTGCTAGTTAGTTCCCAAAACACCATGGGAGGAAAGGATCTGTAATCTTTGCGACACTATGAGCGTTGAGGAAAAAAAAACACTTTCTCTTAGTGTGACCTGCCTAAACCCAAATTAGATCTTAATTCTAAAATCTTTGTTGCAATACCGACCTTCTTGGAATTCTAGCGCATAAAAATTATAGTGATTTCAGAATGCTTCTCTCCAAGATTTTTGAGCATAGTAATACAATTATAAAGAAAACTAAATAATTCTTTTTTTTAGGTCTGATACACCAAAGTTGGTCTTCGCAGACGTTAATCATCATCATCATATATAAAAGTAACTTAAAAAATTAAAATAAATAAAATTTGAAATCACTTATTAATCATTATCAACATTAAATTTATTTTAAATTTATAATAAACCAGAATTAATATATTCAAAAAATATAAATCACTTTAATAAAAAAAATAAACTTTTTCAATTCGTTAATATTTTCCCTCTTCCCTCTCCCTTCATGTGTGGGAAAGAAATCTGGAGAGGAATAATCATAATAGTTAATTAACTATTATTATTAGTACTCTCAAGATTTATTTCCCACCCATGAAGGGAGAAGGGAGAGGGGAGAGGGAAAATACGAGCAAATTGAAAAAACTAAAAAATAGTTATTATAGAGATTAAACTATTACTATTATTACTCTCAAGATTTGTTCCCCGCACATGAATAGAGAGGGTCATGCAGGAGCATTCACTCTCTAGTTCAAACACGAGATGTGTGGTCAGACCTAAAGTTCTAGATACTAGCCAAGGAAGAGCCAATTGTAAAACTCTTGTAAACATCTTTTTTAAAAGGTTTATTTTCCTAGTAAGCATAAACATAATTAATGCTTAGGTTGATAGGTGTCAATGTAGGATGAATTATGTAACAAATCGCTAATTTAGTGGGATGAATCGAGATTGAATTTGACAAGAGATGCAGGAAGGTAGGACTCGGTGGTGTGATTCACAAGTTAGGCATAAGTTTGTTTTTTCTAAAAAAAATAGAAGCTATAATTGAAATTTAGGAATCAGTTACGAGTTTTAGGATTTTGTTAAAAGCAAGAGAAAATCTCTATTTTGGGATGGAATCAAGAGTCTCGAGGGGGAGGGAGAAGAGTGTAACTCTCGAGAGAGAGGCAGAGTAGCCGAGGGTTTTTGGAAAGAGAGCATGTACAGTTTTGATGGTATCAATGAAGATAGAAGATTCACATAGGATGTGTTGATTGTTCTTTGCATTCCATGTATGATGTGTTTGAGAAATTCAGGTGAATGTTTTCTTTTGTAGTTCTGAATTTAGATATAGTGTGCATACAAAAATCCGACCAAAGGGGATTGGCTAGGACGAATAGTTCATAACCCTGCAGAAGCCATTGAGGCTTAGAAAGACTCTCGAATTCAGAGTGACTGTGTGATCGATGTGTGTTTGCTTATACATATTGCATGCGATGTATTTGAGTAAAGATGGATATTAGCAAATTATGCACATTAGTCTTAATGATAAATTAGGCTAACTGAATGAGTAATTGGGAGATATGTTTTGAATGCATGCATATCTAATCATGTTCAGGAGACAGAAGTGTAAAGAATCCCTTTTGTAGGGTTATGATTCAAATATGATGGGTAGAATCTCTACGCGGTTTCCAGTTGTAGAAGTTTGTTTAAGGCTTATGAAATTACTCTGAAAATTGAGTGAGGTCATATCGGAGTCAAAGTTTGCAGAGTACGTTTCCAGGTATTAGTAGACAGACCTCCAATTTCCAGTTGGAAGCATTGCTCGCTTCCTAAAAGTGGGAAAGTGTGCAGGATGAATTGGTGTAGGGGTTCCCATTTAGTTTGTTTTGGTTTTTAAGTATCTAGCAGCAAAGTTGCTAGAGTTGGTTGAAAATGTAATACGAGATAACAAGAAAAGTAGGATTGTGCCTCGATATGCCCAACTAGCTATGAGAAATGATGAGGAGCTCAACGAATTATTAGGTTTCATCACTATTGCCAATGGTGGTCTGTTCATGTGAAGAACAATATATTTGACTGAAATACAATAGAGAATCGACAGCATGAGTTCTTCAGATTTGGAAGTGTAGAGATGAACTAAGGTCCATAACACTGAGATTACAATGGAGTGTTTCAGTAATTGTTTGTTGGTTTGAATGAAATGGATTCATGATCATCAGGTTGGAAGCATCTTGGGGCGTAGGAATTCTGGTAAGGAAGAATCCTATCCATTGACATCTAAGTATGAAAGTCCTTCATTACAGAAGTGAGTCTATAGAGTATTTTGTTTACTCGCAAGATTGGATGTGAGTTAAATGCGTTGATGCATTTAAAGGTGAGCCCAAAAAGTATGAGTGTTTAGGGAGTTATGTATATAGTTCATATGAGGGGAGATGGTAAGTGCCTAAATTAAATAGGATAGGATTTTAATCCTTTAAAAAGAAGAAGATATGTGTGTTGTGAGTAGACTGAGCATTGAGTAGATGGGAAATCTTAAGGGAGTTAGGACTGAAGAAAGGTTTATAGCCTAATTTAGCTTGAGAAGATAATTTAGCCCTAGGAGGGTTATACAGAGTTTTTATAACCAAGCAGAGTGTGTCTTTAAGGTTGTAAATACAGTAGAGAGAGATAGAGAGTTGAGGATCCTTGGGATTTGGGCAGGCTTTGTATAATTCTGCCATCAATTTGGTTTCAGAGCAAGAGAAATTTTACTTTTGTGAAGGTAAGAGGACAGGCGAGAAGTCTGTAAGAGAATTTGTAAGTTCAGAATTTGAAGTTCCTAACAAGGAAGATAACTACTTTGGGAGGAGTAGTTGCATGCAAAAGGTGAAGGCAAGTTCAGTAAAGAGATTGAAAGCCGAACCGAAGTGTTGAGGTGGCCATAGAAGCTTGGTAGTAGCAGGTTTTTTTGAAAGCTTGGGAATGGTCTTTACTTTTAACACTGTTGAGATGCCCGTAGCAACAGTTGAAGAAATATATCAGTAGGAATATCATAGCTTTGAGGAAATAATGAAGGAAGTCATTCGAGACTTCTAGTGGAATAAGGAGCAGAGAATAGTGCTCAAGAAGGTTCCAGATAGGGGACTAGTGTTCTAAAAGACCAAGTACATAAGAGAAATATTGGTGAGGTAAGTCGTAGTAGAGAGGAGAGACTGTTATTGCAGAGGCTTAGTGTAGCTCATAGTGAGTGTGAAGAAACTCACAAAGATGGAGAAGAAGATGACTACTGATAGTCATAGCAGAGGTTCAAGGAGAAGCCACAAAGAGAAGAAAGAAGATGCCAAGACAAATGGCATATGGGGAAAGATTATTGATGAAGATTATGAGAGGGAGAAGGTTGAGATAGAAGTCCATCTAAAAGTCATGATGGAGCTTTTACAGAAGAAGGAGGAAGACCAGAGATGAGGTTTCCTTATGAGAAGAAAGATCAGGTGGCATAAGCTACAAAAGAGGAAAGAGCAACTGATGAATGCTCAGTGGGAGGATGAGGTACTCAGGGAAACGGAGTATCTGGAAGAAGACTTGAAGACTGAATATTCAAGTGAGACCAAGAGGTCTCAATGTTTTAAAACTACTATTGTGTGTATGTTTGTAGGTGAAACAAGTGAAGAAAGGCAATTTACTGATATTGCCATGAAAAAGGAAGAAGATAGGAAGAGTCTTATTTTTGTTTTGAAAGGAGATGCGACAGCTGAGTCTCATGCAAATGCACATACACAGTTAAGAGGAAGTAGATCTTTTCAGCTTGAAGCAAAAGATTAAAGCAAGGAAGGCTTAGCTTATGATGATGGCCAAAAGCAGGAAGAAACTAAGGAAGACATCAAGCATTCAAATGCTATGCTTGAGGAGGCTGAGAAGAAGAGCATTGAAGACTTTATGAGTCCTGAAAGAGACTTAGAACAGTAAGAGGAAGATTTGGTGATTGGATCATCAAATGAGATCATTGGGTCTTGTGATTTTGAGATTGACAATTTAACTGTGTTTGCAGGTGTTACAGAAGACAATCCATCTCTTGGAGTTGTCTTGAATGAAGTTGAGAATCGTAAAGAAAGGTACGTTGAAGAGTGTCTTTCTAATGAAGACCAAGTTGAGTTGTTGCAGTAGAAGGGATTTGTGGATTCCTTATTTAATGAGGGAATCATCTCCAAGGAAGTTGAGAGAGTTCTTTCTCATAGGAAGGAACCTGTTATTGTTGAGGATAGGAAGAAGTTGACTTGTTTGAATGGCCAAGAAAAGACTATAGGACAAACCTCTCAAGCTGGCACAATGATGAAGGATCATAATTTTGTTCTGATGAAGGATGATCAAGTATTGTCACCAAGAAACTGGATTTGTGACAAAGAAGAAGATAGTGAAGATTGTACATAGTTTTTGGAAGAAATTCCGAGTGACATGGCAGATTTTTGGCATGAGCTCAATCTTTTGGAGAATAAACTAGCAACTCAGAGAATGAATATTCTAAATGCACAATTGAAATTGGATGAAGGTGAGGCAGACGTATCTTATGATAAAGATGAATCAGTCCCAGAACTGACGGAAGCTGAATTGGTTACTAATATCAGTCAAAGAATTGAAGGACAACAATGGCATGTTGTCCAGAAACAAGAGGAAGAGAGCTATGCTAACATTGAAGAGCAGCAATTGGATATTGCAGAGGGAGATATCCTTCGAGATATTTAGGAAGTTTGGGAGGCAGCAATATCTACAGCAATATCTGAGACAACATTTGAAGCAAGCTCAGGAGTAAAAGTAGAAACTGAAGCAAGAAGAGCTGAAGAAGACAATCAGCAGTTTCGAGATGAATGGATAAAGTGCAGCAGAGTGCAATGGCATAGTGAAGAAGACAAGAGTTGTTTACAGCAGCAAACTGAATTGGAAAAGACCATAGGTTAACTACGGGACCAAATGAAGATACCTAAAAAGAGCTACATCATAATGAAGAAAGAATTCCACTGTGAAGAAGATTGGAAAGTGAAGAATAGTGAAGGTAAGGACAGTGGAGTATTACAACACAAAGTGTGGAAGAATGGAAGATTACAACTAGAGGAAAGATGAAGATTGAAGGCTCATGATCAAGAGATCATGTTCCTCTTTCTACTTTGGGATTCTGATGGAGGAGCATTCACTCTCCAGTTAAAACACGAGATGTGTGGTCAGACCTAAAGGTCTAGACACTAGGCAAGGAAGGGCCAATTGTAAAACTCTTGTAAAAATGTTTTGTAAAAGGTTTATTTTCATAGCAAGCATAAACATAATTATTGCTTAGGTTGATAGGTGTCAATGTAGGATGAATTATGTAACAAATCCCTAAAGTAGTGGGATGAATCGAGAGGGAATTTGAGAAGAGTTGCATGAAGGTAGGACTCGGTGGTGTGAGTCACAAGTTAGGCTTCAGTTTGTTTTTTCTAAAAAAATAGAAGTTGTAACTGAAATTTAGGGATCAATTACAAGTTTTAGGAGTTTGTTAAAAGAATGAGAAAAGCTCTATTTTGGGATGGAATCAAGAGTCTCGAGGGGGAGGGAGAAGAGTGTAACTCTCGAGAGAGAGGCGGAGTAGCTTAGGGTTTTTGGAAAGAAAGCATGTACAGTTTTGATGGTATCAATGAAGATAGCAGATTCACATAAGATGTGTTGATTATTCTTTGCATTCCATGTATGATATG
This sequence comes from Larix kaempferi, assembly GCA_027924585.1. Lineage (NCBI taxonomy): Eukaryota > Viridiplantae > Streptophyta > Pinopsida > Pinales > Pinaceae > Larix > Larix kaempferi. The sequence continues at coordinate 13,602,722 of BSBM01000087.1, forward strand.
TTTGAGCAATGCAGGTGAATGTTTTCTTTTGTATTTCGTAATATAGATACAGTGTGCATACAAAACCCTGACCGAAGGAGATTGGGTAGGACGAGTAGTTCATAAACATACTAAAGACATTGAGGCTTAGAAAGAATCTGAAATTCAGAGTGACTGTGTGATCGATGTGTGTTTGCTTATACATACTGTATGAAACATATTTGGGTAAGGATGGATATTAGTAAATTCTACACATTAGTCCTAATGATAAATTAGGCTAACTTAATGAGTAATTGGGACATATGTTTTGAATGTACACATATCTAATCATGTTCAGGAGACAGAACTGTAAAGAATCCGTTTTGTAGGGTTATGATTCAGATATGATGGGTAGAAGCTCTGCGCGGTTTCCAGTTGTAGAAGTCTGTTTAAGGATTATGAAATTACTCTAAAAATTGAGTAAGGTCGTCTCCGAGTCGAATTCTGCAGAGTCTGTTTCGAGGTCTTTGTAGACGGACCTGGAATTTTCGGTTGAAAGCATTGCTCACTTCGGAAAAGTGGGAAAGTGTGCAGGACGCATTGGTGCAGGGGATCCTGTTTAGTTTGTTTCGACTTTTAAGTATCTAGCAGTTGAGGTGCTAGAGTTGGTTGGAAATGTCACATGAGATAACAAGAAAAGTAGGATTGTGCCTCGACATACCCAACTAGCTATCAGAAACGATGAGGAGCTCAATGAACTATTAGGTTTCGTGACTATTGCCAATGGTGGTTTGTTTGTGTGAAGAACTATATATATTCGACAGAAATACCCAACACAGAATTGACAGCATGAATTCTTCATATTTCGAAGTGTAGAGTTGAATTGAGGTCCAGAACACTGAGATTACAATGGAGTGTTTCTGTAATTGTCTGTTGGCTTGAATGAAATGGATTCGTGATCGTGAGGTTGGAAGCATATTGGCACTTAGGAATTCTGGTAAGGAAGAATCCTATCCATAGACATCTAAGTATGAAATTCCTTTTTTACAGAAGTGAGTGTATACATTATTTTGTTTACTGGCAAGATTGGATGTGAGTTAAATGCGCTGAGGCGTTTAAAAGGTGAGCCCAAAAAGCATGAGTGTTTAGGGAGTCATGTATATAGTTCATATGAGGGGAGATTGTAAGTGCCTAAATTGGATAGGATAGGCTTTTAAGCCTTAAAAAAGAAGAAGGTATGTGTGTTGTGAGTAGACTGAGCGTTGAGCAGATGGGAAATCTCGAGGGAGCTAGGACAGAAGAAATGTTGATAGCCTAAGCTAGCTTGAGAAGATAATTTAGTCCTAGGAGGGTTATAAAGAGTTTTTATAACCTGGCAGAGTGCGTCTGTAAGGTTGTAAACACACTAGAGAGAGATAGAGAGTTGAGGATCCTTGGGATTTGGGCAGGCTTAGTATATGTCTTCCATTAGAGGGGAGAGGAAAAATATGAAAAAAAAAAAAAAAACAAAGAGCGAGTAGAACATAATGCTCAATCCCAAACTCTTAAACCCACCTCACTGCAAAGTTTTGTTACATTTTCTTACCTCAAGGATCAAACCTTACCATAAAAACCATGCACAGGGATATTATGAGCGATTCCATTCCATCAAAGCCAGAGAAATTGGCCCATCAAAGGTAATTCCAATCCTTTTTTTAGACCTAGATAGATAAGTTTAAGCTATGGTTTCAGATGAATGAGGGTCTCCCTTAATTACTAATAGAATAAAGTAGTGGTCTTGGAGCCATAGATTACTATTTACTTAGCAAGAGAGAGGATACCCTACATGTAACATCCACCTTAATACAATGATTGATTAGACTATTGAGGGCACCGACATTGAAGTGACCTAGTTAAAATAAATATGAACAATGTATTTTATGCTTGAAGGAAAATTTTTGAATGACAAATGAATGATAAATATGATCGACTCACTCAGAAATTATGATGATGTTATACATGAATATAATTAATGATGATTTTTATTCTATAGATGTGAATGCATGATACTGACTCAAATAGAATTGATGAATATTATGATGTTTGGTAAAATGATTTTTATGGTGCAGCGCTACTAATGTGCCCTTTGAGTGTGTGCAGTAGCAGGTAACACGATTTACCGGCTGACTCACAATGGAATAAAAAGCGGTCGTAAGAACATAAATATATGTAGGGGTACAATGACGGACCGTCGACCCTGAAATCACACTCCACGCATGGGTCGGATGCCATTTCAGGTCACCTAGGGAAGCATGTGCCGTATGGGTAAGGCCAAAATGATTTGGTCGTGTATGGTGTGTTGAGGGGTGCAGAATAAGGAGAACCTAATTCCTCGACCACCATTAATCTCCATGGAAGTTTAGTCGAAAGATCACAGTAACGATTCCTCGATCGTTACACAGAACTCCCCACACGAAGAAAAGGAAGTTGTCGGAAGGACCCATAGAAGAGGTACCTAGACAACGATGAGAAAAGAAATGTTTAGATTGTTTTGCATTTCAAAATTTATGCATACATTAAAAGTGGGATTTATAAATTTAGAAAAATGAAATAGAAAAGCATATTACAAAAATGGGGTAATTGGGGTGGATGTGCACCCATTATGTCAAGATGGATATGCACGAGAATAAATTTGCAAATAATATTTAAAATAATAAATTATGGAGAAAAACTAGAACAACACTCATCTAGAGACCAACTCCACCTACACCCATTGATATAGGGATTAGAATTTTAGAATAGGGAGACAACAAAGAGATAATTAAGGAATTTAGGTGCACCTTGGTGTGAGAGTGACACTTGTTGCATGAGGAGGTATAATAAGGAATTAATAAATTAAAATTTTATTTTTTATAAGAGGACACACGTCATGCAAGACTTATGCTATATAAGAACAGTAGGAGTGTTACAACGTTATTTGACACCTTGTGAGCATTTATACTCTTTGGCTTCCCTTACCTATTTATAGACTCACAACCATACTTGTGGTTCCCATTGAACCCCTTTTTCCCTATTTTTCCTTGTGCACATGAGCTACATCAAATACGCCTCACATATACGCAGTCTACATCACTACAACCCGCATACATCGATTTTTTGGTAAATAATAGTAAAAACACTATTTTTCACTCCAAAAAGAGGCCATTGTGACCTTTGGCCCTCCATGTATCTCGAAACTACTTGATTCGACCTTTCACCTACCTTTGGAGGGTTATATATTGATGTAACACCTCCAAAAATTCATCAAAATTTAAATTTTTCTAATGGAATAAATACTATGATTTACTGTGCGGAATATAGTTATGAATGATTACTCTTATTGTTTTATAAATTTACTATGAAAAGTATTCCTTGAATTATACAATGGTGCATATCTATGTATGGCAGTTTTGCAACACTTACATTTATTCTTATCTCGCATAAAATGGACAAAGGGATATTAGTTTAGTGTTTATCTAACTTGTACATAGACGACACTTAAATTGTCTTTGAAATGCATTGATTGATAATGCTTCAAGGCCACTCATTGAAATGTTCTTTTATGATCTTCAATATGATAATTTAAAGCTTATGATAATGTTGATATTTAATTTGTCGCTCTTCTGATTGTATACGAATTCATAGTTATAACATTATATTACTATTGAATGTATTCTTCTTTTGTTTAAGGGGTCCTTGGTGACGCCCCGAAGCTTACTTAGCTTTTAAGCTAACGCTTCATAATGACCTTGGGCAGGTTACAGGTTTGGTTTACATCATAGTATGATATTGATAATATGATCATGATTATAAGTTTTATGGCAAGGTTAAACCATATTGTAATTATCTACTTGGTCCATTTTTCATCTTAAGGTTGGAGACTCCTAACCAAAACTTGGTGGTGTTTTAAATAAAGGATCCTAAACTATATGAAAAGGCGATGACTAGAAACCAACATTATGGTGATAATCCACTACAAGCACATGCAAGTGTGGACTATAGAAAAGTGGTTAAAAATCTATATGCTAGTGGATGACCGGTAGAGCATTGAATGCGACCATGTGAAGTTTGAGTTAATGCTAATAGACTGTTTGGAAACCCTATCACTACGCTTGGGGTTTTGACCTTTGCACTAGTTGTTTGTTCTAGCGCTAATGTAGAGGGTTGAGCCCTATTGGCTGCCATCGTTGATGTGCAACTAGAGCACCACTCGTAGAGGTAGTTCAAAAATGTAAGTGATTGGTCGTGGTGTCTTTATGGTGTTCCAGACGTGCGTTGGGGGTTCAATTGCTCGGTTCTCTTCTTAGCATGAGTTCGAATCTTGCGAAGGTAAACTTATATTAATTAAGTTTTATCATTTGTTTACAGTTTGTGAGGTTTCTTCATTGTACAATGGCATTCATCTTTTAAGCACGAATTGGTTGTAATGGAACGAACAGGGTTCATGTGTCCTACTCTTGACATGCATTCCTTGGGGTTAGCTTTATGAGGAAAATGAGCACACTCCAGTGGTTGGGAAACCACGGTAAGCTTCGGGTCCATTCCCATATGTTACCTCTGTCAACAAATTTTGGGTCATTTGTTTGCGTTTCCCTCCTCCTATGTTTGTTTGTTTGTTAAGTGAGCCATGAGGTAGCTTAGGGCATAAATGAAATGGTGGATGGCTAAAAGCGAGGGTTGGTTTTTCGACCAACCATTTTATTAAGAGTGTTTTAATACAATGTTTATCTATTTGGAGAACCTTTAGTCTCACTGAGCAGTAATGCGGCGAATGTAATCTCTTTCTTTAATGGAAAATACAACGACTCACTGTCTCAGTACTTGTTTAGAAATCTTGTGTTGTAATGGCCATTTTCTTTCTCTGGGATTCTTGACAGTTTGTTGTTAACTATTTGTATAACATTTAAATATTTACAAATCTCGTTTTGGGCTAAGCCTTGAGTTAGGATTCACATGATTCCTTTTCTATTGTGATATGTTTTTATGTAACGCCCCATATTTTGACTAGGCGTGTTTATGAGTTAGACACCTTTCACTTTATTTTCTTATTATCTGTTCGACTCAGCTAGACAGAGTGAACTATATTCTCGGCATGTTAGACATGATGATATGTTGCTATTATGTTTAGGATGTTACTGTGCCCATGCTGATACTACGGTTATGATATTATGATGTTACCATCCTCATGATGTTATTTGGTTTATGTGGTTACTATGTTGTAGTTATCACGAGATTCTTTTATTTCATAATGACAGTATATGTTTAATAATCGTCGTGGATGAAATGTGATATATATGATGTGGTATTTATGCTGTGATCGATTTAATGATTTTATGTGATGAAATAAATGATGTTCACAATATGGATCAGACGATGATAGAATGGAAATATTGTTATAAATCTATTGCTGCAAAGTACTAATCTGCAGGACACTGGGGCTATGTAATAGTCGGATACCTGATACGAAGTATGGTATAGTAACAAAGTTGATGATACGATGACACAAACCAATAATCTTGAGAGCAACAAAGTATGAGTTGATAAGGGCGTAGACCCAGTATGTTGAGAGGGATGGATGTATTTCCCACCCTATGTTTCTATGATACCCGAGGTCGTGGGAGGGCCGTGCTGAGACACGCTCCCCAAGTTGTTGTGATGACGATGGTCGGATTCCTGCTAGGAGAGGTTAGGTCCGCTAGTTAGCCGACGCTACCACTCTCACGTTCTACGTGGCTAGGTCAGTATAGCTGACATCCACTTTTGTACTAGCAGAGGAAGGATAGGGAGGATGCGGACGTAGGTTAGGATGGGGGGATATGTTAGTTAGTACTATTGAGGGTTGGGTATCCCTTGATCCTGATTTAGTGGTAGTAGGTGCCTCTTCCTTAAAAATAATTGATTGATTAATTATGGTGAATCTGGAAAACATAAATGTTACAACTTAATTGGATAATTATCAATGCCTAATGATGCTGAAATGATTATGATTTATGCATGTTGAATGGGTTAAGTATTTGTGATTGTTTGCATGTATGATTGTTATGTCAATAAAAATCATTGTTTTGTTGAAGTTAATATATATGCATAGGGGAAATGATGTTTTCTTATAGTACGAGTACAATCTATGCATACGCTGGCCACGGATGCACACCTTGTACATGAACACTAGTATTAATGTGATAACTATTGGTTGTGATTGAATTCTAGATAAGACTCAGTCGTGAATTAGTGAATTCCAAATGATGGTTGTTAATAATGTAAAAATGCATAAATGGATCAGTTTGTTAGTTGTTAATTACATGCATTAGTAACTAATTGTTGGAAATAGTGTTGTGCTCAACATATTTTATGATGCGTTGGGGATAGTGTTGTATTTAACATAGTCCCTGTTTAGCTTACACAATTAGCGTTGTTTGTTCTAGCATAATTGTACTTCTCTTTGAACAGTCAAATTATGTTGGTTAGAAGTAATTCAATGTTATGTTTATAACCTTTAAGGTCATAGTGTTATAAAATAATTATCATTAAATATTTTAATATTAATATTATTATTGTTATTAGTATTATTAATGTTGTTATTAACATGCATAATCTTATTTGTTATTATAATCGTTGTCAAATAAACATAGCTTAATGTTTTGCATAAATGGATGAATTTATCACGATTGTTTTATGTGAATAATAAAAAGGAACCAAAATTATTAAAAACAATTGAAAGTGAGTCATATTATTATATTCCATATTATATTGTTATTTAAACTTTAATTATAAATCAAACAACATTTCGAATCAAGATTTAGTTGAGTAATAAAGACATGAATGTCCTCCATGTGTAAATTCAAGTTTTGCATTTATTATATTATCCTATCTGCATTTAAAGATCAAGCGGTGGGGTAAATTCGATACAATTTAACTTGTCCCATATGTTTAGATAAGGCAAGTCATGCTTATTTATTTAATTATTTTTTTGAACAATAGGAAATCTACACAAAAGGACAACCTTAATTAGAATTGAATTATTTCACTGCTCGAGAAAAACAAGAAATCTGACAAGCATATTTAAATATTATTTTCTTAGAATTGAATTATTTCACTGCTCGAGAAAAACAAGAAATCTGACAAGCATATTTAAATATTATTTTCTTAGAATTGAATTATTCCACTGCTCGAGAAAAACAAGAAATCTGACAAGCATATTTAAATATTATTTTATCCTTGATGAGTGTGATGGTATTAATGGTTTAAGAATCCCAAAAAAAAACCTGGAGGGCTAAGGCGGTGGAGTGAGAATGAAGTTTGGAGGAGGAAAATGGATCTATAAAGCAATGGTTCACGAAGATGAGGGGGGTTGGTTTTTGGGGGAGAAGAAAACTTAGTATTTTGATGAAAAGGAGGAATGTCGAGGAGGGGGATAACTCGAAGCTTTGAGGAGGTGGGAAACTCAAAAGAACAAGGTGGGGTTAACTCAAGGAAAAATTTCTATTGAGCTATGGAAAGGCACTAAGGAAAGGTGCTGTCGGGATTATTGGTTTGTGGGCTCGGGGGCTAGGAAACCCGTCGGTTTCCTAGGGCCAGCATGATAAGAGCTGGTCGCCAGGGTGGATCATCTATTTTTGGTTACTAAGGCTTGGACCAAAGGAGCTACGAAGTGGATAGGGGCAATCTACAACCTACATTGGTCCAGGTATTCTACTGGTAGTTAGAAAAATGATTTATATTTCAATATACTGAGTATTATGCAAGAAATTACAATTTTATGTATGTTGTTAAAATTCCTATATGTAGGTGCACTGTATGCTACTAGACATTTTTCTAATCACTAAAATTATGCAGAAAATTAGCATAACTAAAGCATAATGATACTTATTTATTATTGAAATAAAAAGAAGGAAAAACAACTGCTAGGAGCTGGTTACAAAATTTGATTTCAAAATCTAGAACTTTGGTGGCCTTCCGGTTAGAGGGGGCACTGCACTTGGTATCAGAGCTTAAGGCTCGAACACTTAGACGTTTAGGGCCTGCACATACCTAAACTACCTCGACTTTTCACCATGTTAAAGCCTACAATAACTTAGAACCACTTAGAACATGAACCTTCATAGAAATACCTGCACGAACACAAACACCATTATAAAGTTAGATATGTTAGAAAAACTGCATATATGTAAATATATGTGTGTTTGTATTTCAAAATAGATACATATTGCAAATATATTTAAGAAATTAAAAATATTTTGTCATCAAAATCGATTACTCATTAGGAATGAAATTTAATCTCCAGCAATGTTCTTGGGATAAAAATATTTACATAATATAACAAAGTGAATCCAATCACACCCACTTTTTTTTTGGAAAAAAAAATAAAAAATAGTACAATTATTTGCAGGTTGAAGCAAGATAAAAGATACAAATTGTATATATAAAGTTTTAGTGTTATTTTCTAGCGTGAGCTATGATTATGTAAGTCAACTGGAATGCGCAGTCATAGTGAGTCTTACCCACTTAACTTACAGCCATGGTGAGCCTCCAAGGTACCTGTAGAACCACAATAGGATTAACATTTAGAAAATCAATAAATATTTATATTTTCATTCTTTTTTCTAAATAACTATTGATTGCACATACAAATATATAAGCATATAGTAGTAGAGTTGGAATTCTGAAAATTTTTATAAGAAAACAAACACAAATTTCATATTTAGCAAAAAAAAAAAAAAAAACTGACGCAGACACTCACAGTCTGCAGCATATATTTCAACCTTCTGCTGAACTAAATTCTGTGTAAAACCTCTGTTCCAGCAACATAAAACCCTCCAGAATGTGGTATTAGGCCTGTTGAAAGCACTCATAACAGATGCCAGTATAATGAAGACAATTATAGCATTTCAAGTTAAGAAGCACAAAGAAAAAAAAAATAGACAGAACCTGCTGTTTTTTTTTTTCTTCCTAGCAAAACCTTCAGTTCCAGACCAGCCACTAATACTGACACCCTGAAACTCTCCCCATCTCCAGACACTCATAAACTAAAAACAAAACGATAGAATACAATAAAATTCATAAATTGGATGACTTCCCTATCTCCACTATCCATTTCATAAATATCTCAACTGTCCATAGAGGGAAATTCAACAAACATATCCTAGCAGCTAAGCAAAAGTTTGGTCATATCTAACCTACCCAAAGCTAAATAAAAGCCAGGCGGCTGGACTAAATCTATAATTAATTCCTAACAGCTGGGGGCCGGGAATGCATCACACGCTCCTTGAAAACGATCTCCTCTTTTACTTAATATTTCAAAAATATTAGAACATTTTATCGTTAGCACATGGAACAGCAACATTTTATTATTTTACCTCTTCAATAGTAAGCGACTCCACTAATGTTTTATTCAAATCATCTGCCTGTCCACTCCACAAAGGGGTTTTGACCGCAAAAGTTTGGAAGCCCATTCCCTACCACCCTTGAGTCTGCTAGAGGTCCTCTTTATGTTGTCTACAAGCTTCCTCCCTAGAGAGATCTTAATCTATAAATTTTTCTAACCTGAAACTAGTCAAAGCTTCCATATACTCTATTCCGAGCAACACCAAAGCTCCTGATGGGCTTTGAACTACGTCCCTTGCCTCTCTCCCCTCGCCCTACTGTGATAAGAAAATTGTTTTCTCATTAAGCTCTGCCTCTCTTTCTTGGCAATGATTTAGGATTGTGCATTAATTTGAGTTCTCCGTAATGAATTGAACACATAACCCCCGGATTGTTTTGAGACACCGTGAATCTGCAACAAAATGATTCTCTTGATCATGCATAGGAATTAAATAAAGTTACAAACTTACGTTTCTCATCGGCATGACTCCTACCTCTGTTAATAAGTCATTTTGTGTGCATGCCAGTCCTTATCTTCTTCTTTGACCTGGTTAATGCACTTTTATTTACAGTTTTCTAGAATATAACTGGGCAGTGAAACTCACGTAGAACCTGAAAATACCAGTAGGTTGGCTGACTTTTCCTCGATATTGCCTCTGTTCTACTTCTGCGCCTTTCTCATTCTCAAGCATTTTATAACTAGCATTCAATATACATTTTGCTTTGTCTGGATAAATGTTTTTTACATTTCGCTTTGCCTGGATGAAAATTCTTTCCTGTCTTCTGTCTATCATCCTTACGTTACCATAACTCGTTGTTTGGCTTCTTCTACACCACACATGATCGGTTTCCTTGCAATATCCTTCCCAACCAATTTCGTTTTAGTTTTTAAGACTGCACTATTCTTCAACATTAGTACATTGGTCCTTGGAATCAAAGCTTTTCAAAAAAGTTCAAGTGATTTCAAATTAGGATTAGTCAAACATCTTTGCCCATATTCTTCAACATTTCAAGTAGATAAGCAAAATATCAGAGGCACTCACAGTATAGAAAGTATTCGCATATCTAAAGGCCTTCTATTCTGGAGAAGAGTTTTTATATTCGAACAATAACTGGAAACTTCTACCATTTTTATTTATTTTTTAATAATACAGTTCGCTCTGCTCGGTTGAATTTGTTTTCATAAACTAAAGATTGACTTTATACTTCAAAAAAGTCTATAAAGCTACTGTTGCTTTCATCCATAAGTGAGATAAACAAGATCATCACATAAAATCCAGAATGTACCTGCTCTCCTGATTTGCCCCCTCCTTGAAATTCTGAAAGTGAATAGTGCCTGGACGTAAATGTATACCTTTCTTTGAAAGTGTGTCTGCAGTTTGATTTAATTCATGAAAAACATGGCAGATCCTGAAGGGTATTGAAAGCACCAGCGATCTCCTTTACATGAGAACCTATATTTTGAAGCGATGTATTGTTCCATGCCTGAGTACCCAGCATCCAGTTGACCACCGATGAAGAATACCCATACACGTGTAAATCACAGAGCCCCTCATCCAAAGCCAGCTTTAGTAATGTTCTCCAAGCCAGAACTGCTAAATTGTTGGTGCCTTGTGAACAGTTAGCCTTGTATGAAATATAATATACATCAGAGAAATACAATATACCTCCAATACCACTTGCTTGATCAGGGCCTTGACATGCACCATCAAAGAAACTCCGCATATAACTTCATAAGCATCTGAAACCGCTGCTTCTGGTTCTTCAACGGGTGGATCAACTAGCTCAGAGGTTGGTAGCGGGAACGAAGTGAAAGGTTCTAATTTCTGAATCGGCCGGACCAGAAGGTAATATGTGATACCTGGAATCAGAAGGTCTAGGGTAAAGAGAAGAGGTTGAAGGAAAAAGTCTAAATAGTAAGTAAGGAACAATGAAACCGCTGTATTCCAGTGATTGTATATACCTTGGATCCAATTATTACCTTTTTGTCTCAAGTTCAGCAAGTGTTGAAAGTTCCTCTGCTGAAAACCCCCTGCTGAATTGCTGCTGAAGAGGGACTGACTTGGGTTAACAAAATATATCTTCTGGTGCAACTGGGAAAAAAAAATATCCCCCCAGGTGTGAAAACATGGTACACTCACTTAAGCGTAGCACCAAATAGTTAGTAGCCGTGACCAACATCAGCAGTCGACTCGTTGGGTTGGCGAGAGAACGCGCTTCCAGATATATATGACCTCAGGCTACCCCTTAAAGCCTCCTACCAACGCCTTTCCTTTCAAGTTTTAGTCTTTAGAGTAAAGCCCTAAGATTATTCTTGCCTCAGCACCGACATTTGTCTATCAATAACTCCCCAATCACTTTTGGAGCTGTTGACCTGGAGTTCTCTCTGAAATACTTCAGAAGTGATGAGACCTGAGCAGAAGTCTGAAATGATTGAATCTGTACCCCTTTAAATGACTGAGAGTTTCTGCGGTGGAGCCACGGCGTTAGCCCTGCCAACGATATCGTTTTCTTCTTTAGATTCCTTAGTGATGTAACATTGCCACGGGCGTGGATTTGCATAGAGATAATTGCACCGAGAGGTTCTTGGCATTCTGGCCAATGAAGAATGTAGATCTCGTGTTCAGCTTATTCAACAAAATGCAGGTCTGTATTTTTAGTTGTCTGTATTTTTAGTTGTTTTCATAAACACTTCGGCTACCATGAAGCCTGGATACACTCTATAAACCTAGACATGCATTAAACCTCATGACAGAAATTTAATCATTTACCACTGCAGATGAATCGAAAGAACAACCTACCAACCGCCCAACTGATATCTTAATCCCAGCGCTTGAGCTTTTCGATTTACTCTTCATGTGTCGATCCTCATGACCATGCTTGTAACGCAGAACAGAACCCAGTAAAGCAGGAGAAGAAATGAGAGTTCACGTGCGCGAGGTAGGTGGAGACTGGATATAAAGAAGATCGCCTTCAGCTGGGGCTCCCCACCGGAGTCCGCCTGGTAGCATGCACACCGGCGCGTGGCAAGCATGCAGGAGACCCTCACGTGGGCGCCCTTGAACCTTAGGCTGCCATGGAGGTGAAGGGATGGGGATCCCGGGGCAAGTCAGGGACGCGTGGGAGAGAAGGGCTGCATGCCGTGTGGAGAGAGCCACTTGCTAGCTAGGGTTTAGGCTAGGGTTAGGTTAATATTCTTTAAAAAAAATATAATAATAATAATAAAAACAAATGTTTAAAATTATTATTATAAAATGTTTAAAAATTCAAAATTTTAGTTTCCATTAAGTCTCAAAATGAACGGAGATTTTTTCTGAAATTAAAAAAAATAATAATTAAAAATAAAAATGATGATAATTTTAATTTAAAAATTAAAAAAAAAAATTATTAAAAAAAAAAAAAAAAAAAAAAGAGATAATTGAGGTTGATTAAATGTTTGATTGAGGTCTAAATTAATATCAGATTTTAATTAATGATGAAATGTGTTTATTTAAATTTAAATTTTAGGTTTAAATTGAACTAGAATGTGAAATAAAGATATTGATAGTGGAATTTAATGTATGGGTTTAATATATAGACTAGATCAAACATTAAATTATTTATTTGAAACTTAGAAAAGCCGTGTCGAGACTTCAACGTATAGTCGAAGAGACGAAACAAACACATAATCTGAAAACAAGGAACCGTTGAAACGAGCATGGCGAGCTGAATGCTAAGACGCTAATCTCACCACATGACAAATTGTTAATGAAAACGACCTTAGAATTTAACACGCCAATCCTAACAATTTGTTGTTTCATGATGAAGTACACGTAAGTATAAGGGTATGCATATCTAGATTTTAATTATGCATGTATATAAATAGATCTAAAGGAAGAAATTTGTAACACATCACCATATTAGAAATGGAAATTTCAAGGATTAATTCAATGAATATAGAGAAATATTAGTCTTTTGAAATATGAAAAATTGCCCGTAGAAACCTTACAATATAATATAGTAATGATGTGAAGTAATTCTTAAAATTATTTGATATTATTTTGATTATATAATATTAATATTATAAGGTTAATATGATATTGATAAGTATAAAGTGATACCATACTATTGTTTATAAATTACATTAAATTAGCGAAGTTGTTATTTCCTTGCTACCTTAAAAACAACTTGATGAGGAAGTTGGTATGTCCTAGAGACTTCATATTGGCCTGAAAGATCATAGGTTGTTATAGGATGATACCTGAGCGATAGAGAAATGAGGGTCAATGATGAATTAATATTGCCCAACGAGACACTATCGAAAATTGGGATTTGGGTATGATGTATTTTTCCACATTGTGTGCAAATAGCCATCTGACCGTATAGTAAGTGGAAAGAGTTTGTGCGAACTAACTAGGTGTGCGAAAGGGGTAGAGGCTATATGTCGCTGGTCTTGCTTATGCAAAATTTGCATGTTTTGAAGGAAAATATTATTGGGAAACAACTAGGATTTAAAAATTACAAAGCGAACAAGCGATACAATATAAAAAGTATGGAGATGGGTGGGGAACTAATAAGTTAGCCTCAGTAAGCATATACGAGGTTAAGAGAAGTAATGATAATAAATTGAATAATGATGGAGGAAAAATAGTAACCGATGTGCATCACAATAAATAAAGTTACGATGTTTAAACCCCTATTATAGGATGGAGGAAATCAATCGTCACCTCAAAAAAAAAAAAAAAAAATAATAATAATAATACTTCTTTACAGAGAGTTAACAAGGTAAGAATTATAACATTATGAAGAAAGGAAAATATGTCTCCGTTGACATTAACATCTCGCAAAATAGGAACAAGGCTTGAGGCCACATAAATAGGTTGGATTCACATTAGTATCATATGAAGTAGTCATAATGCATAATGTGTGTAAGTATCAATAAGATCCATGTAGGTTAATAAGCGTATGTATAAGAAACTTAGATTACGAGAACAAATTAGCTATAAATTTATTGGAAGTAATTGTTCCCCTTCCAATAATATCGCATATAAAAGAAGAGAACAATAAACAAAGTTGGTAACATTTTCATTCTGATAAGATATTGTCACAACAAACTTGTAAACAATGATAGTTCTCCTAAGTTAATGTTATATTACTTTTGGTTATCATAGATACAAATTGCTTATTTCCGCTAGGGTAATAATAATGTATGGCATTAGGATTTGTTAATGTGGATATTCTTTCCCTACAAGAGATATGATAACCTTAATGATTACTTCATGCTAAATACATGCGTGTGATGAAAACGTGGTAGTGTGACGAGTAAACCTCACTTGATGGTATAACCAAAGGGATATTTTTAAAAAGGGTAAGGAGAACAAAGCCAAGGAGGATAGCACCTGATTATAACCTTTAATAATTCTAAATATAATATTGAGATTCTACAGAAGGATGAATCTAAAGGTCTCTTTCATTATTAGAATACATATTACGGTATTAAAGATATAGAAACATAATATAATATCGACATAGTTGGTCATGTCAAAGCCAAGTAGGACAAGTATGGCCAACACCTTCTACTTGCAAGAATGAAGAGGTTAGGCATCAAGATTTTCCCTGCATTATTATGACCATAACTTCGGGACGAAGTTTCTTGAAGGGTGGGTGTATGTAACGCCCCATATTTTGACTAGGCGTGTTTATGAGTTAGACACCTTTCACTTTATTTTCTTATTATCTGTTCGACTCAGCTAGACAGAGTGAACTATATTCTCGGCATGTTAGACATGATGATATGTTGCTATTATGTTTAGGATGTTACTGTGCCCATGCTGATACTACGGTTATGATATTATGATGTTACCATCCTCATGATGTTATTTGGTTTATGTGGTTACTATGTTGTAGTTATCACGAGATTCTTTTATTTCATAATGACAGTATATGTTTAATAATCGTCTTGGATGAAATGTGATATATATGATGTGGTATTTATGCTGTGATCGATTTAATGATTTTATGTGATGAAATAAATGATGTTCACAATATGGATCAGACGATGATAGAATGGAAATATTGTTATAAATCTATTGTTTCAAAGTACTAATCTGTAGGACACTGGGGCTATGTAATAGTCGGATACCTGATACGAAGTATGGTATAGTACCTATTTTGCAGAGAGCCTTGGTTACCAAAGTTGATGATACGATGACACAAACCAATAATCTCGAGAGCAACAAAGTATGAGTTGATAAGGGCGTAGACCCAGTATGTTGAGAGGGATGGATGTATTTCCCACCCTATGTTTCTATGATACCCGAGGTCGTGGGAGGGCCGTGCTGAGACACGCTCCCCAAGTTGTTGTGATGACGATGGTCGGATGCCTGCTAGGAGAGGTTAGGTCCGCTAGTTAGCCGACGCTACCACTCTCACGTTCTACGTGGCTAGGTCAGTATAGCTGACATCCACTTTTGTACTAGCAGAGGAAGGATAGGGAGGATGCGGACGTAGGTTAGGGTGGGGGGATATGTTAGTTAGTACTATTGAGGGTTGGGTATCCCTTGATCCTGATTTAGTGGTAGTAGGTGCCTCTTCCTTAAAAATAATTGATTGATTAATTATGGTGAATCTGGAAAACATAAATGTTACAACTTAATTGGATAATTATCAATGCCTAATGATGCTGAAATGATTATGATTTATGCATGTTGAATGGGTTAAGTATTTGTGATTGTTTGCATGTATGATTGTTATGTCAATAAAAATCATTGTTTTGTTGAAGTTAATATATATGCATAGGGGAAATGATGTTTTCTTATAGTACGAGTACAATCTATGCATACGCTGGCCACGGATGCACACCTTGTACATGAACACTAGTATTAATGTGATAACTATTGGTTGTGATTGAATTCTAGATAAGACTCAGTCGTGAATTAGTGAATTCCAAATGATGGTTGTTAATAATGTAAAAATGCATAAATGGATCAGTTTGTTAGTTGTTAATTACATGCATTAGTAACTAATTGTTGGAAATAGTGTTGTGCTCAACATCCTTTATGATGCGTTGGGGATAGTGTTGTATTTAACATAGTCCCTGTTTAGCTTACACAATTAGCGTTGTTTGTTCTAGCATAATTGTACTTCTCTTTGAACAGTCAAATTATGTTGGTTAGAAGTAATTCAATGTTATGTTTATAACCTTTAAGGTCATAGTGTTATAAAATAATTATCGTTAAATATTTTAATATTAATATTATTATTGTTATTAGTATTATTAATGTTGTTATTAACATGCATAATCTTATTTGTTATTATAATCGTTGTCAAATAAACATAGCTTAATGTTTTGCATAAATGGATGAATTTATCACGATTGTTTTATGTGAATAATAAAAAGGAACCAAAATTATTAAAAACAATTGAAAGTGAGTCATATTATTATATTCCATATTATATTGTTATTTAAACTTTAATTATAAATCAAACAACATTTCGAATCAAGATTTAGTTGAGTAATAAAGACATGAATGTCCTCCATGTGTAAATTCAAGTTTTGCATTTATTATATTATCCTATCTGCATTTAAAGATCAAGCGGTGGGGTAAATTCGATACAATTTAACTTGTCCCATATGTTTAGATAAGGCAAGTCATGCTTATTTATTTAATTATTTTTTTGAACAATAGGAAATCTACACAAAAGGACAACCTTAATTAGAATTGAATTATTTCACTGCTCGAGAAAAACAAGAAATCTGACAAGCATATTTAAATATTATTTTCTTAGAATTGAATTATTTCACTGCTCGAGAAAAACAAGAAATCTGACAAGCATATTTAAATATTATTTTCTTAGAATTGAATTATTCCACTGCTCGAGAAAAACAAGAAATCTCACAAGCATATTTAAATATTATTTTATCCTTGATGAGTGTGATGGTATTAATGGTTTAAGAATCCCAAAAAAAAACCTGGAGGGCTAAGGCGGTGGAGTGAGAATGAAGTTTGGAGGAGGAAAATGGATCTATAAAGCAATGGTTCACGAAGATGAGGGGGGTTGGTTTTTGGGGGAGAAGAAAACTTAGTATTTTGATGAAAAGGAGGAATGCCGAGGAGGGGGATAACTCGAAGCTTTGAGGAGGTGGGAAACTCAAAAGAACAAGGTGGGGTTAACTCAAGGAAAAATTTCTATTGAGCTATGGAAAGGCACTAAGGAAAGGTGCTGTCGGGATTATTGGTTTGTGGGCTCGGGGGCTAGGAAACCCGTCGGTTTCCTAGGGCCAGCATGATAAGAGCTGGTGGCAGGGTGGATCATCTATTTTTGGTTACTAAGGCTTGGACCAAAGGAGCTACGAAGTGGATAGGGGCAATCTACAACCTACATTGGTCCAGGTATTCTACTGGTAGTTAGAAAAATGATTTATATTTCAATATACTGAGTATTATGCAAGAAATTACAATTTTATGTATGTTGTTAAAATTCCTATATGTAGGTGCACTGTATGCTACTAGACATTTTTCTAATCACTAAAATTATGCAGAAAATTAGCATAACTAAAGCATAATGATACTTATTTATTATTGAAATAAAAAGAAGGAAAAACAACTGCTAGGAGCTGGTTACAAAATTTGATTTCAAAATCTAGAACTTTGGTGGCCTTCTGGTTAGAGGGGCACTGCATTTTAGCTCTGTGTTTTTAAAATGATACTAAGATCAATGCAGCAGGGTCAACCGTGTACCATACCCTAAACTGGGCGATGATAAGTAAATAGTGTTGAAGGGATTCGATCCCTGGACAGTAGTATAAAAAGGTTTATATATATTTTTAAGTATATATGATGACCCGGTGGACAGTACTTACGGTTCTGTGACCCTCGTTCTATCACCAATTTTACTTGGTAGAACACTTGTAATGTTACAGTATTCATTTATTCTCTGCCTCTTTGTACTTTGGTAATATTAAAATGTTTTTGTTTTGGGGCCAAGCCCTATTTCATAGTTCTGTGAATATAATTCAATGCTTTCATTTTTGTTTCTCGATTCTTAAATGGTATGATTCCCACAGGGTTAAACTCTAAACCTTGTCAATTGTTTAGACTTCATTTTATAAATTTATAATAAATCTAGGTGAGCTCTCTCTTGAGACTCAAACCTTTACCTTTTAAACCAACATAGATCCATCTTAAACTCATATCTATCAAGCACCGAGAGGGATCCAATTTCTTGAGGTGTATTTCTCCTTTTAAATTTAAACTCAAGAAATTTGGTCTTTCTTGATTGATAGATCCGGGTTTAAGTTTTAAGTTTTTATTTATAAACGAACATCTATTTTTTAATTACTTTTCATAATATTTTATTTTATGAACCAACATGGATTTTTTTTCTTAAATATTGTCCATAATTTTTTATTTTATGAGCGGACATGAATTTTTTTTATTATTTTGTTACTAACGTTATAACGTTATATCACGATACAGGATCTCTCCCATACTGGGTTGTAGAGCACCTCATTTCACTCGGTGCAATAACTATTCTTTTGACAAGATGGCATCGATGCATCAATTAGATGCCATCGAGCTCTATTCTTGATGCGTTCTGTAATACTAAAGTAGTTTCGACTTTTTTAAGAAAATGGTTAAGTTTTAATTGTTTGTAGTTTACCCATATGGATACCGAGACCAACTGTACTTAAAATTGGTTGACAAAACCTGGGGTTGTATTAATCTGGTTCATATTATTTATAGTACTCAGGTTGAGCCCTTATGGTCTCGAACCCTTGTTACAGGATTATTATAGTTTTGGTATATTGAATATACTTTTACAACACTCTTACAACTATTCGATAATTGATAATGATTGATGTCTACAGGGTTCGACCCTTGATATAGTTGATATTGTTATATTTTGTAAACTAGGGCTTGACCCTAAACTATCCTTTGAACTTGAAAGCCTATTTGAAATGAGTGTATAATGCATGTCGATCCCTTATGGAGATATCGAGTTGTATCAAAATAATTTCATAATATATTTTATTAGATGTACTATTGTTTATGTGAATGCATTATCGAGGATTTAAGAACTCTGCTTCGATTGGTATTTTTATACAATACTTTGTTTATGAAAATAGATACCTGTAGGGTTTATGTCGGGACTTCAAAAGATGTTTTAATTCTAATAAGTTGATATGAGTTCTGTACATTATGTTGTTCAGTTTATGTACAATATAATCTATCTATGAAAAAATAATAGCATAAATAACAATATTTACTTATCTAGGTTTTATAAATATATTTACTGTGAAAAAATATGTGATGAGTTAATGTGGATTTTACAGCTAGGTTTTGATATTAACTTTTTGTAAATAATTAATGTTTATATTGAATAATTATATGTTGATGGGAGCAGCATTCTGCTTATAGAAATCTATTCTGTTTTGAACAATAAACTCTACTGTTTTGAACTTGGATAGACCATAAGAAAAATGAAGATAATCTCTAGGAAGATTAGTTACTGTAAATTTATTACAGTATACTTACTCTAATGAAGTTTATATCCAACATATTATAAGAACAATTCTTTCTCCTAGAATCTACAGATCATTTTATCTATGTTAATTAAACATTTTCATGTACTAGACTACATCACGAGAGTGAAAGGAAAAATACACGAAGAAATTTATAATCATCTATTCTATGTTTTTCCAATCTTTACTCATACATTCATTGTATAAAAATAATTTATGAGTTTTGTAACCTATCATTTCTAACAGCTAACTGATATCTAGGAAAAACATTTGGAAAACTATGATAACATATACACACCGTTTTTCAGAAATAGATTAACAGTTTAGAAGTAAATAAATTAAAAACAAAGTAGAACCCGATAACTGATAAGGTTGACAAACACCCAAAGAGGACTGTTCCTCCCAACCTTTTCCAGAAAGAAGCCAAGATCACTTGCTTTTGGACCCCCGAGCTTGATCACTGAACCACCAGGACGATCATACTGTGTAGAAGCAAGACAATCTGTTTGTAATTCAACAATAAAAAAGACTTGCATACAAACACTCCTTTGTACTTCAACAATCATGGAGACTTGCATACAAATCACTCTTATGCACTTCAACAATCATAAAGAATTGCATACATAACACTCTCTCTACTCTCATCAAGATAAGGCAGTCTTACTCTGCAACTCATTACCTAGCTTCCCCTCATCGAATCTCTTGTGTTCACAATTCTAACAACAAGGAAAAAGTTGTGATCCTCTGCTCAATTTGATGGCTATAAAAGATTTCCTAGGTCATCTTTTGGGGTGAGTTTCACATTTAATGAGCCATGTGCTGAGTTCCACCATCCTTGGGGAACATGACCACATTTTTAGGGATGTTGCCCCCTACAAGAGCTAGTAAGTGAGTGCAAATGTTGCTAATTGTACATTGCCTTCTACACCGGTTTCATTCCTCCTAGTGGGTTAGTGAACACTGCTCAACTGTCTCTTTGGGTGAGTGTCTCTTATTTTAATTTATTAAATAATAATATTATTCTCTCTTGCTAGGTTTCTGTGGTGATTGGCTTCAGAATGAACACTTAGAATTTCCACAGATCTCATGATTTTCATCGATGTTTCGAGTCCACAACACGACTCATCATCAAGACGGTGTGTCGAAGAAGAGTATGTGATCAGATGGTGTGTCAAAGAAGAGTAGGTGATCTCAAAGATGGAGCATTAATATTGAAGTGCAGAGGGATAGTGTTGAAATGTCACGATGGTGATTATGTGTCGACTAGGGTTTAGTTAATTAGGTTAAGTGTAATATGTTATAATTTTCAAAGTATTAAATTTGTTTCTTTAATTAATTAATGGTATTAAGATTGTATTTTTTAATAATATTTGTTTGATTTTAGATAGTATATGGTTATCTGAAATGTGTTAATTTTAATTATTTAATTATTTGATTAATTAATAAATACATAGATTTAAGAGTGTAGCTTATAAATTTTTTAGGTTTATTTAATTATAATATAATTGTATGTAATGTTTTAATCATATTTAAAATGTTATTAGTGTTAATAATGATAGTATTAATAATATTATTAGTAAATAAATTAATTGTATATCATTAGGGTTAATTTACTAATACTAATGTTGATATTAGTTATATCCTTACGGTTAATTTAATAATATTAATGTTTATATTAGTTATAATTATACTTATAATTTTAATTTTTAATAATATTATTATAATTATTCTTAATCATAATATTTTTTTCTTTATAATGACTTCAGGTTGGGTTAATAGTGTGCAAAGTTGATGTAACTTTGAAAATTAATTTTAATAATAATAATTTAATATCATTATTAATATTATTTAATTTAAATTAATATTAGTAATAATAGCATAACAACATGTGTGATAATTAGTGGGATTAGGATTCGCTTTTTAATTAGGATTAGTATTAGAATATCATAAGGTGGTATTCTTAGGTTATTGATAACTCGGGTCCTAGGTTCATAAAACTTTATTAATGTCGTCTATTGTGGTGTAGGAGTGGTGGAAGCAAACTAGTACTAACCTCCATGCCTCCATCTCTGTTTAGATTGTTGGGATACTTTTTTATTTCAAGGGCTTCTCTAAGTTTTCTTTTAAAGTAATGCTTCTCTTTTGCTAGGATCTTGGTGTCTTCTAAGCATAATTGGTGTTTATCTAGGTTCGGATTGGTTTTGGAGGAGTGTTCTGCTAGTTTCGTTCATTCTTCATGTCATCTTTGTGTTCTTTTAGTCTAATGTTAAAGGAACGACCAGTTTCAGCAATGTAGCATAGCTCACAAGAGCAAGATACCTTGTAGAGGCCTTTGCATTGTTTATGATCAATTGGGTCTTTGATGGGTCTCATTTTTTGCTTAACGGTTTGTAAGGTTTTGAAAGAGGTTGTGATATCCTTCTTCTTGAGAACTTTAGCAATTTTGCCAGTAACCCCTTGAATATAAGGCAAGTAGCCTCTTGTATTAGGTTTTTGTGTATTGTTATTATTGTTATATTAGCTATTTGTTCTTGTTGTGGTGTGAGTGTTGGCCCTATTCTTGGTTCTTTCTATGACTTTCTTGATATGCTTAGAATTGTAGCCTATGTTCTTGAAGAATACGATCTTAACATACTTAATCAAGAATAAAATAAACTCAACTTTGAGGATCCCCAACTAAAAAGGTAACCCCTACATGTGGCACAATAAAATTTGTTGAGTAATGTCATGAGTATTATGAGTGTGATACAAAATATTTTATGGTTCTCCCTAGAGTTTCTTCTACATGTGGTTGAAGTGTTAAAGTTTTTGCGTCATGTTGAGTTTGGTGTCTAAGACTAAATGCACACAAAATAAATGAGCACACTTACAATCATTGGAAATATAATCCATAACAAAACAAATGTGCATGATAAGAGTATGATTATTTCTCTAAGCAAAGCTATTTTGTTGTGTTTGGTATGGAATAGTATGTTGCATTTGAATGCCTTATACAGTGAAGTCATTTGTAAATTTGTGGTTATCATATTTACATCCATTTTTTGTTTTAAAATTTTAAAGTTATGTTCAAATTGTATTTATTCAAAGGCCATGTTAGTCAAAAGCATGTCAAAAACTTCACTCTTAAGATTTAAGAAGTCAACCCAAGTATTAGAAAAATCATCAATGAAGTTTAAGAAGTACAAGAGTTTATTTCTCTCTTTAATCAAAGAAACTCAAAAATATTCAAGAATAGGTTATTTGTAAGCAACCCTTAGAAGTTATGAGGCCTAGTGAAAAATAAATCCAAACACATATAATGAAATGCTAAGCTTAACAAAAATAAGAAAAATATATTGGATATCCATCCTAGATATGTTACATTTTCCAAGTAATATGTTACATTTTCCAAGCAATAGTTGAAAATAGTTTAAAGTTATATAAATAGTTTTTAATGCAACAAAATCATTAACTTAGTTACCAAATATACTTTTTTTTCAAGTAGATAAAATAGTTCAGCAGAGTTATCTACCTGAATTTCACTAACTTCATTAACTTAGGATCCAGTATTTTCCTTCATTTCCAATTTCTGGTAGATTGAATTTTTAATCTTCTCGAGAGGAATCAGATCAATAAGAAACCCGAGAATAAGGGGTGCCACGAATCAGTACTCCCCATCAGATAAATAATGAACTCAGAACTATACTTTGCAACACAATAAGCAATCGGTGGTATAAGCACCTCTACCACCAGAACAGCAGAACCTGACCGAGCTTTTACCAGGCAGAGAGAGACAATTCCGCTGCTATA
Source organism: Larix kaempferi (assembly GCA_027924585.1). Lineage (NCBI taxonomy): Eukaryota > Viridiplantae > Streptophyta > Pinopsida > Pinales > Pinaceae > Larix > Larix kaempferi. The sequence goes on from BSBM01000087.1 coordinate 13,626,351, forward strand.
GGCTCATACTTGTTATACAAGTTCTTGGCTCCCAGTTCAGACTTGGAATACAAAGTTTTTTCCACTTCATTAATCTTTTCCACTACAGGCAGTACTAGAATGTTGGTCAAAATTGACCTAGAAACTCCGTTTGTCCATTTCACTGTCTCATGAAGTTCACAGGTTCTTGATTTGAGTGAGGTTTTTGATTTGAGTGATGGGGGCACATGACTTTCAATCCTAACGATTGCATCATCCACCTTCAAAAAAACATAGAATTACAGACTGCCCTGATTGACCAATAAACAAATCGATTGACACTCTAGATTTTCTTCTTCTGGTTTAATGAAGAAAAAACGTAAACCCTAAACCTCATTGAGCGACAAACAAATAGAATGACACTCTATTTGTCATTCTATACATATGGTATTAATCCACGCTACTGAATCATAGTCTCCCTCCTCTGGTAACCCGAATGCAGGAAGAAACTCTGAATTAACATTTTGAACGGATGCTGCAGATGGTTGTTCTCGTTTGAACAGAAATACGGGAGACACTAATGTCTCATAGGAAGTCTGGCTCTCCACATCTGAGCTATATTGATTATTAGCGTTCAAATGTTGTATTTCGGGAGCTGGTATAGATCATAGTCATGTTGTTGTTTGAATGATGATCAACCCCAAATCCTTGAATGCTCTGGGGCAGCTCCATGAGACATGGATTATGGTCAGACAATTCCTGATAAAACTTTACTTGTAGAGGATTCAGAGGAATTATAGCTTCTTCTGAACTTGAACTAGATTCAGTAACTCTTGAACCATTGAATGCATCCATGGTGTTCATCCATTGAAGGTATTCATCCAAGTTGTATCCTTCGACACATAAGGAATCCATCCACGGTGATAATTCATTGTTTCCCTCAACTTAGGGGAATGCAGGAAAAAACTCTGAATTAACATTTTGAACGGATGGTGCATACAGCTGTTCTGCTTTGATATAACTATCTATGGGGCTTGCATACGGAAGTGCAGGAAGTGCAGGAGAGACTGATGTCTCATAGGAGGTCTAGTTTGCAGCATCAGAGCTATATTGATTATTAGCGTTCAAATGCTGTATTTGTGAGAAGTTAATGCAATTGGATACTTGTACTAGGGAGTCAGTATTGATCATAGTCATGTTGTTGTTTGAATGCCGATTAGCCCCATGGGGCAGTTTTCTCAGAGTGGGATTACAGTCAGACAATTCCTGGTCAAATTGGACTTAATGAGGATTCATAGGAAATTTTGTCGGTTCTTTACTTGAGGATTCAGAGGAAATATTCAGTACTGAATCCAGCTCAAGTAAAGAACCAGCAATATTTCCTCTGAATCCTCGACAAGTCCAGTTTGACCAGGAATTGTCTGACGGTAATCCCTCTCTGAGGAAGCTGCCTCAGAGCCTTCAAGGATTTGGCGTTGATGATCATTCAAACAACAATGACTATGATCATTACCGAATCCCCAGTACAAGCATCCAATTGCATTAACTTCTCACAAATACAACATTTGAAATCAATATAGCTCTGATGCTGCAAACTAGACTTCCTATGAGACATCAGTCTCTCCCGTACTTCCGTATGCAAGCCACATAGATAGTTATATCAAAGCAGAACAATCGTATGCAGCATCCGTCAAAAAGGTTAATTCAAAGGTTTTTCCTGCATTCCCCTCACTTGAGGGGAACAATGAATTATCACGGTGGATGGATTCCTTATGTGTCGAAGGATACAACTTGGATGAATGCCTTGAATATCATGGAAGCATTCAATGGTTCAAGAGTTATTGAACTAGATTCAAGTTCAGAAGCAGCTATATTTCTTCTGAATCGTGAACAAGTAAAGTTTGATTAAGAATTGTCTGACCATAATCCTTGGCTGAGGGAGCTTCCCTAGAGCATTCAAGAATTTGGGGTTGATCATCATTCAAACAACAACATGACTATCATCAATACCAGCTCCCCAGTACAAGCATCCAATCACATTAACTTCTCAAAAATACAGCATTTGAACGCTAATAATCAATATAGCTAGGAGGCCCCAAGCCAGACTTCCTATGGGACATCAGTCTCTCCCGTATTTTCATTCAAACAAGAACAACCATCTGCAGCATCCGTTCAAAATGTTATTCAGAGTTTCTTCCTGGATTCCCCTTACCAGAGGAGGGAGACTATGATTCAGAAGCGTGGATTAATACCTTCAATGGATTTAATTCTCCAATAGAATGACAAACAAAGGAAAAAACGAAGTAAAACGTAACTTTTAGAAGTCGAACTTAATGATTTTTGTTGTATAATGGAGGGAATAAAAAGGCAAAACTAATAGCAAATATAGGGTTTCATACTGGTAGGTGGGCAAGTTGAGAAGCTTGGCCAAACCGGGTGATTCGACTCAGACGACATGGCTGGATCACGATAGTGCCTACGGGAATCTAAATCTCCAACGGTAATTATGAAGGGGTGGTTTGCGATTTGATGAATACAAAGAGAGAATGCCAAGGTGGTTTTAAATATAGAAACCCTTAAGACTTCTTCGCGGTCAAGGCAACACTGAAAATATTTCGCACGAGAATATTATCTCACACTTCAGCATTCTAATGTCACAAGGGAGACTACAAAATTACCAAAGAGGGGTTTAGACATGTTTTACTGTAGATTTCCTAGAAATAGGAAATGATTATTTTTAAAGAAATTACATAATAATTGGACATGGCCTGGTTGGGGCTTAAATTTTTATGCTTTTGTCATTTTATAGAAACATAAATAATCCTAGTTAATTTTGGATCAATTCCAAAGGGTGAATAGAAGTGCAAAAGAATACCAAAATCCACTATTTTGATATTTTATGTGGGTTTTTTGAAAAATTACAGATAAAATTCGTTCAAGATGTTGAAATTAGTAGATTTTGTGAACTTGAAATTTTATCTACATTTATCTACATGTGGTTGAAGTTGGTCTCCTAGACTAAATGCACCTACAAGAAAACTTCATAATTGCACAAAATTGGTGATTTTAAAAGGTTATAATTTTTAGCTCTGAAATAATAAATGAGCACGATTATAATCATTGGCCAGAAAATCCATAACAAAAAAAATGTGCATGATAAGAGTATGATTATTTCTCTTAACAACACCATTTTGTTTTAGTGTGTATGGAATAGTATGTTGCATATGAATGCCTTATACAATGAGGTCATCTATAAATTTGTTGTTAACATATTTGTATCCATTTTTTGTTCTTAATTTTTGAAATTGATATTCAAATTGTATTTATACCTTGTAGTCCAAAATCATGTTAAAAACTTCACTCTTAAGATTTAGGAAGTAAAGCCAAGTGCAAGAGAAATCATCAATGAAATTTAAGAAGTACTTGAACCCATTTTATTGTGACACAAAGGATTTTCTAGATGTATCTACAAGGTTCATCACTCCAAAATAAAGGAGCTTATCTCTATATTTAATTAAATAAAGACAAAAGCTTTTGTAAGGAACTCCTAGAGCCTCTGAAGCGTAGTGAAAAATAGACACATAATAGTTCAAGTAATTTAAATTTATGTAAATAGCCTTCAATAGAAATGACTAAGATTTAAAGCAATCAAAAGTGAATCTCATTATCTTTACCCAATATGATTTTCAACTTTGTCAAAATTTCATCTATTTTTCAACTAACTAAAAAAATGTTTCACTAAACATAAACATTTCAATTTAATTCATTTCATATCATTTGTATAGAACGACCTTCATTAAAGACAACCTTAATGTTGAGAAGAACCCAAAAATACTTGACGTCCTTTAAATATAATTTGAAATTAGAACTTTATATAAATTTGCATGAATTCTGTGTTGACATTAAAAAAAAGTAAGATGTTGAGAGCTCGAATGACTATAATATAAAGGTTATTATAGGGATGAAAGACTATTCCACACATTTCCACTAATCCATAAAGGAAAATATAAACAACTATGATATAGCCATACAAAAAATTCAGTACCCAACTTTTATTTATACACCTTAAATTAGTAAATAAAAATATAAACAATTAAAATATATGGATACAAAAAATTCAATTATCTAAAGATCATAAATGAAAAGTAAATTCACTTACGGAACCTTTTTTCATAAATCATAAATGAGTAAATAATTTAAAATAGCCTTAATCAACTCTCTAATTTCATTCCCAATAAGTCTAGAGATAAAAAAAACAGAAAACATACAAAAAACAGTGATTTGCAGCAACCTAAGTACAAATTAATCTACTCAGTACTTAAACAGAAAGTCAAATGCCCCAAACAAATCATCTTACATCACCTTCAAATCTATTTCAATCTCTCAAGATTAAAGATTAAACAATACAAGCAAAATTAATCACAACATAACAAGATCATTGTTCAGTAGAATTATCTACTCGACTTTCACTTTATGGTAGATTAAGTTTTTAATCTTCTCGAGGGGAATCAGAGAATAAAGGAACCTCAAAATATGGTACGTCGTATAAAAGACGAACCCAAAGAGGAACCCCTCAATCATGTATGTGGTGAGCTTGTCCATGTCATCATAATAATAAGAACTGAAGGGTAAGGGTGGTATAAGCAACCTGATGAAATTCTAAACCTGGTCCATCTTGTGCCACACCAATTCCACTACGAGTTCAGACTTGATATACAAAGTTTTTGCGACTTTCTTAGTCTTTTCCACAACACCTACTGGACTCTGTAGCATAGCCATAGCATTACCCACCTTAAAAAAAATCAAAAAATTATAAACTGATTTGATTAAGGTATAATGAATCAAATGACACTTACTTATTTTTTACATATTTTTTTTCTTTTAGATAGAGTAATTTATGTAGATACCTAAAATTAAAATCATAATAAAAAGTAATTAAAAAATTTGTGTCAACTAATAAATTAAAAAAATAATCAGAATAGATTCATTTTAAACCAGGATTTATTAAGCATTAAAAAGATCAAATCATAGAGATGTAATTTTTTTATGGATATGTAAAAAAATACATTCAAAAACTCCATTAAAATAGAATCTTTTACAAGTTCTTAACCGATCCAAGTTTAAAATAGATCTATGCTGATTTAAACTAATTTTAAAAAAAATAAATAAAAGATAAACTTTCCTTCCAAATTAAAATTCCAACTTAATGATGATATCAAACTCAGTAAAACAGAATTCCAAATATAGGGTTTTGACTCAGTAAAACAGAATTCCAAATATAGGGTTTCGTAATGGCTGGTAGCATACCTTTCTGTCCGCGACAAGCAGAATTTCAAAAGCTTTTCGCTCGATCCTAGAGTAAACGGCTCAGGCAGTAAGCTTTACAGTTGCATTATCGTAAAGAACTGAGAGATGGGTCGCTACTTTCCGAACGACAACCTGGAAAAATCCCAGGGATTTAAGGGTCGGATCCACACTCTGCAAGGCCAAAAAAACACCAGAAACCCTAAACCCGTCAGACATTGCACTGCATTCAATCAAATGAAATAAGAAACTGAACGACAACCTGGAAAAAGCCCAGGGATTTAAGGGTCGGATCCACACGGTGCAAGGCCAAAAAAAACCAGAAAGCCCTAAACTACATTGCACTGCATTCAATCAAATGAAATAAGAATAAGTGAAACTACATTCGCGAAGCTTGGCCAAACCTTGTGATTCGACTCAGAAGACATGGCTGGATCACGACAGTGCTTAGCGGATTCTAAATCTCCAACTGTAGTTATGATATACGTCGATTAATCGATCCGCGTCAAATGAATGATGTAGTGGTGTTAAATATAGAAACCCTAAGACTTCTTCGCGGTGAAGACAACACTAACGGTAGCAATGGAAGTCGGCTACCGTGATTCACGGCGTAGGCGCGTGACACGTGACATGTGCATTTACATTGACTCTCCTGCATGTGGGTGCATATCGTGTACGGGTGTTGGATTTCGTTTTTTACTTAAACCCTCCACACAACCTTTTTTTGGACGCTTCCTTCGAAATTGTGCCATTCATCCTATAAACTGTCAAAACATTAAAAAAAAACTGATTTATATTAAATGCATAATGTGAACGTAAATACTAGCTTTTGAAAAAATAAAGAAAAGGAGAATATGTATTTTAGTTACACAAGTGTGTTTAGTTACGTGCATGGGTAGTATTTTGATATCTTCATTATTTTGTATGACCACCGTTTTTATTTCAGGAGTTTTAACCGTATTCATAGGGAAAATACCCTCTAAGTGAGTTTATTGGGTGGTACAAATATTTGCTTCGAGTATGTGGGGGCTAAGTGGGTTCCATCACGGTAAATATATTTTTTTTGGATTTGAATTTGTTAATAAGAATACCTTATTTTCAATTTATAGATGTAAAAAAGTGGACAAACTAAACCATGTTTTCATATAAAATTTCCATATAAAAAGTATAGTTTTATTTGAAGGAGGTTTCTTCCAACAAAAAATGTTAGAACAATATTCCTATCATACACATGGCATGGACATTTCTACCTAGTGTTATTTAGCCTCCTAGTGCATAATCTAATGTGTTGGACAAGTTTGTCCACATTTGACCACCTTACACTAGTTATATATCCATGAGGCCTTATTTGTCCGCTAATCCGATCATTTCCTTCTTTTTGGGCGTCAATGGACCCCACTACATTGCATTTATGAAAGAATTATGGCATTTCCCCATTTTAAAGAGATGGAGTGTTCCCTCTTGAGGATTTGGTCAACTTGTGCATTAATGACCACTACTTAGCCAATTACTCACCGCATGTGCCCTCCTAATGGTTCCTTTCACATTGTTTGACTAGCCTAACCTCCTCATGGTCCATCTATGTTGATTAAACATCATTATGGCACAATCGAGGAGTTACACTTGGCTTCATGTTATTGATGGGTGAATTGGTCCAATCTAAGCCGACCATTTTTTGAACCAATCGAATTACCTTGAGCTACTAAAATTCCCTCCTTGGGAGGTCTATATATTGTACTAGTTTTTGTTCAATAATGCTTAATGGAAAATAAACCTCTAGGGTGATTTTTGTTCAATAATGCTTAATGGAAAATAAAATACCCTCTTAGTGATGTTAGTGACCTTTTTTGGTTGTAAAAATATTTTCTTTCTTGTATGTGGGGTGAAGTGGGTTCAAAGAGGGAAAATATATTTCTTTTGGATTTGAACATGCGTATTGTTAATCATAACACTGTATTTTCAATTTATAGATGTAAAAAAGTGGATAGTCTAAACCATGTTTTCATATAAAATTTGACTTTTCTCAAAAGTATAGTTTTATTTAAAGGAGGATTTTTTCATCAAAAAATGCTAAAACAATATTCTCATCATAGACATTCCATGGACCTTCATGTTGTTCTACCTAGTGTTATTTGGCCTCCTAGTTCCTAATCTAATGTATTGGACCATAGTTTGTGCACATTTGACCACCTTACACTAGTGATATATCCATGAGGAACTAGTGATATATCGATGAGGCCTTCTTTGTCCACTTATTCACTCATTTCCTTCTTTTGGGGAGACAATGCACCCACTACCCTGCATTTATGAAGGAATTATGGCATTTCCCTATTTTAAAAAGATGGAGTGCGCCCTCTTGAGTATTTTCTCAACTTGTTCATTAATGACCACTACTTAGCCAATTACTCACCTCATGTGCCCTTTTAATGATTCCTTTCACAATGTTTGACTAGCCTAACCTCATCATGGTCCATCTATGTTCATTAAATGTCATTATGGCCCAATCCAAGAGTTACAGTTGGTTTCATGTCATTGATGGGTTAATAGGTCCAATCTAAGGCTTCCATTTTGTGAACCAATCGAATTTCCTTGAGCTACTCAAATTCCCTCCTTGGGAGGTCTATATATTGTACTAGTTTTTGTTCAATAATGCTTAATGGAAAATAAATCTCTACAGTGAATTTTCTCTAGTTTTGTCTCAATATTCTTCTTCTCATTCTTCTATCTCTTGAAATATTCTAAGTGAAGTTGTTATTGAATCTAGATCTAGGTTGGTCTATCACATGTACCAGATCCTAGAGATCTGATTGATGTGCATTCCAAAATTTCACAAAAAAATTGTTACATGTTATCCGTAAGCATTAATCAAAGATAACATTTCCCTTTCACATCTTCGCCCAGTAAAAATAGATTGTCAGAATTTTTCAATGGAATTAATTTACCTCAAAACATTACATGAGAGCCTTCAGGCCATAAAATTACCTGTCAACCTCTCATCTAAGAAATGTTAGCAAATAAAACAACCAACAAAAGTTGCAAAATGATTAGAAAATCAAACCCAAATAAACGGGGCATCTATATACTTAAAAAAATATAATGAACCCTTCCACAACACGATTTTGTCCTTATATTCCTCAAAATGATGAAAACCTTCCATCATTCCCTTAGCTCACTTGAACAGATTTTCTGCCAAAATAATTAATTTTTTAAAGACATGATAAAAGGAAATAATAGACAATTTCATTTCAAGAACAAATATCCTTGAGCTCCAATGATTCAAGGAAGCGAGATGTAAGTTTTTTCTTCCAAAATCCCAATAAAAAAAAAACTTTGGAGTCCTCCAACACCATAAGAGTGGGAATATCTTTATTAGAGGAAAACCAAAGAAGAATCCATAAGGCTAATAAATCATCCCTAGTGTTTGTTCCTTTTCCAAACCCCATCCAACGATGAAAAAATGATTTATACTTAGTAATATTACACTGCCCCCACCCCCCACACATACCCATCCAAGAAGCACCATCAAAATATCCCACATAGCTCTTATCACACAAAACAAGATTATATGTCATCATAGGAAGCTTTTCTTTTCCTTTTTTAAATTAATCCATAAATATTCCCACTATACGAGAACTAACAACTGAAACATTTTGAACCACATTCTCAAAAATAGCCAAGTTTCTTGTTCTCCAAAGACACTAAGCTACAAAACAAGGAACCTCCTCATAATGTTTACATTGTAGGTCTAAGATTAAACACAATGGTTGAAAGTAGGACCATTCAAAATATCATGTTTCTTAATGGGTATAACATACATCCTTCCTCAATAAGAAGAATAATAATGAGGATAACATACATCCTTGTCTAAGTCCCCTATTAGCAGTAAAAACCCCTGAAGGGGAACCATTCACCAAGACTGCAAATTTTGTTGATGTAACACAAGCCATAATGCAATTAGTCACCCCAAATGAAGACCTATGTGTAACAACATGAGCCTAGATCCAAATTCTAGGCTCTATCAAGTGCCGAGAGGGATCATAGTTATTACTTTTTACTTTGTATTAATCTTTTTTGTTTACTTTGTATTATTTTGTTACTCGACAAACACTCCACAAACTCGACAAACACTTTAAAGTCTCATATTTAATTTTTACTTTGTATTAAAAGTAAAAAGTAAAGTCTCTGGTTTAAGTATCATATTTACTTTTTTCTTTGTATTATTCTTTTTTGTTTATGGCCGACATAATATTTTCCACACAATCCTAAGCTCTAAAGTCTCTATTTTAAGTCTCATATTTACTTTTTACTTTGTATTATTCTTTTTTGTTTATGGCCAACATAATATTTATTACTTTTTACTTTGTATTATTATTTTTTTTTTCTTTGTATTATTTTGTTACTCGACAAACACCCCACAAACTCGACAAACACTTTAAAGTCTCATATTTCATTTGTACTTTGTATTAAAAGTAAAAAGTAAAGTCTCTAGTTTAAGTCTTATATTTACTTTTTGCTTTGTATTATTCTTTTTTTTTATGGCCGACATAATATTTACCACCTAATCCTAAGCTCTAAAGTCTCTATTTTAAGTCTCATATTTACTTTTTACTTTGTATTATTTTGTTACTCGACAAACTCGAAAAACACTCGACACATGTTACAAGATCTTCCTCATACTGGGTTGTAGAGCGCCTCTCGGCACAATAACCTGTAAAAAACCCTGAAGGGGAACCATTCACAAAGACTGCAAATTTTGTTGATGTAACACAAGTCATAATCCAATTAGTCACCCCCAAATGAAGACCTATGTGTAACAACACTAGTCTAAGATAAGTCCAATCCATTCTATCATAGGATTTAACAAGGTAAATTTTCAAAATATGAGCTTCCATTTTTTTAGTCTTTATGGAGTGTAGACTCTCCTGAGCAACTCCAATAGCATCATGAATTTTTCTATTGGACAAGAAACCAAACTTTTATTTTTACATAAACTCTATAAGTTTTCGATTAATCCTACTTGATATCACCTTAGTAATGATCTGATAAACGAATTTACTCAATGATATAGGCGTAAAATCTTTGAATGATTCAGGATTTTCATGGTGTCAAATCAATGCAATAAAGGTAAAGTTCAAATATCTTGAAATATACCCATGAATTCTAGATTCTTTAACAACCTCCAATCGTTCACCTCCAACAATATAAAAAAAATCCAAAAAGAATTCAATAGTCCATCGATTAGTCCCATTACATTTAGACAAGCAACAAATTTATTTAATACCCCTTCAGTTTCATTTAGAGTAACTCTCTCACCCACTCTTTTACCTTCCTCCGTATTGAAAAATCTCGTATAGTTCTATATCACATGTAATTGAGACACTATATTGATAGACCCATGATCCTTGAATACATCAGAAAAATGTGAAACAACTTCCCCCTCCAAATATTTCTGGGAATAAATTAAATTCCCTTGATCATCCTTCAAATCCCAAATGGCATTAGCAATCCTTCATTGATTGCAAAATTTATGAAAAAATTCAATTTCCCCCCACTTGCATGATCCAAATGGCCCTCCTTTTGAGTCTCTAGCTCTCCTCTTCTATTTTATGAATCTTTGATTTCCTCACTTCCACATTACCAAGCTTGTCTTTAATCTTTCTTGTAAAAATATCATTATTAGGAAAAATGAAATCAATCCCCTAAACAATTTCCAATACATCATATTTCATCTTCATTTTTTTCTCCCTCTCCCATAGAGAAACCACACTTTTAATTATTTCATTTTAGTAACTAGTCTATGCATAAAAGAATCACGATCCAATCTATAAAGACAACTCCACTTTTCCTTTACTAGATTTTTAAAGTCTACCTCCTCAAACCATAATTTGTTGAACTGAAAAGGAAAATTATACATAGAGTTCTCAAACTCAAGATGTAAAAATGATGGAAAGAAATCAAAGATACAATAACTTATAGACAAATTCATGTATCTAACACCACAATCTGAAAAATACTTAGCTATAAAGAACCTATCAAGTCTTTTGGCAACTCATTCGAATCAACTCTCCCAATTCCCCATATTGGGACCAAGGACATTGGAAGCACATGGATGAAACCTGAATTCTCATATGCTAACATTGTCATGTTAAGGTCCCATCCCAAGATTAAAATCGGCACCATCAAAAGACCACCATCCAAAATCCTATCCCAAAACTCCTTCCTACCAATATAAGGACAATAATAATTTAAAACTCTCACCATCTGATCTAAAACCCTGTTCCTCCCTTCAAGGAGAATACTTGCAAGGGTAATAAAAATTCTAACATAAGGTATTAAATGATTCCATTTAGCTAATATACCCCCCAAGATCCCACAAGGATAAAAAGAACATCACTCTCAACTCAAAAACAATTATAAAAAAGTTCACAAGCCTTGGAACTAGTACACATCGTCTCCTATAACATAATGATATTCATCTTGATCATCTCCAAAGGTCTCTTCACATGTCATGTCACCAAAACTCCCATAATAATAAAAACAATTATGTCATTATAGCGGAAATAACCTGGACTCACTTATTAGCCATTAATACCATATTTAAATACAGTCCTTACTTCATGTGCATGGACAATTATGTTATATTAAACAATTTATATAACTCTGTATAATTATTAATCTTTCCAAATTGGTCTTTACACTCACCAACACACTTTTTAATTAACTTGTTTTAAATGATAGTCCTTTATGGAGTTTGTAGTATTCAATTCATATCTTTCAATCCAATATATGAATGATTATCCTCATTGATGTCTTAACTCATATATTTATATTTATTTACATAACTATATTTTTGTCATCCTTTATTTACTTATACTAGGCATGTATAAATGGAAATATTGGTCTATCTTTAATCCAAGCTTAATCGCCTCCAATATTAGTTTATGCATGCTACAATAGCCACTCATTATGATGTTCCATGTATAATATTTAGTAAAATCCATAATCCACTTGCAACATGTATTATGTTAAATGTTACCAAGCTCTACCTTTATGTTTAAATTTAGTGTTATTTTACTTGTTAGCTTAAGCATTGTTTTTACTAACTGAAGTCGACCTAGGGGAGGTCGTGGCTACCAAGCCATGAATTAATTAAATCCTTTAGTGTGATTCACGTCATAAGCACGTGACACATGGCATGTGCATTGACATTGATTCTCCTGGATATGGGTAGGCCGTTGTATTTCATTTTTTATTTAAACCACAACACAATTTTTTTCGAACGTTTTCTTCGAAATTGTGCTATTCATCCTATAAACTATCAAAAAATTTAAAAATTCAGATTTATACTAAATGGATAATTTGAATATGTACTTTTAGTTACACAAGTGTGTTTAGTTACCTGCATGGGTAGTATTTTGATACTTTCAATATTTTGTATGATCACAGTTTTTATTTTGATACCACATGAAGAATATGTTTTGGAAAAACCGTGATAATTTCATGAGTTTTAATCGTATTCATAGGGAAAATACCCTCTTAGTGACCATTTTTGGGTGGTACAAATATTTGCTTCTACTATGTGGGGTTAAGTGGGTTCCACCATGGTAAATATATTTCTTTTGGATTTCAAGTTTCGTATTGTTATTAAGAATACCTTATTTTCAATTTATAGATGTAAAGAAGTGGACAAACTAAACCATGTTTTGATATAAAATTGCCATATAAAAAGTATTGTTTTATTTAAAGGAGGTTTCTTCCAACAAAAAATGTTAGAACAAAATTCCCATCATAGACATGCCATGGACCTTCATGTTGTTCTACCTAGTGTTATTTGGCCTCCTAGTGCATAGTCTAATGTATTGGACCATAGTTTTTCCACATTTGACCACCTTACACTAGTGATATATCCAAGAGTCCTTCTTCGTACACTTATCCACTCATTTGCTTCTTTTTGGGAGTCAATGCACCCCACTACCTTGCATTTATGAGGGAATTATGGCATTTTCCTATTTTAAGGAGATGGAGTGTTCCCTCTTGAGGATTTGGTCAACTTGTGCATTAATGACCACTACTTAGCCAATTACTGACCTCATGTGCCCTCCTAATGATTTATTTCACACTGTTTGACTAGCCTAACCTTCTCATTGTCCATCTATGTTCATTAAACCTCATTATGGAACAATCCAGAAGTTACACTTGGCTTCATGTCATTGATGGGTGAATTCGTCCAATATAAGCCTACCATTTTGTGAACCAATCGAATTTCCTTGAGCTACTCAAATTACCTCGTTGGGAGGTCTATATATTGTACTCGTTTTTGTTCAATAATGCTTAATGGAAAATAAATCTCTAGAGTGAATTTTCTCTAGTTTTGTCTCTATATTCTTCTTCTCATATTTTTCTTCTATCTCTTGAAATATTCTAAGTGAGGTTCTTATTGAATCTATATCTAGGTTGGTCTATCACATGTATCAAATCCTAGAGATGTGATGGATGTGCATTCCAAAATTTTAAAAAAAAAATGTTGTTATTCATAAGAATTAATCAAAGATAACATTGCCCTTTTACATCTTAGCCCATTAAAAATAGACAACTATTCAATGGAACAAGTTTACCCCAAAACATTACATGAGAGCCTTCAGGCCATAAAAAGTAAAAGTATGTGAATGGATAAGAAGTAAAAGTATGTAAATGGATAATTTGAATGTAAATACTCGCTTTTGGAAAAATAAAAGAAATGAGAATATGTACCTTTAGTTACACAAATGTGTTTAGTTACTTGCATGGTAGATAGGACAAGTATTGGAATATGAAAAATGGATGGGTAGTATTAGAATTATTATAAGTTGAGATATTTTCATTAATTTGTATGATCGCACCTAAAAATTTAGAATTAAAAATTTTGGTACCACGTGAAGAATATGTTTTGGAAAAACCATGATTATTTTATGAGTTTTAATGGTTTTATAGGGAAAACACCCTCTTAGCGATGTTAGCGACCTTTTTTGGTAGTACAAATATTTGCTTTCTTGTATGTGGGGCCAAGTGGGTTCCACGAGGGTAAATATATGTCTTTTGGATTTGAACTTTCGTATTGTTAATCAGAACACCTTATTTTCAATTTATAGATGTGAAAAAGTGGACAAACTAAACCATGTTTTCATATAAAATTTGAATTTTCTCAAAAGTATAGTTCTATTTAAAGGAGGATTTTTTCAACAAAAAATGTTAGAACAATATTCCCATCATAGAGATTCCATGGAATTTCATGTTGTTCTACATAGTGTTGTTTGCCCTCATAGTGCCTAGTCTAGTCTCTTGGAGCACAATTTGTCCACATTTGACCACCTTAAAGTAGTGATATATTCTATCAACTTATCTAGTCATTTCCTTCTTTTGGGGAGTTAATGCACTCCACTACCTTGCAATTATGAGAGAATTATGGCATTTCCCTATTTTAAGGAGATGGAGTGTGCCCTCTTGAGGATTTGGTTAACTTGTGCATTAATGGACACTACTTAGCGAATTACTCACCTTGTTATGATTAAAATATTATTATTATTATTAATAAACATCAAGATATATATATATATATATACATAATAATAATAATAATAATAATAACAATAATAATAATGTCTTTCCGAAAAGACATGACTATTAGCAAAAGGGTATTCCGCCAAAATATAAATAACGGGCCCTCAATTGTAATTCATATCATATCTTATTTTATCATGTTTTATATAAATTCATATTTATGGATTATTTAAAGAAGTCCATAGACGATGCAAATAAAATTCATATTGGTTTAGTGCAAAGGATCTGGGTTTTACAGGTTCTACAATTGTCAAATGGGATAACTATATCCACAAGTTGAATTCAATAGGTTGTAGATTATCAAAGGAAAAATATATGTTATTATGGAACAATAAAAAAGAAAGTGTTAGGGTGATGGAAAAACATGCATATAGTGCCATTATTAAAAATAAAGGCATCTTCCCACAAAATGGGTGGTATACGAAACTTTGGCAGTGGAAGATCCCATTAAAAATTAAGTGTTTCATGTGGCATGCTTTACAAGGAGGTCCGAAGACATGGGTAACTTAATTAAAAAAGGTTAGATTGGGCCAAGTATATGCATTATGTGTAAGATCAGTCCAGAGACCTTAAATCATCTTCTTGTGGAATGCGGTTTCAGTAGAACCATTTGGAGCAAGATCTTGAGTTATCTAAATTTGGACTAGAAGTTGGGTGTGGGAAGTTTTGATTTGTGTGCACTCAATTGGTACAGAAATAGTAAAGTTTTCTCTTCCTTTCCTACTCCGATCTCGTTGGCTATTTGGTACACTAGAAATGAAGACATTTTTTAAAACAAGAAACCGATTACTATCTGCATTGTCAATCGGATCCTATCTTTGATTAAGGAACACTGCTCAGATGTTAATGAACACAAATATCAGAAGGTCCGCTTGTTCTGTCTTTCTCTCATTAGACCTGTAGCATTTTTCGATGAAGTGGCTTCTAATGGTCTTTGTGCAGCTAGTGGTGTTATTTTTATAAACAAGGACCATTACTTCACCCTGAGGTGGAATTGTGAGAAGGGAAAAAATATGAAATCTGAATTGACGACTCTTTGGTGTGTGTTAAAAGTGTCAAATTCCTTCAGTTTATATGAGATTTCAGTTTTTGGGGACTCGAGAGTGACTATTAAATGGGAATGTGGTGACTATAATGCAAATGTTATATCTCTTTATCAGTGATGCCACAGAATTAAAGATGAGATATAGTTATATCCTTTGACCATATATATCATCAACATAATTCGATGGCAGATAAGTTGTCAAAGTTTGCAATGAATGGAGAGGATGCTATTATCTAATGGGAGGAATTTCAGAGCTCACGAGTTTAAGAGATGGGTTCTTCCATAATCTTTGAAGTTTAGATTTTTTATAAAACTTTTATATGTTGTTGAAGTTTTGTATAGAAAGATAAGGAGGGATGTAGCTTTATGTTGTTTTTTGTTGTTTAAGAAAGCGGTTTAAAAGTATATTTTGATCATAAGTCTTGTTATAGACTTAAAAATTGTGTACTATTTGATTAAATATGAATACCGATAGTATGTTTTTTTCTACTGAAAAAAAGAAGAAGAAGTGGAAGTTCATGTAAATGAGATTTTCTCATTACAACAAAGTTACCAAAGTTACCATTCCTGATTCGCCTTTTTAACCATTATATTCGGGTTTCCATAAAATATAGGACATTGTCCTAAAAATAAGAAAATAAAAAAATAAAAGTAAAAGTAAAGCAGTAAAACGTAAAATATAGGACTTTGTCCAAAAAAGAAAAAAAGAAAAAAAGTAAAAGTAAAGAAGTAAAACCACAAGTGGTTTCTCCACACATGCTTTCTTAATAAGATGGTTTCTTAATAAGTGGGAAGAAAAGAAAAACAAGTACAAGTAAAACAACAAGTGGTTTCTTAATAAGTGGGTTTGGGTTCATTCTCCAACAGCAAACAAAATGTGAGATTTGAACTTGGGTAACAATCATTCCTCCCAACTACCCAATCTACACCATTTTAGAAAAAAGAAGGGGAAAGAAAGATTAGAAAAGCATCAAAAGAATATTTTTTACAAGAAGAATCATATTTTAATATTGTTTTAAAAAAAAGGAGATATTGAATAAATTTCAAAGAAAATGGATTTTAATGTTGAAAAGAAGGGAAGGTTTCCTAGCACCTCAAAGATGAATGTCTCAATACTATTTAGAGTTAAAGGTACACTTATACGGAAGGATGTCACCATTTCTATTGCCCCTAGTGAAAGAAATAATTATATTAGTGTTGAAATTGTTAACCATTTAGTGATTCCCGAATCAAATATAGGTGAAAGGCTAGACCTTTGGAATAGGAAGCAATTTCAAATAAGTAGATTTTAAATGAATGTTGGAGAATATATGGTCATATCTCAATTCATTGTTAGTTCCTTATCGAGCTTTGATGGTGACATAGTTTTACGGTTAACTTGGATTAAAACATTGGGGGCCTTCATCTTAAATGTTGAAAAGAAGTTTTTGACATTTTCCTATAAGCAGGAGAGAATCAAATTTCAAGATATTATAGTGAAGTCATATTTAGAAGCTCCAACATCTGAAGACTTCAAGGATATATCAAAGATGATTTCATAGGGTAATCAGAACTTAGGACAAAAGAAGCAGAAATAAGTTGAAAAGATTGTCGCTAGTAAATATTTAGAAATTACTTGTTTGAAGAATGATAGTCAAGACTTGATCGCCCATATTAATAAATTAAAAAAGAAAAAAAGATCGCAAGAAGAAATCCAAGAGAAATTCCACCAAAAAGAAGTCGATCTCCAAAAAGAATTCAATAAGGATATATTAAAAAAAATGAAGAAAATTCTCGCTTAAAAAATTGAATTGAGGGTTGACTCATTAAATAAAAAAATTAAAAAATGAGAAGTTAGAAAAATCCTCAGAGTTATTATCAACTAGTAAATCGCGTGAATCACAAAAACATGAAGTTTATACAAGGGTTCAACAAATGGATTGAATTCCTTATCGTCACCCAAATCAAAGAAGTCGATACAACCAACATCAAAGTAAAGCAAGAAATAAACATTGTTCTTGTTATAGACAAACCAACTACAACATTGAAAATAAACGAAAGCAACATCGACGAATTTTATGGAATCCTAAATTAGGAAGTTCTATACGAGCAATCGATCATCAAACAATTCCAATGAAGGTAGATTTGGGATGGATCACTTCCCAAAAGATGTAGCACATTAGTTCAACAATCCAGAGATTATACAGCCTGGTTTCATCAAGCATCATAGTTCCAAGCTCACAACATCATGAAAAGTCGCTTACGAGCAAGAGAACAAATTCATACATTAAATTATGCTTTGAGGACAAAGAATGTTTAAGGGGAAGGCAATGTTATGAATAAAATAATAATAATAATAATAAACATCAACATATATATATAATGATAAATAATAATAGTAATAATTAATAATGTCTTTCCAAAAAGACTTGACTATTAGTGAAAGGGTATTATGCGAAAATATAAATAACATGCCCTAAATTGTAATTCATATCATATCTTATTTTAGCGTCTTTTATATAAATTCATATTTATGGATTATTTGTCATTTATGACGTGGAAGTTCGAGTAAATGATATTTTCTCTCATTACACACCTCATGTGCCCTTCTAATGGTTCCTTTCACACTGTTTGGCTATCATAACCTCATCATGGTCCATATATGTTCATTAAACGTCATTATGGCCCAATCTAGTAGTTACACTTGGCTTCATGTCATTGATGGTTGAATTGGTCCAATCTAATCCTACCATTTTGTGAACCACTCAAATTTCCTTGAGCTACTCAAATTCCTTCCTTTGGAGGTCTATATATTATACTAGTTTTTTTTCAATAATACTTAATGGAAAATAAATCTATAGAGTGAGCTTTCTCTAGTTCTGACTAATATTCTATCATGTTTTTCTTCTATCGCTTGAAATATTCTAAGTGAGTTTGTTATTGAATCTAGATCTAGGTTGGTCTGTCACATGCACCAAATCCCAGAGATGTGATTGATGTGCATTCCAAAATTTTAGAAAAGAAATTGTTACTTGTTATTCATAAGAATTAATCAAAGATAACCTTTCCCTTTTACATCTTTGCCAATTAAAAATAAATTTTCACAATTGTTCAATGGAACAAATTTACCTGAAAACATTACATGAGAGATTTTAGGCCATAAAAATACTTGTCAACCGCTCATCTAAGAACTATTAGGAAATAAAACTACCAACAAATGCTGCAAAATGACTAGGAAATCAAACCCAAATAAACCAGAAGTCCATATACTTAAAAAATAGATAATGAACCCTTTGACAACATTGTTTTGTCCTTATATTCCTCAAAATCCAGAAAACCCTCCATCATTCCCATAGTTCGCTTGAATAAATTTTCTGCCAAAATATTTAATTGTCTAAAGACATTATAAAAGGAAATAATAGAAAATTTCATTTCAAGATCAAATATCCTTGAGCTCCAATTATTCAAGGAAGCCACTTGTACTTTTTTCTCTTCCAGAAGCCCAATCAACAAAAACTTTAGAGTCCTACAACACTGGAAGAGTAGGGATATCTTTATTAGAGGAAAACCAAAGAAGAATCCAGAAGGCTAATAACTCATCCCTAGTGTTTTTTCCTTTTCCACACCCCATCCAAATATAAAAAAAAATGATTTATTGTCACGTCCCCTCCCATCATACCAGTGCGATGGAGAGGATCGTGATGCTAAAACCGGGCATCTAGTCCCATGAGATTTTAAATAAGCATTCAAATAATATAAAAGAACATATGAAATGTATAATTATAAGAAAAACACAACAGAAATAATTTCGGTAACACATCCATCATACATTCAAGATATTCATCAAATAAATAAATGCAAGTTAACACAAGAGAGTACTTATCTTATAACAAAGTAGTCCCAAGCAACTGGCTATGCAACTGCAACGTTCCACCCAACCATAGGCCAGTTGTGATCATCAATATCTCAACACACAGCAACCCTTGAGCTGAGCATGATCTCTACAAGGAATCAGGGAACAACAGACTCACACATAGCCAAGCATACACCAAGATGAGCCAAGCCAATCTACAATTGGGTTTATTAGGCTACTAGGAAATGGAAAGGAAGAGTGGCTAAGTTAGTGAGCTCAAGCACAGAGCCAGGGGTAACCTTACAAGATCTATCTATCTTGGCCCCCACAATACCTACACACCCAGTGCAAGGAAGTATTATTTTCACTACTGTACAGTCCGTCAAGCCATACCTTCCCCATCTAGTGCTCTCAGGGTGTGCATAGAATAGTAGCCAAAGCCCTCTTGATCTTCTTGGGAGGTTATATCCGCCACTAGGTTTATCAATCCCTCTCTGTCCACTACCAATCCAATCTCTTGCTTACAGTCTCCAAATCAAATAGGGATGCAGATAATTAGCTAACTACAATGGCTGGATAGGAGAAAAACATTTGTACAGTGATAAGCATGAAAATGATTCCCTGAGCTTCAGAAAAACGTGGGAAGGCTAAAAATGAACAATGGAGGTTTGGGAAAACCTCAGGAAGCAGAAATCGTTTTTAGGAAAAAATGCCCATGGCAATTCTGGGACAAAACAACCTCTATACGGTCCCAAATCGCATCCCCTTCTTCCCAGCTACTATCCAAAACCAAAAATGAGTTTATGGGCAAGGAAAACCCTACGTTTTTTATGAAAAACGTGAATGTAACTTCCAGCAATCTCAATCTGCGTGAGAGAGGAAAAACTAACTGTTCAGAATGGCTTTGGGCACCATTTCATGGGTGTTTTCTTGCCCAAGAAGCAAAAATATGAATTCCCAGGTTGATGGCTTGCCCATGCACGAAATTGGCTGCCATACCTCTTCATTCCCAAGGCATTAACTACCTCAGCCGATTTCTGGAAGAATTAAATGATTGGGTCCATAACCCAAAATGGGTAGTTGGTGGTTTATGGGTTTTCTCATTGACACATGGATTAACACCATTGGCTCAAGGGTTTGAATAATTTCCCTCCCTATCCCTTGTAGAATCATGCCCCCATCTCTTTGTTGCATTGCATAGCTAGTTGTGGGTTTTTCATTAAAATTCGTATTTACATGATGTCTTAATTTACATTGTTCCTATCTAGCACAAGAACCATAGGCATCTATTTTTAATTTTCGATACATAAAACGCTAAATCAATGGTGGGGCCTTGGCCTTGAGCTCCTCACCATGATTAAATATCACTATTTACATCATTTACGATTTCATGAAAAAGGGGGTCAAAATGGGGACGTGACATTTATACTTAGTAATATTACATTGCCCCCCACCCCCCACACATACTCATCCAAGAAGCACCATCAAAATATCCTACAGAGCTCTTATTACACAAAATAGGATTAGATGTCGTCATAGGAAGATTTTATTTCCCTTTTCTAAGTTAAGCCATAAATATTCCCACTATACGAGAACTAACAATTGAAACATTTTGAACCCCATTCTCAAAAGTAACCAAGTTTCTTGTTCTCCAAAGACAATACGCCACAAAACAAGGAACCTCCTTATAATTTTTTAACAATGTAGGTATAAGATTAAAAACACTGGTTGAAAGTAGGACCATTCAAAATATCATGTATCTTGAGAATCGCTCAAGTTTCCACCCAAACATTTTTGACAAACTCACGGAAAACAATAAGATGCAAAATTGATTTTGCTTCTTTCTTCCAAATGCTGCAAATACTAGGCCCATGGAAACCCATCATAACCAAATTATCCCAGATCAATATTTTTTTCAAAACACAACCAAATGAAACATTTCAACTTTAAATGTAAGTTTCACTAATGCATAATTTTGTATGCCACCACTTACCCATTAAATCAGTAGAACTAACAAAAATAACCTCATATGCAAATTTAGCACTAACTTGACTACTTCGAACTCCACTTGAACAAACCAATTTATCCTCATTCTCAACTAGATTTATTCCATCATGATTCAAACTCATCACATAAGAATCATATTCCATAGCTAAATATACTTCTAACAAAATTCCTTAGCTAATATCTAGTAAGAACAAGAATTCTCCACAAAATCTATTTTCTTCACATCTACCAACAATTTGAAACCATGTACCAAAAGGAAATTTAGAAGAGAATGAGAAATACTATAACAATATTTACCACCTAGGAAGGGATCAATACCAAGTGCAACCCGCTTTCCATTACTGATCTTTCATGACAAACAAGATCCTAACAAAGGGAAAGAGCCAACAAAACCCATCCATAACTTTGAATAATTTGGTACACTCTTAACATGCAACCTTATGTACTCAACCACAGTCTTGCACCTTAAATATTTTTCTTGAATAAGATCACTTCATAGACTAGAACCAAGTAGACCCCTCCAAATACTTTTTAGACTTAGTGCAATGCTAAACCAAGACATATTTTTTAAATCCCAACCCTCCATCTTTTTTGGGAGAGAAATTTTCTCATATCTTGACAAATGATAGTTATTACTATAAATATTTCTATCCCAGGAAAAGGTCATGATAATTTGTTTGATGCTATTCATAATATAGATTACAATCTTTGCAATATAAAACCATAAAATTAGAATTCTTTCCACGACTCATTTTACCAAAATCAATCTACCCCCTAAGGGAAACCACCTAAAGACCCAGTTCCCAATTGTTTTTTCAACTTTTTTCAAAGCCACAACCAATTCTCCATTTTATAATAGTTTGTCTTCAAATAATAACATAGATATTTAAAACCTAGATCAATATGCTCCATACTAAATGGAAAAAAGGTTGATTTACTAAGCCAAAACATCATATGATATCAAGGTCTAGAGAAAATTTCATTTAGCATCACTAACTTCCATACCATAGGATTCACAAAACGATATTTTAATCTCATGAAAATAAGAGAAGTCAACTAAAGTTCCATTCCAAAACAAGAGACCATTCCCCACAATTAAAATGTTAGTTTAATATAGTGCAGATAAGTGACTTTTACTCTTAATTATATCATGCCTTCCCTTTTGGCCTTCCAAATAAACCTACTCAATCCTTACACAACAAGAAGAACAACAAGGGAAATAACATACATCCTTGTCTAAGTCCCCTATAACCTGTAAAAAAACTTGAAGGGGAGCCATTCACTAAGATTGCAAAGTTTGTTGATGTAACACAAACCATAATCCAATTAGTCACCTCTAAAGGAATACATATGTGTAACAATGCTAGTCTAAGATAAATCTAAACCATTCTACGAAAGGATTTAACAAGGTCCATTTTCAAAATAAGAGCTTCCAATTTTTTAGTCTTTATCGAGTGTAGAGTCTCCTGAGAAACTCCGATAACTGGTAGTTAGAAAAATGATTTATATTTCAATATACTGAGTATTATGCAAGAAATTACAATTTTATGTATGTTGTTAAAATTCCTATATGTAGGTGCACTGTATGCTACTAGACATTTTTCTAATCACTAAAATTATGCAGAAAATTAGCATAACTAAAGCATAATGATACTTATTTATTATTGAAATAAAAAGAAGGAAAAACAACTGCTAGGAGCTGGTTACAAAATTTGATTTCAAAATCTAGAACTTTGGTGGCCTTCTGGTTAGAGGGGCACTGCATTTTAGCTCTGTGTTTTTAAAATGATACTAAGATCAATGCAGCAGGGTCAACCGTGTACCATACCCTAAACTGGGCGATGATAAGTAAATAGTGTTGAAGGGATTCGATCCCTGGACAGTAGTATAAAAAGGTTTATATATATTTTTAAGTATATATGATGACCCGGTGGACAGTACTTACGGTTCTGTGACCCTCGTTCTATCACCAATTTTACTTGGTAGAACACTTGTAATGTTACAGTATTCATTTATTCTCTGCCTCTTTGTACTTTGGTAATATTAAAATGTTTTTGTTTTGGGGCCAAGCCCTATTTCATAGTTCTGTGAATATAATTCAATGCTTTCATTTTTGTTTCTCGATTCTTAAATGGTATGATTCCCACAGGGTTAAACTCTAAACCTTGTCAATTGTTTAGACTTCATTTTATAAATTTATAATAAATCTAGGTGAGCTCTCTCTTGAGACTCAAACCTTTACCTTTTAAACCAACATAGATCCATCTTAAACTCATATCTATCAAGCACCGAGAGGGATCCAATTTCTTGAGGTGTATTTCTCCTTTTAAATTTAAACTCAAGAAATTTGGTCTTTCTTGATTGATAGATCCGGGTTTAAGTTTTAAGTTTTTATTTATAAACGAACATCTATTTTTTAATTACTTTTCATAATATTTTATTTTATGAACCAACATGGATTTTTTTTCTTAAATATTGTCCATAATTTTTTATTTTATGAGCGGACATGAATTTTTTTTATTATTTTGTTACTAACGTTATAACGTTATATCACGATACAGGATCTCTCCCATACTGGGTTGTAGAGCACCTCATTTCACTCGGTGCAATAACTATTCTTTTGACAAGATGGCATCGATGCATCAATTAGATGCCATCGAGCTCTATTCTTGATGCGTTCTGTAATACTAAAGTAGTTTCGACTTTTTTAAGAAAATGGTTAAGTTTTAATTGTTTGTAGTTTACCCATATGGATACCGAGACCAACTGTATTTAAAATTGGTTGACAAAACCTGGGGTTGTATTAATCTGGTTCATATTATTTATAGTACTCAGGTTGAGCCCTTATGGTCTCGAACCCTTGTTACAGGATTATTATAGTTTTGGTATATTGAATATACTTTTACAACACTCTTACAACTATTCGATAATTGATAATGATTGATGTCTACAGGGTTCGACCCTTGATATAGTTGATATTGTTATATTTTGTAAACTAGGGCTTGACCCTAAACTATCCTTTGAACTTGAAAGCCTATTTGAAATGAGTGTATAATGCATGTCGATCCCTTATGGAGATATCGAGTTGTATCAAAATAATTTCATAATATATTTTATTAGATGTACTATTGTTTATGTGAATGCATTATCGAGGATTTAAGAACTCTGCTTCGATTGGTATTTTTATACAATACTTTGTTTATGAAAATAGATACCTGTAGGGTTTATGTCGGGACTTCAAAAGATGTTTTAATTCTAATAAGTTGATATGAGTTCTGTACATTATGTTGTTCAGTTTATGTACAATATAATCTATCTATGAAAAAATAATAGCATAAATAACAATATTTACTTATCTAGGTTTTATAAATATATTTACTGTGAAAAAATATGTGATGAGTTAATGTGGATTTTACAGCTAGGTTTTGATATTAACTTTTTGTAAATAATTAATGTTTATATTGAATAATTATATGTTGATGGGAGCAGCATTCTGCTTATAGAAATCTATTCTGTTTTGAACAATAAACTCTACTGTTTTGAACTTGGATAGACCATAAGAAAAATGAAGATAATCTCTAGGAAGATTAGTTACTGTAAATTTATTACAGTATACTTACTCTAATGAAGTTTATATCCAACATATTATAAGAACAATTCTTTCTCCTAGAATCTACAGATCATTTTATCTATGTTAATTAAACATTTTCATGTACTAGACTACATCACGAGAGTGAAAGGAAAAATACAGGAAGAAATTTATAATAATCTATTCTATGTTTTTCCAATCTTTACTCATACATTCATTGTATAAAAATAATTTATGAGTTTTGTAACCTATCATTTCTAACAGCTAACTGATATCTAGGAAAAACATTTGGAAAACTATGATAACATATACACACCGTTTTTCAGAAATAGATTAACAGTTTAGAAGTAAATAAATTAAAAACAAAGTAGAACCCGATAACTGATAAGGTTGACAAACACCCAAAGAGGACTGTTCCTCCCAACCTTTTCCAGAAAGAAGCCAAGATCACTTGCTTTTGGACCCCCGAGCTTGATCACTGAACCACCAGGACGATCATACTGTGTAGAAGCAAGACAATCTGTTTGTAATTCAACAATAAAAAAGACTTGCATACAAACACTCCTTTGTACTTCAACAATCATGGAGACTTGCATACAAATCACTCTTATGCACTTCAACAATCATAAAGAATTGCATACATAACACTCTCTCTACTCTCATCAAGATAAGGCAGTCTTACTCTGCAACTCATTACCTAGCTTCCCCTCATCGAATCTCTTGTGTTCACAATTCTAACAACAAGGAAAAAGTTGTGATCCTCTGCTCAATTTGATGGCTATAAAAGATTTCCTAGGTCATCTTTTGGGGTGAGTTTCACATTTAATGAGCCATGTGCTGAGTTCCACCATCCTTGGGGAACATGACCACATTTTTAGGGATGTTGCCCCCTACAAGAGCTAGTAAGTGAGTGCAAATGTTGCTAATTGTACATTGCCTTCTACACCGGTTTCATTCCTCCTAGTGGGTTAGTGAACACTGCTCAACTGTCTCTTTGGGTGAGTGTCTCTTATTTTAATTTATTAAATAATAATATTATTCTCTCTTGCTAGGTTTCTGTGGTGATTGGCTTCAGAATGAACACTTAGAATTTCCACAGATCTCATGATTTTCATCGATGTTTCGAGTCCACAACACGACTCATCATCAAGACGGTGTGTCGAAGAAGAGTAGGTGATCAGATGGTGTGTCAAAGAAGAGTAGGTGATCTCAAAGATGGAGCATTAATATTGAAGTGCAGAGGGATAGTGTTGAAATGTCACGATGGTGATTATGTGTCGACTAGGGTTTAGTTAATTAGGTTAAGTGTAATATGTTATAATTTTCAAAGTATTAAATTTGTTTCTTTAATTAATTAATGGTATTAAGATTGTATTTTTTAATAATATTTGTTTGATTTTAGATAGTATATGGTTATCTGAAATGTGTTAATTTTAATTATTTAATTATTTGATTAATTAATAAATACATAGATTTAAGAGTGTAGCTTATAAATTTTTTAGGTTTATTTAATTATAATATAATTGTATGTAATGTTTTAATCATATTTAAAATGTTATTAGTGTTAATAATGATAGTATTAATAATATTATTAGTAAATAAATTAATTGTATATCATTAGGGTTAATTTACTAATACTAATGTTGATATTAGTTATATCCTTACGGTTAATTTAATAATATTAATGTTTATATTAGTTATAATTATACTTATAATTTTAATTTTTAATAATATTATTATAATTATTCTTAATCATAATATTTTTTTCTTTATAATGACTTTAGGTTGGGTTAATAGTGTGCAAAGTTGATGTAACTTTGAAAATTAATTTTAATAATAATAATTTAATATCATTATTAATATTATTTAATTTAAATTAATATTAGTAATAATAGCATAACAACATGTGTGATAATTAGTGGGATTAGGATTCGCTTTTTAATTAGGATTAGTATTAGAATATCATAAGGTGGTATTCTTAGGTTATTGATAACTCGGGTCCTAGGTTCATAAAACTTTATTAATGTCGTCTATTGTGGTGTAGGAGTGGTGGAAGCAAACTAGTACTAACCTCCATGCCTCCATCTCTGTTTAGATTGTTGGGATACTTTTTTATTTCAAGGGCTTCTCTAAGTTTTCTTTTAAAGTAATGCTTCTCTTTTGCTAGGATCTTGGTGTCTTCTAAGCATAATTGGTGTTTATCTAGGTTCGGATTGGTTTTGGAGGAGTGTTCTGCTAGTTTCGTTCATTCTTCATGTCATCTTTGTGTTCTTTTAGTCTAATGTTAAAGGAACGACCAGTTTCAGCAATGTAGCATAGCTCACAAGAGCAAGATACCTTGTAGAGGCCTTTGCATTGTTTATGATCAATTGGGTCTTTGATGGGTCTCATTTTTTGCTTAACGGTTTGTAAGGTTTTGAAAGAGGTTGTGATATCCTTCTTCTTGAGAACTTTAGCAATTTTGCCAATAACCCCTTGAATATAAGGCAAGTAGCCTCTTGTATTAGGTTTTTGTGTATTGTTATTATTGTTATATTAGTTATTTGTTCTTGTTGTGGTGTGAGTGTTGGCCCTATTCTTGGTTCTTTCTATGACTTTCTTGATATGCTTAGAATTGTAGCCTATGTTCTTGAAGAATACGATCTTAACATACTTAATCAAGAATAAAATAAACTCAACTTTGAGGATCCCCAACTAAAAAGGTAACCCCTACATGTGGCACAATAAAATTTGTTGAGTAATGTCATGAGTATTATGAGTGTGATACAAAATATTTTATGGTTCTCCCTAGAGTTTCTTCTACATGTGGTTGAAGTGTTAAAGTTACTGCGTCATGTTGAGTTTGGTGTCTAAGACTAAATGCACACAAAATAAATGAGCACACTTACAATCATTGGAAATATAATCCATAACAAAACAAATGTGCATGATAAGAGTATGATTATTTCTCTAAGCAAAGCTATTTTGTTGTGTTTGGTATGGAATAGTATGTTGCATTTGAATGCCTTATACAGTGAAGTCATTTGTAAATTTGTGGTTATCATATTTACATCCATTTTTTGTTTTAAAATTTTAAAGTTATGTTCAAATTGTATTTATTCAAAGGCCATGTTAGTCAAAAGCATGTCAAAAACTTCACTCTTAAGATTTAAGAAGTCAACCCAAGTATTAGAAAAATCATCAATGAAGTTTAAGAAGTACAAGAGTTTATTTCTCTCTTTAATCAAAGAAACTCAAAAATATTCAAGAATAGGTTATTTGTAAGCAACCCTTAGAAGTTATGAGGCCTAGTGAAAAATAAATCCAAACACATATAATGAAATGCTAAGCTTAACAAAAATAAGAAAAATATATTGGATATCCATCCTAGATATGTTACATTTTCCAAGTAATATGTTACATTTTCCAAGCAATAGTTGAAAATAGTTTAAAGTTATATAAATAGTTTTTAATGCAACAAAATCATTAACTTAGTTACCAAATATACTTTTTTTTCAAGTAGATAAAATAGTTCAGCAGAGTTATCTACCTGAATTTCACTAACTTCATTAACTTAGGATCCAGTATTTTCCTTCATTTCCAATTTCTGGTAGATTGAATTTTTAATCTTCTCGAGAGGAATCAGATCAATAAGAAACCCGAGAATAAGGGGTGCCACGAATCAGTACTCCCCATCAGATAAATAATGAACTCAGAACTATACTTTGCAACACAATAAGCAATCGGTGGTATAAGCACCTCTACCACCAGAACAGCAGAACCTGACCGAGCTTTTACCAGGCAGAGAGAGACAATTCCGCTGCTATAGGCTCATACTTGTTATACAAGTTCTTGGCTCCCAGTTCAGACTTGGAATACAAAGTTTTTTCCACTTCATTAATCTTTTCCACTACAGGCAGTACTAGAATGTTGGTCAAAATTGACCTAGAAACTCCGTTTGTCCATTTCACTGTCTCATGAAGTTCACAGGTTCTTGATTTGAGTGAGGTTTTTGATTTGAGTGATGGGGGCACATGACTTTCAATCCTAACGATTGCATCATCCACCTTCAAAAAAACATAGAATTACAGACTGCCCTGATTGACCAATAAACAAATCGATTGACACTCTAGATTTTCTTCTTCTGGTTTAATGAAGAAAAAACGTAAACCCTAAACCTCATTGAGCGACAAACAAATAGAATGACACTCTATTTGTCATTCTATACATATGGTATTAATCCACGCT
Organism: Larix kaempferi; assembly: GCA_027924585.1. Lineage (NCBI taxonomy): Eukaryota > Viridiplantae > Streptophyta > Pinopsida > Pinales > Pinaceae > Larix > Larix kaempferi. Next base: position 13,655,910 of record BSBM01000087.1, read on the forward strand.
ACTGAATCATAGTCTCCCTCCTCTGGTAACCCGAATGCAGGAAGAAACTCTGAATTAACATTTTGAACGGATGCTGCAGATGGTTGTTCTCGTTTGAACAGAAATACGGGAGACACTAATGTCTCATAGGAAGTCTGGCTCTCCACATCTGAGCTATATTGATTATTAGCGTTCAAATGTTGTATTTCGGGAGCTGGTATAGATCATAGTCATGTTGTTGTTTGAATGATGATCAACCCCAAATCCTTGAATGCTCTGGGGCAGCTCCATGAGACATGGATTATGGTCAGACAATTCCTGATAAAACTTTACTTGTAGAGGATTCAGAGGAATTATAGCTTCTTCTGAACTTGAACTAGATTCAGTAACTCTTGAACCATTGAATGCATCCATGGTGTTCATCCATTGAAGGTATTCATCCAAGTTGTATCCTTCGACACATAAGGAATCCATCCACGGTGATAATTCATTGTTTCCCTCAACTTAGGGGAATGCAGGAAAAAACTCTGAATTAACATTTTGAACGGATGGTGCATACAGCTGTTCTGCTTTGATATAACTATCTATGGGGCTTGCATACGGAAGTGCAGGAAGTGCAGGAGAGACTGATGTCTCATAGGAGGTCTAGTTTGCAGCATCAGAGCTATATTGATTATTAGCGTTCAAATGCTGTATTTGTGAGAAGTTAATGCAATTGGATACTTGTACTAGGGAGTCAGTATTGATCATAGTCATGTTGTTGTTTGAATGCCGATTAGCCCCATGGGGCAGTTTTCTCAGAGTGGGATTACAGTCAGACAATTCCTGGTCAAATTGGACTTAATGAGGATTCATAGGAAATTTTGTCGGTTCTTTACTTGAGGATTCAGAGGAAATATTCAGTACTGAATCCAGCTCAAGTAAAGAACCAGCAATATTTCCTCTGAATCCTCGACAAGTCCAGTTTGACCAGGAATTGTCTGACGGTAATCCCTCTCTGAGGAAGCTGCCTCAGAGCCTTCAAGGATTTGGCGTTGATGATCATTCAAACAACAATGACTATGATCATTACCGAATCCCCAGTACAAGCATCCAATTGCATTAACTTCTCACAAATACAACATTTGAAATCAATATAGCTCTGATGCTGCAAACTAGACTTCCTATGAGACATCAGTCTCTCCCGTACTTCCGTATGCAAGCCACATAGATAGTTATATCAAAGCAGAACAATCGTATGCAGCATCCGTCAAAAAGGTTAATTCAAAGGTTTTTCCTGCATTCCCCTCACTTGAGGGGAACAATGAATTATCACGGTGGATGGATTCCTTATGTGTCGAAGGATACAACTTGGATGAATGCCTTGAATATCATGGAAGCATTCAATGGTTCAAGAGTTATTGAACTAGATTCAAGTTCAGAAGCAGCTATATTTCTTCTGAATCGTGAACAAGTAAAGTTTGATTAAGAATTGTCTGACCATAATCCTTGGCTGAGGGAGCTTCCCTAGAGCATTCAAGAATTTGGGGTTGATCATCATTCAAACAACAACATGACTATCATCAATACCAGCTCCCCAGTACAAGCATCCAATCACATTAACTTCTCAAAAATACAGCATTTGAACGCTAATAATCAATATAGCTAGGAGGCCCCAAGCCAGACTTCCTATGGGACATCAGTCTCTCCCGTATTTTCATTCAAACAAGAACAACCATCTGCAGCATCCGTTCAAAATGTTATTCAGAGTTTCTTCCTGGATTCCCCTTACCAGAGGAGGGAGACTATGATTCAGAAGCGTGGATTAATACCTTCAATGGATTTAATTCTCCAATAGAATGACAAACAAAGGAAAAAACGAAGTAAAACGTAACTTTTAGAAGTCGAACTTAATGATTTTTGTTGTATAATGGAGGGAATAAAAAGGCAAAACTAATAGCAAATATAGGGTTTCATACTGGTAGGTGGGCAAGTTGAGAAGCTTGGCCAAACCGGGTGATTCGACTCAGACGACATGGCTGGATCACGATAGTGCCTACGGGAATCTAAATCTCCAACGGTAATTATGAAGGGGTGGTTTGCGATTTGATGAATACAAAGAGAGAATGCCAAGGTGGTTTTAAATATAGAAACCCTTAAGACTTCTTCGCGGTCAAGGCAACACTGAAAATATTTCGCACGAGAATATTATCTCACACTTCAGCATTCTAATGTCACAAGGGAGACTACAAAATTACCAAAGAGGGGTTTAGACATGTTTTACTGTAGATTTCCTAGAAATAGGAAATGATTATTTTTAAAGAAATTACATAATAATTGGACATGGCCTGGTTGGGGCTTAAATTTTTATGCTTTTGTCATTTTATAGAAACATAAATAATCCTAGTTAATTTTGGATCAATTCCAAAGGGTGAATAGAAGTGCAAAAGAATACCAAAATCCACTATTTTGATATTTTATGTGGGTTTTTTGAAAAATTACAGATAAAATTCGTTCAAGATGTTGAAATTAGTAGATTTTGTGAACTTGAAATTTTATCTACATTTATCTACATGTGGTTGAAGTTGGTCTCCTAGACTAAATGCACCTACAAGAAAACTTCATAATTGCACAAAATTGGTGATTTTAAAAGGTTATAATTTTTAGCTCTGAAATAATAAATGAGCACGATTATAATCATTGGCCAGAAAATCCATAACAAAAAAAATGTGCATGATAAGAGTATGATTATTTCTCTTAACAACACCATTTTGTTTTAGTGTGTATGGAATAGTATGTTGCATATGAATGCCTTATACAATGAGGTCATCTATAAATTTGTTGTTAACATATTTGTATCCATTTTTTGTTCTTAATTTTTGAAATTGATATTCAAATTGTATTTATACCTTGTAGTCCAAAATCATGTTAAAAACTTCACTCTTAAGATTTAGGAAGTAAAGCCAAGTGCAAGAGAAATCATCAATGAAATTTAAGAAGTACTTGAACCCATTTTATTGTGACACAAAGGATTTTCTAGATGTATCTACAAGGTTCATCACTCCAAAATAAAGGAGCTTATCTCTATATTTAATTAAATAAAGACAAAAGCTTTTGTAAGGAACTCCTAGAGCCTCTGAAGCGTAGTGAAAAATAGACACATAATAGTTCAAGTAATTTAAATTTATGTAAATAGCCTTCAATAGAAATGACTAAGATTTAAAGCAATCAAAAGTGAATCTCATTATCTTTACCCAATATGATTTTCAACTTTGTCAAAATTTCATCTATTTTTCAACTAACTAAAAAAATGTTTCACTAAACATAAACATTTCAATTTAATTCATTTCATATCATTTGTATAGAACGACCTTCATTAAAGACAACCTTAATGTTGAGAAGAACCCAAAAATACTTGACGTCCTTTAAATATAATTTGAAATTAGAACTTTATATAAATTTGCATGAATTCTGTGTTGACATTAAAAAAAAGTAAGATGTTGAGAGCTCGAATGACTATAATATAAAGGTTATTATAGGGATGAAAGACTATTCCACACATTTCCACTAATCCATAAAGGAAAATATAAACAACTATGATATAGCCATACAAAAAATTCAGTACCCAACTTTTATTTATACACCTTAAATTAGTAAATAAAAATATAAACAATTAAAATATATGGATACAAAAAATTCAATTATCTAAAGATCATAAATGAAAAGTAAATTCACTTACGGAACCTTTTTTCATAAATCATAAATGAGTAAATAATTTAAAATAGCCTTAATCAACTCTCTAATTTCATTCCCAATAAGTCTAGAGATAAAAAAAAAAGAAAACATACAAAAAACAGTGATTTGCAGCAACCTAAGTACAAATTAATCTACTCAGTACTTAAACAGAAAGTCAAATGCCCCAAACAAATCATCTTACATCACCTTCAAATCTATTTCAATCTCTCAAGATTAAAGATTAAACAATACAAGCAAAATTAATCACAACATAACAAGATCATTGTTCAGTAGAATTATCTACTCGACTTTCACTTTATGGTAGATTAAGTTTTTAATCTTCTCGAGGGGAATCAGAGAATAAAGGAACCTCAAAATATGGTACGTCGTATAAAAGACGAACCCAAAGAGGAACCCCTCAATCATGTATGTGGTGAGCTTGTCCATGTCATCATAATAATAAGAACTGAAGGGTAAGGGTGGTATAAGCAACCTGATGAAATTCTAAACCTGGTCCATCTTGTGCCACACCAATTCCACTACGAGTTCAGACTTGATATACAAAGTTTTTGCGACTTTCTTAGTCTTTTCCACAACACCTACTGGACTCTGTAGCATAGCCATAGCATTACCCACCTTAAAAAAAATCAAAAAATTATAAACTGATTTGATTAAGGTATAATGAATCAAATGACACTTACTTATTTTTTACATATTTTTTTTCTTTTAGATAGAGTAATTTATGTAGATACCTAAAATTAAAATCATAATAAAAAGTAATTAAAAAATTTGTGTCAACTAATAAATTAAAAAAATAATCAGAATAGATTCATTTTAAACCAGGATTTATTAAGCATTAAAAAGATCAAATCATAGAGATGTAATTTTTTTATGGATATGTAAAAAAATACATTCAAAAACTCCATTAAAATAGAATCTTTTACAAGTTCTTAACCGATCCAAGTTTAAAATAGATCTATGCTGATTTAAACTAATTTTAAAAAAAATAAATAAAAGATAAACTTTCCTTCCAAATTAAAATTCCAACTTAATGATGATATCAAACTCAGTAAAACAGAATTCCAAATATAGGGTTTTGACTCAGTAAAACAGAATTCCAAATATAGGGTTTCGTAATGGCTGGTAGCATACCTTTCTGTCCGCGACAAGCAGAATTTCAAAAGCTTTTCGCTCGATCCTAGAGTAAACGGCTCAGGCAGTAAGCTTTACAGTTGCATTATCGTAAAGAACTGAGAGATGGGTCGCTACTTTCCGAACGACAACCTGGAAAAATCCCAGGGATTTAAGGGTCGGATCCACACTCTGCAAGGCCAAAAAAACACCAGAAACCCTAAACCCGTCAGACATTGCACTGCATTCAATCAAATGAAATAAGAAACTGAACGACAACCTGGAAAAAGCCCAGGGATTTAAGGGTCGGATCCACACGGTGCAAGGCCAAAAAAAACCAGAAAGCCCTAAACTACATTGCACTGCATTCAATCAAATGAAATAAGAATAAGTGAAACTACATTCGCGAAGCTTGGCCAAACCTTGTGATTCGACTCAGAAGACATGGCTGGATCACGACAGTGCTTAGCGGATTCTAAATCTCCAACTGTAGTTATGATATACGTCGATTAATCGATCCGCGTCAAATGAATGATGTAGTGGTGTTAAATATAGAAACCCTAAGACTTCTTCGCGGTGAAGACAACACTAACGGTAGCAATGGAAGTCGGCTACCGTGATTCACGGCGTAGGCGCGTGACACGTGACATGTGCATTTACATTGACTCTCCTGCATGTGGGTGCATATCGTGTACGGGTGTTGGATTTCGTTTTTTACTTAAACCCTCCACACAACCTTTTTTTGGACGCTTCCTTCGAAATTGTGCCATTCATCCTATAAACTGTCAAAACATTAAAAAAAAACTGATTTATATTAAATGCATAATGTGAACGTAAATACTAGCTTTTGAAAAAATAAAGAAAAGGAGAATATGTATTTTAGTTACACAAGTGTGTTTAGTTACGTGCATGGGTAGTATTTTGATATCTTCATTATTTTGTATGACCACCGTTTTTATTTCAGGAGTTTTAACCGTATTCATAGGGAAAATACCCTCTAAGTGAGTTTATTGGGTGGTACAAATATTTGCTTCGAGTATGTGGGGGCTAAGTGGGTTCCATCACGGTAAATATATTTTTTTTGGATTTGAATTTGTTAATAAGAATACCTTATTTTCAATTTATAGATGTAAAAAAGTGGACAAACTAAACCATGTTTTCATATAAAATTTCCATATAAAAAGTATAGTTTTATTTGAAGGAGGTTTCTTCCAACAAAAAATGTTAGAACAATATTCCTATCATACACATGGCATGGACATTTCTACCTAGTGTTATTTAGCCTCCTAGTGCATAATCTAATGTGTTGGACAAGTTTGTCCACATTTGACCACCTTACACTAGTTATATATCCATGAGGCCTTATTTGTCCGCTAATCCGATCATTTCCTTCTTTTTGGGCGTCAATGGACCCCACTACATTGCATTTATGAAAGAATTATGGCATTTCCCCATTTTAAAGAGATGGAGTGTTCCCTCTTGAGGATTTGGTCAACTTGTGCATTAATGACCACTACTTAGCCAATTACTCACCGCATGTGCCCTCCTAATGGTTCCTTTCACATTGTTTGACTAGCCTAACCTCCTCATGGTCCATCTATGTTGATTAAACATCATTATGGCACAATCGAGGAGTTACACTTGGCTTCATGTTATTGATGGGTGAATTGGTCCAATCTAAGCCGACCATTTTTTGAACCAATCGAATTACCTTGAGCTACTAAAATTCCCTCCTTGGGAGGTCTATATATTGTACTAGTTTTTGTTCAATAATGCTTAATGGAAAATAAACCTCTAGGGTGATTTTTGTTCAATAATGCTTAATGGAAAATAAAATACCCTCTTAGTGATGTTAGTGACCTTTTTTGGTTGTAAAAATATTTTCTTTCTTGTATGTGGGGTGAAGTGGGTTCAAAGAGGGAAAATATATTTCTTTTGGATTTGAACATGCGTATTGTTAATCATAACACTGTATTTTCAATTTATAGATGTAAAAAAGTGGATAGTCTAAACCATGTTTTCATATAAAATTTGACTTTTCTCAAAAGTATAGTTTTATTTAAAGGAGGATTTTTTCATCAAAAAATGCTAAAACAATATTCTCATCATAGACATTCCATGGACCTTCATGTTGTTCTACCTAGTGTTATTTGGCCTCCTAGTTCCTAATCTAATGTATTGGACCATAGTTTGTGCACATTTGACCACCTTACACTAGTGATATATCCATGAGGAACTAGTGATATATCGATGAGGCCTTCTTTGTCCACTTATTCACTCATTTCCTTCTTTTGGGGAGACAATGCACCCACTACCCTGCATTTATGAAGGAATTATGGCATTTCCCTATTTTAAAAAGATGGAGTGCGCCCTCTTGAGTATTTTCTCAACTTGTTCATTAATGACCACTACTTAGCCAATTACTCACCTCATGTGCCCTTTTAATGATTCCTTTCACAATGTTTGACTAGCCTAACCTCATCATGGTCCATCTATGTTCATTAAATGTCATTATGGCCCAATCCAAGAGTTACAGTTGGTTTCATGTCATTGATGGGTTAATAGGTCCAATCTAAGGCTTCCATTTTGTGAACCAATCGAATTTCCTTGAGCTACTCAAATTCCCTCCTTGGGAGGTCTATATATTGTACTAGTTTTTGTTCAATAATGCTTAATGGAAAATAAATCTCTACAGTGAATTTTCTCTAGTTTTGTCTCAATATTCTTCTTCTCATTCTTCTATCTCTTGAAATATTCTAAGTGAAGTTGTTATTGAATCTAGATCTAGGTTGGTCTATCACATGTACCAGATCCTAGAGATCTGATTGATGTGCATTCCAAAATTTCACAAAAAAATTGTTACATGTTATCCGTAAGCATTAATCAAAGATAACATTTCCCTTTCACATCTTCGCCCAGTAAAAATAGATTGTCAGAATTTTTCAATGGAATTAATTTACCTCAAAACATTACATGAGAGCCTTCAGGCCATAAAATTACCTGTCAACCTCTCATCTAAGAAATGTTAGCAAATAAAACAACCAACAAAAGTTGCAAAATGATTAGAAAATCAAACCCAAATAAACGGGGCATCTATATACTTAAAAAAATATAATGAACCCTTCCACAACACGATTTTGTCCTTATATTCCTCAAAATGATGAAAACCTTCCATCATTCCCTTAGCTCACTTGAACAGATTTTCTGCCAAAATAATTAATTTTTTAAAGACATGATAAAAGGAAATAATAGACAATTTCATTTCAAGAACAAATATCCTTGAGCTCCAATGATTCAAGGAAGCGAGATGTAAGTTTTTTCTTCCAAAATCCCAATAAAAAAAAAACTTTGGAGTCCTCCAACACCATAAGAGTGGGAATATCTTTATTAGAGGAAAACCAAAGAAGAATCCATAAGGCTAATAAATCATCCCTAGTGTTTGTTCCTTTTCCAAACCCCATCCAACGATGAAAAAATGATTTATACTTAGTAATATTACACTGCCCCCACCCCCCACACATACCCATCCAAGAAGCACCATCAAAATATCCCACATAGCTCTTATCACACAAAACAAGATTATATGTCATCATAGGAAGCTTTTCTTTTCCTTTTTTAAATTAATCCATAAATATTCCCACTATACGAGAACTAACAACTGAAACATTTTGAACCACATTCTCAAAAATAGCCAAGTTTCTTGTTCTCCAAAGACACTAAGCTACAAAACAAGGAACCTCCTCATAATGTTTACATTGTAGGTCTAAGATTAAACACAATGGTTGAAAGTAGGACCATTCAAAATATCATGTTTCTTAATGGGTATAACATACATCCTTCCTCAATAAGAAGAATAATAATGAGGATAACATACATCCTTGTCTAAGTCCCCTATTAGCAGTAAAAACCCCTGAAGGGGAACCATTCACCAAGACTGCAAATTTTGTTGATGTAACACAAGCCATAATGCAATTAGTCACCCCAAATGAAGACCTATGTGTAACAACATGAGCCTAGATCCAAATTCTAGGCTCTATCAAGTGCCGAGAGGGATCATAGTTATTACTTTTTACTTTGTATTAATCTTTTTTGTTTACTTTGTATTATTTTGTTACTCGACAAACACTCCACAAACTCGACAAACACTTTAAAGTCTCATATTTAATTTTTACTTTGTATTAAAAGTAAAAAGTAAAGTCTCTGGTTTAAGTATCATATTTACTTTTTTCTTTGTATTATTCTTTTTTGTTTATGGCCGACATAATATTTTCCACACAATCCTAAGCTCTAAAGTCTCTATTTTAAGTCTCATATTTACTTTTTACTTTGTATTATTCTTTTTTGTTTATGGCCAACATAATATTTATTACTTTTTACTTTGTATTATTATTTTTTTTTTCTTTGTATTATTTTGTTACTCGACAAACACCCCACAAACTCGACAAACACTTTAAAGTCTCATATTTCATTTGTACTTTGTATTAAAAGTAAAAAGTAAAGTCTCTAGTTTAAGTCTTATATTTACTTTTTGCTTTGTATTATTCTTTTTTTTTATGGCCGACATAATATTTACCACCTAATCCTAAGCTCTAAAGTCTCTATTTTAAGTCTCATATTTACTTTTTACTTTGTATTATTTTGTTACTCGACAAACTCGAAAAACACTCGACACATGTTACAAGATCTTCCTCATACTGGGTTGTAGAGCGCCTCTCGGCACAATAACCTGTAAAAAACCCTGAAGGGGAACCATTCACAAAGACTGCAAATTTTGTTGATGTAACACAAGTCATAATCCAATTAGTCACCCCCAAATGAAGACCTATGTGTAACAACACTAGTCTAAGATAAGTCCAATCCATTCTATCATAGGATTTAACAAGGTAAATTTTCAAAATATGAGCTTCCATTTTTTTAGTCTTTATGGAGTGTAGACTCTCCTGAGCAACTCCAATAGCATCATGAATTTTTCTATTGGACAAGAAACCAAACTTTTATTTTTACATAAACTCTATAAGTTTTCGATTAATCCTACTTGATATCACCTTAGTAATGATCTGATAAACGAATTTACTCAATGATATAGGCGTAAAATCTTTGAATGATTCAGGATTTTCATGGTGTCAAATCAATGCAATAAAGGTAAAGTTCAAATATCTTGAAATATACCCATGAATTCTAGATTCTTTAACAACCTCCAATCGTTCACCTCCAACAATATAAAAAAAATCCAAAAAGAATTCAATAGTCCATCGATTAGTCCCATTACATTTAGACAAGCAACAAATTTATTTAATACCCCTTCAGTTTCATTTAGAGTAACTCTCTCACCCACTCTTTTACCTTCCTCCGTATTGAAAAATCTCGTATAGTTCTATATCACATGTAATTGAGACACTATATTGATAGACCCATGATCCTTGAATACATCAGAAAAATGTGAAACAACTTCCCCCTCCAAATATTTCTGGGAATAAATTAAATTCCCTTGATCATCCTTCAAATCCCAAATGGCATTAGCAATCCTTCATTGATTGCAAAATTTATGAAAAAATTCAATTTCCCCCCACTTGCATGATCCAAATGGCCCTCCTTTTGAGTCTCTAGCTCTCCTCTTCTATTTTATGAATCTTTGATTTCCTCACTTCCACATTACCAAGCTTGTCTTTAATCTTTCTTGTAAAAATATCATTATTAGGAAAAATGAAATCAATCCCCTAAACAATTTCCAATACATCATATTTCATCTTCATTTTTTTCTCCCTCTCCCATAGAGAAACCACACTTTTAATTATTTCATTTTAGTAACTAGTCTATGCATAAAAGAATCACGATCCAATCTATAAAGACAACTCCACTTTTCCTTTACTAGATTTTTAAAGTCTACCTCCTCAAACCATAATTTGTTGAACTGAAAAGGAAAATTATACATAGAGTTCTCAAACTCAAGATGTAAAAATGATGGAAAGAAATCAAAGATACAATAACTTATAGACAAATTCATGTATCTAACACCACAATCTGAAAAATACTTAGCTATAAAGAACCTATCAAGTCTTTTGGCAACTCATTCGAATCAACTCTCCCAATTCCCCATATTGGGACCAAGGACATTGGAAGCACATGGATGAAACCTGAATTCTCATATGCTAACATTGTCATGTTAAGGTCCCATCCCAAGATTAAAATCGGCACCATCAAAAGACCACCATCCAAAATCCTATCCCAAAACTCCTTCCTACCAATATAAGGACAATAATAATTTAAAACTCTCACCATCTGATCTAAAACCCTGTTCCTCCCTTCAAGGAGAATACTTGCAAGGGTAATAAAAATTCTAACATAAGGTATTAAATGATTCCATTTAGCTAATATACCCCCCAAGATCCCACAAGGATAAAAAGAACATCACTCTCAACTCAAAAACAATTATAAAAAAGTTCACAAGCCTTGGAACTAGTACACATCGTCTCCTATAACATAATGATATTCATCTTGATCATCTCCAAAGGTCTCTTCACATGTCATGTCACCAAAACTCCCATAATAATAAAAACAATTATGTCATTATAGCGGAAATAACCTGGACTCACTTATTAGCCATTAATACCATATTTAAATACAGTCCTTACTTCATGTGCATGGACAATTATGTTATATTAAACAATTTATATAACTCTGTATAATTATTAATCTTTCCAAATTGGTCTTTACACTCACCAACACACTTTTTAATTAACTTGTTTTAAATGATAGTCCTTTATGGAGTTTGTAGTATTCAATTCATATCTTTCAATCCAATATATGAATGATTATCCTCATTGATGTCTTAACTCATATATTTATATTTATTTACATAACTATATTTTTGTCATCCTTTATTTACTTATACTAGGCATGTATAAATGGAAATATTGGTCTATCTTTAATCCAAGCTTAATCGCCTCCAATATTAGTTTATGCATGCTACAATAGCCACTCATTATGATGTTCCATGTATAATATTTAGTAAAATCCATAATCCACTTGCAACATGTATTATGTTAAATGTTACCAAGCTCTACCTTTATGTTTAAATTTAGTGTTATTTTACTTGTTAGCTTAAGCATTGTTTTTACTAACTGAAGTCGACCTAGGGGAGGTCGTGGCTACCAAGCCATGAATTAATTAAATCCTTTAGTGTGATTCACGTCATAAGCACGTGACACATGGCATGTGCATTGACATTGATTCTCCTGGATATGGGTAGGCCGTTGTATTTCATTTTTTATTTAAACCACAACACAATTTTTTTCGAACGTTTTCTTCGAAATTGTGCTATTCATCCTATAAACTATCAAAAAATTTAAAAATTCAGATTTATACTAAATGGATAATTTGAATATGTACTTTTAGTTACACAAGTGTGTTTAGTTACCTGCATGGGTAGTATTTTGATACTTTCAATATTTTGTATGATCACAGTTTTTATTTTGATACCACATGAAGAATATGTTTTGGAAAAACCGTGATAATTTCATGAGTTTTAATCGTATTCATAGGGAAAATACCCTCTTAGTGACCATTTTTGGGTGGTACAAATATTTGCTTCTACTATGTGGGGTTAAGTGGGTTCCACCATGGTAAATATATTTCTTTTGGATTTCAAGTTTCGTATTGTTATTAAGAATACCTTATTTTCAATTTATAGATGTAAAGAAGTGGACAAACTAAACCATGTTTTGATATAAAATTGCCATATAAAAAGTATTGTTTTATTTAAAGGAGGTTTCTTCCAACAAAAAATGTTAGAACAAAATTCCCATCATAGACATGCCATGGACCTTCATGTTGTTCTACCTAGTGTTATTTGGCCTCCTAGTGCATAGTCTAATGTATTGGACCATAGTTTTTCCACATTTGACCACCTTACACTAGTGATATATCCAAGAGTCCTTCTTCGTACACTTATCCACTCATTTGCTTCTTTTTGGGAGTCAATGCACCCCACTACCTTGCATTTATGAGGGAATTATGGCATTTTCCTATTTTAAGGAGATGGAGTGTTCCCTCTTGAGGATTTGGTCAACTTGTGCATTAATGACCACTACTTAGCCAATTACTGACCTCATGTGCCCTCCTAATGATTTATTTCACACTGTTTGACTAGCCTAACCTTCTCATTGTCCATCTATGTTCATTAAACCTCATTATGGAACAATCCAGAAGTTACACTTGGCTTCATGTCATTGATGGGTGAATTCGTCCAATATAAGCCTACCATTTTGTGAACCAATCGAATTTCCTTGAGCTACTCAAATTACCTCGTTGGGAGGTCTATATATTGTACTCGTTTTTGTTCAATAATGCTTAATGGAAAATAAATCTCTAGAGTGAATTTTCTCTAGTTTTGTCTCTATATTCTTCTTCTCATATTTTTCTTCTATCTCTTGAAATATTCTAAGTGAGGTTCTTATTGAATCTATATCTAGGTTGGTCTATCACATGTATCAAATCCTAGAGATGTGATGGATGTGCATTCCAAAATTTAAAAAAAAAAATGTTGTTATTCATAAGAATTAATCAAAGATAACATTGCCCTTTTACATCTTAGCCCATTAAAAATAGACAACTATTCAATGGAACAAGTTTACCCCAAAACATTACATGAGAGCCTTCAGGCCATAAAAAGTAAAAGTATGTGAATGGATAAGAAGTAAAAGTATGTAAATGGATAATTTGAATGTAAATACTCGCTTTTGGAAAAATAAAAGAAATGAGAATATGTACCTTTAGTTACACAAATGTGTTTAGTTACTTGCATGGTAGATAGGACAAGTATTGGAATATGAAAAATGGATGGGTAGTATTAGAATTATTATAAGTTGAGATATTTTCATTAATTTGTATGATCGCACCTAAAAATTTAGAATTAAAAATTTTGGTACCACGTGAAGAATATGTTTTGGAAAAACCATGATTATTTTATGAGTTTTAATGGTTTTATAGGGAAAACACCCTCTTAGCGATGTTAGCGACCTTTTTTGGTAGTACAAATATTTGCTTTCTTGTATGTGGGGCCAAGTGGGTTCCACGAGGGTAAATATATGTCTTTTGGATTTGAACTTTCGTATTGTTAATCAGAACACCTTATTTTCAATTTATAGATGTGAAAAAGTGGACAAACTAAACCATGTTTTCATATAAAATTTGAATTTTCTCAAAAGTATAGTTCTATTTAAAGGAGGATTTTTTCAACAAAAAATGTTAGAACAATATTCCCATCATAGAGATTCCATGGAATTTCATGTTGTTCTACATAGTGTTGTTTGCCCTCATAGTGCCTAGTCTAGTCTCTTGGAGCACAATTTGTCCACATTTGACCACCTTAAAGTAGTGATATATTCTATCAACTTATCTAGTCATTTCCTTCTTTTGGGGAGTTAATGCACTCCACTACCTTGCAATTATGAGAGAATTATGGCATTTCCCTATTTTAAGGAGATGGAGTGTGCCCTCTTGAGGATTTGGTTAACTTGTGCATTAATGGACACTACTTAGCGAATTACTCACCTTGTTATGATTAAAATATTATTATTATTATTAATAAACATCAAGATATATATATATATATATACATAATAATAATAATAATAATAATAACAATAATAATAATGTCTTTCCGAAAAGACATGACTATTAGCAAAAGGGTATTCCGCCAAAATATAAATAACGGGCCCTCAATTGTAATTCATATCATATCTTATTTTATCATGTTTTATATAAATTCATATTTATGGATTATTTAAAGAAGTCCATAGACGATGCAAATAAAATTCATATTGGTTTAGTGCAAAGGATCTGGGTTTTACAGGTTCTACAATTGTCAAATGGGATAACTATATCCACAAGTTGAATTCAATAGGTTGTAGATTATCAAAGGAAAAATATATGTTATTATGGAACAATAAAAAAGAAAGTGTTAGGGTGATGGAAAAACATGCATATAGTGCCATTATTAAAAATAAAGGCATCTTCCCACAAAATGGGTGGTATACGAAACTTTGGCAGTGGAAGATCCCATTAAAAATTAAGTGTTTCATGTGGCATGCTTTACAAGGAGGTCCGAAGACATGGGTAACTTAATTAAAAAAGGTTAGATTGGGCCAAGTATATGCATTATGTGTAAGATCAGTCCAGAGACCTTAAATCATCTTCTTGTGGAATGCGGTTTCAGTAGAACCATTTGGAGCAAGATCTTGAGTTATCTAAATTTGGACTAGAAGTTGGGTGTGGGAAGTTTTGATTTGTGTGCACTCAATTGGTACAGAAATAGTAAAGTTTTCTCTTCCTTTCCTACTCCGATCTCGTTGGCTATTTGGTACACTAGAAATGAAGACATTTTTTAAAACAAGAAACCGATTACTATCTGCATTGTCAATCGGATCCTATCTTTGATTAAGGAACACTGCTCAGATGTTAATGAACACAAATATCAGAAGGTCCGCTTGTTCTGTCTTTCTCTCATTAGACCTGTAGCATTTTTCGATGAAGTGGCTTCTAATGGTCTTTGTGCAGCTAGTGGTGTTATTTTTATAAACAAGGACCATTACTTCACCCTGAGGTGGAATTGTGAGAAGGGAAAAAATATGAAATCTGAATTGACGACTCTTTGGTGTGTGTTAAAAGTGTCAAATTCCTTCAGTTTATATGAGATTTCAGTTTTTGGGGACTCGAGAGTGACTATTAAATGGGAATGTGGTGACTATAATGCAAATGTTATATCTCTTTATCAGTGATGCCACAGAATTAAAGATGAGATATAGTTATATCCTTTGACCATATATATCATCAACATAATTCGATGGCAGATAAGTTGTCAAAGTTTGCAATGAATGGAGAGGATGCTATTATCTAATGGGAGGAATTTCAGAGCTCACGAGTTTAAGAGATGGGTTCTTCCATAATCTTTGAAGTTTAGATTTTTTATAAAACTTTTATATGTTGTTGAAGTTTTGTATAGAAAGATAAGGAGGGATGTAGCTTTATGTTGTTTTTTGTTGTTTAAGAAAGCGGTTTAAAAGTATATTTTGATCATAAGTCTTGTTATAGACTTAAAAATTGTGTACTATTTGATTAAATATGAATACCGATAGTATGTTTTTTTCTACTGAAAAAAAAAAGAAGAAGTGGAAGTTCATGTAAATGAGATTTTCTCATTACAACAAAGTTACCAAAGTTACCATTCCTGATTCGCCTTTTTAACCATTATATTCGGGTTTCCATAAAATATAGGACATTGTCCTAAAAATAAGAAAATAAAAAAATAAAAGTAAAAGTAAAGCAGTAAAACGTAAAATATAGGACTTTGTCCAAAAAAGAAAAAAAGAAAAAAAGTAAAAGTAAAGAAGTAAAACCACAAGTGGTTTCTCCACACATGCTTTCTTAATAAGATGGTTTCTTAATAAGTGGGAAGAAAAGAAAAACAAGTACAAGTAAAACAACAAGTGGTTTCTTAATAAGTGGGTTTGGGTTCATTCTCCAACAGCAAACAAAATGTGAGATTTGAACTTGGGTAACAATCATTCCTCCCAACTACCCAATCTACACCATTTTAGAAAAAAGAAGGGGAAAGAAAGATTAGAAAAGCATCAAAAGAATATTTTTTACAAGAAGAATCATATTTTAATATTGTTTTAAAAAAAAGGAGATATTGAATAAATTTCAAAGAAAATGGATTTTAATGTTGAAAAGAAGGGAAGGTTTCCTAGCACCTCAAAGATGAATGTCTCAATACTATTTAGAGTTAAAGGTACACTTATACGGAAGGATGTCACCATTTCTATTGCCCCTAGTGAAAGAAATAATTATATTAGTGTTGAAATTGTTAACCATTTAGTGATTCCCGAATCAAATATAGGTGAAAGGCTAGACCTTTGGAATAGGAAGCAATTTCAAATAAGTAGATTTTAAATGAATGTTGGAGAATATATGGTCATATCTCAATTCATTGTTAGTTCCTTATCGAGCTTTGATGGTGACATAGTTTTACGGTTAACTTGGATTAAAACATTGGGGGCCTTCATCTTAAATGTTGAAAAGAAGTTTTTGACATTTTCCTATAAGCAGGAGAGAATCAAATTTCAAGATATTATAGTGAAGTCATATTTAGAAGCTCCAACATCTGAAGACTTCAAGGATATATCAAAGATGATTTCATAGGGTAATCAGAACTTAGGACAAAAGAAGCAGAAATAAGTTGAAAAGATTGTCGCTAGTAAATATTTAGAAATTACTTGTTTGAAGAATGATAGTCAAGACTTGATCGCCCATATTAATAAATTAAAAAAGAAAAAAAGATCGCAAGAAGAAATCCAAGAGAAATTCCACCAAAAAGAAGTCGATCTCCAAAAAGAATTCAATAAGGATATATTAAAAAAAATGAAGAAAATTCTCGCTTAAAAAATTGAATTGAGGGTTGACTCATTAAATAAAAAAATTAAAAAATGAGAAGTTAGAAAAATCCTCAGAGTTATTATCAACTAGTAAATCGCGTGAATCACAAAAACATGAAGTTTATACAAGGGTTCAACAAATGGATTGAATTCCTTATCGTCACCCAAATCAAAGAAGTCGATACAACCAACATCAAAGTAAAGCAAGAAATAAACATTGTTCTTGTTATAGACAAACCAACTACAACATTGAAAATAAACGAAAGCAACATCGACGAATTTTATGGAATCCTAAATTAGGAAGTTCTATACGAGCAATCGATCATCAAACAATTCCAATGAAGGTAGATTTGGGATGGATCACTTCCCAAAAGATGTAGCACATTAGTTCAACAATCCAGAGATTATACAGCCTGGTTTCATCAAGCATCATAGTTCCAAGCTCACAACATCATGAAAAGTCGCTTACGAGCAAGAGAACAAATTCATACATTAAATTATGCTTTGAGGACAAAGAATGTTTAAGGGGAAGGCAATGTTATGAATAAAATAATAATAATAATAATAAACATCAACATATATATATAATGATAAATAATAATAGTAATAATTAATAATGTCTTTCCAAAAAGACTTGACTATTAGTGAAAGGGTATTATGCGAAAATATAAATAACAGGCCCTAAATTGTAATTCATATCATATCTTATTTTAGCGTCTTTTATATAAATTCATATTTATGGATTATTTGTCATTTATGACGTGGAAGTTCGAGTAAATGATATTTTCTCTCATTACACACCTCATGTGCCCTTCTAATGGTTCCTTTCACACTGTTTGGCTATCATAACCTCATCATGGTCCATATATGTTCATTAAACGTCATTATGGCCCAATCTAGTAGTTACACTTGGCTTCATGTCATTGATGGTTGAATTGGTCCAATCTAATCCTACCATTTTGTGAACCACTCAAATTTCCTTGAGCTACTCAAATTCCTTCCTTTGGAGGTCTATATATTATACTAGTTTTTTTTCAATAATACTTAATGGAAAATAAATCTATAGAGTGAGCTTTCTCTAGTTCTGACTAATATTCTATCATGTTTTTCTTCTATCGCTTGAAATATTCTAAGTGAGTTTGTTATTGAATCTAGATCTAGGTTGGTCTGTCACATGCACCAAATCCCAGAGATGTGATTGATGTGCATTCCAAAATTTTAGAAAAGAAATTGTTACTTGTTATTCATAAGAATTAATCAAAGATAACCTTTCCCTTTTACATCTTTGCCAATTAAAAATAAATTTTCACAATTGTTCAATGGAACAAATTTACCTGAAAACATTACATGAGAGATTTTAGGCCATAAAAATACTTGTCAACCGCTCATCTAAGAACTATTAGGAAATAAAACTACCAACAAATGCTGCAAAATGACTAGGAAATCAAACCCAAATAAACCAGAAGTCCATATACTTAAAAAATAGATAATGAACCCTTTGACAACATTGTTTTGTCCTTATATTCCTCAAAATCCAGAAAACCCTCCATCATTCCCATAGTTCGCTTGAATAAATTTTCTGCCAAAATATTTAATTGTCTAAAGACATTATAAAAGGAAATAATAGAAAATTTCATTTCAAGATCAAATATCCTTGAGCTCCAATTATTCAAGGAAGCCACTTGTACTTTTTTCTCTTCCAGAAGCCCAATCAACAAAAACTTTAGAGTCCTACAACACTGGAAGAGTAGGGATATCTTTATTAGAGGAAAACCAAAGAAGAATCCAGAAGGCTAATAACTCATCCCTAGTGTTTTTTCCTTTTCCACACCCCATCCAAATATAAAAAAAAATGATTTATTGTCACGTCCCCTCCCATCATACCAGTGCGATGGAGAGGATCGTGATGCTAAAACCGGGCATCTAGTCCCATGAGATTTTAAATAAGCATTCAAATAATATAAAAGAACATATGAAATGTATAATTATAAGAAAAACACAACAGAAATAATTTCGGTAACACATCCATCATACATTCAAGATATTCATCAAATAAATAAATGCAAGTTAACACAAGAGAGTACTTATCTTATAACAAAGTAGTCCCAAGCAACTGGCTATGCAACTGCAACGTTCCACCCAACCATAGGCCAGTTGTGATCATCAATATCTCAACACACAGCAACCCTTGAGCTGAGCATGATCTCTACAAGGAATCAGGGAACAACAGACTCACACATAGCCAAGCATACACCAAGATGAGCCAAGCCAATCTACAATTGGGTTTATTAGGCTACTAGGAAATGGAAAGGAAGAGTGGCTAAGTTAGTGAGCTCAAGCACAGAGCCAGGGGTAACCTTACAAGATCTATCTATCTTGGCCCCCACAATACCTACACACCCAGTGCAAGGAAGTATTATTTTCACTACTGTACAGTCCGTCAAGCCATACCTTCCCCATCTAGTGCTCTCAGGGTGTGCATAGAATAGTAGCCAAAGCCCTCTTGATCTTCTTGGGAGGTTATATCCGCCACTAGGTTTATCAATCCCTCTCTGTCCACTACCAATCCAATCTCTTGCTTACAGTCTCCAAATCAAATAGGGATGCAGATAATTAGCTAACTACAATGGCTGGATAGGAGAAAAACATTTGTACAGTGATAAGCATGAAAATGATTCCCTGAGCTTCAGAAAAACGTGGGAAGGCTAAAAATGAACAATGGAGGTTTGGGAAAACCTCAGGAAGCAGAAATCGTTTTTAGGAAAAAATGCCCATGGCAATTCTGGGACAAAACAACCTCTATACGGTCCCAAATCGCATCCCCTTCTTCCCAGCTACTATCCAAAACCAAAAATGAGTTTATGGGCAAGGAAAACCCTACGTTTTTTATGAAAAACGTGAATGTAACTTCCAGCAATCTCAATCTGCGTGAGAGAGGAAAAACTAACTGTTCAGAATGGCTTTGGGCACCATTTCATGGGTGTTTTCTTGCCCAAGAAGCAAAAATATGAATTCCCAGGTTGATGGCTTGCCCATGCACGAAATTGGCTGCCATACCTCTTCATTCCCAAGGCATTAACTACCTCAGCCGATTTCTGGAAGAATTAAATGATTGGGTCCATAACCCAAAATGGGTAGTTGGTGGTTTATGGGTTTTCTCATTGACACATGGATTAACACCATTGGCTCAAGGGTTTGAATAATTTCCCTCCCTATCCCTTGTAGAATCATGCCCCCATCTCTTTGTTGCATTGCATAGCTAGTTGTGGGTTTTTCATTAAAATTCGTATTTACATGATGTCTTAATTTACATTGTTCCTATCTAGCACAAGAACCATAGGCATCTATTTTTAATTTTCGATACATAAAACGCTAAATCAATGGTGGGGCCTTGGCCTTGAGCTCCTCACCATGATTAAATATCACTATTTACATCATTTACGATTTCATGAAAAAGGGGGTCAAAATGGGGACGTGACATTTATACTTAGTAATATTACATTGCCCCCCACCCCCCACACATACTCATCCAAGAAGCACCATCAAAATATCCTACAGAGCTCTTATTACACAAAATAGGATTAGATGTCGTCATAGGAAGATTTTATTTCCCTTTTCTAAGTTAAGCCATAAATATTCCCACTATACGAGAACTAACAATTGAAACATTTTGAACCCCATTCTCAAAAGTAACCAAGTTTCTTGTTCTCCAAAGACAATACGCCACAAAACAAGGAACCTCCTTATAATTTTTTAACAATGTAGGTATAAGATTAAAAACACTGGTTGAAAGTAGGACCATTCAAAATATCATGTATCTTGAGAATCGCTCAAGTTTCCACCCAAACATTTTTGACAAACTCACGGAAAACAATAAGATGCAAAATTGATTTTGCTTCTTTCTTCCAAATGCTGCAAATACTAGGCCCATGGAAACCCATCATAACCAAATTATCCCAGATCAATATTTTTTTCAAAACACAACCAAATGAAACATTTCAACTTTAAATGTAAGTTTCACTAATGCATAATTTTGTATGCCACCACTTACCCATTAAATCAGTAGAACTAACAAAAATAACCTCATATGCAAATTTAGCACTAACTTGACTACTTCGAACTCCACTTGAACAAACCAATTTATCCTCATTCTCAACTAGATTTATTCCATCATGATTCAAACTCATCACATAAGAATCATATTCCATAGCTAAATATACTTCTAACAAAATTCCTTAGCTAATATCTAGTAAGAACAAGAATTCTCCACAAAATCTATTTTCTTCACATCTACCAACAATTTGAAACCATGTACCAAAAGGAAATTTAGAAGAGAATGAGAAATACTATAACAATATTTACCACCTAGGAAGGGATCAATACCAAGTGCAACCCGCTTTCCATTACTGATCTTTCATGACAAACAAGATCCTAACAAAGGGAAAGAGCCAACAAAACCCATCCATAACTTTGAATAATTTGGTACACTCTTAACATGCAACCTTATGTACTCAACCACAGTCTTGCACCTTAAATATTTTTCTTGAATAAGATCACTTCATAGACTAGAACCAAGTAGACCCCTCCAAATACTTTTTAGACTTAGTGCAATGCTAAACCAAGACATATTTTTTAAATCCCAACCCTCCATCTTTTTTGGGAGAGAAATTTTCTCATATCTTGACAAATGATAGTTATTACTATAAATATTTCTATCCCAGGAAAAGGTCATGATAATTTGTTTGATGCTATTCATAATATAGATTACAATCTTTGCAATATAAAACCATAAAATTAGAATTCTTTCCACGACTCATTTTACCAAAATCAATCTACCCCCTAAGGGAAACCACCTAAAGACCCAGTTCCCAATTGTTTTTTCAACTTTTTTCAAAGCCACAACCAATTCTCCATTTTATAATAGTTTGTCTTCAAATAATAACATAGATATTTAAAACCTAGATCAATATGCTCCATACTAAATGGAAAAAAGGTTGATTTACTAAGCCAAAACATCATATGATATCAAGGTCTAGAGAAAATTTCATTTAGCATCACTAACTTCCATACCATAGGATTCACAAAACGATATTTTAATCTCATGAAAATAAGAGAAGTCAACTAAAGTTCCATTCCAAAACAAGAGACCATTCCCCACAATTAAAATGTTAGTTTAATATAGTGCAGATAAGTGACTTTTACTCTTAATTATATCATGCCTTCCCTTTTGGCCTTCCAAATAAACCTACTCAATCCTTACACAACAAGAAGAACAACAAGGGAAATAACATACATCCTTGTCTAAGTCCCCTATAACCTGTAAAAAAACTTGAAGGGGAGCCATTCACTAAGATTGCAAAGTTTGTTGATGTAACACAAACCATAATCCAATTAGTCACCTCTAAAGGAATACATATGTGTAACAATGCTAGTCTAAGATAAATCTAAACCATTCTACGAAAGGATTTAACAAGGTCCATTTTCAAAATAAGAGCTTCCAATTTTTTAGTCTTTATCGAGTGTAGAGTCTCCTGAGAAACTCCGATAACTGGTAGTTAGAAAAATGATTTATATTTCAATATACTGAGTATTATGCAAGAAATTACAATTTTATGTATGTTGTTAAAATTCCTATATGTAGGTGCACTGTATGCTACTAGACATTTTTCTAATCACTAAAATTATGCAGAAAATTAGCATAACTAAAGCATAATGATACTTATTTATTATTGAAATAAAAAGAAGGAAAAACAACTGCTAGGAGCTGGTTACAAAATTTGATTTCAAAATCTAGAACTTTGGTGGCCTTCTGGTTAGAGGGGCACTGCATTTTAGCTCTGTGTTTTTAAAATGATACTAAGATCAATGCAGCAGGGTCAACCGTGTACCATACCCTAAACTGGGCGATGATAAGTAAATAGTGTTGAAGGGATTCGATCCCTGGACAGTAGTATAAAAAGGTTTATATATATTTTTAAGTATATATGATGACCCGGTGGACAGTACTTACGGTTCTGTGACCCTCGTTCTATCACCAATTTTACTTGGTAGAACACTTGTAATGTTACAGTATTCATTTATTCTCTGCCTCTTTGTACTTTGGTAATATTAAAATGTTTTTGTTTTGGGGCCAAGCCCTATTTCATAGTTCTGTGAATATAATTCAATGCTTTCATTTTTGTTTCTCGATTCTTAAATGGTATGATTCCCACAGGGTTAAACTCTAAACCTTGTCAATTGTTTAGACTTCATTTTATAAATTTATAATAAATCTAGGTGAGCTCTCTCTTGAGACTCAAACCTTTACCTTTTAAACCAACATAGATCCATCTTAAACTCATATCTATCAAGCACCGAGAGGGATCCAATTTCTTGAGGTGTATTTCTCCTTTTAAATTTAAACTCAAGAAATTTGGTCTTTCTTGATTGATAGATCCGGGTTTAAGTTTTAAGTTTTTATTTATAAACGAACATCTATTTTTTAATTACTTTTCATAATATTTTATTTTATGAACCAACATGGATTTTTTTTCTTAAATATTGTCCATAATTTTTTATTTTATGAGCGGACATGAATTTTTTTTATTATTTTGTTACTAACGTTATAACGTTATATCACGATACAGGATCTCTCCCATACTGGGTTGTAGAGCACCTCATTTCACTCGGTGCAATAACTATTCTTTTGACAAGATGGCATCGATGCATCAATTAGATGCCATCGAGCTCTATTCTTGATGCGTTCTGTAATACTAAAGTAGTTTCGACTTTTTTAAGAAAATGGTTAAGTTTTAATTGTTTGTAGTTTACCCATATGGATACCGAGACCAACTGTATTTAAAATTGGTTGACAAAACCTGGGGTTGTATTAATCTGGTTCATATTATTTATAGTACTCAGGTTGAGCCCTTATGGTCTCGAACCCTTGTTACAGGATTATTATAGTTTTGGTATATTGAATATACTTTTACAACACTCTTACAACTATTCGATAATTGATAATGATTGATGTCTACAGGGTTCGACCCTTGATATAGTTGATATTGTTATATTTTGTAAACTAGGGCTTGACCCTAAACTATCCTTTGAACTTGAAAGCCTATTTGAAATGAGTGTATAATGCATGTCGATCCCTTATGGAGATATCGAGTTGTATCAAAATAATTTCATAATATATTTTATTAGATGTACTATTGTTTATGTGAATGCATTATCGAGGATTTAAGAACTCTGCTTCGATTGGTATTTTTATACAATACTTTGTTTATGAAAATAGATACCTGTAGGGTTTATGTCGGGACTTCAAAAGATGTTTTAATTCTAATAAGTTGATATGAGTTCTGTACATTATGTTGTTCAGTTTATGTACAATATAATCTATCTATGAAAAAATAATAGCATAAATAACAATATTTACTTATCTAGGTTTTATAAATATATTTACTGTGAAAAAATATGTGATGAGTTAATGTGGATTTTACAGCTAGGTTTTGATATTAACTTTTTGTAAATAATTAATGTTTATATTGAATAATTATATGTTGATGGGAGCAGCATTCTGCTTATAGAAATCTATTCTGTTTTGAACAATAAACTCTACTGTTTTGAACTTGGATAGACCATAAGAAAAATGAAGATAATCTCTAGGAAGATTAGTTACTGTAAATTTATTACAGTATACTTACTCTAATGAAGTTTATATCCAACATATTATAAGAACAATTCTTTCTCCTAGAATCTACAGATCATTTTATCTATGTTAATTAAACATTTTCATGTACTAGACTACATCACGAGAGTGAAAGGAAAAATACAGGAAGAAATTTATAATAATCTATTCTATGTTTTTCCAATCTTTACTCATACATTCATTGTATAAAAATAATTTATGAGTTTTGTAACCTATCATTTCTAACAGCTAACTGATATCTAGGAAAAACATTTGGAAAACTATGATAACATATACACACCGTTTTTCAGAAATAGATTAACAGTTTAGAAGTAAATAAATTAAAAACAAAGTAGAACCCGATAACTGATAAGGTTGACAAACACCCAAAGAGGACTGTTCCTCCCAACCTTTTCCAGAAAGAAGCCAAGATCACTTGCTTTTGGACCCCCGAGCTTGATCACTGAACCACCAGGACGATCATACTGTGTAGAAGCAAGACAATCTGTTTGTAATTCAACAATAAAAAAGACTTGCATACAAACACTCCTTTGTACTTCAACAATCATGGAGACTTGCATACAAATCACTCTTATGCACTTCAACAATCATAAAGAATTGCATACATAACACTCTCTCTACTCTCATCAAGATAAGGCAGTCTTACTCTGCAACTCATTACCTAGCTTCCCCTCATCGAATCTCTTGTGTTCACAATTCTAACAACAAGGAAAAAGTTGTGATCCTCTGCTCAATTTGATGGCTATAAAAGATTTCCTAGGTCATCTTTTGGGGTGAGTTTCACATTTAATGAGCCATGTGCTGAGTTCCACCATCCTTGGGGAACATGACCACATTTTTAGGGATGTTGCCCCCTACAAGAGCTAGTAAGTGAGTGCAAATGTTGCTAATTGTACATTGCCTTCTACACCGGTTTCATTCCTCCTAGTGGGTTAGTGAACACTGCTCAACTGTCTCTTTGGGTGAGTGTCTCTTATTTTAATTTATTAAATAATAATATTATTCTCTCTTGCTAGGTTTCTGTGGTGATTGGCTTCAGAATGAACACTTAGAATTTCCACAGATCTCATGATTTTCATCGATGTTTCGAGTCCACAACACGACTCATCATCAAGACGGTGTGTCGAAGAAGAGTAGGTGATCAGATGGTGTGTCAAAGAAGAGTAGGTGATCTCAAAGATGGAGCATTAATATTGAAGTGCAGAGGGATAGTGTTGAAATGTCACGATGGTGATTATGTGTCGACTAGGGTTTAGTTAATTAGGTTAAGTGTAATATGTTATAATTTTCAAAGTATTAAATTTGTTTCTTTAATTAATTAATGGTATTAAGATTGTATTTTTTAATAATATTTGTTTGATTTTAGATAGTATATGGTTATCTGAAATGTGTTAATTTTAATTATTTAATTATTTGATTAATTAATAAATACATAGATTTAAGAGTGTAGCTTATAAATTTTTTAGGTTTATTTAATTATAATATAATTGTATGTAATGTTTTAATCATATTTAAAATGTTATTAGTGTTAATAATGATAGTATTAATAATATTATTAGTAAATAAATTAATTGTATATCATTAGGGTTAATTTACTAATACTAATGTTGATATTAGTTATATCCTTACGGTTAATTTAATAATATTAATGTTTATATTAGTTATAATTATACTTATAATTTTAATTTTTAATAATATTATTATAATTATTCTTAATCATAATATTTTTTTCTTTATAATGACTTTAGGTTGGGTTAATAGTGTGCAAAGTTGATGTAACTTTGAAAATTAATTTTAATAATAATAATTTAATATCATTATTAATATTATTTAATTTAAATTAATATTAGTAATAATAGCATAACAACATGTGTGATAATTAGTGGGATTAGGATTCGCTTTTTAATTAGGATTAGTATTAGAATATCATAAGGTGGTATTCTTAGGTTATTGATAACTCGGGTCCTAGGTTCATAAAACTTTATTAATGTCGTCTATTGTGGTGTAGGAGTGGTGGAAGCAAACTAGTACTAACCTCCATGCCTCCATCTCTGTTTAGATTGTTGGGATACTTTTTTATTTCAAGGGCTTCTCTAAGTTTTCTTTTAAAGTAATGCTTCTCTTTTGCTAGGATCTTGGTGTCTTCTAAGCATAATTGGTGTTTATCTAGGTTCGGATTGGTTTTGGAGGAGTGTTCTGCTAGTTTCGTTCATTCTTCATGTCATCTTTGTGTTCTTTTAGTCTAATGTTAAAGGAACGACCAGTTTCAGCAATGTAGCATAGCTCACAAGAGCAAGATACCTTGTAGAGGCCTTTGCATTGTTTATGATCAATTGGGTCTTTGATGGGTCTCATTTTTTGCTTAACGGTTTGTAAGGTTTTGAAAGAGGTTGTGATATCCTTCTTCTTGAGAACTTTAGCAATTTTGCCAATAACCCCTTGAATATAAGGCAAGTAGCCTCTTGTATTAGGTTTTTGTGTATTGTTATTATTGTTATATTAGTTATTTGTTCTTGTTGTGGTGTGAGTGTTGGCCCTATTCTTGGTTCTTTCTATGACTTTCTTGATATGCTTAGAATTGTAGCCTATGTTCTTGAAGAATACGATCTTAACATACTTAATCAAGAATAAAATAAACTCAACTTTGAGGATCCCCAACTAAAAAGGTAACCCCTACATGTGGCACAATAAAATTTGTTGAGTAATGTCATGAGTATTATGAGTGTGATACAAAATATTTTATGGTTCTCCCTAGAGTTTCTTCTACATGTGGTTGAAGTGTTAAAGTTACTGCGTCATGTTGAGTTTGGTGTCTAAGACTAAATGCACACAAAATAAATGAGCACACTTACAATCATTGGAAATATAATCCATAACAAAACAAATGTGCATGATAAGAGTATGATTATTTCTCTAAGCAAAGCTATTTTGTTGTGTTTGGTATGGAATAGTATGTTGCATTTGAATGCCTTATACAGTGAAGTCATTTGTAAATTTGTGGTTATCATATTTACATCCATTTTTTGTTTTAAAATTTTAAAGTTATGTTCAAATTGTATTTATTCAAAGGCCATGTTAGTCAAAAGCATGTCAAAAACTTCACTCTTAAGATTTAAGAAGTCAACCCAAGTATTAGAAAAATCATCAATGAAGTTTAAGAAGTACAAGAGTTTATTTCTCTCTTTAATCAAAGAAACTCAAAAATATTCAAGAATAGGTTATTTGTAAGCAACCCTTAGAAGTTATGAGGCCTAGTGAAAAATAAATCCAAACACATATAATGAAATGCTAAGCTTAACAAAAATAAGAAAAATATATTGGATATCCATCCTAGATATGTTACATTTTCCAAGTAATATGTTACATTTTCCAAGCAATAGTTGAAAATAGTTTAAAGTTATATAAATAGTTTTTAATGCAACAAAATCATTAACTTAGTTACCAAATATACTTTTTTTTCAAGTAGATAAAATAGTTCAGCAGAGTTATCTACCTGAATTTCACTAACTTCATTAACTTAGGATCCAGTATTTTCCTTCATTTCCAATTTCTGGTAGATTGAATTTTTAATCTTCTCGAGAGGAATCAGATCAATAAGAAACCCGAGAATAAGGGGTGCCACGAATCAGTACTCCCCATCAGATAAATAATGAACTCAGAACTATACTTTGCAACACAATAAGCAATCGGTGGTATAAGCACCTCTACCACCAGAACAGCAGAACCTGACCGAGCTTTTACCAGGCAGAGAGAGACAATTCCGCTGCTATAGGCTCATACTTGTTATACAAGTTCTTGGCTCCCAGTTCAGACTTGGAATACAAAGTTTTTTCCACTTCATTAATCTTTTCCACTACAGGCAGTACTAGAATGTTGGTCAAAATTGACCTAGAAACTCCGTTTGTCCATTTCACTGTCTCATGAAGTTCACAGGTTCTTGATTTGAGTGAGGTTTTTGATTTGAGTGATGGGGGCACATGACTTTCAATCCTAACGATTGCATCATCCACCTTCAAAAAAACATAGAATTACAGACTGCCCTGATTGACCAATAAACAAATCGATTGACACTCTAGATTTTCTTCTTCTGGTTTAATGAAGAAAAAACGTAAACCCTAAACCTCATTGAGCGACAAACAAATAGAATGACACTCTATTTGTCATTCTATACATATGGTATTAATCCACGCTACTGAATCATAGTCTCCCTCCTCTGGTAACCCGAATGCAGGAAGAAACTCTGAATTAACATTTTGAACGGATGCTGCAGATGGTTGTTCTCGTTTGAACAGAAATACGGGAGACACTAATGTCTCATAGGAAGTCTGGCTCTCCACATCTGAGCTATATTGATTATTAGCGTTCAAATGTTGTATTTCGGGAGCTGGTATAGATCATAGTCATGTTGTTGTTTGAATGATGATCAACCCCAAATCCTTGAATGCTCTGGGGCAGCTCCATGAGACATGGATTATGGTCAGACAATTCCTGATAAAACTTTACTTGTAGAGGATTCAGAGGAATTATAGCTTCTTCTGAACTTGAACTAGATTCAGTAACTCTTGAACCATTGAATGCATCCATGGTGTTCATCCATTGAAGGTATTCATCCAAGTTGTATCCTTCGACACATAAGGAATCCATCCACGGTGATAATTCATTGTTTCCCTCAACTTAGGGGAATGCAGGAAAAAACTCTGAATTAACATTTTGAACGGATGGTGCATACAGCTGTTCTGCTTTGATATAACTATCTATGGGGCTTGCATACGGAAGTGCAGGAAGTGCAGGAGAGACTGATGTCTCATAGGAGGTCTAGTTTGCAGCATCAGAGCTATATTGATTATTAGCGTTCAAATGCTGTATTTGTGAGAAGTTAATGCAATTGGATACTTGTACTAGGGAGTCAGTATTGATCATAGTCATGTTGTTGTTTGAATGCCGATTAGCCCCATGGGGCAGTTTTCTCAGAGTGGGATTACAGTCAGACAATTCCTGGTCAAATTGGACTTAATGAGGATTCATAGGAAATTTTGTCGGTTCTTTACTTGAGGATTCAGAGGAAATATTCAGTACTGAATCCAGCTCAAGTAAAGAACCAGCAATATTTCCTCTGAATCCTCGACAAGTCCAGTTTGACCAGGAATTGTCTGACGGTAATCCCTCTCTGAGGAAGCTGCCTCAGAGCCTTCAAGGATTTGGCGTTGATGATCATTCAAACAACAATGACTATGATCATTACCGAATCCCCAGTACAAGCATCCAATTGCATTAACTTCTCACAAATACAACATTTGAAATCAATATAGCTCTGATGCTGCAAACTAGACTTCCTATGAGACATCAGTCTCTCCC
Source organism: Larix kaempferi (assembly GCA_027924585.1). Lineage (NCBI taxonomy): Eukaryota > Viridiplantae > Streptophyta > Pinopsida > Pinales > Pinaceae > Larix > Larix kaempferi. The sequence continues at coordinate 13,686,213 of BSBM01000087.1, forward strand.
GTACTTCCGTATGCAAGCCACATAGATAGTTATATCAAAGCAGAACAATCGTATGCAGCATCCGTCAAAAAGGTTAATTCAAAGGTTTTTCCTGCATTCCCCTCACTTGAGGGGAACAATGAATTATCACGGTGGATGGATTCCTTATGTGTCGAAGGATACAACTTGGATGAATGCCTTGAATATCATGGAAGCATTCAATGGTTCAAGAGTTATTGAACTAGATTCAAGTTCAGAAGCAGCTATATTTCTTCTGAATCGTGAACAAGTAAAGTTTGATTAAGAATTGTCTGACCATAATCCTTGGCTGAGGGAGCTTCCCTAGAGCATTCAAGAATTTGGGGTTGATCATCATTCAAACAACAACATGACTATCATCAATACCAGCTCCCCAGTACAAGCATCCAATCACATTAACTTCTCAAAAATACAGCATTTGAACGCTAATAATCAATATAGCTAGGAGGCCCCAAGCCAGACTTCCTATGGGACATCAGTCTCTCCCGTATTTTCATTCAAACAAGAACAACCATCTGCAGCATCCGTTCAAAATGTTATTCAGAGTTTCTTCCTGGATTCCCCTTACCAGAGGAGGGAGACTATGATTCAGAAGCGTGGATTAATACCTTCAATGGATTTAATTCTCCAATAGAATGACAAACAAAGGAAAAAACGAAGTAAAACGTAACTTTTAGAAGTCGAACTTAATGATTTTTGTTGTATAATGGAGGGAATAAAAAGGCAAAACTAATAGCAAATATAGGGTTTCATACTGGTAGGTGGGCAAGTTGAGAAGCTTGGCCAAACCGGGTGATTCGACTCAGACGACATGGCTGGATCACGATAGTGCCTACGGGAATCTAAATCTCCAACGGTAATTATGAAGGGGTGGTTTGCGATTTGATGAATACAAAGAGAGAATGCCAAGGTGGTTTTAAATATAGAAACCCTTAAGACTTCTTCGCGGTCAAGGCAACACTGAAAATATTTCGCACGAGAATATTATCTCACACTTCAGCATTCTAATGTCACAAGGGAGACTACAAAATTACCAAAGAGGGGTTTAGACATGTTTTACTGTAGATTTCCTAGAAATAGGAAATGATTATTTTTAAAGAAATTACATAATAATTGGACATGGCCTGGTTGGGGCTTAAATTTTTATGCTTTTGTCATTTTATAGAAACATAAATAATCCTAGTTAATTTTGGATCAATTCCAAAGGGTGAATAGAAGTGCAAAAGAATACCAAAATCCACTATTTTGATATTTTATGTGGGTTTTTTGAAAAATTACAGATAAAATTCGTTCAAGATGTTGAAATTAGTAGATTTTGTGAACTTGAAATTTTATCTACATTTATCTACATGTGGTTGAAGTTGGTCTCCTAGACTAAATGCACCTACAAGAAAACTTCATAATTGCACAAAATTGGTGATTTTAAAAGGTTATAATTTTTAGCTCTGAAATAATAAATGAGCACGATTATAATCATTGGCCAGAAAATCCATAACAAAAAAAATGTGCATGATAAGAGTATGATTATTTCTCTTAACAACACCATTTTGTTTTAGTGTGTATGGAATAGTATGTTGCATATGAATGCCTTATACAATGAGGTCATCTATAAATTTGTTGTTAACATATTTGTATCCATTTTTTGTTCTTAATTTTTGAAATTGATATTCAAATTGTATTTATACCTTGTAGTCCAAAATCATGTTAAAAACTTCACTCTTAAGATTTAGGAAGTAAAGCCAAGTGCAAGAGAAATCATGAATGAAATTTAAGAAGTACTTGAACCCATTTTATTGTGACACAAAGGATTTTCTAGATGTATCTACAAGGTTCATCACTCCAAAATAAAGGAGCTTATCTCTATATTTAATTAAATAAAGACAAAAGCTTTTGTAAGGAACTCCTAGAGCCTCTGAAGCGTAGTGAAAAATAGACACATAATAGTTCAAGTAATTTAAATTTATGTAAATAGCCTTCAATAGAAATGACTAAGATTTAAAGCAATCAAAAGTGAATCTCATTATCTTTACCCAATATGATTTTCAACTTTGTCAAAATTTCATCTATTTTTCAACTAACTAAAAAAATGTTTCACTAAACATAAACATTTCAATTTAATTCATTTCATATCATTTGTATAGAACGACCTTCATTAAAGACAACCTTAATGTTGAGAAGAACCCAAAAATACTTGACGTCCTTTAAATATAATTTGAAATTAGAACTTTATATAAATTTGCATGAATTCTGTGTTGACATTAAAAAAAAGTAAGATGTTGAGAGCTCGAATGACTATAATATAAAGGTTATTATAGGGATGAAAGACTATTCCACACATTTCCACTAATCCATAAAGGAAAATATAAACAACTATGATATAGCCATACAAAAAATTCAGTACCCAACTTTTATTTATACACCTTAAATTAGTAAATAAAAATATAAACAATTAAAATATATGGATACAAAAAATTCAATTATCTAAAGATCATAAATGAAAAGTAAATTCACTTACGGAACCTTTTTTCATAAATCATAAATGAGTAAATAATTTAAAATAGCCTTAATCAACTCTCTAATTTCATTCCCAATAAGTCTAGAGATAAAAAAAAAAGAAAACATACAAAAAACAGTGATTTGCAGCAACCTAAGTACAAATTAATCTACTCAGTACTTAAACAGAAAGTCAAATGCCCCAAACAAATCATCTTACATCACCTTCAAATCTATTTCAATCTCTCAAGATTAAAGATTAAACAATACAAGCAAAATTAATCACAACATAACAAGATCATTGTTCAGTAGAATTATCTACTCGACTTTCACTTTATGGTAGATTAAGTTTTTAATCTTCTCGAGGGGAATCACAGAATAAAGGAACCTCAAAATATGGTACGTCGTATAAAAGACGAACCCAAAGAGGAACCCCTCAATCATGTATGTGGTGAGCTTGTCCATGTCATCATAATAATAAGAACTGAAGGGTAAGGGTGGTATAAGCAACCTGATGAAATTCTAAACCTGGTCCATCTTGTGCCACACCAATTCCACTACGAGTTCAGACTTGATATACAAAGTTTTTGCGACTTTCTTAGTCTTTTCCACAACACCTACTGGACTCTGTAGCATAGCCATAGCATTACCCACCTTAAAAAAAATCAAAAAATTATAAACTGATTTGATTAAGGTATAATGAATCAAATGACACTTACTTATTTTTTACATATTTTTTTTCTTTTAGATAGAGTAATTTATGTAGATACCTAAAATTAAAATCATAATAAAAAGTAATTAAAAAATTTGTGTCAACTAATAAATTAAAAAAATAATCAGAATAGATTCATTTTAAACCAGGATTTATTAAGCATTAAAAAGATCAAATCATAGAGATGTAATTTTTTTATGGATATGTAAAAAAATACATTCAAAAACTCCATTAAAATAGAATCTTTTACAAGTTCTTAACCGATCCAAGTTTAAAATAGATCTATGCTGATTTAAACTAATTTTAAAAAAAATAAATAAAAGATAAACTTTCCTTCCAAATTAAAATTCCAACTTAATGATGATATCAAACTCAGTAAAACAGAATTCCAAATATAGGGTTTTGACTCAGTAAAACAGAATTCCAAATATAGGGTTTCGTAATGGCTGGTAGCATACCTTTCTGTCCGCGACAAGCAGAATTTCAAAAGCTTTTCGCTCGATCCTAGAGTAAACGGCTCAGGCAGTAAGCTTTACAGTTGCATTATCGTAAAGAACTGAGAGATGGGTCGCTACTTTCCGAACGACAACCTGGAAAAATCCCAGGGATTTAAGGGTCGGATCCACACTCTGCAAGGCCAAAAAAACACCAGAAACCCTAAACCCGTCAGACATTGCACTGCATTCAATCAAATGAAATAAGAAACTGAACGACAACCTGGAAAAAGCCCAGGGATTTAAGGGTCGGATCCACACGGTGCAAGGCCAAAAAAAACCAGAAAGCCCTAAACTACATTGCACTGCATTCAATCAAATGAAATAAGAATAAGTGAAACTACATTCGCGAAGCTTGGCCAAACCTTGTGATTCGACTCAGAAGACATGGCTGGATCACGACAGTGCTTAGCGGATTCTAAATCTCCAACTGTAGTTATGATATACGTCGATTAATCGATCCGCGTCAAATGAATGATGTAGTGGTGTTAAATATAGAAACCCTAAGACTTCTTCGCGGTGAAGACAACACTAACGGTAGCAATGGAAGTCGGCTACCGTGATTCACGGCGTAGGCGCGTGACACGTGACATGTGCATTTACATTGACTCTCCTGCATGTGGGTGCATATCGTGTACGGGTGTTGGATTTCGTTTTTTACTTAAACCCTCCACACAACCTTTTTTTGGACGCTTCCTTCGAAATTGTGCCATTCATCCTATAAACTGTCAAAACATTAAAAAAAAACTGATTTATATTAAATGCATAATGTGAACGTAAATACTAGCTTTTGAAAAAATAAAGAAAAGGAGAATATGTATTTTAGTTACACAAGTGTGTTTAGTTACGTGCATGGGTAGTATTTTGATATCTTCATTATTTTGTATGACCACCGTTTTTATTTCAGGAGTTTTAACCGTATTCATAGGGAAAATACCCTCTAAGTGAGTTTATTGGGTGGTACAAATATTTGCTTCGAGTATGTGGGGGCTAAGTGGGTTCCATCACGGTAAATATATTTTTTTTGGATTTGAATTTGTTAATAAGAATACCTTATTTTCAATTTATAGATGTAAAAAAGTGGACAAACTAAACCATGTTTTCATATAAAATTTCCATATAAAAAGTATAGTTTTATTTGAAGGAGGTTTCTTCCAACAAAAAATGTTAGAACAATATTCCTATCATACACATGGCATGGACATTTCTACCTAGTGTTATTTAGCCTCCTAGTGCATAATCTAATGTGTTGGACAAGTTTGTCCACATTTGACCACCTTACACTAGTTATATATCCATGAGGCCTTATTTGTCCGCTAATCCGATCATTTCCTTCTTTTTGGGCGTCAATGGACCCCACTACATTGCATTTATGAAAGAATTATGGCATTTCCCCATTTTAAAGAGATGGAGTGTTCCCTCTTGAGGATTTGGTCAACTTGTGCATTAATGACCACTACTTAGCCAATTACTCACCGCATGTGCCCTCCTAATGGTTCCTTTCACATTGTTTGACTAGCCTAACCTCCTCATGGTCCATCTATGTTGATTAAACATCATTATGGCACAATCGAGGAGTTACACTTGGCTTCATGTTATTGATGGGTGAATTGGTCCAATCTAAGCCGACCATTTTTTGAACCAATCGAATTACCTTGAGCTACTAAAATTCCCTCCTTGGGAGGTCTATATATTGTACTAGTTTTTGTTCAATAATGCTTAATGGAAAATAAACCTCTAGGGTGATTTTTGTTCAATAATGCTTAATGGAAAATAAAATACCCTCTTAGTGATGTTAGTGACCTTTTTTGGTTGTAAAAATATTTTCTTTCTTGTATGTGGGGTGAAGTGGGTTCAAAGAGGGAAAATATATTTCTTTTGGATTTGAACATGCGTATTGTTAATCATAACACTGTATTTTCAATTTATAGATGTAAAAAAGTGGATAGTCTAAACCATGTTTTCATATAAAATTTGACTTTTCTCAAAAGTATAGTTTTATTTAAAGGAGGATTTTTTCATCAAAAAATGCTAAAACAATATTCTCATCATAGACATTCCATGGACCTTCATGTTGTTCTACCTAGTGTTATTTGGCCTCCTAGTTCCTAATCTAATGTATTGGACCATAGTTTGTGCACATTTGACCACCTTACACTAGTGATATATCCATGAGGAACTAGTGATATATCGATGAGGCCTTCTTTGTCCACTTATTCACTCATTTCCTTCTTTTGGGGAGACAATGCACCCACTACCCTGCATTTATGAAGGAATTATGGCATTTCCCTATTTTAAAAAGATGGAGTGCGCCCTCTTGAGTATTTTCTCAACTTGTTCATTAATGACCACTACTTAGCCAATTACTCACCTCATGTGCCCTTTTAATGATTCCTTTCACAATGTTTGACTAGCCTAACCTCATCATGGTCCATCTATGTTCATTAAATGTCATTATGGCCCAATCCAAGAGTTACAGTTGGTTTCATGTCATTGATGGGTTAATAGGTCCAATCTAAGGCTTCCATTTTGTGAACCAATCGAATTTCCTTGAGCTACTCAAATTCCCTCCTTGGGAGGTCTATATATTGTACTAGTTTTTGTTCAATAATGCTTAATGGAAAATAAATCTCTACAGTGAATTTTCTCTAGTTTTGTCTCAATATTCTTCTTCTCATTCTTCTATCTCTTGAAATATTCTAAGTGAAGTTGTTATTGAATCTAGATCTAGGTTGGTCTATCACATGTACCAGATCCTAGAGATCTGATTGATGTGCATTCCAAAATTTCACAAAAAAATTGTTACATGTTATCCGTAAGCATTAATCAAAGATAACATTTCCCTTTCACATCTTCGCCCAGTAAAAATAGATTGTCAGAATTTTTCAATGGAATTAATTTACCTCAAAACATTACATGAGAGCCTTCAGGCCATAAAATTACCTGTCAACCTCTCATCTAAGAAATGTTAGCAAATAAAACAACCAACAAAAGTTGCAAAATGATTAGAAAATCAAACCCAAATAAACGGGGCATCTATATACTTAAAAAAATATAATGAACCCTTCCACAACACGATTTTGTCCTTATATTCCTCAAAATGATGAAAACCTTCCATCATTCCCTTAGCTCACTTGAACAGATTTTCTGCCAAAATAATTAATTTTTTAAAGACATGATAAAAGGAAATAATAGACAATTTCATTTCAAGAACAAATATCCTTGAGCTCCAATGATTCAAGGAAGCGAGATGTAAGTTTTTTCTTCCAAAATCCCAATAAAAAAAAAACTTTGGAGTCCTCCAACACCATAAGAGTGGGAATATCTTTATTAGAGGAAAACCAAAGAAGAATCCATAAGGCTAATAAATCATCCCTAGTGTTTGTTCCTTTTCCAAACCCCATCCAACGATGAAAAAATGATTTATACTTAGTAATATTACACTGCCCCCACCCCCCACACATACCCATCCAAGAAGCACCATCAAAATATCCCACATAGCTCTTATCACACAAAACAAGATTATATGTCATCATAGGAAGCTTTTCTTTTCCTTTTTTAAATTAATCCATAAATATTCCCACTATACGAGAACTAACAACTGAAACATTTTGAACCACATTCTCAAAAATAGCCAAGTTTCTTGTTCTCCAAAGACACTAAGCTACAAAACAAGGAACCTCCTCATAATGTTTACATTGTAGGTCTAAGATTAAACACAATGGTTGAAAGTAGGACCATTCAAAATATCATGTTTCTTAATGGGTATAACATACATCCTTCCTCAATAAGAAGAATAATAATGAGGATAACATACATCCTTGTCTAAGTCCCCTATTAGCAGTAAAAACCCCTGAAGGGGAACCATTCACCAAGACTGCAAATTTTGTTGATGTAACACAAGCCATAATGCAATTAGTCACCCCAAATGAAGACCTATGTGTAACAACATGAGCCTAGATCCAAATTCTAGGCTCTATCAAGTGCCGAGAGGGATCATAGTTATTACTTTTTACTTTGTATTAATCTTTTTTGTTTACTTTGTATTATTTTGTTACTCGACAAACACTCCACAAACTCGACAAACACTTTAAAGTCTCATATTTAATTTTTACTTTGTATTAAAAGTAAAAAGTAAAGTCTCTGGTTTAAGTATCATATTTACTTTTTTCTTTGTATTATTCTTTTTTGTTTATGGCCGACATAATATTTTCCACACAATCCTAAGCTCTAAAGTCTCTATTTTAAGTCTCATATTTACTTTTTACTTTGTATTATTCTTTTTTGTTTATGGCCAACATAATATTTATTACTTTTTACTTTGTATTATTATTTTTTTTTTCTTTGTATTATTTTGTTACTCGACAAACACCCCACAAACTCGACAAACACTTTAAAGTCTCATATTTCATTTGTACTTTGTATTAAAAGTAAAAAGTAAAGTCTCTAGTTTAAGTCTTATATTTACTTTTTGCTTTGTATTATTCTTTTTTTTTATGGCCGACATAATATTTACCACCTAATCCTAAGCTCTAAAGTCTCTATTTTAAGTCTCATATTTACTTTTTACTTTGTATTATTTTGTTACTCGACAAACTCGAAAAACACTCGACACATGTTACAAGATCTTCCTCATACTGGGTTGTAGAGCGCCTCTCGGCACAATAACCTGTAAAAAACCCTGAAGGGGAACCATTCACAAAGACTGCAAATTTTGTTGATGTAACACAAGTCATAATCCAATTAGTCACCCCCAAATGAAGACCTATGTGTAACAACACTAGTCTAAGATAAGTCCAATCCATTCTATCATAGGATTTAACAAGGTAAATTTTCAAAATATGAGCTTCCATTTTTTTAGTCTTTATGGAGTGTAGACTCTCCTGAGCAACTCCAATAGCATCATGAATTTTTCTATTGGACAAGAAACCAAACTTTTATTTTTACATAAACTCTATAAGTTTTCGATTAATCCTACTTGATATCACCTTAGTAATGATCTGATAAACGAATTTACTCAATGATATAGGCGTAAAATCTTTGAATGATTCAGGATTTTCATGGTGTCAAATCAATGCAATAAAGGTAAAGTTCAAATATCTTGAAATATACCCATGAATTCTAGATTCTTTAACAACCTCCAATCGTTCACCTCCAACAATATAAAAAAAATCCAAAAAGAATTCAATAGTCCATCGATTAGTCCCATTACATTTAGACAAGCAACAAATTTATTTAATACCCCTTCAGTTTCATTTAGAGTAACTCTCTCACCCACTCTTTTACCTTCCTCCGTATTGAAAAATCCCGTATAGTTCTATATCACATGTAATTGAGACACTATATTGATAGACCCATGATCCTTGAATACATCAGAAAAATGTGAAACAACTTCCCCCTCCAAATATTTCTGGGAATAAATTAAATTCCCTTGATCATCCTTCAAATCCCAAATGGCATTAGCAATCCTTCATTGATTGCAAAATTTATGAAAAAATTCAATTTCCCCCCACTTGCATGATCCAAATGGCCCTCCTTTTGAGTCTCTAGCTCTCCTCTTCTATTTTATGAATCTTTGATTTCCTCACTTCCACATTACCAAGCTTGTCTTTAATCTTTCTTGTAAAAATATCATTATTAGGAAAAATGAAATCAATCCCCTAAACAATTTCCAATACATCATATTTCATCTTCATTTTTTTCTCCCTCTCCCATAGAGAAACCACACTTTTAATTATTTCATTTTAGTAACTAGTCTATGCATAAAAGAATCACTATCCAATCTATAAAGACAACTCCACTTTTCCTTTACTAGATTTTTAAAGTCTACCTCCTCAAACCATAATTTGTTGAACTGAAAAGGAAAATTATACATAGAGTTCTCAAACTCAAGATGTAAAAATGATGGAAAGAAATCAAAGATACAATAACTTATAGACAAATTCATGTATCTAACACCACAATCTGAAAAATACTTAGCTATAAAGAACCTATCAAGTCTTTTGGCAACTCATTCGAATCAACTCTCCCAATTCCCCATATTGGGACCAAGGACATTGGAAGCACATGGATGAAACCTGAATTCTCATATGCTAACATTGTCATGTTAAGGTCCCATCCCAAGATTAAAATCGGCACCATCAAAAGACCACCATCCAAAATCCTATCCCAAAACTCCTTCCTACCAATATAAGGACAATAATAATTTAAAACTCTCACCATCTGATCTAAAACCCTGTTCCTCCCTTCAAGGAGAATACTTGCAAGGGTAATAAAAATTCTAACATAAGGTATTAAATGATTCCATTTAGCTAATATACCCCCCAAGATCCCACAAGGATAAAAAGAACATCACTCTCAACTCAAAAACAATTATAAAAAAGTTCACAAGCCTTGGAACTAGTACACATCGTCTCCTATAACATAATGATATTCATCTTGATCATCTCCAAAGGTCTCTTCACATGTCATGTCACCAAAACTCCCATAATAATAAAAACAATTATGTCATTATAGCGGAAATAACCTGGACTCACTTATTAGCCATTAATACCATATTTAAATACAGTCCTTACTTCATGTGCATGGACAATTATGTTATATTAAACAATTTATATAACTCTGTATAATTATTAATCTTTCCAAATTGGTCTTTACACTCACCAACACACTTTTTAATTAACTTGTTTTAAATGATAGTCCTTTATGGAGTTTGTAGTATTCAATTCATATCTTTCAATCCAATATACGAATGATTATCCTCATTGATGTCTTAACTCATATATTTATATTTATTTACATAACTATATTTTTGTCATCCTTTATTTACTTATACTAGGCATGTATAAATGGAAATATTGGTCTATCTTTAATCCAAGCTTAATCGCCTCCAATATTAGTTTATGCATGCTACAATAGCCACTCATTATGATGTTCCATGTATAATATTTAGTAAAATCCATAATCCACTTGCAACATGTATTATGTTAAATGTTACCAAGCTCTACCTTTATGTTTAAATTTAGTGTTATTTTACTTGTTAGCTTAAGCATTGTTTTTACTAACTGAAGTCGACCTAGGGGAGGTCGTGGCTACCAAGCCATGAATTAATTAAATCCTTTAGTGTGATTCACGTCATAAGCACGTGACACATGGCATGTGCATTGACATTGATTCTCCTGGATATGGGTAGGCCGTTGTATTTCATTTTTTATTTAAACCACAACACAATTTTTTTCGAACGTTTTCTTCGAAATTGTGCTATTCATCCTATAAACTATCAAAAAATTTAAAAATTCAGATTTATACTAAATGGATAATTTGAATATGTACTTTTAGTTACACAAGTGTGTTTAGTTACCTGCATGGGTAGTATTTTGATACTTTCAATATTTTGTATGATCACAGTTTTTATTTTGATACCACATGAAGAATATGTTTTGGAAAAACCGTGATAATTTCATGAGTTTTAATCGTATTCATAGGGAAAATACCCTCTTAGTGACCATTTTTGGGTGGTACAAATATTTGCTTCTACTATGTGGGGTTAAGTGGGTTCCACCATGGTAAATATATTTCTTTTGGATTTCAAGTTTCGTATTGTTATTAAGAATACCTTATTTTCAATTTATAGATGTAAAGAAGTGGACAAACTAAACCATGTTTTGATATAAAATTGCCATATAAAAAGTATTGTTTTATTTAAAGGAGGTTTCTTCCAACAAAAAATGTTAGAACAAAATTCCCATCATAGACATGCCATGGACCTTCATGTTGTTCTACCTAGTGTTATTTGGCCTCCTAGTGCATAGTCTAATGTATTGGACCATAGTTTTTCCACATTTGACCACCTTACACTAGTGATATATCCAAGAGTCCTTCTTCGTACACTTATCCACTCATTTGCTTCTTTTTGGGAGTCAATGCACCCCACTACCTTGCATTTATGAGGGAATTATGGCATTTTCCTATTTTAAGGAGATGGAGTGTTCCCTCTTGAGGATTTGGTCAACTTGTGCATTAATGACCACTACTTAGCCAATTACTGACCTCATGTGCCCTCCTAATGATTTATTTCACACTGTTTGACTAGCCTAACCTTCTCATTGTCCATCTATGTTCATTAAACCTCATTATGGAACAATCCAGAAGTTACACTTGGCTTCATGTCATTGATGGGTGAATTCGTCCAATATAAGCCTACCATTTTGTGAACCAATCGAATTTCCTTGAGCTACTCAAATTACCTCGTTGGGAGGTCTATATATTGTACTCGTTTTTGTTCAATAATGCTTAATGGAAAATAAATCTCTAGAGTGAATTTTCTCTAGTTTTGTCTCTATATTCTTCTTCTCATATTTTTCTTCTATCTCTTGAAATATTCTAAGTGAGGTTCTTATTGAATCTATATCTAGGTTGGTCTATCACATGTATCAAATCCTAGAGATGTGATGGATGTGCATTCCAAAATTTAAAAAAAAAAATGTTGTTATTCATAAGAATTAATCAAAGATAACATTGCCCTTTTACATCTTAGCCCATTAAAAATAGACAACTATTCAATGGAACAAGTTTACCCCAAAACATTACATGAGAGCCTTCAGGCCATAAAAAGTAAAAGTATGTGAATGGATAAGAAGTAAAAGTATGTAAATGGATAATTTGAATGTAAATACTCGCTTTTGGAAAAATAAAAGAAATGAGAATATGTACCTTTAGTTACACAAATGTGTTTAGTTACTTGCATGGTAGATAGGACAAGTATTGGAATATGAAAAATGGATGGGTAGTATTAGAATTATTATAAGTTGAGATATTTTCATTAATTTGTATGATCGCACCTAAAAATTTAGAATTAAAAATTTTGGTACCACGTGAAGAATATGTTTTGGAAAAACCATGATTATTTTATGAGTTTTAATGGTTTTATAGGGAAAACACCCTCTTAGCGATGTTAGCGACCTTTTTTGGTAGTACAAATATTTGCTTTCTTGTATGTGGGGCCAAGTGGGTTCCACGAGGGTAAATATATGTCTTTTGGATTTGAACTTTCGTATTGTTAATCAGAACACCTTATTTTCAATTTATAGATGTGAAAAAGTGGACAAACTAAACCATGTTTTCATATAAAATTTGAATTTTCTCAAAAGTATAGTTCTATTTAAAGGAGGATTTTTTCAACAAAAAATGTTAGAACAATATTCCCATCATAGAGATTCCATGGAATTTCATGTTGTTCTACATAGTGTTGTTTGCCCTCATAGTGCCTAGTCTAGTGTCTTGGAGCACAATTTGTCCACATTTGACCACCTTAAAGTAGTGATATATTCTATCAACTTATCTAGTCATTTCCTTCTTTTGGGGAGTTAATGCACTCCACTACCTTGCAATTATGAGAGAATTATGGCATTTCCCTATTTTAAGGAGATGGAGTGTGCCCTCTTGAGGATTTGGTTAACTTGTGCATTAATGGACACTACTTAGCGAATTACTCACCTTGTTATGATTAAAATATTATTATTATTATTAATAAACATCAAGATATATATATATATATACATAATAATAATAATAATAATAATAACAATAATAATAATGTCTTTCCGAAAAGACATGACTATTAGCAAAAGGGTATTCCGCCAAAATATAAATAACGGGCCCTCAATTGTAATTCATATCATATCTTATTTTATCATGTTTTATATAAATTCATATTTATGGATTATTTAAAGAAGTCCATAGACGATGCAAATAAAATTCATATTGGTTTAGTGCAAAGGATCTGGGTTTTACAGGTTCTACAATTGTCAAATGGGATAACTATATCCACAAGTTGAATTCAATAGGTTGTAGATTATCAAAGGAAAAATATATGTTATTATGGAACAATAAAAAAGAAAGTGTTAGGGTGATGGAAAAACATGCATATAGTGCCATTATTAAAAATAAAGGCATCTTCCCACAAAATGGGTGGTATACGAAACTTTGGCAGTGGAAGATCCCATTAAAAATTAAGTGTTTCATGTGGCATGCTTTACAAGGAGGTCCGAAGACATGGGTAACTTAATTAAAAAAGGTTAGATTGGGCCAAGTATATGCATTATGTGTAAGATCAGTCCAGAGACCTTAAATCATCTTCTTGTGGAATGCGGTTTCAGTAGAACCATTTGGAGCAAGATCTTGAGTTATCTAAATTTGGACTAGAAGTTGGGTGTGGGAAGTTTTGATTTGTGTGCACTCAATTGGTACAGAAATAGTAAAGTTTTCTCTTCCTTTCCTACTCCGATCTCGTTGGCTATTTGGTACACTAGAAATGAAGACATTTTTTAAAACAAGAAACCGATTACTATCTGCATTGTCAATCGGATCCTATCTTTGATTAAGGAACACTGCTCAGATGTTAATGAACACAAATATCAGAAGGTCCGCTTGTTCTGTCTTTCTCTCATTAGACCTGTAGCATTTTTCGATGAAGTGGCTTCTAATGGTCTTTGTGCAGCTAGTGGTGTTATTTTTATAAACAAGGACCATTACTTCACCCTGAGGTGGAATTGTGAGAAGGGAAAAAATATGAAATCTGAATTGACGACTCTTTGGTGTGTGTTAAAAGTGTCAAATTCCTTCAGTTTATATGAGATTTCAGTTTTTGGGGACTCGAGAGTGACTATTAAATGGGAATGTGGTGACTATAATGCAAATGTTATATCTCTTTATCAGTGATGCCACAGAATTAAAGATGAGATATAGTTATATCCTTTGACCATATATATCATCAACATAATTCGATGGCAGATAAGTTGTCAAAGTTTGCAATGAATGGAGAGGATGCTATTATCTAATGGGAGGAATTTCAGAGCTCACGAGTTTAAGAGATGGGTTCTTCCATAATCTTTGAAGTTTAGATTTTTTATAAAACTTTTATATGTTGTTGAAGTTTTGTATAGAAAGATAAGGAGGGATGTAGCTTTATGTTGTTTTTTGTTGTTTAAGAAAGCGGTTTAAAAGTATATTTTGATCATAAGTCTTGTTATAGACTTAAAAATTGTGTACTATTTGATTAAATATGAATACCGATAGTATGTTTTTTTCTACTGAAAAAAAAAAAGAAGAAGTGGAAGTTCATGTAAATGAGATTTTCTCATTACAACAAAGTTACCAAAGTTACCATTCCTGATTCGCCTTTTTAACCATTATATTCGGGTTTCCATAAAATATAGGACATTGTCCTAAAAATAAGAAAATAAAAAAATAAAAGTAAAAGTAAAGCAGTAAAACGTAAAATATAGGACTTTGTCCAAAAAAGAAAAAAAGAAAAAAAGTAAAAGTAAAGAAGTAAAACCACAAGTGGTTTCTCCACACATGCTTTCTTAATAAGATGGTTTCTTAATAAGTGGGAAGAAAAGAAAAACAAGTACAAGTAAAACAACAAGTGGTTTCTTAATAAGTGGGTTTGGGTTCATTCTCCAACAGCAAACAAAATGTGAGATTTGAACTTGGGTAACAATCATTCCTCCCAACTACCCAATCTACACCATTTTAGAAAAAAGAAGGGGAAAGAAAGATTAGAAAAGCATCAAAAGAATATTTTTTACAAGAAGAATCATATTTTAATATTGTTTTAAAAAAAAGGAGATATTGAATAAATTTCAAAGAAAATGGATTTTAATGTTGAAAAGAAGGGAAGGTTTCCTAGCACCTCAAAGATGAATGTCTCAATACTATTTAGAGTTAAAGGTACACTTATACGGAAGGATGTCACCATTTCTATTGCCCCTAGTGAAAGAAATAATTATATTAGTGTTGAAATTGTTAACCATTTAGTGATTCCCGAATCAAATATAGGTGAAAGGCTAGACCTTTGGAATAGGAAGCAATTTCAAATAAGTAGATTTTAAATGAATGTTGGAGAATATATGGTCATATCTCAATTCATTGTTAGTTCCTTATCGAGCTTTGATGGTGACATAGTTTTACGGTTAACTTGGATTAAAACATTGGGGGCCTTCATCTTAAATGTTGAAAAGAAGTTTTTGACATTTTCCTATAAGCAGGAGAGAATCAAATTTCAAGATATTATAGTGAAGTCATATTTAGAAGCTCCAACATCTGAAGACTTCAAGGATATATCAAAGATGATTTCATAGGGTAATCAGAACTTAGGACAAAAGAAGCAGAAATAAGTTGAAAAGATTGTCGCTAGTAAATATTTAGAAATTACTTGTTTGAAGAATGATAGTCAAGACTTGATCGCCCATATTAATAAATTAAAAAAGAAAAAAAGATCGCAAGAAGAAATCCAAGAGAAATTCCACCAAAAAGAAGTCGATCTCCAAAAAGAATTCAATAAGGATATATTAAAAAAAATGAAGAAAATTCTCGCTTAAAAAATTGAATTGAGGGTTGACTCATTAAATAAAAAAATTAAAAAATGAGAAGTTAGAAAAATCCTCAGAGTTATTATCAACTAGTAAATCGCGTGAATCACAAAAACATGAAGTTTATACAAGGGTTCAACAAATGGATTGAATTCCTTATCGTCACCCAAATCAAAGAAGTCGATACAACCAACATCAAAGTAAAGCAAGAAATAAACATTGTTCTTGTTATAGACAAACCAACTACAACATTGAAAATAAACGAAAGCAACATCGACGAATTTTATGGAATCCTAAATTAGGAAGTTCTATACGAGCAATCGATCATCAAACAATTCCAATGAAGGTAGATTTGGGATGGATCACTTCCCAAAAGATGTAGCACATTAGTTCAACAATCCAGAGATTATACAGCCTGGTTTCATCAAGCATCATAGTTCCAAGCTCACAACATCATGAAAAGTCGCTTACGAGCAAGAGAACAAATTCATACATTAAATTATGCTTTGAGGACAAAGAATGTTTAAGGGGAAGGCAATGTTATGAATAAAATAATAATAATAATAATAAACATCAACATATATATATAATGATAAATAATAATAGTAATAATTAATAATGTCTTTCCAAAAAGACTTGACTATTAGTGAAAGGGTATTATGCGAAAATATAAATAACAGGCCCTAAATTGTAATTCATATCATATCTTATTTTAGCGTCTTTTATATAAATTCATATTTATGGATTATTTGTCATTTATGACGTGGAAGTTCGAGTAAATGATATTTTCTCTCATTACACACCTCATGTGCCCTTCTAATGGTTCCTTTCACACTGTTTGGCTATCATAACCTCATCATGGTCCATATATGTTCATTAAACGTCATTATGGCCCAATCTAGTAGTTACACTTGGCTTCATGTCATTGATGGTTGAATTGGTCCAATCTAATCCTACCATTTTGTGAACCACTCAAATTTCCTTGAGCTACTCAAATTCCTTCCTTTGGAGGTCTATATATTATACTAGTTTTTTTTCAATAATACTTAATGGAAAATAAATCTATAGAGTGAGCTTTCTCTAGTTCTGACTAATATTCTATCATGTTTTTCTTCTATCGCTTGAAATATTCTAAGTGAGTTTGTTATTGAATCTAGATCTAGGTTGGTCTGTCACATGCACCAAATCCCAGAGATGTGATTGATGTGCATTCCAAAATTTTAGAAAAGAAATTGTTACTTGTTATTCATAAGAATTAATCAAAGATAACCTTTCCCTTTTACATCTTTGCCAATTAAAAATAAATTTTCACAATTGTTCAATGGAACAAATTTACCTGAAAACATTACATGAGAGATTTTAGGCCATAAAAATACTTGTCAACCGCTCATCTAAGAACTATTAGGAAATAAAACTACCAACAAATGCTGCAAAATGACTAGGAAATCAAACCCAAATAAACCAGAAGTCCATATACTTAAAAAATAGATAATGAACCCTTTGACAACATTGTTTTGTCCTTATATTCCTCAAAATCCAGAAAACCCTCCATCATTCCCATAGTTCGCTTGAATAAATTTTCTGCCAAAATATTTAATTGTCTAAAGACATTATAAAAGGAAATAATAGAAAATTTCATTTCAAGATCAAATATCCTTGAGCTCCAATTATTCAAGGAAGCCACTTGTACTTTTTTCTCTTCCAGAAGCCCAATCAACAAAAACTTTAGAGTCCTACAACACTGGAAGAGTAGGGATATCTTTATTAGAGGAAAACCAAAGAAGAATCCAGAAGGCTAATAACTCATCCCTAGTGTTTTTTCCTTTTCCACACCCCATCCAAATATATAAAAAAATGATTTATTGTCACGTCCCCTCCCATCATACCAGTGCGATGGAGAGGATCGTGATGCTAAAACCGGGCATCTAGTCCCATGAGATTTTAAATAAGCATTCAAATAATATAAAAGAACATATGAAATGTATAATTATAAGAAAAACACAACAGAAATAATTTCGGTAACACATCCATCATACATTCAAGATATTCATCAAATAAATAAATGCAAGTTAACACAAGAGAGTACTTATCTTATAACAAAGTAGTCCCAAGCAACTGGCTATGCAACTGCAACGTTCCACCCAACCATAGGCCAGTTGTGATCATCAATATCTCAACACACAGCAACCCTTGAGCTGAGCATGATCTCTACAAGGAATCAGGGAACAACAGACTCACACATAGCCAAGCATACACCAAGATGAGCCAAGCCAATCTACAATTGGGTTTATTAGGCTACTAGGAAATGGAAAGGAAGAGTGGCTAAGTTAGTGAGCTCAAGCACAGAGCCAGGGGTAACCTTACAAGATCTATCTATCTTGGCCCCCACAATACCTACACACCCAGTGCAAGGAAGTATTATTTTCACTACTGTACAGTCCGTCAAGCCATACCTTCCCCATCTAGTGCTCTCAGGGTGTGCATAGAATAGTAGCCAAAGCCCTCTTGATCTTCTTGGGAGGTTATATCCGCCACTAGGTTTATCAATCCCTCTCTGTCCACTACCAATCCAATCTCTTGCTTACAGTCTCCAAATCAAATAGGGATGCAGATAATTAGCTAACTACAATGGCTGGATAGGAGAAAAACATTTGTACAGTGATAAGCATGAAAATGATTCCCTGAGCTTCAGAAAAACGTGGGAAGGCTAAAAATGAACAATGGAGGTTTGGGAAAACCTCAGGAAGCAGAAATCGTTTTTAGGAAAAAATGCCCATGGCAATTCTGGGACAAAACAACCTCTATACGGTCCCAAATCGCATCCCCTTCTTCCCAGCTACTATCCAAAACCAAAAATGATTTTATGGGCAAGGAAAACCCTACGTTTTTTATGAAAAACGTGAATGTAACTTCCAGCAATCTCAATCTGCGTGAGAGAGGAAAAACTAACTGTTCAGAATGGCTTTGGGCACCATTTCATGGGTGTTTTCTTGCCCAAGAAGCAAAAATACGAATTCCCAGGTTGATGGCTTGCCCATGCACGAAATTGGCTGCCATACCTCTTCATTCGCAAGGCATTAACTACCTCAGCCGATTTCTGGAAGAATTAAATGATTGGGTCCATAACCCAAAATGGGTAGTTGGTGGTTTATGGGTTTTCTCATTGACACATGGATTAACACCATTGGCTCAAGGGTTTGAATAATTTCCCTCCCTATCCCTTGTAGAATCATGCCCCCATCTCTTTGTTGCATTGCATAGCTAGTTGTGGGTTTTTCATTAAAATTCGTATTTACATGATGTCTTAATTTACATTGTTCCTATCTAGCACAAGAACCATAGGCATCTATTTTTAATTTTCGATACATAAAACGCTAAATCAATGGTGGGGCCTTGGCCTTGAGCTCCTCACCATGATTAAATATCACTATTTACATCATTTACGATTTCATGAAAAAGGGGGTCAAAATGGGGACGTGACATTTATACTTAGTAATATTACATTGCCCCCCACCCCCCACACATACTCATCCAAGAAGCACCATCAAAATATCCTACAGAGCTCTTATTACACAAAATAGGATTAGATGTCGTCATAGGAAGATTTTATTTCCCTTTTCTAAGTTAAGCCATAAATATTCCCACTATACGAGAACTAACAATTGAAACATTTTGAACCCCATTCTCAAAAGTAACCAAGTTTCTTGTTCTCCAAAGACAATACGCCACAAAACAAGGAACCTCCTTATAATTTTTTAACAATGTAGGTATAAGATTAAAAACACTGGTTGAAAGTAGGACCATTCAAAATATCATGTATCTTGAGAATCGCTCAAGTTTCCACCCAAACATTTTTGACAAACTCACGGAAAACAATAAGATGCAAAATTGATTTTGCTTCTTTCTTCCAAATGCTGCAAATACTAGGCCCATGGAAACCCATCATAACCAAATTATCCCAGATCAATATTTTTTTCAAAACACAACCAAATGAAACATTTCAACTTTAAATGTAAGTTTCACTAATGCATAATTTTGTATGCCACCACTTACCCATTAAATCAGTAGAACTAACAAAAATAACCTCATATGCAAATTTAGCACTAACTTGACTACTTCGAACTCCACTTGAACAAACCAATTTATCCTCATTCTCAACTAGATTTATTCCATCATGATTCAAACTCATCACATAAGAATCATATTCCATAGCTAAATATACTTCTAACAAAATTCCTTAGCTAATATCTAGTAAGAACAAGAATTCTCCACAAAATCTATTTTCTTCACATCTACCAACAATTTGAAACCATGTACCAAAAGGAAATTTAGAAGAGAATGAGAAATACTATAACAATATTTACCACCTAGGAAGGGATCAATACCAAGTGCAACCCGCTTTCCATTACTGATCTTTCATGACAAACAAGATCCTAACAAAGGGAAAGAGCCAACAAAACCCATCCATAACTTTGAATAATTTGGTACACTCTTAACATGCAACCTTATGTACTCAACCACAGTCTTGCACCTTAAATATTTTTCTTGAATAAGATCACTTCATAGACTAGAACCAAGTAGACCCCTCCAAATACTTTTTAGACTTAGTGCAATGCTAAACCAAGACATATTTTTTAAATCCCAACCCTCCATCTTTTTTGGGAGAGAAATTTTCTCATATCTTGACAAATGATAGTTATTACTATAAATATTTCTATCCCAGGAAAAGGTCATGATAATTTGTTTGATGCTATTCATAATATAGATTACAATCTTTGCAATATAAAACCATAAAATTAGAATTCTTTCCACGACTCATTTTACCAAAATCAATCTACCCCCTAAGGGAAACCACCTAAAGACCCAGTTCCCAATTGTTTTTTCAACTTTTTTCAAAGCCACAACCAATTCTCCATTTTATAATAGTTTGTCTTCAAATAATAACATAGATATTTAAAACCTAGATCAATATGCTCCATACTAAATGGAAAAAAGGTTGATTTACTAAGCCAAAACATCATATGATATCAAGGTCTAGAGAAAATTTCATTTAGCATCACTAACTTCCATACCATAGGATTCACAAAACGATATTTTAATCTCATGAAAATAAGAGAAGTCAACTAAAGTTCCATTCCAAAACAAGAGACCATTCCCCACAATTAAAATGTTAGTTTAATATAGTGCAGATAAGTGACTTTTACTCTTAATTATATCATGCCTTCCCTTTTGGCCTTCCAAATAAACCTACTCAATCCTTACACAACAAGAAGAACAACAAGGGAAATAACATACATCCTTGTCTAAGTCCCCTATAACCTGTAAAAAAACTTGAAGGGGAGCCATTCACTAAGATTGCAAAGTTTGTTGATGTAACACAAACCATAATCCAATTAGTCACCTCTAAAGGAATACATATGTGTAACAATGCTAGTCTAAGATAAATCTAAACCATTCTACGAAAGGATTTAACAAGGTCCATTTTCAAAATAAGAGCTTCCAATTTTTTAGTCTTTATCGAGTGTAGAGTCTCCTGAGAAACTCCGATAACGTTAAGAATGTGTCTATTTGACAAGAAACCAAACTATTATTTTTACATAAATTGTGCAAGTTTTTAATTAATCCTATTTGATATCGCCTTAGTAATGATCTTATAAACTAATTTTCAGAATGAGATAGGCATAAAATCATTCAATGATCCATAAAATTTTATGTTGCGTGTTCTTTGGACCTTTTCACGCTGAGAGTTCGAACATGAGCTCTGATACATGTAAAATCCCAAAAAATCACAAAGTTTTAGAATTTTTAAAATAGCATTAAATATTGAAATGCTAATGCGGAAATAAAATGAATACTAATTCTTTTAACTGATAATTATTTATGATGATGACAAGTCTACACTCAGATTTTATTTGAAATTTATCTATGTTTTTATCATACTTATGTGAATGTTTTGTCAATTATAATTGTTTAGAAGTGCTAACTGTTGTTCTTCTTTTGATGATGAAAGGGGTCTTGAGGGTACCCCGAGGCTTACTTAGGATTCGTGCTAAAGCATTTGAATCGTTCCTTTTGCATATTACAGGTAAGAGCTTTAATGTTTATGAAGTGTGACATAAGAGTTCCTAACTAGTTTCGGTAATCTCCACGTGTCTTAATGGTTTTAGAGAATAATGTTCAAATGCAACTGGTGAGATCTCTTCACACTTCTAGATGAATTAATATATATAATATATACAAGCATACACAAGGAGAAGAGTAATAAATTATGTAAAAGCAGAGTAATAGAAAACATACACAAAAAACACTATGACAAGTATAAACATAGAATTCACTCATGAAATTCAAAATATAGACAACCAAATCTATTATAACCTATTATATGAAATTGAAGCAATGCTCACCAGGATGAGGGGCCCTTATCAACTGGATGGTGCTTCTAAGAAAGCTTATAGAGCATAAATGGAACTATGAACTCCTTCCAAACAAGATAATATTGGTATTAAAAGCAGTTTGAAATGACAAATAGATGAATCTTAGTCACAATATAGAGATATCAATCATATCAGTTGTCTATTGCATTGCTTGATTACATGCATATATATACTAGGGTTTGCATTAGGAATTGTAACCAACACCCCTGTCTCCAAGTCGAAAAGACTCAAAATAACAAATTGAAGATTTTACATAATAACTCAATTAGTTTTTAGTTAATACGCAACTTCTAGATGAGATCACAACCTATTCTCATGACATGAAGGACATGAGAATGTTATTCTCATCAGTTCAAATCTCATTTTCTTGTTGGTGGCCTCTTCTGTAGAGACGGAAACTTGACCATGTGTCCAGACTTGTGTAATATCCCTAGTTTTGACTTGGAATGTGTTTAATCAAAATTATGTAAATGATGTAAATATGCTAGTGTGGATTCCTACTGCGGAGTTCAAGGACAAGGCTCGACTAGTGAATGGCTAGGCATGTATGATGTATATATTTTTATTTGGACTGTATGGTTGGTTTATCATAACAATTGTAAATATATGTAAATGTTATGTTCGAAAATAACAAAATGGTCCAACAAAGATGTGTAAAGAGAAATAGAGGAGCTATGATTGTACTAGAGGGGAAGAGGGAAGGGTTGATATAGAAAACTAAATTTTATGTTGCGAAGTTTCAACCTTAGAATTGATCCAAAATTATTCCCCTTTTTTTAAATGAGCCAATTAACTTCTCTTGACTATTAAACCCAAATTATCATTGAATGCATATGTCAGGTTGGTGGGAAAAGTAACTTCATGCAGTTATTGAGGAATGGGAGTTCCGACAATTCTGTGAGCTTCTAGGAGTCCTTTCTTCCATGGTGACAATCTATGTTAGTTGTATTTTCAACATTGTCTCATAACCCTTGGAGTCAACACTCATGATATCATTCTATCATGCAGACTTCTACAATACATAGAGTTTTCCTATTGTTGTTTATGAACACTACTAGAGTGTGTTTTTAATAAGAAATTGGAATTTAGAGACAGAGCTATGAATTTGAAGGGAAAATATATGATTTTAGGTGAGTATAGAAGTTGGGAAATCTAGGAACCCTTACCCATTGAGTTTTTCTACTTTTGGATGCTTGAGAATCCCTGAATGGATGTTGCAGGAGATTCTCCAATAGCATATAGCAGGTTAGAATATTTCTGCATAGACTTATAAGCAATATAAGGGTTGGATTTTCTAAGGGAACTATGGATTAGTGAAGGGAAATTCCTTCCTTGTGTTGTGTGTGGTAGCTGGAAGGAGTTCCATTGATGTGATGGATTAGTGAGATCACTCTAGGGATTTTTATGATTTTTGGCTAAGCATAGTGACAATAAAGGGTTGTGGGATGAGGGAGAGAATCCTATAAGTGTTTCCTTTACCGTGGTAGCCTCATAGTCTATCTTGGGGGTGGCCTCTAAGCAAAAGGAGTATATTTTAGAGAGAGTGCCTATGGTTGGGTTGGCAATCTCTCTTACATATCTAGTTTCTTGGATATTCTTCGTGTAGAGATAATAATTATATTTATATCTGACGTGCAATGGTTTTATTTATATGCCCATGATAATTTTGCTTGTAATTGCATGCTATATGTTTGTGGATTGAATTTATTTCCATTGTTTATTTTATTTACATATCTACACATCCATTTTAGATGTTATAAATTCGTATTATTGTTATGGAAGAAATTGAGAAGCCCATAATTTAGTTAGTTTGGTCTTTCGTTTGTTGGATTGGGTGAAGGGGATGTTACAACTTGCTCCATCATCTCTGGGATCAATCTAATGAAAATAAAACCATATTGGGTGTGTTAGAGACAAAATCCATGGCTTAGAATTCCTCCTAAATAGTTTCAACCACCTAACCAATGAATTTGGGTTATGAGAATAAATTATGGTAATCACGTATACAGTTCAGTTCTAGTAACTAGTTATAGGAATTGGTCCTATAATCAATCTTGTGAGAGTTAACAATTAATTAGTAAATTCCTATTAACCATGTTTAATTCACCAAAGGATAGGAAATCAAACATGGATAACTCATTTACCTTATGTATTCCCTTTGAATTACTGATCTTCATCGATATGACAAGGAAATGGAATATTTAGGGAAAAATAGGCTTAGGAATTGTATTCAAAAACATCGAAACTAGGGCCCAATAATAACCACATGAGGGATAGATAGTATTTATTTTTAAATAAATCATGGATCAAAATTTATGGGGTTTCTTGCTATGTTAATATTGACTTGATAAATAATAGGTTTATCATATATTGTTTACCAGGACACACTCATTATTCCATGTTATTGATGTAAATGAATCATATTTAAGAGTATTAGTGTATCCATTGTAATATATCTCAACTAATCAAGTTGAGTAGATTGGTAAAAATAATGTGTATATATCTATATATATATATATATATATATGTAATGCTTCTTCAGTTTTGGGGTTTGAAGTAAAAATTTCTTAAGACTATTCTGTTTCAGTTTAACTCTCATTTAGATATTTTTAACAGATATTACTAGAGAAAGTATGGTAAACCCCAACCACATATATGGGAAATGAAAGAGAAAATTTCGAACCATGTCAACCATGATTGATATGCAATGGACATATTTTTCTTATTTTTAATTTTATTTTTTATCATCTCTTATTGTTTAACCAATCTTATATAAAAAATTTAATAACCTAAAATTTCTTGCATTTTTTATAACACAAAAACAACATTAACAACATTAGGAATATTATAATATAGCACAAGTAATAATATATACATTACTCAAATAAAAATATTCAAGGACAACTATTGCAAAACAAAATACCTCGGCCCTTGCTAATACTATATAAAAGTCATTATGACTCGAAAAAGAATACCTAACTTAGATGATCGTTGTAATGCAAAATGTGAAAATAGATCGAGAACCTCCCTCTATCAAATTGACCCTTACTCGAAATAAAAAGTACCCTCTCTTACAATAATGCACTTATAATTCAAAACTTCATTTACAATTACCAATGTTAATTATAGTATTATTCTATATACCTTATGAAAAATTATGATAAAGTCATGACATACATATTGTAGACATATCGTGATTTTTCATTCTTCATAAATGGTGTCCATGTATGTGATATGTGAGATGTGTTCTTTAAAAAATAAATTAATATAAGATTAGATATGTAATGTATATTTATTATTAAAATAATAAAAATATGTTTTAGATTTATAAGTATAAATACAATTATTAAATAAATCCAAATTAAATTTTATGTCATAATATTAAAAAGATTGTAATGTATTCTCTATATGTTAGTTAAATATAATATTATACAAAAATATAAATAAATTAATGATATTTGTAATTTTGAAAATAATAATGTTTGAATTTTATTCACAATTATATGTATTAGAGAACAATTAAATACATTTATAGAAACATGTCTATTTTAAATACAAATTTATCAAGTAGATAGTTTGAGATTAAACTTTTTGAGGTGAAAACCTTTTCTACAATGTAAAATTTAAAGAAATATTTACACCTAGCAAGATTTGACACCTTCTAATGCTTGGTAAATATAGAATTGCTATTGTATAAGAATATAGCTTGTTGATCAGTCAATGCATATTTTGAGTCTGATTAAGAATATAAAATATATGGTTTTTTCTTATGGAAAAAATATTGTAGAGGAATCCATACTTTAAATTCAGTAGATAGATTAAGCTTGAAATAGTTAAGGATCGGTAAATAAATTAAGAATATAAAATATATGGTTTTTTCTCATGGAAAAAATATTGTAGAGGAATCCATACTTTAAATTCAGTAGATAGATTAAGCTTGAAATAGTTAAGGATCGGTAAATAAATTCCAGCAATCCATAAAAGGATAGGTTATATATTTTTTTAAAATAAATAAATGGATCAAAGTTTATGGGGGCTACTTGTTACGATTAATCTTGTATGGGTTTATCATATATGGTATACCACAACACACTCTTTAGCCCATGATATTCATCTAAATGAAGCATATTTAAGAGTATGAGTGTCTTCATTGTAATATATCTCAACTAGTCAAGTTCGATGGATTGGTGAGAATAATATATTTATGCATTAGTAATGCTTCTCTTAGTTTTGGTTTTGGAGTTTAAAGTTAAAATTTGTTTAGGATTTTTGTGTTTCAATTTATTTCTCATTTAAGTATTTTTAACATATACTATTAGAGAAACTATGGTTGACACCTTCACATACAAAGTATGATATACGTGAAGTATATTATACAAAAGAAAATTAGAAACCATATCAACAATAATCAATATAATCGATATGAGATAGACATATTTTCCTTATTTTTAATTTTATTTATGATAATCTCTTACTATTTAGCTCAATTTTTTCAAATGATATAAAAAATTTAGTAATCTTTTTTTTTTTGCATTTTCATAACACCGGAACAACATTAGGAAGCTTATAATATAGGGCAAGTGTTAAAATCAATATGACTCTGTTAAATTTTTAGAATTTATTTCAATATGATCTAGGATCTTAACTGAGAGAACAACATGTACAACAAATCTACATCATATCAATCATGGACACAATAATGCAAGCACAAAAGAGACATAGAGTTTATTTGAGGAAAACCATAAAGGTGAAAAACCCCAATAACTTCCTTAGAGATAGATAGAGCAATGATACAACCAGAATACAAGAGATAGTCTTCTCCTAGCAGTAGAGCCTCCTCCTCCACAAGTGCGCCACTCTCCCAAGTGTGAGTGAGAGAATAGAATATGTAAAATGAGGGAGACACACTCTCTATTTATACACTAACTTGACTTGACCTTTACTCAACTAGGTTGGCCTCAAATTAACCACTTAACATAATGCTAACTGGGTCGACCCCCACTAGGGTGGTCTAATAACCCTTTGACCACATGGCTGACCCCCAATAAGGTGATCTAATAACCCTTTGACCCACATGACTTATACAGGGCCGACCCCAACAAGGTGGTCTAATAGCCCATCAAGTATAAGTTACGACACTTACAATATAAATGACGACAGTTCCATATAGAGGAATAATAACATCTCTATAGGAATACAAACACTTCCGTATAGAGGAATAATACCATCTCTATAGGAGTACAAAATACATATATGAAATACATGGGTGAAATACATTCCAAAGTTACATATACATCAACACTCCCTCTTAACTAGGAAGGTATTTCTCGACATAGGTCTTCTAGCACAAGTCATCTTCTCTGGATCATCGTCACTGGATAAGCGTCATCAAGTCATCATCATCATCACTGCTGCTGCTATCTTAATCAATCTCTGAATCTACAAGTCATAGGAAGTTCTACAAAGCCAGTCCTTTTTCATACTGGATGTAGGCCCACGACTTGCAGGTCTTCGTCATCACTGGCCATACTCTGGAATCCTTACGAGTTATTACGTGCATCACAAAACCTGGCTACAGCATCCCAGGCTATTACAACCACACAGCTCTACTTGTCAGATCTCCTAGGAGCACATTACATGTGACCCATCACAAAACCTAGCTGAAGCATCCCAGGCTTTTACGAGCACACAGCTCTACCTGTTGGATCTCCCAGGAGCACATTACATGTGATCTCACCACAAAACCTGGCTGAAGCATCCCAGGATGTTATGAGCACACCACTCTACCTGTCGGATATCCTAGGATCACATTACATGTGGTCCACCATAAAACCTGGCTGAAGCATCTAAGGCCTTTTTCATCCTATCCAGATCTCCCAGGAGCAAATTACATGTGGTCATGGAGAAACTTGGCTGAAGCATCTGAGGCCTTTTTCATCTTGTTCAGATCTCCAAAGCGCAAATTACATGCCATAGGAAAAAACCTCGCAAGAGCATCTCAGGATGTTACGAGTACACAACTCTAACTTGAATATCTCCCAGGGCACAAATTACATGTCCTCCCATAGCAATGTCTCGAAAGAGCATCCCAGGCTGTTACGGGTACACAACTCCAACCTATAGGATCTCCCAGACATGCTCATTTGCACAACCTGATCCATGGCCACAAAGTATCATCCTGATGTACACATGATCATCCTAATCATCATCACTGCAACATCCTGTTGCATGTCAGATGGAGAAGCTCACCATCCACAATCATCCTGATCATACAATGCATCCACCTGATGCATACCAAGTATCTACCTGATACATATCATCATACATGATCTCAGTATCTACCTGATACATATACATATACATGGTCCAAGCATCCAACATGATGCATATACAAAATACATACAAATGATCCAACTGATCATATACAGCATCCAACATGATACATACATACATAAATGATTCAACTGATCATATCCAGCATCCAACATGATGCATATATATATAAATGATCCAACTGATCATAAAAAGCATCCAACATGATGCATATATACATATACAGAGTAGTAACTGGAGCATCGTCCCGATGCTCATCATCCATGATCCTCCTGTTAGAAAACAGGATCGTAGAGCAATAACAACAAACATAAATCCAAATATAATCACACATACACATTACAAGAGAGACACAGATATATCATGGTTCACCCAACTTGGGCTACGTCCACACTAAATTTTCCAGTCCTTATTATTATTACGATCCAGCAAGGTGAAGGGATACAACCTCCAGCACAACCGCTGCACTTCCTCTTCTCTGTTTCACAGTCTCTCTCCTGATCTCAGAGATCTTTAAAATGCATAAAACCTAATACATCTTCATCCCTAGCCATATTACAATGTCTTTATTTTATAAGGGAAATACAATGGGAAAATACCACAGGATACCCAAAACCATGGGCCCCCCCACACCCCCCTGTTGGCATGACTGTACAGTCCACCTACATATCATATAGAACTGGGGTACAAACACGGCTGATACAATATCATCTATGAGACTAGAAGATCTGGCTCCACAACCAACAATCTCCCACTTGGAGACTGATCACATCAACTCCACCGCTACTGCACTTGCTAGACTTGGACTTGGCAAATTTCTCCTCTTCACCTTCATGCTAGAAGGCCAACTGAAACCGAGCATGAACTCTATTTCTCTCTGGTCACTACCTTTGTGAACATGTCTGCAGGATTCTGGCTAGTATGTATCTTTTTCAGCTTCAACAGTTCATCTTCCAGAACAGAGCATATGAAATGGTACTTGAGCTGTATATGTTTAGTCCTGGAATGGAATGCTGAGTTCTTTGCAAGATGAATGGCACTCTGGCTATCACTATACAATCTGCTCTCCTTCTGCTTCTTACCCACTTCCTCCACAAACCTCTACAACCAAATCATCTCTTTACTAGCCTCTGTAATGGCAACATACTCTACTTCTATTGTTGAAAGTGCAACAACCTTCTGTAGTTTTGAAATCCAGCTTACTGTTGTTCCACCTACAGTAAACACATACCCTGTGGTGCTCCTCCTGCTATCCTTGTCACCTACCATATCTGCATCAACATATCCCTGTAGAACAGTGTCTGAACCTCCAAACCATAATGCCTCAGTGGTAGTAGCTCTCAAATACCTGAGAATCCACTGTACTGCCTTCCAATGTTCTTTATCTGGATTGTTCATATATCTGCTCACAACTCCCACTGCATTTGCAATATCTGGTCTTGTGCACACCATGGCATACATCAAGCTGCCAACTGTTGATTGATAGGGAATCTTGGACATGTAATCTGTCTCTTCTTGTGTCTTGGGACACATTTCCTTACTTAGACTGAAATGGTTAGCCAAAGGTGTACTTACAGGTTTTGCATTTTGCATTCTGAACCTCTCCAACACCTTTTGTATGTACTCACTTTAAGACAATGTCAATTTGAGATTTTTCCTGTCTCTCATTATTCTCATACCAAGGATTTGCTTTGCAACACCCAAATTCTTCATCGCAAATGAATTAGCTAGCTTCCTTTTGAGTACATTTATATCCTGCATGTCAGACCCTGCAACAAGCATGTCATCCACATACAATAACAAGATAATATATCTTCCATTGTCTGGCTTCTTGAAATAAACGCAATGGTCAGAATGACATCTACTATAACCTTGTTCTGTCATAAAGCTGTCAAAATTTAGATACCACTGCCTTGGAGCTTGCTTCAAGCCATACAAGCTCTTTTTCAACCTGCATACCAGATCCTCCTTACCTTTGACCTCATACCCTTGTGGCTGCTGCATATATATTTCTTCCTCCAAATCCCCATGGAGGAAGGCTGTTTTTACATCTAACTGTTCAAGATGAAAATCTTCTACCACCACTAGACTTAGGATAGTCCTAATTGAAGTCATCTTAACAACAAGAGAAAATATTTCATCAAAATCTATACCTTTCTTCTGTGCAAACCCCTTTACAACAAGTCTGGCCTTATACCGCTTCTTACCTCCTTCTTCTTCCTTCAACCTGTAAATCCATTTGTTTTGCAATGCTCTTTTACCAGCAGGTAACTGAACCAAATCCCAAGTTTGGTTTCCTACCAATGAGTCCATCTCCTCATTCATGCCTTGCTCCCACTTCTTTCTAGTTTCCACCTGCATTGCTTCTTCATAACATTCTAGTTCACCAGAATCAGTCATCAATAAATAATACATTGAAGGAGAGTATCGTTCAGGGAGTCTACTTAACCTGGTAGATCTTCTTACAGTTGCAGGAGTTTCAGGTACTTGCTGCTGCTCTTGATTTTCTGGCACCTTCGGAACTTCATTTTCTTTAATTTCATCAAGCACTGTGTACTCTGTGTTTTCCTTTTCCTATTTCTTTCCCTGCAATTGATCTTTATACATGACCTTTTCATTGAATATCACATCTCTACTCCTGATGATTTTGTTATTTTCATAATCCCATAAACGATAACCAAATTCATCAACCCCATATCCAATAAAGGTACATTTCTTGGATTTAGCTTCAAGCTTTGTTCTATTTTCTTTATCAATATGGACAAATGCTTCACAACCAAACTTTCTCAGAAATGAGTAATTTACCTTTTTATCTGTCCATGCTTCCTCTGGAATACCACCATCCAAAGCACTTGAAGGTCCTCTGTTTATTAAATAAATAGTAGTATTTACAGCATCCACCCAAAACTGTAAGGGCAACCCTGCATGCAGTCTCATACACCTTGCACGCTCCATGATCGTTCTGTTCATCCTTTCTGACACACCATTTTCCTATGGTGTTCCTGGCACTGTCTTCTCTCTACGAATACCATGGTATGAACAGTAACTATCAAAATCCTTGCCGCAGTACTCACCTCCATTATCAGATCTGAGACACTTCAATATTTTTCCTGTCTCATTCTCAACCAAAGCTTTCCACTTCTTAAAAGTAGCAAACACATCAAATTTCTGTCTAATGCAATAAACCCAAGTTTTTCTAGTTGCATCATCAATAAATGTAGCATAATAATGAGAGCCACCAAGAGATTGTACCTGAGCTGGTCCCCATACATCTGTATGCACAAGCTCTAATTTTTCATTCTTCTTCTGTTTCCCAACCCTGAGAAATATGACTCTCTTCTATTTTCCATAAACACAGTTTTCACAGAATTCCAAACTTACCTGCTTTAAATCCGACAGCAACTTCCTTGACTGGAGAATCTACATCCCCTTCTCACTCATGTGGCCAAGCCTATGATGCCACAATGCTGTATCTGTTCCCGTGGAAGCTAAAGAGATAGAATGGTCAGTATTATGAGGACATAAATACAACGTACCTACTCTATCTCCTTTTGCTATCACCATTGATCCTTTAGTGATCTTCCACCACTTTTCTCCGAACGTAGATAGACAGCCGCCATCTCCCAACTGCCCTGTTGAGATCAGATTTCTTTTCATAGCAGGAATATGCCTAACTTCTTTCAATAACCAATCAGTTCCATTCTTAAATTTTATCCATACCTTACCCATTCAAACAATTTTACATGGCTCATCATCACCCAATAAAACATGTCCAAAGTCGCCACGAACATACTCATGAAAGTATTTCCTATGGGGTGTGGCATGACATGAAGCTCCTGAATCTACTACCCAATAATCACTAGTATTATCTAATGCAAGAGTCAAAGCATCTTGTAACACATCACCTGCTACATTTTCTTCCTGGGTAGTTTCCTTCTGTGCATCTCCTTTCTTCTTTAGAGATTTGCAGTATTTCTTCAGATGTCCTTTCTTTCCACAGTTTCAGCACTTTATCTTTCCCAGTCTGGACTTGGATCTGCCCATTTTAGACTTTCCACGATTACCTTGGCTCTTTCCTCTCTCTTTTTGTCTTTCCCTGCTCTCCATGGTCAATGCATTACCTGATGTCTCACCTATGCTTTTTCTTCGCATTTCCTAGCTAAGAATAACACCAATAACATCATCAAATTTCAAGGTGTTTGAACCAGATACAGAGTTACTTACAACCATGACCAAGCTATTCCAGCTTTCTGGCAATGAACACAAGATTAGAAGAGCCCTAACCTCATCATCAAAGTTCACACTTACAGAACTTAGCTGATTTGTAACCGTATTAAACTCATTTAAATGATCAGTAACAGATCCACCTTCAGACATCTTCATATTAAATAAACGCTTCATTAGAAATACCTTGTTGGAGGCCGAGGGTTTTTCATACAGCTTACCTAATGCTTTCATCAAACCCTCTGTTGTCGTTTCTTTTGAGATATTGAAAGCCACCGACGAATCCAGGCTCAACCGTATTGTTCCCAGAGCCTTTCTGTCAAGAACCTCCCATTCTTCATTCTTCATAGCCGTCGGCTGCTTTGCTTTTCCTCCCAATGGTAGGAATAGATCCTTCTAGTACAGATAGTCCTCCATTTGCATCTTCCATAACCTGAAGTTTTGGCCGCTAAACTTCTCGACCTTAAACTTTCCTTCTTCTGCCATTGCTCCCACTCGAACCAGAAACCCTAGCTTCCTGTGGGTTTAACT
Source organism: Larix kaempferi (assembly GCA_027924585.1). Taxonomy (NCBI): domain Eukaryota; kingdom Viridiplantae; phylum Streptophyta; class Pinopsida; order Pinales; family Pinaceae; genus Larix; species Larix kaempferi. Next base: position 13,719,826 of record BSBM01000087.1, read on the forward strand.
GCCAAATAGACCTTTGGCTCTGATACCAATTGTTAGAAAAACAGGATCACAAAGCAATAACAACAAACAGAAATGCAAATATAATCACACATACACATTACAAGAGAGACACAGATATATCGTGGTTCACCCAACTTGGGCTACGTCCACACTGAATTTGCCGGTCCTTATTATTATTACCGTCCAGCAATGTGAAGGGATACAACCTACAGCACAACTGCTACACTTCCTCTTCTCTTTTTCACAGTCTCTCTCCTAATCTCAGAGATCTTTACAATGCATAAAACCTAATACATCTTCATCCCTAGCCGTATTACAATGTCTTTATTTTATAAGGGAAATACAATGGAAAAATACCCCCCCCACACCCCCCCGTTGGGGTGACTGTACAGTCCACCTACATATCATATAGAACTGGGGTACAAACACGGCTGATACAATATCATCTATGAGACTAGAAGATCTGGCTCCACAACCAACACCTCCCGATCATCATAGCATCATCCTCTTCAGATCACGGGGGGTTCACTCAATGAACTTGTTACATAGCACGATCATTCACAGGATATTAAAGAATATCCCTAATTTCACTAAATATTGGAAAATGCCTCTTAAAATTGTATTGTTTAACCCCCCTCCCAATATACCTTTCCAATTAAGAAAACCCCTAGTTTCACCAGATATTGTAGGTATCCCATTTTATCAACCCATTTTTAATACCTTGTTTATATCATATTATCAAGTTGTAACAAACAGTAGCCCTAACGCATCTTAGTATAAGCAAAGATTATGCTAAATAAAATAATAGTATAATGCTAATAATGATCCCACCGCGATTGCAGTGGCGACTGAGTCAATTTTTAGCATTGGATAGTGGAAGACCCAACGAAATATTAATGGGGAAGGAAAAATGCTTAAAAGGAAACTCAGTCAAGAGATCAATGTAACAAATAATGTTAAAAACTAATAGTACAATAGTTATGCAATTCTTAGAAAATATGAGGATTGAAGATGTTTCACACCATAACCTGCCAATCTACGAATTTTATATCATGTAAATACAAGTATAGCCATAGAGCTCATGTTTTCTATAAGCTTAATAAATTAAACTCCATAAAAATGCAAAATTGAAATCATTTTGTGGATGGACTTCCCTACCTTCCTATCAAAAGGGTTTCCTATTTAAAAGGACATATCACATTTATGGATCGAGGCACAGTTGACTAGGAATTTAAGAGCCCATATCATCAAGGGGAAGATCACATTCATGAATTTTATTATTTTCTTCTGATTTTTTTACTACCCATTTGCATGGCCTTGGGGCCAATGAAAGCTTAGATAAATCACATTCATGAAGAAAATTATTCTAAAAAAAATAAGACTTCATGAGTTCAATGATTTGGAGAAATACATCCAACCCACGATTTGGAGGTTATTCTTTAGCAGTAGTTAGGACTAATATGAATCCATCCCATCATTTGGAGGTATGATTCTAGCCTACGATTTGGAGGTTATTCCTTACCAAAAAATAGGACTGGTATGAATCCAACCTGCAATTTGGAGGTATGAATCCATCCCACGATTTGGAGGTTATTCCTCAACTCAACCAAATAAAATAACCCCCAATATTTATATCTATATGGCAAATTAAAACTCCCCCTTTACCCCTTAATACGAGGCAATATATTTTATAGGTTTTTAGGAGTATTCAAACCCCCAATATGAATGGACGTGATATGATATTGCCTCGCTAATGAACCCCTCGTGCTTCAGATCATCTCATTGTCCACGAAGCACAGCCTAGATGCACACCATCCAACACTTACACCACTTCCATGGGAGAACACATCTACCACCATTCGAGGAAGGCTCCAACCCTTACTTTTTCACCATGGAAGAACACATCTACCACCATGTTAAAAATGGCTCAGCAATTACATCATGACCAAGGGAGAACATATCAACCATGTTAGAAAAGCTCATGTGCATATGTATCGTCCAGACTCATCACTTCCCTTTAGAAGGAACCTTGATCTAAAGTGCACCAAGCCTTTCTCTCAACTACTCAAACTGCACTCTGTCCAACATCTTGGTAAATACATCTGCAACCTGCTCATCCATCACAACATACTCTGCTTCAGCTATACTCAGTGCTACGTAGGACTACTTCTTGCTAAACCAAGAGATCACACCTGATCCCATACTGAAGCAGCACATAGAAGTGCTCTTCCTATCTGTAGCACTGCATGCCCAATCTGAATCAACATAACCCTATAGATTAAACTTTTGATTCGCATCGTACTTGAGCCCATAATCAACCGGATCAGATGGAGCATCACACAGAAGCTTCAAGCTCGATTCCATAGGTGTGGCCATAGCCTTGTAGTCCATCATCCCGAACCTCTTCAGGATGTCTACTGCATACTTCCCTTGTCTAAGGAAGATTCCATCTACACTCTGCCACAACTTCAAGCCAAAAACAAATATTGCATCATCCTCAAGTTCTGCACACATATATGACTACACCATTCAAGAAAGCTGTCTTGAAATCCATCTAGTGTATCTTCTATTTCATCACTTTTATATTTCTCTATGCTGCCATCTGCAGCATGCTTGATCTGATAGTTCCATTTGGAAGTCACAATAGACTTCCCTTCAGCTCTTGGGACTGCATCCCAAACATCGTTCTTCATGATCGACGGATCATGGCATTCTTCCCATATCCTGGGAACTTCAATATCTTCAATAGATAATTTTGTTGCTTGAACAAATGTTGTAGTCCTTCTTTTGTAGATGAAGGTATATGGTCTTTCCTACAAAACAATTTAAATTGCATGATTAGAAACATCTCATAATTTTCAGACAAATTCTTACACATAAAGAAATATGTCATACAGTCATGCAATTATCTTAGGCAATGTTTCGATACAACATTCATCCATGTTCCACAACTTTCTAGATGTCTTCCTGTCTCTATCAGAACATTGTTAAGAGTTTGCACTACTCCCAACATGTCAGCAAAGAGGTTTCATTCTAGATAAGTAGCACTGGAATTTTGCACAGTGCCATAGGACACTTACCCATCACATGCATATTAGTAGTATACTTTTCATTAATGCAATCATTCTAATATGCACAATACATATCCTAAGTCTAGGAACATCAGCATATACATCATTGAACAATCTTATTTAAACAAACAAATATGCAAGAAATGATAATAAAAATACATATCTTTGTTTGATTGTTGGGTTGACTCCCTCTCAGTCTTTGCTTCTTTTTCTGCAACTCCATTCTGATGTGGATTGTGAGAAGCGGTCAACTCCCTCTGAATATCTGCATCCTTGCAGAAACTACTGGAGTGTGCTCCCTCTTGATCTTTTCTTCCTGGATTACCTATTCTTGAACTTATATTCATTCTCAATCCCTATGCATGCTTGTTAGTATCATCATTGTGTTATCCTTGAGGACTCATACATAATCACACATTTATTAGTATAATCTTAATACTATCAAAACACAATAATCTTAAGCATGTATAGTCATGATCATTTCAAACAGAAATAATAAGCATTAGTATTCAAGGTTTCAAGGAAGTCTTCTTTTACTCATGCATATTCTTATTTGATCATAGAACTCTTCTGGTTAGTTAAATCATCAATCAAGATAAGAGATGTAATATGCATAAAACCCGTGATTACTCAAACCTATACCTTCATGATTCTTCTAGTTAGTCATATCATCAATTATGGTAAGAAACATAATATGCATACAACCATGACTATTCAAACCTATGACTTCATGAATAATAATTATCAACAACGAAACAGTATAACATCCTAACACAAGGTAGGATTCTAGCTTGATATAGGAAAAACATACCTGGATTAGCATGCTAGCTAGTTATGTCTAACATACCCGCATAATGTCTACTGGTTCTCTTCAGTGGCTTGTGCTAGTAACCTGCATGTCTCATAAGTCAACCATTGTAGAACCAAGTTATACATACCTCGTAAGTCGATCTTCTATGTGATCAATGACAATGAATGAATCTTTGTCTTCATGTCACCATGATCATATGTTCTTGAAGTAGAACATGATTTGTCTTTCTTGGTGTACCTTTTATGTTAGCGAACAACAAAAACCTCATACAACATCACAATGCATTAGTACATTCATAACTGTAAAAACCTTAATCAATGAACATCTTCTATTAAGGTGATACGACAAGTCTCGTAATTAATCAAGATTGTACTGTAATGATAAACATATGATAAACTTAACCATGAAACATACCTGTAAGCCATACTTGTCAAGATTGCTTGTAACCTTCTTATGGAAGGCCTTAGCCTCATCTCCCTCTGAGACAAGAACTTCTTCACTTATGGAGGTGACCAATCCATCCTCTTCTAGGATTAAACCAATCCACTTGATTTGCAGGAACTGGATCTGGAGCTTGATAAGCTGATCAAGCTGGTATATTTAGAATTTTAAAACTGCAAAGTTTCACTCATCAATTTTTCCTTTGAAACTTTTGGATTCACTGGACATGACCTTGAACTAGGGTTTGATGAAGCCCACTCTTATTCCCAGCCAAAATATTTGATCCAAAGCTCTAAGCTTCTATTTTTATGAGGAGCTTCGAGCCGTGGTCACAGATTTAAAAAATTCCCATTTTTGCAGAAGCCCTAATTTTCCACTTTTCTGATCAAAGTCCCGAACTAGGGTCTGATCAAGCTCAGCCTTCTGCCCAACCAAAAATTCTTATCTTGGTCTCTAAATTTCCATTTGATGAGTAGCATTCAACCATGGTCTCTGATTACAAAAATTCTAACTTTCTCCAAAGCCCTAAATTCCGGAAGCCATCAATGAAGGTGCTAAAAAATAATTCTGATTTGACAGAAATATGTACCTGATTGTTTCTGGTTTAACTACGAACGTTTCAATCCACAGGGTCTGAAAATTTTTCTTGAGATAGCCCGACCTGTTATCTTTCCATCCCGATAGGTCTGACCTCAATTGGATTCTCTAAGAGAGAGTTATACCAAGTGTCGCAACGTGACCTGTTTATGGGATAATACATGAGAGCTAACTTGTATGGCGTGCCATGTGTCACTGGTTCAACTTTGGCCTGTGAAAACATTTCCTAAGATAGCCTGACCTCTTATCTTTCCATATCAATAGGTCTGACCTCAATTGGACTCTCTAAGAGATATTTATGCCAAGTGTTGCAACGTGACCTGTTTATGGGATAATACAGGAGAGAGAAATTGTACGGTGTGCCATGTGTCACTAGTTCAACTTCGGCCTCTGAAATTTTTTTCTGAGATAGTACATTTTGTGTACTAACTGTCACTTTTTACGACATTTCATTTGGAGCTTCCTAGCCAAAGTTATGACCTTTCTTCCAAGGTCACCTGATTTTGACTTAGATCTAGAAGAGGCAGAAAGCCTATATTGTAAAGATCATAAATCACAAAGTACAACGAATTCAAGGTTGTCCTTTGGAAAAAAGGTACATGGGGATCTGATATTCGACCCGTAAAAGTTTCAGATCCAAAAAATTTAGCAAAACAGATTTATAGTGAAAGTGCTATGATGACTGGTTTTTGCTATATCAAGCCCTAGCATCATAAGAGCAACAAGTGTCATACATGCCATATCATGCCTTCTTTCAGGATAGCTTTGATACCATGTTAAATTTTCAGAATTTGCTTCAATCTGATCTAGGATCTTAATTGAGAGAACAACATGTACAACAAATCTACAGCATATCAATCATCGACACAATAATGTAAGCACACAAGAGACACAAAGTTTACTTGGGGAAAACCATAAAGGTGAAAAACCCCAATAACTTCCTCAGAGATAGATAGAGCAATGATACAACCAGAATACAAGAGATAGTCTTCTCCTAGTAGTAGAGCCTCCTCCTCCACAAGTGCGCCACTCTCCCAAGTGTGAGTGAGAGAATAGAATATGTAAAATGAGAGAGACACACTCTCTATTTATAGACTAACTTGACTTGACCTTTACTCAACTAGGTCGGCCTCAACTTAACCACTTAACATAATGTTGACTGGGCCGTCCCCCACTAGGGTGCTCTAATAACCCTTTGACCCACATGGCCGACCCCCAATAGGGTGGTCTAATAACCCTTTGACCCACTTGACTTACATAGGGCCGACCCCAACAAGGTCGTCTAATAACCCATCAAGTATAAGATACGACACTTACAATATAAATGACGACACTTTTGTATAGAGGAATAATAACATCTCTATAGGAATACAAACACTTCCGTATAGAGGAATAATACCATCTCTATAGGAGTACAAAATACATATATGAAATACATGGGTGAAATACATTCCGAAGTTACATATACATCAACACTCCCTCTTATGTAGGAAGGTATTTCTCAACATAGGTCTTCTAGCACAAGTCATCTTCTCTGGATCATCGTCACTGGATAATCATCATCGAGTCATCATCATCATCACTGCTGCTGCTATCTCAATCAATCTCTGAATTTACATGTCATAGGAAGTTCTACTGAGCTGGTCCTTTTTCATACTGGATGTAGGCCCACCACTTGCAGGTCTTCGTCAACACTGGCCATAGTCTGGAATCCTTAGGACTTATTACGTGCATCACAAAACCTGGCTGCGACATCCCAGGCTATTACGAGCACACAGCTCTACCTGTCAGATCTCCTAGGAGCACATTACATGTGACCCATCACAAAACCTGGCTGAAGCATCCTAGGCTTTTACGAGCACACAGCTCTACTTGTCGAATCTCCCAGGAGCACATTACATGTGATCTCACCACAAAACCTGGTTGAAGCATCCCAGGCTGTTATGAGCACACAGCTCTACCTGTCGGATCTCCCTGGAGCACATTAAATGTGGTCCACCACAAAACCTAGCTGAAGCATCTGAGGCCTTTTTCATCCTGTCCAGATCTCCCATGTGCAAATTACGTGTGGTCATGGAAAAACTTGGCTGAAGCATCTGAGGCCTTTTTCATCCTGTCTAGATCTCCCAGGAGCAAATTACATGCCATAGGAAAAAACCTCGCAAGAGCATCTCAGGATGTTACGGGTACACAACTCCAACCTGAAGATCTCCCAGGGCACAAATTACATGTCCTCCCAGAGCAATGTCTCGAAAGAGCATCCCAGGCTGTTACAGGTACACAACTCCGACCTATAGAATCTCCCAGACATGCTCATTTGCACAACCTGATCCATGACCACAAAGTATCATCCTGATGTACACATGATCATCCTAATCATCATCACTGCAACATCCTGTTGCATGTCATCTGGAGAAGCTCATCATGCACGATCATCTTGATCATACAATGCGTCCACCTGATGCATACCAAGTATCTACTTGATACATATCATCATACATGATCTCAGTATCCACCTCATACATATACATATACATGGTCGAAGCATCCAAAATGATGCATATACAAAATACATACAAATGATCCAACTAATCATATCCAGCATCCAACATGATGCATACATACATAAATGATTCAACTGATCATATCCAGCATCCAACATGATGCATATATATATAAATGATCCAACTGATCATAACAAGCATCCAACATGATGCATATATACATATAGAGCATAGTAACTAGAGCATCGTTTCGATGCTCATCATCCATGATCCTCCTGATCATCATAGCATCCTCCTCTTCAGATCATCTCATTGTCCATGAAGCATAGCCTAGATGCACATCATCCAGCACTTACACCACCGACATGGGAGAACACATCTACCACCATTCGGGGAAGGCTCCAACCCTTACTTTTTCACCATGTAAGAACACATCTACCACCATGTTAAAAATGGCTCAGCAATTACATCACGACCAAGGGAGAACATATCAACCATGTCAGAAAAGCTCATGTGCATCTACATCTTCCAGACTCATCACTTCCCTTTGGAAGGAACCTTGATCTGCAGTGCACCAAACCTCTCTCTCAAGTACTCAAACTGCACTCTGGCCAACGTCTTGGTCAATATATCTGCAACCTTCTCATCCATCGCAACATACTCTACTTTGGCTATACTCAGTGCTACGTAGGACTGCTTCCTGCTAAACCAAGAGATCACACCTAATCCCATACTGAAGCAGCACCCACAAGTGCTCTTCCTATCTGTAGCACTGCATGGCCAATCTGAATCAACATAACCCTGCAGGTTAAACTTTTGATTCTCATTGTACTTGAGCCCATAATCAACCGGATCAGATGGAGCATCACACAGAAGCTTCAGGTTCAATTCCATAGGTGTGGGCGATAGCCTTGTAGTGCATCATCCCGAACCTCTTCAAGATCTCTACTGCATACTTCCCTTGTCCAAGGAAGATTCCATCTGCACTATGCCACACCTTCATGCCAAAAAGAAATAGTGCATCATCCCCAAGTTCTGCACACATATATGACTACACAATTCAAGAAACTTGTCTTGAAATCCATCTAGTGTATCTTCTATTTCATCACTTTTATATTTCTCTATGTTTCCATCTGCAGCATGCTTGATCTGATAGTTCCATTTGGAAGTCACAATAGACTTCCCTTCAGCTCTTGGGACTGCATCCCAAACATTGTTCTTCATGATTGACCGATCATGGCATTCTTTCCATATCCTAGGAACTTCAATATCTTCAATAGATAATTTTGTTGCTTGAACAAATGTTGTAGTCCTTCTTTTGTAGGTGAAGGTATACAGTCTTTCCTACAAAACAATTTAAAATGCATGATTAGAAACATCTCATAATTTTCAGACAAATTCTTACACATAAAGAAATATGTCATACAGTCATGCAATTATCTTAGGCAATGCTTCAATACAACATTCATCCATGTTCCACAACTTTCTAGATGCCTTCCAGTCTCTACTAGAATATTGTTAAGAGTTTGCACTACTCCCAACATGTCAGCAAAGAGGTTTCATTCTAGATAAGTAGCACTGAAATTTTGTACAGTGCCATAAGACACTTACCCATCACATGCATACTAGTAGTATACTGTTCATTAATGCAATCATTCTAATATGCACAATACATATCCGAAGTCTAGGAACATCAGCATATACATCATTGAACAATTTTATTTAAACAAACAAATATGTAACAAATGATAATAAAAATACTTATCTTTGTTTGATTGTTGGGTTGACTCCCTCTCAGTCTTTGCTTCTTTTTCTGCAACTCCATTCTGATGTGGATTGTGAGAAGTGGTCAACTCCCTCTGAATATCTGCATCCTTGCAAAAACTACTGGAGTATGATCCCTCTTGATCTTTGCTTCCTGGATTACCTATTCTTGAACTTATATTCATTCTCAATCCCTATGCATGCTTGTTAGTATCATCATTGTGTTATCCTTGAGGACTCATACATAATCACACATTTATTAGTATAATCTTAATACTATCAAAACACAATAATCTTAAGCATGTATAGTCCTGATCATTTCAAACAGAAATAATAAGCATTAGTATTCAAGGTTTCAAGGAAGTCTTCTTTTACTCATGCATATTCTTATTTGATCATAGAACTCTTCTGGTTAGTTAAATCGTCAATCAAGATAAGAGATATAATATGCATAAAACCCGTGATTACTCAACCTATACCTTCATGATTCTTCGGGTTAGTCATATCATCAATTATGGTAAGAAACATAATATGCATACAACCATGACTATTCAAACCTATGACTTCATGAATAATAATTATCAACAATGAAACAGTATAAGATCCTAACACAAGGTAGGATTCTAGCTTGATATAGGAAAAACATACCTGGATTAGCCTGCTAGCTACTTATGTCTAACATACACGCATAATGTCTACTAGTTCTCTTCAGTGACTTGTGCTAGTAACCTGCATGTCTCATAAGTTAACCATTGTAGAACCAAGTTATACATACCTCGTAAGTAGATCTTCTGTGTGATCCATGACAATGGATGAATCTTTGTCTTCATGTCACCATGATCATATGTTCTTGAAGTAGAACATGATTTGTCTTTCTTGGTGTACCTTTTATGTTAGCAAACAACATAAACCTCATACAACATCACAATGCATTAGTACATTCATACCTATAAAAACCTTAATCAATGAACATATTCTATTAAGGTGATACAACAAGTCTAGTAATTAATCAAGATTGTACTGTAATGATAAACATATGATAAACTTAACCATGAAACATACCTGTAAGCCATACCTGTCAAGATTCCTTGTAACCTTCTTATGGAAGGCCTTAGCCTCATCTCCCTCTGAGACAGGAACTTCTTCACTTATGGAGGTGACCAATCCATCCTCTTCTAGGATTAACCCAATCCACTTGATTTGCAGGAACTAGATCTGGAGCTTGATAAGCTAATCAAGCTGGAATATTTAGAATTTGAAAACTGCAAAGTTTCACTCAATTTTTTCTTTGAAACTTTCGGATTCACTGGACGTGACCTTAAACTAGGGTTTGATGAAGCCCACTCTTCTTCCCAATCAAAAGATTTGATCCAAAGCTCTTATCTTCTACTTTTATGAGGAGCTTCCAGCCATGGTCCTGAACTAGGGTCTGATCAAGCCCAGCCTTCTACCCAACAAACAATTCTGATATTGGACTATAAATTTCCATTTGATGAGTAGCATTCAGCCGTGGTCTTCGATTACAAAAATTCCAACTTTCTCCAAAGCCCTAAATTCCGGAAGCCATCAATGAAGGTGCTAAAAAATAATTCTGATTTGACATAAATATGTACCTGATTGTTTATGGTTTAACTCTGAACGTTTCAATCCACAGGGTCTGATAATTTTTCTTGAGATAGCCCGACCTGTTATCTTTCCATCCCGATAGGTCTGACCTCAATTGGATTCTCTGAGAGAGAGTTATGCCAAGTGTCGCAACGTGACATGTTTATGGGATAATACATGAGAGCGAACTTGTACGACATGCCATGTGTCACTGGTTCAACTTCGGCCTCTACAAACATTTCCTGAGATAGCCTGACCTGCTATCTTTCCATCCTGATAGATCTGATCTCAATTGGATTCTCTGAGAGATATTTATGCCAAGTGTCACAACGTGACCTGTTTATGGGATAATACAGGATAGAGAACTTGTACGGCATGCCATGTGTCACTGGTTCAACTTCGGCCTCTGAAACATTTTCCTGAAATAGTACTTTCTGTGTACTACTTGTCACTTTTTTCAACATTTCATTTGGAGCTTCCTAGCCCAAGTTATGACCTTTTTCCCAAGGTCACCTGATTTTGACTCAGATCTGGAAGAGGCAGAAATCCTATATTGTACAGATCATAAATCACAAAGTACAACGAATTCGAGGTTTTCCTTTGGAAAAAAGGTACATGGGGATCTGATATTCGACCTGTAAAAGTTTCATATCCGAAAAATTTGGCAAAACAGATTTATAGTGAAAGTTCTACGATGGCTAGTTTTTGCTATATCAAGCCCTAGCATCGTAAGAGCAACAAGTGTCATACATGCCATATCATGCCTTCTTTCAGGATAGCTCTGATACCATGTTAAATTTTCAGAATTTACTTCAATCTAATCTAGGATCTGTAATATCCCTTTTTCAAATTTTATTAAAATGCCCAATGTTCCACTTTTTTTTCGATTTCGACCTTTGACTAGTTTTACTGTTTTGACCTCCAAATCAACCCAAATGCTCCCAAATCTTCTGTAGGAGTGTATGAATGGTATTTAGACTTGAATATAAGGTTCAAGGATGTTTTATGGCCCTCCAAATACTTCTGCAAACTTGATTTGTATTCTGATCAATATATGTAATTTTGACTAGTAATTTGTGCATAAAATCCCCCTCAGGTAACACTGCAAATGGCCTTCCAAATGCCTCCAAACTCCCACAAATTTATGAACAGAGGTATATAATGTGTTAAGTATGTGATTAAGGTCTCATATGCACCATTAATTGATTTTTAATACTGTTCTAACTCTCTCACATTCAACAGCAAAAACCCCCAATTCGACCCTTGGGGAAATGGCACTATTTCACCTCCCAATACAAATAAACTGAGTAAAAATGCTTCAAATGCTCAAGTACAGTACATGAAACTTGTAGAAGACATCCATGGTAGTATATTTATCACAAATATATCAGATAATCATCCATCCATTCGAAATAATCAACATTATAGTGTCATACATCAATGCATTGGGAAAATGGACATTGTTTGCTCATTAATCAATAGTTTTGCATACAACCAGTGGGTATTTCGACTTGATACTTTCTAAATATGAATAAAAGAAGATATGAATCTATTACAATCATAAATATATAATGAGAAGCTCTCTCAAGAAGCACTAGTGCTCACCAAAAACGCCCTCCCTCAAGGAGCACGAATATGCCTTCAAAACTGGAAACGGTGGAGAGAAAGTGCTGCACTAAACCAAACCATGAAACTTCCTGTAGCTGATACCTGCAAATAAAAACTCCATTAAAGCACCATGAAAGACCTGAGTGGCCTCTCCAAACACCAACTTGGATGGGAATCTTTCACCCTCGAAATTGGCTAAGGCAAGAAACTAGTCATCCACTAGCTCTCTCTTCACAAATGCAATTTTTCTCAAATCATCAAAAGCCATTCTCATTCTTGATTTCTACATTTTATAACCAACATTAGCCTTCAAGGGGTTGAAATCCTCTCAATAGATTCAATAATTTTCCATTTAGAAAATATTCCTCATTTGCCACTTGTCTCCTAGTTCCAACCTTCCATCTTCTCCCAAATTCGAATTTGAGTCTCTTTAGATTCCTCCAACTCCATGAGCGCCTTCTTGAGCCTATTTTTGGTGCTGACATGTCATAATGGTCAGGTGTAATAAGTCAGGTCTGAATTTTGTCATAAAATGTCATAGATGCTTCATTATTGTTGTCATAAAACTAGGGAATCTAGCCCATGTGTCCACTAGTCTCCAATTTGACTCTTCCTCTCCCATGGAGGTTACTATTCCTTCCCATTTCGACCTAATATGCTCAATGACATGTGTTATGACTTACCAACTCACCCAAGAGTTTTCACCTTCCCATGAATTCGAATTGGCAAGAGAGAGCTGCCATGTGTCATTGAAAAATCAAGTTAGTGTGGGTCCCACCACCTCCATATATCTCCAAAACCACTTGCCACCTAGAATTTCTCTTGAATTTATTTATTCATCATATTTATTAAATGCTTGAACCCTTCTAATGTCTAAATATCATTTATTAGTTTCCTTATTACCATCCCACATGTGCCCATCCAACCTAGGAAACTAGTAGGATTGATGGGATTGTCTTACTATGCACTTATTTGAATGGGGACATTAAAGTCCTCCCCACCCAAGATTGCTTGTCCTCAAGCAATTTCAAATTTGGATGCTGCAAAATCTTCTCCTCTTCCCACGTGACATCTTCATTTGGTAAGTCCTTCCATTGCACTAAATATTCTTTGATGATTCTACTCCTCAACCTTCTTTCCCGTGTCTTCAAAATCTTTTCCGGAACAAGTGTGAGCTGACCTTCATCATCCAAAGGAGGAAGTATTTCTGAAGTGATGATTTGCTGACCAAGAGCTTTCTTAAGACAAGAAACATGAAATACATTGTGGATTTTACTCCCTTCCGGAAGTTCTAGTTCATATGCTACTTCTCCAACCTTCCGCACTACCTTGTATGGCCCATAGTACCTTGGTTTTAATTTTTCTGCTCCATTCTTTTTGAGAGATGTTTGTTTATAGGGTTGCAACCTTAAATATACTAAATCATTGACTCGAAAGGTTCTCTCTTCTCTATGTCTATCAGTATATTGTTTTTGCTGATTTTTAGGAACCTACAAATTGTCTTTCAAGAGCTTTAAAATTTCTTGGCTCTCTTCCACCCAATCTTTAGCCTTTGGGGCTCTACTATCACCAAATATAATGTCAGCAAATGTAAGTGCATCATAACCATATAATGCTTTGAAAGGAGACATTCCTATTGACATATGATAAGTGGTGTTGTAGCAAAACTCACCCAAGTGTAGCCATTTTGCCCATGCTTTTTGCTGCCCTCCCACATAGTTTCTTAGGTATCCTTCAAACCATTGGTTTACCCTCTCTGTTTGTCCATCAGTTTGTGGATGATAGCTGGTACTTGGAGTCAATTGAGTGCCTACCAATCTAAAAAGTTCTTGCCAAAAAGCACCCATGAATCTACTATCTCTATCACTGACAATGCTCTTGGGGAGCCCATGCAATCTGAAGATTTCTTTGAAAAAAATATCAGCCACTTATGCAGCACTAAAAGATGATGTAACAGCAAAGAAATGAGCAAATTTTGTCAACCTATCAACTACCACATAGATGCAATCCTTACCTAAGGATTTAGGTAATCCGGTGATGAAATCCATGGAAATACTGTCCCATTTTTGCTCTGGAATGGGCAATGGTTGTAATAGGCCGGCTGGACATGTAAGTTCTGATTTGTTTTGTTGACATGCTTTACATTCATTCACATACTTCTGAACATCTTCCTTCATCCCCTTCCAAAAAAATCTTTGCCTCAACTGTCTATAAGTTTTGAAGATCCCCGGATGGCCTGCTAGTGGGGAATCATGTGCTTCTTGCAAAATTTGGTACTTGAGCTTGGAGTTATGAACTAAATAAATTCTTCCCTTATAATATATCAGCCCATTCAAAATCCTATAATTATCATCCCCTTTGATTCCATCCAACACATCACAAGCAAATTTGTCTTTGGCATATTCAACTAGTAGCATGTTTTTCCAATCCTTGGCAATATCCATGAGAGAAAAGGAAGGCCTTCTTGACAAAGCATCTGCTACTATATTATTCTTTCCTTTGACATATTCAATATCAAAATCATAAGCTTGAATCTTGCTTACCCACTTTTGCTGCCTTTCATTTAGATCTTTTTGGGTGAGAAAGTGTCTTAGACTATTATGGTCAGTTTTCACCACAAACTTGCTGCCCACCAAGTATTGTCTGAATTTGGCCAATGCATGCATAATGGCCAGCATTTCTTTATCATAGATGGAGTAAATTTTTTCATGAGGCTGCAACTTTCTGCTCTCAAAGGCTATGGGGTGTTGGCCTTGCTTTAGGATAGCCCCTATTCCTCCACCTGAAGCATCACATTCCACAACAAAAGGTTTAGTAAAATCAGGAAGTGCAAGTATGGGACAACTACTCATTACCTCTTTCATTTTTTGGAATGCTTTTTCATCCTCTTCATCCCACTTGAAAGCATCCTTCTTAGTCAAATCAGTGAGTGGAGAAGTCAACTTGGAGAACCCTTTCACAAATTTTCTGTAGTAGGTGCATATGCCAATAAAGCCTCTCAATTCGGTAATATTTTTTGGTGATGGCCATTCCAAGATAGCCCTGATTTTTTCCATGTGTACCTTCACTCCTTCTTTCCCAATAATGTGCCCAAGATACAGTAGTTCTTTCATCCCAAACTCACATTTTGATAATTTAGCAAATAAGGACTCTTCTTGCAAGATTTTCAACACAATCTCTAACTGTTGCAAATGCTCTTCCCATGTTTTACTGTAAATGAGAATATCATCAAAGAAAACTAAAACAAACCTTCTTATTTGCTTGCAAAATATCCTATTCATACATGCTTGAAAGGTGGCTGGAGCATTAGTTAACCCAAAAGGCATGACAAGAAATTCAAAGTGGCCAAAATGAAATCGAAAAGTGGTCTTTTGCACATCTTCATCTTTCATTCGAATTTGGTGATACCCTGATCTAAGGTCAATTTTTGAGAAGTATTTGGCCCCATGTATCTCATCCATGAGCTCATCAATCCTAGGAATAGGATACCTATTCTTGATAGTCTTTTTGTTCAAGGCTCTAAAATCTATGCACATTCTCAATGTTCCATCTTTTTTCTTCACTAGCACTACTGAAGAAGCATAAGGGATAGAGCTTGGTCTAATGAGCCCCAACTCTAGGAGTTCTTGGATAGCTTTTTAAATCTCATCTCTAAACCTTTTAGGATGTCTATAAGGTGGTATCTGAATGGGTGAAGTACCCTCCTCCAAAACAATACTGTGCTCAACCCCCCTATCTGGTGGCCTACCATGTGGAAGGTCTCTAAAAACCTTTTCATATTTTTGCAAAAGTCTCTCTATATCCTTTGGGTGTTTGACAATATTTATAGTTGGCTTGGGAGATGTAATATGACATTCAGCAGCCCATTCTATATCCCCATGCCTCAATATAGATCTCATGCTATTGCAAGTCACTAGTTGATTTGGATAAGTGTGTTGCCCTCTCACAACTCTTTGTACTCCTTTTGAATCTTGGAATTTCATTTCAGGAATTTGATAATTTACTGTATGCTCTCCTATTGAATACAACCATTGCACTCCCAAAACCACATTAGTATCAGCAACATCAACCACATAAAAACTATCAACAAAAGTATAGTTACCTACGGTGACTTGCAGCTTTGGAATCCATGTTTTGCATTGCATTGTGTTGTGACCGGGAATGACAACTGTGAAGCCATCAAATGGTTCAATACGTATCTTTCTTTTCTCTACCATCTCTACATCAATGAAGTTATGAGTGGCTCCTCCATCTACCAAAACTGAAGTTCTTTGTCCTTGTACCACACCTTTGCATCGGATAGTATGATAGCGAGGTACTGCTGAAAGCACTGCCATTCTTAATTTGTCCGGTGAAGGCTGATTTTCTTCTTGTCTTTCCTCTTCTACTGTTGTCTCATATGCCTCTTCTTGATCTGAAATATGTCCATCTTCATCCATGCCCCCATCATACCCCTCATTATCAGAAAATACTTCTATGTATTGAGCCTTTCCTTTGGTACATTTGTGCCCCGGTGTCCATGGTTGGAAGCATGTGAAGCATAGTTTCTTTTTTCTAAGTTCATCCCTGTTTAGTCCCTCTTTTTTATTCCTCTCAAATGACTCTCTTTGCCAAGGTTTCTGATCATATCCATCCCTTTGCCAAGGTTTCTTTTCAAATTTATAGCTAGGCGTAGGAGGAAATCTTGTTCTAGGAAGCACATTTTGGAGATCCCTAGTCAAGCTTATTGCATCTTTTAATGTAGTTGGCTTGTGGGATTTGACCAAACCTCTTAAGGGTTCAGCCAAACCTTCAGTGAACAGCAATACTAATCTTCCCATAGATACATCAGCCACCTTGACTGATAATTTTTGAAAGTCCAACATATATTCGGTAGGGGACCTAGTTTGCTTCAATTGAGCTAGTTCTTTGAAAGGCAATTCTGGATCTTTTTGTTCAAATATTTCTAGTACTCTGTCAACAAATTCTCCATATGTTTTAACCTGATTATGACCCAAGGTTTTCAGCCCATGAAACCACCATTCATTGGCATCTCCTTCCAAATGCAAAATGGCCATTTTTAATGCATCCTCTTCCAACATAGGATTCAGCTGAAAATATACATCCAATTTTTGCACCCAAGTGTTAGCAGAATTTTGAGAAGAACCATCAAAAGTAGGAAGTGACATTTTTCCAATAGCACTATTCAATTCTTTGTTTTGGAATGGAATCCTATTGTCTCCCTTCATTTTAATCTTTTGCATAGCATCAATGTAGTCACTGAGTGGTACACCTCTTTTACACTCTTCATTCAAATCATTCCAATCATTTACTAGTTTCTTATAATCCAATTCAAGATTGGGCTCTTCTTTGGGTGTGATAAATTTAGGTGCAGTATGCCTTTGTGTGCTTTGAAATTCATCGGGTCTATTATGAGGTCTTGTACTTGAGAAAATATGCTCATTCCCTTTCATCTTTTCCCGTGAGTGTGAACCACTATTATCTCCTATCATCCCTTTGCCTGAAAGTTGGCTACCCAACAATTCGAAACCTTTCATCATTTGTTTATTCATATCTAGCATAACCATGGTAAGTCCTTCAAAACATGGTTTTAAGGCTTCAATAAATTCCTCCTTATGTCTTAATTTTTCCTCCTCCTCTCTACCCATTGTTTTAGAAAAAAACTCTTTTTCTGCTACTATCTCTTCTTCAACCAAAACTTCTTCAACTACTGATTCAAAGGGTGGTGTTTTATTTGTTTGGCGTCTTGTTAATACCATCAGGTGCCAAGACCATGCTCTGATACCACTTGTAATATCCCTATTTCAAATTTTATTAAAATGCCCAATTTTCCACTTTTTTTTCGATTTCGACCTTTGACTAGTTTTACTGTTTTGACCTCCAAATCAACCCAAATGCTCCCAAATCTTATGTAGGAGTGTATGAATGGTATTTAGAATTGAATATAAGGTTCAGGGATGTTTTATGGCCCTCCAAATACTTCTGCAAACTTGATTTGTATTCTGATCAATATATGTAATTTTGACTAGTAATTTGTGCATCAAATCCCCCTCGGGTAACACTACAAATGGCCTTCCAAATGCCTCCAAACTCCCACAAATTTATGAACAGATGTATATAATGTGTTAAGTATGTGATTAAGGTCTCATATGCACCATTAATTGATTTTTAATACTGTTCTAACTCTCTCACATTCAACAGCAAAAACCCCCAATTCGACCCTTGGGGAAATGGCACTATTTCACCTCCCAATACAACTAAACTGAGTAAAAATGCTTCAAATTCTCAAGTACAGTACATGAAAATTGTATAAGACATCCATGGTAGTATATTTATCATAAATATATCAGATAATCATCCATCCATTCGAAATAATCAACATTATAGTGTCATACATCAATGCATTGGGGAAATGGACATTGTTTGCTCATTAATCAATAGTTTTGCATACAACCAGTGGGTATTTCGACCTGATACTTTCTGAATATGAATAACAGAGGCTATGAAGCTATTACAATCATAAATATATAATGATAAGCTCTCTCAAGAAGCACTAGTGCTCACCAAAAACGCCCTCCCTCAAGGAGCACGAATATGCCTTCAAAACTGGAAACGGTGGAGAGAATGTGCTGCACTAAACCAAACCATGAAACTTCCTGTAGCTGCTACCTGCAAATACAAACTCCATTAAAGCACCATGAAAGACCTGAGTAACCTCTCCAAACACTAACTTGGATGAGAATCTTTCACCCTCGAAATTGGCTAAGGCAAGAAACTAGTCATCCACTAGCTCTCTCTTCACAAATGCAATTTTTCTCAAATCATCAAAAGCCATTCTCATACTTGATTTCTACATTTTATAACCAAAATTAGCCTTCAAGGGGTCGAAATCCTCTCAATAGATTCAATAATTTTCCATTTAGAAAATATTCCTCATTTGCCACTTGTCTCCTAGTTCCAACCTTCCATCTTCTCCCAAATTCGAATTTGAGTCTCTTTAGATTCCTCCAACTCCATGAGCGCCTTCTTGAGCCTATTTTTGGGGCTGAAATGTCATAATGGTCAGGTGTAAGAATTCAGGTCTGAATTTTGTCATAAAATGTCATAGATGCTTCATTATTGTTGTCATAAAACTAGGGAATCTAGCCCATGTGTCCACTAGTCTCCAATTTGATTCTTCCTCTCCCATGGAGGTTACTATTCCTTCCCATTTTGACCTAATATGCTCAATGCCATGTGTTATGACTTACAAACTCACCCAAGAGTGTTCACCTTCCCATGAATTCGAATTGGCAAGAGAGAGCTGCCATGTGTCATTGAAAAATCAAGCTAGTGTGGGTCCCACCACCTCCATATGTCTCCAAAACCACTTGCCACCTATAATTTCTCTTGAATTTATTTATTCATCATATTTATTAAATGATTGAACCCTTCTAATGTCTAAATATCATTTATTAGTTTCCTTATTACCATCCCACATGTGCCCATCCAACCTAGGAAACTAGTAGGATTGATGGGATTGTCTTACTATGCACTTATTTGAATGGGGACATTACAGGATCTTAATTGAGAGAACAACATGTACAGAAAATCTATAGCATATCAATCATAGACACAATAATGCAAGCACACAAGAGACACAGAGTTTATTTGGGGAAAACCATAAAGGTGAAAAACCCCAATAACTTCCTCATAGATAGATAGAGCAATGATACAACCAAAATACAAGAGATAGTTTTCTCCTAGCAGTAGAGCCTCCTCCTACACAAGTGCGCCACTCTCCCAAGTGCGAGTGAGAGAATAGAATATGTAAAATGAAAGAGACACACTCTCTATTTATACACTAACTTGACTTGACCTTTACTCAACTAGGTCGGCCTCAACTTAACCACTTAACATAATGTTGACTGGGCCGTCCCCCACTAGGGTGGTCTAATAACCCTTTGACCCACATGGCTGACCCCAATTAGGGTGGTCTAATAACCCTTTGACCCACTTGACTTATACAGGGCCGACCCCAACAAGGTGGTCTAATAGTATAAGTTACGACACTTACAATATAAATGACGACACTTCCGTATAGAGGAATAATAACATCTCTATAGGAATACAAACACTTCCGTATAGAGGAATAATACCATCTCTATAGGAGTACAAAATAAATATATGAAATACATGGGTGAAATACATTCCGAAGTTACATATACATCAACAGACTCAAATCAAAATATTCCAAAACAACTATCGCAAAATAAAATACCTCAAGCCTTGTTGATTCTATATAAAATTCATTACGACTTGAAAAGAAATACCTAAAGATGATTGTTGCAATGCAGTTTGTGAAAATAGATCGAGAACCTTCATCACTAATACTGATCTTTAAAGAAAATAGAAAGCATTCTTTATCATAACAATGCAATTATACCACAAACATGGGTGCCACCGTCGAGCAAATGGGATAGGTTCGCACTAGCTTGACACCTGGCCTAAGAAGTATTACTCATCCCACTGTTGACGTTAACCAGAAAACGTCAACCAGCCCATACATTTAATATGCCAACCTCCTACGTCACCTCAGCCACCTTGGATCCAATGACGCAGGCTCTTAAGCGTGCAAAGCTTGGAATCATGGCTCTAGGCACTGTACAAGTTATTTTGCATTGTATGCTCTAGGTTCTGTCTGCTCTCAACGTCAACCTATTCGTTCACCCTGTTCTCTGGCACACTCATCCCTGCATTCGCTTCTCCCTCTTCACCATGGCCACCATGGGAAGAACTAGAGGTGGCAGGGCCAAGAATTAGCTCAATGACACTGTGACAGAGGAGAACCCCTTAAGAAAATGCTACGACCCTGAGGTATCTATACCAATTCGCCTGCTGCTGGAAAATTGGGAAGCTTGTATCATCGCTTACACCATGGCTCCAAGCAACCCAGAGAAAGCCTAGGACCCCTACTGGTTGGTCAAAAACATGATGGGCCAGTTGATGGAAGATATGAAAATGAACTGGACTTCCGCTTGTCATGCCACTCAGGCTGTGCGCGCCACTTTGCCGAACTGGTCGTCCACTCTGGGAATTTTGGAAGCCACACATGGATGGGATACATATGCTCCTACCAGGCCTTTCACTAGGGCTCCTCACTCTGGAAGCACAACCCCAGGTGCCACTTCGTCTATAATTCGTGTGGAAACACCCCGTGGAGGTCATGGCTCCTTAGCCACACATGCAATCCTGAACTTGCACCACCTTGGTGGCAGCTCCTCTGCCAAAACTGGAAGCAAGGATCCTCTGTCTGTTAAGGTGAAGCCACACATACCATTTCCCACACCTAGTACTCTGGGTCCTATCTTGGCCAAGAGAACCAGGAATGAGTAGGCTAGAGACGCGACCATTATTCCTAGAAAATCCGGCCCCATGCCTTTCAAGCATCATGTTCATGACGCTCGGCAACCTGCTAAAGCCACCATGACCACTGGGACTGTTGCAACAACTCTCGGAACCAAGCCTCTGATCCTTGATAAGATCTGGAAAGCAAATGCAACCTACAGTTGCCCCATCCTCGAGGAGACGCCTTCTACTACTTGTTAAAGAGGTTACTTTGTTGACTCAGTTCTCTTTTTTTTCTTGTATATTCTCCATAGCCATGACTTTTTTGGATAGGATGTTGTTAGCCTTCATGGCTCTCAACATTCCTGGTTTCACCTGGTTCTGGCTTATTTTTTGCCACTCTTTAGATATGATCATTTTGATGTACTATTTTTCTTATGTCAACAGAACTCTGGTTAGATATGGTTGACACGACAGGGTAAGGCCACCAAGAATTGTAACTTCTACTATATTTTTACTCTTTTAATATAATTTGCAGCTTATTACAAAAAAAAAACAATGCACTTATAATTTAAAACTTTATTTATAATTATTAATGTTAATATTTACCAACATAGATCGATCTGAAACTCATATTTATTAAGCACTGAGCAGGATCCAATTTCTTAAAGTGTTTTTTTTTAATCTTAATTTCTTTATATGTCTTGAAAAAATTTACACCTCAAGAAATTTGATCCCTCTCGGTGCTTGATAAGTATCGATCTTGGCAATTCCTAAAACACCATGGGAGGAGAGGATCTTCCATCTCTGTGAGTCCACGAGCATTGAGGACGGATCTCAATTTCTTCAATAGTTCCGTGCATACACCCACAGTCAATCACAGTTTCCTAATGTTTGCTACAATTGTAATCTCCATGATCTTCTAACCTGTCAAAATTATGGTAACCTAGGAACAATTCTTTCTCAACTTTTCCTTGATAGGAATCAAATCTTACAAAAATCCAAGTAATTCACTTATCTTCCCTTAAGGTCTGATAGACCAAAGGGCCTCAGTAGACATTAATCATCATCATCATCATCAATATGGATCTATGTTGGTTTTTACTTTTTGATTTGATGAGCCAACATGGTTTTAAATTTTTATTTTATTAGTCAACATGGATTTTTTTAATTACTTTTTATTTGGTTTTAATTTTTAATTTTATGAACCAATATGAATTTTTTTAATTAGTTTCTATTTTTGGTGCATAACGCTACGTTATGTGACAACATCTCCCCCATATTGGGATCTAGAGAACCTCACTTCTCTTAGTGCAATGAAAAATTATGATAATGCCATGACATATAACTTGTATAGATATAGTGATTTTAGACATTCATTGTTCAAGAGAGGTACCCAAGTGTGCGATGCGTGAGATTTGTCATTTTTTTTATTGAAAAAATAATAATATAAAGTTATATAATGTATATTCATTATAAAGTAATAAAAATATGTATTAGATTTACAAGGATAATACAATTACTAAACATATTCATATTATAGGTTATGCCATATTATTAAAAGGATTGTAACATATACTTTATATGTTGGTCAAACTTAATATTTTATAACATAAAAAATAAATGAATTATATTCATAACTTTAAAAATAATAAAGTTTGGATCTCAGTGACACATTTTTTGTTGTTGTTTCTCTCTATTGTTCGTAGTTAATGAATTTGCAACAATATGTGCACCTATAGTCATATGACCTAAAGAAGAATTAAATGAATTTATAGTTATATGTCCATATTAACTCTAGATCTATCAAGTAGATAGATCAAATCCCTTTAGGTTAAAACAATTTGTAGAGTGCGAAATTTAAAGAAATATTTTCACCTAAAAGGATTTGATACCTTTTTAGTGCCTAGTAAATCTAGAGTAAGATGCATCTACACGTGTTTTAAGTATATTGTGCAAATCATTTCTATATTGATTCAACATATATTATTTGATTTTAATTTAGATTATGAATTTAAAACAAATCCCATTATCATCATAATCTAATGTAATAGTCATTACATTTTTAACTATTAGGTTTCCATGTGTTACTTTCTATTTCTATCTAAAATGCATTTGTGATGAGCACATGGAGTTAGAGTTAAGTGGAATTTTTGAAATCTTGAGAAAATTGATTAGTTGTTATTAATGGTCATGGATATGGATCATGAATTAACCAATAACGATCCATCTTAACTTTGAATCTACAAAGCATTGAGAAGGATGAAATCACTTGAGGTGCAAATATATTTTACTAAAGGGAAAAATTGACAAAATATCTCACTTAATTTATTATAATTATATGTTAATTCTAGTCTATTTTTTTAAATATTTCTTATATTTATGAAAAATTATTTATAGTAGATAAGACACAATACAATAGGAGGCTATGTACATAGGTAATTACATCATAATCCTCATACACTACTAGAAAATGTTTGAAAAGTGACCAACGACCAAAAACGTTGGTCACCATAGGAAATAAATGACTAAAACACCATATAAGTTGGTCACCGCAGTGTTTTTAAGTGAAATATGACAAAATTTGAGCAATTTTCAATGATCAGAACTAAAAATGACTAAAATAAATGACTAATTTAGTCAAGAGATAAAAAAATATGACTAATTTTGACCGGGGATAAAAAATATGGCTAGACAGTCTAAGTTAATATAAATTTATAGTGATCATCATGTTGACAATTATGATGACAATGATCCTGACTATAATATGATCATCACTATTATGATGGAAATGATGACGATTAGCATCATCATCACCTTCATTTAATGCATGATCATCATTTTCTCAAAGATGACTCGACATAAACCTTTCTTGCCTTTTGAAGGGGGCCTCTTAATCCTTCTACAACATTAAAATTTACAAAATCGTAAAAAAATTACAATTTTGTACATTTTAACGTTGCAGATGATTCAAAGACTCCCTTAAAAGGGTGTCTTTTTGATTCCATAATATTTAATCTACTCCATTTACTTCACTCTAGAGAACCTCGATACTCTTGATGCAATATAATTAGCTAGAATAGTTAGAAATTGAAGCCTCGATTTAATAATATATAATTATTATATATATTATAGTTAATTCATAATATTAATATATATTATGATGTCCATCGTTGTGTAGACCAGCTAGAAAATCCCGTGTAAGCCTTGTAAGAGGTCGCTAGTTCAAACCCCGAATAACCCATGCGCCATTGTGGCGGGCTCGGTGATTGCACCTAGGGGTATAATGGCAACGGATGAGATTTGACCCCTAGACCTCGTGTCATGTGAGTACCAGCCTCATCCCAGTAGCTGATTTCCCTAGTATATATATATATATGTGTGTGTGTGTGTGTGTGTGTGTGTGTGTATCTATGTGTGTGTGTGCGCGTTAATATCTTGTTAAAAAAATAGTATATATGTTAATAATATATATATATACATATATAATAACTTAAAAAAATTAAAATAAATAAAAGTTGAAATCACTTATTAATCATTATTAACATTAAATTTATTTTAAATTGATAATAAATCAAAATTAATATATTCCAAAAATATAAATTTGATTATATATATATATATATATATATTAACAAAAAAATAGTATATATAACTTAGAGGTTAAAAGAAAATTAAGATACTATAAGGAGGTCTTTAACCCTAATCTAGAATCTCAAAATTATATATCTGTCTTAACTAGTTTGAAGAAGAAAACTAATATAGGCAGGATACGAACGAACTCTCATGAGCTATATATTGAAACATGGCGCTAGTTAGTTCCTAAAACAGCCTGGGAGGAAAGGATCTGTAATCTCTGCGACACTATGACCGTTGAGGAAAAAAAACACTTTGTCTTAGTGTGACCTGCCTAAACCCACATTAGATCTTAATTCTAAAATCTGTGTTGCAATACCGACCTTCTTGGAATTTTAGCGCATAAATATTATAGTGATTTCAAAATGCTTCTCTCCAAGATTTTTGAGCATAGGAATACAATTATAAAGAAAACTAAATAATTCCTTTTTTTAGGTCCGATATACCAAAGTTGGTCTTAGTGGACGTTAATCATCATCATCATATATAAAAGTAACTTAAAAAAATAAAATAAATAAAATTTGAAATCACTTATTAATCATTATGAATATTAAATTTATTTTAAATTTATAATAAACCGGAATTAATATATTCAAAAACTATAAATCACTTTAATAAAAAAAAGTCAACTTTTTCAATTTGTTAATATTTTCCCTCTCCCCTCTCCCTTCATGGGTGGGAAATAAATCTTGAGAGTAATAATAGTAATAGTTAATTAACTATTACTATTATTACTCTGGAGATTTGTTTCTCACCCATGAAGGAAGATGGGAGAGGGAAAATATGAGCGAATTGAAAAAACTAAAAAATAATTATTATAGAGATTAAACTATTACTATTATTACTCTCAAGACTTGTTCCCCGCACATGAATAGAGAGGGTCATGCAGGAGCATTCAATCTCCAGTTCAAACATGAGTTATGTGGTCAGACTTAAAGGTCTAGACACTAGCCAAGGAAGGGCCAATTGTAAAACTCTTGTAAACATATTTTGTAAAAGGTTTATTTTCCTAGTAAGCATAAACAGAATTAATGCTTAGGTTGATAGGTGTCAATGTAGGATGAATTATGTAACAAATCCCTAAAGTAGTGGGATTAATCGAGAGGGAATTTGAGAAGAGATGCAGGAAGGTAGGACTCGGTGGTGTGATTGACAAGTTAGGCATAAGTTTGTTTTTTCTAAAAAAAATAGAAGTTATAACTAAAATTTAGGGATCAGTTACGAGTTTTAGGAGTTTGTTAAAAAAAGAGAAAATCTCTATTTTGGGATGGAATCAAGAGTCTCGAGGGGGGGAGAAGAGTGTAACTCTCGAGAGAGAGGTAGAGTAGCCTAGGGTTTCTGGAAAGAAAGCATGTACAGTTTTGATGGTATCAATTAAGATAGCAGATTCACATAGGATGTGTTGATTGTTCTTTGCATTCCATGTATGATGTGTTTGAGAAATTCAGGTGAATGTTTTCTTTTGTAGTTCTGAATATAGATATAGTGTGCATACAAAAATCTGACGCAAGGGGATTGGGTCGAACGAGTAGTTCACAACCCTGTAGAAGACATTGAGGCTTAGAAAGACTCTCGAATTCAGAGTGACTATGTGATCGATGTGTGTTTGCTTATACATACTGTATGCGACGTATTTGGGTAAAGATGGATATTAGCAAATTATGCGCATTAGTCTTAATGATAAATTAGGCTAACCGAATGAATAATTGGGAGATATGTTTTGAATGCATGCATATCTAATCATGTTCAGGAGACAGAAGTGTAAAGAATCCCTTTTGTAGGGTTATGATTCAAATATGATGGGTAGAATCTCTACCCGGTTTCTAGTTGTAGAAGTGTGTTTAAGGCTTATGAAATTACTCTGAAAATTGAGTGAGTTCATCTTGGAGTCGAAGTGTGGAGAGTCTTTTTCCAGGTATTAGTAGACAGACCTACAATTTCTGGTTGGAAGCATTGCTCGCTTCCTAAAAGTGGGCAAGTGTGCAGGACGCATTGGTGCAGGGGTTCCCGTTTAGTTTTTTTTGTTTTTAAGTATCTAGCAGCAGATTTGCTAGAGTTGGTTGCAAATGTAATACGAGATAACAAGAAAAGTAGGATTGTGCATCGACATACCCAACTAGCTATCAGAAATGATGAGGAGCTCAACGAACTATTAGGTTTCATGACTATTGCCAATGGTGGTCTGTTCGTGTGAAGAACAATATATTTGACTGAAATACCCAACAGAGAATCGACAGCATGAGTTCTTCAGATTTGGAAGTGTAGAGTTGAACTAAGCTCCAGAACACCAAGATTACAACGAAGTGTTTCTGTAATTGTTTGCTGGTTTGAATGAAATGGTTTCGTGATCATCAGGTTGGAAGCATCTTAGGGCTTAGGAATTCTGGTAAGGAAGAATCCTATCCATTGACATCTAAGTATGAAAGTCCTTCATTACAGAAGTGAGTGTATAGAGTAATTTTTTTACTCGCAAGATTGGATGTGAGTTAAATGCATTGAGGCATTTAAAAGGTGAGCCCGAAAAGCATGAGTGTTTAGGGAGTTATGTATATAGTTCATATGAGGGGAGATGGTAAGTGCCTAAATTGAATAGGATAGGATTTTAATCCTTTAAAAAGAAGAAGATATGTGTGTTGTGAGTAGGCTGAGCATTGAGTAGATGGTAAATCTCAAGGGAGATAGGACGGAAGAAAGGTTTATATTTAATCTAGATTGAGAAGATAATTTAGCCCTATGAGGGTTATATAGAGTTTGTATAACCTGGAAGAGTGTGTCTGTAAGGTTGTAAACACACTAGAGAGAGATAGAGAGTTGAGGATCCTTGGGATTTGGGCAGGCTTAGTATAAGTCTACCATCAATTTGGTTTCAGAGCGAGATAAATTTTACTTTTGTGAAGGTAAGAGGACAGGAAAGAAGTCTGTAAGAGAATTTGTAAGTTTAGAAGATTTGCTTGTAAAGAGGGGAAGAAGCTTATAGCTTGAATAGTGAAGTTCCTAACAAGGAAGATAACTACTTTGGGAGGAGTAGTTGCATGCAAAAGTTGAAGGAAAGTTCAATCAAGAGATTGAAATCTGAACCGAAGTGCTGAGGTGGCCATAGAAGCTTGGCAGTAGTAGGTTTTTTTGAAAGCTTGGGAATGGTCTTTACTTTTAACACTGTTGCTATGCTGGTAGCAGCAGTTGAAGAAATATATCAGCAAGAATATCATAGCTTTGAGGCAATAATGAAGGAAGTCATTCGAGACTTCTAGTGGAAGAAGGAGAAGAGCAGAGTGCTCAAGAAGGTTCCAGATAGAGGACCAATGTTGCCAAAAGACCAAGTACAGAAGAGAAATCTTGGTGAGGTAAGTTGTCATAGAGAGAGACTGTTATTGCAGAGGATTAGTGTAGCTCATAGTGAGTGTGGAGAAACTCACAAAGATGGAGAAGAAGATGACTATTGATAGTCATAGCGGACGTTCAAGGAGAAGCCACAAAGAGAAGAAAGAAGATGCCAAGACAAATGGAATATGGGGAAAGATTATTGATGAAGAATATGAGAGGGAGAAGGATGAGATAGAAATCCATCTAGAAGTCATGATGGAGCTTTTACAAAAGAAGGAAGACCAGAGATGTGGTTTCCTTATGAGAAGAAACATGAGGTGGCATAAGCTACAAAACATGAAATAGGAACTGATGAATGCTTAGTGGGAGGATGAGGTACCGAAGGAAATGGAGTATCTGGAAGAAGACTTGAAGACTGAATCTTCAAGTGAGACCAAGAGGTCTCAATGTTTTAAAACTAATGTTGTGTGTATGTTTGCAGATGAAACAAGTGAAGAAAGGCAATTTACTGATATTGTCATGAAGAAGGAAGAAGATAGGAAGAGTCTTATTTATGTTTCGAAAGGAGATGCGACAGCTGAGTCTCATTCAAATGCACATACACAATTAAGAGGAAGTATCTCTTTTCAGCATGCAGCAAAAGCTAAAAGCAAGGAAGGCTTAGCTTATGATGATGGCCAAAAGCAGGAAGAAACTAAGGAAGACATCAAGCATTCAAATGCTATGCTTGAGGAGGCTAAGAAGAAGAGCATTGAAGACTTTTTGAGTCCTGAAAGAGACTTAGAACAGTAAGAGGTAGATTTGGTGACTGGATCATCAAATGAGATCATTGGGTCTTGTGATTTTGAGATTGACAATTTGACTGTGTTTGCAGGTGTTGCAGAAGACAATCGATCTCTTGGAGTTGTCTTGAATGAAGTTGAGAATTGTCAAGCAAGGTACATTGAAGAGTGTCTTTCTAATGAAGACCAAGTTGAGTTGTTGAAGTAGAAGGGATTTGTAGATTCCTTATTTAATGAGGGCATCATCTCCAAGGAAGGTGAGACAGTTCTTTCTCATAGGAAGGAAGCTGTTATTGTTTAGGATAGGAAGAAGTTGACTTGTTTGAATGGCCAAGAAAAGACTATAGGACAAACTTCTTGAGCTGGCACAGTGACGAAGGATCATAATTTTGTTATGATGAAGGATGATCAAGTATTGTCACCAAGAAACTGGATTTGTGACAAAGAAGAAGACAGTGAAGATTGTACATAGTTTTTGCAAGAAATTCCAAGATGGCAAATTCTTGGCATGAGCTCAATCTTTTGGAGAATAAACTAGCAAGTCAAAGAATGAATATTCTGAATGCGCAATTGAAATTGGATGAAGGTGAGACTGATGTACCTTATGATAAAGATGAATCAGTCCCAGAACTAACAGAATCTAAACTGGTTACTTATATCAGTCAACGAATTGAAGGACAACAATGGCATGTTGTCAAGAAAGAAGAGGAAGAGAGATATGCTAACATTGAAGAGCAACAATTGGATATTGTAGAAGGAGATATCCTTTGAGATATTTAGAAAGTTTGGGAGGCAGCAATATCTATAGCAATATCTGAGACAACATTTGAATCAAGCTCAGGAGTAAAAGCAGAAATTGAAGCAAGAAGAGCTGAAGAAGACAATCAATAGTTTCGAGATGAATGGATAAAGTTCAGCAGAGTGCAGTGGCATAGTGAAGAAGACTAGAGTTGTTTACAGTAGCAAACTGAATTTGAAAAGAACATAGGTTAACTATGGGACCAAATGAAGATACCTAAGAAGAGCTACATCAGAATGAAGAAAGAAGTCCACTGTGAAGATGATTGGAAAGTGAAGAATAGTGAAGGTAAGGACAGTGGAGTATTACAACACAAAGTGTGGAAGCCTGGAAGATTTCCGTTGGAGGAAAGATGAAGATTCAAGGCTCATGATCAGGAGATCATGTTCTTCTTTCTACTTTGGGAGTCTGATGCAGGAGCATTCACTCTCTAGTTCAAACACGAGATCTGTGGTCAAACCTAAAGGTCTAGACACTAGCCAAGGAAGGGCCAATTGTAAAACTCTTGTAAACATCTTTTGTTAGGTTTATTTTCCTAGTAAGCATAAACATAATTAATGCTTAGGTTGATAGGTGTCAATGTAGGATGAGTTATGTAACAAATCCCTAAAGTAGTGGGATGAATCAAGAGGCAATTTGAGAAGAACTGCATGAAGGTAGGACTCGGTGGTCTGAGTCACAATTTAAGCATTTTGTTTTTTCTAAAAAAAAATAGAAGTTGTAACTGAAATTTAGGGATTAGTTACAAGTTTAAGGAGTTTGTTAAAAGAATGAGAAAATCTCTATTTTGGGATGGAATCAAGAGTCTCGAGGGGGAGGGAGAAGAGTGTAACTCTCGAGAGAGAGGCAGAGTAGCTTAGGGTTTTTGGAAAGAAAGCATGTATAGTTTTGATGGTATCAATGAAGATAACAGATTTACATAGGATGTGTTGATTGTTCTTTGCATTCCATGTATGATGTGTTTGAGCAACGCAGGTGAATGTTTTCTTTTGTAGTTCTGAATGTAGATACAGTGTGCATACAAAACCCTGACCGAAGGAGATTGGGTAGGAAGAGTAGTTCATAGCCTTGCAGAAGCCATTGAGGCTTAGAAAGAATCTGCAATTCAGAGTGGCTGTGTCATCGATGTGTGTTTGCTTATACATACTGTATGCAACATATTTGGGTAAGGATGGATATTGGTAAATTCTATGCATTACTCCTAATGATAAATTAGGCTAACTGAATGAGTAATTGCGAGATATGTTTTGAATGCACGCATATCTAATCATGTTCAGGAGACAGAATTGTAAAGAATCCGTTTTGTAGGGTTATGATTCAAATATGATGGGTAGAAGCTCTGCGCGGTTTCCAGTTGTAGAAGTATGTTTAAGGATTATTAAATTACTCTGAAAATTGAGTGACGTCGTCTCTGAGTCGAAGTCTGTAGAATCCATTTCCAGGTCTTTGCAGACGGACCTGCAATTTCTAGTTGGAAGCATTGCTCACTTTCTAAAAGTGGGAAAGTGTACAGGAAGCATTGGTACAGGGGCTCTTGTTTAGTTTCTATCGATTTTTAAGTATCTAGCAGTTGAGGTGCTAGAGTTGGTTGGAAATGTCACATGAGATAACAAGAAAAGTAGGATTGTTCCTCGACATACCCAACTAGCTATCAGAAATGATGAGGATCTCAATGAACTATTAGGTTTCGTGACTATTTCCAATGGTGGTATGTTCATGTGAAGAACAATATATTTGACTGAAATACTCAACACAGAATTGACAGCATGAGTTCTTCATATTTGGAAGTGTAGAGTTGAACTGAGGTCGAGATCATTGAGATTACAACGGAGTGTTTCTGTAATTGTTTGTTGGTTTGAATGAAATGGATTTGTGATCGTGAGGTTGGAAGCATATTGGCACTTAGGAATTCTGGTAAGGAAGAATCCTATCCATCGACATCGAAGTATGAAAGTCCTTCATTACAGAAGTGAGTGTATACATTATTTTGTTTACTGGCAATATTGGATGTGAGTTAAATGCGCTAAGGCGTTTAAAAGGTGAGCCCAAAAAGCATGAGTGTTTAGGGATTCATGTATATAGTTCATATGAGGGGAGATGGTAAGTGCCTAAATTGGATAGTATAGGCTTTTAAGCCTTTAAAAAGAAGAAGATATGTGTGTTGTGAGTAGACTGAGCATTGAGCAGACGGGAAATTTCGAGGGAGCTAGGATAGAAGAAAGGTTGATAGCCTAAGCTGGCTTGAGAAGATAATTTAGACCTAGGAGGGTTATATAGAGTTTTTATAACCTGGAAGAGTGTGTCTGTAAGGTTGTAAACACACTAGAGAGAGATAGAGAGTTGAGGATCCTTGGGGTTTGGGCAGGCTTAGTATAAGTCTTCCATCAGAGGGGAGAGAAAAAATATGAACAAATGAAAAATAAAAAAAACAAAATGCCAGTAGAACATAATGCTCAATCCCAAACTCTTAAGAGTGTATAGCTTATAGATTTAAGAGTGTATAGCTTATAAATTTTTTAGGGTTTATTTAATTATAACACACTTGTATGTAATGTTTTAATCATATTTAAAATGTTATTAGTGTTAATAATGATAGTATTAATAATATTATTAGTAAATAAATTAATTGTATATCATTAGGGTTAATTTACTAATATTAATATTAATGATGATATTAGTTATATCCTTAGGGTTAATTTAATAATATTAATGTTCATATTAGTTATAATTATACTTATAATTTTATTTTTTAATTTTATTATTATAATTATTCTTAATCATAATAATTATTCTTTTCCTTTATAATGACTTAAGGTTGGGTTAATAGTGTGCAAAGTTGATGCCACTTTGAAACTTAATTTTAATAATATTAATTTAATATCATTATTAATATTATTTAGATTAAATTAATAATAATAATAATAATAGTAGTAGTATAATTATTGGTGTTAACTTAACAACATGTGTGTTAATTAGTGGGATTAGGATTCGCTTTTTAATTAGGATTAGTATTAGAATATCATAAGGTGGTATTCTTAGGTTAGTGATAAATAAGGTCCTAGGTTCATAAAACTTTATTAATGTCATCTATTGTGGTATAGGAGTGGTGGAAGCAAACTAGTGCTAACCTCCATGCCTCCATCTTTGTTTAGATTTTTGGGATGCTTTTTTATTTCAAGGGCTTCTCTAAGTTTTCTTTTAAAGTAATGCTTCTCATTTGGTGAGTGTCTCCTATTTTAATTTATTAAATAATAATATTATTCTCTCTTGCTAGGTTTCTG
The DNA here is from genome assembly GCA_027924585.1 of Larix kaempferi. NCBI lineage: Eukaryota > Viridiplantae > Streptophyta > Pinopsida > Pinales > Pinaceae > Larix > Larix kaempferi. The sequence goes on from BSBM01000087.1 coordinate 13,753,376, forward strand.
TGGTGAATGGCTTCAGAATAAACACTCGGAATTTCCACACATCTCATGATTTTCATCGACTTTTTGGGTCCACAACACGACTCATCATGAGGACGGTGTGTCAAAGAAGAGTAGGTGATCTCAAAGATGGAGCATTAATATTAAGGTGCAGAGGGATAGTGTTGAAATGTCGGGATGGTGATTAAGTGTCGGCTAGGGTTTAGTTAATTAGGTTAATTGTAATATGTTATAATTTTCAAAGTATTAAATTCTTGTCTTTAATTAATTAATGGTATTAAGATTGTATTTTTTAATAATATTTGTTCAATTTTAGATAATATATGGTTATGTGAAATGTGTTAATTTTAATTATTTATTTTTTAATTAATTAATAAATACATAGATTTAAGAGTGTATAGCTTATAACTTTTTTAGGGTTTATTTAATTATAACATAGTTGTATGTAATGTTTTAATCATATTTAAAATATTATTAGTGTTAATAATGATAGTACTAATAATATTATTAGTAAATAAATTAATTGTATATCATTAGGGTTAATTTACTAATATTAGTGCTGATATTACTTATATCCTTAGGGTTAATTTAATAATATTAATGTTCATATTAGTTATAATTATACTTATAATTTTATTTTTTAATATTATTATTATAATTATTCTTAATCATAATAATTATTCTTTTCCTTTATAATGACTTAAGGTTGGGTTAATAGTGTGCAAAGTTGATGTCACTTTGAAACTTAATTTTAATAATATTAATTTAATATCATTATTACTATTGTTTAGATTAAATTAATATTAATAATAATACTAGTAGTATAATTATTGGTGTTAACTTAACAACATGTGTGTTAATTAGTGGGATTGCGATTCGCTTTTTAATTAAGATTAGTATTAGAATATCATAAGGTGGTATTCTTAGGTTAGTGATAACTAAGGTCCTAGGTTCATAAAACTTTATTAATGTCATCTATTGTGGTGTAGGAGTGGTGGAAGCAAACTAGTGCTAACCTCCATGCCTCCATCTTTGTTTGGATTGTTGGGATGCTTTTTTATTTCAAGGGCTTTTCTAAGTTTTCTTTTAAAGTAATGCTTCTCTTTTGCTAGGATCTTGGTGTCTTCTAAGCATAATTGGTGTTTATCTAGGTTCGGATTGGTTTTGGAGGAGTGTTCTGCTAGTTTTGTTCATTCTTGATGTCATCTTTGTGTTCTTTTAGTTTAATGTTGAAGGAGGGACTAGTTTCACCAATGTAGCATAGCTGGCAAGAGCAAGATACCTTGTAGACGCCTTTGCATTGTTTATGATCAATCGGGTCTTTGATGGGTCTCATTTCTTGCTTAACGGTTTGTAAGGTTTTGAAAGAGGTTGTGAGAACTTTAGCAATTTTTTCGGTAACCCCTTGAATTTAAGCCGAGTAGCCTCTTGTGTTAGGTTTTTTTGTATTGTTATTATTGTTATCTTACTTATTTGTTCTTGTTGTGGTGTGAGTGTTGGCCCTTTTCTTGGTTATTTCTATGACTTTCTTGATATGCTTAGAATTGTAGCCTATGTTCTTGAAGAATACGATCTTAACATACTTAATCAAGAATCAAATAAACTCAACTTTGAGGATCCCCAACTAAAAAAGTAACCCCTACATGTAGCACAATAAATGTTGATGACTTTTGATAAGGGAAAAGGAAAAATAACAAGGGAATGGACAAGAAACATATTCTCTAGAGTAATTTGGGGAAATATTATAGAGGAACCATGGTAAGAGAAAATAAAATACTCCTTGAATCCTTGAAAAAAATTACAATTCACATGTAGGTGAAGAAATATATGGAAATATAATAATTATAGAAGGCAGAAGAAGAAAAGAATGTATCCAAGTTAAAACTAAAGAACAAGAATACAATAGGATTGGATACTACAATCAAAACAACCTAGTTAGAGATCCAAGTTGAACATTACCAAACCCCATGGTACAAGAAATGTTAACCAACAGAGTAGAGATGGAAAGAAAAAACAAGATCAAGAGAAGGGAGGTGGTAGACATGAGGAGACTCAATAATAAAGACAAGAACATCGTGTGGAGTAAGAAAAGAAGAAAGGTGAAATGGGGGACCTTGTTCATCAAGAAAATATGATTACAAAGCAACAAAACAATGTTGCCAAGAGAATCAACTTAAAACACCAACAAGGTTGAAACACAAATACACAGAGACACCACTATAGAAAACATTGTAACATGAAACACTATCAAAACATAAGTCCCTAAGGAGAAGGACACCAACAAAAAAATATACAAACATTTAACAAATATTCTTATATTTCAAGGAGAATAAAAAGGAATACTAGAGCAATTGTGTTTGATCCAAGTAATGCATCTAACTTCAATGTACAATAAATATATTAAGAATTCCATACGAAGAGAAATACAAAATCCATTAAGTCAACTAAAAGGTTTAAATGGAGAAAGTTGAAAGAGGAAAAACCACGGAATGAACAGAAAACACAAGAGTTTTCCCTAGTTTATACACTAATGATCTCGTTGGTTGCTTGGAATTATTTTTTAGACATAACAAGAGAAGATTAGCTCACACTTTGATGAAATCTTCAACATTATCAATATAGCTCTGATGCTGCAAACTAGACTTCCTATGAGACATCAGTCTCTCCCGTACTTCCGTATGCAAGCCATATAGATAGTTATATCAAAGCGGAACAATCTTATGCAGCATCCGTCCAAAATGTTAATTCAGAGGTTTTTCCTGCATTCCCCTCAGTTGAGGGAAACAATGAATTATCACGGTGGATGGATTCCTTATGTGTCGAAGGATACAACTTGGATGAATACCTTCAATGGATGAATACCATGGAGCTTCCCTATAGCATTCAAGAATTTGGGGTTGATCATCATTCAAACAACAACATCACTATCATCAATACCAGCTCCCCAAGCATCCAATCGCATTAACTTCTTAGAAATACAGCATTTGAACACTAATAATCAATATAGCTCGGATGCCCCAAGCCAGACTTCCTATGAGACATCAGTCTCCCCCGTATTTCCGTTCAAACAAGAACAACCATCTGCAGCATCTGTTCAAAATGTTATTCAGAGTTTCTTCCTGCATTCCCCTTACCAGAGGAGAGAGACTATGGTTCAGAAGCGTGGATTAATACCTTCAATGGATTTAATTCTCCAATAGAATGACAAACAAAGGAAAAAAGTAAAACGTAACTTTTAGAAGTCGAACTTAATGATTTTTGTTGTATAATGCAGGGAATAAAAAGGCAAAACTAACAGCAAATATAGGGTTTCATACTGGTGGGTGGGCAAGTTGCGAAGCTTGGCCAAACCGGGTGATTCGACTCAGACGACATGGCTCGATCACGATAGTGCCTACGGGAATCTAAATCTCCAACAGTAATTATGAAGGTGTGGTTTGCGATTTGATGAATACAAAGAGAGAATGCCGTGGTTTTAAATATAGAAACCCTGAAGACTTCTTCGCGGTGAAGACAACACTGAAAATATTTCGCACGAGAATATTATCTCACACTTCAGCATTCTAATGTCATAAGGGAGCCTACAAAATTACCAAAGACGGGTTTAGACATGTTTTACTGTAGATTTCCTAGAAATAGGAAATGATTATTTTTAAAGAAATTACCTAATAATTGGACATGGGCCTGGTTGGGGCTTAAATTTTGATGGTTTAGTCATTTTATAGGAACATAAATAATCCTAGTCAATTTTGGATCAATTCCAAAGGGTGAATAGAAGTGCAAAAGAATATCAAAATTCACTATTTTGACATGTTAAGTGGGTTTTTTGAAAAATTACAGATAAAAGTCGTTCAAGATGTTGAAATTAGTAGATTTTGTGAACTTGAAATTTTATGTACATTTATCTACATGTGGTTGAAGCTGGTCTCCTAGACTAAATGCACCTACAAGAAAACTTCATAATTGCACAAAATTGGTGATTTTAAAAGGTTATAACTGTTAGCTCTGAAATAATAAATGAGCACGATTATAATCATTGACCAGATAATCTATAACAAAACAAATGTGCATGATAAGAGTATGATTATTTCTCTTAACAACACCATTTTGTTCTAGTGTGTATGGAATAGTATGTTGCATATGAATGCCTTATACAATGAAGTCATCTATAAATTTGTTGTTAACATATTTGTATCCATTTTTTGTTCTTAATTTTTGAAATTGATATTCAAATTGTTTTTATACTTTGTAGTCCAAAATCGTGTTAAAAATTTCACTCTTAAGATTTAGGAAGTAAAGTCAAGTGCAAGAGAAATCATCAATGAAATTTAAGAAGTACTTAAACCCATTTTATTGTGACACAAATGATTTTCTAGATGTACCTACAAGGTTCATCACTCCAAAGTAAAGGAGCTTATCTCTATATTTAATTAAATAAAGACAAAAGCTTTTGTAAGGAACTCCTAGAGCCTCTCAAGTGTAGTGAAAAATAGACACATAATAGTTCAAGTAATTTAAATTTATGTCAATAGCCTTTAATTAAATCACTAAGATTTAAAGCAATCAAAAGTGAATCTCATTATGTTTACCCAATATGATTTTCAACTTTGTCAAAATTTCATCTATTTTTCAACTAACTAAACAAATGTTTCACTAAACATAAACATTTCAATTTAATTCATTTCATATCATTTGTATAGAACCACCTTCATTAAACACAACCTTTATGTTGAGAAGAACCCAAAAATACTTGACCTCCTTTAAATATAATTTGAAATTAGAACTTTATATAAATTTGCATGAATTCTATGTTGACATTAAAAAAAAGTAAGATGTTGAGAGCTCGAATGACTATAATATAAAGGTTATTATAGGGATGAAAGACTATTCCACACATTTCCACTAATCCATAAAGGAAAATATAAACAACTATAATATAGCCATACAAAAAATTCAGTACCCAACTTTTATTTATACACCATAAATTAGTAAATAAAAATATAAACAACTAAAATATATGGATACAAAAAATTCAGTTATCTAATGATCATAAATGAAAAATAAATTCACTTATCGAACCTTTTTTCATAAATCATAAATGAGTAAATAATTTAAAGTAACCTTAATCAACCCTCTAATTTCATTCCCAATAAGTCTAGAGATAAAAAAAAGAAAGCATACAAAAACCAGTGATTTGCAGCAACCAAAGTACAAATTAATCTGCTCAGTACTTAAAAAGAAAACCACATACCCCAAACAAATCATCTTACATCACCTTCAAATCCATTTCAATCTCTCAATATTAAAGATTAAACAATAGGATATGGAGCAAAAGTAATCACAACATAACAAGATCATTGTTCAGTAGAATTATCTACTCGACTTTCACTTTTTGGAAGATTAAGTTTTTAATCTTCTCGAGGGGAATGAGAGAATAAAGGAACCTCAAAATATGGTACGTCACATAAAAGAGGAATCCAAAGAGGAACCCCTCAATCATGTATGTGGTGAGCCTGTCCATGTCATCATAATAACAAGAACTGAAGGGTAAGGGTGGTATAAGCATTCTGATGAACTTCTGAACCTGATCTATCTTGTGCCACACTAATTTTACTACGAGTTCAGACTTGATATACAAAGTTTTTGTCACTTCCTTAGTCTTTTCCACAACACCTACTGGACTCTGTAGCATAGCCATAGCATTACCCACCTTAAAAAAAAATCAAAAAATTATAAACTGATTTGATTAAGGTATAATGAATCAAATGACACTTACTTATTTTTTTTCTTTTAGATAGAGTAATTTATGTAGGCACATAAAATTAAAAATTATAATTATAATAAAAAGTAATTAAAAAATTTATATCAACTAATAAATTAAAACAATTATAATCATGATAGATCCATTTTAAACCACTATTTATCAAGCATAAAAAAAATCAAATCATAGAGATGTAATTTTTTATGGATATGTAAAAAATTATGTTCAAAAACTCCACTAAAATAATATCTTTTACAAGTTCTTAATAGATCGAAGTTTAAAATAGATCTATCCTGATTTAAACTGATTTAAAAAAAAAATGAAATAAAAAATAAACTTTCCTTCCAAATTAAAATTCCAACTTAATGATGCTATCAAACTCACTAAAACAGAATTCCAAATATAGGGTTTCGACTCAATAAAACAGAATTCCAAATATAGGGTTTCGTAATGGCTGGTAGCATACCTTTCTGTCCGCGACAAGCAGAATTTCAAAAGCATTTCCCTCGATCTTACAGTAAACAGCTCCGGCAGTAAGCTTTACAGTTGCATTATCGTAAAGAAGTGAGAGACGGGTCGCTACTTTCCGAACGACAACCTGGAAAAATCCCAGGGATTTAAGGGTCGGACCCACACTCTGCAAGGCCAAAAAAACACCAGAAACCCTAAACCCGTCAGACATTGCACTGCATTCAATCAAATGAAATAAGAAACTGAACGACAACCTGGAAAAATCCCAGGGATTTAAGGATCGGATCCACGCGCTGCAAGGCCAAAAAACCGAGAAAACCCTAAACTACATTGCACTGCATTCAATCAAATGAAATAAGAATACGTGAAACTACAGTTGCGAAGCTTGGCCAAACCTTGTGATTCGACTCAGAAGACATGGCTGGATCTCGACAGTGCTTAGCGGATTCTAAATCTCCAACTGTAGTTATGATATACGTCGACTAATCGATCCGTGTCAAATGAATGATGTAGTGGTTTTAAATATAGAAACCCTAAGACTTCTTCGCGGTGAAGACGACACTAACGGTAGCGATGGAAGTCAGCTACCGTGATTCACGGCGTAAGCGCGTGACACGTGACATGTGCATTGACATTGACTCTCCTGCATGTGGGTGCATATGGTGTAGGGGTGTTGGATTTCGTTTTTTACTTAAACCCTCCACACAACTTTTTTTCGACGCTTCCTTCTAAATTGTGCCATTCATCCTATAAACTATCAAAACTTTAAAAAAAACAGATTTATACTAAATGTATAATGTGAATGTAAATACTAGCTTTTGAAAAAATAAAGAAAAGGAGAATATGTACTTTTAGTTACACAAGTGTGTTTAGTTACGTGCATGGGTAGTATTTTGATATCTTCATTATTTTGTATGATCAGCGTTTTTATTTTGGTACCACATGAAGAATATGCTTTGGAAAAATCATGATAATTTTAGGAGTTTTAACCGTATTCATAGGGAAAATACCCCCTTAGTGAGTTTATTGGGTGGTACAAATATTTGATTGGAGTATGTGGGGCTAAGTGGGTTCCATCACGGTAAATATATTTTTTTTGGATTTGAATTTGTTAATAAGAATACCTTATTTTCAATTTATAGATATAAAAAAGTGGACAAACTAAACCATGTTTTCATATAAAATTTCCATATAAAAAGTATAGTTTTATTTGAAGGAGGTTTCTTCCAACAAAAAATGTTAGAACAATATTCCTATCATACACATGGCATGGACATTTCTACCTAGTGTTATTTAGCCTCCTAGTGCATAATCTAATGTGTTGGACCAGTTTGTCCACATTTGACCACCTTACACTAGTTATATATCCATGAGGCCTTATTTGTCCACTAATCCGATCATTTCCTTCTTTTTGGGAGTCAATGGACCCCACTACATTGCATTTATGAAAGAATTATGGCATTTCCCCATTTTAAAGAGATGGAGTGTTCCCTCTTGAGGATTTGGTCAACTTGTGCATTAATGACCACTACTTAGCCAATTACTCACCTCATGTGCCTTCTAATGGTTCCTTTCACATTGTTTGACTAGCCTAACCTCCTCATGGTCCATCTATGTTCATTAAACATCATTATGGCACAATCGAGGAGTTACACTTGGCTTCATGTTATTGATGGGTGAATTGGTCCAATCTAAGCCTACCATTCTTTGAACCAATTGAATTACCTTGAGCTACTAAAATTCCCTCCTTGGGAGGTCTATATATTGTACTAGTTTTTGTTCAATAATGCTTAATGGAAAATAAACCTCTAGGGTGATTTTTGTTCAATAATGCTTAATGGAAAATAAAATACCCTCTTAGTGATGTTAGTGACCTTTTTTGGTAGTAAAAATATTTTCTTTCTTGTATGTGGGGTGAAGTGGGTTCAAAGAGGGAAAATATATTTCTTTTGGATTTGAACATGCGTATTGTTAATCATAACACCGTATTTTCAATTTATAGATGTAAAAAAGTGGACAGTCTAAACCATGTTTTCATATAAAATTTGACTTTTCTCAAAAGTATAGTTTTATTTAAAGGAGGATTTTTTCAACAAAAAATGCTAAAACAATATTCTCATCATAGACATTCCATGGACCTTCATGTTGTTCTACCTAGTGTTATTTGGCCTCCTAGTTCCTAATCTAATGTATTGGACCATAGTTTGTGCACATTTGACCACCTTACACTAGTGATATATCCATGAGGAACTAGTGATATATCCATGAGGCCTTCTTTGTCCACTTATTCACTCATTTCCTTCTTTTTGGGAGACAATGCACCCCACTACCCTACATTTATGAAGGAATTATGGCATTTCCCTATTTTAAGGAGATGGAGTGCACCCTCTTGAGTATTTTCTCAACTTGTTCATTAATGACCACTACTTAGCCAATTACTCACCTCATGTGCCCTTTTAATGATTCCTGTCACAATGTTTGACTAGCCTGACCTCATCATGGTCCATCTATGTTCATTAAATGTCATTATGGCCCAATCCAAGAGTTATAGCTGGTTTCATTTCATTGATGGGTGAATAGGTCCAATCTAAGCCTGCCATTTTGTGAACCAATCGAATTTCCTTGAGCTACTCAAATTCCCTCCTTGGGAGGTCTATATATTGTACTAGTTTTTGTTCAATAATGCTTAATGGAAAATAAATCTCTACAGTGAATTTTCTCTAGTTTTGTCTCAATATTCTTCTTCTCATTCTTCTATCTCTTGAAATATTCTAAGTGAAGTTGTTATTGAATCTAGATCTAGGTTGGTGTGTCACATGTACCAGATCCTAGAGATGTGATTGATGTGCACTCCAAAATTTCACAAAAAAAAAGTTACATGTTATCCGTAAGCATTAATCAAAGATAACATTTCCCTTTCACATCTTCGCCCAGTAAAAATAGATTGTCAGAATTTTTCAATGGAACTAATTTACCTCAAAACATTACATGAGAGCCTTCAGGCCATAAAATTACCTTTCAACCTCTCATCTAAGAAATGTTAGCAAATAAAACAACCAACAAAAGTTGCAAAATGACTAGGAAATCAAACCCAAATAAACGGGGCATCTATATACTTAAAAAAATATAATGAACCCTTCCACAACACGATTTTGTCCTTATATTCCTCAAAATGAAGAAAACCTTCCATCATTCCCTTAGCTCACTTGAACAAATTTTCTGCCAAAATAATTAATTTTTAAAGACATGATAAAAGGAAATAATAGACAATTTCATTTCAAGAACAAATATCCTTGAGCTCCAATGATTCAAGGAAGCGAGATGTAAGTTTTTTCTTCCAAAATCCCAATAAAAAAAAACTTTTGAGTCCTCCAACACCATAAGAGTGGGAATATCTTTATTAGAGGAAAACCAAAGAAGAATCCATAAGGCTAATAAATCATCCCTAGTGTTTGTTCCTTTTCCACACCCCATCCAACGATGAAAAAAATGATTTATACTTAGTAATATTACACTGCCCCCACCCCCCACACATACCCATCCAAGAAGCACCATCAAAATATCCCACATAGCTCTTATCACACAAAACAAGATTATATGTCATCATATGAAGCTTTTCTTTTCCTTTTTTAAATTAATCCATAAATATTCCCACTATACGAGAACTAACAACTGAAACATTTTGAACCACATTCTCAAAAATAGCAAGTTTCTTGTTCTCCAAAGACACTAAGCCACAAAACAAGGAACCTCCTCATAATGTTTACATTGTAGGTCTAAGATTAAAAACAATGGTTGAAAGTAGGACCATTCAAAATATCATGTTTCTTAATGGGGATAACATACATCCTTCCTCAATAAGAAGAATAATAATGGGGATAACATACATCCTTGTCGAAGTCCCCTATTAGTAGTAAAAACCCCTGAAGGGGAACCATTCACCAAGACTGCAAATTTTGTTGATGTAACACAAGCCATAATGCAATTAGTCACCCCAAATGAAGACCTATGTGTAACAACATAAGCCTAGATCCAAATTCTAGGCTCTATCAAGTGCCGAGAGGGATCAAATCTCCCAAGGTGCAAACCTCTCCTTGAATAGCTCCTTGAGTGCAATACCCGAGCCACCTAATCCTAAGCTCTAAAGTCTCTAGTTTAAATCTCATATTTACTTTTTACTTTGTATTATTGTTTTTTGTTTAGGGCCGACATAATATTTATTACTTTCTACTTTGTATTATTCTTTTTTGTTTACTTTGTATTATTTTGTTACTCGACAAACACTCCACAAACTCGACAAACACTTTAAAGTCTCATACTTAATTTTTACTTTGTATTAAAAGTAAAAAATAAAGTCTCTGGTTTAAGTATAATATTTACTTTTTTCTTTGTATTATTCTTTTTTGTTTATGGCCAACATAATATTTACCACACAATCCTAAGCTCTAAAGTCTCTATTTTAAGTCTCATATTTACTTTTTATTTTGTATTATTGTTTTTTGTTTATGGCCAACATAATATTTATTACTTTTTACTTTGTATTATTGTTTTTGTTTATGGCCGACATAATATTTATTACTTTTTACTTTGTATTATTATTATTTTTTCTTTGTATTATTTTGTTACTGGACAAACACCCCACAAACTCGACAAACACTTTAAAGTCTCATATTTAATTTTTACTTTGTATTAAAAGTAAAAAGTAAAGTCTCTAGTTTAAGTCTCATATTTACTTTTTGCTTTGTATTATTCTTTTTTGTTTATGGCCGACATAATATTTACCACCTAATCCTAAGCTCTAAAGTCTCTATTTTAAGTCTCATATTTACTTTTTACTTTGTATTATTTTGTTCCTCGACAAACTCGAAAAACACTCGACACATGTTACAAGATCTTCCTCATACTGGGTTGTAGAGCGCCTCTCGGCACAATAACCTGTAAAAAACCCTGAAGGGGAACCATTCACCAAGACTGCAAATTTTGTTGATGTAACACAAGCCATAATCCAATTAGTCACCCCCAAATGAAGACCTATGTGTAACAACACTAGTCTAAGATAAGTCCAATCCATTCTACCATAGGATTTAACAAGGTAAATTTTCAAAATATGAGCTTCAATTTTTTTAGTCTTTATGGAGTGTAGACTCTCCTGAGCAACTCCAATAGCGTCAAGAATTTTTCTATTGGACAAGAAACCAAACTTTTATTTTTACATAAACTCTATAAGTTTTCGATTAATCCTATTTGATATCACCTTAGTAATGATCTGATAAACTAATTTGCACAATGATATAGGCGTAAAATCTTTGAATGATTCAGGATTTTCATGGTGTCAAATCAATGCAATAAAGGTAAAGTTCAAATATCTTGAAATATACCCATGAATTCTAGATTCTTTAACAACCTCCAATCGTTCACCTCCAACAATATAAAAAAAATCCAAAAAGAATTCAATAGTCCATCCATTAGTCCCATTACATTTAGACAAGCAACAAATTTATTTAATACCCCTTCAGTTTCATTTAGAGTAACTCTCTCACCCACTCTTTTACCTTCCTCCGAATTGAAAAATCTTGTATAGTTATATATCACATGTAATTGAGACACTATATTGATAGACCCATGATCCTTGAATACATCAGAAAAATGTGAAACAACTTCCCCCTCCAAATATTTCTGGTAATAAATTAAATTCCCTTGATCATCCTTCAAGTCCCAAATGGCATTAGCAATCCTTCATTGATTGGAAAATTTATGAAAAAATTCAATTTCCCCCCACTTGCGTGATCCAAATGGCCCTCCTTTTGAGTCTCTAGCTCTCCTCTTCTATTTTACGAATCTTTGATTTCCTCACTTCCACATTACCAAGCTTGTCTTTAATCTTTCTAGTAAAAATATCATTATTAGGAAAAATGAAATCAATCCCCTAAACAATTTCCAATGCATCATATTTCATCTTCATTTTTTTCTCCCTCTCCCATAGAGAAACCACACTTTTAATTATTTCATTTTAGTAACTAGTCTATGCATAAAAGAATCACTATCCAATCTATAAAGACAACTCCACTTTTCCTTTACTGGATTTTTAAAGTCTACCTCCTCAAACCATAATTTGTTGAACTGAAAAGGAAAATTATACTTAGAGTTCTCAAACTCAATATGTAAAAATGATGGAAAGAAATCAAAGATACAATAACTTATAGACAAATTCATGTATCTAACACCACAATCTGAAAAATACATAGCTATAAAGAACCTATCAAGTCTTTTGCCAACTCATTTGAATCAACTCTCCCAATTCCCCATATCGGGACCAAGGACGTTGGAAGCACATGGATGAAACCTGAATTCTCATATGCTAACAATGTCATGTTAATGTCCCATCCCAAGATTAAAATTGGCACCATCAAAAGATCACCATCCAAAATCCTATCCCAAAACTCCTTCCTACCAATATAAGGACAATAATAATTTAAAACTCTCACCATCTGATCTAAAACCCTGTTCCTCCCTTCAAGGAGAATACTTGCAAGGGTAATAAAAATTCTAACATAAGGTATTAAATGATTCCATTTAGCTAATATACCCCCCAAGATCCCACAAGGATAAAAAGAACATCACTCTCAACTCAAAAACAATTATAAAAAAGTTCACAAGCCTTGGAACTAGTACACATCGTCTCCTGTAACATAATGATATTCATCTTGATCATCTCCAAAGGTCTCTTCACGTGTCATGCCACCAAAACTCCCATAATAATAAAAACAATTATGTCATTATAGCGGAAATAACTTGGACTCACTTATTAGCCATTAATACCATATTTAAATGCAGTCCATACTTCATGTGCATGGACAATTATGTTATATTAAACAATTTATATAACATAAAGAATATGTTTTGGAAAAACCATGATAATTTTATGAGTTTTAATGATATTCATAGGGAAAACACCCTCTTAGCGATGTTAGCAACCTTTTGTAGTGCCCCTAGACTTGTGTAGACATTGAGGGCACCTGCTGAGTGACCCGGCTGATTGAAACATTAATTAAATAACCTTTTGACCTTATTTTTTTGAGTATGTGTATCTGAACTATTGAGGTAAATGAATAATTGCATATGTTAAACGATTAGCTATGACTATGGAAAATTATGTTGATGGATAATGCTTAACGACTAGCTGTATGGTGATTATGTATTTGGCGATGAAATGTATATTTGATAAGATGAATGAGCAGTTTGAATAAATCATAAATGTTTAACAATGCTAGAGTTAGAAACCAGATGATGATTGTTGAGAACAGTGTTACTAATAATTTGTTGCGAGAAGTGTGTGTAGAAACAAGTGAGACGGTTCACCAACGGACACACAAAGGAACATGGAGGGTCGTAGAGTATGGGTAAATCACACACAGGGGAAGCGACGACGATGTCAACTTCCGACAAGAATACCACGCATGAGCAGATAAGCATTGATCCGCTTGCTCAAGAGGAATGCGTGAGGACGTACGAGGTGGGCCACGACGGAGCTGGTCACGTACGAGTTGAGGGGTGCGCAGTGAGAACGGACTCACTCCTCAGCGCCATTAGTCCCTAGATAGCATGTAGACGGAGGATGGATGGTAACGATTCCTAAAATCCCTACAAGAGTTCCCGCAAGTCAAAACGGAAAGATGGTGGCAGAAGGGCCCGACGATGCGGTACCCTGTCGAGAACGGAAAGAATGGATGCAAGGACCCAACGATGCGGTACCATGCCAAGGAATGGAAACCATGGATGACTGGACCCGACGGAGTGGTGCCATGTCAAGGAATTAAAATTAAGGAACTAGGATCCCAACGGCGCGGCACCGTGATCCTAGTGAGTTTGATTGTTAAATTTAACTGCATAAAAACTTATGAGAATAACTCTAGATCATTACTTAGCAAATGCATAAAAATAATTTAGGCATTTGCACATGAATAGTTATTTTTGTTGAGCATTTAAAATAATATAAATCATTATTTAGGAGCAAAATAGAATCTTAAGATTAGACACCTAGTCAACTAAAAGCTAGGAGTTAATTAAAATATCTGGGGGACAAACTGGAGCAAACTTAGGGGTGTTGGTGCACTTCCTAGAGAAAATGACACTTGGATGGGTGAGTGTTTTAATTAAATAATTAATTAAAAATATTTAATTATGCATGAAGCGACATGTGTCGCATGAGATTTTCCTTTATAAGGAAGACTTGGGGAATGGGTAAAGGGCCCATAATTTGGACGATTGTCGTAATTTTTGAATGCCTCAAAGACTTGCTGCTATCTAAGGGTTTGGCTTAGAAATCCTGGTGGGAAGGGAAGCCCAAGCTGAATTTCTGAAATACTTGTGTGAGCTCTACGACCCAAAGCTCGGGGGAGGCCATGCGACTGAAAGCATGAGCCTATGGTTGGGTGGCGAAGCTAACGGTTGATTCACCTATGGTTAAACGAGCTTTGCTGGAGGGATCCTACGGAAGACACAGACAACAATGGACCAGCTGGATCGGGTTGACAGGTTAAGGTTTGCTTATTTTTGTTAAGTTATTCACTCTTTTATTTTATTTTTCCAATAACTATAATGGCTAATTTGTTTGTATGAAGTTTTTAAAGTTTCAGGTTCAGTTCAAGGGGGAACCCGAAATGGGGGTCCCTACATTTGGTATCAGAGTCGGTCGAGCGTTGAGGGAACCTGACTCATATTTCTATTGAGGGGTTGTTGGTATTCTATCAAGTTGGGTTGATCAAACAATCAAATCCGCTGCTACTACAACGATCTATTCCTCCTCAAATTTCGACACTTGAATCAGGTTCAAAACTGTTTTTTTTAGATTATTTAGTTTCCAGTATTTGAGATTATATTTTAATTTTGTTTTCAAGGAAAAGAAGAGGAAATGGCTGTAACTCGAACCGCATTTCTAATGATTTTATAACTCTGGTTTTGATATTTATATATGGGAAAGCACAAAGATATTGGGTTAGTTCTATACATTTTAAACGCTGTTTTATTTGACCAACATTTCCAGATTTATTTCTTCAAGATCATTTTGGTTCAAAATTATTTAAAACCCTGTGTATATTTCTCATGCGTTTTTCCAGAATTAAATTTTTCGCCAGGACAATTTGGATCCAAGAAAATAAGAACTCTATTTGCATCCTTTGTGCATTCCCAGAATTGCTTTGTTGTCTTCTTGAGATCGATTTGTGTTATTATTTCAATCTTTGTATTTCATAATGAAGGGCGACTTTCAGAATCTATCAGGAATTTTAATTGAGCTTTTTGAAATTCTCTATGATTCATGATGAAAGGGCAATTTCCAGAACCTAGTTTCGTAGTTGCTCCATTTTCTGAGATTCAAAAACTCAGTTTAAAACCCGATCTCATTTTCATAAATCGGTTGTTGCAGACTGCAGTTGATCAAATTTTTTTTCTGAGATTTAAATCATTAGTTTGCGACCTGATTTCATTTCCAAATCGATTGTTTGTAGTCGATCTATATCTTCTGAGATTGAAAACTTGGTTTGTATTATTATTTCGTTGCTAGAATTCTTATTTGGGTTTTATTTTAAACATCAACAAATCTCTGTAATTAAATTTAAAATAAATAAAGATCGGCGTCCTCCAAGATTCATTCTTGAAATCGTATTCGATTCACTTAAATACCTCTGGGTTTAAATCGAACCCTGGTTGGTGTATTCTTCATACCCTTAATCCAGTTGAAAATCGACATTAAAAGATCTCTGCCTTGAGATTGAAATGATTTATTCAGGATCCATGATTATGAATTGATTTTCCCTTAGTCTTCTGTACCTGTTCCCTGTGGTTAAAAATCTGAGGTCGAATTGCTAGCTTAATCCGTGAACATAATCCTTGCTAGACTTTGTGTTATTATTAAGATTCCATATTTGGATTCGTATATTTCAATCCGATTACCAGAACCGTCCAAAACTAAGGGAAGACACCGGTGCGTTATCATTCAAGACGGATTCTAAAATTAAGTTTTTTAAGAGTTATATTTCAGCAACACAGTGCGTGAACTGTACAAGTCTCTGTACACTTACGCTGAATTATAGTGACCTTCCAGCCTATGTTTATTCAATTGATAACTCTGTATTTGGAATTAATCATTAAGTTCCCGATCTGCCAAATGACTGTGTGACTCCATTGAATTTGATCACTAAGTTTTCGACTCTGCCAATTTGCGAATCCAATCCGGAAAGTGTGATTGATCCTTAAACAAATCTGTGCATCTATTTCAGAAATTGAAGGCATCTTCTAGAATTTGTAATGTGATTGTATTTGATCCTTAAATACCCTGTGCCCAATTCGAGATTTGAATGGCGATTCCAAAAATTGCAAGTAAATTGTTGTTGATCACTAAATAGCTCTGTGTAACCTCTACGATTATTAAATCCCTTTCCTGGCTCAAACATCTGGTGTGTAACCGATCCCAGCTCCAGAAGGCGCACTCGCGTTCTTAGTGACAGTCTGGAAGCATTTGTTATATAATTTCTTCAAAGGATTTGTGTGATGCTATGGCCGTATTATGTAACTGCGCAGAGTTTTTCTTGCAAGCGTTTGATAATAACCGACCTCATCTCTCTCGAAAGGATTGGATGCACAAACTTGGTGGAACCGTAGATCCCTACCCTTGCAACCTTCTGGCATAGGATGGTAGGGATATCGATTGGTTGTAAAGATTATGATCATTTTAATTCTGTATTGTAACCCTTGAATTTCTTGTGAAGGCATAGTGATTCAGTTACTGCGAATCTTAAACTTTGTCTTTGTTTTATAAATTTTGGATGTAAGGACCCCCGATCTGATCTACTTCGATTTTATTTAATCTCTGCTGTTGTTTTACAATTTCTTTTGATAACTCTGTGTAAGCACATTGGCATTCCTAGACCCGAATCACAAAGGCGTTTAACTTTTCAAACTCTATGTCTTAAATTACCATCTGGGGAGGCGTTAAGGGTAATCGCCTTATTCCATTTCAAATTCTTGAATTGATGTTTCCAGAATTGCATTGGCATACCAATCTCAATTTTTCTCTATGTATCCTTCAAGCTACTGGCATTTGATATTTATTTACGTTTTAAAAAAAAATTCTCAGATCTATTTCCTTCTCTGCGTTTCCTTTAAAGTTTATGGGTGTTTGACATGAAGCCTCAGATCGAGTTTCCTCTCTGCGTTTTCTATTTTTGACCGAGATCTCGTTCCTCAATCTCTGCATCCCCATTTAAACGTCTGAGTTTTGGCGTTTCAATTTTTTTGATTTCACAGTAATGTAATCCAGATCTTAGCGTCATTTAGTTTCTAGCTTCTGAGTTTTGCTTTCAAAACTTGTTTAAAAATCTACTCTACCCATTCCAGTGTGGTGTTTCCATATTCCACAAATTGATTTTAACCCGATCTTTAATGTTATGTTTTCAGATTGGAACTCTACCCAAATTCATTTCGGTGTATTAAGTTTTCTTCTAACCCCTCCAAAAATTCGAACAAGTGTCTCTGCGTGGTCTATGTAAGACTCTGTGGCTTAAAGTTTCAGGGATTGCTTTTAATTAATCTTTTGTTTTCTTCATATTATCAGAACCATTCTGGGCTAATAGAAGTACCCTGCGTGTTATCTACCAGTAAATCATATTCCGATCCTTCAGTCCTTATACCTTAAATTGCTTCCTGAACATTTAAAATTATGAACTGTAATTGCATCATCTCTAATTTCATTAACCTTCTAAAATTTGTAAAATGGAATGTGATCTGGATCCATGAGTTTCGTAATTCTTGGCGTTTCTTGAAAATTAGAAACTTTATGAAGTTGTCTCTGTACTATTTTTTTTTTTTAAATTTTAATGGCCTCCTAGAATCTGTAATTGTGAAAAGAATTGACCATTCATGCAACTGTGCATTTAATCTTCGTCATCACTTTCGGAGTTGAATTTTCCATTGCATTTATCCGTGTAAACGACCTCTTGCATAAACGTTACCAGTCTGATGAAACTAGGTCGCTAATGCTCAGTTAGACAGAGTGTTATGAGTTGCTGAGTTTGGGAATTCTTATGCGTTTGTTGTAAATACCTTCATTTGCAATTATAGACATATATCCGTTTAAATTGTTTATATGTTACTGAACTTCTAGAATTACATTTATGAATTACCTTTTCAAACTTATTTATAAGTTAATTAACTTTTAGAGTTTTATATATATGTGTACACACCTTCCAATTGTTATTCTGAGCTGGCTATGGAAGACCCCTACTACTTACACAGTGTTAATCAAATACATAGCTGCCGGTTAGCTAATGGTGAGAACAAGGAGTTACTGATCTTAGTGCCACATGTAGAACTTTCTTTATTATATCTGGAATATGTAGATGTTACTTCAATAGGAAAAATGAAAAAGCTATCAGCTAGTTGTGTATAAGTGTATAAAAAGTAAAAGAAATTGATCATATTGTCACTTGTCGAAATCTCTTTTTATTTATATGTTGGAATACAAATAGAAAATGATCATATTACCACTTGTCGCACTTTCTTTTATTTTGTATTTGGAATATATATATTATACTTCAATAAGAAAAAGAGAAAGCTATTAGGTAGTTGTGTTTAAGAAGTAGGATGAAATTCTTATATATAAAATATAAATGTAATTATTTTACTCCCAAGGAAAAGAGCCATTTAAAGACATATTATGAATACTGAATACTCAGTTGAAGAGAAAAAGAGTTAGATTTTATGTATAGTTATACGGAGTAGTTCCCTTAAAGGTATGTTGGAATAAGTTTTATGTTATGAAATGTGAATACTTTACTTCAAGGAAAAAGAGTCATTAGAATGTATTTAACTATGTATAAAGTATAGAAAATAATCTTTCTATTTATATTTTGGAATATGTACCTCCCACTCAAAAGAAGAACAGTCATTATGTACCATAAGTTATGTCAAATTGTAAAGGGTGTCTCTTTTATGAATGTTGGTAGTATGTATACCTTACGACAATAAGAAAAGGGAACCCTGTAAATGCATCTCCCATATTTATAATATAGAAATAGTATGGTTACAATAGGCTGGAGAATTAAATTGTTCATCTTAGTTCAGTAAGAAATACTTATGTGTTATGTTATAAGTCATATGCTGGTAGATATGACAATTGTAGATTCATTGAGTTTTAAAGGAAGTTCCTTGTGATCACTTTTCTCCAAGTAAGTAACTGACCTTATTTAACTGCGCGACAGTTGAAAAAAAAAAAAATCTTCGTGAACTGTTGAAGTCTTATATTTGGTAAATGGTTTTGAATTTAAAGATGGGAAACCTGAATGATTCTTTAGATAGATTTCAGTAAGCTAAGGAAGAGAAGATGATATGTGTATTAAATGATTTGTTTGCAGTTATGGATTAAAGTAACTAAATCATGAGCTATGATTGTTATGCTAATTATGGTTCTATAAAAAGATTGGATACTAATGGTGATAATTGTCTTCCAAGCTAAGTTCATGACCTACACTTGATACGAAGGATGTTAGTACACAAATCTTTTTTCACTTGCTCATGAGAAGAGACCCTACATTTGGGTTCGTTAGTGATGCATAAAGATCGACATAGAAAAGTCAGAGCTGTGGTTTTTACTTCTTCATTCTCGGCAAGAATATTTACAGCTTCTCGAACAGGTTAGAATTATTCTTCACTAAATTTGCTAGTATAAAAGTTTGAATGATATTCAAGGTTCATATACTTTGATGATGGGTTATGCATCAAGAATTTTATCGATTGGTTGTAAATGCTTATTTTCTGAAATCAAGGCGATGGCTTCACAAGTATGCACTACTAGCTTGTAATCGTGCTTTGAATTGTGAAAAAAGAGAAGTTAAACTTACTTGAACTATAGAATTTTAGCTATACTTGAGCTAGGAGGAGAAGAAAACTTCACATAAACTTTGTTTATAAAATTTGAGATTATACTTTTAACTATACTAAGTAAACGACACGCTAGTATTTAATCACATTTTGGATTATGAGAAGAGAGAGGTTGCGTGTAAGATTAGTTTAGGAATGGATAAGGTATGTATTGAAGAACAGAATTCAGAAGGGTTAATTCTTATTTTGAAATTCAGAGATTGTTTAAAATATATGATAGTTATACGTAGCCATAGAAAATGAAGAAATTGGGATTGAAGATTTTATTCCTTATGTGGAAATGTGTTAGTGCCTAAAGGATTTACATAGATGATATAGTTTTGTTGAATGAAAGGAATTTGTTATGGACGATTTCAAATTCGATTGCAATTAATGAGCCAGTAGAGGACTACTGTGGGGATTGCTACACTATGAAAGGTACGATGTAGTTATATTGTCAAATATGAGATGTATACTTATATGATGGTAGAAAAGAGGAAACGAAATTTTACTATCAATTGTGGTTATGTTGAAGAAATGAATGTAGAAAGAAAGATAAAACTCACCATGGAAGCACATGAGACTTAAATTCGGGACGAAATTTTAATAAGATGGGGTGGATGTAATGCCCCTAGAATGACTGTGGAGCTTAAGGGAACCTTTCGAGTGACCCGACTGAACAACTTCGATATAATGGTCTCTTGAGCCTTCTTATGCCTTAAATGATTGAGGACAACCTGAAGATGTAAATGACGACAATAATTGATAAATGAATTAAGGAATTAAATTCTATGTGTGGAGAGGGATAATTGATTGATTACATCTTGATTTATGATTAGCACTGATTGATCAAGTCAAAGTGCAGTAGGACAATTACAGTCCTAGCTCTGCGACTTGGGAGGACGCAACTGAGATGTATGTAGTGCCCCTAGACTTGTGTAGACATTGAGGGCACCTGCTGAGTGACCCGGCTGATTGAAACATTAATTAAATAACCTTTTGACCTTATTTTTTTGAGTATGTGTATCTGAACTGTTGAGGTAAATGAATAATTGCATATGTTAAACGATTAGCTATGACTATGGAAAATTATGTTGATCGATAATGCTTAACGACTAGCTGTATGGTGATTATGTATTTGGCGACGAAATGTATATTTGATAAGATGAATGAGCAGTTTGAATAAATCATAAATGTTTAACAATGCTAGAGTTAGAAACCAGATGATGATTGTTGAGAACAGTGCTACTAATAATTTGTTGCAAGAAGTGTGTGTAGAAACAAGTGAGACGGTTCACCAACGGACACACAAAGGAACATGGAGGGTCGTAGAGTACGGGTAAATCACACACAGAGGAAGCGACGACGATGTCAACTTCCGACAAGAATACCACGCATGAGCAGATAAGCATTGATCCGCTTGCTCAAGAGGAATGCGTGAGGACGTACGAGGTGGGCCACGACGGAGCTGGTCACGTACGAGTTGAGGGGGCGCGCAGTGAGAACGAGCTCACTCCTCAACGCCATTAGTCCCTAGATAGCATGTAGACGGAGGATGGATGGTAACGATTCCTAAAATCCCTACAAGAGTTCCCACAAGTCAAAACGGAAAGATGGTGGCAGAAGGGCCCGACGATGCGGTACCCTGTCGAGAACGGAAAGAATGGATGCAAGGACCCAACGATGCGGTACCATGCCAAGGAATGGAAACCATGGATGACTGGACCCGACGGAGTGGTGCCATGTCAAGGAATTAAAATTAAGGAACTAGGAGCCCAACGGCGCGGCACCGTGATCCTAGTGAGTTTGATTGTTAAATTTAACTGCATAAAAACTTATGAGAATAACTCTAGATCATTACTTGGCAAATGCATAAAAATAATTTAGGCGTTTGCACATGAATAGTTATTTTTGTTGAGCGTTTAAAATAATATAAATCATTATTTAGGAGCAAAATATAATCCTAAGATTAGACACCTAGTCAACTAAAAGCTAGGAGTTAATTAAAATAGCTGGGGGACAAACTGGAGCAAACTTAGGGGTGTTGGTGCACTTCCTAGAGAAAATGACACTTGGATGGGTGAGTGTTTTAATTAAATAATTAATTAAAAATATTTAATTATGCATGAAGCGACATGTGTCGCATGAGATTTTCCTTTATAAGGAAGACTTGGGGAATGGGTAAAGGGCCCATAATTTGGACGATTGTCGTAATTTTCGAATGCCTCAAAGACTTGCTGCTATCTAAGGGTTTGGCTTAGAAATCCTGGTGGGAAGGGAAGCCCAAGCTGAATTTCTGAAATACTTGTGTGAGCTCTACGACCCAAAGCTCGGGGGAGGCCATGCGACTGAAAGCATGAGCCTATGGTTGGGTGGCGAAGCTAACGGTTGCTTCGCCTATGGTTAAACGAGCTTTGCTGGAGGGATCCTATGGAAGACGCAGACAACAATGGACCAGCTGGATCGGGTTGACAGGTTAAGGTTTGCTTATTTTTGTTAAGTTATTCACTCTTTTATTTTATTTTTCCAATAACTATAATGGCTAATTTGTTTGTATGAAGTTTTTAAAGTTCCAGGTTCAGTTCAAGGGGGAACCCGAAATGGGGGTCCCTACACCTTTTTTGGTAGTACAAATATTTTCTTTTTTGTATGTGGGGCCAAGTGGGTTCCATGAGGGTAAATATATGTCTTTTGGATTTGAACTTTCGTATTGTTAATCAAAACACCTTATTTTCAATTTATAGATGTAAAAAAGTGGACAAACTAAACCATGTTTTCATATAAAATTTGAATTTTCTCAAAAGTATAGTTCTATTTAAAGGAGGATTTTTTCAACAAAAAATGTTAGAACAATATTCCCATCATAGAGATTCCATGGAATTTCATGTTGTTCTACATAGTGTTATTTGGCCTCATAGTGCCTAGTCTAGTGTTTTGGACCGCAATTTGTCCACATTTGACCACCTTAAAGTAGTGATATATCCATGAATCCTTCTCTGTCAACTTATCTAGTCATTTCCTTCTTTTGGGGAGTTAGTGCACTCCACTACCTTGCAATTATGAGAGAATTATGGCATTTCCCTATTTTAAGGAGATGGAGTGTGCCCTCTTGAGGATTTGGTTAACTTGTGCATTAATGGACACTACTTAGCCAATTACTCACCTTGTTATGATTAAAATATTATTATTATTAATAATAAACATCAAGATATATATATATATATACATAATAATAATAATAATAACAATAATAATGTCTTTCCGAAAAGACATGACTATTAGCAAAAGGGTATTCCACCAAAATATAAATAACGCGCCCTCAATTGTAATTCATATCATATCTTATTTTATCATGTTTTATATAAATTCATATTTATGGATTATTTAAAGAAGTCCATAGACGATGCAAATAAAATTCATATTGGTTTAGTGCAAAGGATCTGGGTTTTACATGTTCTACAATTGTCAAATGGGATAACTATATCCACAAGTTGAATTCAATAGGTTGTAGATTATCAAAGGAAAAATATATGTTATTATGGAAAAATAAAAAAGAAAGTGTTAAGGTGATGGAAAAACATGCATATAGTGCCATTATTAAAAATAAAGGCATCTCCCCACAAAATGGGTGGTATACGAAACTGTGGCAGTGGAAGATCCCATTAAAAATTAAGTGTTTCATGTGGCATGCTTTACAAGGGGGTCCGAAGACATAGGTAACTTAATTAAAAAAGGTTAGATTGGGCCAAGTATATGCATTATGTGTAAGATCAGTCCAGAGACCTCAAATCATCTTCTTGTGGACTACAGTTTCAGTAGAACCATTTGGAGCAAGATCTTGAGTTATCTCAATTTGGACTAGAAGTGGGGTGTGGGAAGTTTTGATTTGTGTGCACTCAATTGGTACAGAAATAGTAAAGTTTTCTCTTCCTTTCCTACTCCGATCTCGTTGGCTATTTGGTACACTAGAACTGAAGACATTTTTTAAAACAAGAAACCGATTACTATCTACATTTTCAATCGGATCCTATCTTTGATTAAGGAACACTGCTCAGATGTGGATGAACACAAATATCAGAAGGTCCGCTCGTTCTGTCTTTCTCTCATTAGACCTGTAGCATTTTTCGATGAAGTGGCTTCTAATGGTCTTTGTGTAGCTAGTGGTGTTATTGTTATAAACAAGGACCATTACTTCACCCTGAGGTAGAATTGTGAGAAGGGAAAAAGTATGAAATCTGAATTGACGACTCTTTGGTGTGTGTTAAAAGTGGCAAATTCCTTTAGTTTATATGAGATTTCAGTTTTTGGGGACTCAAGATGACTATTAAATGGGAATGTGGTGACTATAATGCAAATGTTATATCTCTTTATCAGTGGTGCCACAGAATTAAAGATGAGATATAGTTATATCCTTTGACCATATATATCGTCAACACAATTCGATGGCAGATAAGTTGTCAAAGTTTGCAATGAATGGAGAGGATGCTATTATCTATTGGGAGGAATTTCAGAGCTCACGGGTTTAAGAGATGGGTTCTTCCATAATATTTGAAGTTTAGCTTTTTTATAAAACTTTTATATGTTGTTGAAGTTTTGTACAGAAAGATAAGGAGGGATGTAGCTTTATGTTGTTTTTTATTGTTTAAGAAAGGGGTTTAAAAGTATATTTTGATCATAAGTCTTGTTATAGACTTAAAAATTGTGTACTATTTAATTAAATATGAATACCAATAGTATGTTTTTTTCTACTGAAAAAAAAAAAAAGAAGTGGAAGTTCGTGTAAATGAGATTTTCTCATTACAACAAAGTTACCAAAGTTACCATTCCTGATTTGCCTTTTTAACCATTATATTCGGGTTTCCATAAAATATAGGACATTGTCCTAAAAATAAGAAAATAAAAAAATAAAAGTAAAAGTAAAGAAGCAAAACGTAAAATATAGGACTTTGTCCAAAAAAGAAAAAGAAAAGAAAAAAAAAGTAAAAGTAAAGAAGTAAAACCACAAGTGATTTCTCCACACATGGTTTCTTAATAAGTGGGAAGAAAAGAAAAACAAGTACAAAACAACAAGTGGTTTCTTAATAAGTGGGTTTGGGTTCATTCTCCAACAGCAAACAAAAAGTGATATTTGAACCTGGGTAACAATCATTCCTCCCAACTACCCAATCTACACCATTTTACAAAAAAGAAGGGGATTTAGAAATTACTCGTTTGAAGAATGATAGTCAAGACTTTATCGCCCATATTAATAAATTAAAAAAGGAAAAAAGATCGCAAGAAGAAATCCAAGAGAAATTCCACCAAAAAGAAGTCGATCTCCAAAAAGAATTCAATAAGGATATACTAAAAAAAATGAAGAAAATTCTCGCTTAAAAAATTGAATTGAGGGTTGACTCATTAAATAAAAAATTAAAAAATGAGAAGTTAGAAAAATCCTCAGAGTTATTATCAACTAGTAAATCGCGTGAATCACAAAAACATGAAGTTTATACAAGGGTTCAACAAATGGATCGAATTCCTTATCGTCACCCAAATCAAAGAAGTCGATACAACCAACATCAAAGTAAAGCAAGAAATAAACATTGTTCTTCTTATAGACAAACCAACTACAACATTGAAAATAAACGAAAGCAACATCGACGACTTTTATGGAATCCTAAATTAGGAAGTTCTATATGAGTAATTGATCATCAAACAATTCCAATGAAGGTAGATTTGGGATGGATCACTTCCCAAAAGATGTAACACATTAGTTTAGCAATCCAGAGATTATACCGCCTGGTTTCATCAAGCATCATAGGTCCAAGCTCACAACATCATGAAAAGTCGCTTACGAGCAAGAGAACAAAGTCATACATTAAATTATGCTTTGAGGACAAAGCATGTTTAAGGGGAAGGCAATGTTATGAATAAAATAATAATAATAATAATAAACATCAACATATATATATAATGATAAATAATAATAGTAATAATTAAAAATGTCTTTCCAAAAAGATGTGACTATTAGTGAAAGTGTATTATGCGAAAATATAAATAACCGGCCCTAAATTGTAATTCGTATCATATCTTATTTTATCGTCTTTTATATAAATTCATATTTATGGATTATTTGTCATTTATGACATGGAAGTTCGAGTAAATGATATTTTCTCTCATTACACACCTCATGTGCCCTTCTAATGGTTCCTTTCACACTGTTTGGCTATCATAACCTCATCATGGTCCATATATGTTCATTAAACGTCATTATGGCCCAATCTAGTAGTTACACTTGGCTTCATGTCATTGATGGTTGAATTGGTCCAATCTAAGCCTACCATTTTGTGAACCACTCAAATTTCCTTGAGCTACTCAAATTCCTTCCTTTGGAGGTCTATATATTATACTAGTTTTTTTTCAATAATACTTAATGGAAAATACATCTATAGAGTGAGCTTTCTCTAGTTCTGACTAATATTCTGTCATGTTTTTCTTCTATCGCTTGAAATATTCTAAGTGAGTTTGTTATTGAATCTATATCTAGGTTGGTCTGTCACATGCACCAAATACCAGAGATGTGATTGATGTGCATTCCAAAATTTCAGAAAAGAAATTGTTAGTTGTTATTAATAAGAATTAATCAAAGATAACCTTGCCCTTTTACATCTTCGCCAATTAAAAATAAATTGTCACAATTGTTCAATGGAACAAATTTACCTAAAAACATTACATGAGAGCTTTTAGGCCATAAAAATAACTGTCAACTGCTCATCTAAGAACTATTAGGAAATAAAACTACCAACAAATGCTGCAAAATGACTAGGAAATCAAACCTAAATAAACCTGAAATCCATATACTTAAAAAATAGATAATGAACCCTTTGACAACATTGTGTTGTCCTTATATCCCTCAAAATCCAGAAAACCCTCCATCATTCCCATAGTTCGCTTGAATAAATTTTCTGCCAAAATACTTAATTGACTAAAGACATTATAAAAGGAAATAATAGAAAATTTCATTTCAAGATCAAATATCCTTGAGCTCCAATGATTCAAGGAAGCCACTTGTACTTTTTTCTCTTCCAGAAGCCCAATCAACAAAAACTTTGGAGTCCTACAACACTGGAAGAGTAGGGATATCTTGATTAGAGGAAAACCAAAGAAGAATCCAGAAGTCTAATAACTCATCCCTAGTGTTTTTACCTTTTCCACACCCCATACAAATATAAAAGAATTGATTTATTGTCACTTCCCCTCCCATCATACCAGTGCGATGGAGAGGATCGTGATGTTAAAACCAGGCATCTAGCCCCATGAGCTTTTAAATAAGCATTCACATAATATAAAAGAACATATGAAATGTATAATTATAAGAAAAACACAGCAGAAATAATTTTGGTAACACATCCATCATACATTCAAGATATTCATCAAATAAATAAAAGCAAGTTAACACAAGATAGTACTTATCTTATAACAAAGTAGTCCCAAGCAACTGGCTATGCAACTGCAACGTTCCACCCAACCATAGGACAGTTGTGATCATCAATATCTCAACACACGGCCACCCTTGAGCTGGGCATGATCTCTACAAGGAATCAGGGAACAACAGACTCACACATAGCCAAGCATACACCAAGATGAGCCAAGCCAATCTACAATTGGGTTTATCAGGATACTAGGAAATGGAAAGGAAGAGTGGCTAAGCTAGTGAGCTCAAGCACAGAGCCAGGGGTAACCTTACAAGATCTATCTGTCTTGGCCCCCACAATACCTACACACCCAGTGCAAGGAAGTATTCTTTTCACTGCTGTACATTCCCTCAAGCCATACCTTCCCCATCTAGTGCTCTCAGGGTGTGCATAGAATAGTAGCCAAAGCCCTCTTGATGTTCTTGGGAGGTTATCTCCCCCACTAGGTTTATCAAGCCCTCTCTATCCACTACCACTCCAATCTCTTGCTTACAGTCTCCAAATCAAATAGGGATCTTATTATTAGCTAACTACAATGGCTGGATAGGAGAAAAACATTTGTAAAGTGATAAGCATGAAAATGATTCCCTGAGCTTCAGAAAAACGTGGGAAGGCTAAAAATGAACAATGGAGGTTTGGGAAAACCCCAGGAAGCAAAAATCGTTTTTAGGAAAAAATTCCCATGGCAATTCTGGGACAAAACAACCTCCATACGGTCCCAAATCACAGCCCCTTCTTCCCAGCTACTATCCAAAACCAAAAACGAGTTTTTGGGCAAGGAAAACCCTGTGTTTTTTATGAAAAACGTGAATGTAACTTCGAGCAATCTCAATCTGCGTGAGAGAAGAAAAACTAACTGTTCAGAATGGCTTTGGGCACCATTTCGTGGGTGTTTTCTTGCCCAAGAAGCAAAAATATGAATTCCCAGGTTGATGGCTTTCCCATGCATGAAATTGGCTACCATACCTCTTCATTCCTAAGGCATTAAATACCTCAACCAATTTCTGGAAGAATTAAATGATTGGGTCCATAACCCAAAATGGGTAGTTGGTGGTTTACGGGTTTTCTCATTGACACATGGATTAACACCATTGGCTCAAGGGTTTGAATAATTTCCCTCCCTATCCCTTGTAGAATCATGCCCCCATCTCTTTGTTGCATTGCATAGCTAGTTGTGGGTTTTTCATTAAAATTCGTATTTACATGATGTCTTAATTTACATTGTTCCTATCTAGCACAAGAACCATAAGCATCTATTTTTAATTTCCGATACATAAAATGCTAAATCAATGGTGGGGCCTTGGTCTTGAGCTCCTCACCCTGATTAAATATCACTATTTACATCATTTACGATTTAATGAAAAAGGGGGTCAAAATGGGGACGTGACATTTATACCTAGTAATATTACATTGCCCGCCACCCCCCACACATACTCATCCAAGAAGCACCATCAAAATATCCTACAGAGCTCTTATTACACAAAATAGGATTAGATGTCATCATAGGAAGCTTTTATTTCCCTTTTTTAAGTTAAGCCATAAATATTCCCACTATACGACAACTAACAATTGAAACATTTTGAACCCCATTCTCAAAAGTAACCAAGTTTCTTGTTCTCCAAAGACAATAAGCCACAAAACAAGGAACCTCCTTATAATTTTTTAACAATGTAGGTATAAGATTAAAAACAATGGTTGAAAGTAGGACCATTCAAAATATCATGTATCTTGAGAATCGCTCAAGTTTCCACCCAAACATTTTTGACAAACTCATGGAAAACAATAAGATGTAAAATTGATTTTGCTTCTTTCTTCCAAATGCTGCAAATACTAGGCCCATGGAAACCCATCATAACCAAATTATCCCAGATCAATATTTTTTTCAAAACACAACCAAATGAAACATTTTAACTTTAAATGTAATTTTCACTAATGCATAATTTTGTATGCCACCACTTACCCATTAAATTGGTAGAACTAACAAAAATAACCTCATATGCAAATTTAGCACAAACTTGACTACTTCGAACTCCACTTGAACAAACCAATTTATCCTCATTCTCAACTATATTTATTCCATCATGATTCAAACTCATCACATAAGAATCATATTCCATAGCTAAATATACTTCTAACAAAATTCCTTAGCTAGTATCTAGTAAGAACAAGAATTCTCCACAAAATCTATTTTCTTCACATCTACCAACAATTTGAAACCATGTACCAAAAGGAAATTTAGAAGCGAATGAGAAATATTATAGCAATATTTACCACCTAGGAAGGGATCAATACCAAGTGCAACCCGCTTTCCATTACTGATCTTCCATGAGAAACAAGATCCTAACAAAGGGAAAGAGACAACAAAACCCATCCATAACTTTGAATAATTTGGTACACTCTTAACATGCAACCTTATGTACTCAACCACAGTCTTGCACCTTAAATATTTTTCTTGAATAAGATCACTTCATAGACTAGAACCAAGTAGACCCCTCCAAATACTTTTTAGACTTAGTGCAATGCTAAACCAAGACATATTTTTTAAATCCCAACCCTCCATCTTTTTTGGGAGAGAAATTTTCTCATATCTTGACAAATGATAGTTATTACTATAAATATTTCTATCCCAGGAAAACGTCATGATAATTTGTTTGATGCTATTCATAATATAGATTACAATCTTTGCAATATAAAACCATAAAATTAGAATTATTTCGACGACTCATTTTACCAAAATCAATCTACCCCCTAAGGGAAACCACCTAAAGACCGAGTTCCCAATTGTTTTTTCAACTTTTTTCAAAGCCACAACCAATTCTCCATTTTATAATAGTTTGTCTTCAAATAATAACATAGATGTTTAAAACCTAGATCAATATGCTCCATACTAAATGGAAAAAAGGTTGATTTACTAAGCCAAAACATCATATGATATCAAGGTCTAGAGAAAATTTCATTTAGCATTACTAACTTCCATACCATAGGTTTCACAAAACGATATTTTAATCTCATAAAAAGAAGACAAGTCAACTAAAGTTCCATTCCAAAACAAGAGACCATTCCCCACAATTAAAATGTTAGTTTAATATAGTGCACATAAGTGACTTTTACTCTTAATTATATCATGCCTTCCCTTTTGGCCTTCCAAATAAACCTACTCAATCCTTACACAACAAGAAGAACAGCAAGGGAAATAACATACATCCTTGTCTAAGTCCCCTATAACCTATAAAAAAACTTGAAGGGGAGCCATTCACTAAGATTGCAAAGTTTGTTGATGTAACACAAACCATAATCCAATTAGTCACCTCTAAAGGAATACATATGTGTAACAATGCTAGTCTAAGATAAATCTAAACCATTCTATGAATGTAACATCCCCTAATACCAATTCAGTCAGTATTTACCGAAAAAATTTCGTTAACAGTACTGCTTAGATTTTTGGCTATACTCATAAGAAACCTTGAGAGTTTATTTCATTGCTTTGCTCAATATTTAAATTACCCCTATAATCACTTTAATAACCCATAGTGAATAAGCACACTAGTTTATTTGAATCATTCAACACATTAATTGTAAATATGAATATACTTAAAACACAACATACCTTTCATGATCAATACAAAGATTATCTATAACTCATGTCTTACCAATCACCTAGTCAAATATTAATGTAACGACAACACCATCACAATATCTTTAGACAATTTACTCAAGTAGGGACACATTAGAAAGAGACACAAATTTCACGTGGTTCACCCAACTCTTTGGGCTACGTCCACCAACCGTTGTTGCATCATGTAATATTTATCCAAAGAATTACATCTGGGCAACTTCATTGTTGCTCTTACAGCTTATCTCACTGAGATCATTTTCTTTCGCGACATTCGTCGATGTAATTTACACCCTCACAGAGAGATCGTTGAGATTGCTCAACTTCCCATCGAACAACAATACTCAGACATATGCAGAAAAAGTCACCCATCAATCTCAATATACAGTAAGAAAAATATTAAGGTAGTTAGATTCCCCAATCATGAGCTCATAAAAAGCAGAGTATTAAAACTACATATTAACCTCTTTGGATATGAACATCAAAAGGAATATCGTTATATAGAGCTCAATGTACATTTACAAAACCAATAACCAATTGGACAGAGGCGAGTGTTAATAACTACCACGGTTTGTGCGCAAGTAATTACAGAAATAAGTAAACTAAAAGACAGAGGTGAAAAATGGTGGTATCTACCACGACCTGTGCGCCAGCGTTAACATTACAGAGTTCACTCAGATAGAGGAGACAACAAAAGTCAATCCCAAAATTGAACGTAGAGGTTTAAAGGAAGAAAATCCCAGAAAAACAAAATATACATATGCATAGGGTTTAACTTCTCGGAATACCAGATCGGTATAGACAGAGCAAAAACAAAGACTTCTAAATTGGCTCCTAGCTAGAATCTTCTAAATAGCCACGCGTTCTATCAATCCATAAGACAAGATAACTTCAAATCTGAAATTCATACTCTGATTTATATTTAAATGCAGGGTCGATACAATTGGGTCCATTGCTGAGATGTTTAAATAGATCAACGATTCAATGAATCCTGGGAGACACGATAACTTCAAAACTAAAGCTCATATTTTGAGTAATGAATCGAGAATAAAAATCAGCGCTAAAGCAATATTAAAAATCTAATCGAATTTGGGGATCGAGCTCTGCAACTGAGCATACAGAGTCGAAATCCTGGGATTTTCATCCAATGATAATGAATAGCTAAAGTAATCAAACATGAATCGCAGACTTAGATCCTTAATGAACTATCAGTTATCTAAAGACCACACTTAAGATCTAATATAATGTATATGCATTAACAATTTATAAGCGGACCCAGTGTAGGATAATCGCTTCAATACCTGCTTTACGTTTTCTGCAGATCTGCATATATAAATATTAGCATCAATAATACGGGTCAAGCACTTACCGGAATTTACGTTTCAACCAAACTCTGTTTCCTAGTCATTTAAAAACATAGTTTATATATATATACATAATCCAATCTCTAGCGAAGACAGTATACACACAAACAAACAAGGACCACTACAACTGATCTATCCACGGATATGTCATAGAGATTCTCCTGTAATATCGTTATTCATTGGCCAATGGGATTAGGCTCAGGTAACTGTCCTATTCCCTTTCCACGCAGAGTAGCATGTCTAACCCCATGGATCACTCATAATATTATAAAACATGCATATTAACTGTGGCATCGACCCATGGTGTCATCCCTTAATTCGTCAGCGCAGAGTTAAATAAAAATTAACTAAAAGTCGAGTTGTAGGTTGAGGTTTGGGCTCTTGAAGCCGTCCTCTTCATAACACCGAATATAAAAATATTCAAAACCTACAGGAACCTTCCACGGCTCCTACGCTTCATAAAACTTCCCCACATAACATATTTAGCTTCATAAAACTTCCCACAATATATATATGCTACATAAACAAGGATCTGCGCTTAATAGATCCATCATAACATATAGAGCATGTAATGTATATCCTACGGAAAACCTTCCACGGCTTCTACACTTAATAAAAAAACTTCCCACAGTAAACAACTAAATACAGGGATCTGCGATTAATGGATCCATCATAACATATAGATCATGTAATGTAGATCCTATGGAAAACATCCTACGGCTTCGACGCTTAATAAAATCTTCTCACAGTAAACAACTAAAAATAGAGATCTGCGATTAATGGATCCATCATAACATGTAGAGCATGTACTTATCAAATACTTACAGGGATCTAAGCTTTCAAATAATTACCACGGAGTATACAGGTTCCAATACAATTAGGGATCTGTCAATATATATTTATCAAATTATCAGGGTTCACGCCTTCCAAGCATTTACGGATCTAAGCCTTCCAAGTTTGGCATTTCGGTTTGCAAATATCTAATATAATATCGGTAAGGACAGAGATCTGGGATCAAGCTCACGGTGCAACCTGATCTATAGCAATTAACAGAGCTACAGATCTGAGGTCCCATCAAGCAAATAAAGAAAACATCAGAGCCACAATTCTAAGATCGCAACAAACAAAACGAAAAACAAAGATCCGAGAACTACTTTCAGGGTAGCAGCATAATCCTATTTACAGATTTTGTGATGGCAAGGAAAGACATACTACCAAATCGTAATCAAAATATCAATCTATGCTATCAGAAAGAACACAATATAATCGACAACCTATTCTTTACGATCACTTCGAAGCCATCCCAAGACTCCCATTTTCCCCGCTTCCCCCCAATCCTTAGAGTTCTGATTGTTAAATAGATGATAACCCCTTTCCTCGGGCATATCACGTCCTCGGGGAGTTCTAGTTCTCAAGACGGAGAAGACAAATGGCAATGACAAGGAGGCTCCACGATGGTTAGTAGAAAACTGTAGTGACGAGGTGTCATTTGCCATTAATACTACTATTCTAGTGAATGGAGCGTGCCATATGTAGCGGAAGATAAATCTACTAAAGTAGTTGCATCTTCTTTATTTTTAATTACTCCATATATATATAATGGTTCGTGTTATTCCATTAAGTTAATAACTTAGAGATGTAATAACATTGTCTACAAGATATTAAAAATAATATCTTATATATATATAAATCTTTTCTCTTCTTAAGGGTACCAAATATATATATCTTGGAGGTGTCCACCCGACCAAAAGTAATAAAAGATTTCATAGTACTAACCTAGTGTAAAATTTTAGCTTATGACAATTGCTAGATGGTAGGGTTTTGTTTTAACACTGTGAATCGTTTGGCGTCGTGTGCCGGAGTCATTCCGAGCATATTTTACATAATAATAAGGAAAGGTAAGGAGGGATATCACATCCTCATCCCCTTTAAAAATAACACCGTCCTCGGTGTTCGCTCTTCTTTTGCAGCAATCATTTGTATCACAAACTGGAATTCAAAAGAAACAACGTTTAGTAATAACCTGTCATCGATTTCATAATCAAACTCAGGAACATAAATCATGAGTTCTTTATTGCATATATCACTTGCAACATATGGAATAAATCTAGTGTTCCCTGATTGTATACTATTGACAAAATCAACAACAAACAACATTCATTTGATCCAGGAGATTCTTGCCTAACACCTTAGTGCTCACGCAGCAATCCTTTTTCTCATGCCTTGCCTAACACCTTAGTGCTCACGCAGCAATCATTTCATTCATGTCTTGCCTAACACCCTAGTGCTCACGCAGCAAACATTTCTTTCATGTCTTGCCTAACACCTTAGTGCTCATGCAGCAAACATTTCTTTCATGTCTTGCCTAACACCTTAGTGCTCACGCAGCAAACATTTCTTTCATGTATACTAAGCAGCGTCCTTCCTCCCACATATACATTTTCTTATAGCTTGCCTAGGTCTTACAGCCAGCCGATTCTCCGAGAATCCTAGTGGCTGTTCAATCCCTGATTTTAGGGAGTATTTCAATGCCATTATAACACTCTTTACACAATTCCCCTCAAGCCTTCTCGCTTGAGTCCCGGAATTTATTTTCCCCAAGCCGCCTTGCTTGAGTCTAGAAAAATCTCTTTCAATTTAAACAATTTATTTCGTCACATTACGTTCTATACCCATACGATTACTCTGACCAATCTGGGTGGAGTGCTTTGTTCAACAATAATTATCAACATTTAAAAGAATAAATAACGGTTGGGTTCTAAATCCTCACCCACTTATTTTACCTTGGTTAATATTCATGCTCTTGTCTTCCCACAAGCTGCATAAAGTTTTGACCATCAGCCAAATTCACTTGTTAGTAACAAGACAAATTATTTGTAAGAAGATATTTTTCTATGCAAAGAAAATAAGAAGATTACCCTTCACACCATAATATCCATACTTGGTCATCTAAATTGACCCAATAGGATTACATAATGCCTTAAAATACATTCTTCTTTATTATGGGCATTTCAATCACTTCACCTCAATCCTTTTCCTTTACTATATTAGGTATCCATTTTTCTTGCATATGCCAACATCATGTGAGTAACAATAAATCGTCTACATATATACTTGCATATATTTTTCTAAGGATAATCACATACCTTTATGGGGGAGACTGCATATCGTTTTGTTGTATGGCCCTCATATGCCAAGGTGCACGTTTAACTTGCATTAATACACATTAGTAATCCCCTTCATAACATATAATCTATATATCAAACGAAACAGATTATCAAGGTATCCATGCATTTAACACAAAGCTTTGACCACATAAAGGTATAACCCTTCTGTCAACCCCTCCCAGTATCCCAACATTCCTAGTAAGGATCCCTGAAAATAGAATATACAAAATGAAATCATAACATTTCATCATATGCATCCTTTTAACTACACATATATACTTCTTGAGTAATTGTAACCATCATCCTTTCGAACCTTCAAGCAAGGCTACCAGTGTGTTCCCATGTCACCCATTTATACTTCATTATTATATACAATCCTATACTGCAAAGAGACAAGGGGATTCTTAACAATTATTCTCTTTTATCCCTTGAAATCTTCAGATAAGGTTATAATGACGAAGGATACTTGTTTGTGGAAGTAGAGTTAAGTCGAGGGTCATGAAAATCATTCACAAGGATGGCAATTTCCTAGTCCTAGAAAATTCCACACAGTAGAATGTCCATTTAAACCAAATGAAGTTAATTCCTATCCTTTCAATCTTTTACCTTGAGGATGACCCTTTGTTAATCATTCATAAAAGTCTTACAACTCTTCTAACCATCTATGGTTTGGATAGTATATATATATGTATATATTTTATGTAACATTACTTACATTAACCTTGAGGATCTGTTATATATTTATAACTTCAACTAATCATTCTTCTCTACCATGTCACATAACAATCAAGGAAGAACACAAAACTAATATTCTATATCGAAACCATCGCATGTAACATTCAATATAATGTACAAACATCTTCTACACCTTCTCTCAATAACATTTAGCCAATAAGGAGAATTTCAGGAGTTACTCCTTAGTACCATTTATGCATTTTTCTAACATGCTAAGGATCCCTGCACCCTACAATCTCGTGCACATACTTAATACAATCATCCCAACATAAGTGCGTGAAATCAAATAACTAGGTAATTCATGACAATTTTCCAATCCTTCTCATAATGACCTAACCATTATTCATTCAATCCTTATGATTCAATATGTTTGCTATCCTGTCTTCATTTGTATAGTCACCTTTCCAAGCCTAGAACCTTTCTAATCCTCATAAAACATAATTGAAGCAATCAAGTACCTACGATGAATGTCTATGACTTGACTTATATATGTACTAAAGCCCTACCTAATGGCATCAATCGACCAGATATGAATGTACATCTTTCATTAGATACATAATCCTAAATATGTTTATACAACCCTTATGAACCTTTGAACATGCAAATGCTCCTATGATTCTCATTACTATCATTACGATCAATGTATATGAAAATATTAACAAGATCACCAAGATAAAGATAGGAACATAGTCCAACTATTTTAATCATTTTTAAAGAATACTTTCTTATCATTTAATGAACTAATTGTAGAGCCTGCGGAGATGTTCATCCTCTAGTATTTATAAATAGAAGATCATTCAACTTCGGGAGGAAACATATAAATTCTCACATATAGACAATGCTTTTCCTTTAGAATGCTTCAACAAGGGGAGTATACTTACTTGCGATTTAAAAGACTTCTTGTCAATTACCTCTTGCTGATTCTTTGGAACATAAATCCTTTGTTTGCGTCTTATCGATGGAGTTCCCTTGACCAGCTTATATTGTTTCCTCAACTGAGCCCAACTAAGCCCGAGTGTTTGCAACCTGTGCGCTCTGATACCATTTGTAACATCCCCTAATACCAATTCAGTCAGTATTTACCGAAAAATTTTCGTTAACAGTACTGCTTAGATTTTTGGCTATACTCATAAGAAACCTTGAGAGTTTATTTCATTGCTTTGCTCAATATTTAAATTACCCCTATAATCACTTTAATAACCCATAGTGAATAAGCACACTAGTTTATTTGAATCATTCAACACATTAATTGTAAATATGAATATACTTAAAACACAACATACCTTTCATGATCAATACAAAGATTATCTATAACTCATGTCTTACCAATCACCTAGTCAAATATTAATGTAACGACAACACCATCACAATATCTTAGGACAATTTACTCAAGTAGGGACACATTAGAAAGAGACACAAATTTCACGTGGTTCACCCAACTCTTTGGGCTACGTCCACCAACCGTTGTTGCATCATGTAATATTTATCCAAAGAACTACATCTGGGCAACTTCATTGTTGCTCTTACAGCTTATCTCACTGAGATCATTTTCTTTTGCGACATTCATCGATGTAATTTACACCCTCACAGAGAGATCGTTGAGATTGCTCAACTTCCCATCGAACAACAATACTCAGACATATGCAGAAAAAGTCACCCATCAATCTCAATATACAGTAAGAAAAATATTAAGGTAGTTAGATTCCCCAATCATGAGCTCATAAAAAGCAGAGTATTAAAACTACATATTAACCTCTTTGGATATGAACATCAAAAGGAATATCGTTATATAGAGCTCAATGTACATTTACAAAACCAATAACCAATTGGACAGAGGCGAGTGTTAATAACTACCACGGTTTGTGCGCAAGTAATTACAGAAATAAGTAAACTAAAAGACAGAGGTGAAAAATGGTGGTATCTACCACGACCTGTGCGCCAGCGTTAACATTACAGATTTCACTCAGATAGAGGAGACAACAAAAGTCAATCCCAAAATTGAACGCAGAGGTTTAAAGGAAGAAAATCCCAGAAAAACAGAATATACATATGCATAGGGTTTAACTTCTCGGAATACCAGATCGGTATAGACAGAGCAAAAACAAAGACTTCTAAATTGGCTCCTAGCTAGCATCTTCTAAATAGCCACGCGTTCTATCAATCCATAAGACAAGATAACTTCAAATCTGAAATTCATACTCTGATTTATATTTAAATGCAGGGTCGATACAATTGGGTCCATTGCTGAGATGTTTAAATAGATCAACGATTCAATGAATCTTGGGAGACACGATAACTTCAAAACTAAAGCTCATATTTTGAGTAATGAATCGAGAATAAAAATCAGCGCTAAAGCAATATTAAAAATCTAATCGAATTTGGGGATCGAGCTCTGCAACTGAGCATACAGAGTCGAAATCCTGGCATTTTCATCCAATGATAATGAATATCTAAAGTAATCAAACATGAATCCTAGACTTAGATCCTTAACGAACTATCAGTTATCTGAAGACCACACTTAAGATCTAATATAATGTATATGCATTAACAATTTATAAGCGAACCCAGTGTAGGATAATCGCTTCAATACCTGCTTTACGTTTTCTGCAGATCTGCATATATAAATATTAGCATCAATAATACGGGTCAAGCACTTACCGAAACTAACGTTTCAACCAAACTCTGTTTCCTAGTCATTTAAAAACATAGTTTATATATATATACATAATCCAATCTCTAGCGAAGACAGTATACACACAAACAAACAAGGACCACTACAACTGATCTATCCACGGATATGTCATAGAGATTCTCCTGTAATATCGTTATTCATTGGCCAATGGGATTAGGCTCAGGTAACTGTCCTATTCCCTTTCCACGCAGAGTAGCATGTCTAACCCCGTGGATCACTCATAATATTATAAAACATGCATATTAACTGTGGCATCGACCCATGGTGTCATCCCTTAATTCGTCAGCGCAGAGTTAAATAAAAATTAACTAAAAGTCGAGTTGCAGGTTGAGGTTTGGGCTCTTGAAGCCGTCCTCTTCATAACACCGAATATAAAAATATTCAAAACCTACAGGAACCTTCCACGGCTCCTACGCTTCATAAAACTTCCCCACATAACATATTTAGCTTCATAAAACTTCCCACAATATATATATATGCTACATAAACAAGGATCTGCGCTTAATAGATCCATCATAACATATAGAGCATGTAATGTATATCCTACGGAAAACCTTCCACGGCTTCTACACTTAATAAAAAAACTTCCCACAGTAAACAACTAAATACAGGGATCTGCGATTAATGGATCCATCATAACATATAGATCATGTAATGTAGATCCTACGGAAAACATCCTACGGCTTCGACGCTTAATAAAATCTTCTCACAGTAAACAACTAAAAACAGAGATCTGCGATTAATGGATCCATCATAACATGTAGAGCATGTACTTATCAAATACCTACAGGGATCTAAGCTCTCAAATACTTACCACGGAGTATACAGGTTCCAATACAATTAGGGATCTGTCAATATATATTTATCAAATTATCAGGGTTCATGCCTTCCAAGCATTTACGGATCTAAGCCTTCCAAGTTTGGCATTTCGGTTTGCAAATATCTAATATAATATCAGTAAGGACATAGATCTGGGATCAAGCTCACGGTGCAACCTGATCTATAGCAATTAACAGAGCTGCGGATCTGAGGTCCCATCAAGCAAATAAAGAAAACGTCAGAGCCACAATTCTGAGATCGCAACAAACAAAACGAAAAACAAAGATCCGAGAACTACTTTCAGGGTAGCAGCATAATCCTATTTACAGATTTTGTGATGGCAAGGAAAGACATACTACCAAATCGTAATCAAAATATCAATCTATGCTATCAGAAAGAACACAATACAATCGAAAACCTATTCTTTACGGTCACTTCGAAGCCATCCCAAGACTCCCATTTTCCCCGCTTCCCCCCAATCCTTAGAGTTCTGATTGTTAAATAGATGATAACCCCTTTCCTCGGGCATATCACGTCCTCGGGGAGTTCTAGTTCTCAAGACGGAGAAGACAAATGGCAATGACAAGGAGGCTCCACGATGGTTAGTAGAAAACTGTAGTGACGAGGTGTCATTTGCCATTAATACTACTATTCTAGTGAATGGAGCGCGCCATATGTAGCGGAAGATAAATCTACTAAAGTAGTTGCATCTTCTTTATTTTTAATTACTCCATATATATATAATGGTTCGTGTTATTCCATTAAGTTAATAACTTAGATGTAATAACATTGTCTACAAGATATTACAAATAATATCTTATATATATATAAATCTTTTCTCTTCTTAAGGGTACCAAATATATATATCTTGGAGGTGTCCACCCGACCAAAAGTAATAAAAGATTTCATAGTACTAACCTAGTGTAAATGGTTAGCTTATGACAATTGCTAGATGGTAGGGTTTTGTTTTAACACTGTGAATCGTTTGGCGTCGTGTGCCGGAGTCATTCCGAGCATATTTTACATAATAATAAGGAAAGGTAAGGAGGGATATCACAATGAAAGGATTTAACAAGGTCCATTTTAAAAATAAGAGCTTCCAATTTTTTAGTCTTTATGGAGTGTAGAGTCTCCTGAGAAACTCCAATAACGTTAAGAATGTGTCTATTTGACAAGAAACCAAACTATTATTTTTACATAAATTGTGCAAGTTTTTAATTAATCCTATTTGATATCGCCTTAGTAATGATCTTATAAACTAATTTTCAGAATGAGATAGGCATAAAATCATTCAATGATCCATGATTTTCACGGTTTCGAATCAATGCAATAAAGTTAAAGTTCAAAGACCCTGAAACATACCCCTGAATTCTAGATTCTTTAACAACCTCCAACCGTTCACCTCCAACAATATCAAAAAATTCCAAAACTAATTCAATAGTCCATCCATTAGGCGCATGACATTTAAACATGGAAAATTTCTTTAATACCCCTTCATTTTCATTTCGCGTAACTTTGTCACCCACTCTTTTACCTTCCTCTGAATTGAAAAATATTGTATAGTTCTATATCACCTATAATCGAGACACTATATTGATAGACCCATGATCCTTGAAGACATCAAAAAAATATGAAACGACTTCCCCCTCCAAATATTTCTAGGAAGAAATGAAATTCCCTTGACCATCCTTCATATCCCAAATGGCATTAGCAATTCTTCATTGATTGGAAAATTTATGAAAAAAAGTTGAATTTTGCTCCCCCGCGTGATCCAAATGGCCCATCTTTTGAGTCTCTAGGTCTCCTCTTCTAGTTTTAGAATCTTTGATTTCCTCCCACACTACCTAGCTTATATTTAATCCTTCTAGTAAAAAAAAATTATTA
This sequence comes from Larix kaempferi, assembly GCA_027924585.1. Lineage (NCBI taxonomy): Eukaryota > Viridiplantae > Streptophyta > Pinopsida > Pinales > Pinaceae > Larix > Larix kaempferi. The sequence continues at coordinate 13,795,247 of BSBM01000087.1, forward strand.
GAGGAAATGAAATCAGTCCCCTAAACAACTTCCAATAGATCCTATTTCATATTCATTTTTTTCTCACTCTCCCATAGGGAAACCACCTTTTTAATTCTTTCATCTTAGTAACTATTCCATGCACAAAAGAAGCACTAACCAATATAGAAATACAACTCCACTTTTCTTTTACTGTATTTTTAAAGTCTACCTCCTCCAAACATAACTGATTGAATTGAAAAGGAAAATTCTATTTAGAGTTCTAAAAATCAAGATGGAGAAAAGATGGAAAACAATCAAAGATACTGAAACTTATAGAACAATTCATATATCTAACATCACAATCTAAAAAATCGTTAGCTATAAAGAACCTATCAATTCTTTTGGCCACCTCAATCGGATCAACTCTCCATTTCCCCATATTGGGACCAAGGACATTGGAAGTACATCAATAAGGTTCGCCTCTTCAGACATATGTTAAAAATAGTTCGACAAAGGATCAAGATGATAGATGAAACCATAAATCAAATGCCAACAATGTCAAGTTAAGGTCCCCTCCCAACATTAAACCTGACAACAAAAAAAGACAACCATCCAAAATCCTATCCTAGAACTCCTTTTTACCAATATAAGGACCATAAAAATTTAAGACCCTCACCATTTGATCTAAACCCATGTTCCTCCCTTCAAGGAGAATACTTTCAAGGGTAATAAAAGGTTTAAAATAAGTTATCAAACAATTCGATTTAGCTGATATACCCCCAGATATACCACAAGGATAAAAAACACATCACTCTCAAATCGAAAACAATTTAAAAAAAAATTCACAGGCCTTGGAACTAGAACACATAGTCTCCTGTAACATAATGATATCCATCTTGATCATCTCAAAAGGTCTTTTCACATCTATTGCCACCAAAAATCCCATAATAAAAAAAAATATTTCATTATAGAAGACATAACTTGGACCGACTTATTAGCCATTAATACCATATTTAAATACAATCCTTACTTCATGCGTCTGAACAGTTCTGTTTTATTAAACAACTCATATAACTTTGTATAATTAATAATCTTTCCAAATTGGTCTTTATGCTCACGCAAACACTTTATACGGATTTTGTAGTATTTAGTTCATATCTTTCAATCCAAGATATAATAATTATCCTCATTGATGTCTTAACTCATATATTTATATTTATCTACATAATTGTATTGCTGACATCCTTTATATATTTATAGTAGGCCTATATTAATGCAAATCTTGGTGTATCTTTAATCCAAGCTTAATTGCCTCTAATCCTAGCTTATGCATGCTACAATAGTCACTCATTATGATGATCCATGTATAACATTTAGTTAATTCCATAATCCACTTGAAACACATATTATTTTAAATGTTACCAAGCTCTACCTTTATGTTTAAACTCATTTTATTTTACTTTTTTATCTTAAGCATTGTTTTTACTAAGTGAAGTTGTCCTTGGGGAGGTGATGGCCACCAAGCCATGACTTACTTAGCATTACATGCTAATATTTATTTTTCTTTGATTGCAGGTGTTAAACTATCCAACATGCAAGTATTTACATAAATCCATTAGAGTAAATTTGGGTAAAAAATGGGCCTCCTAAGGAAAATAATAAGAAAATAATAAAATAATAGTAGAGAGAGAGAGAGTAAAAAAACTACTTTTTGGATCGTATTTTCAACTTATCTTCTTGTAGGTTTACTCAAATTTCAAGAGGGATGACTTGTTGGATGCATAATTAAATTATGCATCCCACGAGTACCCATTTTGCATACTTTTAACAAAATCCACACCATGAAAAATTGAAAATGCAATAAACAAACGTGTTTCTAGTGAGAGAAAACATGTTTTTAATGTATTTTCAATTTTTCATGGTGTGGATGTTGTTAAAAGTATGAAACATAGGTACTCGTTGGATGCATAATTTAATTATGCATCCAACGAGTCCTCCCGCTTGAAATTTGAGTAAACCTGCAAGGAGATAAGTTGAAAATACGATCCAAAAGCAATAGCTTTTATTTTTTCCCTCCAATTTTTTTAGGTGCTCCCTTTTTGAATTTTGAAGCATTTTAATTGGCTAATACATGATGACATGGAATTTGTATTATTTTTGGAAGCCTCATTTTAAACTTAAATTTCCTCTAATGCTATGGTGCAATCCACTTACCAATGCACAAGGTGTGAATACCCTTGTCGAAGGTTCATGATTTACATAGATCCTATAGTGCGATCCATATTTTCTCGAAGATTAACTTGTAATGTCAACCATTTAACATGAAAAAGGTTATAACCTAATTTGTATAGACCATTGGGATGGCAATGTACAATACTTAAATGAGGAAGATAAATCCTCCTTCCTCCAACTTCCACAAGGGTTATTTGATAGTAGGAGGAAGAATTGTTTGTTGTACATTTCACTGAAATCCTTCTCAGATTCATCGATATCCTCTTCATGGAAAAGTTAGCACTCATGGAACTACAACTTAACCCTCCAATGAACTAGGGGCCATTACCCCCTTTAATGTCCACTTTTTTCTATATTTATCCTTAAGGAAAAAAGCTCTTATTTTCCATCCATTCATAGTTTTCTTTTATTTAGGAAAACCATCCTTTGTGTTTTCTTTACTTTCCTTTTTATCTTAGTTTAGGAGATAGTTTAGACTTTCTTTTAGTTCTCTTTATATCTTTTATTTTAATTTATTAGTTTGTGTCTATCCTCACATTTGTCCCATTGTTCTATTTGTCTTTTCATTTGGAAACTACTTTAGAAGTCAACCTATCCTCTAGCATGCTTGGCCCCTCTTTAAGTGGATTGGTATCCCATCCATTGGAAACTTAAAAGGAGATAAGTAATATAACCATAATGTATTTTATTGTATTAGATGCTCCAAATCCAACCAAATCAACATCAATCACACAAAACATGTCTAGTTAGTCTTGGTGCTCCAGAGCCTATAGCTCAACACCAACTCAAATAAAGTGAGTTTAAGTGGTATAGGTGGTCGAGAGCCTATAGCTCAAGACCAACTCACCCAAAATGAGACTAAGAAGTCTAGGTGCTCCAAATCCTATATCTCAACACCAACTCAAACATAATGAGTTCAAATAGTCTAGGTGATCCAGATCCTATAGCTCAACACCAACAGTTTTTATAAAAGGGTATTAGTTTTTGGATATTACATCACAACAGTTTTTTGGGAGTACCCCCAACCCCCCTTACATTAAAATAGATGAATATCATTTAGAAATCACATTCAAGGGTAATGATGCTCTAAGAACCCATCAAACATCAGAATCTATAGACATCAAACTAACATTCGAAAGATGATCACCTTAACATTTTGAAAAAAGTGAGGGATCAACAAATATAATAAACCCTTATAAATTGGAGGTTGAGAATCAATATTCACCTTCTTCCTCCTACACCTTTTCTTCTTCATTGTAACATTCTGGTTACGAATCGATGAAATGGGAAAAACATGATGTTTTTAAGAAGTCCTTCTAGGAAAAATAAAACAGGTAAGGGTTTCTTTGTAAGAATATATTTGTATGATTGAGTTAAAGTAGATACCATTGGACTAGGCTCATCAAGATCCTATTCATAGATCTAAGTGATTTTATCTTGGGGTGAGCTTGAAAACAATGTGAAACTCACTCAAACAAAAGGGATCAATATAGAACAATCAGTTTATTAAACTGATTTCTTATAAAACGATCTGAATCAATGTGTGCATGTTAACCTTTTTAATGCATCATTAGTATTTATCATAGCCATATAATGCATATAATAAACATAAGGTGGAAAAAAATCATGCACGAAAGAAAAGCAAGACAACATTACACATTTGAGAGACACATTGATAACAGAGTTCACTAGACCCCCTGGCTACATCTCTGGGCTCGATGAAATATGGAACTGCTTCATTATCTTCATTTCAAATATGTTGGAACCTTCTCACAAGGGTTTACATCCAAATGTACCATCTCCTTAACAAAGGATTGAATAATTCACTTCACACAAATGACCTTACTACAGACATCGGAAGAATGAATTCCTCATAAATGCATGCTCTCACGTAGCCCTCTCAAATATCCTACAAGCTTTGATCCTCGAGCTAAGATTACATTATCCAAGCATATTCTCAAAAAATGATGGGCTCAAAGATGGCCTCAAATTGATTTCTCACAAGAATCCCTCAAGGAAAAAGAATCCAACAAGAGTCATGGATATCACTCTCCAAAAGTTATATGGAGCTCTCTTCAAAGAAGAACACTCACAATCCCCCCCCTCAACAATGCAAATTGGGGTTTAAATAGTTGAAATGCACCTTGGTGGCATGTATCACATGAATCCAAATTTAGGACTTTTGTTGGTTTGTTACAAGTTTCAATTTGTTGGCTTTCACAACCATAAGCCAAATTTATAGATGTCATTTACAATTTGTTTCCATATAAAATCAAACATGGCATAGGTAGTTTCACATGTTGTTACTCCCACAATTAGACCATTCATTGTTCTTTGCCACTTGGAATAACCATGTTCTAAATAAAAAAACATTTTCTTTGACCCATACCCACTTTTATCCAAAACGTAATACCCCCTTTGGCATATTCAAACCATAATTAATATGGTAAGAAATTCACAGAATTCGTGGCATATAAAAAGGGTATGCTTAAGAACATGTATGAACATTGGTTTGGTGGGATATAATAACATGTTGTCATCCTAACCACTTTTTTTATCACTATCCAAATTTTGGTATAGACCACAGGTTCTATATGGTGTTATTGGTTTTAACAACCAATGTAACCCTTGCCACAAAAAATCACCAACAACCATGTCATCCTTTACCACTTATTTAGGGATCCACTAACCAAAATTTGATTCATGGGATTCATTCGCCCGTATCACAATAAAGGGAACATTATAATAAGGTTACCATGTAGTTAAGTGGCCATATCACGAGGTGGGTAATATGGTTATGCCATAAAAATATTTTTAATTCATTCCATTTTTTAATTAATAATATAAATCCATTTAATAATTTATACCTTTATTCTATAGTGACACATGTCATGCATGAACTTTTTACACTTGTTAAATTTTCCGTGGGACCACATGTCAGTAGGACATTCGTCCTTGTCAACTGGGATTCCACATCACCTGCCAAATCAACATTGCTAGTTACTTGCGATCTTCCACGTCACCGCCATGCAGACTTCCATAGCATTTGACATGTGTCCTCTACCAATTGGTCGATGTCACTTGCAATTTCCCAATTAGATTATAAATAGCTTTCCAACTCATCCTGATGATGTCATTGACTACCATGTTTCGTCACCAGGTCTTGCCACATCATCACTTTTTCCTTGTTGCAGGAAAACTTCGAGACGTGATATCTTTTGCATCCAAGTCCGCTTGATGCATCGTTCACACCTTGGAAATCTCTCATCGAGCTATTCACGATGGTTTTGTTCTCTTTGGAAGCTACACATTTTGATTCTATAGCATCTTCAGATCCTCCTAGATCACTGAGATGTCTATATTCTGAGTATAATTTATCCTTCATTTATGAAGGTAACAAAGAGGTAATGATCATTTAGCACTCTAGCTAAGATGTGAGAGTACAAAATCAAGTTATTTCTATACATATTTTCGTTTACTATTCCCAAGTATCAAAATATATTTTTATTACTATACATATTTATTATCCTTCATGAAAGAATTTGTTGAGTCTTTTTGTCAAGGGACTTACATCCACCAAACCCTCAAACAACAAATGATTCCTTATCCCAAACACAGAATTACACAATGGAGGAGAACATAAGGAGGAATTTGAAACATCGAAAATAATGTTCGAACCACCCTTTATAGATGAAAATATCCTCTCATCAAGAGAAGACCGAATAACAGCCTCCAAGTCGGACTACACCAATTTTTAAGGTTCCAAAAGAAAATTATCCAAAGGACTCTCGAATGTTAGAACTGCAACCTCCAAGGAAAAATTAGAACCACGGGATTTATCCCTCCATCAAACAGGAATGTCATTGGATACAACACTAATCGAATCTATAGGGCCTAGCTCAGACACCACATATGAGACAATACCAAGAAAATGTTCTAGAGAAAAAAACCCTTCCCCGGGATAACCCCCGGACTCACATCTCTCACCACCTTCAATAAATTTAGCTTTATCAATGGAAATCAAGTTAAAAAAGTGAAGGAATAAGGAGGATTCGAATGACAGATTTTGGTTCGGAGTCACTCGAGTATTGTCGACCATATCTACCACCATAAACTCCACTAGTAGGTGGTTGCGGAAATTTATTTTTTAAATCACCCCACTACAAGGAAAAGGTCTTTTTGTGGATCTATAGTGGATGCTACACTAAAAAGAGCCCAAATATCCCTTTATAGTGGAGGTCACTACCAGAGGTGAGCAAGCAAAGGTTTTAGAGGATTTTTTTTCAAGTTCCTTTAAGCAAACTAAATGCATCCGTGTGTACATGAGACACACACACACACACAATGGTGTTACAAAAGCAAATGTAGCACCGTGGCTAGAAACATCATCTTGCAAAAAAAAATGCAAATGGTGTGTTTATATTAACATGGAGCATGAGGGTGCCATGTACTTGAAAGCATTGAAATATGGTAAATAGATAGACGAGAGCACATGAATACCATAAATTATTATTTTAATTTCCAACACCAATGTGCTTAGTATAATCCATAGTGCTAGGGAAATATATCCTAATTTGCACCACATAAGCTTTTAAAAAATCCAAATCTAAATCACAAACTATTATATTTTATTTTAATTTTTTAGATTCAGTGCATTACACAAACACACATGGCATCAATCCATTATAGTTTCTAGCACACCATGCCAAGGTATATATAAACTTCATTTTCATGTTGATGCTGACTTTTATTTATATGTTGATAGTGATGTGCGTGTTAGGTAAGGTTAGATGATGTTTGTTAGATGCGTGTGATGGTTACGCAAGTTATATAATGCAGCTTTTGTTTTGTTAGATGTTATTATGAGATGTATGTGTTAGATGATGTTTAAATCTGTTAGATGTATGTGTTAGATGATGTTAATGTAATGCTTATGATGGTACATTCATGTTTATGCTTATTTTTATTTCTATGATGCTATATTGATGATGTTTATGTTTTATGTTTGTTAGATGGTGAAAATGATGATGATGGTATGTTAGATGATGTTAAAGTATTGTTTTTAGATGTAACTACTAGATTTTTATCTTAGATGATGTTAGGTGATATTAAATGTGGATGTTCATGTTTTCTTATAGATGTGTCTCTTAGATGTGATTATTAGATGTGTACTATCAAAAACAAATTACTCCAATATAAGTGTATTGTGTATAAACATTATGCATTTTAAATTATGAAAAAACATCATGCATATAATTTATTTAGAAAAATTGTGAGTGGTGTTCATGAAAACACATCAATAATATATTATTCCTTAAAGTGCAGTTACTATCATATTGTTGCAATAAATGTAAACAATTTTGTGAACTTATATATTGATATTGAAATACTTAACATTTATATTAATACATAAGTTATAAATTATGGCATTTATTAAATTCTTATTATTTGATATATATATTTAAAATTACAAATTAGAATATTTAAAAATTTCATGCGATTGATTGATCATGTTTTTTAAATAGTTAGATGAAAAACATTTATCGTGATAGACAAACACATTTTGTTAAACTGAGTATTTTCATTGATTTCAAGTAGTATAGAAGTCAGTTTGTTGATGTTAAATGAGAAGCATGAATTCTAGAAGCCAATTTGAATAAGTATGTAGAATAAGATTGTATTTGTTCAAGTCGCTCCAATTCATGCATGAGGTATAAAATCTAGTTCGAAGAAGTATATAGAATAAAGTTTTATGTACACAAGTCCTAGCAAGTCATGGCACTCTAGTTTGCAAGTCCCACCAAGTCATGGAATTATCATGTCCAACATCCACTAAGTCATGGAACTCTATCAGTGCCAGATAAGGACAAGTAGCCGAATTACTATGAATTCAGTAAATATACAAAAGTGCACATTGATGAAAGAATAAGAGGGGTGGTAAGATTGATCGAGATGAAAGGAAGAAGGGGAGTCACCAACTTAGAGAAAACCCAACTTATCGAGATATCGATTGAGTAAGATATTTATAAATAAGAGAAATATTACTGTGTTTTGAGACAAGCTTGGAGGAAAAAATGTATCACTTTGAAATTACAAGCTTCAGGGAACAAATGAAATAAGCAGGGTAATCAATGATTGGATGAGTTGAAGTAGTGCATAAGGGTATAGGACAAGAAAAAGTATAAGAAGCACTCCCAAAGAAGTACAAAAAGCATTTGTGCATAAGTAAAAGGAGTAGTTGCACATAAGTACAAAGAGAAATTCTTACAGAAGTATAAGGTGCATTTGTGAAGAACACAAGAAGCATTTGGAATTTGCACAAAAAGATACAAGAAGCGGTCACATAGAAAGTGTTGGAATTGTAAATGTGATCAGTAGTTTGCAAAAAATATAGATATCAAATCAAAAAGTACATAATGAATCGTGACTAAGGAATGCAACAAAAAATATATATCTAGGTAGTAGGATGGGGCATAGACAAAAGATTGGTGTCTTCCACAGGTTGGTTCCTGACAACTCAGGTGCATGTATAACCACACATATTGGTTCTTTCTTACTATGATTTGGTGCTCTTAAGAGGATTGGTGTCCTCACAGGTTGGTTCCTATAAAACATCAAGTCGGTGCTTGCAAGGGATTGGTGTTAGTAAAATCATTAGTGGGTGCTCACGTTTGTATTAGAGATTGGTGTCTCTTGAAATTATTTGTAATAAGAAGATTCCTTTTATATATATAATATTTCTCTACATATTCTTTGCATAGTATTATTTGTATTGAAAATTTCTTTTGATGCATGGAATATGTCTTAATTAATGATTACCTGGTATAACAAATGTTTGAAAGGATACAAACTATGCAATACAAATTCACCCCCCCTCTCAATATCACTTGGGGTGCAACAATTGGTATTAGAGAAGGTTCCTTTAGAGAGAGTCTAACCAGTGGAAGGAAGATCAATGTACAATCTAGATTTCTGCATAGATATTGATAGGCAAGAAGGTCTCTCAACAAACCAAGCACAACATTTTGATGGGTCTAATTATGATTTCTAGAGTATAAGAATGGAAATATTATACAATCACTTGGAACTAATATTTGACAAGAAGTTATAAATGTTTATAAAGTTCCAAATAATCCTCCAACTGATGCTACTGATAAAAAGTTGTATGAATGTAATGCAAAAGAAAAAAATGCAATACTAAGTGAACTAGTAGACTAAAAGTTTACAAAATTCATGCATTGTAGCTCAACAAAAGAAATATGGAACAAACTTTATCGCATTTATAAAAGATATGAAACTATTAAAAAAAAATCCGCAAACTTATAGAGTTCAGTTTGAGAGCCTAAAAATGAAGGAAGATGAGAAAATTGCATTCTACTTTCTTCGAGTAGATGAAATAGTCGATACTCTCATAGGTATTTGGGCAATAGTTCCTAAATAAGCAATTGCACAGAAGTTGATGATATATCTACCTATGATATTTTATTCTAAAGTATTAGTCCTGGAATGTAGAAAGGATATTGACAAGGTAACAATGGATTAAATCCATGGAATTTTCACTACCTATGAAATGAGAACCAAAAAGGAGAATACTTCAAGAAGGTAATCAACATTCAAGGTCTCCAAGAAGATAAAAGGAATAAAGCAAGTGTTATCTCCAGATCTGTCCCATCAAAATTTAGATTCCTGAAGTACACATATTAAAATGGACCGTGATCCTGCCAAGATTGTTGACCTTTGTTAAACTCATCAAAGCCTCAAATCTTTCGCATGAAGTCTTAAATCCTGAGTTGGTAAACATCTTTCCACATCTTTCCCTTTGGTCAGTATAAATCCAACATTTTGTTCTTATCCTTTCGATGCTGCTTTCAGCTTGCAGCATGAAGTACATATATTTTTATCCATCCATTAATGTGAGCTCAGTGGCTTTTTTATTTATTACATAAAAGCCCAATTTTAAAAAGTCAAAAATAAACATAAAATAATATTATTTTAAAGTTATTCTTTATAGCTTTTAAAATAATGTTTTATGTTTGTTTCAAAGTTTCGTTATTAAAAAAAAAGGTCATGCATATTGAGTCGAGTACCTATACTTATGTTATGAACAAAAGTTAAACATCCAAGAGTCAAGCTCACACCATATGTTCTAAGCCATACGCTCAAAGTCAACAATTGTCAAGAGCATTCATCCAAATGTCAAATTGAATTTTCATAAAGGAACATTGAAGCTCGAGCTAAATCAAAGTAAATCTGAAATGTTAAGGAACAACATTCAGCGCTAGTCAATTGCAAGCACGGTGATAAGGTAGTGTTCAGGTATGGAGGCAGTTACCTACGGTGATTAATAGCTACCAAAAACACTTGTTAGTCAATTTCCAAAGACACCTGGAAGGTGAAAGTTTGATGTTGCGGTTGGTTTTCTTGCTCATATTTAGCTTGGGTGTTATGTATCATATGGTCATTTGATGTTAGTGCAAGGAATAATTGGTTTAAGTGCCAAGTTTCCATCATAAGCATATTAAAATCCCAAAGAGATCGAGCTCAAAATCTCCGCAGAACTGTCAAATATATGAAGATCTTAGCACTCAAGCAAATAGAGTTTGTTTGATTAATTCTGAGTCAACAACAGAATTGGGCATCATTCAGTTTCTGATTAATGGGCATAACTGCAGTGAATACAGGATTTCTCCAGATTTTTAGACATAATATAAACAACAATGAAGTATACAAGTGGCAGAGGATCAGTCAGCTGAAGACACAGGATCAGTAGTCAAATTTGGAAAGAATACAGGGTATCCAATGAACATGTGGCAGCAGGAGGAATTTATTAAAGAAACAAATACATAAATATTGATTCCTTTTCTTGGATTCAGTTACAGAATTTTCAGCTGGCGATTATCTTCAAGATCAATTGTGTAATTTGTAACTATTGTTGAAATATTCTATCCTGAAATTGTGGATCTCAAAAAATTATTTTGAGAATTCAATTGATCTATAAAATGTAAAAAACTTATATGTAAAAACAGAGAGGTCCCAGCTAAGGGCTCGAGAGGAGAGAGGGCAGAGAGTTCTTCCTTTCAGGAGAACGCAGGGGACTGGGGGTTGGCAGTTTTGGAAGCCATGTTGGATCTTTTGTAAGCACTCTGTATATCATGAACTTTTTGCAGCTTCAATGACAGGTTCTAGTTTTGAATAAACTTGATGATGATTTGCCTTTGTGTCATATAAATTGTCTCTTTGATAATCCTTTTATGTACTTGGTCATTCACATTCCATTACATAATTCTTATTATCAGATGACAGTTATCTTTCATTTTTATAAACATTGAGAGTTTCACTTCATATTTTAGGATCATAGTGCCTGAGTAGTGAACTTTGTGATTGCTTTCATGTTATACAGCATCTATTTGAGTTTCTTGCAACTCTGATTCATACCAGCCTTTACTTCAATGCTTGGATCTCCTGATAAATACCTGTATTTACCCATCTGTGATATATATCAGCTATGTTCATTGTAAAGTGTGTGATGCTTTGATTTCATTCCTAAACTCTATAAACTGTACAAACAAAGTAATACTAGTTTAGTGTCTTTTAGTATTGAAAGGTTCCATTAGCCCTGGTTTGATACCAGCCTGTCTTTTTAATTTGATTTCATTTGATTTTTACATTTTTTAAACCAAGATTTCCTAAGCTTGAATCCCGTAGTCTAGGTTCAACTTTAGGGATAACAGCAAGATTCCAGTAAGAGTTCTTTTGATGAATCCGATCTTGAAGAATAACACTTTGTTAATAAACTTTAGAAAGGTCAAGGAAAGTACAAAGCTAAGCTTCCTTTCAAATGCTTTGAATGTAGTAAAATAGGTCATTTTTCTTCTAGTATTCATAAAGAGAATAGAGATAGTGATGATGAGGAGGATCATGATCACGAAGAAAAGAAAAATACATACAAATGAAGTAGACCTAAAAATTATAAAAGGTTTGGAAACCAAAAGAAATGTGTTTACTCTATAGAGGATAGTAGTTCGGCAGATGAAGATGATAGTGGTGATGATGAAAGAGAAGTGCTCTTTATGGGAATAAAAGAAGAATGTGGAAATGGAAAATATGAAGATGAGGTAAGTGGTGAGGTATACTTTGAAGGATAAATTATAAAGGCTTTGGAGTATTTGAAAAAATCATGAAATAAGAACACGTATTTAAAGGACCAACTACTGAAGTATGAAGAACAAGAAGAAAAATTCAAAAGAATAGAAGAATATATAGCAAGAAAGATGAAAGAGAAAAAAACACTGTGTAAGGAATTGTAGAAGGAAAATATCTCCTTAAAGAGTGATCTACGAAAGTTAATCACTCACTTTGGCTATCAGCAAACGTTTGATAGAAGATATAAGGTATTGGATGAAATCGTCAACAATCAAAGATCAATTTCAAACAGGTCTGGATTGGGATATGAACAAGACAACAATGATAAGGATTCAAGTTCAATTACACCTAACCATGAAGCATGTACAAGGATATTTGCAAATGTACTTAATATTCCCATCAAAGACGAAGACAACATCGAGAATGACCAACAATATGATTATGAAAACAAAGGAGTTGTTAGAGAGATGGATCAAGATAAACTAGCATACCTATCTATGCATAACAATAACATATCAACAATAAGTATAGAAAGAGAACAAGAGAAAAGAGTACACCAGATATATGTGATTCACCCAATTGGGATACGTCCATAGTAAGGTAGTCTTCTATTATATCCAGAATATCTCCCTCAATCTTACAAGAGAGCAATGCCAATAACCCTGATACAATATAGCAAAGAGCTTGTGAGGACGGTACAATATCATCAAGTGTTATGATGTGAATCCCTTAACCATATTATATACCAAGAGATTATGAGGAATTACTCTCACATACTACATGTGGGATAATATAATTCTCCATAATAACATCTCTTTATATAATGAATGATATTAAGAGAATACTTTACCATAATAAACATGGGATATAATGTATTTCTCTTTTACATAATATTGTGGATATATTCTAACATAATACAAAGAAATTATTACCTTCCAAGGAATATATAAGATATTCCAACACCCCCCTTAATAATGGCTGGGAGAAAATCCCACTAACAAAGGATGAAAGGAGTCATCATTGCTCCCACTTGATGACAACTTCCCTCATCCCAAGTAAAAAACGAAGATGCACATACTTCATTGTTGTCAAGGATTTGGTGAATAGATCGGCTGCTTGCTACTCTGTAGGACAATACTCAAGAGAAAGAATACCATCTGCGATTAGACCTCGAATGTAGTGAGCATCAAGATCGAGATGCTTTGTCTTGGAGTGATATACTAGACTATAAGCAAGCTGAATTGAACCCTGATTGTCACATTTCAACATAGTGGATAATTTCAAAACCAGGCCAAGCTCAGTGCAAACATCCCGTAACCAAACTGCTTCTTTTGTTGCTTCTTTGGCTGCTCTATACTCTGCTTCACATGACGATAAAGAAATAGTCTTCACCTTCTTGCTAGACCAAGAAATCAAACCTTAACCAAGTTGAAATATATAACCAGCAGTTGACCGTCAATCAGAACTATCACCCGTTGAGTGAGAATCTGGATAACCAGAAAGTAAAACTGTAGCACTCCTCGAATAAAAAACACCATAATACTATGTCCCTTGTAAATAACTTAGAATTCTCTTGGATTCCTGCCAATGACTTTCAAGAGGCTGTTGCATGAACCATGAAACCATATTGATGGAAAAGAGAGATCCGGTGTGCTGTGAGTTAAATGTATCAAACTTCTGATAAGCTGACGATAAAGAGTAGCATCAACAAGAGGAGTTGTATACTCAATAGTTAACTTTACACCGAACTGAAAAGGTGTAGGAGCAAGTTTACAATCACTCGTATGGAAACGATCCAATAAATCTGTAGCATACTTCGGCTGAGAGAGAAGAATACCATCTACCATATGCCAAATTTGAAGACCCAAGAAATAGTGCAATATCTCTAGATCAACCATTTCAAACTTCTTTTGAAGTTCACTTTTCATTCTTTGAATTAGAACAAGTTGGCCGCCAGTGATAATAATATCATCCACATATAAAACAATAACAATGATATTATCATCAACATGCTTGACATATAGGTTAGGATCAGATATACAATGCTTAAAACCATTATTCAAGAAATACGTATCAATTTTATCATACCAAGCCCTAGGTGCTTGTTTAAGACCATATAAAGACTTGTGTAATTTACATACTAAACTTGATGATTCAACATTAATAAAACCAGGAGGTTGTTGCATATAAATGTCTTCATTAAGATCACCATTTAAAAGAGCACTTTTAACATCCATTTTGGTGTATTTCCCATTTATAAGATGAATTAATAGATAAAATGGTTCTTATTGTGTTTATTTTAGCAAGAGGAGAAAATGTTTCATTATAATCAATACCTTCAAGTTGATTAAAACCTTTTGCAACTAATCTAGCTTTATATTTTTCAATTTGTTCTTCTGCAATAAATTTAGTTTTATAAACCCATTTACAACCAACTAAATTATTTCCTGAAGGAAGAGGAACAAGAGACCAAGTCTTGTTCTTCATAAGAGAATCATACTCAATAGACATAGATTGTTCCCAATGAGTTTTACCCTTAGATTGAGCATGAGAGGTAGGATCATTTGTGGCTAAAAATTTGGTCATAAGAGCAAAGTTAGATCTAGTTCTACAAGTATCAGATGGGTTACTAATATCACTTCCAGTAGATTCAAGAGTTTTCTGGGCCCGAATAGGAAGGTTAGAAGGGACAAAAGTTGTTGGTCACCCTATATGCAAATTAATTACAACTAGCACACAGGATGCTCAATATGAATTGTCAACCCAGGGAAGTCTTTTATTTCAATGGAAATAAGTATAGTATATGCATAAACATTTCAAGTAGCTGATTAAGTAAATGTAGATTAATATTCCTACCTATCTGCTCAACCAAACTCTTCTCATAACTAAAACTAATATGACTTATCCATCTAGGAATTCAAAGTACAATTACCTTCCTACAAATATCAATCCAGCAGTTACTGTGCTAGGAATAAAATAAACTAGACTTAAATTTGCAAGAAGTTAAATCCTATAATTACCAAACTATAGTATTCAATCTCTATTCATCTAACTCATCTAGCACCTACTGTAACTCAATCATAATTTATCTAATCTAATGAATTCAGGAAAGATAAAGAAGAAACCAGAAATAGAAGCAAGCTTGAACTCTAATTTGATTAATATTGGAAATCCTCGAAAGAATAAATCACTGAAAGAGATTAGAAATGAGCTTGGCTATAACAACTCATCTAACACACTATGCATCAATTAAACTAACCTACATAGTCAACTGTCACACCACACAGTTGCAACTATTCAGAATGTAATCATAAACTACCAGAAAGGAATGCAAGTATCAATCCACTATTGCAGCTTGGAGTAACACATCTAATGCAATTCCACATCACACAATATAAAAGAAATTAACTACCTACTTAACTCGGAAATCTCTGTGAGAAGATGGGCCCTAGCATTCTAATAGAGATGTCATAGACTAACACAAATTAAAACTCAGATATAAGAAACTCTACTCCTTGTATTAAGAATGATGAAGGTACAGTCATAGCTCTCTGTCTCAGCTTATACAATTAGAAATTCTCCAACCCCAGACTCAGAACGCCCCTTTACATTTATACCGTATGACATGAAATCGTTACACCAAAATATCGGGCAGCCATGAAGATCTACGATTTTCAGGGTGTTGATTTACAATGGAACTGATACATCCATAAGTGATCTTGAATGGAATCATTGCATTCAGGCCTAAGTTGTTACATGCTGTTGCAACCCATAATATATTCGAGTTGAGTGGACTTGGTAGGTACTCGGATGCTCTGTGGTGACTCAGTCACAACTGGCCATGTAGAGGGATGCTCGAACTGTTGCAGCGAATTGTTGAACTGAACTCAAGAAGGGACAGTTGGTGCCACATATACCTCTTCTTCAAGGTCAGCGAGCTGCTACACCTGCGGTCTTGTAAAGGCTTCTGGGCTATCTTTATCGAATCAGACAATATTAGCACAACCTTAAAAGATAGAGTACAAAACCAGAAACAAATCAGGCATTAATTGGATAAAACAATAATAAAGTATACATGTTGCAATCCATGCTTTTCCTGGGAAAATATTTGCTTAGATCAAGCAATAGTAAGGAAAAACAGGGAAAAAAGTGTAGGAAAAAAGGGGTTATTTTGGGGCCCAACATCTACCCCCAGCTATCCAATTGCATGTCCTCATGCAACAACCAACTAATTTGAGTCTAATTCTGGCCCCCGTTCATGCTGAGAGGGAAATTTGAAGGAAATGTCAGGTTCCTTTCCTGCTTCCAAAAACCCATTGCAAGCATCCCAATATTCCCAACCCTATTTCTCTTATGCCTTAGTGAATGTATAATTATCCTTGTACAGTCCTCCTGGCCACCATATAAGTGGAAATTTGAACTTGAGTCCCAGCTAGTGTAACCCACACATTCTTATGTAATTGACATACCCTGCTACCCTGGGAAGAGCTTGTTTAAAATTCTTAAGCCAATATGGGTCCCCTTTCTTCAAAGTTGGAGATGAAGTCTGCCACTTGTGGTTGCTACCTTCTAAGGCAAGATGTTGTTGTTTGGAGATCAGGTCAACATAGGTAGAGATAACTTTGTCTTGCATCTTCTTCAGGTGCTGAGTCTTCGAAGGGGATAAGAAACACCTTCCATGGCTTATAAGAAGAACTCAAGGAAATTGGGGTTCACTCCTAATCCATAGATTGGCACTGGCCTCATTCCTAGATATTGTCTGGAAGGCATCTTCCCACTACACATGATTCTAAACAAAATAGGAAAAATATCTCAACTGAACATCCCCTGCATAGGGAATAGGACTAGAGAGAGATTCACCAAGACATACCATATCATGCAAATATAATTCACACAATAGGTGCTGCTCACGAAAGCTGCTTGACAAGAAGGTCACTACAAACTGGGAACGGATCAACAATTGATAACGTCTACCCTCCTATACAGATTTTAATTTGAACAGGGTCATTTGTTCATACAGGAATATCGGGTAGGAAGGATATGGGGCTCTTGAACTCAGTAGCTCTTGAGAGAGGGCATACATTTGGTATTTTCTTTTTGCATGGATTTGAATTCCTTCAACTCCTCTAGTTCTTTTTGCATATTTTCTACTTGAGATCCCTGAACAGTTGACTCCTCTTCCCACTTCTCCCTCAATTCTTTGATAGTCTTTCTATGTTCATAGAGAGAGACCATCCCTTCTCGACACTAATCAATATACTTTTTACATTTAGCTAACTCCACCTGCAACAAGGAAAGCTTTTTATCTAGGAGTTGAATCCTTCTATCCTCCACATCTTTCTCATCATCAGAATCTAAATTAATGATGTCTTGAGATAGTAGCATTATTACCTTGTCACCAAATGTTCTAGCTTCCTCATTTTGAATTGGCAGTGTAACAACTTCCTCATTTTGTATTGGCAGTGTAATAGCTCCTTCTTTCATCGGTGTTGTAATGGCCCTACTTGTGTTGCAGTCTCAGCAGTTAATTTTGAGGATGTTGGTTCTTGTGTAGCAGCTTCCTCTTCTCTTAGTGTTGCAATGACCTCTGCTTGTGTTGTAGTCTTAGCAGTTAATTTTGAGGGTGCTGGTTCTTGTGTAGCAACATCCTCTTCTTGTACTTTACCCTCGACAGCTTCCATTTGTGTTGCTGAGTCAACAAATAATTTCGAGAATATTGGTTCTTGTGTCAGAGTGTTCTCTTCATGAATACTAGACTCAGCAGCTTCTATCTGAGTTACAACCTCAACAAATACCTTTAAGAATGCTAGTTCTTTTGTGGAAACATCCTTTCTTTCCAATTCAATGTCAGCAACTTCAGTCAGAGTTGCAATTTCAGCAAACACTTCTAAAGACACTGGTTCTTGTGTAACAATGTCTTTTTCTTGGGCCTCAATATCAACAATTGTTGTCTGGGTTTCAACTTCACTAAACATTTTCAAGGATGTTGGTTCTTGTGTAAGAGCACCCTGTTTTTCAATTTCTTTAGATTGTTTAGGTTGTTCTTGAATTACCTCAATATCTTTTGAAAGATGAGACTAGTCTTGGCATAATTCAATATTTCCTAATGGCTGGGATTGAATTCCTTCATCTTCCCCTAGCTCCAATTTAGGGAGCAAGTCTATTTCTGGCTCATCCTCCTTCATCACCTCTTCTGCAGGTACACTTTCTCCTTCTTGCTTTTCTTGTACAGGCTCTTGTGCTACCAAACCCAGCACTACGACTCTGTGCCTTGCAGAGAAAAATATGTCTCCACATTCTAGGCATACCACTTCTCCTTGTTCTTCATTTCCCAAAATAGGAGGTGAATTTTCTAACAGATCTGTAGCCTCCACTAATGTGTTCAAACCCTTCTCTGCCCAATTTTTGGTTGTTTCCTTCCATTTCTCTAATTCTTTTCGAAGGAATTGTACCTCCTCCTTTAATAGCTCATTTTTTAAAAGAAGGTTTTCAATTTGGGGTTCTTCCACAACATGTTCTTGTGTAACACCTAGTGATTTGGGATTTAAGATGGGAATTTCAATACCTACCCCAATTGCACCTTATGTTTCTTCTGTGGGAATTCCAATATTTTCCCTAATTGGACATGTTGCCTGTGCTGCTGTAACAGCTCTGGTTCTTCTCTTCTTTGTTGTAGTAGATGTCTGATCCTTAGTCCCTGGCATTTTTCTTCTTTTTTGTGACATAGGGGTTTCTAGATTTTCAGAAAGAGGGATGAATTCCTCCTCTTCAACAATAGTTCCCCTTATTTCAGGGGAGGATGTGACATCTACCACCTCCTTATTTCCTCCTTCTCCTGCCTCTACCTGGCATTCTTCCTTTTGCGTTGCAACTTCCACAGCTGTAGCTTCCACTGTCGTAGCTTCAACAACTACTCTAGTTTCAGCTTCCTCTGCTGGAGCTGTCGTCTCCACTGCTTCAGCTGCTACCCTAACTACAACTTCAATTGGGTCTAGTCCTTCGTCGATAGGATTTGTTGCTGTTGCAACTTCCAATATCATTGCCTCATTTGCCCCTAGTTCCATCATATCCCCTTCTGCAACAAGGTTTGCTGCTGTCACAGCTTCCCCCATATTTACCTCTTCCACCTGGTCTTCCAATGCTCCATCTCCCACCAGTTGAATTGGAGGAACTTTGGTCTTCATTTACACTGTCAACCCCTCCTAATGCCATGTCAGGTGCTCGGGGTACCCTTAGCCGAGCAAAAAATCCTTCCCATGTCAAATTATGGTGCACAAGGGCCTGTAATATTAACAATTTTATCAACCCATGGTTTGAGAGGGAAGATAAGGGATGTCAGGCACCCTTGACATACCCAGCCATAGTTTGCAGAGATTGTAAAAGATAAAAAGGCATATTTAACAATCTACAGTGGCATAAATGTGAAAGGAGGTAAAACTCATATATATAAACCACTTTGTACCTACCTTCCCAGGAAATATATTTCTTGATAAAAGTCACCACCTAATTCCAAGGATTTGGCAAGGATTCCAGGGCTACTCCTCTTCCATGTGGCCGAACAACCTATCTTGCAGCAAAAAAGTCTGGAGTTGCAGTCAAATTATGGCACTTCTGTCCAAACCATTGCATCCCGATTCTAGGAAGTCCTATTACTTCTACCATGATTTCCTATGAAACATCCACTCTCATAGTGTGAACCTCTGAATGAGTGCTGGTTAAATTCTGGGAAAACTTAAGTGTGGTTTCGACATGAAAATCATTCAACTGATGAAAATATTCAATCCAGCCAGCTTCCTGGAAGACGGTGAAAACCTCTCTGTTTGCAGGAAGAGGCTCTATGCTGATAGGCTTGTGTCATGCCGGGATGCGCATATTGGCAAGACTATTTGTAAATTTGCTATCGAAGGGATGAGTTACAGTCTTCGACATCGATCGACTGCATGCAGAAATGAGCAATGGATACTTGAAGGTTGGTTGGGCTTTTTTGGGAAAGGTGGCACAGTTATTTTTGGGAATTGGCAGGACAATTTTGGGCATAAAAACGTTGTGACAGGTTGTCGCATAGGGTAGGTCAAATGGCAGTCATATATCGAAAACGGAGGACGAATGAGATGTAGTCGCCGCCTCAGCTAATTGGCTAAAGATAAATGACATGGACTAACGACAAAATATACTAATTATTGATTATCGCATTAAGTCATGCCTAATTATGTTCATGATTAAGACTCGTAACTTGGAATGTAATTCCAATCCGTCATTTTGCAAGGTGGCGCCTTTCCATGCTCACATCGCTAATAGGATCATCAATTCGCATATGCACTCATGAGTTGGCCATTGTCTCGTGACAAATAAAGTACATCCACGCTGGCATAGATCATAAAAAAAATATGTGGCAGACAGGTAAGCTTTAAAGGTTCATTGTGGAGAATGGAGGACACTAATACCGATGAACAAAGATATAATGAAGTTCCAATGAGAATTTAGCAGAGTCACAACTGCTAGGAATAAGAAAAATGGACAAAGTTAGCTGTTGCAACCGCTTGAAATAGGAAAAAGAGGCTCTTTTAGCAGTGTTACAGTTGCGCAAAATAGGAAAGATAAGCAATTCTAGCGGATGTTGTAGCTGCGTGAAATAAGAAGGATAGGGAATTCTAGCGGATGTTGCAGTTGTGTGAAATAAGAAGGATAGGCAATTCTAGCGGATGTTGCAGTTGCATGAAATAAGACAGATAGGAAACTTGGCGGAGTCACAGCTGCTAAAAATAGGAAAGATGGACAATTTAGCGCCCGTTGCAGCTGCGCAAGATAAGTAAGATAGGCAACTTGGCAGTGGCATAGCTCATAAAGATAGGAAAAATGGATAATTTAGCAACTGTTGCAACTACGCGAGATAGGTAGGATAGGCAACTTGACAGTGGCGCAGCTGCTAAAGATAGGAAAAATGGACAATTTAGCGACTGTCGCAGCTGTGCGAAACAGGAATAAGCCATAGTTAGTGGTGCACATTGAAACTACTAAAAATAAGAGAGAGAGAGACAACTCAGTAGTGTTGCAGCTGCGCAAAACTTGGGCAGGATATAGTACTTTTGCAGCTGCGGGAAATAGGAAGCATAAGTTAAATGAAGTTGTGTTGGAGCTGCAAAAGTAAAAATTTGGGTGGGAATTTGTAGTGTTGCAGATGTGGGAAAAGAAATAACCCATATTTTGCTGAGTAATTGTTATCGCATCATTCTTTTCTTTCGAGAAATTATTCACAGAGAAAAAAAAGGATCAACCAGAATGCCACAATCGCTCGGCTCGAGGATTGACTATTGACGTCCATTTTTGTCACCATTTTTTATCATCAAATATAATTTGAGTGGTGTTATTTTCACTATTTTGCTATAATAAGTCATTCTCTTTGCCATTCAGACCATCAAATAGATCAGGTTTGCATATATTTACTTACCACATGAATTCTGATCAAATCTTGCTATATTATGAATTATTAATGTTTAATGTGACATTTTGGGGTATACTTGGCATTTAGTTTTGATTCACAGGCTACTGTTTTTCAAACGACCCTTCATTCATATTGCATGTTTATATTGCTAATGTTTAGTCGCATCTAGCATGTCCTTCAACCTTGTGTTCAGCTCGCGGAATCAACGGTTGGCATATTTCTAGCCATTAAAGTAAAAAACAGACACGTGGGTAATGTTAGCCACATGGTGGTTATGGTTGGTGAGCTTCCATTCTAGAAGATACGCTTCTATGCTCGCCCATCTTGACAGCACACTCCTTTTCTCATGCCAATGCTCTAGAAGATCTGCTCCCTTGTTCCCTCAGCCTGCCAGCACATGCTCCTGCCACATCAATGTCCCAGCAGTTCCATCATCCCTCGCTCATCCTGCCAGCACCTGCTTCTGCCCATTGTTGAAGGAAACCAACACGCAGTTGTTCGCACCTTGGAGAATCAGCGCTATGGAGTAGGAAAACGGCTCGTGCGCTGTCATAAGTCACCATACAACCATTGTGCAGACATTAAGACTACTAGTTTTAGAGAGGTCGACTACGTCGACCTTCTCTCCCATTTGTAAACTTAGAAATAGATGCTTTCTCTGAAGAAAACAAGAGGATAGATATAGTAGTAGAACCAGACATTTACGCTATATAATTTTCTTAATTGAATGGAAGCTCTTGTGTTTTGCTGTTCTGATGGTGGTGACTTAGTCAATCTAGTTTCAACCTCTGTTGCTGGGAAGGGACCCTCAACAATCAGAGGTTCCATTTATGTATATTTTGTTATTCCTTTTCTACAGGTAAGTAGTTTACATTTTAAGTATATGTATTTAGTTTCGTTTTTCCTGTAGATGTAATTTCTCTATTTTATGTAAGCATCTGTCTCCCTGCTAATATAATTCACATTTGCAGAATTGTCAATGATCGGTCATGCTTAAATCTTCTTAGTTTTCTTTCAACTTTGTCATTTACAATTAGATAGGGTTAACTAGTTAATGTTTCAGTAGTTCAAATTCAGTTCATAGTTAGAAGTAATTCTATTAATGCTTTTCGTGTAAGCTGTATTTTGCTGCTAACATAGTTTACTTTTCAGAATTAGGAATGGTCGACCAAGCATAGTGTTCTATAGTTGTTTTCAGTCTTCTTCTATCATATATAGTTAGACATTGCTTCTATTGTATTATAAGTTAGCATTAATTTCGTTAGCTTCTCTCTCTATATTAGCTTTTCTTCCTATAACTGTAGGTTAACTTTATCTTCCATCTAAGTCTTGATTTAGCATATCATAGAAATACTTCATCTTCTTTAGATAATGATTAGTATAAATATTTTTCTTGTTAGTTTACCTTCTAATAAATCAACCTATTGCTTCTTTTGAATAGTAGGATCATATGCATCAGTGAGATGGTAATTAAAGTCATTCAAAATTCTTCTTTTCTTTAGTTTAAATCGTTTTCTTCCATTCAGACTGGCATTCAGACTGTCATTCGGACAGGAATTCGGATCGTCATTCGGACCTTTACACTTTCTGCATTGTTTTATGCTTTTTCAGAATCCAGTTTCTTCTACTTTTTAAATGTAATGCTTTTTGCTTCTAATTAACAGTTTTAGATGTAATTTAAATCTTGTTTCATGTTACATAGAGTTTTTAATTAAGTTTTGTCATTATTTAAATGTGGTTATTCCATTGAAATAATGTCACTCGTTTCTTTGTGACCCAGATCATCATTTTTGCCATTATAACTTACAATTTTCCTTCCTTCACTCATGAAAACTCCATAATTCCATGACAACAAGCATTCTAGCTAATTAAAGTTGTTCTTCATCCATGTTCTTATTACTTGGTGTTTCAAATAAGTTTTAAATCATTGAAAAGGTGAAGTAATGGTAGTTTACATGAATCCCAAATCCATGTAAAGTCAATAGCTTTCAATACTTGCAGTTAGATCACTCAAATTCTACCACATGGGTTTTGATGTGGACATGTCTCAACATCTTACCCATCTCCTAGATCAACAAAAGTGGGTTCGATGTTAGCACAAGATCTACAACTAGTCACGAGTAGTGAGAAAGAGTTTGTGCATCACTGTTCCTACAATTTAGTGATTTGCATGATCCACTCGATTGTGATGGGATTTGTTAGGATTTAAGGGATTTATGATAAGAAAAGGGATGGATCATTCCTAATGAATCTATGAGGGCATCTCTCCTCGTCAAGGCCTTGAAAAAATAGATATATTTGGGGATTATTTGTGCCTTATAGATGCATTCCACTTAATGCATATTTTTACTATATATACTTACCCTTTAGAGGATACATCAATGTAACATCCCAAAAAATCACAAAATTTTTAAATTTTTAAAATAGCATTAAATATTGAAATGCTAATGCGGAAATAAAATGAATACTAATTCTTTTAACTAATAATTATTTATGACGACAACAAGTCTACACTCAGATGCTATTTGAAATTCAGTTATATTTTTATAATACTTATGTCAATGTTCAGTCAATTATAATTGTTTACAAGTGCTAACTGTTGTTCTTCTTTTGATGATGAAAGGGGTCCTGAGGGTACCCTGAGGCTTACTCAGCATTCATGCTAAAGCATTTGAATCGTTCCTTTCGTAGATTACCGGTAAGAGATTTAATGTTTATGAATTGTGACAGAAGAGTTCCTAACTAGTTTCAGTAATCTCCACGTGTCTTAATGGTTTTAGAGAATAATGTCGAAAT
Source organism: Larix kaempferi (assembly GCA_027924585.1). Classification (NCBI taxonomy): domain Eukaryota; kingdom Viridiplantae; phylum Streptophyta; class Pinopsida; order Pinales; family Pinaceae; genus Larix; species Larix kaempferi. Next base: position 13,819,821 of record BSBM01000087.1, read on the forward strand.
GAAACCGGTGAGATCTCTTTAGTTAATATCTGGTTTTCGTACTAATATGCATGATTGCCATGTACTTCTTGCTCTATGCTATATTATGCAAACTTCATGTAAAATACCAGACCGGTTCTATTATATGCAACTGTATGTAATTATCATACAAATACTTTGATATATAGACTATATGCAATTATTGTGCAACAGCTATATGCAAATTCATATCTATGATCTATAGAACAAACTTGTAAAGTCTCCATAAAAAAAAAAAAAATTATTTCCTTAAATCTTAACCATGTGGTTTTCAGTTCACTAAACAGCACCTAAGAAGAAGACAGTTTTACCTTTATTAGCAATTAATTTGTTAGAGTTCTCGTAACAATGAACTTACAGGTGTACTTCCCTTGTTCTTCTACTAGTTAGAAGGTTATTATGTGACATACCACTTACTTAGCTGCGGCTAATCCTCCCTTCTTTCTGGTATGCAGGTTCCTATGTGTCCGGAGTTTTTCCATGACGTCGGAGTGTTCCCATGATACCGTATCAAGGTATGGATATATATATATATATTTAACAACCAAAGGTTTAATGTTTGTACAGGACTTAGTGTAGCATCTCCACTTAGCATACATTCAACAAGGGTATAAAGAAAACGGAATATCAAATGTGTTGAATGGTTATATCACCACCAATTTTAACTTTGAAAATACACCCTTATGCTACTAAGGATATAAGTTTCAAACCACACAATTCTTAAGTCTCACAAGCGCATTGAAAGAATACCATGGTTATGAAATATCATAAGGTTTAAAGTTTGATCGCTACCATTTTAACTACCCAGCTATATAGTTTTTTAATAAGCCACATATACTTTGTAAACCCATTTCATATTGAATGACCTACGATCTACTTTGCATTTAATATACAGGGTACCCGAGCTGGAGTCAATCACTGTTTTTGCCAGACGGCCATGTGACAACATTTAATGTGCTCGAAGGTTATGGTGCCATCTGCCCTGGAAGTACAAGGTTGGTTGTCTCGCGTTTGGGGAAGTCACTCATCAACAAAAACTAGAAGCTCTCTGGAATGATCTCCTCTTTGGCATTCGAATTGGGTCTACAGGTTTGTTCCACCAAACCCTGGCGATTTGTTCAACCTCGATCTCATTCTTCTGCAATGAGGAGGAAACGAATTAAGCAGTCGTGGTTACTCCCGAAAGTATACTCCTTGCTTTGAAAGCACAGCTACCTCCATATGTTTCCTCAGAGGTAACTTCGATACAGTAACCTGTGTATTTTCTAAAGATTAGTTTTTAGTAGTGTACTCTGTTGCCATCTTGCTAATAAAGCATCTGTTTTCAATGATGGTAGGTATTTTCCGGCTCGAGACAGCACAGGTTGCAGAAGGAGTCTGGCTTAAATGGTAAGTGGTATCGCTCCTCGCCTTCAAATGATGACAGGAAGAACTTGGGAAATCCTTCTCAACGACAACAAGGGTTTTGTAATGACATGGTTAGTTCATTTTAAAATCGGGGTTTCTGTTTCGAATACCCTATTGAATTTATCAAGGGCCAGAACATTTTTGAAATGTTATGAGTGAAAGGATTTGTTATCTATGGTACTACAGTCTCTAGGTTAGCACTGGGAATGTTATAATGATCTTTTGTTGCTTTAAAAATCCTTTTTAGATAGGACTACAGAAATGGGTATGCTGCCATTTTCTGCTTCTTTAAGTATTACAAAACCCTCTGTATTTTTTTTTAATTTCAACCAATTTGTATGCTGTAGGACCCCTCTTTTAGGGTCCCCTTGAACTGAACCTGAAACTTTAAAAACTTCATACAAACAAATTAGCCATCATAGTTATTGGAAAAATAAAATAAAATGCGTGAATAACTTAACAAAAATAAGCAAAACTTTAACCTGTCAACCCGATCCGGTTGGTCCATTGTCGCCTTCGTCTTCCGTAGGATCCCTCCAGCAAAGCTCGTTTAACCATAGGCGAAGCAACCGTTAGCTTCGCCACCCAACCATAGGCTCATGCTTTCAGTCGCATGGCCTCCCCCGAGCTTTGGGTCGTAGAGCTCACACAAGTATTTCAGAAATTCAGCTTGGGCTTCCCTTCCCACCAGGATTTCTAAGCCAAACCCTTAGATAGCAGCAAGTCTTTGAGGCATTCGAAAATTACGACAATCATCCAAATTATGGGCCCCTTACCCATTCCTTAAGCCTTCCTTATAAAGGGAAATTTCCTGCGACACATGTCGCTTCATGCATAAATAAATATCTTTAATTATTTATTTAATTAAAACACTCACCCATCCAAGTGTCAGTTTCTCTGGGAAGTGCACCTACATCCCTAAGTTTGCTCTAGTTTGTCCCCCAGATATTTTAATCAACTCCTAGCTTTTAGTTGACTAGGTGTCTAATCTATTTTGCTCCTAAATAATAATTTCTATTATTTTAAATGCTCAACAAAATAACTTTTCATGTGCAAATGTCTAAGCTATTGTTATGCATTTGCTAAGTAATAATCTAGGGTTATTCTCCTAAGTTTTTATGCAGTTTAATTTAACAATCAAACTCACTAGGATCATGGTGCTGCGTCGTTGGGCTCCTGGTTCCTTAATTTTTTAATCCCCTGACATGGCACCACTCCGTCGGGTCCAATCATCCATGGTTTCCATTCCTGGGCATGGTACCACCTTGTTGGGTCCTTGCGTCCATTCTTTTCGTTCTCGACAGGGTACCACATCGTTGGGCCCTTCTGCCACCATCTTTCCGTTTTGACTTGCGGGAACTCTTGTAGGGATTTTAGGAATCGTTACCATCCATCCTCCGTCTACATGCTATCTAGGGACTAATGGCGCTGAGGAGTGAGTCCGTTCTCACTGCGCGCCCCTCAACTCGTACGTGACCAGCTCCGTCGTGGCCCACCTCGTACGCCCTCACGCATTCCTCTTGAGCAAGCGGATCAATGCTTATCTGCTCATGCGTGGTATTCTTGTTGGAAGTCGACATCGTCGTCACTTCCCTTGTGTGTGATTTACCCGTACTCTACGACCCTCCATGTTCCTTTGTGTGTCCGTTGGTGAACCGTCTCACTTGTTTCTACACACACTTCTCACAACAAATTATTAGTAGCACTGTTCTCAACAATCATCATCTGGTTTCTAACTCTAGCATTGTTAAACATTTATGATTTATTCAAACTGCTCATTCATCTTATTAAGTATACATTTCATCGCCCAAATACATAATCACCATACAGCTAGTCGTTAAGCATTATCCATCAACATAATTTTCCATAGTCATAGCTAATCGTTTAACATATGCAATTATTCATTTACCTCAACAGTTCAGATACACATACTCAAAAATAAGGTCAAAAGGTTATTTAATTAATGTTTCAATCAGCCGGGTCACTCAGTAGGTGCCCTTAATGTCTACACAAGTCTAGGGGCACTACATACACCCCTACTTATTTAGAACTTCGTCCCGAAGTTCAGAATAAAATGGAAAGCTACGATGCATCTCAGTTGCGTCCTCCCAAGTTGCATAGCTAGGACTGTAACTGTCCTACTGCACTTTGACTTGATCAATCAAGGCTAATCATTAAGCAAGAAGTAATCAATCAATTATCCCACTCCACACATATAATTTAATTCCTTAATTCATTTATTAATTATTGTCGTCATTCACATCTTCAGGTTTTCCTCAATCATTTAAGACATAACAAGACCACTGTATTGAATTTGTTCAGTCAGGTCACTCGAGGTGCCCTTAAGGTCCACAGTCATTCTAGGGGCATTACATACCCTCATTAGTCTAATCAGTTAAAGCACCAAGGCGGGCATTACATACACCCCCTCTTATTAAAACTTCGTCTCGAAGTTAAGTCTCATGTGCTTCCATGGTGAGTTTTCAATTTCTTTTCACATTCATTTCTTCAACATAACCACAGTTGATAATAACATTTCCTTTCTTCTTTTCTACCCTCATATAAGTATAAATTGCATAATTGATAATATAACCAAATCGCATATTTCATAGTGTAGTAATCCCCATAACAGTTCTATCTTGTCTCACTAATTGTAATCGTGACTGAAATCGTCTACAACAAATTTCTTCTATCCAACAAAACTATTAAGTACATCCTTTACGAAAATCCTTAAAGCACTGACATATTTCAACATAAGGGATAAAACCTTCAATTCCAACCTCTCCATTTTCTATAGTTACGTATAACTATTATATATTTTAAACAGTATCTGAATTTCAAAATAAGAGTTAACCTTCCAATTTCTATTATGCAATACAACCATTCATAAACTAATCTTACACACAACCTCTCTCTTCTCATAATCCAAGGTACAATTGAATACGGGAGGGCGAAAAAGGTATAATCTCAATTTTATAACCAAAGTTACGTAAGGCTTTCTTCTCTTCCTTACTCAAGATCCTATAGTTCAACGTAAGTATAACTTCTCTCTTTTCACAATCCAAAGCATGATTACAACTAGTAGTGCATACCCATGAAGTCATCGTATTGATTTTCAAAATAAGCATTTACAACCAATTGATACAATTCTTGATGCAAAACCCTTGATCAAAAAGTATACAAACCCTAAATGCAATTCAATCTTACATACTAGCCAATTTAGAGGAGAATAATTCTAACATGTTCGAGAAGCTGGAAGTATCCTTTCCAAAAGAGAAGAAGTAGAATCCGTAGCTCTCCACTAATCAAATTAATCCTAACATGTTCAGCTCCGTACTTCTATCATGAATATTAATTGATAAAGTATAAGTATATACTTTCCCTTTTAGCAAAACCCCATTACAAATTTCTATAAATACTGAGCATACTTTTTCTTTTTTTTGATAATGTCATCTACATGCATCTTAACGGATATGATCATATGTATTTAAACTATAGGATCAATTTCTTTTCCATTGGATTAACAAACTTATCTAAAACCATATTTGTCCTTAATAAAGAGCCTTGTCTAACTTATTTTGTATTTCTCATTCTAATTCTAAATCCGTGTATGAGTTTATTAGTAATTCTAATCTACATAATAAAATCTTGACATCGCTTAATGGAAGTACACCCATTTAATCACATAACCTATATATATAAGCCTTCAAAATATATGTATATATAAAAAAAACTTACTATGCATTTATATATATGACTAATCTAAAACTCACAATGTGATTTCGTTTAATATTATGAATGTATACGTTAAACACAAAATTCATGCATTGCTATATCCAAGGACACATTTCTTTCACTATATATTAATGTAAACATAGCTCTACATTATAGTAATGACAAATTATTTCTATTATGTTTTCAAGAATGTAATTTCATTCAACCTATTGCATATGTCCTTATCGCTAAATATTAGTTTCTTTATCCTAGAATTCGATAATAGCTTCGGTGCTTCCTACATGACATAATATGTATGGGGTCATAGGGGGATTTACCAGTGATATGATGGACATGCATCTATATGTCAGAAACCTACAAACGCAATGAATACCCTAGTGATATAACCATTCTAATTGTTTGATTAACAAATTGATCACATAACCTTTTCCTCAATACTTAAGTATATTGCCAAACAAACACTCTATACTAACCATCTTTATCTAATGCAAGATTGTATATCTAAATATATTCATTATATATGTCAAAAGTTAAGTGCACATATCCTCTTCCATATAATTATGGAGTTGATAAATAAATAAATAAAATAAAAACTTTACAAAACTTCAAAAATCCTTCTTTTAAATGTAGGTAAATCTATAACCTAAATTACATAACATTACTCATATATTTATTTCAAATAAAGCTTTCATGACTTTAAATCTTTTCCATCAAAATATAAAATGCAATTTTTATTTATTTTATTTTTAACACTATGTGTTAAACCTTTTCTCTTGATGCACTTTCCTACAATTATCTTATAACATATAATTCCTTTAAATTTACCAATTTACCAGTATTTAACTTTTGACATATATTCTAAAAGTATATTTATATGCCATTGTTCTATGGTTGAGGCATATCACAATTAATTTGTCAATTATCCTTTAATCTTTAAATGTGTATTTATAGGTAATTCCTCTACCATAAATCCACTTTCTATGCTAAGTAGCAATTGTCCTTAAAATTATGATTCTATTATACATTTTACCGTATACAAACTATATTCATCCACCCTTCGCAAATCATGGTTCCACAATAAATATAAGGTATGAAGTATATGCAAGTGATTTTTTTTATTTTTTTTATTTTTGGTAGCCCTTACTCTAACTGTAATTTCGTAAGGAATTTTTCTACTAACGAATTATAACATATAATTCTTTACATTCAGGAGTAACTAATATTCAACATTCATTCTAAAGGGTTATTTATAAGGTACTCTCCAATTTAAATGTACATATAAAATTCTTAAATTTCTCAATTAAATGTCGCATATCATTTATCCTTTAGGATGTAATTTCAAAGAATCTTTCTATAGTATAACTATAATACCTAAACCAACATCTATTATTGACTTTAATAATTGCATTCATAAGGAACTCTACTATAGTTTAAGTATAGCACTTCATTACCATATATTGTTTGATCTATGAGTGCTCCATAAAGCATTCTTTTACAACTTCGTATAATTCTTAAATCTATCCAATAATTAATTTGTATTAATATAATACTCACAATAACAATAAAATAGTCTAAGTTATAGCTTTTCATTCCCTATATTCATATATCTTTTCAAATAAGAATAATTAAATTATAGGATATTCCTACTAAAAAAAATCTGGGTTATAACTTTTCCTTTTCCTTCCATACACATATCCTTTCAAATAAGACTAATTTAATTGTAAAAATTATTCTCAATACAATAATCTAACTTTCACTAACTTCATATGTTAACATATATATAAAATAACATATACATAACATAGCTATGGATTTCACATTGTAACCGTATAAATAATTAACTATAATAATTTATAAAAAAAATAAAATAATTTAATTCTTTCCAATTACTTGATATATAAACGTGATTGTAACCACCGTAAGTATGTTAATCATGTGGTATATGAACTAATATAACATAGCTTATACACTCAATTAATCATCTCATCCCATGATTATATATAAATTTCTCAAACTTATAAATTATACAAATTATTCATAATTAAAAAGACTTTTTTTTTTTTTAAAGAAATAATCATTCGCTTTCCTATCCACTTTTCTCAAACTAAAGATCTATACTTAACGATGATGGACATACTTAAAAGAATTCTCAAATTTATAATTTAAAGATTTTTAAACAATTACTTTACTATCCACTAAATAATTCCAAAGCAGCTTTGAGTTTTACCTCTACAAGATATTATACTCAGTAATAAAATCAGGTATATTCAATAAGATAATTAATTCACATAATTATTCTTAAATAATAAGAAGGGTCTTTCAATTAATCACTTTACCGTCGGCTAAGCAAATTATTAAAAGTTAAGCTATGCTCATCGTAACCCTCACGGTAGTAAAATAAAAAGCAGGAGGTTGGAGTATGAATTAATTGACATAGATACTCTATGCAACTAGGATTTTTAACTCGGATCTCTGTCGAGAATGGAGTGAACTTCTTTATGCACAGAGTATAAATTAATTGATAGAGGTGAAATTGGATGGTATGCAATCGTTGGATCCATAACTATGCAAAGAGGATTGACAGAGTTCTTAAAGCCCATGCGCTGATTTAGATTGAATGTGCAGAGGTCAAATTTCAGGAATGTTTAAACACAAAGATCAGTTTAAATTCACATGCAGATTTCGTTTTTGACTGTTAAAAAAAAAAAAACTCAAGGATCTCAATTAAATATATATAATCGTTTTGACAGAATTTCTCAGAGCTTGGGCCGAGCAGATTCTCCAATGGTAAAAGTAATTTATAATAATTTCTTTTTCAATAGATACATAAAAGCTAATTCTCAAGCAATAGTACACCATTTCAGCTCTGCAAATTCCTAGTTATAAAATGAATGTAAAACCGTTTTTATGTAAAGAATACCCAAGATGGAGAGTACTTCGCTTGACTTCCTAAGTTAAAAAAAATTAAGTTCTGGAATTCAGGATCTTTAAATAATACAATGTCCAAGATCCTGAGAAATAGCGCAAGGTATTATTTTAGAAGATCAGGGCATGCACCGATTGCTAAAGTGATAATGCGTAGTGCTTCCAGAATCCCAATCTCAAGGTTAAATATGTTATGATTTTGATATGTGACAGGTGGGTAATTCGCAGAGGGAAGAAGCATTGGATGAGTTTGGAAGCGCCAACCACTGAGATTTAAAACCAATGCCAAGATCGGATTTCGAATAACAACACAACATACAGTTATACACTTGTCGACCGCAAGTAAATATGTCTTCCACTCCAAGTCTATTTTAAATCGCAAGTAAATATGTCTTCCACTCCAAGTCTATTTTAAATCGCAAGTAAATATGTCTTCCACTCCAAGTCTATTTTAAATAAGTATACACACAATGGACCATGCTTTTTCCATTCGAATTCAATAAAATATATAGACGTAAATTCTTGATTATACTATCAATTACTATAAAATGATAGACATTTAACTCCATCCTTCAAAATATATTTGATATGTAATTTAATTGTGTGCCCTATGTTCTAGGGCATATTACATTTAACCAGAACAACCCACAACCGTTCTCATGCAATGTTACAATTGCGGCATCATAAATTCGTGGAAGGGACTGAAAAGATCATATCCGGATTTACTGGATGAAAATAAGGACAATAGAATAGTCATCGATGGCTTAACAGAAGTATGAGATTTAAAGACTATGCTGGGATCCGTGTATACAGACTCACCATGTACAACGATATGCTCGTATAGATCTAGATCCAGAATTGAACGTTTAGCGTTTGACCTACCATAAGGATCACTAAAGTCTAAGGAACATAAATCTAGATCCTAAAAATTTGGGCGTCAATGTTGATATATATTTCGGAGTTTAATCTTTATAAAAAATTAAAAAAAAGGAATAAACGGAACAGAGTTTAAGGAAAAGCTTTGGTGCAGAGATAAACAAAAAGAATAACAAGGCAGACTATGGGCCATTCCATATTCCTATTATCACTGAGTTTATATGCTACGTAGAGCAATACAAAAAAAAAATAAAATATTAGATCAGAAAACGAGTCAGCGGGCTTCGGCCTCAGATGCGATTCGCTTCCCAGAGAAAAGGCCGAGATCTGATTTTAATGATGGTACAGATGTCACGATCGACGATTGGGTGTTTAAGGGTTTAAATACTACATAAGTCAATTATAATGCAGAACAGAGATACACACGCCATGATATGGGCGTTTTTTGATTGATACGCTTCAGAGATTAGTTAAATTAAAAAAAAAATACAAAACCGAGATTGTAGTACTAAGGATTAGATCGTTGTCCTTTGTTCTGAAAGCTTAGAGGAATACAAGGTAAGGATTCGAGTAAGAGGTTCTTTTCAAGGGAGTTAGAAGGCGTTAAGACAAAACAAGAACCTCACATAAGGATTTCACAATACGCAGGCAGGCACGTATAAGGTTAAGACAGTCGTAACAAAAGTAGGATTGGGTTTATGTGCAGAGGGTATTAACCCCAGAAGGGATATAACAATGGATACTTCACACAACTATTCCTCCGTTTCTTTTTATTACACAGGAATAGCGAGATCGGAAACCACACAACGATTTCACTATTGAGATTTACATACACAGAGATATCACAATAGATTCCTTCGAAAACATTGAATTCGATTTCGTCATCGCATTCCCATTATTCTAAAATTATGTATGCATTTAAAACAGAGTTAAAACTACACAGGAATCAACATAACTACAGAGATTTTTAACCAAAATATTCATAACAACCGAGTAAATAAATTTATATGCAGAGTATTCCTTTCACCTAACTATAATCCGACTCATACCACTTACATAAAATTAAATATAAAATATAAATCATTAGAACCTGTTCCGTGGCCGATGTATGAAACCGTTGAAGTAGGTGAATCTGCCACCACTGCAATCTCATCTGTCATCTTCAACAGATCAGAGTATTGTGCCCTCAAGGCTCGACCGGCTATGATACCAAATGTAGGAGCCCTCTTTTAGGGTCCCCTTGAACTGAACCTGAAACTTTAAAAACTTCATACAAACAAATTAGCCATCATAGTTATTGGAAAAATAAAATAAAAAGCGTGAATAACTTAACAAAAATAAGCAAAACTTTAACCTGTCAACCCGATCCGGTTGGTCAATTGTCGCCTTCGTCTTCCGTAGGATCCCTCCAGCAAAGCTCGTTTAACCATAGGCGGAGCAACCGTTAGCTTCGCCACCCAACCATAGGCTCATGCTTTCAGTCGCATGGCCTCCCCCGAGCTTTGGGTCGTAGAGCTCACACAAGTATTTCAGAAATTCAGCTTGGGCTTATTTTTCCAATAACTATGATGGCTAATTTGTTTGTATGAAGTTTTTAAAGTTTCAGGTTCAGTTCAAGGGGACCCTAAAAGAGGGGTCCTACATTTAATATTATTTTTTCTTATGCCAGCAAAGCTCGATTAACCATTGGCGAAGCAACCGTTAGCTTCGCCACCCAACCATAGGCTCATGCTTTCAGTCGCATGGCCTCCCTCGAGCTTTGGGTCGTAGAGCTCACACAAGTATTTCAGAAATTCAGCTTGGGCTTCCCTTCCCACCAGGATTTCTAAGCCAAACCCTTAGATAGCAGCAAGTCTTTGAGGCATTCGAAAATTACGACAATCATCCAAATTATGGGCCCCTTACCCATTCCTTAAGCCTTCCTTATAAAGGGAAATTTCCTGCGACAGATGTCGCTTCATGCATAAATAAATATCTTTAATTATTTATTTAATTAAAACACTCACCCATCCAAGTGTGAGTTTCTCTGGGAAGTGCACCTACATCCCTAAGTTTGCTCTAGTTTGTCCCCCAGATATTTTAATCAACTCCTAGCTTTTAGTTGACTAGGTGTCTAATCTATTTTGCTCCTAAATAATAATTTCTATTATTTTAAATGCTCAACAAAATAACTTTTCATGTGCAAATGTCTAAGCTATTGTTATGCATTTGCTAAGTAATAATCTAGGGTTATTCTCCTAAGTTTTTATGCAGTTTAATTTAACAATCAAACTCACTAGGATCATGGTGCCGCGTCGTTGGGCTCCTGGTTCCTTAATTTTTTAATCCCCTGACATGGCACCACTCCGTCGGGTCCAATCATCCATGGTTTCCATTCCTGGGCATGGTACCACCTCGTTGGGTCCTTGCGTCCATTCTTTTCGTTCTCGACAGGGTACCACATCGTTGGGCCCTTCTGCCACCATCTTTCCGTTTTGACTTGCGGGAACTCTTGTAGGGATTTTAGGAATCGTTACCATCCATCCTCCGTCTACATGCTATCTAGGGACTAATGGCGCTGAGGAGTGAGTCCGTTCTCACTGCGCGCCCCTCAACTCGTACGTGACTAGCTCCGTCGTGGCCCACCTCGTACGCCCTCACGCATTCCTCTTGAGCAAGCAGATCAATGCTTATCTGCTCATGCGTGGTATTCTTGTTGGAAGTCGACATCGTCGTCGCTTCCCTTGTGTGTGATTTACCCGTACTCTACGACCCTCCATGTTCCTTTGTGTGTCCGTTGGTGAACCGTCTCACTTGTTTCTACACACACTTCTCACAACAAATTATTAGTAGCACTGTTCTCAACAATCATCATCTGGTTTCTAACTCTAGCATTGTTAAACATTTATGATTTATTCAAACTGCTCATTCATCTTATTAAGTATACATTTCGTCGCCCAAATACATAATCACCATACAGCTAGTCATTAAGCATTATCCATCAACATAATTTTCCATAGTCATAGCTAATCGTTTAACATATACAATTATTCATTTACCTCAACAGTTCAGATACACATACTCAAAAATAAGGTCAAAAGGTTATTTAATTAATGTTTCAATCAGCCGGGTCACTCAGCAGGTGCCCTTAATGTCTACACAAGTCTAGGGGCACTACATATGCCCGCGTGATAGTTACATGTCTGACAAAGCTTTTGTGTGAACTAGAAAATCATGATATAATAATCCCTATTTCAACAGTCGTGGGGCAAATTTAAAGGGTTCTGTATTTTAAAAACTTGGGGATTTCGTTTGTCTCTATTTTATGAAGTGAATTATAGCAGATGACTGCGTTTTTATCAGCCCAACGTAATGTGGATCTATTGTACTTTCCTGTCTTAAACATAAGTTAAATGTTCTCGTCAAGCTCGGAAGAGCTATTTTATTTTCATATAATTATAGAGGCATTACCTGAAACATTACATAATAGCATAGATCTGCGAAATGATAATAATAGGAATTCTGTGATATGTATATATTTTTGTTTTCTTCAAAATACTACTGTCAATAATTTACTTTTCATATAACACAACAGCGTAGATCTTCGTAATGATAAAGATACGATCTGATAAGAATTCTGATATATATATATTTTTGTTTTCTACTAAAATCATACCGTCGATATGTATATATATCGTGTCATAGAAACCCTATCTGACAGTGTATCTACTACTATTTTATTATATATATATTTTTGTTTTCTGCCAAAATCATACTGTCGATATGTATATATCGTGTCACAGAAACCCTATCTGACAGTGTATCTACTACTATTTTATTACTTGCCTTTTTCAGAGTTCTTCTGTGAATGAGGTTAAGGAATAGATCGGGGTTTATCCCCTGCGATCAAAGATTATTCCATGAGTGAATAATGAAGATTGTTGGCATTCGAACCGAGAGGATTAACCTTATGAAATTTCTATAGTATACTGATAGTTTGGTTCAGTACTATCCTCTATATCCCCTCTGTAATAAAAAAAAACATTTATAACCTAATGACTTGGAATCATGGAATTTTATGTACAGAGGTTTTTCTATATTTTTAATGATCCATATTTTCTTTATCCATCGTAGGGTATAAAGAAGGTCAATAATTATTTCCTAGACTCTAATTAATTAAAACAAATAAACAAAAAGAATATGAAGGAAAAACCATGTAATTTCCACGGAGCTTTATAGATTTAATTTGCAATAAGAAGGTCGATATAATAAACAATAAGAATATACAGTAACCATGAAATTTCTTTACTGGGGCTTTCTAAATCAATAGTGAACCCTGATAAAAACAATTCGTCTGCGAATACATTATTCATTCCATCTGACTGCTGGTTTATCATTTATTACTACATATCGATATTTCAGATCAAGCAATAATCGAATGACAGAATTTACTTGGACACCATAAGCACTATATCTTAACAAAAAGGAGTCAGATAAATAACAGGAATTATTTCAAGTCTGAGATCACAAAACCTGGAACTTGAAACCAAATGCAGTAGGAACAGCCACGTTCCTCCCAACCGTAGATTAGGTACAAACACCAAGTCTGTCCGCAATCACCCCCGAGCCAGACACATGCATGGAGAAATGTGGACAGCTAACCTCAAACTCAGTCTTGTTTCCTGAATTCCTTGCCTAACACAGAGTGCTCACACAGCAAGTTATCTTTCCCGGCATACTCAGCAGCGTCCTGCCTCCTCACATATGCCCTCCTTTTATAGTTTTTCCTAGGTCTTACCATTAGCAGCCAATTCCTCATGGAATTTTCGCAGCTAATCAAATCCCTGATTTTTAGGGTGTGTCTAGTGTCTTAAATACACTCCTGACACTTGTCCTGGTTTCCCAGAGGCTAACTCTAACTTGTCCCCCACTTCTCCATGCATGATCTCCTCATTTAACTTGGCTGTTCCTACTCATTCTTTTATTAATAGAATAAAATTGTTTGTTTACATCAGTCCTCCTACGACTTAAGTCAGCCGATTTCTCATCTGGCTTCCTCATTGCAAAATCTCAAAATTAATAAAAATAATTTTAAAATATATCAGATATAATGTTTTTTCATCATTGGAGAGGGATGTCACATCCTTGCCCCCTTATTGCGAACACTGTCCTCAGTGTTCTAGTCTTCTTCCATCGGTTCTGGGAATAGATTCGGGTACCTTGCTAGTATTTCGCTTTCCAATTCCCAGGTTGCCTCCTCAGGACTAAAGTGCTTCCATTATACCTTTACCTGAGCGATGGCTCGGTTCCGAAGTACTGTTTCTTTCCTGTCCAGAATGCGTAAAGGTTCCACTTGAAATTCGCCTTCTGGAGCCTCTTGGAAAGGCCCGCAGAACCGTGGTGCCAGTTTACTACTGCAACTCCCCAGCCGGAGTGAGCTTTTCTTTGCTTTGACCCGCAAGTATACATGGTCTCCAACTGAGAACTCCTTATCTCGCCTTTTCAGATTAGCATAGCTCTTTTGGCGGTCCTGGGCCACCTTTAAATTCTTCTGTACCCTTTGGACTGTTTGTTCCATGTCTTTCAGCAAATCTGGTCCTATCAATAAGCGATCGACCGGACTATCCCAGCTAACTGGGGTAGTGCACTTTCTCCCATAAAGAATTTCAAATGGACTCATTTTTTATGATGCTTGGTACCCGTTGTTGTAAGCGAACTCTACCAGATGTAAGTAGTCTTCCCATTTGTTGGGTCTCTCCATGACGTACATTCTCAGCATGTCTTCAATGATCTGATTTGTACGTTCAGTCTGTCCATCTGTTTCAGGGTGATAACTCGTGCTGAAATTAATTCTTGTTTCCAAACCTGCAAACAAAGATTTCCAGAATTGGGAGGTAAATTTTACATGCCTATCTGAAATTACCATCTTTGGTACTCCATGTAATCTGAATATTTCCTTTAGAAATATTCCTGCAATATCTGTTGCCTTGTAGGTGGTTTTTACCGGAATGAAGTGCGCCGATTTGCTAAACTTGTCAACCACCACCATTATGGAATCATGTTGTCGTTGGGTTCTCGGTAAACCTGTGATAAAATCTAGTGAAATCACTTCCCATTTCCATTCAGGAATTGGTAATGGTTGTAATAACCCAGCAGGATGTCTATGATCTGTCTTCACCTGTTGACATTCCAAGCATTTAGATAAATAATCAGCTAGTTCAGTCTTTAATTTAGGCCAAAAGAACTGTTTTCTGAGGGCTGTTATCATATTTTTATACCCGGGGTGACCTGCAAAAGGGGGTTTGTGCATCTCATTTAGAATAAACAATTTAAATCCCGCAACATTAGGCATGTACAGCCTATCTTTGAACCAAATCAGACCTTTCTGATCCATTTTGAAATCTGTCCCGTTCATGTTTATCTCGTTTTGCTGAATTTTACTTTGCAGATTTATGTATTCTGCATCCTGTTTGCTTGCCATTATTACTTTGTCCATGATATTACTTTCTGGTTATTATTATCTCGTACACCTCGTGGGTCCTTTGACTAAGTGCATCTGCCACCGTATTTTCCTTACCCTTTATGTGTTTTACATCAAAGTCGAATTCACTTAAGAAGGCCATGCACCTTGCCTGTCTGGCATTGAGTCCTGGTTGGTTAAATAGGTTCTTGACGCAAGTGTTATCGGTTAATAACAAGAATTTCTTTCCCAGCAGGTAGTGACGCCACATTTTCAGTGCGTGTACTACTGCTGTTAATTCCAAGTCATGAACCACGTAGTTGCGTTCATGTTCCTTTAATTTTCGTGATTCATAACACACTACGTGTCCGTCCTGGGACAGTACTCCTCCTACTCCCTCTTTGCTCGCATCCGTACAAACCGTGTACTCTTTACATGGGTCTACCACTTTTAGAATAGGTGCCTTGGTCAGCAATTCTTTGAGTCGTTCAAAACTTTCTTGACACTTGCAGGACCACACAAACTTTATCCCTTTTTTCTGTAGTGAGGTAATGGGATAGGCGATCTTCGAGAATCCCTCAATGAACCTCCGATAGTAACCTGTGAGTCCCATGAAATATCTAATATCAGCTACATCTCTCGGTACTGGCCAATCCGCTATGGCTTTAATTTTCTGTGGGTCGACTGAAATTCCTTCAGCAGAAATAATATGGCCTAGGTACTGGATTTCCTTTTTAAAGAACTCACATTTCTCCAACTTTGCATACAACTGGTGGTCCCTCAAGGTTTGCAATACAATTCTTATATGTTGTTCATGTTCTTCCTCCGACTTAGAGTATATTAGGATATCATCAATAAAAATCAACACAAACTGATCTAGATATTTGTTGAAAATACCATTCATTAAACACATGAATGTGGCATGGGCGTTGGTTAACCCAAAAGGAATTACCACAAATTCATAGTGTCCGTATCGGGTACGGAAGGCGGTTTTGCTTATGTCTTCATTTTTAATACGAATCTGATGGTACCCAGATCGAAGATCCAGTTTGGAAAAGATCCTAGCTCCCCCTACTTGGTCGAACAAATCATTGATTCGTGGTAACGGGTATTTATTCTTAACAGTTACCTTATTCAGTTGCCTATAGTCAATACATAGTCTTAGAGTCCCATCCTTTTTCTTGACAAACAGAACCGGTGCACCCCAAGGCGAGACACTAGGTCTTATATACCCTTTGTCTAGTAATTCTTGAATCTGAATCTTTAATTCCGTCAATTCTGGGATACTCATTCTATAAGGTACTTTTGACACTGGTGCTGATCCTGGTAAGAGTTCAATGGAGAAATCTATTTCTCGTTGAGGCGGTAACCCCGGTATTTCTTCTGGAAATACGTCTAGGAACTCACCTAAGACAGGATGCTCGGCTATGGAAGTCTGACTTTCATTGAGAAGTAAATCGGATACTCTTACAGCGTAAATCTTGCATCCTTTCCTCATGCACTTCTTTAGCTGCATAGCAGAAATCTGCCTAACAGAAACAGGTTTCTGTTTTCCAATCACTGTTCTTAGAGTTTGGTCTTCCGCAATGTAGGTAAAGTTTTTGGTAAAGCAGTTCAGTAATACTCTATATTTTTCAAGCCAGTCCATACCTATTATCATGTCGTAAGATCCTAAAGGCAACACATTTAAATTAATCTTCGTTTTGTTGTCATGTATTTGAAGTTCACAGTCAGATATATATTCAGTTACCTTCCTACTTGCTCCAGTGGCTAACTGAACTAACCAAGGCTTTGGATGCTTTACCTTGGTGAGTTGACAGTGCTCCATCATCTTGGGAGTGATGTAGCTTAAAGTTGCCCCCGGGTCAATTAAAATAGTACAAGTATGGTCAGAGATTGTACCTTCAATTTCCACAATTGTAGATTGATGATCTGCCTGTCGGTCCTCCAAGGCTACGTTAATTCGGTGATAACTTTTCCCAATGTCTCCCACCGTGGATGCTTCTTGCATATTATGCAGTACCCTGTTTGTTTCATTGTATCGAGGACAATTTCTGCGTAAATGGGCTTCACCACATTCCCAGCATTTCAGGGGTTCCTTAGGAGTATCGATACTTCCTTTTATTCCCATGTTAGGAGCTTTGAAAGTTTTCTGCTGTAACTGTTCATTTCTGGGAAATGAATTTCCCTGGAAGTTTTTGGGCATGTTCCTGAAGGGCGGGGGTTTGTAACCTTTCTTCCGCTGGTTAAACTTTTCCTGTTTCTTGTCCTTCCATGCTTGAGTAGTATCATTTCTTTGTTTGTATTGCTCATAACACAATCTGGCATTTCTCAGTGCTTCTTCTAAAGTTCTGGGATTGTCGAACTCGATTCGATCTTTATAGGACTGTGGTAGGCAACTTAAGAACCGTTGTACCTTCAGTTTTTCTTCCTTGATATATGGGACGAACCGTAATAAGTCTAGGAATTTATTGATAAGATCTTCCATCATCATTTGACCCAGCTTTAATTCATTAAAATTCCTTGGTTTTTCTTTCATAGTAACTTTCTGATAAGTACTGTTTCTTGAAATATTTCTTAAATTCCGACCATTCGAGGTTCTTTTCTTTCAATCCCTGGGAAATCTTCAGGTCTTGCCACCATATGCTGGCCTTCCCCTTTAGGTTGTACACAGCCATTCTGACTTTCATATTACTGGAGTAATTGTAGATCTGAAAGTATTTCTTTATGTCTAGCAGCCAGGCTTCTGCTTCTTCGCCAGTTTTTGATTCTCCATCGAAGCTAGTAGGTTTTATTTTTTTGAATTCACCCTCCAGATGGTCAACCTTTCTTTTTCCCATAGTCTTGTCTTGATGCTCAGATTTCTGGGTCTCATTGGAGGAATCTCCCTTCTTCTCAGCGTTCTCATCAGTTTCCTCTTTCCTCTTAGAATCCTCCTTCTGTTTTTCGCCATTGTTCCTTTCATGAAGGCTCTGCAGCAAAATCTCATTAATTTCTTGTTGTTTTTCCTGGGCCTTCTTCAGTTGCTCATTGTCTGCTTTGAAACTCTGTATCTCCACGATCAGACTTCTCATGGTTTCTAGTACCTGACTTGCTTCCGAATGTTCTGCTGTTCTTGCCTGTTCGTTTCCTTCAGGCTCTTCTCTGTATTCCTCGTGCGAAGTCATCTGAAAATTCAAAACTGGAACATACGCATGCAACATTCAAATATGTATATTAAATATTTATTTCCTGCGCAACAAAAACTAAGTGTTTCCAAGGCGACAGGGTTGAATCTAGCTCTGATACCATATGTAAAGTCTCCATAAAAAAAAAAAAAAAAATCTTTCCTTAAATCTTAACCATGTGGTTTTCAGTTCACTAAACAGCACCTAAGAAGAAGACAGTTTTACCTTTATCAACAATTAATTTGTTAGATTTTTCGTAACAATGAACTTACAAGTGTCCTTCCCTTGTTCTTCTACTAGTTAGAAGGTTATTATGTGACATACCACTTACTTAGCTGCGGCTAATCCTCCCTTCTTTCTGGTATGCAGGTTCCTATGTGTCCGGAGTTTTTCCATGACGTCGGAGTGTTCCCATGATACCGTATCAAGGTATGGATATATATATATATATTTAACAACCAAAGGTTTAATGTTTGTACAGGACTTAGTGTAGCATCTCCACTTAGCATACATTCAACAAGGGTATAAAGAAAACGGAATATCAAATGTGTTGAATGGTTATATCACCACCAATTTTAACTTTGAAAATACACCCTTATGCTACTAAGGATATAAGTTTCAAACCACACAATTCTTAAGTCTCACAAGCGCATTGAAAGAATACCATGGTTATGAAATATCATAAGGTTTAAAGTTTGATCGCTACCATTTTAATTACCCAGCTATATAGTTTTTTAATAAGCCACATATACTTTGTAAACCCATTTCATATTGAATGACCTACGATCTACTCTGCATTTAATATACACGGTACCCGAGCTGGAGTCAATCACTGTTTTTGCCAGACGGCCATGTGACAACATTTAATGTGCTCGAAGGTTATGGTGCCATCTGCCCTGGAAGTACAAGGTTGGTTGTCTCGCGTTTGGGGAATTCACTCATCAACAAAAACTCGAAGCTCTCTGGAATGATCTCCTCTTTGGCATTCGAATTGGGTCTACAGGTTTGTTCCACCAAACCCTGGCGATTTGTTCAACCTCGATCTCATTCTTCTGCAATGAGGAGGAAACGAATTAAGCAGTCGTGGTTACTCCAGAAAGTATACTCCTTGCTTTGAAAGCACAGCTACCTCCATATGTTGCCTCAGAGGTAACTTCGATATAGTAACATGTGTATTTTCTAAAGATTAGTTTTTAGTAGTGTACTCTGTTGCCATCTTGCTAATAAAGCATCCGTTTTCAATGATGGTAGGTATTTTCCGGCTCGAGATAGCACAGGTTGCAGAAGGAGTCTGGCTTAAATGGTAAGTGGTATCGCTCCTCGCCTTCAAATGATGACAGGAAGAACTTGGGAAGTCCTTCTCAATGACAACAAGGGTTTTGTAATGACATGGTTAGTTCATTTTAAAATCGGGGTTTCTGTTTCGAATACCCTAGCGAATTTATCAAGAGCCAGAACATTTTTGAAATGTTATGAGTGAAAGGATTTGTTATCTATGGTACTACAGTCTCCAGGTTAGCACTGGGAATGTTATAATGATCTTTTGTTGCTTTAAAAATCCTTTTTAGATAGGACTACAGAAATGGCTATGCTGCCATTTTCTGCTTCTTTAAGTATTACAAAACCCTCTGTATTTTTTTTTAATTTCAACCAATTTGTATGCCCGCATGATAGATACATGTCTGACAAAGCTTTTGTGTGAACTGGAAAATCATGATATAATAATCCCTATTTCAACAGTCGTGGGGCAAATTTAAAGGGTTCTGTATTTTAAAAACTTGGGGATTTCGTTTGTCTCTATTTTATGAAGTGAATTATAGCAGATGACTGCGTTTTTATCAGCCCAACGTAATGTGGATCTATTGTACTTTCCTGTCTTAAACATAAGTTAAATGTTCTCGTCAAGCTCGGAAGAGCTATTTTATTTCGATATAATTATAGAGGCATTACCTGAAACATTACATAATAGCATAGATCTGCGAAATGATAATAATAGGAATTATGTGATATGTATATATTTTTGTTTTCTTCAAAATCCTACTGTCAATAATTTACTTTTCATATAACACAACAGCGTAGATCTTCGTAATGATAAAGATACGATCTGATAAGAATTCTGATATATATATATTTTTGTTTTCTACTAAAATCATACTGTCGATATGTATATATATCGTGTCACAGAAACCCTATCTGACAGTGTATCTACTACTATTTTATTATATATATATTTTTGTTTTCTGCCAAAATCATATTGTCGATATGTATATATCGTGTCACAGAAACCCTATCTGACAGTGTATCTACTACTATTTTATGACTTGCCTTTTTCAGAGTTCTTCTGTGAATGAGGTTAAGGAATAGATCGGGGTTTATCCCCTGCGATCAAAGATTATTCCGTGAGTGAATAATGAAGATTGTTGGCATTCGAACCGAGAGGATTAACCTTATGAAATTTCTATAATATACTGATAGTTTGGTTCAGTACTATCCTCTATATCCCCTCTGTAATAAAAAAAAAACATTTATAACCTAATGACTTGGAATCATGGAATTTTATGTACAGAGGTTTTTCTATATTTTTAATGATCCATATTTTCTTTATCCGTCGTAGGGTATAAAGAAGGTCAATAATTATTTCCTAGACTCTAATTAATTAAAACAAATAAACAAAAAGAATATGAAGGAAAAACCATGTAATTTCCACGGATCTTTATAGATTTAATTTGCAATAAGAAGGTCGATATAATAAACAATAAGAATATATAGTAACCATGAAATTTCTTTACTGGGGCTTTCTAAATCAATAGTGAACCCTGATAAAAACAATTCCTCTGCGAATACATTATTCATTCCATCTGACTGCTGGTTTATCATTTATTACTACATATCGATATTTCAGATCAAGCAATAATCGAATGACATAATTTACTTGCACACCATAAGCACTATATCTTAACAAAAAGGAGTCAGATAAATAACAGGAATTATTTCAAGTCTGAGATAACAAAACCTGGAACTTGAAACCAAATGTAGTAGGAACAGCCACGTTCCTCCCAACCGTAGATTAGGTACAAACACCAAGTCTGTCCGCAATCACCCCCGAGCCAGACACATGCATGGAGAAATGTGGACAGCTAACCTCAAACTCAGTCTTGTTTCCTGAATTCCTTGCCTAACACAGAGTGCTCACACAGCAAGTTATCTTTCCCGTCATACTCAGTAGCGTCCTGCCTCCTCACATATGCCCTCCTTTTATAGTTTTTCCTAGGTCTTACCATTAGCAGCCAATTCCTCATGGAATTTTCGTAGCTAATCAAATCCCTGATTTTCAGGGTGTGTCTGGTGTCTTAAATACACTCCTGACACTTGTCCTGGTTTCCCAGAGGCTAACTCTAACTTGTCCCCCACTTCTCCATGCATGATCTCCTCATTTAACTTGCCTGTTCCTACTCATTCTTTTATTAATAGAATAAAATTGTTTGTTTACATCAGTCCTCCTAGGACTTAAGTCAGCCGATTTCTCATCTGGCTTCCTCATTGCAAAATCTCAAAATTAATAAAAATAATTTTAAAATAAATCAGATATAATGTTTTTTCATCATTGGAGAGGGATGTCACAAAACTATATGTAATTTTGCAAATTAATCCCTAGAATGTAAATTTATATACATTTTCTTTGTATTATCTATAGCCTAAGACTATATGCATCCTATATTCAATTGCTATTACATAAAATTTTATGCGCATAACTTAGGTAACTTCTCATAACATCGAAACTATATGTAAATCCTATATTAAACACATAACATTGATACTATACACTATTTCTTTATGTAATGTCAACATATAAACAACGTGGCTAAAATCGTGTCCCTTTCATAGCCAAGAATGATAATTTGTAAATTGATACTATAAGGCTTATGTTAGGGTTTATAATATGACAGGTTGTAACACATTTCACGTGTCAAAGTGTGATGAGACCGGTTATTAATATGGTAATGGACAATTGCTGGCAGGCTGTCGTATCCAACCTTGGCATTTAAAGTTCCTATCTAACTACTTAGTGGAAAATTGTCGTGGCTACCATTGTGGTTCATCACGTGAAGGTAATGTTACAGGGCAGTCTGCTTGGTCGAATTGTATTTGATCTAGTTTGAGGGTTGTCGTAGCTGTCTCCACGGTGGCAATGCTGATTAATTTCCATCATAAACATGCTATTTGCTTGGGGATACAAAGTGCCGATCAAGTGAATCTCCACCGTTGATCATACGTGGGTCTTGGACTTTGGTGTTAACCCTAAACTCCACTACGTTTATGCGGTGATTGTTTCCTTGGGCATTCAATGTGTTGGGAGGTGGCTATGTGGAGAGGCCGATAGGATGAGAAATTCCAGGGTTTCGTTAGTAAGTTCTTTTGAGTTACTCCACGATTCGAACACATGACTTGTTGGGTTTTCTGATACCAGTTTGAATAGTCGAGCTTATGATGAGAGTTACAACAATTTAAAGGATAAAGGAAGAGCTCCGAGGTTGATGGTAATCTTATGTGTAGGTTCAATCCAGTGGTCGGTCTTCTGTATATGTTGAATGGTAGAATTTATGCGTTGTCTTTGACCTCTGCTGCGTTCAAAAGTGAAGTGGTCGCCAGGTTTAACAATGGCTGCGATGTCTCTATTCCAGAAATAGCTTATCAAGGTAATCTAATAGGTTTCGAACCTATCCCTACTAATTCATTTAAAAGTTGTAATTTAATATTACTTCATGTTATTGAAACTCCTATCGTGATGTTCGTTTGACCATAAGTTAACAGTTTTTGTAGGCTTCTTCGTCAATCGGTTTTCAAGTTCAAGTTTTGTTAACTGGTAGCTGCTTAAGAATTGCTAAGCTTCGGTGGTTACCCTGTTGCTCCGGTTAGGTGACTATTGGGTCTTTATGTGTTCTCAACTGAGACTTCATGTTTCTCTTGGGACACTGTCGAAATATTATGAGCTTTCTGGTAGCCTGGGGAGGATGGAATCCTCAACCCATTCGGCGTCAACCTGTCGTGTAGTTTTTCAATGCAGATAATTTGTAAATATATGTAACTGCTGAGAGGGTTTTATCCCTCCGCTCAACTGGATATGCAAGAATTTGGTTTCTGTAACTTGATAATGATTACTTGTTTTGAAAACTAAGAGCCATGCTCCAAGTTTGATACTTGAACTATCGTGTGTTTAAAATGGCTATGTGCCAAAGTCTTTGACCTTACTCCTTGCAATCAAAAACCCTATCCGTAGGTTTTGATGGTAGACTTGTGTTTAACTATAGATTGTACTGTCGTTTTGATAAAGGCCGAGAGCCAACTCAAAGTTTTTGATTTGTAAACTTTGGAATAAGATCTAATGTTCGTGTAATAATATGGTTTGTTTTCATTTCATGTTTATGTACGTATTCATTGATGTTTGAACATGAAATTCTTAATCTAATTAGAAACTGATAATATATGTATTGCTATTTTGAATATAAGGGTTTGATCGTCGAACCAGTTATGAACATGCCATGAAATTGTAAAAGATTTTTTTTCCTTTTTAAGGGTTTCGATCCTATGTCTAATGTATTGCAAAAGAATGCTAAATAACAAATAAAATAGAGTTAGGGTTCTAGCTATAGTGAAAGCATTTGAATTTAATGATTGTAGTTGATAACTAAATCAAAATATGAGATATGAATATTGAAAGAAATTGTAATAAACAGTGATGCTAATATTTGTGAATGATAAATATCTATTTAGTGTTATGTGGACAGGGTAGAAACTCTATGTAAAAGACATATTTAATTTGCAGCGTTAAATTTTTTTAGGAATAATGATGCCTGAAAATAAGTGGCATTATAACACCTTACTATTGGAAAGAATAATATTAGAATGCATAGCATTAGCTTTCAAAAAAATGCTATATATCTGTTTTATGATATGCTGTTCTATTTTCTGAGTTTAGACATATATAACTTGATTTTGCAGAATTAAAAGAAACACTACAGTGTTAGTCTATCCATTCACTTGGCATTCTGCCCATCAATCATCTAACTTAATTATACTTCCCTGCACTAGAGTACTATACAGAAAACTGTATGGGAAAAATGCAGAGAAGATATTTAACCAATCATCTCTTTACTTAGCCATCATTATAAAAAATCATACCTAGGTCGAAAATTGAAATAATTACTTCTGTGTACCACTAACTGTAAATAACAAATCTACAAATGCATAAAATCATTTAACTGAAAATAACAAGACAAAATAGTAGAAGCTGATGAATGTAGGAGAAATAAACAACCCAAGGATCCTGTTCCACCCAACCTACTCCAGAAGACAGCCAAATTACTTGCCTTAGGACCCTCGAGCTTGTTCACTGAACCACTAGGAAGAAGAATCTATAGAAGCTTTAGGTCATCCACTTGCAACAACAAAGTCGTTCATCCAGTCATATAGACTTAACAGACAAAGAGACCTACACCAACACCTCTGGTTTCTTTCTTAGAATAAATTCAGCAGACTGACAATGCAAATTAACTTAGCCTCCCTATTCGAATCTCTCAGTGATCACCTGATACACTTGAGGAATTATTTCTGTAGAAAATAATGTAGAGCTCCCCGCTCAATTCGAATTGTCTTATCTAGGGTGTCTAGGCCTTTTAGTGGTTAACCTAGTCATTAATGAGCTAACAACTCTCTTCCACCCGCCTGAGGGATAATGCCACAAATTTAGGGGTAGTTGTCCCATAACCAACAACAAGTGGTGGAGTTCAAATGATGACACTTGTCCCATGCCTTCTAAAAACTTCCATTCCTCCTAGTGGGTTAGTGAACACTCATTTAGCATTTCCCTCGGGTATTTGTCTCCTGTTTTAGTTTATTAAATAATAATAATATGTCATTACAATCATCCTTGACCAAATTTGGTCATAATTACAAAACTTTGTAATTATAATTTAACATAACGTGACATACCCCCCCCCCCTTTGCAAATAAAATAAATAGTCTCAAAATTTGGGTAGGTGACATACCCCCCCCTTAAGTCTCAACATCGTCCTCGATGTTGTTCATTCATTTTATGAGTATTCCTGAAACAGAGATGGGTACCCGCATACTACTCTCTAACTCCCAGGTTTCCTCTTCTGGGCTAAGGTGCTTCCATTGCACCTATACCTGCCCAATGGTGCGATTCCATAGTATATTTTCCCTCCTTTCGAGGATACAGTCTGATTCCACCTGAAAATCACCGTCTTGTTCCACCTGTACATCATTCCAATTTATAACATGAGTAACATCGTGTAGATATTTTTTCAAAACTAAAATATGAAAAACATTATGTATTTTTAGATTTGGTGGCAAAGCTAGTTGATATTGTGCAAGTAGTCCTCCCACTTACCAGGCTAGTCCTTATCATACATCATTCGCATGTCTTCCAATATCTAATTTACTCTTTCCGTCTGTCCATCCGTTTGTGGATGAAATGTTGTGCTAAATTTTAAGGTTGTATTCAACCCTTTAAACAAAGATATCCAGAAGTTTCCAGTAAACTTAGAATCACAGTTTGAAACTAGCACTTTTGGTATTCCATGTAATTGAAAAATTTGTTTCATAAAAATTTCTGCAATATCTGGAGCCTTATAAGTAGTTTTTACTGGTATAAATTGTGTTTCCTTGCTGAGGTTTTCCACTGCCACCATGATGGAATCATTTTGTTTCAGATTCTTGGGTAGTCCGGTAATAAAATCTATGCTTATGATCTCCCATTTCCAACTAGGAATACGTAATGGATGTAATAGTCTAGCTGGATGTTGATGTTGAACATTTACTCTTTGACAGTCAATACATTTAGCTATATATTCTGCTACTTCATCCTTCATCTTGGGCCAATAATAATCTTTCCGTAACATAGTTATGGCTTTCTGATAACCTAGATGACCAACATAATGATTTTTTTGCATCTCATCTAAAATAAGAATTTTTATCTTTGGTACATCGTGCACATATAACCTGTTCTTGTACAGAAGCAAGACATTTTCTTTTAACCTGAAATCTGCCATAGAATTTTCAGAATTACTTTTTGTTGTCTTTTCATGTAAATTTATGTACTCTTCATCCATTTTAATCCCTTCAAAAATCTGGTTTTCTAAATCTGTTGTGTATGTATTGATGATTGAAATAAAATTTATCTTTGCATTACGACTTAAAGCATCAACAACCTTTTTCTCTTTACCCTTTATATGTTGAATTTCAAAGTCATATTCACTTAGAAAGGTTAGCCATCGAGCTGGTCTAGCATTCAAGTTCATTTCATCTAGGAAATACTTCAGCCCCCTATTATCTGTCATCAAAGTAAATTTTCTGCCAATAAGATGGTGATGCCACATTTTTAAGGCGCAAATTACTGCTAATAATTCCAAATCATATGTAGAGTAATTTTTCTCATGTATTTTCAGCTTTCGAGACTCATATGCAACATCATGTCCCTCTTGTGTTAGGACTCCACCGAGTCCATCATTACATGCATCAGTGCATACTATAAAATCCTTATTAGGATCTGCAATTCTCAAAATAGGTGTTGTAGTTAGTAATTCCTTCAACTTCTTAAAACTATCTCCACACTTTTGATCCCATACAAACTTCTTCCCCTTCTTCTGTAAGGAGGTTATGGGGTTTGCAATCTTCGAAAAACCTTCTATGAATTTTCTATAATATCCTATAATCCCCATAAATGATTGTACATCCGACACATCGTTTGGAACCGACCATTCATTAATGGCTTTTATCTTATCGGGATCAACAGAAATTCCTTCCTTAGAGATTATGTGACCTAAATACTGAATCTTATCCTTGTGAAAGTCACACTTACTAAACTGAGCATATAACTGATGATCTCTCAGAACTTGTAAAATAATACGCATATGTTTGTCATGTTCTTCCTTACTTTTAGAATATACCAGAATGTCATCTATGAACATAGAGACGAACTTATCCAAATATTTGTGCAGAATATTATTCATTAAGCACATAAATATTGCTGGGGAATTAGTCAACCCAAATGGCATGATTACGAACTCATAATGTTCATAGCGAGTTCTAAAGGCTATTTTAAAAATATTCTCATCCTTCACACAAACTTGATGATATCCTGACCTTAAATCAATCTTTGAAAATATCGTTTCTCCATGGAGCTGATTAAATAAATCGTCAATGCAGGGAAATGGATATCAATTCTTGATTGTCATCTTGTTCAGTTGGCGATAATCTATGCAAATTCTTAAAGTGACATCCTTCTTCTTAACAAAAATAATGGGTGCTCCCCAAGGAGACACGTTAGGTCTTATATAGGTTTTATCAATCAGTTCCTTCAACTGTGATTTTAACTCATTTAATTCCAATATGTTCATCCTATATGGAGCTTTGGAGTTCGGTACCACACGCGGTATCAATTCAATGGTAAAATCTAGATCCCTCTTCGGGGGTAATCCTAGAATCTTTTCTGGAAAAACATTCGAAAATTCTTTTAGGACAAGTATATCTTCTAGTTTTAGTTTCTCCTCTTTTCTAATTGACTCCTCATGTACTACATTCACTACGAACATCTTACATCCTTTTCTAATTGTTATTTTTACTTGCATAGCTGAAATCTAAGTGATATCTTTCTAGGAATACCCTTTACTTCTACTATTTCTCCTTCATCATTTAGGAATGTAAAATTTTTATCATAACAATTCAAAATAACATGATGTGATTCTAACCAGTCCATTCCAATTAAGATGTCATAGGATCCTAAAGGAACATTTAACTTCGTTCGTGTCTTTAACTGATTCATAGATAAAACAAAACTTTCAACAAAATCACACTTTTCTTTTTGTTCCTGTTGCTAGTCTAACTAACCAGGATTTATTAAATTTTTTTGTTTTCACATTAAAATTTTCTACAATATCTGGAGATATATAACTCAGGCTAGTGCCTAGATCAATCAAAATAGAAATAGGGTGGTTTTGTAGCATACCTTCAATATCTACCATAGAGACTTGATGTTCCGCTTGCCTATTGTCTAGAGCTGCATTAATTTTGGGCATATTTCTTGCCAAGTCTCCCACAGTAGGTTCATCTTGTATGGAATGAATATTATTGGCTGTCCGCTTCTTATTTGGATAGTTTGAAGCATAACGAGAACCTTGACACTCAAAACATTTTATAAGTGTCCTCCGGTCATTAGTTCTAGTAACATTGGGTGTATTTCTAGGAGCTGTAAAATTCTGCTCCTGATTATTTCTGGGATTGTTTCTTTGGAAATTTTGATTTGGAAAGTTTTTCTTTTGAAAACCAGAATTTCCATTGAACCTGAAATTCTTCTGCTTCAGCTCAAAGTTGTTGGGTTTATGATTTTTCCAATTAGATATCCCTTCTCTTTTTTGGTTCTGATCATAGCAGAAACTTACTTTCCTCATGGCTTCTTCTAAGGTCTTTGGATTGTCATACTCTATTCTATCCTTAATGTTGAAAGGTAGACAACTCAGAAACCTCTAAATCTTTGGTTTCTCCTCCACAAGGTATGGCACATACCATAGCAAATTCATAAATTTGTTGTTCAACTCTTTCATGTTCATGGTTCCCAGTTTTAAATCATAAAATTCCTTGGATTTTTATTTGAAGTACCATTCAAAAGTTCTCCAATTCACATCCTTGTCCTTGATTCCCTTCACTCTTTTGATGTCCTGCCACCAAATGTCTGCCTTCCCGACCAGGTTGTACATGGCCATTTTTTCTTTCAATGATTTTGAATAATCATAAATTTGGAAGTATTTCTTCATGCCGGACAACCATGCTTCAACTGTCTCTCCTTTTTCAGTTTCACCATTTAAGGTGGGGGATTTGATCTTCTTGAACTCCCTAGAAATCTGTTCATACTGTTTATGGCTTTTTATTTTTTGTTTATAATCCCCTTTACTGTTATCACTTGAATAATTACGTCTCTTTTTACGTATCTCAGTGGCATCTCCTGATGATGTTGAACTATTTTTCTCATCATCAGTTTTCACTTTCTTACCCTTGTTCCCATGAGATAAGTCTTCAATCTTGGAAGTATTTTCAACTTTTCTATCCTATGCATAAGTTGGGCATTGATCAAATAGTACTTGGTTCAGTTCCTCTTGTGCCTTCAGAATTCTCTCATTATCATGTTTAAGAGACCTTATCTCTGCTTTCAACTCCTGAAATGCACGTAACAACTCTGATGAATTGTCATTTAATTCACCATGGACCTCTTCTTAATAATGCTATGTAGTGTTGTTGTTGTTATGACTGTTTGGTCGAAATCTATCCTCCATATGTTCATTTGATCCTTCCATACCTGTAACTTAGAAAACAATTTTATGTAGAACAAAATAATTTAACTTGAATTAGTAAACATTTTTGCTGTCATAAAAATTTTCTATTGTGTATTCTTTGGACATTTTCAGGACGAGAGTTCGAACATGAGCTCTAATACCACATGTAACATCCCAAAAAATCACAAAATTTTGAAATTTTTAAAATAGCATTAAATATTCAAATGCTAATGCATAAATAAAATGAATATTAATTCTTTTAACTAATAATTATTTATGATGATGACAAGTCTACACTCGGATGCTATTTGAAATTCAGTTATGTTATTATAATACTTATGTCAATGTTATGTCAATTATAATTGTTTACAAGTGCTAACTGTTGTTCATCTTTTGATGATAAAAGGGGTCCTGAGGGTATCCCGAGGATTACTTAGCATTCGTGCTAAAGCATTTGAATCATTCCTTTCACAGATTACAGGTAAGATCTTTAATGTTTATGAAGTGCGATAGAAGAGTTCCTAACTAGTTTCGGTAATCTCCCATGTCTTAATGGTTTTAGAGAATAATGTTGAAATGCAACCACTGAGATCTCTTCAGTTAATATCTGGTTTTCATATTAATATGCATGATCGCCATGTACTTCTTGCTCTATGCTATATTATGGAAACTTTATGTAACATACCGAACCAGTTCTATTATTTACAACTGTATGTAATTCTCGTACAAATACTTTGATATATAGACTATATGCAATTATTGTGCAAGAGCTATATGGAAATTCATATGCATGATCTATAGTACAAACTATATGGAATTTTACAAATTAATCCCTGTAAAATCTCCATAAAAAAAAAAAAAATTGTTCTTCTTTCTCCTTACTGGGTTTACACATTATTCGGATCTATCTGTACACATTTTGAAATAATTATTACATTCGCATGCTAAAATAAGCTAACTTCTGTTTCTTGCAATTCTTCCTACTGGATAGAGGAGTATTAATGGTTGACATGCCGCTTACTTAGATATAGCTAACACACTCCATACTTGATCTACAGGTACGCCTATACCCTCGGATTTCTTCATTGACGCAGAGATAAGTTCAAATATAAATGCGACTCCATGAGCAGGTTTACTCATAACAAGATGTGGGCCTTCAGTTCTTTGTTCACTTCATACTGTAGGTGCAGGTTATGTGGTCAATGCATTCCACTTTGGTTTAAAATTCCTCCATAAGGTTGATTGTAGAACGCATGATACTCTTGACAAGTTGTGACAAAGGATCGTTATGTTCTCTTAAAATCATTACTTATGCTATGCATAATTGGCACACCTTCTGTTTAAATATATGACACCTCTAGACCATATTAACTATATGAATTTTTGTGGCCGCGAAGGGATAATATGTCCTGGCAAGGGCAAAACTTTATGCAAGTTCTAGGAAGGTTTTACCCTTCAAAGGAAAATCCAATATGGTGATAACTAGGCTAAGGTTACATGCTATAAGTCGCCTTTCAACCTTTTGCTTGTAAGTATGGTTGAACATTTTCAATGAACCTACAGTCTAACGTATTACGCTGGGATTTGACATTTCAGCGATGGCACCTGGAACATTTAATTCGTCCACTGAAATGATGGGTCACAGTACTAGATTAGGGTCTTCGATGGCTGCCAGTAACAAAGCATGGTATCGAGCCATGTGACTCCCATTAAATCGATTTAAATGGAGTGACAATATTATTAAATAGCCTCGGTTTCAGTTTTAAACAAGCTCGACACATATGTTAAGGATTAAAAATCTCAGGTCTTCATTCGACACAGTCAAAATGCCTCTTCAGTATGAAGCGAAGCACCATAGTTATGAACTCTAGTAGCTGTGCTGGTAATATGTAAAGGTTTGAAAGATAGCTAAAGCACCAGACTTGCTCGGTGGTTCTTTGACAGGATGAAACCCTCGTTACAGAGTTGTATGGTAACTCTCGTGGGTAATATGAAGGGCCGTGACCCGTGACTTATTCTCAAAGATAAACGATGCAGGTTTACTTTTTAAAATTCCATACATAGATGCCCTATCTTCCAGTTACTAAGTCTCTGTTGTATTCAGTGGCAGGTTTTTACGAGTCAATCAGGTACAGGCGATTTGGGCTGCTCCTTTTGGTAAGCAGGCATTGCTCCATACCAATTCCAGCATTGTATGGAAGAATCTTCTTCGCGTCAAACCCTTGTTGAGGTTAATAGCATCTGGTTTTATCAGTATATAATTTTTGAAGACTTATTAGTTCTTTTTGGATGTTGAGCTTCCATGCCAGGGTTTTAATGTGATAGTTCCTGCATAAACTTCTATTGTTTGAAAGGTTCTCGCTTGAACCCTATGCCTGGAAGTTGCCATTTTAAAAGTGGAAGCACTAGTCTAGATTTTGGTCTTCAATGCCAGGTTTAATGTAAGGCCTCCTGTCTGTAATACTTAATGTTTGTAAATGCATTACTTTCTTCGTTTTGTTCTCTCAACTGCTAGATGGTAAGGTAGAATTATATAACTCACAGTAATCATTTTGCTATAAGCTCTGCGTCTGAATGAGAGGAATCTTCCTTTATTACGTGAGTCTACTACTAATAATACACTCGAAATGTAACTTGGATGGAAGAAAAATCGGATAAATCAATGTTTGAGAACTAAAGTTTAATGTTCTATTTGTAGATGGTTAGGTTGTCCACAAAAGCTGACGGTGATCTTAGATTACCCTTTTTAGTTTGGATGAAACCCCAATTACATATACTGATTAAATTCACACTAAAATCCTCTGTATTTACATTTCGTATATAAGATTTTAAGAATAACCGTCTGTCTTTAGCTCTATTCTTTAGGAACTGCATAGTGACCGGGTCGCGTTTTTGTTTATTTGTCTTAATCTGTCTGTTGTGGATCGAAAGATTAAACTGACAATAAAATTCCATGTTCTGTTAGCGAGAGGTTGAAGTTGTTAGGTTAATCACACAAACCGACGGGGATCTCAGTTACCCTTTGGTTTGGAAGAAACCCTGTTACAATTACGGGTTAAACTCACCATTAAAAATACCTTGTATCTATACTTCTTATGTAAATTTAAGACTTGACGAGACTAACGATAGATCTTGGCTTTAGTCTTTAGGGTTCTCATGATGGAGGAAAAATCGCGTTTTACTTCTTGTCTATGTATGATCAAGCATTAAACTAACGAATAGCTACCTGTAATATGTTCTTATTACCTCATGAAGGGTTTCGCCCATGAAAATCTGGGTCTGTTGTTTATAAATGTATCAAAAAATCTGAGTCTGTTATTTATAAATGTATCGAAAAATATGAGTCTGTTATTTATAAATGTATCTAAATTACACAGTCGGTGAAATTTTTCCTTTGATGAATGCCGAGTAGGAATCGTAGAGTTCTGATCTACATCATGCACTGACATTAACAATAATATAACAAATAGAAATAAGGTCATTTCCAGGTTCTCATGCAGTGAAAAACGAGATTCAGTAGAGTAATAATAACAACTACAGTTTTCGGTAACATTCTCTGAATGCCCCGAGTTTATCTTCTTAAGTTTGTAAATCGACATAGACAAAACAAAACTAAATAAATCATCATCATTCCCCACTATAGATTAAAAAAAAGAAATGGTTCCATAGAAATCCCGATTGTTTTATCATTGCTCAGAGAGTTCAAATTTAAAATAAAAACTCATATTCAAAAGATTCATACTGAAATAAAAACTTCTATGAGCTTATTCAAGAAAAGAATTTATAACAACCAACTAATTGATCAAAACTACTATGCCTCTTGACAAAAACAAATTAATAGGAAATACAGAGAGTCTGAGCTTTAAAGAAAAACCTGGAACTTGTAAACCGAATGTAACAGGAACAACCACGTTCCTCCCAACCATAGATTAGATACAAACTCCAAGTCTGTCCGTAATCACCCCCGAGCCAGATACATGCATGAAAAGTGTGGACAGTTAGCCTCAAACTCAGTCACGTTTCCTGAATCCCTTGCTTAACACAGAGTGCTCACACAGCAAGTGTAATTCTCTCCGGCATACTCAGCAGCGTCCTGCCTCCTCACATATGCCCTCCCTTTATAGTTTTGCCTAGGTCTTACCATTAGCAGCCAATCCCTCCTGTAATTTTCGTAGCTAATCAAATCCCTGATTTTCAGGGTGTGTCTAGTGTCTTAAATACACTTCTGACACCTGTTCTGGTTTCCCAGAGGCTAACTCTAACTTGTCCCCCACTCCTCCATGCATGATCTCCTCATTTAAGTTGGCTGTTCCTGCTCATCCTTATATTAAAATAATAAAAAATGTTTTCTTACAACAGTCCTTCTAGGAC
Source organism: Larix kaempferi (assembly GCA_027924585.1). NCBI lineage: Eukaryota > Viridiplantae > Streptophyta > Pinopsida > Pinales > Pinaceae > Larix > Larix kaempferi. The sequence continues at coordinate 13,854,107 of BSBM01000087.1, forward strand.
TTAAATCAGCCGATTTCTCATCTGGCCTCCTTATTGAATAATCTCAAAAATGATAAAATAATATATATATATAAATATATATATATATATAAATATATATATATATATATTTAAAAATCGAACATAATGTCTTTTCATTATTGGGGAGGGACGTCACATCCTTGCCCCCTTATTGTGAACACTGTCCTCAGTGTTCTAGTCTTCCTCCATTGGTTTTGGGAATAGATTCGGGTACTTTTCTAGTATATCGCTTTCCAATTCCCAGGTTGCCTCCTCAGGACTAAAGTGCTTCCATTGCACCTTTACCTGAGCGATGGCTCGGTTCCGAAGTACTGTTTCTTTCCTGTCCAGAATGCGTAAAGGTTCCACTTGAAATTCGCCTTCTGGAGCCTCCTGTATCAAATTCCAATCAATAATATGCGTGGGGTCATGAATATATTTTTTCAGTAACAAAATGTGAAAAATATTATGAATTTTTAAGTGTGCTGGTAATGCCAGTTTATAAGCTACGGGTCCAATTCTTTCAAGTATTTGGAAAGGCCCGCAGAATCGTGGTGCCAGTTTAGTGCAACTCCCCAGCCGGAGTGAGCTTTTCTTTGGTTTAACCCGCAAGTATACATGGTCTCCAACTGAGAAATCCTTATCCCATCTTTTTAGATCAGCATAGATCTTTTGGCGGCCCTGGGCCACCTTTAAATTCTTTTGTACTTTTTGGACTGTTTGTTCCATGACTTTCAGGAAATCCGGTCCTACCAATAAACGGTCGACCGGACTATCCCAGCTAACTGGGGTAGTGCACTTTCTCGCATAAAGAATTTCGAATGGGCTCATTCTTGATGATGCTTGGTACCCGTTGTTGTAAGCGAACTCTACCAGATGTAAGTAGTCTTCCCATTTGGTGGGTCTCTCCATGACGTACATTCTCAGCATATCTTCAATGATCTGATTTGTACATTCAGTCTGTGCATCCGTTTCAGGGTGATAACTCATGCTGAAATTAATTCTTGTTTCCAAACCTGCAAATAAAGATTTCCAGAATTTGGAGGTAAATTTTACATCCCTATCTGAAATTACCATCTTTGGTACTCCGTGTAATCTGAATATTTCTTTTAGAAATATTCCTGCAATATCTGCTGCCTTGTAGGTGGTTTTTACCAGAATGAAATGTGCAGATTTGCTAAATTTGTCAACCACCACCATTATAGAGTCATGTTGTCGCTGGTTTCTCGGCAAACCTATGATAAAATCTAGTGAAATCACTTCCCATTTCCATTCAGGAATTGGTAATGGTTGTAATAAACCAGCAGGATGTCTATGGTCTGCCTTCACCTGTTGACATTCCAAGCATTTAGATAAATAATCAGCTAGATCAGTTTTTAATTTAGGCCAAAAGAACTATTTCCTAAGGGCTGTTATCATTTTTTGATACCCGGGATGACCTGCAAAAGGGGGTTTGTGCATCTCATTCAGAATAAACAATTTAAGTTTTGCAACATTAGGCATGTACAGTCTATCTTTGAACCAAATCAGACCTTTCTGATCCATTTTGAAATCTGTCCCGTTCATGTTTATCTCATTTTGCTGAATTTTACTTTGCAGATTTATGTATTCTGCATCCTGTTTGCTTGCCACTATTACTTTATCCAAGAGATTACTTTCTGGTTGACTCATTATTATCTCATACACCTCGTGGGTCCTTCGACTAAGTGCATCTACCACTGTGTTTTCCTTACCTTTTATGTGTTTTACATCAAAGTCGAATTCACTTAAGAAGGCCATGCACCTTGCTTGTCTGGCATTAAGTCCTGGTTGGTTAAATAAGTTCTTGACGCAAGTGTTATCGGTTAATAACGAGAATTTCTTTCCCAGCAGGTAGTGATGCCACATTTTCAATGCATGTACTACTGTCGTTAATTCCAAGTCATGAACCACGTAGTTCCGTTCATGTTCCTTTAGTTTCCGTGATTCATAACACACTACATGCCCGTCCTAGGACAGTACTCCTCCTACCCCCTCTTTGCTCGCATCTGTACAGACCGTGTATCCTTTACATGGGTCTGCCACTTTTAGAATAGGTGCCTTGGTCAGCAAATCTTTGAGTCGTTCAAAACTTTCTTGACACTTGCAGGACCACACAAACTTTATCCCCTTTTTTTGTAGTGAGGTAATGGGATAGGCGATCTTTGAGAATCCCTCAATGAATATCTGATAGTAACCGGTGAGTCCCATGAAAGATCTAATATCAGCTACATCTCTCGGTACTGGCCAATCTGCTATGGCTTTTATTTTCTGTGGGTCGACTGAAATTCCTTCAGCAGAAATAATATGGCCTAGGTACTGGATTTCCTTTTTAAAGAACTCACATTTCTCCAACTTGGCATACAACTGATGGTCCCTCAAGGTTTGTAATACCGTTCTTATGTGTTGTTCATGTTCTTCCTCCGACTTAGAGTACATTAGGATATCATCAATAAAAATCAACACAAACTGGTCTAGATACTTGTTGAAGATACCATTCATTAAACACATGAATGTGGCAGGGGCGTTGGTTAGCCCAAAAGGGATTACTACAAATTCATAGTGTCCGTATCGAGTACGGAATGCAGTTTTACTTATGTCTTCCTTTTTAATACGAATCTGATGGTACCCATATCGAAGATCCAGTTTGGAAAAGACTTTGGCTCCCCCTACTTGGTCGAACAAATCATTAATTCGTGGTAAGGGGTATTTATTCTTAACAGTTACCTTATTCAGTTGCCTATAGTCAATACATAGTCTTAGAGTCCCATCTTTTTTCTTGACAAAAAGGACCGGTGCACCCCAAGGCGAAACACTAGGTCTTATATACCCTTTGTCTAGTAATTCTTGAATCTGAATCTTTAATTCTGTCAATTCTAGGATACTCATTCTATAAGGTACTTTTGACACTGGTGCCGATCCTGGTAAAAGTTCAATGGAGAAATCTATTTCTCGTTGAGGAGGTAACCCCGGTATTTCCTCTTGAAATACGTCTAGGAACTCACCTAAGACAGGATGCTCTGCTAAGGAAGTTCGACTTTCATTGAGGAGTAAATCAGATACTCTTACTGCGTAAATCTTGCATCCTTTTCTCATGCACTTCTTTAACTGCATAGCAGAAATCTGCCTAACAGAGACAGGTTTCTGTTTTCCAATCACTGTTCTTAGAGTTTGGTCTTCCGCAATGTAGGTAAAGTTTTTGGTAAAGCAGTTCAGTACTACTTTATATCTTTCAAGCCAGTCCATACCTATTATCATGTCGTAAGATCCTAACGGCAACACATTTAAATTAATCTTTGTTTTGTGGTCCTGTATTTGAAGCTCACAATCAGCTATATATTCAGTTACCTTCCTCTTTGCTCCCGTAGCTAACTGGACTAACCAGGGTTTTGGGTGTTTTACCTTGGTGAGTCGACAGTGCTCCATCATCTTGGGAGTGATGTAGCTTAAAGTTGCCCCAGGGTCAATTAAAATAGTACAAGTATGGTCAGAAATATTACCTTCAATTTCCACAATCGCAGATTGATGATCTGCCTGTCGGTCTTCCAAGGCTGCATTAATTCGGTGATAACTTTTCCCAATGTCTCCCACCGTGGATGCTTCTTGCATATTATGTAGTACCCTGCTTGTTTCATTGTATTGGGGACAATTCCTGCGTAAATGGGCTTCACCACATTCCCAGCATTTCAGGGGTTCCTTAGGGATACTGACACTTCCTTTTATTCCCATGTTAGGGGTTTTAAAAGTTTTCTGCTGTAACTGTTCATTCTTGGGAAATGAATTTCCTTGGAAGTTTTTGGGCATGTTCCTGAAGGGCGGGGGTTTGTAACCTTTCTTTCGCTGGTTACTCTTTTCATGTTTCTTATCCTTCCATGCTTTAGTAGTATCATTCCTTTGTTTGTATTGCTCAAAACATAGTCTGGCCTTCCTCAGTGCTTCTTCTAACGTTCTGGGATTGTCGAACTCAATTCGATCTTTATAGGACTGCGGCAGACAGCTTAAGAACCGCTGTACCTTTAGTTTTTCTTCCTTGATATATGGAATGAACCGTAACAAGTCTAGGAATTTATTGATAAGATCTTCCATCGTCATTTGACCCAGCTTCAATTCGTAGAATTCCTTGGTTTTTCTTTCATAATAATTTTCTGATAAGTACTGTTTCTTGAAATATTTCTTAAATTCCGACCATTCAAGGTTCTTTTCTTTCAGTCCCTGGGAAATCTTCAGGTCTTGCCACCATATGTTGGCCTTCCCCTTCAGGTTGTACACAGCCATTCTGACTTTCATATTGCTGGAGTAATTGTAGATTTGAAAGTATTTTTTTATGTCTAGCAGCCAGGCTTCTGCTTCTTCGCCAGTTTTTGATTCTCCATCGAAGCTGGTAGGTTTTATTTTTTTGAATTCACCCTCCAGGTGGTCAACCTTCCTCTTTCCCATGGTCTTGTCTTGATGCTCAGATTTCCGGGTCTCATTGGAGGAATCTCCCTTTTTCTCAGCGTTTTCGTCAGTCTCCTCTTTCCTCTTTGTATCCTCCTTCTGTTTTTTGCCATTATTCCTTTCATGAAGACTCTGCAGCAAAATTTCATTGATTTCTTGTTGTTTTTCATGAGATTTCTTCAGTTGCTCATTGTCTGCTTTGAAGCTCTGTATCTCCACGATCAAGCTTCTCATGGTTTCTAGTACCTGACTTGCTTCCGAATGTTCTGCTGTCCTCGCCTGTTCATTTCCTTCAGGCTCTCCTCCATATTCCTCGTGCGAAGTCATCTGAAAATTCAAACTGAAACATGTGCATGCAACATCCAAATATATATTATTAAGTTTTTATTTCCTGCACAACAAAACTAGGTGTTTCCAAGGCGACAGGGTTGAATCTAGCTCTGATACCATATGTAAAATCTCCATAAAAAAAAAAAAATTGTTCTTCTTTCTCCTTACTGGGTTTACACATTATTCGGATCTATGTGTACACATTTTGAAATAATTATTACATTCACATTCTAAACTAAGCTAACTTCTGTTTCTTGCAATTCTTCCTACTGGATAGAGGAGTATTAATGGTTGACATGCCGCTTACTTAGCTATAGCTAACACACTCCATACTTGATCTACAGGTATGCCTATACCCTCAGATTTCTTCATTGACGCAGAGATGAGTTCAAAAATAAATGCGACTCCATGAGCAGGTTTACTCATAACAAGATGTGGGCCTTCAGTTCTTTGTTCACTTCATACTGTAGGTGCAGGTTAGGTGGTCAATGCATTCCACTTTGGTTTAAAATTCCTCCATAAGGTTTATTGTAGAATGCATGATACTCTTGACAAGTGACAAAGGATCGTTATGTTCTCTTAAAATCATTACTTATGCTATGCATAATTGGCACACCTTCTGTTTAAATATATGACACCTCTAGACCATATTAACTATATGAATTTTTGTGGCCGCGAAGGGATAATATGTCCTGGCAAGGACAAAACTTTATGCAAGTTCTAGGAAGGTTTTACCCTTCGAAGGAAAATCCAATATGGTGATAACTAGGCTAAGGTTACATGCTATAAGTCGCTTTTCAACCTTTAGCTCGTAAGTATGGTTGAACATTTTCAATGAACCTACAGTCTAACGTATTACACTGGGATTTGACATTTCAGCGATGGCACCTGGAACATTTAATTCGTCCACTGAAATGATGGGTCACAGTACTAGATTGGGGTCTTCGATGGCTGTCAACAACAAAGCATGGTACCGAGCCATGTGACTCCCATTAAATCGATTTAAATGGAGTGACAATATTCTTAAATAGCCTCGGTTTCAGTTTTAAACAAGCTCGACACATATGTTAAGGATTAAAAATCTTAGGTCTTCATTCGACACAGTCAAAATGCCTCTTCAGTATGAAGCGAAGCACCATAGTTATGAACTCTAGTAGCTGTGATGGTAATATTTAAAGGTTTGAAAGATAGCTAAAGCACCAGACTTGCTCGGTGGTTCTTTGACAGGATGAAACCCTCGTTACAGAGTTGTATGGTAACTCTCGTGGGTAATATGAAGGGCCGTGACCCGTGACTTGTTCTCAAAGGTAAACGACGCAGGTTTACTTTTTAAAATTCCATACATAGATGCCCTATCTTCCAGTTACTAAGTCTCTGTTGTATTCAGTGGCAGGTTTTTACGAGTCAATCAGGTACAGGCGATTTGGGCTACTCCTTTTGGTAAGCAGGCATTGCTCCATACCAATTCCAGCATTGTATGGAAGAATCTTCTTCGCGTCAAACCCTTGTTGAGGTTAATAGCATCTGGTTTTATCAGTATATAATTTTTGAAGAGTTATTAGTTCTTTTTGGACGTTGAGCTTCCACGCCAGGGTTTTAATGTGATAGTTCCTGCATAAACTTCTATTGTTTGAAAGGTTCTCGCTTGAACCCTATGCCTGGAAGTCGCCATTTTAAAAGTGGAAGCACTAGTCTAGATTTTGGTCTTCAATGCCAGGTTTAATGTAAGGCCTCCTGTCTGTAATACTTAATGTTTGTAAATGCATTACTTTCTTCGTTTTGTTCTCTCAACTGCTAGATGGTAAGGTAGAATTATATAACTCACAGTAATCATTTTGCTATAAGCTCTGCGTCTGAATGAGAGGAATCTTCCTTTATTACGTGAGTCTACTACTAATAATACACTCGAAATGTAACTTGGATTGAAGAAAAATTGGATAAATCAATGTTTGAGAACTAAAGTTTAATGTTCTATTTGTAGATGGTTAGGTTGTCCACAAAAGCTGATGGTGATCTTAGATTACCCTTTTTAGTTTGGATGAAACCCCAATTACATATACTGATTAAATTCACACTAAAATCCTTTGTATTTACATTTCGTATATAAGATTTTAAGAATAACCGTCTGTCTTTAGCTCTATTCTTTAGGAACTGCATAGTGACCGGGTCGCATTTTTGTTTATTTGTCTTAATCTATCTGTTGTGGATCGAAACATTAAACTGACAATAAAATTCCATGTTCTGTTAGCGAGAGGTTGAAGCTGTTAGGTTAATCACACAAACCGATGGGGATCTCAGTTACCCTTTGGTTTGGAAGAAACCCTGTTACAATTACAGGTTAAACTCACCATTAAAAATACCTTGTATCTATACTTCTTATATAAATTTAAGACTTGATGAGAGTAACGATAGATCTTGGCTTTAGTATTTAGGGTTTTCATGATGGAGGAAAAATCGCGTTTTACTTCTTGTCTATGTATGATCAAGCATTAAACTAACAAATAGCTACCTGTAATATGTTCTTATTACCTCGTGAAGGGTTTCGCCATTGAAAATCTGGGTCTGTTGTTTATAAATGTATCGAAAAATCTGAGTCTGTTATTTATAAATGTATCGAAAAATCTGAGTCTGTTATTTATAAATGTATCTAAATTACACAGTCGGTGAAATTTTTCCTTTCGATGAATGCCGAGTAGGAATCGTAGAGTTCTGATCTACATCATGCACTGACATTAACAATAATATAACGAATAGAAATAAGGTCATTTCCAGGTTCTCATGCAGTGAAAAACGAGATTCAGTAGAGTAATAATAACAACTACAGTTTTCGGTAACATTCTCTGAATGCCCCGAGTTTATCTTCTTAAGTTTGTAAATCGACATAGACAAAATAAAACTAAGTAAATCATCATCGTTCCCCACTATAGATAAAAAAAAAGAAATGGTTCCATAGAAATCCCGATTGTTTTATCATTGCTCAGAGAGTTCAAATTTAAAATAAAAACTCATATTCAAAAGATTCGTACTGAAAAAAAAACTTCTATGAGCTTATTCAAGAAAATAATTTATAACAACCAGCTAATTGATCAAAACTACTATGCCTCTTGACAGAAACAAATTAATAGGAAATACAGAGAGTCTGAGCTTTAAAGAAAAACCTGGAACTTGTAAACCGAATGTAATAGGAACAACCATGTTCCTCCCAACCATAGATTAGATACAAACTCCAAGTCTGTCCGTAATCACCCCCGAGCCAGATACATGCATGAAAAGTGTGGACAGTTAGCCTCAAACTCAGTCGTGTTTCCTGAATCCCTTTCCTAACACAGAGTGCTCACACAGCAAGTGTAATTCTCTCCGGCATACTCAGCAGCGTCCTGCCTCCTCACATATGCCCTCCCTTTATAGTTTTGCCTAGGTCTTACCATTAGCAGCCAATCCCTCCTGGAATTTTTGCAGCTAATCAAATCCCTGATTTTCAGGGTGTGTCTAGTGTCTTAAATACACTTCTGACACCTGTTCTGGTTTCCCAGAGGCTAACTCTAACTTGTCCCCCACTCCTCCATGCATGATCTCCTCATTTAACTTGGTTGTTCCTGCTCATCCTTATATTAAAATAATAAAAATTGTTTTCTTACAACATTCCTTCTAGGACTTAAATGAGTCGATTTCTCATCTGGCCTCCTTATTGAATAATCTCAAAAATGATAAAATAATATATATATATATATATATTTAAAAATCGAACATAATGTCTTTTCATTATTGGGGAGGGACGTCACAATCCCTGGAATGTAAATATATATACATTTTCTATGTATTATCTATAGCCTAAGACTATTTGCATCATATATGCAATTCCTATTACATAAACTTTTATGTGCATAACCTAGGTAACTTCTCATAACATCGAAACTATATGTAAATCCTATATTAAACATATAACATCGATACTATATGCTATTTCGTTATGTAATGTCAACATATAAACAACGTGGCTAAAATCGTGTCCCTTTCATAGCCAAGAATGATAATTTGTAAATTGATACTATAAGGCTTATGTAAGGATTTATAATATGACAGGTTGTAACACAGTTCACATGTCAAAGTGTGATGAGACCGGTTATTAATATGGTAATGGACAATTGCGGGTAGGCTGTCGTATCCAACCTTGGCATTTAAAGTTCCTCTCTAACTGCTTAGTGGAAAATCACCATGGCTACCATCATGGTTCATCACATGAAGGTAATGTTACAGGGCAGTCTACTTGGTCGAGTTTTATTTGATCTAGTTTGAGGGTTGTCCTAGCTGTCTCCACTGTGGCAATGGTGATTAATTTCCATCATAAATATGGTAGTTGCTTGGGGATACAAAGTGCCAATCATGTGAATCTTGACTATTGATCAGACGTGAGTCTTGGACTTTGGTCTTAACCCTAAACTCCACTACATTTACGCGGTTATTGTTTCCTTGGGCATTCAGTGTGTTGGGAGGTGGCTCTATGGAGAGGCTGACACGTTGAGAATCTCTAGGGTTTCGTTAGTCAGTTCTTTTCAGTTTCTCCACCATTCAAACCCGTGACTTGTTGGGTTTTCGGATTTCCGTTTGAATAGTTTAAAGAGTCAAGCTTATGATGAGAGTTACAACACTTGAAATGATAATGGAAGAGCTCCGAGGTTGATGGTAATCCTATGTGTAGGATGAATCCAGTGTTTGATCTTCTGTATATGTTGAATGGTAGAATTTATGCATTGTCTTTGAGCTCTGCTGCGTTCAGAAGTGAAGTGGTGGCTAGGTTTAACAATGGCTGCGATGTCTCTGTTCTAGAAATAGATTATCAAGTTAATGTAACACGTTTCGAACCTATCCCTAACAATTCATTTAAAAGTTGTAATTTAATATTATTTCATGTTACTGAAACTCCTATCATGATGTTCGTTTGACCATAACTTAACTGTTTTGGCAGGTTCCTTCGTAAATCAATTTTCAAGTTCGAGTTTGGTTAACAAGCAGTTGCTTAAGAATTGGTAAGCTTCGGTGGTTACCCTATTTCTTCGGTTAGGTGACTGTTGGGTCTTTATGTGTTCTCAACCGATACTTCATGTTTATCTTGGCCCACCGTCGAAATATTATGAGCTTTCTCGCTGCCTGGGGAGGATGGAATCCTCAACCCTTTCGGCGTCAACCTGTGGTGTTGTTTTTGAATGCAGATAATTTGTAAATATATGTAATTGCTGAGAGGGTTTTATCCCTCGGCTCAACTAGATATGCAAGAATTTGGTTTCTGTAACTTGATAATGTTTACTTGTTTTGAAAACCGAGAGCCATGCTCTAGGTTTTATACTTGTACTACCATTTGTTTAAAATGGCTACGTGCAAAAGGATTCGACCTTACTCCTTGTAGTAAAAAACCCTATCCCTAGGTTTTGATGGTAGACTTGTGTTTAACTATAGATTGTACTGTCGTTTCGATAAAGGCCTAGAGCCAACTCAAAGGTTTTGATTGGTCAACTTTGGAATAAGATCTAATGTTCAAGTAATAATATGGTTTGTTTTCATTTCATGTTTTTGTACGTATTCATCGACATTTGAACATGAAATATTAATCTAATTGGAAACTGATAATATATGTATTGCTATTTTGAATATAAGGGTTTGACCGTCGAACCAGTTATGAACCTGTCATGAAATTGTAAAAGATTTGTCTTCCTTTTTAAGGGTTCCGATTCTATGTCTAATCTATTGCAAAAGAATGCTAAATAACAAATAAAATAGAGTTAGGTTTCTAGCTATAGTGAAAGCGTTTGAATTTAATTATTATAGTTGATAACTAAATTAAAATATGAGATATGAATATTGAAATAAATTGTAATATACAGTGATGCTAATATTTGCGAATGATAAATATCTATTTAGTGTTATGCGGACATGGTAGAAACTCTATGTAAAAGACATATTTAATTTGCAGATGTTAAATGTTTTTAGGAATAATGATGCCTGGAAATAAGTGGAATTATAACACCTTATTGTTGGAAAGAATTATATTAGAATGCATAGCATTAACTTTCAAAAAGGAAAATAGATAGTGATAATTGAAAACCTAGTTTTGTGAAGAGATGAAATGTTTTACTTTTGTTACTAGGTAAAGAAAACGCTATATATTTGTTTTATGATATGCTATTCTATTTTTGAGTTTAGACATATATAATTGATTTCGCATAATTAAAAGAAACACTACAATGTTAGTCTATCAATTCACTTGGCATTCTACCCATCAATCATCTCACTTAATTCTACTTCCCTGTACTAGAGTACTATATAGAAAACAGTATGGAAAAAATGCAGAGAAGATATTTTATCAATCATCTCATTTACTTAACGATCATTATACAAAATGATACCTAGGTCAGAAATTGAAATAGTTACTTCTGTATACCATTAATTGTAAATATCAAATCTACAAATGCAGAAAATCATTTAACTGAAAATAACAAAACATAACAGTAGAACCTGATGAATGTAAGAGAAACAAACAATCCAAGGAGCCTGTTCCACCCAACCTACTCCTGAGGGCAGCCAAATTACTTTCCTTAGGACCCCCAAGCTTGTTCACTGAACCACTAGGAAGAAGAATCTGTAGAAGCTTTACGTCATCCATTTGCAGCAACAAAGTAGTTCATCTAGTCATATAGACTTAGCAGTCAAAGAGACCTGCACCAACACCTTTCGTTTCCTTCTCAGAATAAATTCAACAGACTCACAATGCACATTCACTTAGCTTCCCTATTCAAATCTCTCAGTGATCACCTTATACACTTGAGGAATTATTTCTGCAAAAAATAATGTAGAGCGCCCTGGTCAATTCGAATTGCCTTATCTAGGTTTCACAGGCCTTTCAATGGTTAACCTAGTTATTAATGAGCTAACAGTTCTCTTCCACCCACCTAGGGGATAATGCCGCAAATTTAGGGGTAGTTGTCCCATAACCAATAGCTAGTGGTGGAGTGCAAATGGTGACACCTGTCCCATGCCTTCTAACAGCTTCCATTCCTCCTAGTGGGTTAGTGAACACTCATTCAACAGTTCCCTTGGGTGTTTGTCTCTTGTTTTAGTATATTAAATAATAATAATATGTCATTACAATCATCCTTGACCAAATTTGGTCATAATTACATAACTTTGTAAGTATAATTTAACATAATGTTTTTGCAAAAAAAATAAATAGTCTCAAAATTTGGGTAGGTGACATACACCCCCACCTTAAGTCTCAACATTGTCCTTGATGTTGTTCATTCATTTTCTGAGTGTTCCTGAAACAGAGCTAGGTATGCTACCCGCATACTACTCTCCAACTCCAAGGTTGCCTCTTTTGGGATAAGGTTCTTCCATTGCACCTTTACCTGCCCAATGGTGCGATTCCATGGTAGAGTTTCCCTCCTTTCGAGGATACAATCCGGTTCCACCTAAAAATCGTTGTCTTGTTCCACCTGTACATCATTCCAATTTATAACATGAGCAACATCGTGTACATATTTCTTCAAAACTGAAATATGAAAAACATTATGTATTTTTAGATTTGGTGGCAAAGCTAGTTGATATGCCACGGGTCCAACCCTTGACAAAATTTCAAAAGGACCACAATACCTAGGCTCCAGCTTGGTACAACTTCCCAATTTTAATGAGCTCTTCTTCGGTCTTACCTTAATGAAAACATGCTCACCAACCTGGAGCTCTTTATGAGTCCTTTTAAGATCTGCTTGACTCTTTTTCCTATCTTGGGCAGTTTTAAGATTTTTTTGTACCTGTTGCACAGTTAGTTCTATTTCCTTCAACAATTCAGGTCCTAAAATAACTCTATTAACTCGGTCATTTAAAGAAACTGGTGTATTACATTTCCTACCATAAAGAATTACCAAAGGGCTAAGCCTGGTTGATGCATGGTAATGGTTGTTACATGCAAATTCTGTTAAATGCAAGTAGTCCTCCAACTTACCAGGATGGTCCTTAACATACATCCTTAGTATGTCTTCCAATATCTGATTAACTCTTTCCATCTGTCCATCAATTTGTGGATGAAATGTTGTGTTGAAGTTTAAGGTTGTATTCAACCCTTTAAACAAAGATCTCCGGAAGTTTCCAGTAAACTTAGAATCGCAGTCTGAAACTATCACTTTTGGTATTCCATGTAATCGAAAAATTTGTTTCATAAAAATTTCTGCAATATATGGAGCCTTATAAGTAGTTTTTACTGGTATAAAATGTGGTACATTGCTGAGTTTGTCCAATACCACAATGATGGAATCATTTTGTTTCTGATTCTTGAGTAGTTTGGTAATAAAATCTATGCTTATGATCTCCCATTTCCAACTAGGTGTAGGTAATGGTTGTAACAGTCCAGCCGGATGCTGATGTTCAACCTTTACTCTTTGACAATCAATACATTTAGCTATATATTATGCTACTTCATCCTTCATCCTAGGCCAATAATAATCTTTCCCTAACATAGTTATGGTTTTCTGTTAACCTGGATGACCAACATAATGACTTTTGTGCATCTCATCTAAAATCAGAATTTTTATCTTTGGTACTTTGGGGACATATAACTTGTTCTTGTATAGAAGCAAGCCATTTTCTTTTAACCTGAAATCTGCCATAGAATTTTCAAAATTACTTTCTACTGTCTCTTCATGTAAATTTATGTACTCTTCATCCATTTTTATCCCTTCGAAAATCCGATTTTCTAAATCTGTTGTATATGTACTGATGTCTGAAATAAAATTTATCTTTGCATTACAACTTAAAGCATCAAGAAGCTTGTTCTCTTTACCCTTTATATGTTTAATTTCAAAGTCATATTCACTTAGAAAGGTTAGCCATCTAGCTTGTCTAGCATTCAAGTTCGTTTGATCTAGTAAATACTTCAGCCCCACGTTATCTGTCATCAAAGTAAATTTTCTGCCAATAAGATGGCGACGCCACATTTTTAAGGCATGAATTACTGCTAATAATTCCAAATCATATGTAGAGTAATTTTTCTAATGTATTTTCAGCTTTTGAGACTCATATGCAACAACATGTCTCTCTTGTGTTAGGACTCGACCGAGTCTATCATTACATGCGTTGGTGCATACTATAAATCCTTATTAGGATCTGCAACTCTCAGAATAGGTGTTGTAGTTAGTAATTCCTTCAACTTCTTAAAACTATCTGCACACTTTTGATCCCATACAAACTTCTTCCCCTTCTTCTGTAAGGAGGTTATGGGGTTTGCAATCTTTGAAAAACCTTCTATGAATTTTCTATAATATCCTGTAATCCCCATAAATGATCATATGTCTGATACATCCTTAGGAACCGACCATTCATTAATGGCTTTTATCTTATCGGGATCAACCGAAATTCCTTCCTTAGATATTATGTGACCTAAATACTGAATCTTATCCTTGTGAAAGTCACACTTACTAAAATTAGCATATAACTGATGATCTCTCGGAACTTGTAAAATAATATGCAGATGTTCGTCATGTTCTTCCTTACTTTTAGAATATACCAGAATGTCATCTATGAACACAATGACGAACTTATCCAAATATTTGTGCAGAATATTATTCATTAAGCACATAAATACTATCGAGGCATTAGTCAACCCAAATGGCATGACCACAGACTCATAACATCCATAGCGAGTTCTAAAGGCTGTTTTATAAATATCCTCATCCTTCACATGAACTTGATGATATCCTGACCTTAAATCAATCTTTGAAAATATCATTGTTCCACGCAGCTGATTAAATAGATTGTCGATGCGGGGAAACGGATATCGATTCTTGATTGTCATCTTGTTCAGTTGGTGATAATCTATGCAAAGTGTTAAAGTGCCATCCTTATTCTTAACAAAAATAACAGGTGCTCCCCAAGGAGACACGTTGGGTCTTATATAGTTTTTATCAATCAGTTCCTTCAACTGTGATTTTAGCTCATTTAATTCCAATATGTTCATCCTATATGGAGATTTGGAGTTCGGTACCACATGCGGTATCAGTTCAATGGTAAAATCTAGATCCCTCTTTGGGGGTAATCCTAGAATCTCTTCTGGAAAAAAATCCGAAAATTCTTTTAGGACAGGTATATCTTCTAGTTTCAGTTTGACCTCTTTTGTAATTGACTCCTCATGTACTACATTCACTGCGAACATCTTACATTGTTTTCTAACTTCTCTTTTTACTTGCATAGCTGCAGTTGTCTAAGTGATGTCTTTCCAGGAATACCATTTACTTATACTGCTTCTCCTTCATCATTTAGAGAGGTAAAAAATTTCTCATAACAATTCAAAATAACATGATGTGATTCTAACCAGTCCATTCCAATTAAGATGTCATAGGATCCTAAAGGTAAAACATTTAACTTGGTTTGTGTCTTTAACTAATTCATAGATAAAACAAAACTTTCAACAAAATCAGACACTTTTCTTTTTGTTCCTATTGCTAGTCTAACTAACCATAATTAATTAAATTTTTCTATTTTCAAATTAAAATTTTCTACAATATATGGAGATATATAACTCAGGCTAGCACCTGGATCAATCAAAATAGAAACAGGGTGGTTTTGTAGCATACCTTCAATCTCTACCATAGAGACTTGATGTTCCACTTGCTTGTTGTCTAGAGCTGCATTAATTCGGGGTATATCTCTTGCCAAGTCTCCAACAGTAGGTTCATCTTGTATGGAATGAATATTATTGGCTATCTGCTTCTTATTTGGACAGTTTGAAGAACAGTGAGGACCTTGACACTCAAAAAAATTTATAGGTGTCTTTTGGAAAGTTTTTCTTTTGAAAACCAGAATTTCCATTGAACCCAAAATTCTTCTTCTTCAGCTCAAAGTTGTTGGGTTTATGATTTTTCCAATTACATATCCCTTCTCTTTTCTGGTTCTAATCAAAGCAGAAAGTTGCTTTCCTCATGGCTTCTTCCAAGGTCTTTGGATTGTTATACTCTATTATGTCCTTGATGTTGAAAGGTAGATAACTCAGATACCTATGAATCTTTGGTTTCTCCTTCACAAGGTATGGAACATGCCTTAGCAAATTCAGAAATTTGTTGTTTAGCTCTTTCATGTTCATGGTTCCCAGTCTTAAATCATAAAATTCCTTGGATTTTTCTTCGTAATATTCTTCAGATAGGAACTTCTTCTTGAAGTACCGTTTAAATGTTATCCAATGCACATCCTTGTCCTTGATTCCCTTCACTCTTTTGATGTCTTGCCACCAAATGTGTGCCTTCTCGATCAGGTTGTATATGGACATTTTTGCTTTCAATGATTCTGAATAATCATAAATTTGGAAGTATTTCTTCATGTCGGACAACCATGCTTCAGCTGTCTCTCCTTTTTCAGTTTTACCATTGAAGGTTGGGGGTTTGATCTTCTTGAACTCCCCAGAAATATGTTCATACTGTTTATGGATTTTTATTTTTGGTTTGTAATCCCCTTCATTGCTATCACTTGAATAATTATGTCTCTTTTTACGTATCTTAGTGGCAGCTCCTGATGATGTTGAACTGTTTTTCTCATCATCAGTTTTCACTTTCTTACCCTTGTTCCCATGAGATAAGTCTTCAATCTTGGAGGTATTTTCAACTTTTCTATCCTATTCATCAGTTGGGCATTGATTGAACAGTAATTGGTTCAGTTCCTCTTCTGCCTTAAGAATTCTCTCATTATCTTGTTTAATAGACCTTATCTCTGCTTTCAACTCCTGATATGCTAGTAACAACTCTGATGAATTTCCATTTAATTCACCCTGGACCTCTTCTTCATAATGTTGTCCAGTGTTGTTGTTGTTATGACTGTTTGGTCGAAATCTGTCCTCCATATGTTCATTTGATCCTTCCATACCTGTCACTTAGAAAACAATTTTATGTATAACAAAATAATTTAACTTGAATTAGTAAATATTTTTGCTATCATAAAATTTTTATGTTGCGTGTTCTTTGGACCTTTTCAGGCTGAGAGTTCGAACATGAGCTCTGATACAACATGTAACATCCCAAAAGATCACAACATTTTAAAATTTTTAAAATAGCATTAAATATTGAAATGCTAATGTGGAAATAAAATGAATACTAATTCTTTTAATTGGTAATTATTTCTGATGATGACAAGTCTACACTCAGATGTTATTCGAAATTTATCTATGTTTTTATCATACTTATGTGAATGTTTTGTCAATTATAATTGTTTAGAAGTGCTAACTGTTGTTCTTCTTTTTATGAGGAAAGGGGTCCTCAGGGCACCCCGAGGCTTACTTAGGATTCGTGCTAAAGCATTTGAATCGTTCCTTTCACATATTACAGGTAAGAGCTCTAATGTTTATGAAGTGTGACATAAGAGTTCCTAACTAGTTTCGGTAATCTCCACGTGTCTTAATGGTTTTAGAGAATAATGTCGAAATGCAACCGGTGAGATCTCTTCACACTTCTAGATGAATTAATATATATAATATATACAAGCATACACAAGGAGAAGAGTAATAAATTATGTAAAAGCAGAGTAATAGAAAACATACACAAAAAACACTATGACAAGTATAAACATAGAATTCACTCATGAAATTCAAAATATAGACAACCAAATCTATTATAACATATTATATGAAATTGAAGTAATGCTCACTAGGATGAGGGGCCCTTATCAACTGTATGGTGCTTCTAAGAAAGCTTATAGAGCATAAATGGAACTATGAACTCCTTCCAAACAAGATAATATTGGTATTAAAAGCAGTTTGAAATGACAAATAGATGAATCTTAGTCACAATATAGAGATGTCAATCATATCAGTTGTCTATTGCATTGTTTGATTACATGCATATATATACTAGGGTTTGCATTAGGAATTGTAACCAACACCCTTGTCTCCATGTCAAAAAGACTCAAAATAACAAATTGAAGATTTTACATAATAGCTCAATTGGTTTTTAGTTAATACGCGACTTCTAGATCAGATCACAACCTATTCTCATGACATGAAGGACATGAGAATGTTATTCTCATTAGTTCAAATCTCATTTTCTTGTTGGTGGCCTCTTCTGTAGAGATGGAAACTTGACCATGTGTCGAGACTTGTGTAATATCCCTAGTTTTGACTTGGAATGTGTTTAATCAAAATTATGTAAATGATGTAAATATGCTAGTGTGGATTCCTACTGTGGAGTTCAAGGACAAGGCTTGAGTAGTGAATGGCTAGGCATGTATGATGTATATATTTTTATTTGGACTGTATGGTTGGTTTATCATAACAATTCTAAATATATGTAAATATTATGTTCGAAAATAATAAAATGGTCCAACAAAGATGTGTAAAGAGAAATAGAGGAGCAATGATTCTACTAGAGGGGAAGAGGGAAGGGTTGATATAGAAAACTAAATATTATGTTGCCAAGTTTCAACCTTAGAACTGATAAAAAATTATTCCCTTTTTTTTAAATGAGCCAATTAAATTCTCTTGACTATTAAACCCAAATTATCATTGAATGCATATGTGAAGTTGGTGGGAAAAGTAACTTCATGCAGTTATTGAGGTATGGGAGTTCCGACAATTTTGTGAGCTTCTAGGAGTCCTTTCTTCCATGGTGACAATCTATGTTAGTTTTATTTTCAACATTGTCTCATAACCCTTGGAGTCAACACTCATGATATCATTCTATCATGTAGACTTCTACAGTACATAGAGTTTTCCTATTGTTGTTTATGAACACTACTAGAGTGTGTTTTTAACTAGAAATTGGAATTTAGAGATAGAGCTATGAATTTGAAGGGAAAATATATGGTTTTAGGTGAGTATAGAAGTTGGGAAATCTAGGAACCCTTACCCATTGATTTTTTCTATTTTTGGATGCTTGAGAATCCTTGAATTGATGTTGCAGGAGATTCTCCAATAGCGTATAACAGGTTAGAATATTTCTGCACAGACTTATAAGCACTATAAGGGTTGGATTTTCTAAGGGAACTATGGATTATTGAAGGGAAATTCCTTCATTGTGCTGTGTGTGGTAGCTGGAAGGAGTTCCATTGATGTGATGGATTAGTGAGATAACTCTAGGGATTTTTATGATTTTTGGCTAAGCATAGTGAGAATAAAGGGTTGTGGGATGAGGGAGAGAATCCTATAAGTGTTTCCTTTACCCTGGTAGCCTCATAGTCTATCTTGGTGGTGGCCTCTAAGCAAAAGGAGTATATTTTAGAGAGAGTGCCTATGGTTGGGTTGGCAATCCCTCTTACATAGCTATTTTCTTGGATATTCTTCGTGTAGAGATAATAATTATATTTATATCTGATGTGCAATGGTTTTATTTATATGCCCATGATAATTTTGCTTGTAATTGCATGCTATATGTGTGTGGATTGAATTTATTTCCATTGTTTATTTTATTTACATATCTACACATGCATTTTAGATGTTATAAATTCGTATTATTGTTATGGGAGAAATTGAGAACTCTTCTGGTTAGTTAAATCATCAATCAAGATAAGAGATATAATATGCATAAAACCCGTAATTACTCAAACCTATACCTTCATGATTCTTCTGGTTGGTCATATCATCAATTATGGTAAGAAACATAATATGCATACAACCATGACTATTCAAACCTATGACTTCATGAATAATAATTATCAACAACGAAATAGTATAACATCCTAACACAAGGTAGGATTCTAGCTTGATATAGGAAAAGCATACCTGGATTAGCATACTAGCTAGTTATGTCTAACATACCCACATAATGTCTACTGGTTCTCTTCAGTGACTTGTGCTAGTAACCTACATGTCTCATAAGTTAACCATTGTAAAACCAAGTTATACATACCTCGTAAGTAGATCTTCTATGTGATCCATAAAAATGGATGAATCTTTGTCTTCATGTCACCATGATCATATGTTCTTGAAGGAGAACATGATTTCTCTTTCTTGGTGTACCTTTTATGTTAGCGAACAACAAAAACCTCATACAACATCACAATGCATTAGTACATTCATAACTGTAAAAACCTTAATCAATGAACATCTTCTATTAAGGTGATACGACAAGTCTAGTAATTAATCAAGATTGTACTGTAATGATAAACATATGATAAACTTAACCATGAAACATACCTGTAAGCCATACCTGTCAAGATTGCTTGTAACCTTCTTCTAGAAGGCCTTAGCCTCATCTCCCTCTGAGATAGGAACTTCTTCACTTATGGAGGTGACCAATCCATCCTCTTCTAGGATTAACCCAATCCACTTGATTTGCAGGAACTGGATCTGGAGCTTGATAAGCTGATCAAGCTGGTATATTCAGAATTTGAAAACTGCAAAGTTTCACTCCTCAATTTTTCCTTTGAAACTTTCGGATTCACTGGACGTGACCTCGAACTAGGGTTCGATGAAGGCCACTCTTCTTCCCAATTAAAATATTTGATCCAAAGCTCTAAGCTTCTATTTTTATGAGGAGCTTCCAGTCGTGGTCACAGATTTCAGAAATTCCCATTTTTGCAGAAGCCCTAATTTTCCACTTTTCTGATCAAAGTCCCGAACTAGGGTCTGATCAAGCCTTGCCTTCTGCCCAACCAAAAATTTTGATCTTGGTCTCTAAATTTCCATTTGATGAGTAGCATTCAACCGTGGTTTCTGATTACAAAAATTCCAACTTTCTCCAAAGCCCTAAATTCCGGAAGCCATCAATGAAGGTGCTAAAAAATAATTCTAATTTGACAGAAATATGTACCTGATTGTTTCTGGTTTAACTCCGAACGTTTCTATCCACAGGGTCCAAAATTTTTTCTTGAGATAGCCTGACCTGTTATCTTTCCATCCCAATAGGTCTGACCTCAATTGGATTCTTTGAGAGAGAGTTATGCCAAGTGTCGCAACGTGACCTGTTTATGGGATAATACATGAGAGAGAATTTGTACGGCGTGCCATGTGTCACTGGTTCAACTTCGGCCTCTGAAAACATTTCTTGAGATAGCCTGACCTCTTATCTTTCCATCTCGACAGGTCTGACCTCAATTGGATTCTCTGAGAGATATTTATGCCAAGTGTCGCAACGTGACCTGTTTATGGGAAAATACATGAGAGAGAAATTGTACGGCGTGTCACGTGTGACTGGTTCAACTTCGGCCTCTGAAAACTTTTCATGAGATAGTATATTTTGTGTACTACCTGTCACTTTTTACGACATTTCATTTGGAGCTTCCTAGCCCAAGTTATGACCTTTCTCCCAAGGTCACCTGATTTTGACTCAAATCTGGAAGAGGCAGAAAGCCTATATTGTACAGATCATAAATCACAAAGGACAATGAATTCAAGGTTGTCCTTTTGGAAAAAAGGTACATGGGGATCTGATATTCGACCTGTAAAAGTTTCAGATCCGAAAAATTCAGCAAAACAGATTTATAGTGAAAGTGCTACGATGACTGGTTTTTGTTATATCAAGCCCTAGCATCGTAAGAGCAACAAGTGTCATACATGCCATATCATGCCTTCTTTCAGGCTAGCTCTGATACCATGTTAAATTTTCAGAGTTTGCTTCAATCTGATCTAGGATCTTAATTGAGAGAACAACATGTACAACAAATCTACAGCATATCAATCATGGACACAATAATGCAAGCACACAAGAGACACAGAGTTTACTTGGTGAAAACCATAAAGGTGAAAAACCCCAATAACTTCCTCAGAGATAGATAGAGCAATGATACAACCAGAATACAAGAGATAGTCTTCTCCTAGCAGTAGAGCCTCCTCCTCCACAGGTGCACCACTCTCCCAAGTGTGAGTGAGAGAATAGAATATGTAAAATGAGAGAGACACACTCTCTATTTATAGACTAACTTGACTTGACCTTTACTCAACTAGGTCGGCCTCAACTTAACCACTTAACATAATGTTGACTGGGCCGTCCCCCACTAGGGTGGTCTAATAACCCTTTGACCCACATGGCCGACCCCCAATAGGGTGGTCTAATAACCCTTTGACCCACTTGACTTATACAGGGCTGACCCCAAGGTGGTCTAATAACCCATCAAGTATAAGTTACGACACTTACAATATAAATGATGACACTTTCGTATAGAGGAATAATAACATCTCTATAGGAATACAAACACTTCCGTATAGAGGAATAATACCATCTCTATGGGAGTACAAAATACATATATGAAATACATGGGTGAAATACATTCCGAAGTTACATATACATCAACAGACTCAAATCAAAATATTCCAAAACAACTATCGCAAAATAAAATACCTCGAGCCTTGTTGATTCTATATAAAATTCATTACGACTTGAAAAGAAATACCTAAAGATGATTGTTGCAATGTAGTTTGTGAAAATAGATCGAGAACCTTCATCACTAATACTGATCTTTAAAGAAAATAGAAAGCATCCTTTATCATAACAATGCATTTATACCCCAAACACGGGTGCCACCGTTGAGCAAATGGGATAGGTTCGCACTAGCTTAACACCTGGCCTAAGAAGTATTACTCATCCCACTGTTGACGTCAACCAGACGACATCATCCAGCCCATACATTTAATATGCCAACCTCCTACGTCGCCTCAGCCACCCTGGATCCCATGACGTAGGCTCTTAAGCGTGCGAGGCTTCCGATCATGGCTCTAGGCACTGTACAAGTTATTTTGCATTGTATGCTCTAGGTTCTGTCTGTTCTCAACGTCAACCTGTTCGTTCACCCTGCTCTCTGGCACAGTCATCCCTGCATTCGCTTCTCCCTCTTCACCACGGCCACCATGGGAAGAACTAGAGGCGGCAGGGCCAAGAATTAGCTCAATGACACTATGACAGAGGAGAACCCCTTAAGAAAAGGCTACGGCCCTGAGGTCTCTATACCAATTCGCCTGCTGTTGGAAAATTCTGAAGCTCGTATCATCACTGACACCATGGTTCCAAGCAACCCATAGCAAGCCTAGGACCCCTACTGGTTGGTCAAAAACATGATGGGCCAGTTGATGGAAGATATGAAAATGAATTGGACTTCCACTCGTCATGCCACTCAGGCTGTGCGCGCCACTTTGCCAAACTGGTCGTCCACTCTAGGAATTTTGGAAGCCACACATGGATGGGATACATATGCTCCTACAAGGCCTTTCACCAGGGCTCCTCACTCTGGAAGAACAACTCCAGGTGCCACTTCGTCTACAATTCGTGTGGAAACACCCCGTGGAGGTCATGGCTCCTTAGCCACACATGCAAGCCTGAACTTGCACCACCTTGGTGGCAGCTCCTCTGCCAAAACTAGAAGCAAGGATCCTCTGTCTGTTAAGGTGAAGCCACACATACCTTTTCCCATACCCAGTACTCTGGGTCCTATCTTGGCCAAGAGAACCAGGAATGAGTAGGCTGGAGACGCGACCATTATTCCTAGAAAATATGGCCCCATGCCTTTCAAGCATCCTATTCATGACACTCGGCAACCTGCTAAAGCCACCACGACCACTAGGACTGCTGCAACAACTCTGGGAACCAAGCCTCTGATCCCTGATAAGATCTGGAAAGCAAATGCAACCTACAGTTGCCCCATCCTTGAGGAGATGCCTTCTACTACTGGTTAAAGAGGTTACTTTGTTGACTTGGTTCTCTTTATTTTCTTGTATATTCTCCATAGCCATGACTTTTTTGGATAGGATGTTGTTATCCTTCATGGCTCTCAACATTCTCGGTTTCACCTGGTTCTGGCTTATTTTTTGCCACTCTTTAGACATGATCATTTTGATGTACTATTTTTCTTATGTCAACAGAACTCTGGTTAGATATGGTTGGCACGACAGGGTAAGGCCACCAAGAATTGTAACTTCTACTGTATTTTTACTCTTTTAATATAATTTGCAGCTTATTACAAAAATAAAAACAATGCACTTATAATTTAAAACTTTATTTATAATTATTAATGTTAATATTTACCAACATAGATCGATCTGAAACTCATATTTATTAAGCACCGAGCGGGATCCAATTTCTTAAAGTGTTTTTTTTTTAATCGTAATTTATTTATATGTCTTGAAAAAATTTACACCTCAAGAAATTTTATCCCTCTCGGTGCTTGATAAGTATCGATCTTGGAAATTCCTAAAACACCATGGGAGAAGAGGATCTTCCATCTTTGTGAGTCCACGAGCATTGAGGACGGATCTCAATTTCTTCAATAGTTCCGTGCGTACACCCATAGTCGATCACAGTTTCCTAATGTTTGCTACAATTGTAATCTCCGTGATCTTCTAACCTGTCAAAATTATGGTAACCTAGGAACAATTCTTTCTCAACTTTTCCTTGATAGGAATCAAATCTTACAAACATCCAAGTAATTCGCTTATCTTCCCTTAAGGTCTTATAGACCAAAGGGTCTCAATAGACATTAATCATCATCATCATCATCAATATGGATCTATTCTGGTTTTTACTTTTTGATTTGATGAGCCAACATGGTTTTAAATTTTTATTTTATTAGTCAACATGGATTTTTTTAATTACTTTTTATTTGGTTTTAATTTTTAATTTTATGAACCATAATGAATTTTTTTAATTACTTTCTATTTTTGGTGCATAACGCTACGCTATGTGACAACATCTCCCCCATATTGGGATCTAGAGAACCTCACTTCTCTTAGTGCAATGAAAAATTATGATAATGCCATGACATATAACTTGTATAGATATAGTTATTTTAGACATTCATTGTTCAAGAGAGGTACCCAAGTGTGCGATGCATAAGATTTGTCATTTTTTTTATTAAAAAAATAATAATATAAAGTTATATAATGTATATTCATTATAAAGTAATAAAAATATGTATTAGATTTACAAGGATAATACAATTACTAAACATATTCATATTATAGGTTATGCCATATTATTAAAAGGATTGTAACATATACTTTATATGTTGGTCAAATTTAATATTTTATAACATAAAAAATAAATGAATTATATTCATAACTTTAAAAATAATAAAGTTTGGATCTCAGTGACACATTTTTTGTTGTTGTTTCTCTCTATTGTTCGTAGTTAATGAATTTGCAACAATATGTGCACCTATAGTCATATGACCTAAATAAGAATTAAATGAATTTATAGTTATATGTCCATCTTAACTCTAGATCTATCAAGTATATAGATCAAATCCCTTTAGGTTAAAACAATTTGTAGAGTGCGAAATTTAAAGAAATATTTTCACCTAAAGGGATTTGATACCTTTATAGTGCCTAGTAAATCTAGAGTAAGATGCATCTACACGTGTTTTAAGTATATTGTGCAAATCATTTCTATATTGATTCAACATATATGATTTGATTTTAATTTAGATTATGAATTTAAAACAAATCCCATTATCATCATAATGTAATGTAATAGTCATTACATTTTTAATTATTAGGTTTCCATGTGTTACTTTCTATTTCTATCTAAAATGCATTTGCGATGAGCACATGGAGTTAGAGTTAAGTGGAATTTTTGAAATCTTGAGAAAATTGATTAGTTGTTATTAATGGTCATGGATATGGATCATGAATTAACCAATAATGATCCATCTTTAACTTTGAATCTACAAAGCATTGAGAAGGATGAAATACTTGAGGTGCAAATATATTTTACTAAAGGGAAAAATTGACAAAATATCTACACCTCAAGGTATTTGATCCCTCTCAGTGATTGAAATATCTGATTTAATCTATTATAATTATATGTTAATTCTAGTCTATTTTTTTAAATATTTCTTATATTTATGAAAAATTATTTATAGTAGATAAGACACAATACAATAGGAGGCTATGTACATAGGTAATTACATCATAATCCTCATACACTAGTAGAAAAAGTTTGAAAAGTGACTAGCGACCAAAAACGTTGGTCACGATAGGAAATAAATGACTGAAACACCATATAAGTTGGTCACCGCAGTGTTTTTAAGTGAAATATGACAAAATTTGAGCAATTTTAAATGATCAGAACTAAAAATGAATAAAAGAAATGACTAATTTAGTCAGGAGATAAAAAAAATATGACTAATTTAGACAGGGATAAAAAATGCGATTAGACAGTCTAAGTTAATATAAATTTATAGTGATCATCATCTTGACAATTATGATGACAATGATCCTGACTATAATATGATCATCACTATTATGATGGAAATGATGACGATTAGCATCATCATCACCTTCATTTAATGCATGATCATCATTTTCTCAAAGATGACTCAACATAAACCTTTCTTGCCTTCTGAAGGGGCCTCTTAATCCTTCTACAACATTAAAATTTACAAAATTGTAAAAAAATTACAATTTCATAAATTTTAACGTTGCAGATGATTCAAAGACTCCCTTAAAAGGGTGTCTATTTTATTCCATAATATTTAATCTACTCCATTTACTTCACTGTAGAGAACCTCGATACTCTTGATGCAATATAATTAGCTAGAATAGTTAGAAATTGAAGCCTCGATTTAATAATATATAAGTATTATATATATTATAGT
Source organism: Larix kaempferi (assembly GCA_027924585.1). Taxonomy (NCBI): domain Eukaryota; kingdom Viridiplantae; phylum Streptophyta; class Pinopsida; order Pinales; family Pinaceae; genus Larix; species Larix kaempferi. Next base: position 13,880,435 of record BSBM01000087.1, read on the forward strand.
TAATTCTTAATATTAATATATATTATGATGTCCATTGTTGTGTAGACCAGCGAGAAAATCCCGTGTAAGCCTTGTAAGAGGTTGCTAGTTCAAACCCTGAATAACCCATGCGCCATTATGGCGGGCTCGGTGATTGCACCTAGGGGTATAATGGCAATGGATGAGATTTGACCCCTAGACCCCATGTCATTCGAGTACCAGCCTCATCCCAGTAGCTGATTTCCCTAGTATATATATATATATATATGTGTGTGTGTGTGTGTGTGTTAATATCTTGTGAAAAAAATAGTATATATGTTAATAATATATATATATACATATATAATAACTTTAAAAAATTAAAATAAATAAAAGTTGAAATCACTTATTAATCATTATTAACATTAAATTTATTTTAAATTGATAATAAATCAAAATTAATATATTCCAAAAATATAAATTTGATTATATATATATATATATATATATATATATATATATATACTAACAAAAAAATAGTATATATAACTTAGAGGTTAAAAGAAAATTAAGATACTATAAGGAGGTCTTTAACCCTAATCTGGAATCTCAAAATTATATATCTGTCTTAACTAGTTTGAAGAAGAAAACTAATATAGGCCAGATACGAACGAACTCTCATGAGCTATATATTGAAACATGGCGCTAGTTAGTTCCTAAAACAGCGTGGGAGGAAAGGATTTGTAATCTCTGCGACACTATGAGCGTTGAGGAAAACAAACACTTTGTCTTAATGTGACCTGCCTAAACCCACATTAGATCTTAATTCTAAAATCTCTGTTGCAATACCGACCTTCTTGGAATTCTAGCGCATAAATATTATAGTGATTTCAGAATGCTTCTCTCCAAGATTTTTGAGCATAGGAATACAATTATAAAGAAAACTAAATAATTCCTTTTTTTAGGTCCAATATACCAAAGTTGGTCTTAGTGGACGTTAATCATCATCATCATATATAAAAGTAACTTAAAAAAATAAAATAAATAAAATTTGAAATCACTTATTAATCATTATTAATATTAAATTTATTTTAAATTTATAATAAACCGGAATTAATATATTCAAAAAATATAAATCACTTTAATAAAAAAAAGTCAACTTTTTCAATTTGTTAATATTTTCCCTCTCCCCTCTCCCTTCATGGGTGGGAAATAAATCTTGAGAGTAATAATAGTAATAGTTAATTAACTATTACTATTATTACTCTCGAGATTTGTTTCTCACCCATGAAGGAAGATGGGAGAGGGAAAATATGACCGAATTGAAAAAACTAAAAAATAATTATTATAGAGATTAAACTATTACTACTATTACTCTCAAGACTTGTTCCCCGCACATGAATAGAGAGGGTCATGCAGGAGCATTCACTCTCCAGTTCAAACATGAGATGTGTGGTTAGACTTAAAGGTCTAGACACTAGCCAAGGAAGGGCCAATTGTAAAACTCTTGTAAACATCTTTTGTAAAAGGTTTATTTTCCTAGTAAGCATAAACAGAATTAATTCTTAGGTTGATAGGTGTCAATGTAGGATGAATTATGTAACAAATCCCTAAAGTAGTGGGATGAATCAAGAGGGAATTTGAGAAGAGATGCAAGAAGGTAGGACTCGGTGGTGTTATTCACAAGTTAGGCATAAGTTTGTTTTTTCTAAAAAAAATAGAAGTTGTAACTAAAATTTAGGGATCAGTTATGAGTTTTAGGAGTTTGTTAAAAAAATGAGAAAATTTCTATTTTGGGATGGAATCAAGAGTCTCTAGGGGGGGGAGAAGAGTGTAACTCTTGAGAGAGAGGCAGAGTAGCTTAGGGTTTTTGGAAAGAAAGCATGTACAGTTTTGATGGTATCAATTGAGATAGCAGATTCACATAGGATGTGTTGATTGTTCTTTTCATTCCATGTATGATGTGTTTGAGAAATTCAGGTGAATGTTTTCTTTTGTAGTTCTGAATATAGATATAGTGTGCATACAAAAATCTGACCGAAGGGGATTGGGTCGAACGAGTAGTTCACAACCCTGCAGAAACCATTGAGGCTTAGAAAGACTCTCGAATTCAGAGTGACTATGTGATCGATGTGTGTTTGCTTATACATACTGTATGCGACGTATTTGGGTAAAGATGGACATTAGCAAATTATGCGCATTAGTCTTAATGATAAATTAGGCTAACTGAATGAGTAATTGGGAGATATGTTTTGAATGCATGCATATCTAATCATGTTCAGGAGACAGAAGTGTAAAGAATCCCTTTTGTAGGGTTATGATTCAAATATGATGGGTAGAATCTCTACCCAGTTTCCAATTGTAGAAGTGTGTTTAAGGCTTATGAAATTACTATGAAAATTGAGTGAGGTCATCTTAGAGTCGAAGTCTGGAGAGTTCGTTTCCAGGTATTAGTAGATAGACCTACAATTTCTGGTTGGAAGCATTGCTCGCTTCCTAAAAGTGGGCAAGTGTGCAGGACTATTGCCAATGGTGGTCTATTCATGTGAAGAACAATACATTTGACTGAAATACCCAACAAAGAATCGACAGCATGAGTTATTCAGATTTGGAAGTGTAGAGTTGAACTAAGGTCTAGAACACCGAGATTACAACGAAGTGTTTCTGTAATTGTTTGCTGGTTTGAATGAAATGGATTCGTGATCATCAGGTTGGAAGCATCTTGGGGCTTAGGAATTCTGGTAAGGAAGAATCCTATCCATTGACATCTAAGTATGAAAGTCCTTCATTACAGAAGTGAGTGTATAGAGTACATTTTTTACTCGCAAGATTGGATGTGAGTTAAATGCATTGAGGCATTTAAAAGGTGAGCCCGAAAAGCATGAGTGTTTAGGGAGTTATGTATATAGTTCATATGAGGGGAGATGGTAAGTGCCTAAATTGGATAGGATAGGCTTTTAATCCTTTAAAAAGAATAAGATATGTGTGTTGTGAGTAGACTGAGCATTGAGTAGATGGTAAAGCTCAAGGTAGCTAGGACGGAAGAAAGGTTTATATTTAATCTAGATTGAGAAGATAATTTAGCCCTATGAGGGTTATATAGAGTTTTTATAACCTGGAAGAGTGTGTCTATAAGGTTGTAAACACACTAGAGAGATATTGAGAGTTGAGGATCCTTGGGATTTGGGCAGGCTTAGTATAAGTCTGCCATCAATTTGGTTTCAGAGAGAGAGAAATTTTACTTTCTAATGAAGACCAAGTTGAGTTGTTGTAGTAGAAGGGATTTGAAGATTCCTTATTTAATGACGGCATCATCTCCAAGGAAGGTGAGATAGTTCTTTCTCATAGGAAGGAACCTGTTATTGTTTAGGATAGGAAGAAGTTGACTTCTTTGAATGGCCAAGAAAAGACTATAGGACAAACTTCTCGAGCTGGCACAGTGATGAAGGATCATAATTTTGTTATGATGAAGGATGATCAAGTATTGTCACCAAGAAACTAGATTTGTGACAAAGAAGAAGACAATGAAGATTGTACATAGTTTTTGCAAGAAATTCCGTGTGAGATGGCAAATTCTTGGCATGAGATCAATCTTTTGGAGAATAAACTAGCAAGTCAGAGAATGAATATTCTGAATGCACAATTGAAATTGGATGAAGGTGAGACTGATGTATCTTATGATAAATATGAATCAGTCCCAGAACTAACGAAAGCTAAACTAGTTACTAATATCAGTCAATGAATTGAAGGACAACAATGGCATGTTGTCAAGAAAGAAGAGGAAGAGAGCTATGCTGACATTGAAGAGCAACAATTGGATATTACAGAAGGAGATATCCTTTGAGATATTTAGGAATTTTGGGAGGTAGCAATATCTGAGACAGCATTTGAAGCAAGCTCAGGAGTAAAAGCAGAAATTAAAGCAAGAAGAGCTGAAGAAGACAATCAATAGTTTCGAGATGAATGGATAAAGTGCAGCAGAGTGCAATGGCATAGTGAAGAAGACTAGAGTTGTTTATAGCAGCAAACTAAATTTGAAAAGACCATAGGTTAACTATGGGACCAAATGAAGATACCTAAGAAGAGCTACATTAGAATGAAGAAAGAAGTCCACTGTGAAGCTGATTGGAAAGTGAAGAATAGTGAAGGTAAGGACAGTGGAGTATTACAACACAAAGTGTGGAAGCCTGGAAGATTGCGGTTGGAGGAAAGATGAAGATTGAAGGCTCATGATCAGGAGATCATGTTCTTCTTTCTACTTTGGGAGTCTGATGCAGGAGCATTCACTCTCTAGTTCAAACACGAGATCTGTGGTCAGACCTAAAGGTCTAGACACTAGCCAAGGAAGGGCCAATTGTAAAACTCTTGTAAACATCTTTTGTAAAAGGTTTATTTTCCTAATAAGCATAAACATAATTAATGCTTAGGTTGATAGGTGTCAATGTAGGATGAGTTATGTAACAAATCCCTAAAGTAGTGGGATGAATCGAGAAGGAATTTGAGAAGAGCTACATGAAGGTACGACTCGGTGGTGTGAGTCACAATTTAAGCATCAGTTTGTTTTTTCTAAAAAAATAGAAGTTGTAACTGAAATTTAGGTATTAGTTACAAGTTTTAGGAGTTTGTTAAAATAACGAGAAAAGCTCTATTTTGGGATGGAATCAAGAGTCTCGAGGGGGAGGGAGAATAGTGTAACTCTCGAGAGAGAGGCAGAGTAGCTTAGGGTTTTTGGAAAGAAAGCATGTACAGTTTTGATGGTATCAATGAAGATAATAGATTTTCATAGGATGTGTTGATTGTTCTTTGCATTCCATGTATGATGTGCTTGAGCAATGCAGGTGAATGTTTTCTTTTGTAGTTCTGAATATAGATACAGTTTGCATACAAAACCCTGACCGAAGGAGATTGGGTAGGACGAGTAGTTCATAGCCCTGCGGAAGCCATTGAGGCTTATAAAGAATCTGCAATTCAGAGTGACTATGTGATCGATGTGTGTTTACTTATACATATTGTATGCAACATATTTGGGTAAGGATGGATATTAGTAAATTATGCACATTAGTCCTAATGATAAATTAGGCTAACAGAATGAGTAATTAGGAGAAATGTTTTGAATGCACGCATATCTAATCATGTTCAGGAGACAAAATTGTAAAGAATCCCTTTTGTAGGGTTATGATTCAAATATGATGGGTAGAAGCTCTGCGCAGTTTCCAGTTGTAGAAGTATGTTTAAGAATTATAAAATTACTATGAAAATTGAGTGAGGTCGTCTCCGAGTCGAAGTATGTGGAATCCGTTTCCAGGTCTTTGTAGACGGACCTGCAATTTCTAGTTGGAAGCATTGCTCGTTTTCTAAAAGTGGGAAAGTGTGCAGGATGCATTGGTGCAGGGGCTCTTGTTTAGTTTCTATCGATTTTTAAGTATCTAGCAGCTGAGGTGCTAGAGTTGGTTGGAAATGACACATGAGATAACAAGAAAAGTAGGATTGTTCCTCGACATACCCAACTAGCTATCATAAATGATGAGGAGCTCAATGAACTATTAGGTTTCGTGACTATTTCTAATGGTGGTATGTTCATGTGAAGAACAATATATTTGACTGAAATACCCAACACAGAATTGACAGCATGAGTTCTTCATATTTGGAAGTGTAGAGTTGAACTGAGGTCCAGATCATTGAGATTACAATGGATTGTTTCTGTAATTGTTTGTTGGTTTGAATGAAATGGATTTGTGATCGTGAGGTTGGAAGCATATTGGCACTTAGGAATTCTGGTAAGGAAGAATCCTATCCATCGACATCTAAGTATGAAAGTCCTTCATTACAAAAGTGAGTGTATACATTATTTTGTTTATTGGCAATATTGGATGTGAGTTAAATGTGCTGAGGCGTTTAAAAGGTGAGCCCGAAAAACATGAGTGTTTAGGGAGTCATGTATATAGTTCATATGAGGGGAGATGGTAAGTGCCTAAATTGGATAGTATAGGCTTTTAAGCCTTTAAAAAGAAGAAGATATGTGTGTTGTGAGTAGACTGAGCGTTGAGTAGACGGGAAATTTCGAGGGAGCTAGGATAAAAGAAAGGTTGATAGCCTAAGCTAGCTTGAGAAGATAATTTAGACCTAGGAGGGCTATATAGAGTTTCTATAACCTGGAAGAGTGTGTCTGTAAGGTTGTAAACACACTAGAGAGAGATAGAGAGTTGAGGATCCTTGGGGTTTGGGCAGGCTTAGTATAAGTATTCCATCAGAGGGGAGAGAAAAAATATGAACAAATGAAAAATAAAAAAAACAAAGAGCCAGTAGAACATAATGCTCAATCCCAAACTCTTAAACCCACCTCACTGCAAAGGTTTGTTACATTTTCTTACCTCAAGGCTCAAAACTTAGCATAAAAACCATGCACAGGGATATTATTAGCGATTCCATTCCATCAAGGCCAGGCCAGATAAATTGGCCCATCAAAGGTAATTCCAATCCTTTTTTTAGACCTAGATACACAAGTTTAAGCTATGGTTTCAGATGAACGAGGGTTTACCTTAATTACTTACAGCATAAAGCAGTGGTCCTAGACCCATAGATTACTATTTATTTAGCAAGAGAGAGGATACCCTACGTGTAACATCCACCTTAATACATTGATTGATTAGACTATTGAGGGCACCAACATTGAAGTGACCTAGTTAAAATAAACGTGAACAATATATATTATGCTTGAAGGAAAACTTTTGAATGACAAATGAACAATAAATATGCTCGACTCATTAAGAAATTATGATGATGTTATACATGAATATAATGACTCGTGATTTTTATTCTATAGATGTGAATGCATGATACCGACTCAAATAGAATTGAATGAATATTATGATGTGTTATGAAATGATTTTTATGGTGCAGCGCTACTAATGTGCCCTTTGAGTGTGTGCAGTAGCAGGTAAAATGATTTACCAGTTAACTCACAATGGAATAAAAAGCGGTCATAAATAGGAAATATATGTGGGGGTACGACAAGGGACCGTCGACCCTGAAATAACACTCCATGCATGGGTCGGAAGCCGTTTCAGCTCACCCGGGGAAGTGTGTGCTGTACGGGTAAGGCGAAAATGATTTGGTCGCGTACGGTGTGTTGAGGGGTGCGGAATAAGGAGAACCTTATTCCTCAATAGCCATTAGTCTCCATGAAAGTTTAGTTGAAAGATCGCGGAAACAATTCCTTGATCGCTACACGGGTATCCCCACACAAAGAAAAGGAAGTTTTCGGAAGGACCCATAGAAGAGGTACCTAGACAACGACGAGAAAATAAATGTTTAGATTGTTTTGCATTTCAAAATTTATGCATAGATTAAAAGTGGGATTTAAAAATTTAGAAAAATGAAATAGAAAAGCATATTACAAAAATGGGGTAATTAGGGTGGATGTGCACCCATTATGTCAGGATGGATATGCATGAGATTAAATTTGCAAATAATAAATTATGGAGAAAAACTAGAACAAAACTCATCTATAGAATTTTAGAATTTTAGAACAACACCCATTGATATAGGGATTAGAATTTTAGAATAGGGAGACAACAAAGAGATAATTAAGGAATTTAGGTGCACCCTGGTGTGAGAGTGACACTTGTTGCATGAGGAGGTATAATAAGGAATTAATAAATTAAAATTTTAGTTTCATGAGAGAACACACGTCATGCAAGACTTATGCTATATAAGAATGGCATGAGTGTTACAACGTTATTTGCCACCTTGTGAGCATTTATACTCTTTGGCTTCCCTTACCTATTTCTAGACTCAAAACCATACTTGTGGTTCCCATTGAACCCCTTTTTCCTTATTTTTCCTTGTGTACATGAGCTACTTCAATACACCTCACGTATACGCAGTCTACATCACTACAGCCCATGTACATCAATTTTTGGTAGATAATAGTAAAAACTCTATTTTTCACTCCAAAAAGAGGCCATTGTGAGCTTTGGCACTCCATGTATCTCGAAACTACTCAATTTGACCTTTCACCTACCTTTAGAGGGTTAGATATTGATGTAACACCTCCAAAATTTCATCAAAATTTAAAATTTTTCTAATGGAATATATACTATGATTTACTGTGCGGAATATAGTTATGAATGATTACTCTTATTGTTTTATAAATTTACTATGAAAAGTATTCCTTGAATTATACAATGGTGCATATCTATGTATGACAGTTTTGCAACACTTACATTTATTCTTATCTCGCATAAAATGTATAAAGGGATATTAGTTTACTATTTATCTAACTTGTACATAGACGACACTTAAATTGTCTTCGAAATGCATTGATTGATAATGCTTCAAGGTCACTCATTGAAATGTTCTTTTATGATCTCCAATATGATAATTTAATGCTTATGATAATGTTGATATTTAATTTGTCGCTCTTCTTATTGTATAGGAATTCATAGTTATAACATTATATTACTATTGAATGTATTCTTCTTTTGTTGAAGGGGTCCTTGGTGACGCCCCGAAGCTTACTTAGCTTTTAAGCTAACGCTTCATAATGACCTTGGGCACGTTACAGGTTTGGTTTACATCATAGTATGATATTGATAATATGATCATGATTATAAGTTTTATGGCAAGGTTAAACCATATTGTAAGTATCTACTTGGTCCATATTTCATGTTAAGGTTGGAGACTCCTAACCAAAACTCGGTGGTGTTTTAATTAAAGGATCCTAAACTATATAAAAAGGTGGTGACTAGAAACCAACATTATGGTGATAATCGACTACGAGCACATGCAAATGTGGACTATAGAAAAGTGGTTAAAAATATATATGCACATGCAAATGACAGGTCGAGCATTGAATGTGACCACATGAAGTTTGAGTTAATGCTAACAGAGTGTTTGGAAACCCTATCAATACGCTTGGGGTTTTGATCTTTGCACTAGTTGTTTGTTCCACCACTAATGTTGAGGGTTGAGCCCTCTCGTCATCCATGGTTGTTGTGCAATGAGAGCACCACTCGCAGAGGTAGTTCAAAAATTTAAGTGATGGGTCGTGGTGTCTTTATGGTGTTCCATACGTGCATTGGGGGCTCAGTTGCTCGGTTCTCTTCTCAGCATGAGTTCGAATCTTGTGGAGGTAAACTTCTATTAATTAAGTTTTATCATTTGTTTACAGTTTGTGAGGTTTCTTCATTGTACAATGACATTCATCTTTTAACCACGAGTTGGTTGTAATGGAACGAACACGGTTCACGTGTCCTGCTCTTGACTTGCATTCCTTGGGGTTATCTTTATGAGGAAAAGCAACACACTCCAGTGGTTGGGAAACCACAGTAAGCTTTGGGTCCATTCCCATATGTTACCTCTGTCAACAAAGTTTGGGTTGTTTGTTCGCTTTTCCCTACTCCTATGTTTGTTTGTTTATTAAGTGAGCCATGAGGAAGCTTAGGGCATAAATGAAATGGTGGATGGCTAAAAGCGAGGGTTGGGTTTTCGACCAACCATTTTATTAAGAGTGTTTTAACACATTGTTTATCTATTTGGAGAACCTTCAGTCTCAGTGAGCAGTAATGCGGCGAATGTAATCTCTTTCTTTAATGGAAAATACAACAGATTACTATCTCGGTACTTGTTTAGAAATCTTGTGTTGTAATGGCTATTTTCTTTTTCTGGGCTTCTTGTGAGTTTGTTGTTAACTATTTGTGTAACGTTTAAATATTTACAAATCTCATTTTGGGCTAAGCCCTGAGTTACAATTCACATCATTCCTTTTTTATGTTTTTAGCTCTGTGTTTTTAAAATGATACTAAGATCAACGCAGCACGGTTGCATACCCTAAACTCGGCGATGATAAGTAAATAGCGTTGAAGGGATTCGATCCATGGACAGTAGTATAAAAAGTTATATATATATATTTTTAAGTATATATGATGACCCAGTGGTCAGTACTTACGGTTCTGTGACCCTCATTCTATCACCAATTTTACTTGGTAGAACACTTGTAATGTTACACTATCCGTTTATTCTCTGCCTCTTTCATAGTTCTGTGAATATAATTCAATGCTTTCATTTTTGTTTCTCGATTCTTGAATGGTATGATTCCCACAGGGTTAAACCCTAAATCCTATCAATTGTTTAGATTTCATTTTATAAATTTATAATAAATCTAGGTGAGCTCTCTCTTGAGACTCGAACCGTTTACCTTTTAAACCAGCATAGATCCATCTTAATCTCGTATCTATCAAGCACTGAGAGGGATCCAATTTCTTGAGGTGTATTTCTCTTTTTAAATTTAAACTCAAGAAATTTGATCTTTCTTGATTGATAGATCCGGGTTTAAGTTTTAAGTTTTTATTTTATAAATGAGCATCTATTTCTTAATTACTTTTCATAATATTTTATTTTATGAACCAACATGGATTTTGTTTTATAAATATTTTCCATAATTTTTTTATTTTATGAGCCGACATGAATTTTTTTAATTATTTTGTTACTAATGTTATAACATTATATCACGTTAGACGATCTCTCCCATAGTGGGTTGTAGAGCACCTCATTTCACTCGGTGCAATAACTATTCTTTTGACAAGATGGCATCAATGCATCCATTAGATGCCATCGAGCTCTGTTCTTGATGCGTTGTGTAATACTAAAGTAGTTTCGATTGTATTAAGAAAATGGTTAAATTTTAATTGTTTGTAGTTTACCCATATGGATATCGAGACCAACTGTATTTAAAATTGGTTGTCAAAACCTGGGGTTGTATTAATCCGGTTCATATTATTTATAGTACTCACATTGAGGCCTTATGGTCTCGAACCCTTGTTATAGGATTATTATAGTTTTGGTATATTCAATATACTTTTACTACAGTCTTACAACTATTCGATAATTGATAACAATTGATATCTACACGGTTCAACCCTTGATATAGTTGATATTGTTATATTTTGTAAACTAGGGTTCGACCCTGAACTATCCTTTGAACTTGAAATGCTATTTGAAATGAATGTATAATGCATGTTGATCCCTTATGGGGATATCGAGTTGTATCAAAATAATTTCATAATATATTTTATCAGATGTACTATTGTTTATGTGAATGCATTATCGAGGATTTAAGAACTCTACCTCGATTGGTAGTTTTATACAATACATTGTTTAAGAAAATAGATACCTGTAGGCTTTATCTAGGGACTTCAGAAGATGTTTTAATTCTAATAAGTTGATATGAGTTCTGTACATTATAATCTATGTATGAATAAATAATATCATAAATAGCAATATTTAATTATCTAGGTTTTATAAATATATTTACTGTGAAAAAATTAGTGATGAGTTAATGTGGATTTTACAGCTAGGTTTTGATATTAACTTTTTGTAAATAATTAGTGTTTACATTGAATAATTATATGTTAATGGGAGCAACATTCTGCTTATAGAAATCTATTCCGTTTTGAACAATAAACTCTACTGTTTTAAACTTTCATAGACCATAAGAAAAACAAAGATAATCTCTAGGAAGATTAGATACTGTAAATTTATTACAGTATACTTACTCTAATGAAGTTCATATCCAACATATTATAAGAACAATTCCTTCTCCTAGAATCTACATATCATTTTATCTATGTTAATTAAACATTTTCCTATACTAGAGTACATCACGAGAGTGAAAGGAAAAATACAAGAAGAAATTTATAGTCATCTATTCTATGTTTTTCCAATCTGTACTCATACATTCATTGTACAGAAATAATTTATCAGTTTTGTAACCTATCATTTCTAACAGCTAACTGATATCTACGAAAAACATTTGAAAAACCATGATAACATATACATACCATTTTTCAGAAATAGATTAACAGCTTAGAAGTAAATAAATTAAAAACAAAGTAGAACTTTATAACTGATTGGGTGGAAAAACACCCAAAGAGGACTGTTCATCCCAACCTTCTCTAGAACGAAACCAAGATCACTTGCTTTTAGACCCCCGAGCCTGTTCACTGAACCACTAGGACGAAGATACTATGTAGATGCAAGACAATCTGTTTGTAATTCGGCAATAAAAAAGACTTGCATACAAACACTCCTTTGTACTTCAACAATCATGGAGACTTGCATACAAATCACTCTTATGCACTTCAACAATCATAAAGAATTGCATACATAACACTCTCTCTGCTCTCAGCAAGAGCAAGATAAGGCAGACTTACTCTGCAACTCATTACCTAGCTTCCCCTCATCGAATCTCTTGTGTTCACAGTTCTAACAACACAAGGAAAAAGTTGTGATCCTCTGCTCAGTTTGATGGCTATAAAAGATTTCCTAGGTCATCTTTTGGGTCAGTTTCACATTTAATGAGCCACGTGCTGATTTCGACCATCCTTGGGGAACATGACCACATTTTTAGGGAAGTTGCCCCCTGCAACAGCTAGTAAGTGAGTGCAAATGCTGCCACTTGTCCATTTCCTTCTACACTAGTTTCATTCCTCCTAGTGGGTTAGTGAACACTCTTCAATAGTCTCATTGGGTGAGTGTCTCCTATTTTAATTTATTAAATAATAATATTATTCTCTCTTGCTAGGTTTCTATGGTGATTGGCTTCAGAATAAACACTCAGAATTTCCACACATCTCATGATTTTCATCGACTTTTTGGGTCCACAACACGACTCATCATGAGGACGGTGTGTCAAAGAAGAGTAGGTGATCTCAAAGATGGACCATTAATATTGAAGTACACAAGGATAGTGTTAAAATGCGGGGATGGTGATTAAGTGTCGGCTAGGGTTTAGTTAATTAGGTTAAGTGTAATATGTTATAATTTTCAAATTATTAAATTCTTGTCTTTAATTAATTAATGGTATTAAGATTGTATTTTTTAAGAATATTTGTTTGATTTTAGATAATATATGGTTATGTGAAATGTGTTAATTTTAATTATTTATTTTTTAATTAATTAATAAATACATAGATTTAAGAGTGTATAGCTTATAAATTTTTTAGGGTTTATTTAATTATAACATAGTTGTATGTAATGTTTTAATAATATTTAAAATGTTATTAGTGTTAATATTTAAAATGTTATTCTTAATATAGTGTTAATAATGTTATTAGGGTTTATTTAATTATAACTAGAGCAATTGTGTTTGAACCAAGTAATGCATCTAACTTCAATGTACAATAAATATATTAAGAATTTGATACGAAGAGAAATAAAAAATCCATTAAGTCAACTAAAAGGTTTAAATGGAGAAAGTTGAAAGAGGAAAAACCATGGAATGACTATAGATCAAAGGAATAGAAAACACAAGAGTTTTCCCTAGTTTATACACTAATGGATTCATCCATGGAAGGTATTCATCCAAGTTGTATCCTTCGACACATAAGGAATCCATCCATGGTGATAATTCATTATTTCCCTCAACTTAGGGGAATGCAGCAAAAAACTCTGAATTAACATTTTGGACAGATGGTGCATACCGCTGTTCTGCTTTGATATAACTATATATGTGGCTTGCATACGGAAGTGCAGGAGATACTGATGTCTCATAGGAGGTCTGGTTTGCAGCATCAGAGCTATATTGATTATTAGCGTTCAAATGCTGTATTAGTGAGAAGTTAATGCAATTGGATACTTGTACTAAGGAGTCAGTATTGATCAATCATGTTGTTGTTTGAATGATGATTAGCCCCAAATCATTGAAGGCTCTGGGGCAGTTTCCTCGGAGTGAGATTACAGTCAGACAATTTCTGGTCAAACTAGACTTATTGAGGATTCATAGGAAACATTGTCGGTTCTTTACTTGAGGATTCAGAGGAAATATTCAGTACTGAATCCAGCTCAAGTAAAGAACCAGCAATATTTCCTCTAAATCCTCAACAAGTCCAGTTTGACCAGGAATTGTCTAGCGGTAATCCCTCTCTGAGGAAGCTGCCTCAGAGCCTTCAAGGATTTGGCGTTGATCATCATTCAAACAACAACGACTATGATCAATACCGACTCCCAGTACAAGCATCCAATTGCATTAATTTCTCACAAATACAGCATTTGAACGCTAATAATCAATATAGCTCTGATGCTGCAAACCAGACTTCCTATGAGACATCAATCTCTCCCGTACTTCCGTATGCAAGCCACATAGATAGTTATATCAAAGCAGAACAATCGTATGCAGCATCCGTCAAAAATGTTAATTCAGAGGTTTTTCCTGCATTCCCCTCAGTTGAGGGGAACAATGAATTATCACGGTGGATGGATTCCTTATGTGTCGAAGAATACAACTTGGATGAATACCTTCAATGGATGAATACCATGGATGCATTCAATGGTTGAAAAGTTACTGAATCTAGTTCAAGTTCAGAAGCGGCTATATTTCTTCTGAATCCTGAACAAGTAAAGTTTGATTAAGAATTGTCTGACCATAATCCCTGGCTGAGGGAGCTTCCCTAGAGCATTCAAGAGTTTGGGGTTGATCATCATTCAAATAACAACATGACTATCATCAATACCAGCTACCCAGTACAAGCATCCAATCACATTAACTTCTCAGAAATACAGCATTTGAACGCTAATAATCAGTATAGCTCGGAGACCCCAAGCCAGACTTCCTATGAGACATCAGTCTCTCCCGTATTTCCCCGTTCAAACAAGAACAGCCATCTGCAGCATCCTTTCAAAATGTTATTCAGAGTTTCTTCCTGCATTCCCCTTACCAGAGGAGGGAGACTATGATTCAGAAGCGTGGATTAATACCTTCAATGGATTTAATTCTCCAATAGAATGGCAAACAAAGGAAAAAACGAAGTAAAACGTAACTTTTAGAAGTCGAACTTAATGATTTTTGTTGTATAATGCAGGGAATAAAAAGCCAAAACTAATAGCAAATATAGGGTTTCATACTGGTAGGTGGGCAAGTTGCGAAGCTTGGCCTAACCGGGTGATTCGACTCAGACGACATGGCTGGATCACGATAGTGCCTACGGGAATCTAAATCTCCAACAGTAATTATGAAGGTGTGGTTTGCGATTTGATGAATACAAAGAGAGAATGCCGTGGTTTTAAATATAGAAACCCTGAAGACAACACTGAAAATATTTCGCACGCGAATATTATCTCACACTTCAGCATTCTAATGTCATAAGGGAGCCTACAAAATTACCAAAGACGGGTTTAGACATGTTTTACTGTAGATTTCCTAGAAATAGGAAATGATTATTTTTAAAGAAATTACCTAATAATTGGACATGGGCCTGGTTGGGGTTTAAATTTTGATGGTTTAGTCATTTAATAGGAACATAAATAATACTAGTCAATTTTGGATCAATTCCAAAGGGTGAATAGAAGTGCAAAAGAATACCAAAATTCACTATTTTGACATGTTAAGTGGGTTTTTTGAAAAATTACAGATAAAAGTTGTTCAAGATGTTGAAATTAGTAGATTTTGTGAACTTGAAATTTTATGTACATTTATCTACATGTGGTTGAAGCTAGTCTCCTAGACTAAATGCACCTACAAGAAAACTTCATAATTGCACAAAATTGGTGATTTTAAAAGGTTATAACTTTTAGCTCTGAAATAATAAATGAGCACGATTATAATCATTGACCAGATAATCTATAACAAAACAAATGTGCATGATAAGAGTATGATTATTTCTCTTAACAACACCATTTTGTTCTAGTGTGTATGGAATAGTATGTTGCATATGAATGCCTTATACAATGAAGTCATCTATAAATTTGTTGTCAACATATTTGTATCCATTTTTTGTTCTTAATTTTTGAAATTGATATTAAAATTATTTTTATACCTTGTAGTCCAAAATCATGTTAAAAATTTCACTCTTAAGATTTAGGAAGTAAAGCCAAGTGCAAGAGAAATCATCAATGAAATTTAAGTACTTAAACCCATTTTATTGTGACACAAAGGATTTTCTAGATGTACCTACAAGGTTCATCACTCCAAAATAAAGGAGCTTATCTCTATATTTAATTAAATAAAGACAAAAGCTTTTGTAAGGAACTCCTATAGCCTCTCAAGTGTAGTGAAAAATAGACACATAATAGTTCAAGTAATTTAAATTTATGTCAATAGCCTTTAATAGAAATCACTAAGATTTAAGGCAATCAAAATTGAATCTCATTATGTTTATCCAATATGATTTTCAACTTTGTCAAAATTTCATCTATTTTTCAACTAACTAAACAAATGTTTCACTAAACATAAACATTTCAATACTTCACTTCCTTTAAATATAATTTGAAATTAGAACTTTATATAAATTTGCATGAATTCTGTGTTGACATTGAAAAAAAAGTAAGATGTTGGGAGCTCGAATGACTATAATATAAAGGTTATTATAGGGATGAAAGACTATTCCACACATTTCCACTAATCCATAAAGGAAAATATAAACAACTATAATATAGCCATACAAAAAATTCAGTACCCAACTTTTATTTATACACCATAAATTAGTAAATAAAAATATAAACAACTAAAATATATGGATACAAAAAATTCAATTATCTAAAGATCATAAATGAAAAATAAATTCACTTACCGAACCTTTTTTCATAAATCATAAATGAGTAAATAATTTAAAGTAACCTTAATCAACCCTCTAATTTCATTCCCAATAAGTCTAGAGATAAAAAACAGAAAGCATACAAAAAACAGTGATTTGCAGCAACTAAAGTACAAATTAATCTCCTCAGTACTTAAAAAAAAGCCAGATACCCCCAACAAATCATCTTACATCACCTTCAAATTCATTTCAATCTCTCAATATTAAAGTTTAAACAATAGGATACGGAGCACAAGTAATCACAACATAACAAGATCATTGTTCAGTAGAATTATCTACTCGACTTTCACTTTCTGGAAGATTAAGTTTTTAATCTTCTCGAGGGGAATCAGAGAATAAAGGAACCTCAAAATATGGTACGTCACATAAAAGAGGAATCCAAAGAGGAACCCCTCAATCATGTATGTGGTGAGCCTGTCCATGTAAGGGTGGTATAAGCAACCTGATGAACTTCTGAACCTGATCCATCTTGTGCCACACCAATTTTACTACGAGTTCAGACTTGATATACAAAGTTTTTGCCACTTCCTTAGTCTTTTCCACAACACCTATTGGACTCTGTAGCATAGCCATAGCATTACCCACCTTAAAAAAAATTATAAACTGATTTGATTAAGGTATAATGAATCAAATGACACTTACTTATTTTTTTTCTTTTAGATAGAGTAATTTATGTAGGCACTTAAAATTAAAAATTATAATTATAATCAAATGTAATTAAAAAATTTATGTCAACTAATAAATTAAAACAATTATAATCAGGATAGATCCATTTTAAACCAGGATTTATCAAGCATCAAAAAAATCAAATCATAGAGATGTAATTTTTTTATGGATATGTAAAAAATTACGTTCAAAAATTCCACTAAAATAGAATCTTTTACAAGTTCTTAATAGATCCAAGTTTAAAATAGATCTATCCTGATTTAAACTGATTTAAGAAAAAATGAAATAAAAAGTAAACTTTCCTTCCAAATTAAAATTCCAACTTAATGATGATATCAAACTCAGTAAAACAGAATTCCAAATATAGGGTTTCGACTCAGTAAAACAGAATTCCAAATATAGGGTTTCGTAATGGCTGGTAGCATACCTTTCTGTCCGCGACAAGCAGAATTTCAAAAGCTTTTCCCTCGATCTTACAGTAAACGGCTCCGGCAGTAAGCTTTACAGTTGCATTATCGTAAAGAACTGAGAGACGGGTCGCTACTTTCCGAACGACAACCTGGAAAAATCCCAGGGATTTAAGGGTCGGATCCACACTCTGCAAGGCCAAAAAAACACCAGAAACCCCAAACCCGTCAGACATTGCACTGCATTCAATCAAATGAAATAAGAAACTGAACGACAACCTGGAAAAAGCCCAGGGATTTAAGGGTCGGATCCACGCGCTGCAAGGCCAAAAAACCCAGAAAACCCTAAACTACATTGCACTCCATTCAATCAAATGAAATAAGAATATGTGAAACTACAGTTGCGAAGCTTGGCCAAACCTTGTGATTCGACTCAGAAGACATGGCTGGATCACGACAGTGCTTAGCGGATTCTAAATCTCCAACTGTAGTTATCGATCCGCGTCAAATGAATGATGTAGTGGTTTTAAATATAGAAACCCTAAGACTTCTTCGCGGTGAAGACAACACTAACGGTAGCGATGGAAGTCGGCTACCGTGATTCACGGCGTAAGCGCGTGACACGTGACATGTGCATTGACATTGACTCTCCTGCATGTGGGTGCATATGGTGTAGGGGTGTTGGATTTCGTTTTTTACTTAAACCCTCCACACAACTTTTTTTGGACGCTTCCTTCGAAATTGTGCCATTCATCCTATAAACTATCAAAACATTAAAAAAAAACAGATTTATACTAAATGCATAATGTGAATTTAAATACTAGCTTTTGAAAAAATAAAGAAAAGGAGAATATGTACTTTTAGTTACACAAGTGTGTTTAGTTACGTGCATGGGTAGTATTTTGATATCTTCATTATTTTGTATGATCACCGTTTTTATTTTGGTATCACATGAAGAATATGCTTTGGAAAAATCATGATAATTTCAGGATTTTTAAGCGTATTCATAGGGAAAATACCCTCTTAGTGAGTTTATTGGGTGGTACAAATATTTGTTTCGAGTATGTGGGGCTAAGTGGGTTCCATCACGGTAAATATATTTTTTTTGGATTTGAATTTGTTAATAAGAATACCTTATTTTCAATTTATAGATGTAAAAAAGTGGACAAACTAAACCATGTTTTCATATAAAATTTCCATATAAAAAGTATAGTTTATTTGAAGGAGGTTTTTTCCAACAAAAAATGTTAGAACAATATTCCTATCATACACATGGCATGGACATTTCTACCTAGTGTTATTTAGCCTCCTAGTGCATAATCTAATGTGTTGGACCCGTTTGTCCACATTTGACCACCTTACACTAGTTATATATCCATGAGGCCTTATTTGTCCACTAATCCGATCATTTCCTTCGTTTTGGGAGTCAATGGACCCCACTACATTGCATTTATGAAAGAATTATGGCATTTCCCCATTTTAAAGAGATGGAGTGTTCCCTCTTGAGGATTTGGTCAACTTGTGCATTAATGACCACTACTTAGCCAATTACTCACCTCATGTGCCCTCCTAATGGTTCCTTTCACATTGTTTGACTAGCCTAACCTCCTCATGGTCCATCTATGTTCATTAAACATCATTATGGCACAATCGAGGAGTTACACTTGGCTTCATGTTATTGATGGGTGAATTGGTCCAATCTAAGCCTACCATTTTTTGAACCAATCGAATTACCTTGAGCTACTAAAATAAACCTCTACTAGTTTTTGTTCAATAATGCTTAATGGAAAATAAACCTCTAGGGTGATTGTTGTTCAATAATGCTTAATGGAAAATAAAATACCCTCTTAGTGATGTTAGTGACCTTTTTTGGTAGTAAAAATATTTTCTTTCTTGTATGTGGGGTGAAGTGGGTTCAAAGAGGGAAAATATATTTCTTTTGGATTTGAACATGCGTATTGTTAATCATAACACCATATTTTCAATTTATAGATGTAAAAAAGTGGATAGTCTAAACCATGTTTTCATATAAAATTTCACTTTTCTCAAAAGTATAGTTTTATTTAAAGGAGGATTTTTTCAACAAAAAATGATAAAACAATATTCTCATCATAGACATTCCATGGACCTTCATGTTGTTCTACCTAGTGTTATTTGGCCTCCTAGTTCCTAATCTAATGTATTGGACCATAGTTTGTGCACATTTGACCACCTTACACTAGTGATATATCCTTGAGGAACTAGTGATATATCCATGAGGCCTTCTTTGTCCACTTATTCACTCATTTCCTTCTTTTTGGGAGACAATGCACCCCACTACCCTGCATTTATGAAGGAATTATGGCATTTCCCTATTTTAAGGAGATGGAGTGCGCCCTCTTGAGTATTTTCTCAACTTGTTCATTAATGACCACTACTTAGCCAATTAGTCACCTCATGTGCCCTTTTAATGATTCCTTTCACAATGTTTGACTGGCCTAACCTCATCATGGTCCATCTATGTTCATTAAATGTCATTATGGCCGAATCCAAGAGTTACAACTGGTTTCATGTCATTGATGGGTGAATAGGTCCAATCTAAGCCTGCCATTTTGTGAACCAATCGAATTTCCTTGAGCTACTCAAATTCCCTCCTTGGGAGGTCTATATATTGTACTAGTTTTTGTTCAATAATGCTTAATGGAAAGTAAATATCTACAGTGAATTTTCTCTAGTTTTGTCTCAATATTCTTCTTCTCATTCTTCTATCTCTTGAAATATTCTAAGTGAAGTTGTTATTGAATCTAGATCTAGGTTGGTCTGTCACATGTACCAGATCCTAGAGATGTGATTGATGTGCATTCCAAAATTTCACAAAAAAATTGTTACATGTTATCCGTAAGCATTAATCAAAGATAACATTTCCCTTTCACATCTTCGCCCAGTAAAAATAGATTTTCAGAATTGTTCAATGGAACTAATTTACCTCAAAACATTACATGAGAGCCTTCAGGCCATAAAATTACCTGTCAACCTCTCATCTAAGAAATGTTAGCAAATAAAACAACCAACAAAAGTTGCAAAATGACTAGGAAATCAAACCCAAATAAATGGGGCATCTATATACTTAAAAAATATATAATGAACCCTTCCACAACATGATTTTGTCCTTATATTCCTCAAAATGAAGAAAACCTTCCATCATTCCCTTAGCTCACTTTAACAAATTTTCTGCCAAAATAATTAATTTTTTAAAGACATGATAAAAGGAAATAATAGACAATTTCATTTCAAGAACAAATATCCTTGAGCTCCAATGATTCAAGGAAGCAAGATGTAAGTTTTTTCTTCCAAAATCCCAATAAAAAAAAACTTTGGAGTCCTCCAACACCATAAGAGTGGCAATATCTTTATTAGAGGAAAACCAAAGAAGAATCCATAAGGCTAATAAATCATCCCTAGTGTTTGTTCCTTTTCCACACCCCATCCAACGATGAAAAAAATGATTTATACTTAGTAATATTACACTGCCCCCACCCCCCACACATACCCATCCAAGAAGCACCATCAAAATATCCCACATAGCTCTTATCACACAAAACAAGATTATATGTCATCATAGGAAGCTTTTCTTTTCCTTTTTTAAATTAATCCATAAATATTCCCACTATACGAGAACTAACAACTGAAACATTTTGAACCACATTCTCAAAAATAGCCAAGTTTCTTGTTCTCCAAAGACACTAAGCCACAAAACAAGGAACCTCCTCATAATGTTTACATTGTAGGTCTAAGATTAAAAACAATGGTTAAAAGTAGGACCATTCAAAATATCATGTTTCTTAATGGGGATAACATACATCCTTCCTCAATAAAAAGAATAATAATGGGGATAACATACATCCTTGTCTAAGTCCCCTATTAGCAGTAAAAACCCCTGAAGGGGAACCATTCACCAAGACTGCAAATTTTGTTGATGTAACACAAGCCATAATGCAATTAGTCACCCCAAATGAAGACCTATGTGTAACAACATGAGCCTATATCCAAATTCTAGGCTCTATCAAGCTCCGAGAGGGATCAAATCTCCCAAGGTGCAAACCTCTCCTTGAATAGCTCCTTGAGTGCAATACCCAAGCCACCTAATCCTAAGCTCTAAAGTCTCTAGTTTAAGTCTCATATTTACGTTTTACTTTGTATTATTGTTTTTTGTTTAGGGCCAACATAATATTTATTACTTTTTACTTTGTATTATTCTTTTTTGTTTACTTTGTATTATTTTGTTACTCGACAAACACTCCACAAACTCGACAAACACTTTAAAGTCTCATATTTAATTTTTACTTTGTATTAAAAGTGCAATCCTAAGCTCTTAAGTCTCTATTTTAAGTCTCATATTTACTTTTTACTTTGTATTATTGTTTTTTGTTTAGGGCCAACATAATATTTATTACTTTTTACTTTATATTATTCTTTTTTGTTTACTTTGTATTATTTTGTTACTCGACAAACACTCCACAAACTCGACAAACACTTTAAAGTCTCATATTTAATTTTTACTTTGTATTAAAAGTAAAAAGTAAAGTCTCTGGTTTAAGTATCATATTTACTTTTTTCTTTGTATTATTCTTTTTTGTTTATGGCCGACATAATATTTACCACGCAATCCTAAGCTCTTAAGTCTCTATTTTAAGTCTCATATTTACTTTTTACTTTGTATTATTGTTTTTTTGTTTATGGCCAACATAATATTTATTACTTTTTACTTTGTATTATTGTTTTTTTGTTTAGGACAGACATAATATTTATTACTTTTTACTTTGTATTATTCTTTTTTTTTTTACTTTGTATTATTTTGTTACTCGACAAACACCCCACAAAATCGACAAACACTTTAAAGTCTCATATTTAATTTTTATTTTGTATTAAAAGTAAAAAGTAAAGTCTCTACTTTAAGTCTCATATTTACTTTTTGCTTTGCATTATTCTTTTTTGTTTATGGCCGACATAATATTTACCACCTAATCCTAAGCTCTAAAGTCTCTATTTTAAGTCTCATATTTACTTTTTACTTTGTATTATTTTGTTACTCGACAAACTCGAAAAACACTGGACACATGTTACAAGATCTTCCTCATACTGGGTTGTAGAGCGCCTCTCGGCACAATAACCTGTAAAAAACCCTGAAGGGGAACCATTCACCAAGACTGCAAATTTTGTTGATGTAACACAAGCCATAATCCAATTAGTCACCCCCAAATGAAGACCCATGTGTAACAACACTAGTCTAAGATAAGTCCAATCCATTCTATCATAGGATTTAACAAGGTAAATTTTCAAAATATGAGCTTCCATTTTTTTAGTCTTTATGGAGTGTAGACTCGCAACTCCAATAGCGTCAAGAATTTTTCTATTGGACAAGAAACCAAACTTTTATTTTTACATAAACTCTATAAGTTTTCAATTAATCCTATTTGATATCACCTTAGTAATGATCTGATAAACTAATTTGTGCAATGATATAGGCGTAAAATCTTTGAATGATTCAGGATTTTCATGGTGTCAAATGAATGCAATAAAGGTAAAGTTCAAATATCTTGAAATATACCCCTGAATTCTAGATTCTTTAACAACCTCCAATCGTTCACCTCCAACAATATAAAAAAAAATCCAAAAAGAATTCAATAGTCCATCCATTAGTCCCATTACATTTAGACAAGCAACAAATTTATTTAATACCCGTTCAATTTCATTTAGAGTAACTCTATCACCGACTATTTTACCTTCCTCCGAATTGAAAAATCTCGTATAGTTCTATATCACATGTAATTGAGACACTATATTGATAGACCCATGATCCTTGAATACATCAGAAAAATGTGAAACAACTTCCCCCTCCAAATATTTCTGGGAATAAATTAAATTCCCTTGATCATCCTTCAAATCCCAAATGGCATTAGCAATCCTTCATTGATTGGAAAATTTATGAAAAAATTCAATTTCCCCCCACACGCGTGATCCAAATGGCCCTCCTTTTGAGTCTCTAGCTCTCCTCTTCTATTTTACGAATCCTTTGATTTCCTCACTTCCACATTACCAAGCTTGTCTTTAATCTTTCTAGTAAAAATATCATTATTAGGAAAAATGAAATCAATCCCCTAAACAATTTCCAATACATCATATTTCATCTTCATTTTTTTCTCCCTCTCCCATAGAGAAACCACACTTTTATTTATTTCATTTTAGTAACTATTCTATGCATAAAAGAATCACTATCCAATCTATAAAGACAACTCCACTTTTCCTTTACTGGATTTTTAAAGTCTACCTCCTCAAACCATAATTTGTTGAAATGAAAAGGAAAATTATACTTAGAGTTCTCAAACTCAAGATGTAAAAATGATGGAAAGAAATCAAAGATACAATAACTTATAGACAAATTCATGTATCTAACACCACAATCTGAAAAATACTTAGCTATAAAGAACCTATCAAGTCTTTTGGCAACTCATTCGAATCAAATCTCCCGATTCCCCATATCGGGACCAAGGACATTGGAAGCACATTGATGAAACCTGAATTCTCATATGCTAACAATGTCATGTTAAGGTCCCATCCCAAGATTAAAATCGGCACCATCAAAAGACCACCATCCAAAATCCTATCCCAAAACTCCTTCCTACCAATATAAGGACAATAATAATTTAAAACTCTCACCATCTGATCTAAAACCCTGTTCCTCCCTTCAAGGAGAATACTTGCAAGGGTAATAAAAATTCTAACATAAGGTATTAAATGATTCCATTTAACTAATATACCCCCCAAGATCCCACAAGGATAAAAAGCACATCACTCTCAACTCAAAAACAATTATAAAAAAGTTCACAAGCCTTGGAACTAGTACACATCGTCTCCTGTAACATAATGATATTCATCTTGATCATCTCCAAAGGTCTCTTCACGTGTCATGTCACCAAAACTCCCATAATAATAAAAACAATTATGTCATTATAGCAGAAATAACTTGGACTCACTTATTAGCCGTTAATACCATATTTAAATACGGTCCTTAATTCATGTGCATGGACAATTATGTTATACTAAACAATTTATATAACTCTGTATAATTATTAATCTTTCCAAATTGGTCTTTATACTCACCAACACACTTTTTAATTAACTTGTTTTAAATGATAGTCCTTTATGGAGTTTGTAGTATTCAATTCATATCTTTCAATCCAATATATGAATGATTATCCTCATTGATGTCTTAACTCATATATTTATATTTATTTACATAACTATATTTTTGTCATCCTTTATTTACTTATACTAGGCATGTATAAATGGAAATATTTGTCTATCTTTAAGCCAAGCTTAATCGCCTCCAATATTAGTTTATGCATGCTACCATAGCCACTCATTATGATGTTCCATGTATAAGATTTAGTAAAATCCATAATCCACTTGCAACATGTATTATGTTAAATGTTACCAAGCTCTACCTTTATGTTTAAATTTAGTGTTATTTTACTTGTTAGCTTAAGCATTGTTTTTACTAACTGAAGTCGACCTAGGGGAGGTCGTGGCTACCAAGCCATGAATTAATTAAATCCTTCAGTGTGATTCACGTCATAAGCGCATGACACATGGCATGCGCATTGACATTGATTCTCCTGGATATGGGTAGGCCATTGTATTTTGTTTTTTATTTAAACCGTCAACACAATTTTTTTCGAATGTTTTCTTCGAAATTGTGCTATTCATCCTATAAACTATCAAAAAATTAAAAAATTCATATTTATACTAAATGGATAATTTGAATATGTACTTTTAGTTACACAAGTGTGTTTAGTTACCTGCATGGGTAGTATTTTGATATTTTCAATATTTTGTATGATCACAGTTTTTATTTTGATACCACATGAAGAATATGTTTTGGAAAAACCTTGATAATTTCACGAGTTTTAATCGTATTCATAGGGAAAATACCCTCTTAGTGACCATTTTTGGGTGGTACAAATATTTGCTTCTACTATGTGGGGTTAAGTGGGTTCCACCATGGTAAATATATTTCTTTTGGATTTCAACTTTCGTATTGTTATTAAGAATACCTTATTTTCAATTTATAGATGTAAAGAAGTGGACAAACTAAACCATGTTTTGATATAAAATTGCCATATAAAAAGTATTGTTTTATTTAAAGGAGGTTTCTTCCAACAAAAAATGTTAGAACAAAATTTCCATCATAGACATGCCATGGACCTTCATGTTGTTCTACCTAGTGTTATTTGGCCTCCTAGTGCATAGTCTAATGTATTGGACCATAGTTTTTCCACATTTGACCACCTTACACTAGTGATATATCCAAGAGTCCTTCTTCGTCCACTTATCCACTCATTTGCTTCTTTTTGGGAGTCAATGCACCCCACTACCTTGCATTTATGAGGGAATTATGGCATTTTCCTATTTTAAGTAGATGGAGTGTTCCCTCTTGGGGATTTGGTCAACTTGTGCATTAATGACCACTACTTAGACAATTACTCACCTCATGTGCCCTCCTAATGATTTCTTTCACACTTTTTGACTAGCCTAACCTCCTCATGGTCCATCTATGTTCATTAAACCTCATTATGGAACAATCCAGAAGTTACACTTGGCTTCATGTCATTGATGGGTGAATTGGTCCAATATAAGCCTACCATTTTGTGAACCAATCGAATTTCCTTGAGCTACTCGAATTACCTCATTGGGAGGTGTATATATTGTACTCGTTTTTGTTCAATAATGCTTAATGGAAAATAAATCTCTAGAGTGAATTTTCTCTAGTTTTGTCTCAATATTCTTCTTCTCATATTTTTCTTCTATCTCTTGAAATATTCTAAGTGAGGTTCTTATTGAATCCATATCTAGGTTGGTCTATCACATGTATCAAATCCTAGAGACGTGATTGATGTGCATTCCAAACATTCAAAAAAAAAATGTTACTTGTTATTCATAAGAATTAATCAAAGATAACATTGCCCTTTTACATCTTAGCCCATTAAAAATAGACAACTGTTCAATGGAACAAGTTTACCCCAAAACATTACATGAGAGCCTTCAGGCCATAAAAAGTAAAAGTATGTGAATGGATAAGAAGTAAAAGTATGTAAATGGATAATTTGAATGTAAATACTCGCTTCTGGAAAAATAAAAGAAATGAGAATATGTACCTTTAGTTACACAAATGTGTTTAGTTATTTGCATGGTAGATAGGACAAGTATTGGAATATGAAAAATGGATGGGTAGTATTAGAATTATTATAAGTTGAGATATTTTCATTAATTTGTATGATCGCACCTAAAAATTTAGAAGTAAAAATTGTGGTACCACATGAAGAATATGTTTTGGAAAAACCATGATAATTTTATGAGTTTTAATGGTATTCATAGGGAAAACACCCTCTTAGCGATGTTAGCGACCTTTTTTGGTAGTAGAAATATTTGCTTTCTTGTATGTGGGGCCAAGTGGGTTCCACGAGGGTAAATATATGTCTTTTGGATTTGAACTTTTGTATTGTTAATCAAAACACCTTATTTTCAATTTATAGATGTAAAAAAGTGGACAAACTAAACCATGTTTTCATATAAAATTTAAATTTTCTCAAAAGTATAGTTCTATTTAAAGGAGGATTTTTTCAACAAAAAATGTTAGAACAATATTCCGATCATAGAGATTCCATGGAATTTCATGTTGTTCTACCTAGTGTTATTTATCCTCATAGTGCCTAGTCTAGTGTCTTGGACCACAATTTGTCCACATTTGACCACCTTAAAGTAGTGATATATCCATGAATCCTTCTCTGTCAACTTATCTAGTCATTTCATTCTTTTGGGGAGTTAATGCACTCCACTACCTTGCAATTATGAGAGAATTATGGCATTTCCCTATTTTAAGGAGATGGAGTGTGCCCTCTTGAGGATTTGGTTAACTTGTGCATTAATGGACACTACTTAGCCAATTACTCACCTTGTTATGATTAAAATATTATTATTATTATTAATAAACATCAAGATATATATATATATATATATATATATATATATATATATATATATATATATATATATATATACATAATAATAATAATAATAATAATGTCTTTCCGAAAAGACATGACTATTAGCAAAAGGGTATTCCGCCAAAATATAAATAACGGGCCCTCAATTGTAATTCATATAATATCTTATTTTATCATGTTTTATATAAATTCATATTTATGGATTATTTAAAGAAGTCCATAGACGATGCAAATAAAACTCATATTGGTTTAGTGCAAAGGATCTGGGTTTTACAGGTTCTACAATTGTCAAATGGGATAACTATATCCACAAGTTGAATTCAATAGGTTGTAGATTATCAAAGGAAAAAGATATGTTATTATGGAACAATAAAAAAGAAAGTGGTAAGGTGATGGAAAAACATGCATATAGTGCCATTATTAAAAATAAAGGCATCTTCCCACAAAATGGGTGGTATACGAAACTGTGGCAGTGGAAGATCCCATTAAAAATTAAGTGTTTCATGTGGCATGCTTTACAAGGAGGTCCGAAGACATGGGTAACTTAATTAAGAAAGGTTAGATTGGGCCAAGTATATGCATTATGTGTAAGATCAGTCCAGAGACCTCAAATCATCTTCTTGTGGACTGCGGTTTCAGTAGAACCATTTGGAGCAAGATCTTGAGTTATCTCAATTTGGACTAGAAGTGGGGTGTGGGAAGTTTTGATTTGTGTGCACCCAATTGGTACAGAAATATAAAGTTTTCTCTTCCTTTCATACTCTGATCTCATTGGCTATTTGGTACACTAGAAATGAAGACATTTTTTAAAACAAGAAACCGATTACTATCTGCATTGTCAACCAGATCCTGTCTTTGATTAAGGAACACTGCTCAGATGTGGATGAACACAAATATCAGAAGGTCCGCTCGTTCTGTCTTTCTCTCATTAGACCTGTAGAATTTTTCGATGAAGTGGCTTCTAATGGTCTTTGTGTAGCTGGTGGTGTTATTTTTATAAACAAGGACCATTACTTCACCCTAAGGTGGAATTGTGAGAAGGGAAAAAATATGAAATCTGATTTGACGACTCTTTGGTGTGTGTTAAAAGTGGCAAATTCCTTCAGTTTATATGAGATTTCAGTTTTGGGGGACTCGAGAGTGACTATTAAATGGGAATGTGGTGACTATAATGCAAATGTTATATCTCTTTATCAGTGGTTCCACAGAATTAAAGATGAGATATAGTTATATCCTTTGACCATATATATCGTCAACATAATTCGATGGCAGATAAGTTGTCAAAGTTTGCAATGAATGGAGAGGATGCTATTATCTATTGGGAGGAATTTCAGAGCTCATGGGTTTAAGAGATGGGGTCTTCCATAATCTTTGAAGTTTATATTTTTTATAAAACTTTTATATGTTGTTGAAGTTTTGTATAGAAAGTTAAGGAGGGATGTAGCTTTATGTTGTTTTTTGTTGTTTAAGAAAGGGGTTTAAAAGTATATTTTGATCATAAGTCTTGTTATAGACTTAAAAATTGTGTACTTTTTGATTAAATATGAATCCCAATAGTATGTTTTTTTCTACTGAAAAAAAAGAAGAAGTGGAAGTTCGTGTAAATGAGATTTTCTCATTACAACAAAGTTACCAAAGTTACCATTCCTCATTCGGGTTTTTAACCATTATATTAGGGTTTCCATAAAATATAGGACATTGTCCTAAAAATAAGAAAATAAAAAAATAAAATTAAAAGTACAGAAGTAAACCCTAAAATATAGGACTTTGTCAAAAAAAGAAAAAAAATAAAAAAATAAAGTAAAAGTAAAGAAGTAAAACCACAAGTGGTTTCTCCACACATGGTTTCTTAATAAGATGGTTTCTTAATAAGTGGGAAGAAAAGAAAAACAAGTACAAGTAAAACAACAAGTGGTTTCTTAATAAGTGGGTTTGGGTTCATTCTCCAACAACAAACAAAAAGTGAGATTTGAACCTGGGTAACAATCATTCCTCCCAACTACCCAATCTACACCATTTTACAAGAAAGAAGGGGAAAGAAAGATTAGAAAAGCATCAAAAGAATATTTTCTACAAGAAGAATCATATTTTAATATTGTTTTAAAAAAAGGAGATATGGAATAAATTTCAAAGAAAATGGATTTTAATGTTAAAAAGAAGGGAAGGTTTCCTAGCTACTCAAAGATGAATGTCTCAATACTATTTAGAGTTAAAGGTACACTTATAGGGAAGGATGTCACCATTTCTATTACCCCTAGTGAAAGAAATAATTATATTAGTGTTGAATTTGTTAACCATTTAGTGATTCCCGAATCAAATATAGGTGAAAGGCTAGACCTTTGGAATAGGAAGCAATTTCAAATAAGTAGATTTTAAATTAATGTTGGAGATTATATGGTCATATCTCAATTCATTGTTAGTTCCTTATGGAGCTTTGATGGTGACATAGTTTTACGGTTAACTTGGATTAAAACATTGGGGGCATTCATCTTAAATGTTGAAAAGAAGTTTTTGACATCTTCCTATAAGCAGGAGAGAATCAAATTTCAAGATATTATAGTGAAGTCATATTTAGAAGCTCCAACATCTGAAGACTTCAAGGATATATCAAAGATGATTTCATAGGGTAATCAGAACTTAGAACAAAAGAAGCAGAAATAAGTTGAAAAGATTGTCGCTAGTAAGGATTTAGAAATTACTCGTTTGAAGAATGATAGTCAAGACTTGATCGCACATATTAATAAATTAAAAAAGGAAAAAAGATCGCAAGAAGAAATCCAAGAGAAACTCTACCAAAAAGAAGTCGATCTCCAAAAAGAATTCAATAAGGATATATTAAAAAAAATGAAGAAAATTCTCGCTTAAAAAATTGAATTGAGGGTTGACTCATTAAATAAAAAAATTAAAAAATGAGAAGTTAGAAAAATCCTCATAGTTATTATCAACTAGTAAATCGCGTGAATCACAAAAACATGAAGTTTATACAAGGGTTCAACAAATGGATCGAATTCCTTATCATCACCCAAATCAAAGAAGTCGATACAACCAACATCAAAGTAAAGCAAGAAATAACCATTGTTCTTCTTATAGACAAACCAACTACAACATTGAAAATAAATGAAAGCAACATCGACGACTTTTATGGAATCCTAAATTAGGAAGTTCTATACAAGCAATCGATCATCAAACAATTCCAATGAAGGTAGATTTGGGATGGATCACTTCCCAAAAGATGTAACACATTAGTTCAGCAATCCAAAGATTATACCGCCTCGTTTCATCAAGCATCATAGTTCCAAGCTCACAACATCATGAAAAGTCGCTTACGAGCAAGAGAACAAAGTCATACATTAAATTATGCTTTGAGGACAAAGCATGTTTAAGGGGAAGGCAATGTTATGAATAAAATAATAATAATAATAATAAACATCAACATATATATATAATGATAAATAATAATAGTAATAATTAATAATGTCTTTCCAAAAAGACGTGACTATTAGTGAAAGGATATTATGCGAAAATATAAATAACAGGCCCTAAATTGTAATTCATATCATATCTTATTTTATCGTCTTTTATATAAATTCATATTTATGGATTATTTGTCATTATGACATGGAAGTTTGAGTAAATGATATTTTCTCTCATTACACACCTCATGTGCCCTTCTAATGGTTCCTTTCACACTGTTTGGCTATCATAAACTCATCATGGTCCATATATGTTCATTAAATGTCATTATGGCCCAATCTAGTAGTTACACTTGGCTTCATGTCATTGATGGTTTAATTGGTCCAATCTAAGCCTACCATTTTGTGAACCACTCAAATTTCCTTGAGCTACTCAAATTCCTTCCTTTGGAGGTCTATATATTATACTAGTTTTTTTTCAATAATACTTAATGGAAAATAAATCTATCGAGTGAGCTTTCTGTAGTTTTGACTAATATTCTGTCATGTTTTTCTTCTATCGCTTGACATATTCTAAGTGAGTTTGTTACTGAATCTAGATCTAGGTTGGTCTGTCACATGCACCAAATCCCAGAGATGTGATTGATGTGCATTCCAAAATTTCATAAAAGAAATTGTTACTTGTTATTCATAAGAATTAATCAAAGATAACCTTTCCCTTTTACATCTTCGCCAATTAAAAATAAATTGTCACAATTATTCAATGAAACAAATTTACCTGAAAACATTACATGAGAGCTTTTAGGCCATAAAAATACCTGTCAACCACTCATCTAAGAACTATTAGAAAATAAAACTATCAACAAATGTTGCAAAATGACTAGGAAATCAAACCCAAATAAACCGGAAATCCATATACTTAAAAAATAGATAATGAACCCTTTGACAAGATCGTTTTGTCCTTATATTCTTCAAAATCCAGAAAACCCTCCATCATTCCCATAGTTCGCTTGAATAAATTTTTTGCCAAAATATTTAATTGTCTAAAGACATTATAAAAGGAAATAATAGAAAATTTCATTTCAAGATCAAATATCCTTGAGCTCCAATGATTCAAGGAAGCAACTTGTACTTTTTTCTCTTCCAGAAGCCCAATCAACAAAAACTTTGGAGTCCTACAACACTGGAAGAGTAGGGATATCTTTATTAGAGGAAAACCAAAGAAGAATCCATAAGGTTAATAACTCATCCCTAGTGTTTTTTTCGTTTTCCACACCCCATCCAAATATAAAAAAATTGATTTATTGTCATGTCCCCTCCCATCATTCCAGTGTGATGGAGAGGATCGTGATGCTAAAACCGGGCTTCTAGCCCCATGAGCTTTCAAATAAGCATTCACATAATATAAAAGAACATATGAAATGTATAATTATAAGAAAAACACAACTTTCTGTAACACATCCATCATACATTCAAGATATTCATCAAATAAATAAATGCAAGTTAACACAAGAGAGTACTTATCTTATAACAAAGTAATCCCAAGCAATTGGCTATGCAACTGTAATGTTCCACCCAACCATAGGCCAATTGTGATCATCAATATCTCAACACATGGCCACCCCCGAGCTGGGCATGATCTCTACAAGGAATCAGGGAACAACAGACTCACACATAGCCAAGCATACACCAAGATGAGCCAAGCCAATCTACAATTGGGTTTATTAGGCTACTAGGAAATGGAAAGGAAGAGTGGCTAAGCTAGTGAGCTCAAGCATAGAGCCAGGGGTAACCTTACAAGATCTATCTATCTTGGCACCCACAATACATACACACCCAACGCAAGGAAGTATTCTTTTCACTGCTGTACAGTCCCTCAAGCCATACCTTCCCCATCTAGTGCTCTCAGGGTGTGCATAGAAGAGTATCCAAAGCCCTCTTGATCTTCTTGAGAGGTTATCTCCCCCACTAGGTTTATCAAGCCCTCTCTATCCACTACCACTCCAATATCTTGCTTACAGTCTCCAAATGAAACAGGGATGCAGATAATCAACTAACTACAATGGCTGGACAGGAGAAAAACATTTGTACAGTGATAAGCATGAAAATGATTCCCTGAGCTTCAGAAAAACATGGGAAGGCTAAAAATGAACAATGGAGGTTTGGGAAAACCCTAGGAAGTAGAAATCGTTTCTAGGAAAAAATTCCCATGGCAATTCTGGGACAAAACAACCTCCATACGGTCCCAAATCGTAGCCCCTTCTTCCTAGCTACTATCCAAAACCAAAAACGAGTTTTTGGGCAAGGAAAACCCTACCTTTTTTATTAAAAATGTGAATGTAACTTCCAGCAATCTCAATCTGCGTGAGAGAGGAAAAACTAACTGTCCAGAATGGCTTTGGGCACCGTTTCGTGGGTGTTTTCTTGCCCAAGAAGCAAAAATACGAATTCCCAGGTTGATGGCTTGCCCATGCACGAAATTGGCTGCCATACCTCTTCATTCCCAAGTCATTAAGTACCTCAACCGATTTCTGGAAGAATTAAATGATTGGGTCCATAACCCAAAATGGGTAGTTGGTGGTTTCTGGGTTTTCTCATTGACACATGGATTAATAACATTGGCTCAAGGGTTTGAATAATTTCCCTCCCTATCCCTTGTAGAATCATGCCCCCATCTCTTTGTTGCATTGCATAGCTAGTTGAGGGTTTTTCATTAAAATTCGTATTTACATGATGTCTTAATTTACATTGTTCCTATCTAGCACGAGAACCATAGGCATCTATTTTTAATTGCCAATACATAAAACACTAAATCAATGGTGGGGCCTTGGCCTTGAGCTCCTCACCATGATTAAATATCACTATTTACATCATTTACGATTTAATGAAAAAGGGGGTCAAAATGGGGACGTGACATTTATACTTAGTAATATTACATTGCCCCCCACCCACCACACATACTCATCCAAGAAGCACCATCAAAATATCCTAAAGAGCTCTTATTACACAAAATAGCATTAGATGTCATCATAGGAAGCTTTTATTTCCCTTTTTTAAGTTAAGCCATAAATATTCCCACTATACGAGAACTAACAATTGAAACATTTTGAACCCCATTCTCAAAAGTAACCAAGTTTCTTGTTCTCCAAAGTCAATAAGCCACAAAACAAGGAACCTCCTTATAATTTTTTAACAATGTAGGTATAAGATTAAAAAGAATGGTTGAAAGTAGGACCATTCAAAATATCATGTATCTTGAGAATCGCTCAAGTTTCCACCCAAACATTTTTGACAAACTCACGGAAAACAATAAGATGCAAAATTGATTTTGCTTCTTTCTTCCAAATGCTGCAAATACTAGGTCCATGGAAACCCATCGTAACCAAATTATCCCAAATCAATATTTTTTTCAAAACACAACCAAATGAAACATTTCAACTTTAAATGTAAGTTTCACTAATGCATAATTTTGTATGCCACCACTTACCCATTAAATCAGTAGAACTAACAAAAATAACCTCATATGCAAATTTAGCACTAATTTGACTACTTTGAACTCCACTTGAACAAACCAATTTATCCTCATTCTCAACTAGATTTATTCCATCATGATTCAAACTCATCACATAAGAATCATATTCCATAGCTAAATATACTTCTAACAAAATTCCTTAGCTAATATCTAGTAAGAACAAGCATTCTCCACAAAATCTGCTTTCTTCACATCTACCAACAATTTGAAAACATGTACCAAAAGGAAATTTAGAAGAGAATGAGAAATACTATAACAATATTTACCACCTAGGAAGGGATCAATACCAAGTGCAACCCGCTTTCCATTACTGATCTTCCATGACAAACAAGATCCTAACAAAGGGAAAGAGCCAACAAAACCCATCCATAACTTTGAATAATTTGGTACACTCTTAACATGCAACCTTATGTACTCAACCACAGTCTTGCACCTTAAATATTTTTCTTGAATAAGATCACTTCATAGACTAGAACAAAGTAGACCCCTCCAAATACTTTTTAGACTTAGTGCAATGCTAAACCAAGACATATTTTTTAAATCCCAACCCTCCATCTTTTTTGGGAGAGAAATTTTCTCATATCTTGACAAATGATAGTTATTACTATAAATATTTCTATCCCAGGAAAAGGTCATGATAATTTGTTTGATGCTATTCATAATATAGATTACCATCTTTGCAATATAAAACCATTAAATTAGAATTCTTTCCACGACTCATTTTACCAAAATCAATCTACCCCCTAAGGGAAACCACCTAAAGACCCAGTTCCCAATTGTTTTTTCAACGTTTTTCAAAGCCACAACCAATTCTCCATTTTATAATAGTTTGTCTTCAAATAATAACATAGATATTTAAAACCTAGATCAATATGCTCCATACTAAATGGAAAAAAGGTTGATTTACTAAGCCAAAACATCATATGATATCAAGGTCTAGAGAAAATTTCATTTAGCATCACTAACTTCCATACCATAGGATTCACAAAACGATATTTTAATCTCATGAAAAGAAGAGAAGTCAACTAAAGTTCCATTCCAAAACAAGAGACCATTCCCCACAATTAAAATGTTAGTTTAATATAGTGCACATAAGTGACTTTTACTCTTAATTATATCATGCCTTCCCTTTTGGCCTTCCAAATAAACCTACTCAATCCTTACACAACAAGAAGAACAACAAGGGAAATAACATACATCCTTGTCTAAGTCCCCTATAACCTGTAAAAAAACTTGAAGGGGAGCCATTCACTAAGATTGCAAAGTTTGTTGATGTAACACAAACCATAATCCAATTAGTCACCTCCAAAGGAATACATATGTGTAACAACGCTAGTCTAAGATAAATCTTAACCATTCTATGAAAGGATTTAACAAGGTCCATTTTCAAAATAAGAGCTTCCAATTTTTTAGTCTTTATGGAGTGTAGAGTCTCCTGAGAAACTCTGATAACGTTAAGAATGTGTCTATTTGACAAGAAACCAAGCTATTATTTTTACATAAATTGTGCAAGTTTTTAATTAATCCTATTTGATATCGCCTTAGTAATGATCTTATAAACTATTTTTCAGAATGAGATAGGCATAAAATCATTCAATGATCCATGATTTTCACAGTTTCGAATCAATGCAATAAAGTTAAAGTTGAAAGACCCTGAAAGATACCCCTGAATTCTAGATTCTTTAACAACCTCCAACCGTTCACCTCCAACAATATCAAAAAATTCCAAAACTAATTCAATAGTCCATCCATTAGGCCCATGGCATTTAAACATGGAAAATTTCTTTAATACCCCTTCAGTTTCATTTAGTGTAACTTTGTCACCCACTCTTTTACCTTCCTCTGAATTGAAAAATATTGTATAGTTCTATATCACCTATAATTGAGACACTATATTGATAGACCCATGATCCTTTAAGCCATCAAAAAAATATGAAATGACTTCCCCCTCCAAATATTTCTAGGAAGAAATTAAATTCCCTTGACCATCCTTCATATCCCAAATGGCATTAGCAATCCTTCATTGATTGGAAAATTTATGAAAAAAAGTTGAATTTTGCTCCCCCGTGTGATCCAAATGGCCCATCTTTTGAGTCTCTAGGTCTCCTCTTCTAGTTTTAGAATCTTTGTTTTCCTCCCACACTACCTAGCTTATATTTAATCCTTCTAGAAAAAAAAATTTATTAGAGGAAATGAAATCAGTCCCCTAAACAATTTCCAATAGATCCTATTTCATATTCATTTTTTTCTCCCTCTCCCATAGGGAAACCACCTTTTTAATTCTTTCATCTTAGTAACTATTCCATGCATAAAAGAAGCACTAACCAATATACAAAGACAACTCCACTTTTCTTTTACTGTATTTTTAAAGTCTACCTCCTCCAAACATAACTGATTGAATTGAAAAGGAAAATTCTATTTAGAGTTCTAAAAATCAAGATGGAGAAAAGATGGAAAACAATCAAAGATAACGAAACTTATAGAACAATTCATATATCTAACATCACAATCTAAAAAATCGTTAGCTATAAAGAACCTATCAATTCTTTTGGCCACCTCAATCAGATCAACTCTCCATTTCCCCATATTGGGACCAAGGACATTGGAAGTACATCAATAAGGTTCGCCTCTTTAGACATATGTTAAAAATAGTTCAATAAAGGATCAAGATGATAGATGAAACCATAAATCAAATGCCAACAATGTCAAGTTAAGGTCCCCTCCCAACATTAAACCCGACAACAACAAAAGACCACCATCCAAAATCATATCCTAAAACTCCTTCCTACCAATATAAGGACCATAAAAATTTAAGACCCTCACCATTTGATCTAAACCCATGTTCCTCCCTTCAAGGAGAATACTTTCAAGGGTAATAAAAGGTTTAAAATAAGTTCTCAAACAATTCGATTTAGCTAATATACCCCCAGATATCCGACAAGGATAAAAAACACATCACTCTCAACTCGAAAACAATTTAAAAAAAATTCACAGGCCTTGGAACTAGAACACATAGTCTCCTGTAACATAATGATATCCATCTTGATCATCTCAAAAGGTCTTTTCACATGTATTGCCACCAAAAATCCCATAATAAAAAAAATATTTCATTATAGAAGACATAACTTGGACTGACTTATTAGCCATTAATACCATATTTAAATACAATCCTTGCTTAATGCATCTGAACAGTTTTGTTTTATTAAACAACTCATATAACTTTGTATAATTAATAATCTTTCCAAATTGGTCTTTATGCTCACGCACACACTTTATACGGATTTTGCAGTATTTAGTTCATATCTTTCAATCCAATATATAATAATTATCCTCATTGATGTCTTAACTCATATATTTATATTTATCTACATAATTGTATTGCTGACATCCTTTATATATTTATAGTAGGCTTGTATTAATGCAAATCTTGGTGTATCTTTAATCCAAGCTTAATTGCCTCCAATCCTAGCTTATGCATGCTACAATAGTCACTCATTATGATGCTCCATGTATAACATTTAGATAATTCCATAATCCACTTGCAACACATATTATTTTAAATGTTACCAAGCTCTACCTTTATGTTTAAACTCATGTTATTTTACTTTTTTATCTTAAGCATTGTTTTTATGAAGTGAAGTTGACCTTGGGGAGGTGATGGCCACCAAGCCATGACTTACTTAGCATTACATGCTAATATTTATTTTTCTTTGATTGCAGGTGTTAAACTATCCAACATGCAAGTATTTACATAAATCCATTAGAGTAAATTTGGGTAAAAAATGGGCCTCCTAAGGAAAATAATATGAAAATAATAAAATAATAGTAGAGAGAGAGAGTAAAAAAACTACTTTTTGGATCGTATTTTCAACTTATCTTCTTGTAGGTTTACTCAAATTTTAAGAGGGATGACTTGTTGGATGCATAATTAAATTATGCATCCCACGAGTACCCATTTTGCATACTTTTAAAAAAATCCACACCATGAAAAATTGAAAATGCAATAAACAAACGTGTTTCTAGTGAGAGAAAACATGTTTTTAATGTATTTTCGATTTTTCATGGTGTGGATGGTTGGTACTCATTGGATGCATAATTTAATTATGCATCCAATGAGTCCTCCCACTTGAAATTTGAGTAAACCTACAAGGAGATAAGTTGAAAATACGATCCAAAAAAAATAGTTTTTATTTTTTCCCTCCAATTTTTTTAGGTGCTCCCTTTTTGAATTTTAAAGCATTTTAATTGGCTAATACATGATGACATGGAATTTGTATTATTTTTGGAATGCCCATTGTAAATTTAAATTTCCTCTAATTCTATGGTGCAATCCACTTACCAATGCACAAGGTGTGAATACCCTTGTTGAACGTTCATGATTTAGATAGATCCTATAGTGCAATCCATATTTTCTCGAAGATTAACTTGTAATGTCAACCATTAAACATGAACAAGGTTATAACCTAATTTGTATAGACCATTGGGATGGCAATGTACAATAATTAAATGAGGAAGATAAATCCTCCCTCCTCCAACTTCCACAAGGGCTATTTGATAGTAGGAGGAAGAATTGTTTGTTGTACATTTCACTGAAATCATTCCCAGATTCATCGATATCCTCTTCATGGAGAAGTTAGCACATATGGAACTACAACTAGACCCTCCAATGAACTAGGGGCCATTACCCCCTTTAATGTCCACTGTTTTCTATATTTATCCTTAAGGAAAAAAGCTCTTATTTTCCATCCATGCATATTTTTCTTTTATTTAGGAAAACCATCCTTTGTGTTTTCTTTACTTTCCTTTTTATCTTAGTTTAGGAGATAGTTTAGACTTTCTTTTAGCTCTCTTTATATCTTTTATTTTAATTTATTAGTTTGTGTCTATCCTCACATTTGTCCCATTTTTCTATTTGTCTTTTCATTTGGAAACTACTTTAGAAGTCAACCTATCCTCTAGCATGCTTGGCCCCTCTTTAAGTGGATTGGTATCCCATCCGTTGGAAACTTAAAAGGAGATAAGTAATATAACCATAATGTATTTTATTGTATTAGATGCTCCAAATCCAACCAAATCAACATCAATCACACAAAACATGTCTAGTTAGTCTTGGTGCTCCAGAGCCTATAGCTCAACACCAACTCAAATAAAGTGAGTTTAGGTAGTATAGGTGCTCGAGAGCCTATAGCTATAGACCAACTCACCCAAAATGAGACTAAGAAGTCTAGGTGCTCCAAATCCTATATCTCAACACCAACTCAAACATAATGAGTTCAAATAGTCTAGGTGCTCCAGATCCTATAGCTCAACACCAAAATCAGACACAATAATAATATAAAAGGGTATTAGTTTTTGGATATTACATCACAACAGTTTTTTGGGAGTACCCCCAACCCCCCTTACATTAAAATATATGAATATCATTTAGAAATCACATTCAAGGGTAATGATGCTCTAAGAACCTATCAAACATCAGAATCTATAGACATCAAACTAACATTCGAAAGATGATCACCTTAACATTTTTAAAAAAGTGAGGGATAAACAAATATAATAAACCCTTATAAATTGGCGGTTGAGAATCAATATTCACCTTCTTCCTCCTACACCTTTTCTTCTTCATTGTAACATTCTGGTTATGAATCGATGAAATGGGAAAAATATGATGTTTTTAAGAAGTCCTTCTAGGAAAAATAAAACAGGTAAGGGTTTCTTTGTAAGAATATATTTGTATGATTGAATTAAAGTAGATACCATTGGACTAGGCTCATCAAGATCCTATTCATAGATCTAAGTGATTTTATCTCGGGGTGAGCTTGAAAACAATGTGAAACTCACTCAAACAAAAGGGATCAATATAGAACAATCATTTTATTAAACTGATTTCTTATAAAATGATCTGAATCAATGTGTGCATGTTAACCTTTTTAATGCATCATTAGTATTTATCATAGCCATATAATGCATATAATAAACATAAGGTGGAAAAAGAATCGTGCACAAAAGAAAAGCAAGACAACATTACACATTTGAGAGACACATTGATAATAGAGTTCACTAGACCCCTTGGCTACGTCTCTGGGCTCGATGAAATATGGAACTGCTTCATTATCTTCATTTCAAATATGTTGGAACCTTCTCACAAGGGTTTACATCCAAATGTACCATCTCCTTAACAAAGGATTGAATAATTCACTTCACACAAATGACCTTACTACAGACATCGGAAGAATGAATTCCTCACAAATGCATCCTGTCACGTAGCCCTGTCAAATATCCTACAAGCTTCGATCCTCGAGCTAATATTACATTATCCAAGCATAATCTCAACAAATGATGGGCTCAAAGATGGCCTCAAATGGATTTCTCACAAGAATCCCTCAAGGAAAAAGAATCCAACAAGAGTCATGGATATCACTCTCCAAAAGTTACATGGAGCTCTCTTCAAAGAAGAACACTCACAATCCTCCCCCTCAACAATGCAAATTGGGGTTTAAATAGTTGAAATGCACCTTGGTGGCATGTATCACATGAAGCCAAATTTAGGACTTTTGTTGGTTTGTTACAAGTTTCAATTTGTTGGCTTTCACAACCATAAGCCAAATTTATAGATGTCATTTACAATTTGTTTCCATATAAAATCAAATATGGCATAGGTAGTTTCACATGTTGTTACTCCCACAATTAGACCATTCATTGTTCTTTGCAACTTGGAATAACCATGTTCTAAATAAAAAAACATTTTCTTTGACCCATACCCACTTTTATCCAAAACGTAATACCCCCTTTGGCATATTTCAAACCATAATTAATATGGTTAGAAATTCACACAATTCGTGGCATATAAAAAGGGTATGCTTAAGAACATGTATGAACATTGGTTTGGTGGGATATAATAACATGTTGTCATCCTAACCACTTTTTTTATCCCTATCCAAATTTTGGTATAGACCATAGGTTGTATATGGTGTTATTGGTTTTAACAACCAATGTAACACTTGCCACAAAAAATCACCAACAACCATGTCATCCTTCACCACTTATTTAGGGATCCACTAACCAAAATTTGATTCATGGGATTCATTCGCCCATATCACAATAAAGGGAACATCATAATATGGTTACCATGTAGTTAAGTGTCCATATCATGAGGTGGGTAATATGGTTATGCCATAAAAATATTTTTAATTCATTCCATTTTTGAATTAATAATATAAATCCATTTAATAATTTATACCTTTATTCTATAGTGCCACATGTCATGCAGGAACTTTTTACACTTGTTAAATTTTCCATGGGACCACATGTCAATAGGACATTTGTCCTTGTCCACTGAGATTCCACATCACCTGCCAAATCAACATTGCTAGTTACTTGCGATCTTCCACGTCACCGCCATGTAGACTTCCACATCATTTGACATGTGTCCTCTGCCAATTGGTCGATGTCACTTGCAATTTCCAAATTAGATTATAAATAGCTTTCCAACTCATCCTGATGAATTCATCGACTACCATGTGTCGTCACCAGGTGTTGCCACATCATCACTTTTTCCCTGTTGCCGGAAAACTTCAATACGTGATATCTTTTGCATCCAAGTCCACTTGATGAGTCATTCACACAATTGGAAAGCTCTCGCCGAGCTATTCACGATGGTTTTGTTCTCTTTGGAAGCTACGCATTTTGATTCTATAGCATTTTCAGATCCTCCTAGATCACTGAGAGGTCTATATTCTGAGTATAATTTATCCTTCCTTTAGGAAGGTAACAAAGAGGTAATGATAATTTAGCACTCTAGATAAAATGTGAGAGTACAAAATCAAGTTATTTCTATACATATTTTCCTTTACTGTTCCCAAGTATCAAAATATATTTTTATTATCCTTCATGAAAGAATTTGTCGAGTCTTTTTGTCAAGGGACTTACATCCACCAAACCCCCAGACAACAAGTGATTCCTTATCCCAAACACAGAATTACACAATGCAGGAGAACATAAGGAGGAATTTGAAACATCAAAAATAATGTTTGAACCACCCTTTATAGATGAAAAAATCCTCTCATCAAGAGAAGACCGAATAACAACCTCCAAGTGAGGCTACACCAATTTTTAAGGTTCCAAAAGAAAATTATCCAAAGGACTCTCGAATGTTAGAACTGCAACCTCCAAGGAAAAATTAGAACCATGGGATTTATCCCTCCATCAAATAGGAATGTCATTGGATACAACACTAATCGAATCTATAGGGCCTAGCTCAGTGTAAAATCTCCATAAAATAAAGGTAAAAATCTCCAAATAAAAAAAAAATTTTGCTCTTATATCTCCTTACTGGATTACACATCATTCTGATTTTGATTATCACATGCGCATACTAAATTAAGACTAACTTCTGTCTCTTGTAATTCTTCCTACTGGATAGAGGAGTAGTAATGGATTTTCATGCCGCTTACTTAGCTAATGCTAACACACTCCGTACGTATTTTGCAGGTACACTTATTTCTTCACTGTCGCAGAGAGGAATTCAAAAATAAAGTGACTCCATGGTCATAATAATTTATAATAAGTTGTGGACCTTTCGTTCCTGTTTAAAACAATCGGTAGGTGCAGAATAAGGGATCAAGGCACCCAAAAGTTTATAGATTCTATTACAGAGATTATTGTAACTCGCCTAGTACCTTGATAACTATGGCAAAGGAATGTTTATGATCAGTTACGCTCATTATCCTGGTACACTTCCCACTTAAAAATGTATCCTAGAGGTACTTAACAATTTTATGCAAAAGTTGTGATCTCGAGGGTTATTACATGATATCGAGGAACTATGTAATATTCCCGGAAGGTGTATTCTTCAAAGGATCAGCGCATTCGATAGCTCAACATCAAACAATAAACATAACTTAGGGAATTAAGGTTTGAATGCTAAGCAAATTATCTTGCGAGTTTCCTCCCTTGGAGCTTCACAGCCAACCAGCTCCTGCCATGGTATATCTAGTCAAATTGCAGCGCATCGTGATGTTCTACCCTAAAGGTCCACGAACTAAACTAAAACTATCAACTGGAGAGTTGTTATTCTATACACTAGCCGGGACTAAGGTTGAAACTTATGACACTCCTACCTTTGGCAGTATTACGTTGAAAATGACACTGCAGGGATGGTACTCAGACAATTAAAGTCGTTTTAAATGAGAGCTGGGACGCAGTACCAGCTGGAGTCTACTGTGGGTGGCCAGCAAGCTCATTCTGGTACCAAGCCATGTGACATCTATTAAAATTCCTGTGCAATAGATGTGACAGACCTCGATTTCCAGCCACCATCTCGCTAGGCGTGCCTGTTAAGGGTTACATTCTCAGGTTTTCAATCGACAAAGGAACACTTGTTCAACATGAAGTGAATACCATGGTTATGAGACTCGAACAGCTATACCGTTTACAGATAGAAGTTAGCAGGGTATTGATACACCAGTCTCCTCTAGATTAACACGGTTTAAAGGATTGGAAACCCTCGTCACAGGTTTGGGTGGTAATTCTCTTAAATGTAATGGAGGAGCCGTAACCTGGTGGCTAAACTCAGAGGTAAGAAAAAAACTCAGTTAACTATTTTTTAACAGTAATTTCTTATATGGACATTACCCTATAGTTACTAAAGTTTTCTATTGTATCTATGGCAGGTATCTTCGAGCCTTTCAGGAGTTGGCGATCTGGGCTAAAACCTTTGGTAAGCAGGCATTGACTCCATACGCTTCCAGCCTCGCAATGGAAGAATTTCCTTTCTTCGCATCAACCCTATCGAGGTTATTCCAATCAGGTTTTTGCTGTATAATGAATAGAAGAACTCCTCAGTTCCTGTAGGTTATTGAGTTTCCCAACCAGGGTTTTAAATGTAATATGTGTGCTAAAGTACTTGAAGATTGTAGGATTTTATTAAACCCCGAGGCTGAGGGTCGCCAGTCCTTCGATGGGTATAATTTTCTGTATGTAATTTGGAATTTAAACCGGTTTAACAAATTTCTCCTGCCTGTATTAGATAGTCTTTGCAGTAGTAATTT
Organism: Larix kaempferi; assembly: GCA_027924585.1. Classification (NCBI taxonomy): domain Eukaryota; kingdom Viridiplantae; phylum Streptophyta; class Pinopsida; order Pinales; family Pinaceae; genus Larix; species Larix kaempferi. The sequence goes on from BSBM01000087.1 coordinate 13,925,089, forward strand.
TCGAATGGAAAAACGAGCTGGGCTCGAGTAGTTTCAAAAATTATCTAGTATGCGTTTGTTTGGAAAGGTCGACTTTTATAAAAGGGTTTGCTGTAAAACTTGTGTTCCAGAAAGTAATTAATATGGAGAACGAACTACTAAAAGTCCTGATTTACGGGGAAGATAATGTTTGCTAAAGCAATGGTTGGAATTCCTGGACTATCCAATTTTATTTTCTGAATAAGACTTGAAATAGCTATTAATAAATGCACGTCTGTCATTTCCTGCACCTATATTTCGAAATCTAGACTTAATATTGAGGATAACTGTAGATCGCTAGATTTAATATTGAGGATAACTGTAGATCTCGCCTCCCTAACTAAAGGGTTGCGTTTTCTTTCTGTTTGCTACCTTAACCTATCAGTAAGTGGATGTTAAACTAACCATAAGCCAAAAAAAAAAATTATTGTTATTCCCGGTTTGAACAAAGGTTAGGTTAATTTAACCAAACGGTGATCTCCATTCACCTTGGATTGAATGACGCCCTGAATATAAATATGGGTTAAACACATCAACAAGAATATTTTATATCTTATTTCATGAATTAGAATTAAGACTGGACGAGTTTTTAATAATACTTCTCTGCGTATAGTCATTAGGGTTTTCATGGTGAACGAATATTGCATTTTACTTCTCGTCTAAGTATGATTAAGCATTATTCCATGAATGACTGCTTATTCTATGAGTTCCTACTACTTCGTAAGGGTTACCCATAAGATCTGAGTCTACTGTTTGCAATGTATCGGAAATAGGCTTTCGGGTATTTTCTTTTAAAAAGTCAATGGAAAACGTATGGTTCTGCTATGCACTATTATTAACATTCAAATAACAAATGGATAGAAGTCCATTTTAGGTTCTTGTGATATAAAACTAAGATTCAGTAGAATCCTAAATACAATATACAGTTCAGAAAAAATTTCCCTGATTTATTCAGATTTTTATCTTCTCAAATAACCAGATCGATAAAAACAATAAAACCAAATTTAATTAAGACATCCTCATCCTCCAATTATGGATCTGTTGAAATATAGTTTCCTAGAATTTCAGGTTATTTATATTGTTCAGGGGTTTGTAATTAAAAATAAAATCTCATATTCCTCATATCGTACTGGAATTAAATTTCCTATTCCAGGAAATTTATAAACAACTGGTTAACTGATAAAAATACTATACTGATTAGTAGAAACAAATTAACGGAAAATATAGCAGAGTCTGAACTTTAAAGTAAAACCTGGAGCTCGTAAACCGAATGTAACAGGAACAGCCACGTTCCTCCCAACCTTAGATTAGGCACAAACTCCCAGTCTGTACGTAATCACCCCCGAGCCAGATACATGCATGAAACTGTGGACAGTTAGCCTCCAGTTCAATCGCGTTTTTTCCTGAATCCCTTGCCTAACACCGAGTGCTCAAACAGCAAGTGTAATTCTCTCTGGCATACTCAGCAGCGTCCTGCCTCCTCACATATGACTTTTTTTTATAGTTTGCCTAGGTCTTACCATTAGCAGCCAATTCCTCATGGAATTTTCGCAGCTAATCAAATCCCTGATTTTCAGGGTGTGTCTGGTGTCATAAATACACTCCTGACACTTGTTCTGGTTTCCCAGAGGCTAACTCTAACTTGTCCCCCACTTCTCTATGCATGATCTCCTCATTTAACTTGGCTGTTCCTACTCATTCTTTTATTAATATAATAAAATTGTTTGTTTACAACAGTCCTCCTAGGACTTAAGTCAGCCGATTTCTCATCTAGCTTCCTCATTGCATAAAAATAAAGATAATTTTAAAATAAATCTAACATAATGTTTTTATTTCATCATTGGAGAGGGATGTCACATCCTTGCCCCCTTATTGTGAACACTGTCCTCAGTGTTCTAGTCTTCCTCCATGGGTTCTGGGAATAGATTCGGGTACTTTTCTAGTATATCGCTTTCCAATTCCCAGGTTGCCTCCTCAGGACTAAAGTGCTTCCATTGCACCTTTACCTGAGCGATGGCTCGGTTCCGAAGTACTGTTTCTTTCCTGTCCAGAATGCGTAAAGGTTCCACTTGAAATTCGCCTTCTGGAGCCTCCTGTATCAAATTCCAATCAATAATATGAGTGGGGTCATAAATATATTTCTTGAGTAACGAAATGTGAAAAATATTATGAATCTTTAAGTGTGCTGGTAATGCCAGTTTATAAGCTATGGGTCCAATTCTTTCCAGTATTTGGAAAGGCCTGCAGAATCGTGGTGCCAGTTTAGTACAACTCCCTAGCCGGAGTGAACTTTTCTTTGGTTTAACCTGCAAGTATACATGGTCCCCAACTGAAAATTCCTTATCCCGTCTTTTTAGATCAGCATAGCTCTTTTGGCGGTCGTGGGCCACCTTTAAATTCTTCTGTACCTTTTGGACTGTTTGTTCCATGACTTTCAGCAAATCTGGTCCTACCAATAACCGATCGACCGGACTATCCCAGCTAATTGGGGTAGTGCATTTCCTTCCATAAAGAATTTCGAATGGGCTCATTCTTGATGACGCTTGATACCCGTTGTTGTAGGCGAACTCTACCAGATGTAAATAGTCTTCCCATTTGGTAGGTCTCTCCATAACGTACATTCTCAGCATATCTTCAATGATCTGATTTGTACGTTCAGTCTGTCCATCCGTTTCAGGGTGATAACTCGTGCTGAAATTAATTCTTGTTTCCAAACCTGCAAATAAAGATTTCCAGAATTTGGAGGTAGATTTTACATCCCTATCTGAAATTACCATCTTTGGTACTCCGTGTAATCTGAATATTTCTTTTAGAAATATTCTTGCAATATCTGCTGCCTTGTAGGTGGTTTTTACCGGAATGAAATGTGCAGATTTGCTAAATTTGTCAACCACCACCATTATAGAGTCATGTTGCTGCTGGGTTCTTGGCAAGCCTGTGATAAAATATAGTTAAATCACTTCCCATTTCCATTCAGGAATTGGTAACGGTTGTAATAAACCAGCAGGATGTCTATGGTCAGCCTTCACCTGTTGACATTCCAAGCATTTAGATAAATAATCAGCAAGATCAGTTTTTAATTTAGGCCAAAAGAACTGTTTTCTAAGGGCTGTTATCATTTTTTGATAACCGGGATGACCTGCAAAAGGGGGTTTGTGCATCTCATTTAGAATAAACAATTTAAATTCTGCAACATTAGGCATGTACAGCCTATCCTTGAACCAAATCAGACCTTTCTGATCCACTTTGAAATCTGTCCCGTTCATGTTTTTCTCATTTTGTTGTAATTTACCTTGCAGATTTATGTAATCTGCATCCTGTTTGCTTGCCACTAATACTTTCTCCATGAGATTACTTTCTGGTTGACTCATTATTATCTCGTCCACCTCGTGGGTCCTTCGACTCAGTGCATCTGCCACTGTATTTTCCTTACCTTTTATGTGTTTTACTTCAAAGTCGAATTCACTTAAAAAGGCCATGCATCTTGCTTGTCTGCCATTGAGTCCTGGTTGGTTGAATAGATTCTTGACGCAAGTGTTATCGGTTAATAACAAGAAATTCTTTCCCAGCAGGTAGTGACGCCACATTTTCAGTGCGTGTACTACTGCCGTTAATTCCAAATCATGAACCACGTAGTTGCGTTCATGTTCCTTTAGTTTCCATGATTCATAACACACTACATGTCCGTCCTGGGACAGTACACCTCCTATTCCTTCTTTGCTAGCGTCCGTACAGACCGTCTACCCTTTACATGGGTCTGCTACTTTTAGAACAGGTGCCTTGGTCAGTAAATCTTTGAGTCGTTCAAAACTTTCTTGACACTTGCTGGACCATACAAACTTTATCCCCTTTTTCTGTAGGGAGGTAATGGGATAGGCAATCTTTGAGAATCCCTCAATGAATCTCCGATAATAACCGGTGAGTCCCATGAAAGATCTAATATCCGTCACATCTTTCGGTACTGGCCAATCTGCTATGGCTTTTATTTTCTGTGGGTCTACAGAAATTCCTTCCACAGAAATGATATGGCCTAGGTACTGGATTTCCTTTTTGAAGAACTCACATTTTTCCAACTTTGCATATAACTGGTGATCCCTCAAGGTTTGCAATACGATTCTTATATGCTGTTCATGTTCTTCCTCCGAGTTGGAGTATATTAGGATATCGTCAATAAAGATCAACACAAATTGGTCTAAGTATTTGTTGAAGATACCATTCATTAAACACATGAATGTGGCAGGTGCGTTGGTTAGCCCAAAAGGGATCACTACAAATTCATAATGTCCATATCGAGTACGGAATGCGGTTTTGCTTATGTCTTCATTTTTAATACGAATCTGATGGTACCCAGATCGAAGATCTAGTTTGGAAAATACTCTGGCTCCCCCTACTTGGTCGAACAAATCATTAATACGTGGTAAGGGGTATTTATTTTTAACAGTTACCTTATTCAGTTGTCTATAGTCAATACATAGTCTTAGAGTCCCATCTTTTTTCTTGACAAACAGGACCGGTGCACCCCAAGGCGAAACACTAGGTCTTATATACCCTTTGTCTAGTAACTCTTGAATCTGAATCTTTAATTCCGTCAATTCTGGGATACTCATCCTATAAGGTACTTTTGACACTGGTGCAGATCCTGGTAAAAGTTCAATAGAGAAATCTATTTCTCGTTGAGGACGTAACCCCGGTATTTCCTATGGGAATACGTCTAGGAATTCACCTAAGACAGGATGCTCTGCTATAGAAGTCTGACTTTCGTTGAGAAGTAAATCAGATACTCTTACAGCGTAAATCTTGCATTCTTTTCTCATGCATTTCTTTAGCTGCATAGCAGAAATCTGCCTAACAGAGACAGGTTTCTGTTTTCCAATCACTGTTCTAAGAGTTTGGTCTTCCGCAACATAGGTAAAGTTTTTGCTAAAGCAGTTCAGTACTACTTTATTTTTTTCAAGCCAGTCCATACCTATTATCATGTCGTAAGATCCTAAAGGAAACACATTTAGATTAATCTTTGTTTTGTGGTCCTGTATTTGAAGTTCACAATCAGATATGTATTCAGTAACCTTCCTCTTTACTCCTGTAGCTAACTGAACTAACCAAGGTTTTGGGTGCTTTACCTTGGTGAGTTGGCAGTGCTCCATCATCTTGGGAGTGATGTAGCTTAAGGTTGCCCCAGGGTCAATTAAAATGGAGCAAATATGGTCAGAAATTTTACCTTCAATCTCCACAATGGCAGATTGATGATCTGCCTGTCGGTCCTCCAAGGCTGCATTAATTCGGTGATAACTTTTCCCAATGTCTCCCACCATGGATGCTTCTTGCATATTATGCAGTACTTTGTTTGTTTCATTGTATCGGGGACAATTCCTGCGTAAATGGGCTTCACCACATTCCCAGCATTTCAGGGGTTCCTTAGGGATGCCGATACTTCCTTTTATGCCCATGTTAGGGGTTTTAAAAGTTTTCTGCTGTAACTGTTCATTCTTAGGAAATGAATTTCCTTGGAAGTTTTTGGGCATGTTCCTGAAGGGCGGGGGTTTGTAACCTTTCTTCCGCTGGTTAAACTTTTCCTGTTTCTTGTTCTTCCATGCTTTTGTAGTATCATTCCTTTGTTTGTATTGCTCAAAACATAATCTGGCCTTTCTCAGTGCTTCTTCTAAAGTTCTGGGATTGTCGAACTCAATTCGATCTTTGTAGGACTGCGGCAGACAGCTTAAGAACCGCTGTACCTTCAGTTTTTCTTCCTTGATATAAGGAACGAACCGTAGTAAGTCTAGGAATTTATTGATAAGGTCTTCCATCGTCATTTGACCCAGCTTTAATTCGTAGAATTCCTTGGTCTTTCTTTCATAATAACTTTCTGATAAATACTGTTTCTTGAAATATTTTTTAAATTCCGACCATTCAAGGTTCTTTTCTTTCAGTCCCTGGGAAATCTTCAGGTCTTGCCACCATATGCTGGCCTTCCCTTTCAGGTTGTACACAGCCATTCTGACTTTCATATTACTGGAATAATTGTAGATTTGAAAGTATTTTTTAATGTCCAGCAGCCAGGCTTCCGCTTCTTCGCCAGTTTTTGATTCTCCATCGAAGCTGGTAGGTTTTATTTTTTTGAACTCACCCTCCAGATGGTCAACCTTTCTTTTTCCCATGGTCCTGTCTTGATGTTCGGATTTCTGGGTTTCATTAGAGGAATCTCCCTTCTTCTCAGCGTTCTCGTCAGTCTCCTCTTTCCTCTTAGTATCCTCCTTCTGTTTTTCGCCATTATTCCTTTCATGAAGACTCTGTAACAAGATTTCATTGATTTCTTGTTGTTTTTCCCGAGCTTTCTTCAGTTGCTCATTGTCTGCTTTGAAACTCTGTATCTCCACGATCAGGCTTCTCATGGTTTCCAGTACTTGACTTGCTTCCGAATGTTCTGCTGTTCTTGCCTGTTCGTTTCTTTCACGCTCTCCTCCGTATTCCTCGTGTGAAGTCATCTGAAAATTTAAACTGGAACATCCGCATGCAACATTCAAATATATCTATTAAATTTTTTTTTTTCCTGCGCAACAAAATTAGGTGTTCCAAGGCGACAGGGTTGAACCTCGCTCTGATACCATATGTAAAATCTCCATAAAATAAAGGTAAAAATCTCCAAATAAAAAAAAAAATTTGCTCTTCTATCTCCTTACTGGATTACACATCATTCTGATTTTGATTATCACATGTGCATACTAAATTAAGACTAACTTCTGTCTCTTGTAATTCTTCCTACTGGATAGAGGAGTAGTAATGGATTTTCATGCCGCTTACTTAGCTAATGCTAACACACTCCGTACGTATTTTGTAGGTACACTTATTTCTTCACTGTCGCAGAGAGGAATTCAAAAATAAAGTGACTCCATGGTCATAATAATTTATAATAAGTTGTGGACCTTTCGTTCCTGTTTAAAACAATCGGTAGGTGCAGAATAAGGGATCAAGGCACCCAAAAGTTTATAGATTCTATTACAGAGATTATTGTAACTCGCCTAGTACCTTGATAACTATGGCAAAGGAATGTTTATGATCAGTTACGCTCATTAGCCTGGTACACTTCCCACTTAAAAATGTATCCTAGAGGTACTTAACAATTTTATGCAAAAGTTGTGATCTCGAGGGTTATCACATGATATCGAGGAACTATGTAATATTCCCGGAAGGTGTATTCTTCAAAGGATCAGCGCATTTGATAGCTCAACATAAAACAATAAAGATAACTTAGGGAATTAAGGTTTGAATGCTAAGCAAATTATCTTGCGGGTTTCCTCCCTTGGAGCTTCACAGCCAACCAGCTCCTGCCATGGTATATCTAGTCAAATTGCAGCGCATCGTGATGTTCTACCCTAAAGGTCCACGAACTAAACTAAAACTATCAACTGGAGAGTTGTTATTCTATACACTAGCCGGGACTAAGGTTGAAACTTATGACACTCCTACCTTTGGCAGTATTACGTTGAAAATGACACTGCAGGGATGGTACTCAGACAATTAAAGTCGTTTTAAATGAGAGCTGGGACGCAGTACCAGCTGGAGTCTACTGTGGGTGGCCAGCAAGCTCATTCTGGTACCAAGCCATGTGACATCTATTAAAATTCCTGTGCAATAGACGTGACAGACCTCGATTTCCAGCCACCATATCGCTAGGCGTGCCTGTTAAGGGTTACATTCTCAGGTTTTCAATCGACAAAGGAACACTTGTTCAGCATGAAGTGAATACCACGGTTATGAGACTCGAACAGCTATACCGTTTACAGATAGAAGTTAGCAGGGTATTGATACACCAGTCTCCTCTAGATTAACACGGTTTAAAGGATTGGAAACCCTCGTCACAGGTTTGGGTGGTAATTCTCTTAAATGTAATGGAGGAGCCGTAACCTGGTGGCTAAACTCAGAGGTAAGAAAAAAACTCAGTTAACTATTTTTTAACAGTAATTTCTTATATGGACATTACCCTATAGTTACTAAAGTTTTCTATTGTATCTATGGCAGGTATCTTCGAGCCTTTCAGGAGTTGGCGATCTGGGCTAAAACCTTTGGTAAGCAGGCATTGACTCCATACGCTTCCAGCCTCGCAATGGAAGAATTTCCTTTCTTCGCATCAACCCTATCGAGGTTATTCCAATCAGGTTTTTGCTGTATAATGAATAGAAGAACTCCTCAGTTCCTGTAGGTTATTGAGTTTCCCAACCAGGGTTTTAAATGTAATATGTGTGCTAAAGTACCTGAAGATTGTAGGATTTTATTAAACCCCGAGGCTGAGGGTCGCCAGTCCTTCGATGGGTATAATTTTCTGTATGTAATTTGGAATTTAAACCGGTTTAACAAATTTCTCCTGCCTGTATTAGATAGTCTTTGCAATAGTAATTTTCGAATGGAAAAACGAGCTGGGCTCGAGTAGTTTCAAAAATTATCTACTATGCGTTTGTTTGGAAAGGTCGACTTTTATAAAAGGGTTTGCTGTAAAACTTGTGTTCCAGAAAGTAATTAATATGGAGAACGAACTACTAAAAGTCCTGATTTACGGGGAAGATAATGTTTGCTAAAGCAATGGTTGGAATTCCTGGACTATCCAATTTTATTTTCTGAATAAGACTTGAAATAGCTATTAATAAATGCACGTCTGTCATTTCCTGCACCTATATTTCGAAATCTAGACTTAATATTGAGGATAACTGTAGATCGCTAGATTTAATATTGAGGATAACTGTAGATCTCGCCTCCCTAACTAAAGGGTTGCGTTTTCTTTCTGTTTGCTTCCTTAACCTATCAGTAAGTGGATGTTAAACTAACCATAAGCCAAAAAAAAAAATTATTGTTATTCCCGGTTTGAACAAAGGTTAGGTTAATTTAACCAAACGGTGATCTCCATTCACCTTGGATTGAATGACGCCCTGAATATAAAGATGGGTTAAACACATCAACAAGAATATTTTATATCTTATTTCATGAATTAGAATTAAGACTGGACGAGTTTTTAATAATAGTTCTCTGCGTATAGTCATTAGGGTTTTCATGGTGAATGAATATTGCATTTTACTTCTCGTCTAAGTATGATTAAGCATTATTCCATGAATGACTGCTTATTCTATGAGTTCCTACTACTTCGTAAGGGTTACCCATAAGATCTGAGTCTACTGTTTGCAATGTATCGGAAATAGGCTTTCGGGTATTTTCTTTTAAAAAGTCAATGGAAAACGTATGGTTCTGCTATGCACTATTATTAACATTCAAATAACAAATGGATAGAAGTCCATTTTAGGTTCTTGTGATATAAAACTAAGATTCAGTAGAATCCTAAATACAATATACAGTTCAGAAAAAATTTCCCTGATTTATTCAGATTTTTATCTTCTCAAATAACCAGATCGATAAAAACAATAAAACCAAATTTAATTAAGACATCCTCATCCTCCAATTATGGATCTGTTGAAATATAGTTTCCTAGAATTTCAGGTTATTTATATTGTTCAGGGGTTTGTAATTAAAAATAAAATCTCATATTCCTCATATCGTACTGGAATTAAATTTCCTATTCCAGGAAATTTATAAACAACTGGTTAACTGATAAAAATACTATACTGATTAGTAGAAACAAATTAACGGAAAATATAGCAGAGTCTGAACTTTAAAGTAAAACCTGGAGCTCGTAAACTGAATGTAACAGGAACAGCCACGTTCCTCCCAACCTTAGATTAGGCACAAACTCCCAGTCTGTACGTAATCACCCCCGAGCCAGATACATGCATGAAAGTGTGGACAGTTAGCCTCCAGTTCAATCGCGTTTTTTCCTGAATCCCTTTCCTAACACCGAGTGCTCAAACAGCAAGTGTAATTCTCTCTGGCATACTCAGCACCGTCCTGCCTCCTCACATATGCCTTTTTTTTATAGTTTGCCTAGGTCTTACCATTAGCAGCCAATTCCTCATGGAATTTTCGCAGCTAATCAAATCCCTGATTTTCAGGGTGTGTCTGGTGTCATAAATACACTCCTGACACTTGTTCTGGTTTCCCAGAGGATAACTCTAACTTGTCCCCCACTTCTCCATGCATGATCTCCTCATTTAACTTGGCTGTTCCTACTCATTCTTTTATTAATATAATAAAATTGTTTGTTTACAACAGTCCTCCTAGCACTTAAGTCAGCCGATTTCTCATCTAGCTTCCTCATTGCATAAAAATAAAGATAATTTTAAAATAAATCTAACATAATGTTTTTATTTCATCATTGGAGAGGGATGTCACATCCTTGCCCCCTTATTGTGAACACTGTCCTCAGTGTTCTAGTCTTCCTCCATGGGTTCTGGGAATAGATTCGGGTACTTTTCCAGTATATCGCTTTCCAATTCCCAGGTTGCCTCCTCAGGACTAAAGTGCTTCCATTGCACCTTTACCTGAGCGATGGCTCGATTCCGAAGTACTGTTTCTTTCCTGTCCAGAATGCGTAAAGGTTCCACTTGAAATTCGCCTTCTGGAGCCTCCTGTATCAAATTCCAATCAATAATATGAGTGGGGTCATAAATATATTTCTTCAGTAACGAAATGTGAAAAATATTATGAATCTTTAAGTGTGCTGGTAATGCCAGTTTATAAGCTACGGGTCCAATTCTTTCCAGTATTTGGAAAGGCCCGCAGAATCGTGGTGCTAGTTTAGTACAACTCCCTAGCCGGAGTGAACTTTTCTTTGGTTTAACCTGCAAGTATACATGGTCCCCAACTGAAAAATCCTTATCCCGTCTTTTTAGATCAGCATAGCTCTTTTGGCGGTCCTGGGCCACCTTTAAATTCTTCTGTACCTTTTGGACTGTTTGTTCCATGACTTTCAGCAAATCTGGTCCTACCAATAACCGATCGACCGGACTATCCCAGCTAATTGGGGTAGTGCATTTCCTTCCATAAAGAATTTCGAATGGGCTCATTCTTGATGACGCTTGATACCCGTTGTTGTAGGCGAACTCTACCAGATGTAAATAGTCTTCCCATTTGGTAGGTCTCTCCATAACGTACATTCTCAGCATATCTTCAATGATCTGATTTGTACGTTCAGTCTGTCCATCCGTTTCAGGGTGATAACTCGTGCTGAAATTAATTCTTGTTTCCAAACCTGCAAATAAAGATTTCCAGAATTTGGAGGTAAATTTTACATCCCTATCTGAAATTACCATCTTTGGTACTCCGTGTAATCTGAATATTTCTTTTAGAAATATTCCTTCAATATCTGCTGTCTTGTAGGCGGTTTTTACCGGAATGAAATGTGCAGATTTGCTAAATTTGTCAACCACCACCATTATAGAGTCATGTTGCTGCTGGGTTCTTGGCAAGCCTGTGATAAAATATAGTGAAATCACTTCCCATTTCCATTCAGGAATTGGTAACGGTTGTAATAAACCAGCAGGATGTCTATGGTCAGCCTTCACCTGTTGACATTCCAAGCATTTAGATAAATAATCAGCAAGATCAGTTTTTAATTTAGGCCAAAAGAACTGTTTTCTAAGGGCTGTTATCATTTTTTGATAACCGGGATGACCTGCAAAAGGGGGTTTGTGCATCTCATTTAGAATAAACAATTTAAATTCTGCAACATTAGGCATGTACAGCCTATCCTTGAACCAAATCAGACCTTTCTGATCCACTTTGAAATCTGTCCCGTTCATGTTTTTCTCATTTTGTTGTAATTTACCTTGCAGATTTATGTAATTTGCATCCTGTTTGCTTGCCACTAATACTTTCTCCATGAGATTACTTTCTGGTTGACTCATTATTATCTCGTCCACCTCGTGGGTCCTTCGACTCAGTGCATCTGCCACTGTATTTTCCTTACCTTTTATGTGTTTTACTTCAAAGTCGAATTCACTTAAAAAGGCCATGCATCTTGCTTGTCTGGCATTGAGTCCTGGTTGGTTGAATAGATTCTTGACGCAAGTGTTATCGGTTAATAACAAGAAATTCTTTCCCAGCAGGTAGTGACGCCACATTTTCAGTGCGTGTACTACTGTTGTTAATTCCAAATCATGAACCACGTAGTTGCGTTCATGTTCCTTTAGTTTCCATGATTCATAACACACTACATGTCCGTCCTGGGATAGTACACCTCCTATTCCTTCTTTGCTAGCGTCTGTACAGACCGTGTACCCTTTACATGGGTCTGCTACTTTTAGAACAGGTGCCTTGGTCAGTAAATCTTTGAGTCGTTCAAAACTTTCTTGACACTTGCTGGACCATACAAACTTTATCCCCTTTTTCTGTAGGGAGGTAATGGGATAGGCGATCTTTGAGAATCCCTCAATGAATCTCCGATAATAACCGGTGAGTCCCATGAAAGATCTAATATCCGTCACATCTTTCGGTACTGGCCAATCTGCTATGGCTTTTATTTTCTGTGGGTCTACGGAAATTCCTTCCGCAGAAATGATATGGCCTAGGTACTGGATTTCCTTTTTGAAGAACTCACATTTTTCCAACTTTGCATATAACTGGTGATCCCTCAAGGTTTGCAATACAATTCTTATATGCTGTTCATGTTCTTCCTCCGACTTGGAGTATATTAGGATATCATCAATAAAGATCAACACAAATTGGTCTAAGTATTTGTTGAAGATACCATTCATTAAACACATGAATGTGGCAGGTGCGTTGGTTATCCCAAAAGGGATCACTACAAATTCATAATGTCCATATCGAGTACGGAATGCGGTTTTGCTTATGTCTTCATTTTTAATACGAATCTGATGGTACCTAGATCGAAGATCTAGTTTGGAAAATACTCTGGCTCCCCCTACTTGGTCGAACAAATCATTAATACGTGGTAAGGGGTATTTATTTTTAACAGTTACCTTATTCAGTTGTCTATAGTCAATACATAGTCTTAGAGTCCCATCTTTTTTCTTGACAAACAGGACCGGTGCACCCCAAGGCGAAACACTAGGTCTTATATACCCTTTGTCTAGTAACTCTTGAATCTGAATCTTTAATTCTGTCAATTCTGGGATACTCATCCGATAAGGTACCTTTGACACTAGTGCAGATCCTGGTAAAAGTTCAATAGAGAAATCTATTTCTCGTTGAGGAGGTAACCCCGGTATTTCCTCTGGGAATACGTTAAGGAATTCACCTAAGACAGGATGCTCTGCTATAGAAGTCTGACTTTCGTTGAGAAGTAAATCAGATACTCTTACAGCGTAAATCTTGCATTCTTTTCTCATGCATTTCTTTAGCTGCATAGCAGAAATCTGCCTAACAGAGACAGGTTTCTGTTTTCCAATCGTTGTTCTAATAGTTTGGTCTTCCGCAACGTAGGTAAAGTTTTTGCTAAAGCAGTTCAGTACTACTTTATTTTTTTCAAGCCAGTCCATACCTATTATCATGTCGTAAGATCCTAAAGGCAACACATTTAGATTAATCTTTGTTTTGTGGTCCTGTATTTGAAGTTCACAATCAGATATGTATTCAGTAACCTTCCTCTTTACTCCTGTAGCTAACTGAACTAACCAAGGTTTTGGGTGCTTTACCTTGGTGAGTTGGCAGTGCTCCATCATCTTGGGAGTGATGTAGCTTAAGGTTGCCCCAGGGTCAATTAAAATGGAGCAAATATGGTCAGAAATTTTACCTTCAATCTCCACAATGGCAGATTGATGATCTGCCTGTCGATCCTCCAAGGCTGCATTAATTCGGTGATAACTTTTCCCAATGTCTCCCACCGTGGATGCTTCTTGCATATTATGCAGTACTTTGTTTGTTTCATTGTATCGGGGACAATTCCTGCGTAAATGGGCTTCACCACATTCCCAGCATTTCAGGGGTTCCTTAGGGATGCCGATACTTCCTTTTATGCCCATGTTAGGGGTTTTAAAAGTTTTCTGCTGTAACTGTTCATTCTTAGGAAATGAATTTCCTTGGAAGTTTTTGGGCATGTTCCTGAAGGGCAGGGGTTTGTAACCTTTCTTCCGCTGGTTAAACTTTTCCTGTTTCTTGTCCTTCCATGCTTTTGTAGTATCATTCCTTTGTTTGTATTGCTCAAAACATAATCTGGCCTTTGTCAGTGCTTCTTCTAAAGTTCTGGGATTGTCGAACTCAATTCGATCTTTGTAGGACTGCGGCAGACAGCTTAAGAACCGCTGTACCTTCAGTTTTTCTTCCTTGATATAAGGAACGAACCGTAGTAAGTCTAGGAATTTATTGATAAGGTCTTCCATCGTCATTTGACCCAGCTTTAATTCGTAGAATTCCTTGGTCTTTCTTTCATAATAACTTTCTGATAAATACTGTTTCTTGAAATATTTTTTAAATTCTGACCATTCAAGGTTCTTTTCTTTCAGTCCCTGGGAAATCTTCAGGGCTTGCCACCATATGCTGGCCTTCGCTTTCAGGTTGTACACAGCCATTCTGACTTTCATATTACTGGAATAATTGTAGATTTGAAAGTATTTTTTAATGTCCAGCAGCCAGGCTTCCGCTTCTTCGCTAGTTTTTGATTCTCCATCGAAGCTGGTAGGTTTTATTTTTTTGAACTCACCCTCCAGATGGTCAACCTTTCTTTTTCCCATGGTCCTGTCTTGATGTTCGGATTTCTGGGTTTCATTAGAGGAATCTCCCTTCTTCTCAGCATTCTCGTCAGTCTCCTCTTTCCTCTTAGTATCCTCCTTCTGTTTTTCGCCATTATTCCTTTCATGAAGACTCTGTAACAAGATTTCATTGATTTCTTGTTGTTTTTCCTGAGCTTTCTTCAGTTGCTCATTGTCTGCTTTGAAACTCTGTATCTCCACGATCAGGCTTCTCATGGTTTCTAGTACCTGACTTGCTTCCGAATGTTCTGCTGTTCTCGCCTGTTCGTTTCTTTCAGGCTCTCCTCCGTATTCCTCGTGTGAAGTCATCTGAAAATGTAAACTGGAACATCCGCATGCAACATTCAAATATATATATTAAATTTTTTTTTTTTTCCTGCGCAACAAAATTAGGTGTTCCAAGGCGACAGGGTTGAACCTCGCTCTGATACCATATGTAAAATCTCCATAAAATAAAGGTAAAAATCTCCAAATAAAAAAAAAATTTTGCTCTTCTATCTCCTTACTGTATTACACATCATTCTGATTTTGATTATCACATGCGCATACTAAATTAAGACTAACTTCTGTCTCTTGTAATTCTTCCTACTGGATAGAGGAGTAGTAATGGATTTTCATGCCACTTACTTAGCTAATGCTAACACACTCCGTACGTATTTTGCAGGTATACTTATTTCTTCACTGTCGCAGAGAGGAATTCAAAAATAAAGTGACTCCATGGTCATAATAATTTATAATAAGTTGTGGACCTTTAGTTCCTGTTTAAAACAATCGGTAGGTGCAGAATAAGGGATCAAGGCACCCAAAAGTTTATAGATTCTATTACAGAGATTATTGTAACTCGCCTAGTACCTTGATAACTATGGCAAAGGAATGTTTATGATCAGTTACGCTCATTAGCCTGGTACACTTCCCACTTAAAAATGTATCCTAGAGGTACTTAACAATTTTATGCAAAAGTTGTGATCTCGAGGGTTATTACATGATATCGAGGAACTATGTAATATTCCCGGAAGGTGTATTCTTCAAAGGATCAGCGCATTCGATAGCTCAACATAAAACAATAAACATAACTTAGGGAATTAAGGTTTGAATGCTAAGCAAATTATCTTGCGAGTTTCCTCCCTTGGAGCTTCACAGCCAACCAGCTCCTGCCATGGTATATCTAGTCAAATTGCAGCGCATCGTGATGTTCTACCCTAAAGGTCCACGAACTAAACTAAAACTATCAACTGGAGAGTTGTTATTCTATACACTAGCCGGGACTAAGGTTGAAACTTATGACACTCCTACCTTTGGCAATATTACGTTGAAAATGACACTGCAGGGATGGTACTCAGACAATTAAAGTCGTTTTAAATGAGAGCTGGGACGCAGTACCAGCTGGAGTCTACTGTGGGTGGCCAGCAAGCTCATTCTGGTACCAAGCCATGTGACATCTATTAAAATTCCTGTGCAATAGATGTGACAGACCTCGATTTCCAGCCACCATCTCGCTAGGCGTGCCTGTTAAGGGTTACATTCTCAGGTTTTCAATCGACAAAGGAACACTTGTTCAGCATGAAGTGAATACCATGGTTATGAGACTCGAACAGCTATACCGTTTACAGATAGAAGTTAGCAGGGTATTGATACACCAGTCTCCTCTAGATTAACACGGTTTAAAGGATTGGAAACCCTCGTCACAGGTTTGGGTGGTAATTCTCTTAAATGTAATGGAGGAGCCGTAACCTGGTGGCTAAACTCAGAGGTAAGAAAAAAACTCAGTTAACTATTTTTTAACAGTAATTTCTTATATGGACATTACCCTATAGTTACTAAAGTTTTCTATTGTATCTATGGCAGGTATCTTCGAGCCTTTCAGGAGTTGGCGATCTGGGCTAAAACCTTTGGTAAGCAGGCATTGACTCCATACGCTTCCAGCCTCGCAATGGAAGAATTTCCTTTCTTCGCATCAACCCTATCGAGGTTATTCCAATCAGGTTTTTGCTGTATAATGAATAGAAGAACTCCTCAGTTCCTGTAGGTTATTGAGTTTCCCAACCAGTGTTTTAAATGTAATATGTGTGCTAAAGTACCTGAAGATTGTAGGATTTTATTAAACCCCGAGGCTGAGGGTCGCCAGTCCTTCGATGGGTATAATTTTCTGTATGTAATTTGGAATTTAAACCGGTTTAACAAATTTCTCCTGCCTGTATTAGATAGTCTTTGCAGTAGTAATTTTCGAATGGAAAAACGAGCTGGGCTCGAGTAGTTTCAAAAATTATCTACTATGCGTTTGTTTGGAAAGGTCGAATTTTATAAAAGGGTTTGCTGTAAAACTTGTGTTCCAGAAAGTAATTAATATGGAGAACGAACTACTAAAAGTCCTGATTTACGGGGAAGATAATGTTTGCTAAAGCAATGGTTGGAATTCCTGGACTATCCAATTTTATTTTCTGAATAAGACTTCAAATAGCTATTAATAAATGCACGTCTGTCATTTCCTGCACCTATATTTCGAAATCTAGACTTAATATTGAGGATAACTGTAGATCGCTAGATTTAATATTGAGGATAACTGTAGATCTCGCCTCCCTAACTAAAGGGTTGCGTTTTCTTTTTGTTTGCTACCTTAACCTATCAGTAAGTGGATGTTAAACTAACCATAAGCCAAAAAAAAAAAATTATTGTTATTCCCGGTTTGAACAAAGGTTAGGTTAATTTAACCAACCGGTGATCTCCATTCACCTTGGATTGAATGATGCCCTGAATATAAAGATGGGTTAAACACATCAACAAGAATATTTTATATCTTATTTCATGAATTAGAATCAAGACTGGACGAGTTTTTAATAATAGTTCTCTGCGTATAGTCATTAGGGTTTTCATGGTGAATGAATATTGCATTTTACTTCTCGTCTAAGTATGATTAAGCATTATTCCATGAATGACTGCTTATTCTATGAGTTCCTACTACTTCGTAAGGGTTACCCATAAGATCTGAGTCTACTGTTTGCAATGTATCGGAAATAGGCTTTCGGGTATTTTCTTTTAAAAAGTCAATGGAAAAAGTATGGTTCTGCTATGCACTAATATTAACATTCAAATAACAAATGGATAGAAGTCCATTTCAGGTTCTTGTGATATAAAACTAAGATTCAGTAGAATCCTAAATACAATATACAGTTCAGAAAAAATTTCCCTGATTTATTCAGATTTTTATCTTCTCAAATAACCAGATCGATAAAAACAATAAAACCAAATTTAATTAAGACATCCTCATCCTCCTATTATGGATCTGTTGAAATATAGTTTCCTAGAATTTCAGGTTATTTATATTGTTCAGGGGTTTGTAATTAAAAATAAAATCTCATATTCCTCATATCGTACTGGAATTAAATTTCCTATTCCAGGAAATTTATAAACAACTGGTTAACTGATAAAAATACTATACTGATTAGCAGAAACAAATTAACGGAAAATATAGCAGAGTCTGAACTTTAAAGTAAAACCTGGAGCTCGTAAACCGAATGTAACAGGAACAGCCACATTCCTCCCAACCTTAGATTAGGCACAAACTCCCAGTCTGTACGTAATCACCCCGAGCCAGATACATGCATGAAAGTGTGGACAGTTAGCCTCCAGTTCAATCGCGTTTTTTCCTGAATCCCTTGCCTAACACCGAGTGCTCAAACAGCAAGTGTAATTCTCTCTGGCATACTCAGCAGCGTCCTGCCTCCTCACATATGCCTTTTTTTTATAGTTTGCCTAGGTCTTACCATTAGCAGCCAATTCCTCATCGAATTTTCGCAGCTAATCAAATCCCTGATTTTCAGGGTGTGTCTGGTGTCATAAATACACTCCTGACACTTGTTCTGGTTTCCCAGAGGCTAACTCTAACTTGTCCCCCACTTCTCCATGCATGATCTCCTCATTTAACTTGGTTGTTCCTACTCATTCTTTTATTAATATAATAAAATTGTTTGTTTACAACAGTCCTCCTAGGACTTAAGTCAGCCGATTTCTCATCTGGCTTCCTCATTGCATAAAAATAAAGATAATTTTAAAATAAATCTAACATAATGTTTTTATTTCATCATTGGAGAGGGATGTCACACTCAGACAGCACATATGAGACAATACCAAGAAAATTTTCTAGAGAAAAAAACCCTTCCTTAGGATAACCCCCAGACTCACATCTCTCACAACCTTCAATAAATTTAGCTTTATCAAAGGAAAGCAAGTTAAAAAGCGAAGGAAGAAGGAGGATTCGAATGACAGAGTTTGGTTCGGAGTCACTCGAGTATTGTCGACCATATCTACCACCATAAACTCCACATGATGCACAATATCCTGCGAGGGATTAGCCTCATCCAATTCAAGTTCCACATAATATTTATCACTAGTAGGTGGTTGCAGAAATTTATTTTTTAAATCACCCGACTACAAGGAAAAGGTCTTTTTGTGGATCTATAGTGGATGCTACTCTAAAAAGAGCCCAAATATCCATTTATAGCGGAGGTCACTACCAGAGGTGAGCAAGCAAAGGTTTTAGAGGATTTTTTTTCAAGTTCCTTTAAACAAACTAAATGCATCCGTGTGTACATGAGACACACACACACACAATGGTGATACAAAAGAAAATGTAGCACCGTGGCTAGAAACAACATCTTGCAAAAAAAATGCAAATGGTGAGTTTATATTAACATGGAGCATGAGGGTGCCATGTACTTGAAAGCATTGAAATATGGTAAATAGATAGACGAGAGCACATGAATACCATAATTTATTATTTTAATTTCCAACACCAGTGTGGTTAGTATAATCCATAGTACTAGGGAAATATATCCTAATTCGCATCACATAAGGTTTTAAAAAATCCAAATCTAAAATCACAAACTATTATATTTTATTTTAAATTTTTAGATTCAGTGCATTACACAAACACACATGGCATCAATCCATTATAGTTTCTGCACACCATGCCAAGGTATATATAAACTTCATTTTCATGTTGATGTTGAATTTTATTTATATGTTGATAGTGATGTGCATGTTAGGTAAGGTTAGATGATGTTTGTTAGATGCATGTGATGGTTACGCAAGTTATATAATGCAGCTTTTGTTTTGTTAGATGTTATTATGAGATGTATGTGTTAGATGATGTTTAAATATGTTAGATGTATGTGTTAGATGATGGTAATGTAATGCTTATGATGGTACATTCATGTTTATGCTTATTTTTATGTCTATGATGCTATATTGATGATGTTTATGTTTTATGTTTGTTAGATGGTGAAAATGATGCTGATGGTAGGTTAGATGATGTTAAAGTATTGTTTTTAGATGTAACTACTAGATTTTTATCTTAGATGATGTTAGGTGATATTAAATGTGGATGTTCATGTTTTCGTATAGATGTGTCTCTTAGATGTGATTATTAGATGTGTACTATCAAAAACAAATTACTCCAATATAAGTGTATTGTGTATAAACATTATGCATTTTAAATTATGAAAAAACATCATGCATATAATTTATTTAGAAAAATTGTGAGCGGTGTTTATGAAAACACATCAATAATATATTATTCCTTACAATGCAGTTACTACCATATTGTTGCAATAAATGTAAACAATTTTGTGAACTTATATATTGATATTGAAATACTTAACATTTATATTAATACATAAGTTATAAATTATGGCATATATTAAATTCTTATTATTTGATATATATATTTAACATTACAAATTAGAATATTTAAAAATTTCATGCGATTGATTGATCATGTTTTTTAAATAGTTAGATGAAAAACATTTATCGTGATAGACAAACACATTTTGTTAAACTGAGTATTTTCATTGATTTCAAGTAGTATAGAAGTCAGTTTGGTGATGTTAAATGAGAAGCATGAATTCTAGAATCCAATTTGAATAAGTATATAGAATAAGATATTATTTGTTCAAGTCCCACCAATTCATGCATGAAGTATAAAATCCAGTTCGAAGAAGTATACAGAATAAATTTTTATGTACACAAGTCCTAGCAAGTCATGGCACTCTAGTATGCAAGTCCCACCAAGTCATGGAATTATCATGTGCAACATCCACTAAGTCATGGAACTCTATCAGCGCAAGATAAGGACAAGTAGCCGAATTACTATGAATTCAATAAATATACAAAAGTGCACATTGACGAAAGAATAAGAGGGGTGGTAAGATTGATCGAGATGAAAGGAAGAAGGGGAGTCACCAACTTAAAGAAAACCCAACTTCTCGAGATATCGATTGAGTAAGATATTTATAAATAAGAGAAATATTACTGTGTTTTGAGACAATCTTGGAGGAAAAAATGTATCACTTTGAAATTACAAGCTTCGGGGAACAAATGAAATGAGCAGGGTAATCAATGATTGGATGATTTGAAGTAGTGCATAAGGGTATAGGACAAGAAAAAGTATAAGAAGCACTCCCAAAGAAGTACGATAAGCATTTGTGCATAAGTACAAGGAGCAGTTGCACATAAGTACAAAGAGAAATTCTTACAGAAGTATAAGGTGCATTTGTGAAGAACACAAGAAGCATTTGGCATTTGCACAAAAATATACAAGAAGCGGTCACATAGAAAGTGTTGGAATTGTAAATGTGATCAGTAGTTTGCAAAAAATATAGATATCAAATCAAAAAGTACATAATGAATCGTGACTAAGGAATGCAACAAAAAATATATATCTGGGTAGTAGGATGGGGCATAGACAAAAGATTGGTGTCTTCCACAGGTTGGTTCCTGACAACTCAGGTGTGTGTCTAACCGCACATATCGGTGCTTTCTTACTATGAGTTGGTGCTCTTAAGAGGATTGGTGTCCTCACAGGTTGGTTCCTGTAAAATATCAAGTCGGTGCTTGCAAGGGATTGGTGTTAGTAAAATCATTAGTGGGTGCTCACATTTGTATTGGAGATTGGTGTCTCTTGAAATTATTTGTAATAAGAAGATTCCTTATATATATAATATTTCTCTACATATTCTTTGAATAGTATTATTTGTATTGAAAATTTCTTTTGATGCATGGAATATGTCTTAATTAATGATTACCTGGTATAACAAATGTTTGAAAGGATACAAACTATGCAATAAAAATTCACCCCCCCTCTCAATATCACTTGGGGTGCAACAATTGGTATTAGAGAAGGTTCCTTCAAAGAGAGTCTAACCAGTGGAAGGAAGATCAATGTACAATCTAGATTTCTGCATAGATATTGATAGGCAAGAAGGTCTCTCAACAAACCGAGCACAACGTTTTGATGGGTCTAATTATGATTTCTAGAGTATAAGAATGGAAATATTATACAATCACTTGGAACTGATATTTGACAAGCAGTTATAAATGTTTATAAAGTTCCAAATAATCCTCCAACTGATGCTACTGATAAAAAGTTGTATGAATGCAATGCAAAAGAAAAAAATGCAATACTAAGTGAGCTAGTAGACTAAAAGTTTACAAAATTCATGCATTGTAGCTCAGCAAAAGAAATATGGAACAAACTTTATCGCATTTATAAAAGATATGAAACTATTAAAAAGGAAAAGCCGCAAACTTATAGAGTTCAGTTTGAGAGCCTTAAAATGAAGGAAGATGAGAAAATTGCATTCTACTTTCTTCGAGTAGATAAAATAATCGATACTCTCATAGGTATTTGGGCAATAGTTCCTAAATAAGTAATTGCACAGAAGGTGATGATATCTCTACCTATGATATTTTATTCTAAAGTATTAGTCCTGGAATGTAGAAAAGATATTGACAAGGTAACAATGGATTAAATCCATGGAATTTTCACTACCTATGAAATGAGAACCAAAAAGGAGAATACTTCAAGAAGGTAAGCAACATTCAAGGTCCCCAAGAAGATAAAAAGGAATAAAGCAAGATTCTAGTAAGAGTTCTTTTGCTGAATCTGATCTTGAAGAATAACACTTTGTGAATAAACTTCAGAAAGGTCAAGGAAAGTACAAAGCTAAGCTTCCTTTCAAATGCTTTGAATGTGGTAAAATAGGTCATTTTTCTTCTAGTATTCATAAAGAGAATAGAGATAGTGATGATGAGGAGGATTATGATCACGAAGAAAAGAAAAATACCTACAAATGAAGTAGACCTAAAAATTATATAAGGTTTGGAAAACAAAAGAAATGTCTTTACTCTATAGAGGATAGTAGTTCGGCGGATGAAGATGATAGTGGTGATGATGAAAGAGAAGTGCTCTTTATGGAAATAAAAGAAGAATCTGGAAATGAAAAATATGAAGATGAGGTAAGTGGTGAGGTATACTTTGAAGGATAAATTATAAAGGCTTTGGAGTATTTGAAAAAATCATGAAATAAGAACAAGTATTTAAAGGACCAACTATTGAAGTATGAAGAACAAGAAGAAAAATTCAAAAGAATAGAAGAATATATAGCAAGAAAGATGAAAGAGAAAGAAACACTGTGTAAGGAATTGGAGAAGGAAAATATCTCCTTAAAGAGTGATCTACGAAAGTTAATCACTCACTTTGGCTATCAGCAAACATTTGATAGAATATATAAGGTATTGGATGAAATCATCAACAATCAAAGATCAATTTCAAACAGGTCTAGAATGGGATATGAACAAGACAACAGTGATAAGGATTCAAGTTCAATTACACCTAACCATGAAGCATGTACAAAGATATTTGCAAATGTACTTAATATTCCCATCAAAGAGGAAGACAACATCAAGAATGACCAACAATATGATTATGAAAACAAAGGAGTTGTCAGAGAGATGGATCAAGATAAACTAGCATACCTATCTATGCATAACAATAACATATCAGAAATAAGTATAGAAAGAGAACAAGAGAAAAGAGTACACCAAATATATGTGATTCACCCAATTGGGCTATGTCCATAGTAAGGTAGTCTTCTATTATCTCCAGAATATCTCCCTCAATCTTACAAGAGAGCAATGCCAATAACCTCGATAAAATATAGCAAAGAGCTTGTGAGCATGGTACAATATCATCAAGTGTTATGATGTGAATCCCTTAACCATATTATATACCAAGAGATGAGGAGGAATTACTCTCACATACGACATGTGGGATAATATAATTCTCCATAATAACATCTCTTTATATAATGAATGATATTAAGGGAATACTTTACCATAATAAACATGGGATATAATGTATTTCTCTTTTACATAATATTGTGGATATACTTTGACATAATACAAAGAAATTATTACCTTCCAAGGAATATATACGATATTCCAACACCCCCCTTAATAATGGCTGGGAGAAAATCCCACTAACAAAGGACAAAAGGATTCATCATTGCTCCCACTTGATGACAACTTCCCTCATCCCAAGTAAAGAACGAAGATGCACATACTTCATTGTTGTCAAGGATTTGGTGAATAGATCGGCTGCTTGCTACTCTGTAGGACAATACTCAAGAGAAAGAATACCATCTGCGATGAGACCTTGAATGTAGTGAGCATCAAGATCAAGATGCTTTGTCTTGGAGTGATATACTAGACTATAAGCAAGCTAAATTGAACCCTGATTGTCACATTTCAACATAGTGGATAATTTCAAAACCAGACCAAGCTCAGTTAGAATATCCCGTAACCAAACTGCTTCTTTTGTTGCTTCTTTGGCTGCTCTATACTCTTCTTCACATGACGATAAAGAAAGAGTCTTAACCTTCTTGCTAGACCAAGAAATCAAACCTTAACCAACTTGAAATATATAACCAGCAGTTGACCGTCAATCAGAACTATCACCTGCTGAGTCAGAATCTGTATAACCAGAAAGTAAAATTGTAGCACTCCTCGAATAAAAAACACCATAATACTATGTCCCTTGTAAATAACTTAGAATTCTCTTGGATTCCTACCAATGAATTTCATGAGGCTGTTGCATGAACCATGAAACCATACTGATGGAAAAAGAGAGATCCGGTGTGCTGTGAGTTAAATATATCAGACTTCCGATAAGCTGACGATAAAGAGTAGCATCAACAAGAGGAGTTGTATACTCAATAGTTAACTTTACACCGAACTGAAAAGGTGTAGGAGCAAGTTTACAATCACTCATATGGAAACGATCCAATAAATCTGTAGCATACTTCGGCTGAGAGAGAAGAATACCATCTGCCATATGCCAAATTTGAAGACCCAAGAAATAGTGCAATATCTCTAGATCAACCATTTCAAACTTCTTTTGAAGTTCACTTTTCATACTTTGAATTAGAACAAGTTGGCCGCCAGTGATAATAATATCATCCACATATAAAAAAATAACAATGATACTATCATCAACATGCTTAACATACAGGTTAGGATCATATATACAATGCTTAAAACCATTATTCAAGAAATACGTATCAATTTTATCATACCAAGCCCTAGGTGCTTGCTTAAGACCATATAAAGACTTGTGTAATTTACATACTAAACTTGATGATTCAACATTAATAAAACCAGGAGGTTGTTGCATATAAATGTCTTCATTAAGATCACCATTTAAAGGAGCACTTTTAACATCAATTTGGTGTATTTCCCATTTATAAGATGAATCAATAGATAAAATGGTTCTTATTGTGTTTATTTTAGCAACAGGAGAAAATGTTTCATTATAATCAATACCTTCAAGTTTATTAAAACCTTTTGCAACTAATCTATCTTTATATTTTTCAATTTGTTCTTCTGCAATAAATTTAGTTTTATAAACCCATTTAAAACCAACTAAATTCTTTCCCGAAGGAAGAGGAACAAGAGACCAAGTCTTCTTCTTCATAAGAGAATCATACTCAACAGACATAGATTGTTCCCAATGAGTTTTACCCTTAGATTGAGCATGAGAGGTAGGATAATTTGTGGCCAAAAGTTTGGTCATAAGAGCAAAGTTAGATCTAGTTCTACAAGTATCAGATGGGTTACTGATATCACTTCCAGTAGATTCAAGAGCTTTCTGGGCCCAAACAGGAAGGTTAGAAGGGACAAAAGTTGTTGGTCACCCTATATGCAAATTAATTACAACTAGCACACAACATGCTCAATATGAATTGTCAACCCAGGGAAGTCTTTTATTTCCATGGAAATAAGTACAGTATATGCATAAACATTTCAAGTAGATGATTAAGTAAATGTAGATTAATATTCCTGACTATCTGCTCAGCCAAACTCTTCTCATAACTAAAACTAATATGACTTATCCATCTAGGAATTCAAAGTACAATTACCTTCCTACAAATATCAATCCAGCAGTTATTGTGTTAGGAATAAAATAAACTAGACTTAATTTTGCAAGAAGTTAAATCCTATAATTACCAAACTATAGTATTCAATCTCTATTGATCTAACTCATCTAGCACCTACTGTAACTCAATCATAATCTATCTAATCTAATGAATTCAGGAAAGATAAAGCAGAAACCAGAACTAGAAGCAAGCTTGAACTCTAATTTTATTAATATTGGAAATCCTCGAAAGAATAAATCACTAAAAGAGATTAGAAATGAGCTTGGTTGTAACAGCTCATCTAACACACTATGCAGCAATTAAACTAACCTACATAGTCAATTGTCACACCACACAGTTGCAGCTATTCAGAATGTAATCATAAACTACCAGAAAGGAATGCAAGTATCAATCCACTATTGCAGCTTGGAGTAACACATCTAATGCAATTCCACATCACACAATATAAAAGAAATTAATTACATACTTAACTCGGAAATTTCTGTGAGAAGATGGGCCCTAGCATTCTAACAGAGATGCTGTATACTAACGCAAATTAAAACTCAGATATAAGAAACTCTGCTCCTTGTATTAAGAATGATGAAAGTACAGTCATAGCTCTCTGTCTCAGCTTATACAATTGGAAATTCTCCAACCCCAGACTCAGAATTCCCCTTTACATTTATACCGTATGAAATGAAATCGTTACACCAAAATATCGGGCAGCCATGAAGATCTACGATCTTCAGGGTGTCGATTTACAATGGAACTGTTACATCCATAAGTGATCTTGAATGGAATCATTGCATTCGGGCCTAAGCTGTTACATGCTGTCGCAACCCATAATATATTCGAGTTGAGTGGATTGGCAGGTACTCGGATGCTCTATGGTTACTTAGTCGCAGCTGGCCATGTAGAGGGATGCTCGAACTATTGCAGCGAATTGTCGAACTGAACTCAAGAAGGGACAATTGGCGCCACATATACCTCTTCTTCAAGGTCAGCGAGCTGCTACACCTATGGTGTTGTAAAGGCTTCTGGGATATCTTTATCGAATCGGACAATATTATCACAACCTTAAAAGATAGAGTACAAAACCAGAAACAAATCAGGCATTAATTGGATAAAACAATAATAAAGTATACATGTTGCAATCCATGCTTTTCCTGGGAAAATATTTGCTTAGATCAAGCAATAGTAAGGAAAAACAGGGAAAAAGGTGTAGATAGGTGTAGGAAAAAAGGGGCTATTTTGGGGCCCAACATCTCCCCCCAGCTATCCAATTGCATGTCCTCATGCAACAACCAACTAATCTGAGTCTGATTCTGGCCCCCACTCATGCTGAGAGGAAAATTTGAAGGAAATGTCAGGTTCCTTTCCTGCTTCCAAAAACACATTGCAAGCATCCCAATATTCCCAACCCTATTTCTCTTCTGCCTTAGTGAATGTATAATTATCCTTGTACAATCCTCCTGGCCACCATATAAGTGGAAATTTGAACTTGAGTCCCAGCTAGTGTAACCCACACGTTCTTATGCAATTGACATACCCTGCTACCCCGGGAAGAGCTTGTTTAAAATTCTTAAGCCAATATGGGTCCCCTTTCTTCAAAGTTGGAGATCAAGTCTGCCACTTGTGGTTGCTACCTTCTAAGGCAAGATGCTGTTGTTTGGAGATCAAGTCAACATAGGTAGAGATAACTTTCTCTTGCATCTTCTTCAGGTTCTGAGTCTTCGAAGGGGATAAGAAACACCTTCCATGGCTTATAAGAAGAACACGAGGAAATTGGGGTTCACTCCTAATCCATAGATTGGCACTGACCTCATTCCTAGATATTGTCTGGAAGGCATCTTCCCACTGCACATGATTATAAACAAAATAGGAAAAATATCTCAACTGAACATCCCCTGCATATGGAATAGGACTAGAGAGAGATTCACCAAGACATACCATATCATGCAAATATAATTCACACAACAGGTGCTGCTCACGAAAGCTACTTGACAAGAAGGTCACTACAAACTAGGAAGGGATCAACAATTGATAACATCTACCCTCCTATAGAGCTTTTAAATTGAACAGGGTCATTTGTTCATACAGGAATATCGGGTAGGAAGGATATAGGGCTCTTGAACTCAGCAGCTCTTGAGAGAGTGCATACATTTGGTATTTTTCTTTTTGCATGGATTTGAATTCCTTCAACTCCTCTAGTTCTTTTTGCATCTTTTCCATTTGAGATCCCTGAACAGTTGACTCCTCTTCCCACTTCTCCCTCAATTCTTTGATAGTCTTTCTATGTTCATAGAGAGAGACCATCCCTTCTCGACACTAATCAATATACTTTTTACATTTAGCTAACTCCATCTGCAACAAGGAAAGCTTTTTTTCCAGGAGTTGAATCCTTCTATCCTCCACATCTTTCTCATCATCAGAATCTAAATTAATGATGTCTTGAGATAGTAGCATTATTAACTTGTCACCAAATGTTCTAGCTTCCTCATTTTGGATTGGCAGTGTAATAGCTCCTTCTTTCATCGGTGTTGTAATGGCCCTACTTGTGTTGCAGTCTCAGCAGTTAATTTTGAGGATGTTAGTTCTTGTGTAGTAGCTTCCTCTTCTCTTAGTGTTGCAATGACCTCTGCTTGCGTTGTAGTTTTAGTAGTTAATTTTGAGGGTACTGGTTCTTGTGTAGCACCATCCTCTTCTTGTACTTTACCCTCGACAACTTCCATTTGTGTTGCTGAATCAACAAATAATTTTGAGAATATTGGTTCTTGTGTCACAGTGTTCTCTTCATGAATACTAGACTCAGCAGCTTCTCTCTGAGTTACAACCTCAACAAATACCTTTAAGAATGCTGGTTCTTTTGTGGCAGCATCCTTTCTTTCCAATTCAATGTCAGCAACTTCAGTCATAGTTGCAATTTTAGAAAACACTTTTAAAGACACTGGTTCTTGTGTAACAATGTCTTTTTCTTGGGCCTCAATATCAGCAATTGTTGTGTGGGTTTCAACTTCACTAAACATTTTCAAGGATGTTGGTTCTTGTGTAACAGCACCCTGTTTTTCAATTTCTTTAGATTGTTTATGTTGTTCTTGAATTACCTCAATATCTTCTGAAAGATGAGACTGGTCTTGGCATAATTCAATATTTCCTGATGGTTGGGATTGAATTCCTTCATCTTCCCCTAGCTCCAATTTAGGGAGCAAGTCTGGAT
Source organism: Larix kaempferi (assembly GCA_027924585.1). Lineage (NCBI taxonomy): Eukaryota > Viridiplantae > Streptophyta > Pinopsida > Pinales > Pinaceae > Larix > Larix kaempferi. The sequence continues at coordinate 13,954,158 of BSBM01000087.1, forward strand.
CATCCTCCTTCATCACCTCTTCTGCAGGTACACTTTCTCATTCTTGCTTTTCTTGTACAGGCTCTTGTGCTACCAAACCCAGCACTACGACTCTGTGCCTTACAGAGAAAAATATGTCTCCACATTCTGGGCATACCACTTCTCCTTGTTCTTCATTTCCCAAAATAGGAGGTGAATTTTCTAACAGATCTGCAGCCTCCACTAATGTGTTCAAACCCTTCTCTGCCCAATTTCTGGTTGTTTCCTTCCATTTCTCCAATTCTTTTCGAAGGAATTGTACCTCCTCCTTTAACAGCTCATTTTTTAAAAGAAGGTTTTCAATTTGGGGTTCTTCCACAACATGTTCTTGTGTAACACCTGGTGATTTGGGATTTAAGATGGGAATTTCAATACCTTCCCCTATTGCACCTTCTGTTTCTTCTGTGGGAATTCCAATATTTTCCCTAATTGGACATGTTGCCTCTGCTGCTGTAACAGCTCTGGTTCTTCTCTTCTTTGTTGTAGTAGATGTCTGATCCTTAGTCCCTGACATTTTTCTTCTTTTTTGTGACATAGGGGTTTCTAGATTTTCAGAAAGAGGGATGAATTCCTCCTCTTCAACAATAGTTCCCCTTATTTCAGGGGAGGATGTGACATCTAGCACCTCCTTATTTCCTCCTTCTCCTGCCTCTACCTGGAATTCTTCCTTTTGCATTGCAACTTCCACAGCTGTAGCTTCCACTGTCGTAGCTTCAACAGCTGCTCCAGTTTCAGCTTCCTCTACTGGAGCTGCCATCTCCACTACTTCAGCTACTACCATAAATACAACTTCAATTGGGTCTAGTCCTTCGTCGATAGGATTTGTTGCTGTTGCAACTTCCAATATCATTGCCTCATTCACCCCTGGTTCCATCATATCCCCTTCTGCAACAGGGTTCGCTGCTGTCGCAGCTTCCCCCATATTTACCTCTTCCACCTGGTCTTCCAATGCTCCATCTCCCACCAGCTGAATTGGAGGAACTTTGGTCTTCATTTACACTGTCAACCCCTCCTAATGCCACGGCAGGTGCTCGGGGTACCCTTAGCCGAGCAAGAAATCCTTCCAATGTCAAATTCTGGTGCGCAAGGGCCTGCAATATTAACAATTTTATCAACCCATGGTTTGAGAGGGAAGATAAGGGATGTCAGGCACCCTTGACATACCCAGCCATAGTTTGCAGAGATTGTAAAAGATAAAAAGGCATATTTAACAATCTACGGTGGCATAAATGTGAAAGGAGGTAAAACTCATATATATAAACCACTTTGTACCTACCTTCCCAGGAAATATATTTCTTGATGAAAGTCACCACCTGATTCCAAGGATTTGGCAAGGATTCCAGGGCTACTCCTCTTCCATGTGGCCGAACAACCTATCTTGTAGCCAAAAAGTCTGGAGTTGCAGTCAAATTATGGCACTTCCGTCCAAACCATTGCATCCCGATTCTAAGAAGTCCTATTACTTCTGCCATGATTTCCTATGAAACATCCACTCTCATACCGTGAACCTCTGAATGAGTGCTAGTTAAATTCTAGGAAAACGTAATTGTGGTTTCAACATGAAAATCGTTCAACTGATGAAAATATTCAATCCAGCCAGCTTCCTGGAAGACGGTGAAAACCTCTCTGTTTGCAGGAAGAGGCTCTATGTTGATAGGCTTGTGTCATGCTGGGATGCCCATATTTGCAAGACTATCTGTAAATTTTCTATCGGTGGGATGAGTTATAGTCTTTGACATCGAGCGACTGCATACAAAAATGAGCAATGGATAGCCGAAGGTTGGTTGGGATTTTTTGGGAAAGGTGGCACAGTTATTTTTGGGAATTGGCAGGACAATTTTGGGCATAAAAAAGTTGTGACAGGTCGTCGCACAAGGTAGGTCAAATGGCGGTCATATATTGAAAACGAAGGATGAATCAGATGTAGTCACCGCCTCAGCTAATTGGCTAAAGATAAATGACATGGACTAATGACAAAATATACTGATTATTGATTACCACATTAAGTCATGCCTAATTATGTTCATGATTAAGACTCGTAACTTGGAATGCAATTCCAATCCGTCGTTTTGCAAGATGGTGCCTTTCCATGCTCACATCGCTGATAGGATTATCAATTTGCATATGCACTCATGAGTTTGCCATTGTCTCATGACAAACAAAGTACATCCACGCTGGCATAGATCATAAAAAAAATATGTGGTAGACAGGTAAGCTTTAAAGGTTCATTGTGGAGAATGGAGGACACTAATACCGATGAACAAAGATATAATGAAGTTCCAATGAGAATTTAGCGGAGTCACAACTGCTAGGAATAAGAAAAATGGACAAAGTTAGCTGTTGCAACTGCTTGAAATAGGAGAAAGAGGCTCTTTTGGCAGTGTTATAGTTGCGCGAAATAGGAAAGATAAGCAATTCTAGCGGATGTTGCAGCTGCGCGAAATAAGAAGGATAGGGAATTCTAGCGGATGTTGCAGTTGTGCGAAATAAGAAGGATAGGCAATTCTAGTGGATGTTGCAGCTGCGTGAAATAAGACGGATAGGCAACTTGGCAGAGTCACAGCTGCTAAAAATAGGAAAGATGGACAATTTAGCGCACGTTGCAGCTGTGCGAGATAGGTAGGATAGGCAACTTGGCAGTGGCATAGCTCATAAATATAGGAAAAATGGATAATTTAGCGACTGTTGTAGCTGCGCAAGATAGGTAGGATAGGCAACTTGATAGTGGCGCAGCTGCTAAAGATAGGAAAAATGGACAATTTAGCGACTGTCGCAGCTGCGCGAAACAGGAATAAGCCATAGTTAGTGGTGCACATTGAAACTACTAAAAATAAGAGAGAGAGAGAGAGACAACTCAGTAGTGTTGCAGCTGCGCAAAACTTGGGCAGGATATAGTACTGTTCCAGCTACGGGAAACAGGAAGCATAAGTTAAATGAAGTTGTGTTGGAGCTGCAAAAGTAAAAATTTGGGTGGGAATTTGCAGTGTTGCAGTTGCGGGAAAATAAATAACCCATATTTTGCTGAGTAATTGTTGTTGCATCATTCTTTTCTTTCAAGGAATTATTCACAGAGAAAAAAAAGGATTAACCGAAATGCCACAATTACTCGGCTCGAGGATTGACTGTTGACGTCCATTTTTGTCACCATTTTTTATCATCAAATATAATATGGGTGGCATTATTTTCACTATTTTGCTATAATAATTCATTCTCTTTTCCATTCAGACCATCAAATAGATCAGGTATGCATATATTTACTTACCACATGAATTTTGATCAAATCTTGCTATATTATGAATTATTGATGTTTAATGTGACATTTTGGGGCATACTTGGCATTTAGTTTTGATTTACAGGCTACTATTTTTCAAACGACCCTTCATTCATATTGCATGTTTATATTGCTAATGTTTAGTCGCATCTAGCCTGTCCTTCAACCTTGCGTTCAGCTCGTAGAATCAACGGTTGGCATATTTCTGGCCATTAAAGTAAAAAACAGACACGTGGGTAATGTTAACCACATGGTGGTTATGGTTGGTGAGCTTCCATTCTTGAATATACGCTTCTATGCTCACCCATCTTGACAGCACACTCCTTTTCTCATGCCAATGCTCTAGGAGATCCGCTCCCTTGTTCCCTCAGCCTACCAGCACATGCTCCTGCCACATCAACATCCCAGCAGTTCCATCATCCCTCGCTCATCCTGCCAGCACCTGCTTCTGCCCATTGTTGAAGGAAACCAACAAGCAGTTGTTCGCACCTTGGAGAATCAACGCTGTGGAGTAGGAAAACGGCTCGTGCGTTATCATAAGTCACCATACGACCATTGTGCAAACATTAAGACTACGTCGACCTTCTCTCCCATTTGTAAACTTAGAAATAGATGCTTTCTCTGAAGAAAACAAGAGGATAGATAGAGTAGTAGAACCAGACATTTACGCTATATAATTTTCTTAATTGAATGGAAGCTCTTGTGTTTTGCTGTTCTATTGGTGGTGACTAAGTCAATCTAGTTTCAACCTCTGTTGCTGGGAAGGGCCCCTCAACAATCAGAGGTTCCATTTATGTATATTTTGTTATTCCTTTTCTACAGATAAGTAGTTTACATTTTAAGTATATGTATTTAGTTTTGTTTTTCCTGTAGATGTCATTTCTCTGTTTTCTGTAAACATCTGTCTCGCTGCTAATATAATTCACATTTGCAGAATTGTCAATGACCGGTCATGCTTAAATCTTCTTAGTTTGCTTTCAACTTTGTCATTTATAATTAGATAGGGTTAACTAGTTAATGTTTCAGTAGTTCAAATTCAGTTCATAGTTAGAAGTAATTCTATTAATGCTTTTCGTGTAAACTGTATTTTGCTGCTAACGTAGTTTACTTTTCAGAATTAGGAATGGTCAACCAAGCATACTGTTCTATAGTTGTTTTCAGAATTCTTCTATCATTTTAGACATTGCTTCTATTCTATTATAAGTTAGAATTGATTTCATTAGCTTCTCTCTCTTTATTAGCTTTTCTTCCTATAACTGTAGGTTAACTTTATCTTCCATCTGAGTCTTGATTTAGCATATCATAGAAATAGTTCATCTTCTTTAGATAATGATTAGTATAAATATTTTTCTTGTTAGTTTACCTTCTAATAAATCAACCTATTGCTTCTTTTGCATAGTAGGATCATATGCATCAGTGAGCTAGTAATTAAAGTCATCCAAAATTCTTCTTTTCTTTAGTTTAAATCGTTTTCTTCCATTCAGACTGGCATTCAGACTGTCATTCGGACAGGAATTCGGATCGTCATTTGGACCTTTACACTTTCTGCATTGTTTTATGCTTTTTCAGAATCCAGTTTCTTCTACTTTTTAAATGTAATGCTTTTTGCTTCTAATTAACAGTTTTAGATGTAATTTAAATCTTGTTTCATGTTACATAGAGTTTTTAATTAAGTTTTGTTATTATTTAAATGTGGTTATTCCATTGAAATAATGTCACTCATTTCTTTGTGACCCAGATCATCATTTTTGCCATTATAACTTACAATTTTCCTTCCTTAACTCGTGAAAACTCCATAATTCCATGACAACAAGCATTCTAGCTAATTAAAGTTGTTCTTCATCCATGTTCTTATTATTTGGTGTTTCAAATAAGTTTTAAATCATTGAAAAGGTGAAGTAATGGTAGTTTACATGAATCCCAAATCCATGTAAAGTCAATAGCTTTCAATACTTGCAGTTAGATCACTCAAATTCTGCCACATGGGTTTTGATGTGGACATGTCTCAACATCTTACCCATCTCCTAGATCAACAAAAGTGGGTTTGATGTTAGCACAAGATCTACAACTAGTCACGAGTAGTGAGAAAGAGTTTGCGCATCATTGTTCCTACAATTTAGCGATTTGCATGATCCACTCGATTGTGATCGGATTTGTTAGGATTTAAGGGATTTATGATAAGAAAAGGGATGGATCATTCCTAATGAATATATGAGGGAATCTCTCCTCTTCAAGGCCTTGAAAAAATAGATATATTTGGGGATTCTTTGTGCCTTATAGATGCATTCCACTTAATGCATATTTTTACTATATATACTTACCCTTTAGAGGATACATAAATGTAACATCCCAAAAAATCACAAAATTTAAAATTTTTAAAATAGCATTAAATATTGAAATGCTAATGTGGAAATAAAATGAATACTAATTCTTTTAACTAATAATTATTTATGACGACAACAAGTCTACACTCAAATGCTATTTGAAATTCAGCTATCTTTTTATAATACTTATGTCAATGTTCAGTCAATTATAATTGATTACAAGTGCTAACTATTGTTCTTATTTTGATCATGAAAGGGGTCCTGAGGGTACCCCGAGGCTTACTTAGCATTCGTGCTAAAGCATTTGAATCATTCATTTCATAGATTACAGGTAAGAGCTTTAATGTTTATGAATTGTGACAGAAGAGTTCCTAACTAGTTTCGGTAATCTCCACTTGTCTTAATGGTTTTAGAGAATAATGTCGAAATGAAACCGGTGAGATCTCTTTAGTTAATATCTGGTTTTCATACTAATATGCATGATTGCCATGTACTTCTTTCTCTATGCTATATTATGCAAACTTCATGTAAAATACTAGACCGGTTCTATTATATACAACTGTATGTAATTATCATACAAATACTTTGATATATAGACTATATGCAATTATTGTGCAAGAGGTATATGCAAATTCATATCCATGATCTATAGAACAAACTATATGTAATTTTACAAATTAATCCCTAGAATGTAAATTTATATACATTTTCTTTGTATTATCTATAGCCTAAGACTATATGCATCATATATTCAATTCCTATTACATAAACGTTTATGCGCATAACCTAGGTAACTTCTCATAACATTGAAACCATATGTAAATCCTATATTAAACACATAACATTGATACTATACGCTATTTCTTTATGTAATGTCAACATATAAACAACGTGGCTAAAATCGTGTCCCTTTCATAGCCAAGAATGATAATTTGTAAATTGATACTATAAGGCTTATGTTAGGGTTTATAATATGACAGGTTGTAACACAGTTCACGCGTCAAAGTGTGATGAGAATGGTTATTAATATGGTAATGGACAATTGCTGGCAGGCTGTTGTATCCAACCTTGGCATTTAAAGTTCCTATCTAACTGCTTAGTGGAAAATTGTCGTGGCTACAATTGTGGTTCATCACGTGAAGGTAATGTTACAGGGCAGTCTACTTGGTCGAATTGCATTTGATCTAGTTTGAGGGTTGTCCTAGCTATCTCCACGGTGGCAATGCTGATTAATTTCTGTCATAAATATGGTATTTGCTTGGGGATACAAAGTGTCGATCAAGTGAATCTCCACCGTTGATCATACGTGGGTCTTGGAATTTGGTGTTAAACCTAAAATCCACTATGTTTATGCGGTGATTGTTTCCTTGGGCATTCAATGTGTTGGGAGGTGGCTATGTGGAGAGGCCGATAGGATGAGAAATTCTAGGGTTTCGTTAGTAAGTTCTTTTGAGTTTATCCACAATTTGAACACGTGACTTGTTGGGTTTTCTGATACCAGTTTGAATAGTTTAAAGAGTCGAGCTTATGATGAGAGTTACAATAGTTGAAAGGATAAAGGAAGAGCTCCGAGGTTGATGGTAATCTTATGTGTAGGTTCAATCCAGTGGTCGGTATTCTGTATATGTTGAATGGTAGAATTTATGCGTTGTCTTTGACCTCTACTGCGTTCAGAAGTGAACTGGTTGCTAGGTTTAACAATGGATGCGGTGTCTCTATTCCAAAAATAGCTTATCAAGGTAATGTAATAGGTTTCGAACCTATCCCTAATAATCCATTTAAAATTTGTAATTTAATATTACTTCATGTTAGTGAAACTCCTATCGTGATGTTCGTTTGACCATAACTTAACTGTTTTGGGAGGTTCCTTCGTCAATTGGTTTTCAAGTTTGAGTTTGGTTAACTAGAAGTTGCTTAAGAATTGGTAAGCTTCGGTGGTTACCCTATTGCTCCAGTTAAGTGACAATTGGGTCTTTATGTGTTCTCAACCGAGATTTCATGTTTATCTTGGGACACTATCGAAATATTATGAGCTTTCTGGTAGCCTGGGGAGGATGGAATCCTCAACCCATTCGGCATCAACATGTGGTGTAGTTTTTCAACGCAGATAATTTGTAAATATATGTAACTGCTGAGAGGGTTTTATCCCTCCGCTCAACTGGACATGCAAGAATTTGGTTTCTGTAACTTGATAATGTTTACTTGTTTTGAAAACTGAGAGCCATGCTCCAGGTTTGATACTTGAACTATCGTGTGTTTAAAATGGCTATGTGCCAAAGGCTTCGACCTTACTCCTTGCAGTCAAAAACCCTATCCGTAGGTTTTGATGGTAGACTTGTGTTTAACTATAGATTGTACTATCGTTTCGATAAAGGCTGAGAGCCAACTCAAAGGTTTTGATTTGTAAACTTTGGAATAAGATCTAATGTTCGTGTAATAATATGGTTTGTTTTCATTTCATGTTTATGTACGTATTCATTGATGTTTGAACATGAAATTATTAATCTAATTAGAAACTGATAATATATGTATTACTATTTTGAATATAAGGGTTTGACCGTCGAACCAGTTATGAATCTGCCATGAAATTGTAAAAGATTTTTTTGCCTTTTGAAGGGTTTCGATCCTATGTCTAATGTATTGCAAAAGAATGCTAAATAACAAATAAAATAGAGTTAGGGTTCTAGCTATAATGAAAGCGTTTGAATTTAATGATTGTAGTTGATAACTAAATCAAAATATGAGATATGAATATTGAAAGAAATTGTAATATACAGTGATGCTAATATTTGCGAATGATAAATATCTATTTAGTGTTATGTGTACAGGGTAGAAACTCTGTGTAAAAGACATATTTAATTTGCAGCTGTTAAATTTTTTTAGGAATAATGATGCCTGAAAATAAGTGGCATTATAACACCTTACTGTTGGAAATAATAATATTAGAATGCATAGCATTAGCTTTCAAAAAGGAAAATAGATAGTGATAATTGAAAACCTAGTTCTGTATAGAGATGAAATGTTTTACTTTTGTTACTAGGTAAAAAAAAATGCTATATATCTGTTTTATGATATGCTATTCTATTTTCTCAGTTTAGACATATATAACTTGATTTTGCAGAATTAAAAGAAACACTACAGTGTTAGTCTATCCATTCACTTGGCATTGTTCCCATCAATCATCCAACTTAATTATACTTCCCTGTACTAGAGTACTATACAGAAAACAGTATGGGAAAAATGCAGAAAAGATATTTAACCAATCATCTCATTTACTTAGCCCTCATTATACAAAATCATACCTAGGTCGAAAATTGAAATAATTACTTCTATATACCACTAACTATAAATAACAAATCTACAAATGCATAAAATCATTTAACCGAAAATAACAAAACAAAATAGTAGAACCTGATGAATGTAGGAGAAACAAACAACCCAAGGAGCCTGTTCCACCCAACCTACTCCAAAAGACAGCCAAATTACTTGCCTTAGGACCCCCGAGCTTGTTCACTGAACCACTAGGAAGAAGAATCTGTAGAAGCTTTAGGTCATCCACTTGCAGCAACAAAGTCGTTCATCCAGTCATATAGACTTAGGAGACAAAGAGACCTACACCAGCACCTCTGGTTTCTTTCTCAGAATAAATTCAGCAGAATGACAATGCACATTAACTTAGCCTCCCTATTCGAATCTCTTAGTGATCACCTCATACATTTGAGGAATTATTTCTGTAGAAAATAATGTAGAGCTCCCCGCTCAATTCGAATTGCCTTATTTAGGGTGTCTAGGCCTTTTAGTGGTTAACCTAGTCATTAATGAGCTAACAACTCTCTTCCACCCACCTGAGGGATAATGCCACAAATTTAGGGGTATTTGTCCCATAACCAACAACAAGTGGTGGAGTGCAAATGTTGACACATGTCCCATTCCTTCTACAAACTTCCATTCCTCCTAGTGGGTTAGTGAACACTCATTTAGCATTTCCCTCGGGTATTTGTCTCTTGTTTTATTTTATTAAATAATAATAATATGTCATTACAATCATCCTTGACCAAATTTGGTCATAATTACAAAAATTTGTAATTATAATTTAACATAATGTGGCATACACCCCCCCTTTGCAAATAAAATAAATAGTCTCAAAATTTGGGTAGGTGACATACACCCCCCCTTAAGTCTCAACATCGTCCTCGATGTTGTTCATTCATTTTATGAGTATTCCTGAAACAGAGCTGGGTATGCTACCTGCATACTACTCTCTAACTCCCAGGTTTCCTCGTCTGGGCTAAGGTGCTTCCATTGCACCTATACCTTCCCAGTGGTGCGATTCCGGAGTAGATTTTCCCTCCTTTCGAGGATACAATCCGGTTCCACTTGAAAATCATTGTCTTGTTCCACCTGTACATCATTCCAATTTATAGCATGAGTAACATCGTGTACATATTTTTTCAAAACTGAAATATGAAAAACATTATGTATTTCTAGATTTGGTGGCAAAGCTAGTTGATATGCCATGGGTCCAACCATTGAAAAAATTTCGAAAGGACCACAATACCTGGGTGCCAGCCTGGCACAACTTCCAAATTTTAATGAGCTCTTCTTCGATCTTACCTTAATGAAAACATGCTCACCAACCTGGAACTCTTTATGAGTCCTTTTAAGATCTGCTTGACTCTTTTTCCTATCTTGGGAAGCTTTAAGATTTCTTTGTACCCGTTGCACAGTTAGTTCTATTTCCTTCAACAATTCAGGTCCTAAAATAACTCTATTAACTAGGTCATTCCAAGAAACTGGTGTATTACATTTCCTACCATAAAGAATTTCAAAAGGGCTAAGCCTGGTTGATGCATGGTAATGGTTGTTAGATGCAAATTCTGCTAAATGCAAGTAGTCCTCCCACTTACCAGGCTAGTCCTTATCATACATCCTTCGCATGTCTTCCAATATCTAATATACTCTTTCCATCTGTCCATCCGTTTGTGGATGAAATGTTGTGCAAAAGTTTAAGGTTGTATTCAACCCTTCAAACAAATATATCCAGAAGTTTCCAGTAAACTTAGAATCACAGTCTAAAACTAGCACTTTTGGTATTCCATGTAATCGAAAAAATTGTTTCATAAAAATTTCTGCAATATCTGGAGCCTTATAAGTAGTTTTTACTGGTATAAATTGTGTTTCCTTGCTGAGGTTGTCCACTACCACCATGATGGAATCATTTTGTTTCAGATTCTTGGGTAGTCCGGTAATAAAATCTATGCTTATGATCTCCCATTTCCAACTAGGTATAGGTAATGGTTGTAATAGTCTAGCCGGATGTTGATGTTGAACATTTACTCTTTGACAGTCAATACATTTAGCTATATATTCTGCTACTTCATCCTTCATCTTGGGCCAATAATAATCTTTCCGTAACATAGTTATGGCTTTCTGTTAACCTGGATGACCAACATAATGATTTTCTTGCATCTCATCTAAAATAAGAATTTTTATCTTTGGTACATTGTGCACATATAACCTGTTCTTGTACACAAGCAAGACATTTTCTTTTAACCTGAAATCTGCCATAGAATTTTTAGAATTACTTTTTGTTGTCTTTTCATGTAAATTTATGTACTCTTCATATGTTTTAATCCCTTCAAAAATCTGGTTTTCTAAATATGTTGTGTATGTACTGATGACTGAAAAATAATTTATCTTTGCATTATTACTTAAAGCATCAACAGCCTTGTTCTCTTTACCCTTTATATGTTGAATTTCAAATTCATATTCACTTAGAAAGGTTAGCCATCGAGCTCGTCTAGAATTCAAGTTCATTTCATCTAGGAAATACTTCAGCCCCTTGTTATGTGTCAGCAAAGTAAATTTTATGCCAATAAGATGGTGACGCCACATTTTTAAGGCGCGAATTACTTCTAATAATTCCAAATCATATGTAGAGTAATTTTTCTCATGTATTTTCAGCTTTCGAGACTCATATGCAACAGCATGTCCCTCTTGTGTTAGGACTCCACCGAGTCCATCATTACATGCATCGGTGCATACTATAAAATCCTTATTAGGATCTGCAATTCTCAGAATAGGTTTTGTAGTTAGTAATTCCTTCAACTTCTTAAAACTATCTCCACACTTTTGATCGCATACAAAATTCTTCCCCTTCTTCTGTAAGGAGGTTATGGGGTTTGCAATCTTGGAAAAACCTTCTATGAATTTTCTATAATATCCTGTAATCCCCATAAATGATTGTACATCCGACACATCATTTGGAACCGGCCATTCATTAATGGCTTTTATCTTATCGGGATCAACATAAATTCCTTCCTTAGAGATTATGTGACATAAATACTGAATCTTATCCTTGTGAAAGTCACACTTACTAAACTGAGCATATAACTGATGATCTCTCAGAACTTGTAAAATAATACGTAGATGTTTGTCATGTTCTTCCTTACTTTTAGAATATACCAGAATGTCATCTATGAACACAGAGACAAAATTATCCAAATATTTGTGCAGAATATTATTCATTAAGAACATAAATACTGCTGGGGCATTAGTCAACCCAAATGGCATGATTATGAACTCATAATGTTCATAGCGAGTTCTAAAGGCTATTTTAAAAGTATTCTCATCCTTCACACAAACTTGATGATATCATGACCTTAAATCAATCTTTGAAAATATCATTTCTCCATGCAGCTGATTAAATAAATCGTCAATGCGGGGAAATGGATATCAATTATTGATTGTCATCTTGTTCAGTTGGCGATAATCTATGCAAATTCTTAAAGTGGCATCCTTCTTCTTAACAAAAATAACAGGTGCTCCCCAAGGAGACACGCTAGGTCTTATATAGGTTTTATCAATCAGTTCCTTCAACTGTGATTTTAACTCATTTAATTCCAATATGTTCATCCTATATGGAGCTTTGGAGTTCGATACCTCACGCGGTATCAATTCAATGGTAAAATCTAGATCCCTCTTCGGGAGTAATCCTGGAATCTTTTCTGGAAAAACATTCGGAAATTCTTTTAGGACAGGTATATCTTCTAGTTTTAGTTTGTCCTCTTTTGTAATTGACTCCTCATGTACTACATTCACTACGAACATCTTACATCCTTTTCTAACTGCTATTTTTACTTGCATTGCTGAAATCTAAGTGATATCTTTCTAGGAATACCATTTACTTCTACTGTTTCTCCTTCATCATTTAGGCATGTAAAAATTTTATCATAACAATTCAAAATAACATGATGTGATTCTAACCAGTCCATTCCAATTAAGATGTCATATGATCCTAAAGGAACATTTAACTTCGTTCGTGTCTTTAACTGATTCATAGATAAAACAAAACTTTCAACAAAATCACACTTTTCTTTTTGTTCCTGTTGCTAGTCTAACTAACCAGGATTTATTAAATTTTTTTGTTTTAAGATTAAAATTTTCTACAATATCTAGAGATATATAACTCAAGCTAGCGCCTAGATCAATCAAAATAGAAATAAGGTGGTTTTGTAGCATACCTTCAATCTCTACCATAGAGACTTGATGTTCCACTTTCCTGTTGTCTAGAGCTGCATTAATTTTGGGCATATTTCTTGTCAAGTCTCCCACAGTAGGTTCATCTTGTATGGAATGAATATTATTGGCTGTCCACTTCTTATTTGGATAGTTTGAAGCATAACGAGGACCTTGACACTCAAAACATTTTATAAGTGTCCTCCGGTCATTAGTTCTGGTAACATTGGGTGTATTTCTAGGAGTTGTAAAATTCTACTACTAATTATTTCTGGGATTGTTTCCTTGGAAATTTCAATTTGGAAATTTTTTCTTTTGAAAACCAGAATTTCCATTGAACTTGAAATTCTTCTTCTTCAGCTCAAAGTTGTTGGGTTTATGATTTTTCCAGTTAGATATCCCTTCTCTTTTTCGGTTCTGATCATAGCAGAAACTTACTTTCCTCATGGCTTCTTCTAAGGTCTTCGGATTGTCATACTCTATTCTATCCTCAATATTGAAAGGTAGACAACTCAGAAACCTCTAAATCTTTGGTTTCTCCTCCGCAAGGTATGGCACATACCATAGCAAATTCATAAATTTGTTGTTCAACTCTTTCATGTTCATTGTTCCCAGTTTTAAATCATAAAATTCCTTGGATTTTTCTTTGTAATACTGTTCAGATAGGAACTTCTTCTTGAAGTACCGTTCAAAAGTTCTCCAATTCACATCCTTGTCCTTGATTCCCTTCACTCTTTTGATGTCGTGCCACCAAATGTCTGCCTTCCCGACCAGGTTGTACATGGCCATTTTTGCTTTCAATGATTCTGAATAATCATAAATTTGGAAGTATTTCTTCATGACGGACAACCATGCTTCAACTGTCTCTCCTTTTTTAGTTTCACCATTTAAGGTGGGGGGTTTGATCTTCTTGAACTCCCTAGAAATCTGTTCATACTGTTTATGGCTTTTTCTTTCTGGTTTATAATTCCCTTCATTGTTATCACTTGAATAATTACGTCTCTTTTTACGTATCTCAGTGGCATCTCCTGATGATGTTGAACTATTTTTCTCATCATCAGTTTTCACTTTCTTACCCTTGTTCCCATGAGATAAGTCTTCAATCTTGGAGGTATTTTCAACTTTTCTATCCTATGCATCAGTTCGGCATTGATCAAACAGTACTTGGTTTAGTTCCTCTTGTGCCTTCAGAATTCTCTCATTATCATGTTTAAGAGACCTTATCTCTGCTTTCAACTCCTGAAATGCATGTAACAACTCTGATGAATTGTCATTTAATTCACCATGGACCTCTTCTTCATAATGCTGTGTAGTGTTGTTGTTGTTATGACTGTTTGGTTGAAATCTATCCTCCATATTATCATTTGATCCTTCCATACCTGTAACTTAGAAAACAATTTTATGTAGAACAAAATAATTTAACTTGAATTAGTAAAGATTTTCGCTGTCATAAAAATTTTGTATTGTGTGTTCTTTGGACCTTTTCAGGACGAGAGTTTGAACATGAGCTCTGATACCACATGTAACATCCCAAAAAATCACAAAATTTTAAAAATTTTAAAATAGCATTAAATATTCAAGTGCTAATGCATAAATAAAATGAATACTAATTCTTTTAACTAATAATTATTTATGATGATGACAAGTCTACACTCAGATACTATTTGAAATTCATTTATGTTTTTATAATACTTATGTCAATGTTATGTCAATTACAATTGTTTACAAGTGCTAACTGTTGTTCATCTTTTGATGATGAAAGGGGTCCTGAGGGTATCCCGAGGCCTACTTAGCATTCGTGCTAAAGCATTTGAATCATCCCTTTCGCAGATTACAGGTAAGAGCTTTAATGTTTATGAAGTGTGATAGAAGAGTTCCTAACTAGTTTTGGTAATCTCCCATGTCTTAATGGTTTTAGAGAATAATGTCAAAATGCAACCAGTGAGATCTCTTCAGTTAATATCTGGTTTTCATATTAATATGCATGATCGCCATGTACTTCTTGCTCTATGCTATACTATGGAAACTTTATGTAACATACCGAACGGGTTCTATTATTTACAACTGTATGTAATTATAGTACAAATACTTTGATATATAGACTATATGCAATTATTGTGCAAGAGCTATATGCAAATTCATATGCATGATCTATAGTACAAACTATATGTAATTTTACAAATTAATCCCTAGAATGTAAATATATATACATTTTCTATGTATTATCTATAGCCTAAGACTATATGCATCATATATGCAATTCCTATTACATAAACTTTTATGTGCATAACCTAGGTAATTTCTCATAACATCAAAACTATATGTAAATCCTATATTAAACATATAACATCGATACTATATGCTATTTCTTTATGTAATGTCAATATATAAACAACGTGGCTAAAATCATGTCCCTTTCATAGCCAAGAATGATAATTTGTAAATTGATACTATAAGGCTTATGTTAGTGTTTATAATATGATAGGTTGTAACACAGTTCACATGTCAAAGTGTGATGAAACCGGTTATTAATATGGTAATGGACAATTGCTGGCAGGTTGTCGTATCCAACCTTGGCATTTAAAGTTCCTCTCTAATTGCTTAGTGGAAAATCACCATGGCTACCATCATGGTTCATCACGTGAAGGTAATGTTACAGGGCAGTCTACTTGGTCGAGTTGTATTTGATCTAGTTTGAGGGTTGTCCTAGCTGTCTCCACTCTGGCAATGGTGATTAATTTCCATCATAAATATGGTAGTTGCTTGGGAATACGAAGTGCCGATCAAGTGAATCTCGACTATTGATCAGACGTGGGTCTTAGACTTTTGTCTTAACCCTAAAATCCACTATGTTTACATGGTTATTGTTTCCTTGGGCATTCAGTGTGTTGGGAGGTGGCTATGTGGAGAGGTTGACAAGCCGAGAATCTCCAGGGTTTCGTTAGTCAGTTCTTTTCAGTTTCTCCACCATTCGAACTCGTGACTTGTTGGGTTTTCGGATTTCCGTTTGAATAGTTTAAAGAGTCGAGCTTATGATGAGAGTTACAACACTTGAAATGATAATGGAAGAGCTCCGGGGTTGATGGTAATCTTATGTGTAGGATTAATCCAGTGGTAGATCTTCTGTATATGTTGAATGGTAGAATTTATGCATTGTCTTTTACCTCTGCTGCGTTCAGAAGTGAAGTGGTGGCTAGGTTTAACAATGGTGGTGATGTCTCTGTTCTAGAAATAGATTATCAAGTTAATGTAACAGGTTTCGAACCTATCCCTAACAATTCATTTAAAAGTTGTAATTTAATATTATTTCATGTTACTGAAACTCCTATCGTGATGTTCATTTGACCATAACTTAACTGTTTTGGCAGGTTCCTTCGTAAATCGGTTTTCAAGTTCGAGTTTGGTTAATGAGTAGTTGCTTAAGAATTGGTAAGCTTCGGTGGTTACCCTATTTCTTCGGTTAGGTGACTGTTGGGTTTTTATGTGTTCTCAACTGAGACTTCATGTTTATCTTGGCCCACCGTCGAAATATTATGAGCTTTCTCGGAGCTTGGGGAGGATGGAATCCTCAACCCTTTCGGCGTCAATCTGTGGTGTTGTTTTTGAACGCAGATAATTTGCAAATATATGTAATTGCTGAGATGGTTTTATCCCTCGGCTCAACTGGATATGCAAGAATTTGGTTTCTGTAACTTGATAATGTTTACTTGTTTTGAAAACTGAGAGCCATGCTCCAGGTTTGATACTTGTACTACCATTTGTTTAAAATGGCTACATGCGAAAGGATTTGACCTTACTCCTTGTAGTAAAAAACCCTATCCCTAGGTTTTGATGGTAGACTTGTGTTTAACTATACACTGTAGTGTCGTTTCGATAAAGGCCTAGAGCCAACTCAAAGGTTTTGATTCCTCAACTTTGGAATAAGATCTAATGTTCATGTAATAATATGGTTTGTTTTCATTTCATGTTTTTGTACATATTCATCGACATTTGAACATGAAATCTTAATCTAATTGGAAACTGATAATCTATGTATTGCTATTTTGAATATAAGGGTTTTTTCGTCGAACCAGTTATGAACCTGTCATGAAATTGTAAAAGATTTGTCTTCCTTTTTGAGGGTTTCGATTCTATGTCTAATCTATTGCAAAAGAATGCTAAATAACAAATAAAATAGAGTTAGGGTTCTAACTATAGTGAAAGCATTTGAATTTAATGATTGTAGTTGATAACTAAATTAAAATATGAGATATGAATATTGGAAGAAATTGTAATATACAGTGATGCTAATATTTGCGAATGATAAATATCTATTTAGTGTTATGCGGACAAGGTAGAAACTCTGTGTAAAAGACATATTTAATTTGCAGTTGTTAAATGTTTTTAGGAATAATGATTCCTGGAAATAAGTGGAATTATAACACCTTATTGTTGGAAAGAATTATATTAGAATGCATAACATTAACTTTCAAAAAGGAAAATAGATAGTGGTAATTGAAAACCTAGTTTTGTACAGAGATGAAATGTTTTACTTTTGTTACTAGGTAAAGAAAACGCTATATATTTGTTTTATGGTATGCTATTCTATTTTTGAGTTTAGACATATATAATTGATTTTGCATAATTAAAAGAAACACTATAGTGTTAGTCTATCCATTCACTTAGCATTCTACCCATCAATCATCTCACTTAATTCTACTTCCCTGTACTAGAGTACTATACAGAAAACAGTATGGGAAAAATGCAGAGAAGATATTTTATCAGTCATCTCATTTACTTAACCATCATTACACAAAATGATACCTAGGCCAGAAATTGAAATAGTTACTTCTGTATACCATTAACTATAAATATCAAATCTACAAATGCAGAAAATAATTTAACTGAAAATAACAAGACATAACAATAGAACCTGATGAATGTAGGAGAAACAAACAATCCAAGGATCCTGTTCCACCCAACCTACTCCTGAAGGCAGCCAAATTACTTTCCTTAGGACCCCCGAGCTTGTTCATTGAACCACTAGGAAGAAGAATCTGTAGAAGCTTTAGGTCATCCATTTGCAGCAACAAAGTAGTTCATCTAGTCATATAGACTTAGCAGTCAAAGAGACCTGCACCAACACCTTTGGTTTCCTTCTCAGAATAAATTCAATAGACTCACAATGCACATTCACTTAGCCTCCCTATTCAAATCTCTCAGTGATCAACTTATACACTTGAGGAATTATTTCTGCAGAAAATAATGTAGAGCTCCCTGGTCAATTCGAATTGCCTTATCTAGGTTGCATGGGCCTTTTAATGGTTAACCTGGTCATTAATGAGCTAACAGCTCTCTTCCACCCACCTGGGGGATAATGGCACAAATTTAGGGGTATTTGTCCCATAACCAATAGCTAGTGGTGGAGTGCAAATGGTGACACCTGTCCCATGCCTTCTAACAGCTTCCATTCCTCGTAGTGGGTCAGTGAACACTCATTTAACAGTTCCCTTGGGTGTTTGCCTCTTGTCTTAGTATATTAAATAATAATAATATGTCATTACAATCATCCTTGACCAAATTTGGTCATAATTACATAACTTTGTAAGTATAATTTAACATAATGTTTTTGCAAAAAAAAAAAATAGTCTCAAAATTTGGGTAGGTGACATACACCCCCCCCTTAAGTCTCAACATCATCCTCAATGTTGTTCATTCATTTTCTGAGTGTTCCTGAAACAGAGCTAGGTATGCTACCTGCATACTACTCTCCAACTCCCAGGTTAGCTCTTTTGGGATAAGGTTCTTCCATTGCACTTTTACCTGCCCAATGGTGCGATTCCAGAGTAGAGTTTCCCTCCTTTCGAGGATACAATCCGGTTCCACCTAAAAATCATTGTCTTGTTCCACCTGTACATCATTCCAATTTATAACATGAGCAACATCGTGTACATATTTATTCAAAATTGAAATATGAAAAACATTATGTATTTTTAGATTTGGTGGCAAAGCTAGTTGATATGCCACGGGTCCAACCCTTGACAAAATTTCAAAAGGACCACACTACCTAGGTGCCAGCTTGGTACAACTTCCCAATTTTAATGACCTCTTCTTCGGTCTTACCTTAATGAAAACATGCTCACCAACCTGGAACTCTTTATGAGTCCTTTTAAGATTTGCTTGACTCTTTTTCCTATCTTGGGCAGCTTTAAGATTTTTTTGTACCTGTTGCACAGTTAGTTCTATTTCCTTCAACAATTTAGGTCCTAAAATAACTCTATTAACTCGGTCATTTAAAGAAACTGGTGTATTACATTTCCTACCACAATGAATTTCCAAAGGGCTAAGCCTGGTTGATGCATGGTAATAGTTATTATATGCAAATTCTGCTAAATGCAAGTAGTCCTCCCACTTACCAGGATGGTCCTTAACATACATCCTTAGCATGTCTTCCAATATCTGATTAACTCTTTCCATCTGTCCATCAATTTTTGGATGAAATGTTGTGTTGAAGTTTAAGGTTGTATTCAACCCTTTAAACAAAGATCTCCAGAAGTTTCCAGTAAACTTAGAATCGTAGTCTGAAACTAGCACTTTTGGTATTCCATGTAATCGAAAAATTTGTTTCATAAAAAATTCTGCAATATATGGAGCCTTATAAGTAGTTTTTATTGGTATAAAATGTGGTGCATTGCTGAGTTTGTCCACTACCACAATCATGGAATCATTTTGTTTTTGGTTCTTGGGTAGTCCGGTAATAAAATCTATGCTTATGATCTCCCATTTCCAACTAGGTATAGGTAATGGTTGTAACAGTCCAGTCGGATGCTGATGTTCAACCTTTACTCTTTGACAATCAATACATTTAGCTATATATTATGCTACTTCATCCTTCATCCTAGGCCAATAATAATCTTTCCCTAACATAGTTATGGTTTTCTGTTAACCTGGATGACCAACATAATGACTTTTGTGCATCTCATCTAAAATCAGAATTTTTATCTTTGGTACATTGGGGACATATAACTTGTTCTTGTATAGCAGCAAGCCATTTTCTTTTAACCTGAAATCTGCCATAGAATTTTCAAAATTACTTTCTGCTGTCTTTTCATGTAAATTTATGTACTCTTCATCCATTTTTATCCCTTCGAAAATCCGACTTTCTAAATCTGTTGTATATGTACTGATGGCTGAAATAAAATTTATCTTTGCATTACAACCTAAAGCATCAGCAAGCTTGTTCTCTTTACCCTTTATATGTTGAATTTCAAAGTCATATTCACTTAGAAAGGTTAGCCATCTAGCTTGTCTAGCATTCAAGTTCGTTTGATCTAGTAAATACTTCAACCCCATGTTATTTGTCATCAAAGTAAATTTTCTGCCAATAAGATGGCGACGCCACATTTTTAAGGCGTGAATTACTGTTAATAATTCCAAATCATATGTAGAGTAATTTTTCTCATGTATTTTCAGCTTTCAAGACTCATATGCAACAACATGTCTCTCTTATGTTAGGACTCGACCGAGTCTGTCATTACATGCATCGGTGCATACTATAAATCCTTATTAGGATCTGCAACTCTCATAATAGGTGTTGTAGTTAGTAATTCCTTCAACTTCTTAAAACTATCTGCACACTTTTGATCCCATACAAACTTCTTCCCCTTCTTCTGTAAGGAGGTTATGGGGTTTACAATCTTCGAAAAACCTTCTATGAATTTCCTATAATATCCTGTAATCCCCATAAATGATCATACGTCTGACACATCCTTAGGAACCGGTCATTCATTAATGGCTTTTATCTTATCGGGATCAATCGAAATTCCTTCCTTAGATATTATGTGACCTAAATACTGAATCTTATCCTTGTGAAAGTCACACTTACTAAACTTAGCATATAACTGTTGATCTCTTAGAACTTGTAAAATAATATGCAGATGTTCGTCATGTTCTTCCTTACTTTTAGAATACACCAGAATGTCATCTATGAACACAATGACGAACTTATCCAAATATTTGTGCAGAATATTATTCATTAAGCACATAAATACTATCGGGGCATTAGTCAACCCAAATGGCAAGACCACAGACTCATAATGTCCATAGCGAGTTCTAAAGGCTGTTTTAAAAATATCCTCATCCTTCACATGAACTTGATGATATCCTGAACTTAAATCAATCTTTGAAAATATCATTGTTCCACGTAGCTGATTAAATAGATTGTCGATGCGGGGAAACGGATATCGATTCTTGATTGTCATCTTGTTCAGTTGGTGATAATTTATGCAAAGTGTTAAAGTGACATCCTTATTCTTAACAAAAATAACAGGTGCTCCCCAAGGAGACACGTTGGGTCTTATATAGTTTTTATCAATCAATTCCTTCAACTGTGATTTTAGCTCATTTAATTCCAATATGTTCATCCTATATGGAGATTTGGAGTTCAATACCACATGCGATAACAGTTTAATGGTAAAATCTAGATCCCTCTTTGCGGGTAATCCTAGAATCTCTTCTAGAAAAAAATCCGGAAATTCTTTTAGGACAGGTATATCTTCTAGTTTCAGTTTGACCTCTTTTGTAATTGACTCCTCATGTACTACATTCATTGTGAACATCTTACATTGTTTTCTAACTTCACTTTTTACTTGCATAGCTGCAGTATGTCTAAGTGATGTCTTTCCAGGAATACCCTTTACTTCTACTACTTCTACTTCATCATTTAGAGAGGTAAAAAATTTCTCATAACAATTCAAAATAACATGATGTGATTCTAACCAGTCCATTCCAATTAAGATGTCATAGGATCCTAAAGTTAAAACATTTAACTTGGTTCGTGTCTTTAACTGATTCATAGATAAAGCACAACTTTCAACAAAATCAGACACTTTTCTTTTTGTTCCTGTTGCTAGTCTAACTAACCAGGATTTATTAAATTTTTCTATTTTCAAATTAAACTTTTCTACAATATCTAGAGATATATAACTCAGGATAGCACATGGATCAATCAAAATAGAAACAGGGTGGTTTTGTAGCATACCTTCAATCTCTAGCATAGAGACTTGATGTTCCACTTGCCTGTTGTCTAGAGCTGCATTAATTCTGGGTATATCTCTTGCCAAGTCTCCCACAGTAGGTTCATCTTGTATGGAATGAATATTATTGGCTATCTGCTTCTTATTTGGACAGTTTGAAGAACAATGAGGACCTTGACATTCAAAAAAATTTATAGGTGTCTTCCGGTCATTAGTTCTGGTAACATTGGGTGTATTTCTAGGAGCTGTAAAATTATGTTGTTGATTATTTCTAGGACTATTTCCCTAGAAATTTTGATTTGGAAAGTTTTTCTTTTGAAAACCAGAATTTCCATTGAACCTGAAATTCTTCTTCTTCAGCTCAAAGTTGTTGGGTTTATGATTTTTCCAATTAGATATTCCTTCTCTTTTCTAGTTCTGATAAGAGTAGAAAGTTGCTTTCCTCATGGCTTCTTCTAAGGTCTTTGGATTGTTATACTCTATTATGTCCTTGATGTTGAAAGGTAAATAACTCAGATACCTCTGAATCTTTGGTTTCTCCTTCGCAAGGTATGGCACATGCCTTAGCAAATTCAGAAATTTGTTGTTTAGCTCTTTCATGTTCATGGTTCCCAGTCTTAAATCATAAAATTCCTTGGATTTTTCTTCATAATATTGTTCAGATAGGAACTTCTTCTTGAAGTACCGTTTAAATGTGATCCAATGCACATCCTTGTCCTTGATGCCCTTCACTCTTTTGATGTCCTGCCACCAAATATGTGCCTTCCCGATCAGGTTGTATATGGCCATTTTTGTTTTCAATGATTCTGAATAATCATAAATTTGGAAGTATTTCTTCATGCCGGACAACCATGCTTCAGCTGTCTCTCCTTTTTCAGTTTTACCATTGAAGGTTGGGGGTTTGATCTTCTTGAACTCCCCAGAAATATGTTCATACAGTTTATGGATTTTCATTTTTGGTTTGTAATCCCCTTCACTGCTATCACTTGAATAATTACATCTCTTTTTACGTATCTCAGTGGCAGCTCCTGATGATGTTGAACTATTTTTCTCATCATCATTTTTCACTTTCTTACCCTTGTTCCCATGAGATAAGTCTTCAATCTTGGAGGTATTTTCAACTTTTCTATCCTATTCATCAGTTGGGAATTGATCGAACAGTACTTGGTTTAGTTCCTCTTCTACCTTAAGAATTCTCTCACTATCTTGTTTAATAGACCTTATCTCTGCTTTCAACTCCTGATATGCTAGTAGCAATTCTGATGAATTTCCATTTAATTCACCATGGACCTCTTCTTCATAATGTTGTCCAGTGTTGTTGCTGTTATGACTGTTTGGTCGAAATATGTCCTCCATATGTTCATTTGATCCTTCCATACCTGTAACTTAGAAAACAATTTTATGTATAACAAAATAATTTAACTTGAATTAGTAAATATTTTTGCTATCATAAATTTTTTATGTTGCGTGTTCTTTGGACCTTTTTAGGCTAAGAGTTCGAACATGAGCTCTGATACAACATGTAACATCCCACAAAATCACAAAATTTTAAAATTTTTAAAATAGCATTAAATATTGAAATGCTAATGCGGAAATAAAATGAATACTAATTCTTTTAACTGATAATTATTTATGATGATGACAAGTCTACACTCACATGTTATTTGAAATTTATCTATGTTTTTATCATACTTATGTGAATGTTTTGTCAATTATAATTGTTTAGAAGTGCTAACTGTTGTTCTTTCTTTTGATGATGAAAGGGGTCCTGAGGGCACCCCGAGGCTTACTTAGGATTCGTGCTAAAGCATTTGAATCGTTCCTTTCACATATTACAGGTAAGAGCTTTAATGTTTATGAAGTGTGACATAAGAGTTCCTAACTAGTTTCGGTAATCTCCACGTGTCTTAATGGTTTTAGAGAATAATGTCGAAATGCAACCGGTGAGATCTCTTCACACTTCTAGATGAATTAATATATATAATATATACAAGCATACACAAGGAGAAGAGTAATAAATTATGTAAAAGCAGAGTAATAGAAAACATACACAAAAAACACTATGACAAGTATAAACATAGAATTCACTCATGAAATTCAAAATATAGACAACCAAATCTATTATAACCTATTATACGAAATTGAAGCAATGCTCACCAGGATGAGGGGTCCTTATCAACTGGATGGTGCTTCTAAGAAAGCTTATAGAGCATAAATGGAACTATGAACTCCTTCCAAACAAGATAATATTGGTATTACAAGCAGTTTGAAATGACAAATAGATGAATCTTAGTCACAATATAGAGATATCAATCATATCAGTTGTCTATTGCATTGTTTGATTACATGCATATATATACTAGGGTTTGCATTAGGAATTGTAACCAACACCCCTGTCTCCAAGTCGAAAAGACTCAAAATAACAAATTGAAGATTTTACATAATAACTCAATTGGTTTTTACTTAATACGCGACTTCTAGATCAGATCACAACCTATTCTCATGACATGAAGGACATGAGAATGTTATTCTCATTAGTTCAAATCTCATTTTCTTGTTGGTGGCCTCTTCTGTAGAGATGGAAACTTGACCATGTGTCCAGACTTGTGTAATATCCCTAGTTTTGACTTGGAATGTGTTTAAGCAAAATTATGTAAATGATGTAAATATGCTAGTGTGAATTCCTACTGCGGAGTTCAAGGGCAAGGCACGACTAGTGAATGGCTAGGCATGTATGATGTATATATTTTTATTTGGACTGTATGGTTGGTTTATCATAACAATCCTAAATATATGTAAATATTATGTTCGAAAATAATAAAATGGTCCAACAAAGATGTGTAAAGAGAAATAGAGGAGCTGTGATTGTACCAGAGGGGAAGAGGGAAGGGTTGATATAGAAAACTAAATCTTATGTTGCCAAGTTTCAACCTTAGAACTGATCCAAAATTATTCCCTTTTTTTTAAATGAGCCAATTAACTTCTCTTGACTATTAAACCCAAATTATCATTGAATGCATATGTGAGGTTGGTGGGAAAAGTAGCTTCATGTAGTTATTGAGGCATGGGAGTTCTGACAATTCTGTGAGCTTCTAGGAGTCCTTTCTTCCATGGTGAAAATCTATGTTAGTTGTATTTTCAACATTGTCTCATAACCCTTGGAGTCAACACTCATGATATCATTCTATCATGCAGACTTCTACACTACATAGAGTTTTCCTATTGCTGTTTATGAACACTACTAGAGTGTGTTTTTAACCAGAAATTGGAATTTAGAGACAGAGCTATGAATTTGAAGAGAAAATATATGGTTTTAGGTGAGTATAGAAGTTGGGAAATCTAGGAACCCTTACCCATTGAGTTTTTCTACTTTTGGATGCTTGAG
The DNA here is from genome assembly GCA_027924585.1 of Larix kaempferi. Taxonomy (NCBI): domain Eukaryota; kingdom Viridiplantae; phylum Streptophyta; class Pinopsida; order Pinales; family Pinaceae; genus Larix; species Larix kaempferi. The sequence goes on from BSBM01000087.1 coordinate 13,979,688, forward strand.
AATCCTTGAATTGATGTTGCAGGAGATTCTCCAATAGCGTATAGCAGGTTAGAATATTTCTGCACAGACTTATAAGCACTATAAGGGTTGGATTTTCTAAGGGAACTATGGATTAGTGAAGGGAAATTCCTTCCTTGTGCTATGTGTGGTAGCTAGAAGGACTTCCATTGATGTGATGGATTAGTGAGATCACTCTAGGGATTTTTATGATTTTTGGTTAAGCATAGTGAGAATAAAGGGTTGTGGGATGAGGGAGTGAATCCTATAAGTGTTTCCTTTACCTTGGTAGCCTCATAGTCTATCTTGGGGGTGGCCTCTAAGCAAAAGGAGTATATTTTAGAGAGAGTGCCTATGGTTGGGTTGGCAATCTCTCTTACATAGCTAGTTTCTTGGATATTCTTCGTGTAGAGATAATAATTTATTTATATCTGATGTGCAATGGTTTTATTTATATGCCCATGATAATTTTGCTTGTAATTGCATGCTATATGTGTGTGGATTGAATTTATTTGCATTGTCTATTTTATTTACATATCTACACATGCATTTTAGATGTTATAAATTCGTATTATTGTTATGGGAGAAATTGAGAAGCCCATAATTTAGTTAATTTGGTCTTTCGTTTGTTGGATTGGGTGAAGGGGATGTTACAACTTGGTCCATCATCTCTGGGATCAATCTAATGAAAATAAAACCATATTGGGTGTGTTAGAGACAAAATCCATGGCTTAGAATTCCTCCTAAATAGTTTCAACCACCTAACCAATGAATTTGGGTTACGAGAATAAATTATGGTAATCACATATACAGTTCAGTTCTAGTAACTAGTTATAGGAATTGGTCCTATAATCAACCTTGTGAGAGTTAACAATTATTTAGTAAATTCCTATTAACCATGTTTAATTCACCAAAGGATAGGAAATCAAATATGGATAACTCATTTACCTTATGTATTCTCTTTGAATTACTGATCTTCATCGATATGACAAGGAAATGGAATATTTAGGGAAAAATAGGCTTAGGAATTGTATTCAAAAACATCGAAACTAGGGCCCAATAATAACCACATGAGGGATAGATAATATTTATTTTTAAATAAATCATGGATCAAAATTTATGGGGTTGCTTGCTATGTTAATATTGACTTGATAAATAATAGGTTTATCATATATTGTTTACCATGACACACTCATTATTCCATGTTATTGATGTAAATGAATCATATTTAAGAGTATTAGTGTATCCATTGTAATATATCTCAACTAATCAAGTTGAATAGATTGGTAAAAATAATGTATATATATATATATATATATATATATATATATATCTAATGCTTCTTCAGTTTTGGGGTTTGAAGTTAAAATTTTCTTAAGACTATTGTGTTTCAGTTTAACTCTCATTTAGGTATTTTTAACAGATGTTACTAGAGAAACTATGGTATATATATATATATATATATATATATATATATATATATATATATATATAGATAGATAGATAGGTAATGCTTCTTTAGCTTTGGGGTTTGAAGTAAAATTTTCTTAAGACTATTGCGTTTCAGTTTAACTCTCATTTAGATATTTGTAACAGATATTACTAGAGAAACTATGGTAAACCCCAACCACATATATGGGAAATGAAAGAGAAAATTTCGAACCATGTCAACCATGATTGATATGCAATGGACATATTTTGCTTATTTTTAATTTTATTTTTGATCATCTCTTATTGTTTAACCAATCTTATATAAAAAATTTAATAACTTAAAATTTCTTGCATTTTTTATAACACAAAAACAACATTAACAACATTAGGAATATTATAATATAGCACAAGTAATAATATATAAATTACTCAAATAAAAATATTCAAGGACAACTATTGCAAAACAAAATACCTCGGCCCTTGCTAATACTATATAAAAGTCATTATGACTTGAAAAAGAATACCTAACTTAGATGATTGTTGTAATGCAAAATGTGAAAATAGATCGAGAACCTCCCTCTATCAAATTGACCTTTACTCGAAATAAAAAGTACCCTCTCTTAGAATAATGCACTTATAATTCAAAACTTCATTTACAATTACCAATGCTAATTATAGTATTATTCTATATACCTTATGAAACATTATGATAATGTCATGACATCGAAAAAGAATACCTAACTTAGATGATTGTTGTAATGCAAAATGTGAAAATAGATCGAGAACCTCCCTCTATCAAATTGACCCTTACTTGAAATAAAAAGTACCCTCTCTTAGAATAATGCACTTATAATTCAAAACTTCATTTACAATTACCAATGTTAATTATAGTATTATTCTATATACCTTATGAAACATTATGATAATGTCATGACATATAAATTGTAGACATATCGTGATTTTTCATTCTTCATGAATGGTGTCCATGTATGTGATATGTGAGATGTGTTTTTAAAAAAAAAATTAATATAAGATTATATATAATGTATATTTATTATTAAAATAATAAAAATATGTTTTAGATTTATAAGTATAAATACAATTATTAAATAAATCCAAATTAAATTTTATGTCATAATATAAAAAAGATTATAATGTATTCTCTATATGTTAGTTCAATATAATATTATACAAAAATATAAATAAATTAATGATATTTGTAATTTTGAAAATAATAATGTTTGAATTTTATTCACAATTATATGTATTAGAGAAAAATTAAATGCATTCATAGAAACATGTCTATTTTAAGTACAAATTTATCAAGTAGATAGTTTGAGATTAAACTTTTTGAGGTGAAAACCTTTTCTACAATGTAAAATTTAAAGAAATATTTACACCTAGCAATATTTGACACCTTATAATGCTTGGTAAATATAGAATTGCTATTGTATAAGAATATAGCTTGTTGATAAGTCAATGCATATTTTGAGTATGATTAAGAATATAAAATATATGGTTTTCTCATGCAAAAAATATTGTAGAGCAATCCATACTTTAAATTCAGTAGATAGATTAAGCTTGAAATAGTTAAGGATCGGTAAATAAATTCCAGCAATCCATAAAAGGATAGGTTATCTATTTTTTTAAAATAAATAAATGGATCAAAGTTTATGGGGCTACTTGTTACGATTAATCTTGTATGGGTTTATCATATATGGTATACCACAACACACTCTTTAGCCCATGATATTCATCTAAATGAAGCATATTTAAGAGTATGAGTGTCTTCATTGTAATATATCTCAACTAGTCAAGTTCGATGGATTGGTGAGAATAATATATTTATGCATTGGTAATGCTTCTCTTAGTTTTGGTTTTGGGGTTTAAAGTTAAAATTTGTTTAGGATTTTTGTGTTTCAATTTATTTCTCATTTAAGTATTTTTAACATATATTATTAGAGAAACTATGGTTGGCACCTCCACATACAAAGTATGATATACGTGAAGTATATTATACAAAAGACAATTAGAAACCATATCAACAATAATCAATATTTAATCAATATGAGATAGACATATTTCCCTTATTTTTAATTTTATTTATGATAATTTCTTACTATTTAGCTCAATTTTTTCAAATGATATAAAAAATTTAATAATCTTTTTTTTTTTCATTTTTATAACACTACAACAACATTAGGAAGCTTATAATATAGGGCAAGTGTTAAAATCAATATGACTCTGTTAAATTTTCAGAATTTATTTCAATCTGATCTAGGATCTTAACTGAGAGAACAACATGTACAACAAATCTACATCATATCAATCATGGACACAATAATGCAAGCACAAAAGAGACATAGAGTTTACTTGAGGAAAACCATAAAGGTGAAAAACCCCAATAACTTTCTCAGAGATAGATAGAGCAATGATACAACCAGAATACAAGAGATAGTCTTCTCCTAGCAGTAGAGCCTCCTCCTCCACAAGTGCACCACTCTCCCAAGTGTGAGTGAGAGAATAGAATATGTAAAATGAGGGAGACACACTCTCTATTTATACACTAACTTGAATTGACCTTTACTCAACTAGGTCGGCCTCAACTTAACCACTTAACATAATGCTGACTGGGGCGACCCCCACTAGGGTGGTCTAATAACCCTTTGACCCACATGGCCGACCCCCAATAAGGTGATCTAATAACCCTTTGACCCACATGAATTATACAGGGCCAACCCCAAGAAGGTGGTCTAATAACCCATCAAGTATAAGTTATGACACTTACAATATAAATGACGACACTTCCGTATAGAGGAATAATAACATCTCTATAGGAATACAAACACTTCCGTATAGAGGAATAATACCATCTCTATAGGAGTACAAAATACATATATGAAATACATGGGTGAAATACATTCCGAAGTTACATATACATCAACACTACCTCTTAACTAGGAAGGTATTTCTCGACATAGGTCTTCTAGCACAAGTCATCTTCTCTGGATCATCGTCATCGAGTCATCATCATCGTCACTGCTGCTACTATATCAATCAATATCTGAATCTACACGTCATAGGAAGTTCTACAGAGCCAGTCCTTTTTCATACTTGATGTAGGCCCACCACTTGCAGGTCTTCGTCATCACTGGCCATACTCTGGAATCCTTAAAACTTATTACGTGCATCACAAAACCTGGCTGTAGCATCCTAGGCTATTACGAGCACACAGCTCTACCTGTCAGATCTTTTAGGAGCACATTACTTGTGACCCATCACAAAACCTGGCTGAAGCATCCCAGGCTTTTACGAGCACACAGCTTTACCTGTCGGATCTCCCAGCAGCACATTACATGTGATCTCACCACAAAACCTGGCTGAAGCATCCCAGGCTGTTATGAGCACACAGCTCTACCTGTCGGATATCCTAGGAGCACATTACATGTGGTCCACCACAAAACCTGGCTGAAGCATCTGAGGCCTTTTTCATCCTGTCCAGATCTCCCAGGAGCAAATTACGTGTGGTCATGGCAAAACTTGGCTGAAGCATCTGAGGCCTTTTTCATCCTATCCAGATCTCCCAGGAGCAAATTACATGCCATAGGAAAAACCTCGCAAGAGCATCTCAGGATGTTATGTGTACACAAATCCGACCTGAAGATCTCCCAGGGCACAAATGACATGTCCTCCCAGAGCAATGTCTCAAAAGAGCATCCCAGGATGTTACGGGTACACAACTACGACCTATAGGATCTCCCAGACATGCTCATTTGCACAACCTGATACATGGCCACAAAGTATCATCCTGATGTACACATGATCATCCTAATCATCATCACTGCAACATCTTGTTGCATGTCATCTGGAGAAGCTCATCATCCACGATCATCCTGATCATACAATGCATCCACCTGATGCATACCAAGTATCTACCTGATACATATCATCATACATGATCTCAGTATCCACCTGATACATATACATATACATGGTCCAAGCGTCCAACATGATGCATATACAAAATACATACAAATGATCCAATTGATCATATCCAGCATCCAACATGATGCATACATACATAAATGATTCAACTGATCATATCCAGCATCCAACATGATGCATATATATATAAATGATCCAACTGATCATAACAAGTATCCAACATGATGCATATATACATATATAGAGTATTAACTGGAGCATCATCTCGATGCTCATCATCCATGATCCTCTCGATCATCATAGCATCGTCCTCTTCAGATCATCTCATTGTCCATGAAGCATAGCCTAGATGCACATCATCCAACACTTACACCACCGACACGGGAGAACACATCTACCACCATTCGGGGAAGGCTCCAACCCCTACTTTTTCACCATGGAATAACACATCTACCACCATTCGGGGAAGGCTCCAACCCTTACTTTTTCACCATGGAATAACACATCTACCACCATGTTAAAAATGGCTAGGCAATTACATCACGATGAAGGGAAAACATATCAACCATGTCAGAAAAGCTCATGTGCATCTGCATCTTCCGGACTCATCACTTCCCTTTGGAAGGAACCTTGATCTAAAGTGCACCAAGCCTCTCTCTGAAGTACTCAAACTGCACTCTAGCCAACGTCTTGGTCAATACATCTGCAACCTGCTCATCCATCGCAACATACTCTGCTTCGGCTATACTCAGTGCTATGCAGGACTGCTTCCTGCTAGACCAAGAGATCACACCTGATCCCATACTGAAGCAGCACCCATAAGTTCTCTTCCTATATGTAGCACTGCATGCCCAATCTGAATCAACATAACCCTGCAGGTTAAACTTTTGATTTGCATCGTACTTGAGCCCATAATCAATCGGATCAGATGGAGCATCACACAGAAGTTTCAGGTTCGATTCCATAGGTGTGACCATAGCCTTGTAGTCCATCATCCCGAACCTCTTCAGGATCTCTACTGCATACTTCCCTTGTCAAAGGAATAATCCATCTGCACTCTGCCACACCTTCATGCCAAAAACAAATAGTGCATCATCCCCAAGTTCTGCACACATATATGACTACACCATTCAAGAAAGTTGTCTTGAAATCCATCTAGTGTATCTTCTATTTCATCGCTTTTATATTTCTCTATGCTGCCATCTGCAGCATGCTTGATCTGATAGTTCCATTTGGAAGTCACAATAGACTTCCCTTCAGCTCTTGGGACCGCATCCCAAACATCGTTCTTCATGATCGACGGATCTTGGCATTCTTCCCATATCCTGGGAACTTCAATATATTCAATAGATAATTTTGTTGCTTGAACAAATGTTCTAGTCCTTCTTTTGTAGGTGAAGGTATACGGTCTTTCCTACAAAACAATTTCAATTGCATGATTAGAAACATCTCATAATTTTTAGACAAATTCTTACACATAAAGAAATATGTCATACAGTCATGCAATTATCTTAGCCAATGCTTCAATACAACATTCATCCATGTTCCACAACTTTCTAGATGCCTTCTAGTCTCTACCAGAACATTGTTAAGAGTTTGCGCTACTCCCAACATGTCAGCAAAGAGGTTTCATTCTAGATAAGTAGCACTGGAATGTTGTACAGTGCCATAGGACACTTACCCATCACATGCATATTAGTAGTATACTAGTCATTAATGCAATCATTCTAATATGCACAATACATATCCTAAGTCTAGGAACATCAGCATATACATCATTGAACAATTTTATTTAAACAAACAAATATGCAAGAAATGATAATAAAAATACTTATCTTTGTTTGATTGTTGGGTTGACTCCCTCTCAGTCTTTGCTTCTTTTTCTGCAACTCCATTCTGATGTGGATTGTGAGAAGTGGTCAACTCCCTCTGAATATCTGCATCCTTGCAGAAACTACTGGAGTGTGCTCCCTCTTGATCTTTGCTTCTTGGATTACCTATTCTTGAACTTATATTGATTCTCAATCCCTATGCATGCTTTTTAGTATAATCATTGTGTTATCCTTGAGCACTCATACATAATCACACATTTATTAGTATAATCTTAACACTATCAAAACACAATAATCTTAAGCATGTATAGTCATGATCATTTCAAACAGAAATAATAAGCATTAGTATTCAAGGTTTCAAGGAAGTCTTCTTTTACTCATGCATATTCTTATTTGATCATAGAACTCTTCTGGTTAGTTAAATCATCAATCAAGATAAGAGATATAATATGCATAAAACCCGTGATTACTCAAACCTATACCTTCATGATTCTTCTGGTTAGTCATATCATCAATTAGGGTAAGAAACATAATATGCATACAACCATGACTATTCAAACCTATGACTTCATGAATAATAATTATCAACAACGAAACAGTATAAGATCCTAACACAAGGTAGGATTCTAGCTTGATATAGGAAAAACATACCTGGATTAGCATGCTAGCTAGTTATGTCTAACATACCCGCATAATGTCTACTGGTTCTCTTCAGTGACTTGTGCTAGTAACCTGCATGTCTCATAAGTTAACCATTGTAGAACCAAGTTATACATACCTCGTAAGTAGATCTTCTATGTGATCCATGACAATGGATGAATCTTTGTCTTCATGTCACCATGATCATATGTTCTTGAAGTAGAACATGATTTGTCTTTCTTGGTGTACCTTTTATGTTAGCGAACAACATAAACCTCATACAACATCACAATGCATTAGTACATTCATAACTGTAAAACCCTTAATCAATGAACATCTTCTATTAAGGTGATATGACAAGTCTAGTAATTAATCAAGATTGTACTGTAATGATAAACATATGATAAACTTAACCATGAAACATACCTGTAAGCCATACCTGTCAATATTGCTTGTAACCTTCTTATGGAAGGCCTTAGCCTCATCTCCCTCTGAGATAGGAACTTCTTCACTTATGGAGGTGACCAATCCATCCTCTTCTAGGATTAACCCAATCCACTTGATTTGCAGGAACTGGATTTGGATCTTGATAAGCTGATCAAGCTGGTATATTCAGAATTTGAAAACTGCAAAGTTTCACTCCTCAATTTTGCCTTTGAAACTTTCAGATTCACTGGACGTGACCTTGAACTAGGGTTTGATGAATCCCACTCTTCTTCCCAATCAAAATATTTGATCCAAATCTCTAAGCTTCTATTTTTATGAGGAGCTTCCAGCCGTGGTCACACATTTCAAAATTCCCATTTTTGCAGAAGCCCTAATTTTCCACTTTTCTGATCAAAGTCCCGAACGAGGGTCTGATCAAGCCTGGCCTTCTGCCCAACCAAAAATTCTGATCTTGGTCTCTAAATTTCCATTTGATGAGTAGCATTCATCCGTGGTCTCCGATTACAAAAATTCCAACTTTCTCCAAAGCCCTAAATTCCGGAAGCCATCAATGAAGGTGATCAAAAATAATTTTGATTTGGCAGAAATATGTACTTGATTGTTTCTGGTTTAACTCCGAACGTTTCAATCCACAGGCTCTAAATTTTTTTCTTGAGATAGCCCGACCTGTTATCTTCCCATCCTAATAGGTCTGACCTCAATTAGATTCTCTGAGAGAGAGTTATGCCAAGTGTCACAACGTGACCTATTTATGGGATAATACATGAGAGCAAACTTGTACGGCGTGCCACGTGTCACTGGTTCAACTTTGGCCTCTAAAAACATTTTCTGAGATAGCCTGACCTGTTATCTTTCCATCCCGATAGGTCTAACCTCAATTGGATTCTCAGAGAGATATTTATGCCAAGTGTCGCAGCATGACCTGTTTATGGGATAATACAGGATAGAGAACTTGTACGGTGTGCGACGTGTCACTGGTTCAACTTCAGCCTCTGAACAATTTTTCTGAGATAGTACATTCTGTGTACTACCTGTCACACTTTACGACATTTCATTTGGAGCTTCCTAGCCCAAGTTATGACCTTTTTCCCAAGGTCACCTAATTTTGACTCAGATCTAGAAGAGGCAGAAAGCATATATTGTACAGATTATAAATCACAAAGTACAACGAATTCGAGGTTGTTTTTTGGAAAAAAGGTACATGGGGATATGATATTCGACCTGTAAAAGCTTCAGATCCGAAAAATTCAGAAAAATAGATTTATAGTGAAAGTGCTACGATGACTGGTTTTTTCTATATCAAGCCCTAGCATCGTAAGAGCAACAAGTGTCATACATGCCATATCATGCCTTCTTTCAGGCTAGCTCTGATACCATGTTAAATTTTCAGAATTTACTTCAATCTGATCTAGGATCTTAATTGAGAGAACAACATGTACAGCAAATCTATAGCATATCAATCATGGACACAATAATGCAAGCACACAAGAGACACAGAGTTTACTTGGGGAAAACCGTAAAGGTGAAAACCCCCAATAACTTCCTCAGAGATAGATAGAGCAATGATAAAACCAGAATACAAGAGATAGTCTTCTCCTAGAAGTAGAGCTTCCTCCTCCACAAGTGTGCCACTCTCCCAAGTGCGAGTGAGAGAATAGAATATGTCAAATGAGAGAGACACACTCTTTATTTATACACTAACTTGACTTGACCTTTACTCAACTAGGTCGGCCTCAACTTAACAACTTAACATAATGTTGACTGGGCCGTCCCCCACTAGGGTGGTCTAATAACCCTTTGACCCACATGGCCAACCCCCAATACGGTGGTCTAATAACCCTTTGACCCACTTGACTTATACAGGGCCAACCCCAACAAGGTGGTCTAATAACCCATCGAGTATAAGTTACGACACTTACAATATAAATGACGACACTTCCGTATAGAGGAATAATAACATCTCTATAGGAATACAAACACTTCCGTATAGAGGAATAATACCATCTCTATAGGAGTACAAAATACATGTATGAAATACATGGTTGAAATACATTTCGAAGTTACATATACATCAACAGACTCAAATCAAAATATTCCAAAAAAACTATCGCAAAATAAAATACCTCAAGCCTTGTTGATTCTATATAAAATTCATTATGACTTGAAAAGAAATACCTAAAGATGATTGTTGCAATGCAGTTTGTGAAAATAGATCGAGAACCTTCATCACTAATACTGATCTTTAAAGAAAATAGAAAGCATCCTTTATCATAACAATGCACTTATACCACAAACACGGGTGCCACCACTGAGCAAATGGGATAGGTTCGCACTAGCTTGACACCTGGCCTAAGAAGTATTACTCATCCCACTGTTGACGTCAACCAGACGACGTCAACCAACCCATACATTTAATGTGCCAACCTCCTACGTCACCTCAGCCACCCTGGATCCCATGACGCAGGCTCTTAAGCGTGCGAGGCTTCAGATCATGGATCTAGGCACTGTACAAGTTATTTTGCATTGTATGCTCTAGGTTCCATCTGCTCTGAATGTCAACCTGTTCATTCACCCTACTCTCTGGCACACTCATCCCTGCATTCACTTCTCCCTCTTCACCATGGCCACCATGGGAAGAACTAGAGGCGGCAGGGCCAAGAATTAGCTAAATGACACTGTGACAGAGGAGAACCCCTTAAGAAAAGGCTACGACCCTGAGGTCTCTATACCAATTTGCCTGCTGCTGGAAAATTGGGAAGCTCATATCATCGCTGACACCATGGCTCCAAGCAACCCAGAGCAAGCCTAGGACCCCTACTGGTTGGTCAAAAACATGATGGGCCAGTTGATGGAAGATATGAAAATGAACTGGACTTCCGCTTGTCATGCCACTCAAGCTGTGCGCACCACTTTGCCGAATTGGTCGTCCACTCCGGGAATTTTGGAAGCCACACATGGATGGGATACATATGCTCCTACAAGGCCTTTCACCAGGGCTCCTCGCTCTGGAAGCACAACCCCAGGTGCCACTTCGTCTACAATTCGTGTGGAAACACCCCGTGGAGGTCGTGGCTCCTTAGCTAGACATGCAAGCCTGAACTTGCACCACCTTGGTGGTAGCTCCTCTTCCAAAGCTGGAAGCAAGGATCGTCTGTCTGTTAAGGTGAAGCCACGCATACCTTTTCCCATACCCAATACTCTGGGTCCTATCTTGGCCAAGAGAACTAGGAACGAGTAGGCTGGAGACGCCACCATTATTCCTAGAAAATCTGGCCCCATGCCTTTCAAGCATCCTGTTCATGACACTCGGCAACCTGCTAAAGCCACCACGACCACTGGGACTGCTGCAACAACTCTGGGAACCAAGCCTCTGATCCCTGATAAGATCTGGAAAGCAAATACAACCTACAGTTGTCCCATCCTCAAGGAGACGCCTTCTACTACTGCTTAAAGAGGTTACTTTGTTGACTCGGTTCTCTTTTTTTTCTTGTATATTCTCCATAGCCATGAATTTTTTGGATAGGATGTTGTTAGCCTTCATGGCTCTCAACATTCCCGGTTTCACCTGGTTCTGGCTTATTTTTTGCCACTCTTTAGACATGATCATTTTGATGTACTATTTTTCTTATGTCAATAGAACTCTGGTTAGATATGGTTGGCACGACAGGGTAAGGCCACCAAGAATTGTAACTTCTACTGTATTTTTACTCTTTTAATATAATTTGCAGCTTATTACAAAAAAAAAAACAATGCACTTATAATTTAAAACTTTATTTATAATTATTAATGTTAATATTTACCAACATAGATCGATCTGAAACTCATATTTATTAAGCACCGAGCAGGATCCAATTTCTTAAAGTGTTTTGTTTTTAATCGTAATTTCTTTATATGTCTTGAAAAAATTTACACCTCAAGAAATTTGATCCCTCTCGGTGCTTGATAAGTATCGATCTTGGCAATTCCTAAAACACCATGGGAGGAGAGGATCTTCCATCTCTGTGAGTCCATGAGGATTGAGGACGGATCTCAATTTCTTCAATAGTTCCGTGCGTACACCCATAGTCGATCACAGTTTCCTAATGTTTGCTACAATTGTAATCTCCATGATCTTCTAACCTGTCAAAATTATGGTAACCTAGGAACAATTCTTTCTCAACCTTTCCTTGATAGGAATCAAATCTTACAAAAATCCAAGTAATTCACTTATCTTCCCTTAAGGTCTGATAGACCAAAGGGTCTCAATAGACATTAATCATCATCATCATCATCAATATGGATCTATGTTGGTTTTTACTTTTTGATTTGATGAGCCAACATGGTTTTAAATTTTTATTTTATTAGTCAACATGGATTTTTTTAATTACTTTTTATTTGGTTTTAATTTTTAATTTCATGAACCAATATGAATTTTTTTAATTACTTTCTATTTTTGTTGCATAACGCTACGTTATGTGACAACATCCCCCCCATATTGGGATCTAGAGAACCTCACTTCTATTAGTGCAATGAAAAATTATGATAATGCCATGACATATAACTTGGATAGATATAGTTATTTTAGACATTCATTGTTCAAGAGAGGTACCCAAGTGTGCGATGCGTGAGATTTGTCATTTTTTTAATTAAAAAAATAATAATATAAAGTTATATAATGTATATTCATTATAAAGTAATAAAAATATGTATTAGATTTACAAGGATAATACAATTACTAAACATATTCATATTATAGGTTATGCTATATGATTAAAAGGATTGTAACATATACTTTATATGTTGGTCAAATTTAATATCTTATAACATAAAAAATAAATGAATTATATTCATAACTTTAAAAATAATAAAGTTTGGATCTCAGTGACACATTTTTTGTTGTTGTTTCTCTCTATTGTTCGTAGTTAATGAATTTGCAACAATATGTGCACCTATAGTCATATGACCTAAAGAAGAATTAAATGAATTTATAGTTATATGTCCATCTTAACTCTAGACCTATCAAGTAGATAGATCAAATCCCTTTAGGTTAAAACAATTTGTAGAGTGCGAAATTTAAAGAAATATTTTCACCTAAAGGGATTTGATACCTTTCTAGTGCTTAGTAAATCTAGAGTAAGATGCATCTACACGTGTTTTAAGTATATTGTGCAAATCATTTCTATATTGATTCAACATATATTATTTGATTTTAATTTAGATTATGAATTTAAAACAAATCCCATTATCATCATAATCTAATGTAATAGTCATTACATTTTTAATTATTAGGTTTCCATGTGTTACTTTCTATTTCTATCTAAAATGCATTTGTGATGAGCACATGGAGTTAGAGTTAAGTGGAAAAAAAGGATGAAATCACTTGAGGTGCAAATATATTTTACTAAAGGGAAAAATTGACAAAAACTCTACACCTCAAGGTATTTGATCCCTCTCAATGATTGAAATATCTCACTTAATTTATTATAATTATATGTTAATTCTAGTTTATTTTTTAAAACATTTCTTATATTTATGAAAAATTATTTATAGTAGATAAGACACAATACAATCGGAGGCTATGTACATAGGTAATTACATCATAATCCTCATACACTAGTAGAAAATGTTTGAAAAGTGACCAGCGACCAAAAACGTTGGTCACCATAGGAAATAAATGACTAAAACACCATATACGTTGGTCACCGCAGTGTTTTTAAGTGAAATGTGACAAAATTTGAGCAATTTTAAATGATCGGAACTAAAAATGACTAAAATAAATGACTAATTTAGTCAAGAGATAAAAAAAATATGACTAATTTAGACAGGGGATAAAAAATATGATTAGATAGTCTAAGTTAATATAAATTTATAGTGATCATCATCTTGACAATTATGATGACAATGATCCTGACTATAATATGATCATCACTATTATGATGGAAATGATGACGATTAGCATCATCATCACCTTCATTTAATGCATGATCATCATTTTCTCAAAGATGACTCGACATAAACCTTTCTTGCCTTCTGAAGGGGGCCTCTTAATCCTTCTACAGCATTAAAATTTACAAAATTGTAAAAAAATTACAATTTCATAAATTTTAACGTTGCAGATGATTCAAAGACTCCCTTAAAAGGGTGTCTATTTTATTCCATAATATTTAATCTACTCCATTTACTTCACTGTAGAGAACCTCGATACTCTTGATGCAATATAATTAGCTAGAATAGTTAGAAATTGAAGCCTCGATTTAATAATATATAATTATTATATATATTATAGTTAATTTGTAATATTAATATATATTATGATGTCCATCGTTGTGTAGACCAGCTAGAAAATCCCGTGTAAGCCTTGTAAGAGGTCGCTAGTTCAAACCCGAATAATCCATGCCCCATTGTGGCGGGCTCGGTGATTGCACCTAGGGGTATAATGGCAACGGATGAGATTTCACCCCTAGACACCGTGTCATGTGAGTACCAGCCTCATCCCAGTAGCTGATTTCCGTAGTATATATATGTGTGTGTGTGTGTGTGTTAATATCTTGTGAAAAAAATAGTATATATGTTAATAATATATATATACATATGTAATAACTTAAAAAAATCAAAATAAATAAAAGTTGAAATCAGTTATTAATCAGTATTAACATTAAATTTATTTTAAATTGATAATAAATCAAAATTAATATATTCCAAAAATATAAATTTGATTATATATATATATATATATATATATATTAACAAAAAAATAGTATATATAACTTAGAGGTTAAAAGAAAATTAAGATACTATAAGGAGGTCTTTAACCCTAATCTCGAATCTCAAAATTATATATTTGTCTTAACTAGTTTGAAGAAGAAAACTAATATAGGCAAGATACGAACGAACTCTCATGAGCTATATATTGAAACATGGCGCTAGTTATTTCCTAAAACAGCGTGGGAGGAAAGGATCTGTAATCTCTGCGACACTATGAGCGTTGAGGAAAAAAAACACTTTGTCTTAGTGTGACCTTCCTAAACCCACATTAGATCTTAATTCTAAAATCTTTGTTGCAATACTGACCTTCTTGGAATTCTAGCACATAAATATTATAGTGATTTCAGAATGCTTCTCTCCAAGATTTTTTAGCATAGGAATACAATTATAAAGAAAACTAAATAATTCGTCTTTTTAGGTCCGATATACCAAAGTTGGTCTTAGTGGACGTTAATCATCATCATCATATATAAAAGTAACTTAAAAAAATAAAATAAATAAAATTTAAAATCACTTATTAATCATTATTAATATTAAATTTATTTTAAATTTATAATAAACCCGAATTAATATATTCAAAAAATATAAATCACTTTACTAAAAAAAGTCAACTTTTTCAATTTGTTAATATTTTCCCTCTCCCCTCTCCCTTCATGGGTGGGAAATAAATCTTGAGAGTAATAATAGTAATAGTTAATCAACTATTACTATTATTACTCTCGAGATTTGTTTCTCACCCATGAAGGAAGATGGGAGAGGGAAAATAAGAGCGAATTGAAAAAACTAAAAAATAATTATTATAAAGATTAAACTATTACTATTATTACTCTCAAGACTTGTTCCCCGCACATGAATAGAGAGGGTCATGCAGGAGCATTCACTTTCCAGTTCAAACATGAGATGTGTGGTTAGACTTAAAGGTCTAGACACTAGCCAAGGAAGGGCCAATTGTAAAACTCCTGTAAACATCTTCTGTAAAAGGTTTATTTTCCTAGTAAGCATAAACATAATTAATGCTTAGGTTGATAGGTGTCAATGTAGGATGAATTATGTAACAAATCCCTAAAGTAGTGGGATGAATCGAGATGGAATTTGAGAAGAGATGCAGGAAGGTAGGACTCGGTGGTGTGATTCACAAGTTAGGCATAAGTTTGTTTTTTCTAAAAAAAATAGAAGTTGTAACTAAAATTTAGGGATCAGTTACGATTTTTAGGAGTTTGTTAAAAAAATGAGAAAATCTCTATTTTGGGATGGAATCAAGAGTCTCGAGGGGGGGAGAAGAGTGTAACTCTCGAGATAGAGGCAGAGTAGCTTAGGGTTTTTCGAAAGAAAGCATGCACAGTTTTGATGGTATCAATTAAGATAGCAGATTCACATAGGATGTGTTGATTGTTCTTTGCATTCCATGTATGATGTGTTTGAGAAATTCAGGTGAATGTTTTCTTTTGTAGTTATGAATATAGATATAGTGTGCATACAAAAATATGATCGAAGGGGATTGGGTCGGACGAGTAGTTCACAACCTTGCAGAAGCCATTGAGGCTTAGAAAGACTCTCGAATTCAGAGTGACTATGTGATCGATGTGTGTTTGCTTATACATATTGTATGCGACGTATTTGGGTAAAGATGGATATTAGAAAATTATGCGCATTAGTCTTAATGATAAATTAGGCTAATCGAATGAGTAATTGGGAGATATGTTTTGAATGCATGCATATCTAATCATGTTCAGGAGACATAAGTGTAAAGAATCCCTTTTGTAGGGTTATGATTCAAATATGATGGGTAGAATCTCTACCCGGTTTCCAGTTGTAGAAGTGTGTTTAAGGCTTATGAAATTACTCTAAAAATTGAGTGAGGTCATCTTGGAGTCGAAGTCTGGAGAGTCCGTTTCCAGGTATTAGTAGAAAGACCTACAATTTCTGGTTGGAAGCATTGCTCGCTTCCTAAAAGTGGGCAAGTGTGCAAGACGCATTGGTGCAGGGGTTCTCGTTTAGTTTTTTTTGGTTTTTAAGTATCTAGCAGCAGAGTTGCCCCGACATACCCAACTAGCTATCAGAAATGATGAGGAGCTCAACGAACTATTAGGTTTCATGACTATTGCAAATGGTGGTCTGTTCGTGTGAAGAACAATATATTTGACTGAAATACCCAACAGAGAATCGACAGCATGAGTTCTTCAGATTTGGAAGTGTAGAGTTGAACTAAGGTCCAGAACACCGAGATTGCAACGAAGTGTTTCTGTAATTGTTTGCTGGTTTGAATGAAATGGATTCATGATCATCAGGTTGGAAGCATCTTGGGGCTTAGGAATTCTGGTAAGGAAGAATCCTATCCATTGACATCTAAGTATGAAAGTCCTTCATTACAGAAGTGAGTGTATAGAGTATTTTTTTTACTCACAAGATTGGATGTGAGTTAAATGCATTGAGGCATTTAAAAGGTGAGCCCGAAAAGCATGAGTGTTTAGGGAGTTATGTATATAGTTCATATGAGGGGAGATGGTAAGTGCCTAAATTGGATAGGATAGGCTCTTAATCCTTTAAAAAGAAGAAGATATGTGTGTTGTGAGTAGACTGAGCATTGAGTAGATGGTAAAGATCAAGGGAGCTAGGACGGAAGAAAGGTTTATATTTAATCTAAATTGAGAAGATAATTTAGCCCTATGAGGGTTAAATAAAGTTTTTATAACCTAGAAGAGTGTGTCTGTAAGGTTGTAAACACACTAGAGAGAGATAGAGAGTTGAGGATCCTTGGGTTTTGGGCAGGCTTAGTATAAGTCTGCCATCAATTTGGTTTCAGAGCGAGAGAAATTTTACTTTTGTGAAGGTAAGAGGACAGGAAAGAAGTCTGTAAGAGAATTTGTAAGTTTAGAAGATTTGCTTGTAAATAGGGGAAGAAGCTTATAGCTTGAATAGTGAAGTTCCTAACAAGGAAGATAACTACTTTGGGAGGAGTAGTTGCATGCAAAAGTTGAAGGCAAGTTCAATCAAGAGATTGAAATCCGAACCAAAGTGTTGAGGTGGCCATAGAAGCTTGGCAGTAGCAGGTTTTTTTGAAAGCCTGGGCATGGTCTTTACTTTTAACACTGTTGATATGTTGGTAGCAGTAGTTGAAGAAATATATCAGAAAGAATATCATAGCTTTGAGGGAATAATGAAGGAATTCATTCGAGACTTCTAGTGGAAGAAGGAGCAGAGCAGAGTGCTCAAGAAGGTTCCAGATAGAGGAGCAATGTTGCCAAAAGACCAAGTATAGAAGAGAAATCTTGGTGAGGTAAGTTGTAGTAGAGTGAGACTGCTATTGCAGAGGATTAGTGCAGCTCATAGTGAATGTGGAGAACTCACAAAGATGGAGAAGAAGATGACTACTGACAGTCATAGTGGAGGTTCAAGGAGAAGCCACAAAGAGAAGAAAGAAGATGCCAAGACAAATGGAATATGCGGAAAGATTATTGATGAAGAATATGAGAGGGAGAAGGATGAGATAGAAATCCATCTAGAAGTCATGATGGAGCTTTTACAAAAGAAGGAGGAAGACCAGAGATGTGGTTTCCTTATGAGAAGAAACATCAGGTGGCATAAGATACAAAACAGGAAATGGGAACTGATGAATGCTTAGTGGGAGGATGAGGTACTCAAGGCAACGAAGTATCTGGAAGAAGACTTGAAGACTGAATCTTCAAGTAAGGCCAATAGGTCTCAATGTTTTAAAACTGATGTTGTGTGTATGTTTGCAGATGAAACAAGTGAAGAAAGGAAATTTACTGATATTGTCATGAAGAAGGAAGAAGATAGGCAGAGTCTTATTTATGTTTTGAAAGGAGATGCAACAGCTGAGTCTCATTCAAAAGAACATTCACAGTTAAGAGGAAGTATCTCTTTTCAGCATGCAGCAAAAGCTGAAAGCAAGGAAGGCCTAGCTTATGATGATGGCCAAAAGCAGGAAGAAACTAAGGAAGACATCAAGCGTTCAAATGCTATGGTTGAGGAGGCTGAGAAGAAGAGCATTGAAGACTTTTTAAGTCGTGAAAGAGACTTAGAACAGTAAGAGGAATATTTGGTGACTGGATCATCAAATGAGATCATTGGGTCTTGTGATTTTGAGATTGACAATTTGACTGTGTTTGCAGGTGTTGCAGAAGACAATCCATCTCTTGGAGTTGTCTTGAATGAAGTTGAGAATTGTCAAGCAAGGTACGTTGAAGAGTGTCTTTCTAATGAAGACCAAGTTGAGTTGTTGCAGTAGAAGGGATTTGTAGATTCCTTATTTAATGAGGGCATCATCTCCAAGGAAGGTGAGACAGTTCTTTCTCATAGGAAGGAACCTGTTATTGTTTAGGATAGGAAGAAGTTGACTTGTTTGAATGGCCAAGAAAAGACTATAGGACAAACTTCTCGAGTTGGCATAGTGATGAAGGATCATAATTTTGTTATGATGAAGGATGATCAAGTATTGCCACCAAGAAACTGGATTTGTGACAAAAAAGAAGACAGTGAAGATTGTACATAGTTTTTGCAAGAAATTTCGAGTGAGATGGCAAATTCTTGGCATGAGCTCAATCTTTTGGAGAATAAACTAGCAAGTCAGAGAATGAATATTCTGAATGCACAATTGAAATTGGATGAAGGTGAGACTGATGTATTTTATGATAAAGATCAATCAGTCCCAGAACTAATGGAAGCTAAACTGGTTACTAATATTAGTCAACGAATTGAAGGACAACAATGGCATGTTGTCAAGAAAGAAGAGGAAGAGAGCTATGCTGACATTGAAGAGCAACATTTGGATATTATAGAAGGAGATATCCTTTGAGATATTTAGGAAGTTTGGGAGGTAGCAATATCTACAACAATATCTGAGACAACATTTGAAGCAAGCTCAGGAGTAAAAGCAGAAATTGAAGCAAGAAGAGCTGAAGAAGAAAATCAATAGTTTCGAGATGAATGGATAAAGTGCAGCAGAGTGCAGTGGCATAGTGAAGAAGACTAGAGTTGTTTACAGCAGCAAACTGAATTTGAAAAGATCATAGGTTAACTATGGGACCAAATGAAGATACCTAAGAAGAGCTACATCAGAATGAAGAAAGAAGTCCACTATGAAGATGATTGGAAAGTGAAGAATAGTGAAGGTAAGGACAGTGGAGTATTACAACACAAAGTGTGGAAGCCTGGAAGATTGTGGTTGGAGGAAAGATGAAGATTGAAGGCTCATGATCAGGAGATCATGTTCTTCTTTCTACTTTGGGAGTCTAATACAGGAGCATTCACTCTCCAGTTCAAACACGAGATCTATGGTCAAACCTAAAGGTCTAGACACTAGCCAAGGAAGGGCCAATTGTAAAACTCTTGTAAACATCTTTTGTAAAAGGTTTATTTTCCTAGTAAGCATAAACATAATTAATGCTTAGGTTGATAGGTGTCAATGTAGGATGAGTTATGTAACAAATCCATAAAGTAGTGGGATGAATCGAGAGGGAATTTGAGAAGAGCTGCATGAGGGTAGGACTCGGTGGTGTGAGTCACAATTTAAGCATCAGTTTGTTTTTTCTAAAAAAAATAGAAGTTGTAACTGAAATTTAGGGATTAGTTACAAGTTTTAGGAGTTTGTTAAAAGAATGATAAAAGCTCTATTTTGGGACGGAATCAAGAGTCTCGTGGGGGAGGGAGAAGAGTGTGACTCTGGAGAGAGAGGCAGAGTAGCTTAGGGTTTTTGGAAAGAAAGCATGTATAGTTTTGATGGTATCATTGAAGATAACAGATTTACATAGGATGTGTTGATTATTCTTTGCATTCCATGTATGATGTGTTTGAGCAATGCAGGTGAATGTTTTCTTTTGTAGTTCTAAATATAGATACAGTGTGCATACAAAACCCTGACCGAAGGATATTGAGTAGGACGAGTAGTTCATAGCCCTGCAGAAGCCATTGAGGCTTAGAAAGAATCTGCAATTCAGAGTGACTGTGTGATCGATGTGTGTTTGCTTATACATACTGTATGCAACATATTTGGGTAAGGATGGATATTAGTAAATTCTGCGCATTAGTCCTAATGATAAATTAGGCTAACTGAATGAGTAATTGGGAGATATGTTTTGAATGCACGCATATCTAATCATGTTCAGGAGACATAATTGTAAAGAATCCCTTTTGTAGGGTTATGATTCAAATATGATGGGTAGAAGCTCTGCGCGGTTTCCAGTTGTAGAAGTATGTTTAAGGATTATAAAATTACTCTGAAAATTGAGTGAGGTCGTCTCCGAGTCGAAGTCTGTAGAATCCGTTTCCAGGTCTTTGTAGACGGACCTGCAATTTCTAGTTGGAAGCATTGCTCGCTTCCTAAAAGTGGGAATGTGTGTAGGACGCATTGGTGCAGGGGCTCTTGTTTAGTTTCTATCGATTTTTAAGTATCTAGTAGCTGAGGTGCTAGATTTGGTTGGAAATGTCACATGAGATAACAAGAAAAGTAGGATTGTTCGTCGACATACCCAACTAGCTATCAGAAATGATGAGGAGCTCAATGAACTATTAGGTTTCGTGACTATTTCCAATGGTGGTATGTTCATGTGAATAACAATATATTTGACTGAAATACCCAACACAGAATTGACAGCATGAGTTCTTCATATTTGGAAGTGTAGAGTTGAACTGAGGTCTAGATCATTAAGATTACAACGGAGTGTTTCTGTAATTGTTTGTTGGTTTGAATGAAATGGATTTGTGATCGTGAGGTTGGAAGCATATTGGCACTTAGGAATTCTGGTAAGGAAGAATCGTATCCATCGACATCTAAGTATGAAAGTTCTTCATTACAGAAGTGAGTGTATACATTATTTTGTTTATTGGTAATATTGGATGTGAGTTAAATGCGCTGAGGCGTTTAAAAGGTGAGCCCGAAAAGCATGAGTGTTTAGGGATTCATGTATATAGTTCATATGAGGGGAGATGGTAAGTGCCTAAATTGGATAGTATAGGCTTTGAAGCCTTTAAAAAGAAGAATATATGTGTGTTGTGAATAGACTGAGCGTTGAATAGATGGGAAATTTCAAGGGAGCTAGGATAGAAGAAAGGTTGATAGCCTAAGCTAGCTTGAGAAGATAATTTAGACCTAGGAGGGTTATATAGAGTTTTTATAACCTGGAAGAGTGTGTCTGTAAGGTTGTAAACACACTAGAGATAGATAGAGAGTTGAGGATCCTTGGGGTTTGGGCAAGCTTAGTATAAGTCTTCCATCAGAGGGGAGAGAAAAAATATGAACAAATGAAAAATAAAAATAACAAAGAGCCAGTAGAAGATAATGCTCAATCCCAAACTCTTAAACCCACCTCACTGCAAAGGTTTGTTACATTTTCTTACCTCAAGGCTCAAGCCTTAGCATAAAAACCATGCACAGGGATATTATTAGCGATTCCATTCCATCAATGCGAGGCTAGATAAATTGGCCCATCAAAGGTAATTCCAATCCTTTTTTTAGACCTAGATACACAAGTTTAAGCTATCGTTTCAAATTAACGAGGGTTTCCCTTAATTACTTACTGCATAAAGTAGTGGTCCTAGACCCATAGATTACTATTTATTTAGCAAGAGAGAGGATACCCTATGTGTAACATCAACCTTAATACATTGATTGATTAGATTATTGAGGGCACCGACATTGAAGTGACCTAGTTAAAATAAACGTGAACAATATATATTATGCTTGAAGGAAAACTTTTGAATGACAAATGAACAATAAATATGCTCGACTCATTAAGAAATTATGATGATGTTATACATGAATATAATGACTCATGATTTTTATTCTATAGATTTGAATGCATGGTACCGACTCAGATAGAATTGAATGAATATTATGATGTGTTATGAAATGGTTTTTATGGTGCAACGCTACTAATGTGCCCTTTGAGTGTGTGCAGTAGCAGGTAAAACGATTTACCGTCTAACTCACAATGGAATAAAAAGCGGTCGTAAACAGGAAATATATGTGGGGGTACGGCAAGGGACCGTCGACCCTGAAATAACACTCCATGCATGGGTCGGAAGCCATTTCAGCTCACCCGGGGAAGTGTGTGCTGTACGGGTGAGGCCAAAATGATTTGGTCGTGTACAGTGTGTTGAGGGGTGCAGAATAAGGAGAACCTTATTCCTCAATGGCCATTAGTCTCCATGAAAGTTTAGTCGAAAGATTGCGGAAACAATTCCTTGATGGCTACATGGGTATCCCCATGCGAAGAAAAGGAAGTTGTCGGAAGGACCCATAGAAGAGGTACCTAGACAACGGCGAGAAAATAAATGTTTAGATTGTTTTGCATTTCAAAATTTATGCATAGATTAAAAGTGGGATTTAAAAATTTAGAAAAATGAAATAGAAAAGCATATTATGAAAATGGGATAATTGGGGTGGATGTGCACCCATTATGTCAGGATGGATATGCATGAGATTAAATTTGCAAATAATATTTAAAATAATAAATTATGGAGAAAAACTAGAACAACACTCATCTAGAGACCAACTCCACCTATACCCATTGATATAGGGATTAGAATTTTAGAATAGGGAGACAACGAAGAGATAATTAAGGAATTTAGGTGTACCCTGGTGTGAGAGTGACACTTGTTGCATGAGGAGGTATAATAAGGAATTAATAAATTAAAATTTTATTTTCATGAGAGAACACACGTCATGCAAGACTTATGCTATATAAGAATGGCAGGAGTGTTACAACGTTATTTGCCACCTTGTGAGCATTTATACTCTTTGGCTTCCCTTACCTGTTTCTAGACTCAAAACCATAGTTGTGGTTCCCATTGAACCCCTTTTTCCTTATTTTTCCTTGTGTACATGAGCTACTTCAATACACCTCACGTATACGCAATCTACATCACTACAACCCACGTACATCGATTTTTTGGTAGATAATAGTAAAAACTCTATTTTTCACTCCAAAAAGAGGCCATTGTGAGCTTTGGCCCTCCATGTATCTCGAAACTACTCAATTCGACCTTTCACCTACCTTTGGAGGGTTATATATTGATGTAACACCTCCAAAATTTCATCAACATTTAAAATTTTTCTAATGGAATAAATACTATGATTTACTATGCGGAATATAGTTATGAATGATTACTCTTATTGTTTTATAAATTTACTATGAAAAGTATTCCTTGAATTATACAATGGTGCATATCTATGTATGACAGTTTTGCAACACTTACATTTATTCTTATCTCGCATAAAATGTATAAAGGGATATTAGTTTACTGTTTATCTAACTTGTACATAGACGACACTTAAATTGTCTTCGAAATGCATTGATTGATAATGCTTCAAGGTCACTCATTGAAATTTTCTTTTATGATCTCCAATATGATAATTTAGTGCTTATGATAATGTTGATATTTAATTTGTCGCTCTTCTTATTGTATAGGAATTCATAGTTATAACATTATATTACTATTGAATGTATTCTTCTTTTGTTGAAGGGGTCCTTGGTGACGCCCCGAAGCTTACTTAGCTTATAAGCTAACGCTTCATAATGACCTTGGGCACGTTACAGGTTTGGTTTACATCATAGTATGATATTGATAATATGATCATGATTATAAGTTTTATGGCAAGGTTAAACCATATTGTAAGTATCTACTTGGAGACTCCTAACCAAAACTCGATGGTGTTTTAATTAAAGGATCCTAAACTATATAAAAAGGTGGTCACTAGAAACCAACATTATGGTGATAATCGACTACGAGCACATGCAAATGTGGACTATAGAAAAGTGGTTAAAAATATATATGCTAGTGGATGACAAGTCGAGCATTGAATGCGACCACGTGAAGTTTGAGTTAATGCTAACAGAGTGTTTGGAAACCCTATCACTACGCTTGGGGTTTTGATCTTTGCACTAGTTGTTTGTTCCAGCACTAATGTAGAGGGTTGAGCCCTCTCGTCCTCCATGGTTGTTTTGCAACCAGAGCACCACTTGCAAAGGTAGTTCAAAAATGTAAGTGATGGGTCGTGGTGTCTTTATGGTGTTCCATACGCGCATTGGGGGCTCAGTTGCTCGGTTCTCTTCTCAACATGAGTTCGAATCTTGTGAAGGTAAACTTCTATTAATTAAGTTTTATCATTTGTTTACAGTTGTGAGGTTTCTTCATTGTACAATGGCATTCATCTTTTAACCACGAGTTGGTTGTAATGGAATGAACAAGGTTCACGTGTCCTGCTCTTGACTTGCATTCCTTGGGGTCATCTTTATGAGGAAAAGCAACACACTCCACTAGTTGGGAAACCACGGTAAGCTTCGAGTCCATTCCCATATGTTACCTCTGTCAACAAATTTTGGGTTGTTTATTTTTTTTTCCCTCCTCCTATGTTTGTTTGTTTATTAAGTGAGCCATGAGGAAGTTTAGGGCATAAATGAAATGGTGGATGGCTAAAAGCGAGGGTTGGGTTTTCGACCAACCATTTTATTAAGAGTGTTTTAATACAGTGTTTATCTATTTGGAGAACCTTCGGTCTCACTAAGCAGTAATGCGGCGAATGTAATCTCTTTCTTTAACGGAAAATACAACGGATCACTATCTCGGTACTTGTTTAGAAATCTTGTGTTGTAATGGCCATTTTCTTTTTCTGGGCTTCTTGTGAGTTTGTTGTTAACTATTTGTATAACGTATAAATGTTTACAAATCTCGTTTTGGGCTAAGCCCTGAGTTACATTTCACACCATTCCTTTTCTATGTTTTTAGCTCTGTGTTTTTAAAATGATACTAAGATCAACGCAGCACGGTTCCATACCCTAAACTGGGCGATGATAAGTAAATAGCGTTGAAGGGATTCGACCCGTGGACAATAGTATAAAAAGGTTTATATATATTTTTAAGTATATATGATGACCCAGTGGTCAGTACTTATGGTTCTGTGACCCTCATTCTATCACCAATTTTACTTGGTAGAACACTTGTAATGTTACACTATTCGTTTATTCTCTTCCTCTTTGTACTTTGGTAATATTAAAATATATTTTTTGGGGGGCCAAGCCCTATTTCATAGTTCTGTGAATATAATTCAATGCTTTCATTTTTCTTTCTCGATTCTTGAATGGTATGATTCCCACAGGGTTAAACCCTAAATCCTATCAATTGTTTAGATTTCATTTTATAAATTTATAATAAATCTAGGTGAGCTCTCTCTTGAGACTCGAACCCTTTACCTTTTAAACCATCATAGATCCATCTTAATCTCGTATCTATCAAGCACTGAGAGGGATCCAATTTCTTGAGGTGTATTTTTTTTTTAAAATTTAAACCCAAGAAATTTGATCTTTCTTGATTGATAGATCCGGGTTTAAGTTTTAAGTTTTTATTTTATAAATGAACATCTATTTCTTAATTACTTTTAATAATATTTTATTTTATGAACCAACATGGATTTTTTTTTATAAATATTTTCCACAATTTTTTTATTTTATGAGCCGAAATGAATTTTTTTAATTTCTTTGTTACTAACGTTATAACATTATATCACGTTAGACGATCTCTCCCATACTGGGTTGTAGAGCACCTCGTTTCACTCGGTGCAATAACTATTCTTTTGACAAGATGGCATCAATGCATCCATTAGATGCCATCGAGCTTTGTTCTTGATGCGTTCTGCAATACTAAAGTAGTTTCGACTGTATTAAGAAAATGGTTAAGTTTTAATTATTTGCAGTTTACCCATATGGATATTGAGACCAACTGTATTTAAAATTGGTTGTCAAAACCTGGGGTTGTATTAATCCGGTTCATATTATTTATAGTACTCACGTTGAGGCCTTATGGTCTCGAACCCTTGTTATAGCATTATTATAGTTTTGGTATATTGAATATACTTTTACTACAATCTTACAACTATTCGATAATTGATAACGATTGATGTCTACAGGGTTCAACCCTTGATATAGTTGATATTGTTATATTTTGTAAACTAGGGTTCGACCGTAAACTATCCTTTGAACTTGTAATGCTATTTGAAATGAATGTATAATGCATGTTGATCCCTTATGGGGATATCGAGTTGTATCAAAATAATTTCATAATATATTTTATCAGATGTACTATTGTGTATGTGAATGCATTATCCAGGATTTAAGAACTCTACCTCGATTGGTATTTTTATACAATACTTTGTTTATCAAAATAGATACCTGTAGGGTTTATCTAGGGACTTCAAAAGATGTTTTAATTCTAATAAGTTGATATGAGTTCTGTACATTATAATCTATGTATGAATAAATAATAGCATAAATAGCAATATTTACTTATCTAGGTTTTATAAATATATTTACTGTGAAAAAATCTGTGATGAGTTAATGTGGATTTTACAGCTAGGTTTTGATATTAAGTTTTTGTAAATAATTAATGTTTATATTGAATAATTATATGTTAATGGGAGCAACATTCTGCTTATAGAAATCTATTCCGTTTTGAACAATAAACTCTAGAGTTTTGAACTTGGATAGACCATAAGAAAAACAAAGATAATCTATAGGAAGATTAGATACTGTAAATTTATTACATTATACTTACTCTAATGAAGTTTATATCCAACATAGTATAAGAACAATTCCTTCTCCTAGAATCTACATATCATTTTATCTATGTTAATTAAACATTTTCCTGTACTAGAGTACATCACAAGAGTGAATGGAAAAATACAAGAAGAAATTTATAGTCATCTATTCTATGTTTTTCCAATCTGTACTCATACATTCATTGTACAAGAAATAATTTATCAGTTTTGTAACCTATCATTTCTAACAGCTAACTGATATCTACGAAAAACATTTGAAAAACCATGATAACATATACATACCATTTTTCAGAAATAGATTAACAGTTTAGAAGTAAATAAATTAAAAACAAAGTAGAACTTTATAACTGATAGGGTGGACAAACACCCAAAGAGGACTGTTCATCCCAACCTTCTCCAGAACGAAGCCAAGATCACTTGCTTTTAGACCCCCAAGCCTGTTCACTGAATCACTTGGATGAAGATACTATGTAGAAGCAAGACAATCTATTTGTAATTCGGCAATAAAAAAGACTTGCATACAAACACTCCTTTGTACTTCAACAATCATGGAGACTTGCATACAAATCACTCTTATGCACTTCAGCAATCATAAAGAATTGCATCCATAACACTCTCTCTGTTCTCAGCAAGATAAGGCAGACTTACTCTGCAACTCATTACCTAGCTTCCCCTCATCGAATCTCTTGTGTTCACAGTTCTAACAACACAAGGAAAAAGTTGTGATCCTCTGCTCAGTTTAATGGCTATAAAAGATTGCCTAGGTCATCTTTTGGGTCAGTTTCACATTTAATGAGCCACGTGCTGAGTTTGACCATCCTTGGGGAACATGACCACATTTTTAGGGAAGTTGCCCCCTGCAACAGCTAGTAAGTGAGTGCAAATGCTCCCACTTGTCCATTTCCTTCTACACCAGTTTCATTCCTCCTAGTGGGTTAGTGAACACTCTTCAACAGTCTCATTGGATGAGTATCTCCTACTTTAATTTATTAAATAATAATATTATTCTCTCTTGCTAGGTTTCTGTGGTGATTGGCTTTAGAATAAACACTCGGAATTTCCACACATCTCATGATTTTCATCGACTTTTTGAGTCCACAACACAACTCATCATGAGGACGGTGTGTCAAAGAAGAGTAGGTGATCTCAAAGATGGAGCATTAATATTGAAGTGCAGAGGGATAGTGTTGAAATGTCAGGATGGTGATTAAGTGTCGACTAGGCTTTAGTTAATTAGGTTAAGTGTAATATGTTATAATTTTCAAAGTATTAAATTCTTGTCTTTAATTAATTAATGGTATTAAGATTTTATTTTTTAATAATATTTGTTTGATTTTAGATAATATATGGTTATGTGAAATGTGTTAATTTTAATTATTTATTTTTTAATTAATTAATAAATACATAGATTTAAGAGTGTATAGCTTCTAACTTTTTTAGGGTTTATTTAATTATATTTTAATCATATTTATGTAATGTTTTAATCATATATAAATGTTATTAGTGTTAATAATGATAGTATTAATAATATTATTAGTAAATAAATTAATTGTATATCATTAGGGTTAATTTACTAATATTAATGTTGATATTAGTTATATCCTTAGGGTTAATTTAATAATATTAATGTTCATATTAGTTATAATTATACTTATAATTTTATTTTTTAATATTATTATTATAATTATTCTTAATCATAATAATTTTTCTTTTCCTTTATAATGACTTAAGGTTGGGTTAATACTGTGCAAAGTTGATGTCACTTTGAAACTTAATTTTAATAATATTAATTTAATATCATTATTAATATTATTTAGATTATATTAATATTAATAATAATAGTAGTAGTATAATTATTGGTGTTAACTTAACAACATGTGTGTTAATTAGTGGGATTAGGATTCGCTTTTTAATTAGGATTAGTTTTAGAATATCATAAGGTGGTATTCTTAGGTTAGTGATAACTAAGGTCCTAGGTTCATAAAACTTTATTAATGTCGTCTATTGTCATGTAGGAGTGGTGGAAGCAAACTAGTGCTAACCTCCATGCCTCCATCTTTGTTTAGATTGTTGGGTTGCTTTTTTATTTCAAGGGCTTCTCTAAGTTTTCTCTTAAAGTAATGCTTCTCTTTTGCTAGGATCTTGGTGTCTTCTAAGCATAATTGGTGTTTATCTAGGTTCGGATTGGTTTTGGAGGAGTGTTCTGCTAGTTTCCTTCATTCTTGATGGCATCTTTGTGTTCTTTTAGTCTAATGTTGAAGGAGCGACTAATTTCACCAATGTAGCATAGCTCGCAAGAGCAAGATACCTTGTAGACGCCTTTGCATTGTTTATGATCAATCGGGTCTTTGATGGGTCTCATTTCTTGCTTAACGGTTTGTAAGGTTTTGAAAGAGGTTGTGAGAACTTTAGCAATTTTTTCGGTAACCCCTTGAATATAAGCCAAGTAGCCTCTTGTGTTAGGTTTTTTTGTATTGTTATTACTGTTATCTTAGTTATTTGTTCTTGTTGTGGTGTGAGTGTTGGCCCTTTTCTTGGTTCTTTCTATGACTTTCTTGATATGCTTAGAATTGTAGCCTATGTTCTTGAAGAATACGATCTTAACATACTTAATCAAGAATCAAATAAACTCAACTTTGAGGATGCCCAACTAAAAAAGTAACCCCTACATGTAGCACAATAAATGTTGATGACTTTTGATAAGGGAAAAGGAAAAATAACAAGGGAATGGACAAGAAACATATGCTTGAGAGTAATGTGGGGAAATATTATAGAGGAACCATGGTAAGAGAAAATAAAATACTCCTTGAATCCTTGAAAAAAATTACAATTCACATGTAGGTGACGAAATAAATGGAAATATAATAATTATAGAAGGCAGAAGAAGAAAAGAATGTATCCAAATTAAAACTAAAGAACAAGAATACAATAGGATTGGATACTACAATCAAAACAACCTAGTTAGAGATCCAAGTTGAACATTACCAAACCCCATGGTACAAGAAATGTTAACCAACAAAGTAGAGATGGAAAGAAAAAACAAGATCAAGAGAAGGGAGATGGTGGACATGAGGAGACTCAATAATAAAGACAAGAACATCGTGTGGATTAAGGAAAGAAGAAAGGTGAAATGGGGGACCTTGTTCATCAAGAAAATATGATTACAAAGCAACAAAACAATGTTGCCAAGAGAATCAACTTAAAACACCAACAAGGTTGAAACACAAATACACAGAGACACCACTATAGAAAACATTGTAACATGAAACACTATCACAACATAGGTCCCTAAGGAGAAGGACACCAACAAAAAAATATACAAACATTTAACAAATATTATTATATTTCAAGGAGAATAAAAAGGAATACTAGAGCAATTGTGTTTGATCCAAGTAATGCATCTAACTTCAATGTACAATAAATATATTAAGAATTCGATACGAAGAGAAATAAAAAATCCATTAAGTCAACTAAAAGGTTTAAATGGAGAAAGTTGAAAGAGGAAAAACAATGGAATGACTATAGATCAAAGGAATAGAAAACACAAGAGTTTTCCCTAGTTTATACACTAATGATCTCGTTGGTTGCTTGGAATTATTTTTTAGACATAACAAGAGAAGATTAGCTCACACTTTGATGAAATATTCAACATTATCATGCCATTAAGGGAGACTACATTGTTTCTTCCTAAAAATGGGAAATAGTGATTTTTGAAGACATTCACCTAATGATTGGACAAGGGCCCTCTTGGGGTTGGTTTATTCATTTTCCAGAAACAAAAATAATGAGAGTGCATTTTGCATAAATTCCAAAGGGAAAATAGAGGTGGAGAAGAAGGCCAAAATCCTTTGCATAAATTCCAAAGGGAAGATAGAGGTGGAGAAGAAGGCAAAATCCACTATTTTGGCACATGAAGTGCAATTTTGGAAAAAAATTATAGAAATTGACTTGAGCACAAGATTAAATATCTAAAAGTTGTTGAGTAATGTCATGAGTATTATGAGTGTGTGATACAAAATATTTTATGGTTCTCCCTAGAATTTCTTCTACATGTGGTTGAAGTGTTGAAGTTTGCGTCAAGTTGAGTTTGGTGTCTAAGACTAAATGCACACAAAATAAATGAGCACACTTACACTCATTGGAAATATAATCCATAACAAAACAAATGTGCATGATAAGAGTATGATTATTTCTCTAAGCAAAGCTATTTTGTTGTGTTGTGTATGGAATAGTATGTTGCATTTGAATGCCTTATACACTCTAGATTTTCTTCTTCTTCTGATTTAATGAAGAAAAAAAGTAAAACCTAAATCTCATTGAGCGACAAACAAATAGAATGACACTCTAAATTTTCTTCATGATTGTAGAATTAAATGCATTGAAGGTATTCTTCAACTTGTCTCTGATACATATTATATTAATCCACGCTATTGAATCATAGTCTCCCTCCTCTAGTAACCGGAATGCAGGAAGAAACTCTAAATTAACATTTTAAACGGATGCTGCAGATGGTTGTTCTGGTTTGAACAGAAATACGGGAGACACTGATGTCTCATAGGAAGTCTGGCTCTCCGCATCCGAGCTATATTGATTATTAGCGTTCAAATGTTGTATTTCGGGAGCTGGTATAGATCATAGTCATGTTGTTGTTTGAATGATGATCAACCCCAAATCCTTGAATGCTCTGGGGCAGCTCTATGAGACAGGGATTATGGTCACACAATTCCTGATAAAACTATACTTGTAGAGGATTCAGAGGAATTATAGCTGCTTCTGAACTTGAACTAGATTCAGTAACTCTTGAACCATTGAATGCATCCATGGTATTCATCCATTGAAGGTATTCATCCAAGTTGTATCCTTCGACACATAAGGAATCCATCCACGGTGATAATTCATTGCTTCCCTCAACTTAGGGGAATGCAGCAAAAAACTCTGAATTAACATTTTGGACAGATGGTGCATACCGCTGTTCTGCTTTGATATAACTATCTATGTGGCTTGCATACGGAAGTGTAGGAGATACTGATGTCTGATAGGAGGTCTGGTTTGCAGCATCAGAGCTATATTGATTATTAGCGTTCAAATGCTGTATTTGTGAGAAGTTAATGCAATTGGATACTTGTACTAGGGAGTCAGTATTGATCAGTCATGTTGTTGTTTGAATGATGATTAGCCCCAAATCCTTGAAGGCTCTGGGGCAGTTTCCTCGGAGTGGGATTACAGTCAGAAAATTCCTGGTCAAACTGGACTTATTGAGGATTCATAGGAAATATTGTCGGTTCTTTACTTGAGGATTCAGAGGAAATATTCAGTACTGAATCCAGCTCAAGTAAAGAACCAGCAATATTTCCTCTGAATCCTCAACAAGTCCAGTTTGACCAGGAATTGTCTAGCGGTAATCCCCCTCTGAGGAAGCTGCCTCAGAGCCTTCAAGGATTTGGCGTTGATCATCATTCAAACAACAACGACTATGATCAATACCGACTCCGAGTACAAGCATCCAATTGCATTAACTTCTCACAAATACAGCATTTGAACGCTAATAATCAACATAGCTCTGATGCTGCAAACCAGACTTCCTATGAGACATCACTCTCTCCCGTACTTTCGTATGCAAGCCACATAGATAGTTATATCAAAGCAGAACAATCGTATGCGGCATCCGTCAAAAATGTTAATTCAGAGGTTTTTCCTGCATTCCCCTCAGTTGAGGGGAACAATGAATTATCACGGTGGATGGATTCCTTATGTGTCGAAGAATACAACTTGGATGAATACCATGGATGCATTCAATGTTTCAAGAGTTACTGAATCTATATTTCTTCTGAATCCTGAACAAGTAAAGTTTGATCAAGAATTGTCTGACCATAATCCCTGGCTGAGGGAGCTTCCCTAGAGCATTCAAGAGTTTGGGGTTGATCATCATTCAAATAACAACATGACTATCATCAATACCAGCTACCCAGTACAAGCATCCAATCACATTAACTTCTCAGAAATACAGCATTTGAACGCTAATAATCAATATAGCTCGGAGACCCCAAGCCACACTTCCTATGAGACATCAGTCTCTCCCGTATTTCCCCGTTCAAACAAGAACAGCCATCTGCAGCATCCGTTCAAAATGTTATTCAGAGTTTCTTCCTGCATTCCCCTTACCAGAGGAGGGAGACTATGATTCAGAAGCGTGGATTAATACCTTCAATGGATTTAATTCTCCAATACAATGACAAATAAGGGAAAAAACGAAGTAAAACGTAACTTTTAGAAGTCGAACTTAATGATTTTTGTTGTATAATGCAGGGAATAAAAAGGCAAAACTAATAGCAAGTATAGGGTTTCATACTGGTAGGTGGGCAAGTTGCGAAGCTTGGCCAAACCGGGTGATTCGACTCAGACGACATGGCTGGATCACGATAGTGCCTACGGGAATCTAAATCTCCAACAGTAATTATGAAGGTGTGATTTACGATTTAATGAATACAAAGAGAGAATGCCGTGGTTTTAAATATAGAAACCCTGAAGACTTCTTCGCGGTGAAGACAACACTGAAAATATTTCGCACGAGAATATTATCTCACACTTCAGCATTCTAATGTCATAAGGGAGCCTACAAAATTACCAAAGACGGGTTTAGACATGTTTTACTGTAGATTTCCTAGAAATAGGAAATGATTATTTTTAAAGAAATTACCTAATAATTGGACATGGGCCTGGTTGGGGCTTAAATTTTGATGGTTTAGTCATTTTATCGGAACATAAATAATCCTAGTCAATTTTGGATCAATTCCAAAGGGTGAATAGAAGTGCAAAAGAATACCAAAATTCACTATTTTGACATGTTAAGTGGGTTTTTTGAAAAATTACCGATAAAAGTTGTTCAAGATGTTGAAATTAGTAGATTTTGTGAACTTGAAATTTTATCCACATTTATCTACATGTGGTTGAAGCTGGTCTCCTAGACTAAATGCATCTACAAGAAAACTTCATATTTGCACAAAATTGGTGATTTTAAAAGGTTATAACTTTTAGCTCTGAAATAATAAATGAGCACGATTATAATCATTTACTAGATAATCTATAACAAAACAAATGTGCATGATAAGAGTATGATTATTTCTCTTAACAACACCATTTTGTTCTAGTGTGTATGGAATAGTATGTTGCATATGAATGCCTTACACAATGAAGTCATCTATAAATTTGTTGTTAACATATTTGTATCCATTTTTTGTTCTTAATTTTTGAAATTGATATTCAAATTGTTTTATACCTTGTAGTCCAAAACCATGTTAAAAATTTCACTCTTAAGATTTAGGAAGTAAAGCCAAGTGCAAGAGAAATCATCAATGAAATTCAAGAAGTACTTAAACCCATTTTATTGTGACACAAAGGATTTTCTAGATGTATCTACAAGGTTCATCACTCCAAAATAAAGGAGCTTATCTCTATATTTAATTAAATAAAGACAAAAGCTTTTGTAAGGAACTCCTAGAGCCTCTCAAGTGTAGTGAAAAATAGACACATAATAGTTCAAGTAATTTAAATTTATGTCAATAGCCTTTAATAGAAATCACTAAGATTTAAAGCAATCAAAAGTGAATCTCATTATGTTTACCCAATATGATTTTCAACTTTGTCAAAATTTCATCTATTTTTCAACTAACTAAACAAATGTTTCACTAAACATAAACATTTCAATTTAATTCATTTCATATCATTTGTATAGAACCACCTTCATTAAACACAACCTTTATGTTGAGAAGAACCCAAAAATACTTGACGTCCTTTAAATATAATTTGAAATTAGAACTTTATATAAATTTGCATGAATTCTGTGTTGACATTAAAAAAAAGTAAGATGTTGAGAGCTCGAATGACTATAATATAAAGGTTATTATAGGGATGAAAGATTATTCCACACATTTACACTAATCCATAAAGGAAAATATAAACAACTATAATATAGCCATACAAAAAATTCAGTACCCAACTTTTATTTATACACCATAAATTAGTAAATAAAAATATAAACAACTAAAATATATGGATACAAAAAAATAGACAACTGTTCAATGGAACAAGTTTACCCCAAAACATTACATGAGAGCCTTCAGGCCATAAAAAGTAAAAGTATGTGAATGGATAAGAAGTAAAAGTATGTAAATGGATAATTTGAATGTAAATACTCGCTTTTGGAAAAATAAAAGAAATGAGAATATGTATCTTTAGTTACACAAATGTGTTTAGTTACTTGCATGGTAGATAGGACAAGTATTGGAATATGAAAAATGGATGGGTAGTATTAGAATTATTATAAGTTGAGATATTTTCATTAATTTGTATGATCGCACCTAAAAATTTAGAAGTAAAACTTTTGGTACCACATGAAGAATATGTTTTGGAAAAACAATGATAATTTTATGAGTTTTAATGGTATTCATAGGGAAAACACCCTCTTAGCGATGTTAGCGACCTTTTTTGGTAGTACAAATATTTGCTTTCTTGTATGTGGGGCCAAGTGGGTTCCACGAGGGTAAATATATGTCTTTGGGATTTGAACTTTCGTATTGTTAATCATAACACCTTATTTTCAATTTATAGATGTAAAAAAGTGGACAAACTAAACCATGTTTTCATATAAAATTTGAATTTTCTCAAAAGTATAGTTCTATTTAAAGGAGGATTTTTTCAACAAAAAATGTTAGAACAATATTCCCATCATAGAGATTCCATGGAATTTCATGTTGTTCTACCTAGTGTTATTTGGCCTCATAGTGCCTAGTCTAGTGTCTTGGACCACAATTTGTCCACATTTGACCACCTTAAAGTAGTGATATATCCATGAATCCTTCTCTGTCGACTTATCTAGTCATTTCCTTCTTTTGGGGAGTTAATGCACTCCACTACCTTACAATTGTGAGAGAATTATGGCATTTCCCTATTTTAAGGAGATGGACTGTGCCCTCTTGAGGATTTGGTTAACTTGTGCATTAATGGACACTACTTAGCCAATTACTCACCTTGTTATGATTAAAATATTATTATTATTAATAATAAACATCAAGATATATATATATATATATATATATATATACATAATAATAATAATAATAATAATGTCTTTCCGAAAAGACATGACTATTAGCAAAAGGGTATTCCGCAAAAATATAAATAACGGGCCCTCAATTGTAATTCATATCATATCTTATTTTATCATCTTTTATATAAATTCATATTTATGGATTATTTAAAGAAGTCCATAGACGATGCAAATAAAATTCATATTGGTTTAGTGCGAAGGATCTGGGTTTTACAGGTTCTACAATTGTCAAATGGGATAACTATATCCACAAGTTGAATTCAATAGGTTGTAGATTATCAAAGGAAAAAGATATGTTATTATGGAACAATAAAAAAGAAAGTGGTAAGGTGATGGAAAAACATGCATATAGTGCCATTATTAAAAATAAAGGCATCTTCCCACAAAATGGGTGGTATACGAAACTGTGGCAGCGGAAGATCCCATTAAAAATTAAGTGTTTCATGAGGCATGCTTTACAAGGAGGTCCGAAGACATGGGATAACTTAATTAAAAAAGGTTGGATTGGGCCAAGTATATGCATTATGTGTAAGATCAGTCCAGAGACCTCAAATCATCTTCTTGTGGACTGCGGTTTCAATAGAACCATTTGGAGCAAGATCTTGAGTCATCTCAATTTGGACTAGAAGTGGGGTGTGGGAAGTTTTCATTTGTGTGCACTCAATTGGTACAAAAATAGTAAATTTTTCTCTTCCTTTCCTACTCTGATCTCGTTGGCTATTTGGTACACTAGAAATGAAGACATTTTTTAAAACAAGAAACCGATTACTATCTGCATTGTCAATCGGATCCTGTCTTTGATTAGGGAACACTGCGTAGATGTGGATGAACACAAATATCAGAAGGTCCGCTCGTTCTGTCTTTCTCTCATTAGACTTGTAGCATTTTTTGATGAAGTGGCTTCTAATGGTCTTTGTGCAGCTGGTGGTGTTATTTTTATAAACAAGGACCATTACTTCACCCTGAGGTGGAATTGTGAGAAGGGAAAAAATATGAAATCTGAATTGATGACTCTTTGGTGTGTGTTAAAAGTGGCAAATTCCTTCAGTTTATATGAGATTTCAGTTTTTGGGGACTCAAGAGTGACTATTAAATGGGAATGTGGTGACTATAATGCAAATGTTATATCTCTTTATCAGTGGTGCCACAAAATTAAAAATGAGATATAGTTATATCCTTTGACTATATATATCGTCAATATAATTCGATGGAAGATAAGTTGTCAAAGTTTGCAATGAATGGAGAGGATGCTATTATCTATTGGGAGGAATTTCAGAGCTCACGGGTTTAAGAGATGGGTTCTTCCATAATGTTTGAAGTTTAGCTTTTTTATAAAACTTTTATATGTTGTTGAAGTTTTGTATAGAAAGTTAAGGAGGGATGTAGCTTTATGTTGTTTTTTGTTGTTTAAGAAAGGGGTTTAAAAGTATATTTTGATCATAAGTCTTGTTATAGACTTAAAAATTGTGTACTATTTGATTAAATATGAATACCAATAGTATGTTTTTTTCTACTGAAAAAAAAGAAGAAGAAGTGGAAGTTCGTGTAAATGAGATTTTCTCATTACAACAAAGTTACCAAAGTTACCATTCATGATTCGGGTTTTTAACCATTATATTAGGGTTTCCATAAAATATAGGACATTGTCCAAAAAATAACAAAATAAAAAAATAAAAGTAAAAGTAAAGAAGTAAACCCTAAAATATAGGACTTTGTCCAAAAAAGAAAAAAAAAAAAAAAAAAAGTAAAAGTAAAGAAGTAAAACCACAAGTGGTTTCTCCACACATGGTTTCTTAATAAGATGGTTTCTTAATAAGTGGGAAGAAAAGAAACACAAGTACAAGTAAAACAACAAGTGGTTTCTTAATAAGACTAAAACTAGAGACTTTGCCTTCCCAAATATGTTTTCCCCGACTGAGCCCAAATAAGCCCGAGTGTTTGCAACCTGTGCTCTGATACCATATGAAACATCTCCAAGATTTGCGAGTTAGTATTTTGATGAAAGTTAAAATTTCTTCCCTTAAAGATCTTCACAATGAAACATTTTAAGAAAACAACCAACATGTAATTAATCCTTGTGCATACACTTGACATTCTTATAAAGGTCAATTTACTTATATTATTAAGTATACCATTGTAGCTTTCAACCATACATTTTAATCTCATGACATCAAGGAATTCCCATAACAAATACATATCAACCACAATAACACACATACACATAAGAAGAGAACAATTTCAGGTGGTTCACCCCTATTGGGCTACGTCCACATAGGAAGGTCATTTCTTTTATTACTCAACAAGAAGGGGGTTTTACATCTGCAACCAATTGTTGCGTTCTTCAACTTCCAACATTCCAAGCCCTTCTAGCTATCTGGAACAATTTTCACTTCAATTTTTCTTCCTGCATAATATCTCATGAACAAAGGTGCAATCTTATTTCCCTTCAATAATTTCGTATGTAAAGGACAATATAATTTAACTAAATAAAAATCTAGCGATCACCATTATCACATACTCCTATCCAGCTAACTTTTAATGAACATCTACTTACACGAAAGAAATGGCACATGCATGACATGCCAAAGCACCCTTCTGTGCACCGATGTCCTTACTACAGTGAAAAGTTTTTCACAATTCTTTCATTCATTCCTTTTAGGACAAATAAACCTAAGATAAACTCTGCCATCAGATCTATGACCTAATGATGAATGGTCCAGATTGACTACAAAATTACAATATTTTACAAGGCCCCAAACCCCCCCTTCGAAACTAGAATCCTCCCTTCAAGGAGAATACTTGCAAGGGTAATAAAAATTCTAACATAAGGTATTAAATGATTCCATTTAGCTAATATACCCCCCAAGATCCCACAAGGATAAAAAGCACATCACTCTCAACTCAAAAACAATTATAAAAAATTTCACAAGCCTTGGAACTAGTACACATCGTCTCCTGTAACATAATCATATTCATCTTGATCATCTCCAAAGGTCTCTTCACGTGTCATGTCACCAAAACTCCCATAATAATAAAAACAATTATGTCATTAATAATAGTGGAAATAACTTGGACTCACTTATTAGCCATTAATACCATATTTAAATACAGTCCTTACTTCATGTGCATGGACAATTATGTTATATTAAACAATTTATATAACTCTGTATAATTATTAATCTTTCGAAATTGGTCTTTACACTCACCAACACACTTTTTAATTAACCTGTTTTAAATGATAGTCCTTTATGGAGTTTGTAGTCTTCAATTCATATCTTTCAATCCAATATATGAATGATTATCCCCATTGATGTCTTAACTCATATATTTATATCTATTTACATAACTATATTTTTGTCATCCTTTATTTACTTATACTAGGCATGTATAAATGGAAATATTGGTCTATCTTTAATCCAAGCTTAATCGCCTCCAATATTAGTTTATGCATGCTACAATAGCCACTCATTATGATGTTCCATGTATAACATTTAGTAAAATCAATAATCCACTTGCAGCATGTATTATGTTAAATGTTACCAAGCTCTACCTTTATGTTTAAATTTAGTGTTATTTTACTTGTTAGCTTAAGCATTGTTTTTACTAACTGAAGTCGACCTAGGGGAGGTTGTGGCTACCAAGCCATGAATTAATTAAGTCCTTCGCTGTGATTCATGTCATAAGCGTGTGACACATGGCATGTGCATTGACATTGATTCTCCTGGATATGGGTAGGGCGTTGTATTTCGTTTTTTATTTAAACCGTCAACACAATTTTTTTTGAACGTTTTCTTTGAAATTGTGCTATTCATCCTATAAACTATCAAAAAATTAAAAAATTCAGATTTATACTAAATGGATAATTTGAATATATACTTTTAGTTACGCAAGTGTGTTTAGTTACCTGCATGGGTAGTATTTTGATATTTTCAATATTTTGTATGATCACAATTTTTATTTTGATACCACATGAAGAATATGTTTTGGAAAAACCGTGATAATTTCACGAGTTTTAATCGTATTCATAGGGAAAATACCCTCTTAGTGACCATTTTTGGGTGGTACAAATATTTGCTTCTACTATGTGGGGTTAAGTGGGTTCCACCATGGTAAATATCTTTCTTTTGGATTTCAACTTTCGTATTGTTATTAAGAATACCTTATTTTCAATTTATAGATGTAAAGAAGTGGACAAACTAAACCATGTTTTGATATAAAATTGCCATATAAAAAGTATTGTTTTATTTAAAGGAGGTTTCTTCCAACAAAAAATGTTAGAACAAAATTCCCATCATAGACATGCCATGGATCTTCATGTTGTTCTACCTAGTGTTATTTGGCCTCCTAGTGCATAGTCTAATGTATTGTACCATAGTTTTTCCACATTTGACCACCTTACACTAGTGATATATCCAAGAGTCCTTCTTCGTCCACTTATCCACTCATTTGCTTCTTTTTGGGAGTCAATGCACCCCACTACCTTGCATTTATGAGGGAATTATGGCATTTTCCTATTTTAAGGAGATGGAGTGTTCCCTCTTGAGGATTTGGTCAACTTGTGCATTAATGACCACTACTTAGCCAATTACTCACCTCATGTGTCCTCCTAATGATTTCTTTCACACTGTTTGACTAGCCTAACCTCCTCATGGTCCATCTATGTTCATTAAACCTCATTATGGAACAATCCAGAAGTTACACTTGGCTTCATGTCATTGATGGGTGAATTGGTCCAATATAAGCCTACCATTTTGTGAACCAATCGAATTTCCTTGAGCTACTCGAATTACCTCGTTGGGAGGTCTATATATTGTACTCGTTTTTGTTCAATAATGCTTAAGGGAAAATAAATCTCTAGAGTGAATTTTCTCTAGTTTTGTCTCAATATTCTTCTTCTCATATTTTTCTTCTATCTCTTGAAATATTCTAAGTGAGGTTCTTATTGAATCTATATCTAGGTTGGTCTATCACATGTATCAAATCCTAGAGACGTGATTGATGTGCATTCCAAACCTTCAAAAAAAAAATATTACTTGTTATTCATAAGAATTAATCAAAGATAACATTTCCCTTTTACATCTTAGCCCATTAAAAATAGACATCTGTTCAATGGAACAAGTTTACCCCAAAACATTACATGAGAGCCTTCAGGCCATAAAAAGTAAAAGTATGTGAATGGATAAGAAGTAAAAGTATGTAAATGGATAATTTGAATGTAAATACTCGCTTTTGGAAAAATAAAAGAAATGAGAATATGTATCTTTAGTTACACAAATGTGTTTAGTTACTTGCATGGTAGATAGGACAAGTATTGGAATATGAAAAATGGATGGGTAGTATTAGAATTATTATAAGTTGAGATATTTTCATTAATTTGTATGATCGCACCTAAAAATTTAGAAGTAAAACTTTTGGTACCACATGAAGAATATGTTTTGGAAAAACCATGATAATTTTATGAGTTTTAATGGTATTCATAGGGAAAACACCCTCTTAGCGATGTTAGCGACCTTTTTTGGTAGTACAAATATTTGCTTTCTTGTATGTGGGGCCAAGTGGGTTCCACGAGGGTAAATATATGTCTTTGGGATTTGAACTTTCGTATTGTTAATCATAACACCTTATTTTCAATTTATAGATGTAAAAAAGTGGACAAACTAAACCATGTTTTCATATAAAATTTGAATTTTCTCTAAAGTATAGTTCTATTTAAAGGAGGATTTTTTCAACAAAAAATGTTAGAACAATATTCCCATCATAGAGATTCCATGGAATTTCATGTTGTTCTACCTAGTGTTATTTGGCCTCATAGTGCCTAGTCTAGTGTCTTGGACCACAATTTGTCCACATTTGACCACCTTAAAGTAGTGATATATCCATGAATCCTTCTCTGTCGACTTATCTAGTCATTTCCTTCTTTTGGGGAGTTAATGCACTCCACTACCTTGCAATTGTGAGAGAATTATGGCATTTCCCTATTTTAAGGAGATGGAGTGTGCCCTCTTGAGGATTTGGTTAACTTGTGCATTAATGGACACTACTTAGCCAATTACTCACCTTGTTATGATTAAAATATTATTATTATTAATAATAAACATCAAGATATATATATATATACATAATAATAATAATAATAATAATAATGTATTTCCGAAAAGACATGACTATTAGCAAAAGGGTATTCCGCCAAAATATAAATAACGGGCCCTCAATTGTAATTCATATCATATCTTATTTTATCATGTTTTATATAAATTCATATTTATGGATTATTTAAAGAAGTTCATAGACGATGCAAATAAAATTCATATTGGTTTAGTGCGAAGGATCTGGGTTTTACAGGTTCTACAATTGTCAAATGGGATAACTATATCCACAAGTTGAATTCAATAGGTTGTAGATTATCAAAGGAAAAAGATATGTTATTATGGAACAATAAAAAACAAAGTGGTAAGGTGATGGAAAAACATGCATATAGTGCCATTATTAAAAATAAAGGCATCTTCCCACAAAATGGGTTGTATACGAAACTGTGGCAGCGGAAGATCCCATTAAAAATTAAGTGTTTCATGTGGCATGCTTTACAAGGAGGTCCGAAGACATGGGATAACTTAATTAAAAAAGGTTGGATTGGGCCAAGTATATGCATTATGTGTAAGATCAGTCCAGAGACCTCAAATCATCTTCTTGTGGACTGCGGTTTCAATAGAACCATTTGGAGCAAGATCTTGAGTCATCTCAATTTGGACTAGAAGTGGGGTGTGGGAAGTTTTCATTTGTGTGCACTCAATTGGTACAGAAATAGTAAATTTTTCTCTTCCTTTCCTACTCTGATCTCGTTGGCTATTTGGTACACTAGAAATGAAGACATTTTTTAAAACAAGAAACCGATTACTATCTGCATTGTCAATCGAATCCTGTCTTTGATTAAGGAACACTGCTTAGATGTGGATGAACACAAATATCAGAAGGTCCACTCGTTCTGTCTTTCTCTCATTAGACCTGTAGCATTTTTTGATGAAGTGGCTTCTAATGGTCTTTGTGCAGCTGGTGGTGTTATTTTTATAAACAAGGACCATTACTTCACCCTGAGGTGGAATTGTGAGAAGGGAAAAAATATGAAATCTGAATTGACGACTCTTTGGTGTGTGTTAAAAGTGGCAAATTCCTTCAGTTTATATGAGATTTCAGTTTTTGGGGACTCAAGAGTGACTATTAAATGGGAATGTGGTGACTATAATGCAAATGTTATATCTCTTTATCAGTGGTGCCACAAAATTAAAAATGAGATATAGTTATATCCTTTAACCATATATATCGTCAATATAATTCGATGGAAGATAAGTTGTCAAAGTTTGCAATGAATGGAGAGGATGCTATTATCTATTG
Source organism: Larix kaempferi (assembly GCA_027924585.1). Classification (NCBI taxonomy): domain Eukaryota; kingdom Viridiplantae; phylum Streptophyta; class Pinopsida; order Pinales; family Pinaceae; genus Larix; species Larix kaempferi. The sequence goes on from BSBM01000087.1 coordinate 14,023,789, forward strand.
GGAGGAATTTCAGAGCTCACGGGTTTAAGAGATGGGTTCTTCCATAATGTTTGAAGTTTATCTTTTTTATAAAACTTTTATATGTTGTTGAAGTTTTGTATAGAAAGTTAAGGAGGGATGTAGCTTTATGTTGTTTTTTGTTGTTTAAGAAAGGGGTTTATGAGTATATTTTGATCATAAGTCTTGTTATAGACTTAAAAATTGTGTACTATTTGATTAAATATGAATACCAATAGTATGTTTTTTTCTACTAAAAAAAAAGAAGAAGAAGTGGAAGTTCGTGTAAATGAGATTTTCTCATTACAACAAAGTTACCAAAGTTACCATTCATGATACGGGTTTTTAACCATTATATTAGGGTTTCCATAAAATATAGGACATTGTCCAAAAAATAACAAAATAAAAAAGTAAAAGTAAAAGTACAGAAGTAAACCCTAAAATATAGGACTTTGTCCAAAAAAGAAAAAAAATTAAAAAAAAAAAAAGTAAAAGTAAAGAAGTAAAACCACAAGTGGTTTCTCCACACATGGTTTCTTAATAAGATGGTTTCTTAATAAGTGGGAAGAAAAGAAACACAAGTACAAGTAAAACAACAAGTGGTTTCTTAATAAGACTAAAACTAGAGACTCTGCCTTCCCAAATATGTTTTCCCCGACTGAGCCCAAATAAGCCCGAGTGTTTGCAACCTGTGCTCTGATACCATATGAAACATCTCCAAGATTTGCGAGTCAGTATTTTGATGAAAGTTAAAATTTATTCCCTTAAAGATCTTCACAATAAAACATTTTAAGAAAACAACCAACATGTAATTAATCCTTGTGCATACACTTGACATTCTTATAAAGGTCAATTTACTTATATTATTAAGTATACCATTGCAGCTTTCAACCATACATTTTAATCTCATGACATCAAGGAATTCCCATAACAAATACATATCAACCACAATAACACACATACACATAAGAAGAGAACAATTTCAGGTGGTTCACCCCTATTGGGCTACGTCCACATAGGAAGGTCATTTCTTTTATTACTCAACAAGAAGGGGGTTTTACATCTGCAACCAATTGTTGCGTTCTTCAACTTCCAACATTCCAAGCCCTTCTAGCTATCTGGAACAATTTTCACTTCAATTTTTCTTCCTGCATAATATCTCATGAACAAAGGTGCAATCTTATTTCCCTTCAATAATTTCGTATGTAAAGGACAATATAATTTAACTAAATAAAAATCCAGCGATCACCATTATCACATACTCCTATCCAGCTAACTTTTAATGAACATCTACTTACATGAAAGAAATGGCACATGCATGACATGCCAAAGCACCCTTCTGTGCACCGATGTCCTTACTACAGTGAAAAGTTTTTCACAAGTCTTTCATTCATTCCTTTTAGGACAAATAAACCTAACATAATCTCTGCCATCAGATCTATGACCTAATGATGAATGGTCCAGATTGACTACAAAATTACAATATTTTACAAGGCCCCAAACCCCCCCTTCGAAACTAGAATCCTTCCTTCAAGGAGAATACTTGCAAGGGTAATAAAAATTCTAACATAAGGTATTAAATGATTCCATTTAGCTAATATACCCCCCAAGATCCCACAAGGATAAAAAGCACATCACTCTCAACTCAAAAACAATTATAAAAAATTTCACAAGCCTTGGAACTAGTACACATCGTCTCCTGTAACATAATCATATTCATCTTGATCATCTCCAAAGGTCTCTTCACGTGTCATGTCACCAAAACTCCCATAATAATAAAAACAATTATGTCATTATAGTGGAAATAACTTGGACTCACTTATTAGCCATTAATACCATATTTAAATACAGTCCTTACTTCATGTGCATGGACAATTATGTTATATTAAACAATTTATATAACTCTGTATAATTATTAATCTTTCGAAATTGGTCTTTACACTCACCAACACACTTTTTAATTAACCTGTTTTAAATGATAGTCCTTTATGGAGTTTGTAGTCTTCAATTCATATCTTTCAATCCAATATATGAATGATTATCCTCATTGATGTCTTAACTCATATATTTATATTTATTTACATAACTATATTTTTGTCATCCTTTATTTTCTTATACTAGGCATGTATAAATGGAAATATTGGTCTATCTTTAATCCAAGCTTAATCGCCTCCAATATTAGTTTATGCATGCTACAATAGGCACTCATTATGATGTTCCATGTATAACATTTAGTAAAATCAATAATCCACTTGCAGCATGTATTATGTTAAATGTTACCAAGCTCTACCTTTATGTTTAAATTTAGTGTTATTTTACTTGTTAGCTTAAGCATTGTTTTTACTAACTGAAGTCGACCTAGGGGAGGTTGTGGCTACCAAGCCATGAATTAATTAAATCCTTCGCTGTGATTCATGTCATAAGCGCGTGACACATGGCATGTGCATTGACATTGATTCTCCTGGATATGGGTAGGGCGTTGTATTTCGTTTTTTATTTAAACCGTCAACACAATTTTTTTTGAACGTTTTCTTCGAAATTGTGCTATTCATCCTATAAACTATCAAAAAATTAAAAAATTCAGATTTATACTAAACGGATAATTTGAATATGTACTTTTAGTTACACAAGTGTGTTTAGTTACCTGCATGGGTAGTATTTTGATATTTTCAATATTTTGTATGATCACAATTTTTATTTTGATACCACATGAAGAATATGTTTTGGAAAAACCGTGATAATTTCACGAGTTTTAATCGTATTCATAGGGAAAATACCCTCTTAGTGACCATTTTTGGGTGGTACAAATATTTGCTTCTACTATGTGGGGTTAAGTGGGTTCCACCATGGTAAATATCTTTCTTTTGGATTTCAACTTTCGTATTGTTATTAAGAATACCTTATTTTCAATTTATAGATGTAAAGAACTGGACAAACTAAACCATGTTTTGATATAAAATTGCCATATAAAAAGTATTGTTTTATTTAAAGGAGGTTTCTTCCAACAAAAAATGTTAGAATAAAATTCCCATCATAGACATGCCATGGATCTTCATGTTGTTCTACCTAGTGTTATTTGGCCTCCTAGTGCATAGTCTAATGTATTGGACCATAGTTTTTCCACATTTGACCACCTTACACTAGTGATATATCCAAGAGTCCTTCTTCGTCCACTTATCCACTCATTTGCTTCTTTTTGGGAGTCAATGCACCCCACTACCTTGCATTTATGAGGGAATTATGGCATTTTCCTATTTTAAGGAGATGGAGTGTTCCCTCTTGAGGATTTGGTCAACTTGTGCATTAATGACCACTACTTAGCCAATTACTCACCTCATGTGCCCTCCTAATGATTTCTTTCACACTATTTGACTATCCTAACCTCCTCATGGTCCATCTATGTTCATTAAACCTCATTATGGAACAATCCAGAAGTTACACTTGGCTTCATGTCATTGATGGGTGAATTAGTCCAATATAAGCCTACCATTTTGTGAACCAATCGAATTTCCTTGAGCTACTCGAATTACCTCGTTGGGAGGTCTATATATTGTACTCGTTTTTGTTCAATAATGCTTAATGGAAAATAAATCTCTAGAGTGAATTTTCTCTAGTTTTGTCTCAATATTCTTCTTCTCATATTTTTCTTCTATCTCTTGAAATATTCTAAGTGAGGTTCTTATTGAATCTATATCTAGGTTGGTCTATCACATGTATCAAATCCTAGAGACGTGATTGATGTGCATTCCAAACCTTCAAAAAAAAAATATTACTTGTTATTCATAAGAATTAATCAAAGATAACATTTCCCTTTTACATCTTAGCCCATTAAAAATAGACAACTGTTCAATGGAACAAGTTTACCCCAAAACATTACATGAGAGCCTTCAGGCCATAAAAAGTAAAAGTATGTGAATGGATAAGAAGTAAAAGTATGTAAATGGATAATTTGAATGTAAATACTCGCATTTGGAAAAATAAAAGAAATGAGAATATGTATCTTTAGTTACACAAATGTGTTTAGTTACTTGCATGGTAGATAGGACAAGTATTGGAATATGAAAAATGGATGGGTAGTATTAGAATTATTATAAGTTGAGATATTTTCATTAATTTGTATGATCGCACCTAAAAATTTAGAAGTAAAACTTTTGGTACCACATGAAGAGTATGTTTTGGAAAAACCATGATAATTTTATGAGTTTTAATGGTATTCATAGGGAGAACACCCTCTTAGCGATGTTAGCGACCTTTTTTGGTAGTACAAATATTTGCTTTCTTGTATGTGGGGTCAAGTGGGTTCCACGAGGGTAAATATATGTCTTTGGGATTTGAACTTTCGTATTGTTAATCATAACACCTTATTTTCAATTTATAGATGTAAAAAAGTGGACAAACTAAACCATGTTTTCATATAAAATTTGAATTTTCTCTAAAGTATAGTTCTATTTAAAGGAGGATTTTTTCAACAAAAAATGTTAGAACAATATTCCCATCATAGAGATTCCATGGAATTTCATGTTGTTCTACCTAGTGTTATTTGGCCTCATAGGGCCTAGTCTAGTGTCTTGGACCACAATTTGTCCACATTTGACCACCTTAAAGTAGTGATATATCCATGAATCCTTCTCTGTCGACTTATCTAGTCATTTCCTTCTTTTGGGGAGTTAATGCACTCCACTACCTTGCAATTGTGAGAGAATTATGGCATTTCCCTATTTTAAGGAGATGGATTGTGCCCTCTTGAGGATTTGGTTAACTTGTGCATTAATGGACACTACTTAGCCAATTACTCACCTTGTTACGATTAAAATATTATTATTATTAATAATAAACATCAAGATATATATATATATATACATAATAATAATAATAATAATAATGTCTTTCCGAAAAGACATGACTATTAGCAAAAGGGTATTCCGCCAAAATATAAATAACGGGCCCTCAATTGTAATTCATAACATATCTTATTTTATCATGTTTTATATAAATTCATATTTATGGATTATTTAAAGAAGTCCATAGACGATGCAAATAAAATTCATATTGGTTTAGTGCGAAGGATCTGGGTTTTACAGGTTCTACAATTGTCAAATGGGATAACTATATCCACAAGTTGAATTCAATAGGTTGTAGATTATCAAAGGAAAAAGATATGTTCTTATGGAACAATAAAAAAGAAAGTGGTAAGGTGATGGAAAAACATGCATATAGTGCCATTATTAAAAATAAAGGCATCTTCCCACAAAATGGGCGGTATACGAAACTGTGGCAGCGGAAGATCCCATTAAAAATTAAGTCTTTCATGTGGCATGCTTTACAAGGAGGTCCGAAGACATGGGATAACTTAATTAAAAAAGGTTGGATTGGGCCAAGTATGTGCATTATGTGTAAGATAAGTCCAGAGACCTCAAATCATCTTCTTGTGGACTGCGGTTTCAATAGAACCATTTGGAGCAAGATCTTGAGTCATCTCAATTTCGACTAGAAGTGGGGTGTGGGAAGTTTTGATTTGTGTGCACTCAATTGGTACATAAATAGTAAATTTTTCTCTTCCTTTCCTACTCTGATCTCGTTGGCTATTTGGTACACTAGAAATGAAGACATTTTTTAAAACAAGAAACCGATTACTATCTGCATTGTCAATCGGGTCCTGTCTTTGATTAAGGAACACTGCTTAGATGTGGATGAACACAAATATCAGAAGGTCCACTCGTTCTGTCTTTCTCTCATTAGACCTGTAGCATTTTTTGATGAAGTGGCTTCTAATGGTCTTTGTGCAGCTGGTGGTGTTATTTTTATAAACAAGGACCATTACTTCACCCTGAGGTGGAATTGTGAGAAGGGAAAAAATATGAAATCTAAATTGACGACTCTTTGGTGTGTGTTAAAAGTGGCAAATTCCTTCAGTTTATATGAGATTTCAGTTTTTGGGGACTCAAGAGTGACTATTAAATGGGAATGTGGTGACTATAATGCAAATGTTATATCTCTTTATCAGTGGTGCCACAAAATTAAAAATGAGATATAGTTATATCCTTTGACCATATATATCGTCAATATAATTCGATGGAAGATAAGTTGTCAAAGTTTGCAATGAATGGAGAGGATGCTATTATCTATTGGGAGGAATTTCAGAGCTCACGGGTTTAAGAGATGGGTTCTTCCATAATGTTTGAAGTTTAGATTTTTTATAAAACTTTTATATGTTGTTGAAGTTTTGTATAGAAAGTTAAGGAGGGATGTAGCTTTATGTTGTTTTTTGTTGTTTAAGAAAGGGGTTTAAAAGTATATTTTGATCATGAGTCTTGTTATAGACTTAAAAATTGTGTACTATTTGATTAAATATGAATACCAATAGTATGTTTTTTTCTACTGAAAAAAAAGAAGAAGAAGTGGAAGTTCGTGTAAATGAGATTTTCTCATTACAACAAAGTTACCAAAGTTACCATTCATGATTCGGGTTTTTAACCATTATATTAGGGTTTCCATAAAATATAGGACATTGTCCAAAAAATAACAAAATAAAAAAATAAAAGTAAAAGTAAAGAAGTAAACCCTAAAATATAGGACTTTGTCCAAAAAAGAAAAAAAATTAAAAAAAAAAAAGTAAAAGTAAAGAGGTAAAACCACAAGTGGTTTCTCCACACATGGTTTCTTAATAAGATGGTTTCTTAATAAGTGGGAAGAAAAGAAACACAAGTACAAGTAAAACAACAAGTGGTTTCTTAATAAGTGGGTTTGGGTTCATTCTCCAACAACAAACAAAAAGTGAGATTTGAACCTGGGTAACAATCATTCCTCCCAACTACCCAATCTACACCATTTTACAAAAAATAAGGGGAAAGAAAGATTAGAAAAGCATCAAAAGAATATTTTTTACAAGAAGAATCATATTTGAATATTGTTTTAAAAAAAGGAGATATTGAATAAATTTCAAAGAAAATGGATTTTAATGTTGAAAAGAAGGAAAGGTTTCCTAGCACCTCAAAGATGAATGTCTCAATACTATTTAGAGTTAAAGGTACACTTATAGGGAAGGATATCACCATTTCTATTGCCCCTAGTGAAAGAAATAATTATATTAGTGTTGAATTTGTTAACCATTTAGTGATTCCCGAATCAAATATAGGTGAAAGGCTAGACCTTTGGAATAGGAAGCAATTTCAAGTAAGTAGATTTTAAATGAATGTTGGAGATTATATGGTCATATCTCAATTCATTGTTAGTTCCTTATGGAGCTTTGATGGTGACATAGTTTTACAGTTAACTTGGATTAAAACATTGGGGGCCTTCATCTTAAATGTTGAAAAGAAGTTTTTGACATTTTCCTATAAGCAGGAGAGAATCAAATTTCATGATATTACAGTGAAGTCATATTTAGAAGCTTCAACATCTGAAGACTTCAAGGATATATCAAAGATGATTTCATAGGGTAATCAGAACTTAGAACAAAAGAAGCAGAAATAAGTTGAAAAGATTGTCGCTAGTAAGGATTTAGAAATTACTCGTTTGAAGAATGATAGTCAAGACTTGATCGCACATATTAATAAATTAAAAAGGGAAAAAAGATCGCAAGAAGAAATCCAAGAGAAATTCCACCAAAAAGAAGTCGATCTCCAAAAAGAATTCAATAAGGATATATTAAAAAAAATGAAGAAAATTCTCGCTTAAAAAATTGGATTGAGGGTTGACTCATTAAATAAAAAAATAAAAAAATGAGAAGTTAGAAAAATCCTCAGAGTTATTATCAACTAGTAAATCGCGTGAATCACAAAAACATGAAGTTTATACAAGGGTTCAACAAATGGATCGAATTCCTTATCGTCACCCAAATCAAAGAAGTCGATACAACCAACATCAAAGTAAAGCAAGAAATAAACATTGTTCTTCTTATAGACAAACCAACTACAACATTGAAAATAAATGAAAGCAACATCGACGACTTTTATGGAATCCTAAATTAGGAAGTTCTATATGAGCAATCGATCATCAAACAATTCCAATGAAGGTAGATTTGGGATGGATCACTTCCCAAAAGATGTAACACATTAGTTCAGAAATCCAGAGATTATACTGCCTGGTTTCATCAAGCATCATAGTTCCAAGCTCACAACATCATGAAAAGTCACTTACGAGCAAGAGAACAAAGTCATACATTAAATTATGCTTTGAGGACAAAGCATGTTTAAGGGGAAGGCAATGTAATGAATAAAATAATAATAATAATAATAAATATCAACATATATATATAATGATAAATAATAATCTGTAATGCCCCTAAAATGACTATGGACTTTAAGAGCACCTGTCGAGTGACCCGGCGAAACAGACTTCAATAAAGTGGCCCTTCAAGTTAGGATGTGTCTTAATAAGGTAGAATCACCTGATGGTGTGCATGACTATAGTTGATAAATGAATTAATGAATTGAATTATATGTGTGGACTGGGATAATTGATTGATTAGTTCTTGCTTAAATGCCTAGCCTTGATTGGTCAAGTCAAAGTATAGTAGGACAGCTACAACCCTAGCTTTGTGACTTGGGAGGACACAACTGAGATGCGTCATAGCTTTCCGCATTTATTCTGAACTTCGGGACGAAGTTCTAAATAAGTAGGGGTGTATGTAGTGCCCCTAGACTACTATAGACATTGAGGGCACCTGCTGAGTCACCGACTATTTGAAACATTAATAAAATAACCCTATGATTTTATTTTGAGTATATTTATGATTACGATTGATTGATATATGTGCTTTTGGGTAGTTATTGTGAATGGACGATTTTATGTTTAACGATTAACTTTGATATGAAAATTGTACATATGGATAATGCTTAACGACTAGCTATACGGTGATTATGTATTTGTCGACGAAATGTATATTTGATTAGAAGTTTGAATAAATCATAAATGTTTAACAATACTAGATTTAGAAATCAGATGATGATTATTGAGGACAGTTCTACTAATAAATTGTTGTGAGAAGTGTGTGTAGAAACAAGTGAGACGGTTCACCAACGGACACACAAAGGAACATGAAGGGTCGTAGAGTGCGGGTAAATCACACACAGGGAGAGCGACGACGATGTCGACTTCCAATGGAATACCACGCTTGAGCAGATAAGCACTGATCCGCTTGCTCAAGAGGAAAGCGTGAGGGCGTACGAGGTGGGCCACGACGGAGCTGGTCACGTACGAGTTGAGGGGCACACAGTGAGAACGGACTCACTCCTCAGCGCCATTAGTCCCTAGATAGCGTGTAGACGGAGGATGGAAGGTAACGGCTCCTGAAATCCCTACATGAAGTTCCCGCAAGTCAAAACGGAAGGATGACGGTAGAAGGGCCCGACGGTGCGGTACCCTGCCGAGAACGGAAAGAGTGAATGCAAGGACCCAACGATGTGGTGCCTTGCCGAGGAATGGAAACTATGGATGACTGGACTCGACGGAGTGGTGCCATGTCAGAGAAATTAAATTAAGGAACTAGGAGCCCAACGGCACGGCACCGTGATCTTAGTGAGTTTGATTGTTAAATTTAACTGCATAAAAACTTATGAGAATAACTCTAGATTATTACTTAGCAAATGCATAAAAATAATTTAGGCATTTGCACATGAATAGTTATTTTTGTTGAGCATTTAAAATAATAGAAATCATTATTTAGGAGCAAAATAGAATCCTAAGATTAGACACCTAGTCAACTAAAAGCTAGGAGTTAATTAAAATATCTGGGGGACAAACTAGAGCAAACTTAGGGGTGTTGGTGCACTTCCCAGAGAAACTGACACTTGGATGGGTGAGTGTTTTAATTAAATAATTAATTAAAAATATGTAATTATGCATGAAGCGACATGTGTCGCATGAGATTTTCCTTTATAAGGAAGGCTTGGGGAATGGGTAAAGGGCCCATAATTTGGACGATTGTCGTAATTTTCAAATGCCTCAAAGACTTGCTGCTATCTAAGGGTTTGGCTTAGAAATCCTGGTGGGAAGGGAAGCCCAAGCTGAATTTCTGAACTACTTGTGTGAGCTCTACGACCCAAAGCTCGGGGGAGGCCATGCGACTGAAAGCATGAGCCTATGGTTGGGTGGCGAAGCTAACGATTGCTTCACCAATGGTTAAACGAGCTTTGCTGGAGGGATCCTACGGAAGACGAAGGCGACAATGGACCAACCGGATCGGGTTGACAGGTTAAAGTTTTGCTTATTTTTGTTAAGTTATTCACGCTTTTTATTTTTATTTTTCCAATAACTATGATGGCTAATTTGTTGGTATGAAGTTTTTAAAGTTTCAGGTTCAGTTCAAGGGGACCCTAAAGGAGGGGCCCTACATTTGGTATCAGAGCCGGTCGAGCCTTGAGGGCACCGGACTCATATTTCTATCAGGTGTTCATCGGTAGATTGTTGAAGGCAAGGAGATCAAATGGAAGCGACATTGAACTTCGACATTACCGTCAGCTATGGAACCATTCATCCAGGTTGGTAATTCCGTTTATATAAATTAATTTCTGTTGAATGATTGGTATACAAAACTATATAAGATTTATATGTCATCTGTTACAAAAAAAAGGCGGGGGTAGGGGACTCGAATGTATGTCGTAGATTTTATTTTCAAATATCATCAATACTTATCCTGCAGGAAATGTGTGAATATTTTATGTTGAAAATATGGTAGCTGTAGATCTATTTTCTGTAGTGAACTTGAATCGCGTAATCTCGATCTGGTTCTCAGAACGCCACATTTTCGTTGGCTTATGATGAATGCAGATCCGTTCCCATGTTACATTCAGAGTTGTATTTATGTCAATAGAAATTCCCATACTCTGTTGGATTGAAGAAATTCGTGAATCCGTTCCCATACTATGTTCAGAGCTATATTTCTGTCAATAGAAATTTTCATACTCTGTTCAGATTGATGAAACCATTGACCAATTCTCAGATTGCATTCTCCATTGTAATTCTGATGAGAGATTCGGTATACCCTGTTTTACAGCACTAATCCCTAAATCCAGCGTTGTCCATTGAATTGATTTCCCCGTTGTGTGAGATCTGAAATCTTAAAAGATTATGAACGCAGTCATTTAGCTGATTCCCACGCTGTACGGAGATGCGAGTTTAATTATCCATCGGTGTCCCTGATTTACAGGTCTATTGATCCCTAGCGACTGTAAAATTTTAGCGATCCACAATCATCTCTGTGTTTGCAATTGCGTATATCAGTTCCAAAGCTTATAGCTTCCATCTTTGAAATATTATGTGCTTCATTAACCTTTGCGATAGCACATATATGCGCTTTATGTTTACGCCTAACCCTTAGACTCCATTTAACCCTGCTGGAATGTTCGATGCCGTCTGAGTAGATAAAGCTTGTTCCCCAACCTTTAAAACCAGCTCAGAATGAAACAACAGTTAAAAACTAGATAAATTCATTTCTATCATTCGTTGTGAGCATGATATTAAGTCCATTGAAACAAAGTTGGAGGTTGGGATCGCTAATGCGGGCAATTTGTTTGTGGAAGGGGGATGACGCAAATGCATAAAGTCAGTATGATATAAGTCGAATATGTTAAAGAGTTCTCATCAACATCGAATAAATCTTATTTATCGAGACTAATTATACCCATAAGTTAAATGATACATGTCAAATTGTGATGATATTATTATCTCAAAGTCGAAGCATGGTAAGGGTGAATTGTTGATACGAAGAAAGGGGTAGTGACTTTCTACAAATAAATTAAATCGCGAGTGATTATTGTTGCGACTGAATTGGTACCACTACATGATTGGCCATCATTACATCAGCACGTAGTCGATGTTGTCGATGACTGGACGATAAACCCGGTGCAAGCTTGGCGCTCTGCTTGGTGTATCCAATCTCAGATAGTGGGATTTAAAGCGACCAGAAGGGGATAACGCCAAGCAATTGAATCTGCGTGGTTGAGTCGGGAAGGAGTGGAACTGTTTGTTCCATCATGATGGAGGTAGTGACAGTAATGGGTAATTATTGGCGGTGGGAGATGACAAACCCTGTTTCGTTGGTATCGCTCTACTTGGGTTTCTATATTGAGGTTGGAACGGCCACAACTAGATCCTAACCCTCAAGTTACGCTTCAAACTCTGCCCAACAAGGATCGTAGCATCCGTATACCTCTGGTTGTGACCGGGATACGTTCTGTCTACTCAGCGAACAGTAACAACCTTGAGAATAGATCGCCTTCCTGTATGTGGAGAGGAGTCTGGTCCATCTCTGGCGTACTGACTAAAACCACGTCCTTTTATCCCGGCGTCAATGCTCTTAAGTTTGGTACAGAACTCAACTAACTCCTCCTTAATCCGTGGCAGCACCGTGAGCGGAGTTCCAGAGGTCACTTATTAATGACTCTGATCATTTAGTTAATGTGTGGAACTAGTCCAAAAGTTAGAGTTAGCATATGATGGGTACTAATTGCTGGGATGTTAAATTAATATATATCTTTTCAATATTATTGAGAAACCCGATACTAGAGCAGCTCCTGTGTCTTCGCCTGAGTGATCAGCATTCAGATTGCTAAAACATTTATGTTGTTGGAGTGCCGCCGACATTTCAGCTAACTTGGTTTTATTTATCTATTTTTATAAATCAAACACTGACTAACTCCTCACCTTTTTAAATATATTATTTAATTACAGGTATATGAAGTTTAGAATAGCGGAATTATAGGGAGTTATCGTAATCAGAGAGGAACTCTCTACCGGTAAAAAGATTATTCATTCAACACATATGGAGTTCTATGTATGCACGGCTACAAGTTAGAATCCACGTCTATTTGTTCCCATGAAAACTAGGCACATTGTTTTCTTAGATATTGAATAAAAAGATATATAAATGGAAGTGAACTTATTATACCGTAGATTATTGTATTGTGAACATTTTACAAATTTGACCATTCTTATCTTATTGAAATGATATTTTTTAAATGGAAGTAAATATATTATAATTTAGATTATTTTATTCTCATCATTCTTATCTTTTTGAAATGATATATTTAAATGAAAGCAAACATATTATAATTTAGATTATTTTTAATTAGTCTTATCTTATGGAAAAGATATATATACGTGGAAGTGAGTGTGTTATAATTTAGATAGTTTTATTGTGAACATTTTATAATTTGATTATTTATCTTATCGAAAAGGTGTATATAAATATGGAAGTGAACATTAGTTTTATTGAAAGGATGTGTTGTTAATATCAAATGGATTTTTGAAATAAAACCTGTATTAATGATTAGAGGCGATGGTTAGATATAGAAGTTATTTAGAATCGAATTATCACTATATATACCCACATAACATTATGTAAAGTTGTAGTTAAAAACAATGGAATAAAATTTAACTATTAATATGATAATCATGGTTATGAAGGGAAGGAAACTTTATAAATTATGTCGATATAATAGTTATAATTAACATAAAAAAAAAAGAAGAAGAAAAAAAAAAAGGGAATTATATAGTTGTGTGTATGTATTGTTAGAAAAGAAATGGATATGTGAATTCTATATATTCATATAGAAGAAAGGAATTGAATTAAGAATAAAAGGAATTATTAGAGTAGAATCAACATTCATTTAAAGAGAAAATTATTGTGAAAGGAAATGAGTTGATTTGTGAAATGAAGGAATTAGCTAGTAGAAATAGATATGTAAATTCACTTATTACTATTTAAGTGATGATGTGTAATAGAAATATAATACAAAGAATGGAGTTGTGAAATAAAGGTTTGAGCTAAGTTGAATGGATACTCAACACCCTGTTATTGGTATTGAATTAATCTTTCTTTTAAAAGATAGCAAATAGCTATATAATTGTGAAATTAGGTATAGTATTACTTATTCTTAAACATAGTTATTATTATTAATTAATATATAAGAAGATATATATATTGTCAAATGAAGTTTGCTAACTTCTTATTTAGATCATAATATTATTTTAAAAGTCCCATACTTTGAAAGGAAGTTGGGTATTCTAATTCTAGTTTAATATGGTTGTTAAAAATAAATAAAATAATAAAATAAAATCATAATGATGTAATCCTTATTTTGAATTATCAAAATTTAGTAAATGAAAAAGGAAAGGGGAGGAAATTGTTTTATAGAAATTATAGAAAGAGGAAACACACAACAATAGTGGTTTAATAAGTAAACCATATTATTGTATAAGTGAATGATTAATCATTATATAAAGGGATAAATATATATATTGTTTGCTAGCTAAATATTACATTAATATATGTTGATATAAATGATGCCACAAGATATTTATATCATTATATGATTGGATCATTATGGGGGGGGATATTCATATCACTATGTGATGGAATGGTTACATAATGTTTTTCAAGTAAGGTATGGTGCGGAAACTTTGGTAAAAATGGTGGACGGTACTAAGATATATATTGTAGATATTTTAATAATGTATGAGTATTATTAATACTTGATACAAGGAATATTAACATAAAGTATAGAGACAATTAGCATGATAAACTGAACTCAAATGAAGCTAACCTTAGGTCATGGTCAAACGTTAATGAAAGTAACAACTAACCCTCGAGATGAAAACTCGATGAGGTTAAGAAAACATACTTAGTATGATTTGATGAGATTATCGAAGTAGTCCTATGACAAAAGAAATGATGAAATGAAGTAAAGATATGATAAACTCATTAATCTGGACATGATATTATTTAAGAAAAGGACAGAGAGTTAAATTTTAAATGTTTGTCTAAGTCACTAAGTTTCGATGCCTCAAATCCTATCAATTTGAGAATCAACATTTAGGGGGTTTTGGAAGTAACCTTATGGAAATTGGTTTTGAAATATTTGAGGGTCTAGATCTCTCTTGACTTGTTAAAAATGTGACCATGTCTTACCCATCTTCGATTGACGAAATATGTTATGATGTTTACCTTCTCATCTTTGAGGGAAGGATGACCAAATAGATTTGGAGTCTTGTTTGATGGGGATTTGATAACTAATGGGTGGCTATTGATGTTGTATAGCTTGTAATTCATTTTGGATATCGTAGACCTTCGCAGATCTAGGTTGGTATTGACAAATAGGAAGGCATTATTGGATTTACAATACGCAAGTTACGATTGAGTTCATGAGGATGTATTGGAACCATGTTGCATGAAAAAGGAAACTTACGATTAGAACCACTAGTGCTTAGAGCCTTGATTGTTGGAGAAAAATAGAAGAGAATGACAAGAAGAGGAGAATAGGAAATTAGAAAGTTAAGTCTAGCATCAAAAGTACAAGAACAAAAATTAACTTCGAGATGAAGTTCTATACAAGAGGGGGTGTATGTAATGCCCCTAAAATGACTATGGACTTTAAGAGCACCTGTCGAGTGACCCGGCGAAACAGACTTCAATAAAGTGGCCCTTCAAGTTAGGATGTGTCTTAATAAGGTAGAATCACCTGATGGTGTGCATGACTATAGTTGATAAATGAATTAATGAATTGAATTATATGTGTGGACTGGGATAATTGATTGATCAGTTCTTGCTTAAATGCTTAGCCTTGATTGGTCAAGTCAAAGTATAGTAGGACAGCTACAACCCTAGCTTTGTGACTTGGGAGGACACAACTGAGATGCGTCATAGCTTTCCGCATTTATTCTGAACTTCGGGACGAAGTTCTAAATAAGTAGGGGTGTATGTAGTGCCCCTAGACTACTATAGACATTGAGGGCACCTGCTGAGTCACCGACTATTTGAAACATTAATAAAATAACCCTATGATTTTATTTTGAGTATATTTATGATTACGATTGATTGATATATGTTCTTTTGGGTAGTTATTGTGAATGGACGATTTTATGTTTAACGATTAACTTTGATATGAAAATTGTACATATGGATAATGCTTAACGACTAGCTATACGGTGATTATGTATTTGTCGACGAAATGTATATTTGATTAGAAGTTTGAATAAATCATAAATGTTTAACAATACTAGATTTAGAAATCAGATGATGATTATTGAGGACAGTTCTACTAATAAATTGTTGTGAGAAGTGTGTGTAGAAACAAGTGAGACGGTTCACCAACGGACACACAAAGGAACATGAAGGGTCGTAGAGTACGGGTAAATCACACACAGGGAGAGCGACGACGATGTCGACTTCCAATGGAATACCACGCTTGAGCAGATAAGCACTGATCCGCTTGCTCAAGAGGAAAGCGTGAGGTCGTACGAGGTGGGCCACGACGGAGCTGGTCACGTACGAGTTGAGGGGTGCGCAGTGAGAACAGACTCACTCCTCAGCGCCATTAGTCCCTAGATAGCGTGTAGATGGAGGATGGAAGGTAACGACTCCTGAAATCCCTACATGAAGTTCCCGCAAGTCAAAACGGAAGGATGACGGTAGAAGGGCCCGACGG
Organism: Larix kaempferi; assembly: GCA_027924585.1. Taxonomy (NCBI): domain Eukaryota; kingdom Viridiplantae; phylum Streptophyta; class Pinopsida; order Pinales; family Pinaceae; genus Larix; species Larix kaempferi. The sequence continues at coordinate 14,040,213 of BSBM01000087.1, forward strand.
TGCGGTACCCTGTCGAGAACGAAAAGAGTGAATGCAAGGACCCAACGATGTGGTGCCTTGCCGAGGAATGGAAACTATGGATGACTGGACTCGACGGAGTGGTGCCATGTCAGAGAAATTAAATTAAGGAACTAGGATCCCAACGGCGCGGCACCGTGATCCTAGTGAGTTTGATTGTTAAATTTAACTGCATAAAAACTTATGAGAATAACTCTAGATTATTACTTAGCAAATGCATAAAAATAATTTAGGCATTTGCACATGAATAGTTATTTTTGTTGAGCATTTAAAATAATAGAAATCATTATTTAGGAGCAAAATAGAATCCTAAGATTAGACACCTAGTCAACTAAAAGCTAGGAGTTAATTAAAATATCTGGGGGACAAACTAGAGCAAACTTAGGGGTGTTGGTGCACTTCCCAGAGAAACTGACACTTGGATGGGTGAGTGTTTTAATTAAATAATTAATTAAAAATATGTAATTATGCATGAAGCGACATGTGTCGCATGAGATTTTCCTTTATAAGGAAGGCTTGGGGAATGGGTAAAGGGCCCATAATTTGGACGATTGTCGTAATTTTCAAATGCCTCAAAGACTTGCTGCTATCTAAGGGTTTGGCTTAGAAATCCTGGTGGGAAGGGAAGCCCAAGCTGAATTTCTGAACTACTTGTGTGAGCTCTACGACCCAAAGCTCGGGGGAGGCCATGCGACTGAAAGCATGAGCCTATGGTTGGGTGGCGAAGCTAACGATTGCTTCGCCAATGGTTAAACGAGCTTTGCTGGAGGGATCCTACGGAAGACGAAGGCGACAATGGACCAACCGGATCGGGTTGACAGGTTAAAGTTTTGCTTATTTTTGTTAAGTTATTCACGCTTTTTATTTTTATTTTTCCAATAACTATGATGGCTAATTTGTTGGTATGAAGTTTTTAAAGTTTCAGGTTCAGTTCAAGGGGACCCTAAAGGAGGGGCCCTACATAATCGTAATAATTAACAATGTCTTTCCAAAAAGACGTGACTATTAGTGAAAGGGTATTATGCGAAAATGTAAATAACAGGCCCTAAATTGTAATTCATATCATATCTTATTTATCGTCTTTTATATAAATTCATATTTATGGATTATTTGTCATTTATGACGTGGAAGTTCGAGTAAATGATATTTTCTCTCATTACACACCTCATGTGCCCTTCTAATGGTTCCTTTCACACTGTTTGGATATCATAACCTCATCATGGTCCATATATGTTCATTAAACATCATTATGGCCCAATCTAGTAGTTACACTTGGCTTCATGTCATTGATGCTTGAATTGGTCCCATATAAGCCTACCATTTTGTGAACCACTCAAATTTCCTTGGGCTACTCAAATTCCTTCCTTTGGAGGTCTATATATTATACTAGTTTTTTTTCAATAATACTTAATGGAAAATAAATCTATAGAGTGAGCTTTCTCTAGTTCTGACTAATATTCTGTCATGTTTTTCTTCTATCGCTTGAAATATTCTAAGTGAGTTTGTTATTGAATCTAGATCTAGGTTGGTCTGTCACATGCACCAAATCCCAGAGATGTGATTGATGTGCATTCCAAAATTTCAGAAAAGAAATTGTTACTTGTTATTCATAAGAATTAATCAAAGATAACCTTTCCCTTTTACATCTTCACCGATTAAAAATAAATTGTCACAATTGTTCAATGGAACAAATTTACCTGAAAACATTACATGAGAGCTTTTAGGCCATAAAAATACCTGTCAACCGCTCATCTAATAACTATTAGGAAATAAAACTACCAACAAATGCTGCAAAATGACTAGGAAATCAAACCCAAATAAACCGGAAATCCATATACTTAAAAAATAGATAATGAACCTTTTGACAACATTGTTTTGTCCTTATATTCCTCAAAATCCAGAAAACCCTCCATATTCCCATAGTTCGCTTGAATAAATTTTCTGCCAAAATATTTAATTGTTTAAAGACATTATAAAAGGAAATAATAGAAAATTTCATTTCAAGATCAAATATCCTTGAGCTCCAATGATTCAAGGAAGCCACTTGTACTTTTTTCTCTTCCAGAAGCCCAATCAACAAAAACTTTGGAGTCCTCCAACACTGGAAGAGTAGGGATATCTTTATTAGAGGAAAACCAAAGAAGAATCCAGAAGGCTAATAACTCATCCCTAGTGTTTTTTCCTTTTCCACACCCCATCCAAATATAAAAAAATTGATTTATTGTCACGTCCCCTCCCATCATACCAGTGCGATGGAGAGGATCGTGATGCTAAAACCGGGCATCTAGCCCCATGAGCTTTTAAATAAGCATTCACATAATATAAAAGAACATATGAAATGTATAATTATAAGAAAAACACAGCGGAAATAATTTTGGTAACACATCCATCATACATTCAAGATATTCATCAAATAAATAAATGCAAGTTAACACAAGAGAGTACTTATCTTATAACAAAGTAGTCCCAAGCAACTGGCTATGCAACTGCAACGTTCCACCCAACCATACGCCAGTTGTGATCATCAATATCTCAAGACACGGTCACCCCCGAGCTGGGCATGATCTCTAGAAGGAATCAAGGAACAACAGACTCACACATAGCCAACCATACACCAAGATGAGCCAAGCCAATCTACAATTGGATTTATCAAGCTACTAGGAAATGGAAAGGAAGAGTGGCTAAGCTAGTGAGCTCAAGCATAGAGCCAAGGGTAACCTTACAAGATCTATCTAGCTTGGCACCCATAATACCTACACACCCAGTGCAAGGAAGTATTATTTTCACTGTTGTACAGTCCCTCAAGCCATACCTTCCCCATCTAGTGCTCTCAAGGTGTGCATAAAAGAGTAGCCAAATCCCTCTTGATCTTCTTGAGAGGTTATCTCCCCCACTAAGTTTATCAAGCCCTCTCTGTCCACTACCACTCCAATCTCTTGCTTACAGTCTCCAAATCAAATAGGGATGCAGATAATCAGCTAACTACAATGGCTGGACAGGAGAAAAATGTTTGTACAGTGATAAGCATGAAAATGATTCCTTGAGCTTCAGAAAAACGTGGGAAGGCTAAAAATGAACAATGGAGGTTTGGGAAAACCCCAGGAATCAGAAATCATTTTTAGGAAAAAATTCCCATCGCAATTCTGGGACAAAACAACCTCCATACGGTCCCAAATCGCAGCCCCTTCTTCCTAGCTACTATCCAAAACCAAAAACAAGTTTCTGGGCAAGGAAAACCCTACGTTTTTTATGAAAAACGTGAATGTAACTTCCAGCAATCTCAATCTGCGTGAGAGAGGAAAAACTAACTGTTCAGAATGGCTTTGGGCACCATTTCGTGGGTGTTTTCTTCCCCAAGAAGCATACGAATTCCCAAGTTGATGGCTTGCCCATGCATGAAATTGGCTGCCATACCTCTTCATTCCCAAGGCATTAACTACCTCAACCAATTTCTGGAAGAATTAAATGATTGGGTCGATAACCCAAAATGGGTAGTTGGTGGTTTATGGGTTTTCTCATTGACACATGGATTGACACCATTGGCTCAAGGGTTTGAATAATTTCCCTCCCTATCCCTTGTAGAATCATGCCCCCATCTCTTTGTTGCATTGCATAGCTAGTTGTGGGTTTTTCATTAAAATTTGTATTTACATGATGTCTTAATTTACATTGTGCCTATCTACCACAAGAACCATAGGCATCTATTTTTAATTGTCGATACATAAAACACTAAATCAATGGTGGGGCCTTGGCCTTGAGCTCCTCACTATTTACATCATTTACGATTTAATGAAAAAGGGGTTCAAAATGGGGACGTGACATTTATACTCAGTAATATTACACTGCCCCCCACCCCCCACACATACTCATCCAAGAAGAACCATCAAAATATCCTACAGAGCTCTTATTACACAAAATAGGATTAGATGTCATCATAGGAAGCTTTTATTTCCCTTTTTTAAGTTAAGCCATGAATATTCCCACTATACGAGAACTAACAATTGAAACATTTTGAACCCCATTCTCAAAAGTAACCAAGTTTCTTGTTCTCCAAAGACAATAAGCCACAAAACAAGGAACCTCCTTATAATTTTTTAACAATGTAGGTATAAGATTAAAAACAATGGTTGAAAGTAGGACCATTCAAAATATCATGTATCTTGAGAATCACTCAAGTTTCCACCCAAACATTTTTGACAAACTCACAGAAAACAATAAGATGCAAAATTGATTTTGCTTCTTTCTTCCAAATGCTGCAAATACTAGGCCCATGGAAACCCATCGTAACCAAATTATCCCAGATCAATATTTTTTTCAAAACACAACCGAATGAAACATTTCAACTTTAAATGTAAGTTTCACTAGTGCATAATTTTGTATGCCACCACTTACCCATTAAATCAGTAGAATTAACAAAAATAACCTCATATGCAAATTTAGCACTAACTTGACTACTTCGACCTCCACTTGAACAAACCAATTTATCCTCATTCTCAACTAGATTTATTCCATCATGATTCAAACTCGTCACATAAGAATCATATTCCATAGCTAAATATACTTCTAACAAAATTCCTTAGCTAATATCTATTAAGAACAAGAATTCTCCACAAAATCTGTTTTCTTCACATCTACCAACAATTTGAAACCATGTACCAAAAGGAAATTTAGAAGAGAATGAGATATACTATAACAATATTTACCACCTAGGAAGGGATCAATACTAAGTGCAACCCGCTTTCCATTACTGATCTTCCATGACAAACAAGATCCTAACAATGGGAAAGAGCCAACAAAACCCATCCATAACTTTGAATAATTTGGTACACTCTTAACATGCAACCTTATGTACTCAACCACAGTCTTGCACGTTAAATATTTTTCTTGACTAAGATCACTTCATATACTAGAACCAAGTAGACCCCTCCAAATACTTTTTAGACTTAGTGCAATGCTAAACCAAGACATATTTTTTAAATCCCAACCCTCCATCTTTTTTGGGAGAGAAATTTTCTCATATCTTGACAAATGATAGTTATTACTATAAATATTTCTGTCCCACGAAAAGGTCATGATAATTTGTTTGATGCTATTCATAATATAGATTACAATCTTTGCAATATAAAACTATTAAATTAGAATTCTTTCCACGACTCATTTTACCAAAATCAATCTTACCCCTAAGGGAAACCACCTAAAGACCCAGTTCCCAATTGTTTTTCCAACTTTCTTCAAAGCCACAACCAATTCCCCATTTTATAATAGTTTGTCTTCAAATAATAACATAGATATTTAAAACCTAGATCAATATGCTCCATACTAAATGGAAAAACGTTGATTTAATAAGCCAAAACATCATATGATATCAAGGTCTAGAGAAAATTTCATTTAGCATCACTAGCTTCCATACCATAGGATTCACAAAACGATATTTTAATCTCGTGAAAAGAAGAGAAGTCAACTAAAGTTCCATTCCAAAACAAGAGACCATTCCCCACAATTAAAATGTTAGTTTAATATAGTGCACATAAGTGACTTTTACTCTTAATTATATCATGCCTTACCTTTTGGCCTTCCAAATAAACCTACTCAATCCTTACACAACAAGAAGAACAACAAGGGAAATAACATACATCCTTGTCTAAGTCCCCTATAACCTGTAAAAAAACTTGAAGGGGAGCCATTCACTAAGATTGCAAAGTTTGTTGATGTAACACAAACCATAATGCAATTAGTCACCTCTAAAGGAATACATATGTGTAACAACGCTAGTCTAAGATAAATCTAAACCATTCTATGAAAGGATTTAACAAGGTCCATTTTCAAAATAATAGCTTCCAATTTTTTAGTCTTTATGGAGTGTAGAGTCTCGTGAGAAACTCCAATAACATTAAGAATGTGTCTATTTGACAAGAAACCAAACTATTATTTTTACATAAATTGTGCAAGTTTTTAATTAATCCTATTTGATATCGCCTTAGTAATGATCTTATAAACTAATTTTCAGAATGAGATAGGCATAAAATCATTCAATGATCCATGATTTTCACGGTTTCGAATCAATGCAATAAAGTTAAAGTTCAAAGACCCTGAAACATACCCCTGAATTCTAGATTCTTTAACAACCTCCAACCGTTCACCTCCAACAATATCAAAAAATTCCAAAACTAATTCAATAGTCCATCCATTAGGCCCATGACATTTAAACATGGAAAATTTCTTTAATACCCCTTCAGTTTCATTTAGCGTAACTTTGTCACCCACTCTTTTACCTTCCTCTGAATTGAAAAATATTGTATAGTTCTATATCACCTATAATCGAGACACTATATTGATAGACCCATGATCCTTGAAGACATCAAAAAAATATGAAACGACTCCCCCCTCCAAATATTTCTAGGAAGAAACTAAATTCCCTTGACCATCCTTCATATCCCAAATGGCATTAGCAATCCTTCATTGATTGGAAAATTTATGAAAAAAAGTTGAATTTTGCTCCCCCGCGTGATCCAAATGGCCCATCTTTTGAGTCTCTAGGTCTCCTCTTCTAGTTTTAGAATCTTTGATTTCCTCCCAAACTACCTAGCTTATATTTAATCCTTCTAGTAAAATAAAATTATTAGAGGAAATGAAATCAGTCCCCTAAACAATTTCCAATAGATCCTATTTCATATTCATTTTTTTCTCCCTCTCCCATAGGGAAACCACCTTTTTAATTCTTTCATCTTAGTAACTAGTCCATGCCTAAAAGAAGCACTAACCAATATAAAAAGACAACTCCACTTTTCTTTTACTGTATTTTTAAAGTCTACCTCCTCCAAACATAACTGATTGAATTGAAAACGAAAATTCTATTTAGAGTTCTAAAAATCAAGATGGAGAAAAGATGGAAAACAATCAAAGATATCGAAACGTATAGAACAATTCATATATCTAACATCACAATCTAAAAAATCGTTAGCTATAAAGAACCTATCAATTCTTTTGGCCACCTCAATCGGATCAACTCTCCATTTCCCCATATTGGGACCAAGGACATTGGAAGTACATCAATAAGGTTCGTCTCTTCAGACATATGTTAAAAATAGTTCGACAAAGGATCAAGATGATAGATGAAACCATAAATCAAATGCCAACAATGTCAAGTTAAGGTCCCCTCCCAACATTAAACCCGACAACAACAAAATACCACCATCCAAAATCCTTATCCTAGAACTCCTTCCTACCAATATAAGGACCATACAAATTTAAGACCCTCACCATTTGATCTAAACCCATGTTCCTAGCTTCAAGGAGAATACTTTCAAGGGTAATAAAAGGTTTAAAATAAGTTATCAAACAATTCGATTTAGCTAATATACCCCCAGATATCCCACAACGATAAAAAGCACATCACTCTCAACTCGAAAACAATTTAAAAAAAAATTCACAGGCCTTGGAACTAGAACACATAGTCTCCTGTAACATAATGATATCCATCTTGATCATCTTAAAAGGTCTTTTCACATGTATTGCCACCAAAAATCCCATAATAAAAAAAAATATTTCATTATAGAAGACATAACTTGGACTGACTTATTAGCCATTAATACCATATTTAAATACAATCCTTACTTCATGCGTCTGAACAGTTCTGTTTTATTAAACAACTCATATAACTTTGTATAATTAATAATCTTTCCAAATTGGTCTTTATGCCCACGTACACACTTTATACGGATTTTGTAGTATTTAGTTCATATCTTTCAATCCAAGATATAATAATTATCCTCATTGATGTCTTAACTCATATATTTATATTTATCTACATAATTATATTGCTGACATCCTTTATATATTTATAGTAGGCCTGTATTAATGCAAATCTTGGTGTATCTTTAATCCAAGCTTAATTGCCTCCAATCCTAGCTTATGCATGCTACAATGGTCACTCATTATGATGCTCCATGTATAACATTTAGTTAATTCCATAATCCACTTGCAACACATATTATTTTAAATGTTACCAAGCTCTACCTTTATGTTTAAATTCATGTTATTTTACTTTTTATCTTAAGCACTGTTTTTACTAAGTGAAGTTGACCTTGGGGAGGTGATGGCCACCAAGCCATGACTTACTTAGCATTACATGCTAATAATTATTTTTCTTTGATTGCAGGTGTTAAACTATCCAACATGCAAGTATTTACATAAATCCATTAGAGTAAATTTGGGTAAAAAATGGGCCTCCTAAGGAAAATAATATGAAAATAATAAAATAATAGTAGAGAGAGAGAGTAAAAAAACTACTTTTTGGATCATATTTTCAACTTATCTTCTTGTAGGTTTACTCAAATTTCAAGAGGGATGACTTGTTGGATGCATAATTAAATTATGCATCCCACGAGTACCCATTTTGCATACTTTTAACAAAATCCACACCATGAAAAATTGAAAATATAATAAACAAACGTGTTTTTAGTGAGAGAAAACACGTTTTTAATGTATTTTCGATTTTTCTTGGTGTGGATGTTGTCAAAAGTATGAAACATAGGTACTCGTTGGATGCATAATTTAATTATGCATCCAACGAGTCCTCCCGCTTGAAATGTGAGTAAACCTGCAAGGAGATAAGTTGAAAATACGATCCAAAAAAAATAGTTTTTATTTTTTCCCTCCAATTTTTTTAGGTGCTCCCATTTTGAATTTGAAAGCATTTTAATTGGCTAATACATGATGACATGGAATTTGTATTATTTTTGGAAGGCCCATTTTAAATTTAAATTTCCTCTAATGCTATGGTGCAATCCACTTACTAATGCACAAGGTGTGAATACCCTTGTCGAACGTTCATGATTTACATAGATCCTATAGTGCGATCCATATTTTCTCGAAGATTAACTTGTAATGTCAACCATTTAACATGGACAAGGTTATAACCTAATTTGTATAGACCATTGGGATGGCAATGTACAATACTTAAATGAGGAAGATAAATCCTCCCTCCTCCAGCTTCCACAAGGGCTATTTGATAGTAGGAGGAAGAATTGTTTGTTGTACATTTCACTAAAATCCTTCTCAAATTCATCGATATCCTCTTCATGGCGAAGTTAGCACTCATGGAGCTACAACTAAACCCTCCAATGAACTAGGGGCCATTAACCCCTTTAATGTCCACTGTTTTCTATATTTATCCTTAAGGAAAAAAGCTCTTATTTTGCATCCATGCATATTTTTCTTTTATTTAGGAAAACCATCCTTTGTGTTTTCTTTACTTTCCTTTTTATCTTAGTTTAGGAGATAGTTCAGATTTTCTTTTAGCTCTCTTTATATCTTTTATTTTAATTTATTAGTTTGTGTCTATCATCACATTTGTCCCATTCTTCTATTTGTCTTTTCATTTGGAAACTACTTTAGAAGTCAACCTATCCTCTAGCATGCTTGGCCCCTCTTTAAGTGGATTAGTATCCCATCCGTTGGAAACTTAAAAGGAGATAAGTAGTATAACCATAATGTATTTTATTGTATTAGATGCTGCAAATCCAACCAAATCAACATCAATAACACAAAACATGTCTAGTTAGTCTTGGTGCTCCAGAGCCTATAGCTCAACACCAACTCAAATAAAGTGAGTTTAGGTAGTATAGGTGCGCGAGAGCCTATAGCTCAAGACCAACTCACCCAAAATGAGACTAAGAAGTCTAGGTGCTCCAAATCCTATATCTCAACGCCAACTCAAACATAATGAGTTCAAATAGTCTAGGTGCTCCAGATCCTATAGCTCAACACCAAAATCAAACATAATAATAATATAAAAGGGTATTAGATTTTGGATATTACATCACAACAGTTTTTTGGGAGTACCCCTAACCCCCCTTACATTAAAAGAGATGAATATCATTTAGAAATCACATTCAAGGGTAATGATGCTCTAAGAACCCATCAAACATCAGAATCTATAGACATCAAACTAACATTTGAAAGATGATTAGCTTAACATTTTGAAAAAAGTGAGGGATCAACAAATATAATAAACCCTTATAAATTGAAGGTTGAGAATCAATATTCACCTTCTTCCTCCTACACCTTTTCTTCTTCATTGTAACATTCTGGTTACGAATCGATGAAATGGGAAAAACATGATGTTTTTAAGAAGTCCTTCAAGGAAAAATAAAACAGGTAAGGGTTTCTTTGCAAGAATATATTTGTATGATTGAATTAAAGTAGATACCATTGGACTAGGCTCATCAAGATCCTATTCATAGATCTAAGTGATTTTATCTCGGGGTGAGCTTGAAAACAATGTGAAACTCACTCAAACAAAAGGGATCAATATAGAACAATCATTTTATTAAACTGATTTCTTATAAAATGATCTGAATCAATGTGTGCATGTTAACCTTTTTAATGCATCATTAGTATTTATCATAGCCATATAATGCATATAATAAACATAAGGTGGAAAAAGAATCGTGCACGAAAGAAAAGAAAGACAACATTACACATTTGAGAGACACATTGATAACAGAGTTCACGAGACCGCCTGGCTACGTCTTTGGGCTCGATGAAATATGGAACTGCTTCATTATCTTCATTTCAAATATGTTGGAACCTTCTCACAAGGGTTTACATCCAAATGTACCGTCTCCTTAACAAAGGATTGAATAATTCACTTCACACAAATGACCTTACTACAGACATTGGAAGAATGAATTCCTCACAAATGCATGCTCTCACGTAGCCCTCTCAAATATCCTACAAGCTTCGATCCTCGAGCTAAGATTACATTATCCAAGCACAATCTCAAAAAATGATGGGCTCAAAGATGGCCTCAAATGGATTTCTCACAAGAATCCCTCAAGGAAAAAGAATCCAACAAGAGTCATCGATATCACTCTCCAAAAGTTACATGGAGCTCTCTTCAAAGAAGAACACTCACAATCCCCACCCTCAACAATGCAAATTGGGGTTTAAATAGTTGAAATGCACCTTGGTGGCATGTATCACATGAAGCCAAATTTAGGACTTTCGTTGGTTTGTTACAAGTTTCAATTTGTTGGCTTTCACAACCATACGCCAAATTTATAGATGTCATTTACAATTTGTTTTCATATAAAATCAAACATGGCATAGGTAGTTTCACATGTTGTTACTCCCACAATTAGACCATTCATTGTTCTTTGCAACTTGGAATAACCATGTTCTAAATAAAAAAGCATTTTCTTTGACCCATACCCACTTTTATCCAAAACGTAATACCCCCTTTGGCATATTTCAAACCATAATTAATATCGTTAGAAATTCACACAATTCGTGGCATATAAAAAGGGTATGCTTAAGAACATGTATGAACATTGGTTTGGTGGGATATAATAACATGTTGTCATCCTAACCACTTTTTTTATCCCTATCCAAATTCTGGTATAGACCATAGGCTGTATATCGTGTTATTGGTTTTAACAACCAATGTAACCCTTGCCACAAAAAATCACCAACAACCATGTCATCCTTCGCCACTTATTTAGGGATCCACTAACCAAAATTTGATTCATGGGATTCATTCACCCATATCACAATAAAGGGAACATCATAATATGGTTACCATGTAGTTAAGTGGCCGTATCATGAGGTGGGTAATATGGTTATGCCATAAAAATATTTTTAATTCATTCCATTTTTTAATTAATAATATAAATCCATTTAATAATTTATACCTTTATTCTATAGTGCCACATGTCATGCAGGAACTTTTTACACTTGTTAAATTTTCCATGGGACCACATGTCAGTAGGACATTCGTCCTTGTCAACTAGGATTCCACATCACCTGCAAAATCAACATTGCTAGTTACTTGCGATCTTCCACGTCACCGCCATGCAGACTGCCACATCATTTGACATGTGTCCTCTACCAATTGGTCGATGTCACTTGCAATTTCCAAATTAGATTATAAATAGCTTCCAACTCATCCTGATGATGTCATCAACTACCATGTGTCATCACCAGGTGTTGCCACATCATCACTTTTTCCCTGTTGCGGGAAAACTTCAAGACGTGATATCTTTTGCATCCAAGTCCACTTGATGCGTCGTTCACACCATTGGAAATCTCTCGCCGAGCTATTCACGATGGTTTTGTTCTCTTTGGAAGCTACACATTTTGATTCTATAACATCTTCAGATCCTCCTAGATCACTGAGAGGTCTATATTCTGAGTATAATTTATGCTTCATTTAGGAAGGTAACAAAGAGGTAATGATCATTTAGCACTCTAGCTAAATGTGAGAGTACAAAATCAAGTTATTTCTATACATATTTTCCTTTACTGTTCCCAAGTATCAAAATATATTTTTATTACTATACATATTTATTATCCTTCATGAAAGAATTTGTTGAGTCTTTTTGTCAAGGGACTTACATCCACCAAACCCCCAGACAACAAATGATTCCTTATCCCAAACACAGAATTACACAATGGAGGAGAACATAAGGAGGAATTTGAAACATCAAAAATAATGTTTGAACCACCCTTTATAGATGAAAAAATCCTCTCATCAAGAGAAGACCGAATAACAACCTCCAAGTCAGGCTACACCAATTTTTAAGGTTCCAAAAGAAAATTATCCAAAGGACTCTCGAATGTTAGAACTGCAACCTCCAAGGAAAAATTAGAACCATGGGATTTATACACCATCAAATAGGAATGTCATTGGATACAACACTAATCGAATCTATAGGGCCTAGCTCAGACACCACATATGAGACAATACCAAGAAAATGTTCTAGAGAAAAAAACCCTTCCCCGGGATAACCCCCAGACTCACATCTCTCACCACCTTCAATAAATTTAGATTTATCAATGGAAAGAAAGTTAAAAAGTGAAGGAAGAAGGAGGATTTGAATGACAGAGTTTGGTTCGGAGTCACTCGAGTATTGTCGACCATATCTACCACCATAAACTCCACATGATGCACAATATCATGTGAGGGATTAGCCTCATCCAATTCAAGTCCCACATAATCTTTATCACTAGTAGGTGGTTGCGGAAATTTATTTTTTAAATCACCCCACTACAAGGAAAAGGTCTTTTTGTGGATCTATAGTGGATGCTACTCTAAAAGGAGCCCAAATATCCATTTATAGTGGAGGTCACTACCAGAGGTGAGCAAGCAGAGGTTTTAGAGGATTTTTTTTCAAGTTCCTTTAAGCAAACTAAATGCATCCGTGTGTACATGAGACACACACACACACAATGGTGATACAAAAGCAAATGTAGCACCGTGGCTAGAAACATCATCTTGCAAAAAAAAATGCAAATGGTGTGTTTATATTAACATGGAGCATGAGGGTGCCATGTACTTGAAAGCATTGAAATATGGTAAATAGATAGACGAGAGCACATGAATAACATAATTTATTATTTTAATTTCCAACACCAGTGTGGTTAGTATAATCCATAGCACTAGGGAAATATATCCTAATTCGCACCACATAAGGTTTTAAAAAATCCAAATCTAAAATCACAAACTATTATATTTTATTTTAAATTTTTAGATTCAGTGCATTACACAAACACACACGGCATCAATCCATTATAGTTTCTAGCACACCATGCCAAGGTATATATAAACTTCATTTTCATGTTGATGTTGACTTTTATTTATATGTTGATAGTGATGTGCATGTTAGGTAAGGTTAGATGATGTTTGTTAGATGCGTGTGATGGTTACGCAAGTTATATAATGCAGCTTTTGTTTTGTTAGATGTTATTATGAGATGTATGTGTTAGATGATGTTTAAATCTGTTAGATGTATGTGTTAGATGATGGTAATGTAATGCTTATGATGGTACATTCATGTTTATGCTTATTTTTATGTCTATGATGCTATATTGATGATGTTTATGTTTTATGTTTGTTAGATGGTGAAAATGATGCTGATGGTATGTTAGATGATGTTAAAGTATTGTTTTTAGATGTAACTACTAGATTTTTATCTTAGATGATGTTAGGTGATATTAGATGTGGATGTTCATGTTTTCTTATAGATGTGTCTCTTAGATGTGATTATTAGATGTGTACTATCAAAAACAAATTACTCCAATATAAGTGTATTGTGTATAAACATTATGCATTTTAAATTATGAAAAAACATCATGCATATAATTTATTTAGAAAAATTGTGAGCGGTGTTTATGAAAACACATTAATAATATATTATTCCTTACAGTGCAGTTACTATCATATTGTTGGAATAAATGTAAACAATTTTGTGAACTTATATATTGACATTGAAATACTTAACATTTATATTAGTACATAAGTTATAAATTATGGCATTTATTAAACTCTTTATTTGATATATATATATTTAAAATTACAAGTTAGAATATTTAAAAAATTCATGCGATTGATTGATCATGTTTTTTAAATAGTTAGATGAAAAACATTTATCGTGATAGACAAACACATTTTGTTAAACTGAGTATTTTCATTGATTTCAAGTAGTATAGAAGTCAGTTTGGTGATGTTAAATGAGAAGCATGAATTCTAGAATCCAATTTGAATAAGCATATAGAACAAGATTGTATGTGTTCAAGTCCCACCAATTCATGCATGAAGTATAAAATCTAGTTCGAAGAAGTATACAGAATAAAGTTTTATGTACACAAGTCCTAGCAAGTCATGGCACTCTAGTTTGCAAGTCCCCCCAAGTCATGGAATTATCATGTGCAAGATCCACTAAGTCATGGAACTCTATCAGCGCAAGATAAGGACAAGTAGCCAAATTACTATGAATTCAATAAATATACAAAAGTGCACATTGATGAAAGAATAAGAGGGGTGGTAAGATTGATCGAGAGGAAAGGAAGAAGGGGAGTCACCAACTTAGAGAAAACCCAACTTCTCGAGATATCGATTGAGTAAGATATTTATAAATAAGAGAAATATTACTGTGTTTTGAGACAAGCTTGGAGGAAAAAATGTATCACTTTGAAATTACAAGCTTCGGGGAACAAATGAAATGACCAGGGTAATCAATGATTGGATGATTTGAAGTAGTGCATAAGGGTATAGGACAAGAAAAAGTATAAGAATCACTCCCAAAGAAGTACGAGAAGCATTTGTGCATAAGTACAAGGAGCAGTTGCACATAAGTACAAAGAGAAATTCTTACAGAAGTATAAGATGCATTTGTGAAGAACACAAGAAGCATTTGGCATTTGCACAAAAAGATACAAGAAGCGGTCACATAGAAAGTGTTGGAATTGTAAATGTGATCAGTAGTTTGCAAAAAATATAGATATCAAATCAAAAAGTACATAATGAATCGTGACTAAGGAATGCAACAAAAAATATATATCTTGGTAGTAGGATGGGGCATAGACAAAATATTGGTGTCTTCCATAGGTTGGTTCCTGACAACTCAGGCGTGTGTCTAACCGCACATATTGGTGATTTCTTACTATGAGTTGGTGCTCTTAAGAGGATTGGTGTCCTCAAAGGTTGGTTCCTGTAAAACATCAAGTCGGTGCTTGCAAGGGATTGGTGTTATTAAAATCATTAGTGGGTGCTCACGTTTGTATTGGAGATTGGTGTCTCTTGAAATTATTTGTAATAAGAAGATTCCTTATATATATATAATATTTATCTACATATTCTTTGCATAGTATTATTTGTATTGAAAATTTCTTTTGATGCATGGAATATGTCTTAATTAATGATTACCCGGTATAACAAATGTTTGAAAGGATACAAACTATGCAATACAAATTCACCCCCCCTCTCAATATCACTTTTGGTGCAACAATTGGTATTAGAGAAGGTTCCTTTAGAGAGAGTCTAACCAGTGGAAGGAAGATCAATGTACAATCTAGATTTCTGCATAGATATTGATAGGCAAGAAGGTCTCTCAATAAACCGAGCAAAACGTTTTGATGGGTCTAATTATGATTTCTAGAGTATAAGAATGGAAATATTATACAATCACTTGGAACTGATATTTGACAAGCAGTTATAAATGTTTATAAAGTTCAAAATAATCCTCCAGCTGATGCTACTGATAAAAAGTTGTATGAATGCAATGCAAAAGAAAAAAATGCAATACTAAGTGAGCTAGTAGACTAAAAGTTTACAAAATTCATGCATTGTAGCTCAGCAAAAGAAATATGGAACAAACTTTATTGCATTTATAAAAGATATGAAACTATTAAAAAGGAAAAGCCGCAAACTTATAGAGCTCAGTTTGAGAGCCTAAAAATGAAGGAAGATGAGAAAATTGCATTCTACTTTCTTCGAGTAGATGAAATAGTCGATACTCTCATAGGTATTTGGGAAATAGTTCCTAAATAAGCAATTGCATAGAAGGTGATGATATCTCTACCTATGATATTTTATTCTAAAGTATTAGTCCTGGAATGTAGAAAGGATATTGACAAGGTAACAATGGATTAAATCCATGGAATTTTCACTACCTATGAAATGAGAACCAAAAAGGAGAATACTTCAAGAAGGTAAGCAACATTCAAGGTCTCCAAGAAGATAAAAGTAATAAATCAAGATTCCAGTAAGAGTTCTTTTGATGAATCCGATCTTGAAGAATAACACTTTGTGAATAAACTTCAGAAAGGTCAAGGAAAGTACAAAGCTAAGCTTCCTTTCAAATGCTTTGAATGTGGTAAAATAGGTCATTTTTCTTCTAGTATTCATAAAGAGAATAGAAATAGTGATGATGAGGAGGATCATGATCACGAAGAAAAGAAAAATACATACAAATGAAGTAGACCTAAAAATTATAAAAGGTTTGGAAAATGAAAGAAATGTCTTTACTCTATAGAGGATAGTAGTTCGGCATATGAAGATGATAGTGGTGATGATGAAAGAGAAGTGCTCTTTATGGAAATAAAAGAAGAATGTGGAAATGAAAAATATGGAGATGAGGTAAGTGGTGAGGTATACTTTGAAGGATAAATTATAAAGGCTTTGGAGTATTTGAAAAAATCATGAAATAAGAACAAGTATTTAAAGGACCAACTACTGAAGTATGAAGAACAAGAAGAAAAATTCAAAAGAATAGAAGAATATATAGCAAGAAAGATGAAAGAGAAAGAAACACTGTGTAAGGAATTAAAGAAGGAAAATATCTCCTTAAAGAGTGATCTACGAAAGTTAATCACTCACTTTGGCTATCAGCAAACGTTTGATAGAAGATATAAGGTATTGGATGAAATCATCAACAATCAAAGATCAATTTCAAGCAGGTCTGGATTGGGATATGAACAAGACAACAGTGATAAGGATTCAAGTTCAATTACACCTAACCATGAAGCATGTACAAGGAGATTTGCAAATGTACTTAATATTCCCATCAAAGAGGAAGACAACATCAAGAATGACCAACAATATGATTATGAACACAAAGGAGTTGTCAGAGAGATGGATCAAGATAAACTAGCATACATATCTATGCATAACAATAACATATCAACAATAAGTATAGAAAGAGAACAAGAGAAAAGAGTACACCAGATATATGTGATTCACCCAATTGGGCTACGTCCACAGTAAGGTAGTCTTCTATTATCTCCAGAATATCTCCCTCAATCTTACAAGAGAGCAATGCCAACAACCCCAATACAATATGGCAAAGAGCTTGTGAGCACAGTACAATATCATCAAGTGTTATGATGTGAATCCCTTAACCATATTATATACCAAGAGATGAGGAAGAATTACTCTCACATACTAAAGGTGGGATAGTATAATTCTCCATAATGACATCTCTTTATATAATGAATAATATTAAGAGAATACTTTACCATAATAAACATGGGATATAATGTATTTCTCTTTTACATAATATTGTGGATATATTCTGACATAATACAAAGAAATTATTACCTTCCAAGGAATATATAAGATATTCCAACACCCCCCTTAATAATGGTTGGGAGAAAATCCCACTAACAAAGGACGAAAGGAGTCATCATTGCTCCCACTTGATGACAACTTCCCTCATCCCAAGTAAAGAACGAAGATGCACATAGTTCATTGTTGTCAAGGATTTGGTGAATATATCGACTGCTTGCTACTCTGTAGGACAATACTCAAGAGAAAGAATACCATCTGCGATGAGACCTCGAATGTAGTGAGCATCAAGATCGAGATGCTTTGTCTTGGAGTGATATACCAGACTATAAGTAAGCTGAATTGAACCCTGATTGTCACATTTAAACATAGTGGATAATTTCAGAACCAGACCAAGCTCAGTGAGAACATCCCGTAACCAAACTGCTTCTTTTGTTGCTTCTTTTGCTGCTCTATACTCTGCTTCACATGACGATAAAGAAAGAGTCTTCACCTTCTTGCTAGACTAAGAAATCAAACCTTAACCAAGTTGAAATATATAACTAGCAGTTGACTGTCGATCAGAACTATCACCCGCTGAGTCAGAATCTGTATAACCAGAAAGTAAAACTGTAGCACTGCTTGAATAAAAAACACCATAATACTATGTCCCTTGTAAATAACTTAGAATTCTCTTGGATTACTACCAATGACTTTCATGAGGCTGTTGCATGAACCATGAAACCATACTGATGAAAAAAGAGAGATCCGATGTGCTGTGAGTTAAATATATCAAACTTCCGATAAGTTGACGATAAAGAGTAGCATCAACAAGAGGAGTTTTATACTCAATAGTTAACTTTACACCGAACTGAAAAGGTGTAGGAGCAAGTTTACAATCACTCATATGGAAATGATCCAATAAATCTATAGCATACTTCGGCTAAGAGAGAAGAATACCATCTTCCATATGCCAAATTTGAAGACCCAAGAAATAGTGCAATATCTTTAGATCAACCATTTCAAACTTCTTTTGAAGTTCACTTTTCATACTTTGAATTAGAACAAGTTGGCCGCCAGTGATAATAATATCATCCACATATAAAACAATAACAATGATATTATCATCAACATGCTTAACATACATGTTAGGATCAGATATACAATGCTTAAAACCATTATTGAAGAAATATGTATCAATTTTATCATACCAAGCCCTAGGTGCTTGTTTAAGACCATATAAAGACTTGTGTAATTTACATACTAAACTTGATGATTCAACATTAATAAAACCAGGAGGTTGTTGCATATAAATGTCTTCATTAAGATCACCATTTAAAAGAGCACTTTTAACATCCATTTGGTGTATTTCCCATTTATAAGATGAATCAATAGATAAAATGGTTCTTATTGTGTTTATTTTAGCAACAGGAGAAAATGTTTCATTATAATCAATACCTTCAAGTTTATTAAAACCTTTTGCAACTAATCTAGCTTTATATTTTTCAATTTGTTCTTCTGCAATAAATGTAGTTTTATAAACCCATTTACAACCAACTAAATTCTTTCCCGAAGGAAGAGGAACAAGAGACCAAGTCTTGTTCTTCATAAGAGAATCATACTCAACAGACATAGATTGTTCCCAATGAGTTTTACCCTTAGATTGAGCATGAGAGGTAGGATCATTTGCGGCCAAAAATTTGGTCATAAGGGCAAAGTTAGATCTAGTTCTACAAGTATCAGATGCGTTACTAATATCACTTCCAGTAGATTCAAGAGTTTTCTGGGCCCAAACAGGAAGGTTAGAAGGGACAAAAGTTGTTGGTCACCCTATATGCAAATTAATTACAACTAGCACACAGGATGGTCAATATGAATTGTCAACCCAAGGAAGTCTTTTATTTCAATGGAAATAAGTACAGTATATGCATAAACATTTCAAGTAGGTGATTATGTAAATGCAGATTAATATTCCTACCTATATGCTCAGCCAAACTCTTCTCATAACTAAAACTAATATGACTTATCCATCTAGGAATTCAAAGTACAATTACCTTCTTACAAATATCAATCCAATAGTTACTGTGCTAGGAATAAAATAAACTAGACTTAATTTTGCAAGAAGTTAAATCCTATAATTACCAAACTATAGTATTCAATCTCTATTGATCTAACTCATCTAGCACCTACTGTAACTCAATCATAATCTATCTAATCTAATGAATTCAAGAAAGATAAAGCAGAAACGAGAACTAGAAGCAAGCTTGAACTCTAATTTGATTAATATTGGAAATCCTCGAAAGAATAAATCACTGAAAGGGATTAGAAATGAGCTTGGCTGTAACAGCTCATCTAACACACTATGCATCAATTAAACTAACCTACATAGTCAACTATCACACCACATAGTTGCAACTATTAAGAATGTAATCATAAACTACCAGAAAGGAATGCAAGTATCAATCCACTATTGCAGCTTGGAGTAACACATCTAATGCAATTCCACATCACACAATATAAAAGAAATTAACTACCTACTTAACTCGGAAATCTTTGTGAGAAGATGGGCCCTAGAATTCTAATAGAGATGTCATCGACTAACACAAATTAAAACTCAGATATAAGAAACTATGCTCCTTGTATTAAGAATGATGAAAGTACAGTCATAGCTCTCTATCTTAGCTTATACAATTAGAAATTCTCCAATCCGAGACTTAGAACGCCCCTTTACATTTATACCATATGACATGAAATTGTTACACCAAAATATCAGGCAGCCATGAAGATCTATGATCTTCGGGGTGTCGATTTACAATGCAACTGTTACATCCATAAGTGATCTTGAATGGAATCATTACATTCAGGCTTAAGCTGTTACATGCTCTCGCAACCCAGAATATATTCGAGTTGAGGGGACTGGTAGGTACTCAGATGCTCTATGGTGACTCAGTCACAGCTGGCCATGTAGAGGGATGCTCTAACTGTTGCAGCGAATTGTCGAACTGAACTCAAGAAGGGACAGTTGGCGCCACATATACCTCTTCTTCAAGGTCAGCGAGCTGCTACACCTGCGGTCTTGTAAAGGCTTCTGGGCTATCTTTATCGAATCAGAAAATATTAGCACAACCTTAAAAGATAGAGTACAAAACCAGAAACAAATCAGGCATTAATTGGATAAAACAATCATAAAGTATACATATTGCAATCCATGCTTTTCCTAGGAAAATATTTGCTTAGATCAAGCAATAGTAAGGAAAAACAGGGAAAAAGGTGTAGATAGGTGTAGGAAAAAAGGGGCTATTTTGGGGCCCAACATCTCCCCCCATCTATCCAATTGCATGTCCTCATGCAACAACCAACTAATCTGAGTCTGATTCTGGCCCCCGTTCATGCTGAGAGGAAAATTTGAAGGAAATGTCAGGTTCCTTTCCTACTTCCAAAAACCCATTGCAAGCAGCCCAATATTCCCAACCCTATTTCTCTTCTGCCTTAGTGAATGTATAATTATCCTTGTGCAGTCCTCCTAGCCACCATATAAGTGGAAATTTCAACTTGAGTCCCAGCTAGTGCAACCCACATGTTCTTATGCAATTGACATACCCTGCTACCCTCGGAAGAGCTTGTTTAAAATTCTTAAGCCAATATGGGTCCCCTTTCTTCAAAGTTGGAGATGAAGTCTACCACTTGTGGTAGCTACCTTCTAAGGCAATATGCTGCTGTTTGGAGATCAGGTCAACATAGGTAGAGATAACTTTCTCTTGCATCTTCTTCAGGTGCTGAGTCTTCGAAGGGGATAAGAAACACCTTCCATGGCTTATAAGAAGAACACGAGGAAATTGGGGTTCACTCCTAATCCATAGATTGGCACTGGCCTCATTCCTAGATATTGTCTGGAAGGAATCTTCCCACTGCACATGATTATAAACAAAATAGGAAAAATATCTCAACTGAACATCCCCTGCATAGGGAATAATACTAGAGAAAGATTCACCAAGACATACCATATCATGCAAATATAATTCACACAACAGGTGCTACTGACGAAAGTTGCTTGACAAGAAGGTCACTACAAACTAGGAAGGGATCAGCAATTTATAACGTCTACCCTCCTATAGAGCTTTTAATTTGAACAAGGTCATTTGTTCATACAGGAATATCGGGTAGGAAGGATATGGGGCTATTCAACTCAGCAGCTCTTGAGAGAGGGCATACATTTGGTATTTTTCTTTTTGCATGGATTTGAATTCCTTCAACTCCTCTAGTTCTTTTTGCATCTTTTCCATTTGAGATCCCTGAATAGTTGACTCCTCTGCCCACTTCTCCCTCAATTCTTTGATAGTCTTTCTATGTTCATAGAGAGAGACCATCCCTTCTCGACACTAATCAATATACTTTTTACATTTAGCTAACTCCACCTGCAACAAGGAAAGCTTTTTATCTAGGAGTTGAATCCTTCTATCCTCCACATCTTTCTCATCATCAGAATCTAAATTAATGATGTCTTGAGATAGTAGCATTATTACCTTGTCACCAAATGTTCTAGCTTCCTCATTTTGGATTGGCAATGTAATAGCTCCTTCTTCCATCGGTGTTGTAATGGCCCTACTTGTGTTGCAGTCTCAGCAGTTAATTTTGAGGATGTTGGTTCTTGTGTAGCAGCTTCCTCTTCTCTTAGTGTTGCAATGACCTCTGCTTGTGTTGTAGTCTTAGCAACTAATTTTGAGGGTGCTGGTTCTTGTGTAGCAACATCCTCTTCTTGTACTTTACCCTCGACAGCTTCCATTTGTGTTGCTGAGTCAACAAATAATTTCGAGAATATTGGTTCTTGTGTCACAGTGTTCTCTTCATGAATACTAGACCCAACAGCTTCTATCTGAGTTACAACCTCAACAAATACCTTTAAGAATGCTGGTTCTTTTGTGGCAGCATCCTTTCTTTCCAATTCAATGTCAGCAACTTCAGTCAAAGTTGCAATTTCAGCAAACACTTTTAAAGACACTGGTTCTTGTGTAACAATGTCTTTTTCTTGGGCCTCAATATCAGCAATTGTTGTCTGGGTTTCAACTTCACTAAACATTTTCAAGGATGTTGGTTCTTGTGTAACAGCACCCTGTTTTTCAATTTCTTTAGATTGTTGAGGTTGTTCTTGAATTACCTCAATATCTTCTGAAAGATGAGACTAGTCTTGGCATAATTCAATATTTCTTGATGGCTCGGATTGAATTCCTTCATCTTCCCCTAGCTCCAATTTAGGGAGCAAGTCTATTTCTGGCTCATCCTCCTTCATCACCTCTTCTGCAGGTACACTTTTTCCTTCTTGCTTTTCTTGTACAAGCTCTTGTGCTACCAAACCCAGCACTATGACTCTATGCCTTGCAGAGAAAAATATGTCTCCACATTCTGGGCATACCACTTCTCCTTGTTCTTCATTTCCCAAAATAGGAGGTGAATTTTCTAACAGATCTGCAGCCTCCACTAATGTGTTCAAACCCTTCTCTGCCCAATTTCTGGTTGTTTCCTTCCATTTCTCCAATTCTTTTTGAAGGAATTGTACCTCCTCCTTTAACAGCTCATTTTTTAAAAGAAGGTTTTCAATTTGGGGTTCTTCCACAACATGTTCTTACGTAACACCTGGTGATTTGGGATTTAAGATGGGAATTTCAATACCTACCCCAATTGCACCTTCTATTTCTGCTGTGGGAATTCCAATATTTTCCCTAATTGGACATGTTTCCTCTGCTGCTGTAACAGCTCTGGTTCTTCTCTTCTTTGTTGTAGTAGATGTCTGATCCTTAGTCCCTGACATTTTTCTTCTTTTTTGTGACATAGGGGTTTCTATATTTTCAGAAAGAGGGATGAATTCCTCCTCTTCAACAATAGTTCCCCTTATTTCAGGGGAGAATGTGACATCTAGCACCTCCTTATTTCCTCCTTCTCCTGCCTCTACCTGGCATTCTTCCTTTTGCGTTGCAACTTCCATAGCTGCAGCTTCCACTATCATAGCTTCAACAGCTGCTCCAGTTTCAGCTTCCTCTGCTGGAGCTGCCATCTCCACTACTTCAGCTGCTACCCTAACTACAACTTCAATTGGGTCTAGTCCTTCGTCGATAGGATTTGTTGCTGTTGCAAATTCCAATATCATTGCCTCATTTGCCCCTGGTTCCATCATATCCCCTTCTGCAACAGGGTTCGCTACTATCGTAGCTTCCCCCATATTTACCTCCTCCTCCTGGTCTTCCAATGCTCCATCTCCCACCAGCTGAATTGGAGGAACTTTGGTCTTCATTTACACTGTCAATCCCTCCTAATGCCATGACAGGTGCTCGGGGTACCCTTAGCCGAGCAAGAAATGGCAGTCATATATCGAAAACGGAGGACGAATCAGACGTAGTCGCTGCCTCAGCTAATTGGATAAAGATAAATGACATGGACTAATGACAAAATATACTGATTATTGATTACCGCATTAAGTCATGCCTAATTATGTTCATGATTAAGACTCGTAACTTGGAATGTAATTCCAATCCATTGTTTTGCAAGGTGGCACCTTTCCATGCTCACATCGCTGATAGGATCATTAATTCGCATATGCACTCATGAGTTGGCCATTGTCTCATGACAAATAAAGTACATCCATGTTGGCATAGATCATAAAAAAAATATGTGGCAGACAAGTAAGCTTTAAAGGTTCATTGTGGAGAATGGAGGACACTAATACTGATGAACAAAGATATAATGAAGTTCCAATGAGAATTTAGCGGATTCGCAACTGCTAGGAATAAGAAAAATGGACAAAGTTAGTTGTTGCAACCGCTTGAAATAGGAAAAAGAGGCTCTTTTAGCAGTGTTACAGTTGCGTGAAATAGGAAAGATAACCAATTCTAGCGGATGTTGTAGCTGCGCGAAATAAGAAGGATAGGGAATTCTAGCGGATGTTGCAGTTGTGCAAAATAAGAAGGATAGGCAATTCTAGCGGATGTTGCAGCTGCGTGAAATAAGATGGATAGGCAACTTGGCGGAGTCACAGCTGCTAAAAATAGGAAAGATGGACAATTTAGCGCCCGTTGCAGCTGCGCGAGATAGGTAGGATAGGAAACTTGGCAGTGGCATAGCTAATAAAGATAGGAAAAATGGATGATTTAGCGACTCTTGCAGCTGCTCGAGATAGGTAGGATAGGCAACTTGATAGTGGCGCAGCTGCTAAAGATAGGAAAAATGGACAATTTAGCAACTATCGCAGCTGCGCGAAACAGGAATAAGCCATAGTTAGCGGTGCACATTGAAACTACTAAAAATAAGAGAGAGAGAGACAAGTCAGTATTGTTGCAGCTGCGCAAAACTTGGGCGGGATATAGTACTGTTACAGCTGCGGGAAATAGGAAGCATAAGTTAAATGAAGTGGTGTTGGAGCTGCAAAAGTAAAAATTTGGGTGGGAATTTGCAGTGTTGTAGTTGCAGGAAAAGAAATAACCCATATTTTGTTGAGTAATTGTTGTTGCATCATTCTTTTCTTTCAAGGAATTATTCACAGAGAAAAAAAAGGATCAACCAGAATGCCACAATCGCTCGGCTCGAGGAGTGACTATTGACGTCCATTTTTGTCACCATTTTTTATCATCAAATATAATATGAGTGGCGTTATTTTCACTATTTTGCTATAATAAGTCATTCTCTTTGCCATTCAGACCATCAAATAGATCAGGTATGCATATATTTACTTACCACATGAATTTTGATCAAATCTTGCTATATTATGAATTATTGATGTTTAATGTGACATTTTGGGGCATACTTGGCATTTTGTTTTGATTTACACGCTACTGTTTTTCAAACGACCCTTCATTCATATTGCATGTTTATATTGCTAATGTTTAGTCGCATCTAGCCTGTCCTTGAACCTTGCGTTCAGCTCACGAAATCAACGGTTGGCATATTTCTGGCTATTAAAGTAAAAAATAGACACATGGGTAATGTTAGCCACATGGTGGTTATGGTTGGTGAGCCTCCATTCTAGAAGATACGCTTCTATGCTCGCCCATCTTGACAGCACACTCCTTTGCTCATGCCAATGCTCTAGAAGATCCGCTCCCTTGTTCCCTCAGCCTGCCAGCACATGCTCCTGCCGCATCGACGTCCCAGCAGTTCCATTATCCCTCTCTCATCCTGCCAGCACCTGCTTCTACCCATTGTTGAAGGAAACCAACACGCAGTTGTTCGCACCTTGGAGAATCAGTGCTGTGGAGTAGGAAAACAGCTCATGCACTATCATAAGTCACCATACGACCTTTGTGTAGACATCAAGACTACTAGTTTTAGAGAGGTTGACTACGTTGACCTTCTCTCCCATTTGTAAACTTAGGAATAGATGCTTTCTCTGAAGAAAACAAGAGCATAGATAGAGTAGTCGAACCAGACATTTACGGTTTATAATTTTCTTAATTGAATGGAAGCTCTTGTGTTTTGCTTTTTTGTTGGTGGTGACTAAGTCAATCTAGTTTCAACCTCTGTTGCTGGGAAGGGCGCCTGAACAATCAGAGGTTCCATTTATGTATATTTTGTTATTCCTTTTATACAGATAAGTAGTTTACATTTTTAGTATATGTATTTAGTTGTGTTTTTCCTGTAGATGTCATTTCTCTGTTTTCTGTAAACATCTATCTCACTGCTAATATAATTCACATTTGCAGAATTGTCAATGACCGGTCATGCTTAAATCTTCTTAGTTTACTTTCAACTTTGTCATTTACAATTAGATAGGGTTAACTAGTTAATGTTTCAGTAGTTCAAATTCAGTTCATAGTTAGAAGTAATTCTATTAATGCTTTTCGTGTAAACTATATTTTGCTGCTAACGTAGTTTACTTTTCAGAATTAGGAATGGTCGACCAAGCATAGTGTTCTACAGTTGTTTTCAGTCTTCTTCTGTCATATGTAGTTAGACATTGCTTCTATTCTATTATAAGTTAGCATTAATTTCATTAGCTTCTCTCTCTCTATTAGCTTTTCTTCCTATAATTGTAGGTTAACTTTATCTCCCATCTGAGTCTTGATTTAGCATATCATAGAAATAGTTCATCTTCTTTAGATAATGATTAGCATAAATATTTTTCTTGTTAGTTTACCTTCTAATAAATCAACCTATTGCTTCTTTTGCATAGTCTGATCATATGCATCAGTGAGCTGGTAATTAAAGTCATTCAAAATTCTTCTTTTCTTTAGTTTAAATCGTTTTCTTCCATTCAGACTGGCATTCAGACTGTCATTCGGACAGAAATTCGGATCGTCATTTGGACCTTTACACTTTCTGCATTGTTTTATGCTTTTTCAGAATCCAGTTTCTTCTACTTCTTAAATGTAATGCTTTTTGCTTCTAATTAACAGTTTTAGATGTAATTTGAATCTTGTTTCATGTTACATAGAGTTTTTAATTAAGTTTTGTCATTATTTCCTACTTCCATATTATCTTCCTTAATCTTCTTTTTAAACTTCTTCCAAAGTTAAGTTCTTCATATCTGATTTGCTAATTAGTTATTGTTTCAGAATTTATCAGTCTTGTTTCTAGATAGTTTATTTTTAAGTGAAAAGTTAATAATTTTATTTTCCAAGTTATTTCAATTTTCATAGTTTCCTTGTTAATCATCAAATTAGTTTTCCATTCATATAAACAATGAAGATGTTCATGACCTAAGATTTGGATCAAAAATAAATATCTTTATCAAGTCTCCTCCTTGCTCTTATATAAAATATCTTTATCAAGTTTTCTACTTGCTTCCAAATCAAATAAAGTTCAATTAAATATCTTTATTAAGTTTTCTACTTGCTTCTTAATTTAAATTTATCAAGTCTTCTACTTGTTTCTATATCAAACTTATAAAATATCTTTATCAAGTCAATTTCATATTGCTTAGATTTCCTTAAAATTGTTTCATGCTTCACCTTCGTAGGATAGCATAGATACTTGCATGCCTTTGGTTTCAGAATAGTCATTAGATTGTATGATTGATTTCTTGTCAATAGTATTTTATTTTGAATTAATTCTAAGTAATGTAATTAGGTTTTCAAGTATAATTCACTTGCAATCGATAATTCAAAACCCTTACTCAATTCTAGGTAGATTACTAGCTTTGGATTATATTAGATTAGTTCAAGCCTTCAATCTTGCACATATAGTGTTTGCAGCTCATAAGCTCCAATTCTAGGTAGATTACTAGCTTTGGATTAGATTAGATTAGTTCAAGCCTTCAATCTTGCACATATAGTGTTTGCAGCTCATAAGCTCCCTTCCCGGGTTGACAATTTAAGTGTTAAATTAGATATAGGATATATTTTACCCAACATTTTGGCGTTGTTGCCGGGGAGGTGTTAAAGGGATTGGAGTCTAGGTATGTAGGTTGATTTTACATTACATAGCAGGGATGATGGAAAATGGTAAGATGCAAAGACGACCTCACTACAGTTTTCCATAGTGTAATAGCCTGACGGGCCCACTTTAGTGGGTTGCCCCAAATCCTTGTTGTTCCTTTCCGCACAAGTGTGATTTCTTTTCTGTACGTCTGAGTGTTTAATTTTCTACAATTTATTTCATAAAATTTTCCCTTCCTTCTTTTCAGGTGTGTTATTCTTTCAGCAAGTGTGATGTGTTTAGTTCGCAAATATGTTTTAGTAATAGAAAGTATTTTAAAAACACATAGAAAATTTGGTGTTGTAACAACCCCAGAACTAACTAATGTGTGAGGTAGAACCTACCAGCCGATGACATGGATTCAAAGGTGCTTATTAGTATGAGAGAACTCTCTCAAATCCTAGCAGCAACTGGGATCCCAGTCTCTTTTTCTCCAGAAGAACACATCTTGACAGAAATCAAGAATTTATCTACCTCTCCAGAAATAATGAAAGAACCACAGTTCCATGAGCTACAAACTGAATCTCCTTGCCAATTTACCAAGGAAACTGGAAACTTGGAAACTACATTTGATGGAGAGAGACTTGATGTTGAAAATTTCTCCACATATCTATCGACAGATCTTTCATGTACTCATGCAATCGAACATTTAGAATAAAAGGATCTGCATGGCATGAGGAAGGAAGGTAAGTATGAGGATTACATCGAAAGATGGTTCCAAGAGGTAATGAGGCCACAATACCATTCCTTCATTAGACACCTTCTGTTGCAAAAGTAAGTAAGTCGGTTGATTCTCCACATCGAGGTAATCACTGCTTTAAATTTTTCATATGTGGATATAGGTATGCTTTTCATTTTGCTTTGCACATGCTTAAATTGGAAAAGTTCTTACACTTGAATAATGAGTTTTTATTTCTTTTAGATAGCATAGGATATTATGTAAATAAATAAAAAGTTGTATGTGGTTAGTTAGCTTTAGATATTCATACAACTTCACTTTCTGTTTTCCTTTAAAATAAAAGAACTAAGAATAAGATCATGTTAACGACTAAACCAAAGCAATCTTACATCATTATTCATCATACATGCATATTTCTTATTATACCAGTTACTCGATACCAACTTCAAACATCATGGGGATTTGACATAAATTAGGGTCTGCCTAAAACGTAGAGGTCACACGTACATCCTAGCTTCATTATCAAGGCTTGTTATTTAAGCATTTCTACTACACAATAGCATCAGGGTGAATGAAGTTCCTAGTTTGTGGGGAACACTACTATAACTCTATTTGAAAGAGGTGAGCTTTGGGACTAGAGACACCTTTCATTCATTATCTTATGGCTCCATCCACTTCACATTAATAAACTCAACCATCTATTTCTTTGATTTGGTTAGCTCACTTACAGTATCGAATATATTGGGAGAAATATATTTATTTTGTTAAAAAAAAAAGTTTTAAATAAATTATCCTCCAACCCATATAGCATCCCATCCTGTAGCACGGTTTTCAGAGATGCTCCCCCATTCACTCCTTCATAGGCAAATTTAATTGCTGAAAATCTATAAGGAGTGGAAACACTCGGACAAGAGCCTATGATGGAAAAAGGGTTTAAGAGGTTGACCCATTGGAGTACTGAATAGGCTTGTTGACAGCAAGCAGGTATCGTCCTGTGGTATGACTAGGTAAACCCGACAAGGTATTGAACAGGCCTAGCTGAAAGAGGGGAATCTACCTAGAGAGGATAATTTATGAAAAGTATATGGTTCTTTTATGCCTCAATGTATGGAACTGTTTGTGAGTTTAGCTGGAAAGGAGTATATATGGTTAAGTTATGGTAAATGAACTTCATCTATATGCCATTTGAGAATGTTTGTAAGTTGCACTTAAGATCCTGTTTCGTAATTCATACCATACCTAGGATGTCACTATCCTAGAAGTGGGACCCATAAACTTAGGAATCTAATGAACTCAAGTGCAAACTATGTCCATAATTACTTGAATAACAATAAATCTTTGAGAAGTAGCAGGGATAACTGGTCTCCTATAGGCTTTATAGACCATCTGTAACTTCATGTTTTCTATTTTGGGAGACATGAGGAAAATCCCCTATCATAACTTATATGTGGTTTTCATGAGCATAAACTGATGAATTTGCATGTATTGAAGAATATGACTTAGTATGATACTCTTTTGATCATATCATAAATGCATCTTTTTCTCAAAAAGTTCTAGTTTTTAGAATAATGATGTTTTTTAGGATTTCCTGTTGATTGACGTTGATCTAGAGTGTTTACATAAGAAGCATAAAACCCATTAGTAATTTATTGATGGCCCGACGACATGCCATACCTTCAGTTTAGGGGAGGATTCAAAATTATTTCTATTGTTTACTAGGATTCAGAATTGTTTTTATTTTTCTGTTTACTTATAAAACAATTAAAGTGCTTATACAATGATCTGTTGTTTTAGGAATAATGCAAGTAACAGAAGAAAATTTTCAGATCCAGTGACTGAAGATTTCAGAAAAGAAGGTTTACATCATCCTTTCGTGTGCTGGCATCCTCAGAAATTCTCTACATAATCAACAACAATTAGATCCAACAAGCACATCTTGTATAGACAAATGGTCTGTATGAAGGGTGGAATGAATCAAATGAATGATGATCTTAATGAAACCATCGCTTATAACATCATGATTAAGTGTGCTAAGGTAGTTAATTTTTGAAATTCTATTGATAAATCTAATCAACTAACCATATTAGGGATTAATCAAATGTCATTTGTGCACACTATCTCATTCCCTTCATTCATCTCGACTTCACCTAATGAATTGATTAATCATGCATTATTCTGATTTTTAGAATTATTATCTGGTTATCATATGGTTTTAACCTTTTATTAAGTTATATGCAAAAAAAAAATCAACATGCAAACCGTCATTTTATTAATTAAAGATCATCATGATTTTTAATGCACTATGTTATAATCCCATGATGACAATTTTCTTTCAACCTATCCAAAGTTCACTTTGGAACATGGATGAATATTTCACAAACCGTATGGATTCATTAATGCACATATCTTTATTATGGTACACGTTTCAAAAATTCTGAAATAATGGCGTGATCATTTAAATATGCCAAATTTCCATCTCATGATTTTTCAAACATTCACTTGGGCCTTGTTTTAAAAATGACCCCTGCTTGATCCTTACCATCACTCTGCTCGCTCTCATCCTTTCCAAGTCCATCCAACTGCATCCACTTATTCCTTATCTCTTTTTCTCTTTGCTCAGTGGGACCTGGCATATCTTCGGTTTGGGGGAGTGTTGACGTCCATTTTTGTCACCATTTTTTATCATCAAATATACTATGAGTGGCGTTATTTTCACTATTTTGCTATAATAAGTTATTCTCTTTTCCATTTAGACCATCAAACAGATCAGGTATGCATATTTTTACTTACCACATGAATTTTGATCAAATCTTGCTATATTATGAATTACTGATGTTTAATGTGACATTTCGGGGCATACTTGGCATTTAGTTTGGATTTACGGGTTGCGGTTTTTCAAACGACCCTTCATTCAGACTGCATGTTTATATTGCTAATGTTCAGTCACATCGAGCCCATCATTCAACCTTGCGTTCAACCTGTAGAATCAATGGTTGGCATATTTTTGGCCATTAAAGTAAAAAATGGACACGTGGGTTCTGTTAGCCATGTGGTGGTTATGGTTGGTGAGCCTCCATTCTGGAAGATCTGCTTTTATGCTCGCCGAGCTTGAAAGCACACACCTCTGCTCATGCCAATGCTCTAGAAGATCCTCTCCCTTGTTCGCTCAGCCTGCCAGCACATGCTCCTGCAACATCGATGTCCCAGCAGATCTGTCATCCCACGCTCAGCATGCCAGTACCTTCTTTTGCCCACCGTTGAATGAAACCAACACGCAACTATTCACACCCTGTAGAATCGGCAATGTGGAGTAGGAAAATGGCCTGTGCATTGTCATAAGTCACCATACAGCCGTTGTGCAGAAATTAAGACTGCTATTTTTAGACAGGTCGACTACATCGACCTTCTCTCCCATTTGTAAACCTATAAATAGATGCTTTCTCTGAAGAAAACAAGAGGATAGATAGAGTAGCAGAACCACACATTTACGCTATATAATTTTCTTAATTGAATGGAAGCTCTTGTGTTTTGCTGTTCTGTTAGTGGTGACTAAGTTAATCTATTTTCGACTTCTGTTGTAGGGAAGGGCCCCTCAACAATCAGAGGTTCCATTTATGTATATTTTTTTATTCCTTTTCTACAAATAAGTAGTTTACATTTTCAGTATATGTATTTAGTTTGGTTTTTCCCGTAGATGTCATTTCTCTGTTTTCTGTAAACATCTGTCTCACTGCTAATATAATTCACATTTGGAAAATTGTTAATGACCGGTCATGCTTAAATCTTCTCAGTTTGCCTTCACCTTTGTCATTTACAATTAGATAGGGTTGACTAGTTAATGTTTCAGTAATTCAAATTCAATTCATAGTTAGAAGTAATTATGCTAATGCTTTTCGTGTAAACAGTATTTTGCTGCTTTAGACATAGTTTACTTTTCGGAATTAGGAATGGTCAACCAAGCATAGTGTTCTGTAGTTGTTTCCGATCTTCTTCTATCATCTGTAGTTAGACATTACTTCAGTTCTGTTATAAGTTAGCATTAGTTTCATTAGCTTCTCTCTCTTTGTTAGCTTTTCTTCTTATAGTTGTAGGTTAACTTTATCTTCCATCTCAGTATTGCTTTAGCACATCATAGAAATAGTTCATCTTCTTTAGAGAATGATTAGTATAAATAGTTTTCTTCTTATTTTAGCTTCTAATTAATCAATCCATTGCTTCTTTTGCATAGTAGGATCATATGCACCAGCCAACTGGTAATTAAAGTCATCCAAAATTCTTCTTTTCTTTAGTTTAAATCATTTTCTTCCATTTGGACTCGCATTCGGATTGTCATTTGGATAGGCATTCGGATCGTGATTTAGACCTTTAAACTTTCTACATTGTTTTATGCTTTTTCAAAATCCAGTTTCTTCTCCTTTTTAAATGTAATGCTTCTTCCTTCTAAGTAACAGTTTCAGATGTAATTTAAATCTTGTTTCATGTTACATAGAGTTTTTAATTAAGTTTTGTCATTATTTTCTACTTCCATATTATCTTCCTTAATATTCTTTCTAACCTTCTTCCAAAGTTAAGTTCTTCATATCTGATTTGCTAATTAGTTATTGTTTCAGAATTTATCCATCTTGTTTTTGAATAATAAACTCTACTGTTTTGAACTTGGATAGACCATAAGAAAAATGAAGATAATCACTAGGAATATTAGATACTGTAAATTTATTACAGTATACTTACTCTAATGAAGTTTATATCCGACATATTATAAGAACAATTCCTTCTCTTAGAATATACAGATCATTTTATCTATGTTAATTAAACATTTTTCTGTACTAGAGTACATCACCATAGTGAAAGAAAAAATATAGGAAGAAATTTATAATTAGTTATTCTATGTTTTTCCAATCCTTACTCACACATTCATTGTATAGAAATAATTTATCAGTTCTGTAACCTATCATTTCTAACAGCTAAGTGATATCTAGGAAAAACATTTGAAAAACTATGATAACATATAAATATAGTTTTTCAGAAATAGATTAATAGTTTAGAAGTAAATAAATTAAAAACAAAGTAGAACATTATAAATGATAGGGTGGACAAACACCCAAAGAGGACTATTTCTCCCATCCTTCTCGAGAAAGAAGCCAAGATCACTTGCTTTTGGACCCCCAAGCCTATTCAATGAACCACCAGGATGAAGATACTGTGTAGAAGCAAGACAATCTGTTTGTAATTGAGCAATAAAAAAGACTTGCATACAAACACTCTCTTCGTACTTCAACAATAATGGAGACTTGCATACAAATCACTCTTATGTACTTCAGGAATCATAAAGAAATGCATACATAACACTCTCTCTACTCTGAGCAAGATAAGACATTCTTACTCTACAACTCATTACCTAGCTTCCCCTCATCGAATCTCTTGTGTTCTCAGTTCTAACAACACAAGGAAAAATTTGTGATCCTTTGCTCAATTAGATGGCTATAAAAGATTGCCTAGGTCTTTTGGGTGAGTTTCACATTCAATGAGCCACCTGCTCAGTTCCACCATCCTTAGGGAAGATGACCACATTTTTAGGGAAGTTTCCCCCTGCAAGAGCTAGTAAGTGAGTGCAGATGCTGCCACCTGTCCATTGCCTTCTACACCAGTTTCATTCCTCCTAGTGGGTCACTGAACACTCTTCAATAGTCTATTGGGTGAGTGTCTCCTATTTTAATTTATTAAATAATAATATTAATCTCTGCTGCTAGGTTTCTATGGTGATTGGCTTTAGAATGAACACTCGGAATTTCCACAGATCTCATTATTTTCATCGACGTTTCGAGTCCACGACATGACTCATCATCAGGACGGTGTGTGAGAAAAGAGTAGGGGATCTCAAAGATGTAGCATTAATATTGAAGTGCAGAGGGATAGTGTTGAAATGTCGAGATGGTGATTAAGTGTCGACTAGGGTTTAGTTAATTAGGTTAAGTGTAATATGTTATCATTTTCAAAGTATTAAGTTCTTGTCTTTAATTAATTAATGGTATTAAAATTTTATTTTTTTATTAATATTTGTTTGATTTTAGATAGTATATGGTTATGTGAAATGTGTTAATTTTAATTTTTTTTTAATTAATTAATAAATACATAGATTTAAGAGTGTATAACTTATAAAGTTTTTAGGTTTATTTAATTATAATATAGTTGTATGTAATGTTTTAATCATATTTAAAATGTTATTAGTGTTAATAATGTTATTATTAATAATATTATTAGTAAATAAATTAATTGTATATCATTAGGGTTAATTTACTAATATTAATGTTGATATTAGTTATAATTATACTTATAATTTTAATTTTTAATATTATTATTATTATTCTTCTTAATCATAATTATTTTTATTTTTTTTTCCTCCATAATGAATTAAGGTTGGGTTAATATTGTGCAAAGTTGATGTCACTTTGAAAATTAATTTTAATAATATTAATTTAATATCATTATTAATATTATTTAATTTAAATTAATATTAATAATAATAGTAGTAGTATAATTATTGGTGTTAACTTAACAACATGTGTGTTAATTAGTGGGATTAGGATTCACTTTTTAATTAGGATTAGTATTAGAATATCATAAAGTGGTATTCTTAAGTTAGTGATAACTATGGTCCTTGTTTCATAAAAGTTTATTAATGTCATCTATTGTGGTGTAGGAGTGGTGGAAGCCAACTAGTACTAACCTCCATGCATGCATATGTGTTTAGATTGTTGGGATGCTTTTTTATTTCAAGGGCTTCTCTAAGTTTTGTTTCCAAGTAATGATTCTATTTTGCTAGGATCTTGGTGTCTTCTAAGCATAATTGGTGTTTGGTTTTGGAGGAGTGTTCTGCTAGTGCCAAGGTTCGGATTTGTTCATTCTTGATGTCAACTTTGTGTTCTTTTCGTCTAGTGTTGAAGCAACTACAAGTTTCACCAATGTAGCATAGCTCACAAGAGCAAGATACCTTGTAGATGCCTTCGCATTTTTTTTGGTCAATCGGGTCTTTGATGGGTCTGATTTTTTGCTTAATGGTTTGTAAGGTTTTCAAAGAGGTTTTGATATCCTTCTTCTTGAGAAATTTAGCAATTATGTCTGTAACCCCTTGAATATAAGGCAAGTAGGCTCTTGTGTTAGGTTTTTGTGTATTGTTATTATTGTTATCTTCGTTATTTGTTCTTGTTGTGGTGTGAGTGTTGGCCCTATTCTTGGTTTTTTCTGACTTTCTTGATATCCTTAGAATTGTAGCCTATGTTATTGAAGAATAAGATCTTAACATAGTTAATCAAGAATTTAAAATAAACTCAACTTTGAGGATCCCCAAATAAAAAAGTAACCCCTACATGTAGCACAATAAATGTTGATGACTTTTGATGAGGTTAAAGGAAATATAACAATGGAATGGACAAGAAACATATCCTCGAGAGTAATGTGGGGAAATATTACAGAGGAACCATGGTAAGAGAAAATAAAATACTCCTTGAATCCTTGAAAAAAATTACAATTCACACGTAGGTGAAGAAATAAATGGAAATATAATTTAATTATAGAAGGCACACGAAGAAAAGAATGTATCCAAATTAAAGCTAAAGAACAAGAATACAGTAGGATTTGATACTACAATCAAAACAACATAGTTATAGATCCAAGTTGAACATTACCAAACCCCATGGTACAAGAAATGTTAACCAACAAAGTAGATATGGAAAGGGAGAACAAGATCAAGAGAAGGGATATGGTGGACATGAGAAGACTCCATAATAAAGACAAGAACATCGTGTGGAGTAAGGAAAGAAGAAAGGTGAAATGGGGGGCCTTGTTCATCAAGAAAATATGATTACAAAGCAACAAAACAATGTTGCCAAGAGAATCAACTTGAAACACCAACAAGGTTGAAACACCAATACACAAAGACACCATTATAGAAAACAATGTAACATGAAACACTATCACAACATAGGCCCCTAAGGAGAAGGATTCCAACAAAAAAATATACAAACATTTAACAAATATGCCCATATTTCAAGGAGAATAAAAAGGAATACTACAACAATTGTATTTGATCCAAGTAATGCATCTAACTTCAATGTACAATAACTATATTAAGAATTCCATAGGAAGAGAAATAAAAAATCCAATTTAAGTCAACTAACAGGTTTAAATGGAGAAAGTTGAAAGAGGAAAAACCATGGAATGACTATAGATCAAAGGAATAGAAAACACAAGAGTTTTCCCTAGTTTATACACTAATGATCTTGTTGGTTGCTTGGAATTATTTTTTAGACATAACAAGTGAAGATTAGCTCACACTTTGATGACATCTTCAACATTATCATGACATTAAGGGAGACTACATTGTTTCTTCCTAAAAATGGGAAATAGTGATTTTTGAAGACAATCACCTAATGATTGGGCAAGGGCCCCCTTGGGGTTGGTTTCTTCATTTTCCATAAACAAAAATAGCTAGAGCGCATTTTGCATAAATTCCAAAGGGAAAATAGAGGTGGAGAAGAAGGCAAAAATACTTTGCATAAATTCCAAAGGGAAGATAGAGGTGGAGAAGAAGGCCAACATCCACTATTTTGGCACATGAAGTGCAATTTTGGAAAACTTGGAGATAAAAATTATAGAAATTCACTTGAGCACAAGATTAAATATCTAAAAGTTGATGAGTAATGTCATGAGTATTATGAGTGTGTGATACCAGATCTTTTATGGTTCTCCCTAGAGTTTCTTCTACATGTGGTTGAAGTGTTGAAGTGTTGTGGTTGAAGTGTTGAGGTGTTGAAGTGGTTGAAGTGGTTGAAGTGTTGAAGTTTCCATGAATATTCCACACAATTATATGAATATGTAAATGAAAATATAAACAGTTACTATACATCGATACAAGATATTCATTCACCCAACTTTTATTTAAACAACATAAATGAGTAAATAATTTACAAATGCGTTAATCAACCCTCTACTTCATTGGCTAGGAAAGTCGGTCCAGAGGTGAGAAAAACAAGCATACGAAAAACATTTATTTATACAGCATAAATGAGTTAATAATTTATAGTAGCGTTAATCAATCCTCTAATTCATTCTTCAGAGAAGTACGTCCAGAGGTAAGAAAAAGAAGCATGCCCAAAACCTGCTCTGTACGTCCACAGGTAAGAAAAATAAGCATACCAAAAAACAGTAATTTACAGCAACCAAAGCATATGCTAATCTGCTTTGTACTTCAAAAGAAAGCCAAATCCCAGACCCATTGAACCCTCCTCTCGTTCAAATGCTTACATCAACTTTGAATCCCTTTCATCTCTGAAGATTTATCTAACTAATTTGTTCAGTAATCACAAGAGAACAACATCATTGTTCAGAAGAGTTATCTACCTGAATTTCACTAACTTCATTAACTTAGGATCTAGTATTTTCCTTCATTTCCAATTTCTGGTAGATTGAATTTTTAATCTTGTCCAGAGGAATCAGATCAATAAGAAACCCGAGAATAAGGGGTGCCAGGACCAGTACTCCCCATCAGATAAATAATGAACTCAGAACTATACTTTGCGACACAATAGACAATCGGTGGTATAAGCACCTCCACTACCAGAACAACAGGAACCTGTCGCAGCTTGTACCAGGCACAGAGAGACAATTCTGTTGCTATAGGCTCATACTTGTTAAACAAGTTCTTGGCTCCCAGTTCAGACTTGGCATACAAATTTTTTGCAATTTCATTAATCTTTTCCACTACAGGCAGTACTGGAATGTTGATCAAAATTGACCTAGCAACTTCGTTTGTCCGTTTCACTGCCCCATAAAGTTCACAGGTTCTTGATTTGAGTGATGGGGGCACATGACTTTCAAGCCTAACGATTTCATCATCCACCTTAAAAAAAACATAGAATTACAGACTGCCCTGATTGACCGACAAACAAATCGAATGACACTCTAGATTTTCTTCTTCTGGTTTAATGAAGAAAAAATGTAAAACCTAAACCTGATTGAGCGACAAACAAATAAAATGACACTCTAAATTTTCTTCATGATTGGAGAATTAAATCCATTGAAGGTATTCCTCGAAGTTGTCTCCGATACATATGGTATTAATCCACGCTACTGAATCATAGTCTCACTCCTCTGATAAGGGGAATGCAGGAAGAAACTCTGAATTAACATTTTGAACGGATGCTGCAGATGGTTGTTCTTGTTTCAACGGAAATACGGGAGAGACTGATGTCTCATAGGAAGTCCGGCTCGCGGCATCCGAGCTATATTTCTGAGAAGTTAATGCGATTGGATGCTTGTACTGGGGAGCTGGTGTTGATCATAGTCATGTTGTTGTTGTTGTTTGAATGATGATCAACCCCAAATCCTTGAATGCTCTGGGGCAGCTCCCTCAGACAGTGACTACTTGTTGAGGATTCAGAGGAAATATAGCTGCTTCTGAACTTGAACTAGATTCAGTAACTCTTGAACCATTGAATGCATCCATGGTATTCATCCATTGAAGGTATTCATCCAAGTTGTATCCTTCGACACATAAGAAATCCATCCACGGTGATAATTCATTGTTTCCCTCAACTGAGGGGAATGCAGGAAAAAACTCTGAATTAACATTTTGGACGGATGCTGCATACGGCTGGTCTGCTTTGATATAACTATCTATGTGGCTTGCATACGGAAGTACAGGAGAGACTGATGTGTTATAGGAAGTCTGGTTTGCAGCATTAGAGCTATATTGATTATTAGAGTGAAATGCTGTATTTGCGAGAAGTTAATGCAGTTGTATGCTGGTATTGGGGACTCGGTATTGATCATAGTCATGTTGTTGTTTGAATGATGATTAGCCCCAAATCCTTGAAGGCTATGGGGAAGCTTCCTCAGAGAGGGATTACGGTCCGACAATTCGTGGTCAAACAGGACTTATTGAGGATTCAGAGGAAATATTGCTGGTTCTTTACTTGAGGATTCAAAGAAAATATTCAGTACTGAATCCAGCTCAAGTAAAGAGCCAGCAATATTTCCTCTGAATCCTCAACAAGTTCAGTTTGATGAATTGTCTGACCTTAATCTCTCTATGAGGAAGCTGCCCGAGAGCCTTCAAGGATTTGGGGTTGATCATCATTCAAACAACAACATGACTATGATGTTGTAATTGCATTAATACCGACTCCCAGTAC
This sequence comes from Larix kaempferi, assembly GCA_027924585.1. Lineage (NCBI taxonomy): Eukaryota > Viridiplantae > Streptophyta > Pinopsida > Pinales > Pinaceae > Larix > Larix kaempferi. The sequence goes on from BSBM01000087.1 coordinate 14,080,327, forward strand.
AAGCATCCAATTGCATTAACTTCTCACAAATACAACATTTGAACGCTAATAATCAATATAGCTCTGATGCTGCAAACCAGACTTCCTATGAGACATCAGTCAGTCCTGTATTTCCGTATGCAAGCCACATAGATAGTAATATCAAAGCAGACCAGCCGTATGCAGCATCTGTCCAAAATGTTAATTCAGAGTTTTTTCCTGCATTCCCCTTACCAGAGGAGGGAGACTATGATCCAGTAGCGTGGATTGGAGACAACTTGGAAGATACCTTCAAGGGATTTAATTCTCCAATAGAATAACAAACAAAGACTTCAACCCATGAAATCATCAATGAGGTTTAAGAAGTACTTGAACCCATTTTGTTGTGGCACAAAGGATTTTCTAGATGTACCTATAAGGTTCATCACTCCAAAATAAAGGAGCTTATCTCTATATTTAATTAAGGAAAGACAAAAGCTTTTGTAAGGAACCCCTAGAGCCTCTCAAGTCTATATTTAATTAACAATAATTAACAAAAGACAAAATCTTTTATAAGGAACCCTTAGAGCATGTGAAGTCTAGTGAAAAATAGATACACATACCTAAGATGAAATGCCAAGTTGAACTAAAATAACATTATTAGATTGGATATCCTTCTTAAATATCTTACATTCTTCAATTAATAGTTCAAGTAATTTAAATTTATGTAAATAGCTTTCAATAGAAATCACCAAGATTTAAAGCAATTAAAGCAACTAGAATTAGTAAGATTTAAAACAATCAAAATTGAATCTCGATACCTTTACCCAATATGATTTTCAACTTTGTCAAAATTTTATCTATTTTTCAACTAACTAAAATAATGTTTCACTAAACATAAACATTTCAATTTAATTCATTTCATATCATTTGTATGGAACAACCTTCATTAAACACAACTTTTATGTTGAGAAGAACCCACAAATACTTGACTTCCTTTAAATATAATTTGAAATTAGAACTTTATATAAATTTGCATAAATTGTGCGTTGACATTTTTAAAAAGTACCTTGTTGAGAGCTGGAATGACTATAATATAAAAAGGAATGAAAGACTATTCCACACATTTCCACTCATGTATAAAGGAAAATATAAACAACTATAATATAACAATACAAAAAATTCAGTACCCAACCTTTATTTATACACCATAAATTAGTAAATAAAAATATAAACAGCTAAAATATATCTATACAAAAAATTCAGTCACCTAAAGATCAGAAATGAAAAGTAAATTCAATCACCCAACTTTTTGTCATAGATCATGAATGAATAAATAATTTAAAGTAGCCTTAATCAACCCTCTAATTTCATTCGCAATAAGTCTAAAGATAAGAAAGAGAAAGCATATAAAAAACAGTGATTTGCAGTAATCGAAATACAAATTAATCTACTCAGTACTTCAAAAAAAAAACCAAACACCCCACACAAATATTCTTACATCATCTTCAAATCCATTTCAATCTCTCAAGATTTAAGAAATACAATATGGAGCAAAAGTAATCACAACATAACAACATCATTGTTGAGTAGAATTATCTACTGGACTTTCACTTTCTGGTAGATGAAGTTTTTAATCTTCTGGAGCGGAATTAGATAAAGAAGAAACCTCAAAATATTATATGCCAGATAAAAAAGGAACCCCTCAATAAGGTATGTGGCGAGCTTGTCCATGTCATCATAATAATAAGAACTTGGGGGTAAGACTAATATAAGTAACTCCATGAACTTGTGAAGCTCATCCATCTTCTGCCACACCAATTCCACTACCAGTTCATATTTGATATACAAAGTTTTTTCCATTTCCTTAGTCTCACTTACTAGACTCTGTAGCATAACCATAGCATTACCCACCTTCAAAAAAAACAAAAAATTATAGACTGATTTGATTGAGGTGTAATGAATAAAATAATACTCTAATTTTTTTCTCTCTAGAGTAATTTATGTAGGCTCATAAAATTAAAAATTAAAATCTAATGAAAAGTAATTAAAAAATTTGCATCCACTTATAAATTAAAACAATTGAAATCAGGATAAATCCATTTTAAATCACGATCTATCAAGCACTAAAAAAATCAAATAGATCATCCACTGAAATAGGATCCTTTTACAAATTCTTAATAGATCCAAATTTAAAATAAATTTTAAACTGATTTAAAAAGAAGAAAGAAGAAATGAAATATAACCTAAACTTTCCTTCCAAATTAAAATTCCAACTTAATGATGCTATTACAAATATAGGGTTTCGTAATGGCAGGCAGCATACCTTTCTCTCCTCCACCAGCAGAATTTCAAAAGCTTTTCCCTCGATCTTACGGTAAACGGGTACAGTTGCATAATCATAAAGAACTGACAGACGGGTCGCTACTTTCCGAACGACAACCTGGAAAAATCCCAGGGATTTAAGGGTCGGATCCACACGCTGCAAGGCCAAAAAAAAACAGAAAGCCCTAAACCCGTTAGACATTGCACTGCATTCAATCAAATGAAATAATGAAATTACAATTGCGAAGCTTGGCCAAACCTGCTGATTTGACTCAAGACGACATGGTTGGATCACGACAGTGGTTAATGGAATCTAAATCCCCAACTGTAGTTATGATATACGTCGATTAATCGATCTGCGTCAAATGAATAGAAAGAGTGAAAGCGAAGGTGGTTTTAAATATAGAAACCCTAAGACTTCTTCGCGGTGAAGGCAACACTAACGGTAGTCGTCGAAGTCCGTCACCGTGATTCACGGCGTAAGCGCGTGACACGTGGGATGTGCATTGACATTGAGTCTCCTGCATATGGGCAGGGGCGTTGGATTTCGTTTTTTATTTAAACCGTCAAAACAATTTGTTTTGGACGTTTCCTTCGAAATTGTGCCATTCATCCTCTAAACTATCAAAAAAATATAAAAATTCAGATTTATACGAAATGGATAATTTGAATGTAAATACTCCCTTTTGGGAAAAATAAATAAAAAAATAGAATATGTATTTTTAGTTACACAAGTGTGTTTAGTTACCTTACATGGTAGTATTTTGATATTTTCATTATTTTGTATGATCATAGTTTTTATTTTGATATCACATGAAGAATATGTTTTCGAAAAACCATGATAATTTGAGGAGTTTTAACCGTATTCATACGGAAAATACCCTCTGAGTGACTTTTTTGCGTGGTACAAATATTTGCTTCTAGTATGTGGGGCTAAGTGGGTTCCACCACGGTAAACATATATTTTTGGATTTGAACTTTCGTATGTTAATAAGAATACCTTATTTTCAATTTATAGATATAAAAAAGTGGACAAACTAAACCATGTTTTTATATAAAATTTCCATATAAAAGATATATTTTTATTTAAAGCAGGTTTTTTCCAACAAAAAATGTTAGAAGAGTATTCCCATCCTAGATATGTTATGGACATTCATGTTGTTCTACCTAGTGTTATTTGGCTTCCTAGTGCATAATCCAATGTGTTGGACCATAGTTTGTCCACATTTGGTCACCTTACACTAGTTATATATCCATGAGGCCTTATTTGTCCACTTATGCACTCATTTCCTTCTTTTGGGGAGTCAATGCACTCCACTACATTATATTTATGAGAGAATTATGGCGTTTCCCTATTTTAACGAGATGGTGTGCCCTCTTGAGGATTTGGTCAACTTGTGCATTAATGACCACTGCTTAGCCAATTACTTACCTCATGTGCCCTCCTAATGATTCCTTTCACACTTTTTTACTAGACTAACCTCCTCATGGTCCATCTATGTTCATTAAACCTCATTATGGACCAATCCAGGAGTTACACTTGGCTTCATGTCATTGATGGGTGAATTGGTGCAATCTAAACCTACCATTTTGTGAACCAATCAAATTGCCTTGAGCTACTCAAATTCCCTCCTTGAGAGGTCTATATATTGTATCGGTTTTTGTTCTATAATGCTTAATGGAAAATAAATATGTCTAGAGTGAATTTTCTCTAGTTTTGTCTCAATATTCTTCTTCTCATATTTTTCTTCTATCTCTTGAAATATTCTAAGTGTGGTTGTTATTGAATATAGATCTAGGTTGGTTTGTCACATGTACCAGATCCTAGAGATGTGATTGATGTGCATTCCAAAATTTCACAAAAACAATTGTTACATGTTATGCATAAGCATTAATCAAAGATAACATTTCTCTTTTACATCTTCGCCCATTAAAAATAGATTGTCATAATTGTTGAATGGAACTAATTTACCTAAAAACATTACATGAGAGTGTTCAGGCCATAAAAATACATGTCAACCTCTCATATAAGACCTATTAGCAAATTAAACTACCAACAAAATTTGCAAAATGACTAGGAAATCAAACCCAAATAAATGGGGCATCTATATACTTAAAAAATAGATAATGAACCCTTCCACAACATGATTTTGTCCTTATATTCCTCAAAATGCAGAAAACCCTCCATCATTCCCTTAGCTCACTTGAACAAATTTTCTCCCAAAATATTTAATTGTCTAAAGACATGATAAAAGGAAATAATAGAAAATTTCATTTTGAGATCAAATATTCTTGAGCTCCAATGATTCAAGGAAGCCACTTATAAGTTTTCTCTTCCAGAAGCGCAATCAACAAAAAATTAGGAGTCCTCCAACACCGTAAGAGTGGGAATATCTTTATTAGACGAAAACCAAAGAAGAGTCCATAATGCTAATAAATCATCCCTAGTGTTTGTTCCTTTTCCACACCCCATCCAAAGACGAAAAGTGATTTATACTTAGTAATATTACGCTGCCCCCCACCCCCCACACATACCCATCCAAGAAGCACAATTAAAATATCCCACAGAGCTCTTATCATACAAAATAAGATTAGATGTCATGATAGGAAGATTTTCTTTTCCTTTTCTAAATTAATCCAGAAATATTCCCACTATACGAGAACTAACAACTGAAACATTTTGAACCACATTCTCAAAAATAGCCAAGTTTCTTGTTCTCCAAAGACACTAAGCCACAAAACAAGGAACCTCCTTATAATGTTTTACATTGTAGTTCTAAGATTAAAAAAAATGGTTGAAAGTAGCACCATTCAAAATATCATGTATCTTGAGAATCGCTCAAGTTTCCACCCAAACATTTTTGACAAACTCATAGAAAACAATAAGATTGAAAATTGATTTTGCTTCTTTCTTCCACATGCTGCAAATACAAGGCCCACAGAAACCCCTCGTAACCAAATGATCCGAGATCAATATTTTTTTTCAAGCACAACCAAATGAAACATTCTAAATTTAAAGGTAATTTCCACTTCCATAATTTTGTATGCCACCACTTACTCATTACATCAGTAGAACTAGCATAAATAACCTCATATGCAAATTTTAACACTGACTTGACCACTTCGACCACCACCTGACCAAACCAATTTATCCTCATTCTCAACTAGATTTATTCCATCATGATTCAAACTCATCACAAAAGAATCCTATTCCATACCTAAATATCCTTCTAACCAAAATGCTTAGCTAATAACTAGTAAGAAAAAGAATTCTCCACAAAATCTGTTTTCTTCATGTCTACTAACAATTTGAGACCATGTTCCAAAAGGAAATTTAGAAGAGACTCGGAAATACTATAACAATATTTACCACCTAGGAAGGGATCAATACGAAGTGCAACCTACTTTCCATTACTAATCTTCCATGACAAACAATATCCTAACAAAGGGAAAGAGCCAACAAAACCCCTCCATAAGTTTGAAGAATTTGGCACACTCTTAACATGCAACCTTATGTACTCAACTGCAGTCTTCCACCTTAAATATTTTTCTTGAATAAGATCAATCCATAGACCAGAACCAAATAAGCCCCTCCAGATACTTTTTAGACTTAGTGCAATGCTAAACCAAGACATACTTTTTAAATCCGAACCCCCCATATTTTTTGGAAGACAAATTTTCTCATATCTTGACAAATGATAGTTATTACTATAGATATTTCTATCCCACAAAAAGGTCATGATCATTTGTTTGATTCTATTCATAATGTAGATTATAATCTTTGCAAGAGAAAACCATTAAACTAGAATGCTTTCCACGACTCATTTTACCAAAATTAGTCTGCCCCCTAGGGACAACCACCGAAAGGCCCAATTCCCAAATTTTTTTCAACTTTATTCAAAGACACAACCAATTCTCCATTTTATAATATATAGTCTTTAAATAATAACCTACATATTTAAAACCCAGATCAATATGCTCCATACTAAATGGAAAAAGGTTGATTTTCCGAGCCAAAACATCATCTGATACCAGGTTCTAGAGAAAATTTCATTTAGCATCACTAACTTCCATACCATAGGCTTCAAAAAAATTAATCTCATGAAAACAAGAGAAATCCACTAAAGTTTCATTCCCAAATAAGAGATCATTCTCCACAATTAAAATGTGAGTAATATAGTGCACAGAAGTGACTTTTACCCTTAATATTATGCCTTTGTTTTAGCCTTCAAAATAAACCTACTCAATCCTTCCACAACAAGAAGAATAACAAGGGGGATAACATACATCTTTGCCTAAGTCCCCTATAACCTGTAAAAAACCTTGAAGGGGAACCATTCACTAAGACTAAAATTTTTGTTGATGTAACACAAGCCATAATCCAACTAGTCACCCCAAAATGAAGACCTATGTGTAACAACACTAATCTAAGATAAGTCTAATCCATTCTATCATAGGATTTAACAAGGTCAATTTTCAAAATAAGAGCTTCCATTTTTTTAGTCTTTATGGAGTGTAGACTCCCCTGAGCAAGTCCAATAGCATCAAGAATTTGTCTATTGGACAAGAAACCAAACTATTGGTTTTACATAAACTCTGCAAGTTTTGGGTTAATTATATTTGATATCACCTTAGTAATGATCTTATAAACTAATTTGCACAATGATATGGGCATAAAATCATTGAATGATTGAGTATTTTCATGGTTTCGAATTGTTTAATATAAGATTATGGAAAATTATCTTATATTAAACAATTCATATAATTTTGTATAATTATTAATCTTTCCAAATTGGTCTTTACACTCACCAACACACTTTATAATTAACTCGGTTCAAATGATAGTCCTTTATGGAGTTTGTAGTATTCACTTCATATCTTTCAATCCAAAATATGAATGGTTATCGTCATTGATGTATTAACTCATATATTTATATTTATTTGCATAACTATATTTCTGCCATCCTTTATGTATTTATACTAGGCATGTATAAATGGAAATTTTGGTCTATCTTTAATCCAAGCTTAATCGCCTCCAATATTATTTTATGCATGCTATAATAGTCACTCATTATTATGCTCCATGTATAACATTTAGTAAAATCCATAATCCGGTAAGATATATGCTTTGAGTAAATCATAGATATAGGGATCTTCAAGACTGATAGAATACTTAGGAAAAATGGTGCCAAAACATGGGCCATTATGTAAGGGAGCGGTAAAGCCTCCAATGATGGCATCAGAAAAATCGATGTGCCGATTGTCTATGGATACAAAAAAGAATAAACGGGAATATAGGGGTGAACTAATGGACCAAGGCCAAGTTTAATTGCACCAAGATGGGCGTATTTATATCCCTGAGTTTTAGCCCAATCTATCTCGGACTTATCTAACAAATTAATATGCACAGGCTCATCTTTATGTGTAAAAGAAACATCAACGGAGCTAACTTTGATTTGAGTGTGAGTTTTATATTGCCACCATGATAACTTATAAACATCAGAAGGTAAGATGGATGGTAATTGCCAATTTTCAGAAGGATTTAAATCCTGGATATTGATTACTAAAGAAGATGTAAAAGTCTCTTGTTGAAAAGAGGAACGTCGTCCAGCTAAAGATACATCTGTATCGTTGTCTGCCTGATAGTCTAAAGTTTGGAGTAGGACTGAATCCATTGAAGGGTCCATGTAACACTTACCTTTATCAAGCAGTAAATGGGAAAAATTGCTCACAAGGGTTCCTACAAATCTTAAAAGGATTTACGGCACCTATCCACGGCTATGGCCTTACCACAACTCGGAAACCCTTTTTCCCAACACAGAACCTTCACTTCATAAATAAGGAAACAGATGAAAGACTGTAAACAGAAATGCAGAGATACATCAACTCATATAGTAGACGATTCCAAAATAGAAATGCTAAGAATTACAACACAAAAATCCAACTGGTGCTGGATCTGATACCAAACGCTTCCAAGATCTCTTCTGGATTTCTCTGTCAAACTTGCTTGTTTTTCATTAAATCCACACTCAATTTACATACATATTATTAGTTCATCTTTGGACTGCGAAGATCATGACTGACATTAACACACTTGAAGATCAGGTAGCTTTTAACCCCAGCTGTTTGCTTGAAGCCAGAGGGAGAGCATACACTACCGACTTCTTGCAGACTCATTACACTTGAGATATTTGTTTTTCATCTGCCAGTTCGCACTAAGCGCAGGCACAGAGGATACATAGACCTTGACTCAAATATTTTCAGAACTCTCAAATCGCCAAAAACCGAATGCCTAAATGAGAGCCTTGGAGTTTTATTTTTAAAAAAACTAACCGGTGGCCCGGTGACTCTAGAATGACAACATTAAGTCAAAAGTAAAGATTTGGGGTGGAGTGTGGGGACAGCCACATCCGTTATCTCATCCCTTAAGTGGTCTAACTGACATATGAGGACCCAAATAAATTAATTTAGACGGACTCAAAGACAGAATCAGACTGACTTTCCTTTTTAAAACAAAGGAACATACATTCGAAAACATAAATTAAAATTATTACAATGTGGAACCTATTAAGGACGCCCACCATGCCTTTCAATTAATCATCGGGGTCCCACCCCTGCAGACAGATATAGTCATAAAATAAATTATTACAACGTGGAACCTATTAACGCATCCCACCATGCCTTTCAATCAATCATAGGTCCTTTCAATCAATTATAGGGGTCCTACCCCTGTAGAAAGATACATCTCTCTTGTCCATCACCGAGATCCACTCCACCACAAAGACAATCAAAAGGATCTCTGTCAGAATCCACGAGTTCATATGGCATAATGTATGGGTAGAGATTATAGACAAAGCATTTCTCAATGTCCGATCCAAACATAACCTGGTTATTTCCACACATAAAATCCCCCTGAAAAGTTGACTCCACTCTATAGTTAAGAGGAATCCTTCTGGTGTGAACTTTGTTGTCAATTCTCTTGCCGTCTTGATCTCTTTTGATGAACTTTTGGGTTGTATAAACAGTATGATCAAGCGGCGTATATCTTCCTCCAAGGTGTCGTAATTTAAATTTGAACCACATGTGCTTCTGGTCTGCAACTTGCATATCAGCTTGAAGGTGGAGGATGAAATTAGCCCTTCGATGAACCCAATATTTTCTTGGACAAAACTTATCCAAAAATATTTAAGTCCACCCTGACCATTTATTGTTGATAAGATTTGATGGGTCTACACATATAACTATCTCATGTTCTTCTCTACATAATTGAAGAATAAGGTTATATGTTGTCTAGTTAATATCACCATGTCCCAAGTCGACATACCACATATCTATGCCTTCTTCTTCATTGCAGTCTAGCCAAACTTCTCAACAACCAATTAATTTGTCCTGTGCCTTTTCCAAACCAAGAAAGGCATCTTTTTCCCATTTTTTCAAAATTTGGAGTTTGAGTGGAGATTCTTGGATTACTCTTATGAGAGTTAAAGATAGAAACTTCTCAACCTCTGTTCTATTTGCATGCTCCAAGATTGTTGACACTCTTCTGGTGTCAAGGATTCGTCCCATGGCTTTAAGAACAAGCCTTCCTGAGAATGGCTAAGTGGGGATGGAAATGGCCTTGGTGGACTCTTTCCTTTATCTTGTTGTGAAGAACTGGATGCACCTGCACTGAGCATATTGAGTGGGGGAAAATCTTGAGTATGGAACTCTTCTCTGGTTAACATATCAGCAACACAATTAAGATAACTAGGCTTATAAACAATGTCAAAATCAAAATTCTGTAACCAAAAAAAGCATTTTAAAATCCTAGAACTATTCTCTGCCATAAGATTTTCATTCTTAAAGATCCCAGGCATTATTTTCAAATCAGTTATAACTAGAAACTTTACAGGATTCAAAAATAAACAAAAATGATTGACTGTCTTTTTAATAGCCAGGATTTCTTTGTGGCTAGATGGATAATTGATTTCTGCAGATTTAAATGACTACGAGGCATAACTACAAATCTCTTCTCTCTTTCCATGCTTTTATATTAGAACTCCACCCCATGCATTTATTGAAGCATCTATTTCAATTACAAGATTAGGAGTTCCTTGGGGAAGAGAGAGAGCAGGGAGTTGCTGCACTTTTGTTTTAATTTTCTAGACTGCAGCAGTCAAATTGGAAGACCATTTAGGGGGATTCTTTTCCAATCTCCTATGAAGGATATGAATATCTTTAGCTTTCCCTTTATAGAATGGTTTGATGTAGTTGAGACTTCCTAGAAATATTTGAAGATGAACCTTTTCTAATATCTGATCCGGAAAATGCGAGAACACCTTTAAGACATGGTCCAGAAGAATTACTTTCGCTTTGTTTATCGTGAAACCGAGAAACTTGATTTTAGTCTTTCCAATTTCCATCTTGCTCTTTGAGAGAACAAGACCATGCTTATAAACTAGATGATAAAATTCATGTAAATGATTTAAATGATCTTGCAAGTTCTTAGAGCATATCAGAACATCATCTATGTAGACTAATGCCCATCTTTTTCCCTGAAAATATCGTCCATTTTCTTTTGGAATTCAAAGGGGGCATTGTTTATTCCAAAAGGTAAGACTTTACATTGATATTGGCCATGGGGAACAACAGAAGCAATCTTAAACCTATCTTTTTCTTCAATCCCAATTTAATAGAAACCAGATTTCAAATCAAACTTACTAAATATAGTACATCCAACAATCCGTTGCAGAAGACTAGCTTTATCAGGTAATGGATACCTAATTTTTTGGAGCACTGCATTGAGAGGTTTATAATTCACAACCAGTCTTGGCTTACCTCTCTTAATATCTGAGTGTTTGTTAACAACAAAGGCTCTGCCAGCCCATGAAATCTTAGAGGGTTCAATTAACCCTTTTGAAAGCAACTCTATAATTTCACTAGCACAAAATTTTCTCTTAGAGGGAGACATCAATCTAGCATAGGCTTTCATAGCTTTATGTTTTACCAGAGGGCCAAAAGGAAGGGAAAAAAAGTATTTTTCTCTGGTCCAGAAAGCATTAGGGCTCTCTGAAGTGTAGTATTTCTCAAGCTTTTCAGAGATATCAACAAGGTCTTTGTCCTTGTGCATTTCTGCGTAGGCAATGCATCTCTCCATTTTGAACAATTCTGCAATGCTTTTGGCTCAGTTCTTTTCAGAAGGATTTTGCATTTCAAATGAGCTTCAAAGGATAAAGGACAAGACACTAGATTTCCTTTTATGGTACATTTAAACAACATCTTAACAGTGTCAAAAGTAACAGGGCTCACTCTATTTAGGAATTTAGAACCTAATATACAATATTCTTTTATACTATCCAACCTATTCAAGGATAAAGCTTCTATACATCCTTATATTTGTATAGGAAAGTCTGCTACTCTACCCAAAAGTTGTATAGGGGTACCTTCTATAGCAACTCCGTGTTCTGAAGCCTTCTCCCAATAGAATGAATGGATTGCAGTTCCTTTTGCTAAATTCATATGACAACCTGAATCAATCATGCAATCCAACTTATACGGTTTGAATTCTAGAGGACAAAAGGAAACTTGATTGTACATTTTAGGACATGTGAAAAGTCCTAAGGAAGGTTCAGGGAGAAGAGCATCTTCTTTTTAATCTTTCTTTCAATGCTCAAGGCTCTTAAGAGCTATGTCATATTGTCGGCATATCTCATCTTCAAAAGACTGATCTTTTTCTCTGACTGTTACTTCAAGCACTCTTTTCAAATCTTCAATTTTCCTTACAAGTTTCCTAAGGAAATTCTGTTTTTCTTTGATTTGAAGGCGAAGCAGATTTCCTTTATATTTTCTGAACTTCTGCCTATCCTCATGCTCTGTAGGATAGTGCTTATATAAATTTGCAGGATTGTAGAATGTAGGATGATGTGAAGGACATAGTTTACCTTCTTCTGATTGCTTCTCTTTTCCTTTAAGTAATGACAATAGATTTTTCTTTTTGTCCTTTGATTCTCCTTTGAGAATATACTCAAAAATAGGAATCTCAGATAACTGTTGATCAATTGCGGCTAATCGTTGTTGAGGAGATGGTTTTGTTGAGGCAGAAAACGTATAAAAAGAAAAATCAAAGTCTGGAGGTCCCTCACACCCCCTAAATTTGCTTCCGAGGCGGAATCGAAGTCGGAAGAGGAAGAATCAGGACCAGAGGGAGAAAATTTATTTAGATGGATATCAGAATCATCAGCGAGAAACATAATTTCTCCAGAAGGGTACCGATCTTGTTCAAAAAAATAAAGATCCCACCAAGCTGGATCTATCTATTTGGAGAAAGCTGCAAGCTTTGGTTTGGATTTCTTTTGTGTACATTTGCTTGCCCAATGACCTTTCTTTCCACAAATAAAACATTTTTCTTTGTCTGTTGGCTCAGACCTTTTTCTGACATAAGCTTTCATATAGAAAGGGTTTCTATATTTTTTCGTATAAGACTTGTGAGTCTTACGCTTGTAGGCTTTGTCAGGATGATATCTAGGAGTAGTTGTATGGAATCCTTTCTTTTTCTTCTTGCAATGGCAAGATTCCTTTCTGAAATGTCCTCTATTGTAAGCACCACAACCCCAATCATGAATTTTTGCAACATCTTTACAAAAACTAGGCAAATACATAGATTGGTGCCTTTTGAAATCCCGACTAACTCTCTTTTCTAGGCAATGTTTTGCCAAGTTTCCATGATAAAAGCATGGAGTTGTGCTAATGCGAGTACGCGAAGATTAATCTTCTTATCTTTAATAAATTGTTCCACAGCATCTAGAACATGACCGAGAAAACTTCTAAGATAGTGTTTCAAGTATGCTGGTTCACGAGATTTTCCAAAAGAGATAAGAAGGTTCTGCATATAGCAGAAGTATTTCTCACTTTGACTCAGGTCACAAATTCTTGCAAACATGAATAAAGAAGCTAGGTGCTCATATTCTTCTTTATCGTCAAAGCCGTAGAGCTCTTTTCGTAAATCATGCAATATCTGTTGATCTACATCATCAACATTCAAAATCTCATCTTTTGCTTCTTATGGTAGCCAACGCCACCATTCATGTGCTAAACCGGATAATCCAGCTATCAGCTGTAAAGCTAATTGCTGACCGGGAATATTTGAATCTTGGGTCTTTTTATATAAAACCCATTGGCCAAGAAGCCGTATGGCTGACTTTATTTCTGCTCGTAACTGACATTGAATATTCAGAACGGGTTGCTCATGCATCTATGACATTAGGTTATTCATTCCATTTATTCCAAAATGGAATTTGTGAGAAGGAGCAGAAGAGGCATCTTGCATTTCTAAATCAGAAGTGGGTGGAGGAGGACCTGAGGAAGAACCAACTTCATGGCTGACCCCTGAACTATGCTCGGTATCTTCTGTGTGAGAGGGGAATTTAAGCATAGCCATATATCTTTTACGTAATTCCTTAGGCATTCTATGGAATTGACTTAGTAAGCTTTGTATTTCCTGGAATTCTTCTTCATCTTGACCAAACTTAAAATCTGGTCTTTCATCCTCATCTTGGACAATCATCATACCAAACGAGTAACTTTTAGAGTGTTTTCGTTGGTGGCCTTTTAGTGCAAGATCCATTGCTTCTTGGATGAACAAGACATTTTTCTTTTTAAATACTTGAGTTTTGGTCAAAAGCTTACCCAAGACATTCTGCCTCTTCTCTATCTTGTCATAGGCTGTATTTATTGCATTTTTTATCTCTTATGTATCATGCAGCAAGTGATCCAGAAGGTCAAGTTTGGTTTGGAGCATTGATATCTTATCATGCTCTTCCTCCATTTTTTTCTTTATCTGAATGATATCCATGGCCATGTCATCCAGATTTTCTGTTGTGAGATTTTGTTGCAAATTGCCATCGTTGGTGAGCTTTATTTCATCTGAGACAGTTTCAAATGGTATAGAATATTTATAGGGCATGAATTCTTTTTTAATTTGTCCATCAGTTGAAAACTGTCTGAATGGAACACCTGGAAGATTTCTTCCAGGGATATATGACCTATCACCTTTAGCAAAGGTGATTTCCATACCAAATCCATTCCTAGGTAGAGATGAAAACATATAGAAACTCGAGAGTTCTATATTCTGTTTATGTTTTAATCTCTGGATCATTTTCTTGTAGGATGGGCAGTCTGAGTGTTGGCCTTTATGTTCAGTGTCATAGACCCCAGAAAAGGATGGCTGAACTGAAGTAGAAGAAGCAGGCTCATGCCTATTTGACTTAAAATCAACATTATTTATAGAAGGGGTCCTGAGAAGAGGAGGAGTAAAATGAGGGATAGGATGGCCTTCAGGGATTTGGAATGATTGGGAATATCTATCAAATGAAATTGGGGTATTGAGAAAAGACTCTATTTTCTGTACAGACATATCTTGATTCCTTAGCTCTTTATATTTCACTTCCCATTGTCTAGGGTAGTTTATTCCAGTCCAGTCAAAAGTAACTGGAGTAGTTTGTTTAGATTTATCCATCTCCACCATGCTATGCAGGTGCGAGCTTTGATGGACCTTAGAACGGAGAGGGGGAAGAGTATCATTCCCAAAGCAGACAAAAACAAAGGCTTTGAGCTGTATGATCTTGGAGCCGAAATCCATTTAAATGTTACCAAGCTCTACCTTTATGTTTAAATTTAGTGTTCTTTTATTTGTTAGCTTAAGCATTGTTTTTACTAACTAAACTTGACCTACGGGAGGTCGTGGCTACTGAGCCTTGAATTAATTAAATCCTATGGTAGGATCCACTTACCAATACACACGATATGAATACCTTGGTCCAATGTTCATTATTTACATAAATCCTATGGTGCGTGTTGGGCCTTAGAAATACTACATTTATGTCACTCACACTTTCCATGCATTTTACCCGTTCCGCACTCATTATTTCACACTCCTCACTATCCCATGGTTAACTTTTATTGTTTTCTTATGTTTTTAATGACTAGAGATGATTTGATTATGTTTTACTAATGATGGTTGTGTTTTCATGCCAAATTGCCATTCTGCACCTTGTTTTGCTCTCAGAGTACGGAACCCCGTTCTGCACCTCTTCAGTACTCCGAATACAGAACTCGTTTTGCACCTACTTGAGCATCAGTTAGATTTTGACACATCAAAGCATATCCAAATGACTAATGGTCAAATGGGTTTATGTATATTGATTCCATCTAGCTCCCATAGAAACAGGTTTGCATTTGGATGCACGGACTTTGAGAAAAGTCAAGATTTCTAAAAAGATCAAACCCAGATTTCTAGCAACGAATCTCTCTGGACTGCCACATTGCACCTTGATTTCCGTGCACATGGAAGCATATCTCAACAAACGGCTAAATGGGTTGGAAGATAACATAGCTGACTACAAACCCATTTGGGCGTTTTGCCAGATCTTCAACCAGTACGGAGAAATCGAGGCGAACTTTTGCCAACTTGTGAGAAAAATCCGTTTTTCTGAGTTGTACGTTTTGAACGGTTTTTGGAGCTAGAGTTGGATCTGATCTATCTAGCCATGAAACTATTGTATAAATAAAGCCCTAGGAGGCTGAGGAAGGAGTTATGAACATTGTAATGAGATCTAGGGTTTTTTTACAAAGACTTATGAATTGCTAATGGCTGGTTACTCTTAAGAAATTGTGTTGATTTACCTCATCTTCTGTGCAAGGATATGGAATAGATATTTGTAATTTCTGAATCGTAAAGGGAGGCTCTATCTCTGTGGGAGGGCCCCCCATCAGAGGTAGATTACCTCTCGTCCTTCTTTTACTGTTATAGGTTTAATCGTTTATGCTTAGTCTCCTTTCCTGTAGAGTTAGTCTCACGCTTTGCTTCAGTCATTATATTTTAATGCATGCTCTGTTTTAGATTGTTGTACACTCTATTTCATTATGAGTAGCTTATGTATTCTGTGCACAGAAAGGATAGATAGCAAGTTTCATTTGTTTCATAAATTAGTTTATTGCATTCCATTAGTTTCATAAATTTTCATAGAACAGAACAGCAGATAGCAAGTTCTATTTCCTTTAATCAACTTTTCATAGAATAGTACAGAATGGTAGATGTGTTATGATAGTTATTTTAATAGATTGCCATCTTCATTTTGTAGAAACTTAGATTAGATAGATAACCATTTGACTTCGTGAGTGAATCTCTTGATCTTTGTAGATGATGGTTTTGAACCAGTAGATAATTTGAATTTGATTCTGAACAATAATATCTTGATTCCTGTAGTTAACATTTTCATAGAAAGTTATTGTAGTTTACGAGTTCCTTTAATTTCTTTTACAAAAGAACTGTTTTCATATCATAAGCAGTAGTTTAATTTCTATGTAGGATTATTCTGTCAAGATTAGGAATGGTAAATGATAAATAGGAAGTGAATAGATCGAAAGTTAAAATAGATAGATAGTTCAGATTTGTACGCTTTGTTTTTGATAAACATATTGGCATAAGATTTGTTGAATGGAATCATGAAACCCTATGTTATAACTTTAGATCTTCTTTTCAAACTTATCATGAACAGTTAATTGATCAGCAAGAGTTATCGTGTTGTGATTGATTAGACAAGAAGTGAACAGTTAGATAGTGTAAACTTAGCTTATGGATAGTGCTGTAGCTTTAGCTTTTGCATGAGTTCTTGAATAGTTAAGTTGTAGTTGTATGAATTCTTGAATAGTTAAGTGGAAGTTAGACTCTCAAACAGATTAGTCGAAGTGTGCATTAAATCATTTCATAGAACAGTAATAAATTAAAGTCGTGAAAGTTTTATTAATATTAGATAGTGATTTGGATCAATTAAAGAGAAGCAATGTTATAATGCTGTTCTGCACCTTTCTGTTTTGTACTTTTTCATTCTGCACCTTTTTAATTTTAGTTAATTAAAATAGATTAGCTAGATTAGTTTGATTGCTGATTGGGTTATTTAGTTTCATTTCTCATACTTTACTTCTAGATTAATTTAAAGATAGATGTTAGAGATCTTTCATTTATGCTTTAGAATTTAAATAGAAAATCAAAGTAGTTGGAATGCTTTCAGTTAAGATTAGAATGAAGATAAATCAGGTTTAGAGAGTAGAGTAAATTAAATTAGAATAGGCTCTAGTCTTGCATTTCCTGTGCTTGTACCTCTAAGTCTACCTTCCCGGGTTGACATTTTATGTAAGCTATTTATAGTGATATATTTAGCCCAACAGTGCGATCCATATGTTCTTGCACATTAACTTGTAATGAAAACCATTTAACATGAAAAATATGATAACCTAAGTGGTATAGCATGGTTGGAGTGCCATTGAGTTGGAAACGTACAAGACTTGAATCAGGTAGGTAAATCCTTGTTCCTCGAGCTTCCACAAGGGCTATTCGATGGAAGGAGTAGTAAGTGCTTCTTATACAGTTCACTAAAATGACCAAACCATTCATTCTGGATTATTCATTCCTCATTTGCATTTTTGTTGGTTCATGAAACGTATGTTTGTGCAAGTTTTTTTCCTCTACATTTGAACTTGGGTTGCACGGGTTGTTCTTGTTCATTTAAGTCCTTCTTGAGTTTGACTAGTGTAAGTGGTTCAACATTTACATCTTATGTTGCACAGAGGAAGAGTCCATCATTATTCTTTTGTATAGAATGGGGGTTTAACCTCTCAATTCGCTTCCAAGCCTCCACATCGTAACACTCTTGGCTCAGGTAAGATTTATGGTCAGAAATTCATTATCTCTTCTTTAGTTTCATTATTTAAATGATAGATCTCCATTGTATTAATAATTTGTTTTGTTTGAAATAGATAAACCAAGTGTGGGGTGTGGCTCATGGAGCTACTTGGTCAAAATAATTTATCTAGTAAGATCATGGCCTCAGTGGCTCACATTCCTCTCTCGATGCCGGATTTTATGCTAAGAAATCAAGGGCTATGTTTCCCAAAAAGTTATGCCGAATTGTCCTCCAATATCCCAAAGCACACCAGTCTCCTCGAAGATAAGTTGTGTGTGCATGATTAGTTTCTAGTACTATAGTTTTCTAAGTATTGTGGAGCCAATTGGGAGGGCCCCTCAATCTGGCCAATACTGCATTCAATCAACTAAATTAGATACGTATATTTCCCTTTTTTTGTATTTCTCTATCCAATAGCTAGTTGTGTTGTGTTTGTCATTGTTTAATTTCCAAGTTTGCATAATTCATAGATTACATCCAAAATATTGTTTGTAATCATTTCTTCAATAGTTAATTATATGCTTCCGTTTACATGTGTTATTCCCTACACAGAACGATATTTCATTGAAGGTTGAAAGACAAGTTGTACTTAATGTTGTGTTGCATAAACATTTGAGTATGATCCAAATGAAATAATTTGACTTGTGCTATAAAGTAACTCTGTAATTGTCAATCCAATGATAAAATACATATCTGTGGAAGCTTTGTTTATGTAGTAGCTTGTTAATATTTTCCTTCATAGTTTGCCTGCATGTTTTGATTCGGAATTGTGCGTAGTTACCTACAAGGATTAGTTTCCGTTGAAGATTGAAGGATGATATTTACTTCACTTTGTATTACATGAACATTTGAAATCCAATGCCAATGAAAGACTATAATCCATGCTTTTTAAAGTATCTATGTAGCCGTTAGTCTAGTGGTTGAATATCTATGTAGTGTTATCAATTTATGCTTTCAATGATTTTCATTACAAATGTATTGCAGGGATGTCCACTTGTATTGAGATCTAATGAATTGAACAAACAATTGTTGCATGAACATTTTGACTCTCTGAACAAGAATGAAATATTGTGACTAGTTCCTTTGTTAACTAAAATTCTTATAGATCTCAATTCAAGTGATGAATTCTTGTAGTACTCGGTTCAACTAGTTTAGCCTCTTTAGAGTAAGCTTTGATATTGCGTTTCCTATGTTTGTATCTCAAAGTTTATGCTCCCGGATTGATAGATATCATTTTTGAAATCATGCATACAATTTAATCAACTCATAACTCAATTATATATTTCCTTTGGGGTCAATCATAATAACCACACCCCACCCTCCACACCCCTCTCAAATTTTTATTATGTTATAGAAATGTTGTGGAGGAATTATAAAGGAAGTTGAGATGAAAAAACAACAATGAAAATTGAGGAATTGGAGGAATGCTAAGCATCATACCAAAAATATTGAACTTCACAAAGATGAAGATGAATCAACTTGTACATATGGATTCCATCACAAGATTTATGTTGCATGAGAATTGCATATGTTGAGTAACATTGGTTCACTTATGAAGTTATTTCTGTGGTATAAAAACATAGAAATGAATCTCATAAAATCATTGAATTCAAGACTATTCTATATGTACTATCATTAAAATGGAACTTAAAATATAAATCAAATACCATATGGGAATAACATAATATTGGTTGAAATTAGACCAGAATTTATAAAGGAATTACAAAAAAATAAGGTGAAAAGAATAGGGCGTTGTAATTGAAGGAGATTAAACAAAAACTTTTAGATTTGAAGGAGATTAAACAAGACCTTAGAGAACCTATTTAAGAATATGATCAATGCTTCGTAGATATAATGTGAAGATTGACATACTTAGGTGTTCAACATGAAGAATGGTTTATTGGAACGAATTTTCCTCATACAAGAACTCCTTTTATATAATAAACACATGCAAATAAAAAATAAATTACATACATAATAGACCACCCTAAAAAGCTATGCTATAGAGCATGACTTGAAGCAGACAACCTGTAAAAATGATTGGTAGGAGAAATGTGTATAATGATATCAGTAGTAAATTGTTCTTGAAAAGATAAAAGTGACTAAACCAAACACACCATTCTTTGCAACAAGGTATGGCACAATCTACATGTGTTTCATGGTATGAGTATTAGTGCTAAGAAGAGAAGTGACAATCTAAATCTTGGGATGGTGTCATGTAAATGTGGAATTTTTTTTTCCATCACATCTTCAAAAGTGGCAAGTGATAGATCTTGGGATCGTTGACCTTTAGTATGTTATTGGTGCCATGATGAGGCAGTGAATCAAAGGTGGAAAGCAACTGGTCCAAAAGCCTATAAAATTTTGAAA
This sequence comes from Larix kaempferi, assembly GCA_027924585.1. Classification (NCBI taxonomy): domain Eukaryota; kingdom Viridiplantae; phylum Streptophyta; class Pinopsida; order Pinales; family Pinaceae; genus Larix; species Larix kaempferi. Next base: position 14,100,699 of record BSBM01000087.1, read on the forward strand.
GGCCTAATTAGGTTTTCATTCATGGTGTTAATCAAATATTGTCCCCCACATAAAAAGGATATTCATTCCTGTGTCTTGCATAGCCTTACACTTGAGCTTTTGTTTTGAATCTTGACGTGTATGTCTCTTACTATGTTTTGCAAGTGTGAGAAGTTCCAAGAAGATTTTTCAACTATGACAGTCAGGTGTTCGAGCCATTGCCATAGGTTATGTTAGGAATGAAATTGCACCTAGTCCTTATGTGATTTTTCTCAAATGTTTTGTTCCTTATTAACTTTTCATTTTACCTTATTTAAAATTTTAATGATTTTGATTGTCTTTTTATTTTATATGTTATAGTTATTGTTTTAATTTATTTTATCCTCTCTTAGGATTGCACGTAGTGGCTTATTAAGTTTTACATTTCTTTATAAGGTCTTCAAAATTCTTATTTAAATTTTCCCTAATCCATATATCTAAATTTTAACCTTCATGTTGAGGTTGTTTGCCAAATTTTTGATGTGGAAGCATTCCTACAGTGAAGAATCCAAACTGCATATACTAGGGCGCTGCGGGAATCTAAAATCATAGAAGAACATGGTTGTTTGATGGCAATAGATGCCCGTTGCATTCAATGATGCTAGAAGACCTCCAGAAGCCTATTCGGCTTATCATGACACTTCTAAAAACCCATTGTGATTTATCATTGAGGAAATTAGGGATTTGAGTGGCCACAAGTTCTTATTTGGGGGTTATGAATTTCAGAGCTAAGAACACGTATTTTGAAACTTCTTGAAGATTTTCACCCTAGATTCATTTCCAAGAAAGTAAATTGGCAAATTTGCAGTTAAGATATGGGTAAGAGTGGAAAAATCAACAGGTTCGAGCCTACAGACACAAGTTGGGCCATGAAGTTTTAGGAGTGTGTAGCATTGTTTAGGGAAACAGGGTGGTTCGGTTTCTTTGAGAAGATCACATGTTTCAATGTTGAAGTTTCACATTACTTTGCTCAGAATCTCACTGGTAATGTTGTTAAGTTTAAAACTCTTAAGTTTCAGCTCACAGAAAGTTTAGTTGCTGAAGCCACCGGCGCCACCATGGATGGAGAATCATGGTTTAAGAAGACTCATTTTGATTTTAACCCTAATAATTTCTTGTTACCAGGCAACGAAACCCTAGATTGGAGCAAAGGGGTTCACTTAACAAATTTTAATCCAGAATGGAGAGAGGCAATTGGAATTGTACAGAGTGATATTACATGGGATGGCAGGTTCGCGTCAGTGTTTAAGTATCATGTTAGGTTTTTGTTGCACCTGAACTAGCAATCCAGGATGAATTTTCCATTCTTTCTACTCAAAAGCCTCCAAAAAATGTGGAATAGAATTAAAGGACATTCTGATCAAACAAAATAGTCACTATTTCATCATGGGTTGATAAAATTGGTCGTTTTAACAGTCTTATAGAGGGAAAATAGAAGTTGGGATCATTTTCTATTTGGCCAGGATTTACCACTGAACAGGGTGAGCATGTAAAGAATATTTTTCCCAATAAGCAATCTGGTTTTATTAAGAAATTCAAAAGGGATATGCCTGAATATTTAGTACAAGATAGCTCTTAGAAAGCTAATTCACAAAAAGAATCCAAAAACCTTGATAACGAAGAGCAGGAGAATGCATTTGAAGATGAGAAAGAGCACATTTTGGAAGATGAAGTAATGGAAAAGATAGCTAGTTCTAATCCTGAAGAAGATGTAAGTTTAATAGAGCATAAGTAGAGTGCTATACCTGCAAAAGAAAACTTAACCATAATATCTCTTGTAGCCAATACAAAGGATAAGATTTTGCAAGCTCCATATTTTAAAGTAGATGTAAAGTCTCTTGTGCAGCTGGAAAGATCAAGATGGAGGCCTAAGACAAGAGCTGCAAATAAAATCTGAATGATCATGAGGAGAATCTTGGGAATAAGCTGGAAACGAAGAAGATTATTGTTATTCAAGACTCTTCAAGTGATGAAGATAAGTGTTAGAACATTTTTCCACCTATGTACATTAATCATTTATTAATGATGATTAATTAGCCCAAGTGATTAATGATTACATCCCTAAGTTGATTAGCTACTAAATGGTCAATTATCATGAACTAGATGGCAAATGTGAACAAGTGCTGAGTCAAACCAGCTAAGTGGAGCGCTCCCCAGGGAAATTAATGCACTCAGCATGCCTAGAGCGCCCTCCTCAGGTCATTTAATGCACTCAGCATGCTTCTCTTCTACCTAGGGCGCATTTGCTCTCTTTGTGGACAATCTTGCCTTGTTTTGTCACATTTTTGACCAATTTTAGACTCCAAACCTCTAGCCAACCAGTTTCTTCACATGTGTGAGGTCACATGGGCCTGTCCAGTCATTCCCAGCATTCACACTGCAGATTCGAACCAGTTTGGGATGGTTTGGGATATTTTGGTCAACCTAGGGGGGTTTGAGCTTTTTCTAAGCTAGATCAGTGTGAACAATCCAGATGGATTCGAATTCTTCCAGATTTGTATACATGGGTGTTCTTAACCTTTGTTAAGGTTGGACAGTTAATAGTATTGACATTATTCACCATTTCATGTGTAATTGTTCTTCATTCATTTAAATTTTTTATGCTAATTCTTGCAAATGTTGTGCAATCTTTCACCAGTGAGGAATCCACAGTAGCTAGATTCAACTGTGCTTGAGATTTTACATGGTATCAGAGCTCTTGGAGCTAGAATTCGAACCAGCAGACTGTTGTAGTGGATTGCCAGAAACAGTGGAGAAACCACATAATTCCTGAGGCCATTGCCTTGAGCTTACTGGAGAAATCTAGTGGCTCCTCTCAGGTGTGATGCTCTCCCGAATGCACCCACTATCCATACAGGGTTCGAATCTGTGAGTGTAGATCCCTCCAGAGTGATTTGAGAGTTGTTTGCAGGTATTGGAGTTCAGCATTGTCAGCAAGTGCGAATTGCAGCAAAGGAGAATGGAGCCATCTCACCCAAACGTGCTCACACCCTTCAACTATTTCGATTGGAAGGCAGAAATGGTGATTTTGCTGAGATCCAAGGGTCTCTACAGAATCACGATGGGCACTGAGGTTGAGCCAAACTCTGCTGTGGAGAAATCCAAGTTTTTCAACAGAATGGATGAGGCATTTGGCCTCCTTTGTCTTAGCATTTCGAGAGACCTCCTGTTTCATGTAGAAAGTCTAGCAACTCCAAATGAAGTGTGGCTCAAGCTTGAGACACTGTTTGGAAAGACTGATGAGATGAGAGGCCACCAGCTCGAAAATGAGCTTGTCTCACTGAGCCCAGGGAATTTCGATTCCATCCAGGACTTCTTCACCAAGTTCAAGAACTTGGTCTTGCAGATCAGACAATGTGGCATAGAGAAGAAAGAAGAACAGTTGGTGTTGTCCATTCTCTCAAAATTGGGTTCAGAATACTCAGTTTTTGTGTCTTCCTTCAACTCCACAAGGCTCACAGTCAGAGGTTGGAAGATGCCATCCTTGGCTGACTTCATGGAGATGCTAACTCAAGAGCAAGACAAGCTGGTCTTGATGGGCTCCATCAAACAAAAAGATCAAGTTCTTGCAGCAGGAGATTCGAAATGTGGAAGAAGCAAGCAAAAACCCAGGGTTTCGAAACCTCAAGAGAAGAAGAGAAAGGATGAGAGGCCCAAATCCTCTGAGGGGGTTTCGAATCCTGTCAAGAACAAGGGAAAGAAGGCTGAGAAGACAAAATGTAGCTACTGTCAAAGAGGTTTTCATCCAGAGAGCTCATGCATGAAGAAAACCATAGACACCATGACACATCTCCTACAGAAAAATAACATTCCTCTTCCTGAAAGTTCCAAGAAGAAGGAGTGCGTTTCTGAAGACAAGGAGAGCTGCCATGCTTTGGTGGCTAGCTCATCTCATTCACCTTTGTTTATCATTGATTCAGGTGCCTCAAGGCACATGGCTTCCTCAAGAGACTCGTTTTCTGAACTTGCTCCCTACAGTGGCCTCTCAATTCGAATGGGAGATGACTCAGAAATCCCTGCTCGTGGCATTGGGAAAATCTCTATGGAGAATGGCTTCTTCTCCAATGTGCTGTATGTACCAAATCTTGCAGCAAACTTGCTCTCTGTGTATCAAATGACACATACTGGAGCAGCAAAGAAGGTGGTCTTCACTCAGGATGAAGTGGAGATATCAGAAGTTTCCACCGGGAAAATTGTTGCAAAGGGTGTTGCAGACCATGACATGAAGATGTACATGTTCTCCCACTTCCTCGAATTTTCTTCACCAAGTGTGCTGCTGTCACATGGGAATGAGACCAGCAAGCTATGGCATCAAAGGTATGGGCACCTAAACTACAGATATCTTCAAGTTTTAAGCAAAGAAAATATGGTAGAAGGGCTGCCCCAAATCAGATTTTCGAGTGGAACATGCAAGGGTTGCATGATTGGGAAACATCCTGAAAGGAAGTATGACAAAGGGAAGGCTGGGAGGGCTGATCAACCTCTTGGGATAGTACATTCTGATCTCATAGGGCCACTCCCCACACCCTCCTATGGCTGCAGCAAATATGTGCTCACCTTCATCGATGACTACTCAAGGTACTGCTGGTTATTTTTCCTTAAGCAAAAATCTGAAGTCTTTGATTGTTTCAAGATTTTTAAGAGCATGGTTGAGAACTTCAGTGGGAAGGCCATGAAGATTTTGAGGACTGATAAAGGTAGAGAGTATGTCAACAACAATTTGCAGCAGCTCTGTCAAGAGCATGGCATTCAGATGCAACACTCAGTGCCCTACACACCTCAGCAAAATGGTGTTGCAGAGCGCAAAAATAGAGCACTGAAAGAGATGGCAACTTGCATGTTGCAAGCAAGGGATTTGTCTCCTAAATTATGGGCTGAAGCTATGAATTGTGCAGCATATGTTCAGAACAGGGCACCACACAAAGCATTGCAAGGAATCACTCCATTTGAAGCTTGGATGGGCCACAAGCCAAATGTCTCACATTTCAGAATTTTTGGCTCAAGGGCTTGGGCCAGAATTCCACCGGAGAAGAGAAAGGCATTGCAGCCCCAAAGCAAGGAGTCAATCATGGTTGGGTATGCAGAGGATTCCAAGGGCTATAAGCTCTTTGATCCATCCACTCACAAAACTTTCATTGAAAGAAGTGTCAAATTCGAAGAGGAAGAATTTTTGCAAGCTAGTGAACAAGGTGATGGGGAATGCTCATTCCCTCGTCTTGATGATGATGTAAGTAGTGATTCTTTCTCTGATATTTCTGATTCTGAGATTGCTGAAGATGATGTTGATATGGATTCTGAACATATCCCCCCTTCAAGGCCCAAGTGGGCAGAGAAAACAATTCAAAGTGCCGGAGAGCTAGTGGGAGATCCCCAAGATGCTAGGAAAACTAGATCTCAATTTCACAATTCCTTTGCACATAATAATTCTGATCTGGGTGAGGCATGTTATTTGATGGTTGGATCTGATCCAATGTCATATTCAGAATCATGTACAGACCCAAGATGGCAATCAGCCATGCAAGAGGAGATGAACTCACTCCATGAGAACAAAACTTGGGATTTGGTCCCTCTTCCTCCCAAGAGGAAACTAGTGCAATGCAAGTGGATTTATAGAACCAAAATTGGATCTGATTGCTCTGATCTGAAGTATAAGGCCAGGTTGGTAGCTAAGGGTTACTCTCAGGTCCAAGGAGTGGACTATACAGAAACATTTGCACCGGTGGCAAAGATGGACTCCATAAGACTAGTTTTGGCAATTGGGGCTTCCAAGCGATGGGAGATTCATCACATGGATGTAAAGAGTGCCTTTCTTCATGGGGATCTGAATGAGGAGATTTATATGCAGCAGCCTGAAGGTTTTATTTCTGATCATACTCTTGTTTGCAGGTTGAACAAATCACTCTATGGGCTCAAGCAAGCTCCTAGAGCATGGTATGCAAAAATGGACAATTTTCTGCTATCTTTGGGGTTTGAGAGGTGTAAGTCTGATCCAAATGTGTATATGCAGCATGTTAGTGATCTGATATTGATTATTGTACTGTATGTTGATGATCTTTTGATCACTGGTAGCTGCACCAAAGAACTTGACTCAGTTAAGAGAGCATTGCACAGTGCATTCTCCATGACCGATCTAGGATTGCTAAAACAATTTCTGGGTTTGGAGATTGATCAATCTGTGAATGGAATTTCTGTATGTCAGTCAAGGTATGCTTCAGATTTGCTGCAGAAATTTAAGATGGCTGAATGTAAGTCTGCAAAATTTCCATTTCTTTCAGGAGTTAAGCTTACAGAATGGGGTTCTTCACCACTAGTTGACAGTTCGTTGTATAGACAACTAGTTGGGAGTTTGTTGTATCTTACACACTCTCGACCAGATTTGTCTTATGCTGTTGGGGCTGTTGCAAGGCACATGCAAGAGCCTCATGAGATCCATTGGAAGGCAGCCAAGAGGATCCTTCATTATGTTCAGGGTACTAAGTCCTTTGGTATCCATTATGCTGCTGGTTCATCCCTTGAACTAGTAGGATTTACAGATTCTGATTGGGCCGGTGATTGTATTGATCGGAAGTCAACTTCCGGTTATGTCTTTATGCTTGCACATGGACCTATATGCTGGTCAAGCAAGAAACAGAGCACTATTTCCTTATCTTCAGCTGAGGCCGAGTACAGGGGAGCAGTCAATGCAGCCACACAATGTGTTTGGTTGCAAGGTATTCTTGCAGAGTTCGGGATTGTCTTTGATTCACCCACTATTCTTTGGTGTGATAATCAAAGTACAATCAAGATTTCTACCGATCCAGTACAGAGGCAGAGGACCAAGCACATAGAGATACACATGCATTACATTCGGGGTTTGGTGCATGACCGGATCATAGCATTGCAGTATTGCCCATCCAGTGAGCAAACTGCTGATATCTTCACCAAGTGTTTTACCGAGAAGACCTTCACTCACCTTAGATCTTTGCTTGGGGTGAGTGATGCATGGTGATGATTGGTGTATTTTGATATATGCCACATGTCCATTTTAGAGGGGAGGTTTTATTTCCCATGTGGTTTTCCTCCTTACCTTGGTTACATGGACAAATAAATTTTCATGATGTAAAAGGTGACTTGAGCCTAGTTGCCAAGGCCTTAATTTTTGATATTTCACTAATTCTAGCTTAAGGGGGGGTGTTAGAACATTTTTCCACCTATGTACATTAATCATTTATTAATGATGATTAATTAGCCCAAGTGATTAATGATTACATCCCTAAGTTGATTAGCTACTAAATGGTCAATTATCATGAACTAGATGGCAAATGTGAACAAGTGCTGAGTCAAACCAGCTAAGTGGAGCGCTCCCCAGGGCAATTAATGCACTCAGCATGCCTAGAGCGCCCTCCTCAGGTCATTTAATGCACTCAGCATGCTTCTCTTCTACCTAGGGCGCATTTGCTCTCTTTGTGGACAATCTTGCCTTGTTTTGTCACATTTTTGACCAATTTTAGACTCCAAACCTCTAGCCAACCAGTTTCTTCACATGTGTGAGGTCACATGGGCCTGTCCAGTCATTCCCAGCATTCACACTGCAGATTCGAACCAGTTTGGGATGGTTTGGGATATTTTGGTCAACCTAGGGGGGTTTGAGCTTTTTCTAAGCTAGATCAGTGTGAACAATCCAGATGGATTCGAATTCTTCCAGATTTGTATACATGGGTGTTCTTAACCTTTGTTAAGGTTGGACAGTTAATAATATTGACATTATTCACCATTTCATGTGTAATTGTTCTTCATTCATTTAAATTTTTTATGCTAATTCTTGCAAATGTTGTGCAATCTTTCACCAGTGAGGAATCCACAGTAGCTAGATTCAACTGTGCTTGAGATTTTACAATAAGGAAATCAAGGAGGAATTGAAGCCGCATCAATATCAGATGGGAATAGAAGAGGATTACCCAATGTCACCAAAACTAGTTCAAGAATGCCATGGAATTTCAAAAGAGGAAGCCTCTCCCATTATGGAACAAGGTATGACTTCAGGGGTCTCATTTGTAGAAACTACAGTAAAGAATAGGCAGGAAGAAGACTTAATTTTTAGGAAGCTGGATATTCCATGGCCATCAGACCAGGATTTGGCATTGCCTGGAGAGGTGCATATGGATTCTGAAGTTGGAAATCTGAGGAAAGCTATCCAACAACATAAGTCACAAATACAATTCCTAAATGAATCCAATGACAGGCTTGTGACTACAACTAGGAGATTAAGAGAAGACCTGGAAGATATCAATGCACATTATCAAGAATTAATAGCAGTGACACAAGAACATCTGAGAAGAAAGAGGGAAATAGAGAGTCAAGCTAAAGATCTAACCAAGCAAAATAAAGTGTTGTCAAGCAGAGCTAAAAGCTTGGAGATAGCGCAAGTTCGAGACAAGCACTACAACAAAATTTCCCTTTAGGGGCGGTTTTGTCTTGCAGGGGTTTTGGTGAAACCCCCCCTAAACATTTTTTTAGACATTTGGAGGCGGTCTTCTAAAACCACCCCTAAAAGTCATGGAAATTCGACTTTTGGGGGTGGTTTTTTTAAAACCGCCCCCAAAAGTCCTGAAATTTGACTTTTGGGGGTGGTTTTGGGAAACCCCCCCCAAAAGCCCAATTCTCATAACTTTTGGGGGCGGTTTATCAAAACCCCCCCTAAAAGTCATGAGAATTGAACTTTTGGAAGTAGTTTTTTTGGAACCCCCTTTAAAAGTCCTGGAATTTGACTTTTGGGGGCGGTTTTGGGAAAACCCCCCTTAAAAGCCCAATTCTCATAACTTCTGGGGGCGGTTTGTCAAAACCCCCCCTAAAATTCATGAGAATTGAACTTTTGGAGGCGGTTTTTTTGGAACCCCCCTTAAAATTCATGAGAATTGAACTTTTGGAGGCGGTTGTTTGAACCCCCCCCCTAAAATCCCAATTCTCATAACTTTTGGTTGCGGTTTGTCAAAACCGCCCCTAAAAGTCATGAGAATTGAACTTTGGGAGGCATTTTTTTTGGAACCCCCCTTAAAACTCATTATTGAATTGAACTCTTGAGTGATGCCTAAGGCCTTGCATCATCACATAATCTCTAAATAGTGAATCTAATGTCAACTACAAGTGGGATATGTTGGTAATTTTTAGATCTGTAACACCAAAAATGAAAATTTTCTTGCCAATTTCAACATGCTAGTAATTTTCATTCTTCCATTACCCTTTCTTCTCATTGTTTTCCCCTTTTTGTGAAGGGTGACTCAAGTGGATTCCAATGGACAACAATGGAAATAAGAGAGCAAAACATAACGCACACATGCCCATATCCAAGGCCTAGAATATATTTTAAACTAATGAGTTGAGTGAATTCAAGATGCAATTACAATAATTATTATGCAAACCATTCATATGACCAAGTGCATCACCTTCGATAGAACACATATTGGTAGCCAATAACAAGGATGGAACCTTTTGGATGTGCATTGGTAATTCAATGTTAAATAAGGTGACAATTAATTAATAACAAGTACCTCCTACCCAAATTGATGATCGTCTTTATGGGTATCATCATATGAGAGCAAAGACTCGCGGTCTACATTATTTAAGATGTGCCACCACCTGTCTCCTTGCTGTAGACATATGTTGCCTTGTTGTAGACACATGTTAGTGCATACTAGTACCGACTCAATTAACTGCATGAAGAATGAGCTCTCCACCATTGTCATCGGTGCCTATGATTTGTGACGGTCAAGGACAAACTTTAGGTTAAACATGCCCGATAATGGCATGGTTCCGAACTTTACATGTATTGTTTTCGAGGAGTCGTTGTTAACATGAAGCTTTAGACCCAGTCTAATAAAATACAAGGAGACATAATTTTAAAGTTAACAAAAATTTAAATACATTGGTCAGGGTTGATTCTATATTCAACTTCATCAGTTTTGTTTCATCAATTGCCATGTGTGCCTTAAAACAGTGAGTGGAGGTGTCTTCACCAAAATCCTGATTCCACTTTGATCCTTATTTGTTGCACCATCGAAGAATCCCAAGGGTGAATTCCAAATAAAAATGGTCGATTTATCAAAAATTTTACTTTGTCTGCACCTAGATCTATGATGAATTCTGCTGATGCTTTAATAATCCTTCTCCCAACCTCTCTAGGTTCTTCCTGTAGCGTTAAAAAAGAATGGCAATCATTAAAATCTATAATCCCCATGTGACAATAAAGGGAATTGATTTTACCTTGGGATTTGTTAAAAACCAGAGCTTTAAATTTTCTTAAAGGGGCTGTAGATGCCAATTATTTTTTACTTGAAGAATGTTACAAATCAAAGTCAAAAGATCCTAATTAGTAATGCTGCAATCTATTGCAAGATGTTGTATGGTATCCTCACTGCTCAAACATAATGGATAGGCTGAAGGTCCAATTCCACCCCTTTCTCTGTAAATCTCCCCTGTTAAGACATTATTTCGTAAGCATAACCACATAAATAGAATTGATTTTGGAGGAGCTTTGATTTTCCATATCACTGTATACCACCACTTCAAATCATCATTCTCGTAAAGATATATAAATGCATTATAGGCCTATTTTACTATTTGCACAATCCCTTCTATTGTGTTCCAAGTCCAAGCCAACCTATCTTGTTCTATAGATAGAGTGATCCCATTTTAGTAAATTCCCTATATGTATGTGTTCCATTCACTGGCTAGAGTTCCTGTGAACCTGAGATCTTATGTAGAGAGCCAAATACTAGAACCTGTCAAGTTGGAGATATTTGTCTTATGTATATATGCAAGATAATAAAGGCTCTAACTGTGTAGGTGTGGTAGCAGTTCTTCTAATAGTATAAAGCCATATCCTCCACCCAGAAAAGGATCCAAGCCTAAAAGAACTCTCATACCTGTACCAACCTTCCAAGCAATCCACCACTTAACCACAAGTAGTGTAGTCAATATATTTTTCCAGATAATGGAGGCTATTGGGAAAGCAAAGTGTTTCTTCGACCTCAGCCATGATACAACATCAACTCCTTTCAAATATTTCCTTCTCATAGTGACACTCTAAATACCATCATGAAAAAGTGCCCTCCACAGTGATTTGGTAGCTAGCTAGATCCTTGTTAAAGAGATTGAGATCTCTTATTCCGCAACCTCCCTTATTTTTTGGCTTTGCTATCAGACTCCAACTTGCCAAATTGTATCCCCCCTAAAAGTCCAACTGGTTGTCGCAACACAGTTCCATGCATGTCAGACAAACTTTTAGAAAAAAATCTTTATCTCTAACATGATTCAACATAGTCTCTTGAAGAAACACAACATCAAGTTTAACTGTCGACAAAAGCTCCTCGAGGGATAGCATCTTGGACTAGGCACCTACAATCGCCCTAATGTTAAGAGAGATTAAGACTAGCATTAAGGAACCCTCATATCAGGGTTCAATGCTCTAAGTTTCCCAGAAGGAGAAGGAACAAAAATAGGGTAATTTGAAGAAACCATGATGGGTTATGTTTCCAACCCTCCCTCAACAACCCCCATGTCTTTTGTCCTGTTAGTGGATTTGTTTTTAGGCTTCTTCCCGATGGTGACATTTGCAATATCCACAAGGCCAACTCCGTCTACAAAGGAGTTATAGGTTTGAAGAGGCACTTTACTAATAAGAACTTCTTTTTATGAGGGTTCTGAGGGTTTGGTAAACAAATTTGTATCGAATGGAGGGGGAGAAGCCAAGGTGCATTCATTGTGTAAATGATGGGTAGTGTGAGGTCCTTGAGGAGAGGTTTCAGTCAAAATAGGGCTTTTGGTATTTGTAATAACCAACAGTTCTGTCGATGAGGGGGAAATCAAAGGAGGGTTTTATGAGATGACAGGGTTCAAATGGGAAGTAAAGGGATGAGAATTGTTAAACTTTTACAAGAAAATTTCCCAGAAACCCTCAAAAATATCGATCAGCCACTCCTCATTACTGCTTAGCAAAAGAATGTCTTATTCAGTTAAATAAGTACAAAAGAAATTTGGAAAGAAAATATTTAACTTACCAATGAAAGATTCAGTAGAGGGTAATTGACTAGTCACCTCCATCTAAGCATTCTGAGTCCTCCCATTTAAGTCTTATTCTCTTGCTTTTGAAACCAACTCTAGCGACTGAGCCTCTCCAACCACTGAAGGACAATTTGTTTTTATATGGCCAGTGGATCTTCATACATGACACCGAAAGGGTTCTCTCCAATACTCTAGGGTTTGAATGAATTAAGGACCCCTTTTCAGTGACAATCTCAACTTCTTATGCAAGTCCTAGGTCCATGTTGAAATCCACTAAAAGCCAAGCCATGTGTTTTTTATTCCACCTTAGGTCCCTTTCATCAAAGAAAACAAATCTGCCAACAACATCTCCTATCCCTCTCAAAACCGCTAGATCCCAATATTCAATGGGGAGGTCAGGCATTAGTATCAATAATCATCTCTTTTGGAATAACAATGTAAAAGGGTTGAAATTACCCGAAGACCAACGGTTAACCATAAGCACCCCTCTGTCTATGATCCAGGTTTTTTCTGCAACTTTTTCCAAATCCTCCATTAACAAGAAGTGGAAATTAATCCAATAGTTGGACAGTAAATTGAACCACGACCAGTAGCCCAAAAATTGTTTCCATTTAGTGGAAATCCAGTTTTTCAGTCATAGCCTTTGTCAATTGAAGGTAAAACAATTTACCCACCAATGCCTTCAAACCAATGCTCATCATTATGTCCATTGCAATGTCTTTGTCGAGGACAAAAGAGGGTCAAGTTTGTCTTACCTTCATAAACTTATTTATCTTCCTCTTCTCTTGAGCAGCCGAGCCAATATAGTTCCTTGCAGAGAATGCTTTCTGAGCTCTCTTAGCATCTGAAAAACAAGGATGAGGCTCCACTAGAGCCATGTTTTTCAGAGCACTCCCTCTAGTTTCCAAAACCTTCTTTGCTTCCTTCACACCTAAACCCGTGCCTTCTGAAGCGATAATAGGGTTTTTTCTTATGTTTCAGTCAACTAACCCCTCGCCACTTGTACTGCCATCTAAAATATGTGCTGATAGTTCATTTGGCTGATGTGGTGGTCCTACTTCACCAAATCTATCCAGATCTGAAAGGATTGAGGGCCCACATGTTTGGAGTATTCTCTTCTTGTACTCCTCATCCGAAATGAAGATCCCTTCCTCTTCCCAAAGGGCATCCTCTACCTTCCATTCCACATCTAACAAATACTCCATTCTTCCACATATACAAAGCTAAATGGAGAAAGTCTTCATGCACTTCTAAAACACCAGAAAATGCTAGAAAAACGCTAAAGGGACCCGAAAAGCTTCTGTACTGGACGCATCCTCCATCGCTCCACTCAGTTCTTAAGTGGAATCATAATTATTTTCTTAAACAATGTATTTAATAATTTATTGAATTTAGTAGCTTTGTTGCCAATCCATATAAATGTATTTTAATATGTTATGTGCCTAGCCTTGTCCTAAATTTCTAATTAAATTTTTCATCATGGGAATGAAATCAAAATCAAAATGATGTGCCTATCCTTGTCCTAAATGTCTAATTAATTAATTTTTCATCATGGGAATGAAATCAAAATCAAAATCATGTTTAGGAATCCCACACCATCATTTGGAATAGTGGTTCCCACCACTCCATTTTGTGATATTTTTCTAAGAAATTGGTTCAACCCCACGCTATTTGGACATACTAGTTCTATGAGCACTTAGTCAGCTTGATTTGGACAGACTGGTTCTATGAGCACTTGTTCTATGAGCGATTTGGACAGACTGGTTACTGGTTCGCGATTTGGACATACTGGTTACTGGTTCACAATTTGGACAAACTGGTTCCCGAGCACTTGGTCAGATTGGTTCTATTATGAGCCATTTCAATATAGAGAGGTAGTGAAAATAGATACTGATTTATTCTTCTTTTGTTCTCATTAGACCGCCTCACCTCCAATACGTGAGAGCTAGTGCATCTTCTCCAGCTCTTAGAAAAAGAGTTTTATCTCTATTTATTTCTTCTTGTAGCATCATTCATCCATCACACTCTCTTTATGAGCACTTGGTATCCTTCATCCATCACACTAGACACAACAAAATGCACCGTTCAAATATGGGACTAGCATTACCATAGATGCTAGCACTGGGGCCGGCTCTCAAAGCAAGGGATCCATTCAATTGGCTTGGTAATTGAAGAACCTTGAAAGGGCAAGGTACGTCCTCAAATTTTTGTGCATTCTTGTTTATTCTAATCTAGTTTTAATTATGAATGCCTTGTTGATATTTTCCTATGGTGTTTCCTTTCTCTAGTCATGCTTCTCCTTCTTTTACACATCTCATATATTCTATCACTTCTCATAACAATACTTATCATTTCTAATGGTCATCCAAAGTATGAGGTCCATGAATCCAAGCACCCTAATTTGAATGAACTCTTCAAAGGCCCGAACAACCATCATTTGACATTAACACTTCAACCATATGAAGTCCTTTGTGGATTCCATCCCTAGGTGGGGCAATAAGGCCACTAGACAAAGGAAACTGATTTATGACTCTCAAGTCATTTACCCAACCCAACTACTGTTAGGGTTAACCATAGTTTTGAACCATATAAATCTTCAGGAAATATTTTGACTAGATAAGCCATGGCACTCCTTACCATTTCTCTACAAACACTACGAATATACCCTTTCTTTAATAAATAGTCCCTCAATCATACTTGAAGGCCTTTCATTCTTTTCTTAATATTCCTTCAAGAACCTCCATCCCTCTTTGTGTTCTATGTGTATGCAAAAGGGGTCCAATCTATTGTTTGCCTTCATGATCGACTCAATAGACCCATCTCTTCTCTCTTGAGCATTCGTTGAGGAACATTCTATAGGGATTGTAGGTAAGGTTCCTACCACCCTGGCCTATACGATCTTTTACACCCTTCCCTTTCTCTTCTTAGCTTCAATATCCACCCTTCTTTAGCTCTCTCTCGCTACTCAAAGATTCGAATGAGGATGGTTTAGAATCTAGATGAACGGGAGAGCATAGTTTGGGAACACACAAATTGAGTCGACGGCTAGAACATGAATGAATGGATGAAAATGTGAATAGATGGCAATGAATGAATGAATCATAACAAGCAAATGGAATGGTTAGTCCAAATCTTGCACGAAGAGAGTGCATGAAGATAGAGGTGGTTTGAATTCCCACAAGGTTCAAATTTTTATGGATATGGAGTCTCCTACACTCTTCATGGACTTGTACTCAACCCCCATGCTCTCATAACTTTGGAAGGTGGACTTCTCCTCCAACCACCACCTACCCTTAATGATTGTCAATAGAGGTTTTTAACAAGGCAAATGGTGAAAATATGAAGGCTATGAGACTTAGGCATTTTAGTATTGTTTCTCAACCTCTTGGTTTTTTCCATTCCTCTTCTCCTATAGTGGTCATAGATCATCTCATGCCCTTAGCAACCAACCTTGGAACTTTGAATTAATTTTGAAATAATATTTACATGACATTGAAAATTTCATGGTTAATCTACCTCATGGTATATCAAAAGAATAGTTATAAAAAAAACATGCCTAGGGATTCACTAGTTGGGCCTTAGCTTTCAACTCTACATTTATATCCCATCATTATATCCAAATAATTACAATGTGACCCAAAACATTAACTTCCTTTCTGCATACATCTCTATTGCTCACTAATTTAGCAGCAGATACAGACCAAACTCAACGTCCAATGTTTTTGGCTTCTGAAACAATTTCTTCCTTTTTTGGCTTACATGATCATTTTTTCCATTGTTAAGTAGGCTAGATTTTATGTAGGTTGAAATTTATATTTGTTCAAAGAACCGCCACTAGTGATTTACAATGATTGAACTTTTCCAAGAATAAGCATCGTGTTGCTTTTAGAAGAGTTGAAGAACCCAATTCTTCATCGAGCTTGTATTGTTCGAAGCAGCCTAGGAACCCATTTTAAGAGGTATTAAATATTATTATACTATTTAAAAGTTGGATTGGAATTGGGCTAGCAAGCTAATTGTAGCTGCATTGATGCAGAAAAAAAAGATCTATAAAATTAGTTATGGCAATTCACACAGAACATCTGGAAAGTGGATTTTCCATGTGTCTCCTAAGTTATGTTTCACTAATAAATTCCTCATGTTGAGGGATATCATGAAAGAGTAAAATAGTATTAATTTTGGGTGCAAGGATGAATGTTGTATTGGAAACTGCTCAGACGACAAAGGTGACATAGCGGCTTAGAGACTAAGCCACTAGATCGGGGCAAAATATGGTTGTGTTATATGACATATATAACATTGAGTGCTGCCATATCCAGTGCAAAATAAAGCCTCTTGACTTTACTAAGTGTACTAGTACCTTTTCAAATGAAAAGAATGACTTATTTTTACATGTCATTAATAAGCAAAGAAAGAGCATTGTTGATGAAACTTGCGGGGCTTGAAGGATAGTAAGCAAAGAAAGAGCATTGATGATGAAACTTGCGGGGCTTGAAGGATCAGATTCTTAAAACAGTTGAATTGAACTATTGTTGCTATTTCATGATCATGGTTTCCAATTGTTTCTTCTCGTGGGTCGCACCAAATTCGTAAATTTGCAGGGTATAGGGCATCGATCTCGTAACCATTTTCTGCAGGTAAGTTCTGCTCAGATTTTCATAAAGGGATATTATGTTCTTTGTCGTGGGATATTTTGGAAGCTATTAATTCTCATGAGATTCCATCCTGTTTGTGCAGAGAATAATTGCATGTCTCGTGGTTTTGATATTAGGGTTTTTAATTTTTTTTTGCAGGGAGTTCGTGTTGGGGTTAGGATGTCTTGACGAATCTGGAGGACAAGTTTTCTCAAGTCAGAAGTGGTACGTTTTTAGCTTGCATTGGAGGGGGAAATAGGATGTCAAGGAGGCACACTGTCACGGGCCTTGAGTTTTCAATGTCTAGATATTGAATGGTTGATTGGAGGTCTTAATTTATTTAGTAATTTCATATTTGGTTGAATAAACAATTTTAAAATGCAAAGGCCAGGAGGGGATCCTCCTCAGTTCAGGCACAAGCCTCCAGTAGCGCCTCCACCCCAGGTCGTGGGTTTCCACCTGAACCGATGAAAATGGGAATTTTTTTTGCACCTTCTACAATGCACAATCGAGGCCCTATGAGGACACCTCCTTGATTCACAGGAGGGCAACAACGTCCCCGATTCGGATCGCCTCTTGTCATGCCATAGCCTTATGGTGGAAATGCATTACTTCTCGAGAAATCGATGCCAGCTACTCCACCTGTTCACATGATCTATTCTCAATCTGTTCTTGGAACAATGCCCCCGAGGCCTCCTCCTCCACCAGGATTTCCACCTACCGCAGGTCCACAAGTGGCACCATTAGGGAAGCCATCACTTGGGCTGGCTCCAGGAGCTCTGTCTCCGAGAGCTCCGCATCCAGTAGCTCCTTCTTTAAATCCATCTTCAACTGAATGTGGTCCTTTGGTAAATTCTTCTTCACCCATTCCGGCCTCTCCACAAGGTTCTTAGGGGCATCTGCTAGAAACTGCTTTGCCTCCACCTCTGCAGAAGCCAATAGACAATGAAGTGGTCGAGAACATTGATATTTTATCACAATTTGTTGCTAAGAATGGGCCTGTATTTGAGAATATGGCTCGAGAAAAGGAGGCAGGAATTCAAACTTTTCATTTCCTTTTGGCGGAGAACCTGGAAGCGACGCTGGAATTGGGCATGACTATTTTCACTGGTTCTGTAACATCCCAAATTTTCATAAAAATTTGAAAACTTTTGAAAATGGAATTAAATAAGATAAATGTAGTTGCGAAAAATAATAAATGTTCGTTTACAACAGTAATGATTAAAATGTCGTTTAGTATTAAACACAATTTAATTTCTGAGTTAGCAATATTTTGATAGCGACTACTTAACAGACTTTTGACAAACATGTAAATTGTAATAAATGCACTGACACGTTAGAAATATGATGCGACACTTTTCTTTTAATACAAGACTAACAGTTTTCTTTCTTGATGCCAAGGGTGTCCTACAAGGTACCCTCGAGTTTACTTAGCTACAACGCTAAGGCATTTAAAATGTTTCTATGTGCAGACGACAAGTAAGAAGTTCAATGACTGCATAGTTTAAGAGTACGTGTGTTATTCAATTCAACATCGAAATAATAAAATATTGTTAATTCTTTTGCGAAACAAAGTATCTACAGGTATGAAATGTTTAGTGTTGCTTACTGGTTTTTCAACGCTGTCTTACCATTCATCAATGTTGAAAACAATGACGTCTAGAAAGTTTACGCGCTGTTAAGTTTGTTGTCGTAACCATCGATGTTGTTGTAGTTTATCTTTTAGTTGTTGTCATAAACTAATTAATACTTTCATAGTACCAATGCAGTAATTGTACTGCTAAATCATTAAATGTTTGTATGATGGATTTATGGTAAGAAGTACATAGCATTAATCATATTTTTTTTACGCTGAAACAAAACACTTGGATTAGTTGAAACATTGAAATGTAACTTCTATATTCTAATACTTGCAATAGTAAATATTTGTGAAGAGTTATAAACAAATAACTAAATTACAATGCTAACATTATAATTCTGATGTATTGACTAGCCCATGCTATAAAATTACAATGTTTAACTATATGAAATAATTATAAGCCTTAAGGCTTATATATATAATAACGTTCACTATATAAACTTGCATATAAAAGAACACTATGTTAATATCGTGACTATGAACATAACTAACAACTACTATGTAAACATAATACTAACATTATAATCTACGAATATAACTTCGAAACTATATAAACTTTATTAAGACATAACACAATGTATTAAGTCGTGAATCAAGAGCTTGGAAAAACTATATCGTTGATGTATACTAACATATATTAAATATCGAATGGATAGGTTGACAGGTGTTTAAAGCTTGGCATGTGCTTCGAGCTGGCATGGAGATAGTGTATCGATCATGTAATAATTTCCATCCCAACTCCATGGTAACGAGGACGGATAGTACTTCCACATGATACCAAACAATTGAAACGGTCACTGCAAAGGGCCACTGTGTAATGTTTCCATGTTTAACTTCTCTGTGTTGGCTGTTGATTTGATCCACCAAGTGCAAAGGTGGCAATGCCATACTTGTGGTAATGAATGAAACATTAAATGCAGTTGTTGTTCGTCCCAATGCAACCTTGATGGCACTCTTATGATCGTCGATTGTGATGAGTCTGGTTCATCGGATGCAACCCTAGCTTTTCGTTGTCGTGTCAGTTGATGAAGAGTTAATGTCTTTCTTTTGTTCGCTAATGTTTCGGGCAGCAAGGCCGATAGGTTGCTGAATGTTAGGGTTTAGACGAGATGTAGAGAGGATTTGACCTCGTGACCTGTAGGGTTAGATGTTGAGAGTTGCAGGTTTAGTCTTGTTGTTATGGCGTTGTAAAAGAATGTAGTGTCCACCAATTTTTGGTGTTAAACTGTCGAGTTAGTGAATTGTATTTTTGCTTCTAAGGTTTTGTGGAAGAGAAACACTCCTGCAAAAGAAGAAGGGTATTCTATTCTCGGGCCAACTTCGAGCTCATCGCTTGCTGAGGAATGTAAAGAACTCGGTCTCTATTGAAGAAGGTAAGCCTTTCAAAAACAACTCAGAAATGTTGAATTTGAACAATGTATTCTTTATTGTTCAAATGTCTAACTCTCGAAGAACAAAATGTTTGTGACAAGTATAGGTTTCGAAGAAAGACATGGGCCAAGGTTTGGAAAGCTCCGGTGGTCTCAAACCCTTCGTAGGTGCCCATTTGGACTTGGTTGATAATGAATCAATACAGTTATTCAAAATGTTCACCATGCTCTCAGCAATGTCTAGTAGTCGGGTTTTGTTGAAAAACTTTGGTAATGAAGTGAAAAGTTTGTATAGGGAAAATGACCCTCATAGTTTAAATGTTACTCGGCCTATTTCTTTGGATGCTTAGTTCGTCAATGTTGAGAGTTTCAAAACTCATTTTTAAAGCTTAAGGATGGGGATAAACCCTGCGTGGTTTTTTTCGTTTAAAAAAAAAAAAGTATTGAACTTTCGTTCTGAGAAACGTTGGTTTCTCTTTCGTGAAGTTGGAACTTGTAATGGTTTTAAAAAATTGATCTACGACATGTTTTGGTTAAGTTTTAATGAATAAGAAAGTGGAGCCGAGGCTCGTTTAACTCTGTATGCTACGCTTTTAATCTCGGCAATGGACAATGTTGCTTTATGCTATCGTTTGAGTTCTATGTAAAAGATGGAGTCTGTTGAGCATGTAGAATTGTATGCAAAATCCTTAGTTACAAGTCTCAGTGTGTATGGAAAATGATAGAGTAGTTTTCTTTTGACTGTAAAACAAATGCATCGAGGCTACAACCAAACTGTAATTTTTCCTCGATTTCCAAAGAGATGTTTTTTTTGTTTGTAATTGAAACTCTAGAAAGACCTTAAAGCAACAACTAGGTTTGTATTCTGTAGTTTGATCATGAATGTGTATACCATGTTTGTTTAACTGTTGGAAAATGATGTTAAGGGTTTGAAATACTATATAGGGTTTTGAATGAATGATACGAAACCCAGTTTTGAATAATACATACAGTTTGTAATGTAATTGGAAAATATGATAATTGTAAACAAAATAGAGTTCACATTTCTTTTGTTTAAAGTTCTGATAATACTAAAATAATTATAAAAAATATCCTAAGATGAAAATTGTAAAGAAAAACACAGTGTGTGTGTGGAATATGAAGACTGTGTATTGACTATGATTTGTAGCTTATGTCCATCACTAGCAATTCTATTTATTTGCAGCAATACTATTTATTTGCAGTTATGATGTATGGAAATTTGAATCACTTATTTCCTATGTAAATAATAGAGATAAGAAAAACACAATGTATTTGTATAGAGAATAAACGATATTTGTTTTTCATGAAACAATGAGATATTCTATAATATTTTAGATACTATACAATAATTTCTACTATTGTTAACTATAGTGCAGAAAATGAAAAACATATAAATTACTGTACTTATCTATCGAATCAATGGCGGTTTGCCTATCTTTTCATCTATACTTAATTTGCTTCTCTACACTAGAGTACGATGCAAATAACAACATGTGGAAAAATGTAGAGATTGGATTATCAATTCAGTTTATCATTTAACATTTAGACTTAAAACAAATCAGAGATCAATTCTTCTTCAAAATAGAGTTTACTAATCTTTACTAAACATAAATACTAAACTGAAACAAATTAGGAAATAGTAGAACCTGAATTAATTCTGTAGGGAAACAAATAGCCCAGGAAGACTGTTCCGCCCAACCAATTCCTGAAGACAACCAAGTACTTCCCTTAGGACCCCTGAGCCTATTCACTAAACCACCAGGACGAAAAAACTTAGGAATTCAGGATCTCCACTTGCAGTAGCAATAATTGTCAAATCTTCAAGAACTAGCAGTCCAAAGGACCTGCACCAACACCTCTGGTTCTCTTTATCAAAATAGTTTGCAGACTTATGATTGCACTCACAACTAGCCTCCCTATTCGAATCTCTCAGTGATCACCTGATGCACATGAGGAATATTTATGCAGAAAATATTGTGCAAGAGCTACATGCTCAATTCAAATTTGCCTTATGTAGGCCACCTAGGCCTTTTCAGTTGATAATTGGTCATTAAATGAGTTGCCTTCCGACTCCCACAACCTGGGGTATAATGCCATATTATTAGGGGTAGTTGTCCCATAACCAACAGCTAGTGGTGAAGTGCAATTGCTGCCATCTGTCCCATGCTTTCCAATAGCTTCCATTCCTCCTAGTGGGTTAGTGAACACTCATTTAACAGTTCCCTTGGGTGTTTGTCTCCTACTTAATTTATTTAAATAATAATAATTAGTAATTACATTCATCCTTCACCAAACTTGGATATAATTTCAAAAATTTGAAATTAAAATTTAACATAAAGTATTTCGCAAAATAAAATATTAATTTCAGAATTTGGGTAGGTGACATACACCCCCCCTTAAGTCTCAACATCGTCCTCGATGTTGGTTGATCAGTCCTTGATTGTTTTTGAAACAGAGTTGGGTATGATGCCTGCATACTACTCTCCAACTCCCAGGTTGCCTCTTCTGGGCTAAGGTGCTTCCATTGCACCTTTGATTTCCCAATGGTGCAATTCCAGAGCAGAGTTTCCCTCCTTTTCGAGGATACAGTCTGGTTCCACCTTAAAATCTCTGTCTTGTCCCATCTACATATTTCTTAAAAAATAATATATGAAAAAAATTATGTATTCTTAAGTTTGGTGGCAAAGCAAGTTGGTATGCCACTGGTCCAACCCTAGACAATATTTCTAAAGGACCACAATACCTAGGTGCCAACTTGGCACAACTTCCTAATTTCAATGAACTCGTTTTCGGTCTTACCTTGAGGAATACATGTTCACCAACCTGGAACTCTTTAGCACTCCTTTTTAAATCTGCTTGACTCTTCTGCCTAGCTTGGGCAGCTTTTAAATTTCCTTGCACCGGTTTCATAATTATTTCTAACTCCTGCAACATTTCAAGTCCTAAAACAACTCTATTTACTGGGTCATTCCAAGAAATAGGTGTATCACATTTCCTACCATAAAGAATTTCAAATGGGATAAGTCTAGATGATGCATGATAATGGTTATTATATGCAAATTCTGCTAAGTGTAAGTAGTCTTCCCCACTTACCAGGCTGATCCTTAACATATATTCTCAGTAAGTCTTCCAAAAGTTGATTTACCCTTTCTGTCTGTCCATCTATTTGTGGATGAAATGCTATGCTGAAATTTAAGGTTGTATTCAACCCTTTGAACAATGACCTCCAAATTTTTCGAGTAAATTTAGAGTCACGATCTTAAATTATCACCTTTGGTATCCCATGTAGTCAAAAAACCTGCTTCATGAAAATTTCTGCAATGTTTGGTGCTTTATGAGTAGTCTTTACAGGTATAAAGTGTGCTGCTTTGCTCAGTTTGTCTACTACCACCATGATAGAATAATTTTGTTTCTGATTTTTGGGTAGTCCAGTAATAAATTCTATGCTTATTACTTCCCATTTCCAACTTGGTATAGGTAATGGATGTAACAATCCAGCATGATGTTGGTGTTCAACTTTCACCTTTTGACAATCCAAATATTTTGCTATGTACTCTGCTACTTCATCTTTCATTTTTGGCCAATAGTATTCTTTTATGAGCATAGTAATGGTCTTCTAATAAACTGGATGACCAGAATAATGACTTTTATGCATCTCGTTTAAAATCAGAATTTTTATTTATGGTATGTCTGGTACATACAATCTGTTTTTATACTGCAATAACCTATTTTCCTTCATGCTGCAATCTGCCATAAAATTTTCAGAACTGTTGTTCGCTGTCTTTTCCTTTATTTTTCTGTATTCTTCATCTGTTTCACTCTTTTCAAGAATATGATTTTCCAAATCCGTTGAATAAGTACTGATGGTTGAAATAAAATTCAATTTTGTCATACGACTCAAAGCATCTGCAACCTTGTTCTCCTTCCATTTAATATGTTGAATTTCGAAATCATACTCACTTAAGAAGGTCAACCATCTAGCTTGTCTAGTGTTCAGATTTGTCTGATCTAATAAATATTTCAGACCCATATTATCTGTCAACAATGTCAATTTTCTTCCAATAAGGTGGTGATGCCACATTTTTAAAGCATGAATTACAGCTAATAACTCAGAATCGTAAGTGGAGTAATTATTTTCATGTACTTTCAACTTTCTTGATTCGTATGCCACCGCATGACCTTCTTGTGTTAGGACTCCACCGAGTCCGTCATTGCATGCATCTGTACAAACTATAAAATCTTTGTTAGGATCTGTTATCCTCAAGATAGGTGCTGTAGTCAATAATTCCTTTAACTTCTTGAAACTATCAGAGCATTTCTGATCCCACACAAATTTCTTCCATTTCTTCTACAAGGAAGTTATGGGGTTGGAAATCCTTGAAAAACCCTCTATAAATTTTCTGTAATATCAAGTAATACCCATAAATCATCTTACATCTGACACATCCTTAGGAACCGGCCAGTCATTAATGGCCTTTATCTTGTCGGGGTCAATCGAGATTCCTTCTTTAGAAATTATGTGTCCTAGATACTGAATTTTGTCCTTATGGAAGTTACACTTATTAAACTTAGCGTATAGTTGATGGCCTCTCAGAACTTGTAAGATAATCTGTAGATGTTCATCATGCTCTTCTTTACTTTTAGATTACACTAAAATGTCGTCTATAAACACAACATCAAACTTGTCTAAGTATTTGTGCAGAATATTATTCATCAAACACATAAATACAGCCGGGGCATTAGTCAAGCCAAATGGAATGACTACGAACTCGTAATGTCCATACCAAGTTTTGAAAGCTGTATTGAAAATATATTCATCCTTAACCCGTACTTGATGATATCCTGATCTTAGATCAATCTTTGAAAATATCGTTGCTCCACGCAGCTGATCAAATAGATCATCTATGTGGGGCAACGGATACCGATTCTTGATTGTCATCTTATTAAGCTGGCAATAATCTATGCACAGTCTTAGGGTTCCATTTTTCTTCTTAACAAAGATGACAAGTGCTCCCCAAGGACACACACTAGATCTTATATAATTCTTATCAATCAGTTCCTTCAATTGTGATTTCAATTCGTTTAATTCCAGTATATTCATTCTGCATGGAGCTTTAGAATTTAGTACTGCTCCTGGTATTAACTCGATGGTAAAATCTAAATCTCTTTTAGGAGGTAATCCTAGAATCTCCTTAGGAAATACATCCTTAGAATCCTTTAAGATAGGTATGATGGGTCCAATTTTCAGGTATTTGATAATCCTTTTTCCATAGTCCATCTTAAGCAATGGTAAAGAAACACACTCAATTGTGGGAAAAGTGTTTTACTTTAATTATTTAAAGAAATTGTTTTTTTTATGATTATTCTTGTATGTTAGAATGCATATCAAATAAACTGATTATATGGAAACCAAGTGTGATTGAGCAGGTTCATGGTCATTAAAGGATGGACATGTAGAAGACTAAAGGATCACCAAGCTTGGTGCCCTGTTTCTTGATTTATAGAGGACGCACTCCTACTTTCAAGAAGAATCGACATTTTGACAATCAGTTAGGATCAGCATTAAATTGTATAAATATGGACCTCTTGGCTAACGAGAGGCCCCTGCTATTATTTTTGGGAAAGACATTATTTTTAAATGTTTTCTGCACTATTGAGATACTGAGAAGTACAGACTTCTATTTTGACATGGATTTTATATCTTAATGAAAGATTGATGATTAATCCCATCCAGTGTTTCTGAGCTTTTATTCTCTCTTGAGTACGGGTTAGGGAGGGCCCCTCCAACACGTAGGTCAGAAGATTCCTATTTGCAGGTATTTTTCCAAGTATGCATTTTACATTGATGAGCAGTTCTATGACATATGAGAGTGCTTGAATGATTCATTATTTCTATAGTAGTTTATAATACATTATGTAGTACAACAGAACAGTTTCAGTAGTCCTGTAGGTTCTTTCTTTCAACGCATATTTGAATCACGATTGCATGTGTATGAGCTTTGCTTTCAATGTCATGGTTTAGATTTGGAGTTCACTGCAGTTTCTCATCATGATTAGTTTCTTTTGACTTCTTAGTAATAGATGGGTAGCATAGAATGATCGCATTTCAGTTTCCCCAATAGTAGAATAGCTTTGTTATGGTATTTTCATTCTCAGCATTTTAATGATTTCAACATTTTAATTATTTCAAATAGATTTACTATTTTTGTATCTTCATTTCTTAGAACAGATCAACATCTAATTTTTTCAGCATTTTAATTAATTAAAATAGATTCCCTGCTTTATTTATTAGAACATATTTACTGCTTTTGGTACCTTTCTTTCTTAGAACAGATTTACTGCTTTCAGCACTTTAATTCTTTTAATTCGATTTATTGCTTTCCAGTATTTAATTCCATAGCATAATCAGTTTTCATATTTAGTAGACAATCTTTAGAACATCAATACCGACATCCAACTGTGACAAGAGATTATCCTATAAGAGCACAGATACTCCATACATCTCTAAAGTTTGTACGTTCCTCGGGTTGACATTTAAAGTAGGCACTTGGTATAACTGCCCTCATTAGGCATCCACATTAGGAGCTCACCACTTTTTGGCACCGTTGCCGGGGAGGTGCCAAATCTTTTAGGAGACATCACCTAAAAACCACAAAAAGAAAACAAAAATTACATAAAACAAAAACATAAATATCTTCTACAAATGAATGCCTCGTCGGCAAAGGGATAGGTTTGGCTGCTTTCTGCCCAAGCATTCCATGAGCAACAACGGTAATAATAGTTCTAACCATTCTCAGTTTGAATTTCTACACTCTGAAAACAAAACTGACTCCACATACGATCCAAACAGAAGCAACTTCACTACCAGTTCCAGCTCAAACACCTCAATGGCAAATGAAGAGGAAGAACGTAGGGAGCTTTTCACTTTTCCCATTAGCGTACATCTCGGAGATGCCAGAATGAAGAACATCAATCCTAATAATCTGCCAAACTTTCATCGGTTGACTTCAGAAGATCTTGACACATTTCTGTTTGAATTTGAGGTAGTTTGCAGATCATTTGATTACACTATTGATGCACAAAAGCTTAGGCTTTTTCCTTCCACACTGAAAGACCTATCACTTTGGTGGTTCATGAGCCTTGAAGGAAATAGTATCTTTAGCTGGAATCAAATGAAACAATCATTCTTAGAAAAATATAGGGACTACTGCAAGGCCAAAGATACTAGGGATGAAATCTTTAGGATGCAACAAGGAGATAGAGAGTCATTAGAAGATTATGTTGAAAGATTTCAACTCAGCTACAAACGAGCCAACCATTGCACATTGGATCCTGAATCACTAAAGCTTGTCCTTCTCAGAGGTGTAAAAGAGGAGAATTTTGAAGCCTTAAATCTCCTTGGAGAGGGAGATATATTCCAAAAAATATTTTGACCAGATCCTGCAAATCTTCAAAAACTACTCAAGATCTAGGAAAACAAAGAATGGGACGAGGGATACACATACAACCACCAGTGGATCATCATCCTCAACACCAACACTTACAAAATCTAATTTAGGAAACCTACTGGATGACATGAAAACTAACATAATGCAATCCCTAGCCATGCAACTTGATGCTCTTCAAATAAAAAAGAAACAGGATGAAATTAACCAAGCCTTGGCAGTATTTTGTCCTCGTTGTAGGAAGAAGCATGAGAAGGGTTAGTGCACCTTGAACACAATAGAAGTATGTGGTCTCTACATCGATGACCATTCCACTGATAAATGTCCCCTCTTACCCTCATGTAAGGCAGCTATTCAAGACCCAGTAGCTGAAGGAACTGTAGAACAGCTCTGTTTTATAAATCAGAGGAGGAATAATTTTGTTAGGCCATATCAGTAGAGCAATCAAACTTACTATAATCAAGGACAACCAAATTGGAACTCTACACTGACTCCATGGCAAGCACAGCCAAATCAAAACCAATGGCAACAAAGCCAGCAAGCGTATCAACCATCCTATCAACAGCCATATTACCCACCGTCTTATCCTGAATACCCCCCACAATTTCCATCCACCACAAATTATGCAAACCAGTACCCCCATCCATCAAATTGAAGGGTGCCATTACAACAGCCACTCATTATGCCACCCCCAAGACATCCACCTATTCCAACCCAACCAATTCCAAATCCTAATAATAACAGACCCCCACAACAGCAGTAGACTTATAACACTGATATCACACAATTCCCAACTTATGTTGTAGACACCATAGAAATAAATGAAATAAACCTACGATATGGAAAAATGTTGCAGAATACATCCCCACACAACATCCAACAACCTGTACCTGAAGCTCAAGACCAAACATCAGAACCCTATTTTCAGCATCCTAATGAACCAGAACCTCCTGAGGAAGAAATTATACCACTCACACGAACTAGAAACCCTCCATTTCGAGAAAAACTTGTCCGAAATACAAAAGAAGAGGAAGAGAATATAATCTTAAACGAATTCAAACACTTGAACATCCAAATCCCAATCTTACAAGCCATAAGGAATGTGCCCATTTGCAACAAATTCATTAGAGAAAATTTCCTGAAGAAGCCAGGAAGGAGGAAGCATGACCCAGCAACTATTAATGTAGTGGGACAGTTGGCTGATTTGATGCTAGGTGTCATAATAAATCCTAAATATGTTGATCCTGGTAGTCCTGTAGTAAGCATCACCATAAATAAAATCTTAATCGATTTAGGAGACACGATCAATGTCATGACTAAAGAAACCATGTTATACCTAGGACTCCAATCAATGGTAAGAACAACCACAACAGTACTCCAACTAGCAGACACGTCCACTGTGAAGCTCAAAGGAATGCTAGAAGACAGTATGATCAATATCGAGTCCTGGGAATACCCAACTGATTTTATAATAATCGAAATCAAAAGCAAACTTAGTGTCTATCCAATTATCCTGGGTAGACCTTGGTTAGCAACTGTGGATGCTTACATAGGTTGCCGATCAAGAAATATGACAATCACCACTGGACATACCAGGAATAAAATAACAATCTACCCACCAGCAATGAAATCCTTAGAGTTAGAATATCAAAATTGGACTGATGATTACCAGAACACACCAAATCACAACCTCCAACGTATCCTAACAATTGATGCTGCAATATCTTTAAAGGAAGTAGATGAAGATGGCCATATAGATGGATTTATACAAAATATATCTCCTAACAATCATGTTATTCAAGAATTTTTTTCTACAGAAACAGGTGAAAGTTCAAGATAGAACATGGATGACTTATGGACAGAAGTGCTGCCAGAACAGATTAAGAAGGTAAAAGTCATGGAAATTAACCTTGGCAAAACAGCCAACATAAATTCCAATTTAGAACCAGAGCAAGAAGAGAAATTGATGAAGATACTAGCACAAAAAAGTAAAGCATTTGCATGGACATATACAGATATGAAAGGAATACATCCTAATATCTACAAACACTACATTTACATCAAAGAAGGTTCTACTCCCATCAGGCAACCACAAAGAAGGCTGAACCCTGCACTAAAAGACATAGTCAAAGTGGAATTACAAAAGTTATTAGACGCAGGGTTCATCTATCCAATATCTAATAGTGAGTGGGTCTCACCACTAGTCATAATTCCCAAAAAAGGAGGCAAATGGAGAATTTGTGTGGACTAAAGGGAGCTGAATAAAGCAACAAGAAAGATCATTTTCCACTTCCATTTATAGACTAGGTGTTGGATACATTATCTGGAAACAAGTACTTTTCATTCCTAGATGGTTTCAGTGGTTACAACCAGATTTTAATACACCTAGTTGATCAAGATAAGACAACCTTCACATGCCAATGGGGAACTTATGCCTATAGGGTCCTACCCTTTGGCCTATGTAACACCCCAGCAACATTTCAAAGAGCAATGATGAGTATTTTCTCTGATTTTTTTAATAACAAAATGGAAGTATTCATGGATGATTTCACACCTTATGGACAGAGCTTTGAGCAGGCATTGAAAAATCTTGAATTTGTTGATGTATATGTAACTTCAGAATGTATTTCATCTATGTATTATATATATATTTATTGTACCCTTATAAGAGATGTGTTATTCCTCTATAAGGAAGTGTCGTCATGTGGATTGACAAGCATCGCAAGTGTGTGTACTTGCTGATGGGTTATTAGAACACCATGTGTGGGGTCAACCCTAAAATATATATTATATTGTGGATGTATCTAGATAGACAAGTCGGCCCCATAGTGTACCTCGGCAAACAGGTTAAGTATAAATAGAGATCAGGAGATCTCTATTTTGGATCATTCGGAAAGTCACACTTCTCTCACTCAGAAAGTGGCGCACTAGTGAGGAGGAGGATCATCTGCTCTAGGAGACTATCTCAAGTGTATTTTGGTTGTACATTGGTTGAGCCATTGCTCTCTCTATCTTTGAGGAAGTTGTGGGGTTTTTCACCTTAGGGTTTTCTCCACGGAAACTCTGTGTCTCTTGTCTCTCATGCTTTTGATTCTTGTGATGCTTGTCATGCTTATTGTGATTGTTATGCATTGATATACTGTATATGTTATTCTCTCAGTAAAGATCCAAGAGTATTGTGAATCAATGCTCAAATTTTAACATGGTATCAAAGCTAACCTGAGAAGAAGACATTTTGCAGTGATGGAAACTTGAGTTTCTTGTTTATTGGGTTTCTCTCCATAGGTTTTGGAAATGCAGTATAGTAGATTGACTCTACTCATCAAGGAGAATCTATCTGTCCAATTAGAATTCAATCCTGAGCATTTTTAGATTTGGCCCTAAAAATGAGGGTTTCCACAAAAATAGGAATTTCTGAAATCTGAAGACATAGCTAGAAGCTCCTTACAAAAATCGAAGTTTAGAGCTTTTGATCAAGATTTTGGGTTGGGTAGATCTTCGGGAAACTCAAACCCTAATTCAGGGCTCTCCCTAGTGAACCCGGGAAGACAAAAAGACAAATATGAAGGGTAAAGCTTTGCTAATATCAAATTCTGAATACACCAAGATGATCAGCTCATCAAGGCACATCTTTCTATCCTTTCAAAAAGTTGAAATTCACATTTTGAATTTTTAGGGTTTTTCTGACAAACCCTAATCCGGGACGAGATCCAGTTTTCAGCATTTCAAGTGGTAAGACCTAAATCTTTTCTACTTTTTATTGAAGTACTCTTTAAGATGTCTCACCACACCAAGCTTTAGGATAAGCTTGAAGGGGCTAATAACTTCTGAGCTTGGAAGTATAGGATTGGGTTAATCCTGGAAGAGAATTAGTTGGACTCATATATAAAAGAAGACATCCCTTTCCCAGAGGATGAAGAGGCTAAGGTTTTGCATAAGAAGAACTTGGTCAAGGCAAAGAGAATCATTGCTGACTCTATCAAAGACCATCTCATACCCCATGTGTCTTCTCTAAAGACACCAAAGGCTATGTTTGACTCTTTGACCAAGCTATTTGAAGGAAAGAACATAAATCGGAAGATGACCCTGTGGAATCAATTGAAAGGGGTCAAGATGTCGAATGGAGAAACCATTGAATCCTATTTCTCCAAGGTCTCTCAGATCAAGGAACAACTTGAAGTTGTAGATGAAATGGTGGAGAATGGTGAAATTGTTATGACTACTTTGAATGGCCTACCTAGGTCATGGGACTCTTTTATCCAGCGGATCTGTGCCAGAAAGAAGTTAATCTCCTTCAGCAGATTATGGGAGGAATGTTCTCAAGAAGAAGCAAGGCTTGTGGCAAGAGAAGAGAAGATGGGAAATGAAGATCAAGCTCTCACAGCTCACACTAAGAAGGGCAAGTTCAAGAGGGAGCCATCCCATCACAAGAAGAAATCTTCTCATCATTTTCACAAAGACAAGAAAGATCTAAGGTGTTTCACTTGTAATGAGAAGGGTCACTTTGCTTCAGAATGTCCCAAGAACAAAAGGGACAACCACAACAACTCCAACAAGAAGAAGAAGGGTAACAAAAGAAGGTACCATGCTCATGCTGCCGAAGATGATGAACCTCCAAAGAAGAAGGCTAGGGCAGAAAGTGATGATAGTAATGATGACTCATCAAGTGAAGAAGAGTATGTTCTAATCTCTGCTTTCACAAGTACTATCTCCCATGGTTGTAATGATTGGTTGATTGACAGTGGGGCTTCCAAACACGTGACTAAGTTTAAGGAATCTTTTGTAAACCTATCTGAACATGAATCACCTCATAAGGTGAAACTTGGCGATGATTATCAATACCTAATCAAAGGAAGTGGTGAAGCCTCCTACAACCTAGATTATGGAAAATCTTTGAAGATGAAAGAAGTCCTTCATGTACCTGGGCTCAAGAAGAACTTACTCTCCATCTCCGCATTGGATGCAAAAGGTATGAGGGTTGCATTTGTGGATGGCCAAGTCCTAATGTGGCCAAAGGGAAAGACCATATATGACGTAGTAGTGATTGGAGAGCAAGAGGGAGGTTTGTATAAATTAAAAGGACAACCTGAACATGCCATGGGGCATGAATCCATGGAGCCAAGTGAACTTTGGCATAGAAGACTTGCTCATATGCACTATAGGGAAATTCCAATTGCAAGCAAGGCTATAGAGAGTCTTCTTGTAATCAAGACCAAACATGAAGGTGTTTGCAAAGGATGTGCAAAAGGTAAGAATTTTAAGAAGGCTTTCCCAAGCAATGAAAGCAAGGAAAAAGATATCCTAGAAATCATCCACTCAGATGTATGTGGTCCTATGTCATCCAGTTCTCTAAGTGGGTATGTTTACTATGTCTCATTTATTGATGACTTCTCTAGGAAGACTTGGGTATACTTATTGAAGAACAAAGATGAGGTGTTTGATAAGTTCAAGGAATTCAAAACCTTGATTGAGAATCAAATTGACAAGAAGATCAAAACATTCAGATCCGACCATGGTGGAGAATTCACCTCTGGTGACTTCAAGAAGCTTTGTAGTGATTCAGGGATTAAGAGGGAGTTGACTGCTCCTTATAATCCTCAACAGAATGGAGTTGAAGAAAAGAAGAATAGAACAATCATGGAAGCAGCAAGGGCAATGCTGCATGACCAAGATCTACCTATGCATCTATGGGCAGAAGCAGCTAGAACAATTGTATATGTGCAGAAAAGAACACCCCACAAGATATTGGACAACAAAACACCAGAAGAGGTCTTTTTTGGTAAGAAACCTAAAGTCAGCCATCTCAGAATATTTGGTTGTCCAGTATACACTCATGTCCCAAAGGAAAAGAGGACCAAACTAGATCCTTCAGGAAAGAAGGGTATCTTTGTGGGTTACAGTGAAAGCTCGAAGGCTTACAGAATATACTTTCCCGGGTTCAAGAAGATTGATGTTAGCAGGGATGTAACATTTGATGAAAACTCAGCATTCATCAAATCAAGGAAGGCACCTATCGAAGTTTATGAAGAACCTAAGGAAACTAGATTTCAAGACACTACCATGACAGAAGCAATTCCAGAAGTTGTTCGTGAGTTTGAAGATCCGCAAGAACCTGTAGATCCACCCCGTGAGGATAACTCTCACAAGAGGAAATCTGCATGGGCTAGAGAAATCATTCAAGATGCAGAAATATTTGGCATTCCAGAAGAAGAACACAGAGCAAAGAAGAGAACCAGATCACATACCAGCTATGTTTCTTTACTCTGTGACATTATGAACAAAGAACCTTCCAGTTATGAAGAAGCAGTGGAAAAGAAAGAATGGAAGGATGCCATGGTTGAGGAATACCAATCAATAATGAAAAATGATGTTTGGGATGTTGTCCCAAGACCTAAAGAGAAGTCTATTGTGACTTCTAAATGGATCTACAAAATCAAGCATGCTGCAGATGGCAGTGTAGAGAAATACAAAGCAAGATTCGTAGCTCGTGGCATCTCTCAGAAAAAGGGAATAGATTATGAAGAAAATTTTGCACCTGTAGCCAGGTATACTTCCATCAGAACAGTACTTGCCCTGGCTGTAGCAATGAAATGGAAAATACACCAGATGGATGTCAAGACTGCTTTCTTCAATGGTGTAGTTGAAGAGAAAGTATATGTGTAGCAGCCACTCGGTCTTGAAATACATGACAAGGAGTCATATGTGTGCAGATTGAAAAAAGCTTTGTATGGCTTGAAACAAGCTCCCAGAACCTGGTATGGTAGGATGGACAGTTTCCTATATAGTTTGGGCTTTACCAAGAGTAAAGCGGATTCCAACCTCTACTACAAGGTTGAGGAAGGGAATCCTGTGATTCTACTCCTATATGTGGATGACTTATTTGTAACAGGAGATGACAGACTGATTGCAGATACTAAAGATTTGGGAATGATGCATTATTTCCTAGGTATGGAGGTGTGGCAGAATTTAGGTGGCATCTTCCTTGGTCAAGGGAAGTACACAGTAGATATCCTAAAGAGATTTGGGATGATGGATTGCAAGGCCATGGCCACACCCATGGCATCGAATCTAAAGCTTCTATGTGATGCTTCATCTAAGCCGGTTGATGTCTCTATGTGTTGTTAGATGATTGGGTCCTTGGTGTACCTGACAAACACGAGACCAGATATTTGTGTTGCTATGAACACATTGAGCCAGTTCCTGACGGATCCGAGGAGTGTTCACCTGGTTGCTGTAAAGCATGTTCCGAGGTACCTGAAGGGTACAGTGGATTATGGGCTCAAGTATGAAGCAAATCAAAAGTTTAACCTATAGGGTTATGATGATTCAGATTGGGTTGGCAGTGTTGTAGATAGGAAGAGCACATCTTGGTGCTGCTTCAGTATGGGATCAGGTGTGATCTCTTGGTTTAGCAGGAAGTAGTCCTGCGTAGCATTGAGTACAGCTGAGGCAAAGTATGTTGCAACCTGTTTAGCTAGTTGTCAGGCAGTATGGATACAGAAGCTACTGTCCGAGTTATTTGATCTCCCATTGGATGCTACTGGTATCTTCTATGATAAGCAGAGTTGTGTGAAGCTGTCTGAGAACCCAGTGTTTCATGACAGGTCGAAACACATAGAGATCAAATATCACTATAGCAGGGATATGGTGCAGAGAGGAGCTGTGAAGCTCCTGTACGTTGCGATGGACTAGCACATTGCAGATGTGCCGACAAAGCCACTGGCCAAGGTGAAGTTCGAGTACTTCAAGGAGAGGCTTCGAAAGAGGATCCTTCACATGGTTGTGGATGTAAGCGATGGATGATGAGCATTAGGATGATGTTCTGGTTTATGCTTTGTATGATCAGTTGGATCATTTATATATGTATGTATGCATCATGTTGAATGTTGGATATGATCAGTTGGATCATTTATATGTATATGTATGTACGCATCATGTTGGATGCTGGATATGATCAGTTGGATTATTTATGTATGTACGCATCATGTTGGATGCTGGATATCATCAGTTGGATCATTTATATGTATGTACGCATCATGTTGGATGCTGGATATGATCGGTTGGATCATTTGTATGTATTTGTATATGCATCATGTTGGATGCTTGGACCATGTATCTATATATGTATCAGGTGGATACATTGTATGATCAGGTAGATCATGTATGTGGATATGTATCATGTATTTGTATTTGTATCAGGTGGATACACTGTATGATCAGATCGATCATGTATGATGATATGTGTCAGGTAGATACTTGGTGTGCATTAGATGGATGCATTGTATGATCAGGTTGATCATGATGATGAGCTTCAGGATGTTGCTCCAGATGATATGTACCAGGATGGTACAAGTGATGATGATCAGTATGATCATGGGCATCAGGATGATGCCTCGTGCGATGATGATCCGTTGGATCATGAGTATCAGGTTGATACTTGGAGGTCAGAGATGATATGTGGCAGGTTGTACAAATAGCATGTAATCAGTCTTGGGAGATCTTGTCGGTCGTGCTGCGGCACATAAATGTTCCTGGGGTACTCTTTCTGATATTGCTATGTAGTATGTAATCAGTCCTCAAATATCTGATAGGTTGAGTTGTGTGCTCGTAATCAGTCCTGGGATGAGGTATTACTACGGAGACATGTAATCAGTCCTGGAGATCTGAGAGGTTGAGCTGTGTGCTCGTAATTAGTCCTAGGATGCTCTTTAGAGATCTTGTCGGTCATGATGCGGCACATAAATGTTCCTGGGATGCTCTTTAAAGGTTTTGTCTATCCACATGTAATTAGTCCTGGAGATCCAAGAGGTTGAGCTGTGTGCTCGTAACAAGTCCTGGGATGCTCTTTAGAGATCTTGTCGATCGTGCTGCGACACATAAATGTTCATGGGATGCTCTTTAAAGGTATTGTGGAGGAGATGCATGTAATTAGTCCTGGGAGATCTTTTCGGTCGTGCTTAGGCACATAAATGTTCCTGGGATACTCTTTCTAATATTGCATCCGCACATAAAATTAGTCCTGAGAGGCCACCTCTATCAGACTATTCGCACAGATGATGAAGACTTGTAGGTAATGGGCCTACATCCAGTATGAAAAAGGAATGGCTCTGTAGAAATTCCTATGACGAGTAGAGTCCAAGATTGGTTGAGATAGTAGCAGCAGTGACGATGATGATGACGATGCATCGATGACGATGATCCCGAGAAGAAGACTTGTCTAGCAGAACTGTGTCGAGAAATACCTTCCTACTTAAGAGGGAGTGTTGATGTATATGTAACTTTTGAATGTATTTCATCTATGTATTTTATATATATTTATTGTACCCTTATAAGAGATGTGTTATTCCTCTATAAGGAAGTGTCGCCATGTGGATTGATAAGTGTCGCAAGTATGTGTACTTGCCGATGGGTTATTAGACCACCATGTGTGGGGTTGGCCTTGAAATATATATTATATTGTGGATGTATCTAGATAGACAAGTAGGCCCCATAGTGTAACTGGGCAAACATGTTAGGTATAAATAGAGATCAGGAGATCTCTATTTTGCATCATTCAAAAAGTCACACTTCTCTCACTCAGAAAGTAGCGCACTAGTGAGGAGGAGGATCATCTGCTCTAGGAGACTATCTCAAGTGTATTTTGGTTGTACTTTGGTTGAGCCATTGCTCTCTCTATCTTTGAGGAAGTTGTGGGGTTTTTCACCTTAGGTTTTTCCCCACGGAAACTCTGTGTCTCTTGTCTCTCATGCTTTTGATTCTTGTGATGCTTGTCATGCTTATTGTGATTGTTATGCATTGATATACTGTATATGTTATTCTCTCAGTAAAGATCCAAGAGTATTGTGAATTAATGCTCAAATTTTAATAGAATTAATATTAAAAAAAGGTGTTGAGATGAGCTTGTGCCTAAGCAATGACAAATGTAGGATGTTAATGAAAGAAGGAATTGTTCTAGGACATCATATATCACAGAGAGGTATAAAGGTGGATCAAGCCAAAGTATCAGTAATCAAGACACTTCCCCCACCTGTCAAACAAAGAGATGTAAGAACCTTCCTTGGATAGATAGGGTACTACAGAAGGTTTATTGAGAATTATATCAGAATTGCTGCCCCCATGTTTGCACTTCTCACAAAATACAATGAGTTCATATGGACAAGCAACTGCATGTAAGCTTTTGAAAGTCTTAAACGAAAAACCATCATAGCACCAATACTTCAAGGACCAAACTGGGAAATTCCATTTCACATTCACACCGATGCATCAGATAAATCAATCGGATCTGTGCTTGGGAAAGAACAAGACAAGAAACCCTATGCCATATACTATATAAGCAAAAATTTGGCTGGGGTAGAACTCAACTACACAGTCAGAGAGAAGGAATTTCTGGCAGTCATGCATGCAATCAACAAATTCAGGCATTACATTACAGGATACCAAAGTTTTATCCATACTGACCACTCAGCGATCAGATATCTTATGAACAAGCCTAATACTAGTGCAAGAATTATTCGATGGATGCTACTTCTACAAGAATTCAACATCACTATAATAGAGAAACCAGGGAAGCATAATGTCGTAGCAGAATTTTTGTGAAGAGTAACACATGGGAAAGATAATGAATTGGTCCAAGACAACTTCCCTGATGAGCACCTTTTTGCCATATCAATAAAAAGCCCATGGTTTGCTGACATAGCAAACTATTTGGTATCCGGGAAGTTTCCAGAACATTACAATTATAAAGAAAGGACAAAAGTAATAAGACAAAGTGCCACATATACATGGATAGAGGGCATGCTTTTTAAACAGGGACCGGATCAAGTACTTAGAAGGTGCAATAGGGAAGATGAGGTACATGACATAATGCATGCCACCCACAATGAACCCTGTGGAGGACACTACACTGCAAAAAGGACAGCCTACAAGGTCTTGCAAACAAGGTATTATTGGCCAACACTCCATAGAGATGCTTATGAGTATGTGTCCCATTGTGATGATTGCCAGAGAATGGGAAAGCCAACACAAAAACAAGAAATCCCACTACATCCACAAATCTCTTTAGAGGCATTCGATAAGTGGGGATTCGATTTTGTTGGCTCATTCAACCCACAGTCCAATCAGAAGAGCTACATCCTTGTGTGCACTGATTACCTTACAAAATGGACATAGTTAGCAGCACTGGCTACTACAAATGAAACCAGTGTGGCCAAATTCTTTACTGAGTAGATCTTTCACAGATTTGGGGTTCCAAGAGAAGTAGTTTCAGATCAAGGACCTCAATTCACATCAAATATAATTGAAGACTTCATGAAAAGAAACAATGTAAAGCACAGACAGTCATCTTCCTACCACCCTCAAGGGAATGGTCAAGCTGAGGTAACCAACAGGGAATTAGAGAGAATCTTGACAAAAACTGTCCAACTTCACAAAAGATATTGGGCTGACAAACTTAGTGAAGGAGTCTGGGCTTACAATACTACATGGAAAACAACAACAGGATTCACACCTTATGAACTGGTCTATGGGAAAAAGGTCATGCTACCAATCGAATTTGAAGTAAAAACATTAAGAATTGCAGCCGATCTAAATATGAACCTATCAGACATTAAAAAAGAATGCATGCTACAGCTAAATCAACTAGATGAAAACCGCCAACAAGCACTTACACATACTGAGATCATTCAACAGCAAAGAAAGAAATGGCATGACCAACATTTGAAGGATAAGAAATTCAAAGAAGGTCATTGGGCACTACTCTACGACTCCAGATTTCACTCATTCAAAGGAAAGCTAACCACTAGATGGCTTGGACCTTATAGTATACAGAAAATTTATGACAATGGGGCTGTGAGAATTATTACAATTGATGATGATGAGTTTCCCATGATAGTGAATGGGCATCGCCTAAAACTCTACAAAAAGCCAAATTCCAAAGAAGAATTTACACAATTACTCTACCAGCAACAATTGATGCTGATAGAGCATGTTGCAAATCAGTAAACTTCAACACATATCATGAAAAAAAAAAAGAGAGAAAAAAAAAAACAAAAAAAGGGTAACAAGAAGTTTACAGGGAATCAACCTATTCAAGCGTGCCTGCACAATGATTCAAGCAAGTCTACCATTGATTCAAGCGATCCTGCAAAATGTATCAAGCGAGGCTGCCATTTATTCAAGTGAGCCTGATATCAATTCAAGCAAGCCAACCACGTCTACATGCCGAAATCAGTCTTCATCTACTACGGAATTCTTCAAGACACACCATGCCAACCTTTTTAAACATATTCAAGCAAGCCTGCAAGTTATTCAAGGGAGCCAATCACATCCAACCATGCAATCATCCAAATATAAAGCACGATCACCTGAGTCATATCAACAACTGGCACAATTTTCAAAAGCACATATTCAGCAAATTCAAAACACACAAAACGAAAAAAGCAGCCTACGCACGTAACTACTGACATGCAAAAATCAACTATAGACACCACCAAGATATACTACAAAATCCACCACGCATGAAAAACGCACCAGATCATCAATGTAGGTACGCATACATACCGAGGTAATCTCTAAAACGATTTTATTTGATTTTTAAGGTAAAGCACTTTCCCACATTACATTCGTTTGTAGTCAGCTGAGGACAGCTTCCATTTCAAATCGGCAGCATGGTGGAATGAACTTCATAACTCATACTTGCTACCAAAGCCCCGTCACCCTCAGCAAATCATGACCGCAACCTTCACCACAGGAAGTATAGAGGTCGATCATGAGAAGGCAGAGATCGATCATGAAAAATAGGGGATTAAAAGTGGCAAGTACAAGTATGATGGAAAGAATAAGTGCAGAAAGGAAGTGAATTAGGGTGCAAAATATTCCATAATTTTGCATATAAGTAACTACCCGAAATTCCCGAGAAGCAGCCACCATTGTATTCCTTGAGCCTGTAGGCATAGCCCGACGAAGTTAAAAGTATAAAACTGCATTCCAAAAGCCCTGGTTTGTCTGGTTATAAAGAAGATTCAAAAAATGACAAAGGGTTTTAAAAAGAGTGAACCTGAAGATCACAGTGCCATTTATCAAAGCCCGAGAGTCCTGCAGATCATTTGCAACTTAGGCTGGATGCCATTTATCCTTGGACTAAGAGGATACCATACAGGGGTATCCCAGGAGTTCGCAAGAAACTTCAAGCATATTAAGGATGAAAAGTACGTCACCCGGGTGAAGGGGTTATGCATAAAAGCGGATGAGGACATGATAGCCAAACACACTAGTCTTCTAATGGGCTTGCTTTGGAGTAGCAACGACCGGGAGACAAACCACACAGTAAAAGCAGCATTCTTTGAGCATGGAGAAGTTTATGATGAAGACAAAAATGGAGTCAAAGGACCCTCCATGCCAGCACCATGGGATGAAATGGCAACAATTGTCCTGAGGTATATTACATGCACTGGAAGATTAAGCTATGTCCCCATTTTCCATTTTCATATTTTAGAGCTTCTCAGGCACAGAAGTCACATTTCATCAAACAATAATATTAGCATTCCATTTTACCTGCTCCAATCCCTAGCAGTGATGAGGAGGAAGGTGGCTAAGGGAAAAGAGGATGCTTTGGTCCGTCATGGGATGATCAAACTAATAGTTGGTGAGGAGCTAAAAGCTCAGATTCCAGAGCTCTCCTGGGAGAAGTTCATCGTGGTGTCTGCTGAGGACATTTAGAGAATGAGGACTACACCCTTGCCACCTGAATCGAAAAGTAAGACCATCTCTGTATCAGGGGAAAAAAGAAAAATTGACTTGGACAGTGTGGCCGACACCTTGGTCAAAATAAAACACTCCAAAGAGGACTCCCCCAAATCAGACCCAAATATTTCTACTGGTAGTCAGGGGTCGAAGAGGCGCAGCAAGAGATTCACACAGGTATCTAAAATCTGAGTCTCCAAGGAGAAAGAAAGGGAGCCTAGTCGGCTCCCTGATTACCAATGTGTCTGATGATGACATTGATCCTTTTATAGATAAAAGGGACCCCACTACAGATGAAGAAGAGAACGAAGAAGAAAAAAGAGAAGAGGATGAAGAAGAGGAAAGGAATGAAGAGGAAAAATAGGATACAGAAGAGGAAATGGATAAAGACAAAGGGTAGAGCTTACAGGAGCAAGGAAACTTTCAGGAAAACCATCCAAAACGTAATGAAGACCCCGAGGTCATTTCCCAGCTCGCTGAAGCACGAATAGAATTGGAAAGGCTCAGAAATGAGTTGGCAACATTAATAATTCGGCCAGGAAGCCAGGCCACACCTCCCCCATTCTCAGTCGAGAAGACACAAATCCTAAAGATGCACCATGTGGAAGAGCTCCGGCTGGCTGAGCAAAAGAATTTAGCACTGCAAGAAACGTTGGCCAAAGCATAGAGCGAATTAGCAAGGAAGGACCAGGAGATTATCAAAATTAAGGATATTTTTGCCACAACTATCGGCATATATGAGAGACTGCGTGACCTCAGACCACCGTCGATGATATATGCAGTTTATTTACAAGAGAAATGGGGTGAATTCCAGCTCCAGAGGTTGAAGAAAGATCTCCTGATAGAGGTAAGCACTCCTAAAGAATTTATTGATGCATCTTTGAACTCCACAGAGCTAGAGAAAGACTAATTGAGTGAGTTCTTCTTGCACAATTTCATAGTTTCTGGCTCACCCAACTAGTCGACAAACCCATATGTGGGTGATTTCCAGTTAAGGGCATTGTGTTTGTGGATGAACCATGAAATTGAGCGAGCCCAGGACTATCATCTCTATGTTGCATCCAAATGGAAAACCCCATTAATGATCAGACTTGAGCCAACTCACCCTGAGGGAATAATCTATAACCACAGGATCCTCACTCAGGACGAGGAACTGATACCCATTCTCCTCGCAAAACAATAGGAGGCGGTGAGTCATTTTGACATTACACTCAGCAACACACAAAAGGAAGTTAATGAGTCCATCAATGAAAGGTGGAGCAGGGTGGCAAACTGTAACGCCCCATATTTTGACTAGGCAGGTTTACGAGTTAGACACCTTTCACTTTATTGCTTGTTATCTATTTGACTCAGCTAGACAACGTGAACTATATTTTTGGCATGATAGACATGATGATATGTTGCT
Source organism: Larix kaempferi (assembly GCA_027924585.1). Taxonomy (NCBI): domain Eukaryota; kingdom Viridiplantae; phylum Streptophyta; class Pinopsida; order Pinales; family Pinaceae; genus Larix; species Larix kaempferi. Next base: position 14,143,010 of record BSBM01000087.1, read on the forward strand.
ACTGTGTTAATGATGTTACTATATTCACGCAGTTATTAAGTTATGATTATCATGAGATTCTTTTATTTCATAATGATAGTGTATGTTTGATAATCGTCCTGGAGGAAATGTGATATATATGATGTGGTAATTATGCTGTGATCGATTTAATGATTTTATGTGATGAAATAAATGATGCTGACAATATGGATCAGACAATGATAAAATGGAAAATATATGTTTTAACATTTTCATTGATGAAATGTAAATATATGGTGTTGTACGTGGATGCCATCCTATGATGAAATTGATAGAACTGTTATATTCCATACATACCTGTGATGAAATTGTGACGTGAAATAAAATGATGTTGATGATAGGGATCAATTGGTGATCGAATGGAAATGCTTGTTATAAAATGTGTATTCTGCGGAATACTAACCTACAGGACGCGAGGGCTATGGGATAGCCGGATACTTGATCTGATATATGGATAAGAGCTTATCCATGCAGAGAACCTTAGCAACCGAAACTAATGATACGATGACATGGACCGATAATCTTGAGAGCAGCAGAGTATGAGTCGATAAGGGCATAGGCCCAGTATGTTGAGAGGGATGGATGTGTTTCCCACCCTATGTTGCTATGATACCCGAGGTCGTGGGATGGCCGTGCTGAGACACGCTCCCCATGTATGTTGTGATGACGATGGTCGGATGCCTACTAGGGGAGGATAGGTCCACTATTTAGCCAACGCTATCGCTCTCAAGTTCTATGTGGTTAGGTCGGTGAGCCCGACATCCACTTTTATACTAGCAGAGGAAGGATAGGGAGGATAAGGATGTAGGTTAGGATGGGAGGACATGATAGCTAGTACTGATGAGGGTTGGGTACCCGTTGATCTTGAGTTAGTGGTAGTAGGTAGCTTCCCTTTTACCTGATTGATTGAACAAATGTAATCATAAACATAATGAAATGAAATCTTAAAGGTTAACTGATAAAACGACCGATGATGTTTAGTAACATTATGATGAATGTATACTTATTTAGTTTGTATAAAGTATTATTGGTATTAGTTAGCTATTATGCATATGAAATATGACGTATGTTTATAGTACATGTCCGTCTTGTGCATACGCTGGCCACGCATGCACATTATGCACATGCGCAATAATATTGGTTTACAACATACTTACCAAGAGTTAACAATGTTATAAGTTATCCTAGATAACTCAATTAAGTATTTAATGAACGATTTAATTAGTAAAAGATTATCAAGTTCTAATGTATAAAATAAGTTAATTAGTCTTGTATGTAAACGTTGTAATGAACAATTAAGACAAGAGTCATTACTTGTAAGTACCCTCAAATGAAGGTGTCGTCAATATGAAGTATGATAGTTAAATATTAATACTAGAAAAGTGTGCTAGATAATTGTTGATCATGATTAAATAAACCGTTAAGTATATTTGATTATCTATACATAGAAGTACTATGTTGACACTTATTGATTAAACACATAAACATTTTAATTACTATTCACAATTTATTGAATTACCATCATTATTAATTATTATTGTTGTTATTGTTATTATCTAATCAATAATAAAATAATAAACCTTTTTATAAAAGCATAATGGATTGAATAATTAAATAAATAAATTATTCATTTGATTAATTAATAGAATCATTCCAAATGAATTAAAAGATTTGTTTAGATAAATTATTCCACGACTCGAGAGAAATTGGATGGTTTAAAAATAATATATAATCCACCTTTTTTCCTTAAAAAGGGGATGCATTAATGATTTGTACTTCCAAAGACCACGACAGCTAGGGCGGTGGAGTGATAAGGAAGTTTGACTTTTGAAGGAGGTGGATTCCTATAAAGAGGGGATTTAACAAAGTAGTAAGGGGGGATTGTGGGAGAACTGTGAGGATTTTTGGGAAAAAGGAGGAATGCCGAGGAGGGGGTTAACTCGATGTCGAGGAGGGGGTTAACTCGAAGCTTTGAGGAGGTAGGAAACTCAAAAGAAAAGACTGAGGAGGGGGTTAACTCAGCAAAATATTACCATTGAGCGATGGAAGGTTGCTGTCGGGATTATCGGTCTGTGGGCTCGGGGGCTAGGAAATCCATTGATTTCCTAGGGTCAGCAAGATAATAGCTGATCGGTAGGGTGGACACATCATTTTGGGTTGCTAAGGTAACCTACAGAACCCAATATAGGAATCTTATTACCTTGCTGCCAATCTACGGATCTAGGTATTTTACTGAGCCAGCTTAAGTAACAGGTATTTTCTTTTAATTCCAAATTACGTATGTTAAAAGAACATGGTTAACATGAAAAGTCTTAAGCTTATGTTTATTTAATTTGCACAGACTTATGAACATTTAGAACCCTGAAACATAGACGGTTGATTCTTTCATTAGAAAGCATTGGAGAAAACCTTGGTATTTACATGAAAATCAAACAGAGACCCAGTGCCTAGCAAGGGCACTACACAAACGATCTAAAACGAAGAGAACTCCACTCTCCCCTCAGGCTTAAGGATGCTCTCTTCAAAACCACACTCTACAAAGAATCCTTGGCAAGAAACCAACTCAGGTGGATTGGGATGAGGCTGAATCCCCCATTCTTTCTTTCCCCGGTCCTCAAAGAACAAATTAATGAAGAGGAAGAGAGGAAGGCATGGGCAAGGGAGGATCAAAATTTTGGATATCTTAGGTAGCCAGGGACACCTAAGGTGGTAGCATGGGGTATCAGGGAGGTCATCGACGAATGGAATAAGTCACCCAAGGATGGGTGAATCCTTTAAGTAGGGGAGAGAATGATGGGTCCAATTTTCAGGTATTTGATAACCCTTTTTCTACAGTCCAGCTCAAGCAATGGTAAAGAAACGCACTCAATTGTGGGAAAAGTGTTTTACTTTAATTATTTAATGAATTGTTTTTTATGATTATTCTTGTATGTTAGAATGCATATCAAATAAACTAATTATATGGAAACCAGGCATGATTGAGCATGTTCAGGGTCATTAAAGGATGGAAATGTAGAAGACTAAATGATCACCAAGCTCGGTGCCCTGTTTCATGATTTATAGAGGACGCACTCCCACTTTCAAGAAGAATCGGCATTTTGACAATCAGTTAGGATCAACATTAAATCGTATAAATATGGACCTCTAGGATAACGAGAGGCCCCTATTGTTATTTTTGGGAAAGACATTATTTTTAAACATTTTTTGCACTATTGATATACTAAGAAGTACAGACTTCTATTTTGACATGGATTTTATATCTTAATGAAAGATTGATGATTATTCCCAGCCAGAGTTTCTGAGCTTTTATTCTCTCTTGAGTACGGGTTGGGGAGGGCCCCTCCAACATGTAGGTCAGGAGATTCCTATTTGCAGGTATTTTTCCAAGTATGCGTTTTACATTGATGAACAGTTCTATGACATAAGGGAGCGTTTGAATGATTCATTATTTCTGTAGTAGCTTATAATACATTCTGTAGTATAGCAAAACAGTTTCAGTAGTCCTGTAGGTTCTTTCTTTCAAACGCATATTTTTATCAACGATTACATGTGTAATAGCTTTGCTTTCAATGTCATGGTTTACATCTAGAGTTCACTACAGTTTCTCATCATGATTAGTTTCTTTTGACTTCTTAGTAATAGATGGGTAGCATAGAATGATCGCATTTCAGTTTCCCCAATAGTAGAATAGCTCTGTTATAGTATTTTCATTCTCAGCATTTTAATGATTTCAGCATTTTAATTATTTCGAATAGATTTACTATTTTTGTATCTTCATTTCTTAGAACAGATCAACATCTAATTATTTCAGCATTTTAATTAATTAAAATAGATTCCCTGCTTGATTTCTTAGAACATCTTTACTGCTTTTGGTACCTTTATTTCTTAGAACAGGTTTACTACTTTCAACACTTTAATCTTTTAATTAGATTTATTGCTTTCCAGTATTTAATTCCATAGCATAATCAGTTTTACTATTTAGTAGACAATCTTTAGAACATCGATACTGACATCCAACTTTGACAAGAGATTATCCTATACGAGCACAGATAGTGCATGCATCTCTAAAGTTTGTACGATCCCCTGGTTGACATTTAAAGTAGGCTCTTCGTATAGCTGCCCTCATTAGGCATCCACATTAGGAGCTCACCAAGGTATGTCTTCTAATTCAATTTGTCCTCTTTACAGATAAACTCATCATTTACTACATTTATTGCAAACAACTGACATCCTTTCCTAACTGCCCTCTTAACTTGCATGGCTGAAATCTGTCTAAAGGTTACCTTTCTTGGGATGCCTTTCATTTCTACAGTTTTTCCTTCTTCATTTAAACATGTAAAACTTTTTTCGTAACAGTTCAGAATGACATGATGGGCTTCTAACCAGTCCATTCAGATTATAATATCATAGGATCCTAAAGGTAAAATATTCAACTTGATTTGTGTCTGTAATTAATTCATGGATAAAGTACAACTTTCTATAAAATCTGATACTTTCCTCTTTGTTCCAGTTGCTAGTCTAACTAACCAAGATTTACTAAACTTTTCTATTTTTGATTTAAGACTTTCCACAATATCTGGTGATATATAATTTAAGCTAGCACGTGGGTCAATTAAAACAGTAACAGGATGATTTTGTAGCATACCTTCAATCTCTACCATGGAGATTTGATGATCTACTTGCCTGTTGTCGAGTGCTGCATTGATTCTGGGCATCTCCCTTGCCACGCCTCCAACAGTAGGTTCAGTCAGAATAGAGTTGATGTTGTTAGCTTGCTGCTTCCTCAAGGGAAATTCTAATGCATAGTGGGGACCTTAACAATCGAATCATTTGATGGGTTCCTTTTGCTCATTGGTCCTCATATTATTAGGTGCATTTCTGGGTGCTCTAGAATTCTGTTGTTGATTGTTTATGGAATTATTCCCTTAATAATTTCGATTATGAAATTTTTTCTTTTGGAAACCAGAATTTCCACTGAACCTGAAATTTTTCTTTTTCAGCTCAAAATTGCCGACCTGATGAATTTTGCAGTTCGACATTCCTTCACTTTTCCAATTTGTGTCATAAAAGAAAACTACCTTTCTCATAGCCTCTTCCAAGGTATCAGGACTATCATACTCGATTTTGTCCTTAATATTGAAAGGTAGGCAGCTCAAGTATCTTTGAATTTTTTGTTTTTCTTCTATGAGGTATGGCACATATCTTAGTAAGTTTAGAAATTTACTATTCATTTCCTTCATGTTCATACCTCCTAGCTTGAAGTCATAGAACTCTTTCGATTTTTCGTCATAGTATTGTTCAGATAAAAACTTCTTCTTAAAGTATCATTTAAAAGTACTCCAGTTTACATCTTTATCCTTGCTAGCTTTTAATCTTTTGATGTCCTGCCACCAAATTTTCACCTTTCCAGTTAAATTGTATATAGCCATTTTTGCTTTCAAGGACTCTGAATAGTTATAAATCTAGAAATATTTCTTCATACCGGACAACCATGCTTCAACTATCTCGCCCTTCCCAGTTTCTCCATTGAAAGTCAGAGGTCTAATCTTTTTGAATTCCCCAGAAATCTGTTCATACTCTTTATAGCTTTTCTTTCTGGGTTTGTAATCTCCCTTACTACTATTGCTGGAATAGTTACGTTTCTTTTTACATACTTCAATAGCCTCTCCTAATGACGTTGAACTGCTGCTCACATCATTAGTTTTTATTTTCTTACTTTTGTTACCATGAGGCAGATCCTCAACTTTGGAGATATCTTCATTATCTCTCTCTTGCTCCTCAGTTGGGCACTATTCAAACAACACTTGGTTTAACTCTTCTTGCGCTTTTCAGAATTCTTTCATTGTCTTGTTTCATCGATCTAATTTATGATTTTAACTCGTGAAATGCATGTAACAATTCTGACGAATTGTCATTCAATTCCCCGTGGTCTTCTTCTGCATAGTGTTTTCCCGTGCTATGGTTGTTTGGTTGAAATTTGTCTTCTAACTGTTCAACTGAGTTCTCCATACCTATATCTTAAAATAATTTCTGAATAACATTATAATTAAAATTTCAAATTAGTAAAATTTTATGTTGTATAAAATTTTCTGCTACGTGTTCTTGGACCTTTTTCAGGCCTAGAGTTCAAACATGAACTCTGATACCACATGTAACATCCTGAATTGTCATAAAAATTTGAAAACTTTTGAAAATGGAATTAAATAAGATAAATGTAGTTGCGGAAAATAATAAATGTTCCTTTACAACAGTAATGATTAAAAAGTCGTTTAGTACTAAACACAATTTAATTTCTGAGTTAGCAATATTTTGATAGCGACTACTTAACAAACTTTTGACAAACATGTAAATTGTAATAAATGCACTAATAGATTAGAAATATGATGGGACACTTTTCGTTTAAGATAAGACTGGCAGTTTGCTTTCCTGATGCCAAGGGTGTGCTACGAGGTACCCTGGAGTTTACTTAGCTACAACGCTAAGGCATTTGAAATGTTTCTATGTGCATATGACAGGTAAGAAGTTCAATGACTCCATAGTTTAAGAGTACATGTGTTATTCAATTCAACGTTGAAATAATAAAATATTGTTAATTCTTTTGCAAAAACAAAGTATCTACAGGTATGAAATGTTTAGTGTTGCTTACTGGTTTTTCAACACTGTCTTACCTTTCATCAATGTTGAAAACAATGACATCTAGAAAGTTTATGTGATGTTAAGTTTGTTTTCGTTGTAGTTTGTCTTTTAGTCGTTGTCATAAAGTAATTAATACTTTCATAGTACCAATGTAGTAATTGTACTGCTAAATCATTAAATGTTTGTATGATGGATTTATGGTAAGAAGTACATAGCATTAATCATATTTTTTTTACGCTGAAAAAAAAGACTTGGATTAGTTGAAACATCGAAATGTAACTTCTATATTCCAATACTTGCAATAGTAAATATTTGTGATGAGTTATAAACAAATAACTAAATTACAATGCTAACATTATAATTCTTATGTATTGACTACCCCATGCTATAAAATTACAATGTTTAACTATATGCAATACTTATAAGTGTTAAGACTTATATATATAATAATGTTCATTATATAAACTTGCATATAAAATAAGACTATGTTAATATCGTGACTATGAACATAACTAACAACTACTATGTAAACATAATACTAACATTATAATCTACGAATATAACTTCGAAACTATATAAACTTTATTAAGACATAACACAATGTATTAAGTCGTGAATCAAGAGCTTGGAAAAACTATATCGTTGATGTATATATATGGTACTAACATATATTAAATATCGAATGGACAGGTTGACAGGCCTTTAAAGCTCAGCATGTGCTTCGAGCTGGCGTGGAGATAGTGTATCGATCTTGTAATAATTGTCGTCCCAACTCCATGGTGACGAGGACTGATAGCACTTCCACGTGATACCAAACAATGAAAACGATGACTACAAAGGGCCACTGTGTAATGTTTCCATGTTTAACTTCTTTGTGTTGGCTATTGATCGATCCACCAAGTGCAAAGGTGGTAATGCCATACTTGTGCTAATGAATGAAACATTAAATGTAGTTGTTGTTCGTTCCAATGCAACCTTGTTGGTAATCTTTTGATCGTCGATTATGATGTGTCTGGGTTGTTGGATGCAACCCTAGCTTTTCGTCGTCATGTTAGTTGATGAAGAGTTAATGTCTTTCTTTTGTTCACTAATGTTTCTAGGAAGGCCGCAGGCTGCTGAATGTTAGGGTTTAGAAGAGATGTAGAGAGGATTCGACCTCGTGACCTATAGGGTTAGATGTTGATAGTTGCAGGTTTAGTCTTGTTGTTATGGCATTGTAAAAGAATGTACTGTCCACCGAGTTTTGGTGTTAAACTATCGAGTTAGTGAATTGTAGTTTTGCTTCTAAGTTTTTGTGGAAGAGAAACACTCCTGCAAAAGAAGAAGGGTATTATGTTCTTGGTCCAACATGGAGCTCGTCACTTGCTGAGGAATGTAAAGAACTTGGTATCTATTGAAGAAGGTAATCCTTTCAAAAACAACTCAGAGATGTTAAATTTGAACCATGTATTCTTTATTGTTCAAATGTCTAACTCTCGAAAAATAAAATGTTTGTTATAGGTACAGGTTTCGAAGAAAGACTTGGGCTAGGGTTTGGAAATGGTTTGCAAGCCCCCATTCCTAGTAAGCTCCAGTGGTCTCAAACCCTTTGTAGGTGCCCATTTGGACTTGGTTGATAATGAATCAATACAATCAGTCAAAATGTTCACCATGCTCTCGGCAATGTCTAGTAGTCGAGTTTTGTTGAAAAACTTTGGTAATGAAGTGAAAACTTTGTACAGGGAAAATGACCTTCGTAGTTTAAATGTTACTCGGCCTATTTCTTTGGATGCTTAGTCATCAATGTTGAGAGTTTCAAAACTTGTTTTTAAAGCTTAAGGATGGGGATAAACCCTGCGTGGTTTTTTCGTTTTAAAAAAAAAAAGTATTGAAGTTTCGTTCTGAGAAACGTTGGTTTCTCTTTCGTGAAGTTGGAACTTGTAATGGTTTTAAAAACTTGATATACGACATGTTTTGGTTAAGTTTTAATGAATAAGAAGGTGGAGCCGAGGCTTGTTTAACTCTGTATGCTACGTTTTTAATCTCGGCAATTGAAAGTGTTGTTTTATGCTATCATTTGAGTTCTATGTAAAAGATGGAGTCGGTCGAGCATGTAGAAATGTATGCAAAATCCTTAGTTGAAAGTCTCAGTGTGTATGGAAAATGATAGAGTAGTTTTCTTTTGACTATAAAAGAAATGCAACGAGGCTACACCCAAACTGTAATTTTTCCTCGATTTGCAAAGAGATGTCTTTTTTTTTGTAATTGAAACTCCAGAAAGACCTTAAAGCAACAACTAGGTTTTTATTATGTAGTTTGATCATGAATGTGTAGACCATGTTTGTTTAACTGTTGGAAAACGATGTTAAGGGTTTGAAATACTATATAGTGTTTTGAATGAATGATACAAAATCCAGTTTTGAATAATACATACAATTTGTAATGTAATTGGAAAATATGATAATTGTAAACAAAATAGGGTTTACATTTGTTTTGTTTCAAGTTCTGATAATACTAAAATAATTATAAAAAATATCCTAAGAGGAAAATTGTAAAAAAAAAACACAGTGTGTGTGTGAAATATGAAGACTGTGTATTGACTATGATTTGTAGCTTATGTCCATTGTTAGAAATTCTATCTATTTGCAGCAATACTATTTATTTGTAGTTATGATGTATGGAAATTTGAATTACATTTATTTCCTATGTAAATAATAAAGATAAGAAAAACACAATGTATTTGTACAGAGAATAAAAAATATTTGTTTTTCATGAAACAATGAGAAATTCTATAATATTTTAGATACTAAACAATAATTTCCACTATTGTTAAGTATAGGGCAGAAAATGAAAAACATATAAATTATTGTACTTATCTGTCGAATCAATAGCAGTTTGCCTATCTTTTCATCTATATTTAATTTGCTTCTCTACACTAGAGTATGATGCAAATATCAGCATGTGGAAAAATGTAGAGATTGGATTATCAATTCAGTTTATCATTTAACATTCAGACTTAAACCAAATCAGAGATCAATTCTTCTTCAAAACCGAGTTTACTAATCCTTACTAAACATAACTACTAAACTGAAACAAATTACGAAAGAGTAGAACCTGAATTAATTCTATAGGGAAACAAAGAGCCCGAGAAGACTGTTCCACCCAACCAATTCCTGAAGACAACCAAGTACTTTCCTTAGGACCCCCGAGCCTGTTCATTGAACCACCAGGAGGAAGAAACTTAGGAATTCAGGATCTCCACTTGCAGTAGCAATAATTGTCAAATCTTCAAGAACTAGCAGTCCAAAGGACTTGCACTAGCACCTCTCGTTCTCTTTATCAAAATAGTTTGTAGACTTATGATTGCACTCACAACTAGCCTCCCTATTCGAATCTCTCAGTGATCACCTAATGCACATCAGGAATATTTCTGCAGAAAATATTGTGTAAGAGATGCCTACTCAATTTGAATTTGCCTTATATAGGCTTCCTAGGCCTTTTCAGTTGATAATTGGTCATTAAATGAGCTTCCTTCCCACTCCCACCACATGGGGGATAATGCCACATTATTAGGGGTAGTTGTCCCATAACCAACAGCTAGTGGTGAAGTGCAATTGCTGCCATCTATCCCATGCTTTCCAATAGCTCCCATTCCTCCTAGTGGGTCAGTGAACACTCATTTAACAGTTCCCTTGGGTGTTTGTGTCCTACTTAATTTATTTAAATAATAATAATCAGTAATTACATTCATTCTTGATCAAACTTGGTCATAATTTCAAAACTTTGAAATTAAAATTTAACATAAAGTATTTTGCAAAAGAAAATATTAATTTCAGAATTTGGGTAGGTGACAGGTTCAAGATGAAGTGCCAGATAAAGCAAAGCAACAGTAGGCAAGGAGAGGGAATGAGCCTATTTCCAACTCCATTATTACCTTCTAATTCCAACCAGCAGGAGGAGTACCCGCGGGTTCAAGAGTTGCAAGAAGAGGATTGCCCACAGGTTCAAAAGTTGCCTCTGGAGTGTCTTCAACATTTTCTATTGTTTCAGACATGGAGATGGACATGGAAATGGAAGGTGAAGTTTTGGATAACTAACTCTCATACATTCCTATTTATTAAAATATAATTGTGCCCATTTCTTAAAAGGTAGTTTAATGAGCTGTTATAGTTTTCAGCCAGTGTGTTTTCTGCTTTGTATGTTGGGTAAAATTATTTGTATTTACTCCAATACTTTTACCTTAGGTTAAGCCAGGTTTATTCATTTTCATATTTCAAAGTAAGTGAAACATCAATGTATGGTCTTTAGGATGATTATTAATGGTGTGAGTGAAAAGTACCAAATTGTTGTTAATTAGAATTTATAAGTCATTTTCATTGGACAAGGTAGAAAAATAGAGGCAACAAGAATTATTTTTTCGAAAGGTAACATTTGTGTCCTTGCTTCTCCATCATATTAGTTACATGATTAAGCTATATCCTATCTTTACTGATTTAAATAAAGAATGGGGCCGAATGAAAATTTCAACTAAACTTGAAGGTAAGGAAACTGAAAAAAGGTTTCTTGGATCTGGGTTTAACAATATGAAATAAGGATGATGTCTTAGTTTCTATAGTTGGTAATATGAGAAAACTAAAAAAAGGTTTCTTGACTCTAGGTTTAACTATATGAAATAGTGCTAATGTTTTAGTTTTTGTTGTCATTTTTTACTGCCACTGTATGTTATTCTTCCACTAGATTTTTCTATTTAAAACAATGCTAGTTTTAAGGACATTCCATCCTGCTTATTGTGGTTCCTATTGTATCTAGTCCATAACTATGTCCCATGTGTAAGGAAAAATAAAGACCATGATACATAATTAGGGTCTTTTTCTACTTAGTTTGTTATGTTTTCCCACACGTTTTGCTAGTTGCATTTGTGTTTCCTTGCATGCATTCTATAACATTAATACTTTTTGGTTGTGGTTGTCATTTATATTTTATGGTCTTGTTATTTTTTATTTTTTTCCTATCCAAGGAAAATTATAAGTCTTATACACATCCTTCACTCAATGTTGTCACCATTTTACCCAAGTTGTTTGGTGATTAGTCACATAACTCCGCAAATAGCCTTCAATCCAAATGTTCACAATTTATGTGTGTCCATTGGTCTTGGGATTCTAAATGGTACTTGGACTTCATTGTGTCCCTGTAAATTTGAATAGATCCTGCCAACATGCACTCATGAAACGTGCATCTCTGTCACTAATAATGGTGCGGGGTACCCCATTAAGTTGAAAAACCTTCCTAAAAAGGAACTTTGCCACTTGTGGTGCCCTGAACTCACTAGGAATGGAGAAGAAACGTGCAAATTTGGTTAATATATCTACCACCACAAAAATACAACTATTTCCTCCCACTCTAGGAAAACATGTAATGAAGTCTATGGACACTGAATCCACTATTTTTGTGGAATGGGAAGAGGCTGAAGCAATCTTGCTGGATGTGCGGTCTCATGCTTCATCCCTTTACAAATATCACATTATCGTACATACTGAATTACATCTCCCTTAATACCCTTCCATGCATATTTACTATGTACTTGTTTCTAAGTTTTGAACAATCCCATATGTCTAGCTAATGGAGAATCATGGAAGGCTGCAATTCTTTTCGTTTTTAGTTTTAACCCCGATACCATATAGATTATGTATTTATCAAGAATGATTCCTTGTTTCACTTGGTACCTCTCATCCTTGTCTGAAATCACAATATTGTCGTCAAGCAACCCTGTAGCATAAGTATCTTTGGCATATTCAGCCATCAACTCCTTGTAAGTTTTTTAGAATTTACTTCAATATGATGTAGGATCTTAACTGAGAGAACAACATGTACAACATATCTACATCATATCAATCATGGACAAAATAATGCAAGAACACAAGAGACACAGAGCTTACTTGGAAAAACCATAAAGGTGAAAAACCCCAATAAATTCCTCAGAGATAGATAGAGCACTGATACAACCCAAGCATAAGAGATAGACATCTCCTAGTAGCAGCTTCTCCTCCTCCACAAGTCCGCCACTCTCGAAAGAGTGTGTGTGAGAATAGAATGATGAAATAGAGTGCCTCTTGCACTCTATTTATACTTGACTTGACTTGCCTAATAACCTTTACTATGTCGGCCTTAACTTAACCACATAACATAATGATGACTAGGTCAACCCCCAATAGGGTGGTCTAATAACCCTTTGACCCACATGACTTATACAGGGTCAACCCCAACAAGGTGGTCTAATAACCCATCAAGTATAATTTATGACACTTACAATATAAATGACAACACTTCTGTATAGAGGAATAATAACATCTTTATAGGAATACGATATACATATATGTGAAATACATTTCGATGTTACATATACATCAACACCCTCTTAACTTGGAAGGTATTTCTCGAAACAGGTCTTCTAGCACAAATCTTCTTCTCTGGATCATCATTAGCGAATCATCGTCCTCGAATCATCGTCATCATCACTGCTGCTACTATCTCAATCAATCTCTGAATCTACTCGTCATAGGAAGTTCTACAGAGCCAGTCCTTTTTCATACTGGATGTAGGCCCACCACCTGCAGGTCTTCATCATCACTGGCCATACTGTGGAATCCTCAGGACTGATTATGTTCATCAACAAAACCTTGAAAGAGCATCCCAGGACTGATTACGAGCATACTTCTCAACCTATCGGATCTCCCAGGATCTTTTACATGTAATTGCACAACTTGTCCATGACCACGAAGTATCATCCTGATACTCATCATCATACTGATCATCGTCCACAAAGCATAGTCCAGATGCACACAACACAACACTTACACTCACCACACATGGGAGAACACGCCTGCCACCATGTCGGAGAGGCTATGCACTTACATCAATGCACATGGGAGAACACATCTACCACCATGTCGGAAAGGATCTACACTTACATCAACACACATGGGAGAACACATCTACCACCATGTCGGAAAGGCTCTGCACTTACATCAACGCACATGGGAGAACACATCTACCACCATGTCGGAAAGGCACTGCACTTACATCAATGCACATGGGATAACACATCTACCACCATGTCGGAAAGGCACTGTGCATCTGTGTCTTCGGAACACATCACACATAATCCAACTGATTATGTAATGTATCCACCTGATACATATGATCATCGTGATCATCATCATAGCATCATTGTGATCATCATCATAGCATCATCCTGATGCATATCATCTAGAGTATCATCCTGATACTCATCACTGCATCATCATGATGCATATCTGGAGCAACATCTTGAAGCTCATCATCCATGATCATCCTGATCATACAATGTATCCACCTGATGCATACATAGTATCTTCCTAATACATATCATCATACATGATCTACCTGATCATACAGTGTATCCACCTAATACATATACAAATACATGATCCACCTGATCATACCTGATCATACAATGTATCCACTTGATACATCTACAGAAACATACACATGATCCAACTGATCATATCCAACATCCAATGTGATGCATACATACATATATAAAAATGATCCAACTAATCATATCTAGCATCCAACATTATGCGTACATACATATACATATAAATTATCCAACTGATCATATCCAGCATCCACCTGATGCATATACAGTGCAGTAACGGGAGCATCGTCCTAATGCTCATCATCCAACGCTTATATCCATAGCCATGGAAGGATCCTCCTCTCACCATGCTTGGAATGGCTCCTGCAAATGTGTCCATCACTTCTTCCTCAAAGTGTCATCAATCTGAACAACACCAAGCCTCTCTCTGAAGTACTCAAACTTTACTCTGGCTAGTGGCTTCATCAGCACATCTGCAACCTGCTCATCCATCGCAACATACACGAGCTTCACTGCTCCTCTCTACACCATATCCCTGATATAGTGATATTTGATCTCGATGTGTTTCAACCTATCGTGGAACACCATATTCTCAGACAACTTCACACAACTCTAGTTGTCACAAAAGATACTAGTAGCCTCCAGCGGGAGATCAAATAACTCAGACAGTAGCTTCTGAAGCCATACTACCTCACAACTAGCTGAACGAGCTGCAACATACTCTGCTTTAGCTGTACTCAGTGCTACATAGGACTGCTTCTTGCTAAACCAAGAGATCAAACTTGATCCCATACTGAAGCAACACCCATAAGTGCTCTTCCTAGCTGTAGCATTACCTGCCCAGTCCGAATCAACATAACCCTGTAGGTTAAACTTTTGATTTGCATTATACTTGAGCCCATAGTCAACCGTACCCTTCAGGTACCTCAGAATATGCTTTACAGCAATTAGGTGAACACCTTTGGGATCCGTCAGAAACTGGCTCAATGTGCTCACTGCAAATCAAATGTCTTGTCACTTGTTCGACAGGTACATCGAGAACCCAATCATCTGACAATACATCGTGACATCAACTGGATCAAATGAAGCATCACACATAAGATTCAAGTTCGATGCCATAGGTGTGGCCATGGCCTTATAGTACATCATCCTGAACCTCTTCAGGATCTCTATTGCATACTTCCATTGTCCAAGGAATGCCCCATCTGCACTCTGCCACACCTCCATGCCTAGAAAATAGTGCATCATCCCCAAGTCCTTCATCTCGAACTCGGTAGCAAGTTTCTGCTGCATTTCAGAAATCAAGCTATCCTCACCTTTAACGAACAGGTTATCCACATACAAAAGTAGTATTATTGGATTTCCTTCCTCAACCATGTAGTAAAGGCTGGAATCTGCTTTACTCCTTGTAAAGCCCAAAATGGATAGAGAGTTGTCTATCCCACCATACCAAGTTCTGCACATATATGACTTCCCATCATGTGTCTCAAAAACCAAGTGGCTGCTCCACATACACTTCCTCTTCGACTACACCATTCAAGAAAGCTGTCTTGACATCCATCTGGTGTATCTTCCATTTCATCACTGCAGCCAGAGCAAGTCCTGATCTGATGGAAGTGTGCCTTGCTATAGGTGTAGAAGTCTCTTCATACTCAATCCCTCTCTCTGGGAGAAGCCACAAGCTACAAACCTCGCTTTGTATTTTTCTATGCTGCCATCTGCAGCATGCTTGATCTTATAGATCCATTTGGAAGTCACAGCAGACTTCCCTTTGGGTGTTGGGAATGAATCCCAAACATCATTCTTCATGATCGACTGGTACTCCTTGATCATGGAATTCTTCCTGAATCCTAGGAACTTTAATATATTCAATATCTTTAATAGATAACTTTGTTGATGAAACAAATGTTGTAGTCCTTCTTTTGTAGGTGCTTGTATACGATCTTTCGTACAAACTAAGTTAAATTGCATGATTAGAAACTTATCATAGTTTTATAACAAAATCTTACACATAAGAATATATGTCATACAGTCATGAAATTAATTTATCCAATGCTTCAATACAACATTTATCCATATCCCCTAACTTTCTAGATGCCTTCCAATCTCTACCAGAACATTTTTAAGAGTGTGCACAACTCCCAACATGTCAACAAAGAGGTTTCATTCTAGATAAGTAGCAATGGAATGTTGTACAGTGCCATAGGCCACTTACCCATGTATATTAGTAGTATATTGATCATCAATGCAACTATTATAATATGCACAACCTAATTCTAGGAACATCAATATATACATTATTGAACAATATTATTTAAACAAACAAATATGTAAGAAGTGACAATTCAAATACTTATCTTTGTTTGGTTGTTAAGTGGACTTCCTCTGAATCTTTGCAACTCCATTCTGATGTGGATTGTGAGAAGTGGTTGACTCCCTCTAAATATTTGCATCCTTGCAGAAACTACTGGAGTGTGCTCCCTCTTGATCTTTGCTTCCTGGATTACCTATCCTTGAACTTATATCCATCCTCGATCACTATGCATGCTTACAAGTATCATTATTGTGATATCCTTGAGATCTCATACATAATCATACATTCATTAGTATAATCTCAATACTAAACTAATCTTAAACATGTATAGTCATAATCATTTCAAACACAGATAATAAGCAATAACATTTAATGTTTAAGGAAGACTTCTCTTACTCATGCATATTCATATTTGACCAAAAGACTTTTTTGGTTAGTCATATCATCAATCAAGGTAAGAAACATAATATGCATACACCCATGATTATTCAAACCTATGAATGATCATTATCAATCATGCCATGTATACTTATATAAGAGATCCTATCACAAGGTAGGATTCAACTTGATATAGGAAAAACATACATGGATTAGTATGTTAGCTAGTTATGTCTAACATACCTGTAT